>JARHVA010001271.1:80000-2735000 GCA_037957365.1 Torreya grandis | reverse complement strand
ATTTGCTTGTATTCTTGCTTTTATAAATAGGTGCATCAAATACATGAATATTAGTAACTATGCATTACAAAAAAACCATGAACAAGGCCATGGTATACATGATTCAAAAATCATAAAATATTCTTATCTGCAAGAACTAATGAACACATCTCTAGCTCACTTTTTGGCACGTACAATTAGAAACACCAATAAACACATCTCATAGTCAGACTTCAAAATTTAAGTTAGTGAGAAAATTATCATTTTGGTCTTATAAATTGGAGAAATAAACCAAAGGATTAGAGTGGATAAATAAACACATTGGGATAGAAATCCATTTGTGATTTATCTTAATTTGAATCTTTTGAATAGAAAAATTGCATATCACTAATTTAAATTTGAGGTCAAAAGACCTGATCGTTAACTAAAATTTGATGGTAATTTTGTATAAAAGTAGAACAAACTTGATTCCTTTGAATAATTTATATTTAATCTTATAGTTCATAGAATTTTTACAACCAAGTTTGAAGGGATACTAAAAATTAATAATTTGCATGCTTTATTTCCAACTTCCCAAATTCCGAGTGTCATCTGTAACATCAAATTTAATTCTTGTGATAACTTCAATGAGGATATGTGATTTAAAATTTTAACTTAATTCCTCCAAAACATAATAATGTTTGATAGATTTGTTCTTTGAAGTAATATACCTCATCTACTACACACATGGTGAAGCATCATAGATTTTTAAATCCATACCTATGATTACATTTACCCATTTTATAATGCTACATGGAATTATATGACATAAAAATTCATTTAATTTTGTTACAAATTTAATATTATTTTTGTACCATTTGTAGACACTAAAAAACTATACAATTAAAATTTTAGATGTTTGAATTCCTTGGGCCCACCTAACCCCTCTTGACCCTTAACCCAACCCCTCTTAACCTATTTTAAATCACTATTAATTATCACTATTCACTATGGGACCCACTATCACTATTCTTGGTGATATGGCATGATGACATGGCATTTGATATGGTTTGTGAATTAACAATCATATGTCAAGTGATATGGCAAGTGACATGGCTTGAAAGTGAGGTGGCTTTAAGTGGGACATCATACCCCACTTAGTACCCTCATCTAAGGTGCCTAATGACATCACTAAGCATCACAAGGGTCCCCATTTTGAATTATGGTGAATTTATCCATAAGGGGCCACCATTCGACATCATCCTTTATCCCCATGTATGAGAGTGACACCAAAGTATTTGGGGATCCTTGTAAAGTAATTGGGAAAAGATGAAAGTGAGTGTTGGAAAGTATTTTAGGCCCATATGAGCCCATGTGCATGATCCCCACTCTATTTTGGACTCTTTAGTAAATTGGGAGACCTATTATCTAAGTGGAAATATCACCCCCTTATCTTTCATGACCATTTATGATCCCACTTGGAAAATGATGCCACATTTTGTGGGGCAACTCCTTAATTATTTAGCATAAAATAGAAAAAGGTGATGACAAGTCTTTTTGACTCATTTGGGTCTATGTACATGATCCCCACCCTATTTTGGACTCTTTAACAAGTTGTGAGATAAACTAACCAAATTAAAGACTTATTAGCGAAGTGGGAATGTCACCCCCTTACCTTTCATGACCACTCATGAGCCCACATGGAAAATGGCATGACATTCCACTATTTCACTCCTTTGGCATGTTCATTGACATCAAAAGCTATAAATATGACCCTCCCCCTTCACCCATGGTTAAGTTGGTTTTTGGTGAAAACATTCATCTTGAAAGTTGTCTAATTTTGAAGGAGGCCACTCATATTTTAGGATAAGGATTAAAATCCCTGAAAATATATCAAATTTGCAAACCAACATCATCATCAAAAACAACATCAACATTCTAGTTCAAGTTTGGAAGGTAATATTTGCCTTTATTTATTTAATTTCAATTTTTATTTCCCTTTTGCCTTTTATTTTATTAACCTCTTGGATCCCTTCACCATTTTTCCATTATCCCTTTGTCATATTACCATTTTTCCCTTTACCCCCTTTTGCCTTCTTGACCACCATTTACTCTCTTTTGCCTTCTTGACCACCATTTCCCCCTTTTGCCTTCTTAACCACCTTTTACCCTTGTTTTATTCTCGAGCATAATTTACCCCTTTAACCACCTTAATCATATTACCACCTTGTTCATTTACCAACCCCAACCACACTATATTTTTACCCTTGCCAAATTACCAAAACAAAGTCACAACCTTGCTTTAACTAATTTTCAACATTAGTGTTAATCAAATTATGGCTTTCATTTAGTTATCTTTAGCAAATCATTTAAATTTATTGTAATAAATTTAGTTATTTGTTATTTTAGTTTCAATTTTATTATCATTTCAATCAATTATATTTACTTTATCATTTCAAACTTAAGTTTTTAAATCAGGTGAATTGACATCCTCCTAGAAAGCTCATGCTTCTAGGATCTAGCTCATGCTAGGTAATCTACCCAACTACTTGTCTAACCAATAAGTTTTGTGGTAGTGATTTTTTGTTTATTGGTATTATTCCCTAGATAAAGAAGATTTTTCAAAAAAAAAATACTTCAATGAGTTCATGTTTACCAAGTATTATCCTACACACCCTAAATTAGTTTCTTTTTCTATAACACTAAAAAGAGTAAAAATTATACAGAAACATTTTGGCATGCCTGGTGGGATCCTTCAATTTTCTTGGGTTTATATATGTTTTAGGACATTTATTTGCATTTTTAAAATGTAATTTATTTTCACATTTCATTTATAAAATTTAAACATTCCTTTCTTCTTTTCAAAAAATGTAAATTTTAGTTTCTTTCTCTTTCTAAAAATCAAAAAATAAAGAAAGGAAAAATTATCATTCTTTTTTTCTTACATTTATAAAATAAAAAATAACATTCATCATAAAATTAGGATTGAATTTTCATGTTAAATTTAGATACATTTTGGTTGTTTTTTTCCATTGAAAAGAACCCAAAAAAAAAACTTTGGGTTTAAAATTAACTTGCATCCATAGTTTGCTTGCTTGTTAATTATCTCATCTAGTTTAATTTAGGCAAAAAAAATTAATCATGGCATCATAAATGTTACAGAAACCAATCCAATTACCCAAAAAAACATAAAAAAATATTTGAGACAAGGCCTGACTAGGGTTTTATCACCTAGCAAATCACCTTACTCTTTCCTAGTTATCTTGCTTGGATTTAATCATCGAGGGGATAGCCAACTTATTTCTCTAGCTAATTATAATCTTTGGTAATAGGTATATTAGCTAAGCACCCATACTAGCTATAGGATTGTGATGTGAGGGGACCAAGCCCCAAGTACCAATCTATATACTCAATTCAATATATACTTCTTTTTTATCACATAAACACAACTCAAAACCAAACATAGATTGCATTTCTAGGACTTATTTAAGCCAATTTCCTCTTCACACTTTTCTAAGGCATAAGCCAAAAGAGAGATAAAAAATAATCCTAGGACTTAATGCACTCTTATTGAATGCATTTTTTACCTTGAATCTTCTTTTATTAATCTTTGTTTTGAGGTGTGAGAATGTATCATTCCTTTCCTATTTTCTCATATGGTTCCTACTCACCAATAACAAAGAGACCTTGAGGGAGAAAACTCACCACCAAGTCAACCAAACTCTCCCACCTCTGCATCCATGGAACACATTTCCAAACCCAAAGACTCCCCTCACTCTCTAGGAAGTCATACTTAGGTAGTCTTAGGAGATAAAATTTTTGTCACTTTCCTAAACAATAATCAGGTAGCCTTACAACGTTACCTTAAAACTACATATTACCATATCCTAGTTTTAACCCCACCTATAGATCTACCTTATGACATGCCTCTCCACCTCATGGGGAGTACCTCCATTACCATGTGTACTACTCAACCTTTAGTTACCTAATCATTATCATTAAACAACAACCCCCTTGAAACTACCAATCAAAACCAACCAACCCAAACTACCACTGCCCTTATACCTCCTACTAATCACTCCTTCACAATAGAAGTGTCTACCTCTAGTGCTACCCATCTACTTGTAGTTACTTAAAATCCATAAAACACTAATCTAATTCAAATATTTTTGGTGTCCATACCCTCTATGTTATCAATGATTAGTACAAGGGTCACCACCCTTCCATCAGCCACCAACCCAGCTACCACTCCTTCCCAAAAAACAACCTTTAGTTATCCCCATAACCCACTAGGGAATATTATCACTACCCAACCACCTACCTCTACCCAATAATTGACATATAAATACCAATATTTATCTTCTATCTAACCATTGGCATCCACATACCAATATGTGGCAACATCTCAACCTTCTACCCACTATCAACATGTTTCTCAAACACCACCACCATAATATGCATCTTACAACCTTTTAGGTGCTCAACCCAAAATGAACTTCATGAAGATGATCATGGAAAATATGACCACCTTAGATTCATCCATCTTAGGTGCTCAAAATATCTTATCCTATGACCAAATTTGTAATGAGCCTATCCATCCATCCATACCCATTAAGCCATATCCTCCCTAATGGGAACTTCCCAAGCTCTCTAAATTTTAAAGCAAGAAAGATCCACAACAAAACCTTAATAAATTTAGGCATTCTTTTTATCTCATTTCCTATGATGATTCCCTTATTCTCTACACTTTTCTAATGTCTCTAGTTATCCTAGCCTTAGATTGGTATAGTGATTTACCCAAACATTCCATCTTCTCCTTCATCCAACTAGCCCAAAACTTCTTGGATCACTTTTTGATCAATATATCTAAGAAAGTTTCTATCACCAACCTCTACTCCATAAAACAATTTTAGGTTGAATCTATTAATGATTTTGTGGCTTGTTAGAGGAGAATAATTAACCAACTTTCATTTTTCTTGCCTCAACTTGAACTTATAGATATCTTTGCTAATGCATGTGCCAAACATATCTCATATACATGATGTGTCCAAAACTTCCAAACTTTTGATGAAGCTTTTACAATGGCTCATAAACTAGAGAACCAAGCCATTAATGAAGGAAATCTTAAACTCAAAAATAAAAACTCAACCTATAAAACCAATGATAATTCTTCCTCTAAGTTAGGAAACCAACCTAATACCAATACCAAGAACAAATGAACCAAAAATGTTATTTCCCTCAAAACCACACCTCCACCATCTACCAACCAAAAAAACTTGAGGAACCAAACCTCCAACTCCTCTAATTCCTCAAACCAAAACCAAAGGAACCAAACTTAGAATAATCAGAAGAAATTACCTTCACCTGGGGAACCCTATACTTCTATTTTGGAAAAGTTATTAAAATATAATATTAATAAACTTCTACCAATTAAACCACCCCAATAGTCTGATGCTTCTCATCCTATGTTGGTTTGGTATAATGAGAATGACCATTATACCTTTCCCTAAGTCATAGGACATGATATCAATAGGTGTAATACCTTCAAATACCTTGTCCAATCCTTCATTTACAATGGGGAGATTACATTAGACAAACCCAATGCACCACCCAATAAGCCCTTGACATATTTAGGCAACTTTTCCAAACCATGCTCCTACCAAAAATGAGAGTAACAATGTTGAGTGATCTCCTAATACCCATACTATAAATATGGTTCCTGACACACTCACTAATAAAGAACTTGCTCACCAATATACCAATCCCTCTCTACTTATTAAAGTATCAGAGTTACCTTTTACCCTTTTAGAAACACAAACCAAGGAAGTACTTCTTCCTCACTAATTACTATGTAACTCTCTCCTCCCATAGAAATCATTCTTAAGAAGGAAATGCTCCAATATACTCATCCCATAGAAGATCCATTTATCCCAACCTTACATCCTTTGATTGAGGAAGAGGATAAGGTTACCATCCCTATGTATTCACCTAGTGGATTATCCTTTATATCCACCATTCAAGAAATCAAACCTTTCTCAAAGTTAGTGTAAAAATGGAATTTGTCCCTAACCCTGACATGGATCAAACTAATTTTTAGTAACAATTAGGTATCCCTTATGCTACCAAACTAGAACTTCCAACCCCTTCTTTGGTAGACCAACCTAGCACTTCTAATAACCAACCAACAAAAATCTCCACCCAACCAACCAAAACCTCCACCAAACTAACCAACCCTCAACCACCTAAGCCAACCAAGACCCTAGTGACCAAACCCCCTTCAAAACTAATAACCAAAGAAACCAAGGAGGTAAAACCACCCAAAGGCCCTAAGCCTCAAATTTTACCTCCCTCAACCTTACCCTCCATTTTGAGTCTTCATCCCTCTACCTTGAGCATGAAGCCCATTATTTTTACCAAAACCCCACCACCTTTGTTGGTTACACCTTCACACCTACTTTTTAATGTAACTCATTTTACTAAACTAATAATACCTAAGTTACCTACCTTTCCACCCTTTACCTCTAGCTCCTCAACCATCTTACCTAAACTAAAAATGTCAACCAATGGTACCACCTTACCAAAGACACTTATCATCAAACCTACTTCTAAACAACCTTATACCTCTCACCTAGAACAAAAAATGCTAAACCTTTACCACATTTAATCAAGTTTTACCTAGCCATTATCCAACAGTTATTTAAAACCTCTTCCTTGAGTTTACTACACATCAAACCCTTGGACCCTTTGCATCCCAAACCATCATGGTTCAATAAAAAATTATTTTTTTATACCATAGGACACATAGACAAGATACAAAAAATTGTAAATCTCTCCAAACTCTCATCCACTATCTTTGTGATGAGGATGATCTATCAATATATGAACCTCCTATGTCACCTGTAGACACCTAAAATTGGCCATTGATAACCTCTAATTAGGATTTTGGCCAATTTCTACCCAAAATGCATAATTTGGCCTAAAAAAAATAAAAAATTTCTAAATGAAGTGAAACTAACATATTCAAGTACCTATTTTATCCAGGGTATCCCTAAATGGGGTAATGTAATTTATGGGCTATCTAACTTTGATCAAATCATTCTTAGTTAAAATGCCAATTTTGCACTTGAGTGCTCTGGATTGCCCTTTCCTATCAAATATTTTACACAAGATGCGTGCCTTTATTATTTTTTGTTGGAAACATTCTAAATGGGATAATGGATCTAATGTATATAACATTTCCTTCCAATTCTAATCCAATCAAATTCTAGACAAATAATAAGGCATTATGATCAATTTGAGTAATTTGTGCACAAAGTGCTTAATCATGCTTAATAACTACTTAACCCAAATCAAGGCCTAATCAAAAATTCCATGGAAAATTGTTGAATACTTATTTTTGTAAATGAATATTAAATACTACATCATCAAGTGACCTCATTTCTTAGGAAGACATCCCTAGGCCATAAATTCCACAAATATCAAGATTCATGCCCTCCATGCCTCATCAATGACTTCCATGATGCCCTCCATGCATCTTAATTTACCCTTCTTCCAATTTCATTATGAGGATAATTATACACTTAATTTCAAAAATGGATTAATCTTTAGCCACAGATCTCAATCCTAAGATGGACGGTTTAGGTTGATTCTAATCAATCTCAAAAATATATAAATAAGAGGCCTTACCACATTATTTCTAAGACATGTTTATGCAAATTTATAATACAAAATTGATTACAAAGTTTCAATAAATTAGTGTTACCAAGCCAAATTGATTCCAATACAAGCCAAGCCACAAGCCAAAGGTGCCAAGGAGAGCCAGAGGTAGTCAAACTTCCATTGCCAAGGACTTCATGAGGACAAAACTGAGCAAGCCACCACTACAAAGGCATTTGGAGCATCTAAAGAAGGTGAAGGAATTATTGTGTTTTATTCCTTACTTTTTATTTGTGTTTGTCATTAGATTTTGTTAACTAAGCTCTCCCTAGTGTCTAGGCCTAGAGATGTTATTCTATTAGTGTGTTTATTTCATTTTATAACTAACAACATACTAATCATCCTCTCTTAAGTCAAATTAATAGAGCATGTCACCCATACCAACCCAAAAAACAACCATTCCTACCTAAGACTTACCCACTCCTCCATTCTAGCCTAAGAATGAAGTTGAGTCTGGCCACTCTACTACCTCACCCTCTCCTTCTATCCATACTATCAACATGGTCACTAGATCATAATAGAAGTATAAAGGGAAGGCTAAGAAATCCATTAATTGGGCTTGCCCCTATTCAAATCAAACTCCCAATAAAACCACACCCAACCATCTCAATCTTCAATCAAACCCAAGGTGTCTATCTGAGGTGCCCCCCAATCTAACCCTCTACAATCCAACCCATATGCAATATCTATTCAAAAAGCTATCCTTAAGTATCTTCACCAAACCCTAACAAAAATGAGCTTATATGAGTTGATTTCTACTTCTCCCCATCATCGCAAAATACTCACAGAGGCCTTTCACTCCATCAAGGTCAAACCTAATGACCCTCAACCTCTAACTACCTTTGTTAGTTCCCTTTAAACTTCTAACCTTGTCACCTTTAAGAATTCAAAAATACCTTCTATCTACCCTAAGGACCCAAATCCCCCACTCTTTATTACTGATTACATCAACCAAACCCATGTCAAAAAGGGTGATGATTGATAGGGGAGATATCATTAACATCTTATCCTCTTATTCTTACAACCAATTCAACTTATTGGACAATATCATGTTGGAATCCATAATGATCCTCTAATCCTTTAATGACACTATGGCCAATACCTTGGGAACCATCATCCTTCATATCTATGTATGACCCCACACACTCCATGAACTCTTTTATATTGTGGAAGGAGAATTCTAATACAACATCATATTGGAATGACCTTAGATTCACTCCATGGAATGTTATCCCTCTACCCTCCATTTATGCATTAAGTTTGAACATGAAGGATAGGTTGTCAATATCCAAATAGACCCAAATCCTTTCTCAACATGCAACATAACCTATCACCCCAATGATGTCATCTTACACCCATCTAATCCACCTTCAATAGTGACACCCCAACCAATAACTATTGATGAAATTTCAACTAGCTCATTCATCCTTTCTTCACATATCTCCATAGAGGAGCCATTGGGATCTATGTTCCAATGATTCTCATTAGGGGAGTATCACCTTCTAGCATTAGATGCTTTCCCTACTCCTTAAGAATATGGGAAATCAAACATGACCCTTATTATGACCCTATCATTGAAAACATCATCCCTTTTAGTCCCCACAACCATCAAAGTAACTTCATCTATGGGGGAACTAATCAGCCACTTCTTGCTCCCACCACTACCTCTTCCATCTAACCATTCACCTCTAAATTTTCCTACCTTGGCAAACCAAAATTCACTAAATTATAATTTCATAAGTGTTCCTGGAATGGATTTGGCCTTGGACAATGTGAACAAGAACCTCATGATTTACCTTTGATCAAAACCAAAAAACCTCATGAGTCATTTGACCTTGGGTTTGTACCACCTGAAGAACCCACTAATTCACCCAAACCTATTGACACCATCCAAGAAGACATCCCCTCCTCACCAACCTAACCTCCTTTGAATTCTAAGGATTTTGACATCATTCCTCCTATTATTTTTATTCAATACTATTAGTTTGGGCCCTCTGACCTATCAAAAGGATGGCCAAACTAAAACTCTTCTTCTCATTCATCCCAAAATGGTATAAAATTATTCTCCTATCATCAACACCATCCAACATCAAGATGATGATTATATTATCACCTACCTTAGTGCCCTTGATTATTCAATCCATAAATCCCTTCCTCCTAAAACCTCAACCATGTTTAATAAATCCACCATAGATATCAATTTGGGTACTCTAGATAACTCCCACATTTTCAAATTGGGCCAATCACTGAATGTTGAAGAACTTCAAGGCTTCTCCTCTTTCCTCCAAGATTGTATCAAAAAATTCACTTGGTCTTATAGTGATATGCCTAGGATTAAACCCACCATTATTACCCATAACATTTTCATTCATCATGATGCCAAACTTGTTAAGAAAAAACTTTGATGCATGCATCCTCACATAGCCCTTCTCGTCAAAGAATAACTTCAATGTATCCTATCTGTAAAATTCATTCAACCCATCGACTACCCCCAATTGGTCTTGAATATCATACCTATCACCAAATATACTAAGGGTCTACACATTTGTGTGGACTTGCATGACCTTAACCAAACCTACCTCAAAGATGACTTTCTTCTACCCAATATTGACTAGCTTGTTTATTTTATAGCCAACCACAAGATGTTATCTCTCATGGATGTGTTTTAAAGTTAGAATTAGATCTTTATTGCTCTTGAATATCAACATGAAACCACATTTACCACCCCTTGGGGAAATTTTTACTATATATTCATGCCTTTTAGGTTAAGCTATGTTGGTGTAACCTATCAGTGAGTCATGACCTACATCTTCTATGACCTTATACACACTATCATAAAGCACTATGTTGATGGTCTCTTGGGAAAATGTAAATCTCACAAAGATCATATAAAAGTTCTTGTTAGTATCTTTGAACACCTAATCCATTTCCATGTCAGACTCAACCCCAAGAAATGTGTTTTGGGGTCCTTTTAGGAAAGCTTCTTGGCTTTATCATCTCCCTTCGAGAAATTGAGGTAGACCCTACCAAGGTTAAATCAATCTTAGAGATGCCTCCTCCTACCAATCTTAAAATAATCCATAACTTGCATGGAAAACTTAAATCCATTCACCATTTCATTTCCTACCTTTTAGACTGGTTCTAGGCTTTCCATCATCTTTTAAATAAGGATGTCTCTTTCAAATGGAATAGCAATTGTCAAAAAACCTTTGAATCACTCCAATAGTACCAATTGTTACCACCTATCCTCACCCCTCATAAGGATGACCACCCCTTTTACCTATATATCTCTACCACTAACCATTATTTAGGGGCAATGTTGGATCACCAAGTTGAATAACATAGAGAACAAGTTATATACTACATTAGTTGCATGCTTGTAGAATACAAGGCTTGATATACCCATACTGAGAAACTATACTTAGCCTTGACTTTTTTGACCATCAAACTCTGCCACTACCTTCTTAACCATTAAACCTATGTCATAACCAACACCAACCCACTTAAGTAAATTCATTCTAAGCCATACCAAAACTAATGTATGGACAAGTGGCTTGTGTTCTTAACAAAGTTTGATCTTGAGTTCCTTCATCAAAAGTTAATTAAAGGGAAAGTCATTGTTGACCAATTAGCTAAAGAACCTTTGATAGATCACCAACCTCCTCTTCTTGAATTTCTAGATGAATCCATTGCTACTCATTTCCAAGAGGATATAACCTAGTAAATTACTATGTTCCTCGATGGGTCATAGTGTCAACATGGTGGTGGATATGATATCATCCTTATCCCCTTCGATGGTGAACCCTATCTTCTATCCTTCAAACTTGATTTTGAATGCACCAATAATATAGTTGAGTATGAAGTCCTATTCATAGGCCTCCAAACTACCCTAGCCTTAGGAATTAAGATAATAAATGTCTTTGGTGATTCCCAACTCATGGTCAACCAGGTCAATGGATCATATCAATGTAAGAATGATGTCTTACAAAAATACAAACTTTTAGTTGACAAAATCTTAGCATCATTTGAATGTTACCTAGTCCAATATATTCCCCAATTTACCAACAAATTTGTTGATATAATGGCTTGTATTGCTTCCAAAATCTAATCTCAACCTTCCAATTCTAAAATCTTTGTCATTATTCATCATTTTACCATACCCTCTTACTACTAATCTGACCTCCCTACCATTTTTAGTGTGGAGGAATACACATCTAACATTTGGTATGACTAAAATTTTAACTACCTCAACCTAGGAATCATTCCTCCCAACCTCTCTAAGAATGCCAAAAGAAACTTTATTCAGAGTACCTCTCATTACACTATTCTAGGGGGAATCCTTTACAAACATAGTTTTGATGGCCTCCTTCTCTGTTGCCTATGAAACCATGAAGTTTCCCATAATATCATAAAAATACATGATGATCTATGGAGAACACTTTAGTGGTCTATCCATCACTAAGCATATCCTTCACCTTGGCTACTATTGGCCCATTCTCAACTAACACTATTATGGTTATGTAAAAATTGTGTTAAATGTCAACACCATGCTAACTTACATCATGCACCAACCAATGGTCTCCAAGTATCTAATGACTTTTTTACTTCCTCACAATGGGGCCTAGATCCTATTGGTGAGATCAACCCTCATTCCTTATAGTGGCATAGCTCCATCATCATAACCACCAAATATTTCACCAAGTGGGTAGAGGCTATTCCTCTAGTCTCACCCAAAACAGAGAATATTGTCAACTTTATCAACCATCACATCATTTATCAATTCAATGTTTATAAAATTATCACTAATAATGGAAAATCTTTTAGTAACAAGCAAGTTTAGGGTCTATGTGATGTGTTTCACATTGACCTAAGTTTCTCCTCACCTTACCATCCACAAGTAAATAGATATATAGAAGCCTCTAATAAATCCCTCAATAAAATTCTAACCAAAATAGTTAGTGCATCAAGTTAAGATTGTCATTTTCACATCCCCTTCTCTTTATGGTCCTATCGCACTAGAATTTGAACCTATACGGTTACTACTCCTTTATCTCTAGTCTTTGGAGTAGAGGTAATCTTGCCTCTTGAAGTCCAAATTCCATCTCTTTTCATATCTTTACAAGATCTTATTTTTGAAGAATATTATTATAAACAACATTTAGCTCAACTTAAGCTACTTGATGAGCATTATTTAGCATCCCTCACCCACCTCCATATCTATTAAGAGAATATTAAATGTGCTTATAATAATCACCTCAAAAAATGAGACTTTAATATCAAATACCTCATCCTAAAATAAAACCAACATGTGACCAACAAGGAGAAAAGTAACTAGGGAAAGTTTTTTTATAACTAGCTTGGACCCTACATCATAACCCATAATTATGGATTGGGAGATTATCATTTTTCTTCTCTCGAAGGCAAACTAGAACCTAAGCCTCTTAATGCTTCACATCTGCATCTATTTTTTTATTAAATAAGGATCACACTCACTTTTTGTTTTCTAACTTAAGCTCATCCCTTGATTATGAGATTTTAATCTTCACCCATCTTCCTCCTCTCCTTTTGAGGACCAGTGATCATAAAATATAATTATGTTTAACCATCATAGTCATAGTCTAATCCTAAATATGGGTATCATAGCTCTACCCATGGCATGGTTCTTACATATATTTTTTTGTCTCTAACAAGATGGAAACCCATGTTCATTATCTCTCAAAACCACACCTTTTCATATATTATTAACCTTCTTATGTTAAAGTTTTTCCCCCATAACATTAAACCTCTAAACATAATTAGACTTGTCCATGTCTAAAACCATCACATCTAAAAATAATTTGGATACCAAAATATTACTTGCATCAATAACTTAAGAATTACAGACTATGCCCTTGAAGGATAACTACCCAAAAACAAAATAAAAATTTACAAATATAAGGTAGACTACTCCCTTGAAGGACAACTATCAAGAGAATTAAACAAAGCTAATAAACTTAGACCACTCCCTTAAAGGATGGCTAAGTCAAATTTTTCCAAAATAGATAAATTTATTGAAAGCTTCCTACATTGATCAACTTCACATATAAAACAATAAATTAGAAGACCCACTATCACAATCAAAACAAATTCTAAATAATATTGAAAGTCACATTCAGATCTCAAACAACATGATAAGATGGAAACCATAATTGAATTTCACATGTACACTTCTCACATTCATTAGTCTACATCTAGAATATAACATGGACTTGTCTATTATCATTATTTGATCACATATAGAAGGATTAAACTTACCCACATAAGGTTACCATACATATTACCCTTTATCCTTCACACCACTTATCACCCATCTTCCCTTTATACTATCTATAAATTAAGGGATTTTGATCTTACCTAACACACTGTGATGAAGAAACTTGTTTTATCAACTAATACATGATAATGAAAATCATTTGAAAGGCTTATGTTTCTTATTTAAATCCAACTTTGGGTTTTATTTTACTTTTCCCTTGTCAAAAAACAAGCATTATACCTCATTTCTTATTTTATCCTTATTGAGTCATGTATTTTATTGGACCTATGTCTCATGATTTTTCATGTCTTTTTCCAAATCTAGTATGGTCATCTAACCTCATTATGTGCCACCAATATCATCCATCCAAACCATAAATGAAATTGGAATAGCATTAACATCAATCAATCCACCTTCTAGGGATACCTTTCTCTACAACCTCAATTTGCCTTCTATGCACACACTTTCTTCAGAAAACTTCAACCAAACCAAACCATGTGTTCCATAAAATTGGGGAAATTAATTTTAACACCACTGACCCAACCATTTTTGAACTACATTGGCCTAATGTCTATGAACTATGTAGGTGTTTGACTTCTAAGGGCACTTCAGCCACTAAAAACTAATTACCCTCCCCTTTGTATTCTCATTAATTTCTATTACTAATAGTACCTCTTAATTAGGGAATCTTATGTTAGGGAAGCTTTGGATTCTTCCTAGCATCCTTATATTTTAAAATCATCTAAAATTCCTCTTTGTTTTTCCCCCATTATTGGGAGAACTACATTGGCTTGAGGTCTTTTTAGACTATGTAGGCAATGCTTAGTTAGTGAGGTCATCTCAGCTATATCCTTTATTTTATTTTCCCTTCTCACCTAATATCTTCTCCTCCATTTCTCTACCTATCTCTTCACCACCTCCCTCCCTTTAGCTTTTTAATCTCTTTTAACCACTTTTCTAGCTTGTCAATCTCTTTTAACACAAGGATTGACAACATTCCTCATTGGCCCCTCTTATCTCCCATAAAGCCAACATCTACTCTACTTCATTGGCCTACACATAACCTTTCCTTATGAATGATTTTAAGCTTTCTCCCCCACCCAATTTTCATGTTTTTCCCCCTCTCTCCACTTCTTACCAACCTTGCCATTTATCCCCTTGGTCCTCTTCCACCATCCTCACCATTTCCCCTTACCCTTGGCAACATATCATCCCCTCTTCCTCACTCACTTTTCCTCACCAATTCCACATCATATTTTACCTCTTGTACACTTTTTATTTCTTCTATTATTTTGTTGCATCTTCCACTTTTTCTTTATGTGTACCACCATTCTCTATCAATTTGTCTCTTCTTGCCTTTTCCATTTTCCATTCTTCTTTTTTCCTCTAAAACTATCTTTTAACTGGGTCTTTATCCTTTGAGAATCCTTACATAATTTCCCTTTTATTATTATTTTTTCTTTCCTTTTTACACTTTGTAATCCTCTTTTCCTCTTTCCATCTCGATACTCAGTTATCTTTTGCATATGTGTGAATATATGTACTTTATATCCCTAATTCATTCTTCTTCTTATCATCCCTGATATTCATCCGTTATTTTCATCTCATTCACTTTCATTATGTTTCCATATTTCTTCATCATCTCACTAATTTTTAAGCTTGTCACTCTCTTCTAATCACCCATTCAACTTGGCAATCTCTTCTAACAAGTTGATTACAACATACCTTATATCTTCAGCTTCTTATCCATGCATCCCTTTATTCCCCTCATTTTTCTTAACCCCTTTCCTATTTTCCATCCCATTCTCATCTCTAATACAACCATATTATTTACTTTGTTGTTCCTCTCCTTGTTTATCATCATCCATGCTTACTTGGTCATGCCATCAGCTAATTCTTCACTCTCTTATCATCCTTTTTGTGTCCTCATTTCACTCTTTTTTCCTCCTATTTCCTTTTCTTCCATGTATTTCATTATTTTTATTCTCATCACTAAACTATTTTATCTTTGGTCTCTTTTAGACCTTTTTATGTCATGATTGTCACACTTCTCTCCCCATCCTTTTCAATTATCCATTCTATCATTTTTTAGTACATTCATTAAACCCCCATCATCTACCTTTTATTTTTATTCCCTTTTCTCCGTTTAATTTCATTTCATTTTTCTCATCTCCCTTGATGAATATTCCTTGTTCTTCCCAACCTTCCTTTTTTACTCCTCCATATCCATTCTTGGTTCCCTCCATCCTTCTCCATCTTCATATTTATCTATGACCTCATTGTCTCCTCTACCTATCTCTTTATTCATTTCCTAGTCTTCCTTCACCTTATCCCTTGTTAGATCTCCTTTATTTTTTCCCATTGGCACTCTAGATTCTCACTCATTAGAGTATGGTCACCAGTCACATTGTTTATATGTGCATGTACATGTTTTCTTCTTCATGTCCTCTTCTCTCTTGCTTTAATACATGAAATTTTGTTAGGTTCAATTCTTTAAGACATCCATTTCTTCCTTCAATGTCTTTGTATGTTAATCATTGTTTCTCATTTTGTCCTTATCCAACTACTCCCTTCACCCTATCCATAACCTCTTTAAACTTTAAACCCTTTACACATCTTGAGTGTACTTGACAGATTGTGATCAACACACCTTTTTAATCCTTCAAAGCATGCTTATGTGATGCATTCACAAGGCTTACGTTCATTAATCCAAATCCCACTTTAGGTCTATTTTTAGTCCTTATCATAGAAGAAACATCATGCCCTCTTCTTATCCTAATGTGCTTAAGTTGATATTTTCATTACGACATTTGTCTCTTGATTATTTTCTTCACTTTACCATCTAGTGTTGGTCGTTTCCTTACCTCAAATGCTTTACCTTAAGTGATATTTAAACAACCATAACCATAAAAACCATAAACATAAACATAACATTCATGATTATCCACATAACCCTAATCATAATAACATTCAAACAATGACACCCAAGACATTTTTTCCATGTTTACAACAAATTATGCCATATTTTATTTAGGGTGAAAGGAGTCACATATCATATAAAAAGTTATAAAACTATACACACCTCACCTTAGGCATCTAGATAAATTATTTTCCTACCTAAGTATTAGGCCAATTATTTGGTGACTCTAGATTTGTGTTCAACCATCTTTCTACTTGATTTCTCCCTAAAATAACATCCATAACATTCATTATATCAATATATTCTAAAGGGTGCATTCTATTATCCTCTTTTTAATTCATCCCCATCAAGAGAGAATCATATTCTACTCTAGGTCTTTCACCTTGCTCGACCATCATAGACATTACATCCCTTTACTCTTGTTATTCTACTTACATAGTTGCTACCTCTTTTTGCCTCAATGCACATCCCCTTGGATAGTGAGGATTCCCCCCATAGATAGGCCAATGGTCATATTCTCCAACCCTACATCTTGCACAATGAAATTCTCACCTTCTTTGCTACTAAGGAGGTAAGAATTCAAGCTCAAGCTCAAGTTCTAGGTGCCTTTCTTCTTGAAGTTGGTTTAAAAACACTTCTATTATCACCATTACATGTTGTAGTATCTAGTATATATGCACATCCACCATATTTATTATTCTAAATAGTGGGTATTGTTGATTATCTCTACCATTGTTTACATTATTCACCATTTTCAACCTTGTGTAGTTCTCTACACTATCTGTAACTTGCAAAACTAAATAAATTCATGATAGACATTTATCCTTAGCACAATTGTTTAAATAAAATAATTAACCATTCTTCCATACCAACATGATTATCTATTTTATCGACATAAAAGGTCCTATGATGTCAATGATTCCTTTGAATAGTCTTCCCACTTTAAACGATCATGTTTACTTACCTTTTCATGTGGACACATAGACCTTGATCTAATTGGTCATCTTGATAAAGTCATTATGCACCATCATGATCTATTTTTGTTACCCTTATCATCTAATATGCATTTAATGTTTTTCTTTCTTCATCATCTTGTGGTCTTGGTGGTCGTTTGCATCATTATCACCTTTGCCCTAGTTGATGTAAATTGGCTTCCGGGCATGGGATGCTATAATGGTCATGCCTTTGAAACTACCACTATTTCTAGTGGGGAAAACTTCCAAACACTTGTCATTATGACCCCATCATTCCATGTCTTGAACTTATGATTTTAAAACATGATAATCTTTTATTTTGTGCCACCTAATAAATCATTCATCACAAGTGAATGGCCATCTTATCTAGCTGTATAAAAAATATCATGGACCTTATATCTCCCTAATGGTATTGCCTCTTTTGAGTAGAATCCAAATTCATTAGTTATAAGGTAATGGGATAGAAGATACAGACATGGACACCTTTTGCCCATACTAGCTATGTAACTCTTGAGTAAGGCATAATCCATTTTCTATCACTCACAACACTACTAATTTTTTACCTCATATAATCTACTTAGCCATCAAATAAATTATTTATATGTCATCAATTTGTTACTACCCTTAAAACTCAACTCATAACGATGATGAATTTTCTCCAACAAGACTATGCAAATCTTGATAGACACCCCTCTCCTAAAACTTGACTCATAGCGATAGATGTCATCACTATGTTTATACCCTCACACAATTTTAGAAGGTGTAACCTCCTCATGAAAGAACCTCGTATTTGGATTATCTCTATCATATGACATTTATGGTGCTTATACTTTTGTTACCCACTTATTTATCTTACCTTGTCCATCCATGTTTTCTCCTCCTAATGCATGTGGGATTATTATGGTGACTATTCACCAATCTACACCATGACACTTCACCATTACCAAGCTATCAACCTAAACCTAAACATGTGGTATATCACATTAGGGCAACCCATATAAAATCCACTAGAGAATTACATTGGGCCTGAAGTTCTTATAGATATTTTACCCATAGAAGTATGTAGACAGTGTTCATTTAGCATAATACATTTAGAATAAGCTTGACCACCCCCTACTAACCCATCCCCACCCATTTACATTTTTCCACATTGATGTTGGTCATTTTGACATGAAATATTTCACATTTTTGTGATAAACTTGCCTTGGTCCTTTTGACCACACTAACCAATCTTTCCATGTTAAAAATTTTAATTTACAGCACCTAGTGCATAACTAAACAATTTGTTCTTTTTTAAAAGAGCACTTTTGAATTTAGATACCTAAAAAAACACTAACCTTGTCTAAAATACTAACAAGTGTGCCTAATCATAGTTATGATCACATGGTACATTGATTAATTATCTCTTAGAATTTGGCCTTCATTTTACCAACATTGGATACCTACAAAAACACTTAGTCACATTTTGTGCACCTATTTGTGTTTCAAATGCCCAACCCTTTTTTTACACCAACCTATTATAAAAACTATACTTGCTTTTATTTTTCCTCATTGACTCCTAGTTTGAAGGGGAACACCTCCCCCCATACATAGGGCATCTTGACGTTTGACCAAATGATCCATTTTTATTTTACAACTTGTTAATTCAAAGTCACATAACAAAAAGGGACACTAAAAAATTTCACACTTGTAAGTCTAGATGTGTGAATGCATGTACCCACCCTATGGCCCACCTAACCCTTATTAACCCTTAATATAACCCCTCTTAATCTATTCCAAGTATTATTCAAAATCACTATCACTATTCACTATGGAATCCACTGTCACTATTTGTGGTGACATGGTATGTGACATGCTAGGTGACTTAATAGTGATATGGAAAGTGACATGGATTTAAATTGAGGTGACTTGAATTGGGACATCATACCCCACTTGGGACCATCATCCAAGGTACCTAATGACATCATTAAGCATCACAAGGGTCCATATTTTGAAGTATGGTGAATTTCTCCATAAGGGTCCACCATTCAACACCATCCTTTATCCCCATGCATTAGAGTGACACAAAATTATGTGGGGATCCTTATAAATTAATTTTTAAAAGATTGAGTGGTGGAAAATATATTGGACCCATATGAGCCCATGTGCATGATCCCCACTCTATTTTAGACTCTTTAGTAAGTTGGAAGACCTATTATCTAAGTGGGAATCTCACCCCATTATCTTTCATAACCACTGATGATACCACTTGGAAAAATTTTCCACATTTATGGGACACATCCTTAATTACTTATCATAAAATATAAAAAGGTGATGAAAAGTATTTTGGACTCATTTGGGTCCATGTGCATGATCCCCACCCCATTTTGGACTCTTTAGCAAGTTGGAAGACAAACTAACTAAATTAAAGACCTATTAACTAAGTGGGAATATAAAAATCTTATATTTTATGACAAATCATGATCCCACATGGGAAATTGTGCCACATTCCACTATTCCATTCCTTTGGCATGTTCCTTGACATTAAATGCTATAAATATGACCCTTCCCATTCACCCTTTGTTAAGTTGGTTTTTGGTGAAAGCATTCATCTTCTAGGTTGTATAATTATAAAGGAGGCCAATCATCTCAGAGGAGAATGATTCAAAGCCCCAAAACTATACTATATTTTCAAGGAAACATCATCATCTTCAATAACAACATCATCATCAATAGCATCAACATTCTTCTTCAAGCTTGGAAGGTAATATTTGCCTTTATTTATTTAATTTAAATTTTTCTTTCCCTTTTTCCTTTTATATTCTTAACCTCTTGGATCCATTCACCATTTTTACTTTATCCATTTTTAATCTTACCATTTTTCTCTTTACCCCCTTTTGCCTTCTTGACCACCATTTACATTCTTTTACCTTCTTGACCACCATTTCCCCCTTTTGCCTTCTTAACCACCATTTCCCCTTTTTTTTCTTCTCAAGAATCATTTACCCCTTTGACCACATTAATAATATTACCAGCTTGTCCATTTACCAACCCCAACCAAACTATATTTTGACCCTTATCAAATTACCAAACCAAAGTTAGAACCTTGCTTTAACTAATTTTCAGCATTAGTGTTAATCAAACTATGGATTTTATTTAGTTATCTTTAGCAAAGCATTTAACTTTATTGTAGTAAATTCAGTTATTTGTTATTTTAATTTTAGTTTTATTTTAATTTAATGAAATTATATTTATTTTATCATTTTAAACTTAATTTTTTAAAGTAGGCGAATTGACAACCTCCTAGAAAGCTCACTCTTCTAGGATCTAGCTAATGCTAGGCAATCCACCCAACTACTTGTCTAACCAATAATTTTTTTGGTAGTGATTATTATTTTAAGGTATTCTTCCCTAACTAAAGAAGAGTTATCACAAAGTATATAATTAAGCAAGTGCATGTTTACCAAGTATTCTCCTACACACACTCAATTAGTTTATTTTTTTATAACTCTAAAAAAAGTAAGAAATAGATAGAAACATCATTAACAAAAATATATAGATATATTATAATTTATATAATATTGATAAATGAAGTTTTTGTGATTATTTATTTTACTAAATTGATGTATTTGTCCCTATAAACAAAAATTCTCAAATCACTTCACTACATATCTAATTGATAATGATGCATGGATATGTGTTTTAACCTTCACAGATAGGTGATTATTTTTATATAATTCCATTCCTTATTAATTTTTGATAGATTTGATCTTAAATGTAATCTAATGTGCACATAAATTTCATTAGATTTGTTACACATATAATATTTATTTATAATCTATATTAACATATATATTATATGATATAATAATATTAATTAATATTAAAATATATAAAAGGATTTAGATGGAATATTGACATTAACAGAGTATGAAGGGTATTATTTGATAGATTAATAGAATCACATGGTATGAGGGAGCCTATAGGATTCCCTTGCATCTCTCTAAGTTTACTACCACCTCAATATTCAAGTCTAATGTTCATGGATTATCAATTGCAGTATGTTGTGTTGTGTTTAGCTAGGTGTAACATGGAGAGTGAGAGTGAGATAGCATTAGAAAATACATGCATTTATGGAGTAAGTGATGTTATAGAAATGGCATTTGATGGGAAAATATCTCATGCTTTCTTTAGGAATATATTCTATATTCCTACAAAATAAATGCATGATGTAATTTTGGACATCCTAGGGAAAAAATTTCTGGTAAACGGGGTGAAAAGTAGGGTAAACTCTAAATTAGTGGTGGTTTTCAATGCAAATATAATGTTTTTGGTATCTGATGCTAAATTTGTGGAAAAAGTGATGGTTTTTTGTGTTCACTCAAAGTTTTGTGTTAGTTTGGTAAAAAAGATTCTTTTGCATGATTTAACTCCCCCACCAAATCTACCATTCTCTAGGCAAGATGATTTGGGAGTTATTCCAACTTCTAATTTTAGGGATCTTGAGTCAAGATTTATGATCCTCTTAGGTTTTGTGGAGGATTTTCAAAAGAAGGTGATCCTACTAGATATGAAAATTAGGAAATTCATTTCTTTGGCATTTATGTCATAGCTAAAAAGCCCAATTCTAGAATTGGTTTGGCCATGAGAGTATCGACATGAGTAGAGGTAGTAGAAAACTAGTAAGATGGGTACTTAGAAGCAAGATGGTGGAATAATTATGGTATAGCACTGTGTTGGTGGAGGAAATAGACCTTGATGTATTAAAGAGCATTACTCACTTAGTGTCATCTTTATCTGGGAAAAAGGAGACATTGGAACCTGTCTTTGATGAAGTTTATATTACAAAGGAGGAACCTATTGGTGAAGGTTAGGAAACTATGTTCATGACTTTATGGATGATGAGGTCTTGGTGGGTCTTAATGTCTTAAGTTTGTTAGTTTCACTACCTAGTACTATCTAGTTTTTTGGTTATTGGTTCCATTTTATTTTCTATTTTTGGGATCTTTTATAGAGTGCTTGTGTTCATCTAGGGCTCTACATTTTTTTTGTATTTGGTTGTGGTTTGGATTTTTTTGGTATTTTTTTTATAATTATTCTGTGCTTTGTGAAAAAATTTCTGTATAGGCTGGGGGGCCTATATAAACCCTATAATGATCTAAAAATATATATAGTAAATTAGTCTAGTTTATAAAAATATTATGTTATTATTATATTATAATATGTTAATTATATTTATTTAATAACTAATATAATTTTTATGTGTGGGGGGTGAGAGGGGCTATGTGAAATGAAAGATTATAAATCAATAATTAAACCTACTGGTTACTCTAAACCCATGACATTGATGTCAAAATAAGTTCATCTTAAAAATAATCATAGGTGCAAACTTATCGAGATCTAAATCACCATGCAATGCTTTAGTCTATGATGGCTTGAATTATTCATGTAAAGAGTTAACCTCTTAGAATAATCACTACGTCAAAATTACAACTCCATTGGTTTTGATCAGGTTTTGTCTTGGTGAATGCAATGGAGAAATTACTTTTGTTACATTGGCACTAAAAAATTTGGAAATGACTAAAAAGAATTATGGGCTTATAAATATGATAAAAATTTGAAGTGGACATATATGTTCAAAATAAACCATTTATTCCATGTGTATGCATACTATTATACCACCACCACTTATTTCTCCTAATAATTAATAATGTTATATCTTCAAACAAATGTGGATGAAACTCTACTTATTATGCATTCAAAAGAGCCTAATAATTATTTCTAAATCATTACCATTGATTCCAAAGTTCCATCATGATAATTTTACTTCTATTTCTATTTTTAAATTCTAAAATTTTCATTTTACTATGGTCTTGTAGTGGATTATTGAACATTTATTAATTTTGATGATCCCCTAGATGTGATCCAAAACCTATGGTAGGAGACCCATCAAGTGTAATTTGTTGTGATGATTTTGTTGCTATTTTATTGGAATGAAATTCCATAAATTATAAAAATCTACATTTAGGTATAATCTATAAATGGGTTTAAAGTATAAATATATAGAAATACTATATATAGTAAGTGTTCTAAGGTAGACTACTTAATATGCCCTCACATAATCATATTAATTAAGATGAGCACACAAAATCCTTTCCCAAGAGGTCTTTTAGTTACTAAGTATGATTTTATGTCACTTATTTTAATTACCATTTTGGGGTTGAATTCATCTCCAAATATTAGTTTGTAAGTTCAAGAAAGGTGACTTGCCCCCATAGGTATTTGAATTGGCGAATTAAATTATCTCAAAGATATAATTCCTGTGGAGAGGCTAAAAATTAAGGAATCAAATAGCTATTAGACAATTTGCTTATGTTACATCTTTAAAAAATGTGGATGACACTCCACTTATTAAATAAGATCTTATTATTTCTAAATCATTAGCACAATCTTTACAGCAAAATTAGAAATCCCTTGATTTTGATTAGGGGGCATCTGTATTTGATGAATAAGGAATACAATTTTTGGTGATTAGGATTTTTCTTGGTGAATGCAATGGAGAAATTTCTTTTTTTACAATGATGTTAAGAAATTTATAAGCGACCAAAAATAATTTTAGGTTTAGATATATGATAAACATTTGAAGTGGACATATATGGTTAAAAGACACCGTCTATTTTAATGTGTATGCCTACCATTATACCACCACCACTTGTTTCTCTTAATAATTAATAATGTTACATTTTTAGAAAAAAAAAAGGATGAAACTCCACTTATTATGCAAGAGCCTAATAATTATTTCTAAATCATTACCATTGGTTTCAAATTTTCATGATGATAATTTTACTTCTATCTCCATATTTGAACTTCTATAATTTTCATTATACTATGGTCTTGTTGTGGGTTATTAGACATTTTATAATTCTGATGATCCCCTAGATGTGATCCAAAAACCCATGGTAGGAGACCCATCAAGTGTAATTTATTGTGATGAGTCTATTGTTATTTTTTAATTAAATAGATAATCACACAAAGCCCTTTTCCAAGAGGTCTTTGAGTTACTAGGTATGATTTTGTGTCACTTATTTTAATTATCATTTTGGGTTTGAATTCATCTCCAAATATCAGTTTGTAAGTTCAATAAAAGTGACTTGACCTCACAGGTATTTAAATTAGTGAGTTACATTATCTCAAAGGTATAATTTTGAGGGGGGGATACATATTAAGGAGTCAAATCCCTAAATTTAGACAATTTTTTAATGTTATATCTTCAAAAATGTGGATTAAACTCCACTTATTATGTAAGAGGATTTTTTTTTCTAAATCATTAGCACAATCTCTATGTCAAAATTGTAACTCCCTTGGTTTTGATCGGGGGGCATCTATATTTACTAGACAAAGAGACAGTTATGGGTGATCAAGTTCTATCTTAGTGAATGCAATGGAAAAATTACTTTTGTTACAATGGCATTAAAAAAATTAGAAGTGACCCCAAAAAAATTGAGTTTATAAATATGATAAAAATTTGAAATAGACATATATGTTCAAAAGACACTATCTATTCCAATGTGTATGCCTACCTTTATACCACCACCACTTGTTTCTCCTAATAATTAATAATGCTACATCTTCAAAAAATATGGATGAAACTCCACTTATTATGCAAGAGCCTAATAATTATTTCTAAATCATTACCATCAGTTCTAAAGTTCCATGATGATAATTTTACTTCTATTTTCATATTTTAACTTCTATAACTTTCATTGCACTATGGTATTGTAGTGTAATATTGAACATTTTCTGATTTTGATGATCCCTTGGATGTGATCCAAAAATCCATGGTAGGAGATCCATCAAGTGTAATTTATTTGATGAGTCTATTGCTATTTTATAATTAAATAGATAAGCACATAAAATCCTTTTCCAAGAGGTCTTTGAGTTACTAGGTATGATTTTTTAACACTTATTTTAATTACCATTTTGGGTTTTAATTCATCTCCAAATATTAGTTTGTAATTTAAAGAAAGGTGACTTGCACTTATAGGTATTTTAATTGGTGAATTAAATTATCTCAAATGTATAATTTCAGGGGGGCTAAAGATTAAGGAGTCAAATCCATATTAGACAACTTTTTTATGTTACATCTTCAAAAAATGTGGATGAAACTCCACTTATTATGCAAGAGATTATTTTTTCATAAATCATTAGCACAATCTCTACATTAAAATTTCAACTCCTTTGGTTTCAATCAGGGGGCATCTATATTCGCTAGATAAAGAGCACAATTTTGGGTGATCAGGTTTTGTCTTGATGATTGTAATAGATAAATTGATTTTATTACAATGACATTAAAAAAATTAAAAGCAACCAAAAAGAATTTTGGGTTTTAAAATATGATAAAAATTTGAAGTGGGCATATATATTCAAAAGATACTATCTATTCTAATGTGTATGCCTACCATTATACCACCGCCACTTGTTTCACCTAATAATTAATAATGTTACATCTTCAAAAAATGTGGATCAAACTCCACTTATTATGTAAGAGACTAATAATTACTTATAAATCATTACCATCAATTCCAAAGTTCCATGATGATAATTTTAATTCTATTTCCATATTTGAACTTCTATAATTTTCAATGTACTATAGTCTTGTAGCAGATTATTGAACATTTTTTAATTCTAATGATCCCCTGAATGTGATCCAAAAACCCATGGTAGGATACCCATCAAGTTTAATTTAGATAAACACACAAACCTTTCCCAAGAGGTCTTTTAGTTACTAGGTATGATTTTGTGTCACTTATTTTAATTACCATTTTAGGGTTGAATTCATCACTAAATATTAGTTTGTAAGTTCAATAAACATGACTCACCCTCAAAGATATTTGAATTGGTGAATTAAATTATCTCAAAGGTATAATTCATGTGGAGAGGTTAAAAATTAAGGAGTCAAATCCCTATTAGACAATTTTCTTATGCTACATCTTCAAAAAATGTGGCTGAAACTCCACTTATTATGCAAGAGCCTATTATTTTTAAATCATTAACACAATCTCTATGTCAAAACTAGAAATCACTTGGTTTTGATTAGGGGGCATATGTATTCACTGAATAAGGAGCACAGTTTTTGGTGGTCAAGTTTTGTCTTGGTGAATGTAATAGAGCAATTATTTTTGTTACAATGACATTAAAAATTTTAGAAATGACCAAGAAGAATTTTGGGTTTAGAAATATGATAAAAATTTGAAGTGGACATATATGTTTGAAAGACACCATATATTCTAATGTGTATGCCTAACATTATAACACCACCACTTGTTTCTTATAATAATTAATAATGTTACATATTTAAAAAATGTGGATGAAACTCCACTTATTATACAAGATCCTAATAATTATTTATAAATCATTACCATCAATTCCAAAGTTTCATGATGATAATTTTACTTATATTTCCATATTTGAACTTCCATAATTTTCATTTTACTATGGTCTTGTTAATGATTATTAAACATTTTCTAATTCTGATGATCCCCTAGATGTGATCCAAAAACCCATGGTAGGAGACCCATCAAGTGTAATTTATATAAGCACACAAAATCCTTTCCCAAGAGGTCTTTGAGTTACTAGGTATGATTTTTTGTCACTTATTTTAATTACCATTTTGGGGTTGAATTCATCTCCAAATATTAGTTTTTAATTTCAAGAAAGGTGACTCACCCTCATAGGTATTTGAATTGGTGAATTCAATTATCTCAAATGTATTATTATTATTATTATTATTATTATTATTATTATTATTATTATTATTATTATTATTATTATTATTTATTTATTTATTTTTTTTGGGGGGGCAGGGGGGGATAAATATTAAGGAGTCAAATCCCTATTAGACAATTTGCTTATGTTACATCTTCAAAAAATGTGGATGAAAGAGACTATTTTTTTCTAAATAATTAACACAATATCTATGTTAAAATTATAACTCCCTTGGTTTTGTTTAGGGGAATCTATATTCATTGGATAAGGAGCACAGTTGTGGGTGATCAAGTTTTGTCTTGGTGATTGCAATGGAGAAATTGTTTTTATTACAATGATGTTAAAAAAATTATAAGTGACCAAGAAGAATTTTGGGTTTAGAAATATGATAAAAATTTAAAGTGGACATATATGTTTAAAAGACACCATAAATTCCAATGTGTATACCTACCATTATACCACCAACACTTTTTTCTCCTAATAATTCATAATGTTACATATTCAAAACATGTGTATGAAATTATACTTATTATGCAAGAGCCTAATAATTATTTCTAAATTATTACCATCAGTTCCAAAGTTCCATGATGATAATTTTACTTCTATTTCCATATTTAAACTTATATAATTTTCATTGTGTTATGGTCTTGTAGCAGATTATTAATCATTTTCTAATTTTGATGATCCCTTGAATGTGATCCAAAAACCCATGGTAAGAGACCCATCAAGTGTAATTTGTTATGACAAGTCTATTGTTATTTTATTGGAATGAAATTCCCTAAATTATACAAATCTACATTTAGATATAGATATCTATAAGTAGATTCAAAGTCTATATATAGAAATATTATATATAGTAAGTGTTATGAGGTAGACTACTTAATATTCCCTCACATAACCATAATTTAGATAAGCACACAAAATCCTTTCCCAAGAGGTATTTGAGTTACTAGGTATGATATTGTATCACTTATTTTAACTACCATTATGGGGTCGAATTCATCTCCAAATATTAGTTGTAAGTTAAAAAAATGCAACTCACTCTTAGAAGTATTTGAATTGGTGAATTAAATTATCTCAAAGGTATAATTCCTGGGGGTGGAGGCTAAAAATTAAGGAGTCAAATCCCTATTAGATAATTTGCTTATATTACATCTTCAAAAAATGTGGATGAAACTACACTTATTATGTAAGAGCCTATTATTTCTAAATCATTATCACAATATCTACATCAAAAATTTAACTCCTTTGGTTTGGACCCAAATATTAGGCTCCAAAGTTAAAGTACTCAATTTGTTGTTGGCCAAAATATTTAACCCTACTCTGCATTGAGATATCACATGACTTGTTATGATGAATGAAAATTTAATGGTTATAGATTGGTATGGCAGAGATTGCTTATGCCCTCACATAACCATAATTAAGATAACCTCACAAAATCTTTTCCCAAGTCTAGGTTTTGAGTTACTAGGTACGATTTTGCATCATTTATTTTAATTACCATTTTGGGGTCAAATTCATCTCCACATATTGATAGTTTGTTAATTCAAGAAAGGTGACTCACTCTCATAGGTATTTTAATTAGTAAATTAATTATCTCAAACATATTCTATGGGGGCTAAAAATTGAGTCAAATCCCTATTACACAATTTAATCATATATTTTAATGAAAAAATATGAATAAACTTTTTTAATTAGAATAATTATAATAAACAATAAAATTGTGTAAATATTTTTATATTAAAAAATTATTTGAGTTTATTATTTATTTTGTTTATGTTTAAATCATTAAATATTTTTATTAAATAATGTACATAATTATTTAAATGTTTAATATGTTTAAATATATATATGTTTTTTAATATAATTTTCCCACACATTTAGAAATTAGGGTTAAATTTATCTTTTTCTCTTTCCATTATTTTCTCTCAAATTTTCTCTCTCGCTTTTAAAGGTTGAAAAATATTCTTTTATTGACTATTAGGTTAACTGTGATGTTAGTGGTGGAACCATTGACCTCATTTTTCACTAATATTTCTACATGGGTGGCATTAGTGGTGGAAGCTTTGACTCCACTTTTCACTATCATTTTTATAAGTGATTATTGTGAGGTATTTAATATATGTAATGTATTATTTTACTATATCTGAAATGTGTGATTTTTTTGGCTTGACATGAACCTTTTATTCATTATTTACTACTTTAAGTTATGAAATCACTGAGATTCAGATAGATCTAGATTTTTGTTATGAAATGATTGAGAAAATGAAATGGCAAAGATTAGGATTGTTTAGTGCTTACTTGTATTCAATAAGGACCTAAATAGTGAATGTGAGTGAAAATCATACATTTTTTATTAACTATAAACAAATAATGAAATGGCTAAGATAATGAAATGGCAAAGATTAAGATTTTTTATAGTTTACTTATATTCAATAGGGACCCAAATGGTGAATGTGAGTAGAAAGGCAACATTTTTTTATTAATTGTAATAAAATAATGAAATGGTCAAGATAATGAAATGGTAGAGATTAGGATTGTTTAGGGCTTACTTATATTCAATAGGGACCTAAATGGTGAATGTGAGGGGAAAGTGGAAATTTTTTATTAACTATAAGAAAATAATGAAATGGAAGATAATAAGATGGTGGAGATTAGTATTGTTTTGAACTTACTTGTATTCAAAAAAGACCCAAATGGTGAATGCGAGGGGAAAGTAAATTTTTTTATTAACTTTTAGTATATAATGAAATGGTTGAGATAATGAAATGATGGAGATTATGATTATTTATCACTTGCTTGTATTCAATAGGGACCTAAATGGTTAATTTGAGGAGAAATCAAACATTTTTTTATTAACTATAAGCAAATAATCATAGTAATAAAGTGTCATGATGTGAGAGGGTTTTAATGGTTCCATCGTCTCTATCCCATCGCATCATTCATCTGTTGGCTCTATTTAGTTACTATGGATAATTTTTTGTTTTAGAATGAATTGAAAAGACATTTTTTGGCCTATTCAATGTTATTATTATTTGATTTGAATTTTTTCCATTTTAGACTAAGTTGAAAAGTCATTTTTTGGGGTGGCAAACTTTTCCCTCATGCTGCGTCACAAAATTTAATGATTGAATGATTGACTAACATCTACCATTATTATTTAGGGTGGAAAATTTTTCCCTCATGCATCGATATTCTTGGGTAGAGGGGTCCTATGCATCATTATATATTAAAAAATTATTTATAAAATATTTTCACCTATTATATAGGAGTAACTATTGTTTAAGGAGAAGTTTTTAAGGGGTGGGAAGTAGCAGGGGGCTAAAGATTTATATGCCTACTCATTTTTTTATGGTTACCAGCTATCATTTGCATCCAATAATTTTTTATTTTTTTTCAAACAAAAATTTTATAGTAAAATGCTCCTAATTACTCTTAGCAACATGTATTAAACATAATTTTTGTAGTCTTTGGAGCATTTGGTATAGGTCTTTCAAACATCCTATGCAAATCTTTAGAGCATTCTTAGACTTAGTCAAACCATCCTATGTATGTCTTTGGAGCACACCTAGAGTATATTTAGAGCAATTACAAAGAATCTTTGGAGCATCCTCTGAGCATTCAATCATCATAGATCACTTGTTCAATCCTCAAAATTATAGCTAAAAGAGTTGTAAAAACTATGTGTTGCCTTCTCAAAATGAGCCCTCATTGGGATGTTTTTTTGTACTCAAAATTACCCCATCCTTGGGATGTGTTCATCTACTCAAAATTAATCATCTATTGGATGTGTTAATGTACTCAAAACTATGTTACTCATCCAAGTAAGACAAACTAATAATGTAAAGAATCAATAATAAATTACATACAAATAATGAATAAATTTCATCCATATTCTACTTAGATCATACTTTAACTATTAAATGCAATACAATATATAAACAAATCCAACACGTTAGGGATAGTTTATATAACTATGATGAGCTATATGAAATGTTCATCATTTCTCCCCCATACTTTACCTTTTTTAGGTCCTCTTGTAAAGAAGTGGGATGATTGATATTGAATCTAAATTTATTGATCAAACCTCTGAATTAGATCATAAAATTTAAAATGATGGCTCCATTCATAATGTCCCCTTGGAAATCATCTAAGATCTCTAAAAATTATATGAGCCCAAGCTTCAAATTCAATGTTTGCTTGAGAATTCTAACACCACCATGGAGATAGAGGATATAGAATGATAGGAGGCTTAAACCTCATCCCATTATAGACATCTGAACCTCTTTCCTCTGAGAACTGAGTGATTATATAGAAAACTACTTTATCTCTTCTTAGACTCCATTTAATATTGGTGGGGATGAGGACTTCCCTATGCTTCAACTCAATAGGTAATGTCTCCCACCTGGTAATATTTGCATTGAAACCATTGACATAATGGTGGTTTAGAAATTCTCTAAGAGAATTAATATTAGATCTCAATAGCTCATGATACTTGTTCTTCATATGCATATGATATGGTGGTTGAAAAGAAGAAATAAGTTTTTTTGCTTCTAAAAGTTGTGGTCTCATGCATAACCCATTGGTGCTTTGTAATTTAAAAAATCTATTATTAGCCTATTATCATGCCATTTGGTTCCTTAGAGTGGAAAAAAGGCACACAATTATGTCTCTCCAACAAATAAATTTATCAAAAAACCATACTGATATATTAACAATAAATTGAAATTATAGAACTCATAAATGACATCTTGCTTTTATTTAGTGCTCTTTATAAAAATTTCCATAAATACATGTTCATCTTCAATGACATGTGAAAAACCATGGGAAATTAATTGAATCTTCTATTTATAAAACTGCTCATGTAAGAAAATAACATAAACTGATGAAGTCTGCCTACATGCTAATAGTTTCTCATAAATAACACAAATGTGTTATATAGAATCCTATGTTTTATATAATTATAGTTGGGATTCTACCAATTGCTTCTGAGATTCTTCCTTGATTTGGAATTTTCATCCTTAAATTTTTTAATTTTCTTCTAGGTGATATGTCAGGTAGAAATTATTTCATGTAATGGAAAAGGGAAAGAGGGAAAAACTCTTGTTGGACCCTCTATCTGAACTAAAATCTCTCATGTTTCTCTTTTCATGGCTTGAATAGAGGCTTGTAACTTAGAATTCTGAGTGATGAGCTCTATTATTCTATTAGTATGTCAGACAATCGTTGTATTTATATCATAAATACTTTCTCTCAGATTATTAATTAGATTATACTTATCAAAATTGGAATTTTGTAAATCAATAATATTAGTGCCCATATAAATAGAATTCTATAAATTAGTAATTTGAGTGTCCTTAATAGCAATAGAATTTTTCAAATTACTCAATTCTTGAGTTTGTGAAAACATTACATTGTGGACCATAGTTTTTTTATCTTGTATTCCTTGAAGAATTATTTCTTGGTCACTAAATATAGTAACAAATTCTTCCCACCTTTATTTCAAATTAGAAATCATCAAGCAATTACCTTTAAAATTTGAATGGAGAAATTCTAACTCTATTTTTGGCAATCTGATTGTTTCCTCATGGCATGATAAAGCCATGGCATGCCACAATTCTTTTTCTTCATTGATAGAAAGTGGAGAATATTTATCGTCTTCAATCAAGGGTGCATTACCCTTATTATTAATAGAGGGCATATAATTCTCTACTTATTTAGGTACAAATTCTTCTTCTAGGGTTCCCTCTACAAATTCAACTTCTTCTATAGCTTGTACATCATCTTCTTCTTCTTCTTCTTCTTCTTCTTCTTCTTCTTCTTCTTCTTCTTCTTCTTCTTATTCTTCTTCTTATAAGATAAGTCAGTGAATGCACCAAAACTTAGTTAGAGGAGGATAAGGGGTGTTTGAACAAATTCCCATCTATTGCTTTTATCTCTATCACATTATCTTTGAAACCAATGGAAGCAGAGATGGCCATTCTTCAATTTCAACTGTGGGTTCTTCAATCCAAATTGTAGTGGAAGAAGGAGGGGTGGATCATGGTGTGTTTTTGGTAGGAATTGGAGAAATTTTTTGGAGGAAAGAGAACCAATCCTTTTTACCCCTTGGTTTGCTAAGAAAATAATGATGAAAAATGAGTGTCACCAACCCATGATGGTAGGTAGACCCAATACCTCACCTTATCTTTAAAAAAACATTAATCAAAGCATTGTGAAGGAAATATGAAAGATTGATCATATATTATTCTTGAACAACTACTTTCCTAAAATGAAGGAGTCTCATAACATCTCCACCCACTACTATAAACTGACCATCACAAGTGATATATTTCATTATCTAGAAAGCAACATTTTTCTAAGGTTGAGGAAGAATTTATCTCAGAAGTCCCTTGGCCACTCCTAGGGGGAATTTGGCCAGTCTAGGGTGTGGCACATTTCCTTCAATAAACATATAAACTAGGTCAAAAAAAATTATCTTTTCAATATCAACTACTTCATCCTCAGGAATCCCAAATAGAGCATTGATTATAGAGGGATTCACTAGAATGTTTTTTCTTTTGATAATAACATGATCATAAAAATTATCATAGAATTATTGCACAATTTCTTCATGGAATCCCTGAAACATTATTAATAAATTAAACTAACTTGTTATTTCAAAGACATCTCTAGTTGTTTCAACTTGTAACAATGCATAAGAGGATTCTAGTTCACTTTTTTTCTTTCTCCCACCCATCTTTGGAATAAGCACTATTTAATTTCAAATCTGACTACTATAAAAACATAGAGCTCAAATTCACACAAGGAATTAGGGAAGCAATAGGTTAGAGATACAACCCAGTAATTATTGGAGTGACAATGCAAAAATGAATATAAAATTAGGTTATATGATGTGATTATGATAAGAATGATGGCTATAGTTATGGTTATCTCTTTGGACCATGTGAGATATAATGGGAAGGTGTTTTATCTAATCAAGTAGTCATGTGTGTCATAAAATGTCATTATTAGTAGTACTAGGAGTAATAATCATAATTAATTATGTGTCATATGAAATATTTTTGAAATAACCTCTATTTAAAACATAGTTACATCAATCTTGTTTAAAAAGACCATTTGGAAATATCATCACAAAATACAATCACATCAATTCTTTTGGAGATATTTTGAAAATACTATCACATCAAATTATAGATTGTAACATTATTGGTCTAATTTGGATTATTTTGGTTCTCAATGATGGAGGTGGATTCTTCCCATTCATGATTTTTCATCTTAGGATCATAGATATCAGTCTTTGGAGCTATGTCACTAGTCTTTGGAGCTAAACCTTCAGACTTTAGAGAGAAACTATACTCTATTCAGACTTTGTTTATATATAAAAGTATAAATCACCTAATATATATAAAACACCTTATATATAAATCACCTAATTTATTAAAAAAACCTTGTATATATTTAGCACCTTATATATATAAATAAATAACCTTATATATATGGTGTTGTTTATATGTATTTATAGCTAATTACATTTGCTTAATCCTTGTGTTATCTGAAGAATAACTTGAGGGCTATATTGATGGAAGAAAACTATGTGTTGGATTTTGTCCCATATGAATAGATAAATTGGACCTACTTTGACTTGGAAGTTGTAGATGTTCCTACTTTAGCCATGGCTTTTGAATTTTGATTGATGAGATTGTATATTGTCTTAATGTAGGTTTTTTTGGAAAGCTTGATTAATGGACAAGCTTGTTAAACTTTGAAATATTAATTTTAGTAATTAATCACTCCATGATTCAATTTAGATTTAATTTGATTTTGATTTTCCATCAATTTTAGCTTTAAAGCTAAATATTTCCACCTTTTGACATGTGGCCACCATTTTAATTATAGCTCAGTACTCACATGGCATGAAAATGACTAAGCTATCTAGTTGGATTGAAATCCAAACACATGGAACCTTTTGATTACCTCGTATATTCTTACAATGAAACTTTGCATGATGATTCATCTTTTTTTCATGCCTTGGTGACCTTCAATTTATAGCGAGCTCTTGGGTGATTCATTTTAATTATTATATGTTGAATGGGGAATCCACTCTTATGCCTATTTGAAATGTATCTCAGGAGATACCTTTAAGGGGAAATCCACTTTTATGTATGTTTGAAAGGTATCTCTTAGGATATACCTTTAAGGTATAACATAGGCCTTCAAAATATCACCCAATAATGATTTCTATATAAAGGACAATTCCACTTGTTCTTTGAAGGAGAAATCCTCTCTTGTGCCTATTTGAAATATTGGTATCTCTTAGAAGATAATTTGAAGTGGAAATCCACTCTTGTGCTTGAAAGGTATCTCTTAGGAGATAACTTGAAGGTATTATAATATCACATAGTAGTGCCTTCTATGTAAAAGAAATTCCACTTGTTCCTTGTTGGAGAAATCCACTCTTGTGCTTGTTTGAAAGGTATATCCTAAGAGATACCATGAAGGATAAATCCAATCTTGTGCATGTTTGAAAGGTATCTCGTAGGAGATACCTTGAATTTACTACAAAGGATTTTAAAATATCACCCAGTAGTGCCTTATATGTAAAGGAAAATTTCACTTGTTCCTTGAAGGAGAAATCCACTCTTGTGCCTATTTTAAAGGTATCTCCCATGAGATACCTTAAAGGGGAAATCCAATATTATGCATGTTTGAAAGGTATCTACTAAGAGATACCTTGAAGGTATTACAAAATATTTCTAAATATCACCCAATAGTGCCTTCCATGTAAAGGAAAAATGCACTTGTACCTTGAAGGAGAAATCCACTTTTGTCCCTATTTAAAATGTATCTCCTAGGAGATTTTTTGAAAGGGAAATCCACTCTTGTGCATATTTGAAAGGTATCTCCTAAGGGATACCTTGAAGTTATTATAATTTTTTTTGAAATATCACTTAATAGTGCCTTCCATGTAAAAGAAAATGCCACTTGTTTCTTATAGGAGAAATCCACTTTTGTGCTTGCTTTAAAGGTATCTCCTACGAGATACCTTATGTTGGTTCCTAATTGTACACCTCTATTGCTTGAATTTGCAAACTTGAAGATAAGGGAAAGAAAAGATGGAAAAATCTCTAGGTATGTTGTTGTAACTAGGGATGGGTTTGACATCAATATTAGACCAAACATAGAAAATGATTGATAGGCACCTACAAAGGGTATGGTTAGTTCCCTACTACTTCTGGCTTTACTTGAACCAAGGTGAGAGGACCTAAGGGGTATATTTATCTCATGAATAGATTTTATAACTCAATATTCATGGGGATTATTATCACAATGAAATATAAATCTGATTGGAACACAACCAAACTTACTCAATCCATTTAGCAAGGGTTTTCACATAAAATGAGAAAATGTTACAAGTAAGATAAAAGCTACTAAAGATAAATATTAATATGATTGCAACTTCCATTCTAAATAATCTTCAAAAATAGGGGGCTAAATAAGAGATTGCAATTATAATATTTAACTTATGAAATACAAACACATGTTGATTATATAATATTTATGTGTTCTTAGGCAAATAACACTTCAGATATGTAGAAGGTGTGTTAAATGCAAGGTAAAATAAGGCAGGATAAACTATCAATTAATAGAGATTATAAGTAGAGGGTTAACATATGAGCACAAGGAAGTTTGAATAAATTACCATATCAACTCTACCAACAAATGTAGCACTGACTTAGAACAAATGAAACTAAAATCATGCATGAATGATATCCTTCTAGAAGACCTCCTAGTTGAATCCGTGAGCCCAAGACTACCCTTAAAAAGGCTATGAACACCTTATTTCCAAATCTCAAAGTAGAAAGGATTTTATAATATAGATATACTCTCTAACTAAATACCATAAAGATGAATACATCAGATCACTGATCAACTAAACATTTAAAACATGGCATTGTACTTCAATAATAGAAAGAGGATAGAAAACATCAACAAATTTCATTTATCAATTGAACTAAAAATGCATACAATGCGTAGTTGAGAATATAAAAAATATATGCTATGCAAGATAATCCTATAACAAGGGAGACATTTGTGATGCTCTCAAAGCTTGACAATGATTTTTGCTAGGAATGTTACATAATGATAACTCTTCAAGGCTATATCTCTTAACTCAAAAATTTAACCAAACTTTGTAAAGGGACACACCCTTTTTTTCTTATACAATTGAGCTAAGACTAGCATATTCCTAAAGGTGCTCTAGTTGGAAGATTCCTTTATGGGCCTAGAGTTTGTTAGACCTTGTGATGAACATGATTCTTAGGATTATGTGCATGTTATGATGATGAAGACAAAATTGATTCTCCACTAATGTAGAATGTTTATTATTATCCACGTTGATGATAACTTATAAGATATAAAACAAACCTTTGTCTTCTTGCATAATAAACAAAACATCCCTTTCATATGTACATGATTACAAAAACTACCTCAAAAGAGACATGTAAAAAAAAGAAAAGGGAAAAGAAGGGAAAAGGGAAATGAAAAGAAAGGAGAGGTGGCCCCAACTTGAAAGAAACTAAAATATTCAATTATGTTTTGGAATCAATCTAAATGATGGAATCCTTTTCCAACCTATTTTTTCACTTTATATATTCCTCAATAATGAAGGCAAGACTCCCTTGGTCTAGGCTTACTTATAAGTTGAATTTGACTCTATATTCTTCAAGCTAGGAAGCAGCCTACCAAATCATGGTATGTTTCTCTCTAATGCTTTCCTTGAGTTGGTTAGAGGATTTCTCTAGTGATACCAATTATTTTATCTTATGGATATCAAAGGATTCTTATGGAAAATTGATGAGGTTCTTTAGAGTAGTGCACACTATATCTTCCCCCATGTCATTTTCACCTTCAAGGTTCACCATCTTCCTCAGCATGGCATCTATCTCACTTGTCATAGTCTCGAGAGACTATTTTTATCCTTTCAAATCAAAAATGTCACCTTTAAACATCATTAGATGATGATTGATTACTATTTAATATTCCCTAGGCCTTTTAAGATCATTTGGAGCAATGATATCCACAATCAAGGTATCCATACTCATCTTATAGATCTCTTCTACCTTCTATTGATCCTCCACCCATTTCTTAGTGTCTGTCTCAAAGAAAAACATTTGAGCATCACACTCTCTTTTATTTTATACTATATCACTCAAGCATTTAATTGTTGAGTGGATTATTTATTTTACCCTAGTTCCTAAGTCTTTTTTCTAGTCTTTAGTTACCCATCCTCTAATATTCAAATTATCAATTTGGTTAGATTTTAGAGGTGAAAAGGATAGATGGAGAGGACTTGGAGCAATGGTGGTAGTTGGAGTTACTACCTTAGGCTCACTCAATAACTTTTACAAGTACTAGATCATACCCTGGTTCTTGTAGACACCAAAATCATGTCTACCCCTTGGTCCTTTCTCCCCCCTTAGTCCCCTTTGGTCCACTTAACCACTCATAACCCATGTCTTATTAATTTGAAATAATTATCTTATTTTAAGTTAATAATTCTCTCTCCCTTGCCACCTCACCACCCTAAAATGCCCTTCTTTGGATTCCCTTCATTCCCCACATGGCCAATATTAATGCCTAGACCCCCATTTCATCCTCTCGCATCCATTTAGCCACCTTCGACCATTTCTTCCTTGGACTCGCTGACCTGACAGTTGGGAAAATGGGCGAAAGGTTATTTTTAGCCTTTTTCCTACCTTTCAGCCACCGACGTCGGTCAACTATCGACTGACGTCAGCGATATTACCGGCATCGATTTCCTTCATAACAATTTTCTGCATCTGTTATCTTCCCTTAGCCCTAGCTCTTCCTCTGACTCTTGAATCTTAGAATCTGATCAATCAATCAGCCAATCTTTCCACCAGACCTCTCACTCTCTCCCTTAGGTACACATAGCAGGCTTCTACACCAGCAAGCACAACAGGTACTCTACCTCAGCCACTCCACCAACAATAGGGCCTTCACACCAGTAGCACCAATAACAAGTACAAGTAGTCTGTAATATTCCTTCTCCAATAGATATGAGGTAAGTATTTGCTACTGCTTTCCTTTCAGTATTTCTTTTAACTCATCTGTCATTCAGTCTTCTGCCCATTTGCAACCTCTGTTAGCCCAGACCCAACCTGCTCTTCCCAAATACGTTGAAAGGCCTCCTCTACCCCTCTATCCCTTTTCAACACTCTATCCATTATCCCAGACCTCTGCAAAGACTCTTAGACCCTTATTCAAACCCAGACCCTTTCTCAGACCTGTCCACAAACCATAAACTCATCTAGACCTCGTCCACAGACTACTACCCCGACTGACACTGGCCAAAGAGACCATTGCCCCCACTGATGTCGGCAGACTAACCAACATCAGCAAACCTTGACAATCGACGCTGGTAGGACCACTGATGTCGGTGACTGTGACCAGGCCAACAGCAACATTCAGGTAAGCATTTACTTCCATTTCCTTTTCAGTCTTCAATCATTTCAATCTTTTATCATTCTGCCTTTTATCAGACATTATTCTTATCAATCAATGGGTTGACATTCCTCAAGCTTTTGCTTCTAGGATCAAGCTTTTGCTTGGCAACCCACCATCTCCTCATCTAACGCCTTCTTTGTCTTAGTCTCTTTCTTTTGCAGGTGTCATCCTCCACAACCAAAGAGGAGTTCTCACGACGTCTGGATAACGGTGCACACGACTTCATCCAGGTACATACAAGCCTTAGACCATTTTTCTTAGTTTCTTATTTCTCTCTTTGAATGTAGAAAGCGAATATTGCATAGAAACATTTTGGCATGCCCGGTGGGACCTTAGGGTCTTCCTTGGGTTCTTTTCTTTCTGTTCATATAGGTGCATTAGGTTTCTCCCTTTTCACCTCTTTCTTCTCTTCTAAACGACGTCATTAGCAAGATTAAAAAGAACTTTTCTTTCTTTTCTTGCATTTCAATCTAGTCAAAAGTCATATTATTCAACCCTTTCTCAACTTGTTTTCATTCAAACTCATATTTTGACTTGGGCTTAAAACACATTGCATATCATTTCTGCTTGCTTGCATTTCTTAGTCCACACCTAGTAATTAATAACCACCTCATGAATTAATCATAGTTCACTTTATGTTACACAACCAAACCACTTGCACCAAACTAAACATCAAAACTCACCTGAGACAAGGCCCGACTGGGATTTCATCCCCCAGCGGATACCTTACCCATCCTGGCAATCCCACTTGGATTTCATCACCAAGGGGAAAGCACACTCTGTTCTCTGGCAGAGTCTAATCTCTAGGGAAAGTATATTTTGGCTAAGTGAGACCAGCTTATCATTAGGCTCGTGAAGTGAGGGGAGCTTGTTCCTTAGCACCAGGCCATGTACGGAACCTAACCCAGACTCTTGAGCACCTAAACAAACCTAAAACCATCCATAGACTACCTCTTCTAGGACCCTTCTACCAGCCAACCTCCCAAACATCACTTTAAGGCATAAGCCAATAGGATTATAAAAGTTGATTCTTAAGATTTAACGCTTAGGGTCTGCCTGTCTCCATCTATTTCTCTGTTTTCATCTAGTTTTTTGAGCTAGTGAGGATGTTCTTCTTCCTTTTTTTCCAAGAATCTTCAAATTTTCTAAGTTTCTAGAAACCATAGTCACCGGCATCAATTTTACCACCGACGTCGGTAACCTTCCCTCGCTGGCATCAATTATCTGACCGACGTTGGCCATATTTTCTCACCGACATTAGTTTTTAAACTGACTTCAGTCACTGTCACAGTCCCTTTTTTTGAAATAGAAGCCTAAAACTTGACCCCTTTTTCTACCAAAAACCACATTCTGAGTTTCTAAAATTGGAAAAACATAGTTTTTGAAACCTGACCCTTCTTGCCTTGAATGGTTTTGACACGCAGTCAAACCAAGGCTCTTCTTGACCAAGCAAGGCATCAACCACTTCCGCCTTCCCCATCCATAACTAGTCCCATAATGGAGTTCCACTCAGAGACCAAAAGAACTCCTACTCGATCGACCCCATCTCAGTCTCCCATTATCCCTAAAGGGGACCAAGATTTTGAAAGATTCTTGGACCTCAATGTCAAAGCCCTCCAAAACTATCTCGCAAGAAACCCAATGTGAGACCTCTCAGGTGAAGCAGTGATGATATCAACACCATCTGCTACCTAGCCTTTTGCCTCAACCATTAACCTGACCATGACCAATATGCAAAGTTTGGCCTCCCCATCTATTTTTAGACCGACCTCCATCGGGGTTCCATTACCCCCTCAACCACACGCAATTCAACCAAGTTCTACATCATACCAGAACTTGATTATCTCAACCCCTCACACTCTTGCACCCATAAATGCAAGAGTGTCTATCTCCCCTTTTGCCAATGTCACCATGCAACCACCTTTGACGGTATCTAGTCAACTTATGCCTTCTACCTTCACAACGCAACCACCTTTGGCCTCCACTTCTGTCCCTGTGACTAGTTACACATATGTTGTGCCCCTACAAGTGCAACTGACTACGTCGTATGCCCCTTCTAGCACTTTTCAAGCACCCTACAACCTAGGGGGCACCCCATCTACCAATCCGTCAGTAGATATAATCAAGATGCTGATGGATAAAATCTCTAGTCTTGAGACCTCTATTTTTGGTTCACGCAATGCTCTCTCGTATGAGAAAATTTATAATGAACCCATCCATCCTTTCATCCTGATCAGGCCATACCCTAACTAGTGGGAGCTTCCTGAATTCACTCACTTTCAGAGTAAGGAAGACCCACAACAACATCTACAGGCATTCAGACATGCCTGCTATCTTATAGCGCATGACGATGCGTTGTTGTTATGCACGTTCCCCATGTCACTTTTTGGCCCCGCCCTTGACTGGTATAGCTCTCTTACCAGACATTCTATCTTTTCATTCATTCAACTTGTCCAATTATTTCTTGACCATTTTTCTATCAACATCACCAAACAAGTCTCAATCACAAACCTCTACTCCATCAGACAATTTGATGATGAATCAATAGTCAATTTTGTCACCCATTGGAGAGGCTTGATTAACCAGCTCTCCTTCTCCTTGCCTCAACCTGAGCTCATTAAGCTCTTTTCTTGAGCATGTGCCAGGCACATCTCTTCTACCTTGCAAATTCAAACATTTCACACTTTCGACGAGGCTTTCACCATGGCCCGAAAGCTTGAACTCTGTGCCATTGAAGAGGATAAGGTCAAATTGCGTAATACTAACGCAAGAACTACTAACCCTTCTTCTTCCAGACTTTCTTCTTCCCACTCCAAACCCAAAGGAGTGGCCAACACTGTGGTCATTCGATCACCATCCTTGACAACAACTAATCACTCTCAACCTTCTACATCTTTAAGCATCACCAAACAATTCCAACAACGGTATATCCAGCATTCATACACTCCACTTGGAGAATCATATGCTTCTATTTTGGAAAAACTTATCAAGCAGGGGGTCCTCAATCTCCCTCTAATCCAACCACCCCAATTCAACCCTTCAAAAGCCCTCCCTACATGGTATATGGAGGCTGACTTCTATCACTATCATCGCGTCCATGGCCATGACATCAATAATTGCCAAACCTTCAAAAATATAATCCAAGACATGATCGACAAGGGGGATCTTATTTTGGATAACCCAAATGCTCCACCCAACCAACACATCAACATCTTCAAACAACCATTCCCAAACCATCCTCTTAATCAAAATAATGTCCAGACCTTGACCAATAGCTCCCAAGAGCATGACATACGCACAGTCAACACGGTCTCACCTCTTGTCCCTGACCAACCTCCTTCACAGGTGGAAGAGTCTTCTTCCCCTCTTTCTTCTCCTATTAGTCCTCCATCTACCTCTCTTATACTAGAGGACACCTTGACCATACCTATACTGTTAGCCCCACCTTTGTCTTTCCTCCTTCCAATGGAGGACCTTACCTTGCCTACTCCTCAAGCACAAATAGAAGGCGCCATCATCCCTGCCCTCTGCCCTCTTGAGGAGCCACACTCTCCTATTTCTTCTCCACTAAGAGAAGAACCAGTCTCTCTACCCATTTCGATCAAGGAAGACCCAATCATGGTTTCCTCTTGCCTTTTGCCTAAGATTGCTACATCTCACTCACCTTCATCCACATCCGAACCCAAACTCGTATCTAACCTCACCTCACACAATGGTGGCCCTCAACCCAAACCAAAGAAGGCCACTAGACCACACCGAAGAATTCCTCTCCCACCTTCATCATTACCCTCAATCTTGGGCCTGCATCCATCCACTTTAATAGGAGTGCTTCCTACTCCCATACTTCACAGAGGCAAGTTGCCTCCATTACTTTCTCAACCCATTAGACATATATCTCCTCCAAACCATTGACCAATGCCTCTTACACCTCTCAAACCAAAGTCATCAACCCCCACTACAACAAGACACATAGACCCATTAGCAAGTTCTTATGCCTTACTATTATAGCAATTGTTGCAGTCTTCTCACATCAATCTCCCACCTCTTAAACCATATCAATCTCTCAGACCAAAACCACCCTGGTTCGACGACACTCAAATTTTTCCATATCATCGCACGCCTGGGCATGACACTAAGCATTGTTGTGCCCTCAAGGTTGTCATTTGCCAATGTCTGGGGAATGACACCTTTCTTCTCGACCATGTTAGCAACAAGCCTTCAACACTGCCCCACTCATCAACTCTCGGATCAAGACCATCTTGGTTCGACAACTCTAAATTCTATCATTACCACCACACTCTAGGACATGACACTAAGTGTTGTTGCGTTCTTAAAGCTATCACTCATCAACATCAGAAAAAGGATACCCTTCTCATCAAGGATCCTCTTGACCACCTCTTTGACAAATCATCAATACTGACCCATACTTCTCTAACTTCATCACCTAAATCAGGATCTCCACTCTAGACTATGGTCCCTTTGCCACCTTTAACCCCCTTATTCGACATCAACACCGTTAATCTGACCACCAAGCCTCAACTAACCTTGACCAATCTGTCAAACCTTCTCCCTAGCCGCTGGGGGAATTCAACCTTCATCTAAACCTCGACCAGGCCTCAACCAAGCCTTGACCATGTCTCCACCAAACAAGCATCGACCCAACTTTGACCAAATATCAACCCTGACCTTAATCGATTATTCATCCAATCATTGACCAAATACTAATCTTGACCAAATCTTGACCAACCATTCAACTAACCTTTTAATCATGACCTCAACCACACATCAACCAACCCTTTTAATCAAAACATCCAATCGACCAAATATCAACAAACATCAACCAGACATCGACCAATCATCAATCCAGACATTCACCCAGACATTGACCATGACTAGACATTAACCATGACATTGACCAGACCATCGACCAGACCATCAACCAGACATCGACCAATCATCAACCAATCAACATCCATCAATATGTGACCAATCTTGAAGAGGCAAATGGGGCAAGTCCACTCCTAATTGACTCAAACCTTATCATAACACACAAGCATGGCCAAGGGACTTATCAGAACCTGAGCCCCTTTTTATGTCTTGCATCTTCAACCATTCTACTGTTAGTCGAGTACCCGATCACTTGACATTTTACTTGAGCTCATCCCTTGAGCAACTCCCTGTCATTGTCAATCCTCATTCCTTTCAACCTTGTTTCCCCAACACCTCATCAACCCCTTTTTGTCAAGCAGTAATGCTTTGTCCTAATAAAAGGGAACCCTTAAACCTCTAGAGGCTCTTCCATGGCTAAACTTTAGTCAACAAAATATATAAAAAATGGGATACCTATCATATAAAAGGTCATAAACTCTAAATGTAGACTGCTCCCTCGAAGGACAGCTACATAATTGTTGTATCACTAGACTACTCCCTTGAAGCATAGCTAGGCCAAGTCATATCAAAAGCATTTAAAGCAAAATATATACCACTCCCTTGAAGGATGGCTATGACTAAATATTGCTACAAATAGCACTTTTTTAGAAGCTTCCTACATCGATCAGCTTCACATATATGACCACCAAGCAAAACAACATCCCTATGCAGACTTCCCGCATCGATCAGTCTGTGCAAAAAAAAAATGACTGACAAGCTATCAAGTCATGGACATGCCTATAGTCATTCTTGGGTCACCTATAAAAGGGGCAAGGTTCTTCCTGCCACAAAAGGGTTACCCCATCCTCTCATATCACACTATCCAACCTATCACCCCAACATACTCAAGGGACTTCGAGCTCACTTAATGTCAAGTGATTCAACTACTTCTCTAACATCAATCACTGGTCAATGACGTGATGCATAAACGGGGCTTTTGTTCTAACAACCCCTATCCATGCCATCATTTCGGTCCTTGTCAATGAAAGAGCAATTCGCCTTTCACTTATCTATCACACTTTGGTCACATCCAACCAAACCTTTTTCTACCCAACCAAACCAACCCAAACATTTTCAAACCAACAACATGATAATATGACAACATGACATCATGACATCACACATCATCATAGTCATTTTCACATAGTTTCTATGGACACCAACACACATGGAAACTATCGACCCGACACAATTTATGTTAAGCATAAACCATTACTTGCTGAAACATAAATAGACCTCAATTCATTTTTAGCATACATCCATCATGAATATGGAAAATTGCTAGGGATAAAAGACCCCTCAACCAATGTTACAGAATACACCATTTGGAAAAGGCTGTAACATCTTTTTCCCCTCATCATTTTGATACATGACCAAACCAATCATCGACCAATTTTTCCTCCTAGTCTGAACTACATTGGTCTGAGGCCCTAAGACTGGGGCTATGTAGGCAGCACTCAAATGACACGATGTCTTCTGGGGTTAGCTCAACCACCTCTATTTGTTCATCTCTCTGATGGACAAACCTTCTTTTCTTTGACCATGACTTGCCCTCGACCAAGACCAATCCATAACTTTGACCCCTCTATCTAGACTACATTGGTATGAGGCCCTAAGACCAGGGCTATGTAGGCAACACTTAGATGACATGACATCCTCTAAGGTTAGCTTGACCACCCTTGTTTGTTCATTTATCTGATGGACAAACCTTTTTCTCTTTAACCATCGACCACTTTGAATCTTCCTCCCTTTTTTGGGAGAACTACATCGGCCTGAGGCCCTTCACACAAGGGCTATGTAGGCATCACTCAGATCACATGACATTTTTGGGGTTAGCTCAGCCACATTCATCCATCCATCCACCTCGACCAATGACCATTGGAGATCATGCTTATCTCCTCTGACCATGACCACTTTGCCTTAGTTGTTTTTGCATGTATGCTACCTCACGACTGGTTAGCAAAATTGTGCGCGGCCCATATTTATGACCTTCACAAGTATAGGATCACAAGCTGGTTAATCCCCACTACTTATGACATTTTCATGTTCCCAAGAGCACTTCTTGAGCCTGGGATACCTGGAACATGATGACCATTAGAGCTTTAGCTAAGATTGAATAACCCGATTAGCTATGACCAAATGCTGGGGCCCAATTATTTCAATTTTGACACTCTTTAACCTTAGACCTACGACAATTTGATCTAACCATCTTGTGAAGTGGTATGCATGAAATCACACCTATTACAGTGTTCACCCTCACCCATTTTCATCCACTCTTTGTTAAATCAGCACCTGATTCCAGGTTTCCTTCCCTCGACTCCTGCTTTGAGGGGGAATACCTCATCCATAATTGAGGCAACCAACCTCCTATTTTTGTCTTGCAGTTCACTTGAACAACCAACAAGATGAAATCAATCTCATCATACACCTGGGGCAACCATCAACCTCCTATTTTTGTCTTGCAGTTCACTTGAACAACCAACAAGATGAAATCAATCTCACCCTACACCTGCGGCAATCAAATCCTATTTTTGTTTTGCAGTTCATCTTAAACAATGAACAAGACAAAAAGGGGCAAATGTAGACACTGAAATCATGTCTACCCCTTGGTCCTTTCTCCCCCCTTAGTCCCCTTTGGTCCACTTAACCACTCCTAACCCATGTCTTATTAATTTGAAATAATTATCTTATTTTAAGTTAATAATTCTCTCTCCCTTGCCACCTCACCACCCTAGGATGCCCTTCTTTGGATTCCCTTCATTCCCCACATGGCCAATATTAATGCCTAGACCCCCATTTCATCCTCTCACGTCCATTTAGCCACCTTCGACCGTTTCTTCCTCAGACTCGCTGACTCGACAGTTGGGAAAATGGACGAAAGGCTATTTTTAGCCTTTTTCCTACCTTCCAGCCACTGACATCGGTCAACTATCGATCGATGTCAGTGATATTGCCGGCATCGGTTTCCTTCATAATGGTTTTCTACATCCGTTATTGTTTCTATTCAAAATTGCTTTCTATATTCAAAGAAGAAATAAGAAACTAAAAGAAAATGGTCAAGGCTAGAAGTACCTGATAAAGTTATGCGCACCGAAATTAGACGTTGGAAGATTCTCCTCTTTGGCTGTGGAGGAATGACACCTGCGAAGAAAAGAGACTAAAACATGGAAAGACGTTAGTCAAAGATATGGTGGGCTGTCAGGCGAACGCCTGATCCCAGAAGTACGAAGACTTCCTAGAAGGATATCAACCCACTGATAAAAAAAGTGGAATATTGGACGAAAGTAGATAATAAAAGATAAAATGATAGAAATAAATGACAAAAAATAAAAATGCGTACCTGATAAGCGGCACTGTTCTGCACAGTCACCGGCGTCAGTCTCTGTGGTGCCGGCATCGGTCGGGGAAAGTGCCGGCGTCAGTTGAGGTGCCATCGTCGGTCGGGGCAGTGACCGGCGTCGGTCAGGGTAGGTTCTGGACAGAGTCTGGGCGAGTTGCAGAAGGTCTGGGAGAGTCGGGATAGGGTCTTGACAAGTTCGAGATAGGGTCTGATGGAATTGGGATAAGGTCAGGATAGGGTCTGGGCAAAGTAAGGTCGGGTTTGGACAGAGTCTGGGGGTCTTAGTCGAGTCTGGACTGAGTTATGGATTTAGATAGTGGGCAGGAATGTAAAGGAGAGATTCAGAACTTGGGTCTGTGGTTTGAAGCTTTGGGATGACAAAAATAGTGAATGAAGAGTAATCAAGAAGAAATAAAAATAAACAAAGAAAATACTTACCTGTCAGAAGCCGTGATGAAAGCCATAGTTGAAGTTGTCTGAAGTGTCTGTGCAGTGCCAGATTGAAACGAACGCTGGAGTTGGTGGATGTTGGAGTCAGTTGATCACGAGATTGCAAGAGTCTGTGGATGTCAGAATTTGGAGATTAATTGAATGATTGATCGGGTTGATTCTGATGAAGGTCAGGGGACGGTTTGAGAGACGGTTCGATAACCATTTTGGGAAACTGATCGGGAACCGAATGGGAACTGATAATGGATAATGGTAAGGTGACCGACATTGGCAGGATTGCCAACGTCAGCTGATAAGTGACCGACGTCGGCGACATCGGCCGGGTAAAAGACCGTCGTCGACAGATGCACAATGGGGATAGAGTCTAGCTTTAGCTCTGTGCTCATTTTTACATGCTGCCAGGGTCAAGGTTGGTGGAACAAGTGATCGACAAGGGTTAAATAGGCGAAGAAAAATAAGATGGGGGATGACCAGGGGAGTTGACACGATTTCGGTGTTTACATTTGCCCCTTTTTGTCTTGTTGGTTGTTCTGATGAACTGCAAGACAAAAATAGGAGTGATTGCCCCAGGTGTGGGATAAGGTTGATTTCATCTTGTTGGTTGTTCGAATGAACTGCAAGACAAAAATAGGAAGCGGATAGGTTGCCCCGATTATGGATGAGGTATTCCCCCCTCAAAGCAGGAGTCGAGGGAAGGGAACCGAGAATCGGGTGCTGATTTGACAAAGAGTGGATGAAAAAGGGGTGAGGGTGAATGCTATAAAAGTTGTAATTGCACGCATACCACTGCACGAGATGGTCAGGTCAAAAGTGTCGCAGGTTAAGGGTCAAGGAATGTGAAAATTGAAATAACCAGGCCCCAGCATTTAGTCGTCTGCTGATCGGGTCACTCAATTTAAGCTGAAGCTCGAAATGGTAGTCGTGTTCCAGGTATCTCGGGCTCAGGAAGTGCTCCCAGAAATGCGAAAAAGCCAAAAGTAGTCCGGATCAACCGATTTGCGATCCTATACTTGTGAGGGTCCAAAAAGGTCTGTGCACAATTCTGTTAACCAGTCATGAGGTAGCATACATGCAAAAACAACCAAGGCAACAGTGTCTTGGAAGTAGTCGAGGTCGGAGGAGATAGGCATGATCTCCAATGGTTGGTGGTCGAGGGGAGGAATGGATGAAAGGATGTGGCTGAGCTAACCCCAGAAGACCCCATGTCAACTGAGTGCTACCTACATAGCCCCGGTGATAGGGCCTCAGGCCAATGTAGTTCTCCCTAGAAGGGAGGGAGGGTCAAAGGGATAAAATGGGTCGTGGTCAAGGACAAGGTTATGGTTAAAAGAAGGAAAGAAGGCTTGTCCATCAAAGAGATTTAGGTGCTTAAAGTGGTTGATAGATTGGTCGTGGCTATGATGAAATGATGAGGAAAAAAAAGATGTTGCAGCCTTTTCCAAATGGTGTATTCTGCAACATTGGTTGAGCGGTTTTTCATCCCTAGCAATATTCCATATTCGTGATGGATGTATGCTAAAAATGAATTGAGGTTTATTTATGCTTCAGCAAGTATTGGTTTATGCTGAACATAAATTGTGGTGGGTCGATAGTTTCCATGTGTATTGGTGTCCATAGAAACTAGGATGAATAGGCTAGGTCATGTTGATGGTCTGAAAAGAGAGTTGAGTTGAGTCGATTGACAAGTGATGAAGGTGAATGTGACCAAAGTGTAGAAGAAGTGAAAATCATATTGCTCTTTCATTGACAAGGACCAAAAAGATAACATAGATAGGGGTTATGAGAACCAAGAGCCCCATTCAGGCGTGACGTCGTTGACCGTGGTTATGTTAGAGCGGTAATCGAATCACTTAGGCATTAAAGTGAGCTCGAAGTCCCTTGAGCAGGTGATAGGAGGAGGAAGAAGGGTAACCTATTTTAAGAGTAGAGATAACGATGTCCCTTTTTATAGGAGACCCTGAGATAACTATAAGTCAAGTCCATGACTCTTTTTTTTTTTTTTTTTAAGCGCAGACTGATCAATGCGGGAAGCCTGCATAGAGATGTCATTTGTTTGGTGGTCAGGTTGTGAAGTTGATCAATGCGAAAAGCTTCTAAAATAGTGTTGTTTATTGCCAGATTAGTCATAGCCATCCTTCGAGGGAGTGGTCTAGACTTTTGTTTAATATAAGGGCTTTTGAATAGCTGTCCTTCAAGGGAGCAGTCTATTAATTACAGCAATGATAGTACAGCTGTCCTTCGAGGGAGCAGTCTATTTTTTTGATTTTGATATTGATATAGTGACCATGGATATTGTGACATCTTGATTTGTTTTTATAGAAATGTGAGTCATGGACAAGATTATAGAAGGTCAAGGGCTCCCTTTTATGAGGACAAAGCATTCATACAGCATAAAAGGGTTATAGGAATTGTTAAGAGGAATAGGGTTGAAAGGAGGTAGGATTAAGAGGACGAGGATTGCTCAAGGGATGAGCTCAAGTTAAGTGTCAAGTGGATGAGTACTCGACTAACAGTAGAATGGTCGCAGATGCAACGCATTAAGAGGCTCAGGTTCTGGGCGTCCATCAAGAGAAGACAGACGATAAGTCCCTGATCCATACTTGTGCATGATAATAAAAGGTCCGAGCCAATTAGGAGCAAACTTGCCTCATTTACTTTGCTCCATATTGGTCACGTGTTGATTCTCTTTGAGGATGAGGTCTCCGATGTTGAAATCTCATTCTCACAAATTTTTGTCATAGGTGCGTTTGATGCGATGTTGATAGACATGGAGATGATTAAGGGCCGCAAGACGGCATTCGTCAAGTAACTCAAGTTGAGCTAAGTGATCTTGATGAAAGTCATCATTGGAAAGGATATCATGTAGAGAAATGCGGAGAGATGGGATCTATACTTCGAGAGGTAAGACAGCCTCTGTTTCATATACGAGAGAAAAAGGGGTAGCACCCATAGAGGTTCGGATGCTAGTGCGGTAGGCCCACAAAGCGAAGGGAATGTGAATGTGCCAATCCCTGCCTGTGTCACTGACCACTTTCATGAGAATTTTGGTGAGAATTTTGTTGGAAGCCTCGGCCTGCCCATTTGCTTGTGGGTAGTAAGGCGAAGAGAAACTGAGTTTGATGCCGAAGGAGTCGCATAGCTTTTGGACAGTTTTGTTTTTGAAGGACTTGCCGTTATCAGTGATGATTTTATGAGGGACACCGAAACGACAGATGATGTGGGTGTTGATGAAGTCGATGATCTTGTCAGCTTTTGTGGAGACAAGAGGAATGGCTTCCACCCACTTGGTGAAATATTCAGTGGCTGTGATGATGGATTGATGACGAAGAGATGAATGAGGATTAATCTCACCGATGAGATCTAAACCCCATTGAGAAAAAGGCCAGAAATCCTGAGCGATTTGTAAGGCGTGACTAGGAAGATGAAGCAAGTTAGAGTGCTGCTGACACTTGATGCTACAGTCTTGATGAAGGGTAGGCCAATAATAGCCTAAACGAAGGATGCGCTTGGCAACCGAATTCCCACTGAAATGTCTGCCACAAATCTCATCGTGGACTTGCTGAATGGCTTGGGATGCTTCAGTGGAGGTGAGACAGTGAAGAAGGAGGCCGTCGAAGCCTCGCTTATAGAGAAGACCCCCTAGCATGGTATAGCGAGTGGTAAGCTTGATAAAAGCTCATCGTGCATTACTAGAGAGGTTGGGAGGAATGACAGAGAAAGATAAGAAGTCTACAAGTTGCTTATACCAAGCATCTTATGGGCTAGGGTCTATAGTGTTGACATGATGAATGTGAGGAGAGATATATGAAGGCAATGATACACGACGCACCGTGACAAAAAGTCGAGATGACGATGATGAAGATGGGATATGCGAAGCAAGAGAAGCCATGGTGTCAGCAAACTTATTCGTGGATCGAGGAACAATCTGCAGGAGGAAATGGTCAAAAGATGCAAGGAGAATGTCAGCACGATTTTTGTACCTTTGCAAAATTTCATTTTTACAGAGGTATGAACTGTTGACCTGATTGACGACGAGTTGCGAGTCACCGAAGATGTTGATGGACTTGATGCTGAGAGAGAGGGCGGTCTGAAGTCCCAAAATTAAGGCCTCGTATTCAGCCATATTATTGGTACAATCAAAGTCAAGTTTAAAAGACAGAGGCATGGGCTCCCCCTCGAGTGGGATGAGAATAACCCTAGCACCCCCACCTAGTTGACATTTGGAACCGTTAAAGAACATAGTCATCTGATAGGTGGTGTCATCGGAGGAAAGTGCAGTGATAGACTCATCAGGGAATTCACACTGCGAAGGTTGATTGTCAGGAAGAGGGGCATCTGCTAGTTGATCAGCGATGGTTTGCCCCTTGATAGATTTCTGCTGGATGAATTCGAGATCAAACTTAGCAAGCAGCATGAGCCACTGAGCCATACGTTGATTCTGATATGGTTTAGAGTGCATATACTTGAGAGGGTCGGTGTGGGTGATGACAAAGGTTTTGTGACTAAGAAGATAGTGGCGAAGCTTAGTAGCAGCAAAGACTAACGCCAAACAGAGTTTCTCGATATGGGTATACCGAATTTCATAGTCAACCAGTGTTCAGCTGATGTAATAGACTGCTTACTCACGGTGATGCTCGTCTCGGTGCACGATCATGGCACCTAACGAATGGTGAGTGGCTGAGATATAAAGGTAGAAGGGTTGGTCATCTTTAGGTGGAATGAGGACTGGTGGAGAGACTAGATAGCGTTTTAAGGCTTCAAAAGCCTCTTGATAGTTCTTATCCCATGTAAAAATGACTTCCTTTTTAAGGAGATGATGAAAAGGTTAACAGCGGTCAGAAAGCTGTGAGATGAAGCGACGAATGGACTGGAGCTTGCCTTGCAAACTGCGAAGCTGCTTAAGATTGGTCAGGGGAGGCATTTCGAGGATAGCGTGAATCTTGGCGAGATCTATCTCGATGCCACGAAAGGAAACGATGAAGCCGAGAAGCTTACCAGAGAGGACCCCAAAAACACATTTCTTGGGGTTAAGATGAACATTGTATTGAAGAAGATGAGAAAAGATGATTTTGAGAATGGTCAGATGGTTACGGCGAAGCTTGGACTTGCCGAGAAGGTCATCCACATAGTCCTCCATGATTTTGTGGAGGAGATCATGGAAAATGTAGGTCATGGCGCATTGATAAGTAGCACCTGCATTCTTCAAGCCGAAAGGCATGACTCGATAGCAGAAAGTCCCCCATGGGGTGATGAAAGTAGTCTTGTGCTGATCTTCTAGAGCGATCAGGATTTGATTATATCCTGAAAACCCGTCCATAAGAGATAACATCTCATGGGCGGCCATAAGATTAACAAGCTGGTCGATGTTAAGAAGAGGGAAGTCATCTTTGGGACAGGCTAGGTTAAGGTCGCGATAGTCTGTGCAGATCTGAATCCCCCCAGTTGCCTTGGTGACTGGGATGATGTTAGAGACCCACTGTGGATAATCGATGCGCTGGATGAAGGAGACAGAAAGGAGGCACTGAAGCTTCTCTTTAACAAGGAGGGCAACGTGAGGATGCATCTTTTGAAGCTTTTGCCTAACAGGCTTAGCCTCTGGTTTGGTGACAATGTTATGGGTAACGATGGTGGGATCGATGCCAGACATATCACTGTAAGTCCAGGCAAAGGCCTTGCTATGGTCGGAGAAGAACTGGGTATAGTCAAGCTGCTCCTGAGCATCTAAAGATTGACCAATCTTTAAGACATGAGGAACATCAGAAGAAGGGAGGTTGATGTCAATGGTTGATTCATTTAACATAACTTGGGTCTCAGAAGGGAGGGAGCACTGGATGAAAGAATCGTCAGCGCCCATGTAAGAAAGAATGGCATCATCGTCAACGCAGTGAACAGTGTGAATGGTTATCAACTCATCTTCGATCATGCTGGGAAGAATGAGAGGGAGAGATTTGGATACCCCATTGAGCTGATAAATCAAGGGGTCCAGGCGGATGGTGTTTATGGAAAAAAAAAAACTAGGAGGAATGGAAACCACTGACTCCATAGGTGAAGGTGGCGAAACAAGCGAGTGTGGAGGTGATTGGTCAATAATTGGTTCAAGACAAAGGTCTAAAGGATCTTGAGTGGGGTTGTGATATCCCAGACCATGTCGTTTCTTGGCGTCATCATCATTGAGCGGTTGGATAGGCTGATGGGAGCCCTGCTCATAGCATCCAAAACCAAAACCCTTCCATGCACACCTGTAAAGATAAGTGTGTGCAAAGGCAGGGTTGCTAAGAAATGAAAAGTCTGATGTGAAAGGTTGAGGTGAAGAAAGAGGATTACCATTAATAGGAGCTTGATTAAGCCCTCCATAGATGAGGTTAGTGCGGAGGTGAGGGGGACCATAAGGTATGATCATCCCGATCTGATGGTCGTAGCTGGGGCTGTGATGAAGGCGTCCATACTCTTGTGGAGTTTGGAACATGTCTAAAGCCAGCAAGTGATACTCTCCCAATGAAAGTCTTTAGAAGACGTCTTCCATGGGGTCTGTGGTCGTCGCTTGAAGGGGAGGTGTAAGGGCGACTGCCTGTTGTGAACTGGTCAAAGCTTCTGCAGATGGAGGCAGTGCTGGGGTTAACGGCTTGATAGGGATGAGGACATCATTTGGACGGTAGGTGGTGTTGCATGTTTTGAAGGGCGAAGGGTCAGCAGGAATGGTGTGGACTTGTCTGTCATGCTCAAACTTCACACAACGGTGCAGGGTGGAGGGGACACAGGCCATGGCGCAGATCCAGGGTCAGCCTAGCAAGATGTTGTATTGGAACTCTCCTTCGATGATGTAGAAGAGCTCTAGGACTGTGCGTGGACCAACGCGAATATGAAGGATGACTATGCCAATGGTCATGGCAGTAGTGTCATTGAAAGAGCACAAGATCACGTCAATTTTGGAGACGCAATTCTTAGGAAGAGCCAACTGATAAAAGGCATGGGTGGAGATGATGTTGATGATAGCGCCCCCATCGATCATAATGCATTTAATGCGTGTCTGATCGATATAGGCAGTGATGAAGAGGGCGGCATCCTGATCTTCCGTGTTAGATGTAGGAATCTCAAAATCGCTGAATGTAATGGAGGCGATAGGGGCTAAGGAGTGGACAAGGGCAGCAAGTGGCTGGGGATCCTCGGGTTAGACCTCCGCTGCCTGCAGGGCTTGGATGAGGGCCTGACGATGTTGGGGCGAGGTTTGGATGAGATTGTAGAGGGACATCTTCACAGGCGTCTGGTGAAGCTGTTTCAATATGGAGTCGTGGATTGGTCCAAAAGAAGAAGAAGAAGAGGAGGGTTGAGGCACGCCAAGGATAGAAATCTTAGGCTTAGGCGGTTGAGGTGGATTGACAAAAGGGTAGGTCCAAGGAATGGCAGCTTTTTCTTTCGCCTTATCCTTTTGTGACCTAGTGGTGATGTGAATGGCATTGATTTCAAAGATGGGAGGTGAAGATGATGAAGGGGTTGTAACCGATTGATGAGATGTAGATGGGTTTGAAGAGGTAGAAGGGTTATGAGAAGGAGTCAGGGGGCGGTCGAAAGTGTCCTCAAAGAGAAGAGTGTCTTTCTCTAGATAACGGTGAATGATAGCCTTGAGGGCACAGCAAGTCTCGGTGTCATGTCCTGGTGTACGATGATATAAACAAATCTTCATGTCGTCGAAACAGGAGGGTTTAGACCCGAGAGGTTGGAAAGGCTTGATGGGTAGAAGAGTTATGCTAGAAGTTTGCAAAAGTCATTGCAAGATTAAAGAGTATGAACCCACTAAAGGATCCATGCTCATTGATATATGCGATGTCGGTGACTTTTGCTTGGGCGAAGTTGGAGGGGGTTTTCGTACCACCTTTTGGGTTGATGGTGCGATGACAGGCTGAGACGGTACACTCTTCATGAGAGGTATCACCCTTTTGGGAGAGGGTAGGCTAGTGGTCGGTAAAGGAAGCAAAGGAGGCAATCGGTTTTGATTAAAGGTTGGAGCGGGAAGGACTCTGGTTAGGGTTGAAAGATGCGGGCCCAAAATGGAGGGCAATGGTGATGGAAGAGGAGGCGTTCGCCTCTGTGGTTTGGCAGTCTTTTGTGATTTAGGTTGAAGACTACTATTAGTTGAAGTTTGGTTTAAGTCCACCTTCACTTGTGGATGAGTGAGGTTGGAGACGGGGTGAACGCCAAGCGATTTGATAGATTTAGGCGGAGTAGATGAGGGTTTTGATTTTGATGAGGTTGATGGAGATGTAGATGGTCTAGAGGCAGAAACCTGATTTTTGTTGATAGTCTTAGGAGGTTCTGCCATGAGAGGATTAGCAGCATGAGATGAGAGGGCCTGGGCTTGTTGAAGAGCTGTGAGACGGTCCCACAATCCCTGATGTTCCACTTTCCTAGAAGGGAGAAGTTCGAGTCTCTCCACTAGTCGGGAAAATGGCTGAGAAGATGCGGGATGAAGTTTGGGTTCTTGAGAAGATGCCGATGGTTGTGGGACTGAAGGTATGGTAGTTTCGGCCCCAAAGCATGGTGAATTCGTGACAGGTTCATGTTTGGTTAGAGAGGAAGGAGAGATAGGTTCTTCCCTGGGTGGAGAAGAAATTGGAGAATGAAGCTCCTCAAGCGGGTAAAGGGCAGGGATGATAGTGCCCTCCACTTGTGGTCGAGGAGTAGGAAAGGTTGGGTCCTCCATGGGCAGCAAGAAGGAAGATGGTGAAACTGGCTGTGCTGGTAAGGTCGAGGCATCCTCCAAAATGAGAGAAGTTGAGGGAGAACTAGCCGGTGAAAGAGGTTCATCCACATGTGATGGACTGATGGATGAACTCACCTCTTGGGGTTGGTTAGAAATGAGGGGCGAGACTATATTGACTGTTCGAATATTATGTTCATGGGTATTGTCAGTCAAGGTTTGGACGTTGTTTTGGGTTGGTGGATGATTAGGGAACGGTTGTTTGAAGATATCGATACCCTGATTAGGAGGGGAATTAGGATTGTTGAGGATGAGGTCACCCTTTTCCAACATGTCTTGGACTATGTTTTTAAGGGTTTTATAGTTGCCTGTGTCATGACCTTTAACACGGTGGTAGTGGCAGAAGTCATTTTCCCTATACCACGTAGGGATGGCGCATGAGGGATCAAATTGTGGTAGAGGTCGGATCTGAGGGAGATTAATGGCCCCTTGTTTGACGAGTTTTTCCAGCACAGACGCGTATGATTCTCCAAGTGGAGTAAACTGTCGCTGTATGTATCTCTACTAAAATTGACGAGTGGCGCTCATAGATGTGGATGGTTCAGATTGATTAGTTGAAGGTGAAGAGGAAGATCTAACAACCACAGCATTTGTTGAAGCTTTAGATTTAGGATTGGATGAGGAAGGCTTAAAAGAGGGGTCATTGGTTTTGGAGTTGGGATTCTTACTCCGCAACTTGACTTTATTCTCCTCAACGGCACGTAACTCAAGTTTACGAGCCATCGTGAAGGCTTCATCAAAAGTGTGAAAGGTTTGAACCCTCAAGGTAGAAAAAATATGTTTAGTGCAGGCTTGAGAGAAAAGTTCAATAAGCTCAGGCTGGGGTAAGGAAAATGAAAGTTGATTGATAAGGCCCCTCCACCGAGTGACAAAATCAGCAATGGATTCATCCTCGAACTGGCGGATAGAATAGAGGTCTGTGATAGAGACCTTCTTGGTGATATTGATGGAGAAATGATCGAGGAAGAGCTAGGCCAACTGAGTGAACGTGAGGATAGAATGGCTGGGAAGAGAGCTGTACCAGTCAAGTGTAGCACCTGAGAGAGACATGGGAAACGTGCATAAGAGCAACGCATCGTCGTGGGCGATAAGGTAACAGGCATGTCTGAATGCCCGTAAATGTTGTTGTGGGTCTTCCTTGCTCTGGAAATGAGAAAACTTAGGAAGTTTCCACTGGCTGGGATATGGTCTGATGGGGACAGAAGGATGGATGGGCTCATTACAGATTTGTTCGTACGAGAGAGTGTTATGCGAGCCAGTAACGGAGGTCTCTAGGTTGGACATTTTATCCATCAGCATCTTGATAATATCTACTGACGGATTGGTGGATGGAACGCCTCCTAAATTGTAAGGCATTTGAAAGAGGCTGGAAGAGGTATACGACGTAGTCGGTTATACCAATAAGGGCACAACGTATGGATGACTAGTCGTAGGGACAGAAGAAGTGACTAAGGATGGTTGGATAGAAGGCATGGCTAGCTTTGATGTGGTCATGGGAGGTTGGCTAGAGGTAACATGGGCCAATGGATGGGTAGCCACCCTAGTGTTGATAGGAGTAAGGGTAGGCAGAATGGAGACGACCAAGTTTTGAAAGGGGGTAGAAAGTGGTTGAGTGGACTGAGATTGATTGGGGGCCGAAACCGCGGTGAAAGTGGGCCCAATGATGGAAGAAGAGGCCACACTTGGATGGTTGGTAAAAGGTTGGTCATTGGTTGAGGCAACAGCCTGGGTATCTGAGGGTTGGACTATGGACGCCGTTGATACGACCGCAGTTTCAAGGAGAGAATTCGGCATTCCATAGATTGGATTGCCCAAGGAGTCTCGCGTTTGGCTATTCACGAGATAGTATTGCAAGGCTGCGGTATTGAGGTCCAAGAATCGTGTGAAATCTTGGTCCCCTTTTGGGATAATAGGCATTTGGGTCAGAGATGGTCTGGTAGGAGTTCTTTCAATTTCTGAGTTGAACTCCATTATAGGGTTGGTTGTAGGTGGGGTAGATGGAAGAGGATGATGCCTCGCGTGATCGACTAAAGCCTTGGCTTGGCTATGAGTCAGAACCATTCAAGGCAAGGAAGAACGTCCTCACAAGCTCAAACAAGCAGATAAGAACCAAAAAGATGAAGACACAAGCAGATCCTAAAAACCCTAGAAGTAAATTATTAGGATTATAGTGGCTTATGCCTTAGAATGTGTGTAGAGGAAGATTGGCTTTGTGAGTCGGGTCCTAGAAGAAGCAATCTATGGAAGGTTTCAGGTTTTGTTATGGTGCTCAAGAAATCTGTGTTAGCTTCCGTACAGGCCTAGTGCTAAGGAGCAAGCTCCCCTCACTTCACGATTCTAGTGGTTAGCTGGTTTCGCTTAGCCAAAATATACTTCCACTAGAGATTATCCTCCGCCAGAGAACGGAGTGGGCTTTCCCCTTGGTGATGAAATCCAAGTGAGATTGCCAGGACGGGTAAGGTATCCGCTGGGGGATGAAATCCCAGTCGGGCCTTGTCTCAGGTAAGTTAAAATGTTTATTTTGTGTAGGTGGTTTGGTCGTGTAACATCAAGTGATCTAGATTAATTCAATATGCGGTTTAATTACTATGTGTGGTCTAAGAGATGCAAGCAAACAGAAATGAATGCAAAGTGTTTTAACATCCAAGTCAAAATGTTTGTTCGTATGAAGATGAATGGAGAAAGAGTCGAAGAATATGAGTTTTAGCTAGTCTAAAAGTGCAAGAAAGAAATGTTCATTTTAGTCCTGCTTATGATGTGGTTTTAAGAAGAGATGAAAAGAGGCGAAAAGAAAGGAACCTAATGTGCCTAAATGAACGAAAGAAAGAAAGAACCCAAGGAGGACCTAGGGTCCCACTGGGCGTGCCAGAATGTTTCTATTCAAAATTGCTTTCTATATTCAAAGAAGAAATAAGAAACTAAAAGAAAATGGTCAAGGCTAGAAGTACCTGATAAAGTTATGCACACCGAAATCAGACGTTGGAAGATTCTCCTCTTTGGCTGTGGAGGAATGACACCTGCGAAGAAAAGAGACTAAAACACGGAAAGACGTTAGTCAAAGATATGGTGGGCTATCAGGCGAACGCCTGATCCCAGAAGTATGAAGACTTCCTAGAAGGATATCAACCCACTGATAAAAAAAAGCAGAATATTGGATGAAAGTAGATAATAAAAGATAAAATGACAAAAATAAATGACAGAAAATAAAAATGCATACCTGATAAGTGGCACTGTTCTGCACAGTCACCAACGTCGGTCTCTGTGGTGCCGGCGTCGGTCTGGGAAAGTGCCAGCGTCAGTTGAGGTGTCGTCGTCGGTCAGGGCAGTGACCGGTGTCGGTCAAGGTAGGTTCTGGACAGAGTCTGGGCGAGTTGCAGAAGGTCTGGGAGAGTCGGGACAGGGTCTTGACAAGTTCGGGATAGGGTCTGATGGAATCGGGATAAGGTCAGGATAGGGTCTGGGCAAAGTAAGGTCGAGTTTGGACAGAGTCTGGGGGTCTTAGTTGAGTCTGGACTGAGTTATGAATTTGGATAGTGGGCAGGAATGTAAAGGAGAGATTCAGAACTTGGGTCTGTGGTTTGAAGCTTCGGGATGACAGAAATAGTGAACGAAGAGTAATCAAGAAGAAATAAAAATAAACAAAGAAAATACTTACCTGTCAGAAGCCGTGATGAAAGCCATAGTTGAAGTTGTCTGAAGTGTCTGTGCAGTGCTAGATTGAAACGAACACTGGAGTTGGTGGATGTTGGAGTTAGTTGATCGCGAGATTGCAAGAGTCTGTGGATGTCAGAATTTGGAGATCGATTGAATGATTGATCGGGTTGATTCTAATGAAGGTCAGGGGACGGTTCGAGAGACGGTTCGATAACCATTTTGGGAAACCGATCGGGAACTGAATGGGAACTGATAACGAATAACGGTAAGGTGACCGACATCGGCAGGATTGTCGACGTCGGCCGATAAGTGACCGACGTCGGTGACATCGGCCGGGTAAAAGACCGTCGTCAGCAGATGCACAATGGGGATAGAATCTAGCTTTAGCTCTGTGCTCATTTTTACATGCTGCCAGGGTCAAGGTTGGTGGAACAAGTGATCGACAAGGGTTAAATAGGCGAAGAAAAATAAGACGGGGGATGACCAGGGGAGTTGACACGATTTTGGTGTCTACAGTTATCTTCCCTTGGCCCCAAATCTTCATCTGACTCTTGAATCTTAAAATCTAATCAATTAATCAACCAATCTTTCTGCCAGACCTCTCACTCTCTCCCTCAGGTACACACAGTAGGCTTCTACACCAGCAAGCACAATAGGTACTCTACCTCAGCCACTCCACCAACAATAGGGCCTTCACACCAGTAGCACCAACAATAGGTACAAGCAGTCTGCACCATTCCTTCTCTAGCAAATATGAGGTAAGTATTTGCTACTATTTTCCTTTTAGTATTTCTTTTAACTCATCTGTCATTCAGTCTTCTACCCATTTGCAACCTCTCTTAGCCTAGACCCAACCTGCTCTTCCTGAATACGTTGAAAGGCCTCCTCTACCCCTCTATCCCTTTTCAACACTCTGTCCATTATCCCAGACCTCTTCAAAGACTCTTAGACCCTTATTCAAACCCAGACCCTTTCTCAGACCTGTCCATAGACCATAAACTTGTCCAGACCTCATCCACAGACTATTGCCCTAACCGACATCGGTCGAAGAGACCACATCCCCCACTGACATTGGAAAACTAATCAACGTCGGTAGACCTTGACAACCAATGCTGGTAGGACTACTGACGTCAGTGACTGTGACCAGGCTGATAGCAACATTTAGGTAAGCATTTGCTTCCATTTCCTTTTCAGTCTTCAATCATTTCAGTCTTTTATCATTCTACCTTTTATCAGACATTATTCTTATCAATCAATTGGTTGACATTCCTCAAGCTTTTACTTCTGGGATCAAGCTTTTGCTTGGCAACCCACCATCTCCTCATCTAATGCCTTCTTTATCTTAGTCTCTTTCTTTTGTAGGTGTCATCCTCCACAACCAAAGAGGAGTTCTCACGATGTCTGGATAATGGTGCACACGACTTCATCCAGGTACATACAAGCCTTAGACCATTCTTCTTAGTTTCTTATTTCTCTCTTTGAATGCAGAAAGCGAATATTACATAGAAACGGTTCTCTACCTTCAACTCCTTCATGGTGATCTTATCTTTATCCATCATATGGGCCACCATGCTATCCAAAACCTGTTAGCTCTATTTTATCTCATTTATTGATGGTTCCCCCAAACTATAGATATAAAGGATGTAATTTTTGAGGGGATCATCCTTCTTTAATGTGCCAAGAGGAGGGATGGTTATCTCTACATTCCTTTCTCCTATAATGGTGAAGGTATTCTTAGAATGTGTTTGGGCCTTTTTAAAGGGTTTGGCCTTACGTGCTTAAGTGATCTTCATTACATCTATCTCCCCTATTTTGTTCATAATGTTTCTATTTTCCTTGATCTAATCTTTGACCTAGAGAAAGGGTCTATCTAGAATCACATTGAAGTGGTAGACATTGTTGATAGCCTCAAGATAATGAAGGGTGTTGTCATTAGAGTGATAGATGTAAGGAGTGCTATAGGTTTTGGTGGTGGACTTAACATAGAATGTTTAATATTCATCAATATTTTTCTCCTCACCACCCTTATCCACTCCATGCTCCTTTTCTAAGCTCAGCTCTATCTACTCCAAAACATCAAACTCTAATATAATCTAATGAGATTCCATGAGCAACTTCTCAATCAAACTTTTATGTTATATTGACTGGTTAGAAGGCTACCTAATTGTTCCACCTTATTTATTTGTTTTCTCCTTAGGCATGGATGAGGCTATGGTGACATCCTTGCTAATTTTAGGTAACTCTTCACTAGTCACAACCTTAAGACCTTCATTATGTGTTGGGTCATGGACCTTGATATAAGGGAGAAAGCTTTGTGGTACTTCAATTAAAGTGACATCTCCTAAAGCACCCTTCTCAACATCCTTATTAGAATCATCCAATTCCTTATTTGATTTTGTATGGGTGGGGGTACCCATTTTTAGGTTTGCTCCCCCACCTTCCTTCACACTCACCTTTTCCTCTAGTGCTAAACTTGACACCTTTAAATGGGAAGGGACATCTTGTGGTACTTATGGAACCACCTTTGAGCCTATTTTCTCAATCACCACCTCAAAAATAGTTTCACCTTGAATGTTCTACTCTAGCTCTCCTTTAGCTCTTTTAGAAAACTTGTTCAATTCTTCAATTCCACCATGATTACCTTGGACTAGTGGTTGGGTGATGAAATTATCAATGAATGTCTCTATGTCTGATGAACCTACTTCTTTCTCTTTAGGGGATTGAAATTTCATAGATACCTAAACACCATCTTATATAGCATTATCTAAACACAAATCATCATTTGAGGTTAGGATGTCTTACTCATCACCTTTACTTTGTACTATTGAAGGTCTGTCATCTACAAATAAGCCCATCATTAGGGACTTCACTGGGGTTTAGGGCCTTTCCCTTAGAGTTATCTACCTATTTTTAACCTAAAGAAGAGTGAATACACATTTCTTTTTCATCACCTCCATAATTGGCCTTCTTTCATCTGAATCCTCATCATCACTCATATCCCTTACTCTTTAATAGCCCAATTGGATGTTGTAGACCTTTATTTACACTCTTTTGTTTGGGGTACTCTCCCTCTTCCTCCCCTCCTCTCTCCCTTGAGTCTATATTTAGGAGGGGGAGGTTTGTAGCTATTACTTGTGTTGGTAGAGAAAATAAAACATTCATTGGATGGGCCATGGGGATGGCCACTAGAATAGATGGAATTATTGGGGCTCCCTCTCTTAAAATGGATATGGGGGTGGAACTAGCTAATGTAACCTCCCTAGTAATAATTTTGTCCCACTTTTTTTCCAGGCTTGTTATCTTTGAAAAAAATAGTCTAGCATTAGATTATGCTACTATTTTAATTCAATATCAAATAGCTTAGCTAAATCAAAATAACTAATCTTATGCTTGCCCTTATCTTTCACTATTAGTGGTAGAACCACAAGATCACCACTATACTCAGGGAGGAAACCTCTCAACTCCTTAACTTTTTTGAGCTCCTAGAGGGTAGGGGTGTCATAAGCACCAAGATCAACCCCATTCTCCTTTAACCACCTGAAGGTTTTTTGCATGATTTGAAAATCTTTCTAGGGGATGGAATAATTCTGATCCTTACTAAAGTCCACTTGCAAGATGGCCTAGGCTTAAATTTTATTTTCACTATATAGTGGACATAGTGTCTTCTTGTCATCCACCATATCCTTAGCAATGGGGTGATATTGTACGCAATAACCTCCTACACTATCAGCCTCATGTAGTCTAGTTTTTTTATGCCTTCTTTGGTGGTGTAATCACATGAGATGTATTAATAGTGTAATTAATGTAAAATCGCATTGGTTACCATATTCACCAATCACTTGATATTATAATTGGCCTAGGGTAACATCTTATCAATTACATACTAGCCCATTTCCTACTCTAATCCCTTCACCCTAGAAATAGAAGGGCATGAATACTATCTAATTTGGATCAAGAACTTAAAGGGATTATTTATCTTCTTGGCCTCTATCATTTTGTGTGGAAGCACCATCTATCAGCTCCGCTACATTACTACCAATTTATCATCCAGGTACCTTGGCAATTTATACAATCACCCTAAGTAACCACTCACTCAAATATATGTGAGTGTCCTAAATTTAATATAAGAGGTGTCATATTTCTTAATTACCTCCTTTGCTACTTTGGAAATTCTATTGAAGATTCTTAAAGAAAAGAAGACACTCATCATGATGTTTAAGAAGCAATTATACACCTTTAAAAAGTTATTAAAACCATCCATGGTGATTTTTGGGTATATCTCATAAATTCTCATTCAATTAGGGTTTCTAGTGAACCCTTGGAATGTTCTATTATGCACTAGGTTATAGATTACATAAGAGGACATGTATAATATACCTATAAATGCCTCTTTTGAAAGAATTGTATCATAGAGCTACATCATATGCATGTGCAAATTATCACTAAGTATAGTGGCTCAGTCTAGCTTATTTTACTTCTCCAATATGCATACTAGGATTAGGAACATCCATGTATCAAATTTTTACATGGTGGGTATCCCATAAACCCTATTGGCCATGTAAATAAGATATTAGGTAAATTCATTGAATTTTACCAATTTCAAACTCTTAGACATCTTAGAGGCCTTTTATCTCTTATTGGCTAGCCAACAAGTGTTGACAATGTTCTAAATTACCTTATCATTCTTTTCCATGTATTCTTAGCATTACTCTATGGTGAGTGTAATGCTATCAGGATGGGGAAGAATATTGAGCATGGTACTAAGGGACATAGGGGTGAAATTATAGAAAACCACATGGCTACTATCGACAATAGTCCTGGTGTCTAGTTGGTATGCCTAAGCACATGCAATAATCAATTCTGAGTATGGGGTAGCCAAAGGGAATGTTGTTGTAGGGGTGATGTACCTCATGCCAACATTAGATACTACTTAAGGTGTGTCTATCCACTATAAGGCATTCAATAGGACTACAAAATCTAGTCCCATTACATCCATATCCTTAATCCCATCTAAGACAAAGACAATGATGCATTTTACAAGAGTTGAGGATGTCACCATTTCTACCAAATATTTCTAATGCAATAATTCAAATTGATGAACTCTTCACTCAAACAACCCTCACAACACCTTTCAACTGCTCTCAAAAATCACAACATAGATAAAAGAACATTTACTATTAATCTAGAGGGTGATACATAATAAAAAGCCAAAAATATATGAAAGAATCATTGTAATCACATCCTCAAACTACACATAGCTAAGACACATAAATAACAGAAAGGCACAAATGTAAGATCTGAATGTAAAGGGTGGATAAAAATGAAAAAAAGACCCTAAAAAGATAAAGCTTTGGTGATAGACTCAATAGATGAGATTTTTGATCTAGACCTAGCCCATAACCCTAAAAATATGAGGGAGGGCACTCATGCTTAGAAGCTTGACAAAATTAGTAAGAAAGAGTATCCCTACTTCATATTCAAAATTTAGAATTACATCTTATCATATCACATTGTGCCCTACATACACCGTTTCCCCAAGATCATCATCCTCTACACTAAAAATTATGATGCTCGAACTAGTACAATTACAGGAGGTGCTTACTTTAGGGTTAGAATTGACATGGATAACATCAAATCAATGCTCTGACTCCCACATGATCATAATATTATTGTCTATATCATTAAGAGCTTCCAAAACATCTAAAACTCCCAAGTGGGAGATAGGGCACATTTCCTCAGATCTTTTCTCAACTAGAAGATCATAGAGGTGTCTTCCATACCATTATACCTATCAATTTTATAGGAACAACATTTAAAGGATATCCTATCCATGTTAGTATTCATCTTGGGCATAGACACCAATGCCAATGTTGAAGAATTCCATTTGGGAGATATCTTTCTCATGACCATGGTAGAGAATGTGGAAACTTTCTTGATGTATTTAGTTGAAGCCATCACCTTCACCATGAGAGAAGAGCTACAAACTTATTAGTAACAAGTACCTTCTAGTATCCATCTTACCTCATATACTTAATATTATACCATCACTCCAATTTCTTCTTCAAATATCTTAAACTAAACGCTATGGATATGGATGTTTTACCCAATATCATCACCTCAGTCATTGTCTAGACCCGTGTCCTATTAATCATGACAAAATATTATGAGTTCTCAAAGCAATTTATGGATCTTAGTGAGCAAGATGTCATCCTCTAGATGACAAATGAATAATAAGCATGGCTCAAAGGCAGTGGTGTCCCAATTTATTGGTTTTGGGGGACCATTTTACATTCATTCAAGCATATGGGTTTATAGGGGAGCCTTTTTGACTTCCATGTATGCTAACTGATAGGACCCTAACCCTTGAATTAGTGTAATAACTAAATAACATGGACTCCCTCTATGGGGAAAGAAATAATGAAAAAAGGATATATGACATTATTTTTTCAAGGGATGGCATCATAGTGTAGAAAAGGTACTAGGAACATCTCATAGCTAAGCTAGAAAATCTAGGACTGGACCTGATAGATGATTGATGAGATTGAAACACAATGGGAAATATAGTGGGATTAAAGATTGCCAACACACCTAAGCATCAGACCTTACCATATCTAGAGAAAAGGAGGCCACCCATGGAAGATCTCCCTCAAAATTATGTGGACCTAGCCCTGATTTCTCAAGACATCACTGAGATGTGGGAGTCTTTTTATGATAAAGACTAATATTTTGACCTAATAAATAAGCTATCTAAGATGATGAAGTAGTGGATAAATACCTTGGGTTAAAGAAAATAAAATAAGTTTACCTTCCTAAAATATAGATACAAACTTGGCCAACCACATGTTGCTTTATATGAAGATGCCCTAGATGAGAAATTTAAAGAGCTATGGGATGGGGCCCAACCAAAAGAGAATGAATATATCATGGAAGGGGAGTCCACACCAAATATTTACATGTCTAGGGAATATAAATAGGAATATACCCTATAATAAGTAGAATCCATGGTGGTCCATGCCCCACTGACATGGCCATCATCCCTACCCCCAACTTGCTCCACCTTCTTCCCCTCCATAGATCTAACATAAGTTGTGGTAATAACTAGAACCCAATCAAGCACTCTAGATTTTTTCATCACCCCTTCATCAACCTTGATGGCCCCACTATAGGTTGAAAAAATTCCCACTACCCAACCTAAAACTTCATTAGCCCCAATCTTCTCCTCATCCCCTAAGCCCATTATCAGATCTAACCCATTCTCTTCCATCTTTGCCATGTCTTCCATCATGCCTTTTATTTCCCCACCCTCATCATCAAACTTATCCTCACTCATCACACATCCACCACTATTCTTACCCTATGGGCTCCCATAATTTTCACCTTCATCCCTCATTATTCATTTACCCATTCTTATAAGAGCAGGGTCTGTTACTTCACAATAGTAGCAAACCATCTCATTTACACCACCTTAAGGAACCCCATCCATGGGTGAAATCATATAAGTGTTGGATCAACTTTAGTAATAGATGGATGTAGTGAGGGTGGACCATATGGCCTAGATAAAAAGGATGAGGGGAAAATGGGCCAAAGTTGAAGCCCAAACCAATATGTAGTCATTTTATGACCCCAAACAGTAGGCCCTCCTTGTCACCCATATGACCACTTATGTAATTAATCCCCAATAATAGATACAACTAGGGATTACACTATCCAATCCATTGGGCTTAACCTCAAACAAGCTTGACCCATTAACATGGTTGAGCTTATGGAGAAAATATAGAGGTCAATAACTATAGACTATGTCAAAGTAGCCCATAAGTTAGAGAAAATCAAGCAAGAGCTTGTTAAGGTCAAGGCCATAGATGAACACCTCAAGGCTGAGGCTAAAGCCAAAGATAATGACCTCAATAAGGAAAAAAATTGAACTCTAAAGCCATGTTATAATGGAAAGCTTCCAGGTTGAGGCTGAAAAGTAGATAGCTATTGAGACTAGACTATAAGAGGTGAAGGCAAAATTATCTATAGTTCATGAGAATATCTTTGATGTAGAGTGGATGCTTTAACTACTCCAAAACTTAATATAACAAGACTCCTTAGTTAATGACTATGAGATTGAGAGATTGAAGCATGAACTCATCACTCACCCTCAGAGCACAAAAATCCTTCCCCTGATCCAACAACTATACAAGTCTTATTGGGAATGGAATAAGGTTACAAAAACAAGACCAAAAGTGACATTTGTTTTCATCATCAACATGTAGAAGCTGATGGCCTAGATGAGCTTATCTGTAACCCAAATGATCACCTTCATCACCCCCAAGGTCCTAAACTTTCAAAACTTAGTCCTAAAGCTTTGTAGTTACTTTATTGAGGCTTTATAGATAGCAAGTGTGGCCAAATGAAGGTAGGTGATGGTAAAGGTGAAAGAGTTCCTAAGCTACAATAAGGTAGAAAACAAATGCAAGGCATTCTTTAATACCTTAGAACAAGTGTTCCAATAAAGGAAGAGATGCATATAAAAATTGGTCTAGTTGGGGCTCCCCTCTCTTTTCTTGATCAAAAATAACATTATCCCTAAGGATCAATCAAGGCACTACTTGAACAAAAGTAGAATGACCAGTCTATTTTCATGGCCCTTGATCAAATACCTTATGCTTCCAAAGTGGAGAATATTTTGCACCCACTCACCTGGCTAAAGTTTAGATGTTAGTAGTGGTTGAAATCATAAGGAACATCTCTTTTAAGGAGATATTTGACTTGGATAAATCTTTCAAGGATCTTAATAAAAAGACCCAACTAAAGGATGAATAATGGGTGCCCTTATAGGTAGCCCTAAAAAAGTTGTAAATGTTAATCTACTTTGATTTTTTTGGGTTCTTCCATCCATAGGTAGACTCCCTGTGAGCCATCAGGAACTATGGATTATAAATTTACAATTGAAAATTTTAGAGTAGTTTAAGTTATGACCTCATATTCACTCGATAATAAGTATTTCCTTAGTTCATCTTCATTTTCCCCCCTTTTGGCCCCTTTCTATCTTTAGGCCCCTTTCCTCATTTTTCTTTTTACAAAGTGCCAGCCTCTTCCCATTATCTCTATTTTCATTTTTCATTTGTGATCTATAATGTAATTTTCCTAAAAAATTCATTCCCATTTTATGGTCTAAGTGTCAAAGCTTTTTGTGGACACCCCTGTGAGTCACCAAGAACTATGAATAAGAAATACACATTTGTTATTTTTGAATAGTTAATTATAGCTTCAAACTCACTATGTATTTAGAAGTTCCTTTTCACCTTCTAATGACTCCCCTATCATTCTCTTTCTTCTTTGAGCTTACTTTCAAATTTTGTCCAAGTCCCAACCCTCATCTACTTCTGACACATGGTAGCCTAATTTTCATCTAAATCAAAGAGATTTTCATCTTAATTTCAAGAAGTGTTAGTTCAACACATGCTACCCTACACTTAATATCACCAGAGTCTCTAGTCCCTCTAGAGAAGCATAACTTTATGCGTGTCATCTCTGTGCTTACCCAAAAGTAGTGTTGGGTAGCTATAGCTTAGAAAAGAACCATTTGATGAAGGTGTGGGTCCTTCCTTGTGTTTAAATATTTTGAAACACTTTAAGACAATGATTTTTAGCTTTGGAATGAAATGAAAATTTTCAATAAAGTCCATGAGGCCAATCAGCTTATGGGACCCAAGAGCAAAACCAACTGACAAGATTCTAACAAACTACCCCATATTACTACTTATGCATTTCCTTGACATCTTTGTTAAGTTTAGATCTTTTGTTATGAGTTATATTCAAGCAGTCTACTTTTTTCTATCTTTTCCTCTTCAAATAAAGTTGTAAGTGCTTCACTTTGTAGGATATCAATGTAACTACTTTGAATGTCCTCATATTCTATACATTCTATGATTCAATGCCATTCTGAGCATTCCTCCTTAGGTGCTTTCCATTTCCCTATTTTACATCTAAGATGGTGTGAACTAGTTCTCAAATGGGAAATTAACATTTTATCTTTCCAATTTATCTCCATTCCTATATATTCTACGCTTTCCCCGATATCATTTTTTCAAGTTATCATATTTTTATTCACCATTTTAATAGACTACAAATAGAAAAAGTTAGTAATTTTTATATTATATATCTCATAATTGTGAAAGGATGCTTTGTATGTGCCCCCTTGTGGAATTCTATATTCAATCTCTATATACAATGAAGATTATGTTATGTTTTGTGTTATTTGGAGTGGGAAATTGTCCTTTTTATTGTTTCTTTGTTTTTGCTTCTATAGTAGGGAAAATCCACTTTTGTGCATGTTTGAAAGGTATCTCCTACGAGATATCTTGAAGGTATTACAAGGGCCTTCAAAATATCACGTAGAAATCCACTCTTATGCTTGAAATGTATCTATTTAGAGATACTTTGAAGGTATTAAATGGGCCTTTAAAATATAACATAGTAGTGCCTTCCATGTAAAGGAAAATTCTAATCTTATCCCTATTTGAAATGTATTTACTAGGAGATAGATAACTTGAAAGGGAAATACACTTTTCACATGTTTTAAAGGTATCTCCTATGAGATAATTTGAAGGTATTATAGGGCCCTTCAAAATATAACATATTAGTGCCTTTCATGTAAAAGAAAATTCCACTTGTTCCTTGAAGGAAAAATCCACAAATGGAGTTTAGGCTAAAAAAATTAGGCCAATATTTAATTATGATGTAACCAAACAAAATCTAATAAAATATCAATTTAAAATTGAATTAAAAAGACCCTAAGCATGTTCATTTCCAAATAAAATTCCATTGAACCTGCAATATAGAAACACAAGCAACATTGGAAGGGGTAAAACCATATCATCTAAAAACATGTCCATGTACAACAAAAATAGGCATGAATGATCTCTAAATTTGAAATTTTAACTTGGTAGTGAGAGATATTGGTTCTTGTAAACAATAGGAAATATTAAATTTAGGGCTCAATAACATAGATTAAAGTTTTCAACACAATAAAATGATCATGGCACAAAAACAGTCTAAGGAAATCAATGTCTCGAAGAAATTGTCTCGACAAAATTATTTTGTAGGATAAAGTGGTAATGACAAATAGCCTAAAGGGTCTTTGGAAAATAGGCTAAATAGAACTTTCAATATGTTCTAAGGGCACTTCTCATCTATAAAATGTCTGGAATAAAAATCTTGAAGGGTAAAGGGCCATTCTAAAAAGGTGGAAGGTTACTTTCAAATATACCAAAGGGTACTTTCAAAAAACCCAATGGGTAATTTCAAAAATCTTGAAGGATACTTTCAAAAATCCCAAAGGGTAATTTCAAAAGGCCCAAAGTGCACTTATCATTAGAGAAAGGGAACTGAAGGACCTTTTCATCATCAACCATCTTTCTTTATTTTTCCTTTCCCCTTGTTTCCTACTATAAATAAGTGTAATTGGCACAAATGGATGACCTATTTGTCACATGTCCTTTCCCCTAGTTATCTCTAATACCCAGAAACATTCTCTAAAATAAAGTTATATATGCACCTTACCTAACATTAATATCATACACTCCATCATGCATAAATTCCCATGATGATCACCATAAATCTCTAGCATATGGATCTATAGGCTTATGTGTTACCCCAATTATTTATGAGGGTGCCTCTTTCCAATAAATTCCCATGATAGACACACCTACTAGTGGTAATAGTGCATAAATATTCTTTTTCTCTTTTCAATCCAAACACTTGACACTTTGTGATTTTGAAGCAAGCATTGAGCAATTGGGAAAGAAATAAAGGGAGTTTGTAAGATGAAAGGGGTAGTAACCATCAATCTAGTCTAGCAAGAAAACATAGAAAAGGGTCATTGAAATAGATACAAATATGGAGGCCTTTATGTCCTCATACAACAATGGCAAGCATCCTTTAAAGCCAAGAACTTCTAGTTTAAGTAGCCGAGAAGATTCTACCTTTAAGCACATAATGGACTAATCCTACACTTTATCCCCTATTCAAGTGAAGGAGAAGGTGCCATATACTAGACCAATGATAAGGGGACCTTACAGAGACTAAGATTTGGTAATTAATTTTATGGATAATATATTTGACCCAAAATAAGACAAAAACCCCTAAAATTTGAGAGAGGGTGCTTATGTATAAATGCTTAATAGGGTAAGGAAGAAATATTATAACACCTTTAGATGTAGATTATGAGAAAGCATGCTACCACAATACATGGTACCTCAGGTACACCTATGCCCTAAGATTTTCACTCTCTATGCAAGAATATATGACACCGACACTAGATTGATCACTAGTAATAACCATTTATGGGTAAAAATTAGTGTATATGATATCAGAGAGATGCTCCAACTTCATTATGACCCTAAAGCCATTGTCTATAGCATTGAGAGCCTCTAGCTTGTCTAGTATTCCCAAGTCAAGGATAAGGTAGGTTTCCTTAGACTTTACTCAACTATGAGGTTGTCAAGATGCCTCCTCTACACATGCCCTGGTTGACCTTTCCCACATAGCATCTAAAAGACACTCTAACTATACTAAAATTCATCCTAGGCATGGATGGAGATGTCAACATCTATGACTTTTAGCTAGGGGTGCTCTTCTTGCTGAGATCAAAATAAAAGTGATAGGAATTTAGAATAGACTTTGCCAAAACCATTATTTCCAACTTAAGGAATGAAATAGAGAATTTATTTGAAATGATTACCTTTTAGTACTCATCCTTCCTCATGCACATGATCCTATACCAACATTCCCATTTATTTTCCAAGTATCTTTAGCTTAACACCTTAGATACTAAGAATTTTCCCCATGTAGTGGCCCTTGTCATGGTATGGACTAACATCCTATCAAATAATGGGGACTACTATGAGTTTTTAGAGTAGTTCATGGTTCTATTTATTGTGTATCTTAGTTGAATGATAGAGACTTCCAAGATGGTGAATTATCAATAAGCTTGGCTCTTAACTAATAAAGTCCTAGATGACTGGTTCTAGGGAGCCCACTTTTCCTTCATATGAGTACATGGTTTTAAAAGAGATCCATCTCATCTTCTCTAAACATTGATAGATATAACCTTATCCCTTGATTTTTTTTTCCAACTTGATGTGTTAGACCTTGTCTATGAGGCCAAGAAGAATAAAATGGGTGTATATGATGTCTCATTCAAAAGGGGTGGCATCAAGGGTGCCTCCTCATGGCCAAGCTAGTATAACTTGGATTAGATTTGATAGATGATTGATGGGACTTTGATTTGAAAGGATACATAGCTGATTTTAAGACTGCTAGTGCTCCCAAGCATCAAACTCAACCCTACTTAGAGAAAAGGAAGTCTCCCATAAAATATGTCCCTCAAAATCATGTGGACCTAGTTTAGATGTCATAATATGCCCTTAAACCATGTGACTATTTTTATGACAAGGTCTAGAAGTACAACCTAGCCTAAAAGCTATCAAAGAGAATGAAGGGCTTGCTCACCTAATTAACTTAGAGTGCAAAGAAAGTTTCCTTCATCAAATACAAGTTTGAAATCAATAAGCTAACCAAGGGATTGTATGATGATGACTAGGATGAGAAGTTTGAGAAGATTTGGGATGAATGTCACCTAGAAAAGGTTAGGTCTGAGGAAGAATCTACTCCCAAGGTTGAGATGGGGGATGAAGAAGAAGAAGACACTCCCATGGAGGAATCATGCGACATGCCCCCAAAAGCATAAGCTGAAGAAGCAGAGTCAGTGGCCACATAGAAGCCTTCAGTAGGGCCAAATCCCATGCCTTAAAATCACTTAGACCTACAACAATAGTAGGATCTCTCTAGGCACCTCATGGATGGGTCATCCCAACTCAAGCACATTGAGACACCCATTTCTAGCCCTCTATCAGCTTCCCTCAAAAGAAAATATGATTTTTGGATCCCTTAATTTGCACCACTACCCCATCCCCCTCTAAAGCTATGTAATAGGTTTTAGCATTATTTATTATCCATCCAAGCATTACGGCTCCCCTTATCACTTCATCATCTACTTTGGTAACCCCACTATAGGTTATAGTACCTTCTACTAATTGACCTGGTACTACTTTAGCCCTAGTGTCCTCCTCATCCATTCAATTTTTTTATAATCTCAACCCTTTTTATACCACTATACCTATCTCCTCCCACATCCATTTCCTCACTCCCCTACCTTCATCTTCTACCTCATCCTCCCTCGTGATGTAATCCCCATTCATCCTACCTTGGAAAATCCTATGTTTCTCCCCTTAAACCCTTCACTTTCATTCACTCACTTCTATAGGCATAGGTCCAACTAATTCATAGTAGTAATTGGTTATCCCATTCATGCTTCCATAAAGGACCCCCTTTATGAGAGAGATCATTCAAGAATCATACTAGTTTTAGAAATAGGTAGACATAAAGGTATCCTAAAAGGCCCAAGTGTAGAAGAAAAGGATAAAACAAGCTAAGGATTATGCCTAATCTCACATGTAGTCATTTTATGACCCAATACAACAATCTCTTATGGTCATTCACATGACTTCCCAACTAGTGAAGCCCCTTGGATAGATGTAACTCGGGGACTATGCTATCCAAGCTATCAGCCTTAACCTTAGTCAAGCTCAGCCCACCGACAGAGTTGAGATTATGGAGGAGATGCAAATGTCTATGAAAATGGACTATATTAAGGTGGCTCATCATCTAGAGAAGACTAAGCTAGAGATATCAAGAGTAAAAGCTACAATCAGCCACCTCAATATTAAAGTTAAGGCTAAAGATATTAACCTCAACAAGGCATGGCTAGAGATATAGGGTAGTATCCAAAATGAAAGATTATAAGTAGAAGTTAATTTATGTAGGTACACCAACACCAAGTTTTAAGATTAAGGGATACAGCCAGATGAGATCTGCTAGAATCTCTACAATGTAAATTGTTCATATAAACTATTATAGAACTAGGCATAGTAAGACTCCTTGATCAAGGACCAGGAGATTGAAAAGTTGAAAAATAACCTCATAGCTCTCCCCCAAGCCATCAAGATCCATCCAATAGTATAATACATATATATATCCTCTTGGGAATGGATCAACTCCATGGTGGTAAACCTAAAGACAATACTAATCTTAATCACAAATGCATAGAAATTGTCCTCTTGGGTGAGCACATCTATTTATTAGATGATTGATTTCATCTCCTTGAAGGCCCTTGAGTCATAGAGCCTTGTTCAAAATCTCTAAAATGCTTATCTTAAATAATTAATGGTAGTATGGGTGACTGACTAAAGGTAGGTAGTGGTAAAGGTAAATGAGTTTTTAAGCTATAGTAAGGTAGTAAATAAGTGCAAGGCATTATTTAATGCCTTGGATCAAGAAGCTCAAGAAAGGTGGGTAAATATAGAATAATGAGTCCAATTGGGACTCCCCTCCCCTTTCTCAATAAATAATAGTGTCATCTTTGAGGATTATATCAAGGCACTACTTGAGTAAAATAAAGATGAATAAACCATCTCTATGGCTCTCAGTAAAATGCTCAATGCATCCAAGGTGGAGAAAATATTTCACACATTCACCCAGTTAGAGTTATAGACTTTAGAAAAGGTTGAGGACTTGGGAAGAATATCCTTTAAGGAGATAATAGATTTGGATAGATCCTTTGGGGCTCTCAATAAAAAGACCCATCCAAAAGAGGAGTGGGCACCATTGTAGGGAGCCCTTCAAAAGTTGTATATTTGTTTCATCTGGTATGAGCATCAGAGTTTTGAGTTATCCTACCCATAGGCAGATGTCCCTATGAGTTTCCAATAATTATGGATTGGAAATCCATGTTGTTTTCATATTTTGACTATTTCATTTCTTTCTTCAGGATCACTTAGCATCAACATGGTTCCTTGGCACCTTCTAATAGATCCCCTTTTGGTGCTTCTTTTTTGGGACCTATTTCAGAATTTCAACAAAGTCCTAGCCTTCATCTACCTTAGAAACATGGAATTTATAGTCTCAACCTCACCAAATAAGTCCCCAACTACTTTGACAAATTACCCACGTGACACATGTCATCTTCATGCTTGCCTTAGAGCTGTGTTGATTTGTCAATATTTAAAGAAGCACCATTGGATGATAGTGTAAGTGGGGTATCTCTAGGAGTAGATATGTTGTACCACCTTGATTCTTCCAAGTGTAGTGGTATTTTTAGACTATTAATTTAACTCAATAGAGGTGTTATTATCTTATTAGTGACAAAATGAAATCAAATTGAAAGACCAACATACTAGCTAACATACATCTCTAGGCCTAGTTACTTGGTTGAGCTTAGTTAACAATACTAGAATGGAAACACAACTAAAACATGAAAGAGAAAAAATATTTAAACTCCCTTAAATGATCCAAATTATCTTGTAGTATTGGCTTTCTCAGCTTTTGCTTATGAAGTCTTCATCAAAGGAGGTTTGGCTATCTCCTCTTTTCCTTGGCACCTTTTGGCTTTGGCTTCAATATTTTGGCATCATAACTTTGGCATGTGAGATATTTTTGGAATCAATTTGGCATGGTAACTTTGAAAAACTTAAGCTTCTTGAAGATATTTGAGCATAATAAATTTATACCAAAATAACTTAGAAATGATGTTCATAGCCTCTTTATTTATAGATTTTGGAAAATGGCTAGAATCAACCTGAACTATCCATCTCAAGATTGAGATGTGTGGCTAAGGATTAATCAAATTATGTAATTAAAATACATAAATAGGATCATCAATATTTGAGATAAAGGGTCATTTAAGAGGCATGGGAGGGGTTAACCTTGATATTTTATGCATTTATGGCCTAGGAATGTCTTCCTAAAAAATAATGTCACCTGATGATGCAAATATCCAATATTCATTTATAAAAATAAGTATTAAACAATTTTTCATGGAATTATTAATTAGGCTCTAATTTGGTTTAATTAGATCTTAATCATGATTAAACACTTTATGCACAAATTACTCAAATTGATTAGAGTGACTTGTTATTGGTCCAAAAATTTATTGGATTGTAATTGAAAGTCACTGTTAGATGTGTTAGAACCATTATCCCATTTAGGATGTTTTCAAAACAAAATAACAAAGGCACATGTCTCATGTAATAGATTTGATAGAAAAGAGCAATCCAGGGCACCCAAGTGCAAAATTGGCATTTTGACTTAGAATGATCTGATCAAATTTAGCTAGCCCATAAATTGCATTGCCCCATTTAATGATACTCTAGCCAAAATTAGCACTTGACTATGTCAGTTTCACATCATTTAGCATGTTTTAGTGTTTTTAGTCCAAATTGTGTATTTTAGTAAGAATTGGTCAAAAGCTTAGTTGGAAGTTATCAGTGACCAATTTTAGATGTCTATAATTTGCCCTTATTTGGGAAGATGTTGAAAACTATAGGCATAATAATGTCTTCTCAAATAATGAGAAATGATCTATATGCCAAAAAAAAGATTATGATTGAAGAACAAAGCTCTAAATGGTATTTGGGAAGCCTAGGATGGTGCCCTATCTAGGGAGTGGCTATCACATATGTGGATAGACAGTCCTTTAGAAAGAATTAATAAGAAAAGTGGAATTACCCTATGGTTGAGATCAATCTAAATGAGAAAATGCTTACATGCATTGATTTAAAAAGATGACTAATTTACCCAAAGGAAATTATAATTAGGAATAAAATTCAAAATAATGATTTTCCCATAGGAAATTATAATCTTTAAAAAGAATTAAATTGGATAAAGATGATTATGCCCTAGTTATGGGTGATTAGCAGGCATAACTCAAGGATATAACCTAGAATATAGATTAAACATGAGAGGGTGCAAAGTGATGAAAGGGATGAATAGAATAATAAGATTGATCAGTGTGAATGATTTAGTTATACCTAGTAATGAGGAGATGATCATCCTAATTAATAATGATATAAATAAAATGGCCAATGGGTTAATTTTATCAAGGGTGGGATAGAAGTATTTACCAAGGTGCAAGGGAGAAACTTCTATAGCTCCATCTATTATAGACCTTATTGAAGCTAATTTTTGTTGTATCATGTTATGATAGGCATCAAGATAGAACACCATGAAAACTTGGTCAAAAAATTCCTAATGACTGACTCTTGATCCAATAAACAATTGAAAATAATGCACTAATGATAAAAACCATGATGATAAGGTTGACTTATGAATACAGATAGACTCAAGAATAATGTTCTTAAGGAATCACCCAATGAATGAATATATACTAAGTCAAGGAAATAGTGCTGAAAGCAAACAAAGAGGCAAGTAATCAAGTAGTCAAACAAAACAAAAAATAAAAAAAAAACAAATAAAAAAACAACTTGAAATAAACAAACAAATAGAAAGCCTGAAAACAAAAGCAAAGTAAAGCATCCTAACAATGAATTTACCATAGTAGGGTGGATCAAGGATAACAGACTAGGCTTAGATAGGACAAGTGTTTTTGGATTTTTTAAATGATATGAATTTTTTTGGCAGTTTGAGGTATCTCAACTCATTTAGAGAATGATAAGATACCTACTTGCAAAACAATGAGATCATTTGGCTATGATTGCTCAAAAAATGGTGAGAACGTATGAAAAGGGGGACTAAGGTGACATCAACATGAATTGAGTATGGCCTACATAGTTTTGAATTAACCTCAAGTCACAGTAATTCCATCCACACAAAAGGTGAGGAAAAACTAACTAGGTCCCAATAAGCTCTCAAATTTGGTAAATAGCTAATCAAATGAAAATAGGCATGGAAAGGTGATGTGGTAATGCATGTTAAACAAGTGTTGCCCCTAGTTTTCCCATAGGTGGTTATAACTAGGGTATAATGGAATAGGTCAATGATACTAATTTTCCCATAGGTGGTTATAATTAGTAGTAAGAGTGGTGAGACACTTATTTTCTCATAGGTGGTTATAATTAGGCTCACATAAACAAACTTGATACAAGATTGAAAATGAAAGATATCTTGCCAGATCAACTGTCACACTACTTTCATAGACTATCATTGTAAACATAGATTTGATAAGAGTTGAAAATTGATTAGAATCCCCTCATTAAAAATGTGGGAAGAACCAAAGAAACCAAGATCAAAATAGGATTGGGTAAGATGACTTAAAATAGGCTTTGGTCTAGATAATAATGGTATGATAGGATGGAATGGCATTGCTTTAAGATAATGATGTTTTTTGATAAAAAAATAGTAAGAGAGATGCCCCCAAGTGATGGGGTAAATGGAAGGATACATGATAATGGAAAAAGGATATGTAACAATGGTAATGACATGACAATGTGAAATGGTATGGTACATGTTTTTGGCCTAGGATGGTTTTTAATTTTATTGTTCCTGCTAATGGGAAGATGCATGTCCTAATCAATAAATGATACAAATAGAATAATTGATCATGTTAATTACTATCCCACACCTCATATGAATAACTATTTTATCAAGAACTACCTATAGATTTGGATTTTGATAATGTTATCGTGTTCTTCATTGGTCATTGAATTTGATTCCTTCAAACATCGAGACAAGGTATCTTTATAGCCTCTAAAAAAGAAAGTGTGACCATGGATGGTAGACAGGGATAAAAGTTAGATGACAGTTTTGTTTGTGAAATGGAATGGTTGATGATAATGGAATGTGTAGTGATTGGGAAACAAATGAAGATCAAGAATTTTAGTCATATGTAATGTTTTTGATGCCATATTTGACATAAATTTAGATGTAGTGGGGCCAAAGACTTGTTATCTCAATAGGACCATCAGGTTTTTTTGTTGTTTAGGCCTAAGAGTAATTACCATCTAATTAGGCTATAACTAAGAATCTAATTTGATTTGATATTTGATTTTGTTTTCATCAAGTAGTGATGAACATTTATACTCAGCTATTAGTGCCTCAATGAGGTTTTCACCAGTGAAGTTATCTTGATTGTCTCATAGCACCTCTGAGAAGGTTTCACTAATGAACATTGGTTATTGACTTTGATTTTCTTCTAGGACTTTTGAAAAAGTTTCACTATAAAATGCTAAGTTTGAACTTTGCTTGTCCCCTAGTGCCTTCAAAAAGGTTTCACTAGGAAAATGTTCTTTGATACATGAATTTGGTCTTGGCCTCTTTGATCTTATTCAACTACTATGTCACCATGGATATAGTTCAACAAAGTATGATTCTATCGGTCCTAATTGACACTTATGGGAGATGGAATGTAGATAATATGGCTATTTGGGTTGATGGTAATGGCTTATGGAATGGTAATGGAATGGGGAGAGGATGCATAATCCTTGTGAAATATAATAAGATAACTCATGTTGAAGTTGAAATAATCATTCTCAAAAATCATAGAAGTATCATAAATGTATTCAAATTGATTTGTAAGGTATGCATAACCAATGTTGTAACAACCATGAACATATTCTTCTTCTAAATATAATTCTAACTCAAGGGAATATAAATCTAATGTTGATTTAGATTTTGATGCTAAATCTAATGTCAGTCAAAGAGTAGAACTTGACTTTAACTCTGATTCTTCATCTGATGGGTACTTAGTTTTAATGATGTTTTATTGAATTCTTGGTATTGGATAAGTAACAACCTATAATGGCATGATGGGTTCCACTAAGACTAGTTTATCAAAGTGAGACTCCTCTAGGATGGGAAAAAGGTCAAGAGACAACTTTTCATAGATTGGCTTATCAATAAGAGGCTCTTAAAACATAGGCATATGGTCAAGGTAATAATTTTCCCAAAGGTAGTTATAATCATTAAGAAGTGACTCAGTAAAGAATAGCTTGTCAAAATGACACTCCTTGACAATAGGTATAGTATTTAAAGGTAATTCATCACAGGTTGACTTATCACAAATAGTTGGTTCAAAAAAAACATCTTGGATTGGTTGTTTATTTTGGCCTTGGTTTTTAATGAGTTGGAAAATACCAATTTTGAACATAGCTTATTCTTTAAATGATTTGATTAGATTGGTATCAGATGATGAATAGCTTATGGTTTTATAAAGTGAGTATCAATTGGCAATGGATGAAGAATCATCGAGGGGTGGATAAAGGTAGGGAATTAGGGAACATGATTGCTCATATGAATCAAAGGATGAAGTCTTGAAATGGTAACAATAGGGAAGTGTGGAGTTTGATTGCTTGCACAAGTCAAAGGACTAGGTCCTGTAATTATAAAAGGGTATTATGGAGCCTATTTACTCACACAATCCAAAGGATGAGGTCCTAAAAGGATAAGTTTAGGGCATTATGGAGCTTGATTTCTCACACTAGCCAGAGGATGAGGTTTTGGTATGGAAATAGTGAGAGTTTATGGTCTTGGAATATAAATGGTAAAATGTGGTGGAGCATGATTACTCACATAAGCCAAAGCATCCAATTCTTTCTCAGAAACCATATCATCCCAATCATGAGTTAGCTCATAAGTTGGTTCTTGACTGTGTTCCATGTAATGATTATCATAAAGAGGGTATGGATCTATATCCTAAAAAACATTATCTATATTTGGGTCTTCAAATTCCCCCTCACAAGCCTCTTCATACCAATCAAGGTCTTGAGTTGGATCATGTCAAGATCGAACAAGAATAATTGATTACTGTTGTGCAAGAAACTAAACACGAAATTAATCAGAAGTAATAAGTAACTAGAAACTAGAATCAACAAAGAACAAGAGATACAAGAAACAATGAAAACTTGTATTAAACTCTTCTCAAAAGGAAATACAATGAAGAAATATCTCTTTCTTCCACACCTCTCAGATGTATAGATATCTTTCCCTCAAGAGTTCTCTCTCACAATTAAAAACACAATTCAGCTACTTGAATTGTCTATTACATCATACAAGCTACGAAGATCTATCCCTATTATAAAGAATTAGGGATCATGAACTATGCATTCTCCACCATTAGATACACCTCCTAATCAAAGGTCTAAATCAGTCCTGCCAAAAATAGAAATGTGGACTTACAACCAACAGTTTAACTTATCATGCAAACAATTCATTCCTCCCATGAAAATAGAATTTTGGAACGCACAGGTGACCGATGTCGGTCCCTATTTGCCTGCATATGGCCGATGTCAGCCAATCTATAACTAGTGCCGATAGCTCCCAGTCGACATTTGACCGACATTAGTGACTATGTAACTCCAGCAACCTTGCATTTCACTCATCTAGTGTAGCTTTTAGCTCCACACCTCAACAATCTCCCACTTGGAGATAAACAACTGCACATGTACCTATATAGCAACATCTTCTAGCTTCTCCATCTTCAAGCTCAATCTTGAAGACCAACAAAAGTTAAATGAAGATTCAACTTCTCCTTTGTTATCATCTTTGTTAACATATCAGCAAGGTTCTTATCTATATGGATCTTCTCCAGCTTCAACTCACCATCCTCTAATGCCTGTCTAATGAAGTGGTACCTAAGCTGTATATGTTTGGTTCTTGAATGAAAGGCTGAATTCTTTGCCAAATGAATTACACTCTGACTATCACTATTTAATCTGCAACTCTCTTGCTCCTTTCCCAACTCTTCCATGAACCATGTCATCCATATCATCTCTTTTCTAGCCTCTGTGACTACAATGTATTCTACCTCTGTAGTAGACAAGGCAACAACCTTCTGCAACTTTGAAATCCAGCTAACTACCATTCCACCAATAGTGAACACATAACCTATGGTGCTTCTCCTGCCATCCAAGTCACCTACCATATCCGCATCTACATATCCATGTAGAGAAGTATTTGACCCTCCATAGCATAAATGCCTACTGTTAGTCCCTCTCAAATATCTGAGAATCCACTGAACTACGTTCCAGTGTTCCTTCCCTGGATTGGTCATAAACCTGCTGACAACTCCCACTGCTTGGGCAATATTAGGTCTAGTACATACCATTGCATACATTAAGCTCCCAACTATAGAAGCATATGGAACTCTACTCATGTAATCTACCTCTTCATGTGAATTAGGACACTTTTTTTTTCTCAACTTGAAGTGTCCAGCCATAGGTGTACTTACCAGTTTTACATCCTACATATTAAACCTCTCCAACACCTTGTTCACATAATCCTCTTGAGACAAAATCAACCTATGATTTTTCCTATCTCTCTTAATACTCATGCCAAGGATTTTCTTTGCTGATCCTAAATCCTTCATGGCAAATGTGTGAGCTAATTTTACCTTAAGCTCATAAATATCTTGCATGTGTGAACCTGCAACCAGCATATCATCTACATACAGCAATAGGATAATATATCTACCATTATCCAATCTTTTAAAATAAACACAATGGTCAGATTGACATCTACTAAAATCATGCTCAGTCATAAACCTGTCAAACCTCAAATACCATTGTCTAGGAGCTTGCTTAAGACCATATAAGCTTTTCTTCAACTTGCACACAAGCTTCTCCTTACCTTTGACCTCATAACCTTCCGACTGTTCCATATATATTTCTTCATCCAAATCTCCATGAAGAAATGTTTTCTTAACATCAAGCTGCTCAAGATGCAAATCCTCAATAGTAACTAAGGACAATACAGTCTGAATAGAAGTCATTTTTAGTACAGGAGAAAAAATTTCACCAAAATCAATACCTGGGTTCTGTGCAAATCCCTTTACTACCAACCTAGCCTTATGTCTCATTTGTCCATTCTCACCTTCCTTTAACCTATAAACCCATTTGTTTGTTAGTGTTCTCTTACCCGCTGGCAACTCAACCAAATCCCACATTTGGTTCTCTTTCAAAGAATCAATTTCCTCTTTCATGCCAAGCTCCAACTATTTATGGGTTTCTACCTGCATTACCTCATCAAAATTTTTTGGTTCTCCACCATCCATGAGTAACAAGTAAAATAATGAAGGGGAATAATGAATTGGAGGTTTACTTACCCTTTCTGACCTCCTCATGGGTGTATGAGACTCATTCACTACTTTTTGTCTGCCTAAATTCTCTGTTAGTGACCGATCTCAGTCATCTCCAGGCCTGTACCTGACTGACATCAGTTCTACCTGACTGACGTCAGTTCTTTCCTGACTAACATTGGTCACTATCTGACTGATGTCGATTCTTGTATGATCGATGTTGGTTCCTACCTGACTGATGCCAGTGTTTGTGTTTTCCTGAGTCTGAAAATTCTTTTCCATGAGCTCATTTTGGATCGTCACCTCATCTAATTCAACATTGCTCTGCTCAAAATTCTTTAGCTTCTTGAGTTGATCACTGTACATCACCTTCTCATTAAAAACAACATCATGGATTCTAATTATTTTGTTAGTTCTTAGATTCCACAACCAGAATCCAAAATCTTTAGAGACATAACCAATAAAAGTGCACCTCATAGATTTAGCATCCAGCTTCTTTCTATTTTCTTTATCAATGTGCACAAAAGCTTCAGAACCAAAAACTCTAAGAAATGAAAGATCTACCTTTTTACCTATCCAAGCCTCTTCTGGAATTCCACCATCTAGAGTAGTAGAGGGTCCTCTGTTAATCAGGTAAACTACAGTATCTAAAGCTTCTATCCAAAACTATAAGGGCAAACCAGCATGCAACCTCATACTCCATGCACGCTCCATTATTTTTCTATTCATCCTTTCAGAAACTCCATTTTGCTGAGGTGTCTTTAGAACCATCCTTTGCCTGTATATTCCATTCATAAAACAATACTTATTAAATTTATAGCTACAATACTCACCACCATTATCAGATCTAAGACACTTCAATCTCAAACCTGTTTCATTCTCAACCAAAGCTTTCTATTTCATAAACGTGTCAAAAACATCAGATTTCTTCTTTATGCAATAGACCCATACCTTTCTTGTAGCATCATCAATGAAAGTAACATAATACTATGATCCTCCAATAGAATCTACCTGAGTTGGTCCCCACACGTCTGTGTGAACAAGCTCCAACTTGTGCTTCTTCTTTGTTGACCCAATCTTGAGAAATCTCACTCTCTTCTATTTTCTAAAAATACAATGCTCACAGAAATCTAGATCTATGCTTTTCAAATCTAAAATCTTACCTTTTGACTTAAGAACCTTCATTCCCTTCTCACTCATGTGGCCAAGCCTACAATGCCACAACTTTGCATCTACATCTGAAGTAGATAAAACAGAAGGAGAATCATCAGTAATACAATTACATAAATAGAGAGTACCTACTCTCTTACCTCTGGCTAATACAAATGCACCCTTGGTAACCTTCCAAGATTCAGTTGTGAGAGTTACTGTACAACCCTCATCCCCCAACTTTTCTATAGAAATCAGATTCCTATTCAAGATGGGTACATGCATGACATCCCTCAACACCCATGTGTTGCCATTCTGCAATTTTAGCTGCACTTTTTCTTTGCCAACAATTTTACAAGGCTCATCATCCCCTAAATAAACTATTCCAAAATCTCCCTGGACATAGTCATTGAAATATTCTCTATTTGGGGTAGCATGGAAAGATGCACCTGAATCTAAAACCCAAGATTTTATTTTATTATCCAAATAAAATATAAGAGCATCTTGTGCAACAATACCTACAACTTTTGCTTCTTTACCTTCATGCTAATTTTCTTCTTTAACCTTCAACCAACAATCTTTCTTTGCATGCCCTTTCTTTCCACAATTCCAGTAGATTATCTTTCTTTTTCCATTTCTAGATTTGGATCTATTGCTCATCTTTGACTTAGATCTTGATCTCCCTTGCTTGCGCCTCTCTTTTTGCCTTCCCCTGCTTTCAATACTTAAAGCATTACATGATGTCTCCTCTATGCTTTTCTTGTGAATTTTTTCATTCAAGATTATACTAACAACATCATCTACTTTCAAGATATTTGTAGCAGATGCAATATTACTAACTTCCATTACCAAACTATGCCAAATTTTTGGTAAAAATCATAAAATTAAGAGAGCCATAATTTCATCATCAAACACTATTTTGACTGAATTTAACTGATTTACTATTGCATGGAAATCATTTAGATGAGTAGATACAGATCCACCTTCCTGTATATGCAAATTAAATAATTACTTCATAAGATATACCTTATTGGAAGCTGAGGGCTTTTCATATAAATTTTCTAAATTATCCATTAACTCTACCATTGACTTTGCCTGTGACAAGTTGGAAATCACAGAAGATGCTAGGCTCAACCTTATAGATCCCAAAGCCTTTCTATCAACAACATTCTATTCTTCATCTTCCATATCTATGGGCTTGCTTGAAACTCCACCCAATGGTAAGTATAGATTTTTATGATATAGATAATCTTCTATCTGCATCCTCCATAATTGATAGTTCTTGCCATTGAACTTCTCCATCCTTAGTTTACTTTCTTCTCCCATTGCTTTACTCCCACTCAAATAGAAACCCCTGTGAGTGACCTGCAATCAAAACACACTAAACAAATCTGAACCACCTGTTAGTGAACTTGAGATCTGATACCACTTGTCAAGATCTAACAAGAATAATTGATTACTGTTGTGTAAGCAACTAAACACAGAATTAATCAAAAGTAATAAGTAACTAGAAACTAGAATCAGAAAAGAACAAGAGATACAAGAAACAATGAAAACTTGTATTAAAATCTTCTCAAAAGGAAATACAATGAAGAAATCTCTCTTTCTTCCACACCTCTCAGATGTATAGATCTCTTTCCCTCAAGAGTTCTCTCTCACAATTACAAACACAATTCAGCTACTTGAATTGTCTGTTACATCATACAAGCTATGAAGATCTATTCTTATTATAAAGAATTAGGGATCATGAGCTATGCATTCTCCACCATTATATACACCTCCTAATCAAAGGTCCAAATCAGTCCTACCAAAAATAGAAATGCAGACTTACAGCCAATAGTTCAACTTATCATGCAAACAATCCATTTGTCCCACGAAAATAGAATTCTAGAACGCACAGGTGACCGACGTCAGTCCCTGTCTGCCTGCATATGACTGACGTCAGCCGATCTATAACCAACACCGATAGCTCCCAGTCGACACCTGACTAACATTGGCAAATGTGTAACTCCAGCAACCTTGTATTTCGCTCATCTAGTGTAGCTTTTAGCTCCACACCTCAACAGATCATAAACTAGTTCATGACTTTATTCTCATGAATAATTATTATGAGGTGGATATAAATCTATCTCACAAATCATATTATCATCATTGGGGTCTTGACTAAAGCCATAAAAGTCATTTGTATAGCCATTCTATCATAATTTGGATTATACATGACTCCACCATAGGTATAGCTAGACATATCTATATAAATGATGAAAGCAATGAAATAAAAGTCTTAGAGTTCTATAAACTTTGAAAAACTATGTCTAAAGGAAAAATGATTCAAACTTGGTCTAACTTGGTCAAAGGTGGAGTTGTATCTCCTATGTTGTCTAAAAATGAAATTGTATCTCCAAAATGATTTGTGTTAAGAATTGGCATAAAAAAGTCTAACATCAAATTTCATACACATAAAAGGTCAAGCATCTAAATAAAATCTAGTATGTCAAAGGTCTAGGTCAAAGTGTTCCAAACAAGGTCTAAACTAGGAAACAGAAAAGTTGAGTTATTAGGTCTTTTATCCAAACACAGAGTCAAAAGCTAAGATCAAACAAATAGGTATATTCTAGGAATTTTGGCCAAATGGTGTCAAAATGTAGACTTAAAATAAAGGCATGATGTGAATTTAATCTAAAACGTTTGGAAAAACTTTGGCATAGACTCAAAACATCGAATAAAACATAAACATGATCAGTTAGCATAAGGCATAATACAAAAGACTTTTTGAAGAAAGGTTGTGTTCTTCCAAATAAAGGCACAAAAAATGATGAAGATATGCATTAAAATAAACAAACCATCAATAGTGTTCAAATTTAGGTAATTGATTAAATTAATTTATGTAAACCAAAAGAGAAATATATATTTATCAACCCCATAAATTTAGGCCTAAATATAAATCAACCAATGTTTGAATTCAAACTTAACAAGGTTAATTGAAAACTCAACATTGAAAACTAGGATTTGACCAAACTAGCTAGACAAGATTAGATAGCATGATGGCATAGAAATGATGTCCAAATGGCTGATGTGACATGGTGTGAAACAAAAAAAAATTGATATAAGGTAAACTATTCTTGAAACAAATTGAGTAGCCTCATAGTGTAAGCATGTTGAAATGATGTGATCTATGTTATGTTTCAAAACACTCAAAGGCAAAAATGGTTTGACATAATTTCGATACCATAACACTACCCTTGTCAGCTCAAATACATGGTTTTGACATGGTTTATGAACAAACAAACAAGTTTTAGTCTCAAAACATACCAAGAAAAAAAAATATAAGTGACCAAATGCAACTAATCATAATCGTCCAAATCCTAGCAAGGGTATGGCAATGTGGGATTGACTAAACTAGTAAATTTTTGAATGTTTCTAGGGAAATCAATTGCATAATGACTTTCACATCAAAAAATGAAAAATAAAAGCATGAAAATTGGGTGTCTATAACACTTGGAAAGTTTAAAAAGGTCTAGTCCTTTTTCCACAACTAAATCATGTTGTTTGTTCACTTTAGTGTAATGTCCAAATGCATATACGTCCCATGTGTAACTCAGAAGGAGTGGATGAATTCAATATTAAGAGATGAAAACTTAGGTCAAATCTTCCCTAAAGAAATCATGGGAGGTAATGAAGTCCCCCTTGAAATCCAAGTTTTTATGAAATAAAAAATCATAAAATAGAAAGACTTTAGGGTCATGTTAAGGTCACCCAATACTATTGCGAGTTTTTGGGGAGTGTTTTAAATGACTTTATTTATATGCCTTAGACTAAGATTTTTGAAATAAGAATTGAAATTTTGATTCAAAGGGTTTCATAAAGGGCAAAAGTTGAAGAGCATACATGTGACATCCCTCTCTTTACCAAATAAACTAGATCAAATAAATAATTGAATACAAAAAGCTTGGAAAGGTAAGTTCATTTTTAAGCACCAAGTTGAAAGATTGGGTAGTGTTCTTTTGATCCCTTGGTTTTAAGTTGTAACTTTGAAAGCCTAAATTATCAAAAAATTCAATTAAGAACCTAAATATTTTATTAAGCACCAAAAACAAGATTCCTAATTCATTTTAAAATCACACAAAAGATGGTTTAAAACATGTTTTAACAAATTTGAAGTTTGTTGGTTATCTGTCTACCCTTAAGGCATCACCCCAAAGGCAAATGTATTAGATTATAAACATTTAATGATATTTTCAAAAATTTATGAAAAATATATGAAAATTGAAGCTAAAATAATGTCAAATTCTAAAAATTTATAATAAAACATGTGATTTTTAAAAAAAATCATGAAAAAATGGATTCCAGATGACCCCAAACCAACCAATTTAAAATAGCCTATTAACTCTCAAATTTGTATTTTTATAGTGACCACTGATGGTTGTACATGGCCATGAATAGTTATACTTGACCATTGATAGTTGAAAATGGCCATCAATGTTTTACTTAACCTTTGACGGTTCCTCTAACCATTGGTAATTGCCTGTGTAAATTTGTGAAGATAAAATATTGCCAAATGAAGTTAGAAAAATATGTAGGAAGAGTTTTAAGCATCCAAATTTAAAAAATTAAGTTTCCTCTTTCTCTCCTTGATACATGGGATGTGTTACTCCCACCGGGCATGCCATTATGTAGACTAGGAATTTGACTCAAGAGAGGTGTTAGTATCTTGTTAGTGATAAAATGAAATAAAATTGAAAACCCAACACACTAGCTGACATACATCTCTAAGCCTAGTTAATTGGTTGAGATTAGCTAAAAATACTATAATGGAAACATAAATAAAACATTAAATAAAAATATATATTTCACCTCCCTTGAATGCTCTAAATTAGTTTATAGTAGTGGCTTTCTTGGCTTGTGCTCATGAAGTGTTTATCAAAGGAGGCTTGGCTATCTCCTCTTCCCATTGGCACCTTGTGGTTTTGGTTTCAATATTTTGGTATCATAACTTTAGCATGTGAGAGATTTTTGGAATCAATTTATCATGGTAAATTTTCACAAGTCAAGATTCTTGAATATATTTAACCATAATAACTTTGCACCAAAATAGCTTAGAAATGATGTTCATGGCCTCTTTATTTATAGATTTTGGAAAATGGTTAGAATCAACCTAAACCATCCATCTTAAGATTGAGATTTGTGGCTAAGAATTAATCTAATTATGTAATTAAAATCTATAAATAGGCTCATGAATATTTTGGATAGAGGGGCATTTAAGAGGCATGGGATGGGTTAATCTTGATATTTTATGCATTTATGGCCTAGGGATGTCTTCCCAAGAAATGATGTCACCCGATGATGAAGATATTCAATATTCATTTCTAAAAATAAGTATTCAATAATTTTTCATGGAATTCTTAATTAGCATTTAATTTGGTTTAATTACTTCTTAGGCATGATTAAGCACTTTGTGCATAATTCACTCAAATTGATCAAAATGCCTTATTATTGGTCCAAAATTTGAATGGATTGGATTTAGAAGTCATTTTTAGATGCATTGGAACCGTTATCTCATTTAGGATGTTGTAAACATAAAATAACAAAGGTATGTGTATCATGTAAGAGATTTGATAGAAAAGAGCAATCTAGAGCACCTAGGTGTAAAATTGGCATTTTGACTCAGAATGATCTAATCAAAGTTAGCTAACCCATAAATTGCATTACCCCATTTAATGATACTCTAGCTAAAATTGGCACTTGAATATGTCAGGTTCACATCATTTCGCATGTTTTAGTGTTTTTAGGCCAAATTGTGCATTTTAGTAAGAATTTGTCAAAATCTTAGTTGAAGGTTATCGATGGCCATTTTTAGGTGTCTACAGTCTTAACATAATAATGTAGTTGATATAGAGGCCAATTGTAATCATGAGCCTAAGACCTTATTTCAGTTGCCTTGCCTATTTATTCAAAGCTCATTTTTTTATAAGGGGTGACTGGATATCATTTTATTTCTTTGCATTCTCATTTTTATTGATAGCCATTGTAATAGACTAGGATAGTAGTAGTCAACATTTCTATATCCTACAACCTTAGCAATCACAATTTCATCCCACATCTATAAAGCTTTTCATAAGAAACTATTCACTAAGAGTGAGATTTTTAGGCATCAATAGTATCAACTAGGAGATTCCTTCATGGGTAACTTGAAGTATCTCTTAGGAGATACCTTAAATAAATTAAAAACTTAAAAAACTTTGAGTAAGTTCATACTCAAGGTATCCAATAAGAGATTCTTTTGAGGTAATTTTAATACCTTCATGAGTAAATTGACAGTATCTCTTAAGAGGTCTTTTAAGATATTAAAAGGATGATCAAGGGAAAATTTGTTAAACTCAATTGAGGTGGAAAGAGCATGTGCATAGGAGGACCTAAAATTCACTCATGTAATAAAAAGTCACTCTTGTCAATGATTTGAAAGGTATCTCCTAGGAGATACCTTGAATGTACCTATTGATGGGCATTTTAACAAATATTAAGAACATATTTTCCCTCATCTTTCTCCCTTGAAACAAATTTTTATGGATTCCTTTGCCCATCAAATTATATTTGCTGGTGCACATAATTTATTTTGATTTGGTAATACCTTATTAGTTAAGGTGTGAGATAATGTATATATTACAAATATTGTATATGTATTTTGTATTGTATTTTAAAATTAACATATATTTAATCACTACTCAAACATAAAAAAATTTCATGCATTGATGCAATATGTTGTTCCCCAAAAATATCACTCATTTTTGGGACAACATTTGAACTATTTTGGTCCTCAGACCAAAATAATCTCTTCCCTTCTCAAAATTTATTATAAGCATTCAAATTCCTCATTTTTCAAGCTTCTCAAGAATCTACGGACTCTGTAGGCTTGAATAGACCGACTCTATAGCTTGAATCTACAGACTCTACAGGAAGAGAATCTATGGACTCTGTAGGAAGACAATTTACAAACTCTGTAGGAATAAAATCTATGGACTCTGAAGGAAGAAAATCTATGGAATCTGTAGACCAAGTTCAACAGACTTCATAGGTTGATTTCTATGGACTCTGTAGGAAAGAAGGAAGCTCTCAACACTTAGGAGATTTCAAAGTTGGTTCAATGACAAGGCTCAACCAAAAGAGTTCATTAGCAAGATTCTAAGAAAGGATTGAACCATTGAACCATTGAACCTTGAACCATTTTGGTTCAATGGGTTCAATGGGTTCAAGGTTAAACATTAGTAGTAAGAGTTAAGTGCATTGGTTCAAAGGTTCAACAGTTCAACAGACTAATGGTTCAACAAGTTTAAAGGCTTCTATAGGTAGGTTTAATAAAAAAACAAGTTTCTAAGGCTTGAACCATTAAACCACTTTGGTTCAAAGGTTCAATGGGTTCAAGGTTCATTAGGTTCAATGAGGCTTGTTTCAAAGAATCTTGGTTCAAGCGGTCAAAGGGAATGAACCATTGAACCGTTGAACCAAAGTTGGTTTAATTAGTTGGTTCAATTGGTAGGTTCAAGGGGTTGCCCCAAAGCCAAAGGATCAAATAGCCTTTGCAGAGGGTAGTGAGAAAAAACCTGATAGAACTCAGTAGATGTTGCCATGTGTCACAATTTGAAATTCACATAAAATTGACTAAGGCAAATTTCCAAGCTCAAACAGCCCTTACGGAGAGCAGGTTGGAGGAAAATGGACCAATTCAAAGGCCAAAAGAGCAAAAAGAACTCCTTCAGACTTTTTCCTCTGAAAGAAAGAAAAGACCCAAAAATTCCCCTGACAGAAAGACTAATGTAAGAAATGAATTCCTTTAGACTTCTGTTTGAAAGAATTCCTTCAGACAAAAAGTCTGAAGAAATTTGGGGAAGCTGTGGGAGAAAAGCCAAAAATAATTTTTGAAGGCCAAATACAAAGCATCTAAAAAAATTCTTGCAAAATTTTTATCCATGGGAAATTTTCTATGGAAAAATCCCATGGGAAAGCTCTGAAGGACTCTGAAGACAAAAGGCCATCGAAGGAACCCGAAGGGCAGATGCCCTCGAGGGGGACTCTCGCTTGCCAAATTAAAGGACACTTCCCTAAAGCCAAAGGGTCACCTTCCCTTTGATAGGATGATAAACAAGAAATCTAAAGGAAGAAAGTAGAAAAAAAGGCTAAATCAAGAGAAAGCTGAAGAAAGTCCAAGGGGAGACGTGCCCGAAGACGTCAAAGTCAAGAACGGTGAACTAGACATTAGAAATTCAAACGTAGTGACAGGTGCGTGAACGTCAATTTCAAGGTTCATAAAATAGCCATTGATTTTAAAAAGCCTCAAATAAGATCCAAATAAATTAGAAACCCACCAAAAGAATCTTGAAGGCCACTCAAAGACCGCTCGAAGGGTAGATACCCTTATGGGGGCTCTTCCTGACCCAAAATAGACCTGAATGCATTCAAAGGCTTTAAGGCCAAGACCAGTAGGAAGCGACTAAGGAATAAAGCTTCAAATTGAATTAAGGACCCAATTCAAATAACTAGAAAAGGAGGAATGATGAGGAAGGAGTAGAAACATTTGCACATCAGATATGTTTCTAGAAGTAGACTGCCAGGTGGATATTGAAAGATGTAAACTTTCAATTTCGTGACCCAATTCTCTGCATTGAGAAAAGCAAATGGGTAAATGCCCCTAAATTCGAGCATGTCTTCTTAACAAAATTCAATGCAACATGATGTGTTACTATTCCCAAGTCCTTCTTGAAGAGGCTATTTAAGGGACTCTCTTGTTATTTTAAAACGGACTCTCTAACGATCAGAAACAAAACTCTGCCCAAATTGAAAGGCATTACTAAGACTTTGAGCTCAAGTTGTTGATCATATTTTGTTATTGGAATAAGAAAGCAAGTGAATTTTTAGACTTTATGTTTTGATATCTTTGTTGTTGGGGAAACTGTTCTTATGTCTTTTTCTTTAATATATTTTCTGTTCCTTTAATTCAATAAACAGAATTAGTGAAAGTAGTCAGGAAGGCATCCTAAAGCCAATTGTGGAGAGACTTTGTGCCCCCCACAATTGCTTTTAGTGTGTTTTCTTTTTGATTCTATGTAAAGGACCTTGGGATGACTTTGTGCCCTCATTGTCCTTCGTATCTCACTCTTGGGCAATTCAGGTGCAGACTTTGTGCTACATCTCAATTTGCTAGTTACTACGACCTTGGTAACATTTTGTAATTACTACCAAGAAGATTCTTGTGGTTGGTTGAATGGTACTTATAAAATAAGAGGAGTGATTTTTGTCATTATCCCTAAGATTTCTCCTTTGATTTGCACGCATCATCTCTAAAAAAAGAGAGATGGATGGTTTATCCTACCCTTGAGTATTATTTTCTATATATATATATATATATATATCTATAGGGAACCTCCCCTTGATGAGAGGAGAGATTAGTCCCCTTTTGATGTGGTAAACCTACACATTTGGCTAACCAATCTTCCTACTTTGGATGATCAGACCTATTTTGTTTATAAGTACACTGATCGATAAAGTATTCAACCAATAGTTTTTGGCGACTCCATTGGGGATATAGTTATGTGCATTTTGAAACCTCAATTTTTAGATGAAATCAGTCTCTACCATTATCCATTATATACTCCATTCCATTTTTGTGTTTTACCCATTATTATTATAACCTTATCATTCACCTCCACACTAACTGGGAAAGAATGTGCAGTTTAAAGCCTCAAGCTTCAAACTAAAGCAAGGTCAATTCTTTTCCATTTTTGTTTCACAATCTGGCAGATTCAAGGTATACATGAAGCCAAAGGGCTAAAGGTATTGATGACCCTATATTTGAGTTGGTACATCAAAGTAATTTTGATCTATTTCTTTCACCATCTCACCTCCAATGAACCAAGAGCTTTCCTCCTACTAAAGTCAGTTCTCTATTGCCAGATGAAGTATCCACTTCTATTGTTGATAAAGATTTTCTAGTAATCACCCCTCTGAGATTTGTTATTCCCCCTTTTCATAGTCATATAATGACAGTTCAAGGTCCCTAGGGTAATTCTTTTGGTCCTCTCAATCTTACTCCACCTCTACATGAGCTTCCATGCAGTTCAAGGAAGAATTTCCCCAAATTCTATGGTGATAAGAAAGTTCATCCTAATGAACACATTGTAGCCTTCAGGATAGCCTGTGGCATAATTTGAGTAAAATTTGAAGATTTAGTAGTCAGGCTATTTGTAGAAACATTACAAGATGCTACTACAGATTGGTTTTATCATCTACAGACTCAGTCAGTAACTAATTGGAATACCCTTAAAGCTAAGTTTGAAGCCAGATTCAAATCTATAGAAGATGCACATGCACTTTTAGCTCAACTTACAGAGATGAAGAAATAACCTCATGAACCAATGAGGGACTTCATAGCCAAGTTTGACAAACTGAGGAATAAAATTCCTATAATTATTCAACCTACAGCTGAGAATCTCAAATGCTTCTTCATTAATTCTCAGTTACCTAAAGAAAGTTTTATTTTGAGACATACTAGTCAAATAGATCTTATTGTAGCTCAACATTTGGCCACTGAGATAGAAGATTATCTCATCTTAGTAGGGAAGATAAGAAGAGATCCAAATAGAAATATATCTTCATCATCTTTTGAATATCCATCTACAGGCACCATAGATCCAATGGTGTAGAAGTTGGCAAATGAGTTGCTTACTCTCAAAAAGCAAATGGTGCAAGGAATGTCTTCTGCTCCTTCATATAGAGATATGCCAAGAAGGACATTTCCAAATTAGTCATATCAGGGCAATGTTGCTAAGAATCAAGGGCAACAAAATCATCTTCCTCCCCCATAAGGGAAACTTGTTGTGGAAGCTCCTCCAACCAATTTAGCAATGGGATATCTAGAAGCAGAATTAGAGTTCTCTTTCCAGCCTAAATTGAATCAAAAAAATGATGCTGATCTCCTTATAGAAAATCAAGAAGAATCAGCTGGAAACTCCCACATTAGTTTCCTAAACTACTAGGATGAACCCAAAATCAAAGGAGAAGCTTTTGATGGATCATATGCAGTGTTTACTAGGTCCAAGAACCAATCAGTCCAAAAAGTTGATAAAGGGAAGATAGAGGAGCAACCTCAACCAATAATTACAATTGCTAAGCGTGGAACCATTCTGCCTTACCAATCAAAGGATCTGATGATCACCCAAAAGGTAAGTACATCAATTTTACCTTCACCTTCTACTTCAATTTCACAAACTAGCCCTCTTCCCATCCCTCCTAAAACTCAAAAGGTTGAAATATCTTCCTCTGTACCTAGCTCAATTCAGCCATTTGACATAATCGATCATGTCAAAAAGACAAAAATACAAATGTCTAAATTTGAATATTTGTAGTCCAATCCTGATCAATTGGATAAGTTGGTCCAATGTGTCAAGAACCAAATTATCCCTATAGGATAAGAAGCTAAAAAGGTAACTCTTGATTCACTGCAGAACATGCCCATTCTGAATAATCTTGTCATTACATCTCCAGGTACCCCTAGAAAAATAGAACCTTTCTTTGTTTCCTTGTTAATAAATGGCCATAAGCTAAGTAATTGTATTATAGACTCAGGTGCATTTGACAATGTCATGCCTACTAAAGTAGCTGAATCTCTTAGCCTCACACTAACCAAGACATTTGGGAGATGTTTCTCCATGGAAAATAAGCAAGTACCATTACTGGGGCAAATCAAAGATGCCCAATTTGCATTTGCAATGTTTCCAAACAAAAGAATCAAGATGACTGTCTTGGTAGCTGACGTCCCAACATCTTATGGAATTTTGCTTGGATGAAATTTCTACAAGGATGTAGGAGGAGAACTAAGCATGGACCTATTTTAGGCAAGAATCTTGGTCAAATGCATAATGAAGAGGTTGCTCCCTGAAAAGGAGGAAAAATATGTGGTCACCCAAACATCAGCCCCTAAAGCTCAAATTCTTTTTGAATCCTTAGGTATGGGTAACTACTTTCTATCTACAGATGAAGTGCATGAAACACTTGATAAAATTCTTGAAAGTGTCAACCCAAAAATTAGTTCAACTAGAATAGTAGAAGAACTAGTAGGTTGCAATACAAATGAAGGACCCTCCCTCTCTAATGAAGGAAAGTCCAAAGAAAAATTAGTATCTGATGAGGTATGGACTCTGAAATTTGATGGTAGCTATTCCTCTATCAATTTAGGAGCTGATATTGTGTTGATATCTCCTCAAAGAGATATGTCTCCTTCATCTTACAAATTACAATTTAGCAACACTAATAATATAGCTAAATATGAATCTATGTTGCTTGGATTGAAGGCTGCTCAAGACAAAGGCATCAAGTTTATTCATGCCAAAGGGGATGCTGAATTAGTGGTTTGTCAAGTGAGAAACTTATACCAAACTAAGAATGAAAGATTATGCCACTATCACAACCTAGTTTGGGACCAAATTGAAAGCTTTGATGCTTTCAACATCTCTGCCATACCTAGGGAATCTAATGATAGAGCTGATGTACTTGCTATTTTAGGAACTCTTTTAGTTCCTCACTTAGATTTCAAAGAAGATAGGTATAATATTGAGCTAGTCTATAGACCAAGTGTTCCTGACAATGCTGATTATTAACAAGTATATAATGATGATCATCAAATCATTGCCTTCCTTAAATGAAAAGACAATTTTGAACAACTACGTTTTGAAGGTAGTGAACCTCAAAAGTATGAATCAGCCTCTAAATCTAATTCAGAGATAAATGAAGAATTCTTACAGCTGAAAGGAAATAAAATTCCTAAAGGCCTGGTTTCTCTTGAGAAACTATTTGACAAGCATGATAAATTCATCAAACAACAGAAAATAGATTCATGTTTCTCTCAGGGATTCAATCAAGTAAATCTAACTACTAAAGAAAATCCCAAGATGGCTAACATTGGTAAGTGTTGCACCGCTAAAGAAAGATTCAAGTTCACCACTTTACTCCATCAATACATGGATGTCTTAGCATATTCTTATGATGACCTGAAGTCTCTCAGACCTAATGAAATCTGCCATGACATTCCTCTCAATGCTGACTCAATGCCCTATAAGTAAAAATCTAGACAGTACAATCTAAAAATATCAAGTACTATTCTATCTAAGATATAAAAAATATTAATTGCTAGAATCATCTTCCCAATCCATCATTCCACATGGATTGCAAACATAGTGCCTATAAGGAAGAAGAGTGGCAAAATTTACATTTGTGTAGATTTCAAGAATCTGAATTAGTCATCTTTGAAACAAAATTATCCTTTGCCAATTATAGATCAAGTGCTTCAAATAATGACAAGTTCAGAGATGTTATGAATGCTAGATGGCTTCTGAGGATATAATCAAGTTGAAGTTAGTGAAGCGGACCAACACAAGACTACATTCACTACACCTTTTGGCTTGATAAATGTTGGTGCCACCTTTCAGAGAGAAATGGACCTAGCTTTCAAAGATGAGATAGGTAAATTCATAGTGGTATACCTTGATGACTTAACCATATTTTCAAAGCACTGTTTTGATCATGTACACCACTTACAACAAGTGTTGGAGCACTGCCACTAGAATGGTATTTCCTTGAACCCTAAGAAATCTATTTTTGGAGTAATAGAGGGGAAACTCTTCAAACACATTGTGTCTAAATAAGGCATAAAGATTGACTCAGATAGATTCAAGTCTATTCAAGAGCTTAATTTGCCTACAAGTAAAAATGTTGTTCACTCTTTCTTTGGAAAGGTGAATTTCTTACGGAGGTTCATCCCCAAATTTGACAAGAATACTAGACACATTATGAACATGGTGAAAGGGAAGACCACCTTCAGCTGGACTAAAGAAGGCAAGTCAGCATTTCAAGATATCAAGACTGCCATTGCCCATGCCCTGACCTTGGTTTGTCCAGATTACAACAAAGATTTCATCATATACAGCTATGCTTTTGAACACACGCTTTCAAAAATTCTTGTTCAGTAAGACAAAGAAGGTATGGAATCTCCTATTTCTTTCATGAGTTTCCCTCTCAAAACCCATGAAATGAAGTATTCAAATGTAGAGAATCATGTTTATGCCATGGTGAAAGTATTCAAACATTTTCGCTTCTATATCTTGAATGCACACACTACTGCCTTAGTTCCTAACACTACAGTCAAGTCCATATTAACTCAATAGGAGTTTGGCACAAAAAGAGGCAATTAGATTACAAAGATCCAAGAATTTGATCTAGACATCAAGCTAACAAAGCTGGTCAAGGGAAAAGGCCTATGCTAATTAATTGATGACAATGAGCCAAAAGATACACATCATGTAAAAGCTAAAGTGGAAGACATACCAATAGTTCTTTTTGTCTCCACTACCAATGAGTGGTATTTAGGTATTGCTCATTTCCTTACTTACGGTGAATTTCCTGCTCATTTATCTTATAAAGAAAGGAGGACTATCAAGTTGAATGCTACCAATTTTGTCCTTTGGGATAATGGCTTGTACAAGAGAAGGATAGATGGAGTATTCCTTTGCTGTGTAGACAAAGAGAAACAAAGCCAAATTTTGAAATATTTCCACAATCTAGCCTATGGAGGACATTTTTTTGCTCCTGTAACTGCTCACAAGATTTTTTGAGCTAGGTATTACTAGCCAACTCTTTTCCAAGATGCATACAAATGGGTGAGAAAATGTGAACTTTGCCAGTAATTTGTTGGAAGACCCAAGTTAGCTGCCCTGCCTCTCAAGCCAATGATCATAGAACCTTTCTAGCAATGGGGGATTGATTTTATTGGGACTATAAACCCATATTCAAGTGATAGACATGATTATGTCATTATAGCAACTGACTATTTTAGCAAGTGGGTAGAAGCAATCCCAACTAAGCATGCTACTTCAGAGGTTGTATGCAATTTCCTCATGGAGAATATCATTTCTAGGTTTGGAGTTCTAACCAAAATTGTTACTAACAATGCAACTTTCTTCACCTCCTAGGAGATTACACAATTCTTTCTCCATTATGGAATTACACACTCTCTCTCTCTTCTGATTATTTTCCATAAGGGAATGGATAAGCTGAATCAAGCAATAAGAACTTGGTAACTATCATTAAGAAGCTATAAAATGAAAATAAAAGGACATGGAATAAAGTATTGATTGATGCTCTATGGATAGACAAAATCACACCAAAGAGAGCAATTGGTATGTCTCCTTTTCAACTATTTTATGGTATCAATGCTGAAATACCAATCACCTTAGAATTGCCAACTTTGAAATTGGCAAAAGAAATTGAGGATCAAACATATGAAATCTCTCTTGATAAGAGAATCATGTGCTTGAGTGAGTTGGATGAATAGAGAACCATGGTGGTGGACCAAATTTCTGCTCATCAAAGTCTAGTAAAGAAACTCTTTGACCAAAAGGCCACAAATTATGATTTCCAGATTGGGGATCAAGTGTTGTTGTGGGACAAAAGGAGAGAACCAAAAGGGATGAATATAAAGTTTGACCCCCTTTAGAGAGGCCCATTTATAATTCATCAACATAATGGTGAAAATAGCTTTCTACTAAAATATCAAGATGGAACACTCTTTTCTCTGCCTCACAATGGGTAGCATCTGAAACACTTCAACTCTAAAAGTATCAGATCATTGCATCTATACATATGTAAATTTGTATAGTTTTTAATTATGTTTTGTTTTGTTTATTTCCATTTTTGATGCCTTCCATTTTTGGGTAACATGATTCCATAGCCCAATGGTACACATGAAGACATTAGAGATTCTAGATTTTACTCCCTTCAATTCTTTTTTACAATTGATAGAAGTTCCCCAACTGGAGCCAGTTGTTGTTCCCCAAAAATATCACTCATTTTCAGGAAAACATTTGAACTATTTTGGTCCTTAGACCAAAATAATCTCTTCCCTTCTCAAAATTTGTTTTAAGCATTCAAATTCCTCATTTTTCAAGCTTCTCAAGAATCTACAGACTCTACAGGCTTGAATCTATGGACTCTATAGGCTTGAATCTACAGACTTTGTAGGAAGAGAATCTATGGACTCTATAGGAAGAGAATCTATAGACTCTATAGGAAAAAAATCTATGGAATCTATAGGAAGAAAATCTATGGAATCTATAGGCCCAGTTCAATGGAGTTCATAGGTTGATTTCTACAAACTCTGTAGGAAAGAAGCAAGCTCTCAACACTTAGGTGATTTCAAAGTTGGTTCAATGACAAGGCTGAACCAAAAGAGTTCATAGGCAAGCTTCTAAGCAAGGATTGAACCATTGAACCATTGAACCTTGAGCCATTTTGGTTTAACACGTTCAATGGCTTCAAAGTTCAACATCAGTAGCAAGAGTTAAGCCCATTGGTTCAAAGGTTCAACAAGTTCAATGGACTAATGGTTCAATAGGTTTAAAGGATTCTACAGGTAGGTTCAATCAAAAAAATAAGTTTCCAAGGCTTGAACCATTGAACTGTTGAACCATTGAACCACTTTGGTTCAAAGGTTCAATGGGTTCAAGGTTTAATAGGTTCAACGACCAAATGGTTTAACGCGTTTTGTTTAAAAAGATTAAAAGGACTTAGCCAAATAAAAAGAATGAATCGATGAACCATTAAACCTCTTTGGTTCAAAGGTTCAACAGGTTCAAGGTTCAAGGTTCAAGGTTCAATGGGTTCAATGAGGCTTGTTTCAAAGAATCTTGGTTCAAGTGGTCAAAGGGAATGAACCATTGAACCAAAGTTGGTTCAATTGCTAGGTTTAAGGGGTTGCCCCAAAGCCAAAGGATCAAATACCCCTTGTGGAGGGCAGTGAACCAAGGCCCAAATAGCCCTTATAAAGGGCAACAAGCAAAAACTTGATAGAACTCAATAGATGTCGCCACGTGTCATAATTTGAAATTCACATAAAATAGACTAAGGCAAGTTTCCAAGCTCAAACAACCCTTAAGGAGGGCAGGAAGGTGGAAAATGGACCAATTTAAAGGCCAAAAGAGCAAAAAGAATTCCTTCAAACTTTTTCCTCTATAAGAAAGAAAAGACCAAAAAATTTCCCCAGTGGAAAGACTAAGGTAAGAAATGAATTCCTTCAGGCTTCTATCTGAAGGAATTCCTTCAAACAAAAAGTCTAAAGAAATTTGGGGAAGCTGCGGGAGAAAAGCTTGAAAGAATTTTTGAAGGCCAAAGACAAAGCAGCTAAAACAATTCTTGTGGACTTTTTATCTACAGGAAAATGTTCGCAAAAAAAACCTGTGGGAAAGCTCTGAAGGACTCTGAAGACAAAAGGTCGTTGAAGGACCCCAAAGGCTAGGTGCCCTTATGGGGGACTCTCGACTACCAAATTAAAGGACACTTCCCCAAAGCTGAAGGGTTACCTTCCCTTTAGGAGGATGCAAAATAAGAAATCCAAAGGAATCAAGTAGAAAAAAAGGTTGAATCAAGAGAAAGCCTAAGAAATTCTAAGGGGTGATGCGCCCAAAGATGTCAAAGTCAAGAACGATGAACTAGCCGTTAGAAATTCAAACATAGTGATGGGTGCACGAACATCAATTTCAAGGTTTATAAATTAGCCATTAATTTTGAAAAGCCTTAAAGAAGATCCAAAGAACTTAGCGACCCACCAAAAGAAGCTTGAAGGCCATCTGAAGACCACCCAAAGGGCAGATACCCTTGTGGAGGGCTCTTCCTGACCCAAAATGGACCTGAATGCATTCAAAGGCTTTAAGGCCAAGACCAGCAGGAAGTGACTAAGGAATAGATCATCAAATTGAATTAAGGACCTGATTCAAATAACCAAAAAAAGAGTAATGATGAGAAAAGACCAAAAACATTTGCACATCAGATATGTTTCTAGAAGTAGACTGCCAGGTGGATATTGAAAGATGCAAACTTTTAATAACGTGACCCATTTCTCTGCATTGAGAAAAGCAAATGGGTAAATGCCCCTAAATTCTAGCATTTCTTCTTAACAAAATTCAATGCAACATGATGTGTTACTATTCCCAAGTCCTTCTTGAAGAGGCTTTATAAGGGACTCTCTTGTTATTGTAAAAAGGACTCTCTGACGATCAAAAACAAAACTCTGTCAAAATTGAAAGGCATTACTAAGACTTTGAGCTCAGGTTGTTGATCATATTTTGTTATTGGAATAAGAAAGCAAGTGACTTTTCAGACTTTGTGTTGTGATATCTTTGTTGTTGGGGAAACTATTCTTATGTCTTTTTCCTTAATATATTTTCTATTCCTTTAATTCAATAAGCAAAATTAGTGAACGTAGTCAGGAAGGCATCCTAAAGCCAATTGTAGAGAGACTTTGTGCCCCTCACAATTGATTTTAGTGTGTTTTCTTTTTGATTCTATGTAAAGGACCTTGGGATGACTTTGTACCCTCATTGTCCTTTTTATCTCACTCTTGGGCAATTCAGGTGGAGACTTTGTGCTACATCTCAGTTTGTTGGTTACTACGACCTTGGTTACATTTAACAATTACTACCAGGAAGATTCTTGTGGTTGGTTGAATGGTACTTCTAAAATAAGAGGAGTGTTTTTTGTCATTATCCCTAAGATTTCTCCTTTGATTTACACGCATCATCTCTAAAAAAAGAGAGATGGATGGTTTATCCTATCCTTGAGTATTATATATATATATATATATATATATATATATATATATAAGGAACCTCCCCTTGATGAGAGGAGAGATTAGTCCCCTTTTGATGTGGTAAACCTACACATTTAGCTGACCAATCTTCCTACTTTGGATGATCAGACCTATTTTGTTTATCAGTACGTTGATTGACAAAGTATTCAACCAACACAATATAAAATTTATATTTTACAAAACATCAATATTTAAATCATTTCAATTACTTTGCAAAATGTCTTTGGGAAAAAAAATAATTATCACACTTAAAAGGTAGAAGGTGGCCTTACTCAGAGAGAATTTTGATAAAATCTAGAATAAGGCCTCACTCCAAGAGAATTTAGATTGAGTACAGTATAAAATAATAAAACTAATATTAAATCCACATAAACATATTTAATTTTATGGTGGCAACAAAATTCCTTTTGTTGATTGGTATTTTGAATTATTTATTTCACCAAACATGCATCCAGATATATACTTGTTTAGCACTACATCGAGAAAAGAATCTTCTTTGATTGGAATAATCCTCGCTTGTGATAAGGATGAACTTGAATATTCCCTTCAATTCCAAATGTAATATGGAGTAGATAAGAGGGAATTCTCCATCAAGATACAACTAATTTCAATAAATTTACACCTAGTAAAATGGAGTTGACAAAAATTAAATTTTCTCCTTCTTGTAAAACATTTGGGTTTCATTTGAATAGTTATAAAAACCTTCAAATGTTTGGGTTGATAGACAAAGATAATTTGGTCATTATAATACAAAACATTTTGAAATAAAAATAAGGTTAACAATTTCTTATACTCACCACCATGCAAACATGTATTTAAGATACTCTACAAACATGAGAGAAAAAATATTGAAGAAAATAAGACAAGCAAGTGCAACATATTTTTATGTAGATTTGAAAGAGGCCATACAAGTATTCACATCAGTAGAGAAAAATAAGATCAAACAAAAGGTTTGAACACTTTTGGTGACACAAACTTCTAATGAGACACACCATGAATTCTCTACATGGTATATTTCCTCTATAAAGTATGCCTTGAATATTCTTGTAGGGCTATGTGAATTGGGGGAAGCAAATATTAAAATAAGAAATCTAAATGAAAGATGGGTGAATGATATAACTAATTTATTTTTTAAACATAATGAGGTTCCAATGAAGGATGCTTTGTTAATTCCTTTTGATGCAAGCAATCTTGAATATTTTATTGAATCAAAATAAGTCCTAAAAGATATGATGGAGAAAAAAACTATAAGGTTCAAAATTGCAAATGACCAACACACAATTATAGAAAAACAAATAATTATTTTGGAGGAAGAACATAATTCAGAATCACTAAGAAATAAATATTGTGTTAGAAGGGAAATATTTTTGAAAACTTGTACTCTACTCCGTATTGTGCATAAAATATGTAATCAATATAATGAAGACAATGAAATAATTTATAAGGCTTCATTTGTAGAAATATTTTGATCTACACATGACCTTATCAAACTGAGAGGTTGGAAGATCTTGAAACATGGAAAAAAAGATGGAAGAAATACATGAACAAGATAAACACTTATTAACACAAATGAACTATTCAACACAACAACTGTAGGAGAGAAAATGCCTTCTTTTCACGGAACAACCCATTTGGGATTTTTTTGATAAAGTGTTTGATTTGTTTGAGAGTTGTAATTTATCTAGTTTAGACAAACAAGATTTAAATCTGATTGGTACAATAGTACTTATAAATATTCAAGGGATTTTAGACAAATAAAAAGTAGAACTAGCAGATTTATTGGAAAAGGGGTCTATTTCTTCTTGAAAACCCCTAGGTACAAAAATATGCATAATTGGTGCAAAAAGGTGAAGCTAGAAAGTAACATATTATCAAAAATTGTAGATTATTTCAGCAACCATGATATGACACTACCGCCAGACCAAACAATCACACCTAAAGAGGTAATGGAGCATTATATTTTTTTTGTGAAAATGTTTGATGATTTGTGTGTCCTAAATGAAAGTATTTAAAAAAACAAAAAAGTCTAGGAAACATTATCTCAAGATTCATTAACCATATTTAAAATGTATGTACATAATGATGAAGGTCAACTTTCCAAGATAGATACAAAAAGATTTAGCTACCATTACAGGCCCCCTTGTCTTTGGCCATCCATTTTAGAATATTTTAGTGAAACATTCATTCTTGGTCTAAACACTAACTTGATGATTATTGATCTTCTAAATCTCACTAAATTTTTTAAGGAAGAATAGATTTTCCTATTTCTTTAGGCATTGATTTAAAAATTTATTTTTGGGGCCTTCAATGTATTCATATTCCATAATCTAGAACATTAACCTACCATTCAAACCTCTCTCAATAATCTGTGTGTTGGTGTTATAAATGACACACATGATACAAATGTTATAATATGGGGTCCATATAGTTATGGATTTGATTGGACACATATTATAGGTATCAATTTTTATTAGGATCCAACTCATTTTTAGATTCAATATTTCTACCTCCATTCACAACAAAGTAGATTAGAGGATGGTTTTGATATCTCCAAAGACATACCATCATTTTAAATGATTGGTTCTCACAAAATAGGAAGGCCATTCAAAAATTAACTAGATACCATCTTTTAGGATACACTTATCTCTACTTTTCATAATTTGGATGCATGTGACATGCTAGGGGTAAATATAGGAGATGGATTGGTGAATGCTTGTACAAAATTGAAAATAAATTTATCTTGCATTATATAAACTGAAGAACAAATTATTTTTAATGTTTAATTTCAAATTTGTTTGACAATTTTAGGGCAACCAATATAAGAATAATTGCTTTGATCAGTATTAGGTGCATAACATTTTTAATTTATTTTATAATCACGATTCATTTTCCAAATATGACATCTTAACAATCTTTGAGTGTGTATGCTTTATTTTTCAAACCTAAAAGCTTAGCAATATTTTGGTGTGTAGCACCAATGGCATTGCATGTAAGTGAAAAAACAAAAATAACAAAAAATCATATCAATGAACATGACACATCACAAGTTGAAGAAGGTAACATATTAGGATCATGCATATTTTTTCAATTATATAATTAATTATTTATCAACAATTCATAGTAATGATATAATATTTATTCATTTATTTATGTCTCAATTAAAATCATTCATAATGTAGCTCTAACACTTTGTGTCTATAACACAACAACTCATGACATAACTATATAGGTTTGTGCCTCCATGAAAATAACACAAGTTAAAACTTTACAAAAAGACACATTGTTAAAATATAAATATCAATCAATTGATTATTAATGAGAATTTTTAGTCACTACATTATATAATAACTTGCAGGGAATTAAGAATCAAATCTTTAATGAAAGAGTGCACCCATACAAATTAAAAAAGGCAAAAAAAAAGGTGAAAAGCCCTTTTAGTAAATGCATAATTATAATTTTTTATACAAGTATAGAATATATTAATTATCTTTATTTATGTAAACACATTACAATTGAATTTTTATTCATGGAAAAGAGATTTGTAGAATATAATAAAATATATACTGGCATCAACTTGGGATTTGGAAGTGTGGTTCATTTAATTGTTGTGTAGACTGAATGTGTTTGTATTTACCCATTAAAATGTTGTTTACAAGTTTAATTTACCCATTACAATGTTGTTTACATGTTTAATTTACCCAATTTAAAATAACATAATATGTGATATACACTGTCTTCAATACAATAAATTTTGATGCAAAGTATTCATGTGTTCTTTATCAATAAAAAAATAATAAAGCATATTGTGCTAGAAATAGTTATATTTCTATTGATTCAAATAGATTTTAATTTGATGTGTCTTATTGGAATTATTTGAAGGGGGTTAAACTATTAACGAGTATTATATTAATTTCAATTTAGTGATAGTGAACTATGGCTTAGAAGAGTTAATCCTATTTTTTTTGTTGTGATGGGTTGTGTAAATATATAAATATAGATGTTGGTTGATCAATGTTAAATTACTATCAACATCTATGAGAAATGAGTTATGTAAAAATGGGATTGATTCAGATTATGATACATTTATGGTCAAGTTATAAGGATTCCATATGAACTTTCATATGCATGTGTGTTACAAAACTAGCAATAGAAATGGTACATCCATGTATAATGAGTATTATAGTTACAATGTGCCTGAGCATGACATAGGTCTAAATTATTCAAAATATTCCAATTCATTCAAAATGATCTATGGCCTAAATGGTTTGAAATAGTCCATTTTATTTAGAACATAAGAAAATTGTTTTAGATAAAATATTCTCCACTCCACTTTAGTGGGTATAAGTCCAAATTATACAAAATATTCCTTCATATACTCACATCAATATATAAAAAATCCTAATACATGGAAGATAAGTAAAAATTCATATATATAAAGGAAAAAAAAGTTAAGATTACTTACCTTTGAAGATAAACTTGTCAAGCCTTAATCTCTCCCTTGGCCAAGGTGTTTCACATGAGGTTGTTGTGGTATGTAAGAACGACAAGGATAAATTAGCTCTAGGCTACAAAACCTATCAATGCATCCAAAAGACTTATCCATAAGATAATATCCATATCTCTAAATAAAATATGGAACCCTAAGCTTGTTCCTCAAGTAGAATGGTCAATAAGCAGATGCAAAATATATCTTTCTTCTTCTTCTCTTCTCTCATTAATGGTAAAATGAACTTGTATATATAGGAAACTTTAAACTGAGACCCTTAAAAAAATTTTGGCTGACAAAGTCAACCCAGTCAACTTAGTATTATTTAACCCATGCTGAAAATGAATTACATCAACACTATGGGATGATGACAAAACAATACAGGGTCAACTCAGTCAACATAGTTTAAAAACTGCTAAAAGGGGATTTAGGCTAGGAAAAGTTAAATTAAAGTGGTAAATGACTAGAGGAGGGTACAAAAGATAATGATAATCTTAGGGAAAATATTTTTAGGAGAGAAGTGTGTAGATAATAAGTGGTAAAAGGGATAACAATCCTACAAAGCACTAATGGTCTTCCCAACACTTTCTCGATGTAGCCCTTAAAGTATGAACTCAGAGAGATTGAGACTCGATTGGTTTTTGAAAGATACAAAGTGTCATTAAGTGATAAAAGTTTGAAAATATTAGGTGTATAAATATATAACCTCAAATACAAGGAGGGATTAGTCAAAAATATAATGGTCTAGTAGTCTTGAGGCCATAAGGCTATGAGAAGCTACCACATGGTGAATTCTTAGAAGCTTGGGACCTCAAGGACTAATAAGACTGAATAAATGGCCTAATGGCCTAGAGGCTCTAAGGCCCCAAGACCCAAGAAGTTACCATGTGGTGACTTCTCATAAGGTTAGGACCTTGGGGGAATCTATTATGGCAATAAGCCTAAACTACCACAATTTTTAGAGGATGCCATATGGCATGCCCATACCCTCATGCCAAAGACACAACTTGATGAGGGGATGTTTTGTGGCACCCTAATGATGTCATAATTTCATTGAGATTAAATTTCATCAACATATACCCATCACTAAACTATAAAACTTGTGCCTCTTGACAAATAAGGATATGCCACATGGAAATCAATGATTTTAAATTTTATGGTCATCCCAAATGTCAAAATAGTTAAAATATTGAGAAAGGTGTTTTTTTTCTTACTGAAAGAGGGGTAAAAAATTTATTAAACACCAAGGAAATAAAAGAGTTACATCATTTTGTCAAGATCAACCAATTGATCTAGCTTCTGGGATAGTTCCAGAGGCAACATACTATGGTCTGAGATGTTCCAAGGTGGCTCATGCTTGAAGGCCCATTTGGCCAGGCAATCAGCCACCCTATTCCACTCACGAGGAATATATATAAAAAGGACATAGATTCTAAGGAAGTACAAAGTTGGAGTATCTTCTACACCACTCCAGCCAAATGCCAATCAACCATTCCAGCATCCTATTCATTTAGCATATTGACAACAATCTGCGAGTCTAATTCACAGACAATTCTATTCCAGCTAAGAGAACAACACTGTTGAACAGCAACCAAAAGCACCAGAGCTTCCATGAAATTATTAGTGTATCTGCCTTTGTGAATTGAGAATAAAAATCACACCTCATCAGAGCTATCACAACCCAGCCCTCCAATCCCAACTGATCTGATATTTCCATGAGATGAACCATCTGAGTTAATTTTGAGAATACCAGCCTTGGGGGGAGACCAACGGCCTGCCTGATTGATAGGGCATGTTGGCTACCAGCGGTCATGTGTAGGTGTGTAAGGAGCAGTGGGGAGAAATTTGGGGAGCATAAAGGCAAGGCATGCATAAGTCTTAGCATCAGCCATATTCAAATCAACTGCCACATCACACTTGGCATGAAGAGTCTCAAGGATGGAGTTCATGATTTTCCCCCACAAAACTTTGATCTCAATACTCACCTCCCTAAAGATCCATCTGTTCCTTTCCAACCAGACATGCCACAAAACAAGCGATGGTCTAAGGTGTTAGGTGACCTACAGGAATGAAGCTTGAGAGGGAGGATGTCCTAGTTAGTCCCAAAATTTAGACAGAGAAAAAACATGCCAGTAAGGACATTCCCACACCTCCCACCACAAGTGCCATATCTATTTGGTAAATTGGCATTGGAAAAAGAGATGGGAGATGGTTTCCTCACTGCACCGGCATAAAACACACATGGAGGTCCCTTAAAAGCCTCGTTTGTAGAGATTTTCCCAGGTAAGGCACCTATTATGAACTAGCACCCAAAGAAAAAAATTACATTTAGGCCAAGAATAGTTGTTCCAAACCTTGTTCCCCCAAGGAACCACCACTTCACCTAGGAGTTATTTTGTTAGAGCAAGGTACCTAAAAGAAACTAAGTACTACCCTAAGGGATCTCCACCCCAAGCCAAAACATCCCATCCCTATAAGGAGTTGCACTCCCTAGAGGCCAATAGTAGAGATAACTCCAACTGCTCTTCCATAGACCCACCTAGGGGCCAATCCAACAAATTCTTCCATCAAAATCCTACTATCGTGCCCACCCTGAAAGCTTCCTTGTAATGATCCACCATGCTCCACCCAGTAGCTACCAAAGAATCTCCAAGTCATCGTAGGTGTGGATGAGAGAAGAAAATGGGAGGAAACCCATCCCAGGAGTCACTCCAAAAGAGAACATTCATCCCCCTATTATAGATCCAGAAGAGGCCACTCTTCACCAGTTTAGCTCCTCATTTGAGTGTGTCCCACACCATCAAGCCTTTTCCCTCAAGCGAGAGTCTTGAAATATCCACTGGCTCCATCCTGAGGTAGTATTTGAAAGCCAAAATATGGGCCTAGAGATGAGCTTGACTGGAACACCAGTGCCAATACAGTTTGGCCACAAGAGCTTGACTGCACAAGATTGCAGAGTGAAGTCCAAGGCTACCTTCCTTCTTCGGGTGATAGACTGTGTTCCAGTTAAGCAGGTTGCCACTCCAAATAAATTGGTGAGACATAGCATTGAATTCCTTTAGGAAGTACCCTGGGACAGCCTAAACCATACTATGGTAGATAGGAAGAGCTTGAATCACCGATTGGAGGAGAGTCACCCTGCCAACAGTGGAGAGCCACCTATGAGTCCAGTGGTTAACCTTATACCTTAGTTTATCTAGCACCTTTTTCCAAAAGAGCCTCAGCTACCTTCTCACCACAATCAGAACCCCAAGGTAGGTAAGGGGGAGAGACTGTATCTAGAATCTCAAGATAGCACCAATCCTACGTTGGATAGGCTCAGGGGTGTTAAAAAACACAATAGAGGACTTCTGATCATTAATCTTCTACCCATAAGCCACCAAGTAAGTGTCCAAGGTACACCAAAAAGCCTCAACTTCCCAAATCCAAGCTCTCCCTACCAGAGAAGTATCATCCATGAACTAGAGATGGGACAGAGCGGGTAATCCATCCCCCCAGTGCCAGCCCTACATCGCATGCTGGGAGACCTGGAACTTGATGAGATGCCCAAGACCTTCTACCAAAATAATAAATAGATATGGGGAGAGAGGGTCTCCCTAACAAAGTCCTCTAGAAGCACCAAAAATCTCAGAGGGTGCCTCGTTAATAAGGACCAAGAAAGAGGGTGTCATGACATAGCTGAGCACCCAACGGATCCAATCCTGATTGAAGCCAAAAGCGAGAAGAACTTTATGCAGGAAGCTCCAGCTAACCTTGTCATAAGCCTTAGCCATATCAAGCTTAATAAACATAGCTTGTTCCTGAGAGGAGCTCATGGAGTGAATCACTTCTGATGCTATAACAACACCATCCAAAATTTGCTTGCCAGTAACAAATCCCCCTTGCTCCTCAGAGATAAGCATGGGTAAGTAAATTTTAAGCCTCTCCACGATGAGCTTGGTTAAAATTTTGTAGATCACATTACAGAGAGAAATGGGTCGAAAGCATTCTAGCTGATTAGCCTGATCATGCTTCTAGAATAAGTGCCAAAAAAGTAGCATTCAGAGCTCAAAGCATTTCTTTGTTAGAGTCGGACTCTTGCACTACCTCTAAAAGATCCTGGTTAATAACATCCCAAAATTCTTGGAAGAATTCCACCAGGAACCCATCTGGTCCTAGTGCCTTACCTTTCTTCATGCCAAAGACCACTCCCTCCAATTCAAAAATACTGATAGGCCACATAAGAGAGTCATTCATTGCTGAAGTCACAATAGAGGGAATACAAGATAAGATTATACCTTCAGCCAGCTCGTCAAGAGGAGTATCATTTGAAAAAAGAGTAGAGTAATATTGAATAGCTTCCCTAGATATATCTTGAGAGGAGGTTAGGCGAATGCCATCTAAAGTAATCAGGGAAGAAATGAAGCTCTTATTACGTCTATCCTGGATAGAATTATGGAAGAAAGCTATATTCTTGTCCCCCTCCTAAAGCCAGTCAACATGAGCCTTTTGTTTCCATTAGATTTCTTCTCACAGTTTCCACTCAGCCAAATTCATAGAAGCATGAATCTCAGCCAAGCGAAGATCTTCTAACAATCGCTAATCCTAGATAGACCTAGTTATGACGTCTAGCCAGTCTTGAGTGCTCTTCTTCCTGATGTGGAGGTTACCAAAGCAGTGGTTGTTCTAGTACTTCAATTTTCTTTTCACATACTAAATTTTCTTGGAGAAAACAAGCATAGCTATGCCATAATTCAGGCGGCCTTACATCCACTAGTGTTTCATTAAATCATGGAGAGAGGCTTCTCAAAGCCACATCAACTGGAACTTGAAAGGGGGTTGCTTAGGGGCAGCAATAAGCTTCACAGATAACTTGATAGGCCAATGGTCAGGCCCCTGCCAGTCAAGAATATCTAAAGAGAGAGAGATGGCACTAGAATTCCAGTAGCAAGAAACTAGGAACTTGTCCAAGCATTCTAAAATGGCCACGTCCCCCACCCTCTGATTATTCCATGTGAAAAGTCCATTAAGCGACTTAACATCTGAGAGATGAAGCAAGTCAATATTTTGTTAAAGCAGCTCCGAGGAAGGTCACAGCCGATCTAAACTACCTCTCTTCTCTTCCAAGCTGAGAATGGAGTTGAAATCTCTAGCAACAATCTAGGGCAAGTAAGGGTGGTAGCTACAGACATACCGAATGTGCTCCCAGAGTTTGAGCTAGTTTGGGAGATCAATAGGGGCGTACACATTGGTGACCAAAATCAACTCGCCAGTCTCCAAGGAGGAGGCAACCATTGAGAGGGCTGAGGTAGAGGACAGCCAATGAACTAGAAAAAATTTCTTTGGATCCTAGCACGTAGCAAGACCACCTGAGGACCCCAAAGTGCCAATACACTGACATTGGCCCATGCACCAAATCTTAGGACAGAAAGTGAACAAAGAGTCCATAAAAAGTTTGGTCTCCTGCATACAAAGAATATCTAGAGAGTGGTCTTTCACCAGCTTGTGAATAGCCTTTTGTTTGGGGATGCTATTCAACCCCCTCACATTCCATGATAGAATAATCATTGGGTGGAGTGTGGGAAGTGTTCATCCAATGTCTTCACGGCTCTTGATTCAACTAAAAGATCTCTTGTGAGTTTAATTCTATCTTGATCCTTCTTGCATCTAACTCTGGAAGGGGTGGAGAAGGAGACCTTCTTAAAAGGTCACTACAATAAACCAAGAGCTGAGGAAGGTCCCTTTTCTTTGCTGGGAGCTTCCACTTCTTTCACTAAATCTTCCCAACAAATATCTTTGTCCTATGGAGTAGGTGCAACCATGAGGGTGTTGGATTCTGAGTCTAGCATAGGTTCCAAATTTTGTTGGGTGGTAATGTCCTGGGGATCATAATAAATATATCTCTTGCCTTCTAGCTCCATCATTCCACCCTATGCCATTTTAGGAATACCCTCTTCTATGACCATGTTATCAAGACCTTTGAACCTATTGAATCTTGCATCGCCTTGCCGATCCAGATGTGAGCACTTCTGCCCTCACCCTCTAATATGGCAGCAAACTGGGGTAAAACCATCTCTATCAAGTCCAATGGGGTTAGGTTGGCCTAGCTCCAAATTGGAGGGATTATGGTGAGCTTTCCCTTTTACAGTACTCTCCTCCTATCCATTTTTATTACTAGCAGGGTCAGGTTGTCCATTTCTCATACTTGCATTGGCTGGCCATGGGCCAGTTGATCCCTCGGTGTTGCCAGGACCTTTGGGCACATGAGGACATTGGCTTCAGAGATGTCCATACACATGGCAGATATGGCACCGAAAGGGGATGGACTCATAATCAATGTGTTAAATTTAGGATGAAGAGCCCAAGCAAATCTCTATCGAATCTGGCAAAGGGTTGTTTATGTCAATGTCAACACATATGCGGGCATAAGTAATAATCTTGTTGTCTAGAGATTGGTGAGTGATTGTGGCTAGTGTTCCAATAATGGCTCCAATCTATCATAGGATATCCTCTCTCTAGAATTCCAAAGGTAGTTGCGGTAGGCAGACCCAGACTAGAACTCTGGAAGGGAGGTCTTCGGCAAAGTTAAACCCCACATGCCAGGGTTTTAAAAATAGGCCAATATGGTCATAAAAATATGGACCTCCCTTAAAGACTCTATTCTTATCAGAAATGCAAGTGAAATTTACCATAAAATAGCTGTTACCAGCCAACATGATATCAAAATCTCCCTTAATCTGCCATGACCGGTGAATCCAGGCTTCCAAAGCTGACTGGGATATGTGAATTCCAAGAAACTTATAGATTAATGCGTGTGAAGCCAGATACTCAACATCATCCTAAACAACTTCTAAGGGGATAACTAAAATTGGTCTATCTTGGCAGCATGGAAAACAACCATTAACTTTGCTAATCTTTGCCCTCTCTCCCACATGGAATGTGTCCTTGAGCTTCTCCTACGCACTTTCACCAGACATAGACCATCCAGCCTTAGATGTTTCAACCTATTTCAGGCCCTTGGAACCCTTGCACGCATCCCTCCCATCCTCCATCATCCTATTCTGAGAAAGGTGTTGTTTAATTAAATATTTACTTTTCATTTGCTTAGTGGGCTTCATGAGGACATTATCTCATTTTAAATTTCTTAGTCTAAACTATTAATATAATATATGTGTGTATGAAAGGGTTGATGTTTGAATAGAATAGTGACTAATGTAAATGTCTACATCCTAATGGTAAAATATTTTGTTATTTCTTTAATTTTAGTCTAAACTAGCTATGTTTTTTTTATAAATGATTCATTCATATAATTCTCTTTCCTTGTCTCTTATGTGATGGATTTACATTTAACCACTTTGTTTGATTTTTTAGTGTCCATCTTTTAGTTCAAATATGCTAATTAGGATGCATGTCATCAATAGGGAGTCTAAGCCCATAGTTGAATCAAAATGAATTATAATACAAAATGGAGGTTAGTCTAGGTCCCTATGCAACAATGAATAAGGTACATGATACAAATTCTACTTAATGAAAAAGTGATAGATGGTAATTATTATATGGGACAATAGATCCCAAGACAATAAGTAACCAATGAATAATGGAGTGACCTATAAATACAAATCATGGTCACACCACCATATATGTAAAAAAATTATGGCACCCAACTACATTTCATCAATCAGTAATGAATTTTTATAACCACCCCATTAGTGGGTTAAACTGGTGGTAAAGGGAGGGATCGACACCCTCATGTATATACTATCTTTTAGAATATTTTATTAGGGTTGTATCCATTTAAATTAGAGTATATATTAGTGGATTTGACATTTTTTATTCTCCATATTTAGTAAACCAAGCATTTTTCATGTTTTCTTAGCGTAATGTTCTTTTTATTGTTATCAAAATGAGGTTTGTAGATGGATGGTTGTTGTAAATATCACCATTTATAATCAACAAGAAACATCTCGATATTATGGTTCTTATGTTGTCAAATGGCCATTTCATATGCATGTTTATGGTGGTTATTCTCCTCTTAATTCCTAGAAACTCTTCCTTAGACTCTCACACTATCCTTTAGCTAGAGTTGTACTAGGTCTAGCTTAGCTAAGGATTGGTTTCTATGATATTTTTTAATGAGACACTTAAGCTACATCTATATGGTATTAAGTCCTTTTCTTCCCCCTTTCCTTTTCTTTTTCTCTTTAATTTTATTAGTGTGTTACTTTAGGACTAACAAAAATCTATATATGATGTTAAATTATGATTGTTAAATGTTATCCATCATTTTTTAAGCATTGTGAAATAGATTGATAATGGACTAATTGAGTACCATAGTCTCTATAGCTTGAGACACTATCCAGAGTCAATTTCATCAAATCCCCTTATTATGGAATGGTCACAATGAACCAACTGAGTTACCCTTCATACGAAGACTTGGTAACCAAGACCTTGGGGATATTTATTTGTGCAAGTCTCCTTTTAGGAGAGAAAAATATTAACAACCCCTACTTATTATAGGTTGTGTCGAGACTAATCAACATATTTAGCATTATAAAGAGGTTTGATTAGAAACAAAAGCACCTTTTTAATAAAATTTCAAGATAAAAACACCTTTAAGTTGTTTCTTAGCCAGTCCCATGGATTTTACATGGCTAAGTGGGCATAGTTTCCTAGTGAACATCCCAGGACACATTCATGACTTGCCTAAGAATACCAATTCATTTTTATTAAAGTACATGCATGGTAGGATTTTGAGAGTATAACAACACATTTAGGCATTCAAGGATTCCATCATTAGGACTCATATTTGTCACTAATATGTGGCTTTCCACTTATTCCATTATTATTTGGATAAGAATGCATATGGTTGGTACATTAGACTGCCAAATGGCTATATAACCATATGGGATGCTTTCAAAAGTTTGTTTCTATTCAATTTTAGAGATCCCATAGATCATTCTACCCTATACCACTAGTTTTATATGGCTCATAAGGAACCTAATGAGTCACTAAGTTATTTCAACCACTTTTTTCATCATTTATATGTGAGGTTGAAAGACCCTTTCTTATAGATAGAAGCAATATCCATAGAGTTTTACCTTAGAATATTATTTCCCCTCAATGTTATGTTTGTTTAGATGATTCATTTAGATCTCACATCTTTTCCATTAACATATTAAAAAAAATGAACCTTTCAATAACAAGCCATGTCTTAGGATCATAGTATTGATTTTTCCTACCCATTAGGACAATCAAGATTTTACCCTAAAAATCATACAATCTACTTGCTTTTGAGTTAGCCCATAGATAAAATTCCATTTCATAATGAAAAATTACCCTAAGCATTTCCTAAATGTTCTATCAATTAAAATCCCCTATATAGAATGAGTATCTTTATTGCTCCATTAATGCATGTAACTCTAGTAGTTTTACATGAAATTAGGAGGATGTTTTTACTAGTTTTAGTAGTTAAGTGTCTTTTGATACTTTTATTTATTATTTCCCATTATTTTTAATAAGTCACCAATATGAAATGTTTGGGTTAATTCTAGAGATCAACGATGAGGATTTTAATGAATAGGAATCAATGGCTATCTTGAGTGACACAATAGTAGAAGATCAAATTGAAGGTGAGTTAATTACTAATCTCTATCAATAAGCTTGAAGATAAACTCAACAAGTTAGATCCATTGGATGAGAAAGATGCATGTTATGCATATAAATCATTATTATCTTATATTGCTCCCTCTCTAATCAAAAGGCTAATTTAGTAGCAGTAGTGTCTATCCCAGTCCATCATCAAAGTTAATTGATCCTAAATAAGAAGATAAAAATGAAACCAATCATCCATGTGAAATATATGGATTGAATAAACTCAATAGGGAATATCTCCAACTTCTATATATCCTTTAATTCAAACCAAATGGCATTGGATTGAAGTGTATAGTCATGAATAAAGGAGGTATGTCAATGAAAATCAAATTTGAAAGTGTACATCTTCAATGTAGTATTTTCCATACATCAACCATAGATGATAAGGATAAGAGATCATTGACATGAGAAGAACCATTCTCATGCATCCTTGGTAATGAACATGAATATTTAGATGCTACCATAGCATCCATATCATCCTAAGAACAAATCATAATCGATTTATATTATATTTACAACAAATTTGACATACCTTCTAGGTTGGATGCTCAATGATTTCTGGTATGTAAGAATACCCACCCCTACCTTCCACCATGATATAATGTTTGGGATGAGGTATTCTATTTCACTTATCCAAAATGATTTATGTAAGTTAAACATGGGTTCATTGTTAACTTTCATAAATAGAATGCATTTAATGTGCATAAAAAGTGTATAGATAAATCTTTGTGGGATAGTGTCCATAAGTGTAGAGGTTAGCATAGAAGAAATCAATATTGTCCTCTTCCCTTCCTGAAATCTTAATAAATTAGGTGTCTCTATGTCAATAGGGATATGATATATTAATGTATATAGGTTGATGGATATGTCAACATGTGGTACACATTCCCCTTAGTGATATGGGTCCAATATATTAGGATAAATGAGTAAATTGTGGAATTATTACATTGGGTAATAGTTGGCCTAGATTGGGATTAGGAGGTTACCCATCCATTGTTAGTTATATATATTTATGTAAATGAGGTGAATATCATTTTAAAGGAATGAAGTAAAAATTAAGACTTTTATTGTAAGAGGATATTTGAGGTTGTCCCTTCAAAGAGACATTATGGATTTATTCCTTCTTGAAGGAGTATTAAATGGTGTTTCTTTAACATAAGGGTGATTATTATATTTATGCATATATTGAGAACTTGGGCATCTTATCCCACCTATATATTTTGTGTTGTATTGATCTACATTATATTCTACTTAATTCTAATATTTATAAGTGTGGATCATAAAAAATGGTATCCGAGATTCAATTTGGGCAATTTGTGTTGGTAAAAACCCTAGTTTTGTGGTATTGTTAATATATTGCAATCAGTCGTGAAATTGTGAATAGTTATTTTTTTAAGAATAGTGAAGAGACATTACAACCCAAGATTACAAAGTGTTAACAAAAAAACATCACACAAGCAAGCTACAGATAAATAATTTCAAAACAAAAAAAGTCAAGTATTATTTAAAAAATGAGATGCTAGTACAAAGGAAAGCCCTTGCATAAGTAGGCAAGGAAAAATAAAGAACTAACCTAACTAACCAATTTTGGATAAATACTCACATATAAAAAACTTACAAAAGGATGAAATAGATAGCTAATACATTATAAAATATTAAAATACATACTCTAACCCCCCCTTAAGTTAAATTAGGGGCTAATAATATCCAAAAAAATAAATAGTGGCATATCCACAATATTAATCTTAGAAACTAGGCCTAATAAGGTACTCATGTAAAATATGTATCCATGAAATGAAGAAGGAATATATCCTCCTGAACACCCCCTAAGGACAACTTATGAAACCCCAAACATACCATACAACTGAAGAAACTGAGGTGATGCAAAAGGCTTCATGAAGATGTCTATAACCTAATGCTAAGTTAGAATGTACTCTAAGGTAGGAAATCCATTATGTACGTGCCAGATGAATGAAGTGCATATGTAGATAAATGTGCTTGGTCCACTCAAGCTCAATTGGGTTGTGATATATATGAAATTCACTCTAGTTATCACATCAAAGTATAATGGGTGAATCCTACATGATGCCAAACTCTATCAACAATTTATGAAGCCAAAAAATGTACTGGATTGCTATAATTTTTTCCCTAGACTCAACCTTTATAGATGAAAATATAATATCCTATTGCTTCTTTTAAAACTAAAAAATAGATGAAGAACCAAGAAAAAATATGTAGGCAAAAGTATAATTCTTGACATCAATAAAACCTACACAATATGAATCAGTGTACCCAGCCAACTAACTAGAACCCCTAGTGTAGTGTAATAAAAAGTGAGTAGTAACTCACATATATTGAAAAATCCTCTTGGAATCCTACCAAAGACTATCATGAGGGTCATGTGAAAACCTAGATACAAGCTCAACTGCAAATGAAATGTTGGGACTAGTATGGGTAAAATATATAAAACTCCTAACCATCTACCTATATAATCAAGGATCACAAAGTGGAGTAGTAAAAGTGGTAGTGAGAGTCACTCCAAACTAAAAAGGACAAGGACTTATATTGAAATCATCCATGCCAAAATGGTGAAGAAGATCAAGTGTGTACTTTTGCTAACTCAAATAATCCCTATATCTGATTGTGAAATATGTAAACCAAGGAATAAATGCATAAGACTAAGATATATCATGTTGAAATATTTTTAAAGTGCCTACTAAATAGTTTGAATTTGCGATGAAGATCTGATTTTGAGAAGAAAATCATTAGCATACAAGACTAGTATAATAATGTCCTCCCAAATACATTGAATATACACTATGGGATTGGAGTGGCAGTAAAAAATGATAGTGAAGAGAATAAATGAATCCATATTCTCATACCAATCTTAAAGGGCCTATTTGAGATCTAAAGAGACCTCCTAATTCAACAAACAAGAGAATAATAATGAACAAACCCATCAATATTATCCATATATATTTCCTCATGCAAGTCTCTATGCAAGAAAGCACTCTTAATGTCCATCTGATACACTAGCCAACCCTTTGATGCAACAAGATAAAGTACAAGGTGAATATAATCTAACTTGGAAATGGGCACAAAGTCTTAAATTAGTCAATACCTTTGATCTATAAGAACCCCTTTGCAACAAGACATGCCTTATACTTATCAATGGACCCATAATCTTCATACATGCTATGGTAAATACACTTACACCTAACTAAGTTTTTTACCTTATGAAGAGTGACCAAATCCCAAGTGTGATTATTCATCAATTAATAATACTCATTTGTCATCACATCATCCCACTCCTATATCACATAAACCTATGAAAAATATTATGGATCTCCAAAGAATGCCTGACATAAAAGTCTAGCACCTATAGAACGTATAAGAGGATGTCGAGTAGGTGGAAGATCTTGTATGAAAGGTGTTGCCTTATAAACTATAATGTGAGCCCACCTAGGCATAGTGGTACCATCTATTTGAATAGGATCCTCATACTCTATAACCTCCTCAAGAATCTCTTAAACTGACTCTTCAAAGAATGAATCCTTAAGAGGAGGTGAATCATCTAAAGAAGAAGAAGGAATGGAGGAATATTAAGAGGCATGAGATGTGAAGTGCTCATTAAACTATACATATGTTCAAAAATTAACATCATGAGTATCAAGATCATCAATCCTTGTAATACCCTATAAAAATAAAAGCTTTTCTCTTCTTATCCAATGCTTTCTTTTTTTTCTTTGGTGCAAAAACCCAAGTAAGGCTCCAAAAGACTAAAAAAAATGAGATATTGAGCTTTGTTCTAAACCGAGCCTCCTCTAGAGTCATATTCTCAAGTTCTCTATGTGGTGTGTGGTTCTGAATATAATTCACACAAAAACCTCTACCCAATAGATAATAGGTAAATCTCATGAACTCATCATGTAGATAGACATATCCTTCAAATTTTAGTTCTTTCATTATACTAAGCCATTCTGTTGTGGAGTACGTGCAATAAAATACTAGTGAACAATACCATGAACTATCAAAAAATGAAAAATCTCAACTGAATTAATCCCCTCCTTATTATCTGCATGAAGCTTTTTGATGTAACTATAAGACTATTTCTTGACCAAATCATTAAAGACTTTGAAGTGAATAAAAAAATAACTCTTGTACTTGAGTTAATAAACCTAAGTACACCTTGATAAATTATTAATGAAATTAAGTTCATACATATCTGCTTTGAAATAAGGAGTAGGAAAGACCATCAAATCACTATGTACAATCTCAAGTGGTGAAGAATCTCTCATGGATATAACCTTGAGAAATGGATCTTGGTGTTATTTCCCTAATGCACAACTAGGGTAACATGAAATTGTAAGAATACCCTCTACCATACTGTGAGTGCTCAACTCTTTCAAATATCTATAGTTTAGGTATTCAAATTTCTCATGCCAAATCTAACTCTCAAAATATGCATAAGAAACTAAACACATCCCTAAAGGAGGATTATCATCAAAACCCTTAAAATAATAGAGTCAAGAACTATGATCGATAACACCCTAAGAAAAAAGTGTCTATGGCTCTAACAAAGCTCAAAATTCAGCACCCTATGGTTTGAAAGTCATTGTCTTGCCTTGACCAAAATGGAATATATTATAAACTAAAAGTAGATTGGTGGTAATGTCTAGAACATATAATGTATCTTAGATGTGGCCAACTTCTATCTATACGTCACCCTTCCCCTTAATATAAATAAATGAAGGATCTCCAACCTCAATATTATAATTATAAATCAAACCAAGAGATACAAAAGACTCCTTATAAGAATTCATATCATGTAAAGCACCAAAATGTAGAAACCAACTATTTTAAATAGGTAACTGTGATCTCCCAAAAATATTAATTGATTTCCCATGCTCATGGATGGAAGAGTGGAGATAGAAATCTTGTTTATATTATCAATATCTTATAGGTATTTCATTCTCTTGAAACACCTAGACTCTTCATGACCAATCCCCCCATAATAAGTGCATGATAGGTTAGACTTATTATTGGATTTGAAAGATGAATTGTAATTAAATGTGTTGGTGTTGGGCTCAAGTGCTTTTTGAGATGGAAGAGAAGTTTTTTTATTGCTTTTAATTTTTTCCTTAATCTTCGGATGTGGTGCTATTAATGATTTTTAAGAGGTGGAAGACTCAAGGTGAGACAATTTGGATTCCTCCATAGTAAATTTCTCATAAAACAACTCTAGATTTAGATTTTGAATGCAACACATAAGGCATCTATGCCAGAGAAAAAGGTAAAATCAAAGATTAAAATGTGCCACTTAACTTATACAAAATCAAGTGCACACACTCTTCATCCTTATGATTTCATCCACTCCCATTCAACTATGTCAATAAATACTTAAATTTTATGAGGTAGTCTATAATAGAGGTAAAGTCATCTGGATTTTATGAAGTAAGCTCCACGTCAAGTTGCATGGCTCTCAAGTGATCTACTTTCCAAAATAAACCCTTTCACTTAACCCATATTTTTAAAAAAGGATCACACACATCCAAATTAAAAAACAAACTATCACTCACATAAATTCCAATTCATCCCATACACTCCTTAAACTTACATTGGTGCTGAAATTTTCCAAATTCACATGTAAACTATGGTTGAGTTTCATTCATTAGGGACCATAATCCTTTGTGTTTTATGATTATTTCCATTTGAGGTCTCCATTTATGGTAATTATGTGTATTCAAAAGCTCAAAATTGTTAATAGTAGAGTTATAATCCATGATAACAAATCACCAAGATTGAAAATATGTAAAAGGGTGCACAAAATCAGCATTGAGATAACCTCCTAAAATATTGTATTAAGGACCCACCAATTTGGTACTTTATAAAAGTAGTGTGTTTTTAAAAATTAATGACACCAATTTATAGAGAATCAAAAACTATACACTTTTGAAAAAAATAAAACTCAAATCTGAGTTATGGTTCAAAAGTTAGAGGCTTCACAATTTTTTATAAAATGGGTCAAAATATTAAAAAAACACTCAAACGGATTTTAGTGACCAAATCATAAAGGAATGTAGGTGTATAACCACTTTTTTAAATTTGAATTGAACCATATTCTTATAAAATTAAACTAAAGTGAAAAAATATCTGTCTACTTTTTGTTGGTTATCTAAATCCAAATAAAAAAATACAAATCCAGTGCCACTCTCAACAAAGTCTGATCCGGTATTATATGTAGCAGTCTATAGCCAAATATTCCAAGATTATGTAATGGCATAGGTAATAGGAAAAATAAATGGAATCTACTATAAATTAGGATGCAGGTTAGACACCCTTCAACACCTCTCCATGCCACATAATAGATAGATTTGGTATGTTCCAATGCCAAGTCTTTGATTTTCAATAACTACAAGTGCCACACTAGATTGATCAATGTAATGATCTCCTACAAACAAATCAAGAAAGAAAAAAAGGTAATGCAGGTCTGGGATGCCTCTCAAACTCCCTCACACACTATAGATAAGACCAAAATGGTGATGTCAATATTCCATACATACATTTAATATTAGTTTATAATTTGCTCTGTAGATCCAATACCAAGCTAATAAACAAATGGAACATTGATACTATGCAAGAGTATTAAAATAACATATTTATAAAAAAGATTATTTTTCTCTCTAATGCCAATAAAATATTGATTATGCCTCTCCACTTTTAATGTATCATTTATTGCTTTGATGCCTTTCCTCCTCATTGTAGGCTAATGCTTCTTCCTTGATGGCAGACAATGCCTTGTACATAGTAGATCTACCTTCTTTCCAATGCCTCCTTTAGGTAACACTATGCTTAAAATATTCCACCACCTCAATAATAATGTATGAGTAGATGGTGGTTCTAACATAGAGTTAAAATTCCACCAAAAAACCCCATACTCCAAAAGGATAAAGGTGCAGTCCAGATCTCAGGAAAGATAATGCAAAAGAAAAAAATAGATCTATAATTTCCAATGCCTTATTTAATCTCTTATATGGCCTTCAAAACTTTACAAACTTCCATTCTCCTTCCAAAAGGAATAAGGATTCATCTTTCCTTATAATTTCAATGCCAAGCTAAAAAAAATGAAGAATCTATAAACAACACTAGATAATAACATGTATCACCTCTTTTCTCCAATGCTTCCTCTCCACCTTCCCTCCAAGGAAAAAATAAATCACTTTGTTTAAAAATTCAATAAAAGTGTTAGATTCATAAGAGGGGAAAAATGCCAAGGATATACGACAAGGTAAGAAGCATAATATCAAGGTAAATTTTTGAAAAAAATGTAGTAGTATGGATGGATGAAATACTCAAGGCTCTGATACCATGTTAGAAATTGTGAAGAAACATTCCAGCCCAATATATCAAAGTGTTAACAATAAAAACATCATACAAGGAAGCTTCAGACAAATGATTGCAAAATAAAGAAAATTAAGTGTTATTCAAAAAATGAGATGTTGGTACAAAATAAATCCTTTGCATAAGTAGACAAGGAAAAATAAATAACTATCCTAACTAACCAATGTGGGATAAATACTTGCATAGAAAAAATTCATAAAAGGATAAAATAACTAGCTAATACACTAGCAAACATGAGAAATGCATACCCTTAACATTTTTTACTAGAGCTAAAGAATATTTTAAGGAAGTCACAGTAAACAAATGGAGGTTCTATGATAAATTTTGAGGGAGTTATTAATATTTTATGGTTTATACTAATTTCATAAATCAGCCTAAATATAAGGAAGTTTTATGTGAAAATTTTATTGATATTGTATCAACATACAAGAGAAACAGAGTCAAAATTTTAGATTTTTTTAAAATGTTTTAAGTAATTTATTGCAATTTTATGATTTTTTATAGAGTTTCTCTACAGTCCAAAAGTTTTAGAATTTTTTTGCAAAATTTTTACTAACATTACACTATCATAAGGGGAAGTTACATTCATAATTTGGAACTATTTTGATTAGTTTCACATGAGTTATAGAAATTTTAGGGTTTTTTCATTAACCGTAGTTTCATTTTTATCTCTTCTAAATGATGGGTCAAATAGATAACAAATAGTGGGAAAATATTATGGATATTGTTCAAAATATAAAATATTTTGTAAAAGTATACTATGTAAAAAAATGGGAATGTGGGGAAAGAAGAGACTGATGATGATTTAACAACAAGAAAGTGCAGATGAAGAAAAGGGAAAAGAAAAAGATGGTGATGATGAGGAAGGAACTACATATGATTCAAGAAGAGAGGTTAAATATCATGATGTGGAAAAAGAGGAATAAAAAAAATTATGATGGAAATGAGGAAGAGCATATAGGTGATGAATAAAAAATAAACAATGTATAATGATGATAATGATGATGATGATGATGATGATGATTATAAGTCTATAAATGATATCAAAGATGAAGAAGGATTGGATGATAAGGGTTCAAATAGTTTGGCTCCAAATAAATCAGAATCCATTTTTTTAATTTCTTTGCTACATTAAAAAGAAAAGGGTCATTATGTCCATAAACCCTAGCAACAAGTATAATTTCATCAACATGGATGTAGCTCAACATCTATATGTTCAAGTAAAGAATATCAAGGAATCTCAAATAGATGTTTAGAATGTTTAGGTTTTTGAAGATTTGAAGTTCACTATGAACAAATATTTTTTACATTTAGATTTTTATGCTTTGTATATGGATGGTGTGGATATGATTCTTGGAAATCCATGGTTAGAGAATTTGGAAGCAATCAATATTAATGTTCAGAATAAGTTCATGATGTTTAGGTATAGGAAAAAGAACACCTTATGGGGTGCCACAGTTAGAAAGCCACAAATAATAGTCAAGGTAGATCATGAGGATGATATTTGAACATTTGACAAAGATCATGAGGAATATTTTGATGAAGACATAGATGAAGAAACAATACAAGTAGTAAGTTACACTTCATCTACTCAAGATAAAAAGTAACCATCAAAGGAAAAGGTGGAAGAGGTAGAATAAAAAGTGGACATGGTCAAAGTATTAAAAAAAATTGAGGTATATAGACACCCACATCATCATGAGAGGAAAAAATCATAGATCTATGTATATATATGAAATCAGAGTACCAATCACTATGGCTATGCATGGAATCCAAATAAGAATTACTATAGTTAGTGTTGTAGAAAAGTAAGATTTTTAGTCATGGGCCTATTCACACACCTACCTCACTATCTAGGTCAGATCTAGGCTTTTTCTTGAGGGAAACAGATCATAATAATTCCTATGGAACTTAACATTTAACACTTAGTGGTGTTACCATCAATATACATAAGGCACAAGCCTTATGTTCTCACTCAGAGTGTAATAGGGAAGGGACCAAGGTCTATGTTGGGCTAGTTGTGCCATGGCATAGCTTTATTTTTTAGGGTCTTGGTTTAGTGAAACTATGGTTGTGTATTCATAGGCACAAGTATTGGGTCTCATAGGCTCAATGGAATTTGGGTATTTGGGCTAACTTGGTGTCAGGTTAAGGGATAGAGGCATGGTATTACACTTAGGCATGGATATCATTTAGGGTGAAGGGTCTTAACCACACTTAGCATAATTCCTATTCTAGGTGATAATATCTTTGTCATCTATAGGTCCACCATGAAAGAACTAGGTTGGAATTTTGTGGGGATTCAATACACACATTTATAAAATGAAGTATGAAACCAATAGACATTCTAAGACTTATAGATTTTTCTCATTAACCATTTATGTAAAGTATTTTTCATTAATACGTTAAATAATAATACATACATAGTTCATATAAATTGAACAAGTGATCAACATAAACTACTAAGGCCCAAGCTCACAAGTGAGCTTGGGCATTATAAAGGGGAGCATAAAAATACATCCCAAGCTAAAATCTAATCCTAAGATAATCTTCTATCAATAATTTTCTAGATCTTCACTACTCCAATTGCCTCTCTTATTTAGTTGAATTCAGCTTCCTCTTATAAGCTTTGAAGCATCCTTGGTTCATGGGGAATGGGGCATGTTAACTGCTAAGATGGCACTAGAGGTACATAATACACTACCCCCACTATGATTTTTATTTAATGTGTAGTCACTACCCCATACACCTACTTCCTCATGCTATATGATTTAAAAGGAGCCACTTTTCTTTAATGGTTAGTCGTTATCCGATGCATCTAATTCTTTATGTTACTTAGATTTATTAATTTCCATCCAATTAGCATCTCTTAGAATATAAAAACAACAAACATATACATATTTGCCTTTCACCTAGGTGTTTTTAAGTTGGTGTGGATCTACTACTTAGAACTAAATGGGTCCCAACATTATCCCATACAAAAATGTTAGTCTACCCTTGAACTATTCTTCTAGCACCTTATATTTGTAAAATTTAGGTGCACTCTACTATAGTTTCACCTTAAAGTCATCAATGTACTAGATCATGACCTTAATTTCTTCAATGACACTATCAATCTTCATATATGTATCCTCAAGCATGAATATGGTAATGCTATCAAGTTCTTTGGGGAAGGCTTCTAGCCTTTCCTTTGCCTTTTAGACCTTGTAATCTAGGATGGCTCCTTACTCATTCACCTTTGTGTGGAAGGCATGGAAAAGTTCCTCTAAGTATTGTTATTAGGTCTTTAGTTTGGCACTCAACATGTTAATCTTCACCATTATTTGTGTGTACTCAGCCCTATTAATAGTGAAGTATTACTTCTCCAATGCATCCTTCTCCCCTTCACCTTTTGGAGGTGCACATTAATGACTGATGTTGGGGTGGAAAATTTTCAAAATATGACATCAACATCATCTATGTGCTCCTTTAGACTTGTAAAGAGGTCCTCAACCTTATTAAGCCTTTTGTTGATCACTTTTTTTATGGCTTTACAAGGGTCTTCTTTTTATGTCTACATCAACTTCATCTAAGGGAGCATATGTTATACCAATGTGCACAACTTATCTACTTCTAAAATATTGCATGTGTCAACACCATGAGAAAGGGATGGCTATGCCTCTTCCACATGGTCAATTAATTTCTAGATTTTAAGCTTTATTGTGATAAGTTATTCCTCTACCTTAAGCATTATATATTTCTATTTAGTGGCACAAACATCATTAATAATTTTATTGCACACCACCTCAAAGGATATCTTGAGGGTATTAGCCAACCTAACTAGGTTAATATCCTAGGGATTGATTAGTTGGTATTTGTGCCCCTCTTCTAGTTTTTTAGTGCTCTATATTTATTTGGTTGGCACCTCAAAATGAGACTCATCCATATAGCAATAAATTGTAAAGGACACTTGATAGTGCATCATTATTGTTATAGATCTAAAGGCATGCAATCTAATATGTATAATTCCTCATCTATGATAAAACCCTTCTACAACTTTTACTAGTATCTTGGATCAAATTATTTATTCTCAAGTTTCATCTCTTTATACTCTTGCTCCTCTTTTCTAGTGTTTCTCTCCTCGTCGATGCCTTCTTCTTCTCTTTCCTACAAGGGTTATTCTTATTTAAACTTTTTTATTCATCCAATTCTTCTTCTTATGGATCCCTCCATAGGTTCTTTCTTGGTGTCAGCTTGTTCATTTTTCCCCTTATCTATTTATTCCTTTGAAGTGCTAGCATTTCCTTCTTTATCTCCCAATGCCCCTTTAGTACTAGGGTTTGCTTATTTTGTAGCTTACTCTATTAGGCTAGTGTGGGTGCTAGGTGCATCTATTATTTTGGTTTTAATAGGTTTCATGCCCATGGTAACCCTCCTCTCTTCTTCTTCTTTCCTAGCCTTCTCCTTCTAAGCCTTATTTATTTTTGCCTTCTTCTTATTGATGATCATGTTGGTTTTTCTCCTCTTTGGCCCTTATCTCCTCAGCCTCCACTTTAGTAATTTCTACTTGGGTCATGCCCTTGGCCCTTATGGACTCTCTCTTCTGATGTAATTCTAATGCCACTTCAATGTGATCTTGATCAATTCCCATCTTCTACCATTTTTATCTCAACTATTCTTCATCCTACAGAGGCTATGTTTTGAGCTCTTTGGTTGGTGCACTTGATGGTCTTAATTTTCCAAGTATGGCATTAGTACCACCTTGGAGAACCTTATGTGTTTCTATCAAACTAGGATCTTCCTTTAATTCTTCTTTTATCATACACTTTTCTTTAGCCTTTTCTTTCTTACTTCCCTCTTCTATCATTTTGGCCTTTCTAATTTCTTATTTCTTCCTCTATAGCTCCCACACCTTCTTTATGTATGCTTCACTAGGGCCAAGCTTCCTCCAAACTTTTTCCTACCTCACCCCTTCACTTTGGGGTGGAAAGGAAGTTTCCTCGCTAGATGAGGAGTCTTCTTTAGACATGATATACATCTTTTTCCCCAACTCTTATTATACTTCTATGTCTACCAGAGTGATAGTGGGCATTTCAAATAAGAATTTTGGCTTCTTTCACTTCTCCTTTGAGATAGGAGAGGCCTTCAGTGGGAACTTCACCTACTTTTTATTTAAGGCTGATAAAGAGGCTTCATCACCTAAGGTTATTTTGAACTTTATGAAATAATCTATATTTTTTAATGTCTCCCCTTTTTTCTTCTTGGGAGACTTCTTTGGTTTAACTGGTGTTAACATGCCTTCATCACCGATCTTAATGGGAGGGTCATCAATCTACTTGACACTAGGGATAGTCCCCTTACTCATGGGATTTATATCATAGTAAAGCAATGGATTTACTCAAGTATAGTTACTTATTGAATAGGGTAGATGTTAGTGTGATCCAACTCATCCTCTTCATCCCTTGTTGCTCTTCCATCTAGGTACATAAATTGGCACTATAACTTGTTCTTTTCCATATCTAGTTCCCTCATTATAATATCTAATTTTTATGCATTAGGGATCATATTGATCACACCTTTGAAATACTTCACTAAAAAAGCATAAGGAATATTTACCCAACTAGACTTATTTCCATCAACTAGTGCAAGGTAGACTAAGCAAAAGTGTTAAAAAATGGCAAAGGTTGTCATCCTAGACATGCTCTTGGGCAGCTCCTAGGGGATGCACCACTCAATCCCAAATGCCTCTATATATTTATCACACCATCTCATCACATGTATTTTATAATTTTCACTGAAGGAATTGGGGAAAGTAAAGTCCTTATATTTTTGCATCAAGGAGTCATTGTGCTCTAAAAAAACCCAAAGATTGTCCTCATACCTATTTATTATGCCAATTTCCTCCATGGATAGACCTTACCTAAAGATCCCCTTTATTGTGTGGTATTCCATTGTATTATTCACAAGCTCCTCAACAATAAATTTGGCAATGTTAAACTTCATGCCCTATACCATATGGTATGCAACATAGAGGTATTTTTTTATTACGTTGTTTCAACAACTATCAGGGCAAAGTTTTGAGCTCACAAGGTGTGAGGCTATCCTCATGACAAGGTCCTTATAATATTTTATGGGAAATTGGAATCCCCCTTGTAGTAACTTAGGAGCTTTACCATGCACTCCACCTCTTCATCATCACCCATCATCTCATGGATGTCTTTCTCAGTGTCTAGGAGCCTAGATATCCTTATAATTAGGTGCATTAATATCATTATAATCTTCCCCATAAATTATATGTGGTCATCGTGGATGTATAATATAATGAATTACACTAGCTCCTCTGGCTTCTCAAAGCATGAAAACTCATATAACTGAGTTGCACTAGAAGCTGTCAATCTATCTCGAATAAAGATGTCAAATAATATTATGCCCTGCTTTATCTTGTTCCCTATATCTACCATCCAATTTGATGATAGGTCTTATGCATGGATGTAATTATGATGGTTTTATTCCTTCAACTATAAGGTATGCACAAATGAATGCTATTTTTCCCCCACTAAGACCTCTAGAGTAAATTTCATTACTTGATAGTACATTTTTGTTAGTGCCTTGGGGTCAACTTACACTACATTAACCCCTTATACTAGTGGAATTATTATTCTTATCAGAGACACCTCTACTACCATGCATTCCCACTTTGTAATTTGTTTCTATGGACACATTCCCTTCCACTTCTTTCCCATCCTAAACCTATTGGTTTTAAACATAGTAGGTTGGGTATGCTAAAACCTCAAATTATTATAGGTACTTCACAAATGTGAGATCTATGAGTGTACCTTCATTTTTGAGATTTATAGGTCATTAATGGTGTTTTTGGTGGCAATTTAATTTTATACCAACTAGTTCCTACTCAAATTCCTTTTCACCCCTTTCTACACCAATCTCACCATGAGCACAATTTCTCTAGCTTCATAATAATTCACTCTAGGTGCCAGGGGTGGTTGGATTATTTCTCTAGTAGGGTTTCTAATACTTTGGATCTCTAGTTCATTGGTTCAATTTTGTTTTCTTGACATCTCAATTGTGTATAAAGTTTATAATGGAAACTAGTTGATCATGTGACATTTTATACCCTTTTTCCATCTACCATCTTTAATGCAGGTGCGTTAATGGCATGAAAACATTTAGATTTCTTGAATCCCATGGAATACACTAAATGCATGAAAATACTATGTCATAAACTCACTTATTGAGACATTTTTTCCTCTATCATCATCACATTCAATGATCCTAACAGTATTTTGGTGAAGTGACTTATGGTTCAAATGGTAACTTCCTACTCAAATCTAGGTGGGTGCTAGTTATCTATGAGGATTATCTTTATTCACTTTTTTCTTTTGGTGAAACATTCACATTAAATAAGGTAACTTGGGCATAGTGTCTCACATGCATGTAATTTATCCTCTTCAAATCTACATCTTCTTGTTGTGCTTCTCTTTCAAGTACACTTATCTATCTTGGTTGGTTTTTGCACTTCATCTTACCTTGGCTTATCCCTTGCATTGATCATCTAGTGATTGATCCTCCTTTTATAGTTATCTTATGCATGATTATATGGTATGTCTTCATTGTCTTTCTTGTTCATGATTAAGTTGTGTGTCTTCCCTTGACTCTTATTTTATCCAAATTTGGTAACTTCCTTGTTCCTAAAAACTTAGGTGTTTAACCCTAGGTACTTGAAAAATAAATGGGTTTCACTCACCTAAATGGTATTATGTGCAAAAGCACTAGATTAATTCTCCCTTGGACCTCCATGACCCTGCAATTTGTCTCTTGTGCACCTAGAGTTTGTGCATCTTCTTCTTGAGTCTAGAGAGTTTCACATGCCCACCACTTAGATGTATAGCCTTAGGCTCTTTAAAAAGCATGAGGGATTGAATCACCCAATTATATTTATGCATGAAAGGGTAGATGAATGTCTACCTTGGGGATTAAAAGTATCATATATCTAGAATCTGGTGCATGGTGGTCTGGTGCACTTTCCTTATTAGATTCTAACATCTCTCACTTACCTAAAATTTGTGTGTCTGGCCTTAGGATATTTATAAAGTGAAAGTGATCAACTCACCCATATAGAATTTTGAGTGAAGTGTCAAAATAGTTTCCCAGTAGGATTTGAAGCCCAAAGAATCAAACAAAATAAAACTATTTGGCTTGTGCCAAATGTTATTTTGGTCATATTAACTCAAGCCAATAAGTGACCAATAAGTCAGTATTCTTATGGTGAAATTACCACCCTATTGATGATATGGCTTCAAACTATTGCCATTGAAATTATTAGGGAGCATTTCACCAGTCAAAGTGCACAACTTGCATGCACCTATCTCCAATATGTGGTGGATGATATAGTGGCCCATTCACTTTATCTATTTTGCCTGGGTACTTGAAATACTTTGATTCATAGATCAAAATGAATTCTCCTTCTACCAGTACCTTATTATTTATGTGTTTGTCATGCTATATATTTTGGTGTGTCTTTTCTATCTACTAGCTCCATTTCGCTTGGGCACACATCTCATCTAGGCATTCTAAGTTCTCCATCCTTGTATTTAGTGACTCTAGGTCATGTAACTAACCTATGTGCATAATGCACAATGATTTTACCAAGAACTCAATTATAAGGATTGCCTCAACACTAAACACTAATTGATATATCATAGCCTTGTTTAGGTGCTTTTAGGTTATGAGATATGCCCATAGCACTATCGACATTCGATCATCCCAATCCTTGTGACCAACATCACATATATTTGTGAGGCATGTTCCCAATTTTTTTTAAATGCCTTAGTTATGCCATTTTCTTTTAGATGATAAGGGGATATTTTACGGTGTACCACCATATACTTAGCTAATAAAATGCATACTATTGTATTCATAAATTAAGTGCCCCTATCACTATTCAAATTGAGTAGGCACCCATACTAACTTATTATGTTTTCCCAAATGAAACACATGTCTATGGTTGTTATACAGTGTTTGGTCAGTACCACCTCGACCCACTTGGTGAAGTAATTTATGGTCACCAGGATATACCTTACACATGTGCATCATGATACAGGAGTTATTAGCCCAACAAAATCAATGGCCCATTTCTCAAATAACACCTAGGAAAGAATGGATGAGAAGAATCTCATCCCGATGGTTTGGATTCCTTATACACTAGCATATATCACATTCCTTGGTGCATTTCTTCACATCTTAGAATAATCTTGGCCACCACAAACTTGATTACAAATATTACCAATTCAATATCCTCCTGCTATGCCTTCATGTACTTCTTGTAATATGGAATCTCTTTCATTCTCTAAAATACATTAGTGTATCACTTCATATTTACTTAACTTATACAATTATCTACTAATGATTATAAAGGGGGAAGCATAGATTTCTATCTATTTCTTTTCCTTATTCATCATAGTCAAGAGTGTAACTCCATACATTATAAAGGTAGTGATCTCTACCAAATCTTAAGGGATGTGATAGACTCTATATAGTTGTACATCTGGTATGTCATCCTCAATAGGCACCACTACATCACTAGAATTGATGTAGGATAAATGGTCTAGCCCTAAATTCTACTTTTCAAGCTTAACCACAATAGAGAACTAGAATTCCTAAAATAGAACTATCCATCTGCATATGCACCCATATAAAATAGGCTTGTTCATGAGGTACTTGAGCACCTCATGATCAGAGAAAAAGATGAACGGGGTTGTCAACAAGTATTTTTTGAATTTTGTCAAGGCATAGACCATGATGAGAAACTCACTCCATAGTTGTGTAATTATGCTCTGATGAGGTCATATTTCTACTAATGAAGGAGATGGGATGATCCATTTTGCCTTCACTAGGTTGCACTAAGATTTCACCAATAATTAAGCCAACAACATTGGCATAGACATGAAAATGTGTTTTCTAATCAAGGAATTATAAGATAGGTATGTTATCCAATATAAGATTCAAGGTTTTGAAGGCATCCTCTTGTACTTTTCCCTAGTATAATGGTCCATATTTACATAAAATATCCTCTAGTAGTGTCATAATCTTTGTATAACTCCTTATAAATTTTTTTTAATATCTACAGTGGCCAAGAAAGGTGCAAACATATTTCTATGTGGATGGAGTTTACAACTGAATGATGATGGCAATCTTCACTAGATCAATGAGCAAACCATCCTTACAAATGATGTTCCTAAGTAGGGTTCCAAATAGTGTTGTGAAGATGTAATTCTTTAGGTTTAAGGATATTTATAGCTACATGTACCTCTCAAACTTTAGGCACAAGTTATCATAATGGTTCTTGACAAGGCTATACACCATCTAATCATCTAGATAGACTTGGAGGAACTTGTGGATGAATTCCTTAAAAATGGTGATCACCACCTTAGAGAACATGGCTAGTTCATTTTTGAGTTCAAAGGGCATCACATTATAATCAAAACAATCCCATTCAATAAAAAAAGTTTTTTTAGACTTATACTCCTCCTTAATCTAGATTTGGTGGTAGCTAGAGAACCCATAAGTGAAGGTATAGATTTCATAAGCTACAATGCCTTCCATGACTTCATCAATAAATAGAGTTGGAAAGGTGTCATTGATTTAGGAAATATTCAACATTTTTTTTTGATGTAAATGTGAATACACCCATCCTTTTGATGCTTATTAACATTGGACTCACCCACTTAGACTCTTGCATAAGATAAATGACCCATGTGGCCAGCATAACATCAATCTCTATTTTCACCTTGGTGTAGAGGTTGGGATTAATTTGGTAGGGGTGATTTTTGATTTATCTTAAACCATCAATTAGCTTTATGCTCATCTTTCCTAGGCATGGGTGAATTCCCTTCATAGGAATAAATCTTAGAATTCCTTTAAGAGGTCTATGATTCATTCCATCTCTATGTCAGACTAATAAACACCTAGGATATCCATATTTGGCTCTCCTTATATGTTTATATCCACTTTTATAGTCTTGAGTGGTGCATGGTATGGCTCATTCCTCTCCTAGTGAGAATTCATGACCTATTGAGTTCCTTTTGTTGTCTCAATGTGAAGATGAGTGGGGTCTTCTTCTTCAGGAGCAATATCATCTACTTAGTGCATGAGCTTTATTTTGATGATGAACATTTTATAGTAGTTCTCTTTCCAACTTTCATCATCCTCCTTATTAGAGTCATTATGGTTTATTAAAATTAATTGCTTTCAGCCAATGATTTTATTCTTATGAAACCAAAGATTTTAGATTCTTGAGATACTCAAGAGTATCTCACAAAAAGAGTTGTTATTTGTTGAATAGCACACCCTATTTTTTTAGTTTAAAAATAAGGAACCTCTTTTTTCAATCTCTATAGAGCTCCCAATTTACTCACTTCAACTAAGCCCTTATCCATTTATCTTAAGTTCCTCAAGCTCAAATCACCCAATTTATTGAGTTGAGTCATTTATTGATTCATCGAGCTCAAACTATGCTAAGTTCAAATCCAACCAACTCAAGTTGGCCATGTTTTAAATCAAATATTAATGCCTTAGCCAAATTTATTTATTTATTCCAGACTAAGCCTTAGGTACTTTTTCTAAGACCTTTCCATGTGTCACCATTAGGTCATTTCTAAGTATAAAATTTTCTAAGTATTTTTAAATATTTTTCACCTTGAAATCATATCACATGGCATAAACTCAAAACCCTAAATCCATAGAGCAATTAATTAAAAACCTAATGGTCTAGTAGTCTTTAGGAGTGTAGGCCTTGAGAGGCTACCACATGATGAATTCTCAAAATCTTGAGACCTTGGGGAATTATAATAATAAATCAATGGCCTAATTCTCCCAAGGCTCCGAGGTCTCAAGATCCCAAGAAGATACCATACAGTGACTTTTTGGACATAGGACCTTGGGGGTAAAAATAATTATGGAAATAATCCTAAAGGTCTAGCTTGTTAAGAGAACACCATGTCATGTCACCCATGCCCTTAGAAATTTTTTTTGATTGATGAGGGTATATTATGTGACACCCCAATAATGTCAACATTCCCTTGAGCTTAAATTTAATGGGTGTCTATCCATCACCAAATTATAAAATTTGAGCCTTTAGACTAATCAGGATGTGCCATGTATCACTTGATGATCTTAAATTTAATGGTTTTCATAAATTTCAAAATAATCAAAATCTTGATAAAGGTGTTGGTTAATTAAATATTGAATTTTTATTAGCTTAGTGGGCTTCATGAGGACATTATCTAATTTTAAAGTGTTCAATCTAAACTATTAATAGAATATGTGCATACATGAAAGGGCTAGTTTTTAAATAGAATAGTGAATAATGTGAATGTCTACATCTTAATGGTAAAATATTTAGTTCTTTATCAAAATTTATTTTAAATTTGCTATTGAGTTTCTATGATTGGTTCATTCATTTAATATTCTTGCCTTATCTCTTATGTGATGGATTTACATTTAACCACTTCATTAGCTTTTGTAGGATCCATATTTCAATTCAAATTTTTTATTAGGATGCATGTCATCATCATAGGTTCAAGTCCCAAACTAGAGAAAAACAAAGTATAAGACAAAAGGGAATTTGTTTAAGGTCCTTATCTAATAATGAAGAAGATACATGAGATAACTTTGAGTTGGTAAAAAAGTGACAGATGGAAATTGTTGGATGGGATGGTAGATCCTAAGGCAATAAGTATGTAACTAATGAATGATGGAGTGAACACTAACTACAAGTCATGGGTGTGCCTCCATATCTATCAAAACATTAGGGTACCCAACTACATTTCTACAATCAACAATGAATGTTTGTAACCAACTCATTAATGGGTTGACCTAATGGTAATAAAAGGTATCAACACCCTAGTGTATATATCATAGTTTATAAGCATTTATCAGGGTTAACTCCCTTTATATTAGAGCATAAATTAGTAGACTAGACATGATTATATTCTCCATAAATAGTAAACCAAGCATTTTTCATTTTTTCCTAGTGTAGTTTTTTATTTCTATTTTGAAAATGAGGTCTATAGATAAATGGTTGTTTTAAATCTCATTATTGCTAATCAATAAGAAATATCTTGATATTTTGATAGTTTTTTTGTCAAATGACCATTTATTGTGCACTTTTATAGTGGTTATTTTCCTCTTTTCTCATATAAACTCTTGCTCAAACTTTTACACTATCATTTAGATAGAGTTGTTATAGGTCTGGCAAAGTTAAGGATTGGTTTCTATGAGATTTATTCAATCAGACACTTTAGCCTCATCTCTATAGGAAAAGGGAATTATATTCCCCTTTACCCTTTCTTTTGATCTTTATTTTTATCATGTTTTAGTTTAAGACTAATATAAATTCTCTTATAATGTTAAATCATGATTTTTGAATGTTTTCCATCACTATTTAAGCATTGTGGAATAGATTAGTGGTGGACTAATTGAGTTTCATAGCGTCTATAACTTGATCCACCACCCAAAGTCAATTTCATTGAATCCCCTTGTTATGTAATGGTCACATTGAGTCAATTGAGTTACCATTCATACCAATACCTTGGGTATATTTTTTCATGAAAGTATCCTTTCACAAGAGATAATGATTAACAACCCCTACCTATTATTGCCTTTGTCAAGAGACTGATCAATACTTTTCTCCATTGAGAGGTAGTAACATTTAAGAACATATAAAGGATTTAAAAAATACATTAGAGATATTAAACATATTCCATGAAGATGAGACATTCAAACTTTTCCCTTTCACATTGTAAGATGGTTTTTATAGTTGGTTCCTCAATATCCTAAAAGATTCAATTACTTCTTGGGACCAGTGTCAATACCTTTTTGGCACTTTCTGGATAAGTCACTAGCCCAAGTGTTATATAATATAAATTTTAAATCATGAAAATAAATCCCATTGTCAAAACCTTTAATACAATATTCCAAAAGATGTATATCTGAATTGACTATAACTATAAACCCAATGATATGTTATGATGCAAGAACATCACTTCAAGGTTGAATTTTGGTTTATTTTTATCATTTTGGGTTTGATAAAAGTTTTTATGGGTCATATATATTATTTTTATTTTTATGGGTCATATCACACACTTAATAATCATTTCCAAGTGTTTAGGTTAGCTTAGGTAGGCTAGAATTTGAATTTGACATTTTCCTACCAAAATTCAAATTCAAATTTTTGAATAAGGAACTTTGGTTTATGAGGATTTTATATAAGTGATTGTTATGTTTTTATTTAGTTATTATTATTTTTATATTTTTTTTCAATATTTTATTAATGACTTATTATTCTAGGATGACTCTTTTTTGTCTTTGTCATTATTCTTGTTTTTCAAAAATTCACTTCAAAACTCGTCAAGACATATGTTGGAGATTCTTGACTAGTTAGATGAATTTTTGGGACATATTTAATGTTTTTTAAATATTTATTTAATTAATAATTTTAAATAATGAATAATTAATATAAGGCTCCAATAATGGATAAATAAGGAACATAGGTCAAGAAAGAAGATTGTTATAAATTCTCAGTAAGCACATTAACAACTAGACTATCAATGCAAAGCCTTTTTATTTAGGAATATTTTGATTTATATTTTTAATAAATATGAATAAAATATATTGTGATGTTTATCATAGGTATTTATTTAGAAATTTTTATTCAAAATAAGAATAAATAGGGTTATATCTGACCATGCACATTCAAGCATAAAAGTTCATTATTTGCATAAGGTGAGTGAAGATTCTTGAGATATTTATGAGTTTATTTTGTTAAATAAGTATGTATTTAGGTAAATTTTATTGAAAAATACCTTTTGTAAGCTTGATACCTCAAAAAAAATTCAAACATACTAAAATCTTCCAACTGTACTAGTTCAAGCATGTACCCTACTTTTGTAGGTGCTATCTACAGGTTAGATTTTGGTTTTTTGGATATTTAAAAAAAATTAAGGTATTTTTTAGGTGTGGAGATTTATTTTATTATAATATTAGAGGTTAAAATTATGATGTTATTTCAGCCAAGGTTTGGATCCAATTCTTTGTATCCCTGATGGCACGAGGGGTTGCAAGGGGGGAACCCCCTTGTAGGGTCTAGGTGTCATTGATTAAATGATTATAGATATGATGGTAGAGGTTATTTTTAGGTTTTTTCCCTCCTAAAATTTATTTTTACATGGATAAGATGGGGAAAAAAAGGATATTGTACATGGAGAGAAGAGGTAGAGAAGGGAGAGAAGTGTAACAAGTTTTGTTATAGGATTCGTTTTCTTCCTTGTATTGCTAGAAATAATATACTAGACAAGTTTGGTAGATGTAGTCCATTTTGGATAAACCACATTAAATCTGATGTCTCTTATTTTGTGCATGTTTATGATTATTTTCTATATGTTTGATTGATTTTTTTCATAGTTTCTCTTGTATTTGATTTGGGGATAAATCTATGTTCTATTTTATCCTAATAGTATTTGTCATTTTTGGGTGTTTTTAAATTTTTCATAGACCTTTTTCCATTGGAATCATCAATCAAAATTTTATTTTGTTCTTTCAAATTAAAAATTACTCCTACTTGGCTTGTGAGAAAGACTAGTTGAAGGGTGAAATCCATTTCATGGTTTTGGTATTTAGGGATTGAACCAAACCTCTAAATTTGGTAGGTGTGATGGTTTTTTTTATTTTATAGGTGAATATAGTTTTGAATTTTGGCACATGTGTATCCTTTTGGATCCAAATTACCATTATAGGCCTAAGAGACCTAATTACCTAGGAGAAGACCTAAGATTGTGTACATGCATTGAGATTATATTACAAAACTTGGTATGTTTGTATAAACCCTTAATGGGTATCTAAAAAGTACATTTTTTTGGTGTGAAACTCTATATGGTAAAAAATAATCTCAAAAAATAGTGTGCAAAGGGCCACAAGAAGAGACCTAAAATATTAAAAACTTGAAATCAAAGAACCTTCCTCTAGAGATAAAATATACAATTTTGAGATTTGATAAGGATGATATTGGGTATATAAATATCAAATTTTATGGTTTTTAACCTTATAAATTTATCAAAACATTGAAATTAATCCCTCAATAGGGCTACTAGATGTTGGCTCAATAAGCAAAGATTGTGTTTTGAATGATTTTGACTAAATCCTCTACAACATGTTAGGTATTAATATGTAAAATAATACCTTAGACTCTATGACAATTATCTTCCTTAATAGAGCATTGGATATTAATTCATTGTTGCTAGCCTACATCAAAGCTATGAATATTGACAGGTAGTTAAATCCATAATTGTAGGGTTTGTCCATGCCTAATATCAGTCCTAATTTCATAATCCTCAATCATATTTCAAATTATAATCAAAATGTTATGGATCACAATCATAATTAGGTAAATACACATCTACCTTTATCTCATGCCCCACCTAATCAAAACCTCAATTTTCTAAATAATCCTATGTTGGCATCTAATCAACAAAATCATAACCAAGCCCTAATATTAGTTAATACTACTACTACATAAATTACTACTTCCAATTCTAAAATATTAGAGTTGGGTGTTATCTAACCGATGGTATATAAGTTAAGTGATGAGTTCTTGAACATGCATAAGTGAATGGGAAACACCATGAAAAAAATACCAATCATAAATTTGCATTCTAGAGATATAATAGACCTTTTTATATATAAAAATAATGTAGAAATAAATCCACCTTAAAATATACCTAAAATAAATATCTTGAAAGTGGAACTACCTTTTTGGTGTTGAGATCCCAATATAACATAACATGGTGAGTTAGACTTATAGAGTTTTGCACTTATTTTTAAATATTTCAAAAGGAAATGGATAGTTATAAAGATTATACAAATATATTATATCCATCATCTTCAACTAGTTCAAATTCCTCTAGTAATTTAATAATTTTAAAATCATATGAAATCCCTCTCCCAGTTGAATATGAGAATGAACCAGAAGAAAATATAGATAAAATACATGCTTTCTAACAGTTCCAAAGGAATTATTATAATTTGAGAGTCAAAGGCTAACTACCTCTCACTACTTCCATAACTTAAAAAAATAGTGTAGGTGTCCCTCAAGATCTAATAGTACATAATAATCCACCCCCTCTAAAAGGTAAGGACCAACAACATGTTTTTGATTCATAAAATAAGAGTGGGTACAATATATTTGAGGATATAAATAAAATTAAGGCCATTATAACTCTTTATGAACTAGCTTAGATTAGTAAATAAAGAGAATTATTATTTAAACTATTGGCTAGTAATCCATATGTTGATAAGTACAAAGTAACACATACTAATGTGGTTGTTCATTAAGACAAACCTGAGATACCATCTAATTTATTAACTATTAAGATGTTTGGAAAGAATGTGCATAATTGATTGGTAGACTTAGGTGATTTAGCTAATGTCATGCCTGTTGGTTGATTATTTTGTCGATCAGCGTACTGATAAACAAAATAGGTCTGATCATCCAAAGTAGGAAGATTGGTCAGCCAAATGTGTAGGTTTACCACATCAAAAGGGGACTAATCTCTCCTCTCATCAAGGGGAGGTTCCCTATAGATATGATATATATATATATATATATATATATATATATATATAAAATAATACTCAAGGATAGGATAAATCATCTATCTCTCTTTTTTCAGAGATGATGTGTGCAAATCAAAGGAGAAGTCTTAGGGATAATGATAGAAAGCACTCCTCTTCTTTTAGAAGTATCATTCAACAAACCACAAGAATCTTCTTGGTAGTAATTGCAAAATGTAACCAAGGTCGTAGTAACCAGCAAATTGAGATGTAGCACAAAGTCTCCACCTGAATTGCCCAAGAGTGAGATACAAAGGACAATGAGGGCACAAAGTCATCCCAAGGTCCTTTACACATAATCAAAAATAAAACACAATAAAAGCAATTGTGAGGGGCACAAAGTCTCTCCATAGTTGGCTTCAGGATGCCTTCTTGACTACTTTCACTAATTCTGCTTATTGAATTAAAGGAACAGAAAATATATTAAGGAAAAAGACATAAGAACAATTTCTCCAACAACAAAGATATCACAGCACAAAGTCTGAAAAGTCACTTGATTTCTTATTCCAATAAAAAAATATGATCAACAACTTGAGCTCAAAGTCTCAGTAATGCCTTTCAATTTGGGCAGAGTTTTGTTTTTGATCATTAGAGAGAGAGATTTTTACAATAACAAGAGAGTCCCTTATATAGCCTCTTCAAGAAGGACTTGGGAATAGTAACACATCATGTTGCATTGAGTTTTGTTAAGAACACATGCTAGAATTTAGGGGTATTTACTCATTTTCTTTTCTTAATGTAGAGAAATGGGTCATGCTATTTAAAGTTTGCATCTTTCAATATCCACCTAGCGGTCTACTTCTAGAAACATATCTGATGTGCAAATGTTTTTGGTCCTTCCTCATCATTCCTCCTTTTTTGGTTATTTGAATCGAGTCCTTAATTCAATTCGATGCTCTGTTCCTTAGTTGCTTCTTGTTAGTCTTGGCCTTAAAGCCTTTGAATTCATTCGGGTTTGTTTTGGGTCGAGAAGATCCCCCCGTAAGGGTATCTACCCTTCAAGCGGTCTTCAAATGGCCTTTGGGATTCTTTTAGTGGGTCACTAAGTTCTTTGGCTCTTCTTTAAGGCTTTTCAAAATCAACAGCTATTTTACAAACCTTGAAATTGGCATTCAAGCACCCATCACTATGTTTGAATTTCCAATGACTAGTTCACCATTCTTGACTTTGACATCTTTGGGCGCATCACCCCTTAAACTTTCTTTGGATTTATCTTGATTCGACCTTTTCTGCTACTTGATTCCTTTAAATTTCTTATTATGCATCCTCCTGAAGAGAAGGTGACCCTTCAACTTTTAGAAATTGTCCTTTAATTTGGCAGTCGAGAGTCCCCTGCAAGGGCACCTGCCCTTCAGGGTCCTTCGGCAGCCTTTTGTCTTCAGAGTCCTTAAGAGCTTTCCTGCAGGATTTTTCTATGGACATTTTCCTACAGACAAAAAGTCCATAAGAATTATTTTGGCTAATTTTTCTTTGGCCTTCAAAAATTCTTTTGAGCTTTTCTCCCGCAGCTTCCCTGAATTTCTTTGGACTTTTTTTCTGAAGGAATTCCTTCAGACAGAAGTCTGAAGGAATTTGTTTCTTGCCTTAGTCTTTTCATCAAGGAATTTTTTTTGTCTTTTCTTTCTTTTAGAGGAAAAAGTTTGAAGGAATTATTTTGGATAATTTCCTTGAGGGAATTGTTTCTTTGTTAATTTTGTCGGGGGAACTTTTTTGAAGGAAATCCCTTTGCTCTTTTGGCCTTTGAATTGGTCCATTTTCCTCCTTCCTGCCCTCTGCAAGGGCTGTTTAAGCTTGGAAATTTGTCTTAGTCAATTTTATGTGTATTTCAAATTGTGACATGTGGTAGCATCCATTGCTCTTAGAGACAAAGTGAAATGACGTCGAAAGATGACACTTGGAAGCATCCACTGAGTTCTATCATGTTTTTACTCACTGCCCTCTGCAAGGGTTCTAGGCCTTGGTTCACCACCTTTTGTAAGGGCGGTTTGATCCTTTGGCTTTGGGACAGCCCCTTAAACCTACCAATTGAACCAAATTTGGTTCAATGGTTCAATGGTTCATTCCCTTTGACTACTTGAACCAAGATTCTTTGAAACAAGCCTCATTGAACCCATTGAACCTTTAACCTTAAACTCGTTAAACCTTTGAACAAAAGTGGTTCAATGGTTCATCGATTCAATCGGTTCATTCTTTTTATTTGGCTAAGTCCTTTTAATCTTTTTGAACCAAATGTGTTGAACCATTTGGTCATTGAACCTATGAACCAAAGTGGTTCAATGGTTCAACAATTCAATGGTTCAAGCCTTGGAAACTTGTTCTTTTGATTAAAGCTACCTATAGAAGCCTTTGAACCTATTGAACCTTGAACCCATTAAACCCGTTAAACCAAAATGGTTCAAGGTTCAATATTTTAATGGTTCAATCCTTACTTAGAAGCTTGCTGATGAACTCTTTTGGTTGAGCCTTGTCATTGAACCAACTTTGAAATTGCCTGTATTGAGATCTTGCTTCTTTCCTGCAGAGTCCATAGATTCCTACCTGTAGAGTCCGTAGATTCTTGCTTGTAGAGTCCATAGATTCCTGCCTCTAGAGTCTATAGATTCAAGCCTGTAGAGTCCATAGATTTAAGCCTGTAGAGTCTATAGATTCCTACCTGCAGAGTCCATAGATTCAAGCCTACATTGTCCATAGATTCTTGCCTATAGAGTCTATAGATTCAAGCCTATAGAGTCTGTAGATTCAAGCTTGCAGAGTCCATAGATTCTTGAGAAGCTTGAAAAATGAGGAATTTGAATGCTTAAAACAAATTTTGAGAAGGGTAGAGATTATTTTGGTCTAAGGACCAAAATAGTTCAAATGTTGTCCCAAAAATGAGTGATATTTTTGGGGAACAATAGCTAGCTCTAGTTGGGGAACTTCTATCAATTGTAAAAACTAATTGAAGGGAGTAGAATCCAAAATCTCCAGTGTCTTCACGTTTACCATTGGGCTATGGAGTCATGTTACCCAGAAATGAAAGGCATCAAAAATGGAAACAAACAAAACAAAATAGAAATAAAAAATAAACAAAATATACATATGTATAGATGCAATGATCTAATACTTCAAGAGTTGAAGTGTTTCAGATGCTACCTCCTAAAAGGCAATGAAAATAGTGCTCTATCCTGATAAACTAGCAAGAAGACATTTTGTCCCTAGAAACGTGACAGGTGAATGGAACTCTCCACCAGGAAACCATTTTTTTGCATCTTCCTCTTGGTTTTTTCTTCTTCTTGCCCCATGTTAGGATGTGGTCTTCAATTTTAAATGTATAACTCTTTGCTTTCTTCGGAAAGGGTTCCTTTGCCTAATTTTGATTTGTAGCAGCATGGTCCATTACCATAATTGGTTGTTCTTCTGGTTTAGTCCAACACATGATTGGATTGCCCACATCAAACTCCTGAAAAACTATCAACTTAGCATCTCCTTTGATGTGAAGGAGTTTGATCTCTTTAGCTTGAGCAATATTCAATCCAAGCAATAGAGATTAGCATCTAGCTGTGTTGTTGGTGTTTCTGAATTGCAAATTGCATGAAGTAAGAATATCTCCTTGAGGAGATATGAACATAGTCCCAACTCCATCATTGGTGGAAAAATTTCTGCCATCAGATTCCAAGATCCAAGCATCATCAGAAGTTAATCTCCTATCAGATTTCTCTTCATTAGAGATGGAAGATCCTTCCTTATTTATAATGTGCCCTTCTAATTCTCTTGACTTCTTGTTTGGATCAATTCCTAGATTGTCAACTACAGGACTTTCATCTGTAGAAACATGAACATTCTCTATGTTCAAGAAATAATTACCCCTGCCTGAAGACTCAAACAAGAATTATGCTACAGGGGCCGACATTTGGGTGACCACGTATTTTGCCTCTTTTTTAGGGAGTAATCTCTTCATTACACTTTGGACAAAGATTCTTACCTCAGACAGGTCCATGCTTAGTTCTCCTCCCACGTCCTTACATAAATTTCATCCAAGCAAAATGCCATCGAATGCTGGGATGTTAGCCACCAAGACAGTCATCTTGATTCTCTTGTCTAAAAAGGCTGCAAATGCAAATTAGGCATCTTTGATTTGCCCTAGTTATGGTACTTGCTTGTTCTCCATGGAGAAACATCTTCCAAAGGTTTTGGTCAGTGTGAGGCCTAGAGAATCAGCTACTTTAGCAGGCATGACATTGTCAGATGCCTTAGAATCAATGATGTAATTGTTGAGTTGATAACCATTTATCAATAAGGAAACATAGAAAGGTTCTATTTTCCTGGGGCAATTAGAGGAGTAAGGACAAGATTATTTGGAATGGGCATGTTCTTTGGGGAATTAGAAATTATTTCTTAACCTCTTGTCTTGCAGGGATGGTTTGGTTCTTGACACATTAGACCAACTTATCCAATTGATCAGGATTGGACTGTAAATATTCAAATTTAGACATTTGTATTTTTGTCTTTTTGACATGATCGATTACAAATGGCTGAATTGAGCTAGGTATAGAGGAAGGTATTTCAACCTTTTGAGTTTTAAGAGGGATGGGAGGAGGGCTAGTTTGCCAAATTGAAATAGAAGGTGAAGGTGAAATTGATGTACTTACTTTTTTGGTGATCACCAGATCCTTTGACTGGTAAGGCAGAGTGGTTCCACGCTTAGCAATTGTAATTGTTGGTTGAGGTTGCTCCTCTATCTTCCATTTATCAGCTTGCTAGATTGATTGGTTTTTGGACCTGGTAAACACTGCATATGATCCATCAAAAGCTTCTCCTTTACTTCTGGGTTCATCCTAGTAGTTTAGGAAACCAATGTGGGAGTCACCAGCTGATTCTTCTTAATTTTATACAAGAAGATCAGCATCATTTTCTTGATTCAATTTAGGCTAGAAAGATAACTCTGATTTTGCTTCAAGATATCTCAGTATTGAATTGGTTGGTGGAGCTTCCACGGCAAGTTTTCCTTGTGGGGGAGGAAGATGATTTTATTGCTCTTGATTCCTAGCAGCATTGCCATGATATGACTGATTTGGAAATGTCCTTTTTGGCATATCTCTGTATGAAGGAGCAGAAGACATTCCTTGTGCCATTTACTTTTTGAGAGCAAGCAACTCATTTTCCAACTTTTGCACCATTAGATCTGTGGTCCCTGAAGATGAATATTTAGAAGATGATGAAGATCTATTTCTATTTAGATCTCTTCTTATCTTCCCTGCTAAGATGAGATCATCTTCTACCTCAGTGGCCAAATGTTGAGCTACAGCAAGATCTATTCGACCAGTACGTCTCAAAATAAAACTTAATTCAGGTAACTAAGAATTAATGAAGAAGCATTTGAGATTCTTAGCTGTAGGTTGAGTAATTATAGGAATTCTATTCCTTAGTTTGTCAAACTTGGCTATCAAGTCCCTCATTGGTTCATGAGGTTCTTTCTTCATCTGTGTAAGTTGAGCTAGAAGTGTAGTGCATCTTTTGTAGGTTTGAATCTAGCTTCAAACTTAGCTTTGAGGGTATTCCAATCACTTACTGACTAAGCCTATAGATGATAAAACTAATCTGTAGTAGCATCTTGTAATGTTTCTACAAATAACCTGACTATTACATCTTCAAATTCTACTCCAATTATGCCATAGGCTATGCTGAAGGCTGCAATGTGTTCATCAGGATGAACTTTCCCATCACCATAGAATTTGGGGAAATTCTTCCTTGAATAGTGCAGAAGCTCATGTAGAGGTGGAGTAAGATTGAGAGGACTAAAAGAATTACCCTAGGGGCCTTGAACTACCATTATATGACTATGAAAAGGGGGAATAACAAATCTCAGAGAGGTAATTATTGGCAAACCTTTATCAACAATAGAAGTGGATATTTCATTTGGCAATGGAAATCTAACTTTAGTAGGAGGAAATCTCTTGGTTCATTGGAGGTGAGATGGTGAAGGAAATAGATCAAAATTGCTTTACTATACTAACTAGAATACAGGGTCAATAATACCTTTAGCCCTTTGGCTTCATGTATACCTTAAATCTACTAGATTGTGAAACAAAAATGGAAAAGAAATGACCTTGCTTTAGTTTGAAGCTTGAGGCTTTAAACTGTGCATTATTTCCCAGTTAGTGTGGAGGTGAATGGTAAGGTTATAATAATAATGGGTAAAACATAGAAATGAAATGGAGTCTATAATGGATAATGGTAGAGACTGATTTCATTTGAAACTTGAGGTTTCAGAATGCACATAACTATCTCTCCAGTGGAGTCACCAAAAACTATTGCACGAGGTTGGGAGGAAAATTTTAACAATGGGAAAACACTAGAGTAGTTCATTCTTCCACAGCAGAGTACAATGGATAGGTAATAACAATAATGGGTTATATCCCCAGCAGAGTCACCAAAAATTATTGGTTGATTATTTTTTTGATCAACGTACTGATAAACAAAATAGGTCTGATCATCCAAAGTAGGAAGATTGGTTAGCCAAATGTGTAGGTTTACCACATCAAAAGGGGACTAATCTCTCCTCTCATCAAGGGGAAGTTCCCTATATATATATATATATATATATATAGAAAATAATACTCAAGGATAGGATAAATCATCCATCTCTCTTTTTTCAGAGATGATGCATGCAAATCAAAGGAGAAATCTTATGGATAATGATAGAAAGCACTCCTCTTCTTTCAGAAGTACCATTCAACAAACCACAAGAATATTCTTGGTAGTAATTGCAAAATGTAACCAAGGTCATAGTAACTAGGAAATTGAGATGTAGCACAAAGTCTCCACCTGAATTGCCCAAGAGTGAGATACGAAGGACAATGAGGGCACAAAGTCATCCCAAGGTCCTTTATACAGAATCAAAAAGAAAACACACTAAAAGCAATTGTGGAGGGCACAAAGTCTCTCCATAGTTGGATTCAGGATGCCTTCCTGACTACTTTCACTAATTATGCTTATTGAATTAAAGGAATAGAAAATATATTAAGGAAAAAGACATAAGAACAGTTTCCCCAAAAACAAAGATATCACAACACAAAGTCTGAAAAGTCACTTGATTTCTTATTCTAATAACAAAGTATGATCAACAACCTGAGCTCAAAGTCTCAGTAATGCCTTTCAATTTGGGTAGAGTTTTGTTTTTGATCATTAGAGAGAGAGATTTTTACAATAACAAGAGAGTCCCTTATATAGCCTCTTCAAGAAGGACTTGGGAATAGTAACACATCATGTTACATTGAATTTTGTTAAGAAGACATGCTAGAATTTAGGGTCATTTACTCATTTGCTTTTCTCAATGTAGAGAAATGAGTCACGCTATTAAAAGTTTGCATCTTTCAATATCCACCTAGCGGTCTACTTCTAGAAACATATCTGATGTGCAAATGTTTCTGGTCCTTCCTCATCATTCCTCATTTTTTGTTTATTTAAATTGGGTCCTTAATTCAATTTGATGCTCTTTTCCTTAGTCACTTCCTGCTAGTTTTGGCCTTAAAGCCGAATGCATTTGGGTCCATTTTGGATCGAGAAGAGCCCCCCGTAAGGGTATCTTCCCTTCGAGTGGTCTTCAGATGGCCTTCAAGCTTCTTTTGGTGGGTTTCTAAGTTCTTTGGCTCTTCTTTAAGGCTTTTCAAAATCAACGGCTATTTTATGAACCTTGAAATTGATGTTCATGCACCCGTCACTACATTTGAATTTCCAATGGCTAGTTCGTTGATCTTGACTTTGATGTCTTTAGGCGCATCACCCCTTGGAATTTCTTTGGATTTCTCTTGATTTGGCCTTTTTTGCTACTTGCTTCCTTTAGATTTCTTGTTTTGCATCCTTTCAAAGGGAAGGTGACCCTTTGGCTTTTGGGAAGTGTCCTTTTATTTAGTAGCCAAGAGTCCCCCGCAAGGGCACCTACCCTTCGGGGTCCTTCGGTGGCCTTTTATCTTCAGAGTCCTTCGGAGCTTTCCCACAGGCTTTTTCCATAGACATTTTCCCACAGACAAAAATTTTGCAAGAATTATTTTGGCTACTTTATCTTTGGCCTACAAAAATTCTTTCAGGCTTTTCTCCCACAGATTCCCCAAATTTCTTCAAACTTTTTGTCTGAAGGAATTTGTTTCTTGCCTTAGTCTTTCTATCAGGGAATTTTTTGGTCTTTTCTTTCTTTCAGAGGAAAAATTCTAAAGGAACTCTTTCAGACAATTTCCCTGAAGGAATTATTTCTTTGTTACTTTTGTCAGGGGAACTTTTTCGAAGGAAATCCCTTTGCTCTTTTGACCTTTGAATTAGTCCATTTGCCTCCTTCTTACCCTCTACAAGGGCTATTTGAGCTTGGAAATTTGCCTTAGTTAATTTTATGTGAATTTCAAATTGTGACACATGGTAGCATCTGCTGCTCTTAGAGACAAAGTGAAATGAGGGTCGAAAGATGACACTTAGTAGCATCGGTTGAGTTCTGTCAAGTTTTTGCTCACTTCCCTCCATAAGGGTTATAGGCCTTGGTTCACCACCTTCTGCAAGGGTTGTTTGATCCTTTGGCTTTAGGGCAGCCCCTTGAACCTACTAATTGAACCAACCGATTGAACCAACTTTGGTTCAATGGTTCAATGGTTCATTCCCTTTAACCACTTGAACCAAGATTCTTTGAAACAAGCCTCGTTGAACCTGTTGAACCTTTAACCTTAAACCCATTGAACCTTTGAACCAAAGTGGTTCAATGGTTCATTAGTTCAATCATTTCATTCTTTTTATTTGGCTAAGTCCTTTTAATCTTTTTAAACCAAATGCATTGAACCATTTGGTCGTTGAACATGTGAACCAAAGTGGTTCAATGGTTCAATGTTTCAATGGTTCAAGCCTTGGAAACTTGTTCTTTTGAATGAACCTACCTGTAGAATCCTTTGAACCTGTTGAACCTTAAACCCATTGAACCCGTTGAACCAAAATGGTTCAAGGTTCAATGGTTCAATCCTTGCTATCTTGCCGATGAACTCTTTTGGTTGAGCCTTGTCATTGAACCAACTTTGAAATCACCTATGTGTTGAGAGCTTGCTTCTTTCCTGTAGAGTCCGTAGATTCCTGCCTGTAGAGTCCATAGATTCTTGCCTGCAGAGTCTGCAGATTCAAGCCTATATAGTCCATAGATTCAAGCCTGTAGAGTTTGTAGATTCTTACCTATAGAGTCCATAGATTCAAGCCTATAGAGTATGTAGATTCCTTCTTACAGAGTCTATAGATTCAAGCCTATAGAGTCTATAGATTCAAGCCTGCAGAGTCTGTAGATTCCTGAGAAGCTTGAAAAATGAGGAATTTGAATGTTTGGAACAAATTTCGAGAAGGGCAGAGGTTATTTTGGTCTGAGGACAAAAATAGTTCAAATGTTATCCCAAAAATGAGTGATATTTTTGGTGAACAACAATGCCTACAACTATTTTTAACAAGTTAGGTTTGACTATAGAAAAGTCCAAGAGGGTAGTTTTGTAGCTATACAAGAATATAGTTTTAGTTTTTAGGGAGTTATTGATTATTAACATGCATCTAGGTTTAGAGCTACATATCTAATAGTATATATAAATTTTGTTCATTGAAATTAGTGAGGCTTATGTCCTATTATTAAGTCATGATTGGTCAAAGGCATTTAATAAATATATAGCAACATATTTATCATATATGTGGCTTCCTTGAAAAGGAGTAACTAATCAGATTTGAGCTAATTAGAAACCAAAGATGAATCAATTGATTATGGAATCTAACATAAAAAAATATAATTTTATATTTTCATCCTCACATGTATATGTCTATACATTTACTACAAAGCATAAGCCTCATGAATAAGAATTTAAAGGACCTTCACAATTGTAAACACTTCATTTAAATGGAGCCAGATCTAAACAAGGCTCAAGTGTTGGCATAATATTGATCAACATAGATGGGAAACAATACCTTATTACATATAGGTTTAAATTTCCTTATACCAATAATTAGGTTGAGTATTAATCTCTAATTTTGGTTTTAATTTTTGTTAAACATGGTGCCAAGAAGTTGTTGATATCTAGAAATTTAGATCTAGTTGTCAATTATATCAGAAGTAAATATCAGTGTAAATTTCTATAGTTGAAAATATATAAACATAAGGCTTGGGATATGATTGAGTGATTTAAAACCTTCAACATCAATTCCATCCCAAGGGAATAAAATTACATAATATATTCACTGACCACTTGAACTAACAATATAAAACCACTGTAAGAATTTAAAATGTATAAGTTTTATGTGGAGATGGTCCCTTATCCCTTAGTAACAGATAATGTGGAGAAATTTCAAATGGTTAATGATGATCAATAGATTATATATTTTATGAACAATTCTAGATCCTTTTAATCACAAATAATAAATGAAAAATACTTTGAGCACATGAATAAATAATACCTAGGTTATGATGATATTTTATAACTCAAAGATAATTGAATGTGTATGGGAATGGTATAATTGGAAATGGATTTTGACATTAATTCCATAGGTTAATAAACTTAAATAGCCAAAAATAATTGAATATAAGTTAATAAATGAAAATCTATGAAATGATGAACATCCTTAGTATATAAACATTGGCCTGAGTTATTATAAGAGAAATGAAGATTGAGTAATTTGTTCATTGAATACAAGGATGAAATTTATTAGACCTACAAAGATATAAAAATATTTTATCCCATATTAATTACACATACCATTCCTATAAATCAAGGAATTAATCCCTTCAAAAAATATCAAAGGCTAATGAATCCAACTCTAGAACCTCTCATTCAGACATAATTTTAGAAGTGATTGGAATCTAAGATTGTGTTCCCAATCAAGAATTCCACTTGGGTTACCAATTTAGGTCCTATCAAAAATAAGAATGGTGAAATTAGGTTATTCATTAATTTTATGAACCTTAATGGAGTATCATAAAATAATACTAATCATTTTCCCTCCTTAGATGAGGTGATCCATATGGTCAATACGTCTGAGATGATCTCATTTTTGGATGGTTTCTCAAGATATAATCAAGTATTAGTAAAAGTAAAAGATCAAATGAATACTAATTTCACTAGGAAATAGGGAACTTTTTCACATATAATGATTCATTTTAACCTAATTAATGTAACAACAACCTACTAGCATGCCATGCATTTTACCTTTCAAGAACTCATTGTAAAATTCATCATAATTTATATGGATGATCTCACTATGTTTTTCAAAGAACATAACTGACCTTGTTACTCACTTGAAGAAATTATTTGATAGGTGTAGGAGGTATAGAGTGTCACTAAATCTAAAGAAGAACATATTTGGATTTACATAAGGTAGACTCCTTGGCCATGTCATTGCTAAATATGGGATTTCCATTGATCCTAAATTAATCTAGGCCATTTCAAAGATAATCCCTTCTAACAGAAAGAAAGAATAGAAGTATTTATTTAATGAGATAAGCTTTATAATAAAGTTTATTTTTTGTTTTTTAGAGATTTTAAATCCATTGAATGCCATGTTAAATCAAGATGCTAAAATAGAATGGACAATAGACACCAAGAATTCATTTTAAGATATTAAGACAACCATCACTCAAGATTTAATTTTGATTAGCCCTGATTTTACTAAAGATTTATTTCTGTATTCATTTGCTTTAGAACATACTATACCAACAGCCTTTATAGAAAAGGTAGATTATAATGAATATATAATTTCCTTCATGAGTAATAATTGAAAGGATGCAAAATTGAAATATGAAATTATATACAAGAAAATATATGCCTTGATCAAGGTAGTGAATAAATTTAGGAACTATATTCTCCAAAAAAACATACGCCATTGTTATAGACCTTATTTTCAATCTCATTATTGGATAGAATGAATTAGGTGAAAAGAGTAGTAAATAGATGGATAAATCACAAAAAAATGATCATGAAAATAAACCCACCAAGATGATATGAGGTCAAGGAATCATCCATCTCATGACTAAGATACATCCATGTATTCACATTGACAAGATAAAAAGAACATAGGTATCTTAAGGTGACTTATATGCCCACATTATCCATTAACTACATATATGTAAATGTCCCCTTGAGTTGAAGAAAGAACAGAGATTATCCCTCGGGCTCAAATCAGCTCATTACATGATTAAAAAGGAAATTTTCTACAAAATCAATTATGGGGTCATATGCTTGAGGTGTATCTTAAGAGAATAAAATATAGATATCCTATCTAATTTACATTAAAATATATGTAGAGGACATCCTTTAGGAAATGCTATAACTCACAAGATCCTGAGGATAAGATACCATTAGCCTACTATTTTAAGGATGCTCACAATCATGTTAGGAAATGCCATGTGTGGATAAAGAATACATAGAGGGGAGGTTAGTCTTGTGTTATTATAATAAATAAAACTCAAAACAACATAATAAAATCCTAACATCTCTAGCCTAAACACTAGGTACAGCTTAGGTAATAAACATGCATAGGAAAACACAATTAAAACATAAAAGAACACACTCTTTTACCTTCCTTGGAGCTCCATATGGCTTGTTGAATGATTTTCTCAGCTTGTAGATCAAGAAGTATTTGACAATGAAGCTTTCTTGGATCCTTATCTCCTTGGAACCTTGGATTTGATTGATTGGCTTAAGATTTGGGAATGATAACATTAATTGCATGAGGCTCATGGAGTAAATCATGCATAATAACTCTATAGTACCCAAGCTTAGAAATGAAGGGGTTTGGCCTTGTATTTATAGCCTCAATAATTAAATCTCACCCAAGGTGAGTTAAGGCTGAGTCTAAACATGGAATGGGTTCAAAATAACCCTAGGTGAGTTGAGACTAACTCTAGTTGAGTTAATAGTTGTCATGTAATTATGATTTTTAAAGATCTTGATAATTCATAAAGGCAATGATGGAAAAACTTGATATTTTGATTTTTAGAAATCATATTTTTAGATATTCATTATTTTTAAATGGATAATTTAGATAATAATTTAATATTATTTAACTTGTTAATTCATTTTGATTAGCATTTTTTCTCTTTCAAGATTTGATCAAGTGCCCCACTTAATGTACCCATAGGCCAAATTGATAGTTGTTATGTCACAAGGTGATTAGGGATGAATATATGAGAGGTTATTGTTGTATATGGACTAGTATCCCAAATAATGATGCCTCAAAATGGTTTTGAGCATTGATGATTGATGCATGGCAAAATATGGTGCATTCAATGATTCTTAGGCTTAATTTGTAATGGTTGGTAAAAATCAGTCTAAAGTTTGGTTGGAAGCCAGTTGTGGCTAGTTTTGTATGTCTACACCATGAATTTCAAGTATTTGTAAATATGAAAGTGTTGTAACATATAATTTCACCCTTGTGAGAGGGTTATTTAGGCTCTCTCACTCCTAGCTACAAAATGGGATCAATTGCAAGCTGTGGGTATCATGTGATGAGGTTAAACCTCCATATAAGGTTGGTTCCTCTTGGCAGATCACCTAAACTACTAGTTTTGACTTGGAAAAAGGTAAAATGGATAATTGAAAGCATACAAAGGTTGATACACCAAAATGAAAGACAATCCAAATTGCTTGAAATTAATACTAAGGAATATCAAAGATAACCTTCACTCACACAAGCTTTCAAATTGGTCATTTTGCATCAATATTTCTATATTAAGCTAACTAGACAATAGATGAAGCATAAAGGAGTATCAAAACTCAAATTATACCTTCATTAATGATCAAAATAACATACATTTAGACATGTAAACACCTTGAAATACATATAAAAGGGAAAGAAGGACAATCACTAAGGAGGAACAATCATCCATAAAGTAATCATGCACAAGCTAACTAGAACACTAGATGTAAGCAAAGATATAGGTAAAATAAGTTGTCTTAGTAATTCAAAATTTTATTTTTAAAAATTTTGATAGGGTTTTGCCTTATCAAATGAGAGTGTATTCTTATAATGGAGAAGAAAAGGGATATGTAGGAGAAGAGGGATGGAAGAGGAGAAGAAATCTCTCAAAATTTAATAAATGTAATTCAACCACATTCCATGGAGTCTTAAAACCCTTAAAATTAATTAATCACTAATATTTACTTATCAAATTAACCCTCCAAGGTCAAAAGGATCTTCAAGCTCTCCTATTAGCTTAAAAAGGCACTACAGGACGAAAATTCTTTAAGAAAGATGACATCACACTCCACTAACATGAGGAAATTTTCCAAACATCTATAAGTCTTATTAATGCTCCAATTTTTTCCCTAACTCCCAAAAATCCTCCACTTGACTTATAGACCCCATCTCCACTTAGTTTGTGTTGGGTTACTTGACAACATGGGTAGTCATTCTAGCATTTAATGCTTGCATTGATCTTGAAGGTTAAATTTGAGTATTTTATATTTTTTCTCAACTCATATTTTCTCATTAAACCTAAGAAATACACCATTGAACCTAAAAATCTCTTAGACTTCATTGATGGAGGTCTTCAAGCTCAAGCTATGTTCAACTAGATATCCTAGATCTTGTTCCCAAGGCCATCTGTCACCATGAAAACCACTTTTGGACCTATAAAAAGATTTCAGGAATCCATATATTTCCTATGAGGAATAAAATTAATATTTATGCCACCTTTAAGACCTAAAACAATGGTGTAAATCTCCATTAAACCTACAACCATGCACAAATTGTTAAAAAACTTGGGTTTTTGACATTTTAACTTAGTAAATCACCCTATAAACACATAGGAATGTATCATAGTTCCATGTAATGGTGATTTAGGTTGTATTAGTCTTATTTCATTAATTTATACCATTTATTTCTTTGGAGACCTAAAAAAATGGGAATTTTAAGCCATTTTGGGCCTTCTAGGCACCCACATGTGCCAATTTATTTTTTAAAATAGGTAAAAAATGATATTTAAATATTTACATACATTTAATATATGGTTTCCAAGTGATTATAGGTAATTTCATGGGCTTATGTGCTTAAATTTTCAAAACTAATCAAAATAAGGTCTTTGGTAGCTCAATTAGGTTTACCTTCTTAGTGATTGTTCATAAAATGTATGCATACATTCAAGAAATTATTTACATGGATATTTATTAAACATACCCCTTCAATTTTTTTGATAATCATGGGTTCACATGTAAAAGGTGTACAAATATACAGACGTAAAAAGTTTGTTTGTGTGGTTTTGCATGCATTCTGGACTTGCTTATAGTCATAAAGGTAGTTCATAAAACTCATAACCTCAAAAAACCTCAATAATTAATTATTTCATGTATATACTGGTAATAAAAACATAATAATTTTTTTTCCCAATTCCTTATGGGATGAAATATATGAGCATTTGAAGAGGGGGCTCAAACTAGGTGTCAAGACTTCAGTAGTTTAAATTATCTCTTTGAGACTAAATTGAAATTTCCATTATATTTATCCAATTTAAAACAAATTTATTGTTCATTTAAAAACTCAATAAATAATATTATACTTTAAAAACTTTGAAACAAGAAAAAATTTCAAACTATGGACATAACCCTATGTGATCTTTCTCTTTTAGCTAGCCCTGAAGGGCATCCTTATGTGAAACCATGAATTTTTTAAATATTATCAGGTGTATGAATAATTATAAAAACATTAAAATAAATTAAAACTCTCCTTAAAACTCAAAAAACTTTTGTTATACCTGTACTTTTTAAAAACCTTCTAAACTCTAGTGGTGACTGTCAACAAACAAGCACATGGCTATAACAAAAAAAGAGGATAATTACACTATGGGTTTGGACTATATAATATTATTTATGATTATAAACACTAATTAACATAATTTTTACCAAGTTTAATATTTATATATTAACTATAGAGAGCTCAAAACTCATTTTTCCTAAAAATTAGCTAGTGGGTTACTTGTGTACATTATGATTATGACTGCAGGAGGTCTATAATAAAATAGTGACTATTTCCAATATCAACGTGAAATTTAATATGGAATTATTAATTTTATATGGTCATTTAGATAATTATTACCAATTTTTATATATTTAATCCACCTATAGATGCTCTAAAATCACCAATCTCTCCAAGAATGTCAATGGTTGCCTAAATTTCACTTAGAAAATACCTCAACTCTGACATAAAATAAGGGTATATCCCATATTTATCATTATAAATTTAATTTATTTATTCATATAATAGGTCACAAGTATCTTATATACTGATTTTGTAGGTTAGACCACCTCTCTAGCATCTTCAAACATTCAGTTTCTTCACATTAGCCCTCAGGCTAGGATTATGTGCTCTAGTCTTAGACTACATGAGAAAATGACTTAGCATATTAGTGTTGTTAGATTGTGATGAGATAATTATTTAGAGTTAAATTATCATATTCATATATCTATAAAACCTTTTAACCTTCATAAGGAAATCAATCCTTCCATACACACCTAATTAGGCCTATTGGTTGTAGGGTCATGATTTCAATATTGAGGACTATCATCTCATAGTTTATGATGTATTAAAGACACCTTCATTAATTTCATGTCCTTAAAAAATATTAACTCAACTTAAATTTAATCCACAAAACAAATTCTAATCTTTTAACTCATACTCCTTACCTTAGAGCCAACCTTGACCCCATGCCACTATCTAAGCCAAATGAGGGTGGTTGTAGGTCATCATTCCTAGTATTGATATAGATGGAGATTATATTTGCATCTTAAGGATGATTTTTATCAATATAAAACCAATTCCATATTTTTTCTCAATATATTTTCCTATTTGATCTTTTTATAATCCCATATAACCTTCATTCAAACATTGTCATCATCCTTCTTTAGTATACATTGGTATAGTTGTAGGTGACTAATTTGATTGAGGACCCTTTCAGGTGTTAATTTACCTTAATAAACTTATTTCAATCTCCTTTAATTTTATTAGGGTCACTAATCCATCATTTTTTATCATAGACCCCGTATTCATTGATGACTAGGCAGTTTATCCTTTAAGCATCATAACTAGTATTTCAAAGTACCAAACACAATTGTAGGTCATGTTCTAAAAATTGAAACCCTATATGTTTTGATTTATGCTAAATAAACTATATACCATTCCTTTTATTATATTTGAGGTCATAAGAACCTATTTCACCCTTGGATGCTCTCACTTAATATTTTGAGATGATGTCTTCAACCTACACCTAATTAGTCATCAAAATCACTTTAGCATGGATGAGGTGATTTTCACTTGTCACTTGGCTATGGGAAGGGTCAAAGTTATCTTTAGATTTATTTAAAACCACCTTTATTTCCACTTTCTCCTCAAACACCTAAACCTTTCCTTCTATGTAGTGTTTGATCTCACCCCTTCTTATCATGACTGAATATGGATAATCCTATGTCTTGTACAAATTATGATAGTCCAAACATGGAATGTGAGGTATATTTGATGTAGAGAAACCTTTCCCAAAGTCTAAACCCTACAATGTATGCCTATTTGTTTCTACCTTAAGGTCTACCTTGTAGCCCTTTTTGAGGTTTTCCTAATTATATAGATAAACCATAATGATTTATCCAAATTTGAGACTCAATTCCACCACCCTCTATTTATTTTCCTCTATCCACAAGTTTTCTTGGATCAAAACATCCTCTAGAATGCTTTTCTATCCTTAGGCCTCTTCCAATTAGGTCTCTCTAAGTGATAATGACACACACTCCACTTTATCCATACCCTACCTATCTGTACAAGGTTTAAACCTCTTAAATATATTATAACACCTTGAAAACTTGTCAATTAAAACGTTTTGACTTTTTTTACTGGTTACAACTCCTTTAAATGGTTTTTTTGGCCTCAAAACCCTAACTCAAGGTTTCTTGATTCTATACAGACCTGAGAGGGGTAATTAAGGGATATTGAGATATGTGAGGAATTTTTATGCACTATGATATTTTATTAACCTATTTAAAACCCTAACACAACCTTTTAAACCATTATGAAATCTCTATAACTCTTCTAAACATTTTTATAGACTTTTTTGCTTGACTCTGCAGGATTACTAGATTGGTTGTATGTGTCTTTTCAAAGATTGAATTTTGAGCATATATGAGATTTTAGGGAGATATTAAATATTATTAGGACCTTATATAGTTATAGAAATACCACATTCATCATTTAATAAATCTATAACTTTTAATTGACTCCTTCCAACTCTTCCTTCTCAACAGTTCATTCCATAACTCTACCTTTCACATAGTTTATCTCTAAATGATATGAAGTATATCTTGAGAAAGATTTTATATATGTAAAACCAATCACTTATTGGTTTTAAATATATTATTTTTTACTTAACCTGATCATAACCCATTAATAACTTTGATTTGGGCCTCATCAACCTAGTTTTCAAGGCACTCATAGCCATTGCTAACTCTACCCTTACTAGCTTTAGGTGATCATTTTTGGGTCTTTTGACTGAGTTGTTAGAGGATACCTTTGAGATATATGTTTAGTCTAAATTCATGATTTTTATAATTATATTTATCACTTTCAAACCACATGTGCTTCAATGTACCCTCATTTGTCTTCAAGCTTTAACCCTTAAACAAGAATTTTGTCTTCTCAGCTAGTTGTAGATGCCTATTTGACTATGTTTTATGCATTTGTCTATCGGTATGGAACTTATAGGAGTGACTTGACTATTATTTGACTTTAATTTAGGTAAAAATTCACCTTAAAACATCTCTATCATTAATTATACCCAAGATTAAGGATTTGATGCTCACTCTCAAAACTCAAAACACTAAACTTTCTTGGAAAGGTAGTTTGACTGTGTTTCAATGATTTTTAGGGTTAGTTCACATTCTAACTAGGACTCTAATGGTCCTCTAAAATGTTTGAGGATTTTAATATGTTTTAAAACTCATTCATATTTCCTATCCAATATTTTTAGTTTACCTCTTACCCTCTTTACATAGTATAATACTTAGAAATTGTGGGTTGTCTTGGTAAGGTCATCTATGTGTTAATCATGGCAGTAGGTGGTCATTTCAAGGATGAACTTGATTTTATAATTTCTTGGTTAAATATTATTCAAACCCTAAACTTATTCATATTTCTATTTTTTTATGAACCTTCAATGATCATGAGACTCTATCATACACTATTATTTTTTGATACTCTTTGCTACTTGGAGATGGATGTATCCTTTTGAGAAATATATAGGTGATGATTCTAGTTGTTATTGGGACTACTTTCCTATAATGGGTAACCTTCCTAAGATGTTATGAATCACTTAATAACATTCCTCACTTACCTTTCCATTCAAAGACTTGACATACCTCTTTTACTAACAATACTAGAATCCATTGATAACTTGACCTCACTATTTAGGCCAAACATATGGCTACAAGTACTCACTTAGGTGTTTGTATAGAATGAGTAATATGTAGGAACATGAGATATATCAGGTGTATACTTTGGAATAAGGTCATTATGTCTATTATATACTTTAATTTTGTATTAGAAGTACCTTACAAATCTTTCAGTCATACTTATAACCTTCAAAGAGACTTCCTTAACACATTGAAACTATGTTTACACTTCAAATAGGTCTATAGATGCTTTAAGAAGGTCTTGACATGCCAAAAATGGCTTAATATCTCATTTAGTGATCTTAGCCCTATTTAAATAGTCCATGAACCTATTCAAAGCTTTTAATTAGGTTCAAAACATCTTTCATATCTCTATCAACGCCTTATCTTGAAAAAATGAATGATTCTCATATAGGCCTAACTATGTATAGAATTTGATCCTTTTATGGACTAATAGAGTTTTAGGTCTTAAACTTGACAAAAAGAAACTTCCAAGACAACTCTAATACCCATACCCTTGCTTGAAGTTATTTTCTATCTCAACCTTCCCTCAAACACCCAAAATTCTCCATGAAGGCTAACCTTGGTCTCACCTATCTTTAGTATAGTTGTATGTGTTGATCTTAGGCCCTCAAGACTGCAATATATATATATATATATATATATATATATATATATATATATATATATATATATATATATATATATATATATATATATATATATATATATTCAAGTACTTAACCTTAAAAATATTCCCACTACTCCTCTTTACCCTGATCTCTCATGAAAACAATCTTTACTTTCACTTATTAGTGTCAAGCCATGATAGTTGTAGGTGATGATTCCACATTGTAAAGACTGGAGAGAAGTAAGAGGTTGTCATAAATATAAAAGATGTCTTGAGACCTTGATTAAACCTTTATTACCTATCATTAACTTGAGGAAGCATAAAATCACCATAAGGAGGTTTGAATAACCATAAAAGAAAGACACATCTAATTACCTTAAACAACTCAAAAATACCTTAATCTCTACTTATAAGGGTTTAGAAAGGTTTTTTCTTGATCAAGACAATATTTTCATGATTGGATCTCTACATTTGCATTAGTAATGTGAAATGGATGATGATATAATTAATTGGTGCTCATTAATTTCACTTAAATTAACTCTTAAAACCACTCATTATCTCTTTTCATTCTAAGATAGGGTTAAGACTATTGTAGATGGTGTTTTTCCATATAAGACTAGTCCTCATTCGACTTATCAAAGCTTTGATGAACTATTAAGGCTTGATTAGAAATTCTTACTTGAGTATTTTGTTGTGACATAATTAATTTGAGTGTCCATGAGCTTGAAATGATCTTCTTAATATAGAAGAAAATAATACTCAGACTTATGTCACCTTGAAATGAAGACTAACTTACCAAAATGTCCCAAAGGAGGTTGCATTCAACTTGGAGGATCAAAAATATATAATTAAATGAAATAGGTGTGAAAAAGACTTAAAAATTTAATTAATAACTCTAGAATATGAATTCACTTATTTGATAACCCAAGTCCTCTAAAATTGATCAAATGGACTATTCATAAGAACATAGGAAACATGTTTTATGCCATAAGTACCTAATGGAAGGAGTTACCTAATGAAACAAAGTGTAATAAGTCCTATTTTACCCTAAATTAACTCCCATAAAACCATTACTTTTCATGATATCTTTAAGTGAAAAAAAGTAAGAAAACTTGGACCTTATCTGGATGAATAGGCCATCTCGACACCCTTGCACTATTAGTGATTATTCATAAAGATTAGGATATGAAAATTATAAACAATACCAAAAATTGGAAGGCCACTATGGTACCTATCACTTCCCAATATATTATATCCCAATTCTCTTTCTCCTAATCGTACCAAGTGAAAACTTGAGGCCCTCTTAGAGTTGTCTAATACTACACCAAAATGGTTTTCTCTTAGCATGAAGAACCAAAATCTTTCCTATGTAATACAAAACTTTGGAAAGTTTTTATATGATTTAAATTACCTTTCATTCATTCTTTAAATCTTATGAAGTTGTTAAATCTCCATTAATGGTAGAAAGCTTATTTCATGCCTAATTTGTAGCCAATAGGTTTTCCTTACCTCCACTAGTTCTTATGATTTGATCTAATTTAAGAGGCCTAATATAAGATATTATGGATACCATGGATGATTTAATATGATATATAATCTTATTTACTAAGATAAAATCTCAAAAACATGTTCAACCAAGGCTCCAAAAGGCTTTAAAATGCATCTTTTTGCTCCCAAACTCCTCTCCTCCACTTCAAATGACTTTAAATAGAATTAAAAATGTTTAAATAGGTATAAAACACTATAATGAGGTGGAAGTAATTAAAATCCAATATGACTTCTTCAAAATTCACTTTTTTAATTAAAATTTCTATTTAGAAGTTCTTCAAGACACCATAATGAGGTGGAAGGAATTTGAAACCAATATGACTTCTTCAAAAGCCACTTTTTCAATTAAAATTTCTATTTAGAAGTTCCTCAAGTCATCTAATGCACTTTTGAGGGTATTTTTGTGAAATTAGATTCTCTAGACATCATTTTTGACTTGTTCAAATATATGACACTTTTACAAACCTCATTCATGTCCCTAAATCTTCAAACACCTTAGAAACTAGCTAGACCCTTCAATTACAGTTCAAAACCCATTTCTAGGCCTTTTCATTAAAATCTTCAAATTCATTTTAAAAATTGCTAAAGTGTTTCAAAAGAGTGTAGGGAACATGAGGTAGGATCATGAAGTTTGTCTTATCTTTCCACCATGTGATCATCCACTACACTAGGATTATACATAGTTCCTCACACCACCCCAAGACCTTCTAAGATATTGCACTACATCATCAAATTAGGACTAGAGAAAGGCTAGTCGTGAAGGCAAAAGGTCAATGAATGGTCTTAGGGGAGTGGATTGATCCATATAGTAAAAAATTTTATATGTAGGCCAATTTTGGCTGATAAGAAGTATACACATTCATGTTACTACATATTATGATTTAAGGACATCCTTTTACTCAATGGTCTCAACTTTGTTGGAGTGATCAATCTAAATTCTTCAGTAGGACACAAAAAAAAATAGATACTATATATTCTACTAGGTAGATATAGGTTATGGCTACAAATAATTCTATAGCTTAATACATCATTAAATTCTTAAAGAAAAACATATTGAATAGACTTAGAACTCTAATTTCCTTAGTCTTTGATAATGGTCTAGCCTTTCAATCTATAGAATTTATTGGGTTTATTGGGCGAGTCTAAAAAAATATTACCACCAAGTTTTATTTGAATTAATATCCATAAGGGAATACATTATTGTATTCCACTAATAAGAATTTGATGGATACCATCAATAAATTATCATAATACAAACTAAGAGAATAACATATATTGTTAAGGCATTCACTATGGGCAGACAAAGTAAAGCATAAGCACCCTCAAGGGTTCACCTTTATTTCTAGTATATGGACAAAAACTAATGGATTCCATTGCTCTCAAAATTACAATGTATCAGTTCATGTATGGGAGAGGATGAAATATTTAAGTCAAGGTTACTATGCATAGTCCATATGGAAGACACATAAATTATGTCATTGAATAAATTCAACAAGCACTATGAAATTATCAAGAGGTGGTTAGATAAAAGATCTAAAATTAGATATTTCATGATTTTAGACTTAGTAATTTTATGGGGCAATGCACATGAAAATAGAGGACAACGTGATAAGTTCACTCCTTTGTGGATTGAGCCAAATCAAAAATATGAAATCCTAGGTAACAATTTTTTTCACTTAAACAACCTCTAAGATAACTATTATCACCCACCACACCCCATTTTCAAGTTTAAAATAGGAACCCATTAATATTAGAAAATATATTTTTTTGTGTCCATATAAACCTTAGGGATTTTAATATTGACTCAATATGCATAATCCTAAGGTTGTTTTTGAATTCTAATTCAATTTCAAATTTATTAGAGGAAAAGAAAATTAAAGTTAAGTATGAGTTATATTAATATTTTATATTCTGCCTTTAATTTTATTTTAATTAAAAATACTTATATATATATATATATATATATATATATATATATATATATATATATATATATATATACATGGTTTACAATTTAACAACTTATAAGGCTAACATGATATGTCTTAGTTTATTCTTTATTTGTCTTTTATCTTATGCAAGCTACTCCACACTTGATTTTTTTCCATTTCATCTATCAAAACATATATGGGCTCATCTAGTCCTACTACACAACATTTATCTATTCATTCATGGCCCTTAATGACCATCCAAGTCTTTATTTAATTTGGATCCTGAGATTATGATGTGTCATCATTATACTCTATTGAGTTCATCTATCATTTGACCAAATTTTTAGGTCATCTAGGTAAATAAATCACTAGGATCATGACAAGTGTCACCATCCCACTAATACATAACCTAATGGTCAAGACAAATCATGAAGTCATCTTGGAAAACGGGTCACTAGGATCATTCTAAGTGTCACCATCCCACTAACCTAGAGATCAAATCAACAATTATATATTTTATGGCCATCCAATCTAGAAGAGTAGTGAATGCCATCCACATGTCATCATCTTGGAAACTCACAATTTGACATATTTAGAGTTTAAATGTAAAGTTTAATAATCTAATGGAGTAGCAAGAGCTATATTCATTTCATAATCAAGCTAACATGTGGTATAGGTAGCATCAAATAAATATATTTTCACTCTAAGCAAATGGATCATCAAGTTTCTACCAAGTGTCATCATACCACTTACCCACGGCCAAAGAAAATAAGTATAGAGGGATAAAGTCTAGTAATTAACAGATGAGTGGAATATAACCACATGTATCTAATCCAAATATGTAAATGAAAATACATGAAACCAAATATATAAAAAGGTAAGAGAAGGACATCTATCATAATAAGCTGACAAAACACCAAAAAATAGTGAAAAAAACACATGGCAATAGAAAATGACAATATGAAACAAAATTCAAATAAGAAAATTAAAATAGGGAATGGAGAAAAATCCTTTATTACAATTAATTTTCATGAATTGAAAATTATTATAGCCAAAATTTTCACCCTATATAATTAAATTAAACCTTATCAAATTTGGGATAACATGAACTATCTTTTCATATAGGCAAATAGATACAAGAGATAGATCTCTATATTATGGGTTAGCTCCCTTTATCTATCTTTAGGATCACACACTTCACTATAATAATCACTATTTGGGGTAAAAATGGAATAAGTAAACATAACAGTAACCTAAAATAATGGATTTTATACACCAAATATATCTCCACAAACATACCTGCATTTGCACTAAGAAGGCAGACTACTAAAACTAATCTCAACTCAAGATTATTCTAGCATAAGTATTTCTACATGGAGGTAGATTTCCATGAAATTCCATAGATGGGTAACTATGAGGTATGATATTAGACACTTATAATCTCCATCACACTTTAAAATACACCTAGAAAACATATACACATCATGAGACTTGTTAGAAGAGATGTTACTCACACAATGCATATAAGAGCAAAATGGAAACAATGAAAAAACATTCATCACTTGTCATCCAATGAACTACTTGACATACTTAGGCAAGAATTGTAGAGACTAAATAAACTTAAGAAATTTATTCAAAGGAAAAACAAGATGTCAAACCATGAGGGCTTTACCATACTAATTTTGGATTATTTATAATGCCAAAATGGCTTTAATATATAGAGCATAAGAGAGGAGAGAGAAATATTGACATTTAAGGGTCACCATGACAAGTTTCAAGTCTTGAATACTAGTTAAAATTCAAGAGAAGGAGCTATAAAATATTTCATAGAGATTCCTTCAGTAATTTTCAATCACAAACATGACATCTCCTTAAATTTGGCATATGGATACCTCATTATCTTTCTTAAAATCTCCCTTCTCAATGAAGAGTACACTTATATGTTAATAACAATATTAGAGTTAATTTACACATATAATATAACTTGGGAAGGTGGAAAAAATATTTTTGAAGTCATTATATGCTACATAACTAATAACCTTCTCTTTGACACTTGTTGTTCACTTCCTTATAGTTACTCACTAACCCTTTAAGACTGAAATTGCACACTTGTCAACAGGGTAACCTATAGGTGCTTAAGGATATTCTATGTAATAATTTGAGACACATATTCATACCTTATTTTTATTATATTCCATTGGGTATAACTCAATAAGATTCAATATTACACTCTTCATCTCCAATTTAGGCAGTCACCTTGCTTCTTACTATTCTATTCAAGACTCCTACAACAAAATGATTAGAAGAGGGATTTAAATACATTAATAAGGTTATAATGGGATATAAGGAGTTGTAAAACATCTCTACACTCCTTCTAAAATGTATTTTATTCATTTGTTTCTTTATGCACCTCCAATTCTACTCAATTATTATAGAAAACATAGAATTCACCTCATTCTTATAAGTTGTGGTACAAAAAAATTGAGTGTTAAGGAGTCTAAGAGAGTATAAATTTGATCTAAATAAATTTCCATGTCAATTACCCCATTATGTATCCATTTTCATTCATATTTTGTTTGATAGGCTTGTATAAAGATTTTAAGAGGGTTTTACGTCATTTTGGTTGTTAACAATGATTCATAAAGATTAAGCCCTAAACCCTCAAACCAATGCCACTGAGTTTTAGTTCAAAAACCTCCTAACCTACCCATAAGTTCCTGAGACACCATGTACATTTTCCATATATATATGAGTGAAATAATTTGGCTCTCGAGATCTTACTATGCATTCTGGACACATCTTAGGCAAATTTAAGCCAAAATTACCAGTTTAAAGTTGATCTATACAAACTTTTTGGCCTTATCAATCCTAAAATATCCAATGAATGATCTAAAATTTATTATTAAGGTCATATGGTCATATGAATGACATTAGAAACCTGATGGTTCATGCCTAGTTCTTAGGCCTAATAGGCATAGACTATGTATTTGAGTATATGATCACTTTTCAATGGTCCTAGTGATTATAGGTTCTCTTCAACACTCATTTACATTAAAATAAACCCTTTAAATAGTCCCACACTAATTATAATTTTCTTCATTTTATATGTTTACCATTCATGTATTATTTCTATAGGTTGCCTTGATTATTGAGTGCCTCTAGTCTGAGATAAAATAGAAAGAAATTTCTTTATTAGTCTAACCCAAATGAGACCATGGAGGTATTTATCAACTCATTATGAAAATATATCAAATTTCAGATCCGTATCACACTTCTAGAGCCTTCAACATCTCAAAATCTCAATATTAGCTTCAAGGTTTGTGACTGTGTATAAGGCTTTACTTGACTGAGCATGGAATTATAAACCTATTTATTTCATATTCACTTTGATTATTTGCCTTTGAGAATCACATGGAAATGTGATATCATCATTATGAGAGTTTTTTCAATGTGGTCATCCATCTTACACCTCTATCAAACTTCCAAACCTACATTTTTCATTTTCTTAGGCTAGTTCGAGGTATGCGTCAAACTATAGATGTCAATTAGTAAAATCAAGAGACTTATTATAAGTGGTGATAAGTGTTTGAATATTTTACTTCACACCTTTGATTCCTCTAGAGATCACTAGATATATCTATTACCTAAATGGGCTCATTATTTCCTTCACATGCTATCATCTCTCTATCACCAATGCACTATAGGTTTGCAAGTTTAAGGTTCATTTGGTCTAATGGCATTGTAGCTTCTGAGTGTTTTCATTTGAAATTTTATTAAGTTGAAATTAATTAAACCATATTTATTTATTGACATAATAACTTCCTTTTATGTTTAGATGCTACTTTTAGGCTTAGGTTATAAGAATTAAGCCATTAGGCTTGCCTAAACCTCATAGACCTCCATCATGAGGTGACACCATATGGAGTAAAAAATCTTTTTAGAGAATTTAAGGTAAACATTCCCATTATAAATTTCTTCAAATCTGAGACTTGCAACTTTCTTCCAGCCTATGAACATTGATCTCAATGTATTTGATCTTAGGTTGAGTTCTAAGAATGTCTCACCATCTCAATAAGTAAATATTATATCTACCTTGTATTTAGGCCCATAAATCTCATTTATTGAATTTCATTCAACTTTCTCAATGCCTTAGGCCTCTGTGGTATTCTCACTTCTATAGTCTCTATTTAGGTTTAACTTTAGTAAAAAATCTTATTATTTTAAAAATCTATCCTTCTTCATGAATTGGTAGAGGACATTATAGGCCTTGAATATGATGGAAACATATCATAGAGCTCAAATCATACAACTTGACTCTCTTACAGATCATTGGTACCTTTAATATTATGAGACATACATATTAAATATGCACTTTGCCTATAGATGAAAATTAGAATGTAGGTCCATTATGACCTCAAACTAGATGCTTACATGATTAATTAAGGTTTATAAAACACATTACATTTAATATGTTCATTTTAATTTGTTTTTCAAACCTTCACTTCACACCTTCACCTGCAGCTATCAAAACACTATTATGCAAACCTCAATGGTGTTTAATTCTAGCATAAGTATTGATTTTACTCATTCTTCCACATCCACATATGATACATTGTGTTTAAATCAGAATGGCATGATTATATATGCTCTAAAATTCCACTACACTACTTGGTTCACATAAACCAATGCAATTAGATGAGAAAGTAATGATGTTGGGGTTACACAGGTAGTTTGGAGGTGTTAATAATATTATTTATTGTTCATACAACACAGACCACCACTATTTAAGCCATGAACATGAACTATAAGTACACAAGGACCCCTACCATCTACAAAGTCCATTCACTTCAACTCTTCTTCTCTTATCCATACCAAAGGAAAACCATTAACCGTTTTTGACCTATCTAAGAGAGTGATAAGAGAGATGAATTAGTTTTCACCAATTTTGGATATTTTGAAACTATTTGAGACTATAAATGACATTTGGGGATGTCATAAAATATTATTTAATCCTTCACACATTCTAGATGAGGCATCTTAGTCTCCACAACATCTGAAGCTGCCCTTTTTGCAATTGATATTATTATATCTACATTGGACCTACAACATTTTAGTTTCAAAAATGTTATCTAACATTCCCTAGCATGAATTACATTATCCTAATTTTTGAAAATTTTTCTTTTGTGGAAAAACCATAAAACTTCCCTTAGAATGACCAAAAGGTGGCATAAGGTTATTAATAAAGAAGAACAAATATGATAAAGGCTTAAAACATATTATATGACCCTTAATAAATGAATAGACTTCACATAGGACCATGGTGACCTTATGAAAATTTTAAAAATTTAGGGGGTTGACTTAATTTTACCTAGGGTAAAATCTGGTCAACATTTTGGTACTTTTTAGGGGTTAGCATGCATGTTATGCTAAAGACCAGTTGCCTTCTCCTATCCTTTGGAAATGGAGTCACCCAAATGTTGTAATTGAGACTAATATGGCTCTAAAAATACACCAAATTAAACCAAAGATATAAAGAAACACACACATAAAAAAGACACCAAAACACACACTTGTGCTCTTTAAGCAGTTAGGAAAAACACAACAAGAACTTAAGTAAACTAGACTATGCACAACTAACTTGAAGACAAATTTATCCTCATGGATAAAAAGGGAAATTTTAACCATCCTTTGCTCCATGAGATGAAGCAGTGCATGAATCATGTTTCCTTTTGATCTTTTTTTTTTATATTCTCAACTCCTTTATACTTGCCACTCTCTTTGACATGATCTTCAATGCAACAATAACAGATGCAAACATATCACCTATGGAGGTGAATTCCTCTTATGAATCAACCATATTATCATGTCACTCTTTATATATAACTTAACCCAATTATTCTTCATATAGGCATCATTAATTATCCTTCACACCATTTTGAATGAGATCAAACTTCCTATCAATTACAAGCTCATCAAGATCTTTAAGTAGATTTGCATAGTCAATCCAATATTCATCATTATCTTCTATTAATACATCTTATTATATATCCTTGTACACTTGAATTTAAACCTTGAAAGGTATTCAAGATCTTTAAGAAGTTAAATATGTTATTATTTATCAGCTTTGCCTTCTTTTTCTTTAGAACCACCACCTCTTCAAACTCATCTTCTTGATCATGTTCATGAATCTCAACCAACTCAGCCATTGTGATGTTCTTCCTCAAAGCTTCCTCTTTTATGCTTTGATCAAGATATTTTTGAATAGTTTTAACATGATCTTGATCATATTTTTATTCATTCAAGAATATTAATTTATGCTTATCTTCACCAAAGGGAGTCCCTATAATGATTTATTCACTATAGACACTTTTGTCATCTTATTGATCAACTATAGATTTGTATTGGTATTCTTCACTAATATCCATAGGATGGGTTATCCTTCAAGAAAATATGAGGTGGGATGGTGATAAACAATTTCATGGGTTGGAGAGAGAGTATGAGGTGTGGTTGATGGCTCATGAATGGGCATGGGGATGGAGGGAGTACTTTTGTAATTGGGGTTCTTAAAAATGGGAGACTCTTGAAATAATTCTTTAAGAGATATTAGGTTTAATTGGGCTATATACCTTTCATTTTCTTCAAAAATCACTTCACTTTTCTCATAGCCTTATTGAGGCTCTTCAAAAACTACAAATATATCTTCTACTTTACCAACTAAGGCCTCTTTTTCACATTGAAAATATTATTAGATAGACCTCCAAGATGGACAAGCTATAGGTGCTTAAGGAGAATTAAATGGGGATTGAACAAACACAAGGTATTATTTATTGACATCAACTTCTTTATCTTTACTCTCTTCATCCTTTCTTTTACCAATACTTCACTACTTGGTTCTAAGTTATAACTTTGAAGGTAGTAGGTTCTTTTGAGGATTGTATTGGCTCTCTTAGAGGCTCCTCTTGATGATAGTGAATTATTTCATGAAGATAAGGAGAATGATAAAATTGATATGGAACATGAGAATACTCTTTAGGATGGGAGGGAAAGACTTGCATAAGTTTAGATTCTTACACAAGATTTGGCATGGTATAATTAGGAATCACAGCCCAAGAATGCCTCCAAGATGAAGATATCATATTTTATTAAGGAAGGATAGGTATATCTTGAGGAAGGCTTCCTCCAAGAAGTTACCTCTTAAGAGATTGCAATTATTATTCAATACTCTTAATCACATTTTCTTCTTCTTTATAGCCTTATTCATAAGGCTGATTAACAACATCATGATCATATGGAGATGGAATGAGGGCTGCCATGGCTCATAGGGTTGATAATGATAGGGATGTTTAGGAACATATTATGGGTCATGACAAGGTTGGTTGGTAGGTATATGTAGTAACTCTCATCATGTCCATCCATATCAAATTCATTATTTAAATGAAACACAAGATTTTTAGAAAATTATTTTATAATAAGTACTTGGGCTACTTATAACCAACTCATTGGATTAAGAGTTTCCATTGGTGTTTGCTTTAATGCTTCCTAAAAATTGATAGATATATTGACACACCAAAATTTCTTCCACTCTTTTGGACCTTAAGTTCTACCAGGCATATGAAAAATATCATAATGAAAATTTTCACCCTATAGATTTCAATTACACCTTCTCAAATTTGGGATAACATATAACTATATCTTTCTATAGGAAAGTAGATATAAGAGATATATCTCTAAATTATGGGATAACTCCCTTGATCTATATTTTAGGCTCACACTCTACACTAGAATTATCACTATTATGGGTTAAGTGGGAAGAAGGAAACATAAAATTAACCTACACTAATGGAGGTGATACACCAAATTTATCTCCATAAACATACTTTCATTTTCACTAAGAAGGCAAACTTCTAAAACTAATCTCAACTCAAGATTCTTCTAGCATAAGTGTTTCTACATGGAGGTATATTTCCATGAAATTCAAAAGGTGGATAACTAAAAGTTATGATATTATACACTTAAAATATCCTTCATAGTTCAAAATACACCTAGAAAACATATACACTTCATGAGACCTTTTAGAAAATATGTTACTCACACAATGCATACAAGAGTAGAATAGAAGCATAGAGAAAACATTCATCACTTGTCATTCAAATGGACTAATTTAAATAATTAATAAATAATTTTAGAGAAAAAATAAAATTAATAAATTTATTTAAAGGCAAAATATTATGTTAAACTAGTAGGGATTCACCATACCAATTGTGTATTGTTTATAATGCCAAAATGGCTTCAATATATAGAGTGTAGGAGAAGAGAGACAAAGAGTGACATTGAAGGGTCACCATGCCAAGTGTTAATTATTTAAGACTATTTAAAATTAAAATTAAGTTATAAAATAGGTCATGAAGCTTCCTTAAACTAGTTTCAATCAAAAACATGACATCTCCTTAAAGTTGGCATATGGACACTTCATTATCCCTATTGAATCTATCCTTCTCAATGAGGAGTAAACTTATCAAGACATAACTATTTTAGAGGTAATTGACACATATCATCTGAATTTATAAGGTGGAAACAAAATTTTTAAAGTCATTATATGTTCCATAACTAATAACCTTCTCTTTGACACTTGTTTTTCACTTCTTTATAGTTGCTCACTAGCCCTTTAGGCCTAAATTCACACACTTGTTACTAGGGTGACATATATATGCTCAATTAGATTCATTTAATGAATGTTAGACACCTATTAAAACCTTATTTTTCTTATTTTTAATCATGTATACCTCAATAAGATTCAATATCACACTCTTCATCTCTAATTTAGGCAATCACCTCACTTCTTACTATTTTATTCAAGACTGCCTACAAAAAATAGATTATCATAGGAATTATATACATGAATAAGTTTATAATGGGATATTATAAGTTATAAAAAAAATCTAAACTCCTTCCATAATGGATTTTATTCATCTATTCCCTTCTGTACTTCCAATTCAACTTAATTCTTATAGAAAACATATAATTCACCTCATTTATATAAGTGATGGTACAAAAAATTGAGTGTTAGGTATTATGAGAGAGTTTAAAGTTGATCCAAACCACTTTATAGGTTAATTTCCCCATTTTTCATTCATTTCCATTCATCTTTTCTTCATCAGGCTCTTAGGAGGGTTTTAGGTCATTTAGGTTGTTAATAATGATTCATAAAGTTTAGTCATTAACCCTTGAACTAATTCCCCTAAGTTTTATTATAATACCCTACTTAAATACCCATAAATTATTGAGACACCATGAATTTTTTTTATAGATATGAGTGCAATAAGTTGGCTCTCAAGCTCTTACTATGCATTCTAGACACCTCTAAGGTAAATTTAGGCTAAAATGACTAGTTCTGAGTTGATCTCTAAAATATAATGGGTATTATAAATATTAAACTCTAAAATGAAGCATATAAAATTTCTTAGGAATGTAATATGGTCATATGAATAACATTAGACACCTAATGGTTCATTCTTAGTTCTTAGGCCTAATAGGCATAGACTATGTATTTGAGTATGTGACCACTTTTGAGTGGTCCCAATGAAGGTAGGTGATATTAAAAAATAATTTAACTTAAAATAAACCATTAATACCATCCCAAACTACTTACAAGACTCTTCATTTCATCCTTTTACCATTCATATATTATGTCTATAGGTTGCCTTAACTGTTGAGTGCCTCTAGTCTGAGACAAAATATAGAGAACTTACATTATTAGTCTAATACAAATGATACCATGGAGGTATTTATCAACTAATTATGACACTTTTTATAAATTTTTATATCTAGATCACACTTCTAAATCCCTCAACATCTCAAACTCTCAAGACTAGCTTCTAGGTCTGTGACTGTGTGCAAGGTTTTACTTAACTAAGCATGTAATTAGAAACCTATTTGTTTCATCTTCACTTTGATTATTTGAATCTAATAATAAATTTTAAATGTTATATCATCACTATGATATTGGTTTCAATTTGATAATCCATATTAAACTTCTATCAAACTTTCAAACATCCATTTCCATTTGCTTAGGCTACTCTGTAGTACGTGTCAAAATGTAGATGCCAATTAGGAAACTCAATAGACTTCCTATATGTGGTGATAAGTGTTTGAATAATATACTTCACACCTTTTATTCCTCTTTCTTTAGATCACTAGATCTATCTTGCAACTGAATGGGCTCATTTATGCCTTCACATGCTATCATCTCTTATCACCAATTCAATATAGGTCTACAAGTTTAAGGCTCATTTGGTCTAATGGAACTGTAGCTTATGAGTTTTTTCATTTTAAGCTTAAATAATTTGAAATTAATTAAATCATCTTTTTTCATTGACCTAACAACTTTATTTCATGTTTAGATGTCACTTCTAGGCCTAGGCTACAAGAATGAAGCCATTAATCTTGCCTAGACCTCATATAACTCCATCATGAGGTGATACTGTATGGAGAAAAAACTCTTTTTGAAGAAGTTAAGGTAATTATTCCCACTAAAACTTTCTTCAACTCTGATACTTTCACCTTTAATCCAACCTATGAACATCAATCTCAAGTTATTTAGTCTTAGGTTGAGGTCTGAGAATGTTTCATCATCTCAACAAGTAGATATGAGATCTACCTTGTAATTAGGTTCAAAAATCTCATTTATTAAACATATTTCAAATTTATCAATGCCTCATGTCTCCATGGTATTCTCACTTATATAGGTCTCTATTTAGGTTTGACTATAGTAAATGGTCTCACTATTTTTAAAACTTAGCATCCTTCATGAATTGGTAGAGGACATTATAGGCATTGAAGATGATGGAGACCTCTCACAAAACTTATAGCATAAACTTGACTCTCCCATAGATCATTGACAAATCCAATATTTTGATACATATATATTCAATATGCACTCTACCTATATATGAAATTATAGGTCCATTATGGCCTCAAACTAGATGCTTACATGATCAGCAGTGTTTTAAAAAACACATTACACTAATGATTTTCATTTCAAGTTACTTTTCAAACCTCCACTTCATACCTTCACCTGTAACTATCAAAACACTATTTTATAGATCTCAATGGTGTTCAATTCTATCATAAGGATTGATTATTCTCATCCTTCCACATATACACATGCCACACTAGGTTAAAATAAACATTAAATAAGCATATATGTTTTACAAATCCATATACATTACTTGGTTCATGTAGACCAATGCAATCAAATGAGAAAAATATAGATGTTGGGGTTATATAAGTAGTTTGGAGGTGTTAACAATATTAGTGATTGTTTATATAACATATACCACCAATCTTGAAACCATGACCATGACATGGAAGTAAATAGGGACCCCTAACATCTATCAAGTGCATTCACTTCAACTCTTCTTCTCCTATCCAACCTAGATCAAAACTGTTGACCCTTTTGAACCTATCCATGAGAATGATAGGAGAGAGGAACCAATTTTCACCACTTTTATATCTTTTGAAACTATCTAATAATGTAAATGACCTATGGGTATGTCATAACATATTTTTCGATCTTTCACACATGCTAGATGAGTTAGCTCGGTCTGTACAACATCTAAAACTACCTTTTTTATAGTTGATTTTATTGTATCTACATTAGACCTACAACATTTTAGTTTCAAAAATATTATTTGAAATTCCCTAACATTAATTACATTATCCTACTCTTTGACATTTTTTCTTTTGTGTAAAATTTGTACAACATCCTTTAGAATGACCAAAATATGGCATAAAAGGTTATTAATAAAGATGAAAAAATATGGCAAAGGCTTAAAACATATTTTATGACCCTCAATAAATGACTATAATTCACTTAGGACAATGGTGACCTTATGAAAAAATTTAAAATGTATGGGGTTAACCTAATTTGACCTAGGGTAAAATTTGGTCAACAAAAACTTAATACATTCAATTTTCAAACCAATTGAATCTAAAGTAATATATACAATTTACAAAGTGTGATTTGATCCTATTATATCTTATTTACCTTATGTGAAGTGTGAATTAAATATCCTTGGTGATTAATATATTACAATATTTTCATAGAACTAAAGTAGTCACTACATAATTCTAATGGATTCATTATCTCACACTCTTCATCCTTTTGCATATTCAATTACCAACATGAGTAACTACATAGACATGATGTTTGCTTTAGTAGTATTACAACACAAGTTCAAACACTACTCAAAGATATGGAATGAATATTATGTCATAGATCTATATAGAGTGAAAGACCAGCTCTGCATCTTCATGTATCAATATATAAGTGAACTTATATAAATTAAGGTAATAGGCCTACATAATGTTATGATAAAGCCAAAGGTAATGCCCTACATTGACTTACTAGATGATTTATTTGTAAATGGGAAAATCCATGGAAAAATATTTCATTTTTAAGTCAATAATACTTTTGTATCATACATTAGTGGAAATGCATTCAAAAGGTATTATAGTCTCCCTAATCCCAACATAACCTATGGGCAAGGTATGGTCAATTCATGGTTACTTAAAAAAATAATCCTTGGAAAATTGAAATAATGGACTAAGAACCCAAAAAAGTTGTGATTTAGGAATCAATTTATTCCATTCCCATAGTCACCTTTAGATTAGGGGTAAGGATTCTATGGCATTACTAATAGAGTGTATGGTTTCCCAAGCATTTCTTACATCAATGATATATGGATCCCATTTTTGGATGTTATTTTGACTTCTATAAAAATTAAGTGGAGATTTTTATCTCTAAGTTGATTCATTTAATCACTAATATAGAAATCTTACCAAATGGGAATTTTTATATGATGTCATATTTGGTAGGTGATATAACCAAAATAGTGTGTTTAACCTATGAATAGCCCTAGTAAAAATCTAAAGAATATCCAAAAAACAATATTTGTGATTATTTTAACATCATTCATGTGAAAAATTTAAAAAATCAAATAAAGAGGATCATAGAGACATTATAACCTATAATATATGAGGTGATATATGGGAAGAACATGCTAGGATCACAAATCTCATAAAGAGAACTATTCATAAAATGGGTTATTACTAATACTACCCTAAATGTACCATATTTAGAATAGAAGGAACCACTAAATAACCCCTATATTTATCATGCATTTTTTCTAAAAATGTAGCCGAGCAGGAGATTGATACACACTTGGATGATGATGTGGATGTCTAATTGAGGAATGTTAAATAGGAATCTTTGAATCTAACTCTTCTCAACATTGGCCATACTCAATACACAAAATGGTAACATATTCAGTTAGTGGGTAGGATCATGGTGCATTATGATTTAAAATGGGCACCATTCAAATATTGGGATCCCCAAAATAATGTTAGGGAACACTTGAAGAGGTATGAGAAAAAGGTGAAAATGCTTTATGGGTATGAGTCATATAGTCATCATTTTATATTAATTAATGTTGAATATGATAGTTAAGTTTCTATAAGGATGCATAGGGTTTGAATGTTTATTATCATATCACATAGGATTTAATATTATCCTATAATTATTGAATAATATATAATAAAATTGATAGTGAATAATGGATTTCCACACTAATTCATGGGCCTCTTCCTTAAATAGGAGCAAAGATAGGAACATGTATGCATGAATAAGTTCATCCATATAGGGAATCAAATGCCTAAGATAGATATGGTGTTTATAAATGATTCCTCACACATTTAATTATTATTTCTTCCCCTCATCATTTAACAAACATAGAGGGATCTACAAATCCTAGTGTAGAAACTATGTCATTTTTTATGACACTTGTACCTCCATTAACCATGGTATAATATTTAAGCCTCATTTATGTCTTATCATATGTTCTTGTTACTCCTTTCTCACTAGATCCTACAACAATGCTACCAATATAAGTTCCCCAATTTCTTGAGCAACCATATCCACCTCCTATGAAATCCTCAATGGTCACTATCACTCTCACTTCATCTTCACCTTACATAGGGAAATCCCCCATTTTTACAAAGCCACCTACTAGTTATAATAGAAATCCCAAAAATCCTCTAATCTCACCTTAGAATGTGCAAACATAGAAAATACCTAAATAAGGTATAGGGGTAGAAAATGGAAAGGAAATAAAAGAGTGGGTAGATCCTATTAATTTTTTAACCATTAGTGATAGTGAGTAGTGGAAGTTAAACAAATAATGGATATCTAAAGAAGACATGGAATCTAAGGGAATAGAGTTGTTTAAGGAAACAAAATATGAATATGAAGAAGAATTTAAGGAGGTTGAGTGATAAAAATCTAAATCAATTTTAACTAGGCTAATATCAAATAAAGAATGATATATGGAAGGAGAGGAAGGGTCTAAAAAATATTTCCCAATTCAATAACTATCATCAACCACACCTCCAAGCTCTCTCCCTCATATTACCATGGTAATAATTGAAATAAAAATTATTCCTACTACTTCCCTTCAAAATTTAAGTACACAAATTCTTGATTCTTTGGTGACTTATTAAATTACCACTATTGTAGTGAATACAATAGGGACTGATAACTCCTTGAACCAAATAGGTTAAACCTTGTCCCTGCTTAATGCGAGTGCACAAGTATTTTATTAATATTTAAAAAATAAAGTACATAAGGGTGCCTTTACTCTGTTAACCCTTTTACATTGCAAACATTGATTTAAATAGTTTTTACCACTGACTGGTAAAAACAACTAATCCTATAACCAACTATATATGGGAAAACAACCCGTAAGGTAGTTCTAATTAATTAACTCAAAAATATAAAACTATCTAAAACTAAAACTAAGTAAGTTTATTTTATGGGGGTGTCTTTAATAAAATATGCATGCCCCATTTACAATAATATTAATTACCTACCAAAAATCTAACCTAATGTTAAGACTTTGGAACAAGTCCTAGCAAACCCCCCTATGATCCAAAGTCAGGTCTTTGGACACATACCAAGCATTTTTCTAAATTTTTCAAATTTGATTCTGTTAAGGGGTTTTGTGAAGATATCAACTGTCTAATCAGCAGTTGGGCAATATATTGGATCAAGAGCTTTCTTTGCCACCAACATTCATAGATAATGGTATTTGACATCCATATGTTTTGTTTTGGCATGAAACACTGGATTCTTGGACATCTTTATTGCACTTTGATTATCAATGTATAACTATGTAGGAGCAAACTGAGAAACTTGAAGATCTTCAAGAATACGATGAAGTTAAAAAATTTCTCTAGAAGCATCCCATGCTACAATATACTCTAATTCTACTGATGAATTTCCAATGTATCCTACTTCTTACAACACCAAGCAATGGCAGCTAAATCCATATGCATAGTGTATCCTATGGTTGACACTCTATCATCCACACATCCACCAAAATATGCATCACAATATCCAACAAGTTTGAAGTTCTTGTTTTGGTGGTATTCAAGGCCATATGTTTCATTCCCTGAAGGTAACAAAGTACTCATTTTGCTACATGCTAATGAATTTATCTAGGATCATGCATAAACCTAGATAAAATTCCAATTGAAAATGAAATATTAGGCCTAATAGTCATCAAGTATATCAAACCTCCACCAATTGTCTATACGTGGTGCCATCAAAAAAGGCACTGCTATCATCCTTAGACAATTTCAAGTTACTTTCCATGGGAGTGAGGGTAGGTTTGCAATCACTCATGCCAAACCTATCTAATAACTCAGAAATATACTTAGTTTGTGAAATGAAAATACTATACTCTTTTTGAGTTACCTCTATGCCTAGATAGTAGTGAAGGAGTCCAAGATCTATCATCTCAAACCCATCTTTTAATTCCTTCTTCACAGACTTGTTATGGTTTTCATCATTTCTTATAATAAACAAGTCATCACCATAGAGAAAAAGTATCACCATTTTCTTACCCTACACTCAAAAATATAGAGTTTCATTAAATTCACTATAATGAAAACCAATGGATTTCAAGTATGAATCCATTTTCTCATACCAAGCCCTGGGTGCCTGTTTGAGTCCATACAAAGCTTTTATTAATTTACATACTTTGTGTTTAGCACCCACCTGTTTAAAACCCTGAGGTTGTTTCATATAGACTTCTTCCTATAAATCACCATTTAAAAAGGTACTTTTAACATCCAATTGATGTACTTTCCAACTATTTTGTGCTGCTAAGGCAAGTACCATATGAATAATGTGCCATTTGGTAGTTGGTGCAAATGTTTCCTCATAGTCAATACCTTCTTGTTGTGCATATCCTTTTGCAACAAGTCGTACCTTATGTTTATCAATGGAGCCATCTGATTTATACTTAGTCGTATAAACCCATTTACATCTGATGGGTTTAACATGTGGATGAGGATCAACTAAAACCCATGTATTATTGCTAAGTATGGAATCATACTCACATTTCATTGCATGTTGCCAAACATGATCAATAGATGCCTCCTCAAAAGTGGATGGCTCAGTGGAAGAAGTAGTAACAACCATACCATAGTTTACCTATTTTTGAGAATTCTTGGGTCCTGTTAAGCCAACTTCATCTACTGTCAAGTCATAAAAGTACTTTGAGCCCATTTTGGATACTTAGTCAAATTATTCAAATCAGGGACTCCAAAATTCTCATTATGTGTACCATTTGAAGGGGGACTTAGAGAATTTTCAAAAATTTCTAAGTCATCAACCTGTGAACTTGTAGATGAAGGAGAGGAAAGTGAAGGAATTTGAGTTTCATACCATAACTTTGAATAGTTATTCCCATTATTCAAACCCTTATCTCTTTTTGTATTTTTCCTCTCTAATCTATCAAGTTGAGAATCAATCTCTACAATGTTCATAGTCCCAAACTCATCAAATATTACATCTCGACTCACTATGAATTTTCCTGAATCTTATGCAAGTAAATGAAACCCCTTTTTATCTTCAGAATAACCAAGAAAGATGCATTTTTGACTTCATGGTTCCAACTTAGTTCTATGATTAATAAGAACCAAAGCAAAACAAAGACATCCAAACACTTTCAAGTGTTTAACTTTTGGTTTAAATTCATACCATGCCTCATATGGAGTTTGTCCCAAAAGTGCAACTATGGGGGACCTATTTCTCAAATACACTATAGTACCAATAGCTTCTACCCAAAACTTATAATCAAGTTGTTTATAGTGCAACATGGCACATGTTGTACCCTCTAAATTTCTATTCATTCATTTAGATACTCCATTTTGTTGTGGAGTATAAGCATTACTATATTGTCGATGAATGCCATGTTCTCGACAATAATCTAAAAATTCATTTGAGGTATACTCACCTCCATTATCTAAATGAATAGTGGCCAAATGTGAACTTGTTTCTTTTTTGACTAAGTGTAACCAATCAACAAACTTAGCAAAAACTTCATATTTATTTTTCATAAAGAATACCCAAGTCATCCTAAAAAAGTCATCAATAAACAAGACAAAGTATCTACACCCACCAATGGATGACTTTTTCATGTCACATACACCACTATGAACTAACTTTAAACATCTGTTAGCTCTCCAAGATGATTGTTTAGGAATTTTTTCTTGATTTTATTTGCCCAAAATACATGACTCACAAAGAATACTATCTTTGTGAAAAGTGGGCAACCCATTCACCATACCATATCTCTGAAAATCCACTAAAGAGTGGATATTCAAATGTCCATAGCGGAGATGCCATAATCACTATGTAGATATAGTACATGTACTTGTGTCAACAACTGCTACAAGTTCTATATTGGGATGAAGCACCTTACAATGCAATCTAACCAAGTTTCCATCTTCATATCCTATATACATTGTTTTATAATCATTCTTCACTAAATTGAAGTAAATGAGCCCATTTTCAAGTACAATTTGATAACCTTTATTTCTAATATTTAACAAATAAAGTAAGTGTTTCTTCAATGTGGGAACATACCATACATCCTCTAAGTATTTTATAGACCCATTAGGAATAAGAATCTGAATAGATCCAAGTCTTAGTGGTGTATTCATAGACTTATCTACTAAGGAAATTGGAGAGAGAGAAGCTTCCTTATAAGACCAAAAAAATTCTCTCCTAAATTTCATGTGTTTGGTTGCTCTTGTGTCTAAAACCCATACATCTGTGAGCTCATCTCTAGCCTCATATTCAATATAATCAATGTGCCCCAAAGTAGTGAATGCAGATTCATGGGCAACATTACTAGACTCATCATAGTCATGATCGGCATACTGAGTAGAGTTAGTCTTAGTCACTTTTGTGGTCTCTAAATTTTATCAAAAGGAATCTTACATTGTGAGGCAATGTGACCAAATTTTCCACATCTATGACACTGAATGTCTGATCTACCTTGACCTCTGCCCTTATATGAGTTGTGACCATGTCCTCAATCACTTGTTTCATGTGAATGTGATTGGTTAGATTATTGATTATTTTAATGACCCCTACCTCTATTTTTATATCTACCTCCTCTATAACCTCGACCCCCTCTATAACTATTTCCTCTATTATTTTGATGCCCAGATGAAGATGAACTAGGCTTTAACTCTAAAACATGGGATTCTTCAGTTTTCTTGGATTTCTTGGGTAGAGAGAGGTCTTGTTGGATGAGAAAATTAGACAACTTATCAAAGGTGATTCTTGTGATCTTGTCAGAGACATGCAACATTTCAACAAAATTCCTATAGGACCCTAGTAGTCCTTTCAAAGCAGCAGTAATTATGAGGTCATCATCTAGTTTTCCAAAACTAGCCTTAGTGTACTTAGTAGTGATATTTTTCAACTTAGACATATATTCTCCCATATCCCCATATTCATCTAATGACAAAGTAAAAAACTACATATGAATATCTATCTTCTTATGCTTAGGTTTCTTATCATACAAATCAGACAATATTTTCCATGCAATGTAATTATGAGGAGAATTTTCAATATGAACATAAGTATCATCAGTACAACAACATTTAATGAGAGCTAAGGCCTTAGAATCATGAAAATTGAATATATTTGATTTAGCCTGCTCTGTTGGTAATGTGGGATTTTCATTCTTGACAATATCCCATAACTCATTAAAAAATAGTGAAGCCTCCATCAATCATTTCCAATCAGAATGATTGGAAATTGTTCATCTATCACCATCTGAAAGCAAATTTTGAATCTTCAGCATTTTGAAATGAAAGCAAGTGTAGTAGAGAAAAGTGTGACAAAATGCAAAAGAGATGAAACACATATCACACTCACTGCACAAGACACTGCTTCTATGGGATTTTCCACTTAACCTCTGCATAGGAGCAAAATAAAAACAAGTATTTTTGATGGATTTTGCACTTAACCTCACCAAAAATCAATGATTACACCCTTATTTCACCAAATTACAACCTTATTCCACCAATTACACCCTTATATCACCACAACAATGTAAAAAATATATAATTGAATTCCCCCTTTTTTTATTTTTAAAATAACACAATACAATAAGTATGTGTTTTACAATATTCAGATTTAAAAGGGAATATTATTTTTACAAGAAAACATATTCTAAAGCAAAAAGAACTTTTTCCAAAAGAAGGGACTTGAACCCTTGACCTCCTCCTTTGCAAACTTCTTACAAAATAAGCTTAACCAATTGCTCTAAGAGCATTTTCAAAACATTACACTCAGATATTTTTACTTATTCCAGATTTTGTGTATGAGGGAAAATTAAAAAAATTACATGTGTGTAAATAAATTCAAAAATTTCCCTTTTTTAGCCTTCTCAAGTAAGCTTCCTCTTGTGGGACCCAAATCATAATTTTTCATATCCAAAAAACTTTAAAAATAGCAAAAAAAAATTCTTGAGTTTTATACATGTGCCATTCTTCCCTGGGATGCCATGTCTACTCCTAGAAGTTTCTTTGCACCTATTCTCTCTCCAATAGGCCATACAAATCTGTATAGGCTAGATAAAATAGATTTTGACTGAGTTTTGGAAAATCGTTTTGAGGTATATTTACAAGGATTGAGTTTAAAATGAAGCCATGGCATTGGAAGGCCATACAATAGGCCGTACAAGTCCAAAAAATTGCAAGATTTTCATTTTGAATGCAAAAAAGGGGTTTAATACCATTTAATCAAGATTGGCAGGTTTTTTGGATTTAAAAAGATTGAGAATGAGATGAATCAATAATGACATCCATGAATGAACATTACAAAGGTTTTCAACAGGAAATAGGCTATACAAGCCTAATTTTTGCAAAAAAAACAATGAATTGAATAACATTTAAATGCTAAAAATTCATTTTTTATAACAAATTGGGGGTTTAAACATAGGAAAATGGAGTATCAAATGGCCAAAATGACCAGATTATGGTATATGGAAAATACACATGTTTAAATGTAAAAAATATTTGAAAAATTAAAATAATTTAATAATTTTTCAAACATTTAAACCAATAAAAATTTTCATTTTATATGGCATACCTTATTTCATTCCAAAATGATATCATGTGAATTTGACTTTTCACCTTGCCTTCTTTCAAATTCACCAAGCTCCCAAAATTACCATGCTCTGATACCATTGATAACTCCTTGAACCAAATAGGTTGAACCTTGTCCCTGCTTAGTGCGAGTGCACAAGTATTTTATTAATATTCAAAAAATCAAGTACATAAGGGTGCCTTTACTCTGTTAACCCTTTTACATTGCAAACATTGATTTAAATAGTTTTTACCAATGACTGGTAAAAACAACTAATCCTATAACCAACTATATACAGGAAAATAACCCGTAAGGTAGTTCTAATTAATTAACTCAAAAATATAAAACTACCTAAAACTAAAACTAAGTTTATTTTATGGGGGTGTCTTTACTAAAAGATGCATGCCCCATTTACAATAATATTAATTACCTACCAAAAATATAACCTAATGTTAAGACTTTAGAACAAGTCTTAACAGGGACCAATTATTATTTTTATTATTTGGGCCTACCAAATAAGCCCCAGGTAGTTACAATGCCATTTTTTACGACCATGGTCCAATATCTTATAATTAGAGATTTTCTTCCTCCTAATTAGCCTACTGTAGACCCCTATTCCCCTAAGCCAATAGGGCAAATTCCCTTTGAAATATTGGTATCTACTTATATTTTTTCTACACATGCCACACCTCTTAGGTTATTAACATAATTAGGTATGCTAATTACCAAGGTACCCAAGCTTATTCTTCTATATTTTTGGTGCATAGGGAAGCTGGTAAGGCTAAATATTTTATTTACACCCAAGCATTGAAGAAGTTCACTGGATGGATGAAGACCATTTCTTCATTTCTAGAGTTACCTAAACCATATCCCACTACCTAGTCTACTATATTTTTAATGGGACCACCATGTCAATCCCTTCCTACCACCTTTACATCTTTAGAGAACATAGAGAAACAAGTTCTTGATAATGTTCCCTTATATATTTAATAAACATAGTAAGAGGAGTTAAATAGATAAGAATTAGATATTTATTAATAACTAATAGTCAAATTCCATTTTGATAGGTAAACAAATACCTTAATAAGAGTAAAGATGAAAATTATGATGGAAAAGGGCCAAAGTTTTGAATTAGAATAGATAGAAGACATATTATTTCTTTAAAAAAGGAGAAATTTAAACCCTTCATACCTAGATCAAAATAGGGAGGATCCCTATAGTTTTGTATATGTGACAAGGGGAGTTATAAAACATGTGTTCAAGAGCTATGACTAGTCAAGTCAGACATTAAAATAAATAAGTACCATTCAAGCTCTAAAGGAAATTATTGACAATGTATAGAGTGAAGATAAAAAAATTATATGATATTATTTAATTAATTAGGTCTACAAAGGCTAAATACTAGCCTAAGTGGGGTGATATATTTCAAATATATAATAAAATAATGGATATGGTAAACAAACTCAACTTTTTTATCCAAGCAATAAGAAATAGGGCATATTCTGATTTAAACAAAATAAAAACACCAAAGTTTGCATGGGTAAAACATTATGTGGCCAATAAAAGAGATAACTTACTTGATTGGCATTGAGAGATGCAAGCTTTCATACAATAATTTATAGGTCATGACATAGAAGAAATCATAATATTGAATGATATGATATTTAATGATGTGAGCACTCCTCTAGGGTAGTTAGTTATTAATACCTTTTTGAGGACCTTCTCTGAATTGTAGTTGATAATTTTTTAGCCAAAATTGAGGGAACCATTCATATAACTAATTAATAAATCATGAAACTAGTGAATTTCTATGGAATTAAGGCAACATGAACAAATTGTATACACCCTAATTTGGTCAAGAAACCACAAGTACTATGTCTTTTGTTTTTTTCATAGGAAGGTATTAGTAATGAATATAGATCTTATTTACATGGTCATTTTGGGTCTTTTTATCTTTTTTATGTCTTGTTTTCCCTATTTATTTCACCCCTAGTGGTCCTAAGTCATCCCCTCCCAGTTATAGGGGACCTTAGTCTATTCTTCCCAATCTTTGCTCTATTTTGGGACCTCATGACACTAACACCATTGGTTCTAGTGTCCACCTTTTGGCACTAGTGTCCAAAGTTCTTTTTATTCCTTTTTTGTGTCTTAACCCTCCCTTGAGCCTTATCTTATATTTGTATCCCTCTTTTGTGTCTTGGTAACCAATAAACAAGGGTATTATATTCAAATTAAATTCCTTCTACACAAAGATCCTTAAAACATATTTTAAATCTATCATATACTATCTTGGTACATAATTACATAAAAATATTCAATTGTATAGGTCAACACACTGCAATTACTCAACTAACACATATAGACTTACGTGTTTGATCAACGAAAGGCCTAAGTGAAATCCATTATAGCATACCATATGCATTTATTATATACATTCCCTAAGGCATAATTACATGCGATCTAAGACCCTTAACATTGGGTTTAATGTAAACAGTGGCTAGAATAATAGGGGTTTTATCCCACACCATCATAATATCCCACAACCTAGTTTTTTCCTTTATTTTACATTTAATCCAATTATTTTTTCATGTGTACAAGTGTTAATTAAGGTTTTTAAAGAGACTCATGTAAGATAATGACATATAAAAAATTCTAAATGTCATAAAATCACCTATAGGTCCCTCAAACTCTCTCATAATATTTATGAAAGTTTTAGGCAATTTTTCTAAAGAAAGACACTAACACCATAATTGGACCTACAACCATTGGCACTAATATCCTCATAAGGGAACTATTATCTGAAGCCTCTTTTCAACTATAGTGACAAAATTAAATATATATATCTAATATCAAAGCTTTCTCTAGCCTCCTAATTCACAGAAACACTTGTTTTACTCCAAATAAGTCCACTTTCCTATCTCTTTACTATTTTAGGAACAACTTGTCAAATTAACTATTTCATACATTTATTTAAAATTATTATTAAACTCAATCCTTTAATGACCTATGATTTACATATATTAATTCTCAAAAAGCTAAAACATTTAGTGAACCTAACTTACTTCGAATATTGCCTCAAACCCTAGTTTAGCCTAGGGTTTACTTTCTTCATTTCTTATGTACTAAATTAGGGTTACAATATTCTAATTTTTATTAATTTTTGGCATAAACTAACTAGTCTAAATTATACCTATATTAGGGTTTCATTAATTTAATTTTTTTCCAAATAACCCTCATCAAACACTAGATCCACATACTAGGTCCTTATACATCTAAATACTACCCTTTAGGGTTTTGAGTACAATCTTAATTTTTTTCTATATTTTAGGATTAATATTTCCCATGGATTAACATATACCTATGTTAGATTAAATTTTACCTATTGTGTGTTTATTATTAATTATTTACATTATCTTCATTGGCAATTTAAAATGACATCCAGGAAGCTCCTTACCCCTCATCCATTTGATGAATGTTTGAATTTTAATCATAATTATAATAATTAATGGAAAAATTTTCAATATTTCATATTAGCACATGATAATTATTTCATTTATAATGATGATGATGATGATTAATATTGTAATTATTGATATGAGAACTACTATGAGCATGATAATGAAAGTGTTGATGAAGATATACTAGATTCATCTTCTTCTCTTTACTCTCCCTCTTCTCCTACACCTAAAAATTAAACTAATAATATAATCCAAAAGAAAATCTTGTTGGTAGTGCTTTGTTCCAATGTGATCCTAGATTTTCAACCACTTTTGCTACATATTTATTCAAATTAAAATAATATAAGTAAATTAAACAAAATCTACTTTTGTATGATTCAAGAAACATAGAAAATATCAATGCATATTATTTACCCTCTTTAGCTAAATTTTAAAAATCATGTACAAATGATATTACACCTTTTACCAATTCACAAAATAAAGTAGATGAATTTATTTTATCAACTTCTTTTACATTCTAATCTCAATCAAATGATTCTTTGCAAAATGTTGATAAGGAAAATATATCTAACTCTTCTCTTACATTTCATAATATGCCAAATGAAAACATTCTTTCTACTTATTATACCCTTGACTCCAATCTAGAAAGTAAAAATCATATATGCACTCCATGCATAGCTAGTGAATACATGAATTTCATCATACCCACACATGATGATATATTACATAGTAATAAAAAGTTAAAATCTTATCCTACTCTCTTTCTCTCTCTCTCTTAGTGATCATGTGAATGATAATTCTTCTATTCTTACTTATACAAGTGAATTAAACTCTAATTGTGATGAACCTTGGAATAATGATGATTACTATGATTTTGGTGAATAAGGCATTGAGTCTAAACCTTATTTTTTCTCCCTATTCAACATATCTCTCATGCTCAAACTAATTCTAATTCAAATTCTAAAAACCACACATACACTTATTCTTATTTTCATAGTTTACATGACTTACATTCACATGATAATAATGTCTCTTATAGTCCATTAGCATGTGTACTTATTTAAAAACTAATAAATTAAGAGATACTAATGAATCTACCTCAACCCCCTTACTATATTAGAACATTTTTCTCAACCTAACATCCACGAGGGTGATATACCATTTCCCTCTCACCAGGTCTAAGATAGAACCCCTCTAAATGTTAAAATATCAAACTAATCCTCCCTAAAAACATTCAAGAGTTAAATGAACCCCTTGATGATGATAATATACCTTCATAAAAGGCAATCTCCTTGATGCATTTCATGGGTTTTTTACAATAACAAGTAAACTATATCACATTGGAAATTAAAGCATACCACTCTTGGGTTGATTCCAATACCATCCATGGAAATCCTATTTTACACATAATCTTCATTAAAAATTTGCCACCAAACTTTTAGATACTAGTGTTACTAAAATTGTATGGGTATGGAGACCCATACTTGCACCTTCAGGATTATGGGAAAGCCATGTCACATGTCACTAATAATTTGACTCTAATATAGTTATTTTAAAAGTCTATATAGGGTGAGGAATTAAATAGGTTTCATCATGCACTCCCTAGTAGTTCACTACATGAATATGATGATTTAGAAGTAGTCTTTCTTAGGCACTACATATATAATAAGGGACCTTGAGTCAAATATGAGAGTTTGTCTTCATTACACCAAGGTGAAGAAAAGATAATAATTGGCTACATTCTAAGATTAAATTCATGTATGCATAAATTCATTTAATGGACTATATTTTAGAGGTATAATACATATTTTATAGAGGCCTCATTTTTCCTCTTAAGGATAAATTATTATATCAAACATCAAAATCATTTTTGCATCTATGTGACACAACTATGTAATTTGAGAAAGAGTTGGGACTAGTTAAAACACATTCAAAAGTATATTTAGATGTAAATTTCCTAGAGCCATATTAATCTAATATGTTATAAAAACCTACTTCACTTATGATTAAGAAACAAGTAGAACAAAAACAACCAATGAAGATAATCATCAAAGGCAAAGATATGCTTCACAAAGTACCTCATATAATGAGTAGAGCATAGGACACAAATAGATGGATTATATAGTTTTAAAATAGATATAAGCCTTATGATTTATTACTAATATTATTAGATAAGGTGATTATCATACTTCATTATACTCATCACCATCAAACACACCATCTGCACATGATACAAAATAAACCATATTATAATTTTCATAAGATAAATGGACAAATAGATAAAAATGATTATGCCCTTTGAGATCATATTGACTATTATGTTAACAAAGACATTATAGTATTTACATAGGGGGAATCAAGGTCTCAGTCTCCATAATCTCCTAGATCACACTCCTCTATGGCTGAGTTATCCTAGGATGTTCCTTTTAAGGAGCCATTGGTTATTGATTATATGATCCATGTGGTTTACTAAAAATGATAATTATCATGCATCATAGATTAAGCATAGATGGCATCCATATCAAAAATATCTACCTACTTATACCACCATTGTAAAAAAATGGAAATTAATTCAATACTAGTTAAAATTCAATATATAATTAATATATTTTCCATAGATCACATAAATTAGAGCATAGTTCAATAGTTGATTAAGATATTTTTCAAAGATCATATAAATCAGAGCATAGGATAATAGTCTATTATGATATTTTCCATATATCATAGAAATCATAGCATAGTTCAAAAATTAATTAAGATATTTTCTAGAGATCACAAAAATTAGAACAAAGTTCAAAAAATAATTAAGATATTTTCTAGATATCACATAAATTGGAGCACAACTCAATAATTAATTTAAAAAATTGCTATATATCATAAATATTCGAGCATATTTTTAGTATAATAGTTGATTAACCTATTTTCTATAGATTCTACACATGTAGCTACTAGAAGTGTACCATAAACAATATCAACTCTAGAATATACTTTTACACTAACACAACATGAGTAATATGGTCACTTTTTCACCATGTCATTAGGGTTCAAATAGTGCATCCCATTGTTACATGATCCAAACTTAGATATCATACAATACTCTTATAATACCCATACTAACACCTAACATTCCTAATACACTATACATGTCTACTTGAAAATTCATAAATAGATAAATAATTCTTTACCATTACTTAGGCACATAACATATTTCCATATCACTATTTAACATGATGAATATAATCAAACACATATGAAAATTCATGATGCCATAAATCAAGATGCTAATATACATGATACCCATATAAAAATAAACATCCATAAATATTTATAACTTAGAGCATAGTTTCAATCTAATACTACAAGTCACTGAATAGTATGTGCTTATTCACCAGGGCTAGCTCGCTCACTCTCACTCTTTAATACATCCATACTAGAACTAGAGGATCCATTATCCCTCTAAGACCTCAATCGATACTTGAGTCTCTCTCTCTCTCTCTCTCTCTCTCTCTCTCTCTCTCTCTCTCTCTCTCTCTCTCTCTCTCTCAACAACCCCAACTTGACCAACACCTTTGTATGTTATCATTGTGGACATATATAGTCATCCACTTTCTAGTTACTTTCCCCACCCAAAGCATCAAGTATGAGCATAACACATCTATTTATATCTGCACATAATTCATCCTTATCAGTAGATGCTTGCATATATGCCATAGTAGTAATGACTTCTTGATCAAACAAATGAATGTGGGTGACAAAAACATATTTGGCCCTTTGCACTAGTCTATTATCTATGGTATCTTTAGGGATATGTCATGTTAGTGCTAAAAACATAGAATCAATGGTAGTCTCTTAATACTCATTATCACCTAAATGTACACATACCAACATAATACATTAGATACCTACCTAAGTAAATAAGTAACAAAATAAATAAAACATACAAATATATGATGGAAACCTACCCTTAATATCCCTAAGGGGATCAATATCTAACAAATTGTCCATAATGGTCTAACCTCTTAGTAACTATGACATACATCTATAATCACTTAAAAGTGGTATTTGAGTGATAAGAGTGCTACTTGAGACCACCCATCTCTAGCTTAGCCCTAGACCTATCCTAGATCCTATTATCACACTTATCTAGCCTTATTGTGGGCCATAGGCATCCATAATCATCCTTAAAGTAGTATTATAACCTCATTTATTGATCCTATCCATTCATACCTAGTGTTATTCTAGTTGGACACTAGCACCATAATAAGGACACTAGTGCCACATCACATTAGTGTCCCAAAAATGGTGCTAATGTCATTTCCCTCTCTTTTCCCTAAATGGATAGCTTTTCAAAACTAGAACTCCCTAGGTCATCCTAGACCTCTTTTATCACATGCATAAGAATTATAATAGTATATACACATGAATTTTATCCCTCTAACCAAAATATATATATCAAATACAAAATATACATGCAACCTTAAAACAAGTTGTACATGATTAAGGTTATCAATCCCTATTCTGTCCCACTTCTACATACTACCATCTACAATATTCCTAAGCTTAGGTTACCTAGATTTCTAGTCATAAGCACATTTAAGTCACTCAAGTCCATTATCATAATTTTTACTTGCACTTGTACTATCACTTAAGTGGAGATAACTACATCAAGCTTGATCCCTCCTTAGAGTATTGGTGTGTAGGCAAATCTCTTCATAGTAGGATGTTGATGATGTCCAACCTACCCTACTAAAAAACACACTTTTAGTTCATATCAAAATAATTCCTTCGCTATGTTTCATATTAGGTTCTACTCATAAAATTAGTTATAATAGGAAAAATATAGGGTTTCATAACTCATGCATGCAAGAATAGACCTTATATATCTAGACAAAGGTGTATCCAAAAGCTAAGAATAGTCCTACACTAAATCATGATTTTAAAAAACTATGAGTATTCAAATATTTATAATTGGCTATCAACTAGGTTAGTATTAAATATTAGTGTAAATTGGTGTACTTAAAAATGTATAAATATAGAGTCTGGGATATGATTGAGTCCTTTTAAAGAATTTAACATTAGAGTTTCCCTAAGAGAATAAAATAAGATAAATGATTCTCTATCAGCTTTAGCTACCAATATGTCACCACCCCAAGAATCCAGGATGCAAAAAAATTTAGTAGAATTGATCCCTTACCCCTTAGTCCTAGATAATGTGGAGAACTTCAAGGTAGTTTATGATGATCAGTAGATTAGGCAATTTATGAATAATTTTTGAGATTTTGAAGATCATATAATAGATGAAAAAGACTTTGATCACATGAATGCATATGACCTAGGGTATTATGGCATCTTACAATGAAAATAAAATTGAATTCCTATAGGAATGATATCATTAGAGAGAGATTTAGACATGGATTTATAGGGGGAAAAAATAAAGATAAATCAATCTTATTTTGTCAAAGAGAACCTAGGAACTAGTGAACACCCTCAGTATATAAACATTTACCTGATTTATTTTGAATCTAAAAAGTAGAAATTGAAGTATTTACTGGTTGAATACAAATATATGCTTTCTTATACCTACAAAAACTTGAAAATATTTGACCTGAGAGTAATTTCACATACTTTTCCTTTGAATCAAAGGATCAATCCCTTTAGGAAATACTAAAGGCCAATGAATCCTATTTTAGAGCCTATCATTCAAATAAAATTCAATAAGTTGTTGGATTATAAGATCATATTCCATATCAATCATTCTACTTGGGTTGACAACTTAGAGCTAATCAAAAAGAAGAATGGAAAAATTAGACTATGTGTTGATTTCATGAAACTAAATAGAGCATCAAAGAAGGACAACTATCCTTTACCTTCTCTAGATGAAGTAATCCATATTATCAATGGGTCTAAGATGATGTCCTTTACATATTGTTTCTCAAGCTATAATCAAGTGTTATTAGAAGTAGAAGATCAAATGAATATTGCATTCACCACCAAATGGGGAACTTATGTATATAAGAGAATGCTTTTTGGCTTGATCAATGTGAGAAACATTTTCTAGTATGCCATGGAATTCACTTTTAAAGTACTCATTATAAAATGTATCATCATCTATATGGATGATCTTACTATGTTTTCAAAGAATAGAGATGAACATGTGAATCACTTTTAGAAGGTATTTGACAAATGCAAGAGATACAGAGTGTCATTGAATCCAAATAAGAGCATATTTGGAGTTATATAGGAAAAATTACTAAGTCACATCATTAATAAATATAAAATTTCCATCTATCCAAAATGAATCTATGCCATCTTGAATATTACACCCCTAATAATATAAAAGAATCCAATTACTTTGGAAAAATTAACTTTGTGAAAAGATTCATTTATGAGTTCATATAAATCATCAAGCCATTAAAAGACATGTTGAATAAGGATTATAAGATATAATGAATAGTTGAATCCAATAAATAATTTTAGGACATTAACACTTCCATCACCCAAGATCCATTTCTCATTAGTCTTGATTTTAAAAAGGATTTCTTTCTATATTCATTTACTTCAGAGCAGACTATAGCTGTAGTACTCACACATAAAGTAGATGATAATGAACATCTAATTGCTTTCATGAGTACCAATTTTAAGGATGTACCACTAAATTATTCAATGATAGATAATAAATTATATCCTTTGATAAAAATAGTGAAGAAAATTAGGCATTACATCATTTGAAATAAAACATATGCCATCATTTCAGACCCAATTATCAAACTTACACTTGGATAGAATGATTTGGGTGAAAGAGGAGGTAAGTGGATGGCTAAATTATAAGATTTTGACCTTTAAATTAGACCTATCAAGATGGTATGTGATCAAGGAATAATCAAACTCATGATTAAAAATATATATGTATTCACATTGAGTAGATCAATGAATCACAGGTGGATGGAGGTGGCTAGTATGCCCATGTTATCCACTACTTACTAATGGGTATGTGTCGCCTTAAGTTAAATAAAGAACAAAGGGGATATCTTAGGCTCACATCATCCAATTACATGATAATTAGGGGAATATTTTATAAAAATCATTATGAAGGCATCCACTTAAGGTGTGTCTCAATAGAAGAAGCTACATACATCCTAGATAATTTACATCATAAAATAGGTAGCAATCATCCTTATAGAAATTACACTATTCATAAGATTCTGAGGATGGGATACTATTCTCCCAATCTTTTTAACGATTCTCATAACCACACTAGAACATGCCATGAATGTCACATATTCAAAAATATGGAAGTATGCCATTACATCTAATAATTTAGGGATGCCGTTTTACCTAATGAGGCCTTGACTTTATTGAAGTAATCAATCTAAATTCTTTAGCAAGACACAAGTATGTTCTATTATCCAATAACTATAGTATTAGGTGGACTTAATCCATGGATACAAATAATTTTAGGGTGAAATAAATGATTAAATTTCTATAAGAGAATATACTCACCAAGTTTGGCACTCTAATTTATTTAGTCTATAATAATGTTCTAACTTTTAAATCTATAGAATATAATGAGTGGGCCTATGATAATCAAATTAACATCAATTTTTATTCAAAATAATATTCACAAGGAAATGGAGTTACTAAATCTACTAATAATTACTTGATATATGCCATCAATAGATTGGTGAATGGCATCTATTGTTGAAATATGTACTATGGGAAGATAGAATAGGCATAAGTAGACTCTTAAGGCCTCACCTTTCCTGATAGTGGATGTAAAACAACTAATATTTACTATTACTCTCAAATTAATAATGTATAAATTCATGCAAGAGTATATGGGAGAATATGAAAGAGTTTATTCTAAACTACTAGATAATCTAGATGGAAGATGCACAAATAAAAGCACTGCATATCTTTAGCAAGCACCAAAACATTGTCAAAAGGTGGTTACATTAAAGATCTAAAATCAAATCTTTTATGATTTTAGACTTAGTGGTTTTATGTGATAAGGCACATAAAAATAAATTAAAATATGAAAATTTCACTCTTTTATGGATTGGAACATATCAAATCATTAAAATTCTAGATAATAATACTTTTCATATGAAGGACCTCTAAGGTAATGATCTCACTTTTTCAATAAATGGGTAGTTTTTGAAACATTATTTCATGACTTATCTAGATATAGATGCTTATTAATTATTGTAGAGGTAATTTTAGATTCAATTTTATGCTTTCTATCATTTTCTTTCTAAATTACTTTTCCAAATTTCTTATATTGGTTCCTTGTTTTTAGGATTTGCTTTCATAGTTAGTTGATATGATTTATAGATTAGTTTGCTTTAAAATGTAGAATAGTCAAAACTATTTATTATCTTGAATCCATTAAAATTCACCCAAAAGTAGTAAATAAGATAGATATGCAAGTTGATATTCATTAAAGATTACTCTAGATGGATTTAAATATCCTAAATTAAGTTATGTATTAAGACTTAAACTAGTTTCTTCTATAAATTAGATAGATTCACTAGGACTTTTTAATTTTTCTCTAGCATCTTCATGTAAATTTTATAAAAAAATTTAATTTCAAAGATAAATTTCACTCTTACATGTTAGAACATGGATGGGAGAAAATAAAAAATTGGATTGGATATATTTTTTAGAGTGGGACATAATGAGGATCAACTAGATAGGGTCAATCTCATGGATATAAATCCATATGGAGTTATAAAACTTGAAGAACAACTTCCAAAATTGAAGAATCTTGTCTTCACACCAAAATTTATATTAATGAGCATTAGCCAAAAACTACATAGGAAGATACATTATATAGAGAGGAATTAGGTCACCCAAAAAGGTAATTAATTCAACTCACATTAGAAAATTATTTAAAGTACATTTCTCCTATTGACCTATTATTAACCTAATAAATCTAAATAAAAATTATAGAAAAACACAAGGGGATAAAATTCTTCATCAACAACCCTCTTAAGTGTATCTTATGTTGGTAAAAGAATTGGGTCCTGACACAAAGGCCTAATGAGGTACCCAAGTATAGAGAGATGATCCACCAAAAGAGGAAGAAGAAAAGGATGTTTGAACCCTAATAAGAGTCTGTAAATGAAGATACATGATATCAGTGAAAGGTTTGGTGAATATATCAACAATTTGCTCCATTTTATAGATGTAGTAGAGATTATTGACTTGATCCTAGATGAGACCTTGAATTAATGCATGTGAATCTTGATATATTTGGTTCATTAATGGAGAACTAGATTCATACAGATCTAGATTGTGATTTGGTTATCACAAAATATGATTTTTGGTCATTAAAACTAAATCCCAAACTTAATAAGAATCCCCTCAATATAAATAACCTTAGTGGTATCATTAATAGATACCCTTTATTTTACCTCTATAGAAGATAAATCAATAGAATTATAATTTTTACTTGACCAACTAATCAGACTTGAACCAAGGGAGAAATTATAGTCATATGTAGACTTGTGATTTTAAATTTTTCCACCCTAATCTGAATATATATACCTAATTAAGTTAATGTCAATGCCCATTCCATAGTGAATGCCAAGACTATGAGTAGCCTAAATGTAGTGGAGGATCCACTTAGCTACTTTCTAGTGAAACTCATGTGGTTCCTACATAAATATTAAGACCATGCCCACTATATATGAAATGTCAAATCTAGTGTCTATAAGGAAGATGAGACTACCAACAAGTTTTCAATATGAGGTATCATGAACTAATAGAGATGTAAAATCATCCTCAAACTTCACACCAAATAGAAAATTATTCAAATCTAGCTTATATTTAACCATGTTAATTAAACTATGCATTCAAATCAAGATCATACTTGGATTGTGTAATAGTTACTCTAGATTCAAACCAATAAATTTCAATCCTAAGGAAGTAGGGCAAAAATCCCAAGTTAATCATTGAGAACCTATAAGACAAGCAATTTTCACTACTGTGATGGTGGATGGAAAACTCCCTATGATCAATAGGTCATCCATGTATATAACCAATATAAATAATGAATCATCATGATGCAAGATGTATACATTCAAATAATAATGGAATTTGGTGAACCCAACTGAAAGAAGAAAGGAGTCCATCTTGGCATACCAATTTTGAGGAGCCTTTTTGAGGCTATAGATAGATTTATAAATTTTAAAAGATAAGGATAAATCTTCCACAAATTCTTTTGGTTGCTCCATGTATATTTACTATTTGAGGTCACCATGAAGATAGTAACTCTTTGCATCCATCTAATGAACATCCTAGAGATGTGTTATAATAATGGTGAGTTTGAATTATATTGAGTTCATTTTTATAATTGGGGTAAATATCTCAACATATTCAATTCCAAGCACCTCAAGAAAACCCTTTGATACTAAATGTGTTTTGAACTTATCTACAAACCCATATGATGTAAATTTTTTTAGTAGATCCACCTACATCAAACAAGTTTTCTTCCTTAGGAAGTGGGACTATTTTTTTTTTTAAATGCTATTAAAGGAACTATACTCCTCTTTCATAGTAATATCCCATTTAGGGGTTCTTGATCCTCACAAATGATTCTGGAATATAAGTTGATGTAATGAAAGTATGTGGGGCATCCTAAAATATTGAATAGGTTTGCCTACTTTTTAATGGATCTCCAACCCATTATCCAAAATTTTGAAGTGTCTATCTATCCCAAAGATGACCAATAATCAAATATTTAGGAGGGGATTCCTCATCATCTAAAAATAATCTAGGAGGAGGAGGAGGACAATCCTCATCACTACTCTCATTTTCATATTTAGAAGAAGAATCTAGGTCATCAAGAGGTTGATCAAGAAGATATGAATCATCAGAACTATCATCAACTCCAAGTCCTTCTAATGAAAGGGAGAGGTTTCAAGTATGGATTTTGAAGGACCCTCTAAAAAATGAACACTCCTCTTAAGGAACAACTCATGATTAGAGGGGTAGAAAAGATTGTATATTTTAACACCCTCAATATATCCAACAAAGATGCTAGACTAACTCTAAGGTTCCAATACCTTGCATTTATTATTCAAAATGTGAGCCATAATAGGTGAACCAAAAACTTAGAAGTTCTAAACTATGGGTTTTTGACCATTCCAATCTTTAAAAAGAGTGACTCCCTTTAATGCTTTATAAGGAACTCAATTTTAGATGTAAAAAACATAGTTGATGGCCTTGGCCCAATATTGAGGTGCCAAAGACTTGGAGTGTATCATAAAATTGGCCATTTTCTTCAAGGACCTATTCTTATACTTTGTATCACAATTTTGTTGAGGATTATATGGAACTATACATTTTAGTTTCCTCTAATGTAAATAATTTCTCAAAATGATTACTTACTCACCACCATTGTCAATGCACAAAATTTTGATGGCTTTGCCTAACTATTTTATTACAAGCACCTTAAAGTCCTAAAAAAGGTCAAATAAATTTTATTTATGCTTAATAAAATACACACAAGTGTAATTATAATAATCATCGATGAAATCATTTATTTAGTATTTTTGAATAAGGTTTTATAAATGGACCAACAATGTCACTGTGAACAATCCCCAATATTTGTGTAGCTCTTATTGATTTCACCTTGTCATATTTCTCCTCTAGACACTTACCAATAATTTAACCCTACATACTCCATAAAAAAAACTTAAATTGTGGCAACCTTGAAACCATGTCTTGATGACCAAGTTTCTTTAGGTAGCGATAGTCAAGATGGATGAATGACTCATGCCATAATTTACTCACCTCATCTAAATGAGTGAGCAATGCAGTAAAGGGTTGATTAGGAGAAAAATAAAAGAAAGTATACAACCTGTATTGGTGATATACTTTCCCAAATACATCAATGGAATCACTATTAGTTTCCATAATAACTATAGAATTGGGTGTGAATTCACCTCTTTTTCCCAAACTGATGTGAGTGATATAGTAAACATAAATGAGATTGGTGGCTAAAGAGAGAACACATAAAACATCATGAAATGTCCCATAATTAACTTCAAATAATCCTTTCCCACTAAATTTTTTGGAAGTATCATCACCCAATAATATGGAAGGCATAAAATAAGGCTCCAAGGATGTGAACATGTCTTGTGATGAAACCATGTGATGTGAGGCACCTTAATCAATAACCCATGTGGAAGGTTATGAAGTAATGACAATAAGTGATTTTCCATTATGTTATCCCTTCTTATTATATTTGGACTTAGAATATGTTTGTGCTAGTGAAATCTAAGTGGAAGAATCAAAGACACTAATATTGTACATCTTGAGCATTTTTTTCAGTTGGTTAATTTATTTCTTCATGCATTTAAACTCATCATGACTAGATTTATTGTGATAGCCACATGAGAGTCAATATTTCTTTGGTTTCTCATCTGAAGAGGATGACTCTTTTGATGATTTTGGCTTAGCATCAAATTTTTGACCCTTTCTTTGTTCTGGGTCTTCCTTCTTCTATTTCTTCTCCTTGTTATTGGAAACCTTATATTTTTCATGACTCACAAATAAGTCATGAGAATTGGAAGACTTAAGTGTACCCATTTGAATGAGTTTGTCTTACTCCTGAGTTAAGTCAACATTAAATTCATCCAAGGATGACATTGTCCATATAGTTTCATGGGCACAATTGGTATAATGGAAGGTAAAAATGAATATCAAATAATTAGATTTCAATTTGGTAAGGATGGAGATAATCAATTGATCATCCTTTTTATCAATGCCACAAAGTTCCAACTATAACCTGAGTGATTTAAATATGATGAAGAAGTCTTAAATCATATCAAAGTCACCTAGGCTCAAACTAATGATCTCATTATCCAACTTATGACCCCTCATTTCATCCTAATTTCCAAATAGTTTATCCAATAAGGTCCACATATGATTTGTAGTTGTTTTAGATTTGATATGAAAAATCAAGTCAAAATATATAGATAAGCACAATAGACCATATGAATCATCACTTCCATTATAAAAATTTACCCAATATATATCAAGTGTTAGTTTTATTTATATACCCATCGTGATTTAGTGTAAGCCTTTGCTCCTCAAGATGATTTACACGTTTACTTTCCATTTATGATAGTTGAAAGGTGTAAGAAGAAAATTTGAATTGATATCCATGGTGTAGAAAGGATGTATGTGTTGAAATATCTATGTTATAGACTAGTAATGTAACACCCCCTAAATCTATAGAGGTTAAAATTGATAAATTACAATAGTATCATTGATTCAATGAGCTTGAAAAAATACACAATTTAAAAAAATGACACCTCAAAAGGAAAAACAAGTTGAAAGTTATGATCGATTGGATCTACATATGGAAAGGTGATACTCCACTTTGAAAATTTTAAAAAAGTTTTGAGCATTTAAAATATGGAAATAGTATCTAGAGTTAAACCCCCACTAGTAGGAATACAAATTTAATCCCCTTCATGTGACCACACCATATGACCTCAGTTATGTGAATTTGCATTGATTTTTTAGAAACCCCACAAAACCCTAGAAAACCAAAATTAGTGAAAAACCTAAAAAGGTTAGAATCCAAGATTCACAACAAAATTGATATAAATCATCTACCATTAGATCTCTAATACCATGTCTATTGAAATTTATCATTAATGTCATGTATTTATGTACTATAATTGATTTCAAAAAGGATCAGTAAGGAGAGAGTTGTATTTGATGTCATATGCCTAAGTTAATTGATATCAATGAAATTTTGAGGTCAAATTTTGGTTCACAAGAAGGTGGCTATGGTCATTAGTATGAAGTTGATTGTTTGAGCCTACTAATGTGACTTTTGAGTGATCTAATGGAGTGTATTTTGAAGCATAGTGAGGTATGGTGAAATGAGTAAATATAGGTATGTGTATTTAATTGAGGTAGTTTAAATTTGATGTTTTTGGTGAAGTTATTCAGAGCTTCATGAGTTTAGAGAGAGAATGTCTTTATGTCTTGTATGTTCAAGTAAGCTAGTTCAGTCTTAGGCAGTGACCTATATGGTATAAGGAGACTTTGTCAAAGGATAATTATGGGAGATGTTTTAGATATTTTATCAAATTTATATAGGTAATTAGTGAGCTAAAAAATGTGTCTTGAATATCTCAAAGTGGTATGGTGCCTAGTAGGTCTGTGTGATGGACTAGTTCTCAAGTACGAATATGGCTTGTATAAGAATGATGGTGGTGATATGGATGTGTATGAGATTAAATTTGTACCATTTAGTTTTATATAATGTGATAAATATGTTTAGTCAATAACATGACTCTCAAATTGAGCCAAAGGTCTAAGTTTTTCTTTAGCGGTCTTCTCATGGACCTAGTCTTAAGACCCTAAGTGGTAGAATGAGGTATCATGAATAGGTTTGGAGGCTTGTGAGATCATATGAGAATGGATTAAGGTCTAACATGTTGTTTCAAGTGTTTTTGTGAATTTTTAATGTCTTGAGTTGAATAATAAATCATAAAAAGTGAATTTTAGGTCTCTCAAGTGCTAAAATGAAATGTTACAGACCCACAATGGATTTTCTAATGCTTGTTGGCATGTGTGGATATTTCATGTAAATATAATATATTAGGTATAGATTAAAAATGGTCACATAAATTTTTTGAAAGCATTAGGATTTGGTTTAAGGGGCAAAGCTTTATGAATAAATGTTAAGAATGAAAACTAGTCTAACACCCTCTTAAAACCCTCGTAGTGACCTGATTTGGAAGATATTAATGTAAATGGATAAAAATGGATTATATGACCTATTTTAGTGATTATAAAATTTAAATTACTCTCCTAGGTACCTCCAAGTATCTTTGGTCTGACACATGATTGAGTGGAAGCTATAAGAAATCCCTTGTTTCTTAAAAAATTTATATAATAGGTAGGGTTGACTAATTCAAAGTTACACAATATATGTAGGTTGAATATTTTTACTTATAATTAATTCCAATTGTTGTTTATGATAATTTTATAGAGTTAAAATATTCTAAACTGGTCATGGAAGTTGGCCTATCACTAAAGAGTCCAATAGTGAAGATAGTGAGAAAAACTAGGCAAAAATGAGAATGAGATTAAGGATGATTTTTCATGGATAAATAATGGATAAAATTATATTGGGTTGTTTGTAAATAAACATAAAAAATTTAAATTTTGTTTATATATTTTTTAAATCATTAAAAATATTTAAAATGTTGCTCATAAGATGACCTATCTAGTGAAGATGAGATAGTAAAGGTGTAAGTTTCAAACATTGGTCTATATATTCCATATTTTATATTGGACCTATATATATTTGTTTTTTTAAGATTTTATAACTATATATAAGTATCATATTAATTTAATATTACTTATTTACTATGTATAAATATATGTTAAAATGCATAATCATCATGGCTAGTTTATAAGGGAGAAGGATAGTTTTGAGTAAGTGAGAATGATGAGTTGTAGAATCTTCACACTTAACTAAATCATACAATGAATATGATGTTGTTTTTTATGATATAAATTACCTATACATGATTTTTATAATCTTGGAGGTTAATATATGAGGTTGGATTATGGAAGCCAAAATGGCTTATCTAACTATGTAAGGATGGTGAGAGAGGTCAACAAATTGGTTTATAAAACCAATGGTTGAAACTATATCTTATGATATATCTATATTAATATGTTATTTAGGTATAAAAAGTTTATTTTAATTTTTTTTCAATCATTATAATTCCATATTAAAGTGTGGATAGTTAATTATTTAGGACTGGGTTTTGGAGCATTCAGACAGTTCTGAGTGGTCATGTTGCAAAAGTCAGTTCTAGGGTTTAAGCTATGTATTAAAGTATATAATTAATTTTTTTATGATATTAATTTAATTAAGGTTTTATACATGTGATTTAATTATATTTTTGTTTGATAAATTTTTTTGTGTACTTCAGTTTTGGATGATAGACTTTCTAAGTGTACACAAACCTTATTATGAGTAGTGTTTATGATATGGTCCAAGTAGAGAATTGGACTAAGAAGTGGTATGGATATATATGTATGTTATCAAGGGTATATTTTAATTTTGTATGAATTTTTTCATCCTTTTTTATATGCTCAATATTTTCTAAGGTGGTCAAGATGAAATGTGTGCTTTGAGAAGGCCTAATTACATTAGGTCTCTATTAGGCCTAATGGTAGTTTTGGTCCTTATGGGTGATGAACGACATATTTAGTGGTTTTTAATGTATGAAAATTTTTATCTAACCAATTTTAATGATAATATAATTTTGGAAAGGTTTGTGTCCAATGAAGGTGTATGAGATCAAAAGACTAGTATAAGAACACAACCTAATTGGCCTAATTGTGGGTGCAGTAGAGAAGAATCCAATGAGCAAAGAATAGGGTAGATTGTGAAATATAAGGTCTTATATACCATCATAATAATGGATTTATAATATTATTAATATCTAACATAGTTTATTCATGTGGATGATAAGGTCAATTGACCTAATAAGCCTAGTAAGAGGCAAATTGAGTGAAGAGGCCTAATAGGCTATTTGAAGGAGATGGAAGAGTGTGAAGAAAAAAACAAGGGGATCATCATAAATTGAGTGAGAAACAGATGTTCAAAGGTGATTAGATATTTTATTATCTGATTTGGTGTTGATTTACCTAGGTGTTTGGTGCCTCCTTGCAAGTTGATGCTTACTAAAGGACTAGTTGAGTTGGTGCTTTATTAGTGAGGGGTTGGTGCTCCTTGTGGGGTTGGTGCCTCACTAAATATTGAATCGTTACTTATATAAATGTCTTACAAGTTTTGCTTTATTTGGGTTTATCTACCATGAGGGTTTCCAACATATCTCTTGTGTTCATGTGTTTATATCTTGCTTCATGTTTTTATGATTGCTTCTTTATGCATTTATTGATCACTATATTAGTTTGAAAGGTTAATGAGTGTTAAGCGTAAATAAGAGATTGTTTTAAGAAACTAATTCGCCCCCTCTCTAAATGGTGATAATTATAATAATTGGTATCATCTCAAGTCCTTTGGATAAGAATTGACATCTTGAAGGTGATCCTAGAAGACCAAATAGATGGTTACATAATTATGATGTTCAATTCATGAGAAGTCTTGATATGATGTGAAAAAGGTAGTTCCTTGATCTACAAGTATGATAATTTTTTTAATATATCTTTGTATGCAATTTATCTCTTTTAAAGTGGTATAGGAGATAATTATCTTATCTTGATTAAGAAAGAGGTCCATGAGGGATAAGCTTGTAAAGGCAAGTTACAAGATCATTATGTTTATCATCTTGTGGAAGAAGAAATATTAGTAGATGCTTGTTGAGTCTTGGAATATGTTGGATGAAAAGTTGTTTTCATTAGTCTTAGTATAGAAAGATATAATTTGAAGACAACTAAGAAGTATAGTTATATGCATGATCTAGGTCATGGTTAAGGTTTGCATAGAGGACTACATGATTAGACAATGGGAGGATAGGTTGAAGTAGTTAATATTTTTTAAATTATTCCTAGGGTCATCAGAGTCATTCTAATGTGTTCTACATGGTCATATAGTATGGTATAAGGAAGGTATTACTTGGTTTAAATCTACACCTAGACCTATTTCTAGATCCTACTAGGTTTATTAAACATGATGGGTAGTTGTTGAAGCATGAAAGCTGGTGCAGTGTTATAGTAAGCTTAGAAAAGTTATTATAAAGGTGTTCACCATGTATGAGGTCTTGGTATAGATTAAAAGTATCTAATAAGGAGGTATAATCTAGGTTGCATTAATGTGTGTGTGTGTGTGTGTGTGTGTGTGTGTGTGTGTGTGTGTGTGTGTGTGTGTGTGTGTGTGTGTGTGTGTGTGTGTGTGTGTGTGTGTGTGTGTGTGTAAAGGTGTAAGATGGTTAATTGAGCAAAACTGAGAGGTATATAAAGTTTTTTTCATTATGAATATGGTCATTTTTTTCAAATTTCATTTATTATTATTTAAAATTGGTTTTATGGGAGCATATTGATGATGATACATGTGTGTGTAAGCATGATTATTTTGAGGATTGGTGCAAATATCTATTTGGGAGATATGGAGTGAGGTAAGGCAAAATGTTGCTCATATGGATGATAGTTTATTCATCATAAAGACATATAGTGGAGGTGAAGCATGGAGTTAGGGGAGATAAATTAGGTCTCTTGAGTGTAATATGAGATATGAGGGTGAATCTTGTGAGAAAAGAGTCAAGGAGTAGTTCTTTGTTGATTATGTAGTCATGATATAAGGTTTAATGGTCTAAGGTAGTTGTGCTTCCAATGTCTCCTAAACGATATGTAGATTTTAATAAATATTAGAGGATTTGAGTGAAAAGTTTTATTTAGAAAGTATCATACTCATAATGTATGTTTAAGCTCTAGTTAATGCTCAAAAACCAAAAGATCAAAATAGAGGTTCATGAGAGTTATTGATTGGTCTATAAAACCAATACCATTTTTGGTATAGGTATTATCCATGAGATTCAAGGACTGAATATGATCTAAAGATTAAGTTGACATTTTTCAATTGCCTTGAAGAAGTTTAGTGATCTAAGAATGATGAATGTTCTAAGTTTTCATAAATAGGGTCTCAAATTTGTATACTAAATTGATTCATTGAGTCAATATGAAGAGTATCTTAAAGATTTCAATGGTCTAGGAGTTTTAATATAAACTTAGGTTCATGTTTCATAGGTTTACTTATTTTGGTAACATGTATTGAGTTTCTTGAAGGAAAGAAAGTATTTAAGAATTCTGATAAAGACTAGCTTGTTCTCATAGACATATTTGACTATTTATTTTTATGAAGATGCTATGAAGTCATCTAAGACATGATGGCTTGAGAAGCTTGAAGACAAGTATGTATGGAAAAATGGGGTGCTTACTGAGTTGTCAATTTCAAGGATCAATGGACTATGTATAGATGACCTTGTGAAAGTGTGTATGACCCTTTGTCATTAATGTCAAAGGGCGAGAAAGTTCTTAGTGAAATAATTCAATTTGAGAGAGAAATAGGTTATTGAGATTAGTGTAGTTTGAGAATGATTAGTTCATTTTTGGTTTGCCATCAATGTGGTTTACCATCAATGATAAAGGGGGATATTGTTGAAAGTTTTGATTGATGTCATGTGTTTGTGTACTATCATTGATGTCAAAAAAGATCAGTAAGGAGAGAGTTATCTTTGATGTCATATGCATAAGGTTATTGATATCAAAGGAATTTTTAGGTCAAATGTTGGTTCAAAAGAAGGTGGCTATGGTTATTGGTATGAGGTTGATTGTTTGAGCCTACTATTGTGACTTTTGAGTGATCCAATGGAGTGTCTTGTGAATCATATTGAGGTATGGTGAAATGATTAAATACAAATATGTGGAGTTTCTTAAGGTAGTGCAAGTTTCATGTCTTTGGTGAAGATATTTAGAGATTCATAAGTTTAGAAAGAGAGATTATCTTCATGTCTTATATGTTCAAGTAGGATAGTTCATTCTTGAGTAGTGGCCTATATGGTCTAAGGAGACTTGGTCAAAGGTGAATGATGGGAGATTCTATGGATCCTATATCATATTTCTAGAGGTAATTAGTGATCTATATAAGGTGTCTTGAATATCTCAAAGTGGTATGGTGCCTAGTAGGTATATGTGATGGACTAGTTCTTAAGCATGAATATGGCTTGTAAAGGCATGATGGTGGTGATATGGATATGTATGATCTTGAATTTTTACCATGTAGTGTTATATTATGTGAGAAATATTTTCATTTAGTCACATGACTCTTAGAGTGAGCCAAAAGGGTAAGTTCTTCTTTAGTGGTCTTCTAATGGACCTAGTCTTAAGGCCTTATGTGGTAAAATGAGGTATCATGATCAGGTTTGGAGGCTTGTGAGCTCATATGAGCATATATTGAGGTATAACATGTTTTTTCAAGTGTGTTGGTGAAGTTTTAAGGTCTTTAGTTGAATAAAAAAGAATAATAAGTGAATTTTAGGTCTCTTGAGTGCGAGAATAAAGTATTTTAGACTTGAGAAGGAATTTATGATGCTTGTTGGCATGTGTGACTATTGCATGGGAATTTGAGATCTTAGGGAGAGATGGAAAAGGGTCCTAAAATGTTTTCCAAGAATTATAATTTTGTTTTAAGGGAATATTTTTATGAATAAACTTTAAAAATGAAAACTGGTCTAGAACCCTCATAGTGACTCGATATGGAAGATATTGATGGAAATGGTTTAGAATAGATTGTATAACCTAGTTAGTGATTGTAAAATGTAGATGAATATATTAGGTACCTCTAGGTGGATTTGGTATGATAGATGAGTGAGTGGAAGCTATATGAAATCCTTTGTTTCTCAAAAAAATTGTATAACAGGTAGGCTTGACTGAGTCAAAGTTACACAATGGATGGAGGTGGAATATTTTGACTTATAATTAATTTGCATGATGGTTTATAATTATTTTATAAAATTAAAATATGATAAATTGGTCATTGAAGTTATCCTATTGGTAAAAAGTATAATAGTGAAGATAGTGAGAAAAAACAAACAAAAGTGAGAATGAGATTAGGGATGAGTTATCATGGATTAAGAATGGATACAAATGTATGGTGTTATTATTTAATATATATGAAACATGTATATATATTTTAGATGTATTTTAGATCATTAAAATGTTTGAAAATGTTATTCACAAGATGACTTGTTTAGTGAAGATGAGATAGTGAAGGTGTAAGTTTCACTTATTGGTCGATATGTTCCATATTTGTTATTATACCTCTATATATTTGTGTTTAAATATATTATAAGGATATATAAATATCATATTAATGTATTAGGACTTATTTACTATGTCTACACAACTACTATAATGCACAATCATCATAACTAGTCCACAAGGTAGAATGGCAATTCTGAGTAAGTGAGAATGATGAGTTGGAAGTTCTTTGCACTTAACTAAAGCATCCAATAAATGTGATGTTCTTTTTAAAGACCTAAATGAACTATACATACTTTTTAGAAGCTTGGAGGTTAATATATGAGGTTGGATTATGGAAGTCTAAATGGCTTGTTTGGTTGTGTAAGGACAGTGAGAGAGAAGGTCAATAGATTGGTCTATAAGAATAATGTTTGAACTAGATTTTGAGATATATCTATATGAAGCCCCTATGAAAGTATGGAGAGTCAATTATTCATAACTTGGTTTTGGAGCATTCAAATAATTATGAGTGGTCATGTTATAAAAGTTAGTTATAGGATTTAAATTGGTATTAAAATATATAATTAAGTTGGTGATGATATTTAGGTCATTAAGTTTATATCCATGTGATTTAATGATATGGTTATTTCAAAAAAAAATTTGTGTGCTTCTATTTTGGATGATAGAATTTCTAAGTGTTCATATACCTTATTATGAGTATTGATTATGGTATGGTCCAAGTGTTGGAAATTTTTTAGTGATGTCATGGAGGTGTCTTTATGAATGTACTAAGTTCTTTTATAGACCAAGTAACAATGACAAAGTGTGTAATGTGCTTGTTCTAGTGTGCTTTATGTTGTCTTGGTTGATCTTCAATTTTGGTCTATAAAGATATGTTTAGGGATGAGTATGGTGACTAGAAAATGTGAAATAGGTCCCTAATATGTTACATATGATTTGAGAGCTTGTGTGTATAAGTATAATTCATCTAACAATCCATAATTTTCATCTAGACACTTTGGGTCTAGTGGCATAAATTTTGAGTTGTTAGTTTAATGACATCACCATTTCCATGTGTAAATGAGTCAAGGGGATTTGGTCATATGGTTATAATCATAGTAGTCCCTAGTTATTATGTGCTAGATCTTAAGTCATGCATAAAATCATGGTCAAAGATATGAGGGTACAAAGTTGCCTTCTAAGATAGATTTCATTATTTTTCCCATAGCCAAATTTGTTGTTGACCAAAAAGAGATAAGTAAGCATGTTGATGAGGTTATAATTCACATGTATAAATGTTTTAGGATAATGTGATCATATGGGTTTATTGAGTTTTGAACATAGTTTATTTTTGCTAATTTTTAGATCATGCACTATAGTGTATCAAGAGATATGCATGTGCAAAGTTGGGATCCCAAGTATTTTGACTATGTTTTCCCATAGTCAATTTTGAAATATGGTAAAAAAATCCAAGTGAGCATTTTTATGGTGTTGTATCTTATATATGTGATGGTGTCAAGAAAAATTTGTCATATGGGTTTATTCAATTTTGAGCATAAATGATTTTCACTAAGTTTTATATCATCCACTAAAGCACAAAAAAAGTTATGGATGCTCAAATATGGCCTCTCAAGTAGATTTGGACATAGTTGGCTCTATGCTAAAAGTTTTTGAGAAGGCACTTTTATGTAATTATATCTCATACACATGAGGGTTCTAGAACTAGTGTGTCACATGGTTGGATTCTCCTATGTGATAATATCATATGGTCCAAATTTGATATTCTACATCAAAGAATAAAAGTTATTAATGATCAAAAATGGCTACTTAGGCATATTGATAGGGTCCCCATACTTAGTCATCTTTTACTATGTTAAAGCTTGAGCAATATAAATGGTGCATGTTGATATAAAATGTTAAAAGGTAGCAAGATGAGGATAGGTACACAATGTTTAATAACTGATCAAAGTTACAGGATAAGGATTTAATAATGAGTAGGCATTCATACATGTGATTGAATGATGATCTTTGATCGTTAAAGACTAGATTGATCTATAGAGATCAATGAAGCACATATAGTCAACATTTTAAGGATGCATAAGATAAGGTCAAAATGATATAGGTTTAACATATTCCATTAGTGGTTTATGCATTAAATCTCAAACAAGATCAATGATGCAAGATTGATTTTGAGCTGAGAGGACACAAGATTCAAGAATTGTGTTTGGAAGTTAACTATGATCGTTGCCATTTAAATATTTGAATTTGTGAAGGAAATACTAGTGTCTAGTTTTTTTACCATTTATTTTGATAAAATATGAATTTCTATTGCATTAAATATAAAATATGTAGAGGACTCCAAGGTGCATCTATAAATATTGATTTAAAGATCTGGAAGTGTGTACAAACGAATATATTAAGTGCCAAAGATGATTGTGTTTTAGTATATGTTTTGCAAGTAACCTAAGAAGGATATTAAAGATCATGTAGTTTTTATTAAGATGTTTCATGGTGAATTGTCTATTGAGTAGTGTTTTGTACTCTATGGGTATGCTCTGTGAGTATTTTTGAGGTGTGATCAATCTATATTGAGTATGAAGATTGCTAAAGAAGTTGATTATTTGTTCATTAATAGCATTCCTATAAAAAAAGGTTTATGTTTGAATTGTTTAAGCATATGCAGAGGTGAATTAAAGTGACTCTGATCATTTGAGGATGTCATAGGGGACATAAGGAGTGGACCTATGTATTTTTAAATGGTCTTGTGGTCTTATTATGCTTGGAGTAGTGTGAGTGAGTCTCCATAAGACCTAAAAGTGACTTAGGCCTATTTTGAAAGGGGACTATGCTTAAGTCTGACCCATATGAGATTCCTTAAGGATGAAGACATGTATTGTGGTTGACAACGAAATATTTTGATCTTGATTAATTGATTATTTCTCTATATATAATGGAACCAAATGTGTTGGGTTCTAGATTTATATGCATGAGATAGGAGAGAGGCTTTTATGTGTGAGGGAAGGATAGGTCACCTATTGGCCAATTTAATGAGCAGAATAATTGGTTGACTATGTGTATGACCTTTAGATTATGTTCCTAATGTTAAAATAGTGATATTTTAGTTTGTGGATATGCAAAGAGGTTTGAGTGTGTAGATGAGGATAGTTTGATTAAAGAAGGAAAGAGTTTGTGACTTGCCTATGTGAGAGGCCTAATTGAGATAGAGAGTTTTTGTAATTATGAGATAATCAAGAGGTCCATAATTAGGTGTTGAAGACATCCTATCTAAGGTTGAAGTTTTATTCTCAAGGAGAGTCTAAAGGACTTGATCTTACTTAGGGGTAATTACTCCTTGTGAAATAGGGTTTCACTAAAATACCTTTAATATAAAGGACATGATCAAGGTTGTAGGTCATAAGGACTTGGTCAAAGGTTCCTAATCAGAAGGAATTGATTAATATATTTTTTATGATCATTTTATAGGATAGTAGTCCCTGTGTTTGTAGTTTTGAGAGTGGGTTTTATTCCCTAAGAGGGTTTCCCATGTAGATATTGTGTTGTGTATGTGATCTCACATTATGTTTATTATTTGCTTCTATGAATGATATATATGCTTCATAAATGCTTTTATTAAATTCTTAAGTATTTATAAGAGTTTCAAAATTTAATTGGATTATTTTCCATCACTAATTCACCCCCCTCTTAGTTGATTATACCTCTAATAATTGGTATGAAAATGAAGTCCTTTGGAAGATCTTGATAGCTTAAATGTGATCCAAGGTGGATTCTCTACTAAGCAAGCACTAATGTTTAATGGATCCAATTGTGCTTTTTGGAGTGCTAGAATGATGAATAGATTACATCCCTAAGGTTTGATGTACAAAAATATATTGTGGATGGTTATGATATTCCTATTACTCATCCATCTAATGTTGCATACAATAAGCTATTTGAGAACAACTCTAAGGCAATGAATGCCATCACTTGTGGTTTTATAGAATTTGAGCTCACTAAAGTAATTTATTTCACATCTTTAAAGGAAATATGGGATAACTTGAATACTATTTTTGAAGGAGATTCAAATGTTAAGATTGTTATGTTGCAGACTCATAAAAGGCAATTTGAAAGTCTCAAGATGAATGAAGAAGATACTATGGCATCCTTTCTACAAAAAAATTGATGAGGTTGTGAACATTATCAGAGGTTTTGGAGAGAATATTTAAGAGACTATTATTATTCAAAAGTTATTAAGGTCTTTATCCTTGAAGTTTGATCCAAAATTATTTTCTATAAAAGGGATTCATTATCTTAGTTAAAAATAGATCACTTACATGGCACCTTTATTTTCAATGAGATGAGGAAGAATTATGAAATTCCTCTAAAGAAAGAAGTAGATTTCAAGATTGAAATGTAAAAAAGAAGGTTCCAAGGCAAGAAACTCAAGGAAGATGACATTCCTGATATAGATGAGAAAGGATTAATTTATTTGATTTTTAGGAAGTTGATAATAGGTTCAAGCAAGTATAAAAGTAAGTTACCCCTTAAATGCTTCAATTGTGGTGAGATAGAACATTTTTAAATTAAGTATCCTCATAAGTATAATAAAGATGATGTTGAAGAGCATGAATAAGGGCATGATGATGGCAAGAGATATTTTAGTTCTGATAAAATTAAAAAGGGATTCATAAGGTTTGATAATAAGAAGAAGCACTTCAAGGACAATAAGAGTCTATACACCAAAGAAGATTGTATCTCATCAGAAGAGAGTGAAGTTAGTGTCTCAAAATATGATCATGTAGATGATGGTTTTATTGAATATGAATCTTTTTTCATGGTTGAGGAAGGAATTTTATCACATCATAAGGTTTTTACTTGGATTGATTTAGATGATGATGAATATGAGGTGGACTATGAGACTGTATTATCTAATTCTCATGAAGAACTAAAGATTGAAAATAAGATAAATAAGAAGATGAAATATAAACTTAAGGAATTTAAGGAGAAATTCAATGTGTTTAAGGTAAGAAAATATGAAGATGCTAAGGGTCATGAAAATATGGTCAAACATCTCAGTTGTCAATTGGAAGTCCTGTCTACAAGCCTAATATCTAAAGAAGATGAATGTGCAAGGTATGTAATTAAAAATGAATCTTTGAAATCTGAGTTGAAGAAGGTATTTAGTAAGGTAATGTCATTTATGATATTTTAAAATATCTCAAGTGATATAGATAACATTATGAATGATCAAAAACATGCAAGTGATAAGACTGGTCTTGGATACAAATAAGAACCAGAGACTGCAACTCAAGGCAAGTTGAAGATTAATGTGAACAAGGTGGATCAACCTTTGAATAAAAATCATTAGATGAGGAATGAAGGTGATATTAGATTAAATAAAAATTATATTATACAAATAAATTCTAAGAGGTATGCAAATTTCAATGGTTATCATTATACTTGTAATCAATTTGGGCATAGAGGTAGAGAATGTAGAAGACCTAATAAGAATGAATTTTATTAGAAATATGATGGGGGTCATCAAGCAAAAGGTTTAATTAAGTTTGAGTGCCTCAACTTTCATGATGTTGGAAACTTTGAAAAATGTTATCCATTTAAGGCAAGACAAGCTGAGTTCCCTTCAAGAGATATTGAGTGCTATAATTGTTATGAACTATGACACATTGCAAGATATTGTCCAAATTTGGATAGGAAGAAAGAATTTTTTTTAAAATGTATGATGTGATTTAATTGTGAATAAATAGATCACATTCTTAAATTTAACAAGAAAATGCCTACATGATAGAATAGTTTCTATCAGGCCCCTAAAGTGCAAGATAGAAGACAAGTTAATACATGGAAACCAAAGGTGGTAAGTATGAGTCATGATGAGACTTTAAATTTTAAGAGTCCCAATAGGTCTCATTATATAATCATGTTAAGAATGAAGATACTAATCTCAAGGAGAAGACCAAGGTGATAGTTGAAGCTAGTTGTGAGGCATGTATGGATCTAACTAAACATCCTGCTACTTTTTAAAAAGTGCCTAGTAATGAGTATCCAAGTTGTAAGGAGTATTATTTATATGACAAGGTATGCCATGAATCTATGTTTTCTCCATGTATTGATAATCCAATTATATAAGAAAAGGAGAATGTTGTAGTAGTTGAGGAAGTTGTTTCTCTAAAGCCAATCAAGAAGAAGAATAATAAGAACTATAAGTATCATCTAAGTAAAGAGGAAGAGGAATATGAGGATTTGTATTTATTTTAGAGAATTGAGGTTTAAATGGTGTCTCTATATATGCTTCTTAAGAGACTTATTTCAAGTGGAGAAGAAAATGTTGTTGAGGTGTTGTTTTAGTTGGAACAGTTTATAGGGTTAGATTGAAGGTTCTAAGATGGAAAAGGAGGATTTGAGATTTTTCAAGGTAATTTTTTTGCATAGAAATTTATTTTGACCTTATTTAAGCATGATTCATGTGGTTTTGTGATCTAAAGTCTTGTTGAAGTCAATTTGGATATTTTTTTAGCTCTCAGGTTGTCCAATTTGTGCTTAAGAGCTGACATATCATAAAATGGGTTATAATAAGTCAAGTTTATCAATGGTTTGGAAGCTCAAGTCTTGATCCAAAAGTGGGAAATGGTTTTCTCTAAGTTTACAAGAAGTTTAAAAGGTGGACATGGATTGGAAGGTGCTATGTTGACTTTGTTTGTTCTAAGTATCTATGGTTTTGAACTTTTATAGAAAAGTGGTCTACCTTATGATTTGAGGTCTAAGTATTATTAATTTGTTGAATGATCCAAATGGGTGTTAAAATCAAGCTTCATAGAGATTTGAAGGTTTGTGTTTCTCAAGTTATTTTTGTTTATGTTAAAATGGAGGGTTAACTAGCTAGTAGGTTTGTGAAAGAAGTATGTTGCATAGGATGATCTTGTTGTTGTAAATTGGTGTGATCAAGGTATGTCTATAGAAAGGTTTGGGCTCTGTAAGTTCTAGGGAGGGCTATAAGGAGTCCAGATAGGCATAATCTTGAATATGTGTTTTTTGTTCAGTTTTCCCAAAATATATAAGCATGAATGTTTCAAGGTGAGTTATCAAGTTGGTTTAAAACATTTTTTCTAATTGATGAATGGTATGATGCTCTGTTGGTAGTCATGGAAGTGTTTTAAGAGAGAAGGCTAGTAAGTTTGCATGGTGATCCTTCATTGTGTGTGATGATCTAAAGTTATTCAAATAGTGAAACTGATTAGAAATCTAAGGGAGAGTCCCTCTCATATGTTTTTTGGTAATATCCATCAATTTTTAGTTTTTTATGTGTTCTTTATTAATTTGTTGTAGTGTTTGATTAAAGAGTGTGTTGGTTTGGAGCAAGAGGATGTTGTCAAGGCAAGATGAAGTAGGCTCAAGGTAAGGGGGAATTTATATCATCTTTCTAAGATTGTCCTTTCCTATTTGATATTATTTTCATGTCCTCAATATTAGTTGGTTCCCAATTTTTTTAGTGTGTTAAAGGGGGAAAAGGTTCCTATTGTAGGAGTGTTTGGAAGAGAGAGAAGGTGAGATATATATTGTTATATATGATGTTTGTTGACATAAATGACAAAGGGGGAGATTGTTGGAGATTTTTAGTAATGTCATGATGATCTCATAAAGGTGTCCCAATGAATGAATGAAGTGCTTTGATAGCCCAAGTAATAATGAAAAAGTGTATAATGTGTTTCTTCTAGTGTGCTTTATGTTGGCTTGGTTGATCTTCAGTTTTGGTCCATATAGAGATGTTCAATAATGAGTATGGTGATTGGATCATGTGAAATAGGTCCCTAAGATATTATATATTCTTTGAGAGATTATATGCATAATTATAATTCATCTGGTAATCCATAGTTTTCATCTAGACACTTTGGGTCTAGTGGCAGAAATTCTAAGTTGGTTGTTTGATTATGCCACCATTGCCACGTGTAAACAAGTCAAGGGTATTTGGTCATATGGTTGTGATCATAGTAGTCCTTAGTGTTATTATTTAGATATAAATTCATGTATCAAAGTGTGGTAAAAAATATGAGGGTGTAAAGCTGGCTTCTAAAATAGATTTCACTATTTTTCCCATAGCCAAATTTGTTACTGGCTAGAAAGAGCCCAATAAGCATGTTGATGAGGTCAGAATCCATATGTATGAATATTTTAGGAGAAGGTGATAATATGGGTTTGTTGAGTTTTGGACCTAGTTTACTTAAGCTAATTTTTAGATCATTCATTATAGTAAATCAAGATTTATGCATGTGCAAAGTTGGGTACTCCCAGGTATTTTGACTATGTCTCCCATACATAGTAAATTTTACAATGTGACAGAAAGAGCCAAGTAATTATTGTGATGGTGTTGTATCTTGCACATGTGATGGTGTCAAGGGAAAATAATCATATGGGTTTGTTTAGTTTTGAACATAAATTATTTATGCTAAATCTGAGATCATCCACTGAAGTGTGGTAAAAGCTATATATGCTCAAAGATGGCCTCTTGAGTAGATTTGGACATAGTTGGCTCTATGACATAAGTTTTTGAGAAGGAAATTTTATGGTGTTACATCTCACACATGTAAGGGTTCCAAGAGTAGTGTGTCACATGGTTGGATTATCCTATGTGAGGATATCATCTAGTCTAAATTTGAGATCTTATGTCAAAGCATAGAAGAAGTTATTAAGGATAAAAAATGGCTACTCAAGAATATTGATAGGGTCCCCATACTTAGTCATTTTTGAATGTATTAAATCTCAAGCAAGATCAATGGTTTACATGGCTCCAAGATGTCAAGAGATAGCAAGATGAGGATAGGTGCACAATGTTTAATGACTGAGCAAAGGTACATGATAAGGATACAATGGAGAGAAAGAATTCATACATTTGATTGAATGGTGAAAATTGATCATTAAAGACCAAATTAATTCATAGAGATTGACAAAGTGTGTGGATACATTTCAAGGATGCACAAGATGAGGTCAAAGTGATATAGGTCTAACATCTATCATTGGTAGTCTATACATTAAAGCTTGAACAAAATCGAGAGTGTGAGATTGATCCTAAGCTAAGAGGGCATGATATTCTAGCATTGTGTTCAAAGGTTAATTGTGATCGTTACCATTTGAATATTTGAATTTGTGAAGGAAAGACTAGTGTTTGGTTTTTGGACCATATCTTTTGATAGAAGATGAATTTGTTATTCTATAAAAAATAAAATATTTAAAGGACTCCAAGGTACTTCTATAAATATTGATTTAAAGATATTAAAGTGTGTACAAATAAATATATTGATCTCCAAAGTTGGATATGTTTCCATATATGTTTTGTAAGTGACCCAAGAAGGATATTTGAGCTCATGTAATTGTTGTTTTGATGTTTCATGGTGAATTGGATATTGAGGAGTGTTTTAGAGTCCATGGGGATGTTTTATGAGTATTTTTGGGGCTTGAGTATGAACATTGCTTAAGAAGTTGATTATATGTTCTTTAATGGCATTCTTATGAATAAAATCTTTATTTGAGTTGTTTAAGGATATGTAGAAGTGATCTAAGGTCACTCTAATCATTTGAGGATGTCTTAGGGTACATAAGGAGTGGATTTATATATTTTTAAATGATCCCATGTTCTTATTATGCTCAAATTAGTGTTAAAGAGGTAAAGGGGTCTCTATAGGATCTAAAAGTGACTAAGGCCTATTTTGAAAGGGGATTGTGCTTAAGTGTGACCCATATGAGATGTCTTAAGGATGAAGGCATGTATTGTGGCTGATAAATAAATATTTTAATTTTAATTGATTCATTATTTCTCTATATATAGTGGAACCAAATGTGTTGGGTTATAGACTTGTACACATGATATAGGAGAGAGGCTTTCATGTGTGAGGGAAGGATAAGTAGTGTGCTTATTGGTGGAGTCAATGAGTAGACCAATTGGTTGACTATGTGTATGACATATAGACCATGTTATTAATGTTAGGATAGTTCTCTTGTAGTTTGTGGATATGAAAAGACATCTAAGTGTGAAGATGAGGACATTTTGAGTGAAGAAAGAAAGAATTTGTGACTTGCCTATGTGAGAGGCCTATTTAAGATAGAGAATTTATGTAGTTAGATAATAAAGAGGTCCATCTTTAGTTATTGAAGAAATTAGATCTAAGGTTGAAGTGTTACTATCAAGGAAGGTCCAAAGGACTTGATCTTCCTTAGGGGCAGTTGCTCTTTGTGAAATAGGGTTTCACTAAAAGACCTTTGATTTAAAGGACTTGATAAAGGTTGTAGGTCAGAAGGACTTGGCTAAAGGTTCCTGATCAAAAGGAATTGATCATTATCTTATTTGTGATCATCATATAGGATAGTAATCCATGTTTTTATAATATTGAGAGTGATTTTTATTCCCTAAGAGGGTTTCCCATGTAGATCTTATGTTGTGTATGTGATATTGATTTATGCTTATTGTTCACTACTATGAATGATATGCATGCTTCACAAATTCTTGTATTGAATGCTTAAGTATTTTCAAGGGTTTGGAAATTAAATTGGATTGTTTGTCATCACTAATTCACCCCCACCTCATTGGATTGTACCTCTAACACCAAGTAGAGAATTAGACTAAAAAGTGGTATGGACCTATATAGATGTTATCAAGGTTCTATTTGAAGCTTGTGGAACTATATTAAAATTTGTGTTTTAGTGGTTTTTATCCCCCATGAGGGTTTCATACATATCTTTTATTCTCATGTGTTGATATTTGGCTTCATGTTTATGTGATTGCTTCTCTATGCATTTCTTGATCACTATATTGGTTTGAAAGGTTAATGAACATTAAGTGGAAAAAAATATTTTTTAAGCCATTGATTCATGCCCCCCTCTTAGTGGTAGTAATTCTAACAATTTAAAAGTGGACCATAATGAGTATCAACTAGATAGGGTTGATTCTAAGAAGATGAATCTATATGGAGTAGTGAAACCTAAAAAATAACTCATAAAATGGAAGAAGCTTGTATTCACAACAAAAGTTTTATTAATGAGCATTAGCTAAAAATTGCATAAGAAGATACATTATATAGTGAACAATTAGGTCACCCAAAAAGGTAATTAACTCAACTCAATTATAAAATGACTTAAATTATATTTCCCTTAATGACTTATTATTAACCTAAACAAGTTAAATAAGACCATGTAGATAAGACCCAATGGGATGAAATTCTACAACATCAATACTCTGACAAGGAGGTATTGATAAAAATAAGTTTTATTATACATACATCCATCTAATGGTGGTTCTCAACTCTCCTTCCATCTAGTTTTTTAAAGAATAACTTGTGAATCAAATCATATAAGATTATGGAAAAGGGTGATTCAAGTAATCTCTATCAAGGATATGGATGTTTGGGTGGTAGTAGAGCAAAAAATAGAGTGGAATCAAAGGTATATTTGTCAATTATATGAATGCATAAATGACATTAGATTAATGCATAGGATTCACTAAATTTTGTTATAAAATCAAAAAATAAAGATGAAACTTACAATATATATCCATATATCTGTCAAAACTATCATAAAAAGGGGTAAATCAATTCGACATATTCACACATAGATACTAGAAGTTAAAAGGGTTACTATGTTTTATGAAAATGTTGAAGTCTGTTTTAGTTATCTAGTCTATTTATTATTTTCTTATAAGTTCTAGAGTTTTATTATAATGCATTAACTATCATTATGGTTCTTCAATACTTAGGAGTATTTCCCCATTGAGTTACCCAACACACTCCATTTTTGTGTTTCAAATAGGGACCCATTAATAAAATAAAATACTAATTTTTTGGTCCATATCAACATTAATAAATTTAATATTAACTCAATATGTGTAAGCCTAAGTTCTAATTCAAATTTTAAAGTTATGAGAGGAAAAGAAAATTAAATATAAGTATAATTTATATTAATGTTCTATCTTTTACCTTTGACTTTATTTTAATTCAAAAGGTTTATGTATATATGGGGATTTAAATTTAATTATGTATAATGTGTTATGTTCTATTTTTTTTTGGATTTTATCATATACATGTTACTTTGCACTTGAGTTTTTTCCATTTCATCTTTCAAAACATCTTCGAGCTCATTCGATTTTGCCACACAACATTTATACACTCATTTATGGTTCTAAGTGATTAAATAAGTATTTATTTCATATAGATACCAACATTATGATAAGTTTCACCATCCTACTATTCCATGGTCATCTAACACTTACCTCAATTCCAAGGTCATCTAGGCCAATGTATCACTGAGATCATGCCAAGTGTCACCATCTTACTAACTTGGAACCTGATTGGTAAAAATGAGTCACAAATTCATCCAGGTAAATAGGTCATTGGGATTATTCCAAGTGTCACCATACCAATGATTTAGGGATGATGTCAGTAAGTTTATATTATGTAGTCATCAAATCCAATAGATCAACTAGATCCCTCCACATGTCATCATCCCAGAAACATACTATCTAACATATGTAGGGTTCAAAGGTAAAGATTAATAATCCAATGGATAAGTAAAAGATATACCTATTTCATAATCATACTATAGTCATATAAAATTTTAAAATTGGTAACTTGAGTGTGACTTGTGAAATCCATCCTATAGGTCCCTCCTACTTGCTTTCATGACCCTCATAGGCATCTTTTCACTAATTCATAGACATTTTTAGCCTTGTAAACCTAATCCCAAATGAGATAGAATCCTCTTTCCATGATAGATACATCCCCCTAGGTATTTTTAACTCAGGACTATAGTGACCAACTTGGACTATAGCACTGGACCCTAGGGTGTCTCATTTCTAGTGCTCTTATCCAATCACATTTTGAACCCAAATGGTCATTTTATTTTAGTTCCCCATCCTTCTCCTTTCTAGCCTAATGGGAGCACATTTAACCCATGCCCAATATATACCTATCCCATTTAAATATTATTTGGAAAGGGTTGGAAATTATCACTAAGCAAGCAAGAATACTCAGGCAATCTTCCCTATTCTCTGCATATAGCCAACCTATACACTTAAAAGCTTATCCAAATATTCACACTAGTCCCTAGCCACCTCAATCACATCAATTTATCATTTTTAATCTTCATACACACTATTTCACAAATTATATCAAGTAAGAGAACCACATATGGCTTGATCCCTCTTTAGAGTATTGGTATGTAAGCAGTGTGCCCATACAAGGGGTGTGGATACATGTTCAATGAATATTACACACACTAACCCCACATATTTATTTAAATTGGTAAAAACAAAATGGATTCTAGGGTTTTAATACAAAATCATCTCTACAAGGAATTATACAGACATCCAACAGTCAAAATTTCATAGGCAAAGTCTCACAGACATAATGAGTAAAACCTAAAAAGCTGAGGTATCCTAGATAATAGATATAAAAGTGGACTATAACACTAGAGCATAGGGTTTCCTATGTTTTTTACTCCTATCCAATCATAAAACAAAAGCTATATATTCATTTGTGATAGTGTCTTAGTCCTGTACAATGTATTCCAACCTCTGTCTTAGTTAGATCAGTTAGTTTCTAGCTAAGTCTTATTTTCTTTCCCTTATTACTATTTTTAGAGAAGTTTGAATTGAAATAAAATTTTACAAATTAGTATATTAATAATTATATATTTATTTACTTATTTTACTACTCATATCCTTTAACTAAATAAGGAATAATACACCAATTTTCCCAAAATTGTTAAATCATTTAGTAAACCTTACTTCATTTTCACATAAAAACCATAGAAACCCTAGGGTAAATTTACTACTTATTTTTATTTTTTTTATTTATTTTTTACCTACATAATAAAATAAAAAATTATCATTAAATTTTTAAATTTTATGGTAATTTTAAAATATTTTTTTCAAACCCTAGTTGTCCATACTAGGTCCCAATAATTTTCCAATAATTTCTTGATTTTTTTACTAGCATATTAAAATAATATATTCACTTCAAACTTCAAAATTCAATAGTAATTCTCAAAATTGTTTATTTTTAAAAACCCTAGTGGCACATAATAGGTCCTGTTAACTCACAAAATTTCCAATAAATTTTTGATTTTTTACTTACATACCTGACTCAAAAATTCACTTTAAATTTCAAAATTTTATAGTAATTTTCAAAATAATCATATTTCAAACCCTAGCTACATATACTAGGTCCCATTGATTCTTAAGATATCACCTTACATGTGTGATAACTTCATATCTTTTTTATTCATATTTTAGTTCCTTGTTTAGATTATATCGATTTAATATTTTCTACTATTATCTAAGTTGTTTTCTGTATGCCACCTAAGCTCCTTACATCTCTTCATTTGAGATGAAGTGAAAGAATTAGTGACAACCCCCTTGAATTCACCAAAATTCCTTCAACTCAACCATATACCATGGATAAAAAACCAACCAAAGTTCCTATTATAGATTCTACACGTCCATATTACACCAATTTCAATGAGGATAATTTTGATAGTGATCAATATGAGCATAACAATTATGATACAAACACTAATGTTCATAACCACCACATTATATTCATGATACACTTCCACATATTATTGAAAATGAATCTATCCTCAACAAATATTTGATCCTACAAAGTTTTTGAAAAAGACTTAGGGACCAACCTCAAGATCATACTCTTATTTTACAATTTATCATGGAAATTAAAAAATCTAAACAAGTAAATCTTTCATTCCTTTTGAGAAACCAATTGTAAATGATGCTACAAGGGTAACTATGTCTCAAAAAACCCCTCTAGTATCCCAAACTATCTCTATGCCACCAATTATAACTATTACATCCCTATCTCCTGATGTGGCAGCCCTTGTGCAAGAGATAAGATCTCTTCAATCCAAGGTGATACATCTTGAGCAAGGTGCCTCTAGACCTATGCAAGATTTAGATTATTTTGATCTATTACATACACCATTGGCACACCACACTTATTTTACACCCTTGTCACAAGGTTTTGTTCAACCCAAGTTTACTCTATATGATGGAAAAGGTGATCCAGAGACACATTTAAGAGATTTTCATGTAGCATACTTGGACTATGTACTAAATGGCTAGTTAATTACTAATCTATTTATATATATATCCTAAAAGATTATACTTGATAATGTTTCTATAGTATACCAGATTATTTAGTCAATACATTCAACCATTTAGCCAATAGGTTCATATCTCATCTTAGCATTAACATTGGTGATAAGGTTTCATATGTCCAAGTTTCAAAATATAAACAAAGGTCAAATGAGCATCTCATAGATTATGTTCTTAGATATAAAACTATTTTGGATAAGATGAATATCCCCATGGGCAATCAAGAGTTACAAGACCTCTTCAAATAGAGTCTTCTGCCATATTTGCATGAATCAATTATGTCTAAAATATTCTCTTCCTTCACTGAATTGTTTCACACACTAAAGGAAAGAGAAGTAAAACTAATTTTAATGGATAAACTTAAGTACACAAGTATCTTCCATAAAAAGACAATGTTAATGATAGTAAGAGTCATAATCAACCAATAGTTAATGTGTCTTTTAAATCCCCTCAACATGTGGTTTTATTAGGACATCCTCAGTAAACCTTTATCTATCTACCATTTTTGTCAGCCATAGTTTAATATCAGCTATTATAATGTAGCATCATATCTCTCCCTCTTATTTAAAAAGTTGACCCAACAAAGCCTCTTCCATGGGGATATGATCATCATGCATTTTGTGAGTTTCATAGAGCATCAAGCCATATAAAAAATAGATACATCAGTTTGAAAGACAAGATACAAGATTTGATAGATGGAAATCATATTGATCTTGGCACTTCAATTGAGCCTCCTAAGGTAAAGAAAACATAGGATAAATCTTTAAAAATATTCTCATATCCCTTTTTCAAGAATTTTAAACAAGAGTTAAGGGATACATCAGATGTTCACCATGCATATCATGCACATCCCCCACTAGATACATATAAGGCACCTTTAGTCAAGACACATCTTTTGAGAAACATGATAGGTGTATACAATTCTAGACTTCTATCTAGACCTTCCATCTCCTTCTTAAAATAAAAGATCATCAAGGATGATTTTGATTACCATGCACTCTTTATCAGATCTTACATTCATAATCATCCTATTCATAGTGTTCTCATAGATAATTGATCTAGTGTGAATATGTGCACTATGACATTATTGTAGCATTTTGGATATTCAGAGTAGGATATTACCTTAATAGACATAGTTATCAATGGATTCAGTGGACACATATAGAGTTCATTGGGTGAGATTATACTTCCTCTACAGGTTAGTCTAACACACATGGACACACTATTTACTATAGTTCCTAGTGCAAGAGTTTTTGATATGTTACTTGGTTGACCATGTATTCAAAAACTTTGAGCAGTACCTTCTAAAGTTTAAAAATGTGTGAAATTAATTCATTATAGTCAATTTTTTATAGTTATTAGAGTTCCATGTGAGTTACCAATCCCCATTTTAAAGCTATCTTCTATGGTACAATCACCAATTTCAATTCCACCATCAATTCTAGTTTTACCACTAGTTATAGTTCCTCTTCTAGTTTTGATTCAGACATAGTTGAGGCATCCATCACCAAGACAGAGAGTTCATACACATCCATATCTTCAAGATTTTATAAAACTTATAGCTAAAATCTTCACACCCAAGGTAGTATCATTGGGATCTCATGCATCCACTCATCGAGCACATGTTTAGAGAGATTCTCCTACTACTAGATGGGTACCTAAGATCCCTATAGTTACATCAACTTCTTAGAGTTATAGGGGGACCCCAAACTTAGTTTCTAATTCAGATATTTTAGATCATTTATAACATACATAGCTTTCAAATCCATAGCCTCAACATTTATATCATGCTTCATGATCATGCATGATTCCTATCCTTAATACAAGATAACATGATAGGGAGTCTCCCATGAGACTCATCAATTAGTATCATCCTTTCCTAGTTTAAATATACATGTTTTCTTATGCTTGATTATATGTAACTTATATAAAAAATACCAAAAAACATTCAAATATTTAAAAATACAAAAACATGCAAATAATCAAAAAACACCAAAAATATTTTGATTATATGCATCATCCATGATTTACATTTATACTATCATTCTAGATTTACATTTTTTGTTCTATGATATTATTTGTCAATTTATCTACATTAACATGCTTCACTTGATCTTCTTTGAGTGTGTGTAGTGACTTCTAGATCCTTGATTTCTTCACTCTACCCATTGAGGGGGTATATTAATTCTACATTCAAGACACAAATCAATATACATACCCATTGGGGGAATTTTTTACATGACTACACCATTGAGGTTATGTAATTCCTACACCACAAACTCTATATATCATGTTGATGTACATTATTTACTAGCTTACATAGATTACTCTATCGACACTCACTAGTATACATCACTTGTGTATTTCTTAGCATATACCTAGTCTTGTACTAACATGTTTTGCATACATTCACTTCTTTATTTGATTAGTTAGATATGATTATAATTCCAATTTTTTCATTCTTTATTTTCATGCTTAACATAGCTTAATGTGATTTCATTTCTTAGTTCCTATTTTTCTCCTGTATGTGCCTTACGAAATTTGTCAATATCCTTTGCCTATAATATTTTATGTGATTGTGGCTTTCAAACCAACCTTAATTGTTCCAATTGCATGTGTGTGTGGCATTTGAAAATGCATAATATGCTTTCCTTCTATTTTGAATGATGTGTGACAATGTCCTCTATTTTCTTGTCCCCTTGGCGACTTCATTATAATTCTTTCTTCTTGCCTTGTTTTCTTATTTATTTCTCATTGTGTGTAATTCCATGATCCATATCATGCATTATCCCTAATTTTTTTGGATGCCATGATAGATATCATACTCCATCCCTCTAACTAATAACTAAAAACTAACAACTAACTAGACTTTTAGTTCTAGTTCAGTACATTGCACATGTTATTACATTGTTATATCTATCTAAGCATACCCTTGTTGATCTAAAAATATCCATTAAAAACACTAATATATATAGAGATATCTTCTTGATTATCATTGATATACCATGTATTTTTTAGTATAATGCATTTTTAGGGCTCTTTCTTTTGAGGGTAGTAATTACAGGGTCTTCATTCCTACCCTCAAAAGAGGGGACCAAAAATAGGGGTTTTATCATAGAGATCAGCGCTCTTAACAATCAAATAAAAAGTTTTAAAACACTCATAATAACATTTTAAGGTCAAACTAGGCATAATATACTAGAAAAATAATGATGATTCTAGAATAGTTTTTATTTTCAACAAAGGACAAAAATATTAGACACTAAGGTGTCTTATTTTTGGCTCTCCTATACAAACAACAAAAAAATCAAATTTTATAGAAGCAGGTAGAAAAGTAGGTTTAGCTATAGTTTTATACTTTTAGACCATCTTAGAATCAATAGTTTCTATTACACTTTTACTTAGAGAATCTAGATATAGGGGGCATCATGTGTGGCATGATGGCTCTCACTTTTAGTTTTAGATATGAAAGTTGGTATAACTTCTAGATTAAAATACATGTTCTAGACACTAGTGATTGTGGGTAATGTGTGCAACACATTTGTTTTCTTTTATTTTTAAGTTCAGTATTACCTAGACATTCTCAAAGTTTCATTCCTTATTCCAAAAGAAGGTGTTTGGAATCATTTTGGATTTATATTTTATATAATCCTAACTTCCACATTTCAGATTGGCTTTCATATAATCCTAGTGCACCAATTTTGGAGAGGTTTTCATACAAGCCTAATCTCCATCTTTCAGAGTGGCCTAGAGTGGCCTAGTTTCTAGCATACATTTGGCTATCCATGCCAACATTTTTAGATTATAGAACATTCATGAGCTCTAGGATCCATCGCATAAAACACACATTTCATACTGGTATTAATGTATAGCTTCAATTCATAGGACAATGATGGATCTAAAGGACTAGCTAACCTTTGTATTCTTAATCCACCTACTTAGAAGGATTAGACACACAGTCCAAACATCATTAAACATAAGTAAGACCACATAGATTCACTTAATGGGTGATGATGGAGCCAAAGGGGTAGCCTTTGCATTTTTGAGCTAGTCTCAAGGAATTGAGCACTTAGCTTTGTTCATGATATTACTCTTAGTACAACACATACCTAGCATCACTTATCATCATACAACATTACTCAAAATCAAAATAGGTTTTATATTATTTTGCATAACCAGTGAGGTGTATCATTCCTTTCTCTTCATCTCTTTCTTACCCAACTTTGTACATTCTTATTTTAGATATAGTGAATCTAGTAAAAATTGATCTACTCTTTGTTTTCTCTTACAGATTCACACTTTATAGTGTGCTCTCTATATAAACCCAACATCACAATAGCTTCATGAAATTCACCCTTATAGGTAAGTTTAGGTATGCTTTTTATTTTTTCTTTATCCTAGTATTTCACTTTTTTGCATCATTATAATAAAGGGGGGCAAATGTAATCATATAAAATGAAAAAATTGGTAACTTGAGCATAACTTATGACATTCATTCCATAGATCCCTCCTGATTACTATCATGACATTAACATGCATCTTTTCACTAATTCCCAAACATTCATAACCTTTTAGACCTAATCCAAACTAAGCTAGAATCCTCTTTCCATGGAATATCCATCCCCTATGTCCCATCAGCTTAGGACTATAACACCCAACTTGGACTATAGCATCAGACCCTAGGGTGTCCCATTTTTTGTGCTTTTGTCTAATCACATTTTGAGCCCAAATGGTCATTTATTTCTAGTTCCCCATCCTTTTCCTTGTCATCCTAATGTGAGCAAACTCAACCCATGACTAATAGATCCCTATAAAATCCCATTCAAATATAATTTGGAAAGGGTTGGTAATTATCACTAAGAAAGCAAGAATACTCAAGAAATATTCCCTATTATTTACATACAACTAGCCTATACACTTAAAATCTTATCAAAATCCTCACACCAGTCCCTATCCACCTCAAGCACATATAGTTTATCATTTTTACATCTTCATACACACTATTACATAAAACACATCAAGTGACAGAACTATATATGGCTTGATCCCTCTTCAGAGTATTGGTATGTAGGTAGTGTGCCAAAATATGGGGTGGGGATATAAATTAAATGAATCTTACACACACTAACCCCCACCCTATTTCTCAAATTTGGTCAAATCATAATGGATCCTAGGTTTTGAAGACAAAATCAGCTTTACAAAGAGTCTTTCAAACATCCAACACTCAACATTTTATAGGTAGGGTCTCACAGATATAATAAACCAAACCTAAAAAGCTCAAGTCCCTTAGATAATAATAGTAAAGGTGTACTATAGCATTGGAGCCTAGGGTGTCTTATTCTCAGCACTCCTATCCAATCATACAATGAAGTCTAGATCCTGATTTGTGATAGTCTCTCAATCCTTCATAATGAATTCCAACCTTTATCTTAGTCGGATCAGGTAGTTTCTAGCTAAGTCTTATTTTCTTTCCCTTATTACTATTTTTTTTAAATTTTGAATTTCAATCAAATTTTAAAAATTAGTATCTTAATAATTACATAATTATTTATTAATTTTACTACTTAGACCCTTTAACTAAATTAAGAATAATACACCAATATTCCCAAAATTATTAAATCACATACTAACCTAATATTTTCATAGCATCAAATAAATTTTTCTCACTCTAGGAAAAATAGATCATTGAGATTCTACCAAGTTTCATCATCTTTCTATCTCATGTCTAATGAAATAAAGTATAGAGGACTAGATTCTAATATTCAACAAATGGGTGCTATACAATCACATGTATCCAATCCAAGCACTAAACTTCAAACACATGAAACCAATCTTTAAAAAGGAGAGATAAGGACATATTTCATATTAGGTACCTATAAATAGTGAAATAATCCATGTGGAAATACAATGCATTGAAACTAGCATTACGAAATCAAAATCAAAATCAAAATGTAAAATAGGGAATGGATCAAAAAATATTGGTGTTATTAATTCATATGAATTGGTAATATAAGCATTTAATTTTTAAATCCAATGAATCTAAAGTTATATATGTATTTTTTCTAAACATGATTTGATCAAATTATCTCCTCTCTACCTTGTGTGAAGTGTGAATTCTAGATTTTAAAAGAATCAAATTAGTCCCAATAGAATGCTAGTGGCTTCATCATTTCACAATCCTCCTTTTTCATTATTCATTTATGGCATGACTAATTTTTTTATAATTGTAGCACAAGTTCAAAAACTACTCAAATATATGGAACAAAGTTGATGTTGTAGAGCCATATATATTAGAAGACCAACTTTCCATCTTTAGGAAATGATACAAAGATGACCTTCTATCAATTAAAGAATTAGACCTACATAATGTTATGATGTATCCATAGTTAATTCCCTACATTGACATATTGTATGATATATTTGTAAATGGAAAAATCTCTTGAAAAATATTACACTTTCAACTCAATAATACCCATGTAGCCTAGATTAGTGGAAATCCATTTGAAAGGTATTATAGGTTCCTTCTCTCTTGAGATAACATATGGGTATTTTATAGTTAGTTCATGATTACTTACAAACATAATCCCTATAAAATTAAAATAATGGGTTGACAACACAAGAAACTTTTTTATTCAAGGCCCAATTTCTTCCATTCCCATATCACCTTCAAACTAGGGGAAATGATTGCTATGGACTTACTAAATAGAGTATATGGTTTCTTGAGAATTTATGACATCAATGAAATATGTATCCCATTATTATATTTTATTTTTAATTCTAAAAAAATATTACCTTTGGGTAGATCATCATCTCTAAATTAATTCATAGAATCATTAATCTAGGAAACTTAAAAAATGGTGATTTTTATATGATGTCTTATTTAGTAGATGTTATAACTAAAATAGTGCATTCAACCTATGAATAAACTTGGGACCTATTTATAGAATATATAGAAAATAATATTTGTGACAAGTTTAATATCCTTTATTTGTAAAAAATTATAAATCAAATAAATAGGATCACATAGACATTACACCATATGGTATATGAGGCCATCTATGGGAATAACATGCATAGACTCTCAGATCCTATAAAGAGGACTATTCAAAAAATGGGTGATTACTAGTATAACCCTAAATATACTATATTTAGGATAAATAACACCATAATAAATACCCTATATTTACCATGTAATGTTCCTAACAAAGTAACTAAGCAGGAGATTGTTGTTTAATTGGTTGATAGTGTGAATGTTGAGTTAATGAATTCTAGATAGGTATATTTTCACCCAACTCCTCTTAGTATTTTCCATATTCAATAAATATAATGGGAACATATTTAGTTAGTGGAAAATATCAAGTTACTTTATGATTTTAAATGGGGATCATTCAGATATTAGAATCCCCAAAATAATGTTAGGGAACACCTGAAGAGGTATGAGAAAAAGGTGAAAATTCCTTATGGGAATGAGTCATATAATCATGAATGGTGAAGATGATAATGAAGTTGATAAAGGATGCACATGGTTGAAATTTCATTGATTTTATGTAGCAAAAAAGATCCAATATGATCCTAAAATTATTGAGGAAGATGTTAAGAAAATTGGTAGAAAATAATGTGTTTCCACACCAATTCATGGGACTCCTCCTCAGACAGAAGCACATATAGGAATAGGTATGCATGAATAAGCTTTCCCATCTAGGGAAGAAAGTTTTTAAGATATATCTAGTGTTTCTAAATGCTCCCCCATAGATTTAACTATTGTCTCTTGTCCTTAGCATACAACTAACATATATGGATTTACAATCCCTAGTGGGATAATTTTTCCATTATTCATGACACTTTTGCCTCTATTAACCATGTTGTAATAGGTAATCCCCCTTCCTTTATTATTTTAAGTTATTATTTTCCATTTATCACCAACTCTTATAATAATAACACCAATAGCAGTGCCCCAAATTCTTGGGAAACCATCTCCACCTCCCATGACACCCTAGTGTCACTGTCACTTCTAATTCAACTCCAACTTCCATAGGGCAAGCCCCCATTATAATAAGCCATTAAAATATTATAATCTCACTTTATAATGTGAAATCAACTATAGAAGGTCTAGGGAAATAAAAAGGGAAGGAAAATAGTTGACATATGCTATAAAATTTTATGACAATATTGACAATGAGCATTGGAAGTCATAATAAGAATGGATATCTCCAGAAGGCACACAAACTAAGGGAAAAATTTTATTTGAGGCAATAACAAATAAATATGAATAAGAAGAATCTAAGGAGACCAAATAATAAAAAGGGTAGATTAGTTTTAAATAAGATACTATTAGATAAAGAAGGGGATATGAAAGGAGAGGCAAGGTCCAAATAGGGAGTCCCAAATTAAGAACCATCATCAACCACACCTTCAAACTCTTCCCCTTAGATTACCATGGTAAAAAATATAGTAACAAATGTTCCTACTACTTCCCTTCAGAATGTAAGTACACAAGTTATTGATTCTTTGGTTTCTTCTTTAATTAACACTGCAATAGTGAATTTAATAGGGACCACTCATTTTTTGTATTCTTGTATCCCAACAAATAATCTCCAGGTAGCCACAATGCTAACTTTTCTAAACACAGTCTAAGTCCTATGATTAGGGGTTTCCCTCCTAATTAGCCTACTAAGGATCCCCAGTCCCCTAAGTCAACAAAGTCTATTCCCTTTGAAATTTTGGTATTTATTACAATTTTTTATACATAAACCACACCTCCTAGGGTGTCAGCATAGTTAGGTATTCTAATTTGAGAAGCTACCCAAGCATATGCTTCAATAGTTTTAGTGCACAAGGAATCTAGTAAGGCCAAATATATTATTTACATCTAAGTACCTAAGAAGGTCATTATATGGAGGAAGGCCATTCCTTCCTTTCTAAATTTTCATACACCATCTCCCTTGACCAATCCTACTAAAGTTTTAATGGGCCACTAGGTTAATCCCTTCCTGCCACATTTACATATTTAGAGCACATAAATAAACTTGTTTTGGTTAAGTTCCCTTATGGATTCAATAATTATAGTAAGAGGAGGTAGTAAAACATAAATTATTGATTACATAACAACCAATAATGAAATTCCATTTTTATGGGCAAAAAAATACCTTAAGAAGAGTGAAGAAAAAAATTGTGATGGTAGAAGACCAAAGGGTTGAGCTAGAGAAAAAAGAAGACATATTATCTCTAATTAAAATTAAAAGATAAACCCATCTAACCTAGATCAATATAGGGAAGATACCTAATATTTTTAAATGTGGTTGGTGGAATGATAAAGTAAATGTTGAATATCTATGACTAGTCAAGGCAGATGTTACAAGATAGAAGTACCATTTGATTTCCAAAGGAAATTATTGATGATGCACAAGTTGCATCTAAAAATGTTGTATGATATTATTCAATTAATAAGATCTATAAAGGTTGAATCTAATCCTAAGTGTGGTATATATTTCAACTATACAACACAATGAGTGATATGGAAATAAATCTCAACTTCCTAAGCTAAGCGATAAGAAATAGGGAATACGCCCATTTAAATATAATAATAACAATAGAGGCTACATGGGCCTAAAATCATGTGGACACTAAGATAGATAGATTACTTGACTAACATCTAGAGATGCAAGATTTAGTGCAATAATCTATAGGTTTTGAGAGATAAGTAATCTCAATTTTAAAGGATATGAAAGTTACTGATGTGAGCACTCCTCTTGTGTAGTTAGTTTTAAAGTCCATTTTTGAGGATCTTATCCAAACTAAAGCTGATAGTTTTTAAGTTGAAAGTTATGGAATAATTCATATAACTAATGAATAAGTCACACAACTAGTGAATTTTAATAGAATAAGGTGACAGGAATTGAGACATTGGAGATTAGAGTTACATTAGCCATGCATAGAAATTTGATGAAAAAACTTCCAAAATTGTTTTAAAAGTCTTTTCTTGATTTTGAAACCATTAAGATTGATTTTTAGGCTATCCATTCCTTATATTTGTAAATAGAGGTAGCATGGTAGATAAATTTAGAAGGGGCACCATTAGCACCTCCACAAGGCACTTAGCCTCAATCCCTAAAATATAGGTTGGTATAAACCCAGAGTAGGCTAGCCTATGTGCCACTTCCAAATTTCACTACTATAGTTACATTGGGGAAAACTCCAATAATAGTCCTAGTTATTACTCATTTATCTATCCTATAATTCAAATTCCATTTTAGAAAGGTTCCATCTACCTTTAACCTACGAGCCTTCTTTTTATCTCTACCATTCCCTCTCTTCTTTTACTTTTTGATCTAGTCCACCTTAGATTAGTTTCTACCTATCCATCTCAAGTATAATTTTGTTTTATTTTATACTCCATACATCCAAACCATCTAGATTAAATTATTCATTTCTCATCTCTATTTCACCACCATGTTATTTACAAAACCAAATACCCTACAACTCATTCCTTGGAGTGATTAATCATTTGGTGATAAATAATTGATCCAAAAATGTTAAAGGCTAACTCATTACATTTATTTGGTGTGCATAAAAATGATACCAATAGTAACGATCTTGATTTTCCATTTATTTGGTAGTTTTTGAAACATTATTTCATGGATGCTCCACTTAGAAATGCTTTTGAATGACTGTGAATTACAATTTAGTGATAAAAATAGATTAGATTTCTAGTTTTACTATATTTTATTTCTAGTTTTCTTAGATTAGTTTCTAACGTTCATAAATTATATTTATGTTTCAAGCATTTATTGTTTCTAGAGTATTTGTTTTAATTTCATAGTTTCGTTTGGTTATATTCAAAACAATCTAATGTTTTTATGAGTTCATAAAGTTTCTCCTAATGAAAAAGGTGGAGACCAAAATTACATTGAAATGGTATTTGTGTATAATATTCCTAGTGTATTTTAAAATCTTGTATTAAGGTATGTTTCCAAACTAGTCACTCTATAGAAGCTTTATCAGTGATATAGGGTGTCAAATTAGCTAAGGAGATGGGCTCCAAAAACATTTTCATCAAATGAGACTCATAATATCATAAATTATCTTATTAATAGCAATTATCCAAGCTACACAATTAACAAATATCACCTTAGATATTCATAATATCATGGAAAGTTTATACAAAACTTCAATGAAACATATTATAAGGGAATGTAACAAGGTTGTAGATTGGTTTGATAATATGGGGACTCAAATTCAAGATAATTCCAAGTGGTTTAACTAGTTTTATTTACATATCCAAGCTCTCCAAATCATCAATGATGACAAGCTTACTCTTTGATTTTAATTTTGGTGGGAACTAGGATCTTCACTTAAGTATGATGTGATGCATGTGACCTATTATTTATATATGGGTACTAACTTAAGTAATAATAATTGTATGGTTAGTACTTATCTTACTAATCATATTTTCATAAATAAAAGTAATAATAATTTTATGGTTAGTACTTATCTTACTAATCATATTTTCCATAAATAATAGAGTTTATTTGATGTTGAATTTGTTGACTCATCACCACGAAAATGGCAACATCAATATAAATAGCTATGTGAAATAATTTTGGTGCATGGGAATAGATAAAATATCATGGAAGTATATCTCCAAGATCCATTTTAACCATAGAAATTATGTTGTTTTAACAAGGGAGATTCATGGATTCATTATATTTCCTTATAATTTACTTGAGGATGAAATGCTCAAATGGTGATGATAAATGATTTTATCATTGTTATCTATAAATAGCTCATTACACAAGTCACATGCATGATCACTCATGGTCATAAGTGTTGTAGGAATAAAACAGATAATAATGATGAAATGAAATAATTTCATGAGCTTTAAAAGGTGCCTATGTCATATCCAGGTGGTTATCTTTGAAAAATTACTTAATCCATATCCTAAAGTAGCCCGATAAGTTATGAAGTATAATATTATGTATAATAGGTATGGATCTATGTTTTCATATCATTTTGCACTTTTAAACCACTTTAGGCATAATATCTTGGTTTAAAGTCCCTTATACCTACTTATTTCTTTGGATCACTCTATGACTAAATTTCACCTTGGTAATTCCCCTCTCCCCCATCACCAAACCCTCATTTTTGTTTTTTATAATCATGCCAAAGCTATTGGTTTAGGTCCCTCCTATGATATCAGGTTGGTTGATCCCTCAATTGTCATAAAAACATATTTCCAAGGGTAAAGGGGGAAATCATATCCATAAAACCATTTATATAAATATAACAACTAAATTTCTTGTTTTTACTCCCTCTAGAACCTCTATTAAGAAATCTATGGCTTTTTTTTCTAGCTCTTATGATGAGGAGAAAAATGATTAAGTTTGATAAATAAGAAGAGGAATTAGGGTTTTTTTTTCATAGTCCCAAGTAATATTCTAAGTTTTTTCTTAGGAATACTAAGTTGAAGGAGGATTCTTTGCATGTGGATATGAATAGGGTGGGTAAAATGAATATGGATGGAGTTGCTAATGTTGTTGCTATTGATATCCAAGAGGAGCTTAATTATTTGATAGTAGATGTTATGATCCATAAGACTTTGTTAGATTAGACTTATAAGGACAAAAATAAACACAATATTAATGGAGATGTTATTAGTTCTTAGCACTATAAGGTTTTTGATTGGAGAAGGTAAGAGAATTCAAGACCTAGAAACTAGAGTGGAAAGGCTATAAAGTGATAAGAAGATTCTTGAATAATATATATAAACTAATAAAATTATCAAGATGATCATATGAAACTATATATCTAACATTAATGTGTAAATGAAATTTATCAAAACCAATAAAGATCAACATATTAGTATCTTTTTGAGAAAGAGGACTAGAGGAACTGACTAAGATAAGGAAGTGGACACTAAAAATAGGATAGTGGAGGATATGGAGATCATCCTCAATAATGTGGTTAAGAAATGGAATCATGTCATTAAAGACATAAATATGTAATTTATGTTTTCTTATATTATTTTTTGTGTTGTGTCTTTGTTGTATATTTTATATTTGTACATAATTATTTTTTCACATTAAATAGTTTTGTTTCATTTTTTATCTCTTTGACCTAGGGCATGGTTTTTTTAATGGGGTGTGACCCAATCAAAACCTATACCTTTACCATAAATAAAAAATAATTGAGCATAAAGTGTCATTTGGATGGGATAAGTTTATCAGACTATTGAAGGTTGATCTAATTTAAGGTTTATCATTATAGAAGATTAAATACACACTTATATATCTAAGACTTGTTTGAGAGATAAGACATAATGAGTAAGGTCAAAGAATGAATATTTGATTTAAGGTAATATTATATTCCTATAAACCTAGTCAATGATGGTTCCCAACCCTTCTTCCAATAAAGTTTAAAAAATCATGGAATAATGGTGATTTCATTATCTATATTGAGGCTATGGATGCCTAGATGGTAGTATAACAATGATAAGAGTGTAATTAGAGGTATCTCTATTATAAAAATGGATGCCTAGATAGTAGTAAATTAATGCCTATTCCCTTATTTTATTATTTAAAATATGAACACTTTAGACAAATACTATCAATGTGACATTTAGTTTTACCTAACTCTTTGATAAAAATTTCATAACAAAGAGGAATGAACCTTCACAAGATCACACAAAATCTACATATTGAGAGGAGTTATTATGTTTCATAATTTCATTTGTAACCTCTTTTAATATTTTATTTGTTTATTCATTTATGGAAAAAATTTAAGCAATGTATGGTCATACCAAGATTATGGGTTGTCAAATACTTGGAAGTTTTTCCCCACTGAGTCACCATTTATTGTGACTAACACATCCCACCTTCATAATTATTATATGGGGACCCAAGTTGAATTCATAATCTTCATGATAATAACTTATGTATTAAATATTAAGGATTAGCTTGCATGAAAATGGTTTTGATTTTTCAAATAGTTATTCAGTGCCATTTCATGTAAATATGAGTAAGACTTGATACAATTTTATGGTTCTCTAAATTTGATTTACATCTTTTATATCATGTTCAACATGGGATAGAATATTTTTTTGTATGGATATCATGGACCTTGACTTTTAAATTTTTGAAACATGATCATTGAAAGTTTTAAATGTGTTTCAATTGAAATATTGTACAAAGTATTTTAATCCTTTTAGGGTCAATAATACTACGAAGATAACTATGATTATGACTTATTTGACTAACTAACTAATCTAACATTTTGTCAAAAAATTATTTCTATTTCCAATATGTAGGATATGCCTAACATCATGATATATTGACACATTTATTCATCTAGGTTAATCACTTTTGATAATCAAATTTATGTCTATAATTCATTCAAGCAAGTGAGATTAATCCATGTGTTATAATATTATTTATTTGTGGTCCATAGGTATAAAATGTAGTGTATAGAGTCATCCAAGCACCTAAGAGAGTGATATTATGCCACATATATTCATCTCAAAGATATGTGACTAAAAAACAATTACATGATATTAAAATCTTTACTACCTTATAGAACAATTCTATTTCTCATGTGGCACTATCTTTATGACCTACACCCTAAAAGATCATAATACATAGTTCAAATGTGAATATTGTCTAGATTAGTATGAGCAATCCACGTCACACCATCCCTGAGATACATGACCTATAAAAGCATAATATAAAGGTCAAAATATGGAGTAACATGAACCTTCCATTGGGAACCATCCCAAAGATCCATGACCTATAAAAACATAGCACAAAGGTCAAAGTCTAGAATAGTGGCATCCATCCACATGTCATCATCTTGGTGTCCCATAGTCTAAAATAGTAAGGTACACAACTAGATTTCAACAACCCTTAAGGTGAAGTGAGATTGATCCATGTTTCATGATCTTACCAAATATTAGTATGCATAATAAATAGTAAATAATTTCTTAGTCTAAGGAAGTGATCCCCCAATATTTTTTCAAGTGTCATAATTTGGGAACCTAGAGCCAAAGAGGAAAGATATAAGGGACAAGGTTTAACACCTAACAGATGAGAGATATGTTTCCACATATCTCTAGCCAAATTAAATAATTATAAAATAACATATCTATCATCAAGGAAATTCTATGAAGGCATAGAAAGAAGACATTTTCCATGTTAAGATGATGAGGCACCAATAAGCAATGAAAATATGTCACATGGAAATTTAATAAATCTATCAGAGGTTGGCAATGCAGAATTGAAATTCAAATAATAAATGAATAAATTAGGTAGTGAAGTAAAAGTTAGTTTTCAATTCTTAGAGCCAACAAATATAAGTGACATATTTGGTTTGGAAATCATAGTTTGATTACATTTAATTTTTTCTATCTTATGCACTTTATGAATTTAAACTCTCCACTAATTAAAATACCTTCAATACTTCCATATAAATTAACATTAGTTGCATAGTACCAATGGCTTCATCATCTTGCACTTTTCCTCCTTCTACATATTATATTACCATCACTACTAAGTTCATGCATATGATATTTGATTCTACCACATTGGAACACCAATACAAACATTATTCAACTATGTGAGTGGAGGTAGATGATATAGAATCATATGGAACAAAGGATAAATGTTCAAATTGACATAATTATACAAAGATGACATTTTGAACATTAAGGTAGTAGGTATGTACAAAACTACTTTATAACTAAGGTTAATTCCTTACATCAACCTACTCTATGTTTTTTTTTTAATGGGAAAGTTTATACAAATTATTACACTACCAATTTAAAAAATGGAGCCTATATTAGTGGAAATGCATTCAAGAAGTACTATAGGCTTCATGTTATTGAAATAACCTTTGGTAAGGCTATTCTAAATTGTTGATTTATCACATACTCTATCAAGAATAAATTACAATATTGGGTATCAAACATAAGCAAACCCGTATTCAAAGGCCCAATTTATTCGATCCCCATGGTCACCATTAGGCCAGGGGTAAGAATCATCATGGCTTTGTTAAATTTATTATATAGTTTTCCAAGCATTTTTAATGTCCATGCAACATGTGTCCCATTATTGTACATTATTTTAAGATTAAAAAAATATTTTCCCTTTGATTTGTAACTTATCCCAATTAATTATGACAAGCTATAATCAGAACTATACAAAAAAAACAAGAATCAAAAAGTGACAAATTAGAATCAGAGATAAATGGCATTTATAGACACAAGTGTATTAGGATTAAAATGTTGCAATGTAACTGAGTCCATTGACCATGGACTTTTATCAGTTGATTATGTCATATAATTATTTCACCACTATCACACACATTAATTAAAGCTGTAGATGCATCCTCAAACCTATAAAATTACACATGCATATTTGCTATGACAAAATTATATCTTCTTGCACATAAACAAAATTATAATCAAGTAGAGAGGGTTATTTTGTATGCTTATAAATGAACCACAAGTTCTGTTAGTCTTTAAATAACACTTCTAATTTTATAATTTAGAAAATTTAGAGCATGATTTGTAGGTTTTGGCAATATAGTTGCCAATGGTGAAATAACAATAGAGCAAGATAAACTATTCCACAATATTTGTATGATTTGGTGGTTGGAGGCCACCTTGGTCAATCCTTTAGAAAATATTTGTTAATAATTAGTGAATTATGATCCATATTAATCTACAAACTAATCTAAGTGAATATTTATAATGAAATTAAAACTAAAGTGGTCTAGTGTAAAAAAAGAGTACAGAGAAGGGTAAGTCAGAAAAGAAATGAGTGATTTCCAATTTTAATATAAAATACCATGACAAAACATCAATTTGAAATAAATATACATTAAAACCAATATATAATGTAAAAATCCTAATCTCAAATCTCACTATATACCAAGCTAACTTCAAAGGATAGTGTAAAGAATCACAAGTAGGAACTAGGTTTGCTTTAAAGATTTACTACTGTAATCAAATAACATTTGTACATGTAAAAATAAAAGAATATGAAGTGAAGAAAAACCTAATATCCTTCAACTAATCTAACATATGAATAAATTAGGAACCCTATGATTATAAAATGTAACTTAGAATTCAAAGGCAACATTCAAATTTAAGACATTAACTAACACTTAAGACAAAAGTTAAATTAGTAATTGACATATCAAATGTGGACAATCTTTGCATGATCTTTGATTATATTAATTGCTTCAAGTGTAAAAAAAATTCTCAAAATTATCTCCCTTTTACAAATGGTAATACATGCCTTTATATAAAGGTCAGGTATTATATTGGTCAGTTACAAAATACAGGTGTATAAAGATAATGATAGTTGTCATTATAAGTTCTAAAATACACATGCTTCTCATAGTCATACTAACCTAGAGGCAAATATGCTAACAAAATAGCATATGCTTTTACAATAGAATATTATACTTCAAAAAGTATAAAATATAATATTGTTTAATTTGATTGTGAGGCCTCTAATTTTTGTTGTTGGAGGATGTTCATAGCCTTAGTATGTTGCTCATCCACTAGCTCTAGATCCATAGAAGGCTTCAAGATATGTTCCTCTTCTTGATTTTCCAAGTCATTGAATTCTCTATCATTTTTTTCCATGGATTTTTTTAATGATCCTATCTTCATCTATCCTTTTTATAGCATTAAATATCATGTCTAGGATCTTACTATTATCAGCTCCAAATTTGCCTTGGCTCTTTCCTCTAATCTCTTGGGTTACTAACATAGCCCTATGTTTTAATTATTCTTCACTTATGATTCTAAGGCTAGTGGGGTGTGTAGGATCTGTAAGCATAATTTTGAGAATTTTTTCAATCCTTGTAATTAGTTTCTTATCATCTTCTATGAGCCTTTCCACATTATTGTGCCATACACTTAAACTTTTAACCTTATCAACCACAATTCCTAGAATTGTGCTCAAGTGACCCAAACTAATGGTTTTGAAGCCTAGGATCTATCTCCTTGAATGTTTAGAGGTTTGACTATTTTGTCTGATAAGGCTTGCCATTGGGTGGCCAAGATTTTGGATAATGCACTCTAATGTGATAATGCACTCTGCCTCAACTTTATTGCTTTGAGTGTTTCAAACATGTCATAAAATGACTCATCAAACATCTAGGCCATTGCATTTGGTACTAATAGAATGACCTGGGTCTTCAATTTTTCTTTTCTCCTTTTCTAAATATGGGATCCTCTACTTTATGTCTTGGACCCCAACCTTTGCCTAAGCTGAATGTGCATCAAGTAGACTTTCAACATCCTCTACATGAATGGTAGTCTCACCAAGCTACTATCCCCCAACTGGGGTTAATCCCACAAAGGGATCCACCTTTTGAAAATTAATTTCCTCTATTCTAACCATAGTTTTCTTAGTTTTAACCCTTTCTAACCTAGTTATTTTAGGGTTAAATTGAATGGTAGTGATTGGCTTCTTGAATTTGGGAGGTTCTGGGACCTCCACACCTAAGCTACTAGATGCTCCTAGATTATCTATCTTCTTGCTTTCTGATCCTTGAGTGATCACAATTCTCATTTATTCTTATTATTTTACCATGGATCTAATAAATGGCTTCATGTCATCATGTATTTTAATGTCAACAACCCTTGTCATGGCCCATTAATGAAAGAGGGAAGGAATATTTTAAAACTTTCTATAAATGAACTAGTCAGGAATGACTGCCCATGAATTGGGAATTCATCATTGAATAAATTTATCTCACTTATGGGGTGAGGGATGGTCATTATTCATATATTTCTTGGTCCCATAGGAACCAATGTTAACTCTTATTTCCTATTATTTTAGGATATCATAGGGACCATACCTAGAGTGAGTTTCATCCCCATATTTTATTTATATTCCCCTTCTTGAACTTGAGCTTCTTTAGATTATTCTTCTTCCCTATCAGTATCATATGCCTCTATAAGTTCCTTGAGAGTACCCCCAAGTGTCTCTTATAGCTCTAAGGCTAATGTATTGAACTAGGGAAGGTGTACTTTGGGGTAGTGTGATAGATAAGGGCCTTTCTCTAGTCATCTCTTCTAATTTTACTTCTCCTATTTTCTCTTTGCTACAACCTTGTTCATATTGGCCTTACATAATTTGCTCTTAAGTCTATGTCTATTCTACTTTGGGGTGTTCCTAAGCTATCCTAGATGGACCAAGTAGCAAGTGATACTATAAAGGGTGTATTTTCCAATCCTCCCTAGATGTTTTGTCATCTTTGGTTAATCTATGTTCAATCTTGATGTTGTGGCCTTGGATCATGGCCAACACTTCTTCATAAGTCTTACCCTTAATATAGATGGCGTTATGAACACTAAGCTAATGTACATACCTAGGCTTGGGGATTTTATTATCCTTTAAATGCTCACCCATTATAGACTTTGGATCTTACATTTTGAGTTCATCCAGTTGAAATCTAAATGAATCCCTATGTACAGACATGGTTTCCACCTACATCTAATCTTTCAATATGGCTTTCCTAATAATCAATGAGAAGGGATGGAGGACCCGTCCTCTTCTCTTTGAAAGTCCTATCAATTACATGTATGATCTAGGAGGCAATTTCTTACTCTATAAGCTTACTTGGAACTTATACTGGCAATATATAAGGTTGGGACATGATCCCCTCAATCCTAATAACTATACAATTAGGGTAATACCATATGTCCCCTTTCATTTCAACATACTTTTTGATGAGTTGATGTACCCTAGGAATGGGAAAACCTATGGTGGCATCCACTATGGCTAGGTAAATGCAATCACAAATAAATTTTATGGGGTTCCTATACTTGAAGATATGTAATTTGAAATAGTGGTGTGAAATAGTAGTTTTTCCATTTGGAGACCAATTCCTAATACCAGGGAAGTTAATTGAGGCAAGTAGGGCATCTAGTATGTATGACATCATGTAAAATTGTTTATATGTCTTCCTTTTAATGGTAGTGAATTATTTGGATAGGAAAACAATGATCAAATCTCTAATTAGAGGGGTGAGCTTTTCTTCCACCATAAAATGTATAAAGAGAACCCAAATTTTACTCACATAGGTGGTTGAGGGGACTCTAAATTCTTGGTTTAATAGGGTCATTATAACTTTAATGCCTTCCCTAAATTGTATTATTAGGATTTTACCCCTAAAGTCTCTAAAGATATGAGGTCCTTGGTATAGCCAGGGTCTAAAGATAGAGTTTAGGGCATGGTTGTTGGTCCATTCTTTGATCTTAGACATGTCTATGTGGGGAAGTGGTAACTTATAATATTTATAAAAAATAATAGGGGAAATATAGGCTAAATTTTTTGAATCTCCCTCCTTGATGATCCTTTCATTATCTACTTTATAATCAAAAATATGGGGGTGAGGATGTCTATATAATGTAGTACCTTGGGTTTTTCCATGGCATGGTGAAGCCCAACCATCTAGACTGCATCTAGGTCATAATGAATTTTTTTGTGTGGTGGTGATCCTCCATTCTTCCTTAGAAATGGGTGGTAATTTCTATATCATGAAGAATAGCTCAGACCAATTCCTAACACTTGGGATATTTAGTGCTTCAAGGTCTAATTTGGTATCTTTGAATATCCAACTTTCATTATCTATTGATAAGTAGAGGATAGTTTATTCCTTCAATTCTTATTTATGAGCTTCCATTGTCTCTTCTTTTATAAATCACTCACACTTGATTGTGAATTATATTTTTGAAATCTATATTGTCCTTAAAAACATAATTAAGTTCTCCTTGGATCAAATTGTAATGAATTGAGTCCATTTGGGTTTCTTTTATGCAAGGTCTAGGGTTTTGGATCTTTACTGGTAGAATATATCCATGCTTCAAATTATACATGTCTTGGATTTGATTTAGACCTTTTCCTTTATACCTTTGAATTTTTGAGCCCAAAATATCATTGGTCTCAACCTTTAAAGACATTTTTATAGATGTCATTTGAACACTAGCCTTTGATATTTAAAATACCTTCTTTTATTTTGAATTATGGGATCAAAATCCTAGATTAGTGTGAGTTGTAGATTATAATATGGCCCTTTGCCCATTATTGGTTATTTTTATTCCAAGCCTTGTGGTTGTGACACTTGGTGTCTTTATATTCCTTCCCCATGCTTTGTATCTTATGTTAGTCATTTGCCTAATAATCATTGGCCACACGGTGAGCTTGTGGGCCTTTAAAAAGTCATGAGTGTCTTCCTACCATTGCCTCACCTTCTATAAATGACATGCGAACCATCAAATCAACATATCATCTCTACCTCAAATGCACTTTCACCATACATCAAGCTAATGGGATCTTGGGGCTTCATTAAAAAGTCTTCAAGGACCTCATGTCCTTAGATCAGGATCTAGTGATGATGTATAAACCATTGATCTATAGAGATACCTAAACATTAAGTTAGTAATTTATTAAAATGGTAATTAGGCTTAAATTCCTTAGGGTAAGGTTTATTATGTATTTATTAAACATGAAATAAACCTTAGGCTAAGAAATGCATGCCAAAGTTTTTTGAATTTATGGAAAAGGGACCAGGACTAAATGTTTCAAGCCAATGTTTACATTGTGTTTAAAAAACACAATGTATACATTGGTCTAAAATATTTGTGCCAAGCATTATAAAATATTCTCAAAAGGCTTAATGTGATCTAATGGTATAACAAATAATATTTTATTGTATTAAAAAAACACATTAAAACCACTAGCTAGAAATAACTTGGTCTAAGTCTTATGTAACAAAGAAATAAGACCTAGTATAAGTCTATAGTTTGAGGTTCATGATGTTCGAATAAAATGCCATGGGGACCTTAAAGCATAGATCTAGACCAAGTCTTATTCTACATATATTTAAACCACAAGACCATTCCCATATTTTGTAGATTGATGATTTTTAGTGTTTGAGCATCCTCCAAGCATTTCACTTAGCTTGTAAAGCATTTTTTTAGCCTTATAGCAAGATTTTGGAGTGCATTTTGATCCTCAATGGGATAATTAATTAGATTAAATTTGACAATCTCAAAGACATCAAATGCATTCTTAAGAATGTTAATTTTAAGGATCTTAGACCTAATTCACTCTATCAGATTAAAATCTATGATGAAGCATCAATTATCGATCATGATCTGGGAACTTGCCTATGATTGGTTTCTTTGTCAGGTAGGACCCATTTACTTTTAGTATTTGAATGTGAAGGAACCACATGTTGATTCTTTAGGCCTTTTGTATCCCATTGACCTTTCAATTGTGCTTCACTCCATTTGATCAGGTATTTGTAATGAAGTGAGGACCATTGAAAGCAATCTGAGAGCTTGAATATGATTAACCAGTGGGTTATGTGTGAGATTTAATTAGGAATCCCTCATGTCATTTTATCTAATTTCATGATAAAGCAAGTGCTATTAGATTATACAAGATGTGAGTAAGTTAAGTTAGGATTTTGGTCATATAAAAAGACTTAGGCTAAGGTTTTAAGACTAAGGTCTCAATTGTATAAATAAATAGATCAGGGCATTAGGATTAAAACCTTAGGTTTAGTTAGGGAATATTAAAAGGGACCCTATAGAATGAATATTAATCATATCTAGGAATTTTAAAAAGGGAAAACAATAAACTGACCCAGATTTATAGGTTAAGCTCTAGTCATGTTAAAAAGTAATATTAGGGTTAGGACATGAACTTTATACATAGGTCTAAAATAAAAATTTAAAAGGTTCTTGCTAATTTGGTTCTCACCATCATACAAATTCAAACTAAAGGTTTTTCCAAGGTTTAAAGCATGAATTTATTAGGGACAAGCACCATAAAACCTATGACTAAAAGTAATAAATACCATCTATTAGTACTATCAAGCCAAAACTAAATCAAAACAAATAAGTAAGCTTAATTTTGATAAAGTGGATGATATTCAAATTCTACAAATGACCTTAACCTACCAAATTTCATGTTCAATCTTTGGGGTTTCTCAAGGGCCCTAATTTTCAAAAATGGCGGTATGTTATTCCCAAAAAAATCATCATCATCCAGATCATATTATCATTGAAACAAACCTTGCACTTACAAACTTAGGATCAAACATCACGTCATATCCATATTTTGTGTGTGATTTAATTACACTTACTATTTTCCATGAGGTTCAATAAATAACTTCTAGGATTCATATCCTTCATCACTAACACTTGACTTGGATCATGTTTAGATATCCATTAATAACCATGATTTTAGCTCAGGGAAGGCTTGGGTATTTACCAACCAGGCATCCATATCCCTGATAGAGACACTTTTAGCTCCACTCAAGGCCTTGCTCCACTACCAACCAGGAATCCATAGCCCTGATGGAGATTACCAGAATCACCTATGCTTGAAATTTTTTGATTTTACTTTGAATTCTTCTTTTTTTGTATTTTATTTAGATATTTACACTTTTATCAAGGTTGGGAACTAGAATAGCTAGGTTTTAGGATTTGGTTAAGTGTTTGATCTTTGGTAAATCACCTATGTCCATAACCATTATCCTAGGCAAGGATGTTGATTAAGTGCTAGTATGACTATACCATGATAGCTTGAATTTTCACCCTAAAAGTGTGAGTCTTCTTAAAACCAATTTGAGGTCAAAACAATGGTCAAGTTCTTATGAAATGATTGGCTTCATCTATTGGTCTTTACCAATTTCTAAAAATTACAACATTATGCTTATATTTTAGGACCATGGTCACTACATGCACGGAGTACACACCTTTATTTCTAAATCTTGGGACTTTTCAAGAAAATTTCATAACTTTAAGCTCAATATTATCCAAAAAGGACTTATTAGAATCAAGGAAAAAAGTAATAGGATAGAAAAACACAATAGAAGGTAAGAAAGCAAGAAAGCAAAGGAAGGTAAATAAATATATACATTCCCATGCATAAATAAGGTATAGGAGGGAAAGAACTGAAAGGAAACTAACTAACCTACCTACCCTAAATCTAACCATCTTATAGTTTACTCCATGAAGAACTTAGGAGGAGCAGCAACAAATTAGTGATTAAGGTACTACCCATTGGTGGGAAATGTAAACTCTTCTCCTTGTATATCTCTAATATTGAAGGTGTTGTTTCTTAATGTTTTCACAATCTAGTATGGTCTAATCCACAAGGGTGTGAATTTTCCATGTTTTCCCTTAGGCTCAAATGCTATGTCTTAAAGAAACACTAGGTCTCCTTATCTAAACACCTTGATATTTGACCTTTTTTCAAAGCACCTCTTGACTGAGGTTTGATGCCTGTTAAAATCAACAAACATTTTCTCCCTTGCATCTTCCATTTGAATTATGTCTATCAATCTAGAGTTGGTAAGTTCTTGGCTTTCTTCCATGTATTCCTACATAAATTTGTATGTGGGAAACTTGAGAGTGATAATAAAGATATTTTCTTGTCCATACACCAATAGAAATGGTGAGGCTCTTAATACTTGCTTTATTCTTATCCTGTCAACACAAAGTGCAAATTCGAGGAGCTTATTTCACATCTTAGGCTTGTGTACAACATATTTCTTGATTGCCTTCATTAGGTTTTTGTTTTTAGATTTAGAAACTTCATTTCCTTCTAGATAATGGTTAGTTGAAAATTTGAGAGTAATACCATTATATAAGCCCATTTTATCATCTCTATAGATATAAATGTTATCCCATTGTCACATACTAGAGAGACTAGAGTCCCAAACCTATTATAGATGTTTTCTTTCAATAAGTTGATCACTTCTTCAGTCCTACATTATTTAGTGGTTACAGCTTCAATCTAGCTATTATAATAGTTTGTGGTAGTCATGATGTACTTGTGACCTTAAAATGAGTTGGGATTGATTACCCTAACAAAGTCTATCCCCCATTGAGTAAAGGGTTTGTCAATCATGACTGGTTGTAGGGGCATTGCTGCCTTTGGCTCCTTGGGGATAAAAACTTGACATGAGTGATGTTCCCTCATGTGCTTATGAGCATATTTAAAAATAGTTGGTCAATAATATCCATCTCTAATAATTTTATGGGTTGTGGTTCTTCCAAATGGATTCCCAATACCTAAATTTTCATGAAAGGTACTCATGATTTGGGTGGCCTCTTCTTGTGAGACACATCTCAAGTAGATACCTTAAATGTTTATTCTATACAATACCCCATCCTTGATCAAGTAGTGAGTTACCTTCAACCTTAGGGCCCTTTTTTAATCCCTAGATAATCTTGTAGGATAAATACCATTAGTTAGAAAATGTATGATTGAATCATACCACTCAATAGATTGAAAGTTTTATTGATCCACTTGCATAATATTAGACTAGGGTTAGTATTAGAAATCATCTAGATCAAACCTTGGAATCTTAATAATTTTTTGTTTTAATTTCCAAGCCATACTCTTAAAAACTAACATCTGCTTACCTCTACATTCTCCCAATTCATTTTAAATTAACATAAGTTTGGTAGTAGGGTCAGGTAGAATAACATGCACCTTATTTCTAAGGATGTAATGCCTAAATTTATTTACTACCTTAACTAATGCATATGCCTTATTATCAATCAATTAATAATTTAACATAGCATTCTTAAAATTAGTGCTCATAAAGCTATTGGTTTATCACACTTATCAATCTTTTGAGTTAACACTGCAACCATAGTGTGGTCAAATGAAAAAGAGTAGAGATAGAAGTTCTTTGAGAAGTTAGGACTTATGAAGACTAGAGCTTGGTTTATGGCCTCTTTTATATCATTGAATGCCTTTTTGTATTCTTCATTCCATGTATCTTTGGCATCCTTCTTTATCATTTCATTCATTGGCTTGACAATCTTTGTAAAGCTAGAAATAAATTTTATTACAAAATTTATCTTGCCAAAGAATGACTTGAGCTCTTTTTTACTATTTGGAGGCTCTATTCTAGATATGGCTTCTACTCTTTTAGTATCTATAGAGATACCATATTTGGTTATAAAATGACCTAATAATTTTCCTTATATAACACAAAATATATTCTTATTAGTGTTCAAGGAGATTTCATACCTCCAACATCTCTCAAAAACTTGTTGTAAGTGTATGAAGTGATCTTCCCTATTTTTCAAAAAAATTGTCAGATCATCCATATCTATAATTATACACTTATTTATCAGGACTTAGAAGGCATGGTCCATAGCTCTTTGGAAATTAGCTCCTATATTGATCAATCCAAAGGGCATTCTCTTTTAGGCAAATGTTCCCCCCTTTATTGTGAAGGTTGTTTTCATCTATCCTTTTTATCAACCAACATCTGGTTGTAACCTAAAAGACCATCAAGGAAATACATCATTGCTAAATGTAAAATAACTTGAATCACTTGGTCTAGAGAAGGGAGAGGATATTTCTCCTTTTTTTATTCCTTTTTTAAGTTTTAGAAGTTAATACAAAGTATAATCTCACCATTCTTATTCTTAACTGGCACTAAGTTGGTTACCTAGGTATAATGCCTAATAGGGAAGATTATCCTATCATCTAGTAATCTTTTAATGTCCTTAAATATTATGGGTTTTAAAATAGGGTTTATAGGCCTATGTTTCTACCTAAATGGTTTGTAACTTTATTTAAGCGGTATTGTATGGGTAATGACTCTTGGATCAAAGATCTTTAATTCATCACAAGACCATATTATCACATCTCTATATTGAGTAAGGATCTATTTATCTTGTTATTAAGGTTTATACAAGCTTTTCTAATGTTAACTAGCTAGGGTTGATCTTGGTGGCCAAGATCAATAACATTATAATCTTTCCCACTTACCTTGGCAACCTTAAAAACTTCACCTAGTTTGTCCTAATCAAATAGACTCTCTAGATAAATCATCCCCTTAGGGATCTTATTGTCATTTAATTGAATGAATTTACCATTAAATTTGTCCCCTTTAGATGCATTTTCATTATTTTCATCAATAATATGAGCATCAAATGATCCAAAATTGGTCATGAAATCCAATATTTGTTGATCATCATTAAAAACTTGAAAATGGTTTACATTATTTGGAACTAAAGGATAAGGGATCAACTCAATACTAAAATTGGAGGAATATTGGTTAGGAATGAGGTTGGCTACAGTATATGCCAACTCACTAATAGCTTGATTTTCTTCCCTTGGGATGGAAATGATGATAAAAGCATCAAAGGATTCAATAAAGTCCCAAACTTTGAATTTATACCTTTTTAGGTATGAGATCTTACACTGGTATTTAATTCTTACTTGGTTGACCATTAGTTTTAAATCCCAATAAACTAGTAGCTTTTTGACCTTATTTTTAATAACATACTTCAAACCCAAGATAAGGGATTCATATTTAGCAAGGTTGTTAGTACAATGGAATTTGAGCCTATAAGAAGCATAATATTTTCTATCAATAAGATCAGTTAAAAAAATACCAACACTAGATCTAGAATTACACTTAACCCATTAAAATGCAATTTCCATAGTCTATGAACAACATAAGCATTCTTGGGATCACATATCTTATCATTTTCTATGGTGAAAACCCCTAAGTATAAGTCAATTATGTTGACCCTCTCATTTATATAATTATATTCAATTGTCATGTGTTTCATCCTTGGCTCTCTCTCAACCCTTCTTTGATTAGGTGCTCCCATCCAAGGTAGCCACAAATGGGAGAAATCTATGGATATATAACCATTCAAAGCTTTGGTCCATTCCCTGCTTAGCAAGATACCATAAACATTAGGTATATAAACTAATTAAATATCAATGAACTGATGTACCCTAGGTTTATATTCTAGTTACATGTGGACATTTTTTGATTCTCCTACAACCTTGACTCTAGATTTGTCTAATTGGGTGACAAACCTATCATAATTTATAGGTGTTAGACTAAGTTGTTTTCATATACCTATAGGAATGATATTGGTCAATGCTCTTAAATATAATAAGTAATTATGTAAGTTCTTACCAAACATATTGATAGTGAGCAATAAGAAAGGAGGAGATTTATCCTTAGCTTTGTGCATAGTCACATTGGCATGATCAACCTAGGGTAGATTGTTGGACTTCTTTAACAGAGATTCTAGCAGGAGGTCCCTTTGCTTTGTAATATAAGTAAGTTCATGAAAAGTGATATTAGCCTTTATCTTTTTCATATCCTCAACAATGTTATAACCAGTTTTACTAGAAGAACTAGGAATCTCAATATTGGGTTTAGAAGTACCCCCTTTTGGTGGCTCTAGATCATTGCTTGAAGAGGTGTCAGGAAGAGTTCCAAAATTATTTAGAGGCATTGAGGTAGTCAAGGGTTTCCTCTTCTCTTTATTCCTCAAGAGATATGTCTTATTTAATAACTTTTGAAAGGTTTAGATCTCCTCAGGAATCTTATTAGGTTCATTTTCCTCTTGAAAGGGGAAATCAAAGGCATCCACCATGAAGGCTTTATCAAATGACTTAGGTCGTAAGAATATTGTACCACTTTATTTGTTAGGGACTACTTAAAATATATCCAACTCCTCTTGTAAATCCTTAAAGGCTTTGAAAAACTCTATATAATCAGTTTAACCATGCTTGGATATATAATGTACCTAAAATAATTGGGTAATGCAATATCAGTAAGATTAATGTGCATATTCTTGTTACTAGAAGATGGTTCATTAGCCTTGTTATTGTGAAAACTATCATTTTAAAACCTATTATTTATCTTGTTACACCTTTGAAATGAGAAATTATTACTAGAGTGTTCTCCAATATTGCCTACTTGATTCTACAGTTAAAGGAAGTTAGTGCTTAATTTTTGAACAATTTTTAAGATAGACTCATTCTTATTTTTAGGAGCTTCAAAATTATGTACCTAGTTATTGTTAACACCTACATTTGGTACTAAATCTCATTGATCATTTGTATTTAATCCATTATTATGATGACTCAAGAACATTAGATTATTATTAAGAGCTACATGGATTAATGGTAATTGATTTGAGTTTGGGAGTTGATTTAAGGCTGGGATGTTTTATTTGTTATTGGGGAACAAGTTCATCATAGGTATATGTGGGTTGACATTTAGGAATGAGTAAGACATTTTCCCTTGGGGTTACATTTGATTATTAATGGTCACTAATTTAGAATAAGCCTAGGCTAATGAAGCTATAGTTGGAATGGATCTCTTCTAGAATACATAAGTCATAGGATCCACTACATCTTTATAAATCTCCAAAGCTAAAACATCATTAGGCTTATAAGGCTCTCTGGTTCTACTATACATTTTCTAAAATCTTGTATTGAAGGACCTGATAGACTCACTGGCATCCCTTATAATGGTAGTGAATTGGTGGAAAATAACACAGGGACTAACAATCTTACCAAATTGATCTATAAACACAATGTTGAAATCATTCCAACTTCTGATATAACTATTAGGTAAATTTAAAAACCATTCATAAACTGCATCTTTAAAATTAAATGGAAATAGCCTACATGTTACATTTGCATGCACAACATTTAGTAACCTTAAGGTATATTTACAATATTTTATGTGTTCTTTAACAATTACTATTCCAGCTGGACTAAATGTAGGTAGATATTTCTCAAGGTTTCTTGGGAGATCATGAACCACACTTGGCACATTAATTAAAGAATATCCAACTAATCCATACCTAGATTAAGTTTGAAGTCATATGTACCTTAAAGAGGTGAATTTGGAAGAGACTTGGATCTCTTTTATTTACCTTTGTCACATATGGCTTTTCTATGAACCCTAAGCTCAATAAAAGGTTCCTTGGTTAATGAGTGTGATATTGTTCTAATCCTAAGCAATTCTAGCTTAAAATTTGAAGATATTGTTTGAAATATGATGTATCAAGTTAAATTTTATAAAAAAACAAGAGTTAGACCTACACATTGGGCTTATTTTACAAAGGTTATAAGAAAAATAGCTAAATATGTTGGTCTTTCACTGAATTAGCTCAAATATGCATTTAATTTCATAAATATGATCTATATTTATAATTCTAAGCCTTAAGTAACTCATATTTATGAAATATATGCCAAATTTTGATCAAAACAAGTTGTTTTAACCTCAAATACTATGGATATTAAAATTTTAAGAGAAATTTACCAAGAAATAAGTATCAAATCCCAAAGGACTTTAATATTTATCTAATGAATCACAAAAATGCATTACAAACCATAAATATCAAAGATATTTATACTTTTGAGTAAAGAATTCACTCAAAAACACAAAGATACACTGATCTTAGACCAAAATATGGTAAGATAAACTAAGATACAAAGAATTCAAGCCCTCCTTCTAGCACTAATAAAGTTTTTCCTATTAATGCTTCTAAATGAACCATAGGTGCTCTTAATGTTTAAAAAAAAAACTTCTCATTTTAGAATTTATACAATTCAGATTAAGAGTTGTATGTTTTGGCAATCTAGCTACCTATGGTGAAATAGCAATAAAGTAAGATAAACTATTCCACAATATTTGTATGATTTGATGGTTGGGGGCCACCTTGGTCCATCCTTTAGAGTTTTTTTATTAATACTTAGTGAATTATGGTCAATATTAAGCTACAAACTAATTTAAGTGGATATTTATAATGAAATTAAAACTAAAGTGGTCTAGTGTAAAAAAGAGCAAAGAGAAGGGTAAGGCAGATTTTAAATGAGTGATTACCAATTTTAATCTCAAATACAATAAAAAAACATCAATTTCAAATGAATATGAACTCAAACCAATATATAATGTAAAATAACCTAAGCTCAAATCCCACTATATACTAGGCAAACTTCAAAGGATAGTGTAAAGAATCACAAGTAGGAATCAAGTTTGCTTTAAGGATTTACTACTGTAATCAAATAGAATTTGCACATTTGAATATAGAATAAGATGAAGTGAAGAAAAACGTAATATCCTTTAAATAATCTAACATATGCATAAATTAGGAACCTGTGATTAAAAATGGCAACTTAGAATTCAAAGGCACCATTCAAATTTAAGACCTTAACTATTAATTGAGAGAAAAGTTATATTATCAATTGACATATCAAATGTGTATAATCTTTGTAGAATTCATTGATTATATTAATTTATTCAAGTGTACAAATGTTTCTCAAAATTCTCTCCCTTTTACAAATGGTAATACATGCCTTCATAGAAAGGTCAAGTAGTATGCTGGTCAATTACAAAATACAGGTGTGTAGAGATAAGGATAGTTATCCTTATAAGTTCTAAAATACATGTGCTTTTCACAGTCATACTAACCTAGAAGTAAATATTCTATCAAACTAGCATATGCCTTTACAATAGAATATTCTACTTCAAAAGTTATAAAATTTTACAAAATAGAATATTATTTAATTTACTAGTGGGGCCTATGCTTGTTATTATTGGAGGATGTTCATAGCTTTAGCATGTTTCTCATCCACTAGCTCTAGATCTACAATAGGCTTCCAGATATTCTCCTCTGTTTGATCTACCAAGTCATTGAATTCTCTATCATTTCTAGTCATGACTTCTTTAATACTCCTAGCTTCATTTATCCTTTCTCTAGCATTGAATATAATGTCTAGGATCTTACTATTATCAGCTCCAAATTTGCCTTGGCTCTTTCCTATGATCTCTTAGGTTACTAAAGTAGCCTTATATTTAAATTATTCATCACTTATGATTCTAATGGTGGTGGGTTGTGCAGGATCTATAAGCATAGTTCTCACAAGTTTTTAAATCCTTGCAATTAGTTCCTTATCATATTCTAGGATCCTTTCCAAATTATTATGCCATGTACTTAAACTTGAACCTTGTCAATCACAATTCTTATAATTATGCTCAAGTGCCCCAAATTGATGGTTTTGAAGCTTGGGATTTATCTCCTTGATTTAATGTTGAGAATTTTGGCTATTTTATCCTCTAAGGTTTTCCATTGGGTGACCAAGATTTTGGCTAATGCACTCTGAAGCAAATTCATTGTTTTGAGTGATTCAAACATGTCATAAAATGACTCATCAAACATCTTGGTCATTGCATTTGGTACTGATAGAATGGCCTAGGTCTTAATTTTTTTTTTTCTTTTCTAAATTTAGGATCCTTTGCTTCATGCCCTAGACCCTAGCCTTTCCTTGAGATGAATGTGCATCAAGTAGACTTTTAACATCCTCCAAAAGAATGGTAGCCTCACCAAGTTATTGGCCCCCAACTGGGGTTAATCCCAAAAAGGGATCCACATTTTTAAAAGTGAATTTATTTATTCCAACCACAACTATCTTGGTTATAACCCTTTCTAACCTAGTTATTTTAGGGTTGGATGGAATGGTAGTGACTGGCTTCTTGAATTTGGGAGGTTTCTAAACCTCCACACCTAAGCTACTATTTTCTCCTAGACCATCCATCTTCTTTTTTTATGGTCCTTGAGTGACCATAATTCTCCTTTCTTCTTATTATTTTACCATGGATCTAATCCATATTCATGTCATCATGTATTTTGATATAAAAAACCTTTATCATTTCCCATGAGTGGGATACGAAAGGAATCTTTTGTAACTTTCCATAAATGAACTAGTTAGGAATGATAGGTCCATGAATTGGGAATACATCACTGAACAAATTTATCTCACTTATGGGGTGAGGGATGGTTAGTCTTGGTATCTTCCTTAGTCCCACAATAACCAATGATAACTTTTCTTTCCTTTTTTCTTAGGATGTCATAGGGACCATGCCTAAAGTGAGCTCATTCTCCTTATTTTCTTTAGATTCCCCTACTTGAACTTAAGATTCTTTACATTGTTCTTCTTCCCTATTAGTACCATATGCCTCTACAAGTTCTTTGAGATCACCCTCAAGTGTCTCTTATGGATCTAAGTATATCATGTCTATGTATTAAACTAGGTAAGATTTACTTTAGGGAAGTGTGATAGATGAGGGCCCCTCTCTAGGCCTCTCTTCCAATTTTACTTCTCTTAATTTCTCCTTGCCATAGCCTTGTTCATCCTTGCCTTATATAATTTTCTCTTGAAGCTGTGGTGGTTCTACTTGGGGGTATTCCTAAGTTATCCTAGATGGACCAAGTAGCAAGTGATACTACAAAGGGTTCATTTTCCAAGCCTCTCCATATGGCTTGTCATCCTTAGTTAATCTATGTTCAAGCTTGATGTTTTGGCCTTGGATCATAGCCAACACTTCTTCATAATTATTAAACTTAATATAGATGGTGTCATGAAAATTGAGATGATATACATACTCAAGCTTGAGGATTTTCTTATCCTTCAAATGCTCACCCACAATGGACTTTGGATCCCACATTTTCATTTCATCCAAATGAAAGCTGAATGAATCCCTATGTGGACATGGTTTCTACCTATCTCTAATCTTTCAATATATTTTTCCCAATAATCAATGGGAAGGGATGGAGGATACCCTTCCTCTTCTCTTTTACAAGTCCTATCAATGCCATGGACGAGCTAGGAGGTAATTTCTTGCTCTACAAGCTTACTTGGAGCATATGCTAAAAATCTATACGATTGGGACATGATCCCCTCAATCCTAATAACTATATAATCAATGTAATACCATATGTCACCTATCATTTCAACATACTTTTGAATGAGTGGATGGACCTTAGGTATGGGAACACATATGATGGCCTCCACTATGGCTAGGTAAACACAATCACAAATAAACTACATGTGGTTCCTATACTTGAAGATATGAAATTTAGAATAGTAGTGTGAAGTGGTAGTTTTTTTATCTAAGGACCAATTCCTAATACTAGTGAAGTTGATTGAGGCAAGTAGGGCACCTAGTAGGTATGGAATCGTGTAAAATTGTTTTGATGTATTCATTTTAATGGTAGTGATTTATTTGGCTAGGAAAACACTAATCAAATCTCTAATTGGATGAGTGAGATTTTCTTCCACCATGAAATGTACAAAGGGAAGCTAGATTTTATTCACACAAGTGGTTGAGGGGGTTCCAAAGTCTTAGTTCAATAGGGTCATTATAACTCTAATGCCCTCCTTGAATTGGATTATTTGAATTTTATCCTTGAAGTCTTTGAACATATAGGGTCCTTAGTGCAGCCAAGGTCTAAGGATAGAGTCCAGGTCATGTTTGTTGGTCCATTATTTGATCTTAGCAAGGTTTATGTGGGGAAGAGGGAGCTTATAATATTTATCAAAATCAATAGGGGAAATATAGGATATTTTTGGAATCTCCCTCCATGATGATCCATTCATTATCTACTCTATAATCAATAAACATGGGTGCAAGGATGTCTATACAATGTAGTACCTCATGTTTTGTCATGACATGGTGAAGGCCAACCATCTAGAGTGCAACTAGGTCATAATACCTCCTGATTGTAGTGGGAATCCTCTATTATTACTTATAAATGGGTGTTAATTCCTTTATCATAAAGAAAATCTTAGACCAATTCCTCATGCATCAGACATTCAGTGCTCCAAGATCTAATTTAATATCTTTGAAGATTTGACCTTCATTATATTTTTATAAGTGGAGGTTGGTTTCTTCCTTCATTTACTATCTATGAGATGCCATGGTCTATTCTTCTAAAAATTAGTCACACTAGATTACAAATGATCTCTTTGAAATCTCTCTTATGATTAAAAACAAAATTAAGTTCTCCTTAGATCAAATTTTATTCAATTGAGTCCATTCGGATCACATTTATGTAGGGGCTAGGGTTTTAGAGCTTTAATGGTGGAATATATCTAGGACTTGGCTTATATGTGCCTTAGATTTGATTTGGACCTTTGCCATTATACCTTTGAATTTTCAAGCCCACAAGAACTTGTATTTTGGCCTTTTCTACTTACATGGTTCCTCTCTAGCATCATTCTAGACCTTTCACAACATTTTTCATAAATGCCATTTGAATACTAGCTATTAGTATTTAAAATACCTTATTTTATTTTACATCATTGGATCAAAATCCTAGATTAATGTGAACTATATATTGTAATATAGGACTTTGCCTATGATTGGTTGTTCTAATCCCCATGGTTATGACACTTGGTGTCTTTATGTGCCTTCCCCATGCTTCATATCTTATGTCAGTTCTTTTCTAAATTATCATTGGCCATTTGGCAAGCTCATGAGCCTTTGAGAAGTCACTAGTGCCTTCACACCATTGGATCACCTTGTAAAAATGACATGCAAACCATTAGATCAACTTTTCATCTCTACCTCAAATGTGCTTTTACCATGTGTTGATCTTATGGGCTCTTGGGGCTTTGTTGAAAAGTCTTTAGCGGCCTTACATCACTTGATCAGGATCCAATGATGATGTATGAACTGTTGATTTATAAAGATACCCAAAATTTAAGTTGGTATTTTATTAAAATGGGACTTAGGCTTAAATTCCTTGGGCTAAGGTTTATTTCATGTTTATTAAACACAGAATAAATATTAGGCTAAGAAATTTATGACTAAGTTTTTCAAAATTATGTAAAAGGGACTAGGACTAAATTTTTCAATCCAATGTTTATGTTATGTTTTAAAAACACAATGTATATATTGGTCTAAAATATTTGTTCCAAACCTTATAAAATATGCTCAAAGGGATTAATATGATATAATGGTCTAAAAAATAGTATTTCATTGTATTGATAAAACACATTAAACTGTTAGCTAGAAATAACTTGGTCAAAGTCCTATGTAATAAAAAAATAAGACCTAGTATAAGTCTATAGTTTGAGTTTCATTATATTTGGACAAAATACCATGGGGACCTTAAAGAATATATTTAGACTAAATCTTATTCAACATATATTTAAACCATAAGACCATTCCCATATTTTGTATATTTATGATTTCTAGTGTTTAAACATCCTCTAAGTATTTTCCTTAGCTTGTAGAACCTTACAACAAGATTTTGGAGTGCATTTTGATCCTAAGTGGGATAATTCATTAGCTTAAATTTGATGGTCTCATAGACATCAAATACATTCCTATGGACATCAAATAATAGTTACGTGAACATCAATTTTAAGCTTGTCAAATTATTGTGATGTAATCTGGGAGTGCTACTTGGTGCATCCGTATGGCTTCTAAGGATATTGGAATTAATACACTCTATCAGATCAAAATATACGATGAAACATCAGTCATCAATGATGATTCAAAATCTTTCCTATGATTGGTTACTTTGTCAAATAAGACCCATTTGCTTTTAGTCTTCAAATGTAAAGGTGTCACATGTCAATCTTTTGGGCCTTTCATATCCCATTGATCTTTTAGTTATGCCTCACTCTATCTGTTTGGGTCTTTGAAATAAAGTAAGGACCATTGATAGTGATCAAAGATCTTGAATGTGATTGGATAGTGTGTTATGTGAAATATTTTATTGGGCTTCCCTTACATCATTCGATAAGATGCCACATTAAAGTAAGGGCTATTAGATCTTGTAAGATGTGAGGAAGTTAAGTTAAGATCACAGTGATATAAAAAGACTTAGGCTAAGGTGTTAAGACTAACGTCTTGATTGTATAAGTATATTTTGGGCCATAAGATTAAAACCTTAGGTTTAGTCAGGGAATATTAAAAGAAACCCTATAGAATGAATATTAGTCATAGCTAAGAATTTTTAAAAGGGAAAACAATAAAGTGACCCAGATTTATAGGCTAAGCTCTAGTCATATTAAAAAATATGATTAGGCTTAGGACATGAAATTTATACTTCGATCTAAATTAGACTTTTAAAATGTTCTCACCATCATTCAAATTTGAGTTGAAGGTTTTACTAGGATTTGAAGCATGAATTTCTTAGGGACAAGCACCATGGAACTTGTGACTAAAAGCAATAAATACCATTTATTAGTAATTTGAAGGTAAAACTAAAGCAAATCATGATAAGTAAGTTTTATTTTGAGAGAGTGGATGATCTTTAAATTCTACAAATGACCTTAACCTACCAAATTTCATGTTTAATCTTTAGGGTTTCTTAAGGGTCCCAATTTTTAAAAATGGGAGTATGTTGGTCCCAATAGAAATCAGGCAAGGAATTGATTTGGACTATCCTTGGTCAATCCTTTTAAAATACCAAGTACTCCAATACTCTTGAAGAGGGATCAAACTCAAATATACTTCTTCCACTTATGTGTGTGTGTGGAATGATGAATGCAAATATTTATGTTATTTATCCTATTAACTCTTTTCAAAAGTATGCAGATGAATATTCAACATTGAATATTTATTCAATAAACCTATATATAGAACATAAATGTCTTTGAATATATTTTTAGAATGAGGAGAAACATGCTTAATGTCTTGTTGACCAAATTTGACCCTATAGGTCAAATTGGGACCCCTATAGCTAAAAACTTGATTTTTATGTATTTTATGGGTCTAATATTATGCCAAAAGGTATATCATAGGTCATTTCATGTCACATTAGCCTTGGTCTTGGTCATTTTCAATATTTATATCATTTTGAGTCATTTTAAAGGTCATAAAAAGAGCATTAAATGACTTTTATGGCATCCTTGGGAGATTTTAAGGTTTAAAAGGATTATTTCACACCCTATGTGTCCTAATATGTCTTAATAAACTATTTATAACTGAAAAGTGGTAGGGTTTTTAGAAGAATGGGTAGTTTTTTATTTTAAATGAGAATTTAATGAGGTGTATAGAATTATACAAACTCTTATAGCTGACAAAATTTCAAGAATATCCATTGGTCTTTCATACACTCACTTTAGTGATTATTTTGATCAGAGGCTTCAAAAAATGAAGAAAACTACTTATCTTTTCTTCCACTAGGCTTGGCAAGCTAGAACCAGTTAATAGGTTTGTACTTGGTATGGCCAGCAAGGGAGGGTTTATACAAATTTATCCTAGGGGTGTCTTCTAAAATAATTTATCCTAAATTTATTGTTTTTTTTGTAGATTAATGGTGACTTTTTCTTTATGAACCATTCCCAAGAAGTTGACCTATCCAATTTTCTTGATAATCTATGCACCTTATAGGTTTTGTCTTGGTTTGATCAAATATGTACAATCCAATTTATTATATTGATCTCAAATGATGTTGGATATCCCATTTAATTTTTAATGTTCTTGGTTTCATGTTTCAAGGTGTTGTGATGGGAAAATCACCTCAACTTTGTAGATTGGTCTTATTTGAGAATGAAAGGCATATTTCCACCATTTCCAAATTTTCGTACTTTGATAATGGTTTTAAATGGTGGAGATGATTTAATTAACATGTTTTAAATTTAATTTTAACCCCTTACCTATTAAATATCATTATTTAAATCAACATCTCATGAGCTTATAGTCATAACTATCATATAGTCAATTTCCTAGATGACTGCCATACACAGTCATCCAAGTGAGCTATGCAAGGTTCTGAATCATATCCATGGATTCATAGAGAGTTTGAAAATTTTGATACATATACAATTTATTGAGATTATACATTGTGTAATAAATAAGCACTATTTCAATCATGTGCAATATTTGCACGTAGTTAGCCATGGACACACACCTACAGGTGCTTGACATAGGAAAACCAGGTTGGATTAGAGGTTTTGAGACTATTTTCAAGACCATAATTATTATAATCACCAATTTTGAGAATTATAAAAGAGTCTTTGTCTATTCATGAGGTATAAAAAAATTCACATTGTCCATATTCTACTCATTGCCTATATATACTAGAATAGCCACCTACAGGTGGTCCTAACAGAGAATTGTGGTGTCATACTAAAGTGTTCAAACATGATTTATAACTCTTCCTAGGATACTAAATTTTTTATTACATCATAATAGACTTATAATTGTTGTTAGGTTGGTGGTTAAACCATTATAAAATCCCAAAAGTAATGATAGTGAAATTTAGGGACCTTTTACCTAAAAACATAGATAGAGGCCTAAGGCATTTTGGTGAAGGTCATCTAACAAGGTTAACATAAATTTGAAGCATATATATGATTACTCCTTGTATATTATATAAGGACAAGAAATATAAAAATGTTTAACGGTAGATGACTAGTGGAGATTAGTTTTTGAGAGGCTCAAGGTTGCCATTTAAACACTAATTTTCTTTATTGACATCTACAGTTTTGAGCCCCAAGGTGACACTTCATCCAAGGTTGCATAATAGACCATAAATTCATGTTTTAATGGTTATATATGGTAAAAAATATATTTTTTTGTTTATATGTTATTAAAATAATTTTATATGTATGGTTTTGCTCTCAAAATACACGTATAGGTATCTACCTCTTGAAACTATGCACCTACAGCCTAGGGTCAAAATACACATCACCCATTACAAGGGCTTAATAATGGAAAATGAATAAATTATACCTAATATGATATAAAAATTATCATGACACATATCCCAATGTGAAATTCACATCTACAGGGTCCAAATGGCTCCAACATAGTTATCTTTAGTTGACTGTAGGCAAACAATAACCTAAAAACATTGTTTAGGTGATGATATATCCCAAGTAGGGTGTGTATAAGTTCAAATAACTAATAAATGTTATTTTAAGGTTTAAAATATTCTCATGTAACATTTTTAAATCCAAATCCATGTAAATTTTCCTATAGGTGACCCCCCCTCCAAAGAAAAAAACATAGTCTATTGTAACTAAGACAAATAGTGAGCAAGTTTGGTGATTTATAGTGTGGAAGTGAATAAGTATGAGATAAAAGGTTTTAAACAATTTAATTATATTATGAGATTCCAAATATTCCTCTAATAATTTAATTTAATCTCAAATATGCAAGGTCACCTATAGGTAGGTTCCAAGGAACAAGACACAGTCAGAGTCCACATCTAGTCTTGACTAGTCAAAGTATGAAGAGTATGTAGATAGTTGAAGTGAAGAACATACTTGGTGAATATTCATCATTACCATCATTGTATATATATGCTCTTTAAAATGTAAATTAGGTAGAGATAAGGTCCTAACTTGGTAACTTATAGTCCATAGTTAAAACCCTATAGACAGTTTATTCTTCAACTTTGTCTTAAAGTTTTAATAAATTTGGGGGGGATAATGACCTAATAAAAGGCCCATTTTTTTATATATCATATTCATGGATTGGATAGGCCATCCAATTTTTTTTGTCTAGATAAATAGGGTAAGTTTCCTTTTTTTGTCTCAAACAGAGGGCACTCCCCTTGAGTGTAAACTAGAAGATTTTGTTGTATAAGGTGAAAAGAGTATATTAGGAGTCAAAATAACCTTGAAATTAGGTTTTTAAATTTTAAAAACACTTAAGGAAACATGATAATAATCTCACATAAGTAGGAATATAAACAAGGTTATAGTTCTACTTGTTAGGTAGGGTTTAGACCTAGTGTCCAAATGGGAAGTCATTCACACTTCTATCCTTAGATATGAATTATGAAATATTTTATAATTTTAATAAGGTCATTTTTGGTATTTTTAATCTTCCACATTGTATGGAAATCATCAAGAGTCCAATTTTAGGCTTAGAGATATCATTAGGTCTATGGGAATAAGGAATCAAGCTCAACAAGGGAACTTTATATGATCACATCTTCTTGGAGGTTATGCATGGAGTTTAAATTATTTTATGGATGTTTATGAAGATCTTGAAATTTTCTCTAGTGGTATTTTTTGGTATTTCCAACATCCAATCTTCATGAATAATCCTTAAGAGAAAAAATGACTTAAAACCCTTGAAAACCCTTGGATAAGGACCCAATAAAGCAAATGAAGATGGAAAGATTCTCTAGTGGAATGCTTTGAAAAAAATTATGATTATATGTTATAAGGGACTCTCTCAGGCTACTCCCCATGCTTTTGGATTATATGAAATTATACAGATGGAGTACAAAAAAAGGTCTTTTTTACTATTTTGTGTATTATGTAGGTTCTAATTATTTTCAAGATATGAAACAAAATTTAGGATAAGTATTGGGACTTGGGATAACCCTCAAAATACATTTCATACTTCATAATAACTCTTAATTTTTCAAATAATAACTCTCATATTAGAAAATTGGCATAGTGAACATGGCAGTGAAAAGTGTGAAAACTTCAAGTGGAAGTGATTCTAAGGTGTGCCTAATTCCTATAAGGATATTTATGGTCTTTACAAGTTTCATACACGCAATTTTAATAATGTTCATGGAAAAATTATGCCTTTTTGGAAGCCAAGTGTGAAAGGTGTGGGAAAAAGGAGTTTCTTCGACTGTAGGTAGTGATGGCTCACTTCCATAAGTTTCTAGGAGATTAGAATACAACCAATGCATGGATATGCATGTATGAATCCCTTAACTCTTATTAAAATAATTAGGCCTATCCATAATCAGTTTTATTATGTTCAAATAGGGGTGAATTATGAAGGTAGTTTACTTGTATAAGATGAGAATTCCTACACCACATTTCAAGAGTTTCATGACTTGGGGTGACACTTGTGCTTCCTAACTTTGCATGATCAATTTCACACTATTACCATGAAAAATTAACTAATTTTATTATATTTTAAAGTGTATATATGATCTTTTTACTTCTTTATTCTCCTCTCTCTCAAGTTCTATAAGAACTAGCCACTTTGGCCTTTGTAAGCAATGCTCCACCTGAGTATGGAAAAGCCCTACTCATTTTCATACCATGAATCAATAAAGACAACTAATTTTACCTCTTATAATATTTTTCATAGTGTATTAACTTGAATTATTGATTTTACTTAGTGATGACTATTGTTTCCTTAGCATTGTTGTTTCATTCTCCCACCTATTTGCAATTGGAAAGCTTCTTCTTGCAGGTCATGTTAAGTGTTTTATTATGTTTTGAGATTAAGTGATTTAGCATTTTAAGATAGTTCCATCATATGCCTCTTGTCAAATCCTCCAAGCCTAAACATTAATCACAACCTCATAATGAAACATTGATGTGAAAAGATATAGATTAGAGAAGTGTATGTTTCATTAGTCCCTTATTCTCGTGTGTGACATGCAACTAGTTGGTAGTCATCAATCAATTTAGTGTATAACCTCCTTTAGGATAGTTTTACTTCAATTTTATCTCTCCTTTTTCCCTTAAAATCATAGGTGTAGTAGTGATATAAAAGTATTATATCAAGGGAGCTAGCCCTATCTAGAGATTCACCTCATTATTAGGCTCACCCATAGCCTAAAAGTGCTTTAATTTTTCCACTTGGATGAGGATAGATGAGACATATCCTCAAAGGGTGAAAATCTAGGTGATAATATTTTTTGGCATGACTAATGGGATTCTTAGTCCAAGAATTTTAAATATTTTTGGTTTTGTCTTTCAAGACATTAGCCTTTGGATGCATCTATCTAAACATCAATGGCGACTTCAAGATTACATCAGCTAGTTAAGCAACCAAGGTATTTCTTTTGAAAATTGTTGATAATCATTCCTTGTGTTCTTGATTCCTAATGAAGGTATATGTCTGACTTAGGTGTTGATTATTATTTTACATAAGTTGGTGAGGTTTATAAAGATTATGGAATTTCCTATCAGCCTTGTCATGATCCTTACTATCTTGGTCATGAATTGTATTAGTCCTATAACTAGCCTTATCAATATAGTGCTCCTCCTATTCAACTTAGTCACTTCTTATATTAGTCCATTTCCACTTTTAAGAAAACTCTTTTGGGCTATGAGAGGTACATGATAGATATTAACACATAAAGGGGACATGGTCTAGATATTACTAGTCATATTATTGATAAGGTGAGAGATGCATTATATCTAGTTAAAAGAGAGTTGGCACCTATTGAGAGAGCTAATTGACCAAGTCACATAAGTGAGATGTTAGATGTAGGTGGCTAGATTACATCCTTGGAAGATAATATAAGAGTTTATGGGGATAAACCTAACCAAGTCTATCAACCATCTTATCCACATCCCCAAGAGTGTTATCAATATTACTTGACCCCTACTCATGAGCCCAATCAAGCTTACCAAAGTCATATTTTTCCCAATGAATCAGAAGAGAGAGTTGAAAAGACAAACATGTTTTTTAAAGAAAATCTTGATATGTAGATTTAGTTGGCCAATAGGTAGATGTAGTAGTCCATATAATAAAAAAAGGAATTGTAATTTAATCCCTCATTACCCTCTCCCATGACGTCCCTACCTCAAGAAGAGACCTCTAGATATGAAATCCCAAGTTGGAGACAAGGTGGAGAATCCAAGCCAAAGGAGATCCAAAGTTTCTTAAACACTTCATCCACTCCTCAAAATGCATCACTACCTCAATAATAGACTCTTAATCCTAATGTCCTAAGATATAATAATATAGTGGAATCATGGGGAAAGAAAGGGGATAAAATCCTTGATAAAGAGTGTGAGGTCGAGAAAGAGATTGATCCTATGTAAGACCCTACCACCCTTTATCAAGAGACTTTTTGTCTTTCATGTCAAAACTCTTGTACTCCTTATCCTCATGAAGATGCCTATCAAATTTAATAAATACTTTTCCAAGATAACCTAGCCAAGAAAATTAAAGAGTTAGAGTTGAGAATGAAATTGTTAAGTCAATGTGTGATGGAAGGTTTAGAGCCAAAAGAAGATCCTATGCTTGAAGACACCCCATATAACCTTTCTCAAGAGATTGCTCAAGATGAATCAAATTTTAATGAATATATTATCAAATGAAAAGAATAAAACCAAGCTATTTTTTCCCAAGGTCTGATTCCCCTTTAATAGCTTCTAAAAATATCCTTTATAATTCATTCTCAATATTATTTTGAGTCCTATATTCCATCTCCATTGACTAGTTCATCGTGTCCTCACCCCATCACCCTTTGCCTTGATGGACCTATGGTATAGGAATATAAAGAGTAAAATTTGGTAGAGGAAAATTTAGAACTCTTGCTTGAAGAAATAACTCCTTGGTAGCCTCACTGGGCTAAGTCACCTAATTTTAAGATGCCTAGTCTTGGCATCACTAAGAAGGAAAAGGAGATTGAAGATCTGGTATCCCTTGAGAAGCAAATTTATGTTATGATGGTTGAGACACAACTTGAGAGCCTTCAAGATGTCCTAAATGATAAGGAAGAGGTGATTAATTGTGTTGATTCTTCTTGTTTTGTTGATAATAAGGAATGTCTTCCTTGTGTTAAAGAAGAAATCTTGCATTAAGTATTTTTCAATTCTAAAATAGGATGAAGGAGATTATCTTATTGTTCCCCTCCATGACGTTGATCAAATATAATATGAGGACTTTTGTTAATAATTTGAAAACATTTACAATGAGTTTGAGTCATTCAAGGGGTCTACAACTTCCTTAGAGCTAATTACAAGTGATGGTAAGCAAGATGACATTTTTCAAAATGTCATAGATGAGCCAAAGCAAAGTTCACCTCAGCCTTTTAAGGTCAAAGAAATCTTCTATTGGTCTTAATCTTCCAAGGAACAAGAAACTAATCCTCTTGAAATCATGCCTACAAATAAGATTCAAGTTTATCATGAGATGAAGAATGGGAAACAATATGACGTATGTGTACAAGGGAAAGAGGAATACATTTACATTAGAGACCTATTTGAATATGGTCTACTTGAGAGCATAGCAAGTGAAGTGCCAAGAAATTGGACTGATATATCAAGCATCCAATTCAAACACTAACATGTTTTTCACTATGATTCATATCATAAAGAAGGAGATACAAATAAATTTCATTTTGATCATGACAAATGAGGTATGCTTAATTTTAATTTGTACATATTGGTTTGTTTTTCTATTTTCCCTAAGTGCTTTGAGCACATGTGTGTGTGCCTTGTTAGTTTGTTTTCTTTATTTTGTGTGGTTGAGGTAGTCAATTGGTATTGTCTTGATCAAAGCTTGTTATCAATCACCAAATCCTTATTTTTTGGTTTCAAACTTTAGATGACTCCATAATCCTAATGGATTGATAAGGCTACTAGTCTAATTAGCATAGCATGCATGCTACCCCTATGAGTCACCAATTTTTTAACAAAATTTGACCCTACAAGTTAAATTGGGACCCCTATAGGTAAAATCTTGAATTTTAGGAATTTTTAGGGTATAATATTATATAAAAAAAAGGTATATCATAGGTCATTTCATGTCACATTAGCCTTAGTCTTGGTTGTTTTCAATATTTATATCATTTTAAGTCATTTTGAAGGCCATAAAAAGAGAATTAAATGACTTATACATCCTTATTAGGATATTTTAAGGTTTAAAAGGATTATTTCATGCCCCATGTATCATCATATGTCTTAATCAACTATTTTTAACTGAAAAGTGGTAGGTTCTTCAAAAAAATGGGTAGTTTTTTTGGAAAATATGAGCATTTAATGAGGTGTACGAAATTGTATGAAATATTATAGTTGAGTAAATTTTAGGAGTGTCCCTTGGTATTCCATTCACTCACTATAGTGATAATTTTTATTATAATATTTAATAAATTAATAAAACCACTTATTTTTTCTTCCACTAGGCTTGGCAAGCCAGAACTAGTCAATAAGTGTGTACTTGGTATGACCAATAGGGAAGGTTTTACATATATTTATCATAGGGGTATATTATAAACTTATTAAAATTAAATTTTATGTTTGGTTTCATAATAATGGTGACTTGTGGTTTATGAACCATTCCTAAGAAGTTGACCTATCCAATTCGCTTGCTAATCTATGCCCTCTATAGGTTTTACCTTGGTTTGAACAAATATGTATAATATAGTTACTGATATTGATATAAAATAATTTTTTATCTCCATATAATTATCCCCATGCTTGGTTTCATATTTCAAGGTGTTATGATGGGAAAATCACCTCAAGTTTGCAAACTAGTCTTATTTGAAAATGACATGCATGTTTTCACTTTTTTTAGATTTTCATGCTTTGATAGTGGTTTTATAGGGTGGGAATGAGTTCATTACCTTGTTTTAAATTTAATATTAACCCATTACATCCTAAATATAATTCTTAAAAGAAACATCCCATGAGCTTGTAGTCATAACTATCATACAATTAGTTTGTTATATGACTGCCATACACAGTCATCTAGGTCTGCAATACAAGGTTCCAAATCATGTCCAAGGAGTAATAGAGAGTTTGAAAATTTTGATACATATTATTTATACATATAAAATTTATTGATCTTACATATGGTGTAAGAAATAAGGGCTGTTGTAGTCATGTGCAACATTTACACATAGTCAGCCATGGACACAAACCTATAGGTGCTTGACATAGGAAAACCAAGTTATATTAAAGGTTTTGAAACTATTTTCAAGACCATAATTATAATAATCACCCATTTTTATAATTATAAAATATTATTTTTATATTCATGAGGTCTATAACAATGCACATTGTCCATATTCTACCCACTCCCTGTATATACTAGAATATCTACCTACAGGTGGTCCTAACAAAGAACTATGGTGTCATACTAAAGTGTTGAAACATGATTTAGAAATATTTTTAGGATCCTAATATGTTTATTGCATCATAAAATAATTATAAGGGTTTCTATGTTTGTGGGTAAACCATGAGAAACTCCAAAAAGCAATGATTTTGGAATTTAGTTGACTGTAGGTAGATAGTGAGCTAAAAAAATTATCTAGGTGATGATATAGCCAAAGTATGGTGATTATAAGTTCAAATAACTGATAAATACTCCTATAAGGTTTAAAATAGGCTCATATAATATTTTTAAAGATAAATCCATGCAAAGTTTCCTATAAGTGACCCCCCTTCAAAGAAAAAACATAGTCTACTATAACTGAGGCAAATAATGAACAAGTTTGGTGATTGAGAGTGTGAAATTTCATAATGATGAAAAATTATATTATTATATTCCAAATATCCCTCTAGGAATTTAATTCAAGCTAAATTATGTAAGGTCACCTATAGGTAGCATTTCAAGGAACAAGACACAATCAAAGTCCACATTCAATCTTGACTAGTCAAAGTATGAAGAGTATGTATGGATTTTAAGTGAATAATAGACTTTGGGAATATTCATAATGGCCTTAAGTGTCTATATAATCTCTTTATAATGTAAATTAGGTAGAGAGGAAGTCTTAACCAAGTAACCTATAGTCCATAGTCAAAACCTTGTAAACAATTTATTTTCTAAGTATATCTTAAAGTTTTAATGAATTTTAGGGGTATAATGAACTGATAAAAGGCCATTTTTTTACATATAATCTTCATGGATTTTATATTCCCATACAACTTTTTTTTTAGATAAATATGGGGAGTTCTCTATATTTTGTCTCAGATAGAGGGCACTCCCCTTGAGTGTAAATTGGTAAATTTTGGTGTATAAGTTGAAAAGGGTAGGACAAGAGTAAAAATAAACTTTAAAGGAGTTTTTAAAGTTTAAAAACACCTAATTGAATATTATAAACACCTCACATAATGATTAATCTAAATAGGGTTCTCTAAACCCTCAAGTTTATAGTTAAGCTTGTTAGGCAATGTTTAGGCCTAGTGTCCAAATGGGAAGTCATTCACACTTATAGCCTTAGATATGAATTATAAATTATTTAATCATGTTAATAAGGTAATTTAATGTGTGTTACATCTCACACCTTGAAAATAAATCATCAATAATCTATCTTTGGGCTCAGAGATAACATTAGGCTTGTGGGAATGAGGAATCAAGGTTAATAAGGTAGCTTTGGATGCTCACATATTATTTGAAGTTATGAATGGATTTTAAAGGAGTTAATGTATTTTTATGGAGGTATTTAAATTTTATATATTTTTATATTTTGGTAGTTCCAACATCTAATCTTCATGAACAATCCTTACGAGAAAAAATGACTTAAAACCCTTGCAAACCCTTAGATAAGGACCTCATGAAATAAATGAAGATGGAAAGCTGATATAATTTAATATTTTTACCATAATTATTATTTTATGCTATATTGTAATCTCTTAGGATACTCTCCATGCTTTTGGATTATACAAAATTATACTGATGGAGTACAAAATATGGTATTTTTGACTTTTTTATGAATTGTGTAGGTTCTAGGTATTTTCAAGATATGAAACCAAATTTAAGATAATTATTTGGAATTTTAATAAACCATAATTTAAATTTTATACTTTATAACAAATCCTTATTTTTTAAATAATAGCTCTCATATCATCCAATCAAAATTGCCATAGTGAACATGGTGGTGAGAAGTGTGAAAACTTCAAGTGAAAGTGATTTTAAATTTTTATTTATGCATTTGAGGCCATTTAGGATATTTAAAAGTGTCATAAAATTATTTTTATGAATTTTCATGGAAATTTTATTCCTTTTTGGAATCCAAGTATGAAAGGTGTGGGAAAGAAGAGTTTCTTTGACTTCAGGTAGTGATGGCTTACTTCCAAAAGTTTCTAGATGATTAGGACTATGAAAAATTCATGGAGAGGAATATATAAAACCCTTACCTCTAATTCAAATCATTAGACCTATACGTAATCAGTTTTGATATGTTTAAATAGGGGTGAATGATGAAATTAGTTTCCTTGTGGAAGATAACAATTCCTACACCACATTTCAATATTTTCATGACTTGGGGTGACACTTGTGATTCCTAAATTTTCTTGATAAGTTTCACACTCTCTTTCCATGTAAAATTAACTCATTTTTTCAATTTTAAAAGTGTCTTTGTGACCTTTGGACTTTTTTCTTCTCCTCTCTCTTTCAAGTTTTATAAGAATTAATCATTTTGGCCTTTGTAAACATGTTCCACTTGTGTATGGTTAAGTCCTAGTCATTTTTATATCATGGATAAATAAATATAATTTCTTTTACCTCTTCTATGACTTTTCATAGTGTGTTAACTTGAATAATTAATTTTGATTAGAGATAACTATTATTTCCTTAGAATTGTTGTTTCATTCTCCCACCTATTTGTAGTTAGAAAGCTTCTTCTTGAAGGTCACGTGAAGTGTTCTATGATTTATTAAGCTTAAATGAGTTATTTTATTCAAAAATTTCCATCATAGGCCTCTTTTCTAGTCCTCATAGAATAAACATTCGTCACAACCTCATATTAAAACATTGATGTGAGAAGATTCAGATTAGAGAAGTGTATGTTTAGTTAGTCCCTTGTTCTCATATGTAATATATATTTGGTTGGTAGTCATCAATCAATTTGGTGTATCACCTCCTTTAGGATAGTTTATAGTTTAACATTTTTGGGAATAATGGAGTTTTATTACTATTTTAGTTAAGGGTTTGTATTAATAAATTAGTATAGAATATAACAATAATTATAGTCCTTATTTGTGCAATTATTTATCTTTTTCACCTTTTTAAAAATATCAATAAATAAGAATAAATATAAATTAGCTATAAATAGACTAAGATTTATAATATAGAGGTTGAAAATGGATATGTAAAATTAGGAAGGTGTCATAAACATGAATTTAGATTTCATTCAATGAAAGGATAGGAGTGCTCAAAAGTGGATGCTTTGGTGTCTATCACTGTTGTCCATTCCTACCACTATTATCCAAACTAATCACATAGACCTAAATTTTTTTGGGTAGTTTTGATGTGCCTATGTGAATGTGTCTATGAAAAATTGAGTACTAGTTATTAATGGAACTCATTATGGAACAGATTTTATCTTCAAACCCTGACCCTCCATCATGCTTGATAAAACAATATTTGAGTCACTTGAGAAAGAGAGGGGTTAGTGTGTAAGATGTACTAAACATGAAATCCACACCCCTTGTGTGGGTACATTACCTACATACCAGTACTCTGAAGAGGGATCAATCCATATGTAGTTATCCCACCTAATGTGCTTTGTGTAATAGTGTGATGTAGATACAGATGCCAATTTGATAGTATTTGAAATGGCTAGAGACTTGTATGAGGATTTGAGTATGTTTTTAGTTGTGTTGGGTGACTGTGTGTAGAGAATAGGGAATTTTTTCTTAGTTTTTTGTTTATATTCTTTCTTACTTTGTAATTTGGTCACTTCCTTTGTAAATGATCTTTGAGTGGGATTTTATAGGGAACAATTGATCATGGGTTAGATGTATTCATGCTAGGCTGACCTAATTAAGGATAAGGACCAGATGAAAATGACCGATGGCACTCAAAGTGTAAAAATATAATAGTGCTAAAAATGAGATACTTTGGTGCTTGATGCTATAGTCAAAATGGGGCACACCTATCCTATAGGATCGAGACTTGGGGGAATAGGATTGGCATGGGGAATACTATCTCATTGAGGTGGAATCAAGATTTAAAAGGTTGTAGATGACTATTAATGAAAAAAGGTGCTTAAAAGGGTCACAAGATCATGTAAAAAGGACCTATAGATGGGGTGTCACAAGCCACACACAAACTACCAATTTAGACATTTTATATGACTACATTTACCCCCCTATATCCTAGTGATGCAACAAAGTGAAATACTAGAATAAATGAAAAATAGAAAGCATACATAAACTTATCTACAAGGGAAAAGCCAATGAAGATGAGTGATACTAAGTGTGTGTAGAGAGATCACATTATAAACTACAAATATATAAAATAAAATAAGGATTAGATTAGTTATTACTAGACACACTATGTCTAAACTAAGAACATACAAAATCTCAATAAAAGATAAAGGTAGAGAAAGGAACGAATACACCTCACTGGGTATGTAAACTAATACAAAACCTATTGTGATGTTGAGTGATGTTTGAGTGATGTTGAGTGATATTAGGCATGTGTTATACAAAGAGTAATATCATGAATGGAGATGAGTGCTCAATTCCTTGAGGGTGGCTCAAAAATACAGAGGTTGTCCCTTTAGCTCTATCATCACCTACTATTTATTGAAACTATGTGATCATGCATGTGTTAATAAATGTTTGGACCATTTTTCCAATCCTTTTGAGTACGTGGCTCAAGAATGCAAAGGCTAGTTTGTCATTTGGATTGATCATTTCCCACTATGTGTGAGCTATGAATTGATACTAGTATAAATGTGTGTCATATGAGATGGCTCATGAAATCCATGAATGTTTTGTAATCTAAAAATGTGTCATTTATAGATAAATGTGTACTCAGAACTAGGCTGATCTTGGCCACTCTAAAAAGTGGAGATTGGGCTTGTATAAAAGCCACTTCAAAATTGAGAACTAGGCTCATGTGAAATCCACTCCAAAATGATGCCAACCACCTATAGATGGAATAAGGCACACAAATACTAAGAATACCTAGGTAATACAATGAACTAGAAAGAAAATAATTCAAATATGTCAAGCACATTTCCCCCAATCATTGGTGTTTATAACATGGATTATGATCTGGAAGTTATAATGATTGCCTAATCTAAAATTGGAAGTGAGATCCATCATTCCATGCATGATATCCCCTATATCTAGATAATCTAAGTAAAAATATATTGAAACTACCCAATCTATACTTAACTATAGCTGACAAAACTATAATTGACCTTACCTTTCTATCTGTTTCTAAAAATTCTAGGTTTTTAATTATTTAGACAAGAGTGCCAAAAAGTGGACACTTTATTGTCCCGCACTATAGTTTGAATATGGCACTCTTATCCTTTACTATTTTTGATGAATGTTCTATCTTATTCACTATTTTCCTAGTCTATTCTACATGTTTTGAATTTTGATTGTTGTTCTAAGTGTTCTAAAAATTGATTTTTGATTGATAAAGGGCTCTAATCTCTATGACAAATCAACTATTTATTGCACCCTCTTTTGAGGGTAGGAATGAAGACCCTATAATGACTACCCTTAGAAAAAATATCCCTACAATTATGTTATGATGTGAAACACATAATGTAGTAATGATTATTGAAATTATGTCTCAAGATATAGCATAGTTTGTATTAGAGATTGTTAGATCAATAGGGATATGCATAGATAGATGTAATAATGTAATAGCATGTGTAGTATACTAAACTAAAATTGGAAACTCTTGTTAGTTGTTAGTTTTCAAAGAGGGATAGATCATTATTGTCATCATGTCATCTAAGAAGGAAAGATAATGCATGATGTGGATCATGGAATTGTAAATAATTGAGAAAAAAACAAGCATGCAAGGTAAGAAGCAATAAGCATACAGAAGAGGCCAAGGGTCCAAGAAAAAAAGGTTCATGGGAAAATCTCACTCAAATTGGGAAAGCAATCATAAAATGCATGTTTATATTCCCACATACACATACAATTTCAAATAAGAAAGATTGGCATGAGGGCCACAAGAACATACAAGAGTACAAGCAAAGGATATTGGTAAATGTCCTAAGGCACACACAAGTAACAAAATAAAAACTAAGAAATGGAATCATATCTAGATACTCAAAGTAAGATAGGAAAGGTATGTAAATTCTGAAAATACTATCACATCTAATTGATCAATGGAATAAGTGAAAGTATGCAAAACATGTAGTACAAGACTAGGTAGATGCTAAAAAATACACAAGTGTTATATACTAGTGAGTGTCAATAGAATAATCTATGTAATCTAGTAATTAATGTATGTCAACATGATAACTAGAGTGTGTGGTGTAGGAATGATATAATGTGGATGGTTTAGTCATGTAGAAGATGACCTTGATGGGTAGATATGTCGATGTATGTCTCAGATGTAAAAGTAGGATGCCCCCTCAATGGGTAGAATGAAGTAATCAAGGATTTGGGTTTCAATGCACACACTCAAAAAATGTCAATTTAATCATGTTAATGTAGATAAATCAATAGACAATAGCATAAAATAGAAAAATGTAAGTATAGCATGTAGTAGAAATCTAAAGCATGGATAATGTGTGTAATTGAAAAGTTTTTGAATTTTTGAGTTATTTGAATTTTTTTAAATTTTTACATGTTATATTCTTGTTTTTATTTTGAAATATTTTATTGATTTTAGTATTTTTAAATAAGCTATGTATAAGTAAGCTAAGAAATTATGTACAAGAAAGTAGAAAGAAACTATAGACAAGTAAACTGAGAAATTGTGTACAAGAAATATTGAGAAGAAATGATGCTAATGGATAAGCCTCATAAGAGACTCCTTATCATGTTATCATGTATCAAGGAGAGGGATCATGCTTGATCATGAAGCATAATGGAGGGGATGATATTGTGACTCTGAAAGTTATGTATGTTATAAGTTCTCTAAAATCTTTGTAGTGGAAATTGATTGTGGGGTCCCCCTATAACTCTAAGAAGTGGATGCAACTATGGGGATCTTAGGGACCCATCTAGAAGTAAACAAGCTCTTTAAAAATGTGTTCTATGTGTAGAGGTAAGATACCTCAATAATACTACCTTGGGTGTGATTAATGTAGATAAAAATTGTTTAGAGTCTTGAAACTATCACTGATGTAGTGGTCACTCTAAGAGAGGCCTCTATGAAAGTGTATGAACTCTCTATGCTAGTGAGGGAACCCTCAACCGTTTTTAAATGTAAATTTGAGGAAAAACTATAAATAGTAGAGGAACTAAAACTATATTAGAAGGGATAATAACCTGAATAACAAAGCTATAGCCATGGGTATAATAAACATTCCTATCTTTATAAACTTGGATGATAACATGTAACACATGATCTACTATAGGCATAGAGCTGGTAGTAGGTGTGGTATAAGAGCTAGGTGAACCAAGTTTAAAGGGAGGAGGAATATATATAACCTCTAGTGTCTTCTTATGTCTAGTAGTGATAAGGAAATACTCAAAATTATCCAAAGAGTTAGATATATCTAGGTAGAAACCATGTATATGGGATGAAATGCATGTAATTAGATTTATAAGTTGTACAACAATGTGATTATAAAGAACATTCCACATGAGATATAGCAAACAAGGGATAGAGAACATGTAACTTTGCACCAATGTATAAAAAACTTTGACTTGTAACATGACATTTCTACCATGTTTAGAAAGATAGAATTGAAAATTATTCTACATGAGAGAGAGAGAGAGAGAGAGAGAGAGAGAGAGAGAGAGAGAGAGAGAGAGAGAGAGAGAGAGAGAGAGAGAGAGAGAGAGAGAGAGAGAGAATGAAATAATGAAACCTTGTATTAAATTTAAAGTAAACATTTTTTTGAAGGAAAGGTATCTTAACATGTTTAGCAATAAATTTCTTAATATCATCCCATATTATAAAAAGTAAGCTTAAAAGGGAAAAAATGAAGCTTTACATTAATATATAGTAAACTTCATCATTCATATACATGATAGGACTGAGTATGGACTCCTTATTATTTGAAAGAAATGTTTTAAAATAAGTGAGACCCAATTTTTTATTCTATATGAAATTTGATTTAATTAAAACAACAAACTAGGATATGCATAAAAAGGATATGAAGCTTACTAACATGTAAGGCGATACCTCAAAATCATAAGGACCTAGTATATTCAAATAGGGTTTGAAAGAAATAATTTTAAAAATTAATATGGTAAATTTTAAAAATTTAATGTGAAATTCTAATTTATATATGCAATAAAAATTAGAAGAATAGTGCTAAAATTAGCAAGGAATTTTCCCTAGAGTTTTTAGGGTTTTTATGCATAAACAAAGTAAGTCAAGTTCAACAAATGATTTAATTTTTTTAGGACTAATGAAGTTTTATTCATATTTTAGTTAAGGGTCTAGATTAATAGATTAGTATAGAATATAGAAATTATTACAATCCTAATTTGTGCAATTATTTATCTTTTTCACCTTGTTAAAAATAGCAATAAATAATAATAAATATAACTTAGCTAGAAATAAATTGAGACGGTTGATAAAGAGGCTAAAAATGGCTATAAAAGACTGGGAAGGTGTCATAAATCTAAATTTATATTTTATTTGGTAAAAATATAAGAGCATCAAAATGTGGATGCTTTGGTGTCTAACGATATTATCCATTCCTACTACTATTGTCCAAACTGGTCACAAAGACCTAAAACTTCTTGATTAGTTGTGTTATGCCTGTGTGAGTGTGCCTATGAAAAATTAAGTGCTAATTGTAAAAAAAAAATTACTATGGATCTTGTTTTGTCTTCAAACCCTAACCCTCCATCATTCTTGATAAAATGATATTTGAGTCACTTACGAAAGAAGGGGGTTAGTGTGTAAGATGTACTAACATATAATCCACACCCCTTATGTGGGAATGTTGCCTACATACCAATACTTCCAAGAGGGATCAAGACATATGTATTTCTTTCAGATAATGTGCTTTGTGTAATAGTTTGATACAGATGCAAATGCCAATTTGATAGTATTTGATATGGTTAGGGACTAGTATGAGGATTTGAGTATACCTAAAACTTTGTTGGGTGACTATGTGTAGAGAATGGGGAAGTTTACCTTAGTGTTTTATTTGTATTCTTGCATGCTTTGTAAGTTTGGTCACCTCCTTTATAAATGATCTTTGAGTGGGATTTTATAGGGAATAATTGGTCATGGTTCAAATGTATTCATGCTAGGTTGACCTAATTAAGGATAAGAACCAGATGAAAATGACTATTGGGGCTCAATGTGTAAAAGGATGGGAGTGTTGAAAATGGGACACTTTGGTGTCTGATACTCTAGTCCAAATGGGGAAGTCCTATCCTATAGGCTTGAGACTTAGGGGAATAGGATTGGCATGGGGAATATTATCTAGCTAAGGTGGAATCAAGGTTAATTTTTTTTTGATAACTAATAATGAGTATAAAAGTGCCTAGAAGGGTCGTAGGAGCATGTAAAAAGGACCTATGGATGTGGTGTAACAAGCCATAATCAAAATACCAACTTGAAAATTTTATATGACTATAGTTTTCTTTAAATTTTCTCTCTCCCTTTTCCCTTACAATAATATGTGTATTAAATATCTACAAGTGTTACATCAATAGAGCTATCTCTATCTATAGATTCACCTCATTCTTAGGCTTACCTACAACCTAGAGGTGTTTCAATTGTGTCACTTGGATGAGGAGAGTTGAGACATCTCTTCAAAGGGTGAAAATCCAAGTGACAACATGTCTTAGAGGATCCTTTTATTTATATATGTTTTGATTTTGAAGACAGTACCTATTAGCATGAAAAATCCATCCCAAAATAAAATAATGGTAAAAAAATAAGAATAAAATGAAGTGTTCCCCTTAAATAATTTTTAAAAATACACTTGGACAAGTCCACACTAAATGGACATGGCCATAAATTGCCACTATTTGGTTAATTTAGACTTTTCCAAAAGGATACAATGACTAAAATTAGGGATCCCCGTGACAAAGTGGAAAAAAAATGACCCATAGACAAACTTACAAATCATAATAGAGAAAACCACAATTAAATTGTGGCAATAAATACATTATTTTTTATCAATGGTCTATGCATACGAGGCTACAATAAATGACAAAAAATAGAGTCTTGTATAAAATTTGGGTGTCTACATTCCCCATTCCCCTCCCCACTAGACCCACCTTATTTTAGTAATAAAACCATTAGTGTAAAGGAAAGAACTAGTACATGAGTGTTATAAACACACTTTATATTTTTTTAACTAAATATGTTGATTGTGCCAACCTCTTTATTATATAATTTGCAATAACATAAGTAGTTAATGTCTATATATGAAAATTTAAATTTTAAATCTGAATTTTTGAAAGTTAGATCAAAGAGAGAGTACACTTTTATGTATGTTGCATTATGATCCTTATAGAGAACACTCATGTTGTGCCAAGTGGATATGAGGATGTTTTTGGTCATATTCATCCCCTAACTAGGGAAAAGGGCAACCCCTCAAGAAGTAAATGAGGGAACATATTTTATGGTATCACTATACCCATGTTCATGAAAACCTACTAATAAATTAGATAAAATATACCATTTTGTTTAAATACCTAGATAATTTTGTTGCTAATGTTTAAAAAATGACAAGTTGATAGTGATAAAGTGTCAAATTTTAGATATAACTAATCAATCCCATGATTTAAAAATGTTCATTATTCTAAATCTAAAAAATGAGTAATGATACCAAATTCACTATTTCCAAAAAATTGGAATCATGTTAGGTTCTATAGAAGTGATACCAATTCCATCAAGTGTCATTAGACTCAAACTTTCATCACCCTCACAAATTCCAACCACACCACTAAAGACAGATCTAGATTATAAATTTACATGATCAAAATGGAAATTATGCAATTCATGCCCCCATATTGAGCATATTTCTCATGTAATTTGCTTTGAAATTAACATATTGCCTCTAAAATTTCATAGTTTACTCTTTTCACTTTGAAAACTTATAAAAAAAGTTAAAATTTGAAACTTTGAAACTTTAAATTTTGCATATTTGAATAACTTGAGCATGAATGAGCATCATTCCCCCTCTAAATATGTGACAATGATATAGAATAATATACATCTATATGCTTAATTTCAAATTTTATTTTTTGGGCTGTAAATTTATTTTTTTAATTTATTTGTGTATGTCTTTGAGTGTACATAATTATGTATTTTAATTCTTCAAAGAGTGAGTGCATACATTATCATACACCTCTAGAATCTATATTAATGTGTTAATATTTGTCATATGCTTTGTATTTGAATCATTTAAAACCTTTGGAGACCTATGATTTTTATGAAATCTTATTTTGATGTTAATTTGAATCTTTGAAAACCTATACTATGTATATTTTCAACTTGTATTTTGTATCTTTGAACCTATATTTTGTACCATATATATTAATTTTATATCTATAAGAAAATCCCACTATGATGTGCCTTTTTTTAAGATAAGAGATGTAGCATAAAAATCACTCATCTAAAAATAAGAATAAAGTGTATCATGTGATAAAGATATGATCATATAGTATAATTTCAATATGTTGGAGAGTATGTGATCATAGAATTGTAATTTCCATTAAAGTATGTATATAAAACATGGTATGCAAGGCAATAAAGTGTCATGTATAGATAAATTTAATAATGAATCATTTAGTAATTTAAGTATCTTTAAATTAGACTATGCCCTAGGATTTCATGATAGAAATCATGGCACCACTAATAAATCTCATAAGTGAACAAGCATAACACAATCATTTCACATAATTTCATACAACAAGGCCAAGGTCTACATACAAGGTACATGTTAAAAAATTTTATAAGTAAAAATGTCAAACACATAAGGACATGAGCCATAAATAATAGACATGTTCAAATGTCATACATACCACAAAAATATATCATGAATAGGCTCAAGAAATTTTCACACAAAGGTCCAAGGATAACACAATAAGCAATCAATATATTGTATATCACGAAACAAGGTAAAAACCATTGAAGGATCATATAAAAAGTGAAAGTATTTGATTTGATTCATGTATATCAATGTCATATTATTATCAAAGTAACATATCTAGTATCATAATATAAAATTTGAGTGATCTAGTAACACACTCTTAAGATATGGAGTTTAATATTACATTTGAGTTCAGAGATAGATATAACCATTTATAGATTTATATGCTTCTTACATAAGCATGGCAACTAGGTAGAAGGTAAGTCCAACATCTAATAATGAATTTATAATATATGGCATACATCATATTCAAATACCTTGTGAAAATAATGTGTTTATATAAAATAATATACTATCTACCGACATGTATGATATATAACATGCAAAAAGTAGTATCATTTGTAAACACTCAAAAACTACACATGATAGTTTTAGATGTCAAAACACCTCAAACCCCTACTTGACCCCAAAGCTAGTTGACCACCTAGTTAGCTAAACTCACTTACTAATTTAAACACCCCTTTAATCAACCTCTTTTTTAATCCATCTTCACCTATTTTTCTCTAGGTACTCGACCATCGACAATCAACTTAACCATTGACAGTCATGTCTTTAACCTTTTTAAAAAGTATTACCAATTCTATATGAGATAATCATGGCACAAATTATTATGTCCACCTTATGTGATGCCAACTAAATACAAATCATCATAAATAACAACTTCTTCCTATCTAATTAGCAGCTTCCTCTTATCTAATTGGCAAATTCATCATATAAAAGGATAAGATTAGGAGGTGAATGGGATCCATGTCCAAGCTATCAAATATTCTTGTACATAGGTATCCAATCTTCAAAAATCAAGCAACAACAATGGATATTTGAACCTCTATTTGATTTTCTTTTGAGGACAAAGTATTGTCACTCTATCCAAATTACTCTAGTTGTCCACCATCAACAATCTAACAAGTTGTAGGCAACTTTTTAATTATTTCTTTATTTTATTCTATTTCTAAACATCCTAACCTCATCAAACTTATCTCCTAGCTTCCCATCTTTGACTAGACATATATTCAAACCCATACCTAACCATTTATCCAATCAATAATTCCTTTTTTTATCATTTCCAAAAACACATAGGCAACCACCGATGGTTAGCCCAACCATTGATGGTCACCTTAACTATTGATGGTTACCCAATTACTAATGGTCATCCCAACCACTAATAGTTCACCTAACCACTAATGGTCACTATGGTAGAAAATAACAAGTTATTTTTAGACCCTTAACCCCAACCAAACCCTATTTTCTATGTTCTTACCTATTCATAGAGCCTTCCCTAATTTTTGAAACCTAACCCCAGCTATCTTAGCATGAGTATTGACCTGAGTTTTCTACATTTAGTCATTTTATTTAAACAAACATTTTACTTTCCTCTTCTTACATGCATTTACTTTCATGTTATTGAATGCAAGTATTCCTTATTTTCATCTATATCAGCTTAATTTTTATCAATGATGAATGGATAGCCTCCTAACAAGCATACACTTCTTGGATCTAGTTCATGCTAGGAAGTCCACTCAACTATTTTGGCAACAAACCTTTTTTTAGTGTCTTTCTTATCTATAATTTATTTATTTCAAACCAAAGAGGAGTTCCCATCATCATCTGGATCACGTGCATATTTTTATCAGGTATTCCTTTACACAACTCTTTTACTAGTTTCTTACTTGCTTCCAAATTAAGAAATGAGCATAAATTAAGAGAAACATTTTTGAATGCTTGATGCGACATAACATCCCTTTTCTTCTTTTATTCTATGCTCATCCAATGAAATCTGAAGTTTCTTTTTGGGACTAAAATAAACATTTTGCACACATTGATTGCTTGATTATTTTAGTTCATCTAGTAACTTAAATCAAAGTAATTAATCATAGATTTTGCATTTGTTATCACACTTTTACCAAAACACATAATCAATCAACACATCAAAACCAACTTGAGACAAGGCCTAACTAGGATTTCATCACCTAGTGGTAAACTTACCATTTCCTAGCAATCTTACTTGGAGTACAACCAACTCAGCTCTCTAGTTGAGTATAAACTCAAAAATTTAGTATATCTTGGCTAAGCACCTAAGACCCTTATCACTTCAATGTGTGAAGTGAGGGGGTAGACCTCAATATCAAGCCACGTACTAAAGATCAATATATATTTCTCCCTTGAGCACCTAACCACAACCTAAAACCAACCTTAGATGTCATCTTTAGCACCTGATCTACAAACCAAATTTATTCTTCACACTTTCTAAGGAAAAATCCAAAAGTGATTTAAAAATAATCTTAAGTTGTTAAACACACTTTAATGTATGTTTTATTTCCTTGATATATTTTCCTTTTTCTTGCTTTGTGTTTGAGTTGTGAGTTTTTTTATTTATTTTTTATTCCTCTCATGGTCTTTACTAGACAATAGTTGAGGAATCAAACCAACCAATAACCACCTTCTTCTTCTTCCTTCATGGAGTATACTTCTAAAGTTGAGGGTTCCTCTCATTTTTCTCCCACTCCTACCAATCCTTGAATTGTTGTTGAGGGTGATGCAAATTTTTCTACCATCCTTGATAACAATATCATGGCTCTTTAGTATTACCTTAACACCTTACCCAATTGTACCCCTTTTGATTTGATTCCTCCTATGGATCCCACGTATAGTACACCTCTTCATATTTTGGTGGGTTCTACTTAAACCCAACCCATGATCACCCAAGATTCTTCTTCTTCTAATATCCCATCTTTACCACTCCCTAAACTCCATCCAATATCCCAACCAATAGCCAAACACCTACTACCCCAACCAATACCTCCAACATTGGATCAACTTACCTCTTTTCGCCTATACTCCTTTTATCATGTGGTTATCTTCTACCCCTATTTCTATCATTCCCCTTATGTGAACAAACCCACCAATTTATACCCCACTTCAAAGTTTAGTACTTTCCATACCTCAAACCCTTCTACCCATTATCACTAGAGTTACCACTCACTAACAACCAACTAAAACTTTCATACCTCTAACCCAATCTACATCCATACCACCATCCACCAACCCAAACATACCTCTAAACGAACCCATATCATCCCCCAATAAGTACCCATGACATCTTACCAATATGTTTCCAACCCACAAGGATGCATAATAACTTCTAACAAACCATTTATGTCAATCAACCCTTATGTGGCACCATCTCAACCTCCTATGAGAACTTACCAATATATGGCTTCTTCAACACCTTCTACCATTTATACATACATTGTTTCCACTCAACCTCAAACAAATTTGGTCAAGATTTTAATGGATAAAATGAACAACTTGGAGTCATCTATTTCTAATTCTCATAACCTTTTATCCTAGGATCAAATCTACAATAAACCCATCCATCCATTCCTTTCCATTATTATCTTCTTTAATGGGAATTACCTAGGTTTTCCAAGTTTTAAGGGAAGGAGGACCCCAAACAAAATTTGAGAGCATTTCATCATTCTTGGTATTTGATTTCATATGATAATGATTTTCTACTTTATACCTTCCCCATGTCTTTATCAGGACTAACCCTTGATTGGTATATTGGTCTCACCAAGCACTCAATCTCTTCCTTCTCATAGCTGGCCCAATTATTTTTAGAGAATTTCTCATTAAATATATCTAAAAAGGTTACTATTACTAACCTTTATTCTATTAGGCAATTTGATGATGAATCAACTACCTACTTTGTAGTTAGATGGAGAGGTTTCATCAACCAAATTTATTTATCCTTACCCAAACCTAAGTTGATTGAGATCTTCTCTTTAGGTTGTGCCAAACATATTTACCCCACTCTTCAAGTAGAAATTTTTATAACTTTTGATGAGGCATTAACCATGGTATGTAAACTTGAAAATTGATCCATTGACGAAGGGAAATTGAAACTACAAAAAAAAAATATTTAAACCCAATGATATTTCCTCCACCAAAACCACTAACCAACTCAACCATCCCAATACAAAAACAAAATCATCCTCAAACTTAGTGGTCCTAAAAATTATTCCACCAAAGTCAACCAACCCCATCAAACTAATTCTTCCAACTTTTCTAACTAGTAAAACCAAAACCAAAACTAAGCTCCTCCAAAACAATATACTCCCATAGGGGAGTATTATGCTTCAATTAAAAATTCTCAAAGTTAACCTCATCTAACTTCCACCTATCAAACCACCCCAACAATTTGATGCTTCTCACCTTGTACCTAGTTGGTACAATGAGAATGGCCATTATGCCTTTCATTGAGTTATTAGACATGATGTTAATAGGTGAAATATCTTAAAAAGTCTTATCCAAAGCTTAATTGATAATGGAAAACTTTCAATTTATAATCCCAATGTACCTCCTAATCATTCCCTTGACAAATTTCACAAACTTTTTCTCAATCATGTTCTTTCTACCCATCACCATGAAAAAAAAACTATAATAATCTCACTCTTATGAGTCACATAAAATCAACAATGTTATTAATGAGCCCATCATTGAGGATTTCATTGCCCCAACCACCTCTTCCTCCATTTCACTTATGGAAGTGGTGAACTCACCTCATATTTCTTTGGATATCCAAATGGAGGAATCAACCACCCCTATTTATTCACTTGATTAGACCTTAGCTTTATTTACCTCTCTTTTGATGGAAACACCAAAGGAGACTACCTTTGCTTTAACCATTTATTCTTCTTCCAATCTACCCATTAAAGTGTTCGAACTACCCTCCATTCCTTTAGACATCCAAAAAAGGAAACAACCATATTCTTTCCTTCACTTAAGGACACCACACCTATCTCCCCTATCATAGAACCATTTATTCTCCCTTTAGAAACCATCCCAAAAGAAGAGATTACCTCATCCACTAAATGACCAATTTTAGAACTTTCCATCAAAACAAGGATTAAGGAACCATTCTCTCTCCTCTAACTATGGTCTTAATCTTTGAAACTAATGACAAGAAACCAAACACATTTACAAGCCCTTTTCTAGACTAGTCCAAATTCTAGAGTTCACTTCTCAACCCACACTTGATAGATCCACCTCTCAGAATTATATCAATCTCCCTCACCAAAATAAATATTATTCATCAACCTCCCTTGCATCCACCCTTAAACCCATTGTTACCTCTTCATCAAACACCTCTTCCTCCAAAACCATAAGTGAACCATCCCAGCCACCTCCATTTAACATTGCCAAATCACCTGATGCCTCTCTTACCAAACCTATCAAAAATCTGTAAATTATTCCCACACCTAACCATAATCACTCCTCTTTTAATTTAGATTTAACCCCATCTATTCCACTAGAGAAACCCACAACTAAACCAATTAAGAAGGTAGAGTTACCCAAACCTCTACCTCATCCTAGACCCATACCACCTCTTTCCCACTTACCTTCTATCTTAGGACCCCATCCTTCTACCATCCCAACTACCTATCCTTCCTCTAGTAAACCATCCCCATTTTCTCTACCTATGCTAACACACATCAAACCATCTAGTTCTCCATCATTATTAACTAACATATCTACCTCTACTTTCCCACCTATAACTAATCCCTCATCATCTAAATCTTCCACTTTCAAATCATCTACCCCATAACTAACTATAACTAAGCAATCCTAACCACCAACTAAAACCATTCCACCACTTACAACTTATAAGCTAAGCCAACTTATAATAATATTCCCACTCCTAAAACAATAAACCCATCACCTCCAACACCTTTGATAGAATCTTATTCAACCATCTTACAAATATTTTTGCAAATTTCTTTCTTTAATTTACCACCTATCAAACCATTCTACCCTTCCAATACCAAACCCTCTTAGTTAAATGATAACTTGATTTGTGCATACCATAGGGCACCTGGACATGAAACGAAGTATTAAAAATACCTCTAAGTACTTTTTCATAGCCTATATGATGAGGATGATCTATTATTTGATAAACCTCTTTTACCTCCATTACCAACCCTATTACCAAACTAACCTATGAAAAATTTACCTACTCCCTTGCTCTAACCCAAGAATGAGGAGAGGCACCAAAGCAATCATAAAACCTAACAAACCACCTTATCCACACTATTCATATGGTTACCTGATCTCAAGCCCAATACAAGGATAAGGAAAAAAGCCAAAGTGTCTATTCCATGGACATACCCTTCAACCCCTAAACACTCCAACTAAACCCAAACACTTTTACCCTCACCTATGCCATCACCAAAACCCAAAGTATCTATTTTGGGATCCTCTCCCTCTAATACTTTTGTATTCATCTAGTGGATAGTCTTTAAACAACTTCACCAGACACAAATGAAGATGAGCCCTTATGAACTAATCAACACCTCACCCCACCATCATCAGGAACTAATAGAGGATATAGAATCTATATAGGTTCAGCCATATGAACCTCAACCTCTTTCACCCTTTTTTGGATCCCTCCAACCTTCTACCTTCATCACCTTTCTAAATTTTGAAATACCTCATATTCATCTTAAGGATTATGATCCTTCCCTCTTTATCACTATGTACATCAATCAAACCCACATCAAAAGGGTGGATATTTATGGAGGAGCAAGTATCAACATTATCTCTTCCCATTTCCTATGACCAAATTCAACTACCCAATAACATCATGTCAAAAAGTGTAGTGGTCCTTCACTCCTTCAATGATACCATGGCCACTACCTTGGGGATGGTTATCTTGCATATCTACTTAGGACCTCGTACCATTCTTGAACTATTTTATGTTATAAAGGGCAATTTACAATACAATGTGTTACTTAGACACCTTTAGATCTTTTCCATGAGTTGTGTCCCTTCTACCTTACATCGATGTGTCAAACTTGAGCATGAAGGTCAAGTTGTTACCATCAAAGATGACCCATCCTTTTTCCTCTTTTAATATGACATGTCAGCCTAACAATGTTCTTATTCCTCCCTCATTGACCTCACCATCAACTACTAAAAACACTACCTCGCCATTAGCCAAAACCCATAACACTCCCACCAATAATAGTGATGATGCTTCAACTAGCTCATCTATAACTTCTTCCCAAATTCTTGTAGAGGACCCTTTGGAACCCACATTCTAACATCTCTCCATTAGAGAGTATCATATTTTATCTTGGATGCTTTCCCTAATCCACAAGAGTATGAGAACCTCAAACATGACCCTTCCTATGATCTTCATATTAGAACCATCATCCCTTTTGGGTTACCCAACCATAAAAAAACTTTCATTTATGAGGGACTTAATCAATCACTTCTAAATTATACCACTACCTCATCAATATGACCATTCACCATCAAATTTTATTATCTCAACAAACTTGCCTTTACCAAAGCTTATCTTTATAGGTATTCTTGGAAGGGGTTTGGTCTTGGCATTTATGAATAGGGACCTCATGAGTTACCCATAATAAAAACTCAAAAACCTTGTGAGTTATTCCACCTTGGGTTTGTACCACTAAAATAACCCACCTCACCAAAACCCATCACCACTATCAATGAGCAAGTTCCATCCTCACCAACCCCATCTCCCTCAAAATTTTAAGACTTCAATTTCATCCCATATAATGTTATTTATCAATACCATTAGTTTGGGCCCCCTAACCTATCAAAATGATGGCCAAACTAAAACCCTTCCTCTCATCCATCTTGAAATTATAGAGAGAGATTCTCCTACCATCAATACCATCTAATTTATAGATGATGATTCCATTCTCACCTACCTTGGTTTCATGGATTCTTCTATCCATAAATCCCTTCTTCATGAGAACCAAATTATACTAAATGAATCCATTATCAATGTCAACTTAGGTACTCAGGATAACCCCTTTATCATCAAGATTAGCCAATCCTTAAATTCCATGGAATGACAATATTACCCTTCTTTCCTTCAACACTATAGCATAACATTTGTTTGGTCCTATCAAGATATGCCCAAAATTGACCTTTCTATTTCCCTTCACAACAATATCACCCATCTTGAGGTTAAGCTAGTTCATCAAAATATTTTTATGATTCATCTTCACATAGCCTTTCTTATCAAAGAAAACCTTCAACATCTCTTATCCATCAACTTCATTCAACTCAGTGACAATCCACAATGGGTTTCTAACATCATTCCCATCACCAAGCCTATAAGGGGACTTTGCCTCTACATCAAATTTTATGGCCTCAACCTTATTTGCCCAAAGGATGACTTTCCTTTACCAAACATTGACCAACTTTTTGATCTTATAGCTAGCCATGAGATGTTATCTCTCACGGGCATTTTCTAAAGATATAATCATATCTTGATTTCTCCCAAATATTAGCATAAGAATTCCTTTATTGCCCCATGAGGAACCTTCTGCTATAGGGTCATGCCTTTTGGTCTAAAAAATGCTGGAGCATCCTATCAACATGATATGACCTACATATTTCATGATCTCATCCACATAATTATAGAGTACTATGTGTATGATCTCCTTAGGAAATAAAAAGAATTCTAGGATCACTTATCCATTCTTACAATAATCTTCAACTAACTAATCCATTTTCTTGTTAGGCTCAACCCCAAGAAATGTATTTTGGGGTCTTATCTAGAAATCTTCTTAGATTTATCTTATCTCTTCATGGAATCAAAATAGACCCTACCAAAGTAAAATCAATCTTGGAGATGCCTCCACCTACTAGCCTTAATTAACTCTATAACCTATAGGGGAAGCTCCAATCCATTCATTACTTCATCTTCTAGTTATCAGATAGATGTCAACCCTTTCACCATCTCCTCAAGAAAGACACCTCTTTTAAGTGGACCAAGGACTATTAATTAGCCTTTTATTCACTCAAATAATACCTTCTCTCTCCACCTATTTTCATCCCTCCTAGGGAGATCGACCCTTCTACCTTTATATATCCACCATTGGCCATTCCCAAGGGGAAATAATCACTCACTATGATGAATAGAATAAAGATCAAGTCATCTAGTAAATTAGCCACCCACTTATAGAATATGAGACTTGATATACCCATCCCAAAAAACTTTGCCTCACCTTAGTGTTTGTGGCCTCGAAACTCTGTCACTATCTACTTAGTCATAAAACCTATGCCATCACTAACACCAACCCACTCAAGTACATTCACTCTAAACAATACCAAAACCAATGTATGGCTAAGTGGCTCATGTTATTAGCTGAGTTTGATTTTGAGTTCCTTTAAAAAATTTAATTAAATGGTAGGTAATCATTGATCAATTGGCCAAAGCTCCTCTACTAGACAAAACAACTACTTCCTCTTGCCTTTCTAGATGACTCTATTATAACTCTTTCTTGAGAGGAACCCACCTACCAAATGACCATGTTTTTTTATGGCTCCAAATGCCAACATATCTTTTTGACATTTGGAATGACCAAACTTTTAACTACCTTAATCTTGACATTGTTCTTTCCAACCTTTCAATGAATGCCCAAAAAGCCTTTTTTTAGAGTACCTCTTTTTATACCATGATAGGAATAATACTTTACAAACATGGCTTTGATGGCCTCCTTCTCCATTATCTATTTAGTCATGAAGCTTCCCACACTGTCAAGGAGATACATGATGGAATCTATGGGGGAAACTATAGTGGCCTAGTCATCACTAAACGTATCCTTCACCTTGGATACTATTGGCCTACTCCCAATCAATATTATTTTGATTATGTAAATAAGTGTGTCAAATGTCAACAACATGCTAACTTACTTTACATGCTTTCCCATGGCCTTCAAGTATCCAAAGACTATTGGCCCTTCTCACAATAGCATCTCTCCCTTATTGGGGAAATCAATCTTCATTCTTCAAAATGACACTAATACATCATAATATTTCACCAATTGGGTGTAACCCATTCCTCTTATCTCAATCAAAGCCAAAAATATTATCAACTTCATCAATCAACATATCATCTACCACTTTGGTGTTCCCCATAAGATTATCACTGGTAATGGAAAATATTTTAAAAACAAGAAAGTTCAAGGTCTTTGTGATGATTTTGGAATCAAGTTAAGATTTTCCTTTCCATATCATCCACAATTAAATATACAAGTGTAATCCTCTAACAAAATTCTCAACAAAATTCTAACCAAAGTAGTAAGTGTTTTAGGTTAGGATTGGCACTTCCACATCCCTTTCTCTTTATGGGCCTATCACACTAGCATCCAAACCTATATAAATGCTACCAATTTCTTTCTCATATTTTGAGTATAGGCACTTTTGCCTCTCAAAATCCAAATCCCCTATCTTCACATATCTTTCCATGAGATCCTCTATGAAAGTGATTATTGCTAAGAACATCTTGCATGACTTAAGCTACTTGATGAACATCACCTTGCATTGCTTAATCATCTTCATTTCTATCAAGAATGAATCAAGCACACTTACAAAAAATACCTAAAAGAGTGATAACTCAATATCAAAGACCTCATCCTTAAGGAAAACTAATATGTAACTAATATGGAGAAAAGCAAAAGAGGCAAGTTTACTTTCAATTTTCTTGGACTCTATATCATAACCCATAAGTATGGATCAGGAGCTTATCATTTATCTTATCTTGAAGGAAAACCATAACTTGAGCCTCTTAATTCTTCACATCTACATCCTTTCTTTTGTTAAAGTAAGATCACATTCACCTTTTTGTCTAACTTAATCTCATCCCTTAGTTTAATAGATTTTTACTTTCCTTACACATTCACCGTATTACTCTTGAGGAATTTCAACTATAGCATAGGACCATGTGACTATATATCAAAGTTATAGCCTAATCATAATCATGGATACCATGTATCTACCTATGGTATGGTTTTCAAAGATTATTTTCATCTCTAATTAGATGGAATCCCATGATTAGTTGTCTCTCAAACCACTTTTCCTCATCTATCATTAATATTTTATGATAAAAGTATTGCCTCCATAAAATTATACCTCTAATCCTAAATATACTTGTCCATGTCTAGATCTATCATTCAAAATCAAATTGGGATACAAAAATATCACTTGGGTCCATATCTTTAGCATTACAAACTATTCCCTTGAACGATAGTTGCCCAATAACTAAATTACTTAAATATAGACTGCTCCCTTGAAAGACAACTATAAAAATCCAAATTTAGACCACTCTCTTGAAGGATGGATAAGTTAAGTTTTTAAAAACAATCATTTCAAGCTTCCTGCATCAATTAGCTTTATCAACCTATGAAAACAACAAATTCAACAAACAACCCTATACCAAAATCAAAGCAAGCCGCAATCAAATTTTATATATAGAATTAGTAGACTTCCCACATCGATCAGTTTACAAATTATATTAAGACATAGACTTACCTATTATGGTTATTTGGTTACCTATAGAAGGGGCAATCTAACCCATATCTAGTTACCATATCACCCATTTCCCATTTAACCATCTACCTATCACCTACTTTCCCTTCATACCTTATCTAAAAACAATGGACTATGAGCTTACTTGACACAAAGTGATCAAGATACCTACTATTTCAATCAAGGTATGCTCATGTGAAGCATTCAAAAGACCTATTTTCATTAAGTCCATCCAACTTTAATTTTGTTAGGCCCTTACAAATGAACACATCATGACTTTTTCTTACCATCTATTCATTAGTTCATGTGGACATATGTCTCATGATTATTATCTCTTTTGTAAATTTAGTGTGTTATCTAAACCTACTTTATGTTCTTTCATTGTATCCCCATATCACATTTCATATCAAAACATCATTCTCATCAATGAATTAATCCATATCCATCATACCATTATGAACCATGTCCATAAACTATATCTTGTCCATGAACAAAACATCAAAACCATAAAACATCAACAATCACATCACAAACTCATTATCCTTAGATAAATAATCATTTATCATATCGTAAATAGCATTAACCACATCATATCAATAAACATCATAGACCATGTCATATCGTTACTTCCCATAAACATAACAATAATCCAAAACAAGAAAATCATGACTAAATCATATATCACATATCCAAAAATCCTCTCTATGAACCACATCATCATTAAATAAACATCATCACACAAACCATAATCAAAACCATCAATCACCTATCCATGATCATATCTATGCACAAATACATCATCCACCATGTATAAACCCAAACATCACCTAAACTATACACATTAAAATATTCATCATAAGATCAAACATCTCATCACAATCATGTTTCAATTCCCTCATCACATCATCATATAATGTAATAAAGTCATCCATGATTATCAATATCACATCCATCAATGAAAAATTAATACCATCTATAAACATCATCACATGCCTAGACTATGAGTCTTTATATCATCTCATACAACATGGGGCATGAACAACCTATCATTTCATCATAAAAAAACATACATCATAAACATCCATAAACATTAACACATACCTAAACTAATGAATCATAAATTTCATAAGAATCATCCATAAATATATCAAAAACCTCAAATAAACATAACAACCATATAAACCATCAACATCAATAAACATTCATAATCATCATAAAACCTCATCATCATATATATCATAATAAAAGTAATACATGTCAATGATTATACAATCCTCAACAAGAAATACATATAATAATCTATAAATATATCTCTCATATACATCTCACATCATCAACACATAATCCAATATCACTATCAAAAACATATACATCATATAATCTCATATATTAGGCCCTTGGGGCACCACTACCATTGGCCCCACCTAAACCTACACCTACACTACCATCTAGTGGTGGTCCCCTTGATCTCCCTACCTGACCCACTATAGAGGTCCACTATCTTAGAGTAGTTATAGATGGATGACCTCATAAGCTATCCCTATACTATCACCTCATAATATTATAAGTCCTCAATAGTGGCTAAGTACCATGTCATAAAAATTATATCTAGTCCTCCTGTAGGTACCCCTACTTATAATGTCACTACTCCTACCCTATGCCTCAACTAATCTCTCTCCTAGGTCACTAACCTAAGATATATCCTCACCTAATCTTATTCTCTAGTCAATGTCACCACCTAACCCTATAAAGTGATAATTTGGCCTTGTAAAGTGCCCATTTATCTCTATACTTTGGTGATCTAGGCTTGTACCTCTATAGTGATACATGTGCCTATCCATCCTATCCACCGCCTTATGTTGGGGCCCTAGTGGGATCCACATCCATGGGATTCTGACCCTTGTTACCCAATCCAAAATTAGTCATTATATTTTAAACTTGATACCATGCTGCATAACCATCCACAACACTTGCATCATCTATCATGGCTCTCATTAGAATCTCTTTATGGTCTAACAGATAATCTTATGGTTATGGCTTTAGGAGTAAGAATTCTACATCCTCCTTATATCTCAATAATTCTAGTAGAATCCCTTTCATAAGTCCAAACTACCTCTAAACTTGATTGAATGAGATTAACTCAATCTCACCATCCTACCTCCCATATATCCATCTCCAGCTCTGAAGTGATAAAGTATGACAACTATACTAGACCCACTTAGGCTAGCTCACATATGGCCTCCACACTATGTCATCTACCACCAATCCCTCCTAAGCATCCCTAAACCAATTAATGTCCCTTGTACCACCACCAACCCTTATCAATTCATAATCCCCTCTCCATCTCAAGAACCCCACTCTTTAGTTTGTCAGTGCATAGCCATCCCATGGTAGCCTTAAAGGTCTCACCACCTAAATATGTATGTATGCATAGAAATAGATAATGAATCTAATATTAATCCCATATTTCTAGTGTGATCTAAATGCCCATAGCTCTATATAGATATAGACCGATAACATTGGGGCCTACCTAAACATAGTCTTCCCTAGTAGCATCTCCACTAATACTCCTAGTAGTAGATATTAAAATTGAGCTCTACTCAAATCAATCAATATAAAATAAGACATGGGCATCATCATCATCATAAGTAATCATCTATCCCTTAGATCCCTCTATTATAGTATCCCATAATAAATACCACCTGCATGATATCTGGCATGGACCCAATCTACTCTATAGATCAATATGGTCATCCCACTCTTCACTCTCTTTATGATAAATTATCTCCCCTAAAATTGTCATCCATGTAATCCTATGCACATCCTTTAGTATGATGCTCATATCCCCAGTAGGCAAAAAAACATGTATGTATTTAGGTCCCATCTTCTGATGATGGCCACGATCATAGCCACATCATATGATAGGTGTTGGTAGTGTCTCATGGCCCTTAAGCCAACCTCTTGAATGTGTATTTATTCCTCCTCCATGTGTCTCCACTCATCATCATTCATCCCATCCCTAACCTCTATAATGCTCTTAGGGGCTCCATCCCTCATCTGAATATGGTCATGTGCCTACAAATCAATCACATTAGCATGCACAATTAACTTTCCAACTTAATCTCACTACAAACATACACATACCTTTTTCAACCTATTCAAATATAACCCATCACATATATACCCTATTACCTCTAACACTATAAACAAGCTTCTACCATTATCCACACAAATTTTAACATCATGCTTTTACCACCAAAAATTGCCCTCTTCTAAATAACTTTCATTAAATTTGTCCAAACTCCAACCCTAACACACTATTTTAAACACCTAAAATTTCTCCCACCTACCTATACTCACCAACACTTTTTAAACACATCATCTTATTAAACTTGCACATGACATTTTTAAACCACTTAACACAACTATTAAACACTTTAAAAAAACTTTTCCAAACCTTAACAAAACTTCTAAAGTTTACCAACTTTTAAAATCCTTAACAAAACTTTCAAACCTTAACATATTTTTTATAAATTTTAACAAAACTTTAAAAAACTTTAACAACCTTCCAAACCTTCACAAACTTTACACTTTTTTAACAAAACTCTCACTATACCCTTCAACTACTGATGGTTCATTAAACCATCAATAGTCTCTTAGGATCTTAAAATGAGTATTGACATCAAGATAACAAGATCCTAAGGGTATAGTGAGAGTTTTGTTAAAAAAAGAATAAATTTTGTGAAGGTTCAAAAGGTTGTTAAAGTTTTTTAATTTTTTTTTTTAAATTGTAAAATCATGTTATGGTTTGAAAGTGTTGTTAAGGCTTATAAAAGTTGGTAAAGTTTGAAATTTTTGTTAATTATTGGAAAAGTTTTGTTAAAGTGTTTAATAGTTGTGTTAAGTGGTTTATTAAGGTCATATGCAAGTTTAATAGGATGAGGTGTTTAAAATGTGTTGGTGGGTATAGGTAGGTGGGATAAATATTAGGGTTTTAAAATAGTGTGTTAGGGTTGGTGTTTGAATAACTTTAATGAAATTTTTGTAGAAGAGGAAAATTATTGGTGATACAAGCATGATGTTAAAAGATGTGATGGGTTAGATTGGAATAGGTTGAAAAAGGTATGTGTAGGTTAGTAGTGAGCTTGATTTGGAAAGCTAAGTGTGTATGCTAAGGTGATTAATTTGGAGGAATGTGACCAGATTTAGATGAGGGACTGAGTCCCTAAGATATTCATAGAGGTTTAGGATGGGATGATTGATGATGAGTGGAGACACATAGATGAGGTTGGCCTAGGGGCCATGAGACACTACCAGTATCTACTGTAATGAAATTACTTCAAGAACAACATAATTATATCCAAATATGATTGAAATATATCCAAATATATGATAATAGATAAGCCACTTCGAGGGGGCAACCTCCACAAGCTTTAATAAGAGAAAATTTCACAATATGATGATAAATAATTACCCACTACCTCCTATATATAGTCTATCTAGGCCATGGTTACTCCATAGGCTGACCTACTAATCAAAAGAAAGCATAAATAAATGTAATATAACATCAAAGAGGGATAATTAAGCCACAAGTCAGCTAATACTATCCTCATACATGTGATAGGTTAGGGGCATAGCATGCCCTTCCCCTTCAAATCAACATTGTCCTCAATGTTAAATAACTTTGGATGTTATTGCAGAAAATCTTCACCTTCCTAAGTTGCATATTCACTGCTCTAGTTTTTCCACTTGATCAAATATTCCCTAATCTCTCTGGTTCTCAACCTCTTAGTACATGTTTGGAGGATCTTCTCTGGTTCCAAAATGACTCATCCTTCTTCATCTAGTTCTAGGAGCTCTGTCTAGGATAAAAAAAATTATCCAATGACCTTCTTCAAATATGAAACATGAAATACTGGGTGTATGTGAGATGAATGAGGTAACTCGAGCTTGTAAGCCACACTTCCAATTTTTTGTAGAACTTGATAAGGGCCATAATACTTAGGATCAAGTTTGTTGTCCTTTTTATGTTGCTTCAAGGACATTTGCTTATAAGGCTACAAACAAACAAATACCCAGTCACCCACCTCAAAATTTTGCTCACTACAGTGTTGATCTGCTTGTTGCTTTATTTTATTTTTTGCCAAGGCCAAATTCTCTCTCAAACTAGCCAAAACCTCTTGTTGATGTTGAATGTGCTCTTCCACATCTTGAACCTTGGTGTGCACCTTTAATGAAGAAGTAATAGAAGGTGGATGGTAACCATATAGTGCTAGAAATGGAGACATTTTAGAAGAGGTATGGAAAGATGTGTTATACCACCATTCTACAAGTGGTAGCCATTTAACCCAATATTCTTGTTTATCTAATACAAAACAATGGAGATACCCCTCTAAACATTTGTTAACAACTTTAGTTTATCCATCAGATTGGGGGTGGTAATATGAGCTATGAGCTAGCTGAGTACCCAAACAAGAAAATAGTTCAGTCTAGAAATTACTAGTGAAAATAAGATCATGATCACCTACAATTATTTTTGGGGTTCCATGTAATTTGATAACTGATTCCATAAAAATAGCTGCTACTATACTTGCTGAAAATGGGTGTGAGAGAGCACAAAAATGGGCATATTTTGTAAGCCTATCCACAATGACCAAGATAACATTCTTGCCTTCAGAACAAGGCAACCTAGTGATAAAATCCATGGAAACCTCCTCCCAACTTTGACTAGGAATTGCTAACGGTTGTAATAGACCTGGGGTCTTAACTATTTCACCTTTATTCTGTTGGCATATCAAGCATTCTTCCACAAAATTTTGTACATCTCCCTTGAGTCCTTCCCAAAATAATTCTTTCTTAATTCTATGATAATTTTTCAAGAACCTTGAGTGTCCCCCAATTGGAGATGCATGCAAATCTATAAGAATCTTATGCTTAAGCTCTAAATTTTTGCACAAGTATAATCTACCCTTATACCATAGGACATTACCTTTCCATTCAAATTTTTTAGAGGATAAATGACCTTGCTGGAGATTTTGAATCAGGACCTATGTATCCTTGTCTTGCTCCCATTCTAACCTAGCTTCATCCACCCAATCTACTTTCAACATGGACGTTGCATAAAGTAATGCTTCTGTGGATGCATCCCATCTAGATAGTGCATATGCTACTACATTATCTTTACCCTTCTTGTAGATGATTTCAAAATCATAACCCAACATTTTGGTTACCCATTTTTGTTGTTCCTCATATGATAATATTTGCTCCAAAAAGTATATGAGACTATCATGATCCATTTTCACCTTAAAGTGTCTACCCATCAGATAAGGCCTCCATTGTTTAAATGCATGAAGAATAGCCATCATTTCTTTCTCATAGATAGGTTTTTGTAGATTCTTACCTTTAAATTGATGACTTTCAAATGTAATGGGTCTTCCTTCCTACATTAGTACTACCCCCCAATCAAGACCTAAAAGCATCACATTCAATAGTGAATGTCTGTGAGAAGTCTGGAGTAGCCGAAATTGCAGTGGTGCACGTAGTTAATTTTAGTTTCTCAAATGCTTTGGTGGCATCATCATTCTAATGGAAATCATCCTTCTTTAGCAATGCATTGAGTGGAGGTGCTATTCTACCATAACCTTTCACAAATCTTCTATAGTAACCTGTTAGTCTAAGGAACCCTCGAAGGTTTTTGAGAGTTTTTGTCATGGGCCATTCCATTATCACTTTGATCTTCTAGGGATTAACTTTGACACCTTCATGGGAAACAATGTGACTGAGGTACTCTACCTCTTGTACTCCAAAAGCACATGTAGATGGATTTGTATAAAGTTGGTGCTTCTCCAAAACTATCAACACCTATTTCACATGTTGCAAATGTGCTTCCCATTTCTAACTATAAATCAATATGTCATCAAAGAAAACTAGCACAAACTTCCTTAAAAAAGGCCTAAAAATAGTGTTCATCAAGCTCTGAAAAGTAGATGGTGCATTTGTAAGACCAAATGGCATTACCAAAAACTCATAATGGCCCTCATGTGTTCTAAAAGCAATTTTATGAACATCTTCATCCTTGATTCTAATTTGATAGTACCCTGAGTGAAGATCCAATTTTGTGAAATAATTACCACCATGCAACTCATCAAGTAAATCATCAATTACTAAAATAGGAAACTTATCTTTGATGGTGTACTTGTTGAGTTCCCTATAATCTAGGCACATCCTCCATGTGTCATCCTTCTTCCGCACCATGACCACTGGTGATAAATATGCACTTTGGCTATGTTTGATGATCCCTACCTCCAACATCTCATGGACCATCTTTTAAATTTCACTCTTTTGTGCATATGGATATCTATATGGTCTGATATTTGGTGGTTGACTACCTGGAATTAGTTGAATGGCATGATCATGTTCTCTTTTTGGTGGTAGTCTTTTTGGCATGGCCCCAAAAATAGATGAGTGGTCCTCAAGAATTATTTGTAGATTAGGATGTGTAGATGCCTATGTGGTTTGAACTTATATGGAGCATAATTGTGTAATAATTCCCTCTACCCCCTTTTTTAGCATCTTGGTCATCTGATGTGAACTAATAAATTATGGAGATTTTGCATGTAATCCACATAGTTCAAGTTTCTTACCTTTAGAATGAAAGAACATGAATAGTTCCTGTAAGTTCATCTCAATGGTACCTAAGTTAGTGATCCATTAGACTCCCAAAACAATGTTTGTGTTACCCATGGGAATAGAAAACATAAGAGAGTCGAGATTGTACCCACCCATAATAAGCTTAATACTATGGCATTTGCTTGAATAATTAATTATGCCACGATCTGCAATCATGACCTAAAATTTTGGTGTTGGGTAGATGAAACAGTTCAATCGAGTGGCCAAATTATGGTTTATAAAGATATGTGTGCTCCCTGAATCAATCAACACTGTCACTTTCTATTTCTTGAGGAAACCCACCACCTTAAGAGTTTGTGGAGTGATAATACCTGTAAGTGCATGACAAGAGATTGTAGGTTGGGAATCTTCAAGTACCTCCTCTATATCTTCCTCATCATCATTGGAGGCATCATCTACTTCTTCATCTTCATTTGGTCCCTCAATGTAGAATAATTTCTTCTCAACACATCTATGTCCTTTAGTCCACTTGCTGTCACAACTAAAACATAATCCTTTTACATGCTTCTCTTCAATTTGTTGAGGGGTCAATCTAGTAGGTGGAGGAAATGTTGGTGATGATATACTATGATCTTTGAAGTGAGTGAATGGTTGCTTATTATTGGTTATGAATTTTTCCTCAGCTCTACATGCCATGATAATAGAATAAAAAATCTTAAGTTGATTAAACATACATACCTCATGTTGAATGTGGTTTTTGAGTCCACCCAAAAATAGGTCATTCAAGTTTGCTTTAGAAATTGTCTCCACACTTAAGGACAGGTTTTAAAAATGATGAATATAATCTTTGACAGAGCTAGTTTGTCACAATTTTTCCAGTTGGATAAAGTAATTCTCTATCACACTATTGCCATAGTGTAATTATAACTCCTCTATAAAAACTAACCAGGTGACATTGAGAGTCATCTTTTTATTTTGAGCACATAACCATCGATACCAAATGAATTGATTAGGCTTGAGATACAAGGATGCCATGGTAACATTTTATCCACCTAGAATTTGATGTAGGTCAAAAAAATTCTCCATTTGGTTGATCCAATTGAGTGGATCTTGTCCATCAAATTTGTGCATATCCACCTTTGGTAATAGGTTCCTCTATGACCATGGAGTTAGCTTTGAAGTAGACTAGTTAGGAGAACCACCTTATTAGGGTTGTGTAATAGATTTATCTTGATGATTTGATTGATTTATTTTCAAAGCCATCATGATATCTCCCAAACTATCTTGTATGGATTGCATATTAGATTGTATGCCTTGCACCTCACTCTGAATGCCTTGCACACTATAATCAAGTTGGCTCACTTTGTGATCTATGTCAAAAAACCCTGGTATAAAGGGTCTAGTACATCCCCCTTCTGACCCCATCTCTTCCTTGTTGGTAATTTTACCTAGAGTTTTAGCACCCTTTCCTCGGCCCCGAGTTTGTGGACCTGCCATAAAAGGGTTTTACGATGTCGACCCTTATTGGCACTTTTGACCCAACTTTGACCAAGTGATTTTGGAATTATGTAGGCCTAAAATCAAAATATATAAAAAACATACCATAGCCAAATTTTTCTAAGATTTCCAAAAATGTAAATAACTCAGAAAAATTCTTTGAATTGCACACTATAGAGCAATTTTATGAAAAAACATAAAAGAGAGATAACATTTGTAAAATATATCCAAATGAGCTGAAATTTTAATGGAAGCTTAATTTTATTATTTCACACCTCTGGTAAAAAATTTCATAGAAATTCATAACCATTTTTTATATATCACAAAATTTAAAAATTTATTCTTTCACCCACAAGATTGCCCAAATCGCAGCTTTGATACCACTTGTAATGAAATTACTTTGAGAATAGCAGAATTATATCTAAATATGACTGAAATATATCCAAATATATGATAATAGATAAGCCACTTTGAGGGGGTAACCTCCACAAGCTTCAATAAGAGCAAAATTCATAATATGATGATAAATAATTACCCACTACCTCTTATATATAGTCTATCTAGGCCATGGTTACTCTATAGGCCGACCTACTAATCAAAAGAAAGCATAGATAAATGTAATATAACATCAAAGAGGGATAAGTGAGCCACAAGTTGTCTAATACTATCCTCATACATGTGATAGGTTAGAGCCGTAGCATCTACCATGAGATGTGGTTATGATCATGGCCCTCATCAAGAGATGGGCCCTGACTACATACATGTTTTTACTACCTACTAGGGATATGAGCATCCTAATAGAGGATGTGTATAGGATTACATGTCTATCTATTTATGGGGAGCCAATTTATCACATAAAGAGTGAGAAAAGGGACTATGACATAGATCTAATATATGGATCAGATTGGATCCATACCATATATCATATAGGTGGTATTTGTTATGGGTCACTATACTAGAGATATCTAAGGGATACATGCTTGCTTAAGATGATTATGATGATGATTATTTCCTATTTTTCATTCTGTAATTCAATTAGTAATCAATTTTTTTATCTACTAATAGGAGTATTGGTGAAGATGTTATTAGGGAGGAATATGTTTGGATGGGCCTCAATGTTACTAGTTCAGATCTATATGGAGCTCTAGGAATTCAAAGCACACAAGTGATATGAGATCAATGTTGGTTACATTTTCCATTGTTGGGTGTATGAGCATATTTAGGTGGTGAGACTTTTGGGGCTACCATGGGATGGCTATGTATCGATATACTACAAAGTGGGTTTCTTAAGATAGTGAAGGGATTATGCACTGATAGGGGCTAGTGGTGGTGTGAGAGACATTGATTAGTTTAGGGATTCTTTATATGTATTAGTGATGGATAATGTAGTGTGGAGGACATATGTGGGCTAGCCTAGGTAGTCCTAGTATAGTCATCGCACTTTATCACTTTAGAGATGGAGATGGACATATAAGAGGTGAGATGGTGAGACCAAGTTGATCCCATTCAATTGATTTTAGAGGTAGTTTGTCCTTGTGTAGGTGATTCCACTAGATTTCCTAAGAAATAAGATGGAATATGTAAAGTTTTTTCTCCTAGAGATGTAGCCATAGGATGTTATGTTTGATAGTAAGGAGCTACTATCAAGAGTCATAATGTATTATGTAGGTGTTGTAGATGGTTATGTAGTGTAATATCAGGCCTGATATGCAACACCAATTTTGGATGGGGTGACAGGGGTTAGTATCCCATAGATGTGGATCTTGCTTAGGCCTTAACACAAGGTGGTGGCCAAGATGGATAAGTACAAGAAAAAATCATATTATCACAAGCCTAGATCACTAGATTACATGGATAGATGGCCACTTTATATGGATAACTTATCACTTTTTAAGGTCAGGTGATGGCATTGACTAGAGAGAAAGATTAGGCAAGGATCTCTCTTGGGTTAGCGACTTAGGAGAGAGATACACTGAGGTAGAGTATAGAAGTGGTGGCATCACTAGTAGGGGAACCTGCAGGAGGACTTTATACAATTTTTATGATAGCATACTTAGCCATCATTGAGAAGTTGAGATATTATGAGGTGATAGTACTAGCGAAGTTACCATTAGAGATCCTATATGGAGAGTATTGGGCCATCTTAGTAGGTGGTCCATCTATAGATGCTTCAAGATAGTGGGCCACTATAGTGGGTCAAGCATGGAGATCAAGGGGACCACCACCATATGGTAGTACAAGTGTAGGGTTAGGTGTAAATATAGGTAGGGCCAGTGGTAGTGGTGACCTAAGGGCCTAATATATTAGATTATATGATGTATATGTTTTTTTATTATGATACCAACCTACATGCTGATGAAATGAGATGTATATGAGAGAGAGAGAGAGAGATGTATACATCATTCCATGTATTTCTTGTTTAGGATTGTATACTCATTGACATGTATTACTTTTATTATGATGTATATGATGATTATAAATGTTTATGATGTTGATGAGTTTTATGGTTGATATGTTCATTTGATGTTTTTGAGATATTTATGGATGATGCTTATGAAATTAATGGTTCATTAGTCTAGGTATGTGGTAATTTTTATGGATGTTCATGATGTATGTTTTTTTATGATGAAATGATAGGTTGTTCATGCCCCATGATTTATGAGATGATATGTACACATGTATTTTAGGCATGTGATGATGTTTATGGATGATATGAATTATTCATTTATGGAAGTGATGTTGATGATCATGGGTGATTTTATTATGTTATATGATGATGTGATGAGGGAATTGAAACATGATTGTGATGAGATGTTTGATCTTATGATGAATATTTTAATGTGTGTATAGTTTAGGTGTTGTTTGGGTTTATATATAGTGGATGATGTGTTTAAGCATAGATATGATTTTGGCCATGTAATTGATGGTTTTAGTTATGGTTTGTGTGATGATGTTTGTTTATATGATGATGTGGTTCATAAAGAGGATTTTTGGATATGTGATAGATGATTTAGTCATGGTTGTGTTATTTTGGGTTGTTGTTATAGTTATGGGAAGTAGTGATATGGCATGGTCTATGATTTTTATTGATATGATGTGGTTTATGTTGTTTATGCTATGATAAATGTTTATTTATATGAGGATAATGAGGTTGTGGTGTGATTACTTATTTTTTATGGTTTTGATGTTTTTTCATGGATAAGATATAGTTTATGGACATGGTTCATAATGGTATGATGTATATGGATTAATGTGTTGATGATAATGATGTTTTGATATGATGTGTGATATGGGGATACAATGAAAGCACATAAATTAGGTTTAGATAACACAATAAATGTAGAAAAGAAATAAGAATCATGAGACATATGTCCACATGAACTAATGAATAGATGGTAAGAAAAAGGCATGATGTGTTCATTGGTAAGGGCCTAAAAAAACTGATGTTGGATGGACTTAATGAAAATAAGCCTTTCTAATGTTTTATATGAGCATGCTTTGATTGAAAAATAAGGTATCTTGATCACTTTATGTCAAGTAAGCTAATAGTCCCTTGTTTTTAGAGAGGGTATAAAGGGAAAGTAGGTGATAGGTAGATGATTAAATGGTAAATGGGTGATATGGTAACCTGATGTGGGTTATATTTCCGCTTCTATAGGTAACCAAATAACCATAATAGATAAGTCCATGTCTTAATATAATTTATAGATTGATTGATGCAAGAAGTCTACTAATTCCATATATAAAAGATGATTGTAGCTTACTTGATTTGATTTTGACACAGGGTTGTTTGTTGCTTTTGTTATTTTGATAGGTTGGTGAATTTGATCAATGTAGGAAGCTTCAAATGATTATTTTGACAAACTTAACTTATCCATCCTTCAAGGGAGTGGTCTAAAGCTAGATTTTTATAGCTATCCTTTAAGGGAGTAGTCTATCTTTAAGAAATTTAGTTATTGGGAAACTATCCTTTAAGGGAGTAGTTTTTAATTCTAGAGATATAGACCCAAATGATATTTTAGTATCCCAATTTTATTTTGAATGCTAGGTCTAGACATAGACAATTTTATTTCGGCTTAGAGGTCTAATTTTATGGAGGCAAGGATTTTATCATAAAAGGTTAATGATGGATGAGGGAAAGTGGTTTGAGAGACAACTGATCATGGGATTCCATCTAATTAGAGATGAAAAGTATCCATGAGAACCATTTCATGGGTAGAGCCATGGTATCCATGCTTAGGATTAGGATATAATAGTGATGGATAATAACATGGTCCCATGTTGTAATCAATTGTCCCCAAGATTAATAGGGTGAATGTGTAAGGAAAGTGAAAATATTGTAAACCAAGGGATGAGCTTAAGTTAGACTAAAAGGTAAATGTGATCCTCGTTTAACAAAATAAAGGAATTAGTTGTAAAGTTTTGAGAGGATCAAGTTTTTTTCCTTCGAGAGAAGATAAATGATAAGCTCTCAATCCATACTTATGGGTTATGATATAGGGTCTAAGCCAATTGAAATCAAACCTACCTCTTTTGCTTTTCTCTATATTAATTACATGTTGATTTTACTTAAGGATGAGGTCTATAATATTGAATTATCACTCTTTTAGGTGTTTATTGTAAGCATGCTTGATTCATTCTTGATAGACATGAAGATGATTAAGTGATTTGAGGTGATGTTCATCAAGTAACTCAAGTCATGTGAGATATTCTTGATGATAAGCACTTTCAAAGAGGATATCATGTAAATATATGCCAAGAAATGGGATTTTGACTTCAAGAGGAAAGACTACTTCTATTCTAAAGATGAGAGAGAAATGGGTATCACCCATATAGGTTTGAATGCTAGTGTGATAGGCCCATAAAGTGAAAGGGATGTGCCAGTTCCAATCTTGACCTAAAATACTTACTACTTTTATTAGCATTTTGTTGAGTATTTTATTAGAGGCTTCCACTTGTCCATTTACTTATGGATGATAGGATGAAGTAAAGCTTAACTTGATTCCAAAATCATCATAAATACCTTGGACTTTCTTTTTTTAAAATATTTACCATTTTTAGTGATAATATTATGGGGAACACCAAAGTGGTAGATGATAGGGTAATTGATGAAGTCAATAATATTTTTGATTTTGGTTGAGATAATAGGAATGGCTTCCACCCACTTGGTGAAATATTTGATAGTGATAATGATGAATTGGTATCATTATAAATAATGAGGATTGATTTCCCCAATAAGTTCAAGACCCCATTACAAATAGGGCCAATAGTCTTTGGCTACTTGAAGGCCATGGGTAGGTGCATGATGTAAGTTAGTGTGTTTTTTACATTTGATACACTTCTTTACATAATCACAACAATCCTGATTGAGGGTGGGCTAATAGTAACCAAGATGAAGGATATGTTTAGTGATGGCTAGGCCATTAAAGTGTCCCCCATAGATTCTATCATTTGTTTCCTTGATAGCATGGGAATATTCATGACTACACAGATAATAGATAAGGAGGACATCAAAACCATATTTGTAAATAATTCCCTCCATCATGGTGTAATAAGAGGTACTTTGAATAAAGGCTCTTTGAGCATTCCTTGAAAGGTTGGGAGGAATAATGTTGATGTTAAGGTAGTTAAAAGTTTAGTCATACCAAATATTAAAAGGAAATGCTTCCACACTACAAATGGTGGGAAGGTTGAAACTGATATATGAGGGTGTGATAAAATGATGGATGGTGGTAAATAATTTATATTTTATAGGTTGAGATGGAATTTGGGAAGTAAGGGAATCCATTATATTAGTGAACTTGTTGGTAGATCATGGAACTGACTAGATAAAGTAATGATCAAATGTTGCTAAGAGTACATATACAAGTTGTTTTTACTTTAGTAAGACATCATTCTTACAGTGATAGTATCTAATGACTTGGTTATCCACAAGTTGGGAATCACCAAATAAACTAATGGTTTTAATTCCCAAGGTTAGAGTAGTTTGGATACCTATGATTATGGTTTCATACTCAGACATGTTGTTGGTACACTCAAAGTCAAGTTTAAAGGAAAGGGGGAGAGGTTCACTATTAAGAGGGATGAGAATAAATCTAGAACCCCCACTATGTTGGCATTTGGATCCATCAAAAAACATGGTCATTTAGTATGTGGATTTCTCTTGAAATTTTTTATGATGGACTCATCTAAAAAGGCAAGAGGAAATGATTGATTGTCTGGTAGAGGAGATTCAAACAATTCATTAGTGATGACCTACCCATTAATTGACTTTTAATAAAGGAACTCAAGATCAAACTTAGTTAGGAGTATGAGCCACTTAAACATATGTTAGTTTTGGTATGGTTTAGAGCGCATGTACTTGAGTGGGTCAATATTAGTGATGACATAGGTTTTGTGATTAACTAGATAGTGACAGAGTTTGGAGGCCACAAAGACTAAGGTGTGGTAGAGTTTTTTTCAATGTATATATCGAGTCTCATAGTCTATAAGTGTGTAGATAATGTAGTAGATGTCTTGATCTTTGTTCTATTCATCATGGTGAATGAGCATTGCCCCTAAGGAATGGTTAGTGGTGGATATGTAAAGGTAGAAGGGCTGATCTTCCCTAGGAGGGATGAGGATAGGTGGATAGAAAAGGTATTCTTTGAGTGAATTAAAGATTTTTTGAGAACTAATGAGACCATAAAATATCTCATTATATCCATAAAATAAATTATTTTTTCCTTAGATAAGAAGTGGATCTAAGTGTAGTTTCTAAACTTATGATTTATTTAAAATGAAATAAAGAACTATATCTTGGTTATTTCTTTATAAATCATTGTCTTATTGTTTGTTGATTCTTGTTACTCAATATCTAGAAAAAGTTGTTAATATGTATATATGCAACCCATAATAAGATATATTAGACATGAGCATGAGATAACAATCAAATATCAAATTTGCAGTGAGTTATAGGTACTCTAAACATAGTTATGACTCACCTAGTCTAGCTTCAGACTCACCTAAATTTACTATGGACTCATTCAGTTCATAACTATGGGCTCATCCAGTAGCTCTACATCCATTTAGTTTATTGATTGAAGACTAGTTTAAAGCATCAAATATTCAGGGAGCCATCATAATCATCAACAATTCAAATAAAGTAACTTTAAAAAAATCTATGGACTCTATAGGTTCTGAAATCTATGGACTCTATAGGTCTGAAATCTATAGACTCTATAGGTTTTGAAATATATAGACTATATGGATTTGAAATATATTAACTCTATAGGTTGTAAAATATATGGACTCTATAGGTTCTAAAATCTACAGACTCTATAGGTCTGAAATCTGTAAACTCTAGAGGATTAAAATCTATGGATTCTATAAGTTCTAAAATCTATAGACTTTACAGGTTTTGAAATATATAGACTCTATAGGTTTTGAAATCTATGGATTGTGCAACCATATCTATGAATTATACAACTTTATCTATAGATTAGTTCAAGATTATATCTAAATTTAGATTTATATAATTTTATTCCATAGATAATTCTCTTCATATTTCATGAAGATTGAGTTTATGTTGTAAATAGATAATAACATCTCTCTCCATATTTTGTGGAAGATTGAGATAAGCTAGAATATCTAAGTTGTTAAGTTTCTCTCTATTTTGGTGGAGAGCATTTAGAATTTTTATTCCTTAGAATCATGAAATTATAAATGCAACCTCCCACACAATTGTAATCAATCTTTATCAATAATATATTTTGAATCTTTATGACATAAATCTAGTGTTTTGATTAAAATCCTCTTCCGATGAATGATTTGGCCTCTCATTTCAAGGAAAATGGATAAATATATTTTTATTTATTTATTTATTATGTAATTATGCTTTTGAATTGTTATTATTTATTTTTATGTAAATATCTATTTTTTGTAAAGTTTTTTGTGAACTTGCATTTGTTTTCTATGTTTATCCTTTATTTTCAATTCAACAATTTACTTTTCTTGATTTTTAATTCAGCAATTTACTTTCATGTAAGTGTGATTTATTTTTTTGCAAAGTTTGGTGTGATTTAATTTCCTATAAGTGTGATTTACTTTCTACAAGTGTGATTTATTTATTTTTAAAGTGTGGTGTGATTTACTTTTCCACAAGTGTGTTTTTCAATTCCTATAAGTGTGGAGTGTGATAAAAGATATTGGTTGCTAGAGATCTCTTTCTCCTATTACATACAACCTTGGACACCAACACTAGATTAATATTATTAAATGATGAATTGATGACTCATCATTTTTAGTACCAGATCATTTAATTTAAAAAAATAATTAGTTTGCATGGACAGTGAAGTGTAGATTATTATTAAATTTAAAACAAAAAATAAAAAAACAAACTAAACTAAACTATTATTTTGCGTGAATAGAGAAGTTTAGATCATTAAAAAAAAGAAAAAAACTATTAGTTTACATGAATAGAGAAGTTTTAGATCATGAAATTTAAATTAAAAAAAACTATTAGCTTACATGGATAGATAATTTTACATCATTAAATAAATTTTAAATAAAATAGTTTGCATGGATCGTTATTAAATAAATTAATTAAAAAAATCTAGTAAAGACTAGATTATATAAGACAATTTTTTGACAAGGGTGTGAAATGCTAGAGTATGTTAACCATGCAGTTGATCAGAGTATGAAATCATGCAATTAATAATTCTCTTTTGAGTTCATTAAACATGTAGCATTAACAATTTATAATAATTTTCAACACAACAAAAAGATTTCATTTTTTTTTCAACAATAAAGGATTTTATGAGTAGTAAAAAGGTAAATTGGTCTTGGCTTCAAAGGGCTTTGCAAAATATTTAGGTATGTTTTTATGTACTTTATTTTATTTTTAGTTTGGCATTTTCATATCATTTTTTCATTATCTACTATGCATATAAATCATAAGTCATTTTATATTCACTTCATCCCTGCATTATCATTTAAGGTATTATAGATTTTTATAGGTTAATATCTAGTTTTAGCTAAAGCTTTATAAAATATCTATCAGTATCCCTATGCATATCATAGTTAAACTTTCCTACTCAGTCTATAAATAAAAATATTTGATGACATTTATCTTCATTCCATTCCATCCATTATTCAAACCCATATCTACCAATCATAATAATATAACTTATCTGAGGGAGTTCTTGTTTACATAATAAAAATATATTAGAATTTTGAACCACCAAGCATTCTTACATAGGTTGAACTGCATTCTTCTATGTATATTTAAATGATTCATTTTAATGGTTTATTGTTGGCAATTATATTTCTTTGACATTGTTGATATTATGCTTAGTTAGAAAGGTCTTAATTGTTTCTAGTTTTTTATAATATACTTTCATTACAAGGAGTCATTTTGAAGATGAAATTTTTTGTTCATGACTTCAATAAGTAGTTGGGACATTACTTTGAATTACTTTTGACAACAATATGCAAAAATCCTATTAAGTGTCTATCATCAGTTATTGGTCTTCACTCCATAAACCAATGTTGGATAATGTCAACATACAAAAGATTGTATGTTACATTTTCAAGAGATATGAAGATGCATAAAGTCTATGGCTAACATTTTCCATGTCATCAATTTTCAAAAAATTAAAAAAAAAACTAGTAATGAAAACCCTTGGGCATTGTTCGTAGTCTTGGTTTAAAAACCATCTTTTTGATGGGCCAAGTACTAAAAATATGAGCCTTGAGTAGAGAATCAGTTTTACTGGCTAGTCAAGGGAAAAAAAATTTAAAAAAATGAGAAAAGTTGAAAACCAACAATGGTTGCTTTTCCCACCTGCAATAAATACTTGGTTTCTAACTTTTTATGCTCTCATTTTTACACAAGAACATATCCTTGACAAATGTAGTTTATTGACCACTTACATTGAAAACTTTTTCCTAGAGGATTCTGTAAGTTAAAAATAGTTTTACTTATACAAGGTCAAAGCTAGAAAGACTATTTGAAAATGAGAACATCTAACTCATGCTTTTGTATCTGAAAGAATTTTTAGATAAAAGAATGTTATGCATGAGGTTAAGTGTGGGAGAGATGATGAGACCATAAAATGGTCCATTATATCCATGAAATAATATCTTTTTTCCTTACATAAGAAGTATATCTAAGTGTAGTTTATGAACTTATGATTTATTTAGAATGAAATAAATAACTATATCTCAGTTAGTTCTATATAAATCATTATCTTCATGTTTGTTGATTCTTGTTATAAATATCTTTAAAAAATTAATGTCTATATATTCAACCCATAATAATATATATTAGACATGAGCATGAGGTACCAATCAAATATCAACTTTAAGATAAGTTATAAGTACTCTAGACATAGCTATGACTCACCTAGGCTAGCTATGAACTCACCCAAATTTACTATGGACTCACTCAATTTATAACTATGGACTCAGCTAGTAGCTTTACATCCATGTAGTTCATTGATTGAAGACTAGTTCAAGGAATAAAACATCAAGGGATCTATCATAGTCATCAATAGTTCAAAAAAATCATCTTGAAGAAAATCTATGGACTTTCTAGGTTATGAAATCTACAGACTCTATAAATCTGAAATCTATAGACTCAATAGATTCTAAAATCTACAGACTCTGTAGGTCTAAAATCTATGGACTCTATAGGTTTTGAATTCTATAGACTCTATAGGCTCTAAAATCTATGGACTCTGTAGGTCTAAAATATATGGACTCTATAGGTTCTAAAATCTATAGACTTTATAGGTTCTGAAATCTATGGACTCTATAGGTTTTGAAAACTTTGGACTATGTAAGTACATCTATGAATTATGTAGGCCTATCTACATACTAGTTCAAGATTGTATCTAAATTTAGATTTATATAATTTTATTTCATAAATAATTTTTTTCATATTTCATAAAGATTGAGGTTATGTTTTAAATAGATAATAACATCACTTTCCATATTTTATGGAAGATTGAGACAAGGTAGAATATCTAAGTTTTGTTCTCTCCATATTTGGTGGATATCATCTAGGATTATTATTCTTAAATAAGAAATTATTTGGAAGCATGATATTATAAATGTAACCTTCCACACCATTTTAATCAATTTTTATTAATAATATATTCTGAAGCTTTATGACATAGATCTAGTATTCTAATTAAAATCCTCTTCTAAGGAATGAGCTGGACACTCATTCCAAGGAAGATGGATAAATGTATTTTTATTTATTTTTTTATTATGTAATTATACTTTTGAATTTTTATTATTTATTTTTACGTAAAAATTTATTTTTTATAAAGTTTGTTGTGAACCTGTAGGTGTTTTCTATGTTTATCATTTATTTTCAATTCAACAATTTACTTTCATGTAAGTGTGGTTTACTTTTCTATAAAGTGTAGTGTAATTTAATTTTCTATAAGTGTGATTTAATTTATTTAAGTGTTATTTAATTTTCTATAAAGTGTGGTGTGATTTACTTTTTTTCAAGTGTGCTTTTCAATTCCTACAAGTGTGTTTTTTAATTCCTGCAAGTGTGGAGTGTGGTAGAAGAGACCAGTTTCTATAGGTCTCTTTCTTTTATTTCATATAGTCTTAAACACCAAATCTATATTGATATTATTAAATGATGAATTTATGACTCATCAATAGCCCTTGGTTTACTTAAAAGAGGTGTCTTTCTTGAAGATATGATGAAAAGGGTTGACATCTATCTGATAACTAGGAGATGAAGCAAAAAATAAATTAGAGCTTCCCCTATAGGCTATGGTTTTGCTAAAGGTTAGTAAGAGGATACATCTCCAATATTGATCTAAATTTGGTGGATTATACTTTGATTCCTCATAGAGAGATGATAAATCTAAGAGGATTTCTAGATAAGATGCCAAAAATACATTTCTTGGGGTTGAGCCTGACATGAAAATGGATTAGTTGGTCGAAGATGATTATGAGAATGGTTAGGTGATCTTTCTAGTGTTTGGATTTCCCAAGGAGATCATCCACATAGTCCCCTACAATTTTATGGATGAGATCATGAAATGTGTAGGTCATGTCATGTTGATAGGTTGTTTCAATGTTCTTTAGACCAAAAGTCATGATCCTATAGTAGAAGGTTCTCCATGGGGTGATAAAGGAATTTTTATGATGGTCTTTGGGAGAAATCAAAATTTGATTATATCTTGAGAAACCATTGATGAAAAATAACATCTCATGGCCAGTTATAATATCAATAAGTTGGTCAATGTTTAGCAAAAGAAAGTCATATTTTGGGCAAATGAGGTTGAGGTCATGAAATTTGATGCAAAGGTGAAGTCCCCCTATAAGCTTAGTGATAGGAATTATGTTATAAACCCATTATGGATAGTCAATGTGTTGAATGAAGTCAACGGATAAGAGACATTGAATTTATTCATTGACAAGAAGGGCTATATGAGGATGTATCCTATGAGGCTTTTATTGAATTAACTTAACCTCAGAATGGGTGACAATGTTGTGGAGGGAAATATAAGGTTCAATTTTAGGAATATCCTAATAGGAACAAGTAAATTCTATACTATTCTCATGAAAGAAAGAATGGTAATCCTATTGCTCCATATAATTTAAGGATTGGTCAATCTTGATGATATAAGGGTTATCCTGAGTACACAAGTTAACATCGATAGTGGATTCATTAGCATGGTTTGGTTCTCAGGATGAAGGGATTTAAAGATATAATAATTCCCCACACCAAGGTAGGTGAGAATGGAATCATCATCCTAATAGTGAATGGTGTTAATGGTAGGATAATATCTCTCTATCATTTCAATATGGATTAGAGGAAGGGTTTTAGTTTGGCCATCCTTTTGATAGGTTAGGGGGGCCAAACTAATGGTATTTATCAAAAAAAAAAATTGGGATGAAATTGAATTCTTCAAAATTTAAGGGAGATGGGGTTAGTGAGGATGGAACATCCTCATCGATGTTGGCAATGGGTTTTGGTGATGTGGGTTCTTATAGTGGTACAAACCCAAGGTTGAAAAACTCATGAGGTTTTTTATTTTTTATTATGGGTAACTTGTGAGGTCCTTATTCATAATGGCAAAGACCAAATGCCTTTGAAGCACACCTATAAAGGTAAGGATTGGTAAAATCTAGTCTGTTGAGATAAGATAAATCGACGATGAATGGTCAAATTGATGAGGTAGTAGTAGAAGTGAGAAGTGGATAATCAAGCCCCCCATAGATGAAATTTGTTTGATGATTGGGGAGCCCAAAAAGGATGATGGTTCTAATGTTAGGATTGCAAGAAGGGTCATGTTTGACATCCCCATACTCTTGTAGAGTAGGGAAAGCATCTAAGACTAAAAGATGATACTCCCCAAGGGAGAAATGTTAAAATCTAGGTTCTAAGGGGTCCTATATGAGAATCTAAGAAGAAGGGATAGATGAGCTAGTTGAAGCTTCATCACTATTGTGGGTGGGAGTGCTATGGATTTTAACTAGTGGTGAGGTAGTTTTGTTAGTAGTTTATGGTGAGGTGGATGAGGGTGGAATATGAATATAATTAGGTTGGTATGTCATATTTCAAGAGGTAAAAGTAGTAGGGTTAGTTTTGATGGTAATAACTTGACCTTTATGCTCAAATTTGACACATTGATGTAAGGTACAAGGGACACAACTTATGGCATAGATCCAAGGGTGGTTGATTAACACATTGTATTGAAAATCACCCTCTATAATGTAAAATATTTTAATAATTATATGAAGTCCCAATCAAATATGAAGGACAACTATCCCCAAGGTAGTGGCCATAGTATCATTAAAAGAGCAAATGACTATAGCACTTTTTGACATGATGTTCTTGGGTAGCTAAAGTTGGTCATAAGCATGGGAAGATATAATTTTGATACTATCTCCTCCATCAATAATCACCCTTTTGATGTAGTTTTTATTGATGTATGCATTGATAAAGAGGGGAGGATCATAATATTCAAGATGAACATGATGTACTTCATAATCTTGAAAGGTGATGAACGTAAAAAGTTGGAGGGATTCAAAAAAGGGTGTAAGAGGTTGATGATCCTTTGGTTGAACCTCTATAGATTATAGAGCCTCTATTAGTGCCTAAAAATGGTGGGGAAAGGTATTGATTAGTTCATAAATTCTCATCTTCACCAGTGTCTAGTGAAGTTATTTCAAGACTATCCATTGGATGAATATAGAAGGCTTAGATAGAGAGGCTCCCAAAATAGATACCTTGGATTTTGGTGGTGGCATAGGTGAGGATAAAGGTGTTTGGGTTTGGTTGGAGGTTTGAGGAGTTGAAGGGTATGTCCATGGAATGGACACTTTGGATTTTCCCTTATCCTTCTATTGGGCCTGACATCGAGTATCCATATGAATAGTGTAGATGAGGGGGTTTGATAGGTTTGATGATTACTTCATTTTCTCCTCATTCTTGGGTGAGAGTGAAGGAGTAGTTAAATGTTAGATAGGTTGGTTGGGTAATGGGGGTAAAAGAGGTTCATCAAATAATAGATCATCTTCATCATATAATCTATGAACAAGTGCTTGTAGAGCTTTGTAGTTATCTATGTCATGTCCAAGTGCCTTATGGTATGCACAAATCAAGTAATCAGTGAACCAAGAAGGTTTGATATTGGAGGGGTATAATGGTTGATAGGTTGTAAACTAAAGGAAGAAGTTTACAACAATATTTGTAAGATGGTTGAATAAGATTTGATCAAAGGTGTTGGAGCTGATGGGTTTATATTTTTAGGGGTGGGAGTCTTCTTAGAAGTAGGCTTTACCCTAGAAGTGGTTTGGATTTCTTAGTTATGGTTGGTTTTGGGGTAGAAAATTTGAAAGTGGAAGATTTAGATGATGAGGGATTAGATATAGGTGGGAAAGTAGAGGTAGATAGGTTAGTTAAGAATGATGGATAATTGTATAGTTTGATGGATGTAGGCATAGGTCAAGAAAAGGGGGATGGTTTATTAGAGGAAGCATAGGTAGTTGGGATGGTAGGAGGATGGGGTCCTAAGATATAAGGTAAGTGGGAAGGAGGTGGTATGGCTCTAGTTCAAGGTAGAGGTTTGGGTAACTCTACCTTCTCAATTCATTTGTTTGTGGGTTTCTTTGGTGGACTAGATGGGGTCAAATCCAAATTCAAAGAGGGATGAGTACTGATAAGTGTGGGAATAATTCCTATATTCTTGATAGGTTTGGTAAGAGAGGCATACAGTGATTTGGAAATGTTAAATGGAGGTGGTTGGGATGGTTCACTTATGGTTTTGGAAGAAGTGTTTGATGAAGAGGTAATAATGGGTTTAAGGGTGGATGTAATGGAGGTTGATGACTTAGATTTGTGTTGGTAAGGGAGCCCAAGATGATGCCAAAGGGTGGATCTTTCAAGGTTGGGTTGAGAAATGAACTCTAGACTTTGAACTAGTCTAGAAAAGGGATTGTAGATGGGTTTGGCTCCTTAGTAATTAGTTCAAAAGATTAAGCCCCTAGGCAGAGGAGAGGGAATGGTTCCTTCACCTTTGTTTTTGATATGAGGTTCTAAAATTAGTGGTTGGGTGGCTGAGATAATCTCTTATTTTGGGATGGTTTCCAAATGTATAATCGATGGTTCTATGATAGGGGAGATAGGTGTGGTGTCCTTAAGTGAAGGAATGGATATGTTTGATTTTTTTATTTGGGTATCTAAAGGAATGTAGGGTAGTTTTACCACTTCAATGGCTGGACTGGAAGAAGAAAAAATGGTTAAAGAAAAGGTTATCTCCTTTGGTTTTTCCATCAAAGGAGAGGTAAATAAAGCTAAGGTCTCATCAAGTGAAGAAAGAAGGGTGGTCGATTCATCTATTTGGATATCCAAAGGAATAAGAGGTGAGCTCACCATTTCCATAATTGAAATTGAGGAAGAGGTGGTTGAGGTAATATTCTCCTCAATTATAACCTCACTAATAACAATTTTGATTATATGTGCCTCATGAAAGTGAGATGATTTTGGTTTGTTGTCATGGTGATGGGTAGGAGTATGATTGGGCAAAGGTTTGTAAAATATGTCAAGGGACTGATTAGGAGGTGAATTAGGATTATAAAATTCAAGATATTCACTATTAATTAAGTTTTGGAAAATACTTTTTAAGGTATTGTACCTACTAACATCATGTCCAATAACTCAGTGAAAGGCATAATGATCATTCTAGTTGTACCAACTAGGTACATGGTGAAAAGCATCAAATTATTAGGGTGGTTTGATAGGTGGAAGTTGAATGAGGTTAGATTTGAGAAATTTATCCAAAACTAAAGCATAAGACTCCCTTATGGGAGTATATTGTTTTAGAGGATCTTGGTTTTGGTTTTGGTTTTGCTAGTTGGAAAAGTCAAAAGAATTGGTTTGATGGGGTTGGTTAATAGTTGGTGGTGGAGAAAATTTTAAGACCATTGAGTTTTCAAATGATTTTATTTTGGTATTGGGATGGTTGGGTTGGTTAGTGGCTATGGGGAAGTAAATTCCATTCAGTTTAAATCTAGAATTCTTGTCCATAGTTTCAATTTCCCTTTGTCAATGGCTCAATTTTTAAGTTTACGTACCATGGTGAATGCCTCATCAAAATTTATAAAAGTTTTAACTTGAAGAGTTGGGGAAATATGTTTAGCACAACCCTAAGATAAGAACTCAATCAACTTAGTTTGGGGTAAGGTGAAATAAATTTAGTTGATGAGACCTCTCCATCTAGCTAGAAAATCAACAATTGATTCATCATAAAATTGCTTAATAGAATATAGGTCAGTAATATAAACTTTTTTATATATATTTACTAATAAATGCTCTAAAAATATTTGGTCTAGTTGGGAGAAGGAAAAGATGGAGTTTTTGGTGAGATCACTATACCAATCAAAGGCTAGTCCTCATAAAGACATGGGGAAAGTATGAAGGAGAAGAGCATCATCATATGTGAGTGATCAAATAACAATAATGTTGAAATGCTCTCAAATGTTGTTGGGGCTCCCCCTTGCCTTGGAAATTGGAAAATTTGGTTAATTCCCATTGAGGAATATAAGAATGGATAGGAATGAATGGATGGATGGGTTTATTATAGATTTGATCATAGGATAAAAGGTTATGAGACCTAGATATAGATGACTCCAAGTTGGTCATTTTATCCATTAACATCTTGACAAAATATGTTTGAGGTTGAGAAGCTACATAATTGGGTGGTAAATTTTATTGAGGTTGAGTGGAAGTAATATATGGATAAGTGGAGAAGGTGCTGAAGAAGCCATATATTGGTAAGTGGTCATAGGAGTTTGAGATGGTACCACATAAGGGTTGATTGGCACAAATGGTTGGGTGGAAGGTGCTATGTATCCTTGTGGGTTGGAAACATATTGGTAGGATGTCATGGTTACTTATTGGGGGCTTGATATGAGTTAGTTTAGAGGTATGTTTGGTTTTTTGAATGGTGGTATGGATGTAGTTTAGGATAGGGGTATGAAAGTGTTGGTTGGTTATTAGTGAGTGGTAACTCTAGTGGTAAGGGGTGGAAAGGTTTGAGGTATGGAAAGTACCAAACTCTGAAGTGGGTTAGAAATTAGTGTTTTGGTTGAACTAAGGGAAATGGTAGAAATAGGGGTAGAAGATACCCCCATGGTAAAAGGAGCATAAGTGATAAGAGGTCAATTTGATCCAATGTTGGAGGTATTGGTTAGAGTATTAGGTGTTTGTTTATTGGTTAGGATGTTGGATGGAGTTTTTGGAGTGGTAGTAAATGGGATATTAGAAGAAGAAGAGGCTTGGGTGAGCATATTAAGAAACTAGTAAAAGGGATGTGTAAAAGAATACCTAATAAAAGTGCATGCATGATCTAGATGATGATGAAAACTTATATTTAGCTTGGAAAGAATAACCTATATATAAAAAAAAGACACTAAAAAATGTGTATTTATAAACATAATTGAGTGGATTACCTAGAGTGAGCTAGATCTAAGAAGTGTATGCTTACTAGGATATCAATCCACTGTTGATAATAATTAAGTTGATATAGATGGAAAAAAAATACTTACATTTAATAAAATGAAATTAAATGCATGAAAGAAGAAGAAAGTAAAATGGTTGTTCAAAGAAAACAACTAAATGTAGAAAAATTAGGTCAATACTCATGCTAAGATAGTTGGGGTTAGGTTCAAAAAATCAAGGAAGGCTCTGTGAATAGGTAAGAACATAAAAAATAGGGATTAGTTAGGGTTAAGGAGATAAAAATAAATTGTTATTTTCTACCATAGTGATCATTGGTAGTTAGGTGAATCATTGGAAATTAGGATGACTATTGGTAGTTGGGTAACCATTGACAGTTGAGGTGATTATTGATGATTGGGCTAATCGTTAGTAGTTGCCTGTGTTTTTATAAATGACCAAGAAAAGGGATTGTAAATTGGATAAATGGTCAAGTAGGTGTTTGACTATGGGTCTAATTAGAGATGGGAAGCTAGGAGATAAGTTTGATTAGGCTAGGAGGGTTAGAAATGGAATAAAACAAAGAAATAGTAAAAAATTATCTATAACTTGCTAGATTGTTGATTGTGGATAGATGGAGTAATTTGGCCATAGTGATAGTAATTTGGCCTCGAGAGAAACTTAGATAGAGGTTTGTATCTTTTTATTTATACTTTATTGATGAAAGAAGGGTGGATACCTATGTGTAAGAAGATTTGATAGCTTGGATGTGGATCCCATTCACCTTCTACTCTTCTCCTTTTATAGGAAGACATTGCTAATTAGATAAGATGAAGTTGTCATTTATAAATGTTTATAGTTTGTTGTAGTAATGCTTTTTAATAAGGTTGAAGCCATGACCATCGATGATCAGGATAACTATCGATAGTTAGGCTAACCATCAGTGGTCAAGTGCTTAGAGAAAAATGGGTGAAGATATATTTTAAAATGTGTTAATTAGAGGGGTGTTTAATATAGTAAGTGAGTTTAGTTAACTAGGTGAGAAACTAGCTTCGAGGTTAGGTAGGGGTCTAAGGCATTTCATTATCTAAAAATATCATGTGTATTTTTTGAGTGTCTATATTTTTACCCTTTTTATTATGTATCTTTTTAACAAGATGCATAATAAAAATGGATTGTTGCTCAAGGTATGATTGTCCCAAGTATAGGAGGAAGTATTTCCCCTCAAAATAAGAGTTGATGTAGTGAAAAAAAATACTTTAGGGTTTGATAAGTTGTATATAGTGAGTTACGAGGTGGATGACTAAAATACAAACTTGTGCATAGAATATGATTAAGTGTGATAGTCAAGATCACATAAAGACTAAAGTGGCTAATGCTGGTAAAAACAAGGTTAATTATAGAGGGATGTATGAAGGGGTAACCAGTCCACAACATTGGTCATAGTTGATCAGGTCATGCCTATCAATCCATCTAGATAGGTTTAGTGTTGTTCATAGTTATCTAAGGTAAGAAGTGTTCCCTTGAAAAACATAAATGGTCTGGTTGTGTACAAAGTGGTGTAAATGTGTAAAAGTTCAACATGACAAGGTTGGTTAGTGTGGTTAAAATGGCCAAGTAAGGTCAGCATAAAATGTGCAAATAGTTTAGGTCAAAAAGGCCAACATTAAAGTGGACATGGTCAAATGGGTGGTCAAGGTCAAATGGGTGGTCAAAAAAGGGTAACCTCTGAAAGGTCAAGTTCTAGGTTGGTAGAGAGTAGGTGATCTCCAAAAGTGAGTACCTAGGTGAGGTACTTCAAATTTTAAAAATGTGGGGGAATTTGACTATTGATGGTTAGGGGATCCCAAGGTCAATCATTGATGGTCACCCTTATCATCGATGGTCAAGGAAAAACCCTAAAAATTGAAAACATAAAAAGTGAAAAGGGAAATTCATTTTCACTTTGAAATTTGGTGATTTGTGCTCTAGTGTTTTTGTACATTTTGATATTTTTCATTTGTGCTTGCTAAGGTGGAGTGTTTTTAGTGGTTGAGCACATGTGTTCAAGGTTGACTGAATGTTAATTGAGATGGAGGGTGGATAAGGGCATGGCCAAGCAGCTAGATGTAGTCTCTAACCTTGTCAGTGATCATGGAATGAGTTAGGGGAGTTTGGAATTTGATATGTAGTTAAATTGATGTGTTAAAATTATATTGATTAGGTTTGAGTGAGTTACATGGTGACTGGGAACTGGTTTGGGTAGGTTTTAGGGGCTTTTGCCCTATTTTATTTTTTTGTGAAATTGGTCAATTGAGTGGGTGAAATTGAGATTTTTAAAGGTGTGTGAGGTTGGTAATGGGTTATAAGATAGTGTTAGATAGATTAAATTTTGGATAGATGTGTGTTGTTAAGGATTTGGGTGGGAAATGGTGAAGGGTTTTACTACTAGAAGTCACACATAGTGATCATTAGTGGTTCGACCCGACCACCAGTGGTTGAACACTAGGAAACAAGATCATAAGGGATCATTGATGGTTCAATGAACCATCAGTGGCTGAAGGGTATAGTGAGATTTTTTTTAAAAAAGTGGAAATTTTGTGAAGGTTCAGAAGGTTGTTAAAGTTTTTTAAAAAATTGTAAAAATATGTTAAGGTTTGAAAGTGTTATTAAGGCTTGTAAAAATTAGTAAAGTTTAAAATTTTGTTAAGGTTTGGAAAATTTATTTTAAAGTTATTAATAGTTTTGTTAAGTGACTTAAAAAGGTCATATGAAATTTTAATAGGATGAGGTGTTTAAAAAGTATTGGTGGGTATATGTAGGTGGGAGAAATGTTAGGTTTTTAAAATAGTGTGTTAGGGTTGGTATTTGAACATCTTTAGTGAAATTTGTGTGGAAGAGGGCAATTGTTGGTGATAAAATCATGATGTTGAAATTTGTTCAAATAAAGGTAGAAGCTTGTTTGGAGTGTTAGAGGTAATAGGGTAAATGTGATGGGTTAGGTTGGAATATGTTAAAAAATGTATGTGTAGGTTGGTAATGAGATTGAGTTGGAAAGTTAAGTGTACATACTAATGTGATGGATTTGTAGGCATGTGACTAGATTTAGATGAAGGATCAAGTCCATAAAATATTCATAGAGGTCTGAGATGGGAAGATTGATGATGAGTGGAGACACATGGAGGAGGTTGGCTTTGGGGCCATGAGACTCTACTATCACCTACTATAGGATATGAATATGATCGTGGCCCTCATCAAGAGATGGGACCTGACTAAGAACATGTTTTTGTTGCCTACTAGGGAGATGAGCATCCTAATAGAGGATGTGCATAGGATTACATGGCTTTCCACTTAGGGAGAGTTGACTATCACATAAATAACAAGGAGAGGGACTACCACATGGATCTAAATATGGAGAGGATCAAGTCCATGCTAGATATCATGTAGGTGGTATTTGCTATGGGACACTATAGTAGAAGGTTCTAGGGGATAGATACTTGCTTACAATGATGATGATTATTGTGTCTTATTTTGCATTGCCTAACTTGAGTACTATTAAATTTTTATATCTGTTACTAGGAGTATTGGTGGAGATGCTGCTAGGGAGGACTATGTTTGGGTGGGCCCTAGTGTTGCAGGTCTAAATCTATAAGGAACTATGGGAATTCAAATCACACATGAAATATGAGATCAATGTTAGATTCATTCTATATTACTTGGCATATAAGCATATTTGAGTGGTGAGACCTTTAGGGCTATCATGCAATGGTTATGTACTAATAGACTACAAAGTGGGTTTCTTGAGATGGAGAGGGGATTGTGTGTTGATAAATCCTAATGTTGGTGTGAGGGAAATTGATTTATTCAAGGATGATTTGGAAGTATTGGTGGTGGAAAATATAGTATAGATTCCATATGTGGGTTTTCCTAGGTGGGGCCAGTATAGTTATCACACTTTGTCACTTTAGAGCTGGAGATGGATATATGGGAGGCAGGATGGTGAGATTGAGATGATCCTATTCAACTAATTTTAGAGGTATTTTGGCCTCATGTAGGGGATTCCACTATATTTCTCAAGATATAAGAGGGAGGATGTATATTTCTTACTCTTAGATCCATAGCCATAAGATGTTATGTTGGACCATGAGGCACTATTGATGAGAGCCATAATATATGATGTAGGTGTTGTGGATGGTTATGTAGCATGGTACTAGGCTTGATATGTAGCATCCAATTTTGGATGGGGTGATGAGGTTCAATAGCCCATAGATGTGGACCTTGATGAGACACCGACATAGGGTGGTGTCTAGGATGGATATGCAAGGTATCACTCATAGTAGCATAGACCTAGATCATCAAATTATAGGGATAGGTGGCCAATTTATAGGGTAAGATTGTCACTTTATAGTGTTAGGTGGTGACTTTGAATAGAGAGCAAGATCAAGTGAGAATCTATCTTGGTTTAGTGACTTAAGAGAGAGATTCACTAAGGTGGAGGGTAAGAGTAATGGTAGCACCAAAAAGGGAACCTACAAGAGGACTTGATATGATTCCTATGACATGGTACTTAGCCACCATTGAGGAGTTGAGATATTATGAGGTGATAGTGTTGTCATAATTGCCATTGGAGATCTAATCACCATGCATCCCACCCCCCATCATCCCAAATCTTTTAAACATTCTCTAAAACATGGTTATCTACCTGCCTTACCTACCATTAATGTTATATAATCCATTATATATCAATCCCCACAATGATTGCCATAAATATCTTACTAATGGCTATTTGAACATGTGTGCCATTCTTACTATTTATGAGGGTGCTCATTTTTTGAATTTTTATGATGTGTCACCTAGTAACACTAATACATAAATATCCCTTCTCTCTTTTTGAACTAAAAACTTCATACTTTTTGATTTTGAAGAGAGCATTAAGCAATTTTGTGTTAGGATCCTCTGTGAGTACAATTGATTACCTTTTATATATAAGCAACTAAACACAAAATTGAACCATAAGTAATAAGTAACTAGAAATTAGAAATAGCAAATAATAGGAGATACAAGAAACAACCAATTTGCATTAAACTCTTCCAGAATACAATGAATAAATCACACTCTTCCCACACCTCTTGGGTTTATAGTATTTCTCTCAAGAGTTCTCTCTCTCTCAATTACAACCACAACTCAATAACTGAGTTGTTATTCCCTAGCTTCAGCTGATCTCCTTGATCTTGCACCTTGTAGATCTAATTGACCTTGCTTACTTGCTTTCTTGGATAATTACAATACATACCCCCATGGGTCTCTTAAATAGGATCCAAGGCATATAATAATTAGACTTCCCAATTACAATAATTAGAAACATAGACTCAAGACTAAAATTAGTCTTTACATGAAAACACTCTGTCCGTCCTAAAATTAGAACAAATCTAATTATGGAAATGCATGCAAATGCACATGCATACACAGGTGACCAACACCAGTTGATGTTGGTCTACATATGATCGATGTTGGCTGATCCTTGACCGATGTCAATCAGATCTGATCCATGCCTGATTGATGTCGACGATACTGCCGATGTCGGTGACTATGTTAGTCCAACAACCTTTGCATGAACTCAATAGTGAAGATTTTAGCTCCATAACTTAACAATCTCCCACTTGGAGATAAATAGCTACACTTGTACCTGTACAGCAACATCCTCTGTCTTATTTCTGTGGCTTGTTTCTCTCTCTTCAAGTTCAATCTTGAAGACCAACAAAAGTTGAATGAAGATTCAACTTCTCCTTTGTTACTGGCTTTGTTAACATATCTGTAGGGTTCTTATCCATATGGATCTTTTTTAGCTTCAACTATCCATCCTCCAATACCTGTCAAATGAAGTGGTACCTAAGCTGTATATGTTTGGTTCTTAAATGAAAGGCTGAATTCTTTGACAAATGAATTGCACTTTGAGTATCACTATACAATTTGCATCTCTCCTACTCCTTTCCTAACTCTTCCATGAATCATGTCATCCATATCATTTCCTTGCTAGCCTCTGTGACTGCAATGTATTCTACCTCTGTGGTAGATAGGGCAACAACCTTTTGCAACTTTGAAATCTAGTTAACCGCCATTCCACCAATAGTGAACACATATCGTGTGGTGCTTCTCCTGCCATCTAAGTCACCTGCCATATTTGAATCTACATACCCATGTAGAGAAATGCTTGACCCTGCATAGCATAAATACCTACTATTGTTCCCTCTTAGATATCTAAGAATCCACTGAACTACTTTCCAGTGTTCCTTTCCTAGATTGGCCATAAACTTCTTGACAACTCCCACTGCTTGGGCAATATTAGGTCTAGTACATACCATTGTATACATTAAACTCCCAACTGCTGAAGCATATGGAACTTTGCTTATGTACTTAACCTCATCATGTGATTTAGGACACTGTTCTTTGCTCAACATGAAGTGTCCAGCCATAGGTGTGCTTACCGGTTTTGCATCCTACATATAGAACCTCTCCAACACCTTATTCACATAATCTTCTTGAGACAAAATCAACCTGTGATTTTTCCAATCTCTCTTAAAACTCATGCCAAGGATTTTCTTTGCTACTCCTAAATCCTTCATGGCAAATGTGTGAGCTAATTTTACCTTTAGCTCAGTAATTATTAGCATGTGTGAACCTACAACAAGCATATCATCCACATACAACAACAGGATAATATAACTACCATTATCCAATCTGGTAAAATAAACATAATGGTTAGATTGACATTTACTCAAGCCATGCTTTGTCATAAACCTGTCAAACCTTAAATACCAGTATCTTACAGCTTGTTTAAGACCATATAAGCTTTTCTTCAACCTGCACACAAGTTTCTCCTTACCTTTGACCTCAAAACCTTCCAACTGATCCATATATCTCTTCATCCAAATCTCCATGAAGAAACATTGTCTTAACATCAAGCTACTCAAGATGTAAATCCTCAATAGCAACTAAAGACAATACAGTCCGAATAGAAGTCATCTTTACTGCAGGAGAAAAAATCTCACCAAAATCAATACCTAGTTTCTGTGCAAATCCATTTACTACCAACCTGGCCTTATGTCTCATTTGTCTATTCTCTCCTTCCTTTAACCTATATACCCATTTGTTTTTTAGTTCTTTCTTTCTAGCTGGAAACTCAACCAAATCCCACATTTGGTTCTTTTCCAAGGAATCAATTTCCTCATTCATGCCATGCTCCCACTATTTCCTGGATTCTACCTGCATTGCCTCATCAAAACTTTTTGGTTCTCCACCATTAGTGAGTAACACATAGTATAAAGAAGGGGAATAACTAATTAGAGGTTTACTTACCCTTTCAGTCCTCTTTATGGGCATTTGAGACTCATTTATAGCTTGATGTCCACCCAAATTCTCTGTCAGTGACCAATCTTGGTCAACTCTTAGTCTATACTTGACCGACGTCGGTTCCACCTGATTGACCTAACCAACATTGATTACTACCTAATCGACATTGGTTCTTGCTTTACCATCGATGTCGGTTACCTGACTGATGTCAGTCTCTGTGTTTTCCTGTGAGTGATGATTTTTACCTACGAGCTCATTTTGGATCATTACCTCATCCAAATCAAGATTGCCCTACTCAGAATTATTTAGCCTCTTGAGATGATCACTGTACATCACCTTCTCATTGAAAACTACATCACAGCTTCTAATAATTTTGTTAGTTTCTAAATTTCACAACTAGAATTTGAAATCTCCAAAGCCATAACCAATGAAAGTGCACAGCATAGATTTAGCATCTAGCTTCTTTCTATTTTTTTATCAACGTACACAAAACCTTCATAACCAAAAACTCTAAGAAATGAAAGATCTACCTTTTTACCTATCCAAGCCTCTTCTAGAATTCGACCATCTAGAGAAGTAGAAGGTCCTCTGTTAATCAAGTAAACTGTAGTATCTACAACTTTTACCTAAAACTTTAAGGGCAAACTAGCATGCAAACTCATACTCTATGCACACTCCATTATTGTTCTATTCATCCTTTCAGCAACTCCATTTTGCTGAGGTGTCCTTGGAACCATCTTTTCCCTACGTATTCCACTCATAGAATAGTAACTATTGAATTTATTGTTGCAGTACTCACCACCATTATCAGATCTAATGCACTTTAATCTCAAACCTCTTTCATTCTCAACCAAAGCTTTCCATTTCTTAAATGTGTCAAAAACATTAGATTTCCTTTTTATGCAATAAACCCATACCTTTCTTATAGCATCATCAATGAAAGAAACATAATATTGTGATACTCCAATAAAAGCTACCTAAGCTGGTCCCCACACGTCTGTGTGAACAAGCTCCAACTTGTGCTCCTTCTTTGTTGACCCAGTCTTGAGAAACCTCACTTTCTTCTGTTTCCCAAAAATACAGTGCTCACAAAAATCTAGATCTATGCTTTTCAAATCTGAAAGAATACCTTTTGACTTAAGAACATTCATTCCCTTCTCACTCATGTGACCAAGCCTATAGTGCCACATCTTTGTATCTACATCTAAAGTAGATAAAATACAAGGAAAATAATCAGTATCACAAGTAGATAGATAAAGTGTACCTACTCTCTTACCTCTTGCTAATACAAGTGCACCCTTAGTAACTTTCCAAGATTCCACTATGAGAGTTACTATGCATCCCTCATCACCTACCTTTTTTGTAGAATTCAGATTCCTCTTCAAGATAGGTACATGCATGACATCTTTCAACACCCATGTGTTGCCATTCTACAATTTCATCTACACTTTTCCTTTGCCAATAATTTGACAAGGCTCACCATCCCCTAAATAAACTTTTCCAAAATCTCCATGGACATAATCATTGAAAAATTCTCTATTTGGGGTTGCATGGAAAGAAGCACCAAAATCTAAAACCCATGATTCTACTTGACTATTCAAAGAAAATATAAGAGCATCCTGTGCAACAATACCTACAATGTTTGCTTCCTTATTACCTTCTTACTAATTTTATTTGTTATCCTTCAACCAACAGTCTTTCTTTGCATGCCCTTTCTTTCCACAATTCCAGTAGATTATACCTCCATTTTTGGATTTGGATCTCCTTCCCATCTTTGACCTTGATTTCCTTTGCTTGCCCTTCTCTCTTTTCCTTCCCCTGCTTTCAATACTTAAAGCATTACCTGATGCTTCCCTTATGCTTTTCCTATGAATTTCTTCATTCAAGATTACACTAATAACATCTTCAACTTTCAAGATATTTGAAGTAGATGCAGTATTGCTAACTTCCATTACCAAGCTATGCCAACTTTTAGGTAAAGAGCATAAGATTAAGAGAGCCTTAATTTCATCATCAAAAACTATTTTTATTGAATTTAACTGATTTACAATTTCATGAAAATCATTAAGATGACTATATACAGATCCACCTTCCTGCATTTGCAAACTAAATAATTGCTTCATAGGATATACCTTATTCAAAGCTGAGAGTATTTCATATAAGTTTGCCAGAGTATCCATTAACTCTACCATTGTCTTTACCTGTGATAAATTAGAAATCACAGAAGATGCCAGGCTCAACCTTATAGATCCAAAAGCCTTTCTATTAAGAACATTCCATTCTTCATCTTGCATATCTGTGGGCTTGCTTGCAATCCCACCCAACGGTAAGTATAGATCTTTCTGATATAGATAATCTTCTATCTGCATCCTCCATAATTGATAATTCTTGCCATTGAATTTCTCCATTCTTAGTTTACTTTCTTCTGCCATTGCTTTGCTCCCACTCAAACAAAAACCCCTGTGAGTGAACCTATAATCAACAAACACTAACCCACTCGACCACTTGTTAGTGAACCTAGCTCTGATACCAATATTAGGATCCTCTATGAGTATAATTGATTACCTTTTATATATAAGCAACTAAACACAAAATTGAACCAGAAGTAATAAGTAACTAGAAATCAGAAATAACAAATAATAAGAGATACAAGAAACAATCAATATTGCATTAAACTCTTCCAGAATACAATGAATAAATCACACTCTTCCCACACCTCTTGGGTGTATAGTGTTTCTCTCAAGAGTTCTCTCTCTCTCAATTACAACCACAACTCAATAACTGAGTTGTTATTCCCTAGCTTCAGTTGATCTCCTTGATCTTGCACCTTGCAGATCTAATTGACCTTGCTTACTTTCTTTCTTGGATAATTACAATACATGCCCCCATGGGTCTCTTAAATAGGATCCAAGGCATACAATAATTAGACTTCCCAATTACAATAATTAGAAACATAGACTCAAGACTAAAATTAGTCTTTACATGCAAACACTCTGTCTGTCCTAAAATTAGAACAAATCTAATTCTAGAAACGCATGCAAACACACACACACACACACAGGTGACTAACGCCGGTTGTTGTCGATCTGCATATGACCGATGTTGGCTAATCCCTGATTGATGTCAGTCAGATCTGATCCACGCCTGACCGATGTCGGTGATACTGCTAATGTCGATGACTGTGTTAGTCCAGCAACCTTTGCATGAACTCAATAGTGAAGCTTTTAGCTCCATAACTTAACATTTTGAGAAGAGAAAGGGAGAATTTACAAATTTAATGAGGCTGTAACCATTAGTTCAATCTTATGAGCAATGATAGAGAAGCATTATTGGAGTAGATAGAGATATGGAGGCCTCTACATACTCATTGAGTGGTAGACACTCCTTGAAGTAGAGATCCCATAGATAAAATAGTGGTGGAGATCCTCCCCCTAAACATGCCAAAATTAAATCCTATGCTTTAACCCATACTCAGGTAAGGAAGAAGGTACCAAAAACCTAGCTGACAACCAAGGGACCATGCAAAGACTAGGATTTGGTAATTGACTTCATGGGTGAAATTTTTGAGCTAAAGTTAGCCAAAAATCCCAATAATTTTAGGGAGGGTGCACATGATCAAATGATGGATAGAGTCAACTAGGATTATGGATTATTTAGATACAAGATGTGGGACTATACCTTGGCATAACACATAGTGTCATATGTACACCCATGCACTAAGATTATCTATCTTTATGTAGAGAGATAATACACTGACACCAAAGTGATCAACAATAATGTCTATCTAAGGGTGAGGATTGATGTAGACCACATCAAGGAAATGATTTAGATTAAATATAGTATAAAGGGCATTATCTATAACATAGAGAGTCTCCATAATGTCTAGGATTCCTTAGGGAATATTATCGCATGCTTCCTTAGATCTCTCCTCAAAGAAGAGGTCATGGAGATGCCTCCTTTGCCTTTAACCCTATTAAACTTCCCAACATAGAAGTTGAATGATACCCTATCCATGTTGGATTTCATCTTGGGCATGGATGCCAATGATAATGTCAATGACATCTATTTGGGAATTCTCTACTTTATAATTGTGGCCAAGAAGGGGTGGGATTTTAATATGGACTTCATTAAAGCCATCACCTCCACCATGAGGATTGAGCTAGAGAATTACTCATCAATGATAACCTTCAAGTAATCATTATTCCTTATATATTTAATGTTATATAAGAATTCCTAGTTCTTTTCTATGTACCTTTAGCTTAACACTTTAATATAGAGGTTTTTACCCACATAGTAGCTCTAGCTCTATCACTATATAAAATCATGTCCTATCAAAGACTAGGGATTACTATGAATTCTTAGAGTAGTTCATTTCTCCAATTATCATGGACCTCAGTCATCATGCTATCACCTCCCAAATGACATATTGAAAACCAACCTAGCTCACAAGAAGTAAAGTTACTATTGACTAGTTCTGGGGAGCTCAATTTTCATTCATTAGAGCATAGAGATTTGATGGAGAGACCTTCTAACTTCCTCATACAATCATTGATATAATCCTTAGTCTAAAATTGGATCACCAACTTGATATATTGGACTTCATCTATGGGGTTGGTAAGAAGAAAAAAGGGGTATATGATATCCCTTTCTCAAGAGATAGAATCATAGTGCAAAAAAGGCACCAAAGATGCCTCCTCATGATGAAGTTATAAAAGCTTGGCCTTGATTTGATAACCAACCAATGGGAATATGATATGATAGGATACATATCCAACCTAAAGACTTCAACCATTAAGCATCACCCCCATCCCTACCTAGAGGAAATAAAGTCAACTATGGAGGACATTCCTCAAAATTATGTAGACTTAATTCAAATGTCAAAGGACATCCTTAAACCATGGGAATATTTTTATGCCAAGGTCCAAAGTTACAACTTGATGAAGAAATTATTGAAAAGGATGAAATAACAACTCACCCAAATGGATTGAAGTGTAGAGAAGAAAGTTTCCTTCACCAAATATAGATTTGAAATCAACAAGCCAACCAAAATCTTGTACAAGACTAGGATGAGAAGCTAGAGAATCTCTAAGATGAGTTGTACCTAGAATAGGTCATATATGAAGAGGAATCCACTCCTAAAATTGTAGTGACAGGAGATAAAGAAGAAAAATAAGACACTCCTAGAGAGGAGATAGGGGACTCATCCCCAGAGAAGCAGGTAGTATAATTAAAGGTCTTGACCACCTAGGCACCTTCAACATGGCTACCTCTCCTATTTTCTTATCACATAGCCATGTATCAATATTAGGATCCCTTCGAGCACCTCACAACTATCTCCTCCTAGCTTAATCATATTGAGGCACCCATTTATAGCCCTCCATTAACTCCTCCCTAAAATAAGATCCACTTTGTAGATCCCATTCTTTCCACTTTCACTTCCTTCTCTACTAACCCATCCCCCTCTATAGTCATGTTACTAGTTATGGCATCATCTACTACCCAACCAAGTGCTTCAGCTCCCTTTGTCACTTCATCACCTACTTTGGTGGTCCCACTATAGGTTGTGACACCTCCCACTACTCAACCTAACACCACCTTGGCTAAAATCTTCTCTTCATCCACTTATCCTTCCATGAGATCCAGCCCTTTCTCTTCTACTATCTTTATTTCTTCCCATATGCCTTTCCTTACTTCCCCACCTTCATCATCCACCTCATCTTCCCTCATGATGCAGTCCCCATTTTCCCCACCCTATAGACTCCCACCTTTTTCCCCTTTAACCCTTACCATTCATTCACTCACTTTTATAGGAGCAAGGTCCACTAATTTATAGTAATAATTGGATATTCCATTCATGATTCCATAGGGAAACTCCTTTATGGGATAAATCATTCAAGTATTAAACCAATTTCAATAGTAAGTGGTTATAGAAAGGGTGGCCCAAAAGGCCCAAATAGAGAAGAAAAGGGGAAAACAATCCAAGGAAAGTTTCCAAGCTCACATGTGGTAATTTTATAACCCTATGTAGCAATCTCTCATGGTTGCTCACCTAACCCCCCAAGTGGTCAAGCTCCTTAAATAGATGCAATTGGGGGACTACTCTATGGAAAAAACATTAGTCAATTAGAACCCATTGACAAGGTTAAGCTCATGGAAAAAACATAGCAGTCCATGACTATAGACTATGTTAAGGTGGCCCATTATTTAGAGAAGACCCAAATGAAGGAAGAAGAGTGGGTACCCTTGTAGGTGGCCCTTCAAAAGTTATAGTTAGCTACTTCCTCCCCTTTATTTTTGTAGTTTTGTTTTGACCATTCTAAATACCAGATATTTTGGGTTCTTCTACCCATAGGTGGATTCCAAAATGAGTTACCAAGAATTATGGATCAATAATCCATATTTGATATTAAATAGCAGTCCATCTCTTTCTTTGGGCTCTCTAATTGGATACATAGTTTCATTGACACCTTATGGTAGACCCCCTTTTGGGCCTTCTTTCTTTGGGCCCCTTTTCTCATTTTACCTAAGTCACAAAATTCATTTACTTTCAACACTTGGTAGCATAATGCTCATCCAACTTGAGAAGACTTTCTTTTTACTCAGGTGGAGTGCAAGCTTAAAACGTGATGGCCCCACACTCTCTAAATATTTTTCATTTTGAGTTAGGGATCCAAGTAGTGCCATTAACTAATGAAAATAAGGATGGGCCCCACTAAATGGTTTATAAAAGGGTGATGTGTTGTTAGATATGTGACACCCTCACACTTATTTTGAGTGAGGGAATAACTAGCTTTCTCTGGAGGAGCACGATCTCAACACGTGGTACCCCCACACTTAACCTTACCAAAGAAGGCCCCAACCTCTTCAAAGAAGCACTAGTCATATGCATGTCACCTTCACACTCACCCAAGATTAGTTTTGGTTTGAAAATGTGTAAAAGAGCACCATTAGATGATGGTATGGGTCACCTTTTTTAGTAGAGCTTTTGATTTTTGAGAGGGCCAAAGTTGTTGAGTGTAACATAGGTAGGACATCTTTAGGAGCATACATGTGGCACCACCCCACTTCTCCCAAGCATAGTGATCACAATAAAATAATGTAATTAAATCATATCTAAGATCTAGAGGCCATCCACACTCATGATCTTGAGACTTCCTTTCAGTTTAAATGATGTTATCATGAGCAAAAGAGAGAATCTCTAGGTATCTCTCCTCTAGACATTCACATAGCCTATTTATTCATAGATCTTTCCTATTGAAAAATGGGTTTGATGATCATTTTGTTTTTTTATTCTCATTTTTAAAACCATTATAATATACTAGGATAATAGAAACAAGCATTTTCTTATTCTAAAACCTTAGCAGGTTCACCTCATAAATGTTAGTGAATGCTTTGTATCTACCTGTTGTGACCTTTTGTATTATGTTCCCCATATATCAATGAAGAGGATGTGATGTTCTATGTTAATTTGGACTAGAAAATTATCTCTATCTACTATTTCTATTCTTATTCTTTGAAAGTGTAGATATTTACCCACATTATAGATCTTAATTTATGCTTCATGCTCCTTTATGGTCTATAGTGCTAAAGGTTTATGTTATTCTATGCAAGTATTGATAAATGTTTCAAACCTCTTAACATATCAACTTAGACTAGATTTTCCTTTCATGTTATTAGTTTACTTTATTCTATCCCTTTTCACCCCCAAATTAGAATGAAGATCCAACTTCCAAAATCTTGGAGGTTTCTTTACAAACCACACTCAGTTCCATGTCTATAAAGCTTCCCATAAAATTTGTTAAACTTGACGCAAGAGTTTTAGGTATCAATAGGTTAAATATTATTAGTAATTGGTAAATAGGTTAGAGTAATTATAAAAATGGTATAATAGGCATTATCTAATGGAGGTGTTAGAATTTGTTTATCGAAAGAGATAAGGTCCTCTTAATCCAATTCTATTAGGTGAGTTGGGGAAGAATCTTGGATTAAAAGAAGTGTGAGATGATTGGCGCTTATGGGTAGGATGAGAATCAATGAAGGAAACTACCCTTCACATATTAGTCATGTTGACCACATTCTCTTTAGTATTTGGGTCTATAATAATTTAAACATTATTGGTGGAAGGAGTAGGCTTATCATTATTATCTTGATGGTCTGGAAGAGGATCTTTAAAATTAGCTAGATGAGCATTAGCTTGATTTAAAGATTGATTTTTACGTTATGTTTCATTATTTTTAAAGTTAATTTCATAGTCTTGTTGATGTTTACAAATGAGGGAATCATGATAAAAATTTTACCAAGGAAATCCATAGCTAAGTTATGCAATTGCATACAAGTCTTATGAGAGTGACCTCAACTAGCATAAAACCAACATAATTTATTTGGATCGTACCATGATTTCATAGGGTGAGTGGGATCAAGATCTTGTGGAAGAGGCCTTGGTAGATGATTTTGGAGTTATGCTAAGGATAATGGCTTATGACCATTGATGTTTTTTATTAGATAAAATTGAGGATGAGGGGTGTGTTTTAAAGGGGAAGCTTATTTTAGAGAAAGGTTAAGATAAATATCTTGAATATTATGAATGAAATTATAAGAATAAATGACACCATCATTAGTAGCATGATTATTTTTATTTTATATGAGTATTTGGGTGCCCATAAGAAGTTGGGATGGATTTAATTAATGCATGATAATATATTGGCACTTGACTTGGTTAAGAGCATCTTCCAAAGTTTATGGAGAGAGAGTCCTAACTTGGTATTTCAACTTAGGATAAAGATCATCGGTGAATATATGAAAGAGGTTATCATTTACCACATTATGTTCACACTTATGAAACAAGGTATTCTAATATTTGATGAAAGATTATGTGATTTATATCTCAAGTTTCTTGTGATTAATAAAATGATCCAAGGTATTTTTAGGGAGGTCATTAGTTTGAAACTCTTGTACTATATCATTAACTATATCTTCCAAACTAGTGATGGAATGAGATGATTTGGTTATACCAATCTAAATCATCTCTAGAGAGGTTTCTCACTAATATCTTGTTAGTGTCAAAAGTATTTAACTTGACCTAATCTTTGTATATATTTACAAAGGTTTTTAAGTGTAAGGTAGGATCAGTTATCCTTTTGTAACTAATGGTATGGGTGATACCTCCTATATTTATGTTTGCAATTTGAGTTTGAAGAGGTTCATTTTGAAGATGTTTAATTATTTTTAAAAAAATAGGTGGTTAAGTAATAAGGTTTCCATGGGAATCCCTAAGGGAGTATGGGGGTAATTTTGAGTGTGTGATCCCAATGGAACCTATTGAAGGTGATTTTATAGATTAATAAAGTGATTATACATTTGTATCATTTAGTTAGAATTATTAGCTTGGAAAGAACTCATTTGGTTAAGAGTTTAAAATAAAATTTAGTGGGTTTTATTGGTGTTATTATTAGTGTACATATAATGTGAAGCATTAGCATTGGTATTAGTGTCTTGGGTACCATTGTGATTAGTGATATGTGCAACACTAGTGGATTGAGATGCATTGGTAGAAAAGGATGCACTCGTGGCATGATTAGCATGTGTTTTGAAAATTGTACTAGTAGAGGAGTTATAATAAAAATAATCACTAATGACATGATTATAATTAGGATAAAATGATGCACTAGTGGAGGGATTGAGAAGAGCGTGTCTTGGAAAAGTCCCACTAGATGTTGAATATACTAAGTTAGTATAGATAATTATCATGGAGATATAATAAATCAAGGAAGAATAGGCCATAGTATGAGGAGTCAAAAGATAAGGAAGAGGTTGAGAAGTAAAGAAGTTATTTCCCCCAAATCTAGTGAGAATGTGGGGGGAGGTGAATGGATTTCTTATTTTTAACCACTTATCATAAGGTTGTAAATAGTGGAAGGGTCTTTTCCTTGATATTGAGGAAATTCATTTATGAAGAAAATCATTTTTAGAGTATAATCTAATTTAGGTTAATCTTATAAGGATAATAGATGGTTATGAATTGAGGATGAATTAGGAAGAGACATGTAATTGGTAGTGCAAGTAGATACATGCACATTACTTTCATCTAAAGTGAAAGCCACAAGCTATTTATGGGGAAACTTATTTAGATTAGTAAAATTCATCATATATTTTTGTTTCAACTTTATTTTGTCTTCAAACAATAAGTTCATGGTAGGAGAAAAAGGCCAAGAAGGATTAATATGATGTAAAGACAAAGTTAAAAAAAAGATACAAAGTCAAACTAGTTGACTATGTTTTGTAACCCAACAAATAAGTAAAAATACATAATCCTTTAGTTTGATTGTGTATTGTAGATAGGAAATCTAATCAATTCAATAAGGATACACATTCATGCAGATCAATTATGTATTATTGAATAGAGAGCTAAATAGGAGGGTAATAAGACATGGTCATGTAGATAGATTGTGTATTGTTGGAAAGAAGGTGAAACATAGTCTATAAGAGACTATATCAACTAAAATTATAGTGTTATCTAATACGGGGAAAATGTAAAGTTAGTTTGGAAAAAGAATGAAAACAAACACACAAATAATTGGATCAATGTGATTGATCCAATTGGGGTACACAATACAAACCTTACACCAACCCTATCCAATGTAAGTTTTACAATACAACATATAATGAATAAAGATAAATCAATCAACTAAAAATAAAATTCTAATTATTTGGTCACCCTAAGTGTTATCATATTATTATAAATTTTTGATTTTAATGTGATAGGAAAGTTGGTTGAAATAGGGAACTAGAAAGTAGTCTAAAGTTGGTTTCAGGACATTTGGGCTAAAATGGATCTATATTGGTAATGATATTGACTTTGTATTAGGTCCTACCCCCTCAATTAACAATCCCATTGTGATAAGGGTGTCCGGTGTGTTGCCAATATATATATATATATATATATATATATATATATATATATATATATATATATATATATATATATATATATATATATATATATATATATATATATATATATATATATATATATATATATAATTAACCACGTATGTATACTTGGCCAAAAAACCAAGTCAACTTCCCCCTTGGTCATGAAATCCAAGTAGGTAGGCCTTGGGAAGATAAATATTTAAATGCATTTTGAATGTTAAGTGATTTGGTAGTGTGTGAAAAATAGTAAAATAGTGTAAATAAAATGGTAATTTGAAAAACCACCTATTTAAACTATGTGAGTTACTTTAAGCATACAAACGAATAAAAAGGAAATGTGAATTAATTATTAGTAAATAAATGTTAATTCCTTAATTAATAATAGTATAGAATTAGTTTAAGTGAAACTCTATGTAAATATTGTGTAATAGAGTCAAGTGGGTCACTACTATTCTATGAAGTCAAGGTCTTTAATAAAAGAGTTAAACAGGTCAACTATGTCTCTTAGATAGAAGGATGACTATAGAACTAAGTCGAGCAACTCAACCTAGTTAATTGTAGGGTTATAGTTTTAAAGAATACTAACTTGTGAAAAAATAGAAAAAAAATAAGTATCAAAATGATAGAGAGAGAAAATAAGGTAACCTTGGTGGGCTTGAATATGATTTAGATTGCAAATTTTTATGATGTAATACTTTAGTTATTTTCAAATTCTACAAACTAGGTCGACTAGATTGACCAAGTTCTACAAAATCCTATATGCTAAAAAAGAATAATGAATAGGTTCAATCTATTAGATAGCATTATTTGACATGTATGTTGGTAGAATAAATTAATAGACATAGTTTAACTATTTGATAGTTTATGCTAATTTATAATTGAATAAGAATACTATGTTGAAATTCTCGATCTAGTAACCTATAGTTTATGAAGACCTACATAAATATAATAGAGTCATTTTGAAGTGATTGTGTGTTAAACATGTGAAAAAAATTTAAAAAACATCAAATGGATTGATACAGTACATTAAATATTTAAAAATATAATAAAATGATAAAAATGATGATGTGAAATAAAACTTGCAAGGGTTAGATTCACATCAGGTTCACCAAAATGTATGCAAATGAAAATGAAATTGATCTCTAAATTAATCCTAGCTTAGAGAAGATAAATCCTAATTACACTTATGATTATAGATACATTATATATTCAAGGTCTAACCAAGATGGATTTGATAGACCTAAATAACGGATCTCTTACCATAATAAAATCACTATGAAGGATTTCAAAGCCTCTAGTCAAGCAAGACTATGAAATAACACTAACTAGGTCCTACACTTTCATATTCACTAAACTAATAACAAGTCTAATATAGTGCTCACCAAATATTTTGGAACAAAGTGGGGGTAATAAACATAAAAAATTAAACATGCATCAAAGACATAGACTCATGTCAATGTATATAAAATCCTAATGCATGGGAGATAAGTACAAATGCATATCTATATATTCTTACAAATAAGGAATACTTACCTTTGAAGGTGAGCCCACTAAGCCTCAATATTTTCCTTGGCCAAGGTGATTTACAAGAGATTGTTTTTGTATGTAAGGATAATAAGGATAAATCAAATCAAGGCTATACAACTTAGAAACACTAAGATACACCCCTCAAGTAGAATGGTGAATAAGCATATGCATAATATATATCTATTCTTCTTCTCTTATTTAACAATGATGAAATGAATGTGTTTATATAGTTGAATCTAACCCTAGTCCTTTATAAAAGTTTAGCTAATAAGGTCTACCCAATCAACTTTGTATCATTATTGACAAAATAAGATTAGGACCTGGTCTAGGTTGGCCAAGGGCTTACCTAGACCCTAAATTATTTTTGTCAATTACACTATAGGGTTGATGGGTTCGACAATGTATCATAAACCTTCTAAAAGGATTTTAGGCTAGGGAAGGGATGATGAAGGTGGAAACTAACTAGAGAAAGGTACAAAATAGGAATCAAAGCTTAGGGAAATATTTTTAGGAGATGGTTGTATAGGTAACAAGTGGTAGTATAGGGACAATAATCCTAAAAAGCACCAATGGTTTGCCCACCCCTTTTTTGATACACCCCTTATGATGTGAACTTAGAGAGATTGAGACTTGATGGGTTCTTAGAAGATATAAAGCATTAGTAATTTGATAAATATTGAAAATATTATGTGTATATAGAGAGATACTATACAAGGATACACACACATTCATTCCCTTGGTAATAAGTAACATCTATCTACTAAGTAAATAAATGAAATAGTATAGGGTATAGACACTATAAATTTACACTGATTTATTCTGAATAAATGTATCTTATCCCTTCCCTACCTTTTTTATGCTCGCTAATATATTTTTACCATTTAACATATAACATTGTGTAATTAATGTAGTTAATTACCATTTTACCTTGGTAATTAGTTAATCATCCATAAATCTATTAAAATCTCTCCAAGCTTATTAGGGGTAAGTTGTTTTAACCTCCTTAACAACCTCTCCATACTCTAGCTCCATTAAAAATCAATTTGGACTAATTTTAATCCATAATCTTGAGTTATTCGAACCAATAAATTAAACTTGGACCAAATCAATAATGATCCAATAATCGTTATCGATCATGTTAGTATTAACATCAATTTATAGTCAGTCTAGCCGTGGGATGAGGGATCCTAATTTTTTCACACCAAAAATTTGATAAAATCCCCTTGGAGCACTATGGAAGATATCCACCCCTATTTCATCCTATACATACTCTATCCAAATCCAAGCACATTCCTACCAATGAGACATTCTTTGCAACACATGAATCATTTCTAGAGGTAAGTATGTTATGTGTTTGAATTGTTTTTAATTATTACATGGTCTATTTATATTCTATTTACTATGATAAATCTATTATGGTCTATTTTATAATTTTTTAGATCCCTCTTTAGGGCCCATCCCGAGTTTTCATCACCCATTGTGAGGATTGACCATGATTCCTTTTGGATCGACATTGATTACCTAATCAATACCAATTATGAGACAATCAACATTAATACTTGTATTTTTTTTCTACAACCTGAGATTAGATTATCAATCTTAAGTGTTTCCAATTTACTATTTATAAGTCTTAAAATCATGTATTGTTATCTTTAGATGACCTTTCCTAGTGATATACATGATGTGGTTTCAATTCTTGAATTACCCATAGTTCCTCACTCATTATTCACCAATCAAAGTGACATATCTTGCAAGTTAGGAATTTGCATGATTATTTTTTCCCCAACTCTAGAATCCATCATCAAGAAACTAGAAGTAATTCAAGAACAAGAAGACTTATCCATAACATATTAAAGTGAACACTTTGATAATATCTATGCAGTAGATTTATTTTTTTCATTTCAATTTCTTAATCTTATCACATGCTTTATTATAATCTATCTCATTATATTACCCACTTGATTGCATTAAATAGTGGACTGACATCCCTCTAGGGAATTATATCACTTCATAAAACTAATCTTGTATCAAGCATTCCACCCATCTATCTTATTAATCTAATCTTATCCAAGTTATTTTCTGTGTGTAGGTAGTCCTTCCTAGCCAAAAAATATTTCCCACCTTGTTGTATTGATGGTGTGCATCCCCCATTATAGGTATTCTTAGTTAAACCCTATATCATTTCTATTTATATAAGTAAATTTTATTAAGAAAAATGAACCAAAAAAATACTAAAACATTCTATCACACCCAATGGGACCCTTAAGGTCTCATTGTTTTTGTTGTTTTTCATTGTGAAATTGTTCACTAGTTACATTTTCTTGATTGTTTGCTTTCATTCAACAAATAAAAATAAAAAATATATTACTTTTCCTTTTAAAATGTTTAAAAATAATTGCATTCATCCTTTACTTGTTTAGATAATTCATGTATAATAATCTAGGAGGATCAATATATCATAGTAATCATACTTTATCACACATAATCTTAAAACAAGCATTGAGATATTTTCCTACATAAAGTGAACCCACTTGGATTTCATCACCAAGGGTAAAATCAAATCAATGTACCAATCGAGTCTAAAAATTCTGGCAAGAAGTATAAATGCTAAACACCTAACACCCTTATCACTATAGTGTGTGAAGTGAGGGGGTAGGCCCCAATACCAAGCCACATACTTTCTTCTAACATAAAATTAGGCCTTAACATACCTAAATGTATATAAATGTTCCAATGCTTAAACAAAACCCAAAACCATATTTATATTACCATTTATTATTAACCTTATTTCCCCTTTTCCTTACCAAATTCTAAATTTAGTTTCTTAAAAAAGTAAAATATTTTAGGTATGTTTAGTAGTGTGTGTGCTTGTTTCCACTAAAACAAGATAATCAAAGAATATTGTGTGATTTTTCATTTCATTTCTTCATTTATTTTTAGTGATACATGGTTTTGATGTGACAACAATCACTAAAAAATTGAATCCCTAACCTCATCCTCATCCATAGAGAACACCCCAAGTCCTCCTACCTCTCCTGAGTCTATGGGGAAGGGTATTCCCTAGTTATATACATACGGAGATTATGAATTTTCTAGAATATTTGATAATAATCCAATTATCCTTAATCATTACCTTAGTACTTGAGCTATACATATTCCACTTTCCCCTCCAATATAACCTTCTGGGAATGTTTTTGTCATGCTCCTAGAGTGACATGAAGTGCTCATTGTAGTCATGGTTTCCTCTCTCAACAACCCTCCTCTAATAGGTTATGATATTAACACATCATAATCTTTAAATAATACACCCCTAGTAGTATCTAGTAGTCCATATCTAACTAACACCTAAGCCTAAAATATTACTACACCTCAGCTTACAATTATTCTACCTCTCACTACTTCACCTCAAGACTTATTAATTTCAATCCTTACAACTCTCCCATCTATCCAAATTAGCATTAATTAAAATCCTCAAAACTAACCTTTATAACAAGTTCCCTTAAGTTAAATTCCTTAGCAATACATCTCATTGACTACTCAATAGATAAATCCCTTAGACCCACTTACCTTTACTCATCCCCATAACAAAATATACCCTTGAAAGCCCTACAGTATGTGTTTTCATCCCAACCTATTATGGTCACTTCTATTGGTTACCCTTTGTCACAGCCCTTTTCCACTCCATTCCATACCTATCAACACTCATAACAAAATGTCTTAGGGTTTATTCCTCAATATAATACCTAGCCTAGCCTTATGAACATCTTTATGAATAGGATGTAAATTTTATAAGCCTCTACCTTTGGGTAGAAAAATATACTCACATATGAGAAAATTTGTAATGGACCCATTAATCTAGATATCCCTATTAGACCATACCCCTTGTAGTGGGAACATCAAAACTCTATGAAATTTCAAAATAAGGAATGTCCTCAGTAACACATTAGAGTGTTTATACATGCTTGTTAACTCATAGTTCATGAAGATACTCTCCTCTTCAGGACATTTCCCATGTCGTTAGTTGGCCAATCTTTAGATTGGTATAGCTCTATCCCTCAACACTCCTTTTTATTTTTTGGTCAAATGGAACAAATCATTTTAGAACACTTTTCCATTAACATCACAAGGAAAGTGACCATAACCGACCACTATTCCATTAGAAAATTGAATGATGAATCTATTGCTTATTTTATGGCTAGATGGTGAAGTCTTATAAACTAACTTAATTTCTTCCTTCCTCAACTAGAATTAATCAAATTATTTATGAGATTGGGTGCTAAGGATATCTCATCAATGTTACAATTTCAATCCTTCAAGACTTTTGATGAGGCCTTTTCCATGGCTTGTAAACCAAAAATTCAACATTTAAAGGAAGGAAAGGGAAAGTTATGTAATAATAACTTCAAAACCAATCCCTCCAAAGGAACTAATAATACCAAAACTAAAATCACTACTAATTGTTTGGTCTTTGAATAAACACCTCCATAGATAAAGGTCCAATACAAACCCTCCACCTCCAAAATGTAATCATAAAAACTTTTAACATAATTTCTTCCTAGATAGTACACACCCTTAGGGAAATTTTATGCTTATATTATTAAACTTCTTCCAATTAGACCTCTTGTTGAGTCTCACCAAAAGCCTAGTTCATTCAAATAAAATAACTTCTAGAACTACCATCGTGTACCAGGTCATTATGTCAATAAGTGTTGATACTTCAATGGTATAGTTCAAAACCTTATTGACCAAGGAGAATTACAATTATATAATCCTAATGCTCCTCCTAATCAATCCATAGATATATTTAGGCAATTATTCCCCAACTATCCCTCTACATCTAATTCCTTATAAGAAAACTCAAGATGCACTATAGATCATGAGACCCATGTGATAAGTATGAACCATGATCAGCTTCTACCTAAAGAGGCTAGTAGTGCTTCTAAATCACCTTCCAAAATAACTAAAATTATATATCTCCTTATAGGAGATGTTTTTGAACCATCTGAATCAGTTAGATCTATTCCTAATACTCACTCAAGTTTTTTGGATCTCATTATTTAGGATCTTCTTGAGGAAACATTACCTAAATACTTTCAAGACAATCAACTAAAAATAAAGGAGGGAAAATCTATAAAATAGGATAGTTGTATGGAAATTCCAGAAGATATGCATACTAATTATTTAGTCACTATTTCACCTTCACATAACATACCCATCACTTTTAACTTACTCCCTCCTAAAAGGACTATTACATTACCTCAACCAACTCCAAAACCAACTTCCCTTATAGCTAAGGATGAGCTAAATATTGTAAAGAGAGAAATTATGGGAAATGTTTTAGGAAGTGGAAATAAAAACCTTGGAGAGTCACAAGGAAAATCCTTACAACATCCACCCATAATAATTCAACTACCTAAATAAGATGTTCCTAAAACTTCTAAACATATTCAAAAATGAAAAATGGTTCTTCAACTAATTTAATCTAGATCATCCATATTAGGACCTCATTCTTTAGTGAGACCAAAACCCACCATTATGAAAACCTCTTCTAAGAAGCATATACTAGTATAAATGGGTATTTCTATATTAATAATTCCAATACAGAATCCCTTAAATACTTACTACCCTAAAAAACTAGGTGTAAGGTCTTATCCCAAACATAAAGTACATTCTATAGGAAATATTTGAATAATTAGTGTGGAGAATCAAGACCCAAAAGTAAATGCTACCTCTATGTTAATGATTCAAAAGGTCAAAAACCCCAACCAAGATCCTTATAGGGGACTTACTCTAAGATTCTAATTCAACTCCTTCAAACTTCCCTTATCACCCTACCACCCATAAAACCTATTAACCCCCATACTAAAAAACTCACATGGTATCAGGAAAGGAAGAAATGCATTTACTATCGAATAGTAGGACATGATATAGAAAGTTTTAATGCACTAAAAATTATAGTTAAAAAGTATTAAAAGAGGATGATATTTTATTGGAATAATTTGGTCATGATTATACTCATACTCAAACTATTAGATTCGTGACCACTCTAGGAACTATCATATTATTAAAGGGGTCAAAATGAATTTCAAAAGAAGATAAAACCTATGATAAAACTCAATATCAACCCCTCTTAAACCATATATACTTGGATGATTTTGAAAACATGATAAACCCACCATTGTTTCAAATAAACACATTACACATAGCCATATGATTACATACCTAGGGTCATAAGACCAAAAATCCTAATAAGTCTAAGGTGACTATTGTAAAATTTCCTACTTCTTCCATAGATAGTCCTACAATGCCCGTGTTGAAACATAAAATTTCTATTCTATGAAAGGCATAAGATAAGAATGCTTTGGAGTTGATATAGATATTATTTATAAAACAATTCCATCAACTCCTCATCAAGATGTCTTTATATGAACTTGTCCAAAACTCTCCACAACATCACAAGGATATGATAGAGGTTGTAGATGACTTTTGAGATCTATGTATTAAATCATGTAATTCAATCAACCCAAATAAGCAACTACCTATTTATAGTCTAGATCTATTAAGATCAAATGTAATGGATGAATAAAACCAATTCAAAATATTATTAGAATCCTAAAGATAAGTACTCTACACCATGATCAAATAAGAAAAATAAAAAGAGATTGAGATTGGATTGATATACCTTGACTTAGATTTGTGACATTATGATAGCATGATAAGGATTTTTTATGAAGGATTCAATGACTAAATGGGCATGGAGAAGTTAGATAGCTACTTATTGGCCTTCCATGAAGGAGAGGAATTATTTAAAAATAAAGAGGAGGGAAAGATCTATGATGAAGATTTGAATTTGAATGAGAGAGATTAATGGTTGGGAGTTATCTAAGGAATTTAAAATTCTTTGGAAGCCTCTAAATTTAGAGGCTTATAGAGAGGAGGGTAAGAATAGAGAGGACTATAGAATCCTCTAATTTTATAATCCTCATAGGGATTAATTAGTCTTTGATAGGGGCTTAGATAGGGATTAGGTGGGTGTTAGGGACTAGGAATGTAAGAGAGCCTAGGCATAGGCTGCTACGCCCCTAACCTATCACATGTATGAGGATAGTATTAGCTGACTTGTGGCTTATTTATCCCTCTTTGATGTTATATTACATTTATCTATTCTTTTGATTAGTAGGTCGGCCTATGGAGTAACCATGGCCTAGATAGACTATATATAGGAGGTAGTGGGTAATTATTGATCATCATATTGTGAATTATGCTCTTATTGAAGCTTGTGGAGGTTGCCCCCTCAAAGTGGCATATCTATTATCATATATTTTCATATATTTCAGTCATATTTGGATATAATTCTACTATTATACTTAATTTTTGAAGTAATTTCATTACAAGTGGTATCAAAGCTACGATTTGGGCAATCTTGTGGGCGAAACACTAAATTTTTAAATTTTGTGATATATAAAAAATGGTTTCGAATTTCTATGAATTTTTTTTAATAAAGGTGAGAAATAATAAAATTAATCTTCCATTAAAATTTCAGCTCATTTGGATCCATTTTACAAAAGTTGTCACTATTTTAAGGTTTTTCATAAAATTACTCTATAGTGCCCAATTAAAAGAATTTGTCTAAGTTATTTACATTTTTGGAAATATTAGAAAAATTTGGCTATGGTATGTTCTTTGTATATTTTGATTTGAGGCCGACATAATTCCAAAATCACTTGGTCAAAGTTGGGTCAAAAGTGCCAATAAGGGTCGACATCATAAAACTCTTTTAATAGCAGGTCCACAAACTCGAGGCAAGGGAAAGGGTGTTGAGACTCTAGGTAAAACTCCTAACAAGGAAGAGATAGAGTTAGAAGAGGAATGTACTAGACCCTTTATACCAGGGTTTTCTGACATAGATCACAAAGTGAGCCAGCATGACCATAGTGTGCAAGGCATTCAAAGTGAGGTGCAATACATACAATCTAATATACATTCCATACAAGATAGTTTGGGAGATATCATGATAGATTTGAAAATTAATTAGTCAAATCATCAAGCTAACTCTATTTCACAAACTCACCAGGGTGGTTCTCCTAACCAGTCTCCTTCAACTCTAACTCCATGGCCACAGAGAAACCTATTACCAAAGGTGGATATGCAAAAAATTGATGGAAAAGATCCACTTAATTGGATCAACCAAATGAAGAATTGTTTTGACCTACATTAGATTACAAGTGGATAAAATGTTACCATGGCATCCTTGTATCTTGAACCTGATTAATTCATTTGGTATCGATGGTTGTGTGCTCAAAATAAAAAGATGACTCTCAATGTCACATGGTCAGTTTTTACAAAGGAGCTACAATTACAGTATGGCAATAGTGGTACAAAGAATTACTTTAGCCAACTGGCAAAATTGTGACAAACTAGCTCTATCAAGGATTATATTCATCATTTTTAGAACCTATCCTTACGTGTGGAGACAATTTTTGAAGTAAACTTCAATGACCTATTTTTGGGTGGACTCAAGGACCACATTCAACATGAGGTATGCATGTTTAATCCACTTAAGATTTTTGATTCTATTATCATGGCATGTAGAGCTGAGAAAAAATTCATAGTCAACAAGAAGCAGCCATTCACTCACTTCAAAGATCATAAAATATCATCACCAACATTTCCTCCACCTACTAGATTGACCCCTCAACAAATTGAAGAGAAGCGTGTAAAAGGATTATGTTTCGATTGTGACAGCAAGTGGAGTAAAGGACATAGATGTGCTAAGAAGAAGTTATTCTACATTGAGGGACCAAATAGAGACGAAGAAGCAAATGATGCCTCTAATGATGATGAGGAAGATATAGAGGAGATACCTAAAGATTCCCAACCTATAATCTCTTGTCATGCACTTGCAGGTATTAGCACTCCACAAACTCTTAAGGTGGTGGGTTTCCTCAAGAAATAGAAGGTGATAGTGTTGATTGATTTAGGGAGCACACATAACTTTATAAACCATAGGTTGGCCACTTGATTGAACTATTTCATCTATCAGCACTATAATTTCAGGTCATGATTGCAAATGGTGACATAATTAATTATTTAGGCAAATGCCATAGTATTAAGCTTACTTTGGGTGGGTACAATCTTGACTCTCCTATGTTTTCTATTCCCATGGGTAACATAGACATTGTTTTAGGAGTCCAATGGCTCACAAGCTTAGTTACGATTGAGATGAACTTCCAAGAACTATTCATACGCTTTCATTTTGAAGGTAAGAAAATTAAACTACGTGGATTACATGCAAAATCTACACAATTGATTAGTTCACATCAAATGACCAAGATGCTAAAAAAGGGGGTAGAGGAAATTGTTGCATGATTATGCTCCATAGAAGTTCAATCCACATAGGTATCTACACATCCTGATCTACAGATAATTCTTGAGGACCACTCATCTTTTTTTGGGGCCATGCCAAAAGGACTACCACCAAAAAGAGAACATGATCATGCCATTCAACTAATTCTAGGTAGTCAACCACCAAATATCAGACCATATAAATATCCATATGCACAAAAGAGTGAAATTGAAAATATGGTCCATGAGATGTCGGAGGCAAGGATCATCAAGCATAGCCAAAGTGCATATTCATCACTAGTGGTCATGGTGCAGAAGAAGGATGACACATGGAGGATGTGCCCAGATTATAGGGAACTCAACAAGTACACCATCAAAGATAAGTTTCCTATTCCAGTAATTGATGATTTACTTGATGAGTTGCATGGTGCTAATTATTTCACAAAATTAGATCTTCACTTAGGGTACCATCAAATTAGAATCAAGGATGAAGATGTTCATAAAACTACTTTTAGAACACATGAGGGCCATTATGAGTTTTTGGTAATGCCCTTTGGTCTTACAAATGCACCATCTACTTTTCAGAGCTTAATGAATACTATTTTTAGGCCTTTTTTAAATAATTTTGTGCTAGTTTTCTTTGATAACATAATGATTTATAGTCAGACATGGGAAGCACATATGCAACATGTGAAATAGGTGTTGACAGTTTTGGAGAAGCACCAACTTTATGTGAAGCCATCTAAATGTGCTTTTGGAGTATAGGAGGTAGAGTACCTCGGTCACATTATTTCCCATGAAGGTGTCAAAGTTGATCCCTAGAAGATCAAAGTGATAATGGAATGGCCCATGCCAAAAACTCTCAAAAACCTTTGAGGGTTCCTTGGACTAATAAGTTACTATAGAATATTTGTGAAAGGTTATGGCAGCATAGTAGCTCCACTGACTACATTACTAAAGAAGGATGATTTCCATTGGAATGATGATGCCACCAAAGCATTTGAGAAACTAAAAATAACTATGTGCACCACTCCAATTTTGGCTACTCCAGACTTCTCACAGACATTTACTGTTGAATGTGATGCTTCTGGGTCTAGATTGGGTGTAGTACTAATGTAGGAAGGAAGACCCATTGCATTTGAAAGTCATCAATTCAAAGGTAAGAATCTACAAAAACCTATCTATGAGAAATAAATGATGGCTATTCTTCATGCAGTTAAACAATGGAGGCCTTATCTAATGGGTAGACACTTTAAGGTGAAAATGGATCATGATAGTCTCAAATACTTTTTGTAGCAAAGATTATCATATGAGGAACAACAAAAATGGGTAACCAAAATTTTGGGTTATGATTTTGAAATCATCTAAAAGAAGGGTAAAGATAATTTAGTATCATATGCACTATCTAGATGGGATGTATCCACAAAAGCATTACTTTGTGCAATGTCCATGTTACAAGCAAATTGGGTGGATGAAGCAAGGTTAGAATAGGAGCAAGACAAGGATACACAGGTTCTAATTTAGAATCTCTAGCAAGGTAATTTATCCTCTAACAAATTTGAATGGAAAGGTAATGTCCTATGGTATAAGGGTAGGTTATACTTGTGCAAAAATTTAGAGCTTAAGCATAAGATTCTTGCATAGTTGCATGCATCTCTAATTGGGGAACACTCAGGGTTCTTGAAAACTTATCATAGAATTAAGAAAGAAATATTTTGGGAAGGACTCAAGGGAGATGTACAAAATTTTGTGGAAGAATGCTTGATATGCCAATAGAATAAAGGTGAAACAGTTAAGATCCCAGGTCTGTTACAACCGTTAACAATTCCTAGTCAAAGGTGGGAGGAGATTTCCATGGATTTCATCACTAGGTTGCCTTGTTCTAAAGGTAAGAATGTTATTTTGGTCATTGTGGATAGGCTTACAAAATATTCCCATTTTTGTTCTCTCTCACACCCATTTTCAGCAAGTACAATAGCGGCTATGTTTATGGAAACAGTTCTCAAATTACATGGAACCCCAAAAATAATTGTAAGTGATCATGATCCTATTTTCACTAGTAAATTTTGGACTAAACTATTTTCTTGTTTGGGTACTCAGCTAGCTCATAGCTCATCTTACCACCCCCAATCTAATGGACAAACTGAAGTGGTTAACAAATGTTTAGAGGGGTATCTCTATTGTTTTGTATCAGATAAACAAGAACATTGGATTAAATGGCTACCACTTGTAGAATGGAGGTATAACACATCTTTCCATACCTCTTCTAAAATGTCTCCATTTCTAGCACTATATGGTTGCCATCCACCTTCCATCACTTATTCATTAAAGGTGCACACAAAGGTTTGAGATGTGGAAGAGCACATTCAACATCAACAAGAGGTTTTGGATAGTTTGAGAGAGAATTTAGCCTTGGCACAAAATAAGATGAAGCAAAAAATAGATCAACACCGTAGTGAGTGAAATTTTGAGGTGGGTGACTAGGTATTTGTTCGTTTATAGCCTTACAAGCAGATGTCCTTGAAGTAACAGAAAAAGGACAACAAACTTACTCCTAAGTATTATAGCCCTTATCAAGTTCTACAAAAAATTGGAAGTGTGGCTTACAAGCTTGAGTTACCTCATTCATCTCACATACACCTAGTATTTCATGTTTCCTGTTTGAAGAAGGTCATTAGACAGAAGGTTTCCACCCAAACAGAGCTCCCAAAACTAGATAAAGAAGGATGAGTCATTTTGGAACCAGAGAAGATTCTCCAAACACGTACTAAGAGGTTGAGAACCAAAGATATTAGGTAATATTTGATCAAGTGGAAAAACTAGAGCAGTGAAGATGCAACTTGGGAAGGTGAAGATTTTTTGCAACAACATCTAGAGTTGTTCAACGTTGAGGAAAATGTTGGTTTGAAGGGGAAGGGAATGCTACTCCCCTAATCTATCACATGTATGATGATAGTATTATCTGACTTGTGTCTTACTTATCCCTCTTTGATGTTATATTACATTTATCTATGCTTTATTTTGATTAGTAGGTTAGCCTATGGAGTAACCATGGCCTAGATAGACTATATATAGGAGGTAGTGGGTAACTATTTATCATCATATTATGAATTTTGCTCTTATTAAAGCTTATGGAGGTTTCCCCCTCAAAGTGGCTTATCTATTATCATATATTTGGATATATTTTAGTCATATTTGGATATAACTATGCTATTATACTTAATTCTTGAAGTAATTTCATTACATAGGCTAGTAGATAGGCCATTGGGAATTTAAAATTCCCAAATAATAGGTAAGTATGGTAAGATTAAGATAATAGATATTTAGGATAAATTAATGATGAAGTGGGATAGAATAAGGTTAGAGGAATGAATAATAATGAAGAGGGGGACAATAGATAAATGACTAGAAGGGGTGATTAATTAATAGAAATAATGAGAATAAATTAATAGAATTAGTGTCAACTAATAGGAATATTAATGACAATACTATAGGTGAGAAAATTTAGGTGCATACATTTTCCCCCTTTTTGAAATGGCATTGCGAGTGGAGTGAAGTGGAGTGATGAATGGTTTTTTAAATAAAAACCATGTCATATATGAATGTTAGTATATATGATGTTAGGGGATATGATTCCCCCTTAAGGGGACATGTGGGGAATAATGAGATGGATGACCACTTGAAAAAATAAATGATGGGTGGTATGAGATGGATAGATAAGGGGATGGGATGCTAGATGTGATATAAATGATGAATCAAAATTCACCTTGAGTAATGAGCTACATGTTGATGATGCCCCTAGACAAGATACATGCATAGGGAGTATAGATGACTAGGTCATGGTTGTCGACACATCCTAAGGGGGAATAAATCATAACATGATGATGATAATATTAATAGGCCACAAAATTTAGATGTATCCCAAGCAATGATACATGCAAGGGAGAGTTATAGGCTTGGATAAGATGATGATTTAATAATGATGGGTATATCTCAAAGCTAAAGATGAAGATCATGATAGAGAATAATTGATATGATCAAGTGACTAATGAGTGGAAATGATGCCTCTAATAAATAAAAATGCAAGGGAATGAGAGAGGAGATAGTGGTTGAGCTATCCTTGGGCATCAAAAAATGGCCAAGTGTTACCTACATAGTCTATAAAGACCTCAGAATAATGTTGTTTTGATCTGAGGATAGAGATGATGATAAAGATGATTAGTGATTAGAGTATGATGATATATATGATGATATGAGGATAAAAGGTTGGATGTTAGTCAGATCAATTAATAGGATGATCTTAGTCATGGAAAGAAGGATGATTAGATAAATGATGAGGGTGTAGATTATCAATCCATCACAATTGCCATAAGGTTCATCATAGTCTAAGAAATCCAAAATATTTGACACTTGGTAGTATGCCCCATGATATAAACATGACCAAGAGGACATGGTACTAAAGTGCATGGCAAGTAGTGAACTCTACATCCTTAGGGGTACTTTTGGTGTCCTTATAGCATCCATGTTTATTTCCCAATAGATAAAAAGACATGATATAAATAAAACATAAGACAAATAAGATATATACACGATAAAAGACATACAAACAAGATAAATATAACGAACAAGTAAAACACACAAGTATCTATATATAATGTCCCAAAGTCTTGTCTAATGATGGGATGAGTGATTAGGTGATGGGGTGGATGACCATGATGTGATTGTGGACTTAGGATGGGCTTGGATTTGTATAAGATGATCATGATTAATATTAGACTAAGATGTTTCCCCTAGTTGAAGATATAAAGATGGAGGATGGGATAAGTTCTTTGAATACTAATTTGGTCTTGAAAGTGGCCAAGTAAGGTGATTTAGAAAAGTGATGACCAAAGATTAACAATAGATAATGCCTTACAAGAGTCCAATCTATAAAGAAGAGGAGATAATGATGGGATCAAATACCTTCCATACTAACAAAATAGAGATTAGATGGGTACTAGGTATGAAAATTCAATGATAAATAAAGTGATAGGATTAAGTATTTTTCACACTAGTTGTAGACACCTAAATCTATCCATTGATAACCTCCAACTAGGATTTTGACCAATTTCTACCAAAGTGCACAATTTGGCCTAAAAACAATAAAATGTATTAAATGAGTTGAAATTTATATATTCAAGTTCTAATTTTGGCTAGCATATCATTAAATGGGGCAATGCAATTTATGGGCCAAATAACTTTGATTAGATCATTTTGAGTTAAAATGCCATTTTTGCACCTAAATTCTCTAGATTGTTCTTTTCTATCAAATCTCTTACATGAGACATGTGCCTTTATTATTTTGTGTTGACAAAATCCTAAATGGAATAATTATTCCAACGCATCTGACATTGAATTCTAATTTCAATCCAGTCAAATTTTAGACCTAATAAGGCATTCTGATCAATTTGAGTAACTTGTGCATAAAGTGCTTAATTATGATTAAGAGATAATTAAACAAAATTAAAGCATAATTAATAATTCCATAGAAAATTGTTGAATACTTATTTTTAGAAATGAATATTGAATATCTACATCATCAGGTGACATCATTTCTTGGGAAGACATTCCTAGGCCATAAATGCATAAAACATCAAGGTTAACCCCTCCCATGTCTTATCAATGCCTCCCTTGCCTCTTACATTCCCATCTATCCCAAATATTTATGATCTTATTTATGGATTTTTAATTACATAATTAAATTAATCCTTAGCCACACATCTCAATATTGAGATGGACAGTTCAGGTTGATTCTAGCCATTTTCCAAAATTTGTAAATAAGAGGCCTTACCTATTTAATTTTAAGTTTAATTTTTGAAAAGTTACCATGTCAAATTTATTTCAAGATCTCTCACATGACAAAGTTATTATTCCAAAATATTGAGCCAAGCCAAACCAAAGTCACAAGGTACCAAGGAGAAGAGGAAATAGCCAAGCCTCCTTTGATAAAGACTTCATGAACATAATCTGAGCAAGCCACTACAACAAGCATTTGGATCATCCAAGGAAGGTGAAAGATTCTTGTTTTTATTTGGTTTTTAGTTGTGATTTTTATGTGTTTTTGTTATTAAACTCACCCTAGTAACTAGGCCTAGAGATATATGCTAGTTAGTGTATTTTTATCAATTCATTTTCATTTTGGGACTAACACAATAATAATCACCTCTCTTGAGTCAAATTTTCAGTTCACATAATGGAATTCCTTGTGGAACAATCTTCATGAGAGTATAATCCACAATTTTTTTTGTGTTTCATAGTTTTTATTTTTTTATTTTTTATTTTCTTTTTGCTTTGAGTAAAAATGGCCAATAAAGAAGTCATAGATTTTTATTTAATTCCTATTTTTTTATACATTTTTGTGAACATATATAAATATGTCATTTATGTTATTTAAAACTTAAAAAAAAATGTTTTATATTTTAGAAGTTATATCTATTTTAGTGAATGCCACTTTCTATTTTTATTTTTATAGTAAAAATGGTTAGAACAGAGTTGATAACTTTTTTTGTATTGACTTTTTGGACTTAAATTTTTTTATACATGTTCAAACTAGAGTTGTTGATGACCTTTAAAAAAATTGTATAAAACTAATAAATATTTTAAATTTTATGTTAAACATATTAACTACAGGTTTTTATATTTTATATGCAAGATTTTATGTGCTATGTGTTATATTTTATTTTTAGCCTTCTTATTTGTTATTTTCAGGTGTTCATATATTTAATATAATTTTTTAAATATTTTATTTATATTTATGATTAAATTTTATAATGTAACATATTTTTTTTTGGGGTGATGCCTTAAGGGTAGACATGTAATCAGCAGACTTGGAATTCATTAAAGCATGTTATTAAGACATCTTTGACATGCTTTTAAAATGAATAAGGAATTTAATATTTAGTATTAATGAAAAATTTAGATGCTTAAGTGAATGATTTGATAATTATGCTTTTAAATTTACAACTTAATAGCAAGGGGTCAAAATAACACCACCACATCTTTCATTTGGATTCTAAAATTGAACACACTTGTCAATTCTTATTTTTAATAGTTGTTTAATTAAAACTTGTTTAGCAAAGAGAAGATTTGTGAGTGTATTCTCTTCCATTTGTAACCTTTAGATAACCCTTGGAATAAAAATCACCATCCTTATTTCAAAAATCATACTGCAAGGCTTAGAAATAATGTCATCTAAAGCACTCCCCAAAAACTCATCAAAGTTTAAGTGACCTTGAAATGACCCTAAAGTCTTTCTATTAGTCTTTTATTTCATGCAAACTTGGATTATGAGAGGGAATTCATTACCTCCTATGAGTTATTTAGGTAATATTTGACATAGGGTTTCATCTCCTATCATTGACTTCATCCATTCCTTTTGAGTTGCATATAAGACATATCTGCATTTGGATATCGCACTACACTGAGTGAACAATAGGATGCAGTGGTTGTAAAAAGGACTAGACTTTTTTGAAACAAGCCAAGTGCCACAGACACCTAATTTCCATGCTTCTTTTTTGCATTAATTTATTTGAAATTCATTATGCAATTGATTTTCCTAGAAACATTTGAAAGCTTGATAGTTTAGTCAACCCCACATTGCCATACCCTTGTTATGATTTGGATGATTATACTTAGTATATTTTGGTCATTTTTGCTTGGTGTATTTTGAGATTAAAAATTGTTTGTTTTCTCATAATCCATGTCAAAATAAATTTGTTTATACATCACTCTTTTATCTAAAAAAGTGTTATGCTAAACATTTTACACCACACTTGAACCTGGAAATTTTTTCTAACTTGTTTATGTATGTGTCATTTGAGTTATAGAGGGTAGTGTTATGCTACCAAAATCATATCAAACCATTTTTATTTTGAGTCTTTGAAACATAAAATTGCTCACATCATTAGAGCATGCTTATGCCATTAGGATACTCAATTTGTTTTAAAACTTGTTTACCATTGTGCCAAAAGCCATTTGTTTCAAACCATGTCACATATATGATCTATGAATTTGATTCAAGAGAGGACAGTTAGTATCGTGTTAGTTTTAAAATGAAAATAAAATAAAATAAACACACTAACTAGCATAACATCTCTAGGCCCAAACAATATGGATAGATTAGTTAACAAACATGAATAAAACACAACTAAAATGAAAAAGAAAACCTCTTTTACCTTCCTTAGATGCTCTAAAATACTTGTTTTAGTGGCTTGCTTGACTTGTGCTCATGAAGTCCTTGGAAATGGAAGCTTGGCTACCTCCATATCTCCTTGGCACCTTTGGTCTATGGCTTAACTTGGCTTAAAATCAATTTGGCATGGTAACACTAATTTATTAAAGCTTTGTAATTAATTATGCATTATAAATTTTCATAATCATGTCTTAGAAATGATGTTCATGGCCTCTCTATTTACAAATTTTTGAGAATGTCTAGAATTAACATGAACCATCCATCCTGAGATTGAGATGTGTGGTTGAAGATTAATTCATTTTTTAGAATTAAGTTCATACTTATTCTCATCATGACATTAGAAGAAGGGTCAATTAAGAGGCATGGAGGGAATCATGGAAGGCATTGATGAGGCATGGAGGGCATCATGAAAGGCATTGATGAGGCATGGAGGGCATCATGGAAGGCATTGATGATCCTGATATTTGTGGCATTTATGGCCTATGGATGTCTTCCCAAAAAATGAGGTCATTTGATGATGTAGATATTTAATATTCATTTCTAAAACAAAGTATTCAACAATTTTGCATGTAATTATTAATTAAGCCTTGATTTGGGTTAATTATCTCTTAATCATGTTTAAGCACTCTATACATAAATTACTCAAATTGATCAGAATGACTTGTTACTGGTCCAAAATTTGAATGGATTAGAATTGGGAGTCAATGTTAAATTCATTGGATTTGTTATCCCATTTAAGATATTATCAATAGAAAACAACAAAGGCATGCATCTTGTGTAAGAGCAATCCACAGCCTAGGTGTTGTTGATGATTTAAAATTGCGCTTTGTAATAAACACCAACAATGGGAAGTTTCAAGATGTGGGACATGTGACTTGAAACAACCTCCAAATTTTAGAGAAGTTGGTTCTTCTTTAACAAGTGTATATTGGGAAAAGGGATAGGAATTTTAACATAAAAAACAATGCAAGAAAGAAAATCTAACTATGGCGATGTGCCTAAATGTAATTCAACCTTAATCCTAAGCATAATGAGACTATATGTAAGATTCATTTACATTTAAGATAAAACAAGTGCATGATCAATGTAAAAGGTGGAAACAATAGAAACAAAGGCTCACATTATAAACTACTTTTGCAACGATACAAAAAATGTCAACAAAGGCATAGGGTTCAATCTTCTTATTTGAATCTTCCAGTCACATAAGAGGTGTAGAAACACACACAGTTATATAAAATTTTCAACTCAAGAAAAATGAGACAAAAGCAAATGGCATTCCTAATCACAGCTCTAGAAAGTCTACAGCCTAGTCTACTTTTGAAAATGACACAGAAAATATCAACAAAGTCATAGGATTCAATATTCTCATTAATTTTCCAGTCACATAAGAGGCACAGAAACATGCAAAATTACATAAACCTTCCAATTTAAGAAGATAGAACAAAAGCAAATGATATTACTTAGTCATAACTCTAAAAAGTCTAAACTCTTTACAATAATCTCTCAAAAAATTCTCTCAGGTATTTTTTGATGATCCTCCTTATGATGATGATCCTCTTTCTGATGATCTTTGCACCCTTATTTATAGCCTTGGATTCACTCCAGATTGTCTGCTTGTTCCCAATCTAATGGCCCAACTGAAATCAAATCAAACTAGCAGTGTCCAACAAAAGATATTTTATAGATTCTGAAACACTTTGTCTTCTGGCAGTTCATTGGCTGAAATAGATTGTAGGATGCTCCCTTCTCTTAAACGCTAGATAACACTTAGCTAATTCTTTTAAAATCTTCCTATTACTTAGGAGACACCATAAAATGACACTTGGTATGTTCCCTAGCACCTATTAAAGACACACGACACTTTCTGCATAACTTATACTCTTTTGTGTCTTTGCTCAGGAATGTTTCACCTTTGACACTTGTCACTATCCACTTCCTCAAAACTTCAATAGCTTAAAAGAAAATAAGACCCACAGCATTTCTTACCTAAGTAACTTTAAAAGGGACATAGGGACAAGTGTCAATCTCCACTACTTTTATTAAAGGACACATGGCAATCTCTACTTTACTTATCTGGGGTTACGTGGTGATCTCTGCTTCTTTTAGCCACTTTTTTAGAAACCTACAGAAGATGACACATGGCATTATCTACTTTAATCTATTTATACCATAGAAAAAATCAGGTCTCATTTCACATTTACATGGACAACAACACCTGGTAGCTTCCGCTTGCTTCAGACACAACACTTGGGACCCACCAAAGTCTTTAAAATATCAATGAAGAAAAATGTAGATAATTTGGATCATGACACGTGGTGGCTTTTGCTTTCTTCTGCTAGGATACGTGGTAGCTTCTTTTGCTTTTATAAAATCAAAACTGAGACCTTTTGTGATTGCCACTTGGTACTTTCCGCTTGATCTTGATACTTAGCTTTTGAAACCTTCCATTGAAAATAAATTTGAAACGTGGATGTCAATATGAAACGTGGATGTCGATACTTGTCATGTTCTGCTGAGTTGTTATGGGACACATGGTATGTTCCATGGCTTATTGAAATATGAAAGGTGCCTTGAAAAGTGACACTTGGCAGCTTCCGGTTGACTCAACACTTAGAGAAAAATGAATCAAAAGGAAAATAGAGCCCGTGCTCTATTTTCAAAACTTCACCATCTTGAACCAAATTATGTGGGAACAAAACTTTGTAGTGTGCAACTAAAACTCAGAATGAAATGTAGAGTATTTTTTAATCTACAGTTATTGGCGACCCTAAGGACTTTTGAGCCTGCTCAAAAAGAAATCACAACTCTCACATGATCTAAAATTGCTTAAAAACATAGTTTTAACTAAAATGTTTCAAATAGATTCCATTTATAGGAATCTTTTCAGGTTCACCTTCCATCATTTCTAGCTCAAATGAATTTTTCTATTTACACACCTGAATTTTATAAGGGCTAGTGCATAAGGCTTCAAACTTAGTGTGTTGACCTGGTTTGGCGGCTCTTGCATCCCATTTCAAAATAATTGAGCCTATTTCGAAATGGGGATTTGAAGTCCTTTTATCAAAATAGTCTTTAATTATTTTTAGATACTTTATTAATGAATCATGTGCTGCATCCCCTTTTCTTGAACTTCTAGAAGTTCTACAAGTCTAACCTACATGGGGCCATTTTCTTCAATTTCAATCTGTTTGATCAACTAGAGAGCAAGAATCTCTAAGCTTAGGGGAATTACAGCAGGTTTCCCATATACTAATTCATATGGAGACATTTTGATCACCTATTTAGGCATAATTCTATCAACCCACAATGCTAAATTAAGCACTTTATGCCATTCCTTGTGATGATCAGCCCTTATTCTTTTGATGAGTCTAATCATGTTCTTATTAGTTGATTCTACCAAACCATTACCCTATGGGTAATAATTAGAAGAAGTTTTTAGATATATTACATTCTTTAATGCAAAGTCAGATACTTTGGACCCTAAAAATGCTTTATCATTATCTAAAATTATGGTGCGAGGAGCCCCAAAATGAGTAGTGATACTCCCTAGAAAATCTAGGATCACATTTTCTGTGGCTTTCTTGAGTGGCACTGCCTCGGTCCATCTAGTGAAATAATCTATGGCTGTTAAGATCCATTTGTGACCCATACTAGATACTAGATTTATCATTCCAATGAAGTCAAGACCCCATTGAGAAAAAGGTTCATCCACAATTATAGGGCTAAGAGGCATTGTTGTATTCCTTCTCATCCCCACATAATATTGACAAGATTGACATTTTTTAACCAGCTAATAACAATCTATAAATAAAGTAGGCTAGAAATAACTTGCTTCACTTATCTTTATAGCTGTGGTCTTTGCAAAAAAATGTCCACCTGATACTCCATAATGCATTTCATGTAGTATTTTCTTAGCCTCATCTTTTTCTACACATCTTAACAATTTGCCATCAGAATTTCTTCTAAAAAGAATCTGTTCAATTAAAACAAAATGAACTCCTTACATCCTATAGTATCTTCTCTTATTTTGAGGGAGTTCTCTTGGGTAAATCCCATTTTTCATAAAATGAATCCTATTTGTAACCCATGATTCCTAATCAACTTCTTGTATTCTCAATACAATTTCTTCTTCTATTCCTGAATTTGTCTCTTCAAGTATCATCTTCTTAAGCTCTTGAGTCATATATTGACACAAACCCCTACCTCTAACTAATTTAGTGGGTTTGACTTATACATCATATTCAAGGATCTTAGTTATCTAGTTTGCTCCTTTTTCAGTAATTTCCCCCTCCATGATGTATTCTCTAACACTTAGATGTGCTACAAGTATCAAAATTTCACTTCTTGATACTATATGTCTAAACTTTTTGAGAGCTTTTACCATAGAATATGCTTGTTTTTTCACAGAGTTATATCTAGTTTCATATTCTCTAAGAGTCCTTGAGAAAAATGCTATTGGATGTTCTCCTTCCTGTTTATCATCCTTCTGTGTTATAATAGCAGTAATACTAAGCTCTCCTCCATATACATACATTAAAAAAGGCTTAGAAAAATTTGGGTTTCTAAGTACTGGAGTTGTTGAGATAGCTTTCTTGATCTCTTCAAAGGCTTGCCTTCCTTCTGTAGTCCACTTGAAAATTAGGTCTTTTTTCAGCAAAAGTGTCACTAGTCTTACTAAGCCTGTAAAGTCAGATATAAACCGACTGACGAAATTAATCTTTCCCAAGAAAGATTGAATTGCTTTCTTATTGACTAAGAGAGGTAAGTTCATTATAACTGCCACTCTTTTTGGGTCTATGGAAACTCCTTCTTTAGATACTATATGTCCCAATAATTTGCCTTGAGGGATAGCAAAGATGCATTTCTTAAGATTCAAAGATATTCCAAATTCTTGACATTTTTTAAACACAGCTTCTAAATGATCAAAATGATCAGCATCATTCTTTGAAAAAATATTAAGATCATCAAGATAAATTAGGATGATTTTATTTATCAGTTCTTCAAATGCAACATCCATAGCTCTCTAAAAATTGGCTCCAATATTTGATAGACCAAATGGCATCTTAGCATATGAAAATGTTCCCCATTTGGTTGTAAAAGCAGTTTTGTATTGATCTTCTTTAGCCAACCAAATCTGATTATATCCAAAGAAACCATCTAGCAAAGAGAATCTCTCTGATCTAGCCACAGTTTGTAGAATTTATTCCATGGAGGGCAAGGGATAGTGATCCTTCAAAGATGCTTTGTTTAGATCTCTGAAATCTACACAAAGTCTTATATCACCACTCTTTTTCTAACTAGTAACAGATTTGATACCCATGTTGAGTGTTTGATTGGAAAAATTATTTTAGAATCTAAAAGTTTCTGCAACTCGTCCACCATTAAAGGCTCAATATTTGGATTCACTGGTCTCTATTTATGTCTGACAGGTGTAGATCCTTTAGTCAGTTCTATTTTATGCTAAATGATGTCTCTATTATATCCATGAAGGTCTTTGTAGCTCCAGGCTATGACTCTGTCATATTTCTTGCATAGTTCAATTAGCCTTTCCTTTTCTTCTTGAGTTGCAGAGTTTCCAACTTTTAATTTTTTCCCTTCACTCACCTCTATTTTAGAATAATCTACTTTGTTTGCTTGGAACCTTTTCTTCTCCAAGCTTATGTCTTTTGGATAAAAAAGACTTTCTAAAGCGATTAAACCTTTGGAAAGCTTATTGTTCTTTAATTGTATGATTTGATCCCCATATGCTTCTTCAATCTTTGGTTGCAATTGATCGGCAAATTTCCCTGATTGTTAGAAGAATGAGAGTACTTGAAAATCATTCTCAAATAATTGCCAATTCTCATCGTTATCAGGAATAGTTGGCCTTACTATAACCTTTACTAACTCATTGTTAATTAATAAGCCAGTTGTTGGATCAAACTACGAACCAATCTGTGCCATCCTATCAGCTTTAGAATTTTGAATCTTGGGAACTACTTCAATATTAAAAGCTTCAAAATCTTCTATTAAGTCCCAAATTCTATGCTTGTAGGATTTCATTCTGACATTCTTTGTTATTGCTTTTTCTCTAATTTGCTTTACTACTAATTTTGAATCTCCTTTTACTATTAAATTCTTTATTCCCTTTTTATTGGCTAATAGGAGCCCATGCACTAAGGATTCATACTCAACATCATTATTAGTACAATAAAATTGAAAATGGATAGCCCTTAAAAAAATTTCACCATTTGGAGCAGTAAAACAAATTCCTACTCTAGCACCATTTTTACTTCTGGCCCCATCAAAATTTAAAGTCTAGATCTCTGAATCCTTTCTAGATCCTTGATTAGGTGGCATTTCTTTCCTTAAAACATTCAAGATTTCATGGTCCTCATCAAAAATAACATAAGTGCCCAAACCAGTAGAATTATAATTTTCATATGGGTCACTATGCGTCATAGCTAACAACTGGTTATTTTCTTTTCCTTGATTATGCTTAGTCTAGTCACCTATCTTAGTTGAATAGAAAGGATCCAGTTTGGATTTGTTTACCTCTGATGCATTATTCACTATGGCTATTATCTGTAGATGATCTGTGTCTTTGAGCTTTCTTTTATCAGTAAGTCCTTCAATATATTTGGGCATTGCTTGATTTTGAAGAGCTTCTTGTAATAATGTTCTTTGTTCAGGAATAGCTAACATGTCCCAAATTGATACTTGTGTTGGGTTCATCTTCAACTGATCTACCACATTCATTGGTCCAAAATTTTGAATTCTTAGAAGATTAGGATATCTTGTCTTTCTTTGAGCTTGTTCAAGAACTTCTTGATTCTGCACTGGCTGAAGCATTTCTTGTCTAATAGCTACATGTTGATGACATTGAAATGAAGGATTCTCTATAGCTTTAATGTTTACAACTTCAATCTGTTCCAGCATTCTTCTCTTTGATCTAGTATAGTAGTCTGATTGCACCACTGGTTTCTTGGAAACAAAAGTTTCATTTAAAAATACTGATTCTTCATCTTCAACCCATGAGAACAAAGCATAGTCCAGGGCTATTTCTTCCTCTTGTTGCAAAGACATCCCTTGCATCTAAGCCATTAAGACTAAATTCTACATATCAGAAGACTAGTAGGCTTGATTTTCACTAGAACTTGCAACCTGACCATCCATTCTTCTTTGCTCTACCACCCTTTGTTGTAGATTACACATAGGACAATCTCTAGGTGTATGAGTATTATTGAAAGGGAAACACTAGGCATTAGTGTTATCCACATAATTATTTTGCCCTAGAACAATCTCCCTATTTGAATTAGGAGAAATAGTCTATGAGGGTGTGGGGACTGCAACCAATTGGTTTGTTGGCTGATGGTTAGTTTGTCTTGGAGGACCCTGATATTGGTTTGGTTGAGATAAAAATCTATTTCCTTGATAGCCTTGATATGGAGGCTTAGGGAAAGTATTTTTCTATCTTTTTATATTGATCAGCTCATTAGAAAATGTCCTTAGGATAATCTTGATATCATCCAGCTTAGATGATTGAGTGGGGATAATTTATTTAGCAGATGGTTGAGGATAGGTGTATATAGACATAGGTGGGGCTATAGATTTAAGAGTTTCTTAGGGTAATGGTAAGGAAATTTCTGGGAATATGGGCATGGGAGGCCTTGGAGGTAACTTTCTAGCGTCTATCAAATTATTCTCAGCTCTGACCGCATATTCATAAGCCTCAGGCAAAGTGTGTCCTCTAAGTGACTAAATCATAATAGATATATCTGAATTCAAAGCCTTAAATAAAATACTATAGCCATACCTGGTAATGGTCTAGCTATAGCAAAGATTCTTTCCCAAGTCTTTTGAAATCTGGAATTGAAGTCAGTCATGGCTTCTTATGGTCCTCTTTGAATGGTAATTAATTATTGTAACAAAGAAGACTTATCACCCTTCTCTTCAAATCTTTCAAAGAAAAGATCTCTGAGCTGATCCTATGTAGATATGGTATTTGAGGTCAAATACCAATACCATTATAGAGCCTTCCTTTTAAAAGAAGTGGCTAATAATCTTATGGTCATATTTTGTTGTGTGACAACATGTATAGCACAGACATTTGATACATCTTGCAGATGTTCTTCAGGCGTTTTAAGTCTTGCCCACTAAATTTGGGCAGAGCTTTTAGAGCATTCACTGGGATAGGGTCCTAAATGGCTAGTGGTATTGGGAGAATCAAGGGACTAGTTGTGTTCCAGCTCACATAATTTCTTGGGGGTATCGGGGCTCCCATATTTAACCTTGGTATTGGTACAAACTGGTTGACTCTTCTTCTTGGACTAGTTACCAAAGGTGGCAAAAGAATACCTGGATTTGTAGTAGATTATGATCTGGTTATTGTTCTACAGCTATGAATTCTCATAACTCTCTAGTTCATACGATCTTGAAAGAAACTTCAAGATTGGTACCACCAGACATGCCAAAAATTGTTGATTATTTAAAATTGCATTTTGTAATAAACACCAACAATGGGAAGTTTCAAGATGTGGGACTTGCAACTTGAAACAACCTCTAGATTTTAGAGAAGCTAGTTCTTCTTTAAATCAAGTGTATACTAGGAAAAGGGACAAGAATTTTAACAAAAACAACAATGCAAGAAAGAAAATCTATCTATGGCGATGCACCTAAATGTAATTCAACCTTAATCCTGAGCACAGTGAGACTACATGTAAGATTCATTTACATTTCAGAGCAAACAAGTGTATGATCAATGTAAAAAATGGAAACAATAGAAATAGAGGCTCACAGTATAAACTACTTTTGCAGTGATACAGAAAATGTCAACAAAGGCATAGAGTTCAATCTTCTTATTTGAATCTTCCAGTCACATAAGAGGCACAAAAACACACACAGTTATATAAACTTTTCAACTCAATAAAAATGAGACAAAAGCAAATGACATTCCTAATCATAGCTCTAGAAAGTCTACAGCCTAGACTACTTTTGCAAATGACACAGAAAATATCAACAAAGGCATAGGATTCAATATTCTCATTAATTCTCTAGTCACATAAGAGGCACAGAAACATGCACAATTACATAAACCTTCCAATTTAAGAAGATAGAACAAAAGCAAATGATATTACTTAGTTATAACTCTAAAAAGTCTAAACTCTTTACAATAATCTCTCAAAAAATTCTCTTTGGTATTTCTTGATGATCCTCCTTATGATGATGATCCTCTTTCTGATGATCTATGAACCCTTATTTATAGCCTTGGATTCACTCCAAATTGTCTACTTCTTCCCAATCTAACAGCCCAACTGAAATCAAACCAAACTGGCAGTGTCTAACAAAAGATATTTTATAGATTCTAAAATGTTATCTTCTGGTAGTTCATTGGCTAAAACAGATTGTAGGACAGTCCCTTCTCTTAAAATGCTAGATAACACTTAGATAATTATTTGAAAATCTTTTTATTACTTAGGAGACACCAGAAAATGACACTTAGCATGTTTCGCAGCACCTATTGAAGAAACGTGACACTTTTTGCATAACTTATACTCTTTTGTGTCTTTGCTTAGGAATGTTTCACCTTTGACACTTGTCTTTATCTGCTTCCTTGAAACTTCAATATCTTAAAAGAAAATAATACCCACAACATTTCTTGCCCGAGTAACTATTAAAGGGACACAGGGACAGGTGTCAATCTCCACTACTTTTATTAAAGGACACATGGTAATCTCAGCTTTACTTATCTAGGGTTACGTGGTGATCTCTGCTTCTTTTAGCTACCTATTTAGAAACTTAAGAAAGATGACATGTGGCAGTCTCTGCTTTACTCTATTTATACCATAGAAATAATCGGGTCTCATTTCACATTTACATAGACAGTGACACCTAGCGACTTCTGCTTGCTTCAGACACAACACTTGGGACCCACCATAGTCTTTAAAATATCAATGAATAAAAATGAAGATAATTTGGATTGTGACACATGGTGGCTTCCACTTTCTTCTGCTAGGATACGTAGCAGCTTCCATCACTTTTAGAAAAGCAAAACTGAGACCTTTTGTGACTGCCACTTGGTGCTTTCCGCTTGATCTTGATACGTAGCTTTTGAAATCTTTCATTGAAAATGAATTTGAAATGTAGATGTCGGTATGAAATGCGGATGTCGACACTTATCGCGTTCCACTGAGTTGTTATGAGACACGTGGTACATTCCACAGCCTTATTGAAATATGAAAGGTGCCTCAAAAAGTGACACTTGGCAGCGTCCACTTGACTCAACACTTAGAGAAAAATGAATCAAAAGGAAAATAGAGCCCACACCCTATTTTCAAAACTTCACCATCTTGAACCAAATTATGTAGGAACAAAACTTTGTGACGCGCAACTGAAACTCAGAATGAAACATAGAGTATTTTTTACTCTACAGATGCAAATTATAATTTTGATTTGAAATGATTTGATCAAAGTTATCTAGCCCACAAATTACATTTCCCCATTTAGGGATACCCTAACCAAAATCAGCACTTGAATATGTTAGTTTCAACTCATTTAGCATGTTTTAGTGTTTTTAGGCCAAATTATGCATTTTGGGTGAAAATTGGCTAAAATCCTACTTGTAGGTTATTGGTGGCCAGATTTAAGTGTATATAGTTTGCCCCTATTTTAGAAGATGTTTCAAACCATAGGTAAAGCAATGTCTTCTCAAAGAATGAGAAATTGCCTATATTCCAAAAAGAAGATGATGATTAAAGAACAAAGCTCCAAATGGTTTTGGGAAGCCTATGATGATGCCTCCTTGAGGGATTGGTCATCATATTTTTTGATGGATGGTCTCTTGAAAAGAAACAAGAAGAAAGATGAAATTAATCCATGGTTGAGATTAATCCAAATAAGAAAATGCTTGCATGCACTAATGTAAAAAGGATGTTGATTTGTCCAAAGGCAATTATAATCAAGAATAAAAATCAAAATAATGATTTTATCATAGGTGGTTATAATCATTAAGTAGACCTAGATTGGCTAACACTAATGGTACCCCAGTTAGGTATAATTAGCAAGAATAACTCAAGGATATAACTTGAAATATAAATTAAAGATGAGCAGGTACAAAGTGATAAAAGAGATCGATAGAGGAATAATATTGATCATTAGAAATGATTTAGTTGTACTTACCAATGAGGAGATGCACATTCTTATTAGAAATGATATAACTAGAATGGCCAATGGGTTAATTTGATCAAGAGTGGTATGGAAGGATTTTCCAAGGTGCCAAGGAGAAACTTATATGGCTCTATTGATTTTAGACCTTTGTGAAGCTAATTTTCGTTGTAGCATGTGACGGTAGGCTTAATGATAGAATGCCATGAAGACTTGGCTGAAATATGCATAAGGACTGACTCCCAATCCAATAAACACTCAAAAATAATGCACCAATGATAGAAACCATGATGATAATGTTTACATATGAATATGGATAGATTCAAGTATAAGTGTGGGAAAATAATCATCCAATGAACACACAAACTAAATCAAGGCAACAGTGTTGAAATCAAACAAATAGGCAAGCAAACAAAAAAATAAATAAACAAACAACCTGAAATAAATAAACAAATAGAAAACCTGAAAAAGAAAGAAAGAAAGAAAGCATCCTAACAATGACAATGACCCAGTAAGGTGGATCAAGGATAACTAACTAGGCTTAGACAGGACAAATATTTTTGGATTTTGAAATGTTATGAATGTTTTTGGCATTTTTATGTATCTTAACTCATTAGAGAATGACAAGATACCTACTCACAAAATGGCAAGAACGTTTGATTTAGGTTACTCACAAAATGGTAAGAGCATATAGAAAGAGAGACTGAGATGACCTCAACATGAATTAATCATAACCCACATAATCCTAAAATGACCTCAATTCATAGTAATTATATCCACACAAAAGGTGAAGAAAAACCAACTAGGTCCCAACAAGCTCTCAAAATCGAAAAATGGCCAGTCAAATGAAAATAGTAATGGTAAGGTAATGCAATAATGCATGATAAAGAAGTGTTTCCCCTAGTTTTCCTATAATTGGTTATAACTAGGATACAATAGCATAGGGCAATGATATTAATTTACCCATAGGTGGTTATAATTAGTAGCAAGATTGGTGAAACATTGATTTGCTCATAGGCAGTTATAATCAAGCTCACATAAACAAACTTAGATATAGGATGAAATATATCTTTCTAGATCAACTATCACACTAATTTCATAGATTGTCATTATAAACATAGATTGGATTGATTGTTGAAACTTGATCAGAATCCCCTCATAAAAGTTGTGAGAAGAACCAAATGAACCAAGAACAAAATAGGATTGGATAGGATGACTAAAAGCAAGCTTTGGTCTAGATAAGAATGGAATAATAGGATGGTATTTTTTTTCTTAGGATAATGATGGTTTCTGATAGATTAGATAAAATGGGAAGATGGTTTCCCCCAAGTGATGGGGTGAATCACTGAATTGATGATAATGACAAAAGAATATGCAATAATGAAAATGGCATGGTAATGTGAAATAGTGTGGTACATGAAATGGTATGGTGCATGTTTTTGGCCTAGGTGTGGTAAATGGCATATGATTCTATTTTTCCTATTTAATGTATATGCATGTCATACTCAACAAATGATATAAAAAATACTCAATCATGTTAATTTGTAGCCCACACCTCATTTGAATAGTTTCTCTATCAAAAAGTGGTTGCAAATTTGGTTGCTAAGAATGTTTTTGTGATCATCATTGGTCATTGGTTCTGATTCCTTTAAGTGTCAAGACAAGGGATCTTTGGAGCCTCTACAAAGGAAAGTGTGACCATGCATGGTAAATAGGGATAAATAATGTATGGTAGGTTTGATTGTGAAATGGAATGGTAGATGATAATGAAATGTGGAATGGTTGGGAAATAAATAAAGATTAAGATGGTTAATCACACGTAATGTTGATGATACTAGATTTAACATAATTTTGGTTATGGCAAGGTTAAAGACTTATTCTCTTGATAAGACCACAAAATTTTTCTATTGTTTGATCTTGAAAGTAGATACCATCTGATTAGGCTATAGATAGGAAGCTATTTTGATTTGATCTTTGATTTTGTCTTTATCAAGTAGTGAAGAATTTTTGTGTTCATCTATTGGTGTCACAATGAGGTTTTCACCAATGAATTTATTTTGATCATCCCATAGCACCTTTGAGAAGGTCTCACAAAGAGATGTTAACATTTGACTTTGATTGTCTTCTAGTGCCTTTAAAAAGGTGTCACTAAAAGATGCTAAGTTTGATCTTTGCTTATCAACTAGTGAGTCTAAAAAGGTTTCACTAGGAGATTATTCATATTATAAATTAATGTGGTCTTCATCCCCCTGATATTATACAAATGATATATTTCCATGGATGTAATTCAATAAAGTGTGATTCTATCAATCTCAATCGACACTTATGGGAGGTGGAATGTCAATATAATGGTTATGTTGGGTGGTAATAATGGGATGGTGAAAGGCATCATAATTCTCATAGAGGATACTAGGATAACTTGTGTCAATGCAAAAGTAATTATACTCAAAAACTATGGAAGTATCACAAATATATTCATATTGATCTTTAAGGCATGCATAATCAATGTTGTAACAACCACGAACATATTCTTCTTTTGAATCTGATTCTAAATCAGGGGATTCTAAGTCTGATGTTGATTCAAATTATGATAGTAAATTTGATTTTAGTTCAAGAATAGAACCTAAATCTAACTTTGATTTTTCATTTGATGGGTATTTTATTATAATGATGTCTTCTTAAATATTTAGTTTTGGATAAGTAACGGCCTGTGATGGCATAATGGGCTCCACCAAGACTGATTTGTTATAGTGCAACTCCTCTAAGATGGTAAAAATGTCAAGAGATAACTCTTCAAAGACTACATTTTCAATATTAGGATCTTAAAAAATAGGCACATGGTTGAGGTAATGATTTTCCCAAAGGTGGTTATAATCATTAAGTGATTTAACAAAAACTAGCTCATCAGTGTGAGACCCCTCAACAACTATTATAGGATCAATAGGTGATTCATCATAGGTTGACTTATCATAATTGGTTGGTTAAAAAAAACATCTTGGATTGATTGTTTCTCTTGGCCTTGGTTTCTAATGAGTTGGAAGATACCGGTTTTGAACACATCTTGGTCTTGAAATAATTGGATGGGTTGAAGTTTGGATGGGATAACTTGTGGATGGATAATGGTAGGGCCTTGGAGAGCATGATTTCTCACATGAGATAAATGTAAAATTCCTAAGATGGTAATGATAGGGTGTGGGGCTTTATTGCTCATACAAGCCAAAGGACTAGGTCCTAGAATGATGAAAGGGCGTTGTGGAGTTTGATTGCTCACACAAACCAAAGGATGAGGTCCTAGTATAGAAATGGTTGGGCATTTTGGTCCTAGAATAAAAATGGTATGATGTGGTGGAGCCTTATTAATTTTATAATCCCAATCATCCAAGTCTTTCTCATAAAGCATATCATCTCAGTTGTGAGTTAGCTCATAAGTTAGTTCTTCACTATGTTCTATGTACTGATTATTGCAAAGAGGGTATGTATCTATATCCCAAACAAAATTATTTGCATTTGGGTCTTCAAAGTATTTCTCACAAGCCTCTTTATACCAATCCAAGTTTTTATTTATATTTTGTGAATTTTGACTATGTTCCACATATGGAGTATTGTAGGGAGAATAATAAAAATCCTTAGAAAATCTTTCTCTATAGGTGCCTAGTGAGATTTTCGTGGCCATTATATCATAAGTTGGATTATACATGACTCCACCATAATTTTAGCTATTAATATCTACATAAATGATGAAATCTCAAAAAAAAAAATCCTTATATTTCTACAAACTCCAAAAAAACTATGTCCAAGGACAAATGGTTCAAACTTGGTCAAAGGTGGAGTTATATCTAAAATGTGGTCTGAAAGTGGAATTGTATCTCCAAAATGGTTAGTGCTAAAACTTAGAATAAAAAATTCTAACATCAAATGTCTAATGTCAAATTTCATATATAAAAAAGGTCAAATATCTGAATAAAAACTAGCATGTCGAAAGTCTAGGTCAAAGTGTTCCAAACAAGGTCTAAACTAAGAAAGGAAAAAATTGAGTTTCTTGGTCTTTTGTCCAAACATGTAGTCAAAATCTAGGCTCAAACAAATAGGTATATGCTAGGAATTTTGGCCAAACGGTGTCAAAATCTAGAGTTGAAACAAAGGCTAATGTGATTTGATTTAATCTAACAAGTTTGGAAATAACTTTGACATAAACCCAGTACATAGAATAAAAAATAAACATGATCAGTTGGAATAAAGAATAAGATAAAAGGCTATTTGAATAAAAACTATGTTTTCTCAAATAAAGGCACAAACAATTCATGAGGATAGGATTTTAAAAAATAAACCATCAATAGTTTTCAAATTTAGGTAATCGATTAACCAAAGTTATGTAACTCAAAAGAGAAATATATATGTATCATCCCCATGAATTAAAGCCTAAATATAAATCAATCAATGTTTGAGTCCAAACTTGACAAGGCTAACTAAAAACTCAATGTTGAAGACTAGGATTTGATCAAATAAGCTAGACAAGACTAGATAACATAAGACAAAGGTCCAAATCATATACATGAAATGGTTTGAAATAAATGGTTTTTGATACAAGGTAAACTAGTCTTGAAACAATTTGAGCAGCCTAATGGTGTAAGCATACTCAAATGATGCCATCTATGTTATGCTTCAAATACTCAAAAGACTCAAAATGTTTTGACATGATTTGGGTAGCATAACACTACCCTCTAAAACTCAAATGATACACACATAAACAAGTTTAGCAAAAAAAATCAAGGCACAAATGTGGTGTAAAATAGCCAGCATAACACCTCTTTAGACAAAAGAGTAATGTATAGACAAATTGGTTTTGGCAAAGCTTTATGAACAAACAAACATGTTTTAGTCTCAAAACATACCAATAAAAAATGACCAAAATACATTAAGTATAATCGTCCAAATCCTAATAATGGTCTGGCATGTGGGGTTGACTAAACTATCAAGCTTAGAATGTCTCTAGGGGAATCAATTATACAATGACTTTTGCATCAAAAAATACAATAAAAAATCATAGAAATTGGGTGATTACAGCATTGGCTAGTTGTAAAAAGGTCTATTCCTTTTTATAACCACTACATCCTACTATTCACTCATTGTAGTGTGATGTCCAAATGTAGATACATCCCATGTGTAATTCTAAAGGAGTAAGTGAAGTCAATGCTGAGAGATGAAATCCTGGGTCAAATATTCCCTAAAGAACTCATGGAAGGTAATGACATCTCCCTCACAAGCCATGTTTGCATAAAAATAAAAGCCTAAGAGAAATACTTTAGGGTCATTTTCAAGGTCACCCAAACTTTTACAAGTTTTTGGGGAGTGCTTTAGATGACATTCTTTCTAAGCCTTGGACTAGGGTTTTTGCAATAGGAATGGTGCTTTTGATTCCAAGGGTGCCCTAAAGGAGACAAATGGAAGAACATAAACATGGAATCCCTCTTTTTTCTAAATAAAATTTAACTTAAACAAATAATTAAATATAAAAAACTTAGAAAGGTGAGTTTAAGCCCAAATAGAGAATGAGGTGGTGTTCATTTGATCCTTGGTCTTAAGATTGTGAACTTTGAAAATATTTACCATAAACATCTAAATATTTTTTTAACCACCAAAAAAATTTGCCTAATTCATTTTAAATTAATGTCAAATATGTATTAATAGCATGTTTTAACAAGTTTCAAGTCCGTTAGTTACCTATCTACCCTTAAGGCATCACTTCAAAAGAAAATATGTTAGATTAGAAATATTTTAAATATGTCTTCAAAATTTTGGGAAAAATATATGAAACTTTAAGCTAAAATAATTCTAGTTTCTAAAAATTTATTTGAAAACATGTGGTTTTAAAAAAATATATATCTAAAATGGAGTCCATATGACCCCAAACAAAGCATTTTAAAATGGCCTATTTAGCTCTTAGATTTGTGTTTTTAAGGAAAACACAATGAACGGCATTGGTTCTATAATTGACATTGGCTATAATTACTAAAATATGATGGTTATCTAACCAACATCAATTATATCAATAGTGACTAGTTATGGCTATGCCAACCGATGATGGTTTTACTAATTGACATCAGTGACTGAGTAAACCCGTGATAAAGAAAAATGGCAAAACAAAGTTAGAAAATCAAATTGCAAGATTTTTAATGATATAGATGAAGATTTCAAAGTTACATAATGATATTATTCATGTGTGAGATGCATCTGGTCCCACTAGGTGTGCCATTATGAACTAATAATTTGACTTAAGAGAGGATGGTTAATATTATGTTAGTTTCAAAATGAAAATAAAATGAAAGAAAAACACTAACTAGTATAAAATCTCTAAGCCTAGACACTAGAGAGATATTATTTAACAGACATGAATAAAACACATAGCTAAAATGCAAAATAAATCCTCTTTTACCTTCCTTGGATGGTCCAAACTGCTTATTGTAGTGGCTTGCTTGGCTTGTGCTCATGAAGTCCTTGGTAATGGAAGCTTGGCTACCTCCATCTCTCCTTGGCACCTTTATCTTGTGGCTTGGCTTGGATTGGAATCAATTTGGCATGGTAACACTAATTAATTTAAGCTTTGTAATCAATTCTACATTATAAATTTGCATAATCATGTCTTAGAAATGATGTTCATGGACTCTTTATTTATAGATTTTTGAGAATGTCTAGAATCAACCTAAACCATCCATTTAGAGATTAAGATGTGTGGTTGAAGATTAATTCAATTTTTGGAATTAAGTTTATAATTATCCTCATCATGACATTTGAAGAAGGGGAAATTAAGAGGCATTGAGGGCATCATTGGAGGCATTGATGAGGCATGGAGGGCATGAATCCTAATATTTATGGTATTTATGGCCTAGGGATGTCTTCCCAAGAAATGAGGTCACCTGATGATGTAGATATTCAATATTTATTTCTAAAACAAAGTATTCAACAATTTTTCATGTAATTATTAATTAGGTCTTTATTTGGGTTAATTATCTCTTAAGCACTTTTTGTACAAATTGATCAGAACGCCTTATTACTGGTCCAAAATTTAACTGGATTAGAATTGGAAGTCAATGTTAGATGCATTTGATCCATTATCCCATTTAGGATATATCAATAGTAAATAAAAAAATCACACATATTATGTAAGATATCTGATAAGAAAGAGAAATCCAAAGTAATTAGGTGCAAAATTAGCATTTTGACTCAAAATGATCTCATCAAAGTTAGCTAGCCCACAAATTGCATTGCCTCATTTAGGGATACCCTAGTCAAAATCAGCACTTGAATTTTTCAGTTTTAACTCATTTAGTGTGTTTTAGTGTTTTTAGGCCAAATTATGCATTTTGGGTGAAAATTAGCCAAAAGCCCATTTGTGGGTTATTGGTGGCCAGATTTAGGTGTCTACAACATCAGCCATTTGGACCTTTTTTATGTGTCATCATGTTGTCTAATCTTGTCTAGACTGTTTAATCAAATACTATTTTTTAATGTTGAATTTTTAATTAACCTTGTTATGTTTAGATTCAAACATTGATTAATTTCTATTTAGGCCTTAATTCATGGGGTTGATACATAATTCTTTCTCTTTTGGGTTGCATAACTTTAGTTAATCAATTCACCAAATTTAAAAACTATTGATGGTTTATTTGTTCAATGTCTATCCTCATTAATGTTTGTGCCTTTATTTGAGAGAACACGATCTTTCTGCAAGAGCCTTTTGCCTCATCCCTTATGCCAATTGATCATGTTTAAGTTTGGTTTTGTTTGATGGGTCTATGTCAAATTTGTTTCCAATCTTGTTAGATTAAATCAAATTGCATGATACCTTTGTTTCAAGTCTAGCTTTTGACACCATTTGGCCAAAAGTCCTAGCATATCCTATTTGAGCCTATCTTTTGACTCCACATTTGGAAAAAAGACCTAGAGACTCTTTTCCATTTCCTATTTTAGACCTTATTTAAAACACTTTGACCTAGACTTTTAACATGCCAATTTTTATTGAGAGACTTAACCTTTTGTGTGTATGACATTTGACATATATATTTGATATTAGACTATTTTATGTCAAGTATTAGAACAAATCATTTTGGAGATACAACTCCACTTTCAAACCATATTGAAGATACATCTCCACCCTTATGACCAAGTTAGATCAAGTTTGAACCATTTGTCCTTTGGACAATTTTTTAGAGTTTGTAGTAATCTAAGCCTTTTTGTTTTAGATATTTTATCATTTACATTGATATGTATAGCTAAACTTATGGTGGAGTCATGTAAAATCTAAATTTTGATATAATAAATACATAAAATCCCACTAAGAACCCCTATAGAAAAATATTTTTTAAGGAGTTTTATTATTCTCCCTACAATACTCCATGTGGGGAACATAGTCAAAATCCACAAAATTCAATTTGAGACCTTAGTTGGCATGAAGAGCCTTATGAGGAGGAATTTCAAGAACCAACTATAGATAATGTTTTTTGGGATATGGATCCATACCCTCTTTTCAATAATCAATACATGGAACATATTCAATAACTAGCTTATGAGCCAACTCATGACTGGGATGATATGGTTTATGAGGAGGACTTGGATGCTTTGGCTTGTACAAGCAATCAAGTTCCACAACATCCTTTTATTATCTGATCATTAACTAACCTTAACCTTCCTTTGGATTATATGAGCTATCAAGCTCTACAATATCCAAGGAATACCATTACCATTCCTATACCTAGTCCTTTCGATTGTGTGAAAAACCAAGCTCCACAACACCATTTCATCATTTCAAGACCTAGTCTTTTGACTTGTATGAGAAATCAAGCTCCACACCACCCCATCATTACCACCTTAGGAATTTTTCCTTTTTTCATGTAATCAATCATGTTCCCTAATGCCCTACCATTATCCAACTATAGGCCATTCCTCCTCCATTACTAATCCCATCCAAACCTCAATCGATATAATCATTCAAACACCAATCTATGTTGAAAATTGGTATCTTCCAACTCATTGGAAACCAAGGCCAAGAGAATCAACTAATTTGAGATGTTTTTTGTTTAATCAACCATTTGTGATAAGTCAATCTGTAATTAATGGCCTATTGATCCTATACTTATTATTGAGGAGTCTCACCCTGATAAGACAATATTTACTAAGTCACTTCTTAATGATTGTAACCACCTTTGGTCAAATCATTACCTTGACTATATGATTATTTTCAAGAGTCTCCCCTTGATAAGCTAGTCCTTAAGGACTTATCTCTTAACTTATATCCCATTATGGAGGAGTCTCACTTTGACAAACTAGTCTTTATGGAGACCATTATGCCATCACAAGTCATTACTTGTCTAATACAAAACATTCAATAATATATCATTATAATAGAGTACCCATTAGATGAAGAATCAGAGTTAGATTTATGTTCTATTCTTGGATTGACATTAGATTCAGCATCAGAATTAGAATTAACATTAGTCTCAGCATCATATTCAAAGTCCCTTGAGTTATAATCAAATTTATAAGAAAAATATGTTTATGGATATTAAAACATTAGTTATGCATGCTTCATAGATAAATTTTAATACATTTGTGATCTTTACACAATTTTTGAGGATGAGTACTTCAATATTGACACAAGTTCTCGTAGCATCTTCTACAAAGATTGTGATGCTAACACCCATTCCATTACCATTTCACATGTTATTACCATAAACCAAGAAATCCATATTATTGGCATTCTATCTCCCATAAGTGTCTATTAGGATCAAATAAATCACACTTTGTAGAACTATATCCATGGCAGCTTAGCAGTTGAAGAAGAGCAAGGAGTCCAAGACTAAATTCATGTAGAAGAAGAACACTCTCCTAGTGAAAATTTTTTAGAGGTGTTAGGATACAATCAAAGTTCCAACTCAGCATCTTCTAGTGAAACTTTTTTAGAAGTGTTAGAATAAAATCAAAGTCAAAAACTAATGCTCACTAGTGAAACTTTCTTAGAGGTGCTATAGGGCAATCAAGATAACTTCATTGGTGAAAACATCATTGAGGCACCAATAGCTAAGAAAAAAAATTCTTCATTGCTTGATGAAGACAAAATTAAAGATCAAATCAAAATAACTTCCTATCTATAGCTTAATCAGATGGTAGCTACTCTCAGGCCCAAAAAACAACAAAATCTAATGGTCATATCAAGAGAACAAGTCTTCAGTGCCACCACAACCAAAATTATGTCGAATCTGACATCAACAAAATTATGTGTGACTAAACATGATTATATTCATTTGTTTCCCAACCATTCCATATTCCATTATCATCTACCATTCCATTTCATAATCAAACCTACCATCCATTATTTATCCTTGTTTTTCATCTATAGTTGCACTTTCCTTTGTAGAGGCTATAAAGATACCTTGTCTCACCGCTTAAAGGAATAAAAACCAATGACCAATGAAAATCACAAAATCATTCTCAACATCTAAATCTATAGGTAGTTTTAGATTATGGCAAAAATAGGTTTTGAAGGGACCCCGAAACCCAGAACAAGGAGAAAGATAAACATTAAAGCACAACCAGGTTAACACAAGAACCTGAAAACAAAAAAGAGCCAAAACCAGGTTTTACATGGACCTATAACCAACAGATAAGAACATGAAAAAATAGCCATCAAAACACTGATCTGAAAGAAAACAAAGCTTCCAGATCTGTAACCAACAAACCAAAAAAATGACCAGTTTACTGCCCCCAAAAACCAATCAGCAGAAAGGAACTTTGGATGAATCTTTTAAATTTAGATTTTTCTTTTTGCATGACCGAAGATTCATTTCAAGAGGAGGGACCAAAGGCTTAGACTTATTTCTTCTGACTGCAGTCCATCCATCTTCAACCTTAGCTGCCTCAGCAACCCATGCCTCAGAAGGCAAAGATCTTTGGCCACCAATAAGCATAAACTCCTTGTGACAGTCTAACACAGTATGGCTCTTTGAAAGATCCTCCAGAACAGGGGATGAGATCACCATCTCCTCCTCAGGCTCAGCTGTATTATTAACTACAGCCTCCTCAGAGGCTGCATTAGATTGATTCTCCAGTGAATCCTCTTCATCTTCCGATTCGGATTGCACCCTTTCCTCATTCTCGGTCTCAGAATCTGTTGTTGTCTCCAAAGGTTGTTTATCTGTGCTATGTTCAGAGAAATCCTTTGGCCACCAAGAAGGTGAACGTCTGCGATTGTTTTTCCCAGCACCACAACGGGCAGCAAAATGTCCCGTCTGGTAACACTTCCTACACCTGAAAGGAATCCCCTCATAATCCAAGATTTGTGTCCAAGTACCCCTTGGGGAATCAATGCAAATCGCCTCAAGAAGGCCCTTTGAAACATCCAAAACAGCCAGAAATCATGCACAAGTCGAATGGGGGCTCTTCGTGCCGTCTTCTTCATACAAAAACTCCCTTATAGCATTTCCAATGGTTTTATAAACTGCCTCTTGCCACAGATGTATCAGAAGATAAGGGAGCCACACCCATATAGGGATCTTGTTAAAAGATTCTGAGAGAGGATTAAAATCCTTGTGCCAAGGTTTGGCCAAAAGAGGAAACTTGCCCTGCCAAGAAAAATTATTGTGCCACAATATAGACTGCCTATCTTCAGGACTTTGAAATATTACTATAAAAAAACCCCTAGCGTAGGTCTGGATTTGACCATCTTTAATATGCAGCCAACTCTTAGCAATCCAATTCTGTAGATCTACAAACGAGGGCCAGAAACCACGGAAACGGAAAATGGCAGCGCAAGAGGAAAACCATTTTTCTTCTTGGAAGATATATTTTGCTAATTTAGGGTCTAGAGTTACCCTAATAGGTTTTAAGGCACTTACAGGTGAAATGCGGGTAGGTACAGGTGTTGTATGAGGCTGAGCATCATGAATTTTTGCTTCGAAGGCTGCCACATCCGCATAGGATCATCCCCCTGGTCCATGCCCTAAACCAGGATCAAAGGCCGAACACACAGCTGTGGTTTCTTTAATCCCCGCAATAGGAATCCCTTTCCCTTTACTTGCAGTAAGAACCTCCTCCGTAATGGCAACCACAACCTCGCTGACCGCTCGGCACACTGCACCCGATTTCAAATTTGGGTTCGCACGCGCAAAACCCGGAGCCGCAGCCATCGTTATTTAGATGTAGTTATTAATGAAGTAGTTATTTAGATGAGGTGTGGGATAGAAATTAACATGATCAAGTATTTTGTTTATATCATTTGTTTATTAAGACATGTATCTCCCTATCAGTAGGAACAATAGAATCAAAAACTACACCCAAGCCAAAAACATGTACCATACCATTTCATTTCTATGTCATTTCCATTGTTACACATCTTTATTCCATTATCACATATCTCAACTAATCACCTTCTCACTTGGGGGTAACCCTCTTACCATTTTATCCAATTTGTCAAACCATCATTATTATTAGCAAAACTATACCATCGAACCATTCTATTCCTATCTAGACCAAAGCCCATTTTTAGTCATGCTACCTAATCTTATTTTAATCTTGGCTACTTTGGTTCTTCCTACACTTTTTTAAGGGGATTTAGATCAAGTTTAAACTCTTATCAAATTCATGTTTAAAATGATAGTTGATGAAAGTAGTGTAACAGTTGATCTAGCAAGATATCTTTCATCCTATAAAGTTTGTTTATGTGAGCCTGATTATAACCACCTATGGGTAAATTAGTGTCTCACCAATCTTGCTACTAATTATAACCACATATGGAAAAATTAGTATCATTGGCCTATTTTTTTGTATCCTAGTTATAACCCCTATGGGAAAACTAGGGGAAACACTTATTTACCATGCATTGTCGCATCACCTTACCATCATTGTTTTCATTTGACTGGCCATTTTTTGGATTTTAAAAATTGTTGGGACTAATTGGTTTTTCCTCGCCTTTTGTGTGGATGGAATTACTATGACTTGAGGGCATTTTAGGACTAAGTAGGTTGTGATCAATTCATTTTGAGGTCACCTTAGTTACCCTTTCCATATGCTCTCTCTATTTTGTGAACAACCTAAACCAAACATTCTCACCATTTTACAAGTAGGTATCTTGTCATTATATAATGACTTAAGATACCTCAAAATTCTAAAAACATTCATAACATTTGAAAAATACAAAAATATTTGTGTTGTCTAAGCCTAGTCAGTTATCCTTGATCCACCCTATTGGGGCAAAGTCATTATTAGGATGCTTTATTTTAATTTTTTTTCAAATTTTTTATTTGTTTATTTATTTCAAGTTTTTTGTCTATTTGTGTGCTTTTTGTGTATTTCATTATTTGGTCACTTGCCTATTTGTTTATTTTTAGCACTATTGCCTCAACTCAATCTATATGTGTTCATTGGGTGATTCCTTATGCACATTATTATTGAGTCCATCCATTTTCATACATCAACATTATCATCATGGTTTTTATCATTGGTACATTATTTTTGAGTTTTTATTGGATCAAGAGTCAATCTTTATGCATATTTCAGCCAAGTCTTCATGGTGTTCCACCATGATGCCTATTGACACATGTTACAATAAAAATTAGCTTCAAGAAGGTCTACAATCAATGGAGCCATAAAATTTTCTCCTTGGAACCTTGTCAAATCCTTCCATACCACCCTTGATTAAATCAACCCATTGATTATTCTAGTTGTATCATTGTTAATAAGGGCAAGCATCTCCTCATTGGTAGGTACAACTAATTTTTTTTCTATTGATCCAAACTTACTCTTTTATTTCATATTTTTCATCACTTTTCACCTAATAATATTTAATATTTATTCTAAATTATATCCTTGAGTTATGCTTGCTAATCATCCCTAACTGGGGCACCATCATCTTTATACAATCTAGGTCATCTTCATGATTATAATCATCTATGGGCAAATCATTATTTTGACTTTTATTCTTGATGATAACCACCTTTGGAAAAATCAATCATCTTTACAAATCAATGTATGCAAGAATTTTATTATTTAGTTTAATCTCAACCATGGGTTAATTCTCACCTTTCTTCTTGTTTCTTTTCAAGGGACCGTCCATCCACATATGTGATGGCCACTCCCTCAAGGGGGTATCATCATAGGCTACCCAAAAATTATTTAGAGCTTTGTTCTTTGATCATCATCTTATTTTTGGCATATAAGCCATTTCTCATTATTTGAGATGAAATTGCTTTACCTATAGTTTGTAATATCTTCCCAAATAGTGAAAAACTATAGACACCTAAATCTAGCCACCAATAACCTCCAACTAGGCTTTTGACCAATTTCCACCAAAGTACACAATTTGACTTTAAAACATTAAAATTCATTAAATGAGTTAAAATTGATATATTCAAGTGCCAATTTTGGCTATAGTATCATTAAATAGGGTGATGTAATTTATGGGCTAGCTAACTTTGATCAAATTATTTTGAGTCAAAATGCCAATTTTGCACCTACATGCCTGGATTGCTCTTTTCTATAAAATTTCTTGTATGATACATATGACTTTATTAATTTGTGTTAAAAACATCTTAAATGGGATAATATTTCCAATGCATTTAACATGACTTATAATTCTAATCTAGTGAAATTTTAAACTAATGATAAGTCATTCTGATCAATTTGAGTAATTTATACACAAAGTGCTTAATCATTCTTAAGATCTAATTAAACCAAATTAAATCCTAATTAATAATTCCATGAAAACTTGTTAAATACTTATTTTTATAAATGAATATTAAATATCTACATCATCAGGGGACATCATTTCTTGGGAAGACATCCCTAGGCCATAAATGCATAAAATATCAAGGTTAATCCATCCCATGCCTCTTAAATGCTCCTCTATCCCAAATATTGATGATCTTATTTATGTATTTTTAATTATATAATTGTATTAATCCTTAGCCACACATCTCAATATTGAGATGGATGGTTCAAGTTGATTCTAGCCATTTTCCAAAAGCTGTAAATAAGAGGCCTTACCTATTTAATTTTAAGTTTAATTTTTGAAAAGTTACCATGTCAAATTTATTTCAAGATATCTCACATACCAAAGTTATGATTCCAAAATATTGAGCCAAGCCAAACCAAAGTCACAAGGTACCAAGGAGAAGAGGAAATAGCCAAGCCTCCTTTGATAAAGACTTCATGAGCATAATCTAAGCAAGCCACTACAACAAGCATTTGGAGAATCCACAGAAGGTGAAGGATTCTTGTTTTTCTTTACTTTTTTAGTTTTACTTCTCATTTATTTTTATTATTAAGCTCATCTTAGTAACTAGGCCTAGAGATGTATGCTAGTTAATTTTTTTATCAATTTGTTTTCATTTTGGGACTAACACAATACTAATCACCTCTCTTGAGTCAAATTCCTAGTTCAAACTAATAAGGAAGTGATTTTATAGGTTTTAGATATGAAGAGGTAATTATAAGGAAGTGATGGGTGATAGATTAAAATCTTTGACAAGGTGATGTATATTGAAAATACTTGGTCAAAAGGATGACATTACAGAGTTGGAGAGATGGGTGACCACTCCAATTTGGTTCCAAGACTAAATGTAGTATCCATAGATGAAAAAATATTAAATGTATAGAGATTGGTGAAACTAGGGGATTGGGCATAAGACAAGACACCATGGACTATTTTTGATATTTTTTCAAGTTTTATGATTTTTAGGGTTTTTGACATATTACAATTTTTAGGGATTTTTGGGATATGTATGTGCACTATATAAATGGGATTACTAGAAAAGTGAATACCAAGCCTAGAAACCAAGATAAGGATAAGGATGGATGGAATGATGAATGGGATAAAAAAGGATGGGGGTGATCTATAAAATAGGAGGAGGACCAAGGAAGAAGGTACTAGGGAGTTCCAATGACCACATCGTGAAGAAGCTAGATGTTTAGTTATTTAAGTGTCCATTGGAAGATATGGCAAGATGATTACAAACATTTATCAAGATACCTTACACTTCCTTAAGAAGGTCAAGATAGGAAGTAAGGACATAATGGGATGCATTATATGATGGTAGGTAATGGATAAATAACCATGGATGGGGTGGATAAGGGATGGATTAACAAATTTTGCCCCTAAGTGCTGAGGTATAACATGGATAATAGATTATTTTACCATGACACCATAAACTAGTTTTCATCATGATACTTTCCCAAGGAACTAGAAGACTAGTTTTCACCATTGGATGGATGCTTTTTTTATTTTGGGCATCTTAATTTTATTGGATGTGGGTACAAGATGTGTAATTATCGATATTGTTTATATCTTTAACCAACACCTATTCTAGGGATGTGTGATGTTGTGATCATGATAATGGATTTATTAGGGTCCATGTGACCTTCATTGATGCTTTATGGATACCCCTCTAGATATCTAAACCAGGTGTCTTTATTTTCCCTAAGAGAGATAATTTTTCCCAAAGAGGTGATGTGAGGTATGTATTTGATTAGAGCTTGATTTTATTGGATGATAGGATCAGGATAGGATAGTATGATGGGTGATAAAGGATTATGACTAAAATAAATGATAGGATCATGATATGTTATGGTGATGGGTGATGGAGGACTAGGACTAGCATTTGTATAAATGTTAGAGATATGGGACATGATTCATTTAATTGGTGTTAATTGATAAAAGACTATAGGAGATATAAGACACTTTGAATTTATGATTCATCTTTGAAATGATCACTTAATGGATGATTGGCCATTATTTGGATTTTGACTGCCTCATGGTGCCTAATTTTAGGATTCACTAGGGGTGATTGATTTTTGACTTGATAAATGATTATTTTGACTTTGGAATTCCTTTAGTGCTTGATATTGGGCTTCACTAAGGGAAGACATATTTAGATTAGGATGATGATTAAAATCTTCTTGATTTTGACTAATAGGATCAAGGATGAATTGATTATGATTTATGACTTTTGTAATGTGGTCTTGGACCTTTGTACTTTTATCACACATTATATTACTTAAGGAAGGCTCTAATGATATATGTTCAAGCTCATCCTTATAGAGGGTAGTGATTAAGTGATTATTTATGGGGAGAAAAGGGTTCATGATAGATTAAGGTAGTGGTGACAATATGATGAGGCTAATGAGTGGTGATGGGGAAGCATGGTCTTCATATGGATTCTTAAGATACCCAATTTTGACATTAGAGAAAATATCCTCAAGATCAACAAAAGGATCACTAAGACTAGTTGTAGTAGATACATTTAACATAGGATCAAATTCACACTAACAATCTTTAATAGATAAATCTTGTAAGAACTTTGTTATGACTTTATCATCCTGATTGGGATCAATAAGTATGTTTGGTGATGGATATGAGGTATCAAGATTAGGAGTACCCTTAAAAATAAAGGCATTATTATCAACTACATCAATGTCAATGAGGGAGGATGTTTCTGATGAGGAATCTGATTTGGATATTGGTAGTAAACATGATCTTGATGCTAATAACACTTGTGTTGGCTTCATTATACAAGATGAAATTTTGCTAGTAGAAGAATGACTATCCATAATTGACCTCTCAACAAGGGGTATCTGATGGGATAAGTGAGAGGGGGATGGTGGAGGATTGATGGGTTTGATAAAGATAGGCCCTCAGAATGGATTATGGGATATAAGAGGACTAGGATCATGAAAAATAGACTTGGATTTGATGGGGAGACCATGGAGGATGGGTGTGGTGTTTTGAACTTGGCTTGGAAAGGCAAGGGCTTGATCATTATTGGGAAGGAAATCTTGGCATTATTCTTTTTGTTCACATAGATATTGAGACTCATCTAGTTCATCCTCAATTATTATGTCACCACAGTCGATGAGGTCTTGGACACAATCAAGGAAAGGTTGACATAGAATAATGATATGCCCCCAAGTTATATTATATGAATAATATTAGTTTACTTTATACCAGGAAGGCTTAGTCTTAGTGAGATCAAGATGTTGTATGGGTGGATAGACCATCATGTTGGCAATGACTAGTTGTTTATAGGGCTTTCAAGGACATAGGAAGAGGGGTATATAAACCCATTTCATTATATAACTTGGATGTGGAAGTATTAGGTTTTAGATCAGATGATTATTGATGTGACTAGATGGATGGACTGGTAATAGTTAAAGTGTCTAAGATTGGACTCCCTTTACTAGTATGGTAATGGGAAATGGATGGTTATGGCTAGTGGGTAGAGTATTGGTGTGGGGCTCACATGAAGGGGCTTGGATGGGAGGTGTAATGAGTTAAAGGGGATCAACACCTTTAGGAATTGGGACACCCATCAAAATAAGCTGTAGGAGGATCTCATCCTTATTGGTAGTTATGTGTTGGTCTATGAAAGCATAGTCTAACTCCATGGGGGATGAATGATAAGACATGGATAATGGGAATTAGGCTAATGATTAATTATGATTCATTGAACAAAGTGGGTCCAATGATCAAGCTAGTATGATAGGTGATGATGATGATGAGGTGGACTAAAAGTGATTAGTATGATATAGGACTAAGGCTATATCTTAGATAGATAGTTCAATAGGAACTAACATCCTATCAACAATGCCTAATTGTCAAGATATCAAAAGGATTGAAGATTTGATGGGTGCCTAGATTCAAACTAGCAAAAGGATGATATGATAGTTGCTAGTTATGATTAGGCAAGGATGATAGAGACTATATTGATGATGGGTTTGCTAGATTGAAATTTGACAAAGTGATAAGAATCTATCATAATATTGACTAGAGATATAACCAATGGGAGGATTGATAGTGGATTAGGATGATAGGATGATGAGGATGAGAAGACTAGCTCAGAATCTTCAACTAATTTTACTCAAGATAAGATGGGATGTGATTTATGTGATGAAATTGATTATAATAAGTGACAATAAGTATAATGATAGGTGATGATGGAGTAAGGAATGGGTAATGATGGGATGGGGTGAGGATGATAAAGGGTAATTTAACTAAGATGGGGATAGTTTACACCCTAAAGAGCCAACTAAGATAATATGAGGATGAATTTAGACTAGATGGGTGCTAAGGACAAGGTCAATACAAAGGATTGATGATGGACATAAAATAAGATGTGGAGGATGAAACAAAGTGTGATTAGGACATGTAAGTAATGGTAGTGTGATTAATCATGGATGGGTCTAGGATAGAATGTGACTAGAAGGATGTACAAGAGAAAAAAGATATGTATAAGAGGGTAAGATAAGGATATATAAGGGGATGGAAGGAATTAGACAAGATTATATGGGGGTGATTAGGATTATGTAGGGTAAGATGTGGGCTATGACAAATGATAGTTGGATGTAATTAGACTAGATAAAAATTAAGACAAGATGGTGATGAGAGATAACATGGGATGTGTTAAAGTATGTATAAAAGGAAAATATATACAATGGTATTAGGATAAGGATATACAAGATAAAGATATATGTTCAAGAGGATGATGAGATAAGGATGTACAAAATTATGTCCAAAAAACATAGATAGGCATGTATAGGTTTGGGTGAATGTTGACTTGGCTCACAAATAATAATTGTTTAGCACACCACACTTCAAATCAAGAAATACCTAAAACCTATGATTATTAAACTTAAAAGTGTGTAACTCGACACTTGCAACATCAAATGGCTTTGAAGGTGAGGCTGTAGGCTGGTGACCCATTATGAAATTGACTAAACCCTCTCAGCCTCATTTTCACCTAATGGCTATTTAGGAGCTGATATTGTCTCTAGTAGTGAGGCACTTATTATGGATTAAGGATCCTATGATAGGTTTTCATAAGTATTCTAGGTGAATCCCCTATTTACACAAAGGTATATTTGGGCCTAAGTTTATATCTAATGGTGTCTAACTACCTTGTATCCTAGAGCTTAAACACCCCTCACTCCATGGAATCCTTTATGTGGAATTCCACTTTGGCACCTAATGACAATGCTCCTAATATTTAGACTTCATTAAAACAAAGAGTTTGGTCTAGTGCATGATGATGAAATCCACATCACTGACCTCTAAAAAATAAAAAGGGAAGGGGTTTATACGTGGTTTTTATCCTCTAAGAATCACCACAAGGTTGCAAGGAGTAAATCATAAACCAACCGTAACCTGAAGAGATAAATAGGTAGATAGAAAAGATTAATTAATTGATTTAAGATTAAGATGTGATGTATATACAAGAAGAAATAATATAGACAAAAATATTCAAAAAAAATTATATATACAATAAAAAATTATGAAAATGATATATATAAGTCAAAATGATTAAACTGATTTTTAAGTGCCCAAAAGAATCTTTGACTGGTGACTTGCAAGCACATAGTTGGTAATTTTACTAGGGCACTCAAAAAAAGGTAAATTGCAACACAAAGATTAGTATTTTAGTTGATAATATTGAGGGGTAACCTACAAGACAATGATGTTAGATCAAAATATGACCTAAAAAATAAGGTGTTAAATACAACAAAATAGCTTCAAGAAACAAGATGCTAGTCCAATATGCCTTATGAAAAACACCCTTAAAATTGCAATTTGGCTTTATAATTCCTTTGGGGTGAGTGTGCCATGATAAAGAGATCTGGGGGTGGTATCCCCCAATAGGGTTAAGGGGTAACACCCCTTACAGGGTCAAGGGGTAGATCCCCTTGCTTGATCTGGGGGAAGCACCCTAGGCATGCCCCCTATCATGGTACAAGGTGGGGTGAAGGGGCAGAGCCCCTGATTTTAAAGGTAATTTGCGATTTGTGGAGGGCTTGGAATGACTCAAAAATAATAAAAAATAACTCTAAAAAATATACTCAAAAATAATAATTTTGAAGACAAAAATAGTGCAAAATCACTAGAGAGTGCAAAAATGTAACTCTAAGGAAAAATAATAGATTGTAAGTTATGATTTTTAAGTGGTTAGTTAACCATGATGATCAACTTAAAAAACCATGATAGTTAGATAAAAATGCACCTGTAAATGATAAAATAACTATTCACTATAAAATGAGAGTTGTCATTTTGTTATAAAACCTTAGATTTTTTATTTTGATGGGCATAAAAAAATGCTTATATAGATTATGATAAATTGATTAGATGTTTATATGACCAAAGATGCCTAAAAGATGACTAATGATAAATTAGAAATTGATTACAATATGTCAAAATTTATAAATAGAGATGTTTATCAAAAATGGGTAGAGCCTAAGATTAAAAAGATTAATTTTAGTCATATGAGGTCCTAAATATACCCTATAAGAATCAAAGGAGATAAATAACAGACAAAATAGTAAAAATTGACAAAATTAACTTAAGATTGCAAAATCATTATTTATACTTTGAAACCATGATTCTATAGCTCATTATCATATTTATGAAGATTTTGGGATCTACAATTTTGTCAAAAAATGGGAAAAGGCTAAGGGGATATGTTTTTGATGATTATGGATGATATTCCCTCCTTGGTTTGTACCTTGATCCTACAAATCACTTAGATCAAAAAACAAATTTCATAGAGGTATTGAGATCAAAATATGGTTTATTGACTGATAGTTATTTAGATCAAAATATTCCTACATAAGAACAAAAGATATTGAAACTATATGATGATAAACATCCTGTAAGACAAAGACTATCAGAATAGATCATGTAAGATAAAGAACAATGGACAAACTTTAGTGGTTTTATGAAAAATTCAAAACTATGACTTATGGGTCTAATAACATGATTACCAAGGTGATATCATGATTCTAAGATTCATGATATTGAATTTTGGTGAATATATACTTGAGTCCTAGTCATAATTTTCTATTATACACATATAGAGTTAAGACATGGCAAACACATAGGAACACTCAAAAAAAGCACTTAGGGTTAGGCAAAATGACTTATCAATAGGTGGAATAAAATGGTTTGATGCTTATGTCTAGGATATGTAAAAACACAAATCTATAGTGAAAATTTTTGACTACTAGAGCAAAGTCACAAGTTGTGAAGTAGCAATTTTTCATAAATTCAAAAACCCATAAACCATTAGTGGTTAGCAAAATTTCTACTCAATATACAATATAACTATTGTCTAGGCAAGGTTGTAAGTTGTAATTAGCAATTTTATTGAAAGGTTAAAAGCCTACATAGTTAGAATAAAAATTAATAGTTAAGTCTAATGGTTATGATAAAATCACTACTATCAAGATAAAATAATGATTACAAAGTCACAAATACCAGTACAAGGCCATAACTTGCACTTGGGCATGGAAAAATCCTAAAAATTCAAGATTTTTCTTGGTTCAATTAAACTTGTAAGCTATCAAAACATTACTAGTAAGCCAAAATGTCAAATTGGGAGGGATTTCCCACTGTGGTCACCAAAATGTAGATGATTTTTGAGCTCTGTGGATTAAATCATGAAATTAAATCAGCCCAAATAACAAACTACCTACTTATAGTCTAGTTCCATTAATACCAAATGCAATGGATGAATAAAACCAATTCAAAATAGCATTAGAATTTAAATCTAAGTCATCTACACCATGATCAAATGGACTTCAAAATAAAAAGAGACTGATATTGGATTGATATACCTTGACTTAGATTTGTGACATTATGATGGCATGATAAGGATTTTTGATGAAGGATTTAATGACTAAATGGGCATGGAGAAGTTAGATAGCTACTCATTGGCCTTCCATGGAGGAGAAGACTTGTTTAACTAGAAAGAGGAGGGAAAGATATATGACGAAGATTTGAATTTCAATGAGTGAGATCAATAATTGGGAGTTATCCAAGGAATTTAAAATTCATTAGAAGCTTCTAGATTTAGAGGCTTCTAAAAAGGAGGGTAAGAATAGAGAGGATTCTAGAATCCTCCAATTATATAATCCTCATAAGGATTAATTAGGCTTAGATAGGGTTCTTAGATAGGAATTAGGTGGGTGATTAGGGACTAGGGTTGTAGAAGAGTCTAGGCATAGGCTAATAGGTGAGTCACTAGGAATTTAAAATTCCCAAATAATAGGTAAGTGTGGTTAAATTAGTATAATGATGATTTAGGATAAATTAATGATGAAGTGGGATAGAATAAGGTAATAAGAATGAATAATAATGAAGAGGCGGACATTAGATAAATGACTAGAAGGGGTGATTAATTAACAAAATTAACCAAAGTAAATGAGATAAACAAAATTAGTGTCATCTAATAAGAATATTAATGACAATAATATAGGTGAGTGAATTTAGGTGCATATAGAGGCCTTACAAGATACTAGGATACAATTAGATGAAGCATAGTGAATATCATATTTCATTGAATCTTTGTAGAAGTCATCATCCATCACATTTCATGATTTTGAAATATCCCCATTACAATCTGTTGACCAAGATCCATTGTTATTTAATCACTGCCAAAATTAATCAACCCTAAATCCAAAACATTATGATTGATAATGGAGCTAGTATAAATATTATCTCCTCACATGCTTTTAGGAAACTCTAGTTACCTAACTATTTTAGCTCAATCTCCATTCATCATATAAGCATTTAATGATACCATTGCCCCCATGTTAGGCACCATTGTCCTTCCCATCCAAATAGGTATACATACCCTCCCTAATATTTTTAACATAATATAAGGGGAATTTCATTATAACATCCTACTAGGACATCCTTAGATATGTGATATACATTAAATTCCCTCTACTTTGTTTCGATGTCTTAAAATTGAACATGAGTGTAATATCCATGTTGTTCTAGTAGATCCACATCCATTCAAGACATGTAACTTGAATTATCAACCTAATGATGTTAATGATGTATTTATCCCCATAAATAACTCAAGTCCATTATATTTGAGGGAAACATCTGCTAGATTTATTATACCTTCATCCCATATCCTTGATGTAAACTCTTTCAACTTGACATTCCAACAAAATTTCTATAGGGTAATATCAATTGTTACGCTCAATAGTTTATCAACCCCTCAAGAATATGTATGTCCTAATCGATAGCATACTTACCAACCCAATCTAGGAGACATTATCCCCTTCAAACCTCCTCATCTCTAGACACACTTAACCTATGGATGAATTGGCCAATATCTTTTATATAGGTAAATTCAAATGCATGCCTAACCAATCACATATAACTTCTCCTTTATTGACAAACCACAATTTGCCCAAACCTATCTACAAAATTATTCTTGTAAAGGTTTTGGCTTAGGATTTTATTAACAAGGACCCCTTGAGGTTATGATAAATGACCTTAGAAAACTACATGAAAAACATGGCCTTGGTTTCAATAAAACTCCTAAGCTGATGACAATCATGCTTTGATGTCCCACATCCCCATGAAGGTGGATGACGAATCTCCCTTGTCTCCTCTTGGTCCCATATGGTTACTGATGACACCATTTCTATCCCAACTAATTTTTTTTAATTATTTCCATTCACCTAGACCTATTAACATATCAAAGTAGTACGGACCATATCCCTTCCTTTAGGTTACCCTAACCTTATAGATGAAGTTTCTTTCTCAATCCATATAATGGATTGTCAGGATGATGAATCCATTTTAACTTATTTAGGGGTAAGAGGTTATATATTAATAATATCATACCATTTGAGTCTTCCAATCTTTTAAATGAGGTCATAATTAATATTAAAATAGGGATGTTAGAAGACCCATGGAATATCAAAGTGAGTCAATCCAAAGATTATCAAGAATTCCAAGATTTTTTAGCATTCCTTGCTAATCATATCCAGGTTTTGCCTAGTCTTATAGTGATATGCACAAAATTGACCCTGATATAGTTATTCATAACATTGTTGTCATTATCAAAGTTAAAAGAGTGAAGAAAAAAATTCATAAGATGCATCTTCACATAGCACTTCTTATCAAAGAAAAATTGCATTGATTATTATATGTTAACTTTATCCAACCCATTGATTACCCTCAATGGGTATCTAACATAATACCTATCATAAAACCCATAGGGGATTATGCCTTTGTACCAACTTATATGACCTTAATCTTACTTGTCTAAAAGATGATTTTCCCCTTCTTAATATCAATTGGCTCATGGACCTCACTATAAGACACAATATTTTGTCACTCATGGATGGATTTTTTGGTTATAATTAGATCCTTATTTACCCAAAAGATCAACATAAAACCTCATTTATTACTTCATGGGGGACTTTTTGTTATATGGTCATGCCTTTTAGTTTAAATAATGTTGGAGCCACTTATTAGCATGCCATGACTTATATTTTCCATGATTTAATGCATAAAATAATTTAAGATTATGTGGATGATTTCCTTAGTAAATTTGAGCATTGTAAGGACCACTCATCCATATTTCAACAAATCTTATCTCATTTGATCTAATATCAAGTTTGTCTTAACCCCAAAAAGTGTGTTTTTAGAGTTTTTTCAAGTAAGATCTTAGGTTTAATTATTTTCCTTTAAGGAATCATGGTTGATCCTTCCAAGATTAATGCCATTATCTATATGTTACCTCCTTCCAACCTCAAATAGATTCATAATTTATAAGGTAAATTATATTCTATTTGCCACTTTATTTCATATTTGTCAAATCAATGTCAACCTTTCCATCACCTTATTAATAAAAACACCTAGTTTATATGGGATTAAAATTGTTAAGAAGAATTTTATACTCTTAATAATTATCTCTTATCTCCCTCTATCCTTATTTTTATAAGAGAGGGTAAGACTTTTTAACTATATATGTCAACTATAGATCAGGCCTTAAGTGGCATGCTTACCCATTGACACGATCAACATAGAAAGCAAGTGGTTTATTATATTATTCATACTTTGGTTTAGTATGAGACTAATTAAATACATGTTGAAAGACTCTTCTTTTCCTTGGTATTTTTTATTTCCAAACTTTTCCACTATTTACTTAATCACAAGAATTATGTGATTACAAATACTAATTATCTTAAGTTCATACATTCAAAACCCTATCAAAATCAATGGATGTTAAGATGGTTGAGGTTACACACTAAGTTTGATCTTAATTTCCTTAACCAAAAGTCAATTAAGGGGCAAATCATCACTGATCAATTGGTTGAATCACCTCTTGCTAATAATTTACCTTCTAGATATAAATTGTTTGATGAAGTTATATCCTCCACATCCTAGAAAGATCTCAAATGTCAAATGACATTTTTATTTGATGGATCTAAATGAGAACATGGAGGGGGAGAAAGTATTAATCTAAAACCACCTGAAGGCATTCCTATACCCCTGTCTTTTAATCTTGAATTTGATTGTACTAATAATATGGTTGAATATGAATCCCTAATTTTAGGTCTCCAAACAACTTTGGCTCTAATATTTAAATTGCTTTATATATTTGGGGAATCCTAACTGGTAGTTAATCAAATAACTAATATATATAAGTGCAATAACATCCTTGATAGGTATAAAATTTTATTAGAATAGTTATTATCCACCCTTAACCATTATGTCATCTAGACCACTCCTTGATCAACCAACAAGTTTATTGATACCATGGCTTCCTTAACCTCCTTTATCCCATCCTCTTCCCAGGAATATAAATGATTTTTCCTTATTCACAAGGTTAATCAAAATTATTATACCAAAATTGATCTTCATTCTATCCATACTATAGAGGCAAACCATGAGGACCTATGGTACACATAGATATTTGATTATTTATCTAAAGGTATCATTCCTTTAAATTTATCCAAAAATGTTAAGCATGCTTTTTAGTAATGGAATTCTTAGTATGTAATAATGGGGGTGTGCTCTATAAGTGGAGGTTTCATGGTATTTTCCTTTTTTGTCTCCAAAATTTTGAAGAAAATATTGTGATCAAATAAACACACTATAGAATCTATGGTGACCATTTCAGTGGTTTAACTATTGCTAAGAAAATTGTGTGGTTAGGATACTATTTGCCCACTATAAATCAATACTATTTTCCCACTATAAATTGATACTATTATGAGTATGTCAAAAAATGCATGAATTGTCAATAACACACTAACTTATCCCACATCCCTAGTCATTCATTACAAGTATTCAAGGACCTTTGGCCTTTCTCTTAATGGGCTTTAGACCTTATATGGTAGATTAATCCTAAATCTTCCTAGTGATAGTTTTATCATTATTGTTATTGATTATTTCACTAAGTGGGTAGAGGCCATTCCCTTATTTTAACCAAGGAAGATAAGATTTTTTATTTTATTAATCATCACATCATATGTCATTTTGGTGTCCCACCTAAAATAATTATAGATAATGGGAAATCTTTTAAAAATAAGCAAGTCAAAAATTTGTGTGATTCCTTTGGAATTAAACTAAGTAGATTGTCACCTTATTATCCACAAGCCAATGGATAAACCAAATAATTAAAAAAAAAACCTTGTCAACATGTTAACCAAAATAGTCAATGAGGTTGGAAGGATTGACATTTTCACATAACTTTTACTTTATGGGCTTATCGAACTAGTATTCAAGCATCTACAAGGGCTACCCCTTTTTCTTTAGTCTAAGGTACTAAATTAGTTATCCCACTTGGAGTCCAAATTCTTTCCCTTAGAATCTCTCTTAAGGATGTCATTTTGAAGAGGATTATTGTCAAGATTGATTATCACACCTAGAAACTTTATATGAACATCAAATTCTAACCCTTGATCACCTTCATGTATATCAAGAACAAATAAAATGTGCATATAATCAACATTTAAAGTAATGAGAATTTAATATTAGCAACCTTGTCCTTAAATTAAAATCAACATGTCACAAATATGGAAAAAAGTAAATGAAGAATTTTTTCTCCTAATTAGATTTTACCCTGTATTACTAATCATAAATATGGATTTGTGACATATCGTTTGGCCTCCCTTGATGGATAACCATAACATGAGCCTCTTAATGCTTTGCATATGCATCCTTTCTACTATTAATAAATCTTATTAAAAACTTTAGTCAATATAAGTTCTCCTAAAAATCCTATCCCCTACCTTTAAACATACCCCATAATGATTGAGAATTATGTGGATTTATGGTAGAATACCAGTTTTATCCTTAAATATGGACACCCCAAATATATTCATAACACTTTCTCAAGGATTGGCTCCACTTAAAATAAAGCAGAGTTCCAAATTATTATTTCCTAATAATCCTTCATCTTAAAATCTTTTTCAAAATAAATAACACATGGCCTTATTTTATGGATTATAAAAATGCCTTAAGTCTAATCCATGACAAAAAGGTTTGGTATATCAAAATCAAGAAAATATTAAAAAGGTAGATTGATCCCTTAAAGGATAGCTTGTATCAAAATCAAGAAAAAATCAAAATTGTAGACTGATCCCTCAAAGGATAGCTAATAATATATCTAAACATGTAGACCATTACCTTGATAGATGGCTATGTACCTATGATTGAGGAATCTCCCTGAATTGATTAGTTTCTTATTATAATAAAATCATGTAAAAATCTATAAAATCAAAATTATATCCCATGAAAGCATCCTACATTTATCAGGTTTCTTAAATTTTTAGACTTCTCATATTAATCAGTCTACATATATCCATGGGTTATCTTAAAGTTAAAAATCTATAAAACATAAAATAACATGTGTATTCCTAGATAATTAAGTGTTTTCCCCATTCCTATAATCCCCTTTTCTTTATAACCAAGGATTTATGAATTTGGTTAACAAGAGATTGTTAAGGGATTTCATTAACATTGGATAAAAGGGCATGTATGAAAAAATAACAACGGGCCTAAAATTGGTTAGGGTCCAAGTCAACTATGAGTCATGCATCCTTGAACAATTATATAAACATTTAAATCCATGTTAAATTATAACATATTCCATAATCAGCCATGATATAAAATCCCATCCATATAATCTAATAAGTATAATAAAAAATATAAGCTATATAAACCATCCATATAAAATACACCAAAAATTATTACATGAAATTAAAAATACATAATCGACTACCAAACCATTTAAAACACACACACACACATTAATCCATAATTAAGATAAAATCTACATCACATAATCTAAATATCATAATCCACATAAAATCTGCATAATCAATATAATACATGATGCAATTAAAATCAAAATCCATATAAATGTAATTCACATAATAAAAAACCATAATCACATAACACAAGCTTATGTAATCAATGTGAATAACATATACTCATGATATATATCTAGAAATCAAATGTACATCATAAAGTGTCGTAATGTTTAATATATACGAAGGCCAATCCATATACTTAGCATATCCATGGCTACTCAATGAATTGAATTGTGCTTAGGTAGATATCTACTATGACTCCTCTAATATCCCTTCCATATCCTCCTCCATCCCTCCTATCTCTCCCCTATGGCACACTCCCCACACTAGTAGTATTTGTGCCCCTCGTAGAGTTTAATCTTGCCTAGCTATGTGGTTGGTGTATCTAGGAACCTATAGTAACCAATTTATAATAATTTTTTAATAATATCATTGCTCTTTTACCACCCTAATATTTATATAGGCTCATACTATCTAAAGGCTCCATCCTCCTACCCTATCCCCCTCCTCCAATAGTGGATATTCATATTATTCCCCCTATTGTACCTACTAGTACCTGAAGCCTATTACATTGATTATGACATTTATCCTATGCTTGACATGCCTCATCATAACTCTAATATAATGTGTCATAAAACACCTATAGCTCTATCAACTATTTTTTTAGTTAGTCTTGATAAAAAGTAACTCTAAATAACTATGCATGTAATACATCTCTCTCTACCATAATCATTTGTATGTCTCCATCCCCCTCCCCATATCTTCTTATAGCCTCAACATCTACATCTCCATGTCCCCCATATACCACCTTTATTACACCACACTCTCATTTCCCCTCTATGTTGATCCACCCACCATAATAAATATGCCTTTGTAACCCTGACATCATATATGCCTACTCCCTATAGCTCCTCTTTTGTTAATAGATTTAGCCCTGTAATCTATTGCTCAATTAGTTCCACCTTTAAGTCATCTCTCCTATATACCTAAGGTGCCTCAAGTGTATATTATTGTAACCTAAACTTTCATCATAAATTCCCAAACTAAAAAATATCCACATGTTTTAGGAATATCCCCCATAATCACTTCACTCGTTGTCCTAACACCAACTTCATATCCATTCCTAACCACACTAGGAATCTAACATAGGGCCTCTATATCACTTAATACTCATATATATACTCAAGCACATATCTATAATAATATATATCCCACACTCTCCCATCTCCGTGTGAATGGGAAAAGTCATCCCTCCATTGAAGAAAACCAACACTGAAGGCAAACTAGTGCCAACCCATCTATGGTAACCCTAGTGGTTGCACTACTCAAATGTGCTCATATGCCCAGATCTATATCACATAGGTAAGATATATCCCATAACTCCACTACATATTTTAACCCCATATATCTTTTTATATCTATATAAGTAGGGTTAGAGCCCATGAAAATACTATCTAGTATTACCATATGTCTACAAGTACCCCTATCAAGATCTAAGAGAATCTCCCTCCACTCGAGTTTGGTAAAGCATAGAAAGATATGGACATCATCATCATGGTAATAAACTATCTCCCATCCTAGTCTTGATCATATATAACCTCAAAACTAAAGCCTTCCACTATAAAACCAATATCTATAACATCATCCCCATATAACCATGTCAATGTAGTTTCTCATCTTCTCTCATCCATTAAGATGATCTTTGCTCCCTGTAATATTAGTTAGAGTATCTTATAAATTTCCTCCAATATCATGGTCATCTCCCCTACCAATAGACAAAAATTCCCTTCATCTAGATCCCATCACTCCACTAGTGCCACTAGTAGACTCCAATCTTAGTGTACCCAATGATAGTAGCATAGTCCTCCTAAGTTTACTACCTTGACATGTTCCCAATTTGCATCTTCCATTACTTCCTATAGTTTCACTAGTAAAGGTGGAACTCAATATTTCATCATGAATAGTGCATATGCCTATAATCCCCTAATCTTGTAGATTCATTTATTTCCCTAACATCTATTCCTATCCTCTAAATTTTTCTTACCCCTTAAGAATTGACATCAAACTTTATGGAATCAATCTTAATTGGTCACTGATCATTACTAATTTTTTTATTAGTGTCAGTCCTTTACCAATCATTGGTAATTCACCTAAGAGTTAGTATTGATCCCCTTAGGATTTATGTCAATCCCTATTACACCCCAACAATCCCACAACCCTAGTTAAACTAGCTTATAATTCTAAAAAAAAAAACCCAAAAACATGTTACCCCTACCTCATTGTGAGATCATCATCATCATTATCCACTCCCACTAGCCTCCATCATGTCTATCTCACTCCAATATGTTGAAAAGTATCAAATTTTTTGGATCTAGCTTTACATGATCTCATTTGTAAACTAAACATTGCAGCCATTAAGTGACCTATTTTTATCCCTTTAGGATCAGTGTTGATTCCTCTATGATTGGCATTGATTTTTTCCTAATCAGTATTGATCCATTGGATCAATGTCAATTTGGTCCTTTTTTGGCTCCCTTACACTACTCATAAATCTCTCACATCCTTACATCCTTATTCCAAGGCCACTTAAGTTATCCTTTGTTACAACTATCCTATCCTTTATTACCCAACATTATTAGCTTATAGACATAGACCCCCTAATGGTCTCATAGTCTCTAGAGGTCTACATTAATTTTAGTGTTTACCCCATGTGGATCCTAAAAATGCACCTTATCTTAAGATAATTATTCCCCTAGATAGTACACACACACCAATCACATTATATGCTTTAGTCAACCCATCATAGCCTTTGTCCTCTTAATTGCCTTTGATAGAACCTGCATATTCCTAGTTATGATAATCCATTACTTGTTTATCTTGGGGCATTATTATTTAGGATATCCTATATCTTATTAGTGAGAATTATACTTCATGATTATCCTTACATCTTTGATGCTCGTTTAAAATCCACCCTATCCATTACCATCTCATTTTCAAACCCATCTCCAACACAATATCCTTCATTTGCTCCAAGTTTGAGGGGGAATATATCCTCACATTAAACCTAGGGCTTTAGACCCATCCTAGTTTTTTTCTCATGGTAGATGTTATAGGCCTAATTTTTACCCTTGGATAGGGTTTTTAAGGCCCTTTCCAATTTATCTACACAATGAGAACAACCCCAGGTTGTGGGTATCCTATGATGGGGTTGAAGCTCTAGAGAAGGATGGCTTCCTCTTGATGCTCACCTAAAACTAATGCTTCATAGGGAAAAGGGGTAGAAAGAGGATAAGGGATCATAACAAATCTAAAAGGGTGATGCACCAAAGTTAAATGGATGCTCATATAAGCTTAAAATTGTACTGGATTAGTAAAAGACAACTATAGCTTACTCAATCTCACTAATTACATAAATATTTCATAGAAGAGGTTCCTAGTAGAACATTGATATAGACTTGCAAGTTATTTTTAAAACATATTCAAAGAGGCAAGAAGAAAGATAGTAAACTAAAAAGAATATACTTCATAATTTTACCATCGACAAACATACTAAGCATTGATTAAAGACAAGATATAGGCAAAGAGTTGATCATATTACTTTAAAAGGTAGTTCTTACAATATTTTGACAAGGTTTAACCATATCAAATTAGCACACTTTAGCAAGAGTCTTGATGAGTATCCTTCTCCCAAAAAATAAATGCTATATTCAAAGAGCTGAGAATTCCTTCAATGAGAATGAGACTAGGATATATAAGAGAAGAGTGAGAGAGAAAGGATGTGGGAAGATGCCATCAAAAAAAGAACACGCCATCCTGGGTCATTAATTGAACCTAAGATACCACCTTTTGCTCCTTAGATAATGAAAGCCTTGCCACCTTTTTTATCAAATCAAGACACTACCCATGCCTTATTGAGTGAGAAAGTCCCCAAATGCTCTGAGGATGCATTGAATGATCCTAGCTATAGTTCCCAACACTAGACCTTTTCTTTGATCCTTCACACTATCTCCCACTTGAAGACAAAAATTCATGCTCATGGATCTTGTAGAATCAGGCTTTGTGTATTTTAGGTGGATTTTTTCAAAAATATGGTCATGATGAAAGATAAGGACACTTTGCATTAGTCACCTATCTGCTCCGCTTTCATATATAGGTCATAGGTCTATCTTATAGATAGAAAACCAATATAAGGTTATTGGTTTTCCTATAATTTACATATTATACAAACATATAGACTATAAAACACTTTTTTATATTATAATTGGTATAAATATACCCATTCTTCTCTAAAAGAAATAAAAGCTTATATATGCATGGACCCTTCTTAAAATGTCAAACATAGTTGTAGGAATAACCCTACTTGATATAATGTTACAAACTAGAGGTCCATATTTAGCTCCAAGGTGGTCCTTTATGTTCCTTATATCTTATTTCATCAGTGTGCCCCTTTAATGTCATTAGATAGAGATTTAATGGAAATAGGACAATCTTTCAAGACCTATTTGCTTTTATCAAAAATGGCTTCCCAAATTTTTTCAAAAGTCTTGGGCTCTCCTTTATTCTAATTGGATATCGATATCTGACTCGACTCTTTGATGTATGGACCTTTTCTTGCTTCATTGATATTGATCTATATGATCAACCACCAACCATCAATCTTACCCTTGACTTGTCAACTTTGTCCTAGCTTATACCACATGTCAAACATGTAATCATTATCAAGACTCATTATTAGTTTGTAGCCTCACATGCTTATGCCACGTGTCAACCTCTCAATCCCCTTGACTTTTTGACAAATCTCACATTATTAGATCAAGATGTTCGATCAAACAAGGATTTTTATATCTACTCAGACCCATTGTTTGAACCCAAATGGCTAACTTATGAGCTTAAAATTGACATATATGCTCCCATCAAATAATGTTTGTATGACCTTCATTGATATTCATGTGACTATCAAATTTAAGCTCCATTATATTTCTATTTGTTATATCTTAAATTTTATGTCTACAAGAACCATCAAATATGTTCATGAGATCATCAAATGTTGAGCATGCAGATGTCAATTTTAAGCTTCAATGGTATTTTTAAAATTAAACAACTATTTAATGGAGCCTAAATTTGATGTTAGATGAATTTTCCACTCTGCAAGTCCATCTTTAGAAGCTTATAACTTGAGCCAAAAAGCTTGTGTGGGCATGAAACCTTTTTAGGATGATCTTGGAATGTATAACTACAATTTAACATGATCTAATGGTTGTGTGAAAATTTTGAATGAAGATATTAAATGTATAATTTATCTGGTCCATTTGCTCCTACATGACATATTGGTGATAGTTGGTCAAAAATGGCTAAGTATGGAAACTTAGTAAATTTTGTTTGAGGAGCCAACTTTGAACATGCATAACTTTTGTCATGATTAGATGCATGGCTTGAAACTTAGCATGATGTAACTAGGGATTAATATAAACAAACTCATGTGATCATTTTCTCTTGAGACTACCATACATGTAAGATATAACATTATCAAACTTCCCACTTGACTCTATTTAAGCTTCTTTGAAAATTGGCTTAGTATGGAAACTTAGTGAAACTGCTTAAGAGGCCAAATTTAAGCCTTCATATCTTCTAATGCATTTCTTATATGACCTAAAAATTCACACATATGTTCTTGGGACTAATTTGAATAGACTCATATTACCAATTCTTCTAGACTTGTCGACACATGGTAATGATGGCTTCAATAATCTACCTACTCAAAATTTCTACCACTAGACCCAAAATGTCTAGATGAACATAATGAAGAAAAAAATGAATGTTATGCACTTACATACTCATTTTAAGCACTCTTAAAATCCCATGGGAAATCTATAACTCTAGTCCTATCCTTCTACTCATCCATTAGCAACCTGATCCATATGGGTACAAGCTTGGTATGTGGGCCAAAATTGGCCAACATCTTTAGCAACTCATAAGGGTTACATGCCTATCTATGCAAAATAACCCATACCATATGCCTAGTCCAATTAATTGGGCATGGAGTCTCTACTTAGATCTAATATATTGACCTAGATTTGAAATTAGCTACTAATCATTCTCTAACCTCTCTTTGAAACAAACATAAACACTAAAAAGAACAAAATAAAATAGAGTGCCCAAGGCACTTATTGAAAGGGAAACTAACCTAGAATAAAATGGGGACAAAAAAGAAAGGTACCGTAAATTACACTTAGATAAATGCATGAAAATTAGTCTAATATATACATGGATTCAATATACAAGTATTTTCCACCTAGGTTAAATGGGAAACTATTTTGTGCACCTCATAAATTTGAAACATACTTGTCTTTTCTTCACAATTTTCTTCTATAGCTATGAGCAATTGGATGTTCATGTCTTCTTGGGGAAGCAACTAGTTCCTCTACTACCAATTTTAGGTGCATGAATTATAGACATGAGTCTAAGACCCAATCATACTCCTAAATTTGTGAACTTTGTAGGAACAACTTCAGTTCTTCCTCATTCATGAACTACTAATCACGAACATATAGACCAAGTTGATGCACCCCCTTTAACATATCTATAAGGTTGACTGTAAGGGAGATGGACTTGATATTATGAATTATTGAGACTATTTGAGCTCATTCTCATCTTCTAAGAGTAGAGAGATGTCTAAAGTTGGAGAGAAAATTTGATAACCATGTTTGAAAAGTTCAAACATGTCATATCCCGAGAGAACAACTACCTCTTGCTTGATGATATCACTCCTCTTATCCTACAATAGACTGCATTCAAGTAAGGAAAAACCTGAATGAAATATATCAAACAAATCAAAATATTTTTTCTCATGAAGGTACATTTAAATTTGATCCTTTTCAAATTGAATGTCAAAATCATGCATATTAGTTTCTTGACCATAAACATGAGGCTGCAAGCCTTTTTTTTACATCTTAAATTGGTCAATCAAAACTGCTTCATTTTCAATATCAAGCTGATGACTGAGCATGCTTTCAATTTAGCTTTTTATTCACCTACAAGATCTTATCCTTCATGATAAATGGAAGATTTTATGTTATCAAATAACTCATGGAAAACATCACCAACTTGTCTAAATAGGACATCCTTCTCTTGTACATCATCAACTTCTTCCTCGTGTACTTGTTATTCTACTTGTATATCAGCCTCTACCTTAGCTTTCTCTTACACTTGTTCCATATTTGCATCATCATGTAAAAGTGAAGCATGTTTTTCCTTTCCAAGAGGTGTCCTAATTATGATTTATTCTTCCTGTTCACTCAAGTCACCTTCATTTCATACTTCTTTAGTTGCATCTTCTTGGTTTACCTCATAGAGGAGAGGCTCTTTCTCGAAAAGTGTCATAGCAAATGCTTGAAATTAATAAACAAGATGAGAAAGGTCTAAAGAAGTTACCATAAGTACCTAATTTTTCTCCTAAAGTTTCTCTTCTTGGATCACCTTCACCTCCTCTTCCTATTTCTTTGCCTCTTGAATGTCTTTCTATGAAAGAAAGGCTCTAGGCTTTTGAGGGGAAAGGAGTGGAGGTTGTAGGTCTCTTATTTGACTTCCATAATCACCACTTATTCCTTCTTATACCTACTACTTTGAATGTATTTCCAAGATGAAAATGATCTAGATTATTGAATATGGGAGGGAGGGGACTGAGTGACCTTGGATTTGCTTTACTGCATGATTTAGTTCCAAGATGAAAAATATAAAGGTTCCCCTTTAGCTTTTTGATTCTAGTTATCCTCCTCTTTCCTTGTCTTTAGCTCTAACTCTTTTATTTTCTTTGATATAGTCTCTTTAAATAGCTTCTCTTTAAGGTGGTTAGTGTTTTTATGAAGATAGGGAACACAAGGATTTAGTTCCAAAATGGAAAATATAGAGGTTCCCCTTTAGCTTTTTGATTCTGGTTCTCCTCCTCTTTCCTTGTCTTTAGCTCTAACTCTTTTATTTTCTTTGATATAGTCTCCTTAAATAGATTCTCTTTAATTTGGTTAGTGTTTTTATGAAGATATGGAACATAAGAAGACTCCTAAGGAAGGATGAGAGAGGTTTGTATAGGTTTAGATCCTTCTTTAATTTGGGTCCTCAAATCTAGATTGGCCTCACTTTGCCTACCCCATGACTTCACCACTTGGTTCCAGCTTGGAACCTTGAAGGACTTCATAAGGGGTTCTTAAGGAAGGATGGCATATTGGACCCTAACACCAAGATATTCCACAAAAATCACCTTATTTATTTGACAACTCTCTTAGATAGAATTCCAAGAAGGAAAGGTCTGAGGAACATATGAAGAACTTGGAACATCCAAAGAGTTACTTGGAATGGTCTCTTGGGAAGGAATGGGTGGCATATAAGAAGGTTGAGATGGTGTATATAAAGGCACATAATATTGGTGAGGTTGGACCTATTATTCCTCAAGGCCTTTTAGCTTGTCCTCAATGCTTTTAATGTAACCACCTACATCCATCATCTCACCTGTGAGATTGTTCTAATTTTCTCTCTCAATAGGTGTCCATTCTTCTTTTATTCACTGCAATGTGTCTCTCCAATAAATAATCAAGTGAGTAGGGACATCTTTACCATAACATTTTTGTGGACATAATTTGAATGCATGCTTGTTAAGGCTTATTAAATTTTTCTTAAGTGTTGGTATAAGTGGCTCATTATAGGTTTGATGAGGAGTAGTATTATCATGGGCTTGTTATTCATATGGAGGATCAGGGCAATATTATTGCATATATGACTGAAATAGGTCCTCATGTTATTGGTGAGGATCATGAGGAAGGTAAGATCTATTCCCTTAATAATAATAATCATGAGAAACTTGTTGAGGCTCCTCATAAATTTTATAGAAATCTTGGTAGGGCTGTTAGGCTCATATGGATTATGAGGGTCATATTAGAGTTACTAATAAGGAGGTGGATAATATTAATATTCACCATAAATCTTCATATTGACCTCATATGTCAAATAAGATGTAAGAACTGACTAAAATTTGTAATGAGACATACCTAGTCTACTCATAACCATAAGATTTGATTTAGAGTTACCATTAGTTCTAATTTGCTTGTTTCCAAAATCTTATAAGAGGAAAGACACACCAAGATCTTTCCACTATTTTGGACCTTATCCCACTAGGTGTGCCAAAAACTATTATATGCTTAATTTGCACCCTTGGAGAGGATTTTTCAAACCCTTTAAAATTAAGCTACACAATGGGAACAACCCCAAGTTGTGGGTATCCTTTGATGGGGTTGAACCTTTGGAGAAGGTCAATTTCCTCTTGATACTCACCTAAAACTAATTCTAAACTAATGCTTCATAGGGAAAAGGGGTAGAAAGAGGATAAGGGCTCCTAAGAAAGATAAAAAAGTAAAGCACCAAAGTTAAATGGTCACTCATATAAGCTTTAACACATAATGGATCAGTAAAATATAACTATAGCTTACTCAATCTCACTAGTTATATGAATATTTCATAAAAGAGGTTCCAAGAAGAACACTGATCTAGACCTACAAGTTAGCTTGAAAACATATTCAAAGAGGAAATCAAAACGATAGTAAACTAGGAAGAATCTCTTTCACAATTTAACCATACACAAGCATACTAAGATTAAATAAAGAGAAGAGATAGGCAAAGAGTTGATATTATTACGTAAAAAGGTAGTTCTTACAAAATTTTGATATGATTTAACTGTTGACCAAGTTTGACTTTCTAGTCAAACTGGGGTACCTATAGGTAAAAGCTTGATTTTTTGGGTCTATATGGGGTTTAAATAGATGTTATAAGGTTTATAAAGAGTTAATTAATTCCATTTTATGTTATACTACCTTTTGTTATTAGTCCCCTAAGTCTATTTATCATTTTTGGGTTATTTAAAGGTCATTTTAGGAGCATTTAATGCCTTGTACAAGTTTCTTGAGATTTGTACAAGTTAAAAATGATTATTTCATCCCTCATGTGTCCTTATAAGTCTTTAGGAAGCTGACATTATTGAATAAATGGTAGGTTGTTAAGAAAAGGGTAGTTTTCTTGACCAAAGAATGAAAAAAATGACACTTGTATAGTTCCTTGGGAAATGTACCACTTGGAAAACGTGTTGGTGTGAATATTCACCTTTTCAAAAGTCATTTACATATTTGGATTGAATAAATTACATAAAACTAGCTTCTACAAATCATTTTCTCATTCTCTCCCCTTGGCATGCAAAGAAGGCTCAAATTCAAATGCTCACCATGAATTGTACAGATGGAATCAGGAGGAATGGTCTTGGGGTGGATATCACTCTGAGCATAATTCAATTTTATGAAAATAATTCTTATATTGATGAATTTTTATTTATGAACAATCATTGAAACTATAAACAACCTGTTATAGGATTACATTGAGAATGGGTATACTTATCAATCTGTTTCTGAGTTTCTGAGGTCCTTGGAACTGTGTGATATTTGTGAGGTGTTTTTAGGTTGAAATAAATATCTATCCATTATTTTTTCCTATCCAACACTCCAACTTTTCATTGTTTGAGGAGTTTTCAAATAGTGCATGTTTCATGAGAATTTACAAAGTTGAGTGCATGCCTTGAGTTTTCAACACCTAGGAAACTTAATGGTGGGAATATTTAGTCCAAGTTTCATAAATATAATGATAATTAATGAAATTATCTTGTGAAATTTCTAAATAACATCTTTCCAAATCCATATTTCTCATTATTTTCTCACTTTTACATGTTTCATTGTCTTGTCAAGCTCAGTCAGGTTGTACTTGTCCATGAGAGGTGTAAGAAAGTAAAAAAGGAGGGAAGAGTATCGTATAAACCATATCAATTTAAATTAACTAAAAAATTCATGTTTTACATATCCAAGGTTTCTAAGATGCCACACAAGCCATTATCACTTCAAAAGAGACCTTTTCAATTTTTGGGTTCCCAGTCTCGAAAAGAAAAAAATAAAGGTCCTAGGCCTTTTTTAACTTAATGTTTGAAGTGGTAGATGTTAATTTATACCTTTCCAATTCTTTTAACTTGTACCCCAGTACACCTAGTATTACCATGCCAATTTTGAGAGCAAAAGGAAAAGTGAGAGATAGTTTTTGAAATCCTCAAAGATGGAAAAAAGTCACTAAAACTAAATAGTGATGTCTATAGGACTATGATAGGGAAATTGTGTTTGCACCATAAAATTAATGACTATGTCTATTATTACATGAGATAATGAGTCAAAAAACCTTAAAAATCATTCCTAATCACATAGATTATGAAAGAAGGAAGTGATTGCATGAAATGTCTTTCTTGACTTGTCCCAATCTGTACACAGGCAAAATAGGTAGTGAAAGTAGTATTTGAGGGTTTTCCAACAAAAATGATGTTTAACAATCCATGAATGAAAAAAGTCTTAGTTTTAATTCTATTATATAATTTTAAAGTTAAAAAATCTATAATAAATTTCAAACATGCCTCAAAGACTCTAAAATGACCTACATCCATGACAAAATGGCCACCTACAACCAAGATAACCTATAGGCCAAATTTAAGAATAGGAGTTTGGGGTCACTTACACAAGTTCCTAATTTTTCAAATTAATCTCAAAGAAAATAAGGATTATCTAGGCTTACCTACAGGGAAGGATCTTTTTTCACAGTCCTATTTACTACTCAAACACACTCCTAATCATCTATAGGCCTGGGAAAGAACTCGATCAAAACAAGGTATTGATAGTGAGGAGGAAGTTAAAAGTTTCAAATTGATTTGTGGTTATAAATTGGAGATGTGGTTTAATAAAATTAATAATGATATTTATAATATCAATATTTACTTTATCACGCCATGAACAAGCTAATCTTGGGCTAAAATGCAACCTACAGGCAAGGTCCTAGACTATCTCTATTAAAAGAGATAGTTGACAGGTCTAGAAGGGTTAAAGAAAATTTGAGGATGGAGAGTTAAAGTTTTAAAATTAGATAAATTTGTAAAATTATCATATAATTTTATATATCTTAGTTTTCATGATATTATAAAGGTTTTGAAGAGAATATCCCCTACCCACTGTCACAATCAAATAGGGGCATGAACAAAAGAGGAATCCATGAGGGTTTGGTACCATAACAAGTAAATAGATAACCTAAAATGTGATAAGAATGCCAAGTGAAATCATGATAAGGTAATTATAACTAATAGACACCTTTGAACTATCCAAACTCCTTCCTTCCTAAGCAAAGTTGTCTCAATCCATATAGATGGGCTAAAAGGACCTTGTTCTAAGGAGTAAGTGATGATCCTCCATAGTAAATGGACTTTATAAAGAATTAAAAAGTTCTAAAAGATTTTAATTAGGAAAATAAACATGATTAAAGATCCATAAACATGGATAGTTTCATGAAAATATAATTTATAGGCCAGTATGGACAAAAACATGCAAAAAATAGGGTTTTTGTGACTTTTTCCTGGGAAGATTGAGTCGGTTTGGGTAACTAGACTTGGAATCTAGTCAAAAAAATTGGTAAAATAATAATAATGAACTCATATATCTCCTAAAATATTATTTTTTTATGGATTAATAGGCCTAATACCCACTATTTTGTCTCAGACCTACCTCAGTCCATGCATGCAAGGAAAAGACTAGTTTTGAGAAATCTTGAAAATGGGGTGTTTGTACTAAGTTTGAGAAAAATAGGTGATTTATAAATATTTTATACACATATGGGGACCTAAAAAACCAAAATATAAGGTCTTTAAATTAATTTTTTGGTTCACACAGTAAGCTTTGCATGATGGTCTAGTGGGAAAACATGTTTTCCCAACCCTAAGCAAGGTGTCAACCCAAATTCCAAACTTCCCAGGGACTTCCAATGCTTTGATTTATGTTTTAAGGTTAAAATAATATTTTACCATGATCCAAGGGTCCATTTAAAGATAAATAAATCACCCAATGGTTCACAAAGGGCAAGCAGGCCTTTTGGCAAGGTCTAGGCCTAAGGCCAAACAAGGGTAAGTTTTCAATTTTTTTTATCTTAGGGAGATAATAAAATGATGGTAAAATGTCTTTTGGGATCATATATAGGTTTATAAGACATTGTTTTTCAAATAAATTCATCATAAGGTCAATTCTTGGTTTAGAAGCTCCCAAACCCTCATGAAAGGCCTAAAATGGCTCAAATGGTCAACTTCAAATGTTTGAAACTTTCATCATCTCTTGCATGGGACCTAGAGATGTTCAATTAAGCTGGATGGGATCCTCAATAATACAGAGGTGTCATTTAAAAATAATTCTAGTGTGCCATCTTTATGAACAAATGTTAAGAGGTTTGGTCACTCTAAAACCCTCCTAAAACCTTGTTTGAGACTTGAAGGTGGAAATGAGCCTAAAATTGACTCTAGATGGATGAATTTGACCATTAATATAAAATGGAAGTGTTTAAAACTCCATGATTATCACATCCATGTGATTTTTTTGTATGGATAAGTGGAAAACTATGCTTGTTTTGATTGTTTTTAATGGTGTGCAAGATAAAGGAGGATTTATAAGATGAAACAAATCTTGGGGGAAATATTCACACTTGATATAACTCCCAAAATTCACCTCATATCATGAAATAATTTCTATATGTCTCATTCACTTTCAACCAGTCCAATGAGTCAGCTACGAAGGACTTAAGAAAAATGGAAATCTTCATTTTGGGAGCCTTATAAGGCCAATTTATTGTAATTTATGGTATGAAAACTACTTAAACATGTCATTTCACCTATTATATGGATCATATTTTAGGTTTGAATAGATTTAAGGTGACAAGTGTGAAGGGGTGAAGGAAAAGAGCTATTTTGAGACTGCTAAGTATGATCATGCATGACCAAGATGATAGAAATAGTTAGAATCACCTCCAATGAATTTTAGCGCTTCTTAATAACCCCTATTACTTATATTTATCATCAAAACTAATCAGGTGTATATTTTGGGTAGTTTTGTAAGACCACTTATGAGGGGCAATTTTCAATGCATAGAAAAGGAGTTTTCTAACCATTTGTAGGTCTTGGATGATTGAAGATGATATTTGTAACTCTTAACAAGATATGGCTCAACCCATCCTTATCTATCGTGCATGTATAAATTATTTTCACTTGTTGACACATGTTCTTGTGCCTTTTCAACTTCTCTCTCTCTCTCTCTCTCTCTCTCTCTCTCTCTCTCTCTCTCTCTCTCTCTCTCTCTCTCTCTCTCTCTCTCTCTCTCTCTCTCTCTCTCTCTCTCTCTCTCTCTCTCTCTCTCTCCTTCCAAATTCTTTAAATTGGACCTTCTTGGCCATTGTTTGTATCTTTTTACCTAGATATGGTGAAACCCTACCAAAATTTTACCTTGAAGAAATAAAGACAAGTATTTTATCTCATTCAAATATTTCACTAAGTTTATATTCTTGGTTCTAGTCTTATGCAAGTGTGATTTCATTTACCTTCACATGTTGATTCCATTAGTACCTAGTGTATTATGTTTTCCTTCTTGCATGTCAATAATAAGTGTCTAAAGAGAATACATGTGTAAGTGAGTATTATAATAAATAGAGTGTCTTATAGTACCTATTTTTTAGTTCTTCCTACCCTATGTCATCTACAATACCCCATGTTAAAACACTGATGTGAGAGGGGAGATTGATGTTGAATGAAATGTATGAGTCATTTGTCATTAGTTTCAAGTGTATGTCAAAGGTAAGAGTAGAGCACAATATTTTGGTACATCACCTATGTATTTTAGGTTTACTTCATTCAATTATTACCCATTTTCCACCCCAAGAGTTGTTATAAGTAGAAACACAAGTTCAAATGGTACATAAAGGGGAGCTAGCCCCTAATCTAGAGATTCACTCCATGATAGGGATACCCACAGCCCTAGAGTGTTTCCGTGGTGCCACTTGAAATGAGGAAACATTATTCCCATCTCCTATAGGGTGAATTTTTAAGTGATAATATTTTTTGGCATGTTTGGTGGGATTATTGATTCAAATTCTTAAAGAGTTTTAGTTTTCTCTTCAAGACATCAACCTTTTGAGGCAATTTCAACAAACATCAATGGTAACTCCATGTAGACATATATTGGTTGGGCAGTCCAGGTATATCAATTGAAGTTTTTTTGTTTTTCAATACTCTTTTGTGAAGTCACTCATGGATATTGGTGAGTTTGAGCTTGTTTTAACCCAAGTTGAAGACCTATGTCTAGCCTTGCCTTTTCCTCTTGGCTATGAACAAGTTATTGTCCAACCTTATCATGATCCTCATCAAGCATATGCTACTAATGGTCAAACCCATCAAGTTTATGATTCTACTCCAAGCCCTTCCATTTCCAATTTCAAGATAACTTTCCATAGTTAATAAGAGTATATGCTAGATCTTGAAACTAGATGTGGTTATGGTGAAGTTATACCTAGTGTTTGTATTGAGAGTGTGAGGAATACCTTGGAACCAATCAAGAAGGAGTGGAAACCTATAGAGAGGGATAATTCATGCAACCTTACCAATGAAATTCTTGATGTGTGTAGTTTTATATTCAATCTAAATTAAATATTGAGAGATTATGAATAAATTCCACCTTGTCAACCTCAAAGTTCCCCACATCCACCTTCAAGTGTTCATCCTTGACTCTTCAAAATTCTAGTCCAACCATGTTCCCTAATACTCTAAACCCCTCATATACTTCGTCAAGTTTCACTTCTTGGAAATCCATCCAAGAAAACAGCCCAAGGAAGGAAAACATCATGGTTGATCAGGCTCACTTGTTGGAGGAAGATTGTGAAAGGAAGAGATTGAATTTTAAAGCTCATCTTAAAAGTGAGTGGGAATTAGCCAGTCAAATTTTGAGGCAGACCATCATGGCAATGGAAGATAAACCCTCTAATCATACTCCTTCATTTCCCAATCAAAATATAAAACCTCAAGAGACTCCAATATTTCTAGAGATATCTTTCACTCCTTCATCAGCCTCATAATCTCATAAAGCTACCCTTGAACCTACTTTCCCTAAATGGAGAGATGTAATGGCAGATCATGAATGAAATGACATGTTAGATGGAGATTTTTTTAGTGAAGAGACATTTAAAGCCATTCCTCACCCTCCCACCCCTCCTCCAGACACCATTTAATCCATTCTTTTAACCCCTCCAACTAATCAAGTTTGCCTTCCTAAAGTGGAGAGTTGTCTTGCTACTTTGGAACCCTCATTGTCCAAACTTCCCATTTTTACAGTGCTTGAGGTTAATATCATAAAGAAGGAGGATGAAATCCAAATTTAAGATTGGATAGAGGATGAAGAGCTATTAAATAATAATGTGGAGATATATGCTTGCAATGACAAAGGAAAAGTTGAGGGAGAGTTGGTAGAAGAGCTCCTTTTGCATCCCATGGTGGAAGAAGTCTCTCTTGCCTTTCCATTCCATGACTTAGACTAGTCAGCTAAGGAGGAATTATGGTAGAAGTTTGAATGCATATTCAAGGAAGTTAAAGGTTTCAAAAATCCTACAAGCCCTATGAAACTCATCCCAGGCCATGATAAGTAAGAGGATGTGAATCAAAAAGAGAACATGTGGCAAATTTACTTGCAAATGTTTCAAGAATATGAGGATGGTAAGAGGATTGACCTCCAAGTTTAATAAGATAAAGATGAAGGAGAGCAAGCACATGTTGAGGAACATCACTTTCAAGAAGGTCCAGCCCATAATGGGACCATATATGATGATTTTGAACCCTTTAAAGGGGATCTTAAGGTTGTTTCTAGATTCATTCATGAATATGCCTTCACCAACACCTAAGAAGAGAATGAAAAAGAAACACTTGCATATTGTCATGATATTACCCTTTTTAAAAAATTTGAAGACTTTATGAACATTGAGAAAGATGATGGAGTCCTTTAAGGAGAAATTGATTCACAATAAGTTGTCTCATGCCTAAGTATGCCACATTATCATGAAGAACTAGGAGGAAAACTGTATGAGACTTGATTCAAGGTTTAAGAGGACCTTATTTATTCTATCAATACATGGGAGATGACTCCATTAGATGATGTGCAAAGACAAGGAAAAAAAAGAAGGTAAGAGTCATCCATTATCCCATCTAAAAAGAAGCAATCTTAGCATCCTCACTCATCTAGTGAGGAAGGAGACCTAGGATACTTCCCTTTTGATCCAAGAAGGTAGATATGAGCAAGGTGAATTTACATATTTATTTCCTTTCTATTGTGTTTGTTTCCCTAAGTGATTAGTAGCATAGGGGTGTCTTTATCTTGTTGGTTGTTGTGCTTTGTGTGTGTCTTTTCCTTTTGTGTTGAGGTAAATCTTGGTCTAGTTTGTCCGTTAAAGGTTTGATCCTAATGTTTCCCAAGAATATTTTGACTCCATAAGCCCAATGGGCTAATGAGGCTACTGGTCTAGTTAGTATAACATGCATACTACCCCATGAGCCACCAAATTGTTGACCAAGTTTGACTTTCTAGTCAAACTGGGGCACTTATAGAAAAAACTTGATTATTTTGGGTCTATAATGGGTTTAAATAGATGTTATAAGGTGTCTAAAGGTTCAGTTAATTCCATTTCATGTTATAATACCTTTGGTTATTAGTCCCCTAAGTCCATTTATCATTTTTGGGTCATTTAGAGGTCATTTTAGGGGCATTTAATGCTTTATACGGATTTATTTAGATTTGTGCAAGTTAAAAATTCTGATGTCATCCCTCATGTGTCTTTATAAGTCTTTAGGAATATGACATAACTAAATAAATGGTAGGTTGTTCAAAAAAGGGTAATTTTCTTGACCAAAGAATTAAAAAAGGACACTTGTACGATTCTTTGGGAAGTGTGCCACTTGAAAAACGTGGTGTTGTGACTCTTCACCTTCTTATAGGTCATATCCATGTTTTTATTGAATAAATTTCATAAAATTGGCTTTTGCAACTCATTTTCTCATTCTCTCCCCTTGGCATGCAAAGAGGGCTCAAATTCAAATGCTCACCATGAACCGTACAGGTGGAATCAAGAGGGATGGTCTTGGGGTGGATATCAATATGATTCTACTTCAATTTCATGGTAATAAGTCTTATATTTATGAATTGTTCTTTATGAACAATCGTTAACACTACAAGCAGCTTGTTATAGGATTGAATTGAGAAAGGGTATACTTATCAATTTGTTTCTAAGTTTTAGAGGTCCTTGGAGCTATGTGATCTTTGTGAGGTGTTTTTAGGTTGAAATAAATATCTCTCCATGATTTTTTCATAGACAAAACTCCAAATTTTCATGGCTTGTGAAGGAGTTATCAAATAGTGCATGTTTCATGAGAATTTGCAAAATTGAGTGTAGGCCCTAAGTTTTCAACATCCAAGAAGATTAATGGTGGGCATATTTTTCCCAAGGTTCATGACTAGAAGTATCATTCATTAAATAATCTTTTTTAAGGTCCAATTGGCATCTTTCCAAATCCAAATTTCTCATTGTTTGCTCACTTTAGCATGTTTCATTGTCTTGTCAAGCTCAGTCAAGTTGTACTTGTCCATGAGAGTTGTATGAAAGTGAAAAGGGAGGGAAGAGTATGTTGGAATCCATATCAATTTTCATTAACTCCAAAATTAATTTTTTGCATATGTAAGGTTTCCAAGATTCCACACAAGCCATTATCACTTCAAAAGAGACCTTTTCAATTTTTGGGTTCTCAGTCCCTAAAAGCAAAAAATAGAGGTTCTGAGCCTTTTTTGACTTAACATTTAAAGTGGTATATGGTACTTTATCCCTTGAAAATCATTTTACCTTGTACCCCTATACACCTAGTATGACCATGCCAATTTTCAAAGCAAAATTAAAAGTGGGAGATAGTTTTTGAAATCCTCAAAGATGTCAAAAAGTCACTAAAACTAAACAGTGATGTCCACAAGACTATGAGAGGGAAATTGTGTTTGCACCATAAAAGTAAGGAATAGGTATATTCTTGCATGAGGTAATTAGTTAAAAAACCTTCACAATAATTCCTAATCACCTATATTATGAAATAAGGAAGTGATTACATGAAATGTCTTTTTTGACTTGTCCCAGTCCATACATAGGGCAAAATAGGCAGTGAAAGTAGTATTTTAGGATTTGCCAACCAAAATGGTGTTTAACAATCCATGAATGAGCCAAGTCTTGTTGTGAATTCTATTAGATCAATTTCAAGTTCAAAAATCTCTAATAAAGTTCAAACATGCCTCAAAGACGCTAAAATGACCTATAGCGATGATAAAATGGCCACCTATAGCCAATATAACCTATAGGCCAAAATTAAGAGTAGGAGTTTAGGGTCACTTAATTAAGTTCCTAATTTTTTAAATTAATATCAAAGAAAATTAGTATTATATAGGATTACCTACAGCGAAGGATCTTTTTTCACATTCTTATTTACTACTCAAACACACTCCCAATCATCTACAGGCCTGGGAAAAAACTCAATCAAAACAAGGTATTGATAGTGAGGAGTAAGTTGAAAATTTCAAATTTATTTGTGGTTATAGGGTGGAGATTTTGTTTAATAAAATTTATATTTATAATATCAATAGTGACTTTATCATACCATGAACAAGCTAATCTCGGGCTAAAATGCAACCTACAAGCAGGATCCTAGACTGTCTTAGTCAAAAGAGATAGTAGACAGTTGACAGGCCTAAAAGGTTTAAATAAAATTTGAGGATGAAGATTTAAATTTTTAAAAGTATCATATAATGTGATATATCTTAGTTAACATGATATTATAATTTTTTTCAAGAGAAGATACCCTACCCACTCTCACAATCAAATAGGGGCATGAACAAAAGAAGAATCCATGAGGGTATAGTACCCTAACAAGTAAAGAGATAACCTAAAATATGATAAGAAGTCCAAGTGACATCAGGAAAAGGTAATTATACCTCCAATATACCTTTTAAATATCCAAACTCCTTCCTAAGCAAAGTTGTCTCAGTCCATATAGTTGGGTTAAAAGGACCTTGTTCTAAGGAGTAAGTGATGATCCTCCATAGTAAATGGACTTTATAAAGACTTCAAAAGTTTCATAATATTTTAATGAGGATAATAAACACTCTCCAATATCCATAAACATGAATAGTTTCATGAAAATAGAAGTTATATTTCAGTATGGACAAAAACATGCAAAAAATAGTGTTTTGTGACTTTTTTTGGGAAGATTGAGTTGGTTTGGGTACCTATAATTGGAATATAATAAAAAAATTTGGTAAAAATAATAATAATTAACTCCTATATATCTTAAAATATTCAATTTTCATGGAATAATAGGCCTAATACCCACTGTTTTGTCTTAGACCTACCTTAGTCCATGAAGGTAAGAAAAAGACTAGTTTTGAGAAATATTAAAAATGGGGGGCTTGTACTAAGTTTTAGAACAAGAGGTGATTTATAAATCTAGTATAAAAATATGGGGACCTAAAAAAAAAAAACTAGAAGGTTTGTAAATTAATTGTTTGGTTCACATAGTAAGCTTTAAATGAAGGTCTAGTGGGAAAACATGTTTTCCCAACCCCAAGTAAGGTGTCAACCCAAATTTCAAACTTATCAAGGTATTATATGCTTAAATTTATTTTTTTGGGATAAAAAATATTTTTATATTCTATATGATTCCATTTAAATAAAAATACATCACCCAATTGGTTCACAAAGGGCAAGCAGGTCTATTGGCAAGGTCTGGGCCTGAGGCCAAATAAGGGTAAGTTTTCATTTTTTGACCTTCAGGAGCTAATAAAATTATGGAAACATGTTTATGGGGTTCATATACAGGTTTTTTGACCCATTTTTTTGTAAATAAATTCATCTAAGGTCAATTCTTGGCTTAGAAGCTCACAACCCCTCATGAAAGGCCTAAAATGGCTCAAATGGCCAACTCCAAATGCTTGAAACTTCCATCATCTCTTCCATGGCACCTGGATCTATTAAATAAAGTTTTATGGGGTCATAAATAATCCACAAGTGGAATTTTTAAATAATTATAGTGTGCCACCTTTATGAACAAATGTTAAGAGGGTCGGTCACTCTAAAACCCTCCTAAACCCCTATTTGAGACCTAGAGGTGGAAATGAGCCTAAAAGTGACTCTAGATGGATGAATTTTACAATGCGTGTAAAAATTTATTTGTTTAAAACTCCATGAGTATCACATCCATATTATTTTTTTTACATAATTGTATGGATGTGTGGAAAACTAGGCTTGTTTTTACTATTTTGAATGGTGTGTACGCTAAAGAAGAATTTAGAAGATGAAAAAAAAATTGGGAGGAATATTTACACTTTATATAAATCCAAAAATTCACCTCATCTCATGAAAAAACATCCATGTGTCCCAAATAGACATTCATTTTTAGCTAGTCCAGTGAGCCAACTGGTGGGGACTTAAGAAAAATGGCAAATCTTCATTTTCGAGCCTTTTAAGGAAAATTTATTGTAAATGATGGTATTAAAACTACTTACACATGTTATTTAACCTCTTTTATGTATCATATTTCAAGTTTGAAGATCTTGAAGGTGACAAGTGTGAAGGGGTGAAGGAAAAGAGCTATTTTGAGACTACCAAGTGTGATCATGCATGACCAAGATGATAGAAAGCGTTATAATCCTCCCTAATTAATTTTAGGGCTTATTAATAACCCTTATTACTCATATTTATTACCAAAACTAATCAGGTGTAGAGTTTGGGTAGTTTTGTAAGACCACTTATGAGGGGCGGTTTTCAATTCATAGAAAAGGAGTTTTCTGACCATTTACAGGTCTTGGATGATTAAAGATGATATTTTTAACTCTTTAAAATATATTTCTCACCCCATAATTCTCTCTCATGCATGTGTAACTTATTTTCACTTTGTGATACATGTCCTTGTGCCTTTTCAACTTCTCTCTCTCTCTCTCTCTCTCTCTCTCTCTCTCTCTCTCTCTCTCTCTCTCTCTCTCTCTCTCTCTCTCTCTCTCTCTCTCTCTCTCTCTCCTAAATTATATAAATTGGGCCTTCTTGGCCAGTGTTTGTATCTATCTACCTGGGTATGGTGAAGCCCTACCAAAATTTTACCTTGAAGAAATAAATAATTTTTTTTACCTCATTAAAATATTTCACTAAGTATATATGTTTGGTTTTAGTCTTGTGCAAGTGTGATTTTCTTTACCTTCACATGTTGATTCCATTGGTACCTAGTGTATTATGTTTTCCTTCTTGCAGGTCAACAAGAAGTGTCTGAAGATAATGTAGGTTTAAGTGAGTATTATGCTCAATATATTTTCTTATAATTCCTATTTTTTAGTTCCTCCTACTCTATTTCATATACAAGACCCCATGTTGAAACACTGATGTGAGGGGGGAGATTTTTGTTGAATGAAGTGTAGTAGCCATTTGTCATTAGTTTCAAGTGTATGTCAAAGGTAAGAGTGGAGCACAATATTTTGGTGCATCACCTATGTAGTTTAGGTTTACTTTATGCCATTCTTTCCATTTTTCCACCCCAAGAGTTGTTAGAAGTAGGAACATAAGCTCAAATGGTACATCAAAGGGAGTTAGCCACTAATCTAGAGATTCACTTCATGATAGGGATACCCACATCCTTGGAGTTTTTCCATGGTGCCAATTGCAATTAGGGTAAGTTAGTCTCATCTCCTCATAGGGTACATTTTCAAGTGATAACATTAACCATATCAAATGAACACACTTTGTAAGAGTCTCGATGAGTATCCTTATCCCAAAAAAGAAATGCTAAATTATAAGAGGTGAAAATCACTTCAATGGGAATGAGACCGGGATATATAGGAGAAGAAAGTGAGAAATAAAGTATGTGGAAGCATGACATCAAAAAAATAACACACCATCCTAGGTCATTAATTGAACTTGAGATTCCACATTCTACTCCTTAACCAATGAAAACATTTCAACCTTTTTTATCAAATGAGGACACTACCCATGTCTTATTAAGTGAGAAAGTCCCAAAATACTCCAAGGATGCATTAAATGATCCTAGCTACAGTTCCCAACACTAGACCTTTTCTTTGATCCTTCATGTCATCTTTCACTTGAAGACAAAAATTCACACTCATGAATCTAATAGAATCATGTCTTTGTGCATTTTAGGTGTCTGCTTGTCAAATATATGGTCATGCTGAAGAATGAGGACCCTTTGCATTAGTCACCTATCTATTCTACTTTCATATCTAGGTCATAGGTCTATCCTATAGATATAAAACCAATCTAAGGTTATTAGTTTTCCTATAATTTCCATATCAATATGGACCTATAAAATATACAACACTTTTTTGTATTATAATGGGTCTAAATAGAGCCATTCTATCTCTATAGGAAATAAAAGCTTTTATATGTATGGACCCTTCTTAAAATGGTGAACACAGTTGTAAGAATAACCTTAATTGATATAATTTTATGAACCATGGATCCATATTTACCTCTAAATTATTCCTTTGTGTTCCTTATATCTTACTGCATCAATGTTCCCCCTTAATGGTGTTGGATCGAGCTTCAATTATGATAGGACAATCTTGCAAGACCCATTTGCTTCAGTCAAAATTGGCTTCCTGACTTCTGTTGAAAGTCCTAGGATCTCTTTTTTTCTAATTAATTATCTATATCTAACTCATCTCATTGATGTATTGACCTTTAATCATTGCATTTATCTTGATCTATATGATCAAGTGCTAACCATTGATCTTACCATTGAATTTTCAAATGTGTCCTAGCTTGTACCACATGTCAAACACATGTTTATTCTTAGGATTCATTATCGGTCTATAAAATCATATGTTTATGCCATTGTTAACCTCTTGATCCCCTTAACTATTTTACCCACCTCACACCATTAGATCAAGATGTACAATCAATGAGGACCGTTAGATCTATTGGGACCTACTATTTGAACCCAAATGACTAACTTATGAGCTTAAAATTGACATCGATGCTCCCATCAAATGATATTGATAAGACCATCATTGACATTTTCATTACTGTTAAATTTAATCTACATTGGATTTGTATTTTCTATATCTTAAATTTGACATTTAAACGACCATCAAATAAATTCACAAACCCATAAAATTAAGGGCATGTGGATGTGGACCATTAAATTTAAGCTACAGTGTCTATGTAATAGAAATGCATCATGTCTATAAATCAATCCTATCTTGGAGAAAATAGATCATACCTACACTTAAAATAAGGTATACATTTAGTAAGTGGGGATATGACCAATATGAGGATCTGTTAGACCTAATTAAGAGATCAATTATCATACTACACCATGCTAAGAAGAGTTCCAAAGCCTACAGTCCAACACAATCATGTAACAACACTAAAAGAGTCATAGGTTTAATTTTCTCTCTATTCTAATAAATGATAAAGTAAATCTAATCTAGTAAACACCAAATCTTGTGACACAAAGTGGGGGTTAGAAAAAAAAACTAAATAGAACATGCATAAAATATTTATACTCACGTCAATGTATATGAAATAATAATGAAAGGAAGAAAGAATCACAACTACATTATCTATCTTCTCTTATAAAGGAGAAATAAATTTAGGAATACTTACCTTTGAAGATGAACCCACCGAGCCTCAATATCTCCCTTGGCCAAGGTGATTCATAAGAGATTATATGGTATGTAAGGATAACAAATACAAATTGGTTTTAGGCTATGCAACCTATCTATACATCTGAAAGAGTTCTCCACAAGACAAAATCCATATCTCCAAAGAAAGTATGGAACCCTAAGATTTATTCCTCATATAGAATGGTCAATAATTAGATGTTCAATCACACTTATTATTCTTCACTTCTCTTTCTATAAATGGTCAGAAATGAACTTGTATATATAGGTAGATCTTACCTTAAATCCTTCTAAATATGTCGATTGTATAGGGTTGACCAATTCAAGCCTATATGTTTTTGAGAAAATTCACTAGGTCTCGAGCTAGGTTGGTCTAAGGGCTAAGAAAGTTCCTAATAAAAAATACCCTTAAATAACACAAGGTCAATCTAGTCAACCCTATACAGTAATCAAAAGCTAAAAACTATATAAGGTTGATCTAGTCGACCTAGTATAATCAACTAGTTGAAAGGGGGTCAAGTCAAGAGTAAGGAGGATACAACATAGAAAATGACTTGAATGGGTAAGGATGATAATAATAATCTTAGGGTAAATGGTTTTAGGAGATGAGTGTGTAGATGTCAAGTGACAAAAGGGACAACAATCTTATGAAGCACCAATGGTCTGCCCACCCCTTTCTCAGTGCACCCCTTAAGGCATACACTCAGAGAGATTGAGACTTGATGGGTTCCTACAAGATACAAAGTGTCAGTATTTGATGAAAGTTTTAAAATATTATGTGTATACATATGCCCCAATTAAATCCCATTATGTGTCATGTAAGTGAAACATGGGATGGTGCTTTAGGAAATAGAACATTATAACACACAATGCTAATACTAAGTAAAGTGTAGTAAGTAGTAAATAAGATAAAGGAAATGATAGAATTAAAAAACACATACCTTTTCTTAATTAGTTTTGTAGATAAATTAGACTGTAAGAGAAAGTGAAAGCATCTAATGTGAAAAACAATAGGTAAACCTATAGAATTTAGTGCAAAAAATAGCCAAAAAAATTAGAATATAGGAATATAATAGTGGAAAAGATTTTCTGCATCATCATGAATCCAGAGCATTTTACAGTTTGAAAAAGGAATGAATAGAAACAAAGATATCGAAAAAGGAAAGAATATATAGGAAAATAATTAAAGAATAAAAATTTTGAAAAGTGTTTTTAAATAGGGGAAAGAGAAGTCATTTGGTTATTTTGACTTGTGAAAGAGAAAAAAAAGAGATATAAAGACCAAACAAGCTAAGATGGTGAGGAGGCAACATGCTAGATGAGGAGGGGCTCTAGGAATGACAACAAATGCACTACAGGTATGTAACTATGAATTTTAAGATAGTTTTTGAGTATTTTAATGAATTAAGTGTATCTTTAGAAAAATATAATTTTTAAAAAATTTAGATGTCAAAATGAAACAAAATTAGATTCTATAGGTACAAAAAACCAATTAGGCAAATGGGTTTGAAGGAATTAGGAATAAAACTACCAGAAGGCACTTTTTAGGAAAATGTAAGGGGTTAATAGCTAAAATAATTGGGTGGACCCAGTTGACCCAATAGGCTAAAAATAGGCAAAATCCACACTGGTGACCCAAAAGGTGTGTGTCAACCTTGTACATTTTGCATATGTTGACCTAGTATAGTTTTCCAACTGATCTAAAAAGCCCAAAATGATAATACAGTACTAGGGAGGGGAAAATAAGAGAGTTGACTTAGATTATTAAGTCAATTTAGCTAAAAATAGGGAAATTTTGGTCAAACTAGGTTGACCAAAGAACCAAAATTATATAGAAATACATGCAAAATGCCAAAAAAGGCTAGAATGGCTTGAAATGACCAAGGGAAAGTTTGAATAAGCTAAAAATAGGTAACAATGAATGAATTAAATTAGTTTAAGCTTGTTTTTTATTAAAATTTTAAAAAGAATGTATTTTGATTATACATGACATGGAGGATTTAATATATATTTTATTGTTTCTTGATTGTAGGGATGACCTAAGTTATGGAGATTGGTAGATGTGTCTTGCCTACCAAATCTACTAGATCATCTAACCATAGGTGATATAGCTAGAATAGTAGTTATAGCCCTAGGAGGGATAGCTTACAAGTGTAGGATTTCCCTGAGCACATATTTATTAGTCATGTTCCTTGGATGGTGGGAATAATTGACTGGTAACTTCATATGGGAGGTGGATGAGGATGTGGTAAAGGTAACTATCACTCTTGGAGGATGTGCATGCCATCCTAAGGATACCAATAATAGGATCACCAATGACTACAGGCATACCATATAGCCTAGAGGAGAGGAGAGCCTTAGCCATGTGGGATACTGACTTAGATATGATATTATAAGGTAGGTGAGTTAATATGTTTGATTTATATGAATCATAGATTCCATATATCTAGAAGGTTATGATATAAATTTTGACACAATAAGTGATGTGCCACAAGTCAAATGGTAAGGTACCACTATTTATGGTAGCCTTAAGTAGGATGATTCTAGAGGGGGCTATACTCTATGACCTTGGCACTATCATCTAGGTCCAACTCATACATGATCTATATGAGGTGCTATTCAGAGGGTAAAATTTGATAAGATCAATCATATTACTAATGGATTCGATATATGATAGGTTTCTCATGTATTGGTTGGTTAAGTTGCCCCATGCAATTGCTGACAGGTCACTTTGAGTGTGAAGATGGAGAGAGGACTTGGTAGTATAGGCCATGCCCTACATGTCAGCACTATAGATGGTGAGATGTGTAGACATAGTGTGGCAGCTATATGGATACATAGTGATTACATGATCAAGATGGTACATAGTTTCACTATCTAGAATGAGGACAAAGGTGATTAGACACTATACATGGTGGAGATATCCATATCTGGTGGCACAAGCACCAAGACAAATGGGCTTACCTCATCTAGTAACACTAATATTGATTCCCAAGAAGTGGGCTCAACATATGAGAGGGTCATGGGGGAGGAGGGAATGAGGGACACTAGTGGTGAGGTCAATGCTTAGACCATGTTATGAGTGACTATGGATTAGGTAATCATGATAGGGAGTAGAGCAAGAGAGGGATGCAGAGGTAGTACCACTAGAGATACCATCACGAACTCCATAGTGATATGAGCTTGACCACTGAAGACATAGTTTTAATGGAAGTGGGAGGAGAAGGAGAGAGTGGAGACTATCACCATCCCTAATAACCTAATAGGTGAGCTAGAAGAGATATGGATGATAGAGAGGCCACTCAAGTGTAGGTTAAGGAAGATACGAGCCATGACAACTAGATTTGAGTTGAGGAGGCAACCTATAAAGGAGGTGTTAAGAGATTGCATGGATGGATAGACTATGCTAGGTAATCATGTGGATGGAAAGACCATAGTGGTTGAGACATTGATAGGTAATAAATATGATTAAATTATGGATAAGTTTTTATTATGAAATAGATACTAGATGTAGATAGATATTAAAAGATATGATAATGATCTAATATCTATCTAGGTGTAATTTTATAGGTGTGTCTAAGGATGAGGAGGAGAGATGGGGGTCCCTTATGAGGGTATCACTCCATGATATCCTAGATGAAACTATGCAGTCGTATGACCCTACTGCATTAGAGGACCCTAGTGTTACCATTTAACCTAGCTCAGGAAAGCTAGTTTAGATTAGTAGGATAAGCAATGAGGTGGATACGAGTATAGAAGGAGAGGATGTATCCACCAACAAAAGATGGGTGAAAAGTGAGACATGGGCATGGTAGGCCCTAGTAGAGGAAAGAGTTGTACATTTGGATATAGTGATGTAGATAATATTAAACACATATGACAATGCAGACCCAGTTGACACATGTATATACCATGACCTAAACCAAGTTAGAATAGGCATAGGTGTAGATAGCACACCTACAAGGATAGGTAGAGGCATTGAGATATTACATGACCTCCTTACAATATATTATTTAGAGGAGTCAAACCAAGGCCTCAATAGGCAATGTGGCTAGGCCACAAGATAAACATGATGGATCCTAGCCATAGAGCTAGCGCATTGTATATATGATTTTACTTGTTGTATCAAAACTCATTAGATGTATATATATGATGTATCATTTTGGCATATTTATGTTGATTGTGTATGTTTTTTTCATTATGGTTGTGGTTATGGATTCTTTGGATATATTTATTTCTAGCACATGTATTTAGCTTTTGTTGTACATGTTATAGGAAATATATGAGATGTGGTTTCTATTGATGGCGTAAAATTGTGCTAGATCTTAAACCAATCAACAATGGAAAGTTTCAAGTTGTGGTACAATGTGACTTGAAACAACCTCTAGGTTTTAAAGAAGCTGGTCTCTTATATTTTATAGGTGTTGGGGAAAAGGGATAGGAGACTAAACAGAAATGCAAAATGCAGGAATTAAAAACTAACTATAGCGATGCACCTGAGTGTAATCCTAATCCTAACTTGAGCACAGGGAGACTATTATATGATTCAATTACATTTAAGAGCAGACAAGTGCATGATCAATGTAAAAGATTGGAATAACAGAAATAGAGGCTCACAACAGGGGAGTCTTTTGTTGAGATACAGGAATTGTCAAAAAGGCATAGTGTTCAATCTTCTTAGTAGAATCCTCCAATCACATAAGACGCGCAGAAGTCACGCACAATTATGTAAAACTTTAGACTCTAGAAAATGAGACAAAAGAAAATAACATTTCCAATCACAACACTAGAAAATCTATAGCATAGACTACTTTGCAAATGACATAGGTAACATCAACAAGGGCATAGTGTTCAATCTTCTTATTGAATCTTTCAGTCATACAAAAAATTGCAAAAACACAAACAATCATATAAACCTTTCAACTCAAGAAAATGAAACAACATCAAATGATATTATTGGTCAAAACTCTAAAAGTCTAAAACTATGGAAATTCCCACCTTTCTATTTTTACAATTCTTCTTCTTTTATAGCCTCAGATCACTCCTTTCATCATCCCCTTTCCCATGCAATCTTCTCCATCCTTCACTCATAGGGGTCAAATAGACAGCGCCTTCAATGCTATGGGGGGCTCCAAAAATCTACCAGATGAACTGTTCCATCTACTTAAATTAACTCCAACTGATTTTCCCTCCATTTTGCTTTGCGGCAATAGATACACAGAACACTCTATTATGTTTGAAATGGGTGAGGACACTTAGTCCAATTTTCTAAAAATCCTCTAGGCATCATAAAATGACACTTGGCACTTTCTATTGGATCCATCGAAGACACATGGCTCTCTCCTTTTCTTTGGCTATGCTATAGTTTTATTCAAGACTCATATTAGACTCTTACGGATGGTGACACTTGGTAGCTTCCATAGACTTTGAAGTAACATCCGGGGCCCACCACAACCTTTATTTTGTAATGAAACTCAAAGATGGTCTCTCAAAAATTGGCACATGGAAACCTCCAGTTCTTTTGGGAAGATACGTGGCATCTTTCGCTTCTTCATTTAGGGGTGCGTGGCACCTTCCACTTTTGCTGGGGATGGAGTAGAGAGGGACTTAGAGAGTGACACTTGGCAGCCTCCACTGCACTTCAGCATTTAAGCAAAATGAAATGATGCCTTTATGCATTGAAGGAGAGCACTAGACCTAGGCATTGAAACAAAGTCTCTTGGTAGTCGACACATGGTGACTTCTGTTGCTTCTTCATAAGGGTAGTTTAGGGTCTTTGCAACTGCCACCTGACACTTTTGGCTCTCTATACTACTTGGTCTATTGAAAGTCTTGCCAAAGGGTAGAATGAAACAAGGGTGCCTCTATGAGATTTAGGACACTGACATGTGGTGCATTCAACTTAACTGCTACTGGATACATGACATGTTCTATAGTTCTCTAAAAAGTTATAAAATGGCCTCAGAGGACGCCAGTTGGTCAGCTTCATGCTTCGAAAGGCGGCACGTGGTGGCTTCCACATGAAACTCAAAACTTAATTCAAAATTGAAACAAAGAATCAGAAGAGAAAGAAAGCCCTATGCTCGAATGATGCCACTTGGTAGCCTCCACTACATTTTGACACTTGACGGAGAATGAACCCGTGCCCTGCTCTAATTTTGCTATTATGACCAAGGTATTGCCGAAAACCAAAACTATAGTGCTTGATTGAAAATTTAAATGCAACGTAGAGTAAAAATTTACTCTACAGTTACTGGAGACCCTTAGGACTTTTGAGCCTTCTCAAAAAGAAACTCCACCTTTTGCTAGATCAAAATTGTGAAAATTACAACTTAAAAGTTGTCAACATATGTTCAAAACACTTATTCAAAAGCAAAGTGGGGAAAACAATGGGAAAACAAGAAAGGGAAACTATTTAACTATAATACATGAGAGACCTAAGTCAATTGAAATGTTTTAAATAGATTCTATTTATAGGAATATCTTCAAGTTCTCCTCCCATTGATTCTAGCTTGAAAGAATTCTTCTGCTTACATGCGTGAATTTTATATGGACCAGTCCATAGTGCTTCAAATTTGGTATGCTAACCTAGCTTAGTGGTCTTTACATCCCATTTCAAAAAAATCGAGCCCAGTTCAAAATTAGGATTTGAAGTCCTTTTATCAAAATAATTCTTAACCATTCCCTGGTGCTTGATCAATGAATCATGGGCTATATCCCTCTTCTCCTAAACTTACAGAAGTTCTGTGAGTCTGACCTGCATGGGGCCATTTTCTTTAATCTCGATTTGTTTGATTAGCTAAAGAGCAGGGATCTCCAAGCTTAAGGGAATCACGGTAGACTTTCCATATACCAGTTCATATGGAGACATTGTGATCACCTATTTGGGCATGATTCTATTAGCCCATAGTGCTAGAGTAAGCACTTTATGCCACTCTTTGTGATGATCAACCCCTATCCTTTTGATGAGTCTTATCAGGTTCTTGTTGGTTGATTCTACCAGACCATTACCTTAAGGGTAATAGTTAGATGAAGTTTTCAAATATATTCCATGTCTTAAGGTAAAGTCAGATACTCTAGACCCCAAGAATGCTTTAGCATTATCTGATATGATGGTGCAAAGAGCCCCAAAATGAGTAGTAATACCCCCTAGAAAATCTAGGATCGCATTCTCTGTTGCTTCTTTAAGTGGGACTACCTCGATCCATCTAGTGAAATAGTCCATGGTAGGTAATATCCATTTGTGACCCATGATGAACACTAGATTTATCATTTCAATGAAGTCAAGACCCCACTGAGAAAAAGGTTTATCCACAACTATAGGACTCAGTGGCATGGCTGTGTTCCTCTGCATCCTCGTATAATACTAGTAGGATTGACATTTTCTAACCAGCTGATAACAATCTACAAATAAAGTAGGCCAAAAATATCTTACCTCACTTATCTTTATGGCTATGGTCTTTGCAGAAAAATGCCCTCCTGATGTTCCATGATGCATCTCATGTAGTATTCTCTTGGCTTCAGCCTGTTCTACACATCTTAATAATTTTCCATCAAAATTCCTTCTAAAAAGGACTTGTTTAATTAAAACAAAATGAACTCCCTATATCCTATAATATCTCCTCTTGTTTTGAGGCAGTTCTCTCAGATAAACCCCATTTTTCATAAATTGAATCCTACTTGTGACCCAGGATTCCTGATCAACCTCTTGCAATTTTAGCACTATCTCCATTTCTCCTTCTAGATGTGCCTCACTTATCTTTTCAAGTTCTTGGGTTATATATTGGCACAACCCCCTACCTCTGACCATCTTGGTGGGTCTAACCTCCACATCATACTCAAGGATCTTAGTGATCCAATTAGCTCTTTTCTCAGTAATCTCCCCCTCCATGATGTATTCCCTGACACTTGGGTGAGCCATAAGTATCAAAATTTTGTTCTCTGAGATAAGATGTCTGAATTTCTTGAGGGCTTTCACCATGGCATAGGCTTGTCTTTCCACAAAATTATACCTGGTCTCATAATCTCTGAGAGTTCTTGAGAAAAAGGCTATTGGGTGCTCCCCCTCTAGCTTGTCATTCTTTTGAGTGAAGACAGCAACAATACTTGACTCCCCTCCATAGACATACATTATGAAGGGCATGGAAAAATTTGGTTTTTTGAGCACTGGGGCTGCTAAGATAGCCTTCTTGATCCCCTCAAAGGCTTGCCTTCCTTCTATAGTCCATTTGAAGACCAGGTCCTTTTTTAGCAAGAGCGTCATTGGTCTAACCAAGCCTGTAAAATCAGATATGAATTTACTGACAAAATTGATCTTTCATAAAAAGGACTGGACTGCCTTTTTATTTGCTGGAAGAGGTAAGTCCATTATAGCTATGATTCTCTTGGGATCTATAGAAACCCCTTCCTTAGATACTATGTGCCCTAATAGTTTACCCTAAGGTACAGAAAAAATACATTTCTTGGGATTCAATGATATCCTAAAATCTTGACATTTCTTGAAAACAGACTCTAGATGATCAATATGATCATCAGCATTTTTCAAGAAAATAATGAGGTTGTCTAGATAGACCAGGATGACCTTATTTATTATCTCACCAAAGTCTATATCCATAGCTCACTAAAAGGTGGCTCCTGCATTTAATAAGCTGAATGGCATCTTCACGTAGGCAAATGTCCCCCATTTGGTAGTGAAAGTAGTTTTATACTGGTCTTCCTCAGCTAGCCAAATTTGATTATATCTAGAGAAACCATCAAGTAAAGAAAACCTCTCTGATCTAGCCATAGTTTGCAAAATTTGTTCCATGGAGGGCAAGGGATAGTGGTCTTTCAGAGATGCTCTATTTAGATCTCTGAAATCTACACACAGTCTCACATCTCCATTCTTTTTCCTAACTAGGACCAGATTTGATACCCAGGTTGAGTGTTTGATTGGAAATATTATTTTTGAATCTAAAGCCTTCTGCAACTCATCTACCATTAGAGGCTCAATCCTTGGATTTACTAGCTTTTGTTTCTACCTGATGGGTTTGGATCCTTCAGTCAACTCTATTATATGCTGGATAATGTCTCTATTGTATCCATGAAGGTCATCATAGCTCCAAGCTATGACCCTATCATACTTTTGGCACAACTCGATTAATTTTTTCTTTTCTTTTTGAGATGCAAAATTCCCAATTTTTAGCTTCTTCCCATCACTCACCTCTACCTCAGAATAGTTTGCCTCATCTACCTGAAACCTTTTCTTTCCCAAGCTTACATCCTCTGGGTCAAACAAATTTTCTAAGGTGATCTATCCTTTGGGGAGCTTATTAGTCCTTAATTGAATAGCCTGATCACCATATGTCTCTTCAATTTTAGTTTGCAACTGATCCACAAACTCATCTGATTACTGCAAGAAAGAGACTACCTGAGCATCATTTTCAAACACTTGCCAATTTTCATCATTGTCTAAGATGGCTGGCCTCACTATAACTTTTACTGACTCATTGTTAACCAATAGGCTAGTTGTTGGGTTAAACTGTGAGCCAATTTGAGCCATCTTATCAGCCTCAGTGTTTTGACTTCTAGGAATGATTTCAATATTGAAGGCATCAAAATCTTCTATCAAATCCCAAATCCTATGCCTATAGGACCTCATTCTCACATTCTTGGCTGCTACCTTTTCTCATATTTGCTTCACTACTAGTTCTAATTCTCCTTTTACTTTTAGGTTCTTTATTCCTTTTTTCTTGGCTAATAGGAGCCCATGTACTAGAGATTCATATTTTGCATCATTATTAGTGCAAGCAAATTGGAATCAGATAGCCCTTAAAATTTTATCACCATTTGGAGCAGTAAAACAAATTCCTGCTCTAGCACCATGTTTACTTCTGGCCCCATCAAAATTCAAAGTCCAGACCTCTGAATCTTGAGCAATAGGTTCCTCTTCTCTTATAACATTTGGGATCACCTGATCCTCATCAAAAATGACATATGTGCCCAAACCAGTAGAGTCATAGTTCCCATATGGGTCGCTATGCCTCATAGCCAACAACTGGCTATTTTCTTCTTCTTGATCATGCTCAGTCTAGTCTCCTAGTTCTTCGATAAAATTTCTTTCTTCATTATTCATCATGGCATGATCTACTTCTAATCTTGTTGTTGGTTCATTGGTGATGTGGTCTTTGGATAGTGGTTCAGATAGAATTGTTATCTTTGAACCATACCTGGTTCTCAGAATGAGGCGAGACTAGTCAAGAGACATATATCCTCCTATTTTCGTCATAAAGTCTTGGGATAAACATAAACCAAAGATGGGAGGTATATCTATGAAAACTATATCCTGATTGACAATTACATTGGGGCATGTGTATAACTACAAGGGGAGTTGTTTAATCCTCCCTATGGTTTACACTATTTTGCCATCTAGCTGCATAACTCCTTTTGTGAGGGGTTCATAATTTATTTTTAAGGCATCAGCTATTTTCTTGGGCATCACAGTTATGCTAGCTCTTGAATCTATCAATGCATTATGTAGGAGTTTCTTTCCAACTATTAGAATCAAATAAAAAGGCTCTACCTTAGATTTACTTACTTGTGATGCATTGTTCACGAAGGTTGTTGTCATTGGAAGAACCAGATCTTTGAGCTTTCCCTTTCCAGCAGGTCCTTCCTTGGTAACAACACCTTCAAGCACTGCTTGCCCTTGCAGAGCTTCTTATAGTAATGTCTTTTGCTCAGGAATAGCCAAGATATCCCATATAGATACTTGCACTGGAGTCTTCTTTAGTTGGTCCACTATGTTGATTGGTCCCAAAGACCGATTTTTTTGGAAATAGGGATACCTCATTTTTTCCTGAATCTAGACAAGGATCCCTTGATCTTGAATCACTTCTTTTCTAACAGCAATGTTCCTTTGACCTTGAGATAGAGGATTACTCTTGATCTGACCACTTGCAATCTTAGGCTGCTCCACCATCCTCCTCTTTGATCTGGTATAATAATCAAATTGTACTACTAGCCTTTGGGAGGTAGACACTTCATTCAAGAAAACTACTTCTTCATCCTCAACCCATGAGAACAAAGCATGTTCTGGGGCTATTTATTCCTCTTGTTGCAAGGACATTCCTTACATCTGGGCCACTAGTACTGAATTTTGCATACCAGGAGACTGGTAGGCTTGACTGCTACTAATACTGGCAAACTGACCATCCATTCTTCTCTGCTCAGCCACTCTTTGTTGTAGATTGCCTCTAGGACAATCCCTAGGGGTGTGAGCATCATAGCAAGGGAAACACCAAGCATTAGTATCATCTACATAATTATTCTGACCTGGAACCATCTCCCTGTTTGAGTTGGGAGGAATGATCTATGAGGGTGTGGGAACAACAACTAATTGATTTGCTGGTAAATTGTTGGTTTGCCTTGGAGGGCCTTGATACTAGTTTGGTTGGGATGAAAACCTATTCCCTTGATAGCCTTGATAAGGGGGCTTAGGTAAATTATTATGCTGCCTCTTCATATTAATCAACTCATTAGAGAATGTCATTAACATACTCTTGATATCATCCATCTTAGATGACTGAGCAAGGACCAGTTGCTTCACAAATGATGAAGGGTAAGTATACAGAGACATAGGGGGCTTACAGCTTTAAGAACCTCTTGAGGTAAAGGAAAGGAGATTTCTAGGAACATAAGCATGGGAGGCCTTGGAGGTAACTTTTTAGCATCAATTAAATGATTTTTAGCTCTAACTGCAAGGTCATAAGCTGCTGGCAAAGTGTGCCCTCCCAGTAACTGAATTATAATAGATATATCTAAATATAAAGCTTTGAGATAGAATACAATGGCCATACCAGGGGGTGGTTTAGCTGCAATAGGGATTTTATCCCAAGTTTTCTAGAATCTAGAGTTGAATTCAGTCATGTCCTCTTGTGGTCCCCTTTGAATGTTGATCAACTAATGTAATAAGGAAGACTTGTCACCTTTTTCTACAAATCTTTCAAAGAACTGATCTCCAGGCTGGTCTCATGTTGATATGGTATTTGGGGTCAAAGACCGATACCATTCTAAAGCTTTCCCTTTGAATGAGGCTACTCACAACCTTAGGGCCACATTTTGTTCTATGACACCATGTATGGCATAGACATCTGATACATCTTGAAGATGTTCCACAAGTGTTTTTGAGTCTTGCCCACTAAATTTGGATAGGGCTTTTAGAGCATTTACTGGAATAGGGTCCCATATAGCTGGTGGTGTTGGGAGGATTAAGAGGTTACTAGTGTTCTAGCTTGCATAACTTTTTGGGGGGATGTTGGCTCCCATGTTTGGTACTGGTACAAACTGGTTAGCTCTTCTTCTTGGACTAACTACCAGAGGTGGCAAAAAAATACCTAGATTTGTGGTAGATTGTGATCTGGTGACTGGTCCATAGCTTTGACTCCTCATAGCTCTCTGGTTCATGCGGTCTTGAAAGAAACTTCAAGACTAGTCTCACTGGGTGTGCCAAACACTGTTGATGGCATAAAATTGCACTAGATCTTAACCAATCAACAATGGGAAGTTTCAAGTTGTGGAACAATGTGACTTGAAACAACCTCTAGGTTTTAAAGAAGCTGGTCTCTTTTGTTTTATAGGTGTTGGGGAAAAGGGATAGGAGACTAAATAGAAATGCAAATGTAGGAATTAAAGCCTAACTATGGTGATGCGCCTGAGTGTAATCCTAATCCTAACCTGAGCACAGGGAGACTATTATATGATTCAATTATATTTAAGAGCAGATAAGTGCATGATCAATGTAAAAGATTGGAATAACATAAATACAGGCTCACAATAGGGGAGTCTTTTGCTGAGATATAGGAATTGTCAACAAAGGCATAGTGTTCAATCTTCTTAGTAGAATCTTACAATCACATAAGAGGCACAAAATTTACACACATTTATGTAGAACTTCAGACTCTAGAAAATGAGACAAAATCAAATAACATTTCCAATCACAACACTAGAAAATCTACATCATAGACTACTTTGAAAATGACATAGATAACATCAACAAGGGCATAGTTTTCAATCTTCTTATTGAATCTTCCAGTCATACAAAAGATGCAAAAACATACACAGTCATATAAACCTTTCAACTCAGGAAAATGAAACAAAAGCAAATGATATTATTGATTAAAACTCTGAAAGTCTAAAACTATGGAGATTCCCCCTTTCTATTTTACAATTCTTCTTCTTTTATAGCCTCAGATCACTCCTTTCATCATCCCCTTTCCCACACAATCTTCTCCATCCTTCGCTCACAGGGGACAAACAGACGGTGCCTTCAATGCTATGGGGGGATCCAAAAATCTACCAGATGAACTATTCCATCTACTCAAATTAACTCCAGCTGATTTTCCCTCCATTTTGCTTTGTGGCAACAGATACACAAAACACTCTGTTATGTTTGAAATGGGTGAGGATAGTCAATTTTCTAAAAATCCTTTAGGCATCAAAAAATTACACTTGGCACTTTCTGTTAGATCCATCGAAGACACGTGGCTTTCTCCTTTTCTTTGGTTGTGCTGTAGTTTTATTTGAGACTCATATCAAACTCTTACAGATGGTGACACTTAGCAACTTCCATAGACTTTGAAGTAACATCTAGGGCCCACCATAACCTTTATTCAGCAATGAAACTCAAAGATCGTCTCTCAGAAATTGGCACATGGCAGCCTTCACTGCTTCTGGGAAGATACGTGGCATCTTTCGCTTCTTCATCTAGGGGTGCGTGGCACCTTCCACTTTTACTAGGGATGGAGTAGAGAGGGACTCAAAGAGTGACACTTGGCAGCCTCCGCTACACTTTAGTATTTAATCAAAATGAAATGACACCTTTATGTGTTGAAGGAGAGCATTGGACCTAGGTATTGAAACAAAGTCTCTCGATAGTCGACATGTGGTGACTTCTGTTGCTTCTTCAAAAGGGTAGTTCAGGGTCTTCGCAATTGCCACCTATCGCTTTCCACTCTCTATGCTAGTTGGTTCATTGAAAGTCTTTGCCAAAGGGTAAAATGAAACATGGGTGCCTCTATGAGATTCAGATGCTGACATGTGGTGCATTCCACTTAACTGCTACTGGATACGTGGCACGTTCTGTGATTCTTTGGAAAGTTACAAAAGGGCCTCAGAGGATGCCAGTTGGTCAGCTTCATGCTTTATAAGGTCACACGTGGTGGCTTCTATGCAAACTCAACACTTAATGCAAAATTGAAACAACAAATAAAAAGAGAAAGAAAGGCCCGTGCTTGAATGATGCCACTTGGTAGCCTCTGCTACATTTCGACACTTGATGGAGAATGAACCCGTGCCCTGCTCCAATTCTGCTGCTATGACCAAGGTATTGCTGGAACCAAAATTGTAGTGCTCAACTAAAAATTTAAATGCAATGTAGAGTAAAAATTTACTCTACAGTTTCTTTTCTAGAATTATGTAGAACACATGCATGGTTAAAAATAAATAGGCAAAAAGGACTTGGTAAAATATAATCAATCAAAAATGTACTACACACTATTTCAAGTTGGGAAATGTGTAATAATAAGAAAATGACTAAGTATAAAGAACCAAGGGATGGTAAAACAAGATGGTACAAAAAGAATTTCTTCTTCAACCAAAGTGAAAGATTTTTGCACCATATTGAAACAAGTAAAATCATACTAAATTGTGTTGCAAATTATAAAAACAATGTAATAAAATGTAAGGTATGTAAAAGGTAAAAATGGTATAAAAAGAAATTAATTAAGTCAATTAATCATAATATATCACATTGGGAAGTATAATAGAAAAAAATTGGCAAAAGATTGATCTAAAATTTATCATACTAATTCAAGATGGGAAGTATGAAAAATTCAAGAAATGGTTGTATTCTTGCATGCACTCAGAAAATAAGAAGATAAAAGCAATGAAATAAAAATGAAGTAAGCATAAAACACACTAAATCAAGCTTGGAAGCATGTCAATGACGTGTAAATTCATAATTGATCACATCTTATCTCATATTTAACACATTTAATTTTTTTTGTGACTTGAATTATTGGAAAATTTTGTGAGGAATGTTGAGTCCTATCTGTGGTCTTACAATGCAACTCACAAAGAGAACACCACTAGGGTGGTAAAATTGGGACAAATTGGGTAACAAATAATGTGATTAATAAGAAGGAAAAATGTGGTAATTTATGAGGATGGTTGTGTCCTATCCATAATCTTGTAATTAACTCATAAATGAAATCCGAAGAGGAGTGATCAGTAAATAAGACAATATTTCTCAAGAGGAAATAAGAGGGATATAAAGAATGAAAAATGGAATGTAAAAATCAAGACTTAGGCATCTTATGAGAGGACCTTAAGAGGCAAGAGGCACACTAAGGACATGAGAAGGCACTAAGTCACTAGTAACCATCAATGTACAAAGGAAACATGTTTGATATAGACACAAAGCTTTGTAGGTAGATAAGTGTTCTACTAATATCAACTCATGAAGTTATATTGGTATAAAGAAAATGAAAATGGACCTACCTTCCCATGATGTATTCCTCATTCTTCAAGACCCCTTACAGAGCCATCATTCTACTATGAAGATTGGGTACTTGCATTAGAAAGTAGGTAGTGCTAAAAAGAAATTTATTTTCCTCTTATAATTTACTATCCTACCTCATACCAAAGGACCTTGGCTCTATCATGAGGCCAACTTTGAAGTTTGATATTTGACTAGAAGGAGGTGTGCTTTGAATCACATATTTTAGTGTGATTTTGAATTTTAATAATATTTGTGCCTTTTATATATCATTTCCTTTTGTAAAATGATTTAAATTTTAATTTTGTATGGATTTTGAAGATTCCTCCTCCATACAAATTTGGAATGACCAATCACGAGAGATGTGATACACATGAATAAGGACCAAAGGGAATAAGGACACTTAGGAAGCTAAGTAACCAAATACTAACTAGGACACTTAGGCTTAACAATGAACTAACATGTGATATCAAGTCTTAACCTTGTATATGCTTAGTTTTAGAAAAATTAAGAAGGGAAAAAGGAGATCTAAAGTAGACCAGTGAAAGGAAAGTATAACAAGATACATTGTTTAATAATTGATCACATGGTAATAGGAGTTAAGGACCAAAGGGAATACGGTTTGTATAACCAAGTCAAAATGATAATTATCTATGAAAATAGAGATAAGAAAACAAAAAATCATGAAGACACAAGAAGAGACTTTTGAGAAAAAATCAATAAAAAGGAGAAAGGAATGATAAATAAAGACAAGATAAGTAAGATATAGTATGAAAAAGTAAAGAATCACCATATAAGAAAAATATGAATTTGACATAACGTCAAATGATATAATAGATAGATAAGAATAAAATTGAAGAACATATCAAATAAAAATGTAATTTAAAAGCACCATGCATGTGCTCATAAGTACTGATAAATCTTCATACACACATTATCTAAGACATCAGATAAATATTTATGAATATAGATACAAATTGTTGTTAATGTTTCATCAATATTCAATGAAAACTAGGAAAAGACTTATCTTCTAATATCCTCAAATGAAAAATTAGGAATAATTGACAAATCATGCTAAGGAAAATTAGGCAAAGGATGCTTGGGAGAATGTGTGGGAATGGGCTCTATGAGAGATGTAGAAATCACCAGTGTAAAACAATCTATGGGTGAAAGACTCATGGGTGGAGAAGGATTCATAAGTGAGGTAAGGTCCCCAGGTGAAGGAATCATGGGTGGAGGCATAGAAGGTGATGAAGGGACCATAGTAAGGGATAGATTCATGGGAGGGGATGAAACCACTAGAGCTGGATCCATGGGAGAATAAGGAGTCATCTTGTGGGAATGACCTATGAGAGGAATATAATAAGGTCCAAGAATAGCTAAAAGGTGATCTTTAAGGTACTATTGAAGGATGCAACAATGATTGATGTGATGGGTGCCACATTGGTTCCATAAACAATACACCTCACCATACTTAGGTATAAATTCAAGTAGAACCTTTTAGGGAGGTGTGGATTTATCTAAAGAAGAAAAATAAGGATGCAAATTATCATTATACTATTGTAACTTGTGATAATGGTTTAAAATAATGGTTATCTATCCCATGGAAGCAATAGATATACCTATGAGTGGTCTTAGGAGAAGAACTCATAGAAGGAGGTATCATAGGAGTGGAAGAAGCTAGAGAGGACTCATTAGCCTGTTTGGTGGGTAATGGATCCATCTTAGGCAAGGGAATAAAACCATCACCAAGGGAAGGTGGTGATGGAGGAGGAATGGAACTAGGCTTAGTAGGAGTAGTGGGATGAGAAGCAAGGGTAGGCTTAGCAAGAGCAGGACTATAAATAGGCTCAACTATAGTGGGAGAGGGAAGAGACTCAACTATATTGGGTATAGGAATGGGATCAAATAAGGTATCTACTAAGGGATGAGAGGGATATATAGAAGGTCTCAGAAGGGTCACACTAATATTAGGAGTAAACCAACTATAATGATCATGGAATCTATCAAAATGGTAAATCCTAGTCATAACACGATCCATGAGCATACTCCTACAAGTCTCCTCATAAACTAGAGGTGTTGGCACCATCTACACCCTATGATAAAGAGGAAAGATACTAAACTTACGAACATAAACAAAGGAAGACAAGAAGATACATGAAAATACTCAAGTAAAGAAGAATGATAATAGATAATCTTGGCATCATGGGCCTATATAAGATCATCTAAGGAATAACCATAATCATAATCTGGGGTATGAAGATCAATGACATAAGTAAGGATGACCTTGTCATTCAAGGAAGTGTGTTGAATAGAATGTTGAGTCTTGGTCAAGACTAAGGGAATATCATTGTAAGGAGGCTTGGGAAAATGAGGCTATAGAGAAGTAAGAAGTTGTGAGATGAGTTAAGGTGAGAGATCAAAACTTTTAATATTTAGGTTAATCTCATTGGCCTCATCATCATCATAATCTAAGAGGCTAGGAGGAATTTTCACAATGAGTTTGGGATGTCCATTGTAACCATGGTTTGAATTAATTTGAAACTTAAGATGTTGTGACTCACAAAAAAGAATGATAGGTGAAGGTTCAAGAGCAGGAATCTTGAAGACACCATGGTCTTGGAATTGTTTGAAATTCTAAGGTTAGTGTCACCTTTAATCTTATAAATGGCTCCATTATGAGGGAATTTAATGCATTAGAAGGTATAAGAAGCAACAAATCTCATACGATGAGTCCATGACCTACCAAGAAAGATGTTATAAGAAAGGTGAAAGTTAAATATCATCACCTTCATATGAATGGTGATAGGTGGGACAATAATGGGAAGCCACACACAACTTAGAGGAATCCTTTTATCATATCCTTGGAAGGTGTTGCATATAGACTTGAGATTTCATTTTGAATATCTAAGGGTATTAATGAAGTTGAGAAAGGTAATGTAGGTGTCATAACCCTCATCAATAAATGCACACTTAACTTGGATATCACCTTTTTAAATACTAATGAATAAGGGAGGATCATCTAGATAAAGCAAAATCTTGTTGGGAATCATAAAAGCTAAGGGAAATTTTAAAGAAAGAGAAGTGTCCATAGTTTCACCAATGTTGATAGACATATCTTCACATTATTGTAATACACTATCCCCAGATCTAGATAAGGCTACCTCCCATCCTTTTAAGGGAGGATGAGGGAAAATCATCTTAAATAATAGTTGTACAAGATAGTTTCTATGATGTGGATAAGTCCTCATCAACTCATGGATTAGAATTTGGGAAGGAATATTGGTGAGTAACGTGATGGGATCCCTCTCATCATAACCCATAAGAACATTGTTATATATAGGTGAATAATGATTAAAGATGTCCTCAGAAGGAAGAGCCGAAGTGCATTAAAAAAATTTATTGGTAATAAGAAGGTTTGGAACAAGGTTGAAAATTATGTTGAGATGATGAAGTAGTTGCTTCAAGTTGATTTGGAGAATTGGTAGAAGTCTTATTAGAAATTTGAGTATCATTGGTGTTATAAGATGACAAAATAGTGGTAGAAATAGAAAAGGAAGTGTTATCCAAAGGAGGATAAAAAATTGGATTGTAAAATGTAATAAGGTTATCTAGCCCCAAATCATTTAAATATATAAGAGAAGAATATTGGATAACATTATATGTTCTATATGGAGTGTAGATAGGTTGAGAATTGATAAAATAAGCCACCCTTTGTAGATTAGTCATGATAACCACATTCTCTTCAAAAGTTATTTCAATAAGACTTTATACATTATTAGTGGAAGGGGTGAATTTTTCTTGATTATATTGGATAGGTTGATGATTAGGAAGAGGGTCTTTGTAGATATCCAAATGAGCATTGGCTTGATTTAAGGCTTGATTTTAATCATGTGATTTATAATCTTTAAAAGTAACTTCATAAGCTTGTTGACACTTTTGAATCATATAATCATGATCAAAATTAGAACCAAGAAGAAATTCCATATCTAAATTATGAAGTTTTCTACAGGTCTCATAAGAATGACCCCAACTAGCATGAAATTGACAAAACTTATTATGATCACACCAAGATTTCATAGGATGGGTAGGGTCAAGATATCATGGAAGAGTCCCAGGTATATGCTTAAGAAATTTAGGTAAGGATAAAGTTTTATGAAAATTAATGTTTTTTGGTTAAGATAAGTGAGGATTGGTATATTTTTGAGAAGGGAGAACTGGTTCCAATGAAGGGGTAAGAATGACACCTTGAACATTGTGAAAGGTGTCATAAGAATCTGTAACACTATCATTGGTAACATTGAGATTTTTGTTCTTAAGTAAGAGATGAGGACCTATAGAAGGTTGGGGTAGCTAAAATTGACACATATATAAATATTATCATTTAGATTGGTCAATATCTTCCTCTAATATATGTGGAGAGAGAATTTAGACCTTATATTGAAGTTTAGGAAAAAGGGCATTGGTAAAGAGATGGAAAAGATTGTCACTAGCCATGTTATGTTCACATTTGTTTGAAAAAGTTTTTCTCCCTTTAAAAAAGGCTTGAGTAATTTCATTTTTTATTTTTCTTCATTTTATGAAGTGGCCCAAAGTGTTTTCAAAAAGATCACTAGTTTGGAATTCTTGAACTAAAGCATTCAATAAATCCTCCAAACTAGAAATGGAATGATTTCTAAGTTGGTTATCCCAATCCAAGGCATCACCTATGAGAGTTTTGGCTAAGGATTTGGTAGGGGAAAAGGTGTTAAAATTTATCCAATCCGTATAAATATTTATAAAAAATTTAAGATGAAGGGTGTGATTGGTTGATCCATTATAATAAATTGTAGGTGTGATACCTCCAATATCAATGTTAGTAATTTGAGTAGTGAGAGTTTCATTTTGGAGATGATTAATGTGTTTGTTGATCAAAGGAGGTTGAGTAATGATATTATCTTGAGAATATTGAAGAGGAGGAGGGGGAACATTCTAGTTATGCATGCCCCAAACCATTGGTTGAGGATGAGATTGAAGATGAAGAAGGTAGTTTTGCATTATCATCATTTGATTTGTGTTATGATCTTGAAATGTATTCATTTGATTGAGTGTTTGTAATAATAGTTGATGTGTTTGATTAGCATTGTTATAATAATTTGAGTTGGTATTAATGGATTGGGTACCACTATTGGTGCTGACAGGACCTTGAGAGGAATTATGAGAATGTGAGGCACTTGTGGAAAAATTAATTATGTAGAAAAAGATGGAATAGTGAATGGTTGAGAACAAGAATCATTAGTAGCATTATTACCTTGGGTATAAAAGGATTCACTATTCTAAGGATTAAGGATAATGGATATTATGAGAGGCCCACTAGATGTATAACCTACCATGTTAGTGGATCTACTAGGCATGGAGGTGGAAGAAGTTAGAGAAGAAGAGGTTATGGTATGAAAAGGGGTCATAATTGAAGGAAGAGGCTGAGAATCAAATAAAGTGGTACCCCCAAATCTATTTGAGAATGTAGGAGTAGGAGAATGAGGCTCTTCAACTTTCCCACTAATCATAATATTGTAAATGGTAGAAGGATATTTTCCTTGATGTTGAGGAAATTCAGAGATAAAAAAGAGCATTTTAGGGGTATACTCTAATTTGGGTTGGTATTTTAATGATAAGAGAGGATTACACTACAAAGAGGTATTAAAAGGGGTCCCATAGTTCATCATGTATGTATAAATATGAACATTACTAGCATCCAAGAGAGGAGCCCTACGTTATCTATGGGAGACCCTATGAGGGTTGGTAAGATTCATTATGTTTGTTGACTATAAATCAATATTGTCATAAAATATAAATTCCATGATGAAGATTAAGAAAGGGAGATGAGAAATTAAGAAAAGAGGGAATGACAAAAATAGTACAGGGTTGACTAGGTAGACCTACCATAAAAACTAGGTCTATAAATAGTATAAGGTCAACTAGGTCAATCCAGTATAGTGAATAGGGATTGGGAAAAGAGTAAATGAGGTCTAAAAATTGTATAGGGTTGACTAGGTTAATCTAATATAGTGAATAGTGGTTGGGAAAAGGTATACAATCAACTGGGTCAACCTAGTATAATAGATAGGAAAAATTGAGAAACTTATGGTAGATTTTTGGAATGAAATAAGATAAATTTTGTAATCAATTTGGAAAAGAAATGATATAAAGGAAATAAATAGTTAATTGTATTAACACTGTCCAATTCAATTGAAGCACATAGCATAAAACTTAGCACCAATGTTAGCTAATGCAAGTTTTTGAAATACAAAATACAATTGAACAAAGAGTAAGCAATCAACTTTAAAAGTAAAGAGTTAACTAATTGGTCAATCTAAATGTTAATTAGTTTATTAAGATATTATTTTAAGTGTGATGGGATGTTGGATATAAGTAAAGAACTAGAATGGCAATCTAAGGATGGTTTCAAGTAGTTTAGATTAAAAGGGACTTTAGTGGAAATGATAAAGACTTGGTATTGGGGCCTACCCCCTCACTTCACATACTAAAATGATAAGGTTGTCACATGTTTAGATAGAATATACCATTAACCACACTTTATACTTGACCAGAGTATCAAGTTGGCTTCCCCCTTGGTAATGAAATCCAAGTAGGTTATCCTTAGGTAGATAAATGTTAAAATTCTTGTTTAGATTTTTTGATTTAGTCATGTCTGCATAACATAAAAAATAATTAAACAAAATGATTAATTGAAAACCACCTAATTAAGATATGTGATCTATTCTAAGCATGCAAGCAATAAGAAAATAAAGTGTGAACTAATTACTAGCATATAAAGTTAATTTTAACTTTGAAACAAGGTACAATGTTGATATGGTCAATAGTGTATGAATAAAATATATAATAGGTTAAACAAGGTCAAAACTATACTATGGAAGTAAGGTTCTAAAATGAATAGGGTTGACACAATTGACATAGTTATTCACACAACATAGAACACAAAACTGGGTTGGTAGGGTCGATCTACTTGATTATGTAAGGGTAGTTTTAAAGACTACAAACTATGAAAAGAAAGATAGTAAAGAAAGAGATAGATAGATATAAAAGAACCTTAGTAGATTAGAGATGCAAATAATGAATATTGTTGTTTAATAACATTGATATATGCTTTCAAATTTTGCTAATTAGGTCGACTGGGTCGATCAAGCTTTACAAAAACTTGTTACTGAATGCCTAAAAATGTATAAGGTTGATTAGGTCAACCTAGTAGTCTAGACTAGATGTTTGAAAAGTTAAAAAAATTTACTAGGTTGACTAAGTTGATAGAGTATCATGTACCTAAAATCTTGTGCATAGAAATTAGATATTGGGTTGACAAAGTTGATCCAATATGGCAAATATATGATAAAATAATGAAAGAAATGAAATACGATGAAAAAATCTTGCAAGGGTTAGTTCACATCAAGTTCACTAGAATTTAATATGAAGGTGAAGCCAAATTGAATCTAATTCTAAGAATAAAGTGGAAACATGAAGACAATCCAACTAGTGGTGGGATAAGATTCACATCAGGTTCACTAGAATATATGCAATTAGAAATGTATCATGGCTCAAAGAAGATAGAGTATACCTACACTTATGATTGGGGATACATTTGTTAAGTGAGGGCATGACCAATATAAGGATTCTCTAGACTTGATTAGGGGATCACTTATCACAATACACCATGTTAGGAAGGGTTTTAAATCACACAGTCTAACACAATCATGCAATTACTCTAAAATAGTACTAGGTTTAATTTTCACTTTATTCTAATAAAGAAGAAAGTAAATCTAATCTAGTGCACACCAAATCTTATGGTACCAAGTGGGTGTTAGAAATAAGAAAACTAAACAAAACATACATAGAAAACATATACTCATGTCAATGTATATAAAATATTAATGCATGGAAGAAAGAAGCATAACTACATTATCTATCTACTCTTACAAAGGAGAAATAAAGTTAGAAATACTTACCTTTGAAGATGAACCCACTAAGTCTCAATCTCTCCCTTGGTTAGGGTGATTTACAAGAGATTATTTTGGTATGCAAGGATAATAAAGACATTAGCTCTAGGATACACAATCTATCTATGCATCTGAAAGACTTCACAAGACAAAATCTATATCTCTAAACAAAGTATGGAGCCTTACGCTTTATTCCTCAAGTAGAATAGTCAATAAGTAGATGTTAATTCACACTTATTCTTATTCAATTATATTCTTACAAATGGTTACAAATGAACTTGTATACATAGGTGGATCTTACCCTAAATCCTTCCAAATATGTTGATTATATAGGGTCGACCCAATTGACCCTGTATATTTTTGGGAGATAATTCACTAGGTCCCAAGCTAGGTTGGCCAAATGGCTAACAAAGATCCTAATCAAAAATATATCTAGAAATTATAGGGTCAACCCAATCACCCCTTTAAGGTAATCAAAGGCTAAAAACTATACAGGATCGACCCAATCGACCTAATACAATCAACTAGTTGAAAGGGGGTCGAGGTAAAAGCAAGGAGGATAAAGCATGAAAAGTGATTGTAATAGGTAAGGCTAAAAAAATAAGCTTAGGGTAAATGGTTTTAGGAGATGAGTGTGTATATGAAAAGTGTTAAAAGGGAAAAAAATCTTATGAATCACCAATGGTCTGCCCACCCCTTTTTTGGTGCACCCCTTAAGGCATGTACTCAGAGAGATTGAGACTCTATAAGTTCCTAAAAGATATAAAGTGTTAGTAATCGATAAATTTTGAAAATATTATGTTTATACACAGTGATATTTTTTAAATTAAATGGTTATTTTCTAGATCTTAAATTTGATATTAGTGTAGATGTTCCACTCTATAATTCCATCTTTCGAAGGTTATAATTTGATCCAAAAAGCTCATGCAGGATGAATATTTTTGAGTATGATCCTGGCATGTAGAATTATAATTGTACATGATCCACTAGTCATGAGAGGCTTCTGAGTGAAGATAATAAATGCACAAATGATTCAAGGTATGATAGTTTATTTCATGTTCACTATTATACATGTAATAAGAGGATGTAAGATAGGATGTATGGGTTATCAAAGGTATAAAAGCTAAAATATTGGTCCAAAAGTGTGTGATGGGTGTCTCTAGGTGTACAATAAGTTTCAAAAGTGTGCATTGACTAGAAGGAGGTTTATTGACCTTATTTGTTTTGAGATTCTAGGGTTTTAGGCTATGATAGAAAAGTGGTTTGCCTTATGATTTAAGATATAAGGATTCTTAACTTATTGAATGGGCCAAATGGGTTTTCAAATCAAGATTCATAAAGATTTGAAGGTTTGTGGTTCTCAAGTTATTCATATTTTTGTCAATATGGAGGGCTAGTTGGTTAGTAGATTTGTGAAGGAAGTATGTTATAGAGGATGAGCCTTGTGATGTAAATTAATTTGCTTAAGGGGGTATATTATAGTTATAAAAATATGAATTTTTAGGTATTAATGGTATGTCTATTGAAATATGTGGGCTTTGCAAGTTCTAGGTAGGGCTACAAAGAATCTAGACATGCCTAGTATAAAAATTTGATTTTTTTCTCAGTGTTTCCAAAAGGGTAAGGTACGAGCATTTTAAGGTGAGTTATCAAGATTGTTTTAGAACATGTTTCCTATTTGGTGTGTGGCATGAATTTTTTTTTGTGGTCTATGAGATGGTTTGAGATAGAAGGCTAGTAAGTATGTATGGTGATTCCTCATGATGTATGGAGATTTAAAGATGCTCAAAAGGTGAAAAGACATAAATATTATGGTGAGTCCCTCTTAGATGTTTCTTGGTGAGTTATATAATATTTTATTTCTTTTTTGTAATTTTTTCATTGGTTATAGTGCTTGGTTGAAGAAATTTTTGGCATGGAGCAAAAGGAAGTTGTCAAGGTATGAAGAAGTAGGCTCAAGGTAAGGGTGAGTTTGTATCATATTTTTAAGGTGGTCATCTCTTATTGGTGGTATTTTTAGGTATTTAGGATTAGATTGTGCCCACTTTTTCATTGTGTCAAAGGGGGATAATGTTCTTTTTGTGAGAGCACTTGAAGAGAAAGAAGGTGAGCTATTTGATGAGTGTTGGCATCAATGACAAAGGGGGAAATTATTAGAGAGTTATCAATTATGTCATGGTGATATTATGTAGTTTTTAGTGGATGAAATACATTGATATCCTAAGTGATAATGATAAAGTGTGTAATATTTTTATCTTATTATGCTTAAAGTTGGTCTGGTTGATCTTCAGAGTTTGATTATTTAGAGATGATTAGGTATAAGTCTAAAGTATTATGCATTTGCAAGGGGTCTTATCATAGGTCCATGGTGGTTTGAGTGTTTTTGTGCATGAGTGTAATTCTTCTAGTTGATCATTATTTTCATCTAGACATTTTGGGTAAAGTGGTAGAAAATTTGAGTAAGTAGTTTGTTGATGTCACCATTATCATGTGTGGATGAGTTTGGGGGAGTTGGTTATATGGTTTTGATCATATTAGTATTTAGTTATTATGTTCCATATTTCAATTCATGTAATGAAACTTGATAAAATATATGAGGATGAAAAGTTGAATACTTAGATAGAATTCACTAAGTTCCCATACTTAACCAAATTTGTAAAAGGGTTCAAATAAAGCTAAGTAAGCATGTTAATGAGGTTAGCATTTACACACATGGAGGTGTTAGGAAAAAATTATCATATGGGTTTGTTTATTTTTATGCCTATCTTCTATATGATAAAATTTAGATCATGCAATGAAGTGTGTCAAAAGATATGTTTGCGCAAAGTTGGGCTCTCAAGTAGTTTGACTGTGTTTTCCCATACTTAGCCAAACTTGTATTTGGAGAGAAAAGTTGAGTAGGTTTTTTTATTGTGTTATATTTTGAACATGTGAAGGTGTTAAGGGAAATTGATTATATGAGTTTGTTTAGTTTTTATCTTAGTTTATTTTTACTAAATTTTAGGTCATATGATAAAGCAAAACAAAATTTATGCAAGTGAAAAGTTATCCTCTCAAGTAGTTTTTGACATAGTTGGCTTTGTGGCAGAAAATTTTGAGAAGGAATTTTAATGGTGATATATCTCTCATGTGAAGGTTTCAAGAGAAGTTTGATATATGGTTGGATTCTATTTCAAAAGGTGATCATGTGGTCCATATTTTAGATCATGCATCTAAGCACAAAATAATTTATTGAGGTTAAAATTTGGCTACTCAAATAGATTGCAATGGTCCCCATATTTAGTCAATTTTTCAAAAGGTAATGCTCAAGAAACTCTTGAAGCGATCGACGATTTGCATTTCTCCAAGATGTTAAGAAGTAATGAGATGGTTCCAAATGTTTTTTATTTAACATTGAGTAGTGATAAAGATCAAGCTTCTTCCAAGGATCAACAATGAGTAAGAGATCATATAGATAGAGATCAATGATGTGTATTTAAGTCAAAAGGTCAAAGTGATAGCTTTTCAGATTATATGAGATAAGGTCAACTACCAAATCTTTAACATTTGATCATTAGTGCCTATGCATTAAAGTTTAGAGAAGATTTATGGTGCCAGATTAATCTAAATCTAAGAGGACATGAGATAAAAGCATATTTTTTAAGTCTAAATATGATCATTTTCTTTTGAATATTAAAATTTAACAAAGGGAAAGATCAATGTCTAATTTTTGGGACATAACTTTCATTAAAAGAAGAATTTTATAGTGTAGTAAAAATAAAATATGTAGAAGACTCTAAGGCACATCTGTCAATATACTTTTGAAGATCTAAAAGTGTGTATAATCATAGTTATGAAGGTTTGAATTTGATTATGTGTTTGTGTTTATTCTGCAAGTAACCTGAGAAGAGTAATTGAGATTATGTAGATGTTTTGATGTTTCAAGGTGAATTAGCTATTGAGGAGTGTTATAGACTCCATGAGAATGATATGTATGTATTATGAATATTTAACCATTTTAATGCAATATGAACATTTGTTTACAAGGTGACTGTATGTTCATTCATAATGACTATGTGTACAAAATGTTGATTGAGCTTGCACAAAAGAGTGTAATGATGACTGTAAGAATTTGATAATGAATAAGGGGTCATGTATTGTGTAATTATGGTTTTTTAAGTGTTCCTATGTTATTTTTTTTCTTTTTGATGTGATAAATGGGTGAATAGGTCTCCATGAGACCTATATGAGTTCTAAAGGCCTTATTAAAAGGTGCGATTTCTTAAGGGTGACCCATAGATGCTATGGATAACCTATGAAGATTATACTAAGCTATGTCTTCATATGATATATTCCTTAAGGGTTAAGGTATTCCTAATGGCTGACCAAGATGGTGATAATTCATGATATCTCTATATATAGTGAAATCAAAGATGATAATTTCTAGACTTTTGAAAAGACTTACAAATGGGTTGCTCAAAATTGAAGGCTTGTACAAATTTGAATCCAAGTAAAGGAGAAAACCTTTAAAATAAAGGGTTTAGGTCAATAAGGACCTATATAGAGTGAAGAGGATTAGACATACTTGTTTGAGAAAGGTGATGAAGGTGATCACATAGGTCATTAGACTTAATAGGCCTAAAAGAAGCAGAATGAGTGAGTATGCTCAAGAGGATATTTTTGAGAGAGTGTATATGGTGAACAAAGGCAAGGTGAAGGTTATGGATGATCAGTGAATGATCTGAAGGGTAGAGTAGGTTTATAATGGTGTTTATGACCTATAGGTCATATTTTTAATGTCATAATAGTGATTTTATAGGTTTGATTGTGTATGAGGAGAGGTAGAGTGAACAGTTAATGAGTTAATTAGTAAAGTAGATTAAGGATTATGTATATGACCTATAGGTAATATTTATGATGTAAAAAAGGTGCTCTTTTAGTTTAAAAATATGTGAATATGTCTTATTTTGCATATGAGGATAGTATGAGTAAAGAAGGAAAGAGATTGTGACGTGCCTATGTGAGATAGAGAGAGAGTTATTGTAGGCGTTAGATAAATAGAGATCCATCATTAGGGGTTGAATACATCAATTATAAGGTGTAGATGATAAAATGAGTGTTTAAAGGAGATTATCTTTTTTAAGGGTAATTTCTCCTTGTTGAACAAGTGTTTCACTAAAGACCTTTGGTTAGGAGGATATGATCAATGTTTGTTAGTCTAAAAGAGTTGACCAGTCTCTTAGTTGTAATTTCTTATAGGACAGTAGTCTATTTATATCATAGGATAGAGAGTGGTTTTTATTTCTCATGAGGGTTTCCCATATGAAATATGTGTTATGTGTTTTATCTTGTGTATGTATTGAATGAATTGGCACTCTTGTTAATGTTGCTTGATCAAGTTTATATATGCTAATTATTTAAATAGTTTGAAAGAACTGTAATTGTAATTGAAATATTTGGGCTTACTAATTCACCCCCATTCAATGATTGTAACTCTAACACAAGAATACCAGGTTACTTATTAGAGCTTATTCATCTCTTAGAACCACTCTATTACCCCAAAATTTGATGCCAACATCCAATCTAGCTCATAATCAACACCTACAACCATTGAATATATCCATCAATAGTATCTAATCCAAAAATTGATAAAATGATAAAACATTAATGAAATATAGTCAACTATTAATTACATTAAGTAATTCATAATCATCAAGTTTAGAATTTAAAATATGAGATATACATCAACCCACAGTCAAACATCATAGGATCGTAATCTAGTAATATGATCCAAATAAGTAAGGGAATGTAGAAATACACTATACATATAATATATAGACATTTAAATAATCAAATAAGAGTACAATTGGGGTGAGATCGTAACATATTAGTATTCATGGCTTCAGCCCATAAGAACTAAAAGGAACATTTATAAAATGTAACATTGTTCTTACCATCTCAATAATGGTGTAATTTTTCCTTTAAACAATACTATTTTTTTTATGGAAATAGGGAGTTGTTAATTTTTTTGAAATACCATAACTAATGTAAAAAAAATCAAACTCTTAACTAATATATTCACCACCATTATTAGTTCTTAATCTTTTAATAGAAAAATTAAGTATGTTTAACAAAAGCTTTAGATTATTTGAATTTAGATAACACATCAAATTTTTTTTAATGAATATGACCATATATTTCTAGTTTAATCATGAATAAAAGTGACAAAATACAAATAAAAATTAAGAGATATAACTTCAAGAGGTCTTGCAACATCACTATGAATTAATTGTAAAAGATGTGAAGAATTTACATAATGATTCTTATTATAGGGTTTAGTATGTTACTTACCACGTAAGAAACACTCATAAGTTTCATGATGAAAAGGTATATAATGAAGTTCAAAAATAATATTATTAATAGATATATCATGCAAAATTATAAAATTAACATGACCTAATCTTTCATGCCATAATTTAGATTAATTCTTACTATATAATGAAGGAAAACATGCAGAAGAAGAAGAAGAGAAAATGTATAAACTATTCTTTTGAACCCTTTCAATAATCAAAGACTCAAATTGGTTTCTAATGGACCAGCTATATTTAAATAATGTTATATTTAAATTATTATTAGTAGGTTGTAAACAAGATGAAACATTCTTTTTAAGCTTAGGTACATAGAAAATATTATTAATAACAATATTTGAAAATTTTGTCTCTTATTACTTAGTTCCTTATAAAAAAAATATCTTAAATAAATATTTTCATAGATATCTATAAATTCACATTAAATATTAAATAATCAAGTCATATGGTGCAATGCACCGCTATCTAAAATCTACTAATTTTTATTTGAAGCAAATAAGATAGCATATAAAGTAATAACATTTGAATCATGATTATTATTATGATTAGGATTTGATTCTTCTACTTATTTTGAATAAATTTCTTCCTTTTTTATTTTTAAAAGATTGACTATTTACTCTATCCTTATTTTTATAATAAATTTTCCTTCTATGACTAAATTTACCGCATAAATTGTAATTCTCATTAAATTTAGGTTTATTATTCTTATTGCTAGATTTCCTATTCTTATTTTTACCTTTAGAAAAATTAGGGTTAGGTTTCTAGTTTCTATTATTTTAGAACCAGGGTTGAGAGTAAGAAATGCCTAAGTGGCATTCTCTTTAAAATTAAAGTTGTTCATAACTTGCTCTTCTTGAATCAAGAAAGTAGACAAAATGATAAGGTTAGGGATATCTTTCTTAGTTTGATATTTAGAATTCAAAATTAAAATAAAATTTAAAAAAAAATTATGAATACTGAATTGAATGATAAAATAAAATAGTTGATCTTGAATCAAATTATAGTTACAATCATCTAACTGAGATTTAATGTTCTTAATTTTAACAAAAAAATTTCACAACCTTTTCATCTTTCTTAAGTGTAGTTAGAAAATTAATGATTAACTTAGTAATTTTTGAGAAGAAAGCCCCATCATGTATGGATTCAAGGATTTTCCAAGTATTTTTAAGAGACTCTTGATTACTAATGTGGAGAAGGAATTCATCCTTAATACTTTGTAAGATAATAGACTTAGTTTTTTGTGATTTCTGTTGAAATGCATTGGTAAGCTCAGGGGTCACATGTCATCTAAAAGAGGATTTATCAATCCTAATGACAATATTCTATAACTTTCATGACATAAATTCATCTTTAACATGAATTTTTCATATATTATAGTTATTTCCATTAAGCATTTAAGATTTATGTAAATAAATATGAGGTGAAGCCATAACTTCACTTTAAATAGGATAGTAACCAAATGCTTTAAAATGAACTCTTTTTAGTGTAAAATTTTAACTTTATTGATAGTAAGGAAAAAATGAAGGTGAAGATATATAAAAATTGTTCAATTTAATACTAGATAAAGTAAGAAAATTATAAAATATTGTGATAAAATAGGGTGTTTAAAGTGTTGTAAAAAATATACTAATATAAGAACAATTTAACAAATTAAATTTTTAATGAAAATTTTAAACTATTTTACAAATTAAAATGAATTACACATGCAAATATAATTAATTTCATAATTTAGATGTCAAATAATACAAAAAATTGAAATAGAATTTCACTAAACTAGGTGTCAAAAGAGTCACACTCAGAGTAACCACCTAGACACTATTATTTAAAAAGTTTTAAAATTAATAATAAGATATTTCAAAACATAAAATGGAACACATAGATATGTTCATAAGGTTAAAAAACCTAGGGATAAATTGATTACACAACTATATTTGACAAAACATTTACTAAGTTGAATGTCAAAACAAGGTTGATAGATCAACTAGGCTTTTGAATAGTGAGAATTCGGCATGTAAACCGAAAAATAGAGTTTAAATTAAACTAAATTTGACCAAATTAAAAAATAACTAAATCAAAAAGTTGATTTTAGAGGGTTTTGAACATAGGACCTCCCTAGTGATAAGTTTTTAGCAAAGATTTAACTACCAATTCGTTTAAGAGCTTTCTTGAAAGTTTATATGCACTACAAAAAAAATTAAACCTTTTTTATCTAATATTTTTTAAAATAAAAAACAATATATAAAAAAATTTAATTATGTATGTAAAATTCAATTTTGGATTTTAAAATTTTGGCAGGTCTTTGTTTTTCAAGGTGGGTCCTTAGGTTTTGAAAAAGGAATTTAATAGATAATTTATTTTTAAAACACTTTTCAAAAACTATATGAATATAAAACATACTTTTAGCATGTTGTTGTAAGGTAATGGTGCTTAGGGGATATAAATAAGCTCACATCAAGATTAATAAGTCATGAGAAATCACCAAACTTTTTCAACCTTCCTAAAATCTTGATATAAGGTATAATAAATCTTTAAAATTCAATTCTGATAAAGAATTCAATGTTTCCAATTATCCAATATGAACTATGGCACCTAGGTGGATGATAAAAAATCATAGAATCTTTAAAACTCCTTTTCAGGCTCTACAAATTCTCTTAAGAAGCTTAAGCATCCATTATTGATCTCTTATAGCAATAACTAGACTCAGACAACCATAATAGATTTATTTATTTAATAGTGTTCCTTCAAGGTCGTATATGGGTAGTAATAGCATCCCATGTGGAGATAATTTTTTAAAATAAGATGAACCAATGCTTCTCAAGTTGTAAAAATTTACAATAGGTCTTATAACTACAAAATTAAGCATATAGAACCTTCAAAAAATAATTACAAGTCAAAAAACATGATTTTTTATTTTTTCAGTGCCACAGGGTCATACAACCACATCCAAGCAACATAAATATTTTAAAAAATAAATTATAATTTCTTGAAAGGATATTTATACTAATTGAATGATGTTTAGATTAGATATCTAAGTCTCCAAAAATGTTGAACCAACCTCCACTAGTGGTAAATCAAAAATATCCCTTTACCAAGTCATTTTAGTGTCACATAGGCTTGAAACGTATAAATTATATTTAAATTTTAATATTAAAATTAAATATAAATTGCTTTCCAAGCTTTCCAATCCTCTACACTCCCTCAAGATCTGATACCATGATAAAATAGATAAATAAATAGTAATATACATACACATGATAGATATAGAGTGAATAATGATAAGAAAATCATATAAATTAACACAACTAAATTAACACATTATATAAGGATTTAAAGTTGAAAAAACTATACTATAGGTAAAAATCCACAAGTGATATTAAATAATTAAGAAACTAATTATAATCCCAACACATAAAATCTTATTGATCTCACTCCTCAGAATTTCTTCACAAAAACTTGTGTGAATAATAATCATCATGTGATCAATATATCAATTTATAATTAGGGTAAACCCTATTTATAATATTTATGAGGGGAAGTAACAATTGTAACCAATGGTCCCATCTTTTCTCTAATGAACATTTAATTATAATGATAATTATTAAATAAATATAATTTAATTATTTATTTTCACAAGGTTTTCACCTCATGTAATTAAATAATAAATTATTACTATTTATTTAACTCTCAAGGTAAGATAAGGGTGAATAAAACACCACTTAGTCATTAAATGATTTAACAAGCCTCTGGTAGAGGTTGCCAAAATCACCCTTTTGATAAAGATTTTTATATTCTACACTTTGTCTCAATTATTTTGAAAGGATACTTTACTTTTTATATCTGTGGAGGGTTTGGGACCAATCCATAGGTTCAAGGGAAATCATAAATTTCATGATTAGTTAAGACAAACCCAAAAAATATAATGTTGTATTTTTTTTAGATGTTTTAATTAAGTGTATAGTTGTCTTTAAACAAGAAAAAATCTTTATAAATCCACATGTTATGTTTTAAATCATTGTTCTTTAAGAATATGAAAATGCACAAGAGATTAAGAGAGTTTTATGCAAGTGTTCAAGCAATATTAACTTTTATGCCTTGAGAGCCATTCATGTTATTTACTTACTAGCAGGCCTTTCATTTTGTCATTCATTAATTAATGGGGGAACCCCAAGGCAAAAATAGAAAAAGACAAAACAAAACAAGAAAGGAAAACTAAACTAAAAACAAGGGATGGAAAGGAAAAAATCAAAAAGTAAACAAGAAAGAAAAAGAGAAATTATTCACAAAGGTTCTCAAACAAATGCATGATTGAAACTAGTTAGACATCAATTTATTTTTAGGATTTTGAAAATATTGGTAGAGACCCTACCAAGGAAGAGGATGCATATACTTACGTCTGTGTTATCCTCTTAGATAGAATACACTATCCCATAATGATCTGTTAATGTTTAGTTCATGCAATTGAAGCAAACTAAGACTATACAAAGTTTCATCATGTTTATATCTAGATTGTAGAAAGTATTAGGGATAGGGTCTGAGAAATACCTCTGCCCAAACTTAAAATTTTATGAGGAATAGGGTTGATTATCAATACATACCAAAATTCATTTATCACCCAACCTGTTAGAGACTTTCTCTTTGTTGTAGCTAATGGATGAATTGGTTGGTAGTTACTCTTGGATGTAGATGGATGCCTACATAGTATCTTATTTTTCATTTTTATCATTCGTAAGGCATGAGATTAACTTAAATTTTTACCATATCAACTAAATTTTTAACTTATCATCAGTGGCCAAAGTATGTGGGGGGTTCGGGATGAATTAGATTACCCTCAACTTGCATCCCCATTGGCATGATTGCTTCATCCAAGCCACTTTGTTATCGACTTCCCATTTTGATCTTGATTACCTCTAATATTAAAAATAATGCATGGATACTTTAAATTGATTTGAAATTAGGTTTGAGTTGAGGAGAAAGATCATCTATTTTGATCTCACCCAATTCATTTTCCTCAAAAGGATATCCCCATTATTCTTGATTTTCTTCTTCTTAGCATAATTAGTCCAACTCAAAGTTATTTTCTTACTCTATTTCATGCCCTTATAATCATGATGGGGAAGACAACCTACTACAACCAATTTGATGACCATCTTGGATTAGTTTGTTGAATGTAGGGCTAGATATGACACAAGGAAAGGATGTTTCATTTGAATAAGATGAATCTTCCTTATTTAGTTTTTATAGTTTTCAATTCTTGATCTAACTGATCACAAGAGGATTTTGATTCCTCTTGTTGGAAAATTAGTTATCCATCCACTTGCTTCTTAGCCACTAGGTTGCTTTCAACCTCTGATGCAACTTCGCCATCAAACTAATCATCATCACTACCATAGCCTTCAAAGAATGTATCATGTTTTTAATATGGAATATTATTAGTGTGTATGGTCATTTCAACCTTAGTTACATAGCCAATTTCACAAACTCTAAATGGTGCATTAAATTATGTGTCTTCATAACTTGGATTGTGCATTGACTTTTGATTATTTCCTACAACAAATGATATTTGATTAGTAATAGAACCCAAAGATACTAAATCATTAAAATATTATGAATAATACTAATGATTATATATATAATTAACTAAGTTACATAAATTAAAATAGTAAGCATGGCTCTCATTTGTCACATGGGAATTTGATTTGGTTGCAAGCTTAAGGAAATAATTTGTTGTGAGGCACATGATGACTCATGGGATAATTTTTAGGCATGCATCTCAAAGTAATTTTTTAATAGACCCTTAGTTGTCCTAAAGGGCATCGATTATTTATCTATTGTACAAGCCTCTTTGTAGGTCAAAACCAAAGATGTAAGGGCAACTAGGTTTATTATAAATAACATAGTAGTCAAAATATATAGAGAATTGAGGTAAACTAATATGGTTGCATCATCTATTTTTAATAATGGGTCCTTCAACTACCCATACAATAATGGAATCAGTGGTTAAATGTACTAGCTAGATCATTAAGCTATTTATGGGTTGTGGAGAATTCATAGAATAAGATAGAAGGGTCAATAGGCACACTAGAGTGATTGAAGAATAAATTTTAAAATATGGATCAAGTGGTGATGCACCCTTATGGTACATAAAGGTACCAATAATAGGTCATTTGATCTAAAAAATGGGGGAATGGGTTACAAGACACATCCTTATGTTTAATCTACCTTATGATAATGGCTTCTTTAAAATCTTGGATGTGTTTCTTAGCATTCTTGACCCCACCATAGATATACTTTGCACAAAACTTGTGGTGGTTCTTAGGCAAGTCATGGGAAGTTCCTAGAACATTCATAAGATAATTACATCCTCATAACCAAGTTAAGGTGATTGGACTAATAGACACAACTTTGAAATGAATGAAAATTTTAAATAATCTTGTAGGCCTTCTTTCTAGTACCAAATATGTTGATTTGTCTTTCGACACATCAAATAATAGGTAGGTTTTGTTAATCCATGTCTCTCTTTAAATAAAATTTGCATGAAAAATTCTCCTCAATGTCTTGGTATATATAGTAACTTAGCTGGCTCATTTTAACCATTGCATACAAGGGGTATATGCGAGTATTTAAGATAAATAAATATACATTTAGATTATGAGTTAATGCAGAGAGAACCAACAGAGTAGTTTAACTACGTGAATATAGTTGGTTCAAACACATTTATGGCATATAATATTCAAAAATGTGAAAACATATATAAACAAAGGAGCATGCAATCAAGATAAAACATTAGATTTAGATTGTAACTTAGAAACTAAACTATCAAATCTGATAAGAAAATTGAAAGAGAGAAGGGTAGGGAAAAAATAAGAGATCCCACTTTATAATGGATCAATATGTTCCTCTCAAATAGATAAAATAGTCCTTAGTCAAGCTAGACCTAGCACAACTCTAACTACGGATGGTGCAAGAGTCTATGGAATGAATTATAAGTTCCAACAAATAAAATAGGGTCATCATATACATGTGTATACCAAGTATATCAAATGACAAAGATTTTAGGCTAAGATATTTGTATGAAGGTTAATTTTGGATTCATCAATACTCATTTGTATTATAGACTCAACCTCAAATAACTTTAACTCAACAAGCTAATGTATAAAATAAGATGATACATAAAATAATAATGACTGGTCCAGTACTCTATTCTAAGACTAAAAGGATATATCCAGGCATAACCCTCTCTAACCCTAAAAAATACCAACCCCTAATACAACATAGGCATTGATCCTATATATATATATATATATATATGTATGTATGTATGTATGTATGTATGTATGTATGTATGTATGTATGTATGTATGTATGCATGTACGTATGTATGCATGTATGCATGCATATATATATATATATATATATATATATATATATATATATATATATATATATATATATATATATATATATATATATATATATATATATATATATATATATATAATTCAATCTATGGAGTTTCAAATTCATCCCATTATTAGGGTGGATACAAGTAATCATCAATATGATTAGAAGGTGTAGTTGAGGCTCTGAGAGACATACCATCTTGACCATACTCTTGTAGATACTAAATTAAAGTTAATATTAGAGGGTCATTAGGATTTCTTTGAAATTTCCATTTAGAAATGTTCCATGTATTTAGTTTTCCTACTTCTTGAAATCTAAAATTGTCGTATGCTCTTCACTTGATCTCAATGTGCATGCCACACACATGATTCATACCTTATCCATGATTTTAGTTAAATTTAATCCATTTTGATCTATGTGTCAACTAAAATTATTTAAATTCCATCATTTATCATCATGTTTTTGAGTTTCAACTTGATTTTATTATTGACTTGAATGTATAGTTCTATTTTGGATGTTGGTAGTTTTGACAACCAGATGGGTTATCAATCTTAGCCCCACCATATTTTGATGTCATCACTACCACATGGTTTTTTCTTGACTCCCCATTCTATTCTCCTTAATTGGGTTATTGGCAATTATTTCCATTATGGATTTACTTTTTTTTCTTCTTTTCGCATAGTTATGGCCATGTGACTTTTTCTTGGCCTCCTAGTCTCTTCATACTTTGAACCAATGATGCCAATGCACTAAGCTCTTGAGATTAGGGGAGGGTTCCATGTGGAATTTTCTAAATGCCTGAGGGCCATAGGAATTTATAATTTTGATCAACTCCTAGGCATTTGAGTTAATTCCTTAATGCCCCCAAGGTTTTGAGGTTCCAGGGTTTTGATCCCTTGTTAATGCCTTCAATACTCTGTAGGGCCAGGTTGATAGGATCATGCCATATGGCACAATCTTGGGGATTGGAGACTATAAAAAGACTTAGTAAATTTTTAAAATGGATTTGACTCCAAAGCCACATGTTAATGAGATTTGGATGCATGGAAGAATTTGGAGGACCTTGAGAAGTCTTTAAAACCTATGAGAAAAATAAGAAATCACCTAAGTAAACATTTTTTGATAAATCCAAGTTTTACCAAATGAAATTTTGTTGAGAAGAAATTAATTAATACATAAATTAAAACCAATCATTCCCATAAAAGAAATATTTAAGCCCAAACATTTAAATGGATGAATACCAAAGAATTTTATCAAGGAATAATACTTCATAGGATTAAAATAAACCTACAAGTTAGACATTAATGTTCATAGATGAAAACTTAAACTTAATTGAGTAAAACACAAAGGCATTAGAATTGAGCGTGAACAGTCATTTGTAACTAATCATCTAGAAATTTTTCAATCAAGAATATCTCACTTAGATAGATCACCACAACAACATAGAAAAAGATTAGATAATAAAAGAGGATCTATATTTTCAATATGAAAATGGGGTATGTTTATGAATGCAATAATATATTTTATTATTAGACTAATAAACTAACTAATATGTATTAGCTAGTTCATTAATATGGATTCGATAAGATTGGAGGTTGGATCATAAATTAATGAGGTTGAATGGCTATGGACATGCTAAGAATGAGGAGTGGGTGTGATGATTTGTCCCATTGCCTTAGATTTTGGGGAGATTTGTTCACATGTTTGATGATGTCATTGATTTAAGATGAAAAGGTGATGTGATGATTTGTCCCCTTACCTTAGATTTTTTGGATATTTGTGCATGTGCTTGATGATTTCATTGATTTGAGATGAAAAGGTGATGTGAAGATTTTTAATTTATGGATTTTATAAAATATGGATATTATATTTGTCTCATTGATTTTCATATTAGACTAATCAACTAGCTAATATAATTAACTAGTTAAATAATCTAGATTGATTTATGTGGGATTGACAAGGTCAAATTATAATAGAATTAATTGATTAAGGAAAGTGATGAATAGTGAATAATGAATGGTGAATAGTGTGGATAGATTAGGTTTAGTTTTTTCCATGGATGAAGGGATTATAGATGATTAAGGATGATTATGGATGGTAAAAAATAGTGAATAATGGATAGTGACAGGTGAATAGTGATGATAGTTTAGGATTAAGGTTTGTCATAGATGAAGGTATTAAGGATGAATTGGGGACTGAATTAGGGTTTGATATGGAATTTGGTGATGCTAAGTTGTGCTAACATAGAAGTGTTATATTTTAGGTGTCTAAATTTCCCCCTCTTTCAAATGGTGTTACGAGATGATGGGTGGAGGAAGGAGTAATGACCTTTCAAATAATGAAGAAGCTAAAAAAAATTGGCACATGAGAATTCCCCTAGTAATGCAATGCTATGATGAATGGTTAAGGATTATAGACCCTCAATAGGGCATACAAGGATGAAAGACACAAATGGGATCTTGAAATGAGAACAAAGTTTTTAAATTGGATGGATGAGGGTTAAAATGGAGGTGTAAGGGTAAAGAAAGAGGGGTTAAGTTATATTAGGATGTTATAATGATATATTAGGATGCTTATGGACATGGATATAGGATGTTAATGTGTTTCCAGATGAGGTTTAATCACTAAGATAAGACTTGCATGCTTTGATTAGTGTTGATTGATGTAATTTTCCCCAAACAAAAATATATGTAAAGGAAAAGATTGAGAATAATATATCCTAACAATGAAGCTATGATCTTAATTTTCCCCAAGTAATGATATGTTAAAGATAGTGGATTTGAGAATGATATGTCTTGATGAATTTATAGACTTTGATTGGATTGGTGGATTATCGATTGATTGTTTAGGATATGTAAGCATAACTCATAGAGTTATCCAATTAAATGAATTGGTAATGTGATGATCATGGTTATGGATGATTTAATGATTGAGTAATGGCCTTTTAAATAATTAATAAAATAAAAAAGATAATAACATGAGGATGCCCCTGATGGTAATGAAATTGTACTCCTATTACAATTGAATTAGCTTGTATTAGTTTAATCGGATATGGATTAGATAAGATTTGATATGGATCAATTAGGATTGGATCAAATTAGATGATATTAGATTGGATTAGATTATATGAGTAGGGTTAGGTTCTCATGTGAGGTCTGCACACATGGACAATGTGAATGGGTAGTTAGATAAGGATTGTTAGTTAGAAGAAGTGTATGGCGATGATAGATGTTGATGTTGGGAACATGCTACCATGTTTACATAAATTCTAATATTTGAATAATCATATTTTTATGTAACATGTGAAAATATGCACCATGATATGGAAAACCATGATTTAATTTGTGTTATATGCCATAGGACTAACGCAAATGAAAGAAACAAGAAAATGAACAAAGAACACATAAATAAAAAAGTAGATGCTTTATGTTGCTTTTGATAATTTTGATTTTATAATGTTTTTAAAATTTATGATTTTATAATGTTTTTGGATTTTTGGATTTTATGGGATTTTAGGATTTATTACCAAAGGGTACCTATAAAGAAAACACTTGCTACAACAAGAGGAATAATAGTGGTAATGGATGGAAGTGGTTTAGGACAATGTTTAGGCATGAATCAGACTAGGTATAGGTGAATTAGGGACAAATAAGGATGAATACAAATGGATTAGGCATGATGAGGGATAGATATAGGTGGAATAGGGATGAATTAGGGATAATGATGGAGTGATGGTGAATATTATGGTAAATATGAGATGAAGATCAAGGATGATGATAGGCTTTCAAGGATCATGTTAGGTAAGAATGATGTGTCTAATCATCAAACCACTATTATATAGATATTCTAAGACATGTCCTAATAAAGTCTCAATATTTATTCCATTTCCTTATCAAGTTAAAAATAAAAAGAACAATAGGCATGATGGAATATATACAGGGATGGTGGAGGATGTTTAGATGGATGGAGTGAATTTTCCCCCAATTTTAAGGTACTATAGACAACTTATTTATACATGATGCCAGAAATTGATTTTTATCATGGTACTTGTCCAAGGTGCCACAAAAATTATTTTCATGTGTGGATAATTATTTCTCTTTATCTTTTATTGATTGTTTTATTTTTTATTTTTTATTTTTTATTTTTTATTTTTATTTTTTATTTTTTATTTTTTATTTTTTATTTTTTATTTTTTATTTTTTATTTTTTATTTTTTATTTTTTATTTTTTATTTTTTATTTTTTATTTTTTATTTTTTATTTTTTATTTTTTTGACTTTTTATTTATTTATTTTTATTGATGCCATTGGATCCTTCGATCTAGGAGGCATTTGAATCATATTTTTGTCAGCCAGTACCCTACTTTGAACAATTTTTATGCCAAGCCCATATCACTAATGTGTGTTCTATGTATTATGATGTGACCTTCATTGATTAATGAGTTGTCTTCTTCTAAACACCTTCATTAGGATTTATCATGGCCCCTACAAAATATGGTGCCATAAAGGGATGATGTGTGATTAATATTGGATTAATGATTGAGTCAGATTTTGTGAAGGATTAAACAGTTGATGGTATCATGGAGGAGGATGGAAATTTCGTGAGATCAAAGGGGATTGGGACCAACAGTCTCATGCACCTTTTCAAATTTTGATTGCTTCATGTGTGTTTCTTATGACACAATGGTATCAATTACATTTGAAAGTTACCTTAGTATAACCACAAGAGATTTTTTTCCTTATGCTTGAGATTAGCTACAAGTTTGATGATTTTAGGAGCCTACTCCATTTTATTATTATCTTTGATGGTGTATTCCTTTTGTAACTATGCTGATGCAAGAAGAAATTTGAGTTCATCATTTTTTATTTTATTTTGATGTTGATCATTTGATAGTGCCTCCAAGAATTTTTCACTAAGGTACATTAATTTTTTATTTGTTTTATTTAGCTTGTTTTATTCAACTTGATGGATAAACACTTCTTATTCCCTAATATATTTTGATGTATTATTAATGATTTTGGATACATGTTTATACTCTCTAGGCAAGAGGCCATATTTAAGTCTCATGAATGGTGTGATTGATTTTTAAAAATAAAAATAAGTATGATGGTATGTGATTATGTCCATCCCAACTAATAGGTGTAGGATATTAGATGTCAAGATGGATGGCGGGGATAATGATGATGTTGAAAATATTGTTAGTGGTAATATCCTTGTAGAGGTTATGAGGAATTTTTTTCAATCTTAAATGATGATTCTTCAAGAATCTTATAAGTATCATGGATGTCCTTATGTTGATCCATAGAAATTTTTTAATCTATGTCATGATATTATTTATTTGCATAGATGTGGATGAGATCTTAGATTCACTATTTATGATGACCCAGTCCTATGCCTTTATAACACATGATATCAAAGATTTTATTTGTGATGGGGTACTTCTTGCTTTGAAAACATGATATTAGGTTTTCATTATATATCAATAATTCACTAAGGTCTTATATTTGTTTAGCTACAGGAGGATCAATCTAACAAATTATGTTAACTCAAATTGATAGGGTGTCAATTCTACTTTTATGTTCATATTAGGAACATTATGGTCTATAGGAGAAGATAAATGAATGGATTTATATATTTCTTTATCTAAAATTACCTTGTCCACCTGGTTCTCAATAATGGGGTATTCTATATGTAGGGGTAGATGGTGAGGTGGGTCAATAGATGGTATGTCATCTTATTCAGAGATGAGTTGGTTAAAGATTTTAAGTAGGTTATGTTGGTCAAGTATTTGGACTATGTCATGTTGGTTAAAGATAGGCTGGTTTAGAATGGGTTGGTCAAATATGTACTAACCAAAGATGGGTTGGTGCATGATGGCTTAGTCAATGATGGGTTATTATTTGAAGATAGTTTCATCAAAGATGGGTGGAAAGTTATGGTGGTTGAAGATTGGTTGCTCACATATAGGCTCACCAAAGATGGGTTCAGTGAAGATGGGTTGAAATTGATTTGGAATTAGGATATTGATCATTATTTAGAAATGGACAAAAATAAAATCAATGAGAAAAAGAGCCAAAATTAATCCTTTCAATCCAAACTTGGAAAAGAGCTAGAAATTAAAAATGTTGTCTTAATGGATGATAACAAAAAGAATAAGGATATCATAAAAGAGAAGACAAAGAAATAAAATGAATCTAATACTCCCACAAAGAGAATACCAATCAATAATAAATATGTTGAAGCTTCTGTAAAAGGACTGAGCAAGAGAACTAAGGGCTACCTAATAAAAGAAGAAACCAAGAAGTCTAGGGAAAGTACCAAGGTTGTTGTAATAGTGGAGTACTCTAACTCTGAGGAGTCATCTACTTAATATTAGGTAATTTCCTTTCTATTAGGTTACTTTCCTTTGTTTATTTTTAGGAAAAATTTTATCATAGCTTTAGTGATTTAATGGTGGAAGACTGGTAGAAGTTTCTCTATTTCTATTTTAGCCTTGGAAGTTGTTGTCTCATGTTTTGAACTCTTTTGGTTTGTATTTATTATCTTTTGAAACTTGTCTCGATTATAGGAACATTTAATCCTATTTTTTACCTAATCAAATAAAAAAATATTTAGAAAGGGACTTTATTATATCCTTAATTGGTTATCATCAGACATGGGTTTACTCAATTCTTTTACAAATGACATTCATTTGAATGGTGATGATAAGTTATGGTTAGATTGTTGTGGCTCAAGACCTGATAGGTATCACTAAATATATTGGTAGGGTATAGGTTGTGCAATTGTTAATTATGTTGAGATAAATTTTGACACTATCACTCATCAAATTTATTCCAAAATTTGAGAAAGAGTAGCTTTCTCAACTTAAGATTTGGATTGGCATGGGATGATTGATGGATTTGTGATTGATATTCAAATTTTTTGCAAAGTTAGTGAATTATAATTGATATATCTCATGGGCTTGGTGGGTTTTATATTTTATATGGGGTTTACTATCATGGGATGGACTAGGTAATGTAGATCCTTATGCTGAAGGGTGGATACAAGATGCTAAGGTTTCCACTTGTTGGCTAATTTTTTGGATTTGTTCAAAAATGTTTTGATTTTTATTTTAAGTGTCATAATTTTTCATGAAGTTTGGTTCACTTTATATGATAAATTAGTTTGATTTTAAATTATTTATGCATAAATGGGATACAATCAAAACACACACACAAGTACAAGCTAGCTAATTGATTCAGATTATAGTCATATAATGGCCCACTAATAATATCCCAAAAGTAATGTGGTGGGTGATCATTAGCACTATTGTGTTCCCTGTACCATTATCCATCTATGAAAAAGAGGCTTGTAAACTAGGTTAAACAAGACTAGTTAGGGGAATCCTCTATATACATCTCAATATGTTGAGTCCTAAATCCATGTGATAAGGGACTATTAGAAGGCCTAGGTATTGGTGGTATGGAACCACCTCACTTCATGACACTGGTAAAATAAACAACTACTTAGACAATGATAACATCCTACCCAAGAAATTTATATAGCCCACTAGAACATAAGTTTTCTCTCTATATTTGGTGATAAAATCCCAACCACAATACCTTATAAATATAAATAAAATAGGTGAATGATACTTATAATTAACAAGATCTCTTTGCATCACAAGGGAAGAGCATACTTAGTGTGTCCTAGGGATAACACAAATGATTTATTCTAATTTTGATTCTAAAGTATGCCTTGTGGTGTGACGGAAGAGTGCACATAGCACAAAGATCATATACACACAAGAAAAGCTAAATTAAAATATGTAAAAACAATATTAATTAATTAAGCTTAAATTTTTTCAATGTGTTTCTTGGGTTGATAGTATTCCTTTGACAAACTAACTTGAAAAAAAATGATGTTATTATTTTGTTTTAGGATTATTTGACAATTAATAACATGTTGCACAAGAGGGTTAAGAGCATGAAAAACCTAGGAGCATTTATGAAATTCAAATGTCCCACTAGACATGATAAATCTATGCATGCACAAGTTTTAGAGAAAAAAATACAATTTATAAATTTAACATAAAATCAAAATTATAATCTAACAAATGAAATGCACCTCCAATTGAGTATGTAAGAGAAACCATCATACCTAAACTTACCAAGAAGATGTCTCCCTTGAAATGTAGATTTTATCAGATAGACAATGGATGTGATTGCTTAGTTAAAGGCACACAATCACTCTAGTAACATGTCATCTTGTCAATTGGATGATTATCTTGGATGAGTGATGAATTGATGAGTAGTTTTGTTTATTGTTTTGGCAGAACTTCATTATGCTTGGAGATCTTTTGAAATGAAGGGAGAATGGTTGGGTTTATATAGTTAAGAGAATGATGTAGACCATTGATCTTGATCCAAAATTAAGGCCATACATGAGTCAAATATTCATTGAATGAGGGAAGATTGGAATTAAATGATGGGATTTGGATGTGTAAGGCTTGATTTCATGAAGGTATGGGCTTGACTAAGTCTTACCCTATGTCATGGGGAATTTAATTAATTTGATGATATTTATTTTATTTATTTTTGTGCATGTATTTTATTATTATACTAATTAACTTACTAGTAATAACTAGTTAGTTAATTAATGTAGATTTGATAAAATGGTGGGTTGGCTCATAAATAAAGGAGATTGAATGAGTATGGGCATGTCATGAATGAGGAGTGGGTGTGTCATGATTTGTGCCATTGCCTTGGATTTTTTGCACATTTTTAATGATGTCATTTATTTGAGATGAAAAGGTGGTGTGATGATTTGTCCCCTTTCCTTGGATTTTGGAGAGATTTGTGAAAATGCTTGATGATGTCTTTAATTTTAGATGAAAAGGTGATGTGATGACTTTTTATTTATGGATTTTCAAATATTTATATATATATATATATATATATATATATTAGATTTATTTCATGTGTTTTCTTATTAGATAGTCAACTAGATAATATAATTAACTAGTTAATTAATCCATATCGATTTACATGGGATCGACAATGTCAAAGTGTAATAGGATTATTTGATTGGGGGGAGGTGATGAATAGTGAACATTAAATAATGAATGGTGAATAATGAGGATGATTAGGATTAGGGTTTTACATGCATGAATATATTGGGGATTATTAAGTATGATTAAATATGTTACATAATAGTGAATGGTAAATACTAAAAACATCGAAGTCATAGCTATTAGGTGTCTATAATTCAGATAGTGACTTTGACATTTAACTTCTGCATCAGACAATGAAAAAGATAAAGTGCATCTTCCCTAAGTACTATCCTAAAAATAAAATGTTTATACACCCATATTTTTCAATTAATAATGATATATTTTCCAACACATATTAGTGCATCAATCTCCCAAAGTACACATCTTAAGAAGTGCACCAAAAAAGGCATAAAGTAGGTTCATCATGATTTTCAAGAGATTTCCATATTAACCCATTATACCTATGTATCATCACAATATTTATTTCATCTCTATTTATCCTCTTTTAAGTCTTGTTTTCCTTCATTCCTTTGATTTTTCTTAGTATTTTAACTTTTCTCAACTAAATAAATCTTGATCAATCTAGTTTTTTACATCATTCCTTATATTTCCTACTAAATTAGCATGGTTGATCTAGTTTATTTCTTATCTATGTATTTTTACTACTAAATCCATCCCATATATTTAGATTTTTAATTATTAATAATTAAATCAATCTTGATCACTTCATTTATTTGTCTATTTGTATTTGATTGGCATGGCTAACCAAATATTATGTCATTCCAGATTCATTATACTAAATCAATTTGTATCAATTCCATCAAAATTTTATTTGAGTCAATTTTAGGACTTTAAGTGGTATTTATAGGGTTCCCAAATATCATTTTTATATTATAACAACACTCTTCTTATCTTCTTGTGCATGAAATTTTTTATATAAGTACATAAGAGGAATTAGGTGATAACAACTTATTAATGTGGAGGTTTAGTCTATCTCAATGTCTTTGAAGATTAATATAATAAATCTTAACCAAGGAGGTTCTTATTATTCTTTGGATTCCTTAATTAAGGAACAAATAGGTATTCATCCTTTCCATTTTAGGTCTTCACCTACAACATCTCTTGTAAATTTCCACTAGAGCTAAGGGGGAGATTGATGCATAAAAAAATATACTCAATTATTCATATTACTAATATATTTCTTTATTTATTTATATATATATATATATATATATATATATATATATATATATATATATATATATATATATATATATATATATATAATGCATATTTTTAGATTGGTATGTTTTTGTTTATTTCTCTCCCTACCTAGATTATCTTTATGCTTATATTAGTTTAGGTTATCTAGGAATGTGGATACAACCATATTTATATTTCATTTATCCATGGTTAGGTTAGTTCTACTACCTTTGTATGAATTTATAACCTTATAGATATTTGGAATTTAAATTTTTTTAGTTTATATTTTTACAATCTTAGATCTAGGTTTTCCTTATTAATTCTTTTAATGTAATTTTGTATTATATACTTAACACCCCATGTCTTTTTAAATGGAACTTTAGTATAACCTCCACTTTATTTTGAGATGTGGATTCTAGTATGTAGTAGGTCCTAGTGTGGTCTTCAATTTTCATATATTATAGGATATTCATGTCATTGGTCATATTTTTATAAAATACATATTGTGAACTTGAGGTGAATCTTATCCCATTGTTTGTTAGATCATAATCATGTTTTAATTTCATTACTTTCTATTATTATATTCACATTAGCTTAACCATCAATATACATTCTAGTGAACCTAACATGAATCTTATCTCACTACTGGTTTTACCATAATAACATTTTATTTTCCTTGCTTCTTAATGATACCTTCACATCATCTTCACCATCACATACATTCTAGTGATCCTAAAATAAATACCCATAAGGATTTTAAGCAATCTACCGCTTTCAAATTTTCTATCTCTTAAGATTATCCTTATAATGATTGTAACATGTATTAAACTAGAACTAAACATTATGAGTGTAAAGATTAAAATATGTTCTTCATTTCATGAAAATTAAAATCTTGGCATGCCCTAGCCATGCATGACTTGAGCACATAAAAAGGTCCCAATCCACCATTCACTCATGTTTACATGTTAAATTATGAGTTTGACCCTTTTGTTCTTATATTACACACCTACAACAACCTCATTATCTATTTCATACCTATTTAATATCTTACACAAACATATCTAGATTTTTTTATTTTAGTCTACTTGTGCATAGGTTGATTCCACCATATTCAATTAGTAGTTCTATATGATACCAACATGATCTAGTCAATACAAAACCACTTTGATCAATGGATATTTTTCAAAATCAAATCTCACCTTAGGGTTGGTTTATTTTCCTAGTGTGTTGATGGTATAATAAATTATCCAATAGCTCTCATATATTAAAAAATCAACATCTCTTTAAAATAAGACTTGACACTTATCTAGAACACATCTTTACATTATTGTACATTGAGAAAATATTTCCTAATCTTCTCAAAATGTAAACTATCACTCATATTAATCACAACCCAAGTATAAAGCACACTGAACCCAAGACAAAGAAAACATTATCAAATATCAAATCCAAATAATTAGTTACATATATATAGTGAAGAAATATAATTTCACAATCACACTAAGTGGAAGAATTATGGGTGGATTGATTTCCCTCCTCAAATTATCAGATACATAAGAAGTAATCAACCATCAAATGGGGGTGATTCAGGTCAACTTTGCTCATTACACTTTCCTAATATTTATAGGTTTCTAGACATCAAATGCACACCTAGGGTTTAAGAGTTGTGCACATCATCATGGTTTGGGATGTAAAATACATAGTAAATAGAGACAGGTGTAAGTGATTGTACATTCATAGTTACTTATTTGAACACATGTCAGTACAGACTAGTGCAAGTTAGTAATGGCTTATTATATTAACCTAATATGGGGGAATCAACACTAAAAAAATAGAGAATTAGCTCTAGAACTAAATGAACCATATGCCTAATTTATCCTAATTTTCACTTCTACAGTACAATCATAGTCAAATAGTCAACCAAAAAATCCAATTATTTATACCTTTGTTTTACTTACTAAAATTAACATATGGAACTTATCAATTCATTTCAATTAGTTTAAGTATTTTATGTTCATATGTATACTTGAATTCCATATCTTAATAATTAAAGTACATTACATCATTTTATCCTATAAGGGATAGTCTTGATTGCATTAATCCACATTAGGGTAAAACATATTAATGAACTCATGCACATATCAAATAGTGAAAAAAATTAGGACTCCCTTAAAGTTTCATTCTTACATGATTTCATATTTTTTTACTAGGGTTTCAAAATCTCAATTTTTATTTCCAGACACAAAAAATCTTTTTCATATTTTTTATCCTAGGCATTTAGGATCTGATTATTATTTCATTGTAAAAATAGTTTTTTCACATTCGACCTTCAATTTTCATTGGGTTTTTAGATTTAAATCCTTAGGATTTTATTTTTAGAACTGATTTTTTATTATTCCCTAATTAGACACATTAATCATGGCCATATTGAATGAATATTAATATTTAACACAAGTCATGAAATTACTATTTTTTATATTTTTATACATGGATAATATATCATATTTATATCAATTATGTAATAAAATGGGTCAAAAGGATCACATATAGTTACACTAATAAAGCTAAAATTAATAAAAAATTAGTCACAAGCTTTCCTCAAATCTTACTATTATAACATCTAATCGTAGACTCCTATTATTACCACTAGAAGGTAAAGGGCATGTATGACCTCCTATATTCCTCATAAGATGGATTATAAAACATATACTATCTACGTTATTTAATTACTTATCATGAATGTTGAGATGAAAACTACTAAAGATCAACATCATGCCATGTATAATCAATAATTCACTAAATATCATAACTTAAATCCATGTCAAATTGATCCAATGTTACATATAATAAAATATGAGAAGAAAAAACTTGACCAAGTTTCCACATCAACTATTTAGAAATATATTATTTGTACTATCCTTATGCCTACACCCTAATGACTTATGTGACACCCATCCAAACATATGGGCAACACAAAGACTCCAATAATTTCCCAAACTTATTCCTACACAAGAAAGTCTTTACCCTATCCGTGATGAATATAATTTTCCATTACCTACCTCACCTACTACATCTTACCTTGAGTAAATTGTTATAACTTTGCATGCCAAAGTGTTGCAACTAGACTAAGCTACATTAAGATATATTCATTCCATAGAATCGTACACCTTACTCCATAACCCTATTAACCCTTAATATGGTTTTATATCCTTTAACAAAAATATTTTTACCTCTCAATCTTCCATTATATAAAGGTAAAGGTGATCCATATAAACATCTTATATTATTTCATGCACCAAGCTTGGACTATGCATATAATGACAAAGTTATTCCCAAAAATTCTTAAGGACTATGCATTGTGATGGTTCAATGATCTTCCCATCCAATCCATAATATTATTAAACCCCTTATCTAACCAATTATTAATACATTTTTCCATCAACATTAATGAGAATTTATATTATGCATAAATATATAAGCTTAAACAAGGGTCCAATGAAATGATCAGTGATTATGAAATTTAATACAAGACTATTCTATCCAAGATGACCAATGTTATGGTTGATAGTGAATTACAAGATATACTCAAGTAATTTTTGCTATCATCATTCCATGATTAAATTATATTCAAGAGATATAAATCTTTTTATGAGTTATGTCATACACTAAGATACAAATAATTCAATTAAATAGCTTTGAAATAACTTAAGTATATATATACTCTTATGACTACTTCTACAACAAATTTTTAAAGTAAAGTAAGTTATAAGGTCAAACCAAATGATACCAAGAATGGAACAAATGTTATATTAAACACATTTTCACAACCTAAAAACCAACTACAACTAACAACTCCACCAAATAAGAAATTTTCAATATTACCATCTCCTCCTCATGTACTACTAAAGAAGTTACTTAAATGTAACCTTATCATACCTCTTCCTCCACAAGAGCTCAATAAGAATAGGCATAGAACAAGGAACTATGATGATAATTCATATTGTAACTATCATCATATTATGGGACATTCAATGAATAATTATTTCAAAGTGATACATATGACATAGTATATTATATATGACAACATTATCAATTTGGGAAGCCCTATAAACAAGTAGAGAATGCATCACAATGTAAATAAAAAGGTGAATATATTTAATGATATATTTCCTAAACATAATATAATTAAAACTAAGGATACTTCAAAGGTGCATTAAACATACAACATGCATCCTCCACTGGTGACTTATGTTCATCCAATAGATTCTATTATTTATAAACTTATCTATACTTCACCATAATGACCCATTATCACATTCAATTATAGTGAGATATTTAATGATAATTCATATTTCCATTCACTCTTATATGAGTCTATATCAATGAACAACCCATATATAATGTCATTATTAAAAATGGTTCAAGTGATAATGTTCACACAATGACACTTTTTCACTCCCTTGGGTACACATGATAGGATTTACAAACTACATCAAAATAAATTATAGGATTCTATGGATAGAAACATGATATATTGGGGCACATAATATCACCTCTTTAGGTAGGAATTTTTATATTAGTTACTCCATTCCTAGTTTTAAAAAGGAATGGGTTGCTGGACATTAGTTATGACACCCTTCAATGAAATTTCCATGCAATACCATCAAAAATGCACTAATGTCTAAAGTACATACACTAAAATATGGTAGTCAAATTATAGTTATATGGTATGATTAATCTCTATATCGAGTAGTATCTCCTCCTCCACCCCCACCACCACTATGATTGGTTATTACACCTATTCATGATCATTATACATGCATGGTTGGTCCACCTATCCATGATAATTATACAAAGTTAGTTGTTACACATAAAATCTATCTTTATACCCAATTTAGAGGAACATAATTGGGCCTAATAGACAACTAGGTATTCAACAGACCATATAAAATTTTTATGTAGGGCCCATAGAGGCCCTCATCTCCTACAGTACATACTTAGTTATCACCCTAAATAATTCAACATGTTCTACAATGAACATAGGAAGTTAGAAATTATCCTACTATCAGTAATCTTTTCATATTCCTTAGCCATCCATAATTCTCCATCATACATGAAATTCCATGAGAAGTGATAGTGTTATGAAAAATTGCCCAAGATCTCTCCAATAATGCATTACCATATCCATGGCATTAATGCATTACACATCAAACTTGCCAAACTATATATTATACAAAATAGATCAATACAATGAGAAGTCTTAAAACTCCATTTTCCTCTCCCACTTGTAAATGTACAACATAAGTGCATCATATATAGGATTAAGAGGAGAGTGGGGAGAAAATAATTGGACGTACCACTAGGTGAGTGGGTTAGCCATTGTCCCCCACTAGGAACTAACTAGAAAGGCCATTATCCCCCATTAAGAGGCGATAAGGACCCAATGTACTCTAAGAACATGTGCACACAAGATTAGGAGCTAATCACATTTACAAATAATTAGGAGCCTAAGTAAGCTTAAAGTGAAGAAGTCTGAAAGGGACCCAAAGGTAAAACTAGTTTGGGTGACAACCCTTTTCACACCAATACCCTCCCTTAAGTGTAACTTAGGAAAAAAGCAAACTATAAACATCAAAAACATAATGGGTTCTAACAACAAGGTATGATGAGGTACCCATGTACAAAATTATCCTCTTAATCATAATAGAGAATGAGAAAAGTTGTAGGAAAATCCTCCCCTTATGAGAGGATGAATAAATAAGGTCATGTTACTCTTCATGAAGCAGTGTTGAATTTAAGTGTCCCTATGGATGCCAATATATCTTATTTTAATGTATGGATTTTGAGTTGATACAACTTTGAAGTGATGTAGGAAATGGTGTTGAGTACACATATCACTCAAAATAAACACTATATTTCAAATTAATGGGTAGTGAAATGAACCTGATGAAGCATTGCGTAAATACCTTGCTCAATGTTAAATTGAAGGAAGGTGTCAATGCATATCTCTATTGATAGAGATAGTAAAAGTGGTGACAAGGTCACCAATCTATGAAGAAGGGCTTCAAGGCACAATGGAATCATAATGTGGCCAGAGAAACTATTCTACAAACCTAATTAGAAACCAAAATAATGACAATAAATACACAAACTAAGATATGTATGAGTGGACACAACCACTAATCGAACATCATCTTATGAATACTCTAGTCACTCTGAAACTATCAAAGTATGGTAATAAGTGTGATAGATGTATAAGATATAATCAAGGAAAATATAGTTGAAAGATATGCCAATGAGACATTAAATGGTCCTCAGATGGGTTCTAGAATACAAGTACCTGATAAGATACCCATTTACAATGGAATAATAATTTTTTTGTCATGATAAAAATTATGAAAAAACTCAAGATATTAAAAAAGAGGCCTTGAGATATCTCTACTAAAGAATGCAAGGTGATAAGAAAGGGGACTTGAGGAGACATAAACTTTTAATAAGTATGATAAACTAAGGATGGTCTATAGAATGTGAACATTGGATGAAGTTTAGACAATGTCAACTGGACATGTTGACTAAGTAGGAACATTCATTTAGAAAAATACAAGTTTTTATATGAGGGTATCTGACCACTTATCAAACTAGGCCTCACCCATTAAGCTTTGTCAATGAAATGATGTATTGTAGAGGGTAGCAGTACTTACCACCACAAGTGACTGAATGAGGTAGCCACTTATGAAATTTTATTTTTTACATGATAAAAAATTGTCAAAAAAAACTTGAAATTAAATTTTATTTTTGTGTGAGAAAAAATATCTTAAAAAAAATCAAGGCACAATTTTTTTATGTGAGAAAAAATGCAAAAAACTCAAGGTTGAACATTGGCCTCTATTGAAAGTGAATCCATGAGAGTGAAAGCAAGAGAGAAAAATCAATGCAGGAGAAGATAAAGTTTATTTTCTTATGAGGGGGTTTGTCTACCTACTAAACCAAGCCTCACCCTATGTTATTCAACAAATGAGATGAAGGTTTATGGCTAAACAATAAACAATACTCTCTATTTACAATATCTCCCTCATAATGCCCTTTCAAATATTATTTTTATAAAAAACAATAAAATGCATGCCCCCACTAAGTAATTATAACTTAGTGAAAATATAATAGCCCCCCTCCATGGATTAAATAACCCATAAAACAAAATAAATGCCCCCACTTCTAAAATAAAACAATTTAATTACCCTCTACTTAGCAAAGATAATGTCCCTTAGCATAAATAAACACCACTCTTTAAAATTAACTTTCTCATTACTATGATTTCCCTCCATCATATGTTCACCACCAAATAAATGGTGTCCTCTCCAAAAATATTTGGACCTATGTGGATGATTTGTGAGAAATTATGGAGGAAAGTCTTGCCAAACTTTCCATCATCATTATACCACCAATATCACACATGGAATGAGTGTGTTGACCAATGAAATGCTTATAAAAAGGATCTCAAGGGTCTATCAATTAATGGGAAAATTATATCAGTGATAGAGGTAGTAAGGTTTGATGTCAGGCCACATCATTGAGTAGATACTATATGGATAAAGCCCAAGAGAGTGACCCATCTACATATAAACAGTTGGGCATCAACGGTGGTATTACCATGTAAACCAACAAAGTTTAGTGAAGTGTATAACTCTATTATAAATGACATATAATGATTTTTGACTATAAAAATAGTGATTCTTTCCATGGACCATGTAAAATCCTCACTATTTGCATACAACTAGTATGTAGGTTTCATCATGTAAGATGGAAAAAATTCATAGAGTGAGAGTTGTATACACTAGCAATACACTCACTGCAAACTAGACAAGAATATTAACAAATGGTACATTTGAGATGATCACATGGATCCTTCTTGGCCATAAGAGTTTGGATATCATTATGATAAAGATAGGTTGGATGTGTAGCTAAAACATTGATCTATATCTCTAATGTTAATGCTAGAAGAAAAAGGTCTCCCCAAAAAAGAACATGTACACCAAAACAATGAAAGGTTAGATACATATACAATAATATCCCTTTGATTATACCAATGATCGGCTGCCTCTGAGAACTCTTCATAACATGCCTACCAAAAGAAAAAATTATTATTATATGGCTTGATCACAAAGATAGAGAGACATGGAAGTAAGAGATAGAGGATATGGAGCTTCCAAATTGGGAATGGATAGGTTAAGGGGTTGAGTAATTAATACTTTGAGGATATCTGATACCACAATATATTTATGAAAAATCACACAAGATATTTCCAATATTGCATTACCATAGCCATGTCGTTAATGCATTACATACAAAACTCAACAAACTATCTATTATACAAAATAGATTAATACAATGAGAAGTCCTTAGAACTCCATCTCCCTATCTCACTTGTGAATGCAAAACATAATTTAGTCATATATAAGAGTAAAAGGATATTTGGGAACAAGAAGGTTGCCTTCCCACTAAATGAATGGGTTGGCCATTATCCCCCATTAGGGAATGAGTGAAGAGGCCATTTTCCCCCACTAAGTGGTGATAAGGACCCACCATGTACTAATAAAATATGCACACAAGATCAGGAGATAATAACATATGAAAATAATTAGGAGCCTAATCAAGCTTAAAGTGAAGAAGTGTGAAAGGAACCTCAATGTAAAACTAGTTTGGGGGAGAACCCTTGTCACACCAACAAGCAAGTATTGTGATAGTTAGGCATGCTATGTGACTTTTTATCAGATTCCAACACACTAACAGTTGATACCTCTCATCCATGATAAAGGAACCTTAAAATATTTGATACAAACACTTCCTATGCCTCACATTTTTAGGATAAATATATATCACTTTTCAAATATCAAATATTAAAAAAACACAAAAAAATTAAAAAAACTAGAAAATATAAAAACATTCAAAAAACCAAAAATAATGACGTATCACATGATTGCTTTATTAAACCATTTAAATAGATTATCTATCACATGTTTAGTATATGTAATATTATTTTCATACACACATGTATTTCATGTTATAGGAGTGTGATTCAAGACATATAAGTTACACATGGACATATTAATGTTAGAATTTACTCTACCTAATGGTCATATCAATATTGGGGGTATCATAATCCATGGATTTAATTATTACAAGATATATCTTTATATAATATTATCTACCATGTTGAGCTACCTATATCAATTACACATGCCTTGTTATGTACTCACGTCTTATAGAGTGATATATGATATGTCATTATACTATGATGTGACATTGATACATATGCATAGTGTAAACTAGTTTCCTTATTCTATGTTCGATTAATGTTATTCTATTACATGATAAGCTACTTTATGCTTGTCTATTTTTTATGGCCCTTTGATTTTGTTTGTGACATATTTATGTCCCTTAAATGTGGACCTTGTGCTTTTATGATTTGACATATTTGATGTCCTATTTTTACATATTTATGTCCTATTATGTGTGGCACTTGGCCTTTTTTATTGCAACATATTTGTGTCCCTTTTATTTGGCCCTTGGATTTATGTGTGACACTAACACTTGTATTTATTGAGCTTGATAGCATTGAGTGGTTCCATGATATATATCATTCTTTATTATTGTGTTTTAGGCTGAAATTTTGACTCATTAAAATAGAATTAAGAAATAGATTATCTAAGTGAACAAAAGTAGTCAACAACTCATGGGACAAAGAGACCTTATTTTTAGGACTTTTTGGTGATCTAAGAGACAATAAACTCCATATAATAGGTCATTATTGAGTTGGGATTGTTTCCACTAGAGGTCTAAATGGTTTTCTCCATGACTTTCAAGCTCTCATTTTTGGTTCCTCTACAAATAGTTATTTACAATGTAGTGGGTAATATGTTCTTCATATAAAAATTTTAAATGGGATAAAAATATTAGGTCATAAAAGAATAAAAATCCCTTGATTAAGACAGGCCTTCCAAGACTCAAAAATTAGATCAGTGTTGGCTGCAATAAAATCATTGGGCATAAAGTCTAACTACTGCACAAACTAGAACACCATAATGAGTAAGACTCAAAGGAAAATTATGTGAACGTGAAATATATAACTCTATTCAAAATAAATCCATTACACAAGCCTAAAGCTATTTTCACACTATGACTAATGTAAGCCTCAACGTAACTAGAATGAGTTCTCAAATCTAATTAAACTAGTTATTGCACAATCTAATTGTATATCCACTTGAAAATGATCAAAATAATAAAACTTCTTTTTATATATTAATTCTCAAATCAAGATATTTGGTATACAAATCAATGCAAGACAAGGAAGAAAGGTAGGTGAAATCTTATCTCAATCTCAATAGCATTTTTGTACTCAAATGTGTCAACCCCTTATAATGGTAATCAATGTTTCTCTTATAGACATGGCTAATCCATCATGGCTATGATGCACAACCATAAATTAAATGCTCTTGATATAGACATTAAATGAACTAATTGATTATAACTTAGGATTTTATGATAACAGATCAAGAAAGGATAAAGATGTAGTGATGTCACAATTCCTAGTTAGTATCTTATAGGATGAAGGTAGATTCAATATCCAATGAATTTGAATATCTAATGAACATTAGGCACTCGATGGTATTCAATTTATTCTACTAACTGATCATAAATCCAAATAGGAAGAAACACCTCATTGTAAACTAATGCCAATGATAGATTTATTGGGTCTTTGTTTTAGTTTTATCCATTCCACATGTTTATTCTTATCCTCGAGACAACACAACACTTCTATATGCACCATTTTTTGGTATATTAGGATAACCAGGCATTATTGGAACAATGGATTGTTCCAATTCTATAAATAGATACATTTGGTTCATTATAAATCTTACTTAATCTTTTTAATGTTGTTATGTGCTTGAGTTTGAATATCATGACTATTAGTTCTTCCTTGTTTTATAACACATTTTTATGGATGTCATGCAGTTAACCTCCTATAAATGTTCACATATTTTTATCATTCCCTTATTTTGATTAGTTCATGAGACTTTTGATGTAATATTTCACAATTAATTTTTTAGAGAGTTATTAGTGATGTCATGGTAATTTCATGAAGGTGTCCTAGTGAGTGGATGAAGAGCCTTGATAGTCTGTGTGATAATGACAAAGTGTGAAATGTGCTTGTCCTAGTGTGTTTATAATATGATTGGTTGATCTTTTGTTTTGGCATGGTTAGAGATGTTCAAGGATGAGTATGGTGATTTGAGGATGTGCAAGAGGTTCTTAAAAAAATTATATGCTTTGAGTGATTGTGTACATAAGTGGATTTCATCAGGTTGTTCATTGTGTTCATCTAGACATTTTGGTTTGGTGGCAAAAAATTTGAGTAGGTAGTTTGATGTTATCACCATTACTACATGTGAATAAGTCAGGGGGAGTTGGTCATATGTTTTTTTATCACATTAGTCCCTAGTTGCTATGTGTTAAATCTTAGGTCATGCACCTAAGTGATTCAAAAGATATGCAAGTGCAAATTTGAGCTCCCAAGTATTTTGATAGTATTTTTAAAATACTTAGCCAAATTTGCATGAGGCATGAAATAGCTAAGTAAGCATTTTTTATGGTAGCATATATTTCAAGTGTAGATGTTTTAGAACAAGATGATCATATGGGTTTGTTTAATTTTGTGTCTATTTCGTATGCACCAAATTTTAGGTTATGTTATGTAGCGCATCAAAATATATGTTTGTTCAAATTTAACCTCTCAGGAAGGTTTTGACATAATTGGCTCTATGACAATAGATTTTGAGAAGGCATTTTAATGGAATTATATCTCACACATGCGAAGGTTTCAAGAGTAATTTGACACATGATTAGTTTACTCTTTAAAATTATAATATATGATATAATTTATAGGACATGAGATTCATCACAACAAAATATATACCTATCTAAAGTTGGCCTTCTAGGCATTTTGAATGGGTCCCCATACTTAGTCATTTCTTCATAAGTTAAAGTTCAAGCAAGATTGACGGCGCACGTTGATCCAAGAAATCAAGAAGAAGCAAGATGAGGATAGGTGTAAGATGTTTAAAATTTGAGAAAAGGTAAAGGATAAGGATCTAATAGTGAGTAAGTGTTCATATAAATTGATAAAATAGTGAGAATTGATAGTTAAAGACCTGGTTGATCTATGAAGATCGATAGAGCATGTTGAGTCAAAGTTTTTAGATTGCATGAGATGAGGTCAAATTTTAGATTTTTAAAATCTGAGCATTAAAACCTATGAATTAAATTTTGGCTAAGATCAATGGTTTGAAATCAATCTAAGAAGTAAGGACAAGAGATGTGAGTAAAGTGGTTGAAGCTTAATTGTGACTATTGTCATTTAAATATTCACATTTAACAAGGGAAAACCAATGTCTAGGCTTTGGGCCATATCTTTAGCTAGATAGAATTTTCTCATGCTATAAAAATAAAATATCAAGATGACTCCATGGTACATATAATGAACCTAATTTGAAGATTTTAAAGTGTTTACAGTCAAGGATATTAGTGTTCATAGTTCACCATGTGTTTGTATTTATTTTTCAAGTGACTCGACAAGAATAATTAAACTTATATAGATATTATTTCGATGTCTCTTCATGAAATATCTATTGGTGAGTGTTGTATATTATATGAGGATGCTATATATGGATTTTTGAGGTGTGATCAATCTATATTGAGTATGAACAATGCTTAAGAAGTTGACTATGTATTCATTTATGATGTTCTTGTGCACTAGGTCAGTGTTTGAGTTATTTGAGCATATGTAGAGGTGAGAAAATATTATTATGATCAGTTGAGGATGTATAATGGGATATAAGGAGTGGATCCATGTATTTTAAATTGGTCTTATGTTCTAGTCTTGCTTGATGGTGTGCTAAATGGGTGAATAAGTCTCTATGAGACCTATAACAATTATAAGGGCCTTATTAAAAGGTGTAGATGCTTAAGGGTGACCCATAGATGCTATGGCTGACATTTTTGGATTTTATTGAGCCATGTATTGATGTGAGAGAAGCCTTAAGGGTTAAGTCAAGTCTAATAGTAGATCAAGAATCTATTTAGTATGAAGGCTCTATATATAGTGAAACCAAAGGAGATGGTTTCTCAAATTTTTGGAGAGGAGTGAACATTGAAGTGAAGAAGTGATGAGGCTAAGTGTGCCTAATAGATGGGTTGAGAAGAATAAAATATTAAGGACTATGTGTATGATCTTTAAGTCCTGTTGCTGAGATCAAAATAGTGTTCTTATAGGTTGAGTATGAGTAAAGAGGTATAGAGTGATCCAAAAGGATGTTTTGGATGTCTTGAGAATGAGCAAAGAATTGTTTATGTCTGTGTGATCTTGGTGGTTGATCTGAAAGGTAGATCAGTGTGTGGACTATGTGTATGACCATCTAGTTATTTTGTTAAAGTTGCGACAAAGCTGTTGATGTGAAGGATGCATTGAGTGTGTATAGTTGAAGAGTGGTGTTAATTGGGATATGTAATGTGTCCTAATAGATCTTTATGTATTGGTTCAATTATGTAATGTGTTTTGGCCAAAAAAGAGTGTTGAGTGAAGGTGAAGTGTTATAATCAAAGTTCCATCATTATGTGTTGAAGACAACAATTCAAATGTGGAATTGTTCATAGGTGTTTTTATGGGTGATCAACATTTAAAGGGGTTGTTTCCTCCTTGTAAGGTGAAACTTGATAAAAGTCTAGTTGTTATGGGTGCTTAACTTGATAGGTGTGGTAGCTATTTGTGGGATTGTAATCTCACTAAAATTAAGAATGATAGTTCCTTCATTAGTAGCTTGCTGGTCTAAATTAATTCTTTTTATTATAGGACAATAGTCTAATTACTGGGTCTAGTGGGTTTTATTCCCCAAGTGGTTTTCCCACGTATGACATGTGTTATGTGTTTAATTTTGTATTGTATTTATTATTTACTTCTATTTATGATGTGTATGCCTCATGAATTCATGTATTGATTGATTAAGATTTTGGAAGGATTGAAACTAAAGGTGAAATATCTAGGCTCACTAATTCACCCCCCCTCTTAGTGATTGTACCTATAACAATTAGTATCAGATTAGGTCCTTTGGATGAAGCCTAACAACTTGAAGTTTATCCTAAGTAGGTACAAAGATGGATAAATAGTTGAAAAAATGAAAACAATAATGGAAGGCTATGATCAAAGAACTTGAAAAATATAAATGTACTTTCAATAAAGATGCCAAAGAGGATGAGAATGTTATCAATGATCTCAAGGTTCAGCTAGTAGATGCTAAGACAATTTTATGTTCAAAAGAAAAGGACATCATGTGTGATGAAGAAGTTTTTCATGATAGTGAAGAAGAAGTTTATATAGAAGTTGAGCTCATGGGTACATTTGGTGAACTAAAGGAGAGAAAAAAAGAAGAATCAAGAGATGAGAAATATGATCAAAGTTCTTGAAGCACAAGTCAGTTCTCTTGAGGGAATTTTGATAGAGAAAGCATGTATAGTAAAGGATCACATGGCTAAAGAAGCTAAGAGTGATAAGGAGACTATCCAAGTTCTTATAGGTTAGTTAATGGCTACAATTTCAAGTATAAGAGATAAAGAGGATGAGAGCATTCAATTGGAAACCAAGCTAGGTATATTGATGGATGAGAATGAAAAATTTGTTGTCAAGATAAGTAAGATTGAAGAAGATCAAAATAACTCAGATCAGGTCAAGAGTAATGTAAGAAGGTATGTTAGACAACCAAATGCTTCAAGGTATGCTAGTTTATTTCATAGTCATTATTATACATGTAATAAGTATGGTCATAGAGATAAGGATTGTAAAATGAAGTTAGTCAAGTTTGGACTTTCAAGGAGCTATGATAGGATTTTTTAGCCAAAGATTGATTACAGTTCAATTTTTTTAAATGGTACGAATGATGTTATTTATTTTAGTTGTCATAAGAGTTGACATATTGCTAGATTCTATCCAAATAGTATTAAGATATATTCAAGGTATGTCAAAGGATATATATATCCTAGAAGTTTTGATAAAGGACAAACTCAAGTATGGAAACCAAAGGTAATCATTGTCAATTCTTCTAGTCATAAGGTTGATAAGAAAGTTTCTCTAAAAGGATATGTTGTAAATCAGGATAAGCTTAAGGATAAAATAGTTAAGATGGCTACAAAAGATAAGAAGAGTCACACTTGGGTTTGAAAACCTAAACCTATTGGGAGACATTAGTCTAAGACCAAATATGGTTTATTTTCCATGATATATATGAATGGAAGACAAGATTTTATGTTGTTTGATTTTACTGACAAATATGAAGCATATAATGAAGTCAATCATCTTTTCAAAGTCAAGATGGACTTCAAGTTAGAGAAAGGTATGGAGATATAGGAGTCTCCATAGTTTTAGGACTTTTCATCTCACTATGTCAAAAGGAGTCTCTCTCTCTCTAGGATTCAAGGAGACACTTATCATTCAGAGGAAGCTTGGTGGCTATCAAATATTTTTTGATGAGAAGGTATGAAAAGAAGGTATGTTTGTGCATTATATATATATATATATATATATATATATATATATATATATATATATTGTTAGAGAAAAGAAGCTTGTGAATAATCTTAGTGATCCTATCTTGAGAAAGCATTAGCTTGTTGATCATGGTCTGGATGATATTGTATAAAGGTGAGTTTCAAATATATATCTACATATCAGTTTGTGATAGATGTAAGGTAAGAATATAAGTTGAAGGCTTTTCTTCTAATCTTAGGTTCTAGATCTTGTTAAGCATATTAAAAGCTCATTGAATAGTTATGTATGACATGGAAGTTCATAGTGTTATGAAGATGAGGTATCTCTATATGAGTATTGACTATGATTAATAGTATATAAAGACGTATTAAAGATGTCATGTTCCTGATGAAGTATGAAGTTAGGGGGAGATTTGTAATTGGATAGGTCCTAGGATCAGAGTAGTTGAATCTAAATAAGAAGGTGTAGAGAATCAAGTTTTGTGCTCAAGATGATAATTCCAATTCAATAAGGTCTTTGGTTAAGGGGGAGAAATAGCTTCATGATTTTGTTCCATTCGTTTGTGAAGAAGTTGTAGTACAAAGTTAGAATGGGTGGTTCGAGGTGGCTTAATGAGATTGATTAAATGTCAAGAAGATTTGGATGCTCAAAAAGGTCTATACACTTAATTTTGATGTGCGCCAAGTGCTTTTGTGTTCTCAAGGTATGTTTGTGCCAATTAAGGATTTTTGAGTGCTCTTAGTTTTCTTAGTATTTGGCTTAAGGGCAAGCAGGCCTAAAATGGGTTATAAGAAGTATATGTTTCAAAATGGTTTCGAAGTTCAAATATTAGTTTATAAGTGTGTTATGGGTGTCTCTAAGAAGTGTGCATTGAAGAGAAGGAGGTTTGTTGACCTCATTTGTTTTGAGATTCTAGGGTTTTAGGATATGCTAGAAAAGTAGTTTTCCTTATGAGTTTAGGTCTGAGCCTTCTTAATTTATTAAATGGGCCAAATTGGGTGTCAAAAAAATATCCATAAATATATGAAGGTTTGTGGTTCTCAATTTATTCATGTTTTTATTAATATGGAAGATTAATTGGCTAGTAGGTTTATGAAGGAAGTGTGTTCTAGAAGATGGCCTTGGTGATTCAAATTTATGTACTTAAAGGGTCATATGAAAATGATCTAGATATGAAATTTTATGTCTTGAATATGTGTCTACTAAAAATTATGGGCTCTACAAGTTTTAGATAGGGCTACAAGGAGGCTAGATAAGCCTAGTCTGAGGAAGAGTACCTTTTGATTAAATTATCCAAAAGAGAAAGGCATAAGTATTTCAAGGTGAGTTTTCAATTTGGTTTAGTACATGTTTCCTAATTAGTGAGTGGCATGAAGTTATATTGGTGGTCCTTATGGTAGCTCGAGAAAGAAGGCTAGTAAGCATATGTGGTGATTCTTCATGGTGTGTGGAGATCTGAAGATGCTCATAAGGTAAAATTTATTAGAGTTCTTAAGGGGAGTTCCACTCATTTTTTCTTGATTTTTTCCATCATATTCCAATTTTTTTGTGTGTTCTTTCTTCATTGGTTGCATTTCTTGGTTGAAGAGAGTGTTAACATGGAGCAAAAAGAAGTTGTCAAGGAAAGAAGAGGTAGGATCAAAGTAAGGGGGAGTTTGTATCATCTTTATAATATGGTCCATTCTTATTTTTAGTATTATTAGGTCCTCAGTATCATTTGGTTCCCATTTTTTCATTATGTCAAAGGGAGAGAAAGTTCCTATTATGGGAGTGCTTGAAGAGAGAGAAGGTGAGCCGAATGATGTTTATTGACATAAATGATAAAGGGGGAAATTGTTTGATAGTTTTTAATGATGTCAAGTTAATTTTATGAAGGTTTATTGGTAAGTGGATTAAGATCATTGATATTCTATGTGACAATGACAAAGTGTGCAATGTGTTTGTCCTAGTGTGCTTATAATATGATTGGTTGATCTTCTATTTTGACATGGTTAGAGATGTTCAAGGATGTTTATGGTGATTTGAAGATGTGTAAGAGGTCCCTAATGTAAGATTTCCCTAATATTTTTTTATATTCTTTGAGTTCTTGTGCACATAAGTGGATTTAATTTGGTTATTCATTGTGTTCATCTAGACATTTTGGTCCAGTGGTAGAAAATTTGAGTAGGCAATTTGATGACATCACCATTACCACATGTGAATGAGTTAGGAAGAGTTGGTCATATGGTTATGATCACATTAATCCCTAGTTTCTATGCACTAAATATTAGGTCATGCACCTAAATGTATCAAAGTATATGTAAGTGTAAATTTGGGTCCCAAGTATTTTGATAGTATTTTCCATAGCCAAATTTACATGAGGTAAGAAATAGTCAAGTAATTATTTTTATGGTAGCATATCTCACACATGTGGATATTTTAGAATAATATTAACATATGTGATTGTTTATTTTTTTTACTAGTTTTTATGTGCCAAATTTTAGGTCATGTGATATAGCGCATCAAAAGATATGATTGTTCAAAGTTGGCATCTTAGGCAAGGTTTGACATAGTTGGCTCTATGACAAAACATTTTGAGAAGGCATTTTAATAAAATTATATATTTCACGCATAAAGGTTTCATTAACATTTTGATACATTTTTGGTTTCCTCTTTTAAAGGAAAACGTATGGTGAAAATTTTGGGACATGATATTGATCGCAACAAAATATATATCTATCAAAATTTGGCATTCTAGGCATATTTAAATGGTCCCCATACTTAGTCATTTTTGCACAAGTTAAAGTTTGAGCAAGATCAAAGGTGCATGTTACTCCAAGAAGTTAGGAAGAAATGAGATGAGAATAGGTGTATGATGTTAAAAAATTTAGTAAAGGTAAAGGATAAATATCTAACAGTAAGCAGGTGTTCATAAAAATTGATCTAATGGTGAGTGTTGATAGTTAAAGATTTGGTTGATCCACGAAGATCAATAGAGCATGTTGAGTCAAAGTTTCCAAATTTCAAGAGATGAGGTCAACTATTATATGTTTAACATTTAATCATTGGTGCTTATGTATTAAAGTTCAAACAAGATCAACAGTGTGAAATTGATCTGAGAAGCAAGGATATGAGATACGAGCAAAGTGGTTGAAGTTTAAATGTGACCATTATCATTTAAATATTCAAATTTAATAAGGGAAAAACTAGTGTTTGGTCTTTGGGCCATATCTTTTGATCTAGATAGAATCTTCTCATGATGTAAAAATAAAATATGATAAGACTCAAAGATGCAACTAATCAACCTAATTTTAAGATCTAGAAGTGTGTATAGTCAAAGATATAAATTTTCAAAGCTGACTATGTATTTGTGCCTATTCTGCAAGTGACCCAAGAAGAGTAATTGAGCTTATATAGATATTATTTAAATGTCTCTTGATGAATTGGCTACTGGGGAGTGTTGTATAATATATGAGGGTGCATTGTGTGGATTTTGGAGGTGTGATAAACTAATCTTGAGTATTAATAATGCTTAATAAGTTGATTATGTATTCATTCATGATGTTCCTATGCATCATGTTAGTGTTTGAGTTGTTTGAGCATACACAAAGGTGAGAAAATATGGTTTTAATCATTTAAGGATGTTGAAGGGTACATAAGGAGTGGACGCATGTATTTTAAAGTGGTCATGTGTTCTTATCTTGCTTGATAGTGTGCTAAATGGGTGAAATAAGACCTATAAGAGTTACAAGGGCCTTATTAAAAGCTGTAGCTACTTAAGGATGACCCATCAATGTTATGGTTGAGCTTTGTAGATTGTATTGAGCTATGTCTTGATGTGAGAGAAGCCTTAAGGGTTAATTTAAGTATAATGGATAATCAAGAATTTATTTGTCATGAAGGCTCTATTTATAGTGAAACTAAATGATATGGTTTCTAGATTTTTTGGAGAGGAGTGAATGTTGAAGCAAAGAAGTGAGGACGTTGAGTGTGCCCAATGGATTGGTTAAGAAGTAAAGCACATTAAGGAATATGTGTATGACCTATAGGTAATATTATGGAGATCATAATAGTGCTCTTGTAGGTTGATCATGATCAAAGAGGTCTAGATTGATCCAAATGGATGTTTTGGATGTCTTGAGAATGAGCAAAAAATTGTTGATGTTTGTGTGAGCTTGGTGGTTGATCCGAGAAGTAGATCAATGTGTGGACTATGTGTATGACCATCTATTCATGTTATTGAAGTTGTGATAGAGCTTTTATTATAAGTATGTATTGAGTGTGTAGAGTTGCATATTGTGGTTAGTTGGGATACGTAATGTGTCCTAATTGATCTTTGTGTATTGGTTTAAGTATGTAATGTGCTTTGGCCAATAAGGAGTTTTGAGTGAAGGTAAAGTGTGATAATTAGAGTTCCATCATTAGGTATTGAATATATTAACCCATCACTTCTCCTTCCTATGGCACTAATCTTACAGGAGTAGTGATGATGGGTTAATCAAGATAAAATGGAGAATTGGTAAAAATGATTAATATATTCAGATGAAGGAGAAGTGATGATGGGTCTCTATTCTTGAAGCTTAGTAACCCACATGTCCAAAATCTTTAGGTTGATGCACTCAACAATGAACATGTAGATGTCTAAATAGGCAAACAAAGAGCCTAAATTTGATGGCTAGGCAAATACCTAGTGATAGGTTAATTAGGGCTTTGCATCCAATTAGAAGAAAAGATGAAAAAATAGGTGATTACAATGAATATATTAGAGCATTTTGGACTATCTAAAGCACATAATTGGTTATGAAAGCTTAAATCAAAGGTCTTATGAACTAGTAAAAATAAGGGAATGATCAAAAGGTGTTGTGAACATTTTTAGGAGGTTGATTGCATGTCATCCATAGAAATGTGCTACATAATAAGGAAGAGATAATGACCATGATCTTTGGACTCAAACACACATCAGCATTGGCAAGATTAAGTCAGAGTTAGAATAAATTAAATACATCTGTTTATAGAATTTAAAAAATCCATTATTCCAATATTTTTTGGTCATTAGAATTTAATAAGAAATAATGCATATAGAAGTTGCTTTTTTGTCCAAGGGATAAACATAAACATGTGGATTGGAAAAAAGTAGAACAAATACCCAAAAACTTTATCATTGGGATTGATTTGAAATATGGTGTCTCTTCCTATTTAGATTGATGATTAGTCAGTAGAATAAATTGAATACCATAGAGTGCCTATTTTTCATTGGAGATTCGAGTGGATTAGAAATTGAATCTACCTTCATCCTAAAAGCTAATGATTTGGAATTGTGCCATCACTATATTTTTATCATTTCTTGATGTGGTATCATAAAACACTGATCTATAATCAATTATTTCATTTAATGTTTGTATAAAGAGCGTTTAATTTATGGTTTTGCATCATAGCCATGATAGATTAACCATGTCTATAAGATTAACATTGAATTCCATTTTAATGAGTTAACACATTTGAGTAAAAAATGGTTATTGATAGTGAGCTAGGATTTTACCTACCCTTCCTCCTTGTTTTGCCTAATTTACGTACCAAAGATCTTGATTTGAGAAGTAATCTATGAAAAAATTTGATTTTGATGGCTTACAAGTGGATATACAATTATATTATACAACTAATTTAATTGGATTCAAGAACTCATTCTGGATATATTGAGGCTTACATTAGTCATAGTGTGCAAATAGTTCTAGGCTTGTGTAATGGATTTTTTTTAATATAATTCTAGATTTCATGTTCACATAATTTTTCATTCAGCCTTACTCATTGTGGTGTTCCAATTTATACAGTAGCTAGAATTGATACCCAGTAATTTTATTACTACCTACATTGATCTAATTTTTGAGTATTGGAAGACCTATCTCAATCAAGGTATTTTTTCTCTTTTCTACCCCCATCTTTCTCTCTCCTTTTATATTTTTTATGAATAATGTATTACCCACTACATTGTAAATAACCATTTATAGAGGAACCAACAGTGAGAGATTAAAAACCATGGAGAAAACCATATGAACCTTTGGTATAAATAATACCAACTCACCCATGCTATGTTATATAGAATTTATTAGCCCTTAGATCACCATCTAGTCCTAAAAATAAAGGGACACTTTGTCCCATGAATTTTTGACTACTTTTGTTCACTTAGATCAGTTAGTTACTAACTATGTTTTAGTGAATCACTATTTCAGCCTAACACTATGTAGTCTTATTCAATTACACTTTTATTGTGTGCTTCATTAATACATTTATCTAGACATGACACTTACATGCCCCACAATATATATGTTATATACATGCCTTGATTGACATACTCATTAATATGATGACATATTCTCTACATTTTCACATGATGTTATCTTTATACATGACATTATACATTTAATTATTCTTTTGAGATAAGTGACTTACAGGATACATCTCTCATCCCAAAAGGAGGGAATCATGGTGGGATTGTCATACAGACATTACCATCCATGAGCATAAAATATAATCATAGTACATATTCCAGAGATTCATAATGATTCATATATCAGATGGTTTAATTACATGACATATATTGTTACATTGATATAAATTATGGGGGCATGTGTCATTCATATGCACTTACTTTACAAAACTTGAGCATAGATTCATACACACTTAGATACATATGCACACAATTTATAAGTATAAGAATTACAAGTTTCCATGTATAAATACATTTGAGATACATGTTCTCAAATTTAGCATAGAAATAAATATCATTTTATATCAGTTGATACAAATTTAAGGGGCATGATATTGATACATGCACATATACACATTTTTATATTAATGAGTTATGATACAATTTCATGCACACATACACAAAAGCACATATTACATTTTACTATCAATCATTTTTCATGCCACTGAAAACTTATCAGATCTATGATCACGATGGGGGCATGAACTTTATTCATTTTATTTCAACCATGAATTTTATTCTACATTGAGTGAAACTATAAAATCAAACATATGTCTATGATGGGGGCATAAACATTCTTCTTTCCCTTTTGCTCGTGCATTTTTTTACATGGAGTGAATTAAAGAAAAACTACATAATTTAATCTATAAGTCATTTACAATGGTTGATTCATTTTATTTGAGCAAACCTATCATGATGGTTCTATATATACCTACATAGTTATTTGGTTTAGTACATTGAATGTTTCTCCATGCATTGATGAAGTTTGGGACATTTTGTCTTCCCAACCCAAGATCTTGCATAGTTACACAAATTTGGGGCACACTCACCCTAACTCTACATGCGATTTAACAAGAAAGAAAAACTTTATCCAATGATTTGACAAAGAAGCATCATCTATAAAAATTTTGAAAGAGAAACATGGTTTTCACCAAAACATAGGTGTAATCTTACCATTTTTCTTTCAAAATTCAAAAAAATAATTCTATATTAAAATTTCAATTTATGGGCATTGATGACACATGATTGCATGTTTTTTATTTAGTGACTTGCATAATTAGAGATTTATACCAAATATGAAGTGTATTTGATACATTCAACTAAGTTTTATCATTTTACTCTAGAAAATCCATTAATATAATAAAATGGGGGTATTCTTAAATAATAAAATAAGGTCTTCAATACTTGATAATATTATGCTTGACACTTATGTACCTTGTATGAATTGAGTGCATAAACAAGGTGATAATCTATCTTTATCTCACACTTTCATGCTATCTTATGAGTTTGGCCCTTATATTATTATATTACACACCTAAAATAACCTCATTATTTGTTTAAAACCTATTAAATGTTCTTTGTAGACATCGCTTGACTTTTAAGTCAGTCTGCTTGTACACAAGTTGATGACATCAGATTTAGTTATTATACCCAATTGATACTAACCCTATATGTTTGGTATCAAAATAATCAAAAAATGTCTATTTTTCAAAATCAAATATCACCTTAGGTTCAGTCCATTTTCCTAGTGTGTTAGTGGTGTGCGAAATTACCTAATTAGGGTCATATATAAACAAATCAAGGTCTCATTCAAAAGGGGATTGTGAGTTATCTAGAACATATCTATACACTAATTCACTTTGATAAAATATTCCTTATTATTCCCAAGTTATCCCACATTTAAAACCTATCACTAGAATTAGTTACAAGCCAAGGCTGAAGAACATTAAATCCAAGTCAAAGAAAACATTGTCAAGTATCAAATCTAGGTCATTAGATGTATACACATAGTGAAGGAGCACAATTTCACAATCACACTAGGTGGGAGAACTACATGTGGCTTTATTTCCCTCCTTAGAGTATCAAATACATAGGAAACAATCAATAATCAAATAGATGTGATTGGGGTGAGCTCAACCCATTACACTTTCATGTTTTTTTCAAATTTCTATCCCTTACAAGTATACCTAGGGTTTCAAGTCAAAGGAGATAAATTTTAAGAGTTATGAGCATCACCAGAGTTTGGGATCACAAACATAGAGTAAATAGAGACCTACATAAGTGATTTTATGTCATATTTCCTCAATTATACATAGGGAATATTGGCCAATGAAATTCAGAATCGACTTGATATATTGTCCTAATCTAGTAGACCTAACCCTACGTAGATAGATAATTTGTTCTAGAATAAAATGAACCATAATATTTATTTATCATAAATTTCACTTCCTGTATATAGTCATAATCAAATAGTCAACTAAAAAATATAAGTACTCATCTATTTATTGTACTTACTATATTTTTCATAGGCCACTTGTCAAATCATTACAATCATATTTAATATTTTGTTTTCAAATGTCTGATTGAATGTCATATCTTAATATCTAAATTACATTACATTATTCTAGCCTATTAGAGTTAGTCTTAATTGTATTGATCCACATTAGGGTAAAATAATGAGCCATATAACACTAAAAAACTTAATCAAATAAAAACCCATAACCTAGCACAAAAAATGCAAATTTTTCTCCAAAGCCACCCTAAGCATAGGGGAAAGGATCTCATAGTTATTTTTGATCTCATGTTATGTCCTTTTATGGATACATAATATTTACCTCATATTTTTACCACCAAACTTGATCTAGGTTAGTTCTCGAATTGTTATCTCCTTTCTACATCCACCATGCCTACTTTAGCTATAATCATGGTGGCTCTTAGCTTTAGTTCTCCTACCCAAACCACTTATATTAATGTTAATATTGATGTCACTTATATTTTACCCCAAGTCTCACAACATGATACCCAAGATTATACTTCAACCCAACATGCATGTGATGTAACACAAGTGATGTTTCAAGTCATCGATCAAATGGATATAATGTAAAGAACTATGTATCAACAATTCATGTAAATAAAAAAAATAAACTCCTAAAAAATAAATCTAAACCTCAATAGGTATAGTGTGGAATGCCTAATCAAAGTTACCCTAGCCCTCCTTATAGATCATCTTGAGAATATCATATTGTAACCTATTACTCAAAACAAAGTCATCCAACATCTCCAAAAAGAGCCTTTAGGAAATCAAATCAAAAACTTTAAAATTATGGATCCTTTTGTTGCCTTCAACAACATACCCCATTTTCATATTAAAAATAAGGACCCTTTTTTCTTATATGATCTTTTTCTATAAGGTTTTGATGGTCTATCTGATTGACCTCTTATTGATTCATAGTTTACTAAATGTTAAGTTATAAGTGACTAAGCATGCTTATTTATAATGTCTTTACATTTTCTTTAGTTCAGTCTAAGCTTTTATCTATGAATATTAATGTCTAACTTGTAGGTTTATTTTAAGCCTATAAATTATATTTTCCTCTATTCTAAACCATTTTATCAATTGTTATAGACTTTTTCATTTAAATTTTTAGATTTAAGTATTTATTTTATGCGAATGAAAAGTTTTAATTCTAGTATTAATTATCAACTTCTCATATAAAATTTTCTTGGTAGAAACTAAGTTTTTTTGAAAAACTTTACTCAGCCAAATTTCTTGTTTTCTTGTAGGTTTTCAAAATATTTATAGGGCCTCCCAAATTATTCCACATGTCCAAATCTCATCAATGCATAGCTTTGGAGCCAAATATTTTTAAAAAATTAACTAAGTCTTTTTAAACCCCTCAGATCCTAAGAAGATACCACATAACATCCTCTCAGAATCCCTAAAGCTTAGAAGCATTAAATAATTAACTCAAAATATCATAACCTTAGAACCTCAAGGGAATTAAATCATTAAAATTAAATCCAAAGGCTCATGGCCTAAGGCCTTGATAATATGCCATGTGGTACCCTCTCAAAAGCTTAGGAGCTTAAAGTGGTTACACCATTATCCCAATACATAAATAAATCAAGAGGTGAAGAAGAATCCATGTGTCCATGGAAATGATAGAGGTAGCCAATAAGGTAAATCCTAGGGATATTGATGAGCTACCAAGTGGTAAAGTAGGACCCACTGAATCAAAGCCAATATCCTAGCAAAGGAATGGAAGGAGAAGATGAGAAAAATCTATGATAGTGATGATCTCAAAAGATGAAGGAACTAAGATTGATGACCCATCTGACCATCAAAAATACCAAAATATGAAATGGGACTATGCATTCAAGTCAATCACAAAATCAAGTTACAGCTCAGTATAATCATCTAAAAGTGGTATTTGAGTGCTAACAATGCTACTTGAGACTACCTATTCCTCTCTTAGCCCTAGACCTATCCTAAGGTCTATTGTCACACTTATCCATCCTTCATGTGAGTCACAGTCATCCCTAATCATCCCTAAAGAAATCATAAACTCTCATTTCCTAATCATGGCCCTTTGTACATTGTGTTCTATCAACTGGACACTAGCACCATATAGTGCTAGTGTCCCAAAAATGGTGTTAATATCCCAAAAATGGCACTAATGTCCTTTACCTTTCTTTTACTAAATAGATATCTTTTCAAAACTAGAACTTCCTAAATTTGTCCTAGACCCCTTTTATCACCCACATAATCATCATAATAGTCTAAATACATAAATTTTAACCCTATAACTACTAGATGGAAATTAGATGCAAAATACACATTCAAACTCAGAACCAAATTTTCATGATTAAGGTTATCAATCCTTATTTTACCCTACTTTTAAATACTACCATTTATAACAATCCTAAGCTCATATTTCTAGTCTCAATTACATTCAAGGCACTTAAGGCCACTATCATACTAGCTTAATTTACAATTACATGAGCACTTAGGTGGGGATAGCTATATTGAGATTTATCGCTCCTTAAAGTATTAGTATGTAGGAAAATCTCAACATAGCGGGGTGTTGAGGATGTCTAGCCTACCCTACTAATAAACACACTTTTTAGATTATGTAAACCAGATGCCCTAGATATATGGAGGATTAGTGTTTGATTACTAAATTATTCATTATAGGAAAAATGCAATGTTTCAAGAATCATGCATATAGTAATAAACCTCAAAGATTTAAACACAAGTGCATCTAGAAGCTCAGGAGAATCCTGTAGAGAAGACATTATCACTAATATTAGGAAACTACCACCAATATGAAGAAACGACCACCACATTTCCAATAATGTCACTACTATCCAATTATGGAGTTATTATATAGAATGGGTTCTGGCATTAGAATCTACTTTACAATACTCATATCAACTTCCACCTTGGTTTTTAGCACCTAGATCATCTGTCTTAGGTGTTTTTCAACTAAGTTCTTATTTGCACTATTTATTACTATTTTTAGAAAAGTATTGAATTTTGTAACAAACTAGTGGTTATACTTATTACATATTATTTACCTAATTTAGTTTGTTCATCTCTTTAACAAACATAAGATTTATAGTTTTTAATTCCTAAAAGGTTAAAACATTTGGTGAACCTGACTTCAAATATTTCACAAACCCTAACCTTAGATAACCCTAAGTTTATATTTACAACATTTAAAATTCATATCAATACATTTTTTTAATTTATTTGATATAATTATCATAATAATGATAGAAAAAGTGTATCACTTTTTGTTGTAAAGTTTAATACTTTCATTTGCATGTTTATTCCCTTTAATTTAGAATGAACTCAGAAAAGACATAAACACATGTATAGATTAGGCCTTATATCAATTAAAATGCATGTCATGTTTCATTAAATATCTAGAATGTCATTATTTTATCATTTGGAACTCAATTAAGAAAAAAATCCTTACATACATAGAGGATTTAATACCTAAGCTAACAACTAGGTTTCAAGTTTCAATGTCATATTTTATGCATAAGAAAAATATCCTCCTCTGCATCTCCATGTGGGTGACTACTTTATCTCTAACTAGGTACATGCTATAAATAATCCATGACATGAAGTAGCCTATACTAATGTCACTAATCCCCATACTCATCTTATTCACGCCTCTTCCCTATAGGGTGTGTGCCTACATGTTTAATTAGAAGCAACTAGGGTTTATACTTGTGAGACTCTAAGGGATCAAATTATCATTATAAGAAAGCTAATATCAAATTTACAAAATCAAAATAAATTATTAAGTGAATAATTCATATTATTGGCAAATCAAATTACATGTACACAATCTTCATAATATGCTAGCTAGTGTAAACTATGTAATGAATCTATACCTAATAAAGTTGTGCCTTACACTCTTTCAGATCCAAATCATAAATCACAACAAAGTACATCTACATTTATTGATTCAAAAATCATTAAAATATCAAATAAGATTTTAAGTGAGGTACTAAGATAAATTATTAAAGCTAAGTTGATTAGCCTACCCCCTTTAAACTCAGTGAGGAGATCTAGGTATTATTGTGCATATCATAAAATGTATGGGCACCACACCAATTTATGTTTAGCATTGAAAATAAAAATATAATAGATAATGAATACAAATAACTCAAATAGTGACACATCATCCAAATAATATACTATGGTACATCTACAAATTTAAAAAAGGGCAAATTCAAAAATAGTACAAAAATGGTTACCAAAGCATAACTCAACACAATAAAAGTTTCACAAAGCACAATTAGAGAAAGAAACAATACAAGTACAGGAAAATAAAGTAAAAGAGGAAAATATACCTCTCCAAAATGAGGCTCAACTTTCACATTAGTATGGGTTTGGTCAAAAAATATCTACAATAGTTTGATTATCATTGTAAGGGTTTGGGCAAGCAAGACCAAGGCATCACTACTCCTATTCTAGTATTTGATAATATTGGATAGCAAAGTTTAGGATTTATTAAACATCCTAAGGAAGATCACTCAGAGATATATTTTATCAAGGAAAAATATCTAGATACATAGGAAATATTAAAGAAAGAGCAAGAACTTAAGTTGTAAAGTCAAAATCATGTTAAGTCAACAAGCATTCTTAAAAAAGGCTTTCTATCAAAAGGGAATCCATAGCACCATATGTCTACAATAAGAATAATTTAAAAGGGAAAAATCACAATCAATATTCCAAAGCATAATTTAAAAAGGTCTACTCCACAGTTTGAGTTAATTCCCTCTATCATTCTAGGTTATTATGATTATTTTTAATTTCGACGATGAACAATACCTAGATTCATACTACAACACCATTCAACTATAGAATATTAATCATACTACACAAGAGATTACCATTCCTATTTTTGACATAGGCCACAATGATAGAGAGTCTCCCATGAGAATCATCAGTTAGTATTGTTCCTCCCTACTTGTACATATTTTCCTTCTTTTTTCTCTTTGTAGATAGTTTCATTTTTATGTTACTTATACATAGCTTATATCTAGAAAATATTAAAATAATATAATATGGTAAAACCATCAAAAAATTCAAATATTTAATTAAAAAATAGAAAATCCTAGATTGTATGTATTATCATGTTTACATTTTTTATATTTTCCAAATACTACATATGCTAGATATCTTAGTATAGTTAGTTTTATCATATATACATGCTTCACTTGTTCGTATAAAGTGTTTGTAGATTGAATACAAGACTTATCTCCACTACACCAATCTATACTTGTTATTATCTACCTTTAGACCCCCCATTTTGGCCACAACTATTTTCCAACTAGACTTCAAATTGGTTTCTACCACAAAGTGCAAATTAAGCCTATAAATCACTAAATGTTTCATTTTTTCCCACACATAAAATATTATTATCCATAATCATATCGAGGCATTCCTATTTAGGGTATTATCATGTACACAATAATAACCTCTCATGAATTCATCTCCAATCAAGTTACAACCTGTCAAATTGATAGATTGGCCTTTAGACCCATTAAGTGGGGCACTTAAATAATTCCTAAAATATAAAAATACTAAGTAGAATTAATTAACTAAGAAAATTAAATTAAATGCTTAATTTAAATTTTCATGTGAAATTAGTGAATATTCATTTTTTGTAAAAATTAAATTCTAATAAAATTGAGGTCATGATGATGTCATCCTAAAAGTCAAAGAATTGAAAATATCTCTATTAAAACCTTGAATTCAAAAATGGAGAGCCATGATTAATAAATGGGATCTCTATCCCAAATATTAACACAATTAGGGTTAAACTAAATCTAACCTAATTGTACTTGGGTTAGAAAAAAAAACCTATAAATACAAGTTCCAAGGTCCTTTAGTGTTAGAGATCTTAAGGGATTTTTAAATTCTTGTTCATTCCTTAGCAAGTTTCAATTTATTAGAGTAAAATCTTTATTTTTTATCAAATAAAAACCATAGCATGTATGCTCTCCCCTATCCCATTTAGGGAAATTTGGTGACCAAAAGTGCTTGGTTTATTTCCTTTTGGTTTAGTCTTGTTGGAAATAATGTCACATATGCTCTCCCCAAGCTTTAAGTGACCTCTCAAATCTTTCCATTTTTTATTTATTTATTTTCTTGTATTTATCTTGTGGTGAGGAGTTTATCACCTCCTCATAAGTTATTTATAGGTACGTTGACCTAGGGTTTCATCTCACATCATCATACCAACCCTAATATATGGTGGGGCACATAAATTAGAGCACATGATAATAGTACTACTAAGGATGAGTGGATACCTCTCTAATCCTAACAAAAACTTGGGTCAAGTCTTGATAAATATCAAACTCTACTAAGCAATACATGGTTGTAGTCACTATGTAAAAGAATAGACCCTTACAAAGTAAGCTAATAGGTATGAACCTAATTGACATGATTTCACCATTATGTTAGCCACATTTGGGACCATTTCATGAATTCAAAACTTATAAATTTTTAGTCAACCCCACTTACCATGGAATTCCTTACCAAATTTTAAGTGTTCCTCACTCTAAATTAATGCCATGTACCAGTACTTGAGAGATAAAAGGGGGAATATAAACTCTACCTACACCTACTTTTAATTTTTGAATTAATACTTAATTCCTCATAAGCATTGGTATATCAGTGGAAACTTTGATAGAAGCTATGTACACCCATGTTAGTTGTAAGGGATAATATGAGCCATTTGTGTTATATTTTATTTTATTTTATTTACATGTGTGTTTTGAGACTATAAATAGTTTTTTTATTCAATTCAAGTCATAATCATTACTTTTTTCATTATACTTTTACCCAAGAGGTGTTATTATATCCATTTGGTGTTACACTTTTGATTTAGAGTTTTTATCTCAAAATTTTTATGTGTCACTTATTTAAATAGGGAATCATTATGATACGTGTTTCATCTTAAATATTTGCCTTAGATTTTTTAATATAAAACCATTATCATACCTTTGATTGAGTGAGTGTCATTATGTTGCTCATGTTATTCTAAAAATGTTACATTATTTCAAACCGAGTTTAAAATTGTGTGTACCTTTGTTCTAAAATTGGTGTCATCATGTTCTCTATTTGGGTCTAGGATGTTCTCCATTTGACAAATCCAATCCTCTTGAACCAAGTTCATATTGTCTTTCAAAGTTTAGATTTAAAATTGATTAGTATACACCTAAGTCTTGATTAATTTTGGCTCAGATGTTTACCTCTTACCTTTGCATTATATAACTTAGACTAATCCCTTGTTTGATTTAAATCCCCTTTGCCTAGATCTAGGAAGTGGTTTATTTTTGTGTACCTCAAGTCAATTTTTTACCTTAAAATAAGGTCAAAAATCATTTTTTTAAGTTTAAATCAATTGCAGTTAGTTTACATTATAGCCTTACTTATCACTTGGGCTTGAATGCTTTACTCATCACTTTTATTTTTGATTACTTAAAATTAACTTTCCCAATTAGTTTTAGGTGTGTGCCTAGAGTGAATGCATCATACTAAGGTCAAGTTTGTTTTAAAATCCATGTGCCAAGATTAATTCATGTGTTTTGAACTGTTTGCCTTAGAGTTAGATTAATTTCAAAGTTTTCCCCTTATCCTAATTTATTTCAAAATATAGCTTTGTGCATTTTTACCAAAGACCTAGTATTACCTTATATTTTTTAGATTTAGTTCTTGCCTTTTTAAGAATATCTTTGTGCCTTTTTACTAGAGACCTAAAAAATTTCATTTTAGATTAGATTTATTTGAAACACTTTTCCAAGACCAATATTCAAATTTTCCTTTCATTTCACCATTTGTGTGATACGCCTTAGAGTATTGGAGATATTTGAGACCAATTTTTCCATTGATAGATTTGAATAAGATCTTATTCTAGACCAAGTTTATACCATTTGTAGAAGCAGACCAAGTGTTCCATCTAGACCAAGTTTTAAGATGTTTGCAATCATCGACCAAAATGTTTTAATTCTGTTTCAAGAACTTTTAAACCCTTTTCTTTGTGAGATGTTAGTCGTGGTTTTAGATATGTCTTTCCACACATGTAGTGGAACCATGTACAATATATATTTACAAAAGCATAGTCACTAATGATGACCTTATTTAAGAATTATATGGTGTGGCATAGTTTTTAATATGGATCCATATACCCCTTATACAACTCAATATGTGTAAAAGATCCATTAACATAATACCTAGTTATTACACCTCCTTATCCAGGTCAAGAATAAGAATAAACAACTTAATACCTTGTTAGTGTGACATCTATTATTGAACAAGTCCAAAAGTAGCTTTACTATGTTACCATGTCATCAAGTTATGGCCCATACAATTTTGATCATTACTTACTTTAAAAAAGGATGAGGTTTCGGTTAGGTCCATATAGGTAGGATCCAAGTTTCCATAATAATTTCCCCATTAAAATCTACCTAGTCTATTTAGATTGCCTTATAACATAACTTATACAAGACCTATCGAATATGCCTCTACTAGTTACCATCAGGCATTAATGCCAATGTAAAACCAATATTTTAATCTATTTGAAAAGGGAAAGGAACCCATGGTAGACCAATTCTTGTAAATATATCAAACATATCATATTCATCTTAATCTAGTGTATAATTTCAATGTTATGGCCATATCGAATACCCCATTTATAGAGATAACTCCTTCAACAAGAGTGCTAGTTGATTCATTGGTTTATAATAATCTAAATGTGGACCTATTTACCTAAATTACTTTATTATATGACATGTTTAATGTCCCATTCATTAAGGAAGTGATTTTGGCTTCTACTTAAGACCATGTGCCAAATACAGTGGATAACATGTAAGTATCTCCCAATCTAAGCCAAGGTGGGATAAATGCACCAAAAAATGATCCACAACAACAAGTGATTCTTTATAATATCATGACTGGTTTTTAACAATAGGGGAAAGGAATGCCTAGTTCCCAATCATAGCAGGTTATACCCACTCTTCAACTAGTTGCTTCTTTAAGCACACAACAATAGGGGATAAGTAACCAAGTGTTACCTGATATTTTACCCCAATAAGTGGAAAATATTATCCTACCTCAAAAATCAATGACTAATATTTCATGACCATAAACATAGACCAATTTACCACCTCAACAAAGGAAAAACACTACCCCACCATAATAGGTGGCAATAAATATTCTATCTCAATAAGTAGCAATAAATATTCCACCAAAATAGATGAAAACTAATGTACCTCAACAATCAAAAATTTTATATTATCAACAACACATTCCTATTTGTTAATGATAAATTCCAAACACCCAACAAGCATTTAGTTCATAACATGTGTTTGTTCAATAAAGAGGCACTAACATCCAACAAGTACCTATTAGGAAACAACTACTTTTTACCCAACATGTGGCACATATTCAAAGATATGGATTTAGTCAATAACAAGTAACATTTACACCACTAGTTTGACTAATCAACAATAATTTCCTACTCAAACTTAGCAGGCATAGTACCTTCCATAAATCTACATACTTCCATCATAACCCCAATTCCCTCCTACTCAAATCCATCTTCCAAATCCAAACCAAAATATTTACCAACAATGTATGAAGTATTAGTAACTAAATATTAATGCATGGATGCATATTCATGGTCTATCAGTCCATGAAACCAACATTCCATAATACTCCATTCCCCCATTGTACCCTAGTTAAATTAATCCACCTTTGATTGTCCAGCCACAACCAATTGTGCCATCAAGTTTCTTAGCCCAAGAACTACAATAAATAAAGGATGAAATTGCATCCATTCAAATAAGAAATTAGACTAATAAGTTAAAATTGGATGATGTGTGTTCATATCCATTTAACATGGAGTATCTCCAAAATACCATTTATTTTGGGTTATGATCCATTGAAATTTGACAACTACAAGGTAAAGAAGACCTTATAGAGAATTTAATTTTTTTTTTCACTTTCAATCTAATGGCCTTTAGTGACATCTGCATGCTTCTTATTTTCCCTCAAATTGTAGCTAGACAAGCTTTGGAGTGGCTTCTTAAGTTGATAAAGAACTTGATATCTAAGTTTGATGATATTTTGATATGTTTTTACAATATTTCTCCTACAATCTCGAGCATAATATTTTAGTAGTTAATTTTAATCAGGCTAAGGAAAAAGTTAGTGAGAGCTTTATGAGTTACAATGATGGAGAGCATTTTATAGTCACTTTACCTATAGTTTACTAGATAAACAATTAGTTGTTGTGTTTACAAAAATTTACATAGATAAATATCTTATCACTTGGAGCTTTAGTGTGCTCACATATTTAAAGAGATCATTGAGAAAGGAATACAAATTGAAAAGGTCCTTATCAATAAAGGGATTATAAAGTTTTCATCTTCAAACCAAAACCAAAATTAGATCTAAAACTAAAATTTTGGCTCAAGTCAAAGCCTTTGCCTAGTCCAAATGAAAGCATTTGCACCCACTCATGCCAATAATTATGAAAAACCTAAGTCATATAATCACAACAAGAATGTTATCAGTAATAGAGTAACTTGGTTGCATCATGTTTAAATGTTGAAAAAACCATCTACTCAACCTCTCCCATAAATACAACTTATCTAGCAAGTTCATTCTATACCTCAACCCAAGTTAACTCTTTAAATTCTATAGACACCACCTTTACAAACCCCTCCTCCAAGAAGAAGACCTACTCTTATACTCTTTAGTGACCTTGGTGAGACTATTGAAATAGTGATCTACAAAGTAGTCACAACCAATATGATTCATTGGCTAATTCCAAAACACTTTTTTGAAGGAGTACCTGACCTAGATTGGTATAAATAACATGAGTTCTATGAATACCATCAAGCTCATGGATATTTTATGTCATTGTTTGAAGCTGAAGAACCTCATTAAGAATATGTTAAAAAATGGAGAGATCCAATTGCATAATATATCATATACTTCTAATCAAAACCTTGGTATATATCCAAATCTTTTTCCATAACATAATCATACCAATCAACAATATCAAAAACAAAGACCATAGCCACAATAATAACAATAACAAAAATAATGTCAACCATAAAATGGATATAACTAAAGCTAGAATGACCCTAATAACTAGCAGAACTATCATGTAGTTGCACATAACTATAATAAATTTGTAGGCCATATTACATGTGGTCATGTTTCTACCATTACCATCAATACTAAAATGAATACCAATAGACCAAGTCCACTACATAACAATGCCAATTAGACTACCAATGCCAATAATCCTTCCTTGACCTATGATGACAGCCAAGCATAATATAAACCAAGGATTACCATATCAGGTCCTTATGTTGGTAACCTTTCATCACCTCATGACTGTAGCTAAGTGCACTGATAGGTTTCATTATACATTTCATTTAACCAATAAATGGGTTGGTGTCATTTTCTACTTGGGATAGTGTTCAAGAATAATATGTAATGAGATGTTTTATATTTGAATTAATAGTTAATTTTTTGGGGAGTGTTTACTCTATTATTGATGTCTAAATTCTAAGGGAAGCAAACAAGATTCTAATCCTATGTTGCAAAAAAAAGTAAATATAGAAATTTTTACTAACTGAATATCCCTTATTGCATTCCTTGTTAAAAGGATTATTTAGTTCACACCATCAACATCCAGAACTTAAACATATAGCATAATACACTATAGTGTCCTCACTCAATTTCCCTAGTTGGGTAGGACAATGTTGTATTTCAAAATGTGAGAATGATAATTGCCTATTGTCACCTAGACTACTTCTTGACAAATTATGAATATGGACATGAGTTTTTTTACTCAACAAACTTTCATATTAACTTTACTCTTGTAATAATTGAAAGACACACTCTGCATAAAGGAAACTCACTTGCATTAACTTAAACAAAATTTGAATTTAATGAAATCACACTTGCATTAAAAAAACACACTTTGCATTAAAAGGGAAATCACACTTTGCATTGAAATTGAAACCACACTTTGTGTTAAAAGGGAAATCACACTTGTAGTAAAATTAAATATACATGTATCAAAAGAAATACACTTTTAAAATATAAACTAGAAATACCAATTGTCCTAATCTTCAGAGAGAAGTGGGCCCTTGATACTTCCTCAAAATAAGATTAGCTTTAGCTTAGTTTTAGAATAGAATGATGTAATTTATTAATAATTCATTATCAAAAATTCACTTATTCTAAATAGAAGATCTAGGAATCAGATCTCACACTTATAGGAGGCGTTGGAACTAATTCATGTAGCAATAGACTACCTATAACTAACATATATTTAAAGATAAAAAATATAAATATATTTATATTTAGATTATTTTAGACTATTACTATGAATAATAATGTCTAAAAGTACATATTTAAAGAGGAAAATTTTATATATGTAGAGTAGATATATTTGGAGTTGTTATATTAATCTATAGAGTAGAGCTGGGCATCTTCAGACTGTTAGATAGATCTTCAAAACTTCATCATAACATCTTCATATCTACCTACGTGGATCTTCATAGCTTCAATTAAATATATTCAAAGCTACCTAACATATCTTCAAAGATTCAATAGAACATCTTATTATCTTGATGGAGCATCTTCAGAGCTGCTTTTGTAGATCTTCAAAGCTCAACTAAGGATCTTCATAACTCACTATGTTCTATGCCAAGTCTTAAAAAAAAATTTGAAAAAGGTGTTGCCAAAACTATTGATGACTTCTCAAAACAATCTTGCCATAAAGATGTATCTTTGTATACAAAACTATATTCATTTAATCCAAGTTAGACATAAATAACAAGATAGAGAATCAACAATGTATTGCATACAAACAAAAGACAATTGCACTCATTTTCTACTTATATGATACCCTAACTATAAAATTTAATTTAATATATAATCAAGAGGAAACATTTATGGATAGTTTATATGAGATATAATGAGCTATATAAAATTCTCATCATTTTTCCCCTACACTTTACCTTTTGTAAGTCCTCTTGCAAACTAGGGGAGAACTTTTCTTTAATCTAGGAGTCCTAATCCCAAATGTTGGCTGAGATCATAAATTTTAAAATGATGTGCCTAATCACAATGATTTCTAGGTAGAAACCCCAAATCTCTTATCACAGTGTGTAATCATGCTTGAAATTCTACTTCTGATTGATTATACCAATTTTGCCAAGGAAACATGGAATAAAGAAAAATAGGTTGCCTAAATCTCATTTCAATCCAAACATCTAACCCTTCTTCTTCTAGGAGCTAAGTGATAATCTAATCAAGTTCCCTATCTCTCTAGAGACTCCAACTGATGGTAGTGGGAGTCATGACTTTCCTACATTTCAAGGTAATAGGCAAAGTCTCCCATCTAGTCATACTTATTGTGATAGAGATAGAGGAATGTTAGCTGACAAATGCTTGGAAGGCTACTTCATTTTCTCTTAACAACTCATGATACTTGTCTTTCATGAACATGTGATATAAAAGGCTATAAAGTAGCAAGAAGTTTATGATCTTCTATAAATTGGGGTCTTATGCATAAGCCTATAATATTCTGCAATTCCAAGAAATGATTATATGTTTGCTTCTAATCTATTTGATTTACATAGTGGAAAGGAAAGCACTTAATTGTGTTTCTTCCAAAAATAAATTAACCAAAAATATATAATGGTGTCCCAATAACATGTTACAAAGATAAAACTCATAAATTTGATCGTCTTTCTATATTGTTTTTAAGAAAGATATCTATGAACATGTGTTCATCTTCAATGATATGGGGGAAATCAACTAAAATCAATTGCATTTTCCACTTATAAAATTATTCATGAAGAAATAAAAAATAAATATAAGAAGGTTTTATACAAGATAATAATTTCTCAGTAATTTCACAAATAGTTTGAATAGTAGTCTAAGCTTGCTACAACTATTATTGAGACTCTAATTTGAATTTGGCATTCTCTACTTCTAACTTCCGAAACTTGTTCTAAACTTTTTTCAAAATTGCAATAATCTCGTTAAGGGGTAGAGGAAAAGGAGAAATAGCTTTTTTAGTTTCTTTAGTCTGTACATCTATCTCCCTTATTTTCTTTTGCATAACTTATATGGTATCTTGCAACTTAGCATTTTGATTTGTTATCTACTATATGTGAGTGTTTTATTGACCAAGCAGTGCATCATTACTAGTAATAGAGTGTTGTATAATATCAATATAAGCATCCTTAATTGCAAGATAATTTTGTAAAGTGCTAAGTTCATGAGATTGTGAGAACAATTGATTATGAATTCTAGTTTGTTTAGCATTAAATCCTATGATAATCAATTTTTATACTTGAATCTAGGCAATAGAATCTTCACATTGCTTTTTTAAACTATAAATAGTTTGGTCCTTACCTTGCAAGGTCAATCTAATAAAATCCATCTCTACTTATTATTTTTGAATAGTTTCTTCATGTCACGACAAGGTCATGGCATGCTTCAAATCTTTATCTTTATGAACATGCTAAGGAGAAAATGAAGCTTATTCCATGAGTGAAGATTTACCCTTGTCAACTCTGGAAGTTAAGGGTATTTATTATTTAGGTGAAATATCTTGTGCAAGGGTTTTTGTTTCTTCAACTATCTGCTCAACATATATAACTTATATGGGAGAAGTAAAGCTTAAACTACCCAAAATTTCAATTGATTGTACCTCACCTTATTCTTCTTCTTATAGAATCAATTGATGACTTCATCAAGGTTTGATAGACAGGATAGGTTTTTTATTTAAAACCCTTATTATCCTTTTTGATCTCGTTTATAACATCTTTGGAGTCATAGATGTCAAATATGGACCTTCCTCTATTATTTCTATCACAAGAGGAGATACAGGATGTTTCAATTTCTTACCAAGAATTTTGAGTAAATTTTGAAGAAATGAAGACCAAGATTTCTCACCTTGTGGTTTCTTTAAGAAATGGTGTTGATAGATGAGATTAATTAAACTATGATGTTTAATCAACCCAGTGCCCCTTTTCAATTTTTGAGCTACATGATGGATATAATGGTGAAGATAAGAAGGTAGGTTTACCTAGCACTCAGGTTTGGTAGCTCATTTCTTTATATGAATAAGTAGTATAGGTAAAGTCACTAAGAGGGGGGTGAATCAATGATGCAAGAAATTCAAATCCAATTCCAAAACTTCAAACTCTCAAGCACTCAATCGTAAGCATTCATAAAGCAAATAAACCATTCATAAAGAAAGCTATGTAAGATCAATGGAAAATAACACATGAATTATGTGGGAAACCATCATGGGAGATAAAAACCATTCTTAATACTAGAAAAACATGGACTATAATCCTATAATAAATCACAAACAAGATACCTTTAGTGAATTACCTACCCCTAATCATGTACAAGCACTAACTTTAACTAGATGTGAGTACCAACACAACACCTCTGATATCAATAACTCTAGAACTTTGATTGCCTTTCAATCTAATGGAGAAACAATTTGTAACACCTCTCTTCAATAATTCACACTCTCTCAAGCCTTCACACATAAGAAATGCATCCAAAACACCTATTTGAATCACTTTATACTTTTTCACTCATCTTTAATATTCAACCCTACAAGAATCACTATTATAACATCAAAAACATGACCTATAGATCATGCATACTTTATGTACCTAAAATTTCTCACCTCATTAACATTACTAATATTCTTATTAGTAGAAACTAATTACACTAATCCAATTTTATTTTAATTCTCACTAATTTATCCCCCTTTCCTAACCATTTATCTAATATCCCCCTTCTATTATCTTACATTAACTAACCTTATCCCATCCCACCCCTTCACTAATTATTCTTAATCCCTACTATCCTAATCTAATCCTAGTTATCCATTATATGGGAATTTTAAATTCCCATAACCCTACCTAAACACTTATTAGCCTACTCCCTAGGCTTTCTTACACCCCTAGTCCCTAATCCTCACATAATCCCTATCTAAGCCCACCTAATCCTCCATTATCAATAAACTAATGGAAAAGTATCTATAATTGGAGAAGCTCCTCCAAGTCTCTAAAATTCTCTAAACTAGAGACTTATAAATAATTTTAAATTCTATAAAATCTCCCTCTGTTATCCTATAAAAAGCCACGTTTGGGAAATAGAAAAATAATTAGACTTTCCATAACATCATCATGTTAATATTATCCTCATTAAAAATCATTCTCATACCCAATCCATGTAAAATTAGCCATTGAATCAATCATCCAACATCAAACAATCATATCATCGCATTACAAGAAATCTAAGTCTATATGCAATCAATAATCCATTTGAATATCCTAGAAGGAAGTGAGATGAAACAAGTAATTTGATAAGGTTAATATCATTTTAATTGTTTTCACAAATCTTTCATAATAGGTAGTTTATGTTTTGATTTTTAATTAGCTTGTTTAATCTATAGTGTGCTCAAAATATTGCTACATTTTGGTGACCACAATGGGATTGACTTCTCCCAATTAATCAATTTTGCTTGTTAGACATGTTTTTACAATCTTATAGGGTCTTAATACCAAATACAATTAATTTGGGATCCCACAAGAAAAAATCTAATCATTGAATCTTATAGTCACATTTTGGATCTAACAGTATTATGATATACTAGTAAAAACTAGTTTTATTAACTTTTATTAAATATGGTATTCATTGGTTTATTAACTTTTATTAACCAATTTGAAATTTATTCAAGATATGTGCTTGAAATATTATTGATCCATGTGCTTGAAAGGGGGGATTTGAGTGTGTTGTGTATAGGGTGAGATAAGAGAAAATGATGTAGAATCCCACTAACAAACCCTAGGCCATAAAATCTTGGTCACCTTTGTAATATTTTTGGTAGATTTATAGAGCATTCATTATCAGGGCATCCTTGGGTATTAATGTCTAAATATTTTATGTTTTTCTATATGTATATATGATTTTATCTATGTAATAAAAGTTAGTTATGGCATTTACTAGGGATTTATCGAGCAAAAAAACTTTAGGACATTAAAACTTGATTGTCTCCTTAATATTTTTGTGAATTTATAACCATTTTAATTTTTAATAGGGAACTCACTATCAAACATATATATATCAAATCCTTCTATTTTGTTTGTCAATTTGTATATGTGATTTTATAGAGTAGAGGTGAGACAAAAAATGGTAGCCATAACATTATACTTGGAACTTACCAATCACAAAACCCTAGTCTCCAATAATCATTACATCAATGGTCACTACATCCTCACCCTCACATATATAAAATTGGTAATATCTTTGTGTTTTTAAAATAATATATTATTTTTCTCATATCTATGGTTTTTATCAGGATTTTTGTCTCTATATAAATCATTGTGTAGTCTTATAAGGTCCACAGGGAGTGAGACATGGTTGGAAGGAATATTCACAGATCAAATTTTTCTATCACTGAAAAAGATACCTATCACATCATATCCTAAAACATAGTTATGCCCTATAGGATTATGGTATTAACAATGGTTTTGACATTTTTTGAATATATTTGTTTGAGATGTTATCCCCATAAGTACAAGGGAGATCCTAGAATCAAATCTAACATGTTTTGATCATGATTTTTGTCTCAAATTTTTATTACAAAATTTTCTCAAATATATTTGGCTCTTAATTAATATGTACATGCATCATTTTAGGCACTTAGATAATCTATTATAATTTGTATAGGTAACTATCTCAATAAAATATCCTAATTTTCAAAATTTTCAAATTTATGACAAAAACGTAACTGATGATCCACCTCTATTAGAGATTTTGATCTATGCAAGAATGACTTTTTAGTCTAAGTCTTGGTTTTGTAAGAAGGTCATTTCAATTTTAATTTTGTCTATAGGTTAACCTTGGCATCTAATCAAGTCAAATTAGGAAATAATTTGATATAAAACATCTTTCTTTTCCTTGGGATAATGAGAATCTGAGGTAATTTTTAATAAAAATTAAATTACTCATTTGTAAAAAATTTATATATAACATAATAAGTCTTTAATCTACTTAATCACCTATCAGTAAGTTTCCTTAAAACTTTTATATAGGCCCATGTCTATGTCAAATATTTAAATAATTATTTTTTTCATTTATCGACAATATTGCAACTCTCGATCTATTTGAAGTAGTAATTTTGTCACCCCAGTTGTAGTATTGTAGTTTTAATTACAATTTTGCAATTTTGGCATATTGATTGTTATATATGTTTTTTGCTTAATCTTTAATCTTACCAAGCAAATTTACAGATAAAATTATCTATATAAAGATAACTTCTACTAACCTTGGTCATTTTGGTAAAGGATCTAACTGTCCATTTTGAAAAATTGATGTCATAAATCACTTGTAAATAAGACATTTTATAATCTATCATTTACATGGATATTTTTTTGGTTACAAATCACTTTTTGAATTTTTAACATCTCTATCAATATCACAACTATCAATTTACTTAAAGTAACAAGTTTTCCAATTATAGTATTGTGATTTAGAATAAAAATTGCAACTATTGAATTATAGTGAATAATGATATTGTCTATTTTAGTCATGATATTGTATAACTAACCACATTTTTTCAAGTAACCATCATTGTCATATAACCATTTACCAAATATACACTCATGTTTAGTGATTTTGACCGCCACTTACAACTTTGTCTATTATAGTTACAATTTTGTTTTATATTGACTATGTATTCATGGTTTTACAGGTAATCAATGGTTTCCTTGAAACTACTAACCTTTGCCTTGTAGGACCCATCTCTTGGAGTTCCATAATAAAACCACTAACCCATGGGATTGTAGGTCATTGGTCAAAGAATCCATTTCACACTTTAAAAATCCATTTTTGATTATTTATTTTGTCTTATATATATTGTCTTGTTGTAAAAAGTCATTCCTTGTATGTACTTGTGAGAATTTGTTAACTTGTAAATAATTATTGTATTGTGTCCCTCACACATAGGTAATTAGTTGGTTAATTAATCATATTGTGTTTTTATTGTTTATTATCCACCTTGTTAGGATAGCATATGATGTGTAATTGATCCCCATGCATGGGCTTAGTATATATGGGTTAGTATCATGCATTTCATCTTCATGCATTGACCAAACTCCATGTTTAGTTAGAGTATAAAAAACAAGTACAACTATCATTATCCTAATAGTTGACCCAATATAGGTCATCCATGAGGGGTAAGAATTAACTCTCTGAACCAAGAATTAGATATCACCCTATATGGACTTGATCCCCATCGTAACTATTTCAGTGAATTTTAGCTAATATTTTGAGAAAGGAAGAAGAAGAAACTAAATATGAGTATGGTTGAAAAACCTATTAGTTTGTACATGCATTAAATTAGATGATTGTGAAGAGTTCTTATTTGTCTTAGGAGGATGATCTATATATAAAACAACACTAAAGAAAATTGTTGGTTAGATAGATATCTAAGTGGATTTCCTAGTGCTAGTTAGATCCTAGAAGCAAGTGCTTCTTCAAGGGCTATCAATCTACATGTTTTAAATAATTAAATTTGGAAAATAGAAGATAAATTACTTTCATTAATAATTAAAAGCTATTGAAATTGAATACAATAAATGCTTGATAAATAAATAGACTACAATCACTAATATAGTAATAAACAAATCAATGCTAGTGATAAATGGGTTAAGTGTGTTTCAAAAAATCAGACAGAGGTATATGAACAAGTAGAGACCTAGAAAATTATATTTGGTTGAGGGTAGGTAGGTAGAAATAGCTTACTATAATTTCTTACCATAGTGACCATCAGTAGTTGGTATGATCATCAATGATTAAGGTGACCATTGACAGTCAAGGTGATTGTCAACAATTGGATAGACCATCAGTGGTTGAGGAAATCATTGGTAGTTATTGTGTGTAGGTCTATATTAGTAACTATCTAGTTGATGAGATTACAAAGTTGGATTCTGAGAGATGGGTTAGTGATAGGTTAATTACAAAATATAAATAAAATACATAAATATCATAAAATAAGTACTTATCCTACTAGAGGTTGATTTATAAATTGGTTGAGGTGGATGGATTGTTGGTGGATTTTGGTATGATTTTAATAGAGTAACAATACTTAACACTTTGATAGAGTAATCATGGAAAGTTTTCTCTCTAACATGATGGTTATATCATAGGATCATTGATGATGATTGACCTATAATAAAAGAAACTTTGGGTGCACAGGCTCTTGATAATTATTATAGATAATTTCACTTCCCTGCTCATCTCTTTGTATAGGCATAGGAAAGAGGTGCAACAAGATGTTAACTGGCTCTTCTAATTTTAACTCATGCATACAATGCCTTGCATGTGGATTTAGACATGTTATTTTTATAAAATCAAGGTGGATGTTTGCATGTTATTGGTTAAAGAGGATCACCTTGACCATTGATGGTCAAGGTGACCATTGGTGGTAATCCTAATCATCGATGATTAATGGCCAAGGAAAAGAGTGGATAAAAAGGTAGGTTAATTTAGTTGGTTAAACTAACCATGGTTATGCTTGATTAGGGGTGAAACAGTCAAATTGTTCCAAAGGGGGTCCAAAAAAATTTTGACATTTGGAATCATGGTGTGTGGATTTTTAGTGTCTACATTTTGCCCCTTTTTATTATGTAGCTTTGAATCAACAAGTTGCAAATCAAAAATGAATTGCTTGTCAAAGGTCTGGCTACCTTGAGTATGGGAGGAGTTGTTTCCCCTCAAACTAGGAGGTGATGACATGAAATATAATTGAGTGTGAGTTTTATAAAGTGGAGGGTAATTGTGATAGGTGAGTATCATGAAAGTGGGTGATAAGTTGGGCACTGAAGCATAAATAGGCACACAAAGTGTGATAAAAAGTGTAATAGCCAATATCATGCATTGATAAGGTTACCATAATTGGTAAAATTAAAGGTAAGTGCTAAAAGGACAAGTGACAAGTGGACTACATTTTAGACACTAAAAAATTGTGCACTTACATTTTTTGATGGTTAAATGCCTCAGGACCCCCTAAACCTTCTTAAACCTTGACCAACCCCTCTTAACCTAGCCAAATCACTATTTAAAAGAACTAATTGAAAGTACTATTCAAAATTACTATTCACTATCACTATTCACAATGGAACCCACCATCACTATTCATGATGACATGGCAAGTGACATGACATGTGACATGGCAAATGACATGGAAGGTGATATGGTAAGTGACATAGCTTGGAAGTGAGGTGGCTTTAAGTGGGACATCATACCCCACCTAGGACCCTCCTAAAAGGTATCTAATGACATCATTAAGAACCAAAGGCCCCCTCCTTTTAAGTATAGCATATTTTTCCCTATGATATTATCATTCAACATGTGTTTTTGTCTTCATGCATGGATAATGGTGCCAAAATTCATGGGGCACTTAGCCAAAAGATAGAATTGAGTGGTAGAAAGTATTTTTGACCTATATGAGCCCACATTTATGATTCCCACTCTATTATTAACTCTTTATCAAGTTGGAAGACAAACTGACCAAGTAGGAAACCTAATAGCTAAGTGGTAATTTCACCCCCTTGTCTTTCATGACCACTTATGAGCCCACTTGGAAAATGGCACCACATTTCATGGGACACTTATCCAAAAGATAGAAGTGAGTGGTGGAAAGTATTCTGGACCCATATGATCCCATGTGCATGATTCCCACTCCATTTTGGACTTTTTAGCAAGTTGGGAGATAAACCAACCAAATAAGAAACATATTAGCTAAGTGGAAATCTCACCCCTTATCTTTCATGGCCACTTATGAGCCCACTTGGAAAGTGGCACCACATTTTACCATTCCATTCCTTTGACATGTTTCTTGACATCAAATTCTATAAAGATGGTCCTCCCCATTCACCCATGGTTAATTTGGTTCTTAGTTAAAAGCATTCTTGTTGTAGGTTTTCTACTTTGGAAGGAGGCCACTCGTCTTGGAGGAGAAAAGTTCAAATCAACGTAACTCTACCGAAATTGCTTCAACAACATCAATATCAACACTCTTCTTCTATCTTTAAAGGTAACTTTTGTTTTGCTTATTGCATTTCAATTTCTTATCTCCCTTGGCCTTCTTATTTTCCCTTCATGCCCTTTCCTCTTTACCCCTAACCTCTTCTTTCTCTTTATTCCATTTACCCCTTTACCATTAATTAATTTACCCTTAACCTCTTATTTCTTTCTTACCCCTTTCACCCATTTACCCCTTTACCATTTGTCCCTTTATCCTTTTGCCTTATTTCTTTCTTACACCTTCACCATTTATCCCTTTTTCCTTTTTCCTTCTTTCTTTCTTACCCCTTTCACCCATTTACCTCTTCACCATTTATCCCTTTAGCATCTTTACCCTTTACCTTCTTTTTATTATCTTAAACCATAACCATAGCCTTGCCTCCTTTACCACACATTTATTTAACATGTTAGCATTTATCTTAATTTTAATCTTGTTAAACTAATAGCATTTCCTTAAAATTATTTATCTCTTTAGAGTAGTACTTTCATGTTATGTTACTTTCTTTATTGCTCTATTTTACTTCTTAGCAAAGCATTAAATCATGCTTGTATTAAATTTCATCAATCTTATGTGAATCAATACAAGTAATTTATCCTTTTAGCATTTTATTTAAAGTAGTTAGTTATTTATATCTATTAATTTTATTTTATGCTACCTTTCATTTATTTTATCAAATTTAACTTGTTTTAAAGCAAGTGGGTTGACAGCCTCCTAAAAAGCTTTCACTTATAGAATCTAGCTCACGCTAGGCAATCCACCTATATACTTGTCTAAAAAACAAGTATGTTTAAGAGTGTTTTCTTACCTACAGGTATTCTTCCCTAGCCAAAAAATATTTCTCACAAATTTTGAACTTCAACAAGCACATAAAAACTAGGTATTCTTATATAAACCCCTTTACTAGTTTCTTTCTTTTCACACTAAGGAAAAAAGCAAAAATTAGATAGAAACGCTTTTGGCATGCCTAGTGGGACCCTTGATTTTTCTTGGGTTCATATATGTTCTAGGACATTCATAATTGCATTAGTGAAATTCATTTAGTTACATTCTTAGGAAATTAAACTTTCTTTCTTTCTTTCTTTACAAAACATAATTTTTAGTTGTATTTTTTTATAAAATTTTAAATTTTACTTTCCTTACAGTTCTAAAGAAATCAAAAACTAAAAAAAAAATATCATTCATCCTAGGATTATGATTGCATTTTCATGTTGCATTTAAGTACATTTTAATTATTCTTGTGTTCATTGAAAAGAAATCAAAATTTTCCTTTTTGTTAAAATTAACTACATACATTGTTTGCTTGTTTTAGTTCACCTAAAATAATTAAGCAAAGAAAATTAATCATATAACCACAAATGTTACACAAACCAAACCACTTGCATAATCAACACATCAAACATACTTGAGATAAGGAACGACTAGGATTTCATCACCTAGTGGATCACCTTCCCCTTTCTGGGTTATCTTGCTTGGATTTAATCACCAAGGGGATAACCAACTCAGTTATCTGGCTAAGTATAATCTTTGGTAATTAGTATATTTACTAAGCACCCATACTGGCTATAGGATTTTGATGTGAGGAGAGCCATCTCTAAGTACTAAGCCACGTACTTGATCTAATACAAACTTATTTCTTAGCACCTAAACGTAACCTGAAACTAAATATATATTATTTTCTAGAACCTATTCAAGCTAATTTCCCCTTCACACTTTTCTAAGTCATAAGCTAAAATAGAGATTAAAATGAATCCTAGGACCTAATGCACTCTTAGTAAATGCATTGTTTGCCTTGAATTTCTTTGATTAATCTTTGTTTTGAGGTGTGAGAACATATCATTCCTTTCCTATTTTCTCGTATGGTTCTTACTCACCAACAATGAAGGGACCTTGAGGAACAAAAATCACTATCAAATCAACCAAAATCTTCCACCTCTACATCCATAAAACATGTTTCTTAACCTATGGAATCCCCTTACTCTCTGAGAAGTCCTATTTGGGTAGTCCTAGGAGATGCAGATTTTGATGCTTTCCTAAACAATAATCATGGAGCCTGACAACCTTACCTTAGAACTACATTTTACCAAATCCCAATTTTGACCCCACCTATAGATCTACCTTATGGCATGCCTCTCCACCTCATGGGTAATACCTCCACTACCACAAGTACTACTCAACCTTTAGTTACCCAAGCCTTATCATTGACCAACAACCCCCTTGAGGCTACCATTCAAAATTAGCCAACCCAGACTACCACTGCCCTTATACCTCCTTCCAATCACTCTTCTACAATAAAAGTGACTACCTCTAGCACTACCCATCTCCCTCTAGTTACCTCTAATCCATAAAACACTACTTTTCTTCAAAGCCTTGTGGTATCCATACCCTCCATGTTACCACCAATTAGTACAAAGGTCACCACCCTTCCATCAGCCACTAACCCAACTACCACTTTTACCCAACAAGCAACCTTTAATTATCTCCATAACCCACAAGGGAATATGCTATCTACCTAACCACCCATCTCTACCTAACCATTGACATCCATATACCAATATGTATTTTCTACCCAACCATTGGCTTCCACATACCAATATGTGGTAACCTCTCAACCTTTTATCCATTATCAACATGTTTGTCAACCACCACTGCAATATGCATCTTACAACCTCCTATGTGTTCAAACCTAAGAAAAATGCATGAAGATGATCATGGACAATATGAAATCCTTAGATTCATCCATCTTAGGTTCTCACAATATCTTATCCTATGACCAAATTTGTAGTGAGCCCATCCACCCATCCATACCCATTAAGCCATATCCTCCCTAATGGGAACTTCTTAAGTTCTGTAGATTTTAAAGCAAGGAGGATCCCCAAAAACAACTTAGGTCATTTAGGCATGATTTTAATCTCATCACATATGATGATTCCCTTCTTCTCTATACTTTTTTGATGTCTCTAGCTAGCTCGGCCTTATATTGGTATAGTGCCTTACCCAAACATTCTATCTTCTCCTTCACCCAACTCACCTAAAACTTCTTAGATCACTTTTTGATCAATATATCTAAGAAAGTTTGTATCACCAACCTCTACTCCATCTAAAAATTTGAGGATGAATCTATTGCCAATTTTGTGGCTCATTGAAGAAGCCTAATTAACCAACTTTCATCTTCCTTGCCTCAACTTGAACTTATAGGGCTCTTTACTTGGGCATGTACAAAACACATCTCATCCACATTATGTGTCCAAAGCTTCTGGAACTTTGATGAATATTTTACCATGGCTTGTAAGTTAGATAACTAAACCATTGATAAAGGAAAGCTTAAAATAAAAAACAAGAACTCAACCTATAAAACCAATAAGGATTCTTCCTCCAAGTTAAGCAACCAGCCCAAACCAACACTAAAAACAAAGGAACCACAAATGCTATTTTCCTCAAAGTTGCACCTCCACCATTTACCAACCAATAAAACTTGAGGAACCAAACATCCAACTCCCCTAATTCTTTAAACCAAAACCCAAAAAACCAAACTTGGAGCAACTAGAAGGAATTAACTCCACTTGGGGAACCCTATGCTTCTATTTTGGAAAAGTTATTAAAAGCTAATTATTGACGCTTAAATTTTCACCCTTGAGGATAGTCTTATCTCTCCTCATCCAAGCGAAAAAATTAAATCATCTTTCTTGTTGTGGGTGATAATTTTGTTGAGATAAATCTCTAGATTAGGGGTTAGCTCCCCTTGACGCACCGTTAAATCTTGTATTCCTATTATTAACAACTTGAGGGGATGAAAAGGGTTAAAATAACAAGAATTTAACTTTTTATATTGGGGGTGATGCACCAAAATCTTTTCTCTACTCATACCTTGAACATAGACTTGAAACAAGGACAAGTTATATATACACTTCACTCAATATCAACTCTCTCTCACACATCAATGTTTCAACATGGGGTGTAGGAGATGGCATAGATTTAGGAGGACTTAAGAAATAGGAATTCCAAGACACTCTATTGAATTAGATATTCATTGTATCTACAATATCTTCATTCACTTCTTGTTGACATGTGAGAAGAAAATCATAGTACACTAAGTACTAATGGAATTAACATGTGCAGGTAAATAAAAATTACACTTGCACAAGACTAATACTAAGCATGTACACTTAATGCATTCTTTGAGTGAGGTAAAACACTTGTCTTTAATGATTCAATGTAAAATTTTGGTAGGGATTCACCATACTAGTAGAGAGATCCAAAAAATGGCTAAGAGAATGAATATATATAGCCTTTGAGAGAGAGATCGAGCCAAGGGAGTTCAATGGTCACTTGGACATGTGTCACCCCAAGAAAAAAAATAGTTACATTACATTTTATATGATGTTTTTTTCATGGTTACATCAATAGAATCAAGATATTCCAAATTTCATTTTGCTATAGATGAGTTCATTTGTTGGAATTATGTTTCAATACTAGTTGCTTTTTATTGAATCATCAAGCTATGTAACGGTATAATAACTTCATCCATTGACCTACCTATTTATGCCTACTATGCAATAGACACTCAAGATCTTTCCATTTGTCACCTTTATCTTTGCCTTCTGGTTATAATTGAGCCTTTCTTTTAAACTCCAATGGCTAGTTTTTATAGTCTGAAATTGACATGTTGTGGGTCGTCACTCCCTAGGGATTTTTTTGAACATATTTTTTAGACCTTTTCTTTGGAAAAAATGTCCATGGCTATTTTTTTTGTTTATTTCCTAGGACTTTTTTTAGGTCTTTTCTTTCAAGCTCATTTCTTGTTCATTTCCTTTGGACAAAAACTCCAAGGGAATTTTTTCTATTTATTTCCTTTAACCAAAAACTCTGAAAGAATTATTTTAGGGTTTCTCTTTAGTCACTTCTCATATTTTCCTATGGATTTTTTATTGGTCCCTTAAAATAATTTTAAATGGTCCTTCACAATTTTGGAAATGTCTCTCAGGATAAATGAAATGATCCTTTGAAAATGCAAGTTCCCCTTCAGACAAATGAAAGTGATCACTTTCCAAAGAAAATACCCCTCGAGAAAGTTTCAAATGATCCTTTAGAAAAACTAAAGTGGATCTTATTCCAACAAAAGATACCTTTTAAAAAAATGAAAGTGCCCTTTAAAAAAAATACAAACATACCCTTTAGAAAAATTGTAAGGGTCCCTTTTGGCTTGAAGATATCTTTCGAAGAAATTGTCACCTACCCTTAAAAAAAGTTCAAGTGCCTTTCATAAAAAAATTTATGGACCTTTAGAAAAGTTGTTTCAAATAAAATGTTTGAAACAATTCTTTCCTTTGGATTTTTTTAAAAGATATCTTCGGAAAGGCAAGTGTCCTTCAAAGAAATTATAAGTAATTTTTTAGAAGAAATACAAGTATCCACTTTCCAAATAAAATGCCCTTCAAGAAGTCGCAAAGTACCTTTCACGAAAGTGAACATAACCTTTAAAAATGTTGTCTCAACAATTTTATCTAAGGAATTAGACTTTGTCTTCAAAAATCTCCCTCAGACAATTTGTGTGAAAGAATTCCACTGAATGAAAAGTCCAAAAGAAATACACTTAAGAAAAAATCCTTGAACAAAATGTTTGAAAGAATTCAGAAAAGGCTTAGAAAAAAACCTAAAAGAATTCATTGCAAAGGACTTAGCCAAAAGACTAAATAACAAAGATTTCAAAAGGAAAACACTTGGGTTTTTTATATGTAAAAGACTTCATCTTTGTATAAGAACACTTATTTTGAATGAAACCTACATATTATACTTGGACAAAGGTATAGACTCAGACATTTTTTGCAAAAAGGGGATGCCCAATTTTGGCCTAAGAGGCCAAATTTGGTCAACAAATTGTTGACTTGTGGAGGTAGTTTTTATACTATACTAACCAGACTAGTAGCCTAAATAGTCCATTAGGCATGAAGTCAATCAAGGACTAAAATAAACCAAAAACCTTGACCATGATTCAAAACTTGATCAACAAAACAACCATTGACTACCTCCAACACACAAAGGAAAGAGACACACAACAAAGACCAAATCAAACATACATGTGCTACTAAACACTTAGGGAAATACAAGACACAATAGAAAGAAAACTAATTATGTACAACTAACCAAATATTCTCTTCCCCCTCCTAGATTAAATCGAAAACTTCTTAGGTCTCTTCCATGGCAAGAAACCTCATGATACTAGACAAGTGGTTAGTTAGAGTAGGAGCTTGGTGACTCATCCTTCTTAATTGACACCTTGATTGGCATGTATCCAAGTGGATTAGGTTCAAATATGTCTCTAACATACATGTACTCATATTTGCCTTTGACACATGTCTCATATTGGTCCTTCATGTTAGTATAGTCCATTAATGGATCAATGGCTACAATCTCATCATCATAGGGTTCATTTGGCTCATGGTCCTCTTGGTATGTATCATGGACTAAATCATTATTTTTTATATCTTTGAGAATATTATCAAATTGATATCTTTCTTCATCATGGATCTCTTGAAGAAGGGTGGTTGGTATAATGTTTGAGCTAAGATAAAAAAAATTCTAGCTCATTCTAGACATCGTCATTTTCTTGCTCAAAAACTCCTTCTTCAAAGCCCCTATCAAAACAATCAGACCTCTCTCCTTATTTCTCAAAAAAAGAAGTATCTAGATGCTCAACAACATATTCTTGAACCTCATTTAACTTAGGTCCCATGGATTGGTCATTATTTTCATCAAAGCAACAAGAAGGTTCATCAAATAAATGGAAAGAGAGCTCACCATGATTACATTCTCCATCCAACATTGACAAGTGAAGTTTATCAATCTCATTTCCATATTGCTAGAACATTTTCATGTATGTGTGACCTATATATTCTCCTTAAATCATTCCACTTTCAAGAGTCACCTCTTTAACCTTAGTCTCATGGAAATCTTTTAGAACTGACACCTCTTGAGATATGATTTGGCTATATTGTTCATCTTTGGTAATGACTTTCACCTCATGTTCATGATGATGATCATGAAGAGTACTTATGATGATTTCATTCATTCTCACTAATGATATTCTCTTGATCAGCCAAGAATTACATTTTCTATTGCTCACTTGACTCCCTTAAAATAGGTTCCTCTTTATGATGGAATGAAGTGAAGGGTGAATGGATAGGTTCATGAGTCTAAAATGTAGGAGTTAGAGTATGGAAGGTAATAGAAGGTGAAGGCAGTGACAATGGAGTATGGGATGAAGGAGAAGACTTAGGAATGGACTTTTAAAAGAGGCAAGCAGTAGTGAGCTCAAAATTAGATTGGGAGTGAGAAGTGGGGTTTTCTTTGAGAAACTCATGAAGAAGAGGAGGTAAACCTTGGATTAAAATAAATTGATTCTCTTCTTTGCACTTGATCAATACTTCATCCACATCAGATATAGCTTGATAACTCTCTTGAATGGGTGTAGATGGGGTGTGTTTAGATATGGGATATTCTATTGGGTCTAAATCATCCATTACACCTTGACTAAGGAACCTTATTCTTGACTATAATTATTCAATCTATTTATCTAGACTCTCTTAGAAGAGTATTTCTTGGAGATCATGCACATCATCTGGATGAAGAGGAGTAGCTTCATTTTCCACTTCATACTCTTAAACAATACTCTTCTCTTCTTTCTTACCCCATGCTTCCACTATTTCATTCCAACTCATGATCTTAGGATTGAAACTCTCTTCTTGAGGATAGGAAACAACTTCATATTTCTCAAGGTCTTGAACTAGTTCATGATAGACATTTCTCCAACTTGGAATCTTGACATCATGTTGAGGAGCTTTAGAAGATTGAGAGGGACTAGGAAGCATTTGCACATGCATAAAAAGAGTTTCTTGAGGAAGGATGTGTTGCTTTCCAAAGGAAATAGGATGACTTCTTTCAAAGGAGGTCTCACCATCTAAGGACTTGAAAAAATTAGTTTCCATAGAAGGTTGTTCTAATTTCCTTTGGTGTTGGATTTCTCGGTGCAAAGTATTAATAACAAGAGTAGTTAATGCATTATATGGGTTAGAAGGTTGGCTGATTTTATTTTGGTGAGTAAGTGTTATTTGATAAAAAGGATTTAGTGTATAGGGGGAGGGTTTATTTTATATAGGAGAAGGTTTTTTTGGTATGGAAGAAGGCATACAAGGCTAACTATCTTGAGTGGATTGACTTATCCACCTTAATATTTTCTCCTCCATGGATTTCTTGAGTTGAGCTTGCTTAAACAAGCATTCCTCCTTGTACATAATCTCTTGTTGATATATGTTTCACTCTTTCAACCTATCTATTTCCAAAATTTGCTTTTCAAACTCTAATATTATCTCCCTAGCACTCTTGGATTTGCTAGGAGGACAATAAGGAGGGTTTCTTGAGGTGATTCTATGAATAACATGATCTTGATCGAAACTATATGAAAGAACACAAGATCCATACTAATTAACAATGGGATTATACATACCAAATATGATTCTTTGATGCACTAGGGCTGCTTGACTAGGTGATTCAACTTAGAGTCACCATTGGTGTTGATTGAAATGCCTCCAAAAGGCTTATTGATTGAATAACACGCCAATAATTATTCAACTCCTTGGATAATGGTCCCACTAGGTATGCCAAAAATTATTGATGCTTGGATTTTCACCCTTAAGGAGATGCTTAGCTCTCATCATCCAAATGGAAAAATAGAATCATCTCTCTTGTTGTGGGTGATAATTTCATTGAGATGAATCTCTGTATTATGGGACAGCTCCCCTTTGATGTACCTTTAAATCTCATTTTCCTAATATTAACAATTTGAGGGGATGAAAAGGGTTTAAATAACTAGAATTTAAACCTATTCTATTGGGGGTGATGAACCAAAATCTTTTCTCTACTCATACCTTAAACATACACTTGAAACAAAGATAAGTTACATATACACTTCACTCAATATCGACTCTCTCTCTCACATCAATGTTTCAACATGGGGTCCAAGAGATGACATAGATTTAGGAGGACTTAAGCAATATGCATTCCAATACACTATATTAAATTAGCTATTCACTATATCTACAATCTCTTCAGACACTTCTAGTTGACCTGTATGAAGGAAATCACAATACACTAGGTACTAATGGAATTAACATGTGAAAGTGAATGGAAATTACACTTGCATAAGACTAATACTAAGCATGTACACTTAATTCACTCTTTGAATGAGGTAAAACACTTGTATTTACTGATTTAAGGTAAAATTTTGGTAGGGTTCTACCATACCAGGTAGAGAGATCCAAACAATGGCCAAGAGAATGCATATATATAGCCTTTGAGAGAGAGGTCGAGCCAATGGAGCTCAAGGTTCACTTGGACATGTGTCACCCAAGAAAATAAATAGTTACATTACATTCTATAAGATGATTTTTTCATAATTACATCAATGGAATCAAGATATTCCAAACTACATTTTGCTATAAATGAGTTCATCTGTTGGAATTCTATGTTGATGTTAGCTATTATTTACTAGCTCATCAAGCTATGTAACAGTGTAACAACTTGAACTATTAACCTACCTATTTACGCTTGGTATCCACTAGATGCTCAAGATCTTGCTATTTATCAACTTTATCTTTACCTTTTAGTTCGAATTGGGCCTTTATTTTAAACTCCAATGGCTAGTTTCTACAGTCTAAAATTGACATGTTGTGGGTTGTCACTCCTTGAGCATTTCTTTGGATATTTGTTTTTGAACCTTTTCTTTAGATAAAATTTTTATGACTATTTGTTTTTTTCTTTCCTCGGACTTTTTGTTGATTCTTTTCTTTTAGGCTCATTGCTTTTTCATTTCCTTCAGACAAAAAGTCTGAAGGAATTCTTCAAAAAGTCTAAAGGAATTCTTTCAAGGTTTCTCTTTAGTCACTTCTCCTCATCTTTTCCTATGGATTTTTGATTGGTCCCTTCAAAGAAGTTGAAATGGTCTTTTAGGATTTTGGAAATGGTTCTTCAAGATTTTGGAAATGCCTCTTGGGAGAAATGAGATGATCTTTTGAAAATGCAAGTGCCCCTTCAGACAAATGAAAGTAATCACTTTCCAAAGAAAATACCCTTTAGAAAAGTTGCAAATGATCCTTCCAAAAAATTGAAGTGGACCTTTTCTCGATAGAAGATACCTTTTTGGAAAAATGAAAGTTCCCTTCAAAAAAAATACAAACATACCCTTTGAAAAAATTGTAAGGGTCCCTTTTGGCTTGAAGATATCTTTTGAAGAAATTGTCACCTACCCTTCAAAAAATTTGAAGTGCCTTCTAGAAAAGTTGTTATGGACCTTCGAAAAAAAAATTGGACAAAATGTCTGAAATAATTCTTCCCTTCAATTTTTTTGAAAAGATCCCTTTGAAAAGGTAAGTGTCCTTTATAGAAATTGTAAGTGTCCTTTCAAAACAAATGCAAGTGTCCACTTTCTAAATAAAATGTCCTTCAAGAAAGCTACAAAGTACCTTTTGGGAAAGTGAACATACCCTTTAGAAAAGCTATCTCGATAATTATCTTGAAGGAATTAGACTTCATCTTCAAAAATCTCCCTTAGACAATTTTCCTGAAATAATTTTGCTGAATGAAAAGCTTGAAAGAAATACACTTAAGAAAACATCCTTGAAAAAAAAGTTTGAAAGAATTCGGCAAAAGCTTAGAACAAAAACCCAAAAGAATTCATTACAAAGGACTTACCCACAATACTAAAGAACAAAGATTTCAAAAGGAAAACACTTGGGTTTTTTATATGTAAAAGACTTCAGCTTTATATAAGAACACTTCTTTCAATGAAAGTTGCATACTGGACTTGGACAAAGGTATAGACTCAGATGTTTTTTGGAAAAAAGGGGGTGCCCAATTTTGGCCTGAAGGGACAAAATTTGGTCAACACTAATATCATCCAAATTCCACCAATTAAACCACCCCAATAGTTTTATGCTTCTCACCCCATGCCAGGTTGGTATAATTAAAATGACCATTGTGCCTTTCATCAAGTCATAGGATATGATATCAATAGGTGTAATACCTTCAAATACCTTGTTAAATCCCTCATTGACAAGGGGGATCTTACATTGGACAACCCCAATGCACCACCAAACCAAGCCCTTGACATATTTAGGAAACTTTTTCCAAACTATGCTCCTAATAAAAATGAGAGTAACAACATCAAGTGATCTCCTAATACCTTTACCATTAACATGGTTCTTGACACATTCACTAATAAAGAACCCAATCACCAATCTACCAATCCCTCTCTACTTATTAAAATAGCAGAGTTACCTTCTACCTTTTTGGAAACTCAAACCAAGGAAGTACCTCTTTCTTCCTTCCTCATTCATTAAAGAAGTAGAATTACCAACTTCCCCTTTGACCAACACACTGGACCACATACCCATCTTACCTTCCTCACCAACTAACATGAAACTCTCCCCTCCCATAAAAATCATTCTTGAGAAGGAAATGCCCCTATCTACTACTCCCGTAGAAGATCCATCTATCCCAACCTTACATCCTTTGATTGAGGAAGAGGACAAGGTTACCATCCCTATGTCTTTATCTAGTGGATTGTCTTTTAGACCCACCATTAAAGTAATCAAACCTTTCTCAAAGCTAATTCAAAAACTAGAATTTTTCCCCAACCTTGACATGGATTGAGCTACCTTTTGGAAATAATTAGTTATCTCATATTTACCAAACTAGAACCTCCAACCCCATATTTGGTAGACTAACCTAACACTTCTAATAACCAACCAACCAAAACCTCCACCCAACCAACCAAAACCTTTTCCAAACTAACCAACCTTCAACCACCTAAGCCAATCAAGACCCAAGTAACCAAACACCCTTAAAAACCAACAACCAAAATAACCAAAAAGAGGTAAAACTACCCAAAGGCCTAAAGCCTCAAATTTTACTTCCCTCAACCTTTCCCTCCATTTTGGGTCCTCATCCCTCTACCTTAAGCATGAATCCCATTATATTTACCAAAACCCCACCACCTCTATTGGTTACACCTTCACACTTGATTTCTAATGCACCTCTCTTTACTACACTAGCAATACCTAAGTTACCTACCTTTCCACCCTCTGCCTCTATCTCCTCAACCATCTTACCGAAACCAAAACCATCAACTAAGTGTACCACCTTACCTAAGACACTTATCACCAAACCTACTTCCAAACAACCTTCTACCTCAAGACCCAAAATAAAAACCACTAATCCTTTACCACCTTTAATTGAGTCTTACCTAACCATTCTCTAATGGTTATTTCAAACCTCTTCCTTGAGCTTAACACCCATCAAAATATTTGACCATTCACATCCCAAACCATCATGGTTAAATAATAATTTGATTTGTTTATACCATAGAACACCCGGCCATGATACAAAAAATTGCAAATCTCTCCAAACTATCATCCATTGTCTTTATGATGAGGATGATATATTAACAGATGAACCTCTTATGTCACCCATACCAAACCAAAAAATAACCATACCTACCCAACACTTACCCACTCCTCCACTTTCACCTAAGAATGAAGATGAGTCTGACCACTCTACTACCTCACCCTCTCATATCCATACTATCAACATGGTCACCAGATCATAATAGAAGGATAAAGGGAAGGCTAAGGCATCCATTCCTTAGACTTTCCCATTTTCAAACTCCTAAGAAAATCACACCCAACCATCTCCATCTTCAAGAAAACCCAAGGTGACTATATTATGTTTCCCCCAATCTAAAACTCCACAATCTAACCCATATGCAATATCTATTCAAAAATCTATCCTCAAGTAGCTTCACCAGACCCTTAAAAAAATGATCTTGTATGAGTTGATTTCTACTTCTCCACATCATCACCAAGCACTCATAGAGGCCTTGCAATCCATTGAGGTCCAACCTAATGACCCTTAACCTCTAGTTGCATTTGTTAGTTCCCTTCATACTTCCAACCTTGTCACCTTTAACAATTTAGAAATACCTTTCATCATCCCAAGGACCTAGATCCCCCACTCTTTATTACCACTTACATCAACCAAACCCATGTCAAAATGGTAATGATTGATGGGGGATCTATAATTAATATCATATTTTCCTATGATTACAACCAACTCAAATTACCAAATAATATCATGTCAAAATCCATAGTGGTCCTCTGATCCTTTAATGACACTATGGCCACTACCTTGGGAACTATTATCCTTCATATCTGTATAGGACCCCACAAACTCCCTGTACTCTTCTATGTGGTGGAAGGATAATTCCAATATAACATCTTATTGGGATGACCTTAGATTCACTCCATGGAATGTGTTTCATCTACCCTCCATCAATGCATTAATTTTGAGCACGAAGATTAGGTCATTAATATTCAAGCAGACCCAAATCCTTTGTCAACATGCAACATGACCTATCACCCCAACGATGTCCTTGTACACCCATCTAATACACTTTCAACATTTACACCCCAACCACCAACCATCAATTAAATGTCAAATAGCTTTTCCATCCCTTCTTTATAGATCCCCATAAAGGAGCCCTTGTGATCTATGTTCCAACAATTCTCGTTAGGGGAGTATCACCTTCTAGCATTGAATGTTTTCCCTACTCCTCAAGAATATGGGAACCTTAAATATGACCCTTCCTATGACCCTAACATTGGAACCATCATCCCTTTTTGTCCCCCCAACCATCAAATAAACTTCATCTATGGATGACTTGATTGACCACTTCTTACTCCTTCCACTACCTCTTGCATCCAACCATTCACCTCTAACTTTTCCTACTTTGACAAACCAACATTCACTAAATTATACCTTCATAAGTGTGCCTAGAAGGGATTTGGCCTTGGCTAATATGAACAAGGACCTCATGAGTTACCTTTAATAAAAACCCAAAAACATCATGAGTTAGTTGGCTTTGGGTGTATACCACCTAAAGAACCCACCAATTCACCCAAACCTATTGACACCATCAAGGAATACATCCCCTCCTCACCAACCCAACCTCATTCAAAGTCTGAGGATTTTTAAATCATTCCCCCTAATTTTTTTTTAGTCAATATTATTATTTCTGGCCCTCTGACCTATCAAAAGGATGACCAAACTAAAACTCTTGCTCTCATTCATCTCAAAATGGTAGAAAATGATTCTCCTACCATCAACACCATCCATCATCAAGATGTTGATTCTATTCTCACCTACCTTGGTGACCTAGACTCTTTAATCCATAAATACGTTCCTCTTGACACCTTGATTGTGTTGAATGAATCCACCATTTATATCAACTTGGGCACTCTAGACAACCCCTGCATTATCAAACTGGGCAAATCAATAGATGTCAAAGAACTTAATACTTCTCCTCTTTCCTCCAAGATTGTAACATAGCATTTTCTTGGTCTTGTAGTGATATGCCTAGGATTGAACCCACCATTTCCACCCATAACATAATCATTCACCATGATTCCAAGCCTGTTAAATAGAAACTTTGATGAATGCATCCTTGCATGGCCCATTTCATCAAAGAAAAGATTCAGCAAGTCCTATCTATAAACTTCATTCAACCCATTAACTACCCCCAATGGGTCTTGAATATCAAACCTATCACCAAAGCTACTAGGGGTCTACACATTTGTGTGGACTTTCATGATCTTAACCTCACCTACCCCAAAGATGACTTTCCTCTACCTAGTATTGACCAAATTATTGATCTTATAGCCAACCATGAGATGTTATCTCTCATGGATGAGTTTTTGGGTTATAATTAGATCTTGATTGCTCCTAAATATCAACATAAAACTACCTTTACCACCCCTAGATAAATTTTTGCTATAGAGTCATGCATTTAGAGTTAAAGAATGCTAGTGCAACCTACTAGTGAGCCATGACCTACATCTTTCATGACCTCATCCATACCATCATTCAGGACTATGTTAACAACCTCTTGGGAAAATACAAATTTCACAAAGATCATTTTAAAGTTCTTAGCATTATCTTCAAACAACTAATCTATTTCCATGTCAGACACAACCCCAAAAAATGTGTTTTTGGGGTCCTTTCAAGAAATTTTCTTGGCTTTTATAGTCTCTCTTTGAGGAATCGAGAGAGACCCTACCAAGGTTAAAAAAATCTTGGAAATTGTTCCTCCTACCAACCTTAAGCAAATCCATAGCCTATAGATAAAGCTTCAATCCATTCACCATTTCATTTCCGAGATTTCATATTGGTGCCAACTTTTCCATCACCTTCTAAAGAATGATGTCTCTTTCAAATGGAACAGAGATTGTCAAAAAGCTTTTAGCTCACTCAAATAGTGTATTTTGTCACTACCTATCCTCACCCCTCCTAAGGATGACGAACCCTTTTACCTATATATCATTTCCATTGACCATTTCCTATGGGCAATGTTAGCTCACTAAGATGGAAAACATAGAGAACAAGCCATATACTACATTAGTTACACACTTGTCGAATACAAGACTTGGTATACCTATACTGAGAAACTCTACTTATCCTTGACTTTCATTGCCACCAAACTCTACCACTACCTTCTTAACCATAAAACCTATGTCATAACCAACACCAACTCACTCAATTACATGTATTCTAAGCCATACCAAAACTAGCATATGGTCAAATAGCTTATACTCTTAGCAGAGTTTGATCTTGAGTTCCTTTAGAAAAAGTTAATTAAAGGGCAAGTCATTTTTCACCAATTAGCTAAAGCACTTTTGACAGATCAACAACCTCCTAATCTTGAATTTCCAAATGAATCCATCGCTACACTTTCCCAATAGGACATAACCTACCAAATGACTATGTTCTTCAATGGGTCAAAGTGTCAACATGGTGGGGGATCTATTATCATCCTTATCCCATTTAATAATTATCCCCTTCCTCTATCCTTCAAAATTGATTTTGAATACACCAATAATATGGCCGAGTGTGAATCTCTAGTCGTAGGTCTTCTAACTGCTCTAGCCTTAGGAATTAAGACAATCAATGCATTTGGTGATTCCTAACTCATGGTCAACTAGGTAAATAAATCCTATCAATGTAAGAATGATGTCTTACAAAAATACAAAATTTTAGTTGACAAACTCTTAGCATCATTCAAACATTACCTAATCCAATCTATTCTTTAATCTACCAATAAATTTTCCAATATAATGGCTTGCCTTGCTTCCCAAATCCCTTCTCAAACTTTAAATTCTAAAATATTTGTCACCATTCATCATTTTACCATACCCTCTTGTAACCAATTTGACCTCCCTACCATTTATAGTGTGAAGGAATATCCATTTGACATTTGGTATAACTAAAATTTTAACTACCTCAACCTAGGCATCGTTCCTCCCAACCTCACTAAGAACACCTAAAGAACCTTTATTTAGAGTACCTCTCATTACACCATACTAAGGGTAATCCTTTAAAAACATGGTTTCAATGGTCTCCTTCTTCATTGCCTACATATCCATGAAGCCTCTTATGCCATCAGGGAAATGCATGATGAGATATATGGGGAACACTTTATCAGTCTAGCAGTCACTAAACGTATCCTTTGATTTGGCTGCCATTGGCCCACCCTCAACCAAGATCATTGTAATTGTGTAAAAAGGTGTGTTAACTATCAACAACACACTAATTTACATCACACTCTATCCAATAGCTTCCAATTATCTAAGGAATTTTGGCATTTCTCATAATGGGGGCTTGATCTCATTGGGGAAATCAACCCCCATTCTTCACAGTGACATAGCTCCATCATCATAGCCACCAAATATTTCACCAAGTGGGTGGAAGATATTCATCTTATCTCAACCAAAGTGGAGAATATCATCAACTTTATCAACCATCATATCATCTATCATTTTGATGTTCCTCATAAGATCATAACCAATAGTGGTAAATCTTTCAAAAATAAACAAGTCCAAGGTCTATGTGATGAATTTAGCATCAAGTTAAGATTTTCCTCACCTTACCATCCATAAGCAAATGGATTGGTGGAAGCCTCTAACAAAATCCTTAACAAAATGCTAACCTAAGTTGTTAGTGCTTTAGGTTAGAATTGGCACTTGCACATCTTATTCAATTTATGGGCCTATTGCACTAGCTTTCAAACCTCTATGGGTGATACCCCTTTATCTTTATTATTTAGAGAAAAGATAGTCTTGCCTCTTAAAGTACAAATTCCCTCTCTTTATATATCTTTAGAAGATCTTATTTCTGAAGAAGATTATCAGAAACACCATCTAGCTCAACTTGAGCTACTTGACGAGCATCATTTAGCATCCCTCACCCAACTTCATATCTATCAAGAGCATATAAAACATTCTTATAAAAATCACCTCAAACAATGGGACTTCAATATTAGAGACCTCATCCTAAAGGAAAACCAACATGTGACCAACATAGAGAAGAATAAATGAGGTAAGTTTGCTTTCAATTGGCTTGGAACCTAAATCATTACCCATAATTATGGATCAAGAGCTTATCGATTATCCTCTCTCAAAGGTAAACTATAACTTGAGTCTCTTAACACTTCTTATCTACACCCATTTTTCTATTAAATAAGGATCAAGCTCACTCCTTTTGTCTAACTCAAGCTCATCCCCTAATTACAAGATTTTAACCTTCACCCATATTCCTCCTCTCCTTTTGAGGATAATTGATTACAACATAAAACCATGTGATCAACCACCACAGTCATAGCCTAATACTAAATATGGGTACCATGGCTCTACCCATAGCATGTTTCTCATGGATACTTTTTATCTCTAACAAGATGGAATCCCATGGTCATTATCTCTCAAACCACCTCCTTTCACCTATCATTTAAGCATATTGTGTTAAAGTTTTTCCCTCATAAAGGTAAACCTTTGAACCTAATTAAACTTGTCCACGTCTAGAAACATCACATCCAAAAACAATTTGGATACTAATATATTACTTTGGTCAATATCTTAAGCATTACAGACTATTCCCTTGAAAGATAACTGTCCAAAACAAAATAAAAATTGATTACACCAAAGGTAGACTGCTCCCTGAAAGGATAGATATCAAAATTCATTAAATAAAGAATTTAAACTTAGACCACTCCCTTAAAGGATGGCTAACTCAACTTTGTCAAAAATAAATAAATGTATTGGAAGCTTTCTGCATCAATTAGCTTCCCATAGACATCAATAAAGCAAAAGACCCACTATCACAATCAAGGCAAATTCTAAATAATCTTGAAAGTTGTAATTAGCTCTCAAACAACATAATAAGATGGAATTTGTATTCAACTTTCACATGTAGGCTTCCTATATTGATCAGTCTACATCTAGCATATGACATGGAATTGTCTACTATCATTCTTAGGTCACCTATAAAAGGGGAAAACTTACCCACATAAGGTAACCATATATATTACCTTTTTTCCTTCACACCATCTATTGCCCATCTTCCGTTTATACTATTTGTAAATAAATGGTTTTCAAGCTTACTAAACACCCTATGATCAAGAACTTGTTTGATCAACCAACACATGCTAATTCAAATCATTCAAAAGGTTTATGTTCCTTAAGCCAATCTAACTTCCGGTTTTTTGGTTTTGTTTTGTTTTGTTTTGTCCTTGTCAACAAATAGGTATTATACCTCATTTCTTGTTCTCTCATCATTGAGTCATGTATTATATTAGACCCATGTCTCATGAATTTTCATCTAGTATGGTTATCTAACCCACTTATGTGCCACCACTATCATCTATCAAATCATCATAACCTTGAACATGAATAGCATCCAAATGATATTAACATCAAATCCCTATTTATGATCAATCAACCCACCTCTTGGAGATACCTTTCTCCACAACCTCAACCCAAATTCAGCACACACCCTTTCTCTATAAACCTTCAACAAAGCTAACCATGTAGTCTATCAAACTAGAGCAACCCATTTGAGCACCATTCTCCAACCCTTCTTGAACTACATTAACCTAATGTCTATGGAATATGTAGGCATTACTTAACTTATAAGGGTAGTTTGGCCACTAACAACTAATTACCCTCCCCTTTTTCTTCTCATTAATTTCCATTCCTAACAATGCCCTCTTTCTTAGGGTGTCCTATGTTAGGGAAGCTTTGGATTCTTCCTATCATCCTTGTATTTTAACATCATCTAATAATTCCTCTTTGTTCTTCTCCCATTATAAGGAGAACTACATTGGCCTGAGCTCTTTTTGGATTATGTAGGTAGTGCTCAGTTACTGAGGTCATCTCAACCGCATTCCTTATTTTATTTTCCCTTCTCCCCTAAAATCTCTTCCTCCACTTCTCTATATATCTCTTCACCATCTCCCTACCTCCATCTTGTCAATCTTTTTTAACCACTTTCTTAGCTTGTCAATCTATTTTAATACAAGGGTTGATAGCCTTCCTTATCCACCTATCTTATCTCCCATAAATACACCATCTACCCTATTTCATTGGCCTCCTAGTCACCTTTCCTTGTTCATGCTTCATGGATCACTTCCCCACCTATTTTTTTCATTTTTTATCTCTCTCTACACTTCTTACCAACCTTTCCCTTTATCCCCTTTGTCTTCTTTCTCCATCCTCATCATTTCCCCTTGCCCTTGGTGATTTATCATACCCTCTTCATCACTCTCTTTTCCATACCAATTCCACATTATCATGTTACCTTGCACATCAATGGACACTTTTACCTCCACTTCTTTGCTACCACCTCCTTACTATTCTTTCACTACTTCTAAACCACCTTCATTCCAATTATTGGTTTTTGTTTTCCTTTTTCTCATCTTTTCAATCTGACATGCTTTCTATTTCTTCTATCATCCCTTTTTTTTCTTACGTGTGCCACCACTCTCTATCAATTTACCATTCTTCCCACCTTTTCCATTTTTTTCCTCCATAACTAGCTTCTAACTATGTCTTTATCCTTTGAGAAGCCTTACATAATTTCCCTTTTATTTTTATCTATTCTACCCTTTTTCAATTTGCATTCCCCTTTTCTTCTTTCCATCTAGGTGATCACTTATCTTTTGCATCTGTGTGAGTGTTTATGCTTTATATCCATACTTAAACTATTCCTTTTCCTTCTTATCATCCCTAATCTTCATATTTTATTTTCATCTCATTCCCTTTCATTATGTTCCCCATTTCTTCACCACCTCACCACTTTTTGGCTTGTCAATCTATTATAATCCCCCATTCAGATTGTCAATCTCTTCTAATAAGCTAATTAACATATATATTATCTCTTTAGCTTCTTATCCACCCATACTTTGCTTCCCCTCATTTTTATTAACCCCTTTCCCATTTTCCATCCCATTCGCATCTCTAACACCACCTTTGCTTCATTATTCCTCTCCTTACCTATCATCATCTATGCTTACTTGATCATGTCATCACCTAATTATTCACTCTCCTATAATCCTTTCTATGTCCTCATTTCACTCCTTTTTCCTCTTATTTATTTTATTTCCATGTGTTTCCTTATTTTTAATTGTCATCACCAAACTATTTTCTCTTTGGTCTCTTTTAGACCTCTTTTCAATTCTGTCACAACCTGTTGTATTTCTCATCCTCCCCTTACCCTTCATTATTGTTACACTTCTCTCCCCATCATTTTCATTTCTCCAATCTATCATTTTTAGTACTTTCCTCAAACCCCCATATTCTACCTTTTATTTTTTCTTCTCTTTTCTATGTTTCATTTCATTTTTCTCATCTCCCTTTATGACATTCTTTTTTCTTCCCAATCTTCATTTTTTCCTTCTCCATATCCATGCTTAGTTCCCTCCATCCTTCTCCATCCTCATCTTTATTTGTGACCTTGTTGTCTCTTCTACCTATTTCTTCATCATCCCTTGGTCCACCTTCACCTCATCCCTTGTTAGATCTCATTTATTTTCTCCCATTAGCACTCCAGCTTCTCACTCATTAGAGTGCGGTCACTAGTCGCATTACTTATACATGTGTATACATGTTTGATTCTTCATGTCCTCTACTCTCTTTATTTAATGATGAAATATTGTCATGATTATTGCTTCAAAACATCCATTTCTTCCTTCAATGTCTTTATCAGTTAAGCATGGGTCCTTTTGTCCCTCTCCAACTACTCCCTTCACCTTATCCATCACCTCTTCAACCTTTAAACCCTCTACACATGTTGAGTATAATTGACAAAGTGTGATCAACATGCCTTTTATCCTTTAAAGCATGCTCATACAATGCATTTGTAGTGCTTATGTTCATTAAGCCAATCCCACTTCAATTCTTTTTTTAATTCCTTGTCATAGAAGAAACATTGTGCCCTTTTCTCATCCTAATATGCTTAGTTGATATTTTCATTAGGACATTTATCTCTTGATTATATTATTCACTTTACCATTAGTTTTATTCATTGCCTTACCCCATATACTTTACCTAAAGTAAGATTAAAAAAACCATAACCATAACAATCATAGTCATAACCATAGCATTCGTGACTATCCACATAACCCTAAGCATAATAACATTTAAACAATGACATCTAACACATTTTTTATATGTTTACAACAAAATATGCCATATTTTATTTAGGGTGCAAGGAGTAGCATGATACATAAAAATTTATTAGACTATACACACCTCACCTAAGGCATCTACCTATATTATTTTCCCACCTAAGCATTAGGTTGATTATCTAGAGACTCTGGATTTGTGTTTAGCCATCCTTCTACTTGATTTCTCCCTAAACTAACATCTGTAACATTCCTTATATCAGTAGATACTAAAGGGTGTACTCTATTCTCCTATTTTACATTCATCTCTATAGGGTGAGAATCATATTCCACTTTGGGTCTTTCACCCTACTCAATCATCATAGCCATTACATCCCTCTACTCTAGTTATTCTTCTTGCATAGGTACCACATCTTATTGCCTCAACACACATCCCCTTAGATAGTGAGGGTTCCCTCTATAGATAAGTTAATGATCATGTTCTTTATCCCTACATCTTATGTAGCTAGTAAAATTCTTGCCTTCTTCACTACTAAGGAGGTAAAATTTAGGCTCAAGCTCAGGTTGTGGGTGCCTTTCTTATTGTTATTGGTCTAATAGTACTTTCATTATTGTCATTACATGTTGTAGTATCTAGTAGATATGCATATTCACCATATTTATTATTTTGGGTCATGGGGGTTGATAATTATCTCTACCATTGTTCTCATTGTGTTATTAATTATCTCTATCATTATTCTCATTGTTTACCATATTCAACCTTGTGTAGTTATCTTTACTCTTTGTGACCTACAAAACTAAATAACTTAACGATAGACATTCATCCTTAGTATGATTCATTAAATAGAATACCTAACCATTCTTCCTTACTGACATGATTATCCATTCCATTGATGAGAAGGATCCTATGACATCATTAATTCCCTTGAATAGTATTCTCACTTGAAATGGTCATGTCTACTTACCTTTTTGTATGGGCACATTTCCCTTGATCTGATTGGTCATCTAGACAAAGTCATTATACACTGTCATGATGTATTTTTATCACCTTATCATCTTATCCACATCCGATGTCTTTTCTTACCTTGTCATCTTATGGTCCTTATAGGCCTAGTAGTCTTTTACATCATTATCACCTTTGACCCAGTTGATGTAAATTGGCTTTTAGCCATGGGCTACTACAATGGTCATGCCTTCAAAACTATCACTATTTTTTGTGGTGGAAAATTCAAAATACTTACCATAGTAGAAACTCCCCCATCTTATCCAGCTATATACTTAATAACCTAGGCCATGTAGCTCCCTGTTGGTAGTGCCTCTTTTGAGTGGAACCCAAAGTCATTAGTTATAAGGTAATGGGACAAAGGATGTAGACATGGACACTTTTTGCCTATAATGGTTATGTAGCTCTTGATTAAGGCATAGTCCATCACTCACCACACTATTGATTTTATACCTCATAAAATCTACTTGAATATCAAATAAATTCTTTGTAGGTCATCACTTTGATACTACCCTTAAAACCTGGCTCATGATGATGATGATATAATTCCAACAAGACTATGTAGATCTTGATAGACTATCATCTCCTAAAACTTGTATTATAGTGATAGATGCCATCATTGTGTTTATACCTTCATATAATTTTAGAAGGTGTAACCTCCTCATGAAGGCACCTCTTCTTTGGCTTAGCTCCATCGTAGGACATTTGTGGTGATTAGCCTTTTTTTTTACCTACTTATTTATCCTACCTTTCCCATATATGTTTTCTTCTCATAATACATGTGGGATTATTATGATGACTATTTACCAATCTACACCATGACACCTCATCATTACCAAACTATCAACCCAAACCTAACTATGTGGTATATCACATTAGGGCAACCCATCTGAACTTCACTAAAGAACTACATTGGGCCCAAAGTTATTTTAGATATTTTGTCTATAAAAATATGTAGGTAGCATCCATTTGGCCTAGTATATTTAGAGTTAGCTCAGTTAGCCCCCCACCAACCCATCCCCACCCATTCACCTTTCTCCACCTTAGCATTTGTTGGTTTGACTTGAACTATTGCATATCTTTGTGACAACCTTACCTTGGTCCTTTTGACCAAATCAACCAATCTTTCCATGTTGAACATTTGAATTTACACCACCTAGTGCACAACTAAACCATTTATGTTTTTCAAATGAGCACTTCTTAGCTTGGATACCTATAAATAACACTGACATTGTTTAAGAAACTAACAGTGTGCCCAACCATAGTTGTAGTCACCTGGTACATTGGTCACTTGTCTCTTATAATTTGACCCTTATTGGAAACTTTAGTTTGTTTTTGATCTTGGTTACCACACTTCATCACATTTTGTGTGCATGTTTGCATCTCAAATTCCAAACTACCTTGTGGCACCACCTAGTGCCTTCCCACCGACCAATTATCAAACCTGCACCTGATTCTACTTTTCCTCATCAACTCCAGGTTTGAGGAGGAGCACCTCTTCCCATACTCAGAGCATCCTGACCTTTGACCAAGTGATTCACATCTTGTTAATTCAAAGCCTCATAAAAAAGGGGTAAAATGTAGACACTAGAAAATTGCACACTTACAATTTTTATGGTTGAATGCCTTAGGACCCCTATATACCCCCTAAACCTTCTTAACCTTTAACTAACCCCTCTTAACCTAAAAAATAATTATTCAAAAGTACTATTTGAAATTAATATTCAAAATTACTATTTACTATCACTATTCACCATGGGACCCACCATCACTATTCAGGATGACATGGCAAGTGACATGGCATGTGACATGGAAAGTGACATTGAAAGTGACATGGAAGGTGATGTGGAAGGTGATATGTTAAGTGACATGGCTTAGAAGTGAGGTGGCTTGAAGTGGGACATCATACCCCACCTGGGATCCTCCTCTAAGGTATCTCATGACATCATTAAGAACCAAAGGGACCCTCTTTTGAAGTATGAAAAAAAATTTCCCATAGGACCATCATTCAACATGTGTTTTTATCCTCATGCATGGATAATGGTGCCAAAATTAATGGGGCACTTAGCCAAAATATGAAAGTGAGTGGTGGAAAGTATTTTTAACCCATATGAGCCCATGTGCATGATTCCCACTCCATTTTAGACTCTTTATCAAGTTAGGAGATAAACCAACCAAGTGGGATACCTATTAGCTAAGTGGGAATCTCACCCCCTTATCTTTTATGACCACTTATGAGCCCACTTGGAAAATGGCACCACATTTCATAGGGAACTTAACCAAAAGATGGAAGTGATTATTGAAAAGTATTTTGGACCCATATGAGCCCATGTACATGATTCCCAATCCATTTTGGACTCTTTATAAAGTTAGGAGACAAACCAACCAAATAAGAAACCTATTGGCTAAGTGGGAATCTCACCATCTTGTCTTTCATGACCACTTATGATTCCACTTGGAAAATGGTGCCACATTTCACTATTCCACTCCTTTGTCATGTTTCTTGACATAAAATGCTATAAATATGACCCTCTCCCTTCACCCATGGTTAATTTGGTTCTTGGTTAAAATCATTCTTGTTATAGTTTTTCTACTTTAGAAGGAGGCTACTCATCTTGGAGGAGAAAATTTCAACGCAACAAAATTCTGCCAAAATTGATTCAACAACATCTTCATCAACACTCTTCTTTAAGCTTGGAATGTAACTTTTGTTTTGTTTATTTCATTTCAATTTCTTATCTCCCTTAGCCTTCTTCATTTCCCTTCACTCCTTTTTCTCTTTACCCCTAATCTCTTCTTTCTCTTTATTCCATTTACCCATTTACCCCTTCACCATTTATCCCTTTACTCTTAACCTCTTCTTTCTTTCTTACCCCTTTCACCCCTTCACCATTTATCCCTTTATCCTTTTGCCTTCTTTCTTTCTTACCCCTTCCACCCATTTACACCTTCATCATTTATCCCTTTATCCTTTTGCCTTCTTTACTTCTTACCCCTTTCACCCATTTACCTCTTCACCCTTTATCCCTTTATCATATTTACACTTTACCTCCTTTTGATTATCTTGAACCATAACCATAACCTTGACTCCTTGACCTCACATTTCTTTAACATGTTAGCATTTATAATGTTAATCTTGTTAAAATACTAGAATTTTATTATAATTATTTATCTCTTTAGATTAGTACTTTCATGTTATGTTACTTTATTTATTGCTCTATTTTACTTCTTATCAAAGCATTAAATCATGCTTGTATTTAATTTTAAAAATCTTGTGTTAATAAATACAAGTAATTTATCCTTTTAGAATTTCATTTAAAGTAGTTAGTTTTTTAGATCTATTACTTTTATGTTATGCTACCTTTCATTTATTTTTTCAAACTTAACTTATTTTAAAGTAGGTGGGTTGGCATCCTCCTACAAAGCTTTCACTTCTAGGATCTAGCTCACGCTAGGCAATCCACCTATCTACTTGTCTTATAAACAATTATGTTTAAGTGTTTTATTACCTACAGGTATTCTTCCCTAGCCAAAGAAGAGTTCTCACAAAGTCTAAAATTCAATGAGTGCATGAAAATTAGGTATAATGCTATAAACCCCTTTACTAGTTTCTTTCTTTTCACACTGAGGAAAAAGAAAAAATTATATTGAAACATGTATGATTGCATTTAGGTGTGGCAAATGGGCATGCTCGCAAATTTAAGTATCCTAGGAAATGTTGGTGTTTTGGTGGGTATCCAAAGTAGGAAGTTGTCCTAGGGAAAACACAAATAGATCAAGTATCATAGGTATCTAAGGTAGGAATTGTTCCTAAGAAGAAACAAATGGGTCTTGTATGTGATAGGTGACACAACTAAAAAAGATAGTCAACATGGTAATGTTATCATTATGGTCAAATAACCAAGTAAAATTTACTAAAAAACACATGCTAGTTGGGATAAAATAGACCAATGGAAAGATGATGAGGTGGTTGTGTTAGGTGGAGAAGGTATTCCCAAAGGGTGAATTGATTTGGTTTTGTTCTACATGGCTAAATTTTCTTTTAGGAAAGAGTGAAAGTGGGAGGAACCTGACCATCAATGGTCAAGGTCCCCAATGGTGACCTATAATGGTTACCTAGACCATTGATGGTCAGGGTTCAAATCCTAAAAAGTTTGAATGTCATTTTCCTCATTTTCACTTTTGACTTTGGAGCTTTGGCATCTTGGCATGTTTAGGTGAAGACACCATTGATGAGGACTATAGAGGTGGTAATTGTTAGCTAAGGTAGAGAGTAAACTGAGTGGAATAGTGAGGATGTAGGGTGGGCACGGATGAGGATGGGTGGGTTTACATCTTACTCCTTGTTGAAATCATGGAATAAGGTAGGTGGAGCCCTTAAATTGATAGTTTATCTTGATTTTTTAATTATGTTAGGATTTGAGAGTGGTTGTATTAGTTACTTTGCTAGGTGGGTTTTGGGTTTTGTACCCTAGGTAGGAATTGTTATTTTTGTGAAAATAGGTGAGCGAAATTCAAATTGGGGAGGTAAGCTAGGTAAGGTGTAGGTTGGGGTAGGAATGGGTGAAATTTGATAGGGAAGATGTTAGTTTCTTAGTTAGTTTAAGATAGGTTAGGGTTGGGGAGTTTTTACAAGTGGTCACACATAGTGACCATCAGTGATCACCCCAACCATCAATGGTTGACAACCATTGGCAATAGGGGTACTTGACTGTCGATGGTTACTATGACCATCAGTGGTCAAGTAAGCTTTTGACTGTTTAAGGAAATGTTAAAGGTTGAGGTTAAGAAAGTAATATGTTTGATCAAAGGTTTGGGTTAAGTTTTTTAGGTGAAAGTGATGAGATAAATGTTAATATTAAAATAGGTAAGGGGTAGGTGTAAAAAAAGGTATGGTTCTTAGGCAATCATAGGATATATAACTAAGTTATGTGCTAATGAACATTTACAATCCTAGGAGCAGATACAGATACTATTAGTGTAGGTTTTTATTTTTCCCTATTTTTTAATTAGGGAAATTGAATTTCTTGTGCTTACATGGAGTTTTCCTACATTTGAGGGATAGGTTAGCTTATGTGGAGATGTGTGTCATAGATGTGTCATAGGTGTCATAAGTAACTCCCTTGATGGGAGTTACTTCTCTATTCTTAGCACCTTGTCACCACCTTTCATGGAGGAGTTATAGTCTATTCTTGGGGTGCCTTGGCCACCTTTTGTGGAAGAGTTACTTACGTGCTCTCCTATATGTATTCTTAACTTTGACCATCTCATGTTAATCAGATTTTGGTTTTATCCATTTTGTCTTGTGAAATTTATCTTCTTGTTGAATTTCAAATTGCTTTAGCATCTATGTGGTGTGCACTTGCTTCATCTCGTGTGGTCATGTCTCCATTGCATTTGCATTATATGGATTCTAGCAACAACTCCGATATGGTATCAGAGCCACTCTGGTAATCATGTGTCTGGTTATGCTATTAATTTATTCTGAAATTCTTACTTTACTTTCTTAGTAGTTTTTTTTGCTTAACTCCGTTGCATTTGAGAGCTTTGGTAGAGTTTTTTGAAAACTCATGCAAATCCATACAAAAACTTAAAAAAATTACTTCTGAGTTAAAATTTGCCAAGACATCTTATAGATCTGTTGTGGCTTTAGCAAAGGCAATAGAATTCCTTTCTTTTGGTCATTCTATAGGAAAAGATAGATCTATGCAATCTGGTTTCTATTCTTGGATGCCACTTTCAGTGTGGGGCATCTGGTAGGATGAGATGTGCGACTCCAGTAGGGAACAGTCTAGCTCCATGGCCCTATCTCTAATGTTGTCCTTGCTGAGTTCAGTATTTTTTGGTTTCTAGTGCCCCAAGGCCATGCTGGAGACTCTTTTGGTCAAGCATCCTTTCTACAACAACACCATGCCAAGCAGCAGCAATGCCTTTAGCAATAGCCATGCCATCAGATTGTATAGCGTCCAGTGCACAGGTCTACAAATTATTCATTTTTTTTTGCAAGCAAAATCTAATGTTTTTTTTGCGCCCCTTCCTTGCTTGGTGTCCCATGTGGACCCTTGGACACCTGGCATCCATCAAATTGTCTTTTGATTTATTTTTTTTTAGTTAAAAATTGACTTGTTAAAAAAAAATAAGTCAATTTGACTGAATATTAAGTTTTTTAGACCGTTTGATAATTTGGGGGTTTACATTTAAAACTTGTATCTTCAACCTACGAAGACGAAGGGTGAGGCCCGGGTTGGCAGAAGGCCAATTCCCCCTCACAAAGACCTCCTTTGTATTCTTCACTCCATGCCTAATCCAATGAGTGGTTGGAAGGCCACTTTCTCTCTTAAAATAGAGATTTTTTAATGTTTTAGTGTTTTCTTGCAAAAACACTAGTTTACGAAAAAATTAAAACTTTAATATCTTACAAACGGTAGCTCAAATTTGGGTGCCATTTTTTTCAAAAGTGTTTTTAATTCAATTCTCCATAGCATAGGCTTTTTATTTGTCAAAAATGCACTAGTTTATAAAGTGCCTAAAATATGTGTCTCTCAGAACGCATTTTCGGCTTAGTCCAACATCCTGTTTGCTTAAGTCTTGCATTGATTGCTCTAAGACACATTCTCAGCTGAGCCCAACATCTTTTAAGTGTGAACTTGCATGTTTGGGGGGCCTCAACATTTTGGGGGGGCGTGATTGCTTTTCACAACTTGCATATCTTTGCTTTCATTCTCCTTTCTGCATAATTTCACAACTTGCAATCAACACAACTTCACTTAAAATTAGCTTAAAATGGATTATTTTCAAATTAAACCCTTAACACCCTTCAACTATCATGAATGGAAGGTTAAAATTTCATTCATTCTTAGAAGCAAAGGGTTGTATAGGATCACCATGGGTACTAAAGTAGAACCCAATACTGATGCTAAAAGGTCAAGTGGTACAACCGTAGTGATGAAGCCTATGGATTACTGAGCTTGTCTATGTCTCCAGAACTTCTCTTTCATTTAGAAACCTCCAAGAATCCCAAAGACATATGGGACAGCTTAAAACTCTTATTTGGGAAGCTTGATAAGATGAGAGGTCATAAGCTTGAAAACGAACTCATAAGTCTAAGTCCTAGCAACTTTGACACCCTACAGGACTTCTTCACTAAGTTTAAGGCCCTTAGATTGCAACTAGAAGAATTCAAGATAGAGAAAAAAGATGATCAACTCATCCTTTCTATTCTCGCAAAGCTAGGTCCAAGTTATTCAGTCTTTGTCTCCACTTTCCATGCCACAAAAAGTGCTCTTAGCACTACATGGAAAATGCCTTCTTTGGATTCATTCATTGCTGACTCGACTATGGAGCAAGATAAGCTAATTAAAATAGGCACAATGAATTCTACTCAACCCCAAGCTTTGATAGCTAGAAATGGTAAGGATAAGACTTCAACAAAGGAGAAGAAGGAAAAGAACAAGGACCAGGTGAAGAAGAAACAAAACAACAATCCTGCCAAAAACAATACTGAGTCTTCCTCCTCCAATGCTAAACCTAAGAAGGAGAAGGTTAAGTGTGCCTATTGTAAAAATACAAGGCATGATGAACAAAAATTCATGAAAAAACAAATAGATCACCTAACTCATCTTCTAGAGAAGCACAACATAGGTGTTCCTGAGTCCATCAAGCAAAATTAATCTACCCAAGATTCTACCAAGGCAAAAGGCAAGAGTAAGGAGAAAGAAAAGGGCAAGGCCCTTGTAGCAACATCAGCTTCTACATCTTCATGGGTGATTAACTCAGGTGCTTCTCACCACATGGGCTCTTCTCTAGTTGAGTTTTCATCTTTAGAGCCTTGTAGCATGACTTCAATTAGTTTGGGTGATGACAGATCAGTTTTTGTTGTAGGGAGAGGGTCACTAAAATGGAAGGAAGAACATTCAATATTGTTCTAAGTGTTCCTTCTCTTTCAATCAATCTCCTATTAGTGTACCAAATCACTCACATTGGTCGGGGCAGGAGAGTTGAGTTTTCACGAGATTTAGTGGCTATCAAGGAGTTGCATAGTGATACTACAATGGCAATGGGTAGGGCAGATCACCAAGCAAGGTTATACACCTTCTCACATTTTGCATCAAATTCTTCTCCAATAGCATTGCTAACTCATTCAAATGGCTATGGCATGAGCAGTTTGGCTACCTTAACTACCACTACCTTGAACAACTTTGCAAAAATGACATGGTCATTGGCTTGCCTCGTGTCCAATTCTCAAAAGGACTTTGTGAGCGGTGTTCCCTTGGTAAGCATCTTGAAGCAAAATTTGACAAAGGCAAAGCTTGGAGGGCTTCACAACCTTTGGAGTTAGTCCACAGTGATGTAGCAGGACCCTTTCCCAAACCATCTTTCACAAGGGCCAAGTACATCCTCACTTTCATTGATGATTTCTCTAAGTACACTTGGATATATTTTCTCAAATAAAAGTCTGAAGTGTTTGAAAATCTTCTAGACTTCAAGGCTCTTGTTGAGAAATAGAGTGAGAAATCCATCAAGGTTCTTCAAATTGATAATGGACGGGAGTATGTCAGCATCAGGTTTGAGTAGTTTTGCACCATAGAGGGGATTGATTTGCAGCACATAGTCACCTATATTCCTTCATAGAATGGGGTTACAAAATGTGAAAATAGGTTCTTGAAAGAGATGGGTAACTGTATGATTCACTCCAAATCCTTAGCACCACAGTATTCGGCTGAAGCCATCAATTGTGCTTGCTACATTCAAAACAAGGTTCCTCACAAAGCTTTGAAAGGGATAACACCCTTTGAAGCTTGACATAAAAGGAAACTTGATGTTGAGCACCTTAGGGTTTTCAGATCCCCAGCCATAGCCTACATTCTGAAGAAGAAACATAAAGCTATGGAACGTCAGTCCAAGCCTTGCATCTTTATAGGATATCTGGATGGTATTAAGGGGTATCACCTTCTAGATCCAGTCACTCATGAGTTTTTCATCAAGAGAAGTGTCCATTTTTTAGGAGAGTTCTAGAGACTCAACACTTGACACTTCTTCTCCCTCATCGGATCTACTTCTTCATGATGATTCCTCATCAAATTTAGATCAACCACATCAGGTTCTTGAGCCAAAGACATCTTCTTATTATTCAAGTTTAGATAGTGAGGATAGTGATGCAGAGTCATCCACCTCTAGTCAGTCAAAGGATGAGGAGTTACCACCTGACTCACCCACTTTCAAGCCACTTTGGGCCAGACAGACAATTGAGAGTGCTGGCACTTGGGCAGGAGATCCCATAGATGACAGACATACTAGGGGGATTTTCAAAGAGATCCACATGCCTTTTTTGCTTCAATTTCAGATCCATAGACTTTTTGAGAGGCATCAGGGGTACTTGAGTGGGATAGTGTTATGGAGGAAGAATATTCTTCATTAATCAAAAATCACATTTGGGATTTGACTTTACTTCCTAAGGGAAGAAAGATGGTTTAATGTAGGTGGATATATCAGACCAAGTTTGTAGCAGATGGGTTAGTTGATAAGTATAAGGCACGATTGGTCACCAAGGGTTTCTCACAGGTGGCAGGCATTGACTACTCAGAGACCTTTGCACCCGTTGCAAAGATGACTTCTATCCAACTCACCTTGGCTATTGCCACAACACATGGTTGGGATGTGAACTAGATGGATGTGAAGAGTTCCTTTCTTCATAAAGACCTAGAGGAGGAGATCTACATGGAGCAGCCACCAAAATTTATTTAAGATTCTTCCTTAGGATGAAAACTTAGGAAATCTATCTATGGCCTCAAATAGGCCCCTCAAGCTTGGTATGCCAAGATGGATTCCTTCCTTCTCACAGTGGGTTTCACTAGGTGCCATTCTGACCCCAATGTCTACTTCTTACAGCAGGATGATTCACTCCTAATTTTGGTTCTATATGTTGATGACCTTTTGATCACTGGGAGTTCTTCATCGACTATTACAGCAGTGAAGGCATCTCTTTAGGATATATTTGACATGACAGACTTGGGTTTGTTGCACTACTTCCTTGGCATCGAGATCTCACAGTCAAATTTAGGGATTTCTCTTACACAGCCTAAGTATGCTCTTGACTTATTGGCTCGGTTTCATATGGCTAATTGTAAGCCATCTCTGACTCCCTTTCTATCAAGAGTCAAGCTTGAGGCTAATTGTTCTTCACCATTGGTTAATGCCACTCAGTATCGACAACTTGTTGGTAGTCTCATCTACTTGACTCACACTAGGCCCGACATATCATATACAATGGGACTTGTCTCCAAATTCATGCAGGAGCCTCATGAGCTACTTGGAAAGCAACTAAGAGGATATTGCATTACATATAGGGTTCACATAGATATGGGATTCATTACAAATTTGGCATAGAGGTTGATTTGGTTGGATATACAGATTTAGACTGGGTTGGCAATTCACAAACTCACAAGTCCACTTTTGGTTATAGTTTCTCTCTAGGTTCTTGTCTTATCAGTTGGTCTAGAAAGAAGCAAAATGCTATTGCTATATCATCCACAGAGGTAGAGTAAGGGGAGCTGTTAATGCAGCTATTAAGGCTATTTAGCTTTAGGGGATTCTTTTCAAGTTTGGCATTCCTATCAGGTAGCCCACCATCATTTATTGTGACAATCAGAGCACCATTTAGATTTTTAAGAATCTGATTCAGCACCAGCAGACCAAGCACATAGAGATTCACATGCATTTCATTCAGGAGCTTATTCATATTCAGGTCATTGACTTAATCTTTTGCCAGTCTTTGGAGAAGGTTGCAGACATATTCACCAAACCTTTCACTAAGATCAAGTTCATTCATCTACGAGCTCTTCTTGGGGTGCGATCTACATCTACAGCAGCATCATCTTCAGGGGGGCCTTTTAGCCTCTTCTTTTCTTTTATGTCTCTCTTTTGGAGGGGAGTTTTTTCCTATGGGTTTTCTCCTTTTCTCTATCTTATGGGAGATTGCATTTGTACATGGGTACCTCATCAGGCTTAGTTGTCAGGACCCATTTTATATTTCCACTCTACCCACCTAAGCTGTGCTTAGGGGGGGTATTAGTGTAGGTTTTTATTTTTCCCTATTTTTTAATTAGGAAAATTGTATTTCTTGTGCTTACATGGAGTTTTCCTACATTTGAGGGATAGGCTAGCTTATGTGGAGATGTGTGTCATAGATGTGTCATAGGTGTCATAAGAATGTCATAAGTAACTCCCTTGATGGGAGTTACTTCTCTATTCTTAGCACCTTGTCACCACCTTTCATCGAGGAGTTACAATCTATTCTTGGGGTGCCTTGGCCACCTTTTGTGGAGGAGTTACTTACGTGCTCTCCTATATGTATTCTTCACTTTGGCCATCTCATGTTAATTAGATTTTGATTTTCTCCATTTTGTCTTGTGCAATTTATCTTCTTGTGCAATTTCAAATTGCTTTAGCATCTATGTGGTGTGCACTTGCTTCATCTCGTATGATCATGTCTCCATTGCATTCACATTATCTATATTCTGGAAACAACTCCGATAGATACATGATCGAGTGTCATGCATCTTCATGGAGATCCACTATGGGATGACCTCAGTTGATTGGGCCCATATAGAAGAGGTTGGTTTGGGAGTGGTGAGGCATTACCATCATATGCCTCAAGATGCATCCATGAACGTATCTCTTTTCAAGAAATGGGATCCATCTATAAACACCTCAATATTGATTGATGAGATCACAATCCTACCAAATGATGTGTATAGGATTACTCAATTACCCCTCTGAGGTGATCTGATCTACCATATAGAGTGCGAGAAGCATGAGGATCATCTTGAGTTACTATATGGTGATGATCATGATTTGTTTAGATGTCATTCTAGGGTATTCAACTATATCACACTATAAAAGAGGGCCCTAAGTGAGTAGATATTGATGACTATGCTTATGATTGTTATTTTGTACTTTACCCTTCTTGACATGAACAACAAAAGATTTCCCTACTTGCTATTGGGGGTGCTAGTTAAGTTACTACTAGGGTAGACTATGTTTCTCTAGGTACTTATTCTCTTGGTGTAGATATATAGGGATTTATGGGGATTTAGGGCCCATAAGAGGTACTACATCAATGTTGGCCTTGTTCTACACTATTGGGCCTATAAGCACATCTAGGTATTAGGGTTGATGGGATTATTGTGGATGGGATATAACATGATTGAGTTCCTAGTTAGATTCATATAGTGGAGAGGTACCTTTGCCACTTTAGGTGTAGAGGGAGGTACACATGATATAGATTGGTTTATGGGTACACTGGGTGCATTGGTGATTGTTGATATTGTCTGGAGACCCTATGTCTAGTTTTTAGGATGGCCTAGCTATAGGACGTAGACCCTATCTCTATAGAGTTATAGATGGATATTCAATAGGTAGGATGGGGAGGTAGAGCTTATCTCCTTTGACAAAGTGTGCAGATAGTTTGGCCTAGTTCAAGATATTCTAGGTACATTCCCCATATACAAATGTAAGGACTTGAAGATTCTACTACCTCAGATACATCTAATATAAACTTTACTTGATCATTAAGAGCTATTAATTAGGCAAAAGATAAATGATGCTAGATTTATATATGGATACATGGCATGGTACCAATATTTATATATGACTACAAATTTTGGTGATAGTGATGGTGGGAAGAGGCTGATGGATATGGACCTAGATAAGAGAGGGGGCTATAGGGCATAAGTACATGGGTTGGTCTTGATGGATAGATAAGAGTAGTTCTAGCCACTACATAGGCATAGGTTATAGTAGTACATGGGTAGGTGGCTATATTAAATGGTTAGCTAGCCATTATGATAGGCGAGAGGGACCATGTTAGAGATACACTAGCCTAAGAGTGAGATGCTCTGTGATAGGCTAGAAGAGTAGCAACAAAACCAAAAGGTCTAGTAAGGACTATTGATATGTAGAGGTACATAAACACTATACAATAGTTATGATATTATGAGGCTATAGTCTTCACTCACTACCCAATGGAGCCCTTATAGGGTGAGTACAAAGCTATCTTGGTAGGTAGTGCAATTGTGACTATTCTAGGTGAGTGGGAAACATATGTAGGTGGATAGAGATGTACCTATGGGGGAAAAATAGGTACTACACGGGGGCAAGCACTAGGATCTAGTGGTGCTCTAGGAGATAGTGGTCCCCCTGGGCCACATACAAGATATAGTTAATGACACACTATATTATGTTGTATATCATTTTGATTTTAGCCTACAAACCAAAGTGATGAGATTTAAATTTTGAGAGAGAGAGAGAGAGAGAGAGACATGGATATATTTTGTATATATTATGAGGTTTATTTGAATCACTAGTTATATATATGTTCTTTGTTTACTTCTCATACTCATGGTCTATAAGTTGTTTTGATATTAATACTTATGATGTGATGTTCATATTGATTATGGATTATGATTCTATTATGGATGCTAGATATTGATCTAGACTCTACCTAGATAGGCATGAGATGGATTTTATTTATGGGTATGCTTCCTATTTTTTTTATGATATGTTAAATTTTAATGATTATATGCTTTAGAATTTGTATTTAGACATGTGTTGAAAATGGTTGATTATTTTATTGATCATGGATGCTATGATGTTATTATGCTTGTTATGGTTATGCATTTGCTTATAACACATGTGTATACACAATATTTTAAAAAAATTATTGATTATTGACACTTGTATCTTGTAATAACCTATCGAGTATCAATCTCTCTAAGTGCATGCCTTAAAGGGTGAACCAAGAAAGAGGTGGGCAGACCATTAGTGCTTTGTAAGATTGTTATTCCTTTTTCTACTTTCCATCCACATACTATCCTCCTAAAACCATTGAACCCCAAGCTTATTATTCTTATTTCTACCTATTCCTATCACTTGTTATGTTTTATCCTTCATTTTTTATGTTAAGCACCCTTTTGACCTGTTAGTTATGCTAGGTGGACCTAGCATAGTTTAGGGACTTTCTCTCTCTTTTGGTTTGTTGGCCTCTTGACTAACCTAGCACAAACCTAGAGAGTTAGACCCAAAAATATGTTAGGTCAATCAGGTCAACCTAGCACATTCAACATTTTCAAAATGATTTTAGGATAAGATACTATTATATATAAAAGGTAATTCCTTACCATTTCATAAGATCAAATAATTAAGTGAAGAAGTGTGAATGAACATCTACCTATTGACCATTCTACTTGGGGAATAAATCTTTAGGGTTTAATACTTTCTTTGGAGCTCTAATCTCATCTTATGGATAAGTCTTTTGGATTATTGGATAGGTTGTGTAGCCTAAAGCTAATTTATCTTAGATATCCTTACATGCCATGACAATCTCTTGCAAAGCACCTTTGCCAAGGGGGAGATTGAAGCCCTACAGGTTCATCTTCAAAGGTAAGTATTCCTAACTTTATTCCTCCTTTGTAAGAGTAGATAGATAGTTCATTTGTATTCTTATCTTCCATGTATTAGGATTCTATATACATTGATGTGAGTATATGTCTTATATACATGTTTAGTTTAGTTGTTTTTTGTTTTATTTATAACCCCCACTTTGTGCCACAAGATTTGATGCACACTAGATTAAACTTGATTTTATTGTTATTAGATTAGTGAAATATTAAATCATAGGACTGTTTTAGGGTTATTGTGTGATTATGTTAGACTGTATGCTTTAGAACCCTACCTCACATGGTGTGTTATGACAAGTGATCCCCTAAATAGATCTAGTGGATCCTTAAATTGGTCATGCTCCCCTTAACAACTATATGCTCCCTAATTGGAAGTGTAAGTGTGCTCTATCCCATCTGATATAGGATTGATTTATGGACATGATGCATTTTTGATTGCATATATTTTGGTGAACCTAAAATGAATCAAAACCTTGTAAGATTTATTTCCCTTATCTCATTTATTTTCATCATTATTTTTACAATATCTTTAATATGATGGATTAACCCTGTCAATCTAGTTATTTATATTTGTGCATAGGTTTGTAGGAATAGGCAACTAGATCGACTAGCTCGACCCAATATAGGTTTCCAAAACTTTTAGATTTCTATTTAGATAACTGGATCAACCAAATTAACCCAATACAAGTTTTTTAGGTTTTCATACTTTTACTCCAACCTATTAGGTTGACCAAGTTGACCCAATGCATTTTTAGCACTTTTTCAATAGGTTATTGTATAGCTTGATCGACCAACTTGACCCAGTTTGCAAGTTTTTTCTAGTTTTATCCAAGGTCTTAGATAAAGAATCTTCTCCTTTTCATCTTTAAACCATTTATGTGAGTTTTTGTTTCCTTTATATCTTTATTTTATTGTACTTTCCTTTCAAGTTTGCAGTCTTCAAAACTATCTCTACATAGTCAACTAGGTCGACCCTATGGACCTAGTTCTATGTTCTAAGTTTTATAAAATAACTAGGTCTACTTGACCAACCTAGTTCACTTTCAAACTTTGCTTTTGTAGTTAGGTTCAACCCTATCAACCCTATTCTATATGATTATCCATATAATTTCTCAACTATACATTGTTTCAAAGTTGCAATTAACCATATATCTTATTCATATCTTTCTTTTCAGTTGTTTGCATGCTTAGAATACTTCACATAGTCTAATTCAAGGATTTTCAATTAGTCACTTAGTTTCACTACTTCTATTCTTTTGTACACATGGACAAACCACATAAAAATCAACAAGAATTATAATATTTGACTACCTAGGTCTACCTACTTGGACTTCATCACCAAGGGGGAAGCTGACTTGATGTTTTGGTCAAGTATAAAGCATGGTTAATGGTATATTTTGTCTAAGTAAATATTTCCCTTATTGTTTTGGTGTGTGAAGTGAGTGGGTAGGACCTAATACCAAGCCTATATCATTGCCACTATAGTCTCTTTCATTCTAAACTTGCCTAAAACTATCCTTAGATTGTTATCTAGTACCTTGCTTATACCCAATCTTCCTTTAAACTTAAAATCATTCTTAATAATCTAATCAACATTCTAGGTTGACCAAGTAGCTAGCTTTACTTTGAATTTGTTTACTTGCTTTTGATCAATTGTGTGTAAAATTTTGCATTAACTACTGTTAGTACAAGATTTTACTTTGTGTGCATCAATTGGATTGGACAACATCAATTCAATTGACTATTTGTTTCCCTTTCATTACTTACTACTTTCTTATATTCCTTGTAATTATCTTGCTTTAATTCATAGCTTGTTATCAACTTTATTTTCTTCTATGTCTACTGCACTAGGTCAACCCTATTAACCCTATAACTTTCTCAGCCCTTGTACACTATGCTAGGTGAACTTGGTCAACCCTATACTATTTACAACATCTTTACCTCTTTTTGTTAGTCACTATTCACTAAACTAGGTCAACCCTATTGACCTTGTATAGTTTTACAACCCCTATTTTTGCACTAGGTTGACCATGTTGACCTGGTAATATTTTATTCATTTTTTATTTTTTGTTTTCTCACCTTCTCTTTTTTTCATCGTGAACTTTATATTTGGTGACAACACTAAATCTTAGTCAATAGACATGATGGAATTCACCAATCCTAATAAGGTCTCTTATAGACAAAGTAAGGATCCTTTCAAGAATGCTAGTAATGTTCATATTGTAGCCCACATGATGAACTATGGGAACCCTCCTCTTCTCTTAAAAGATCGGATTGAGTTAGAGTATACTCCTAAAATGCTCTTCTTTATCATGGAATTCCCTCAACATAGAAGGAAGGATCCTTCCACCATCTATAACCTCATGATTAGCCATCAAGTTGAATAACCTCATTATGTTACTCCCACTTTCTCAACCATATTTAGGGGTACTAATTTATTTACTTCTCAACCTCTTCCTTAAATCCTGACTCCTTATGCCATGACATCTTCTTCTTTAACTTCTTCCACCTCCATGCCTAGTATCTGAACTAGCATGTCGGGTTCTACCTCTAATGGTCCTCTCATAAGATCCACTATTCTTAATCTTCCAAAAGTTCATCAATTTCTACCTAAGGTACCGATGCTTCTAGTGTTTCATCTTTTCAACCATTTACTATTCCATATTTTGCTTCACAAGAAAATTTTTCCACTAGTGCCTCAAATTCTCATAGCTCTTCTCAAGCTCATATAAACACTAATATCGGTACCCAAGCCACTAAAACCAACACAAACACCAATACTACTTCTTCTAATAAGACTAATTAAACTCATAAACTATTGTTGTAAACTCTCAACCAAATGAACACATTCCAAGCTCACAATACAAATCAAATAATGAGAATGCAAAACCACCTTCCTAATCTTCAATCCCATCCTAAACCAATGACTTAGGGCACACATAACCAAAGTGTTCCTCCACCTCCTCTTTGATATTATCAAGGTAATCTCATTCCCCAACCTCCATTGGTCAACAAAATCATAAAGAATTTACAAAATGAACCTCTTACCACCCAAATTGATAACATTGACATTAGAGGTATAACACCTACAATTTATTACAATGAATCAACCGATCCTACTCTTTACCTCAAGACATTTGGAAATCTTAACACGGATTGGATCAAGTTAAATACCTTTGATTCTACCAAAATCCTAGCCAAAACCCTCATGGATGATGCCTTGGATTGATATAATCAACTTAAAACACATTCTATCACTAGTTTGGAAGACTTAGTAAATGATTTAGTAAAAGGATTTAAAACTAGTGATCTTCCAAAGAAAACTTTGGTCCATTTCATCAATTACAAACAAAACAAAAATGAAACTACCCAAGCCTTTATCAAGAGATGGAAGAATTTGTTAAATAAATGTGAACATAACATGGTAGATGATAATCTCTTTCATCTCTTTACAAATGCCTTATTTCCTAAATTACAATATTAAGTATGTATTCTTTCTCCATGTACCTTAGAAGAAGCTATTGATCAACCTAAAAGATAATATTTCCTTGTGCATCAATTTGAGTGAACCCAACCTTCTACGAACCCTCACTTATTAGTAAATAAAAAAGATTATAATATTACCAATAATGGTATTATCAAGTCATTTGACACCATTCACAATGTTCAAGCTATCATTCCTACCCCTTCTTCAAAACCAACTCAACAAACAAAATTAATGTCCATAAACCTTTATCCTCGATTGAATTTCTTTAACATCTAACCAAGCCTCTTCCATAAGAGCTTGACCCTACTCAACCTATGAAATCATGGTATGATCCTAATAAGTTTTATTGGTTTCATGCTAGTTGGGGTCACTCTCATGAGACTTGTAGACAACTCTACAATTTAGTTATGGACTTTCTTCTTGGCCCAAATTTTGATCATGATTCCATTATCCATAAATGTCAAAAAGCCTATGAGATTGCTTTCAAAGACTATAAATCACATGATAAAATTCAAGAATTCAATCAAGTAAATGATCATATAGCTATATATAAAGACCCTTTGCCTAATAATCAACTAATTCAAGAAGGTCAAGATAAGCCCATTTATTCCACCAATAACATAGAAAATCTTGTTGAACTAAATTTTAAAGATAATGTGGTTATAATGACTAATATGTGAAGAGTGGTAGCTTTCATTGATTCACAACTTATCTACACTCCTTCCCATATGAAATATCATGTTATCTAGGGTTCTTCTCCAACTCATTTAAATGAGTTGGGGCAAGAAGATCTTATTTCTTTTGATGATCTGATTTATGATTCTCCCTTAGATGACACATCCCATGCTATCTCTACTTCTATCCCATCATCTTTTAATACTAATGACAATCCAATTTATACTAACACTTCTTCTAAACTTAAATATCAATTTAAAACAACTAATTCTTCTTCACCAAATGATTTATAACATTCTTCTCAACCTTCTCATTCTTATCAACATAAATTTCAAAACACTTCTTCTAAACTTAAATATCAATTTAAAACAACTACTTCATCACCAAATGATTTACAACATTATTCTCAACCTTCTCATTCTTATCAAAATAAATTTCAATGCTCTTTGGATCCACCATCTGAATATCTTCTTAATCATTATGCACCTATATCTAATAATATCCATATGGGTTATGATGAGTGCGATCCCATTACGAAACTGACTAATCTTCCATCTTAGATACCTTTCCTTAAACTCATGAGGACATCTTCATGTCATCTAAACCTCCTCATACAAATCTTATTTGGGATGAATATCCCACCCTCATCTAGTAGGATAGGATGCCACTTTATATAGATTTGAGGATAGTATCTTACTATAATGTGAATATATGTATATTAACATTGATTAAACTATGGTCACTTCTCTTTCTTTATAATTTCCCATAGCATCTATGATTCTAGATGAGATTCTGCTTCATGCAGATGATCCTCCATTATTTATTAGATTCTAAATCTATGATATCCAAGTTAAGTAAGCCTTGATCGATGAGGGTTATGGCACCTATGTAACTTCCCTTGATTTCATTACTATTATTAGATATTCTGAATGTAGTATAAATTATACATGTAGCACCTATCAAATATATGATATAAGTAACATTCCTCCCTTAGGGTGTGTGTGGCTTCCCATTACCATCCCATCTCTCACCATTCATGTGAAGGTGATGATATTCAACTTTCCCTTTTTTTATAACATATTTCTTGGTAGGTTGTGGACTTATTTTATGTGAGATATCACATATTCTTCTTGTTAATGCATAAAATTTCCTCACAATGGATTCATTTATAATATTCAAGGAGATAGTAACTCTTGAAATTTTGAACAATTCCAAGATCATGGCATCTTCAAGATTACTACTCTTGAACCTTTGCCTAGTGTTTCATTCCATGAGTCACAGCATCTAAACTTTTTGATCAACTCAACTAGAGGTTATAATGGGCATCCTAAGCCCATTTATAACATTCTTCCCAACCTTTTAGACTTTGATGACAATGAGCCCAATGAGATTAACTTAAAAATCAAAACTTCCAATATCTCATCTCATAAATTCCTACTTACTTGCAACCTCATTCTCACAAGCCTCCTTTTGATGACATTATTTTAGTCTTAACCAAGACTAGGCACTCTATTCACCAAACTTCCTCTGATGACAAGGTCATCATGACTTATGTCATCTATCTTCATACTCTAGATTATGATGATATCTATTCTTTAGATGATCCTCTTTTAGGTAGCCTTGTCCAAGAATGTGATGTTGACATTGTTTATTACCTCTCTTCTTTACTTGAGTCTTTTCATACATCTCATCATTCTCTTTCATCTATAGTTCCTGATTCTTGCATTTTTCCTCTTTATCACATGATAGAGATGGCACCGATACCTATAGTTTTTTAAGAGCCACTTGGGACCATGCTCTTGGATCATGCTATGACTAGACCTTATCATTTTTACATACCTATGGAAGTCCTCCTTAGACCTTCTACAAATCTTGCCCCTCCTTTGGTAGGGATATCTAAAATTAAGCCTATTCCTTTTTTTGCTATTGTTGAACCTGCTTCTTCTCCTACTGTTGTTGAGCCTCTTCTTGTTTCTCATCCTAGTGCTCCTCTTATTGAGCCTAGTTCCACTCCTTCCTCATCATCACCATCCCTTAATGATGGTTTTATTTCACTACCTAAGATGTCTTCTTTACCCACTAAATGGGCCAATGAGTCCTCTTTATTTTCTTCTTCTCCTATTTCACCTCTTTTTATGAGTGCTCCTAAAACCACTCACAAGTGTATATATTTCTTCTATGGGATAATTAACCACTCTTCTACCCATTGTCATAATTTGTGACAATACCTTGATACCTTACATCCTTCTTCCCCATCATTAGACAAAACCATACCTCCCCTAAAGGTACTTTCTAAACATTTACCTAAGTATGGTGAGGTATATTTTCTATGGCACCTATGTGTCATGCGTCACACTGATCATTATCACATTCTTCAACAACATCTAAGGATCACCTTATATCCATCCTTGGACCATCTGCCATTCCTCCCATAGGTCATAATTGTAATAAAGATCCTCCTTCTTCTCCGATGTCTCCACCTCTAGTGGTTCTATCACCTCCTATGGTCACTTCACCACCTTTTATGACTCCACCTATGATTCTTTCACTTGTGGACCTTCCCTCATTTATGGATCATTCTCCACCCATAAGTCCTTCACTCATGGATCCTTCTCCATCTATGAATCTTTCTTCTCTTATGGATTTTTTTTTCACAAATTATCCTAACCAACCTTTGCCTAACTTTCCTCCTCAACATGATCCTTTAAGTATTCCTAATTTTTTAGTTGAGAAGATCAAAAAATAAGTATTTTCCTAGTATTCATTGAAGATTGATAAGACCTTAGCTACATTACACATTCAACTTCATAGAGATTTATCTGATATATTGGATAGTGTGTGTGGACATATTTACCAATATTTATGAGTACATGCATGGTGCTTTGTCATTTATCTTTGTATTGGATGTGTGTTCCAATCTTATTTTTATCTGTTATGTCATTTGACACTATGTAAAAATTATTCTTATCTTATATCATGTTTCTCCTTCCTATTGTACTATATTTACCTTATGTTATCATTTTACACTTATATATAATTGTCTTTTCCTTAACATTGTTATTTTTCTCTTATCTTTACTTTCTTTTCCTTTAGAGTTTTTCTCAAAACTCTTCCCTTATATCTTAATGATTGATTTCTTTCTGATCTCTATTTTTTATAGATAGTTGTCATGGTGAAATGGTTATACTTACCCTCTTCCCTTTGGTTACTATCTCCTATTACCATGTGATTAGTTAGCAAGTAATCTTTCTCATTACTATTTATTTTCACTAGTCCTGCTTTGAATCTCCTTTTTCCCTTCTTCCTTTCTTCATAAACTAAGCATATACATGGTTGAGACTTGAGATCACATGATAAGTTCATTGTCAAGCCTAAGTTTTCTAGTTGATATTTTGTCTTGGGTTACTTAGGTTCCTTTAACCTTAGCCTACAACTCATTTGTGTGTATCTCTATCTCTCTCATGATTGGTCATTCCAAATCCATATGGAGGAGGAATCTTAAAAAATCCTTCAAAAAAAATTAAAAGCCAAATCATTTAAACAAAAGGAAATGATATCAAAAAGGCAAAAATTATTCTTATAAGTTAAATTAAACTAAAAGAAGTGATTCAAATCACATCTCCTTCTAGTTGAAGCTCAAACTCCACAGTTGGCCTCACGATAAAGCTGAGGTCCTTAGGGGTGCGATAGGCTAGTCGATCAGAAGAGGAGAATAAAAAAATATTTTAGTGATACCTAATTTCTCACGTAAGTACACAATCTTCGTAGTAGACTGATCTCTCTATAAGGGGTCCTAAGGAGTAGGGAATGCATCATGGGAAGGTAGGTCCATTTTACTTTTCCTTTTACCAATCTACCATCATGAGTTGATCTTAGTAGCACACCTATTTGCACATAAATCTTTATGTCTATAAAAAATTAGTTTTCTTTATACATAGATGACTATTAGTCACTTAGTGTCCTTTCATGCCCTTAGTATGCCTCTTGCCTCCTAAAGTCTTCTCATAATATGCCCAAGTCTTGATTCTTACACTCCCTTTTTCATTCATTTTCCTTCATATTTTCTCTTGGAAAATATTTTTTTGCTTACTAATCACTCCCCATGGGATATACTTTGTGATTTTATTTATAAGACTATGGATAGGACCTAACATCCCTCACAAATTACCATCTTTTCCATCTTATTACCCACATCTTTGATTTACCATTACTTATCCTTCTACTTACCAATCTTGATTTGGTACCCCTTGGGTTTTTCTTTTGTGAGTTGTAGCATAAGGCCATGGATAGGACTCGACCCTCACAAAATTTTCTAATAATCAAGTCAGCATCCATAATTACATGTATCAAATATGAGATAATATTCGATTTATTATGAGGTTACATGTCATTGACATGCTTCCCAACTTGAATTAGTATGTTTTATGCTTACTTCATTTTTCTTTCACCTTTTATTTTCTTATTTTCTGAGTGCATGCAAGATTACAACTATTTCTTGAATTTATCATACTTCTTAGCTTGAATTAGTATGATAAATTTAAGACCAAATTTTTGCAAATTTTATTTTTATTTTATACTTCCCATCCTGATATAGTATAATTGATTGACTTAATTTTGATTTGTTTTTATTACCATTTGTGCCCTTTTAGATACCTTCCATTTTATTACATTGTTTTTCATACTTCCCAATGTGATATTTAGTATGATTTTACTTTTTTTAATTTGGTGCAAAAATATTTTACAGTGGTTTAAAAACAAATCTCCTTTTACCATCTTGTTTGCCATTTTCTTAGATTTTTATACTTAGTCAGTTTTTGTTGTTACACATTTCCCAACTTGAACAATTATGTTTTGCATTTATTTGATTGATTATATTTTTCCAAGTCCTTTTCACTTATTTCTTTTCAACCATGCATGAGTAATCCATAATGCTAGAAAAGAAACTACACCACATATATTTCCTATAGCATATACAACAAAGCTAAATACATGTGCTAGAAAGAAATATATCCAAAAGCATCCACAAACACAAACATCATAAAGAAAACATACACAACCAACACCAATAACCCAAAATGATACATCATATATATAACATGAGTTTGATACAACATATACAACCATATACAAATCCCCAACACTAGGGTTAGGTTCCATCCTGTCTATCTTGTGGCCTAGCCACACTACTTGATGAGGCCTCAGTCTGAATCCTCTAAATGATATGTTATAAAAAGTTATTCCAATATCTCAATCCTTATACCTATCCCTATAGGCATGCTATCTACACTTGTGCCTACACTAACTCATCCTAGGTCACTATATGTGCCTATGTCAATTGAGTTTGCATCACTATAAATGTTTGCATCATCTATGTCACTATGTCCAAATACAAAACTATCTTATCTACCAAGACTTTCCAAGCTTGCCTATCATTTCACCCATCTTTACTAATGGTTTCAGCCTATCCACACTTCTATATGCCTCACTAATTCACTAGCTCACCTGAGCTAGGGTAGATGGTACACTCAAATCCTCTAGTGTCACGTGGTCATATGGATGTAAAGTCTCATCCAAGATGTCATGGATTTTTCCTCTCACTAGGGACCCCTATATCTCCTCTTCATCCTCATGTATGCCTAAAAAATCATACTAGATGGATAGTAGATCACTATCATATCTCATAATATTTATCTATATCTCTCTATTACCAAATAAAAACTTAAGAAATTTTAAAAACATTTTCATACCTATTTGTGTCTCTACTCCTATGATATCATCATCTACATGATCACCTAGCATAGTCTCCCCATCTACATGACCTCACCTCCTCTGTAGGTCACCTCCTCAAATCAAACTTGGTTATCATGGCTCATGTTTATCTCAGCCTCCTTATGAGTGGTCTCTCTAACATCTCATTTGGCTCATCTATGGGTCTATAGTCTCCACTCTCTCTTGTTTCTATGACCACCAAGTCCTTAATGGTTGCTACTCATCTCACTATGGGAATAGAAGTGGTACATCTGGTATATCTACCTCCTCTACCTCCTCCTCTACCACTCATCATGCCTAACCAATCCATGGTCACTCTTGATGTGGCCTTAGTATTGGCCTCACTATCAATGGTCTAAGTCCTCTCTTCCCTTCTGGCTCTTTCACATGTTAAGCCCACTACTCGAGATTAATATAAATGTCATCAAATGAGGTAGACCCATTCGTACTAACACTTGTGCCATTAGATGTGGCTATTTTCACCATGTATAGTGTCCAACCACCTCTCTCCTCTCTAGTTTTGGTGTAACTATGTGCTAGCTCACCCATGTGGCTTCTATATACCCATACAGCTACCACATGATGTTTTTACATCTCAATGACTATAGTAATAACATGTGGGGCATAGACCACACTATCTAGTCCTATTTCCATCTCTACACTTGAGGTGACCCATCATTGATTGCATAGGGTAACCTAGTTGGTTGATACATGGGAAATCTCATATATCCATGTTGTCAGTAGTATGATCAATCCCATAGTCTTTTTCCCTCTGACCAATATCTCAAATAGATCATGTATGATTTGGACCTAGATGATAAAGCCTAGATCATATAATATTCCCTCCTCTAGCATCATCTTGCTCAAGGCTACCATGAATAATGGTACCTTGTCATCTAACTTGTGATAGAGCACTCACTGTGTCATAAGGCCTATCACTACCTTTCAGAGGTCTAAAATCTAAAATATATACACATCATCCATATTGATTCTCCATTCTTTCAATATCATCTCTAAGCTTGTATCCAACATGGATAAGGTTCTCCTCTCTTCTAAGCTATTTGATATTCTTGTGTTCATTAGTGCTCCTGCTATGGGTAGCCCAAGGATGGTGTGGACATCCTCTGGTGTGATACCCACCTCTATCATATCCCCATCCACCTCCCATCTGAAGGTGTTAGTCAATTATTCCCAACATCCTAATAACATGACTAAAAGTTCAATGTTTAGGGGGGATCCTAAACATATTAGATAGACCTCCTAGACCCATGGCTACTAGTCTAGCTCAATCTTCATCTAACAATCTATCCAACAAATCTAGCAACCAAGACACATCCACCAACCTATAAAATCTTAGTTGTCTCTGAAACTAAGAAATAATAAAGGATGTATTAGTTCCTCCATGTCATGTATAATCACAATACATTCTTTATACATCATTCTTACAATTTTAATTAATAACAAGCCTAATCACTTTTAACTTATTCATTTTATCCTATTTATAGCTTATTAGTCCCTCTTTCCCTCCTTTGGTCATTTTAGGCCATTATATCCCTCTTTTCACTTTTTGCATGCTTATTATGGTTCCTTGTTCAAATAGTTTGACCAAAATTTCCTATTTTTTGTCATAATTGACTTAAAATTCTAAGTTAACCCTCTTATCTTACCCTCCTTGGTACTAAGTTTTCATTCTAGCCCTTACAGACTAGTTACTCATTCTATTCAAGATTTTCAACATATAGATTACACTAGGTTGACCCATACCTTCTAGGTCAACCATATGGATTCTACCATGTTTCATCTTACTAGGTCAACTTGGTGGACCTAGTGCATTATGTGTGCCGACCTAGTATATTTTTCAAAAATGTGCATTTCACTCACTTTCTTCCTAAACCCTTCCAACCCATTTTACATCTTCCTATTTTTTACCCTTAGAATCTAAGTTTGCTCAATTTTGACATATATAAATTCTTAAAATCAAATTTTATCAAAACTTCACTTAATCCAATATAAATTTCAAAAATTGGTTTGAGATCTGTAGTTACATACCTATAGTGCACTTGTTGTCACCTCTAGGTGTCCTCCTCATCTAACATGTTATCCCCTCACCATTTTAGCTTGTTTTATCTTAGATCTCTTATTCTTCTCTTTCATAATCCAAATTGCCAACTGAATCTTCTTTTCCCCTATTTAAAAACACTTTTTAGCAAATCAATTCTTTCATTTTATTTTCAAACAGATTCTTTATTTTGCCTCTATCTTTGTTTCTACTCATCAATTTTACAAACCATAAAATACATTAGAATCATGATGACGTAGAGATTATTTTCCACTATCATATGTCTATCTTCTAAAAATTTAGATTTTTGGCTATTTTTTGCACTAACTTCTATAGGTTTGCCTAGTGTAATCTACATTGGACACCTTCATTTCTTACAATATACTTATTTACCTACAACACTATGTTAAGTTAAAGTTATGTATTTTTCAATTCTCTCCTTTCAATTATCTCATTTTTTGCTTATTTCACCATACTTAGCATCAAAATTGTGTGTTATCATGTTTTTTTCCAAAATACCATCTTGTGTTACACTTACGTGACACATGATGAGCTTCAGTTGGGGCATATATATATATACACATAATATTTTTTAAATTTTATTAATTACTAATATTTCATATCTTGTAGGAACCTGTTGAGTCTCGATCTCTCTGAGTGCATGCCTTAAGGTGTGCACCAAGAAAGGGGTGGGTAGACCATCGGTGCTTCATAAGATTATTATTATTTTTTCCACTTGCCATCCACACACTAGCCTCCTAAAACCATTAAAATCAAAGCTTATTCTTCTTAATTATACTTATTCCTATCACTTGCTATGGTTTATCCTTCATTTTTTTATTAACCACCCTTTTGACCTGTTGATTGTGTTAGGTTGACCAAGTCAACCTAGCATAGTTTAGGGACTTTTTCTTTCTTTTGGTTTGTTGGCCTCTTGACCGACCTATCACAAACATAGAGAGTTAGACTCAAAAATGTGATAGGATAATCGGGTTGACCTAGCACAATCGACATTCTCAAAATTATTTTAGGTTAAGATACTACTATATATACAAGGTCATTCCTTACCATTTCATGAGTGAAGAATTAAGTGAAAAAGTGTGAATGAACATCTGCCTATTAACCATTCTACTTGGATAATAAATATTTAGAGGTCAATACTTTCTCTGGAGCTTCAATATCATCTTGTGGATAATTATTTTGGATTCTTGGATAGGTTGTGTAGCCTAGAGATGATTTATCTTAGTTACCATTACATACCACAATAATCTCTTATGAAGCACCTTGGCCCAAGGGGAGATTGAGGCTCAGTGGATTCATCTTCAAAGGTAAGTATTTCTAACTTTAATCCTCCTGTATAAGAGTAGATAAATAGTGCATTTGTATTATTCTCTTCCATGTATTAGGATTCCATATACATTAACATGAGTATATGTCTTCTATACATGTTTAGTTTAGTTGTTTAGTTATTTTATTTTTAACCCCCACTTTATGCCACAAGCTTTGATGTGCACCAGATTAGATTTGGTTTTCTTGTTATTAGATTAGTGAAATATTAAATCATAGGACTCTTTAAGAGTTATTATGTATTATGTTATATTATAGGATTTGGAATCCTACCTAACATAGTGTGTTATGATAAGTGATGCCCTAATCAAGTCTAACAGATCCTCACATTGATCATGCTCCTACTTAATAACTATATGCTTTCAAATCAAAAGTGTAGGTGTGCTCTATCCCATATAATCTAGGATTGATTTATGGGCATCATACATCTTTGATTGCATAAAACATGTGCATATGGGTGTTGCTAAGTTTTAAGATAAAACACATGAGGTAATTTAATTAAAAACACAAGATGGGAGAACAAATTATATAATCAAGAGACAAATGTTGTATTAAAAAAACTAACTAGTCATGAGAGGATAATAAGAGAGAATGATGCTTCTCTTTGACAAGGAATAAAATAGAACCAAATTTGGATTGGCTTAATGAACATAAGCCCTTTGAATGCTTCACATTAGTATTTGTTAGATGGTTAAAAAAGTGTCTTGAACACATAATGTCAAGTGAGCTCAAAATAACTTGTTTATATTGTATAGAGGGGGGGATAGATGAAAATGGAACCTTCATGTGAGACTAGCATGCCTTCTCTATAGTTGTCTGAAGAGTGAGTATAAATAAGTCTATGTCATACAAAGTGTAGACTAATCAATGTGAGAAGTCTACTTATGAAAACCGATTGTGGATTTCAAAATTATTATGTTTATGAGAGTTGATTAAGGATTTAAAAATTATATTGATTTTGCCATTGCTTGATAATGGGTCTTTTGCTTATTTATTTAGGAGGGTCAAGGAATTTGATCAATGTGAGAAGATTCCAAGAAATTGATCACTTTGACAAATGATTTACTCAACCATACTTCAAGGGAGTGGTTTAAGTTTGTGTTCTTTTTTTAATGATTTTGATAGTTTTCTTTTAAGAGAGTATTACACCTTACATTGAATAATTTCAAATATGTTTTCAATAGTTGTCCTTCAAGGGAGAAATCTACATATGCTAGGAATGACCCAAGATTGTTATTGGTATGGATTATTTTATTTTTTTATTTTTTTATTTTACTTGAAATAGACTTGCTTACGCTAGCTTAAGGGTTCACCTTTATGAAGTTAAACTAGAAGCACAAGAAGATTGATTAGGTGTATAAGGGGTTTAGGTGACAATGATCATAGGAATCCATCCTGAGAAAGAGGTGGAAAGTACCATGAGAATCATGCCATGGGTAGATCCATGGTACCCATTGTTAAATATTAGGCTATGATTGTGATGGATAATATAATGATTTAGTTTTAATTGGTTTCCCCTAAAATATGGAGATAAATGTGGTTGAAATCAAGGGATGAGCTTAAGTTAAAATAAAACGTAAACTTGATCCATCTTAAAAAAATAAAAAACACAAATGCAAAGCATTGAGGGGCTCAAGTTTTAGGTTTCCCTCAAGAGAGGACAATCAGTAAGCTCTTGATCCATACTTATGGTTAATGATGTAGTGTCTAAGCTAATTGAAAGCAAACTTGCCCTGCTTGCTTTTCTGTATATGATGACATGTTGATTTTCCTTTAGGATGAGCTCTCCAATGTTGAATTATTACACTCTAAGGTGTTTTTTATAGGCATGTTTGACACATTATTTATAGACATGAATATGTGTAAGGGTAGCTGAGTGATTCTCATTAAGTAATTCAAGTTGAGCTAAATAGTGTTGATGATAATCACCCTCAAAAATTAGATCCTGTAGGGATATTCGAAGAGAAGGTATTTGGACTTTGAGAGGCAAGATGGCCTCTGATCCAAACACAAGAGAGAAAGGGGTAGCACTCATAGAGGTTCTAATGCTAGTATAATATTCTCATAAGGTGAAATGGATGTGTAAATGTCAATCTTGACTAGATGCATTAACCATTTTAGTGAGCATGTTGTTAAGAGTTTTGTTAAAGGCCTCAACCTATCTGTTTGCTTGAGGGAGATAGGGTGAGAAGAAGATTAACTTAATTCTAAATGCATCACATAAACTTTGAACTTGATTATTCTTAAAATATTTACCATTGTCAATGATAATCTTGTCAGGAACACTAAAATGGTAGATAATGTGATGGTTTATAAAATAATCTTCTTTGCTTTGGTCAAGACTAGAAGAATAGATTCTACCCATTTGGTAAAATATTCAGCCATAGTGATGATCGAATGGTGTTTCTATGATGAAATGGGGTTAATTTTTCTAATAAGGTCTAAACCCCATTGTGAGAAGGTCCAAAAATCAATGGAAACATAGACTATGGCTAGGTGTATGATGCAAATTTGCATGTTGTTAACACTTAACACACTTTTTCACATAATCACAATAGTCTTAGTTAAGGGTAGGCTAGTAATAGTTGAGGTGAATGATGTGCTTAGCTATAGCAAGGCAACTAAAGTGTACCCCATAGATCCCATCATGCATTTATTTGATAGCATGAGAGGCTTCATGATTGCATAGGCAACGGAAGAGGAGACCATCAAAGCCACATTTGTAAATAATTCCCCCTATTATGGTATAATGTGAGGTACTATAGATAAACACTCTTTGAGCATTCTTGGAAAGCCCAAAAGGAATGATGGAAAGGTTGAGATATTTTATTGTCTACTGATACCAAAGGTTAGGTTGGGTCTCCTCCACATTGAAAATGGTGAGAGAATCTAGTTTGACATAGGAAGGCTAGGTAAGTCTATGGATAATGATAGATATCTTAGAGTCAAAAGGTGAAGATGAGATCTAAGAGGTGAGGGAAGACATGGTATTGGTGAAGTTATTGGTAGATCATGGGGTTGATTGGATGTGATAGTATTCAAATGATGCTAAGATTTCATCAATTATTTATTTGTGTTGTTGTAAAACATCATTCTTACACTAGTATAAGCTATTGATTTGATTGATCACAAATTGGGTTGTCACTAAAGTTATTGATTGTTTTGACTCATAGGGATAATGTAGTGTGAAGGCCTATGACTATGGCTTTGTACTCAGCCATATTATTGATACATTTAAAATAAATAATTAAGGACAAAGGAAGAGGCTCAATTTCAAAGGGAATAAGTATGATACCAGCTCCCCCACCACATTGACACTTTGATCCATCAAAGAACATGGTGTCTAGATAGGTGAATTATACCTGAGAGAGGGTCATGATGGACTCATCATAAAACTCAAGAGGAGAGGTTGATTACCTACTAATGGTTCTTAGGCCAATTCGTCAGTAATAACCTACCCCTTACTTAACTTTTGTTGAAAGAACTCAAGGTCAAATGTCCACTAAGATAATGAGCCAATTAGCCATACACTAGTTTTGGTATGGCTTAGAGTGTATGTACTTGAGTGGTTCAGTCTTGGTTATGATTTAGGTTTTTTGGTTAAGGAGGTAGTGGAAAAGTTTGGTGTCCATAAAGACTAAAGCTAAGAAAAGCTTCTCGGTATGGGTATACCAAGTCTCATACTCTACAAGCATGTAAATAATATAGTAGATGGATTATTCTCTATGTTGTTCATCTTGATGAGCAAGCATTTCCATTGGGGAGTGTTTAGTCATAGAGATATAAAGGCAAAAAGGTTGGTTATCCTTGGGAGGGGTAAGGATAGCTATAGATCAAAGGTACTTTTTGAGTGAATCAAAGCCTTTTTAATAGTCATTATTCCTCTTAAAAGAGACATCCTTCTTTAGAATGTGGTGGAAGGGTTGACATCAGTCTAAAATCTAGGAGATAAAGTAATGAATGGATTGGAGTTTCCCCTACAAACTATGGAATTGCTTGAGGTTCATTAGAGGAAGCATGTCAAGGATGGATTTGATTTTGGTGGGATCAACTTTGATACTATGAAGGGAGATAATAAAATCAATAAGTTTTCCTAAAAATTGCACTTTTTGGGATTAAGGCAATAGTGGTAATGGATAAGCCACTCAAAAATGATCTTGAGAATAGTTAAATGATCCTTTCAGAGTTTGGATTTTCTGAGAAGGTCATCCATATAATCCTTTACAATCTTATGTATAATGTCATGGAAGATATAATTCATGGCATGTTGGTACATTACACCAGCATTATTTAATCTATAAGGCATGACTCTATAGCAGAAGGTTCCCCATGGGGTGGTAAATGTGGTCTTGTACTAATATTTAGGGGTAATTAGGATCTGATTGTAACCTGAGAATCTATCCATAAGAGATAACATCTCATGGTTAGCTATAATATCAATTAGTTGGTCAATGCTTAGTAGATTAAAGTCATATTTGGGGTGAGTGAGGTTTAGGTCATGAAATTCTACACAAATGCATAGTCCCCATATGGCTTTGGTGATAGGCATGACATTCAATACCCATTAGGGATAGTCAATGGGTTGAATGAAATTTAAAAATATGAGATATAGAAGCTCTTCTTTGATGAGAAGGGCTATGTGAGGGTGCATGCATCAAATTTTATACTTGATAGGTTTGGCATCATGGTTGGTGACTATGTTATGGGTGGTAATGGTGAGGTTAATTCCAAGCATGTTACTATAACACCAAGCAAATGCTATGATGTGGTCTTGGAAGAAAGAGGGGAAGTCCTAAAGTTCCTTAGTATTTAGTAATTGCATAATTTTGATAATATGAGGGTTGTCCAGAGTGCCCAAGTTTATATCCATGGTGGATTAATTCAATATGGTTGAGGTCTTAGGAGGAATAGATTTATGTATGGAATAATTTGGGGTACCAAGGTAAGTGAGAATGGAATCCTCATCCTAGCACAAAATAATGTTAATGTTAATAGAATCATCTCCTATCATATTAGGATGGATCAAAGGGATGGTTATGATTGCCCCCTCATTTTGATAAGTCAAGGGTCTAAGGATGATCATGTTGACAAAAAATAATTTAGTTGGGATGATGTCATCATCCTCACACGCAGGTGCAGAGGTTAGTGAGGAAGCGGTGTCTTCATCAATAATGGTGGTGGTAGGTGGTTTGCTTTGCTTTTGTGTGGGTAGAATGAAATAAAGGCAATGTTTCTCATGAGGCTTTCTAGTCTCAAAAGAAATCAACTCATGTGGGTTGTGTTCATATCACCCAAGACCAAATCATTTCCAAGCACACCTATGGAGGTATGTCTTGGTGAAACTTAGTTTGTAAAGATAGGAAAAGTTAGAGGTGAATGGTCAGGTGAAGAGGAGGTAGTAGAAGATTCAAGTGGTTTGTTAAGTCACCCATAAATGAAATAGATTTGATAGTGTGGAGGTCCAAAGGGAATAATGGTTTTGACATTGGAGTCATATCTAGGTTGGGTAGTAAGTTACCCATACTCATGAGGAATAGGGAAGGCATCAAGGGCTAAAAGGCAATATTCCACTAGTGAAAGATGTTAGAATGTGGATTCCAAGTGGTCTGAGGTGGGTATCTAATAAAAAGGGATGGATGAGCTAGTTAATGCCTCATTGGTAGAAGGAGCTAGGACTTTTTATTTTGTGGTGGAGGTCTTATCCTTGATAAAGGAGGGTATACTAGATGGGGATAGGAAGATGTCATTGGGTTGATAGGTCATATTACATGTCAATAAGGGACTTGGGTCAGCTTGGATAGTGATAAGATAGCCTTTGTGCTCAAATTTAATGAAATTATGAAGGGTGGAGGGGACACAACCCATGGATCAAATCCAAGGTTGCCCTAGTAAAACATTGTATTTAAATTTTCCTTCCACTATGTAAAAGATTTTGGGGAGCATGTGGGATCTTAAATGGATATGAAAGATAACTATTCCCAGGGTAGTGGTCATGGTGTTGTTAAAGTATCAGAGGATAATCGAGGTTTTAGACATGACATTGTCTAGTAGGTTGAGTTGGTTATAGGCATGGGAGGAGATGATATTAATACTAAATCCCCCATCAATCATGACAGATTTGATGTGGATTTGGTTAATGTAAGTATTAATAAAGAGAGGGGATCAAGGTCATCAAGATGAATATAAGGTATTTCCAAATCCTTGATGGTGATAAGGTTAGAAATTTAGAGAGCACCAATAAAGGTAGCCAAAGGATGAGGGTCTTCAAGTCAGACCTCTACCAACTATAAAACATTGATCATTACTTGGCGATGATGAGGTTTAGTAGTAATCAACTCATATAATCTCATCTTTGTTGGATTCTAGTGAAACTATTTGAGTACCACTCTCTTGATGGATTCAGAGGGATTAGATTGGGAGGTACCTAAGATAGATACCTTGGGTTTGGATGAAGGTGAAGATGTTTGGGTAGGGTTTGGTGGGGAGGTGGAAGATAGATATGACCATAGAATAGACACTTTGGCCTTCCCCTTATCCTTCAATTATGATCTCATGACCATGTGGATGATATGGATAGAGGGAGGAATTGGGGTAGGAGAGTTATTTGGGTCCTTGTAATTTTGAGGTGAGAGTGGGGAAATACGTAGGTTATGGTTAGTGGGTATTAGTTTTTGGATTGGTAATAAGACCATGGGAGGTTCTTCTAGTAATAGATTATCCTCATCATAGATCTAATGGATAATGGTTTGGAGAGCCTTACAGTTCTCCATGTCATGGCTCAATGGCCTATGATAGGAGCCCACTTGGTAGTTGTTATACCAAATGGGTTTCGAACTGAGAGGATTAAACATCTTGATAATGGGTAAGGTCAAGCAAGAAGCTTACAATAACCTTTGGAAATGGTCAACTAATATTTGGCTAAATGTGAAGGGGTTTTAGAGTTTTTAGCTATGGTTTATGGGATGGAAGTTCTTTTAGGAGTAGGTTTGGTGATGAAACGTTTGGGTAAGCTAGTGTTCTTAGTTAATGATTCAGGTTTTGGTGAGGAAGAGGTTGATAGGTTGGAGGTAAGAGTTTTTAGGATAGGTAGTTTGGTGTTTGATGGCATGATGAAGATAGGTGTGTTAGAAATCAAGTGTGATGGTGTAACCAACAATGGTGGTTGGGTCTTGGTTGGGACAATCAGTTTCCTAATTAAAGTGGAGGGATGAGGCCCCAAGATAGAGGGCAAGTTTGAATGAGGTTAGAGTTTGGCCCTCTGGATTATTGTTAACTTTTATTCCTTAGTCAATTTAGTTTTGTGGTTAGTTTTTGGGCTTGGTGAGGTGAGCTAAAATTTCACATATGGGTGATTAAGACTTTGTGTAGGGAAGGTGCCAAGGTTCTTGGTTGGTTTGGTTAGTTTGGTTGGAGAAGGTGATTTGGTTATTTGGGTTTTGTGTGCTTTGGATGGTTGAGGAATTATTGGGTTGGTAGAGTTTTTAATTGATTTGGTTGGTAAGATATGGGTTTGAATGATAGGAATGGTGGTTTGGTTTTCCAAAGGTGTGGTTTGAGGCTCTTGTTTGGCAATGTAAGGGATTCCCAATTACTACCAAAAGGTGGCTCGATCCATGTATAGGTTGGAGACAAATTGTAATTTCTGTACTAACCTAGAAAATGGTTTGTAGATTGGTTATGTTCCTTGGATAGTGTGATTTAAAGATAAACCCATAAGCTAAGATAGAGTGATAATAACCTCATCCTTTTCCTCAATCAAAGGATGTAAGGTTTGAATGGGTGAATATTTTGTGGGAAGTGCATATATGGGAGCTTCCTCTTTGAGAATAATCTCCAAAGAGGTAGTAAGTTGCTTGGTGGTTAAGGGTGAAGGTAAAATGGGTGATTATTCTATTATGTTAGTTGAAGGAGCGACATCAATAAGTGGAGGGGAAAGGGTTACTTCCTCAATTTGGATTTCCAAAAGAGGAGAAGGTAACTCTACTATCTCAATAAGTGGAGGGGGTAGAGAACAGATAGATTGGGTGGTAGGTTCTTTAGTGATGAGCATGTTAAGAACCATATTGACAATATGGGCATCATGAGAACACTCAACCTTGTTTTTCTTATTTTTGACAGACACATGATTGGGGAAATTTTGTATAGAGATGTCAAGGGATTGGTTTTGAGGTGTATTAGGGTTATCCAATATAACCTCTCATTTATCAATGAGGGATTGGACAAAGTTTTTGAAGATATTAAACCTACTAATGCCATGGCCAACTACTTGGTGGAAGGAACATAGATCATTCTCATTGTACCAACTAGGTTTAGACAAGAATAATCAAATTGATAAAGTAGTTTGATAGGAGGAAGTTGTATGATATTAACGTTTAGTAACTTCTCCAAGATTGAATCATAAGATTCCCCAAGTGGGGTAAATTGCTTCTAGTTATTTTAGTTTTGGTTTCTTGTGTTTTATTTTGAGAAACTATAGGAAATTGGTTGGTTGATAGATGGTGGAAAAGTGGATTTAAGAACAACCACATTCACAGTTCCCTTACTTTTTGTCCTAGTGTTGTTTTGGTTGCTTGCTTTAGAGGAGGAAGCCTCATTGGTTTTGTAGGTGGAGTTCTTGTTTTTTAATTTCAGCTTTTCTTCATCGATGCTCTATTCTCTACTTTATGAACCATGGTAAAAGCCTCATCAAAGGTTTATAATCTTTGAATATTCAATATGGAAGAGATGTGATTGACACATACCTGAGTAAAGAGTTTAATCAATTCAAGTTGAGGCAAGGAAAAGGAAAGATGATTGATCAGGCTCTTCCAAAGAGCTAAAAAATTTGAAATAGATTCATCATCAAATTTCTTGATAGAGTAGAGGTTAGTGATGGAAACCTTCTTGGATATATTTGTTAAAAAGTGATCCAAGAAGGTTTGGGCCAACTAGGTGAAGGAGAATAAAGAGTGTTTAGTTATGGCAATGTACCGATCTAATGTTGAATTAGACATGGACAAGGGGAAGGTATGAAGAAGGAGGGCATCATCATAGGTAATAAAATAACAAACACACACCTAAATGCCTTAGGTTTTTGTTATGGGTCCTCCTTACTCTAAAACATAAAGAACTTAGGAAGTTACTATTAAGGAAGATATGATTTGATAGGCACAGATGAGTGGATGGGCTCGTTACAGATCTTATCATATGATAAGACATTATGAGCTCTAAAAATAGATGACTCTAGGGTAATCATCTTATCCATGAGCATCTTCATGATATTTTCTTGTGGTTGTACACCCAAAAGGTTGTAAGGTGCATATTATTGTGGTTTTTTGGTAACATACTGATAATTGGTTAGAGTTTGAGAAGCCACCAAATATTGGTATGTAGAGACCAATGGTTGGGTGGAATATATGTAAGGGTATGTAGATGTGGGTGGTTGGTTACTAGGTAGAGGTATATGCCCTTATGGGTTAGGGATGTAACCTAGGTTTGGTATAATGGTCACCTATTGGATAGGAGTGGTGGTTAGGTTAGTGATCAAAAAGAGGGTAGTGACATTTGTACTAAGTGGGGGTAAGGTAGAAGGTATAGGCACCACAAGATTTTGAAGCAGGTAGCGGTTACTATAGTAGACATAGACAATGCAAGGTTGATAATGCTAGTAGTAGGTACTCCCATGGTGAGGGGTGTATATGTGGCTAATGGTTGGGTTGATCCTAAGGTGGAGGAGTTATTTGTATGGGTGAAATGTATAAGGGTGTTTGTAGGTTGGGTAGGTTGGTTTTCCATAGTAGTATCAAAGGGATTGTTAGTAGATGAAGAGGCTTGGGTAGCCAAAGTTTGGGTGGTGATTGTGGAAATAGAAGTGTTTCCCATGAGGTGGGAAGGCAAGCCATAAAGTGGGTCCATAGGTGGAACCAAAGTAGGGGTACATTGAGGCATGGTGTTAATATAATGTTGTAGGGCCACAGTGTTGTTATCTAAGAAGGTGGTAAAGTCTACATCTCCTTGGGGAACCTCTTGAGGAAAGGGAAGACTTCCCAAAGGGCGAGGAGAGTGTGTTGGTTTAGAGATGTAGTCCATGGATGAGGAAGTAAAATAGGTTGATTGGTTTGGTGATGGGTTCTATTCTACTAGGTTCTTTCACTATTGGTGAGTTAGATCCATCTATGGTAAGGGTGAGAGAGTACACTAACAATCTCACCACTAAAACAAAGAGAAGATAAGAAATAATAAAGAAAATTAATCACACTCTAAAAAGTATGTTAAGTCCTAAAGGTTTTTTTTAGTCTCTCTTTTGGCTTATACCTTAAGCTTTTAAGAATTTGTGTGATTAAAATTGGATTCTAGAGTGGGGTACTAGAGAAGAAGTCTATGGTTGGTTTTAGGTTGTTTAGGCTCTCAAAAAAAATTATATTGGAAATCAATACATGGCTTGGTATTGGGACCTACCCCCTCACTTCACACACTATAGCAATAAGGGTGTCAGGCGATTATATATATATATATATCGATTTATAGAGTTTATACTCAACCAAAGAGTAAGTTGGTTCTCCCCTTGGTAATGACCTCCAAGTAGGATTGGTGGGAAAGGGTAAGGTGATTGCTAGGTGTTGAAATTCCAAACGAGCCTTATCTCAAGTTTTTTTGATGTTTAATTGATGAAGGTGGTTTGGTTTAGTGTGTGCAAACAAAAATTTATGTTATGATAAGATTAATTTGATTTAAGTTAAATTATCTGAGCTAAACTTGCAAGAAATCGATGTATGTACTTAGTTTTAAGTGAAAAAGAAACCTTGATGTCATTTATGAGCATAGATTGAGAGAAAAGTATACATATGAAAACAATAAAAAACCCAAGTAAAGACTTAAGGTCCCACCAAGCATGCCAGAATGTTTTAGTGAATTTTAGCTTATATTTCAAGAAAGGAAGAAGAAGAAGAAAATAAATATGGGTATGGTTGAAAAACCTATTGGATTGTGCACAAATTGGATCAAATGATTGTGAAGAGCTCCTCTTTAGATTAGGAGGATGACCTACATATAAAATAACACTAAATCAAATAGTTGGTTAGATAGATAGCTGAGTGGATTGCCTAGTGTTATGCTAGATCCTAAAAGTAAGATCTTTTTGGGGGGTTGTCAATCTACAGGTTTTAAATAATTAATTTTGTAAAATAGAAAATAAATTACTTACATTAATAATCAAAAGCTACTGAAATTTAATTCAATAAATGCTTGATAAATAAATAGAATAAAATGACTAATTTAGCAACAAGCAAGTCAATACTAGAGCTAAATGGGTCAAATGTGTTTCAAAAAATTAGGCAAGAGTCTGTGAATAGGTAGGGACTCAAAAAATTAGATTTTATCAAGGGTAGGTAGGTAGAAATAGATTTCTAAAATTTACTTCCATAATGACCATCAGTGGTTGGTGTGACCATCAAAGGTTAGGGTGACCATCAGTGATTAAGGTGATAGTTGGATAGACCATCAACAGTTGAGGCAACCATCGATGATTACTATGTGTAGGTCTAGATTGCTAAATAATTGGTTGATATGATCAAAAATTTGGATTATGAGAGATGGTTTGGTGTTGGGTTAATTATGAAATACAAATAAAGTAAATGAATATAAAAAATAAGTATTTATCTTACTGAAGGTTGATCTTTGGACTCTTGTGGATCATAGCATGATTTCAATAGAATAATGGTACTCAAGTCTTTGGTAAAGTAGTAGTTGAAAGTTAGCTCTCTAACATGATGGTTGGATCAGTAGATAATTGATGATGATTGACCTATAAAAAAATAAACTCTAGGTGCAGAGGCTCTTGATAACAATTGCAGATAATTTCACTTCCTTACTCTTCTCTTTTTATAGGCACAGGAAAGAGGTGCAACAAGACATTAATTGGGTCTTCTAATTTTAAATTATGCATGAAATGGACTACACATGGATTTAGATGAGTTATTTTTTAAAAACTAAGGTGGATGTTTAAATGTTCTTTGTTAAAGAGGTGCACCTTGACCATTGATGATCAAGGTGATTGTTCATGGTCATCCTGACCATCAATGATCAATTTCCAAGGCAAAGAGTGGGTAAAAAGGTAGGTTAAGTCAGCTGGTCAAACTTACCATGGTTATGCTCTATTAGGGGTGGAAGGGTCAAATTGGTCCAAAGGGGGCCTAAAGGAATTTTGACATTTAGAATCATGATATGCAAATTTCTAGTGTCTATAGTACCTTTATGTATATCAAGGATGCCCCTATAGATCCCATTTAGCCTGGCATAAGATCTTTTGGACATAACAAGTATACCACTATAAGAGTCAATATCAGCTCCAAAATATCCATCAAATGCAATTAGGGTTGAGAGGGTTTGGTTGATACCATAATGGGTCACCAACATATAGCCTCACTTGTGAAGCCATTGGATGGTGTGGGCATCGGGTTACACACCCTTGAGTTTATTAAACATAGGTTATGGTTTTCTTACTTTAGTATGTGTTGTGTTAGACCTATGTTTTTTGTCATCTGATTCAAACTTCACCCAAACCCATACAGACATATCTAGGCCTTTTCACAACTCATCATGTACATCATATCATATTTTATATTCTTACATCATCATCCTTCCATCTTGTATATCCTTCTCATCCTATACGTATACATCATTTTCATTATCTCATATATTATCTTAAGTCCATTCATATCTTACCCATCCTTCTCACATATCCTAGTCACACCTTGTCCTAAGACCACCTCACCTTAATTTGTCCAAACTTGACCTTGTCTTATCCACCTTTTATTTCACCATAGTCCTAATCATTCCCATATCATCTAGTCTCAATTTTATCTCATCTTTGACATCATCCACCTATACATATTATCCTCTTATATCCTTGTCATCATCCTTATATCATCCCCCATCTTGTCTTCATCCCATCCTATTCCAACCATACCCATTTATCATGGGTCTCATTCCCCATCCCCTCCATCTTATTTTGTACATTCTTATCATCATCCCTTAGTACATATTGTCTTTTTATATCCTTTACATTATCCTATCCCATCTCCCATCTTGTCTAATCCACTCATTATTTGTCATACACCCATCACCTACATCTTGTCTAATACATCTTTATCCAATCATCCTTTGTACATATCACCTAATACATCTTTGACATCATGCCATTATGAATATTATCTTTTTATATCCTTTTATTATCCTATCCTATCCTCCATTATCACTTTTTATTCATCCCATCCATCCATACTTAGTCATACCTTCATCACCTACATACCCCAATCAATCTTACATCCTTACCTAAGTCCACATCATCAACTACTTGCCTTCACATAGTCACCTCATCCCTTCCTAGTCCAACCATATCCACCTTTCATTGATCACCCCCCATCACTCACATACATTGATCATCACCTTTTATATCCTTGTCATCATCCTTTTGTATCCTTTTTCATTGTCTTATCCCATCCCACATCTTGTCTTAGCTTAACCATAACCACTCATCATTGATTATATCCCTATCACCTACATACTTTATTTCTTTTGTACATCCTTCCAGTCATATATCATCCTAGCACCACCCATCATTATCCATCCCCCCATCACCTAATCATATCTTTTCATCCACACCCTAATCACATCTTATCCTAAGTCCATAACAAATCCCTTATCATGACCTTGACTTCATCATCCATCTAGTCTACCCTCATCTTATCTTATCCTAGTTGGATTTTTAAGTCATAAATGTGTCTAAACCATCTCCATCATTCCCCAATAATCCACATCCCATCATCACCTATCTATATGTATCCTTATCTCACCATCTTACCACCTTCATCACATAGTCATATCCCATCCCATCTTGAGCAACTTGATCTTAAATTTTTGAGCCAATCTTGTTATCCTATCATTTTAGTCCATTATAATTTAGTCAAATATCATACCTAGTCAATATCTTGTTAACATCTTATCAATTTGTCAATTTTAATGTATAAAATCTATCATCAATCTAATCATCCCTACTTAAATCATATTTCATATTCATGACTAACACCCATCATATCTTATTCTCGCTAGTTTTAATCTAGGTATCCATCAAAATCTCTTAATCCTTTTGCTAGCTTGAAAACTAGGCAATGGTGATAGGTCATTAACATCTATTACATTATCAGTTTTAAATTTGATCAAAGTCTTTAATTCATCAAGTTTATCCCATCCTCATCATCATCTATCCTTTTATCTTAGTCCTCCAATCTTACTTTGTTCAAACAAACCTTAGTCTACCATCACATCATCATCCATATTTCCCATTGATTTGGACCTAGTTATTGTAGACTAATACATCTTAGACAACAAAAATAAATTCCTTTTGTAGGTACTAGAGTTATTTACTTGCCTACCCTCATACCTTGATCCCATTTACCCCAAATCACCATCTCATAGCCCCATGAAATCAGTCTCAGCCTTCTTTGATGTGGTCACCCTAAATCAATCAATACATCATAGAGAATAAAGATGAATTCCTTTTGTAGCTATGGAATATGGGTGCTCACTTTCCTAATGATTTTGACCCCATAATCCTAAATTCACCTCCTAAATAATTCCAACATCAACCCTAATCCCATCCTACTCCACCATCCACTATCCCTATTCAAAACCCCTTAACTACAATATGTACCCATCCATAGTCATATCCTCCATCTACTAATCATAATCCATCACCACTCCCTCATCCTTTATCACCCACCACCATGAACCTCAACCCCAATTTCATAGACCAATACATAAATGCCAACAAGGATGAAATACTCTTGCAATTAATTATGATGGGTGTTCCACTTATTAAAGGTGTTGAACCCCTTCAATTTATTGCACCTCTAGTACAAATACCTTTGTGTAAGTCTCCTTCCAATACCCTATCCACTAGCCATAGCCAATCATCTACCCCTTCCCCTAATAGCAAAGGGAATCCAATCTTGGCCACCCAACCACATCAAACACCATCTAAAATAAATTCCAATTTTTCTACATCAAAATCACAAAGAAAAGTGGGTCCTTATACTCCCCTTCCTATATCCTTGGAATCCCTTTTCCAATAAATTTTCACCACTAACATGATGGTCTATCCACCCATACAACATCTTGATCCCACCAATCCTAAGCCCTCTTGGTATAAATAAAACTAATATTATCTATATCATCAAACTTGGGGGAATTCCATTAAATGATGTCAAAACTTTTGAGACTATGTTTAAGACCTCATCAACACTAGTGAAATAGTAATTGAGGATGAGTAAGATGAATTTAAATCCCTGGGTGAATAAGAAGAATGGCGGGGTTCCATTCCCTATCATGATCAAACCCTTACCCTTCCAAGCCAAGGTTAAGACATCCTATCCATCCTCCATGATCCCCCCATCTCTGACCACCCATCCATTAAAAACAAGTCTACTCCCCATAAATCTAATCCTTCTATATCCCATAATCCATTTCATGGACCTATATTTGCATCATTCAGTATTCATCCATCATCTCCCTCTCATACATCACATGAAATACCCCACATTAAGAGGAGAATCATGAACAATCACTCCTTTACTCATAGCATTACATCATGTACATCAAAATCAATATTGGAGTTAGAACAAGTTTTATCTACCTCAAAATCATGTGTAGTACCAGTAACTAAATCAAATTCCTCATCAAAAATAGCATCCCTCATTGATGCTAATAATGCCTATCCTTTTGAGCATATCTCAAATCCAGATAACTTCATATAATTTCTAGGCATATATTTTGATCCCAATCATAATGATGTAGTCATCATTGAGTTATTGATTTCTTTATCTCTCAAAGATTACTAGAGCAAATTTGATCCTCATTTGGATGCACGTAGTATAGCTAGTATTTGTGATCCTTTTGAGATTATTGAGGACACTTTCTCTAATGTTAAGGCTAGGGCTCCTAGTGACCTTTATGAGGAATATTCTTCCCATCATACCCTTACTCCATCACATAACATTAATCATCCACATCACTTCCATAATCTCCATATCCTACTACATGATGAGAATAAACAAGAACATGCATCGTTGGATTCCCCCTTGCATTCCATATCATGTGCCATGCATCCAAATATCCAAGACCATATTTTATAAGTCATAAATTAAAATCAAATAATCTTCAATCCTATTAGTCAAAATCAACCAAAATCAAATCATCAACCTAATCAAAAAATACCTTCCCCTAGTGAAGCCAAAAATCTAGCACTAGGGGCATATCAAAGTCAAAATAATCATACATCAAGTCAAAATTCAATCTGCTCTTGTAAAGCTTGAAATTAAGCACCAAGTAGTAATCAGAGTCAAATCTAATTAGCAATTTAAAAGAAAATAAAACAAATCTTAAGGCCGATCATTCTCTTAATGCTTGAGTTAAACAATAAACAAGCCAAAAGGTCTTGGATCCCTTAATCTCATGGCATCAATATAAAGAATTCCTTCCTACATATCTAATGATTTATGCAACTATTAAAACCCATTTTCACTCCCCATTCTATCATATCAACTAGCATGATCATATCCCTCCTTCACATCCTATATACCATCATCCCAATCATAATAGGCTCCCATCCATACCATATCATTTATCCCTAGGTAGTATTTTCCCTCATAGGGGTTACAAGGAAACATGATCAAAACATTTAAAGGATGATAAATTAAGAGTCAATAAATATCACCATCACATGGCCCTAGCATCATATTTTTCTAGAATAGCTATTGGATAACATCCCCATCTATAACATCAACATATTGTATATCACCCATCACCAATAAATTAAGATGCCATTCAAACAAAAAAATTCATTCATCTAATGGTGAAAACTAGTCTTCTAGTTCCTTAGGCAAGTACCATGATGAAAACCAATTTTTGGCATCTTGGTAAAATAATCAATTTTCCATATTATTCCTCAATGCTTGGGGCAAAATCCATATATCCTCATCAATCCATCCCCTCCATCTATTCTTCTTACCCATCATCTTCCATCATGTCTTCCATCTTATCTACCATTCCTTCCTATCTTGACCTTCGTAAGGAAGTGGAAGGTGTCTTGAGAATTATCCCAAAACCATCTTGGCATATCCTTCAATGGACACTTAGGAAACTATGTATTTAGTTCCTTCACAATGTGGTCATTGGTAATCCGTAGTCCATTCTTCCTAGTCCTCATTCCCTTTTCAACACTTCCCTCATTCTTTTGTCATACCATCCATCATTCCATCCATCCTTATCTTGGTTGATAGGATTGGTATCCCCTTTGATATTAACCCTATTTGTATAGTGTACATACATATCCCAAAATCCCTAAAAATTGAAATATGTCAAAAACCTTTAAAATTAGTAAAATTTGAAAAATCCAAAAATAGTCCCTTATGTCTTGTTTTATGACCAATCCCCTAGTCAAATCCATCTCCATGTGAAGTTGCTTTTCTTATCCCCCATATTTGGATACAACATCTAGTATTGGCACCAAATCAGAGTGGTCACCCATCTCTTTATCATCTTTGGACTAGGTATTATTAACATGCATCACCTTGTCAAAGATCTTAATCTAGCATCCATCACTTCTTATCAGTTTCCTTTTCACATCTAGCACCCTTGCAATCAATCTTTGCTATGTGAATGGTATTTGATCCCATTACCTATTAATGCCTTTTTCAAAACCTATCACCCATGAAATCACATCTTATTAGTAGGAAAGGTATTTGATCCCATCATCTCCTAATCTCCTTGCTAGATTGAACTCTTATAAGGTCTTATATATTGGTAATCCTTGGTCATCACTTTTCTAAATCACCTTGGCCAATTTTTGATTTGATCTTAAGACCAAATTAGTATTCAAATACCTTATCACATCATCCATCCTTCCATCCTAAAATATGGGCAACATCTTGTCTTAATCATCCTATCCCAATCCAAGTCCCCAATCACCATCATAACCAATTTAGTCCAATCACTCATCCCATCCTTAGATAGGACATTATGATATTACATGTGGACACTTGTCTGATGTTTGTCTATTATTTGTGTGATGTTTTTCTTGCATCATATATACATCTTGTTTGTTTCATGTTTTTTTTACATCATGTCTTTTTGGGAAATGAATGAGGATGATATGAGGACACCATAAGTGCCCTCAAGGATGTAGAGTTCACCATTTACCCATGCACTTTGGCACAATGTCCTTTTGATCATACCTATATCATGGCGCATACCTCTAAGTGCCATATTTAATGGATCACTTAGACTATGATGATTTTTATGATATTTGTGATGGTTTGATCACACCCACCCTCATTATTTATCTAATAATCTCATCATCCTTGTTCTCATTACTAATTTAATCCTCTCAACTTATCCAACTAACATCCCATATTTTATCCTTATCATCATCTCATCATCTAAATTATATCCTTCAATCAATATAAAGTCTAATCATCCTCATCATCATCACTTTCTACTCACTTATCATCATCATCATCATCATCATCATCATCTCCTAATCATAACTACATTATCTTGAGGTATTTTAAGACTATGTAAGTAGAATTTGGTCATGTTTCAATGCCTAAGGATAATTCAACCATTATCTCTATCATCTATCATCATCCCTCAGTCTTACATCAATCAAATCATTTGGTCACTCAATCATATTGATCCTTATCTATCATTACCTACATCATCTTGATTGATTTATCTTTAAGATACACCCATCCTTAATCTAATCAAATAATCAGTCGTATCCTGGCTAATAGCTCTCCCTTACATGCATCCTTTCTTGGGATACATCTAAAGCTTGTGGCCTTTTAATCCTATCATCAACTTATTACATTTGACTCCCCCTTGGGATGTGTTGACAATCATGACACCCATCACCTCTACTCCCTATGCATGTGTCCTTGCTATGGGAATCATTATCAATTTGTAGATCGCTACACAATTTGAATTCATCATCTTCTATCTCTCATCTGTAATCCTATCCCCTCATCTCTCCATCACATCCACCCTTGTTGCTTATTTCAAGTGGACATCCATCTCATTCTTCCCTATATGTCCCCTCGAGGGGACATTATATCCCATAATATCATCTACTAACATTCATCCATGACATGGTTTTTCTTTGAAAGACTATTACTCCCTCTAATTCATTCACTTACAATGCCCTTTTATAGAGGGGAATAATGTATGCACCTAAAATTTCTCACCTCATTAACATCACTAATATTCCTATTATTTAACACCAATTAAGTTAATCCGATTTTATCATAATTAATCCCACTAATTTATCCCCCTTTCCTGACCATTTATCTAATATCCCCCTTCAATTATCTTACATTCACTAACCTTATCCCATCCCACACCTTCATTAATTCTTATTAATCCCTATTATCTTGATTTAATATTAGTTATCCATTATATAAGAATTTTAAATTACCATAACCCCTCCTAACCACCTATTAGCATACTCCCTAATATTTCCTACACCCCTAGTCCCTAATCCTCACCTAATCCCTATATAACCCCTACCTACTCCTCCATTATCCCTAAACTAATGGAGAAGTCTCTAGAATTGGATAAGCTCCTCCAAGTCTCTAGAAGTCTCTAAACTAGAGGCTTCTAAATAATTTTAAATTCTTTAAAATCTCCCTCCATTATCCTATAACAATCCATGCTTGTGAAGTGGCAAACTAATTAGAATTTCCATAATATCATGATGCTAAATTGATCCTTGTCAATAAGCATTCTCATACCCAATCCATGTCAAATTAGCCATTGAATCAATCATCCAACATCAAACAATCATACCATCACATTATGAGAAATCTAAGTATACATACAATCAATAATCCATTTGAACATCTTGGAAGGAGGTGAGATGAAGCGAGTAATTGGGTGAGGTTCATATCATTCTAATTTGTTTCATAAATTTTTCCTAGTAGGTAGTTTGTGTTTTAAGTTTGAATTAGCTTGTTTAATCTATAGTGTGTTCAAAATATTTCTACACATACATTTCTCAACCTTCTCTACTCTTTAATCCATCCACCAAAAACACTCACACTTCACTATACTTTACATATGAACTCGTTAAATCTTCATATTTGATTATAATCTTTATAGACCCTTTATGAATAGCATCTTCTTGGTAGGCCAAGAGACATGCCTTAACCCTTAATGCTTCTATAATTCTTAGAATAAGATAAAAATAGACTTCACATGTCATCCATAGATTTGATAAACCACCTTTAATTATTGACACCTTTCAATTAGGCCTAAGAAACCCTTTTAGGTATATGGAGGCCTATTCACCCTTCTAGCACTTCACTTAGTTAAACTAGGAACACAAGAACAATTCAAAGCAAATAGGTTTATGCTAAATGACCCCTAATCCATCCTAAAAATATTAAATTCATCCCTCCACACCTATTTACATGCAAAACTATCAAAAAATTTCCTTGTACATGAAAACCCCATGAATGATTCAAAAGTCAACTTGTAAGCAATTGTTCATACTGAAGATGGATTGGTCAAACCACCAAAATCCATACAAATAATCTTTATAGAGTCTAAAACACTCTTAAATATCTAATTCACCTTGAAACATATAAAAACCATCAATAAAAACTCAAACATCCTTTTCGTGTCACTTTCAAAAGAAGGTCAAATTGTTAGTCAACTTTGGACCATAATAAATGTAGGTGTACAACTAGTCAAACCTCTAGATTATTTTTCTTGAATTTACCTTGAAATTATCTACCAATTTACTTTTTATACCCCCATCAAATTAATCCAACATCAAAATTTATATCCAAAAAAAGGAGTACTAATTTTCCTTTGTAAATTAAAATATTTGAATTCCAACGGTCACTTTTTAATGCAAATTTGGCAAAGTATGGAAAATAGAGAAATATGTCTAGGAGACCAACTTTGAACTACCATAAATTTTTATAGACACCATTTCAAGACCTTAAATTTTAAAAAAATGATTTAGGCACAAACCTCAACAAACCCATGTGACCATTTAATTTTGACACCTTCACACTTGTGAATGTTGATGTCATCAATTTGCTCACTTAGTCTGATTTGTCAAAAGACCAACTAGGCCTATATGACCACAAGGATGACCCAAATAGAAACCTTGCACTTAAAAAATCACTCCAAGAATTCTTGACACCCCATATTTAATCTACAAAATTATCACATCATCAACAACATCTATCAACCTACCTATCCAACCAAACACTGAAGATCCATGCATGATTATTGAAGCACACTTTATCATTAACTAGCTAGAAACCTTGACACCTCATGAACACTCTTTTCCACCTCATGGAAATTTTTGGACACCTTAGATACATCATTAAAAATACCTCAACAATCTTCCCATTTATCATTGATGTCAACACCAACATAAAGCTATGCACATACTCTTTCTCCTTTTAAAAACACTTTCTCCCCTTTTGACATAATGACAAAGTGGGCTCACCTGCTGATCTTGAGGACTTGTAAATTTCAAAAATGTTTTAAAATCCAACATCAATAAATTATCTCATATAATATATTATGTAAACTTCCCCTATCATTGTGCATATCATTTCTTACCAGATCTTCATAGTCTTGCTCATTCACAACACACCATCTTAACCATGCCCTTTTATATGAAAAAGAAACACACAATATTAATAAAATGGGAGTGATAAAACCTTAATAAAACTAAGATGTACTCCCCCTAATTCTTCTAACCTTTGGATCCCTTTGAGTACCTTTAGACCATCTCCAACCATGATGATATCTCATAGTTGTTTTTAAATTTTGTCTCACAAGTTAACTCCATGATTAGGTAATAGATGTGCAAGCCATACTCAAAAAATTAAATATGTTCCAAACACACTAAAATACTCATATAATAATAATCATACCTTGTTCATTTGGATAAAATGATCAAAAATCACTTTTCTTCACACTAGCCTTGCCGAGAGGCCTAGTAGCCATACCTAAACCTTGCAGAGCCCATAAATTTATATGTATACACTTTCATGGATTGAAATTTAACATCTAGATTAAAATCATATTCACCCTTATTCATTGCAATAATTACCATCCAAATATTCCTCCACACCATAGCTCCTTCACAAACTAACCTATCAATTAGCCCTCTTTTTACACAAAAATTCATCCATAGGAAAAATTACACACTTCCAAACGAATGTAAAACAATTTTTGAACACCTTTTTTTCAATTTCAATATATTGAGTATCCTTAGGTCTCAAATACCTTGGGAAGGTCACCAACTCACATGGTGCAAAAACTAGGATATTAAAAAGAAATCTGGTCAACCTACCACCTTTAGATCAACTCCATCACTTAAAACCTCTTCCATACCTTGAGGTCAGAAATACACACTTATAGATAAAATATTGAGGTTAAAATGATTTTCAAACCGATAGAACCATAAAATGGTTTTTGACCTTCTAGCCCTTATGCACAAACTATCATACCTAAGAGCCTTCAAAAAACTTCATCTTGCCTTAAAAATATCTTCAAACATTGAAACCACCTAGATAACACCAAAATTAGGTAAAACAACATTTATATGCCACAAATTTACCTTGAACACTCACCAATCCTCATTTGACACCTAGAACCAGTCATTCTATGTTTGTAAACCCTATGTACACCCCTGTCACTATGCCAAAACACCTTAGGATGATCATAGAATCCTTATAAAAACTCCTTACCTCTTTTTTCACATATAAACATGAAATCCAACTTTCCTCCACTCTTGGTTGGCTTCATAGTCCCCAAAAATGCCAAATTTTCAAGATGAGCTCTCACTAGGCAGTGATCACTAAGCAAAATGGACAAATTGAACAAATGATCATTATAGCTAATTATGATCAATAAAATGCATTAAACCTCATAGAATACACTTGAAAAATTCCTATCTACACTCCATACCCACCTCACCTTCATACTTCATGATTTTACCTATCAAACCAAGCATAAAAATTTGACTAAAAAATGCCTTTAGGACTAATGTCCCTAATCATAACTTTTAAAGATTTTCATCACTCACCTATGGAAAAAGCTCATGAACTTGTTGTTCCCCCTTAAATAATGACCTTATAATGATTTATAGATAAGGATATGACTCCCAAGATTTGTCTTAGATATTCAAATTTTACTTTTGCCAATGGTTTAGTCATAATATCTACAAGTTATTCTTTTATAGGAACATAAACCAGCTTAACACTTTGAATACTCGTGTGTGCTCTCAAGAAATTATATATAATAGGAATTTGATTATTTTTTGAGTTCATAGTAGGATTTTTAGAGATACATATTACATTAGTATTATCATAGTAGATAGGATAAGGTCCATTTTATCTTACCTTATAGTCTTCCAAGGTTTGCCTCATCCACATTACTTGAGTAAAATAGGAAGAAAAAGATATATAGTAAACTTATATAGTTGATATAGATACAAAGTATTTATTCTTGCTTAGCTAAGACACCAAGCATTCACCTATGAAAAAAACACCATCACTGGTACTCCTCCTATCATCCACACAACCTACCCAATTTACATTAGTGTAAGTCTTTAGAGTGAATTTTTGTTACTTGGGAACCATAAACCATATTATATGGTACTTTTGAGATACCTTAATATCCTTTTAACTAATTTCAATTGATATTCTCTAGTATCATCTTGAAACCTACTTATAAGGCCTACTACTTGCATGATATCAGGCCTATAAGTAGTGGAGTACAAAATACTTCCAATCAATAATCTATACAAGGTTTGATCAACCTTTAGTGAGTCATCTTGTTGACTCAACTTGTATCCTTTGATCTTTTTAGTACTCATTGGTTTATAATTCAACATGTCAAACTTCCTTAGAATATCCTTGATGTATTTTTCTTGTGAAATGAATATCCCTACATCAAGCTGGTTAATTTGTAATTTGAAGAAAGAAAGTTCTCCTAATGTTGACATTTCAAACTTAGTCTTCATAGCCTCTGTAAAATCTCTACTCATATTGTCATTGTCATATCCAAATACTATGTCATCAACATAGACAACCACTAGTAATTGATGAGTGCCATTTTTATTGATGTATAAATTACTATCAACAACCCCTCTTTTCAAGCCTTGGCTTAAGAGATACCTATATAATCTATCATACCAAGCTCTAAGAGCTTCTTTAAGACCATATAAAGCCTTTTTTAGTTTATAAACATGGTCATGATTACTTTTTATGAAAAAACATTTAGGTAGCTCAATATAGACTTTTTCATCTAAGTTTCTATTTAAAAAGGTAGATTTCGCATCCATTTGGTAAAATTTGAAACTTTTAAAGCTTTCATATTATAATAAGAGTATAATTACTTCCATTTTTTCCACAAGAGAAAATATCTCATCAAAATCTATCCCTTCAACTTGAGCATATCCTTTACACACTAGTCTCGCCCTATTTATTTTGAATTATCCTTTCTCATTCATCTTGTTTATAAAACCCCACTTAGTTCCAATCATAGTTTTATCTTTTGGCCTAGGAACCAAATCCCATATTTCATTCTTTACTATTTGATCAAGTTCCTCATCCATTGCATATGTCTAATTTTCATCTTGGTTAGCTTCTAAGAATGTTTTAGGTTAAATCTTGGATAACAGAGTTGTGTCTTGTTGATTTTGATTGATCAACATTATCCTTATAGTCTGCAAACTGGCATTCACATCTCCAATTACCTGGGAAACTAGATTATCCTTATGTATTCCCCCAGATGGTGCTCTAATGTCTTGTCTTACTTCTTCCTCTTCATCATTTGATTGATTAGATATGCTTTCATTATTTCAATTAGGGTTATCTATAGTTTCATTTATCTGTAAGTTAGGCTTCTTGATTTCACTTACCTCTTCAACTCTTACATTAAAAGTTTCAACAACCTTGTGGAGTCTTTTATTGAAACATCTATAAGTAGAACTTATGGAAGAGTAACCAAAAAGATGCCTTCATTATAACTTGAGTCAAATTTTCCAAGATTTTCTTCATCCCTCTTGATAAAATACTTGCTCCCAAACACTCTAAAATGTTTGACATTAACTACCCTATTTTTCCATAGCTCATATGGACTCTTATTACCATTTAATCTAAATTGGAACCTATATTAGATGTAAATTGATGTATTATCAACCTCTTCCTAATAACCATATGATAGTTTGGAATCTTGAAGCATGGTTCTACTCATCTCTTAGACAATTTTGTTTTTCCTCTTTACTACCCCATTCTATTGGGGTATCCTAGTAGCTAAATATTGTCTTCTAATCCCTTGTTCCTTAAAAAAAGTATCAAACTCATAAGACCAAAATTATCCTCCTCTATCTGATCCCACACACTTTATTTTTTAAACTTTTTCATTTTTAACAAGACCTTTGAATTCTTTAAACTTTTCAAAAGCATCTAATTTCTCCTTAAGGAAATATATCCAAGTCATCCTAGTAAAGTCATCAATTAATAACATGAAATAGATATTACCTTGAATACCTTGAGTTATTTTAGGTCCACATAGATCATTGTGGATCAATTCCAATGGTATTTTTGTGGAATTCTCCTTATATTTATAACTTCTCTGGGTTTATTTCCCATGAAGGCATGCATTACAAAGAGTATGAGGAATATTAGTGATTTTAGGCATATACCTCACTAATTCTTTTGAGATGATCCTCACCAAGTTGTCAAAATTTAGATGTCCAAGTCTTCTATGCCAAATCCAACTTTCCTCTAATTGATTCATGAATCACTTCTCTCTATTGGATTCATGGAACACATATAAGTTGTTATCTACCTTGTGAATGTTTGAAATAAATTTTCCACACTTGCATCTTCTCAATTCACACCCTTTGTGATAAAAAATTATAACATTTCCTTACACATTTGGCTAACATTGAGAAGATTATGTTTCAAACCTTCTGCATATAGAACATTTTTAGTTTTAGTGTGACCATTATTCAAACTAAGAGAACCTTTCCCAACTATGTTATCAAAATTATTCTCACCAAATCTTATTGAACCAGAATTGTGTTTATTGAGAGAAATAAACTTGTTATTCTCTCTTGTCATATGACATGAGTATCCACTGTCTATGTACCATTTCTTGTTTTCATCCTCTTGATTATGCAAGGCAATTTGAACAAACATTGATTCTTCCTTTAGTGTAATATATACATCCTTTTGCTTCTTTTCTTCAATATTAGATTTGTCTTCCTTGAACCATTATATGGTGTCAATGACTTGAATGTCCTTTTTTCAATACACTCTCTTTAAGTATTTGGATATATGTTCCTGTTGATTCTAATTATAACATAGAGCCTCATGTTTGATCCTTGAAGAGAAATTATAGTCCCTATATCTATAACCATGTTGAATATAAGAGTAATAGTACCCATTTAAGACATAAATACAGTTTTTCATGTTATTCATCCCTTTTACTTGACCATAAATAACCCAAAATTTCTCCTCTTTAAGTTTTTTAGTAGATCTTCTTACGTTTTTATCTATTATACCTATTTGTGTCTTCACATTATCAATGATTTAATTAATCTCATAACATATAGACGAAGTCAAATCTAAATTTTTACTTCATTTTATGTTATTTAATCTTTCAACTTCTTCCTCTAGATGTTTGATCTTTAATAAGATGCATAATTATTCACCTTGAAGATATGTCTCAGCCTCTTTATCATCCATTATACCTAAGATCACCTTCAAGTGATTAAACTTTGAAAAAAAGGGATGGATATGATACTAATTATTATAGGTACAATCACTAAGAGGTGGGGTGAATTAGTGATGTAATAAATTCAAATCCAATTCCAAAACTTTAAACTCTCAAGCACTCAATCATAAACATTCATGAAGCATATAAACCATTCATAAAGAAATCTATATGAGATTAATGACACATAACACATGAATTATGTGGGAAACCATCATGGTGGATAAAACCCACTCTCACGCCTAAAAACACATAGATTATAGTATTATAAGAAATCATAAATAAGAGACCTTTAGTGAAGCACCCACTTCACAAGTAGCACCCACCCCTAAGCATGAACAAGCACCAACTTATCCTAAATGTTGAGTACCAACACAACACCTATGATATCAAAAAATCAAGCAATTGTATTGCCTTTTAATCTAATGAAAAAATAATGTATAACACCTCTCTTCAATCCTTCACACTCTCTCAAGCCTTCACACACAAGCAATCCATCCAAAACACCCTTTTGAATCACTCTATACTTCTTCGCTCATATTCAATATTCAACCCTATAAGAGTCATTATTATAACATTAAACATATGACCTATAGGTCATTCATAATTCCTCAACATGATTTTTTCTTCAATCCATCCACAAATCACACTCACACTTCCCTATAATTTGCATATCAATGCTTAAAATCTTCATCTTTGATTATACTATTTATAGAGCCTTCATGATCATCATCTTCTTGGTTAACCAAGAGGCATGCCTTAACCCTTATATGCCATCCATATATTTGATATACCACCCTTAAGCATCAACACCTTTTAGTTAGGCATAAAAAGCCTTTTTAGGTCCATAGAGGCCTATTCACCCTTTTAGCATTTCACCAAGCAAAATTAAGAATATATGACCATTTCAAATCACATAGGTCTATGCCACATGAACCCTAATCCATCCTTAAAATGTTACATTCATCCCTACACACCTTTTTATATGCAAAAGCTTTCAAACATTTGCCTTGTACATGAAAACCCCATGAACAAATCAAAATTCAACTTGTAAGCAATTGTTTCATACTAAAAATGGATTGGTAAAACCACAAAAATACATATAAATGATCTTAAGGGAGTCTATAACACTTTCCAATAGATAATTCACCTTGAAACATCCAAACACCATCAATAAAAACTCAAACATCCTTCTTGGGTCACTTGCAGAAGAAGGTCAAACCCTCAATCAAATTTGGACCACAATAAATGAAGGTGTACAGCTATTCAAACCTCTAAATTATTTTTATTAGATTGATATTGAAATTATATACCAATTTTATTTTTATACCATCATCAAATTCATCCAACATAAAAATTTATATCCAAAATAATGAGGACTAGTTTTCCTTTATAAATTCAAATATTTGAATTCCAACAATCACTTTTTAATGAAAATTTGGCTTAGTATGGAAAATAGAGAAATATGCCTAGGAGACCAAATTTTAACTACCATAAATTTTTTTAAACACCATGTCAAGACCTTAATTTTGAAACACATTATTTAGGCACAAACCTCAACAAAGCCATGTGACCATTTTCTTATGATATCTTCACACATGCAAATATTGATATCGTCAATCTACACACTCAATCTGATTTGCCAAAAGACCAACTAGGCCTAGATGAACACAAGGATGAACCAAATGGAAAACGTGTACTTCCACAATCACTCAAATCACTCTTGACACCTAATAGGGCCTATATAACATGATCACATCATTACCAATATCTATCAACATACCTATCCAACCAAACACTAAATATCCATGTATGATTACTAAATCACGCTTTTTCATTGACTATCTAACAACCTTGACACATCATTAATACTATTTTCCACCTCATGGAAATTCTTGGACACCTTGGAGGCATCATTGACAATACCTCAATTATGAGAAGTCACATAGTGTCACCACCAACCATAATGAACTGTCCATCAAAAGTGAGTCATTTTATGATCTAATATGCTACATTATAACATGGAGGTGGAAGACTATCCTGAGTAATCACTCTAGTAATGATTGGTAGAGCTTTTTCTAAATTAGGATGGGTTTCATTGCCATAAATTAACATTTAAATTAAATCATCAAAACTTAATTTATCGTAAAAACTATGCATTCTTCAGGAATCCCTAAAAGTTCACTAATAATAGAGGAATCAATATTAATATGTTCACCCCATCCTACAAAATGATCTTCATCAATTTTTTGTAAAAACTCTTGAATAATGTTCTCTTGAAAACCCTATAATGTTTTCAGGAAATTGAGTCATAATATTGTTTCAATAACAACCCTGGTAGATTCATCTTATAAAATAAGTTCTATCGACTCCAATTCTCTTCTCTTTTTACGCCCATCTTCATAGTTATCCATTAGTATTCTCAAAAACTTACATACACAATGCAAAATTGAGTTCAAAATTGCAAAGAGTACTAACTAGGGAAAGGAAGTTAGAACATGATGTAGAAATGAATAGTAATAAAGGGATAAAAGGGTGTCACATGTGTAATTGATAAGAAGTACGATGAAATTATAGAAGAGATGATGAGCAACACTTTAGAGCAAACAAAGTTTTAATGAGGGAATACTTTTGGGGTCAACATCAATTATGTGGCATGAGAGATCATACTTAGTAGCACTTGAAATGATATTTTTAATTATTTCCACATTAGGACTTATTTTTTGAAAAGGTATTTAGAATAACCCCACATCAAGTCTTGACATTAGGAAATAATACTAGTTTCAGTCACATCTAATTACCATCAAAGGAACTTATCCATATTTAGAAGCGTCATCTTCCTAATGGTCATACATGCAGGACATAAAACATAAAATGTCTAACCTATTGATAAAGAAGTAAAACTATACTTATGCTATAATTATCCATTCTTATATCCTAGAGTTGTCAATGATCCTACAAAGATAAATAATTTTGAGAAGATAAGTTAGCTAATACTACAACACTTCATGTTTATTATAGAAGTTTCATCTAAAAAGTGTCATTTTTAGTTTTCACTTTTCAATGGTTTTTTTATACTTTTTTTATTTTTCATCTTTTTTTATTTTTAATTTTTAAAGGGATAAAAACCACCATTTGTTGGATTTTAGCACTCCCCCTTATTGGATGTCTACTACAAAGATCATTTAGCCTTAGTCAAAGAACCAGATTCTTCCATAAGGTCAAATTGGTCTTGATTATATTTAATGAATTCTTACCTAATGAGAGGTCTCCTATACACTTTAATTTTTATGACCATTGACCAAAAATGTCTTTTTGCCACCATCAATTGGTTGAAGTTAGATAGAGCCATTGTCATGGATAGTTTTGATCAGATATGGCCACAACCATCTTGTCATAAGATTATCTTTGAAATGTTAGAATTTGGAATCAAATAAAAGCACTCAATTACCTTATTGAAACTATTTTTATCTAATATGAGCATCATGACACTATTTTTTTCTTTTAGATCATAATGGGTTGAGTGAGTGCATCCATTCTTAGTTCATCTAGCCCAATTAGTTGCATGATTATTTTATTTTGTGATTCATCAAGATTAACTCTCATACTTGTGTTTTTTATAAACACAAGTTCATATGGAGAAAATTATGTGGTAGTCTTATATGTTGTATTATATGCCCAAACTGCTTCAAGTATTTTATCTACCTAATCTTCCTTGCTATTATTCACTATTTTGGTTAGAATGTTTTCAAGCTCTCAATTGGTGACCTCCACTTGCACATTAGCTTGGGAGTACTATGGTGAGGATTTCTAGTGATTGATTTGGAAAAATTTTGTAAAATCCTTGATCATGTTAGACATGAGTTGAGGCCCTTGATCAAAAAATATATATCTAGAATCTCTAAATCTCAACATGATATTATTATATAAGAAATCAATAACCATTTCTTCCCAAACAAAGCTGAGTGCTTGCACTTCATCCCACTTAGTAACATAATTAGTACATACTAATAAATACTCTTTTTCTTGAAATGGTGTGTTTATTGGTCCAACAATATCCAAACCTTATTTCTCAAATGGTTCTAAAAATATTTGAGGATGGAGAGGAATTTTTTAGGATAGAGTAATCTTACCCATCTTTTTTCAAGGATCACATTACCATACAAACATTTTTACAGTATTATAAAGAGATGGCCAATTATAAATTTCACTAAGAATCTTATGAATGGTCCTTTTTGTTGAATAATGTCCTCCTCCTGGTTCACTATGGCATGCTCTTATGATGTCAAATACTTCATTTTCTTTGACACACCTGTGAATCACATGATCAAGTCCAATTTTAAATAACATGCCTTTAAACCATTTGAAATGAGAACTATTTCTAATCAAACATTTTATTTCTTTATAAGTAAAGGAATAAGGAAACTTCCTTATTGCTAAAAACTTTATCATGTCTATAAACCATGGGAAGTATGTAGATATAGAAAATAGCTATTCATCTAGAAAAGAATCCTCCATAGGTTCATTTCACCTGTAGTGGTCAATTTAGAAAAGAAGCCAATAACAACATTATAATTTATACGTTTGTTTATAATGGTAATGTCAAATTCTTGCAACAACAATAACCATCTAATAATAATACCACCTATTACCAGTTTATTCATTAAGTACTTAATAGCTAAATAATCTATATAAATAAATACCTAATAATTAATAATGTAATGTCTAACCTTGTTTATGATATAAACAACAAGAAGAAGAAGAAATTATGTTTTGTGGTAGTGTAATTTTTATCTATGGGAGTAAGTTTCTTGCTGATATAATAAATGGCATACATTTTTCATTCATCTCTTTGTCCTAGAACTAACCCTAGTGCATTACTAGAAGCATCAGTATAAATATGAAAAGGCTATTCCCAATTAGATCTTTTTAAAACTAGATCATTCATGATCTTGTTTTTTAATGTTTCAAAATCTTCTTGACACTTATCATTCCATATAAATTCATTATCTTTTGTTATCAAAGAAAACATGGGTGTAACTATTTTTCTAAAGTATTCAATAAATATTCCATAATATCCTGCAAGATAGAGAAATTTTTTGACATATGTTTGTGTTTGAGGAATGTGGAGACTAAAAATTATCTCAATATTCTTGGGATCCACTTTTATTCTTTGAGATAAGATATGATGTCCTAAGACTATCCCTTCATCAACCATTATTACACACTTCTCATGACTCAAAGATACTTGGTATTCTTCACATATGGTGAGTAATTTATCTAAATTACTCAAAGCTTCATCAAATATATTGCCATGGACAGTGAATTTATCCATGTATACTTCCACCTGATCATTTGTAAGATCAAAAAATATTGCTAACACTACTCTCTAAAAGGTATCAGGTGCATTAGACATTCCAAAAAGTACTGTATAATCAAATATTCCCCAAGAGTAGGTAAATGTAGTTTTAAATTAATCTTCAAGGGCTATTATAATTTAATTATATCCACTAAACCCATCTAATAAATAAAATTAATTCTTCTATGCCAATTTATCCAAAAATTGATCAAGAAAAGGCAAAGGAAATTACTATCTCATAGTGGCCTTATTTAGTTCCTTATAATCTATATAGAGTCTCCATTTTCTATTCTTCTTAGATATAATGAATAGAGGTGAAACCCATTGACTATCGGATATATGGTAAATGAAACCAAACTTCCAATAGTTTTTCTATCTCTATCTTTATGATTTCTTTCAAGACTAGGTTAATTCTCTAGTGTGGTTGTCTAACTAGTCTAATAGCTTCAATGTAAATGTGATGGGTATAAACATTGGGATGTATTTATTTCATATCACTATAATCCCAAGTGAAGACTTTTGTGTGTTGTACTAATACATCAAACACTTTAATTTTTTTTTGGTCAGTTAACTAGTTGATATTCAATAGTTTACTGGGATAGTATGTAATTTTCATAGTACTTAGAATGATGGAATTTACCTACTTATATTCACTAATAAAAATATTAAATAAACATGGATGTGGTAGTATCATGTGAAATGTAGACATATCCTTGTAAAAGGTTTCACTTTTGGAGAGTAGATTGGTTAGTGGACAATGAAAAACATTTAAAAATGAATTATGCCCCTCTTGAGCCCAGTCAACTATGGGTTGTTGGATATCTTGTGGACCAGATAACATGTTTGGAGGACTTATGACATTTTATTGATTCTTATTAGTGAATATAAATTCTTCCCATTCATGATTGTTCATCTTTGGAGCTAATTTATTAGTCTTTAGAGATAATCTTTCAATCTTTAGAGATAAGCTATTAGTCTTTAGAGCTAAGCTATAAATATTCAGAGCTAGGCTTTCATGTTGGAAAAAGTGTGTCATTGATGTCAAATTTTATGACAAATTGGTGATGTCATTGATCAGTATTGATATCATGAAGTGACAAGAAGGTTTTACGAAGTCTAGTTCTAGCATGAGAGACCTGGTATAAAGGCAAAAGCTTGGTAGATTATTGAGGTAAGAAGCATGCGACCTATGTGAACATGGAGGTAATCTTGATATAATTGCATGAGTGCATATGAAATTTTAATTATGACTTTAGATCAATACAAGAAGGTTCCAAGTTGTTTCAATATCCAAGTTTGACTTATGGTTATAGACCCAATGTGCATAGAGACCTAGTGAGGTCTAAATGAAGGGTCAAATTTAGTTTCTAAGATTTTGAAGCTCATGTGATCATGGATTGAGGTATAATAGTGTGGGTTAAATTTTTTGACCAATTTTTAGGTCTTGAGGAGTAATACAAAGCAAGAAATAACATTAAAAGGTTTCCTATGCATGTAGAATGAAGGTTTCAAGCTTAAGAAGGAAGTTGAGATGCTCATTAGAATGTGTAGAGTTTGCATGGTGACTTGAGCCATTTGGAGTAGTTTGGAAAAGATCCTAAGAATATTCCAAAATCATTTTTCATAAAAACCAAGCCCTCAACTTTTGAATAAATATTAAGAAGGTAAGGAGGCTTTTGTTCTTGTAAACCCTCTTAGTGAAACAATTGGAAATATGTGAATGGTTTTGGCCTAGAATGGATTGGAAAGTAAATTTTTATGATTTTATGTTGTATAGGACTCCTATAATCACCTTTAAGTGGTAGTGGTGTGTTAGGGTAGTGAGTAGAAGGTATAAAAAAGTGATTGTTTCTAAAGATTTTGTTGTTACAGGTAGGTTTGACTGAGTCAACACATGCAAATCATTGGAGGTTGAAAGTCAAGAATTTTTATTGATGTCCATGGAGTTAGTTTGGTTATTTATAGTCTATTTGTAAATAATTTTTTTCAATCAATTTAACCTACCACTAATATGCCAATTGGCAAAAACAGTGAAAAAAACTAAACAGAGTGAAAAAGTGATTAAAGAATAGTTACAAGTGACTATGGATGGATAAAATGTTTTGGGGTCTTCGTTTAATACCTATGCCTCATGTTACCTTGGTTTTTAATTGTTTTTAATGTTCATAAATAAGCTAAAATATGCTCACAAAGTGATTTATATGAGTAAGACGAACTATGAAGGTGTGTGTTCCATAAGTTGATCCATATGTTCCTAATATGCTATTAGATTTACATTACTTTGTGATTGAAGTTTATATTAATAAATTTAAATAACACATGTATGTATTTTAATATCAAGTAAGTTTATACAAAATAATTAGGAGTCATGTTCACCATGATTGTGTTTTAAGTCAAGATGACTGCTACATGCATGCTGAGGGAAGTAAAGTGTTTGAGGTTCCTTGACAAGAGTTGAAGAATATAATGAATATATTTATTTTTTTGATAAATAATTTAAATATAAAATATTTATGGAATAATAAAATATAGGTTAATTTTTTTAATAATGAAATCCAAAAAGGCTTATCTATCTATGTTGGCATTGTGTGAGAAAGGCCTGAGAGATTGGTTTGTAAGACCAATGAGTAACATTAGAACATGTGATCTATCCACTTGAGAGTGATACAGAGATCACATATAATCCATTGGTGTTAATTATATGTCTTATATTCACTCTTATAGGTGTCAAACAAGAACTTGTTCATAACAGTGTTATTGAAGGCTACAGGTAGTTTGAGTGACCACTTTGCAAAAGTGAGTTAGAAGTGTTCTTGACAAAGTTGAAAAATACAATGAGTATTTAAATGTTTTATAAATATAAAAGGTTAATAATAAGGCATTGTAAATAATATTTTTTTCCCTAATCAAGTTTGAAATGTCAAAGTTGTTTGATTGTACTTTGACTATGTTTGACCAGTCTAAGTGGTCATATTATAGATTTGATTTTAGATGATTGGAACCTATTTGAAATATTCTAATGGACATGGAGAGGTTAATAAAGTCATAATTAGTATATTAATGTGTTTTTTTCATATTTTTGTTTGATAAAGGTGATAGTATGCTTCAATTCTAAGAGAGAGACTTTTTTGCATGTGAAGGCCTAAAAGGTGAGTAGACCTAATTGATAGGTTCAAGGTGTGAAATGGAGTTCCAGATGGTATGGACCTATGTGGTAGTAATAAATGGTATATTTGAGTCATTTTTGATGTGTTTCATCTAATTTGAAGGAAAAATGTGGTCCAATAAGTCATGAGTGTAATGTGTGCCTTAGATAAGGCCTAATTCCTTTAGATCTCTATTAGGCATAATTGAGTTTTGAGCCTTAAGGATAATGGCCAACCAAATTAATGGTTGATTAATTATGGTAACATGTGTAAGGACCTATTTTAAGTATGATCCAATTTTTTTAAGGATCTTTTCTGACCAATATGGGTTAGATGAAGTGTGTGGTATAAAGGCAAGGCTTAATAGGCCTATTTAGACTAGTTGTGGGAATGTGGACTTAAGCAAAGGAGAGAGCCTTTGAAAGGGAAGGATAAGTTCATTAAGGACCATAAAAGGGTGAATAGGATTATTCATGTTTATCTAATCAAGTTTATGTAGTTGGATACACATGCCATTAGACCTAATACGCCTAGAAGAGGCATATTGAGTGAAGGAGCCTAAGTGGCTTGTATGAGGTAGTGAGGAAGGTTTTCAGGTATTTGAGAAAGATAAGTCCATCATCAGGTGTGTCATACATCAGATCAAATTTTTAGATCAGTTTGGATGTGATTTATTTGATAAAAAAGGGGTTGTAGCCTCTTTGTTATTTGGTGTTAGCTAAAGGTCAATAGGTGCTTGACTAAATTGAGGGGTGGGTGCTCTTTAATCAGTTGGTACTAGTATAAATTGAATCTTATCATTATAGGATAATATTCCATGTGCATGGTTTAGTGGGTTTTATTCCACAAGAGGGTTTCCCACATAATCTCTTTTGTTATCTTGTGATGTGCTCATATGTTTGTTTCTTTGTGTATTGTTTGATCTTATGTGAATGTATGCATCATGGAATATTAAATGGAATTAAATATACATTTTTGTCTATTGATTCACCCCCCTCTTTGTATATGATTCCAATAATTGTTATTATATCTAGACCTTTGGAAGAGGCTTAATAGCCTATAGGTGCTCCTAAGTTGCTTGAAGAATGATAAGGATAATTTTCATCTTGTTTGCAGTAATGGATAAGTTTGTGAAGATCATGGTTTAATTATGCATAGAGTTCTACATGATGGTGTTATAAAGGTTGAAAATTAAGGATTATGTTAAAGCTAAGTCCAAGATCAAACCTATGTTGATATACAAAAGTACCTTGCATACATATTGAAAGATAGTCCTATTTTAGGTCTCTATGAGACCTAATGAGGGTATGAGAGAAAATGGATATTTATAAGTAAAATTTAATTATTTGTGGATACCTATACATGTATAATATTCATATACAATCAAAAGAAATTATATGAGAATATTTGATTCATTGAGAGATTTGAAAATGTACATTTGTGCAAGAAAATCACCATGGAAGTTAATTGCGTCTCAATGTCTTCTGATTGATAAACTAGTGTGACTTATTGAGTTGAATGGTTACCTTAGACTCTCAAGGTGATCAATAAAAGTGTATGATAGTGTTTCAAGGTAATATTTCACCTTTTGATTCTTTGAGAGTAATTCTATTGACCTTATATTTGAAGAGCTAACTCAAGAGGTGAAAGGTAATGATTTGAAGGTTTCAAGAGGAGTTATGACTACAAACCCTAAGGTATGATATAATAAGGCAAGTGAGTTCATTATTTGTATTTTAGAGTTAAGTGATTGTCAAAAGGATGAAATGAAATGTTACATTTAGTGTCTATCATTCTTTTAAAGTATTTTTGAGTGAAAGGTAATGTTTAAAAGAACCTAAGTCATAATGGGGATATGAGAGTTGAGGATGGATTTCAATACCAATGTTCTTCAAGATAAGAATTTGTGTTTAAAAACTTCAAAGCTTGAAGTTGAATCAAAGAGTGAGTTGATATGTTGTATATGCCTTGAAATTTTCATGAATTTTTAATATTAATCATTATCCTATAGCATCACAAGGTTCTTGTGATCATGAAGAGGAGTTTGTAGAAGTATCCATGAAGGATGTGTTTTAATTTGTAGTGTTTTTTGGTATCTAGATGACCTCACAAGGTCAAGAAGGAGTGTGTTGTCATGTTGTTGATATCATGAATAATTTATTATTTTTTATATAGATGAAAAGTTCTAAGTTTCTTGTCAAGTCTAGATAGTACTTATTTAAGTTGATTCTTTGAGTATATATGAAAGGTCTTGAAGAAGAGTTCTATGGTTTAGGAAGTTGAATATGATCTTAGGATCATATATCTTGAGTTCACTCATTTTGGTATTATTTACTAAGTATTTTAAAGTGAATAATTCATATCAGATGTCTAATAGAGGTCAAGTATATTCTCAGGTCTAGTTGGCTAAGTGTCACCATATGTTTCCATGAAGTACTTTGAAGAATTCTTTGTCATAATGGCTTTTGGTGTCTAAATGATAGATGGTTGATGGATTGAGGATCATATAGTATTTGTTCTTAAGTGTCTTATATGCTCAAAATAATCCAATAAGATAGTTTTGAGATAAAAGGTATGAATCTTATTTGTTTTAGGTCTTCATGAGAAATATTGGAAGCATGAAGACTAACAAAGTCTTAAATAGATGTGTCATAGAGTCTATTTGATGGTTAATTGAGGAGATAGACCTATTTTCTTTGGTATCTACTAGATATAATGAAGTTATGAAACCTATTTGGTGTTCCCATGAGGATATTGATTGTGTGAATAGTGTTTGAAGAGTTTGCAGACCTAGTTAGTTAAGGAAACCTATTGAAGATGTCATGATCAAGGTGAAGCATGGAGTTAGGGGGAGATAACTTAAATAGTTAAAAATACTTTAATATATGTGCATGATGTGAGGTGTAACATATGTAATAAATTCCAATTTTAAGCTTAAGTCATGATGGAAAATTCTATTACAAATGTGATCTCAAGAGACAAGGCACAAAATTTGATATGATGACTTGATCAAACCAAGTCATAATTTTGAAAATGTATTAAATCCTCATGCATGATTAAAGGTAGATTATGATTTGTGGAAGTAAATAGGTCTAAAGATTAGATAACCCCAGGTGGATAAGTTTAAAATGGTGTATGTTTAAGGGTGAGAGATTTTTAATCCATGTGTATGAAAGGTAAGTGAGTATCCTGAGCACATAAAAATGTATTTAAATGCACATATGATGTTAGGGGGAGCTTAGTTTTTGTTTATTCCACTTTGTCATTAATGGAAAAGAGAAGGAGAAAAAAAGGTTGCCATCCATGGCAAAGTGGGATATTGTTGGCAAAAGTGTGTCATTGATGTCAAAGGTAATGACAAAGTGGTGATGACATTGATGAAGGTTGATATCATGAATTGATAAGAAGGCTTTAAGAAGTCTTGTTTTGGCATGAGAGACCTAGTGTGAAGGCACAAGCTTGGTAGTTTGTTGAGGTAAGAAGCATGTGACCTATATGAACATGAAGGGAAGCTTGAGATCATGGCATGAGTGCATATTAAAAGTTAATGATGATTTAAGATCAATAAAATAAGGTTCTAAGTGACTTTTAATATCCAAGTTTAACTTTTGGTTCTAGGCCTAATGTGCATAGAGACATAATGAGGTCCAAATGAAGTATAAAATTGAGTTTTCAAGGTGTTGAAGATCATGTGAGCATGGATTGAGGTATAGCAGGGTGTGTCAAAAATGTTGACCAAGTTTTAGGCCCTGAGAAGGAGGTTGACATGTTAATTATCATGTGTATATTTTTCATGGTGACCTAATCCATTTTGAGTAGTTAGGGAAGGGTAATAAGAAGCTTATAGAAGCATTTTACCTAGAAACCAAGCCCTTAGCTTTATGAAAAAATGTTAAGAAGGTAAGGAGGTTTTTGAGCTTGTAAACCCTCATAGTGGAGTGATTTGAAATATCTTAATGGTTTTGGCCTATAATGGATTATAAAGTCAAGTTTGATGATTGGATGTTGTAGAGGACTCCTCTAGGCACCTCTAAGTGGTAGTGGTGCTAGGGTAGTGAGTAAAAGGTATATAAAAGTGATTGTTTCTAAATATTTTGTTATTAAAGGAAGATTTAACTGCATCAACACATTTAATTCATTGGAGGTTAAAGGTAAATATTTTTTCTTGATTTCTATGGAGTTAGTTTGATGAGTTATAATCTCTATGTCAATAATTTTGGTTAATCAATTTGACCTATCACTAATATGCTAGATAGTGAAAATAGTGAAAGAAACTAGGTAGAGTGAAAAAGTCATTAGGAAAGAGTTCTAGGTGATTAAGGATGGATCAAATGGTTCAAGGTCTTTGTTTAATACATATGCCTCATTATCCCTTGGTTGGTATGTGTTGATATTTTTATCCCAAAAATCTCATTACATCTAACACCCTAAGGGAGACTCCCTTTATTTTGTAGGAAAAACCTTGAAACCCCCAAAAACCCATCTTCCCTTTTTACCTTGTAAAATTTGGGACTCTAGATGCTATTTGCACTTTTGAAAATTGTTTCACAGGTTCCATATATTGCAAAGTATCCACATCCAAAAACATATAATCCAAAACTCACCATGCACTTTGCATGTTTTCACAATGTACAAAATACATGGCAAGCTTAGGATCACACCATGCACCGATCCGATGGAATCTAGAACTCAAAGTGCACTTTGCACATTTACAAATGTGTAAAGTGCACAATGGGCTCCATATCTTTCCAAACCTATAACCGCCTAGTGGGAACTTCTAGATGCTTCTAGCACATCTACAAAAACTTTCAAGTGCTTTCAACACCTCCAACCTCTATGAGAACTTTCAGGTGCTTCCAATACCTCCAACCTCCATGGGAACTTTCAGGTTCTTCCATCACCTCTAACCTCCATGGGAGCTTTCAAGTGCTTCTAGCACCTTCCAAATCCATGAGAAAAGGTTATTACAGAAATAAATGGATCACTATGAGATTATTAGAGACATAAATAAAATGTTGAAAGAATAGATCAATAAAGACTTTTAGAATGGAATTATTTGATGTTGAGAAAGAGAAAACATTAACTAGACTTTATATTTTTTATAATGTGGAAGTTGCAAAAAGCACAAGTGCAAATTGCACTTTCCATTTTGACAAGTATAGATTGATTAAAAAAAATGTAAAATCATGAAGTGTAAATTGAATGGTTCATCTTTGGCAAAAGTGATAAAGACTTAAAAAGTTGTAAAAGTCTCACTTAAAGTTTTGCATGCTAGGGTTTTGCATGAAAAGAAATTTTGAATTATTTTCAATTTTATCTTTTATTTTTGAAAGGACAAATTCTATTTTGGGTGCCCCTTTTTGCATGAAGAGGTTATTTTCAACCACTATTAGATAAGGAAGCATTGCATGGAGATCTTTAGTTCCAACCACACCATACCACACCATGATATGCCTAGGATCACTCCCATCTCATGCATGCCATGTTCCAATCATTCCAAAATTTTAGAAATGATAGAAATAGAAGAACTCACCTCTTTTTTCATGAGGGTTTTTAGATTTTCATGATTTTCCAAATTAAGCATTCAGATTTCAACAACTACATGTCTTATATGACATATTTTATATAAAAATAGGTAGAGCCCATGGCCTAATCTATATTTTTACTGTTAGTTATATTTTCTATATTTTGAATGTATTTAGTACAAGTTATAACCTTTGGAGAGAAATAAAGTTAAAGATTTACCTGTCTTGTTTCGAGAGATCTCTGTATGTGTACAAGTTATTTGATTATTTATTAAACCTTTGTCTCTTTATTTCATTTTTAATAAATTCATCTATGGTAGTTTACCATCTTGAAAATATTTTTGTAATAAAGATCATTTTCCCTTTCCTAAAAAATAGCTAAAATACTACCTCTAATTTCTATTTGTATGGTATGTGTTGTGTGTTGAAACAAATTCAACATAATTTTTGCTCTATTATGTTTATCAAGCAAGCATTAAGACCCACTATAAAATATTTAGTGCAATCACCATATTTTTAGTTTTCTACAAATTTAAATTCTTTAACCTTTTTCCCCATCAAAACCCTATTTTAGGATCAAAAATAACTTAAGAGCAAAATTTCCACAAAATTGGTATTTTATCAATTTGCATTAGATTTAGTGAAATGAAGCCAACCTCATCCATAGATTAACCTCAAATTACCAAGGTCCCATGTATTTAAATTTTTTTCATTGTATTATTAGGCACTTGCACAAAAAGCTACAGAATCAAGATAGGTGCAATCCTATGTGATAATTTTTTTTTGCACACCCGATGGGACCTGAACCCACAATCCATTGAAGGATTTTGGTGTGTTCTTCAATGTACCTTATTGTTTATGGTATTTTATACAACACCATGGAAACTTTAATGGTCAAATCTATTGGTTTAAACAATCCAAGCTCTTAAAGATTATCAAAGATTAGGATCTAGGTGATTATCTTGGTCTTTTCCAATCTTTTGAATTAATCCAATCACCTAGTGACTCTACTGGTATGTGCTTATTATTTAAAAGGAACACCTAATTGTTCCTTATTTGAATTCTCTAATATTTAATATTGAATATATGACTTTCCCCATCATACTTGTAAAAATGCATTTTTTATGCCTTCATTCCATCCATATCAAAATAAAAATATTGTTGATTTCATCCCAAATAGCCCTATCATAGTAGGATATCTTCATTTTCATAATAATGGCCTCCCTCCCACTATATTTTATCCTTCTTAAGAACCTATTTACACCTATGACCAAACTCAATAAGGCTATGTTTCTCCCATTATGCATTATCACCCTCCTAATCATCCCTAAAATAGCATCAATAATATAAATCTTTATTTCCAAAGACAACAGAAGGAGATTGAAAGAGAGGAGTATAGTATAAAATAAGAAGAGCTTGTTTATTAAGCTTACACATAGTAGTATGAGGTGATGTGACAATGTAGATATGAATAAGAGTGATTGGGTAAGCATCTCACAACTAAGAAGGAGAAAATGCATAAGTTGCTTGCATATATGCAAGAAATTGAATCATAGCCAACCACCTCCACTCCTCCCTTTCCTAGATTTAGGCAAGATAAATCCTTTGAACTTTCAATTAAATCCTCTAATTTCAAGATCCTAATTTTTAGAGGCCCCCCTTCCTTAAAAAATATTATCCCTATTTCTCCTCAAAAACCCTAGGCATAGTCATGGTAGCCTTCTTGAACCATGTATCCCGACTTCACAATGCCCAACCTTGTAAAATACCATTCCTCTATGCCAATTGAAGCCTCTTACCTTCCCACCACATACCTTTTCCAAGGAGGACCAATTGTATGTAAGGCAAGTGAAGACCATTTATATGAGTAGGAGGATATTTCAAGTGAGTGTGATGAGGAAATCATCATTAGCAGCACTCTTTATGCCACTAAATCAAAAATTCCAAATCCACTATGAGAAAAGGATGAATAAAATCAGCCTACACAGTAGGGTAGTGCATAGGGGCAAGATGATGATGTACTTTGTTGGATAAATGAGCTTCCATTCAATATGGAATAAGATGATGTTGGTTATGAAGCTATAATGAGGCCTCTCATGCAAAAGAGAAAAGATTAGCTAGAGGAATACTTATTTTGGGATTAACTATAGGAATTTTGTTCAATAATTGGTATTGAACCAACATCTATTAAAGGGGAAAATGATGAGCAACAAGAACAATAATAGGAAGTAGATGTATTCCTAGCTCGATCACTTGGGTAGGTGCATCTTAATTAGCTAGATGATGAATAAGCAAAATGCATAAGGGAAAGAAATGTTTATTGCTCAAACTTTATCTTGACAAGAGGGTGCCCTATCTAGTACGTAGCTCAGTTGGAAGCTATCAAGGAGGAACCATCATGTGTTGTGCTTAATTCAGAGCACAAAATTGAGCATCAAAAAGAGTAGGATCATCTTGCCTATCCACTCCAAAATAGTTTTATGTTTAACAAATCAGATTGGGTAAGTGAGTTTATGTATGTTCTTGTAAATGGAGAATTATATCATCAATATTTTGACTATTCACTCTATATATCTGGTTGGTTGCCTTCAAGTATGTAAAGCATATTAGATTAGTAAGAAAGGGTAGTTATTTTGTACAGCCATTCGATGGCTTTATTTAGATAGAATTTTCATTAGTTAGTTTAGGATAGGTTAATTATTTGTTTTTTAATAGGTGCTTATGCATAGGTCAAGAATCATTAGGAGTTTTTTCCTTAATAGTTATTGTTTTTCCCTATATTGTTTGTCTATTTTTCCTATTTTTTTTATGTCTAGGCAATCCTAGTTTGTTCTCCCCTAAGTTAGAGTTTCGTCAAAAAAAAAAATTGACTCCATGCCCAATGCCTTAAAAGGCTAATAGATTGAAAATTATTAGCAAGAAATCATCCCATAAAGGTTGCCAAAAAAGTTGAGATTTTTGTCTCAAAAATTTCATTATATCTAACACCCTAAGGGAGACCCACTTTGTTTTTTAGTAAAAACCTTGAAAATCCTAAAAAATCCATCTTCCCTTTTTACCTTGAGAAATCCAAAACTTTGGATGCAATTTACACTTATGAAAATTGTTTCATGGGTTCTAGATCCCACAAAGCATCGATATCCAAAACCATAAAATCCAAAACTCACCATGTACTTTGCACATTTTCAGAACATGTAAAATGCATAATGTGCCATATATCCTATCATACACCCATCTGGTGGAATCTAAAACTTAACATGCACTTTGCACATTTATAAATGTGTAAATTGCATGATATGCTCCATATCTCACCAAACCTATAACCCCCCTATGGGAACTTCCAGGTGCTTCCAAAACCTCCAACCTTTATGGGAAATTCTAGGTGCTTCTAGCACCTCCATCCTCCATAGGAGATTTTATATGCTTCCAGTACCTCTAACCTCTACGAGAACTTTCAGGTGCTTCTAGCACCTTCCACCTATGTGGGAAAAGGTTAGTGAAAAAATAAATGGATCACTATGAAATAATCAGATATATAAGGAAAATATTAAAGGAACAAATCAATAAGGACTTTCAAAAGAGAACTATTTATTGTTGAGAAAGAGAAAACATAGTTTTCACTATATTTTTTATAATGTGGAAGTGGTAAAAACTACAAGTGTAAATTGCACTTTCCATTTTGACAAGTATAGATTGATAAAAAAAAGTGTAAAATCATGAAGTGTAAATTTCATGGTTCATTTTGGCAAAAGTGATAAAGACTTAAAAAGTTGTAAAAGTATCAATTAAAGTTTTTCATGCTAGGGTTTTGCATGAAAAGAAACTTGGAATTATATTCAATGTTATATTTTATTTTTGAAAGTTCAAGTTCTATTTTGGGTGCCCTTTTTTTTCATGAGGAGGCTATTTTTAACCACTATCAGATAAGGAAGCATTTCATGGAGATATTCAATTCCATCCATGCCATACCATACCATGTTATGCCCAAGATCACTCCCAGCTCATGTATGCCATGTTTTAGCCATTCCACAAGTTCATAAATGCCAAAAATAGAATAAATAACCTCTTTTTGTATGAGAGTTTTCATGATTTTTTGAACGAAGCATTCAAGTTTCAACAACTACATGTCTTCTATGAAATATTTTGTATAAAAATGGGCAGACCCTATGGCCCAATCTATTTTTTTGATGCTAGTTATATTTTATATATTTTTAATGTATTTACTACAATTTGTAACCTTTGGAGAGAAATAAAGTTGAATATTTTCCTTTCTTATCTCGAGAGATCTTTATGTGTGTACAAGTTATTTGATTATTTTTGGAATATTTATTTCAGTTTAAAGAAATTCATCTATAATATTTTACCCTCTTTAAAATATTGTTTGGAATAAAGACCCTTTTCTCTTTTCTAAAAAATAGCTAAAATACTACCTCTAATATCTATTTGTATGAGTCTGTGCTGAAACAAATTCAACATAATTTTTATTCTATTGTGTTTATCAAGCAAACATTAAGACCCATTATCAAATATTTGGTGCAATCACCATATTTTCATTTTTTTTTTAGATTTTAATTCTTCAACCCTTTTCCCCATAAAAACCCTAGTTTAGGATAAAAAATCACTAAAGATTGAGATTTCCACAAAACTAGTATTTTATCAGTTTAGATCAGATTTAGTGGAAGGAAGTTGGCCTCCTCTAGAGATTAGCCTCAAATTGCCAAAGTCCCATGGATTTGGATGTTTTTCCATTGTATCATTAGATACTTTCACAACAAGCTATAGAATCAAGATAGGTGCAATTTTATGTGATAATATTAAGTGTTATTGGTGGTCATACATGGGCTAAAAGATGCTCACAATGTGACTTATATGAGTAAGATGAACTGTGAAGGTGTGTGTTCCAGAAGTTAATCCATATGTTCATAATATGATATTAGATCTCCATAACTTTGTGATTTAATTTTATATTAGGATGTTTAAAAACCACATGTATATATTGGAATATCAAGGAAGTATCTACACAAGTGTTAGGAGTCATGTTCACCATGACTATGTTTTAAGTTAAGATGATTCATATAGGCATGCTAAGGGAAGTGAAGTGTTTGAGGTTCCTTAACAAGTTTTGATATATATAATGAATATATTGATGTTTTTTGAGACATAATTGAAATATACAAGATTTATATAAGTAGAAAATATAGGTTAATTATTTGAATCATGAAATACAAAAAGGTTTATCTAATTGTGTTGGTACTATGTGAGAAAGGCCTAAGAGATTGGTCTATAAGACCAATGACTAACATTAGAAAATGTGATATATCTAGTTTATAGTGATATAAATAGCACATAAAATCCATGGGTTTGCATTATATTCTTGGATGCACTCTTATAGGTGTTAAATAATAACTTGTTCATAACAATGTTCTTAAAAGCTATAGGCAGTTTGAGTGACCACTTTGCAGAAGTGAGTTAGAAGTTTTCTTGATAGAGTTGAAGAATCCAATGAATAAAAAAATGTTGTATAAATCTAAAAATTTCATGATAATTGATTTTAATTCATTATTTGTCCCTGATCAAATGTGAAATGTCAAAGTTTCTTGACTATACTTTGACTATGTTTGACTAGTCTGAGTGGTCTTGTTATAGAGTTGATTTTGGATGATTGGAGCCTATGTGAAGGAGTCCAATAGACATAGAGACGTTAATGAAATAATTATTAATATATTCATGTGTTTTTTTACATGGTTTTTTGATAAAGGTGATAGTATGATTCAATTCTAATAGATAGAATTTTATGTGTGTGAAGGCCTAAAAGTTGAGTAGACCTAATTGATATGTTCAAGGTGTGATGGAGTTCCAAATGGTATGGAAATATGTGGGAGTGATCAAGGGTCTATTTTAGGCATTTTTTATGTGTTTCATATATTGGTGAAGGAAAAAGGTGGTCTAATTAGTCATGAGTGTATTGTGTGCCTTAGAGAAGGCCTAATTCTTTTAGGTCTCTATTAGGCCTAATTGAGGTTTCAGGCTTAAGGATAATGGATGACCAAAGTGATGGTTTATTCATGATGGTAACATGTGTAAAGACTTATTTTAATCATGATCCAAGTGGTTTAAATATATTAGCTAACTAAGATGGGTTAGATGAAGTGTGTGGTATAAAGGCAAGGCCTAATAGGCCTATTTAGACTAGTTTTGGGAGTGTGGACTTAAGCAAAGGAGAGAGCCTTTGAAATGGAAGGAGTAGATAATTAAGAACCATAAAATGGTGAAGAGGATTAATCATGTTTATCTTATCATGTTGATGTAGGTTGATACATAGGTCATTGGACCTAATAATCCTAAAAGAGGCGTATTAAGTGAAGGAGCCTAAGTGGCTTATATGAGGTAGAGAGGTAGGTTTGTAGGTGTTAGATAAAGAAAATTCCATCATCAAGTGTGTCAAACATAAAATCAAATGTGTATATTAGTTTATAGGTGATTTATTTGGTTCTTGATCATCTAGGGGGTTATAGCCTCCTTTCTATTTGGTGCTAGCTAAAGGTCAAGTAAGTGCTTGACTAAATTGAGGGGTAAGTGCCCCTTGATTAGTTGGCATTGGTATAAATTAAATATTATCACTATAGGATATTATTCCATGTGCATGTTTGATTAGGTTTTATTCTTTAAGAGGGTTTCCCACATAATCTCTTGTGTTATCTTGTGATGTGCTCATATGGTTATTTCTCTATACACTATTTGATCTTCTGTGAATGTATACCTCATGGAATGGTAAATGGAATTGAATATACATTATTGTCTACTAATTCACAACCCCCCCCTCTTAGTAGCTACTTCCAACATTTAAAACTTTGGATTTAGGCTTTCAAACTTTAGAGCTAGGTTGTTGGACTTTGGAGCTAGGCTATCTTGGTCAAAATCTTTTGTTATTTATTCCTCAAATTCTTGGACATGTTTTTTATAGTAACCATGGCTAAGGAAGACACACTATTCTAATTTTATTCAAGTTTATCCATCCATATATATTTAAAAATATATAGTAAAGATATATCATATGGATTAAAGGAGATTTATTTACCATGTATTCCATTAGGAATAGTCATATTACTAGATCTACAGTTAATTTGTGTTATGACTATAGCTAACCAAGGTCTTTCAAGAATAATTAGATACCCCAAATTATTGGTTTTAGGTCAAAGGATCATGAAATATATAGGGTATTCCCAATATTCTATGTTGATTGGAATGCTTTTTATAGTTCCTTTAGGTGCAATAGTGGATTGATCTATCATTTGTAAAATTGTAGTGGTAGGTTGAATCCCTATGAGGGATAAAGATTCTACTATTTTGATAGTCATTATATTTATGGCAGCACTCAAATCTACAAGCACATTCAGTAAGAAATTGTTCCTAATTGTCACAATCATCATGAGACTACCAAGGTCTCTGTATTTGGGGAAAAGTATGTTTCATTCCAGTAAATCGATAATTTTTCTAGTTACCTCAATAATTTTAGGATATTGTTTCTTTCTACCTGGTGATTTGATGCACAATTCTTTAATTATTTGATTTTTATTAGGAATATCCTTAATAAATATTAATAATATAATTTCTATCTTCATCTCCATTAATCCTTACATCAATTCAGAACCCTCCCTAGGTTTTTCTTCCTTAAGTCTCTTAGGAAAGGAATAGTAGGGGATCTTGAATTGTGGTTGGTGTGATTGGAGTTATGGTGGCTTCTACTTTTTCTTCATTTGGTTCTTTGACTATAGGGGACTTAGGTGTTTTTTCATCATTGAAAATTTCAATTATGGTAATGGGTGGATCTTTTACTACCTTTCTTTACCTGAGATAAACATTATCACACTTAGTTAAACCACTTATAACACTACTTTTTTGGTCAGCTCCATAAATAGGAGTATTTTTTCTATTCTTAGGATTTTCCATTGGTTGGAAAGGTAACTATGATTGGTTAACCTATTGCTCAATCGGTGGTGGTTGATGTTATGAAGGCATCAAACCTTGTTGTGGAAGAAACCTTATCTATGTTTGATTATGAGACCATTATTGATTTTTCCATTGAGGTGGTGACTATTGCATCCAATGTGGTTATTGGTTTTGTTCTTGTGCATAGGGTTGTAAAGGATTTTAAATCATCCCCCACATCTGTGGCATCCATTCTTGAGTACCTCATGGTTTTGGTTATGGTTGTGGTCCCCATATTTGTGGTGTGACTTATCTAACCCATGGTGTCATCCATAGATTGGGAAAAAATCTTGGACCAAATTGATTTTGAAGTTGGGAGTAGTAGTTTCCTTATCTTTTGATAAAGTTTACATCCTCAACTACATGTACTGCTTGTTTTACCTATTTTATCATGGTAAGAAGATGATTATAGTTATTGTTTTTATGGTCTAGGTCACAAATAACACATACCTTTATTTTATCTAAAGGAGAATCTTTTACCGCATATATAAGCCTATATCTAGGATAATGTATTGACAACAATTCAGTGTTGGTGGCATTGGCCTTTACTTTGAGACCATCTAATGTGGTTTTTAATTGTATGAGAATATTTATTTTAAAATTATCAAATTCTTACATTAATTTTCCAACTTTAGGTGATTTTTCTAACCATGATTTCCTTATGCTAGGTCCTCTCCTAGAATAGTTAGTACATAATGGTAAAATATGATGAAAGGTTAACTTGTCAATGTCACCCTTTCACATTAGGTTAAAAACATCATGCACATCATCATCTAAGCCTTTAATAAATAATGTCTTGATGACATTCTCTATGAGTTGGTAACCACTCCATTTATGGCAAATATAAACCTATCGAGGTAATCTTCTAAGGCTTCATCTTCATTTTATTTTATCTTGAAAAAAACTTCTTTTCATTTTTTGACTCTACAATAATCTTGATATTATCAAGAAATTCAATTTCCATTCTTCTAAATTACTTATAAAATTACCCTTAAGGCCCATGAACCATCTCATGGCTATGTCCTTAAGTGTAGATGGGAATAACTTCAACTTTTGATTATTAGTTACATAGTCATATGTTTGGTAGAGAACCTAAAATTCAAAGAGGAACTAATCAGATCCTCTAAGGATTTACCTTTAAAATTAGTTAAAATAGTGTTGTCTCCAAAATCGGTCACTCATTTTTGTAGTCAACATGTCAACCATTTTGGTCCTACAAGCCAAAAAATAGTTTCCTTCATTCTCAAAAATGTTCTGAGCAGTCAAGTTATCCAATTACCCAAGTCTTTTCGGCAAAAGAAAATCTCTCATTTTCAAAAGGTTTTTCAGTCAAAAAAATGAACAAGGAACAATTCAAAACACTTGAAGGCATTTCCTAAAATTGATAAGGATAGTTCAACACCAAGGTTCAATGATATATGGTTCAATAGCGGGGTTCAATGATTTGAAATGAACGTTGCCAAAACATTGAACCATTGAACTCCACTTCAAAACGGTTCAAAGGTTCAAAATGGTTCAAAGGTTTAAAAAGGTTCAAGTGGAAGGTTCTAGGGAAAGGTTCAAATAGTTGGTTCAACGATACATTGAATTGAATTCATAAGAAGACTAAGCGAACATGACTCTTTGTAAAACATAAAATATTGAGCCACCAAACCGTTGAACCATTGAACTGGTGAACTCTAAAAAGATGGTTCAAGGTTCAAAATGGTTCAAGTGATTGGTGACATCCTTACAAATGTCAAATTTAGGATAATGGAATAACCATTGATTTTCAAATAACATAGACATGAGGACAAACACAGTGATCCACTAAGAAAGGAGCCGAAGAAGCCAGCAGAAGGTGAGAAGATAGCTCCGAGAGCTCAGAATCAGTAGGAAGAGACAAAATATAGCAAGGAAAGAGGGAATCAAATAGAGAATCTAAAAGCGTCAGTGGAAGATTTATTCCAATGGGTGGAATAGTCCACCAGGTGGATATCAAAGAGTGCAAGCATTTAATGTCACGGCCTATTTTTCTTTGTTTGATTAAAGACGAGTGGACAATCATGTAAGTATCATAAAGAGGAGCGGTCTTACCTTTCAAAGGATTAGGCAACCCATGCTTTGAAGAAGACATTTGATATGATTTAAATGCCAAAGTCAAGACTGGTAACCTGCTCTAGCATGGCCCCTACACAAAACTTTCTCTTTCCAATGCATTCAATGCAGCATGGGCCATTTTGTGAAAAAAAGTGCCAAAGTCTTTCTTTGGATGCCATATATTGTAATTTCTCATTTTGAATGAAGGATATCTCTTAGTTATTAGAAGCAAAACTTTGCTCAAATTGAAAAGCATTTTTGAGACTTTTAGCTCTGATTGTTAATCATATTTTATCAAGTGAATGAGAAAGTAAGTGATCTTTCAAACTTTGTGTTGAAATAACTTATGTTATGTAGAAATTTTTCTTATATTTTTTGCCTAAATATAGTCTTATCCATTTGATCAAATAAGCAGAGCAAGTAAAAATAATCTAGAAGATGTCCTGAAGCTGATTATGGAGACTTTGTGCTACCATAATTGTCTTTAGCTTGTGTATTTTGCATTTCAGTACGAAGGATATTGAAAAGGCTTTAAACTAATTTTATCCTTTGTGATCATATACTCTGTTGTAGTTTGAGGTGGAGACTTTGGGCTATACTTCATTCTATGGTGTCCTACGTACTTAATCAGTAAGAGAAGCAACGAAAGACTTTGTACTTTCGTGGGTTTATTATGGATCTAGTTATCACCTGATAAATTTTCTTATTATTTTATGAACATCATTTTTGAAAAAAGAGAAATAAATTTAGTTATTACACAAGAGTTTTCTTCTATCATTTAAACATCATTTCTGAAAAAAGAGAAATAGATGGTGTTATTCTACCCCCCATTTAGTATTTAGTATAGGTTTAGTTTATAATAGTTTATAGGGAGCCTCCCCTTGCTAAAATGAGAGATTTATCTCATTATGCTATGACTAATATAAAAATTTTGTCTTCAATTAGTTGATAAAATATTCACCTAACAGCTTTTTAGTGACTCTGTTGAGGAATAACATGCAAGCTGAAGCCTCACGCTTCAAGTTGAAGCAGTTCTAGTTCTTTTCCATTCTACACTCTGGGAGATCCATGATATACCCAAATCTAGAGAGCTCAAGATATTGTTGATCCTATATTCAAGTTTGTGTAGCAAAACCATTTTGATCTTTCTCCTCCACGAGCTCACCTCCAGTGAACCATGAGTTTTACTCCTACCAACGTTAGGTCTCTAATTCTAGGTGAATATCCTCTTTCCTCTGCTAGTAGAGCTTTGTCTATATATACTCCATAAAGGTTTTTTATCCTTCCTTTCAATTGTCATATCATGTAAGCCTAAGGCCATTGGAGTAACACCTTTGGCCCCCAAAATCTAACCTCACTTTTACATGAACTACATCGTAGTTTAAGAAAGAATTTTCTCAAGCTCTATGGTGATGGAAAATTTCATTCTGATAAGCATATTGTAGCTTTTTGCATAGCCTATGGTGTGATAAGTGTTGAATATGAAGATATAATGGTAAGACTGTTTATTGAAATATTGCAAGGTGCTGCCACATATTAGATTTATTATCTTCAAGCTCAGACTATAACTGACTTGAACACTCTCAAGGCCAAGTTTGAGGCTAGGTTCAAACCCACAGAAGATGCACATGTCTTATTGGCTCAGCTTACACAAATGAAAAAAGAGCCTCATGAGCCTATGTGAGACTTCATTGCTAAATTTGATAATTTGAGGATTAGGATTCCTACAATTACTTAGCCAACACCAAAAAATCTTAAGTTCTTCTTCATCAATTCTCAACTTCTCGAAGTGAGTTTTGCAGGCTGGCCATATAAATATTTATGCAGCTTAAATTTTGGCTATTGAGGTTGAAGATGATCTTATCCTTGCAAAATAAGAAGAGATCCTAACAAAAATTAAAAAATGCACCTACTAAAAATTCTTCTACAAGCACCACTAATCCTATGGTGCAAAAGTTAGCAAATAAGCTATTAGCTTTGAAAAGACAAATGGCCCAAGGAATGTCTACTCCTTATTGGGATATACCAAGGAAACATTTCCTAACCATTCATATCAAATCAATGCTGCCAAAAATTAAGGGAAACCTAACCGCCTTCTTCCCACACATGAGAAGCTTGCCATTGAATCAGCATTGGCTAACTCAGTAGTTAGTTATCATGAAGCTAAACATGATTTCTCTTTCCAACCTGAGTTAGACTAAGAAGATGATGCTAATCTCTTTGCATAAGGAGAAGAATAATTAGCTGGCGACTCCAACATTAATTTTTTGAATTACCAAGATGAAGTTAGAAAAAAAAAAGTGTTTGATGGATCATACACTATTTTCACTAGGTCCCAGAACCAGTCAACTCAACAAGTTGATAAGGAAAAGGTAGGAAAAGAACCTCATGAAATAATTTTAATTGCTAAATGAGGGACTTCACTACCTTTCCAATCAAAGGACTCAGTCATCAATAAGAAAGTAAGTACCTCAAACAACCTTGTACTTTCTACTTTCATTTCTTAGACCAGTCCCACACACAATAAAACCTAGAATGATGAACTTCTTTCCTCTATTTCTAGTTCATTTCAGTTATTTGATATAATTGATCATACTAGGAAGACCAAGATCTAAATGTCTGAGTTTGAATACTTATAAGCCAACCTTGAGTAGTTGGATAGATTGACTGTATGCATCAAAAGTGAAACCATTCTTATAGGATAATTTTTTTTAAAAGTGACTCATGATCTCCCAAAGAACAAAGTCACCTAAAATAATCTTGTCATTACTCCTCCTATTTCCCCTAAGAAAATAGAACCTTTTTATGTTTCCCTTTTGATTAATGGTCATAAATTGAGCAACTATATAATAGACTCTAGAGCCTCTAATAATGTTATGCCCGCCAATATAGCAAACTCTCTTAGTCTTACCTTAACTAAAAATTTTAAGAGATGTTTCTCCATGAAAAATAAGCAAGTGCCACTTTTGGATCAAATCAAAGATGCCCAATTTGCATTTATGGCTTTTTTAGATAAGAAAATTAAGATGATAGTCTTAGTGGTTGATGTTCTAGCTTCCTATGACATTCTGTTCAAATGTAATTTTTGTAAGGATGTAGGTGGAGAGTTGAATATGGACCTATCTGAAACAAGGATACCTGTTAAGGGCATCATGAAAAAGTTTCTTTCTGAAAAGGATTCAATATATATTGTCACCTAAATGTTAGACCCTGAAGCTCAAATTTTTTTTAAATCCTAAAGAATGGGTAATTACTTTTTTTCCACTGAAGATGTTTCTATTTCATCAAATAAAAGTTCATTGGGTGATAATTCAAAGATTTCAGATAAAAAATCAAAAGAATTGGTTGAGCAAAGTTCAAGGGAAAAAGGATCTTTCCTCCTTAGCGAAGAGAAATCTTTAAGATCATATATTAATGATGTCTAGATTCTAAAATTTGATGGTAGTTGTTCTTCTATCGATTCTGGAGCCAAAATTATTTTGATATCTCCACAAGGAGATATTTTCTCCTTTTCATAAAAGTTGCAGTTAAACAATACCAACAAAACCACTGAATATGAATCTTTATTGCTCAGATTGAAAGCTACTCATGCTAAAGGTGTTAAGATTCTTCATGCTTGAGGAGATGTTGAATTTGTGGTTTATCAGGTAAGAAATCTATATCAAACCAAAAATTAAAGATTTTGACATTATCACAATCTTGTATGGAATTATATTGAAGGTTTTGATACTTTTAGTATTTTTACAGTGCCTAGAGAGTTTAATGATCATGAAGATTCATTGGTTGTCTCTGCAACCCTCATAGTTCCTCACAAATATTTCAAAAAGAATAAGTACACTATTGAGTTGGTCTTTCAACCAAGTGTACCTGATAATGTTGGCCATTGGTAGGTATTTAATGGTGATAATTAAATTGTCACTTTTCTAGAAAAAATAGATGGTTTTGAGGAGCTCTATTTTGAAGGTGGTACCTCTCCAACATGGGAATTAGTTACTAAAATAAGTTCACATACCTAGCAAAGAGTTTCTTCAACTTAAAGGGAATAAAATCCCAAAACGTTTGGTTTCTCTTAAGAAACTATTTGATAAGCATGACAAGTGTATCAAGAAGTAACCAATGGATTCAAGTTCATCTAAAGAATTCGATCAAGTAAATCTGAGTACCAAAGAAAATCTCAAAATGGTCAACATTGAAAAATGTTGCATTGCCGATGAAAAGCTCAAATTCATCACTCTTCTTCATCGTTACATTGATATTTTGGTATATTCCTATGATGACCTAAAATCCTTTAGGCCTAAAGAATTTTGGCATAAAATTCCTATCAAGATTGGGTCATTGCCTCACAATTAGAAAAAAAGGCAATATAATCCCAAGATATCAAGTATTATCCTTTCACAGATTCAAAAGATGTAGAATGCTAGGATAATTTTTTCAATTCACTATTTCACCTAGATTGACAACATATTTCTTGTAAGAAAAAAGAATTGAGAAATTCATATATGTGTGGATTTCAAGAATCTCAATTAGTCTTCTCTAAAGGATAGCTACCCTCTACCTATCATGGATCAAGTGTTACAAATTGTAACTAGTTCAAAGATGTTATCAATATTAGATAGTTTTTATAGGTATAATCAAGTAGAAATTGATGAAGTAGATCAACACAAAACCACTTTCACTACACTTTGGGGCACATTTGCATATCATATAATGCCTTTTAGTTTGATCAACACTAGCGCCACATTCTAGAGAGAAATGAACCTTACCTTCAAAGATGAATTAGGGAATTTCATCATGGTATATCTTGATAATTTAACTATCTTCTCCAAGTATTGTCCTGATCATATGCATCATTTATAATAAGTGTTGGAATGTTGTCGACAAAATGGTCTTTCTCTTCATCCTAAAAAATTAATTTTTGGAGTTACTGAAGGTAAACTTCTCGGCCACATTATATTCCAAGAAGGTACACAAATCAACTCAAAACGAGTCAAATATATCTAAAATTTTACTCTACCTACTAGTAAGTCTATAGTCCATTCTTTTTTCAGAAAGGTGAATTTTCTATGAAAGCTCATCGTAAAATTTGTAGAAAAAACCTGCCACATTATTAACATGATGAAGGATAAAGCTACTTTCTAATGGACTACAGAAGGCACAACAGCATTTGAAGATATCAAGAAGGCTATTGCTCATGCCCAAATCTTAGTTTATCCAGATTATACCAAAGACTATGGTACACAGTTATGCTTCTGAGCACACATTTTTAGCCATTTTAGTTTATTAGGACAAAGAAGGTGTGGATTTTCCTTTATCATTTATGATCTACCCTATCAAAGATCATGAATTGAAGTATTCAATTATGGAGAAGTATGCTTATGTAGTGGTTAAGGTGATAAAATATTTTTGATTCTATATCTTGAATTCACACACTGTTGTTTGAGTGCCTGATACCATAGTGAAGGCTATTTTAACTCAGTAAGAGTTTGATACAAAAAGGGGAAAATAGATTGACAAAATTCTAGATTTTGATCTTGATATCAAGCCTACTAAGGTGGTGCAGGGAAGAGGTCTCTATCAATTAATTACTAAAAATGTATCAGAAGAAATAGGACATGAAGAGGCAATGATTGATGACATGCCAATAATTCTTTTTGTTACTACTACTGATGAGTGGTATTCTAATATAACTCATTTTCTTACTTATAGTGAGTGTCCTACACATCTATCTTATTAAAAAAAATGTTAAGTTGAGAGCTACTAACTATGTTTTGTGGGATAATGGTTTGTACAAAAGAAACCTTGATAGGGTATTTCTTCGTTGCGTGGATAAAGTGCAGTAAAGTAAACTTTTAGAATCCTTCCATAACTTAGCTTTTGGAGGAAATTTTTTCACACCTGTGACTTCTCATAAAATTCTATGAGATAGATATGATTGGCCTACTCTATTTCAAGATGCATACAATTAGGTATGTAGATGTGATTTATGTCAATAGTTCATTGAAAAATATAAGTTGACCGCATTACCTCTCAAGCCTATGGTGATTAAAGAGCCTTTTCAGCAATGAGTTATTGACTTCATTGGCACCATAAACATATCCTCAAGTTTTGGACATAACTATATCTTCACCGTAACATATTATTTTACTAAGTGGGTGGAAGCCATTCCAGTCAAGCATGCCACTTCAGAAGTGTGTGTAATTTTTTGAAAGAAAATATTATTTTCTATTTTGGAGTTCCAAACAATATTATAGTAGACAATGACTCATGTTTCTCTTCTTAGGAGATTACTAACTTTTGCTACAATCATGGAATTATTTTTTCCCACTCAGACTATTATCTGCAAGGAAATAGCCAAGCAGAAGCGAGTAACAAAAATATGGTTACTATCATCATAAAAATGGTTGATGACAATCAGAGGACTTGGCATAAATTATTATTTGATGCTTTGTGGATAGATAAGATTATGCCTAAGAGGGTAATAAGTATGTCCCCATTCCAACTTCTAAATGGTCTAAATGCAGAAATACCCATTACCTTGGAACTACTAGCATTGAAGTTGGCAAAGGCAATAGAAGATTCAACTTTTAAAAGTTTGATTGACAAAAGAATCATGTGTCTGACTAAGTTAAAAGAGAAATGAACCATAGTAGTGGACCACATTATTGAAAATCAAAATTAAGTGAAGAAACTTTTTGACTAAAAAGTAAGAATTTATGAGTTTCAGATTGGAGATCAAGTCTTGTTATGGGACAAGAGGAGAGAACCAAAGAAAATGCATAAAAATTTTGATTCTTTGTGGAGAGGTCCATTCTCCATCCATAAATTTAGTGGAGATAATAGTTTCTTATTAAGATATCAATATGGGACACCGTTTTCACTACCTTGTAGTGAGTAGCATTTGAAGCACTTCAATCCTTAAAGAATTAGATATGTCTAGTTGTATATTTGTATAGTTTTTATTTATTTTGTGTTTTTCATTTGGTTTTTTTGGCATTTTTCTCTTTTTGGATGGCTTGACTCCATAGCCTAATGGCATGGATGAAGGCACTTAGATTTTGGATTTTACTCCCTTCAATTATTTTAGAGTACAACCAATGGAAGTTCCTCAATTGGAGCCTGTTGTTGTCCCCAAAATTAGCCACTCATTTTTGTAGTCAACATGTTAACTATTTTGGTCCTACAAGCCAAAAAATGGTTTCCTTCCTTCTCAAAAATGTATTTAGTAGTCAAGTTATCTAATTACCTAAGTCTTTTTGGCAAAAGGAAATCTCTCATTCTTAAAGGTTTTTTAGTCAGGAAAATGAACAAGGAACAATTCAAAACACTTGAAGGCATTTCCTAAAATTGATAAGGATGGTTCGAAGCTGAGGTTCAATGATATATGGTTCAACAGTGGGATTCAATGATTTGAAATGAATGCTGTCGAACCATTTAACCATTGAACCATTGAACTTCACTTCAAAACAATTCAAAGGTTCAAAACGGTTCAAAGGTTCAAAATGATTCAAAGGTTCAAAAAGGTTCAAGTAGAAGGTTCTAGCGAAAGGTTCAAATATTTAGTTCAATGATACATTGAATTGAATTCATAAGAAGACTAAGCAAATGCAACTCTTTGCAAAACATAAAATATTGAGCCACTGAACCATTAAACCAATGAACTCTAAAAAGATGGTTCAAGGTTCAAAATGGTTTAAGCGACTGGTGATGTCTTTGCAAACATCAAATTCAAGATAATAGAATAACTATTGATTTTCAAATAATGCAAACCTGATGACATACTTAGTGATCTATTGAGAAAGGAGTCAAAGAAGCCAGTAGAAGGTAAGAAGATAACCTCGAGAGCTCAAATCAACAAGAAGAAACAAAATATAGTAAAGAAAGAGGGAATAAAATAGAAAATCTAGAAGCATCAGTGGAAGAGTTATTCCAGTGGGTGGAATAGTCCACTAGGTGGATATCAAAGAGTGCAAGCATTCAATGGCGCAACCTATTTTTCTTTGTTTGAGTAAAGATGAGTGGACAGTCGTGTAAGTATCATAAAGAGGAGCAGCCTTGCCTTTTAGAGGATCAGGCAATCCATGCTTTAGAGAAGACATTTGAATTGAGTTAAATGCCAAAGTCAGGATTGGTAACCTCCTCTAGCATGGCCCCAGCACAAAAATTCCTCTTTTCGATGCATTCAATGCAGCATGGGCCATTTTGTGAAAACAAGTGCTAAAGTCTTTCTTTGGATGCTATATATTGTAATCTCTCATTTTGAATGAAAGAGATATCTTAGTTATTAAAAACAAAACTCTATCCAAATTGAAAGGCATTTTTGAGACTTTGAGCTCAGATTGTTAATCATATTTTATCAAATGAATGAAAAAGCAAATGACCTTTCAAACTTTGTGTTGAAATAACTTGTGTTATGTAAAAGATTGTTCTTATATATTTTTCTTAAATACAGTCTTATCCATTTGATCAAATAAGTAGAGAAAGTGAAAATAATATGAAAGATGTCCTAAAGCCGATTGTGGAGACTTTGTGCTACCATAGTTGTCTTTAGCTTGTGTATTTTGCATTTCAGTATAAAAGATATTGGAAAGGCTTTGAACTAATTTTATCCTTTGTGATCATATACTTTGTTGTAGTTTGTAGGGGAGACTTTTGACTATACTTCATTCTATGATGTCCTATGTACTTAATCAGTAAGAGAAGCAATGAAAAACTTTTTGCTTTCATTGGTTTCTTGTGGATCCAATTATCATCCAGGAAGTTTTCCTGTTGTTTTATGAACATCATTTTTAAAAAAAGAGAAATAGATTTAGTTATTACATAGGAGTTTTTCTCTATTTTGTGAACATAATTTCTGAAAAAAGAGAAATAGATGGTGTGATTCTACCCCCTAGTTAGTATTTAGTATAGGTTTAGTTTATAATAGTTTATAAGGAGCCTCCCCTTACTAAGAGGAGAGATTTATCTCATTATGCTGTGACTGATATAATAATTTTGTCTTTTTAGAGCAAAAAACTCTACATTTTTTATTTTCTAATTTTTAGTTGTGCACTCCAAGTTTTGTCCCTGCACATTTTGGTTTCAAGGCAGTGAAATTTTTGACGCAGTGCATAGGTGTAAGTTTATTTTTGTCTAATTTGTGTCTAAGTATCAAAGTCACATGGAAGATACCAAGTATCATCGGCCGAGATACATTTTATAATTTCTCTAAGTTATTTGGAACATGCCACGTGTCTCATAGTAACTCAGCAGAGCGTGACAAGTGTTGGCATCCGCATTTAAAATTTTTTTTGAGTTTTGAAAGCTTCTTTCAATAAGCTTTTCTCGAGATCAAGCGAAAGGTGCCAAGTGGCAATTGTAAAGGATTTCAAATGTTTTTATAAAAGCAATGGAAGACACCGCGTATCCATAGCTGAAGAAAGTTAAAGCCACCACATGTCAACATCTGAAATACCTTCACCTTGTTTCATCGATAAGTAAAGACTATGGTGGGACCCAAGTTTTTGTTTCTAAAATTTAGTGAAAGCTGCCAAGTGTCACCATCCGTATGAATCTAAAATGAGTCTTGAATGTTTCTACAGTCTAGCTAAATCTCAATGGAAGCCTCCATGTGTTCTTAGCTAAAGCAACGGAAGCCGCCACGTGTCTCTTGTTAAAAATATGTGAAAAGTGACACCTATCCCCATTCTCCTTTTGAAGCTGCTTAGGCAAGAAGTGGCGTGGGTCCCATTTTCTTATGTTGTTAAAGTTTCAAAGCAGCAGACTATGACAGATGTCAAAGGTAGAATGCTTCTGAGTAAAGACATATAAAGAGTATAAGTTACGTGAAAAGTGCCATGTGTCTTCAGTAAGTGCCTTGGAAACTACCAAGTGTTATTTTCTAATACCTTTTGAATAATGAGGAAGTTTTCAAGTTGAGTAAGTGAAATACACCAAGTGTCTTCACCTATTTTAATCGTGGGAAGCATCATGTGTATCTATTTCATCCAATGAATTGTAGGGAGATAGAACGTTTTAGATCCAAGAAATATCTTTTGTTAGACACTTCCAGTTCAGTTAGAGTTTAGTTAGATCGTTGGATTGGGAATGTGTGAGTAATTTAGAGCTATTCTGATGCTATAAATATGAGTGCAGAGATCACCAATGATCAAGATCAAAAGATAGAGAGAATTTTCTATGAGAAATTGTTATTAGAAGTTTTAGACTTTTAGCTATGGCCAATAATATCATTTGTTTTTGTTCTATTTTCTTGAGTTAGAAAGTTTGTATAACTATGCATGTTTTTGTGCTTTTTATGTAACTAAAAAAATTAATGAGAATACTAAATTTTGTGCCTTTGTTGATATTTTATGTGTCATTGCAAAATTGTTTAAGTTGTGAGCCTTTGATTCCATCTATTTTCATCTTTTACATTGATCATGTCTTGTTTCTCTTTAATGTAATTGAATCCTAAAGATAGATTCACTATGCTTTGAGAATTAAGGGTTGAATTAAATTCAGGGGCATCACCATAGTTAGATTTTATTTTTTTGCATTTGTGTTTCTGTTTAATTCCTATCATTTTTCCCCAAAATACTTTTGAGATAAAGAAGAGCCAGCTTCTTTAAAACTTGGAGGTCATTCCAGGTTGCAAGTCGCACATTCCTGAAACTTCCCATTGTTGGTGTTAGAAACAACACAATTCTAAGCATCAACAATTTTTGGCACACCTGGTAGGACACTATCTTGAATTTTCTTTCAAGATCATATGAACTAGAGAGCTACAAGGAGTCAGATCTATGAACCAGTAACAAATTATCAATCTGTTATAAATCTAGGTATTCTTTTTCCACCATTGGTAACTAGTCCAAGAAGAAGAGTCAATCAATTTATACCAATACCAAGAGAAAACATGGGAGCTCCTATACCCCTACGGAATTATGCAAGTTGGAACACTGGTAGTCCTTTGATCCTCCCAATACCACCAGCCACTTAGGACCCTATACCAGTAAATGCCCTGAAAGCTCTGCCCAAATTTAGTGGACAAGATTTCAAAACACCTAAAGAACATCTGTAGGATGTGTTTGATGTTGGTGTTATACATGTAGTCACATAGCAGAATGTGGCTATAAGATTATTAGCAGCTTCTTTTAAAGGAAAGGCTCTGGAATGGTACAGATCTTTGACCCCAAATACAATATCTACATGGGATCAACTTAGAGATCTTTTCTTTGAAAGATTTGAAGAAAAGAGTGATAAATCTTCTTTGTTGCAACAATTGATTACTAATAAAAAGGCACCACAAGAAGTAATGACAGACTTTAATTCAAGATTTCAAAAGACTTGGGAAAGAATCTCTGCTACAGGAAGACCATTTTCAGGTATGGCTATAGTATTCTATCTTAAAGCTTTAAATTCAGATATATTAGTAATGATTCAGTCACTTGGAGGCCAGACTCTACCAGAGGCTTATGACTATGTAGTCAGAGCGGAAAATAATTTAATAGATACTAGAAAGTTGCCCCCAAGGCCTCCCATGCCCATGTTTCCATAGATTACCTTACCATTGCCTCAAGAAGCCCTTAATTACATAGCCCCACTTGTATCTATGTATAAATATCCTCAACAACCTGCTAAAGAACTTGTCCCTACCCAGTCATCTGAGATGGATGATATCAAGAACATCTTAAGGACATTTTTTAATGAGTTAATTAACATAAAAAGACACTAAAATCCTTATCTTAAACCCCAATATCAAGGTTACCAAAGAAATATATTTCCACCACAGCCAAACTAGTATCAGGGTCATCAAAGGCAAAATAACTCTCAGCCAACAAACTAATTAGTTGCAGTCCCTACACCCTCACAGACTGTTCCCCTAAATCCAAATAGAGAGATTGTTCAAGGGCAGAATAATTATGTCGATGGCACCAATGCATGGTTTTTCCCTTGTAATAATGCTCATATGCCCAGAGATTGTCCCATAGGTAATCTACAATAAAAGGTAGCAGAGCAAAGAAATATGGATGGACAATTTGCAAGTACTTTTGACACTCAAGCCTACCAATCTCCTGGTATGCAAAATTCAGTTCTGATGGCTCAGATGCAAGGGATGTCTTTGCAACAAAAAGAAGAAATAGTCCTGGAACATGCTTTATTTTCATGGGTTGAAGATGAAGAGTCAGTATTCTTGAATGAAGCTTCTACTTCCAAGAAACAATCTACTATACTAGATCAAAGAGAAGGATGATAGAACAACCTCAAGTCACAAATAATGAAGTTATGGGGCCTTCTCCATTTCAAAGTCATCAAAACATAGCTACTAGATAAGAAGTGCCTCAATTAATGTATAACCAAGTAGTTCCTAGACAAGTTCAAGAAAAAGTAAGGTACCCTTATTTTCCAAGAACCCAAACATTGAGACCAGTGAATGTGGTGGATCAGCTAAAGAGAACTCCAGCACAAGTGTCAATATGGGACATATTAGCCATTCCTGAGCAAAAGATATTGTTACAAGAAGCTCTACAGGGCTAAGCAGTGCCTAAACATACTGGCACCAAAAGACTTACTGATAAAGAAAAGCTCAAGGACACAGTTCCTTTGAAGACAACAACCTTTTTGAACAATGTAGTAGAGGTATGTAAATTCAAACTAGAGCTCTTCTATTTAACTCTGATAGTTGAAAAGAAACTCTTGCATAATGTGATGATAGACTCAGGGGCTAGTACTACAGTAATGCCTAAGCAAATATCTAATGCTTTAAAAATAAAGTATGAGCCACTTACTAGAGGAGTCATGCAATTGGATGGCAAATCAGTGCAAACAATAGGGAGAATTAAACAACTTTCATTACAATTATATACTTTCCCCAATATAATTGTCAATCAAGATGTAGTAGTCATAGATATACCCCCTGTATTTGGCCTATGTTTATCTAGAGATTTCACAGCCAAAATAGGAGGATATATGTCACTTGATTGGTCTCATCTCATCCTAAAAATCAAATATGGTTCAAAGATGAAAATACTATCTGAGTTATTATCTAAGAATCACATCACCAATGAACCAAATTCAAAATTAGAGGTAGCTCATGATATGATAAATAAGGAAGAAAAAAATTATTAAAGAGTTGGGTGACTGGACTGAACATGACCAGGAAGAGGAAAATAACCATTTGTTAGCTATGATGCATAGTGATCCATATGGAAATGATGACTCTACTGGTCTGGGCACTTATGTCATTTTTTATGAAGACCATGAAATCCTAAATATTTTAAGGGAAGAAATGCCAACTACTCAAGAATCTAAAAAAGATTCAGAAATTTGGACCTTAAATTTTGATGGAGCTAGAAGTAAAAGTGGTGCTGGAGTAGGAATTTGTCTTGTTGCTCCAAATGGGGAGAAAATTTTGAGAGCTATCCATTTCCAATTTGCTTGTACTAATAATTATGTTGAATATGAATCCTTAGTACATGGACTCTTATTAGTTAAGAAAAAGAGAGTAAAGAATCTTATAGTAAAAAGAGATTTAGAATTAGTGGTGAAGTAAATTAGGAAAAATGCAATAGCTAAAAATGTAAGGATGAGATCTTATAGACATAGAATTTGGGACTTAATAGAAGATTTTGAAGCTTTCAATATTGAATTAGTTCTTGGAACCCAAAATTCTAAAGCTGATAGGATGGCACAGATTGGCTCACAGTTTGATCTAGCAACTGGCCTATTAGTTAACAATGAGTCAGTAAAAATTATATTAAGGCCAACTATCCCAGACAACAATGAGAATTGGCAAGTATTTGAAAATGATTCTCAGGTACTCTCATTCTTGTAACAATCAGGGGAGTTTTCTGATCAATTACAACCAAAAATTGAAGAGGCATATGGAAACCAAGTTATACAATTAAAGAATAATAAGCTTCACAAAGGCTTGATCACTTTAGAAAATATATTTGATCCAAAAGATGTAGGCCTAGAGAAGAAAAGGTTCCAAGTAAATAAAATAGATTATTCTAAAATAGAGGTGAGTGAAGGAAAAAAAATATAGAAATTTTGCAACTCAGGAGGAAAGAGAAAGACTAATTGACTTATGCAAAAGATATGACAGAGTCATAATCTGGAGCTATGAAGACCTTCATGGGTATAATAAAGACATCACTCAGCACAATATAGAATTGACTAAAAGATCTAAGCCAATCTGATAGAAATAGAGGCCAGTGAATCCAAGGATTGAACTTCTAACGGTGGATGAGTTGCAGAAACTCTTAGATTATAAAATAATTTTTCTAATCAAACACTCAACCTGGGTATCAAATCTAGTACCAGTCAGGAAAAAGAATGGTGACATAAGACTCTATGTAGATCATAGAGACCTGAATAGAGCATCTCTGAAATATCATTATCCCTTGCCCTCTATGGAACAAATTTTATAGACTGTGGCTAGATGAGAGAGATTTTCTTTGCTAGATGGTTTCTCTGGATACAATCAGATTTGGTTGGCTAATGAAGACCAATACAAAACTGCGTTTACTACCAAATGGAGAACATTTGCAAATGCTAAGATGCCATTTGTCCTGTCAAATGCTAAAGCCACTTTTCAAAGGGCTATGGATGTAGCATTTGGAGAACTTATAAATAAAATTATCCTGATTCATCTTGATAATCTTACTATTTTTTCCAAGAATGTTGTTGATCATTTTGATCATTTAGAATCTATTATTAAGAAATGTCAAGAATTTAGAATATCCCTAAATCTCAAGAAATGTATCTTTGTTGTACCTCAAGGCAAATTATTGGGACATATAGTATCTAAATAAGGAGTTTCTATAGATCTAGAGAGAGTTGCATCCATAATGAACTTGCCCCTACCAGTAAATAAGAAAGCAATTCAATCTTTTTTGGGGAAGATTAATTTTGTCATTCAGTTCATATCTGACTTTGCAGGCTTAGTGAGACTAGTGACACTCTTATTGAATAAAGACTTGGTATTCAAACGGACTACAGAAAGAAGACAAGCCTTTGAAGAGGTCAAAAAGGTAATTTTGACGGCCCCAGTACTTAGAAACCTAGACTTTTCTAAGCCTTTTGTAATGTATATCTATGGAGGAGAGCTCATTATTACTGTTATCCTAACACAGAAAGGTGATAGACATGAGGGAGAGCATCCAATAGCTTTTTTCTCAAGGACTCTTAGGGAATACAAAATGAGATACAACTTTATGGAGAAATAAGCATATGCTATGGTAAAAGCCCTCGAGAAGTTTAGGCATATAGTATCAAGAAGATTTTGATACTTGTGGCTCATCCAAGTGTTAGAGAATACATTATAGAAGGTGAAATTACTAAAAAAAGAGCAAACTAGATAACAAAGATCCTTGAATATGATGTAGAGGTCAAACCCACTAAGTTAGTCAGAGGTAGAGGGTTGTGCCAATACATGACTCAAGAGCTTAGAAAGATGATACCTAAAGAAACAAATTTAGAAATGGAAAAAAATTATATTGAGGATACAAGAGGTTGATCAAAACTCCTGGGTCACAAATAAGATTCATTTTATGAACTATGGGATTTACCCAAGAGAGCTCCCTCAAAACAAAAGGAGATACTATAGGATGCAAGAGGTCTATTTTGTTTTAATTGAACAAGTTCTTTTTAGAAGAAATTCTGATGGCAAACTTTTAAGATGCATAGAGAAAGATGAGGCTGAGAAAATACTGCATGAAATGCATCATGGAGTCTCAGGTGGATATTTTTCTGCAAAGACCATAGCTATTAAGATAAGTGAGGCAAGTTATTTCTGACCTACTTTATTTATAGACTATTATCAACTGGTTAAAAAATGTCAATATTGTTAATATTATGTGGGGATGAGAAGGAATGTAGCAATGCCCCTTAGTCTTATAATTGTTGATGAACCCTTTGCTCAATGGAGTCTTGACTTCATTAGAATGATAAATCCAATGTCAAGTCTGGGTCACAAATGGATTCTAACTGCCATACAGTATTTCACCAGATGGACTGGGGCAGTGCCACTCAAAGAAGCAATAGAAAATGTGATCCTAGATTTTCTAGAAAGTATCACTACTTGCTTTGGGGCTCTTCAAACTATAATTTTAGATAATACTAAAGCATTTTTGAGGTCTAAAGTATCTAACTTTGAATTAAAGCATGGAATCTATCTAAAAACTTCCTCTAATTATTATCCTCAGGGTAATGGTTTGGCAAAATCAACCAACAAGAACCTGATTAGACTCATCAAGAGAATAGGGGCTGATCATCACAAGGAGTGGCATAAAGTGCCTAATATAGCATTATGCACTGATAGAATTACACCTAAGCAAGTGACAAAAATGTCTCCATATGAATTGGCCTATGGCAAGCCTACTGTAATACCCCTAAGCTTGGAGATTCATGCTCTCCAACTGTTAAAATAGATTGAAATTGAAGAAAATGGCCCCATGCAGGTCAGACTTGTTGAACTTTTGGAAGTTCAAGAAAAGAGGGATGTAGCATATTATTCATTAATAAAGCATCAAAAAATAATTAAAGACTACTTCGATAAAAGGACTTCAAATCTCCATTTTGAAGTAGGCTCAATTGTTTTGAAATGGGATGCAAGAGCTGCCAAGCTGGGTCAACATACTAAATTTGAAGCATTGTGGATTGGCCCCTATAAAATTCATGCATGTAAACAGAAAAACTTGTTTGAACTAAAAACAATGGTAGGTGAACCTGAAGTGATTCTTGTGAATGGAATCTACTTGAAATATTTTAGTTAAGTTGTGTCTCTAATGTATTATAGTTAGATAGTTTCCCTTTCCTTGTTGCTTTGTCTTCCCATTTTTCTTTCCCACTTTTTCTTTTAAATAAGTGTTCTTTGAACATGTGGCCATGGCTCAGAGATTTTTTTAAAACTTTCAAAACTCTCGACACATCAAACCTCTCCCAAATCTTTAAATTCCCCAAGGTACCTTATGCATCCAATTTCATGATGTGTCTAACCCATTGTCCCATGAAGATTTAGTAAGATTTGCTAATGATTATCTAGTTTTAATGCCATTTTTGAGACTTGATGGGTCATTAAATACCTCATAACAAGAGTTAAAGCTTACAAGTGTCTCAAACATTCTTGCGTCTGCTATAAAATTCTTGTTTCCTACATTTTCAGTTCATAGCAAACCTGCTTAGTGAAAGCACCTTTCCTATTGTAAAGCTTCATACCCATTACCACAGTTCATTATTTCCAAGTATAGATAAAGATATGGAGGGAGCACAGTCTTCACAACAAGGGTCTGAAATTTATGAATCCATTGATAAGTTTCTCACAAGCAAATCATATGCTTCGGCCCCTGCACAACCCTTAAAGACATATCCACAGACTAGAGTCCCTAAAGTTGGTTATGCAAATGACCCAACAAAGGTGAAAGATTTTGCAGATGGAATCATGGACCCAATTCTTCAAAAGCCTAGAAAGACACTAAGAGAAGGGGCACATCAAAGGTGTATTCAAAGGGCCAAGATTGGACAATATGAAACATTCATAATGATGATATGGACTTCCCAACTAGCACAATTCATTATCTTAGGTGTACATCTATGCCCTGACTTGGTTAAAATATGCTTTGAATTGTTTCATGTGCCCTCAAATACCATACAATAGGGTCCATTCATAGTGTAAATTACACCAAAGGCTATCAGAGACATGTTGGCCCTGTATCATGACAAGATAGCCACGTTTCCCACCATTGCCAAAATGCAAAAAATGTGGGAAAACGTCAATACTCAATTAAGGTTTCTAAAATCAGAATTGCAATTAGACGATGATGACACTACTGTATCGACACTGCCAACAGCAATAGCATAATTTGCACAAGCTAATCAAGATGCACTTTCCATGATGGCTTTTATTTTCGAAATGAAAGATGATATAACTATTTATGAAGAGCAAATGGCCATTCTATTCAGATTAAAAATTGTTGACAAGACTCAGGAGTATTGCCTTGATTTATCTGAGCAGATTGCATATTCAATGGTTGATCAGCTCACCCATTTCAAATTAAAAGGGGTTTTCAGGTATTTCTCTTATCTATTTCATCTCATGTTGTATCAAAATTCTGGCATCTTTTTCCAACACATGCATCTAAATATGTATGACCCAAGCTTCGATCTACATAGGACCATTCATGTGTCTGCATGGACACATATCTTGTCCAAAAGTAGTGACCCATATGAATTTTGGGAACTTTTTGTTACCCCTACTTTTTGTCATCTAAGCCCAGAGCCAGTTGTAAATAGATTGACTCCAAGTGTCTCAGGTCTTATGACCAATTGGACTATTCCTTGTGATTAATTTTTTAGATCCCATCATACTATTATTAGATTCTATGGTTTTAGTGGAGAACCAATGTTGCTACTTAAGATTTTGACCCTTAGATTAGCATTCTTAGAGGTCACCAGGCAAGTGTCGGTGGTAGATAATGAATATGGCATTGGAAAGAAAAAGAAGAAAATATATGATTTTCCATGGGTGACAAACAACATGGCCCTAGAGGTCAAAGATGCTAAGATCATGTTGCTGAGAAAGCTAGCCTTCTTAGGTTTCTCTCTAATTGAAGATAAATGGGGATATGATCCAAATGGTTTCATAACTTCATGGGTCAAGAATAATAAGGTTGTTGCCAAAATTGTGCATGAAGGCCATCCCTTTTAAGAAAATAGAAGAAATCATAGGGAAGATATTCCTAATTTTTATGTAGAATTGATGCATTTGCCCCTTCAATAAAACAGACCATGGAAAACTTTTTATGTTAAGCAAGGGGATTTTGATCCTAAAATCAGAATGACTTCTGGTTTAAGAAGAGCATTAAAGAACAAAGACTGGAACACTAAGAAAATTGAAGCTTATTGGAGATATAGGCAAGAGATTTGTGAGACAACTCACTCTTTTAAAAATGTGGACTCAGATGAGAAATGGGAGGAACTCTAGGATGAATGTCATCTATCTCCTATCTCTAGCCCTGATACAAGCAATTTGCAAAGGCAGGGTGGAGAACCAAAAGCCATAGTAGAATCCAATCAAATATTGTAAACCCTAGGGCAAACTTCAGCTACGGTAGCTATAACTATTTGGCCTAAATCTCTCAATGTCATTGAAAAACAAAAGAGTGTGGTATCTTCACCACCAAAAGCTTCTCCATCAGCGTCAGCCCTTGGGGTTCTCAATTTTACACAATCACCACTTGCAGCAGTGGTAAATGTTGAAGAGAAGGGAGCACAGCCAAAAGAAAAAACACCAAGGAAACATAAGAGGATGAGTTTTCAACTTGATTCAGAGGACATGGTAGAACCCTCACAACACCAATCATAGAGTACTTTAGTTTCTCCTCAGGTAAGTGTTGTTTCTCCTTCTTCTCAATCTCTTTCTTCTCCTATAGGGGTAATTATTCCATTTGGCCAAATAATATCCCCTGCCACCTTTGTTATGCCCACTTCTCATTTTGCCCCATCTATCCATATTCAGGCCATATCATTGCCTCATTTTTCCCCCTCTATCCTAAAGAAAGTACTTCCTTAGATTGCCCCTAACCAACATTTGGCTATTCCATATGGCTTGCCACAAGGTTATCCTTTTACAAGTAGGCACATTGCCTCTCTTTCTACCTTCCAAATTCAAGCAGATACTGCTAAGAAGGCTAGAGAAGCCTGGATGGAGGAAAAGAGGATGAAAGATAATAAAGCCTTGGCTACACCACATATGAGGTCAAAATTTGATCCAATCCAGTAACAACTAATGGTGACCTATTTGTCACCTAATATAGTCAAGCCAAATGAGCAGATACAGCCTGAAGATTACACAATGAATGCAGTGGCAAAAGATATGTCACTTTTCAGACCTCAAGATAAGGTTGAGTTGCTAAATGAATCCACTTTTGTAGTTGCTAAGGATTATTTGAAAATATTAAAGAAGCTACAGAAGATGGAGACTAATCTAGCCCAAGAGAAGGCAAACTGTAGCAGTTTGATTACAAAAATTAACACCAAGAATAATAAAATAGAGAGTCTCAACAAACAATTGCAAGATACTATTTCTCTTCAGACTCATCAGGCTATTTAGGCCCAAAATTATTCTTTAAAAGTAGGGCTAATGCAAGTGAAAAATGCAGTGACAACCTTAAGGTGGGAAAAGGTAGCATTTCAAGAAAAATGTGTGGAAAGCCTACTATAGGTCACTCAACTTCAACAAAAGATGTTGAATGAGTAGAACAATACCGCTACTATATAGGCCCAACTTTAAGACGAGCGATAAATGACAGAATAATTGACACTTGAGTTGGCTAATAAGTCAAAGAATACAGGGGTTTTATATTTGGTTAAAGAATTTTATGTATCAGTATGGAAAAGAATCTCTGAAGAGGTTACTCAGCTCAGACCTTCTCTAACCTTTTTGCTAAATGCACAAAAATTGTGCAAAAAGGTGGAGACTTCAGTTGAAGCCACTTTATCCATTGTCTCTTTAAGAGTGTTTGACTCTCAAGTGCTGCTACAAAAGCTATATGATGCAACTGATAGAATGTTATCAGCAGTAGGGATTAGTGATAGAATGATCGCTGCTAAAAGAGTGAATGAAGTTCTCAGTTGCAACTCTATAGTAGTTAAATATGAAGAGCTTCTAGATGTGGTGAAAGAAGGAATCAAAGACATGAAACAACACATTGAAGATCTAGTGCAATTGGGTCTTCCCTCCCCTTTTTTTGATAGCAATACGGTGTTGATGATTGATGAGATTAAACTTTTGTTGTTAGCCAGGCAAAGTGATCAGTCAATTTTCTAGGGTTTAACAGATGATTCATCAGTACCTGAAGTAGAAGCTATTTTGATGCCCATGTCCCAGCTCAAATTTCAATTGAAGGCTACAGTTCATATTTTACAAAAAAATTCACACAAGGATATCATTAATCTTGATTTAGCCTTCCATGAATTGAAAAATAAATAGGGATTATCTGGTGATGAGTGGTTTGCTTATTAGACAGCCTTACTGAAGTTGTGATTTTTGTCACATTTGATCATGCAGGAGATTGTGGATTATTCTTTTTGAGCAGGCTCAAAAGTCCTCGGGGTCGCCAAGAACTGTAGAGTAAAAAACTCTACATTTTTCATTTTCTGATTTTCAGTTGTGTGCTCCAAGTTTTGTCCTTGCACATTTCAGTTTCGAGGCAGTGAAGTTTTTGATGTAGAGCACATGCGTGAGTTTCTTTTGCCTAAATTTTGTCTAAGTATCAAAGTCGCATGGAAGCTACCAAGTGTCATCAGCCGAGATACATTTTATAATTTCTCTAAGTTGCTCGAAACATGCCATGTGTCTCGGAGTAACTCAGTAGAGCATGACAAGTGTTGGCATCCACATTTCAAATTTCTTTTGAGTTTTGAAAGCTTCTTTCAATAAGCTTTTCTCGAGATCAAGTGGAAAGCACCAAGTGGCAATTGCAGAGGATTTCAATATGTTTTCCTAAAAGTAATGGAAGACGCCACGTATCCATAGCTGAAGAAATTGGAAGTCACCACGTGTCAACATCTAAAATACCTTCACCTTGTTTCATCGATAAGTAAAGACTGTGGTGGGACCCAAGTTTTTGTTTCTAAAAGTCAACAAAAGCTGCCAAGTGTCACCATCTGTATGAATCTAAAATGAGTCCCGAATGTTTCTACAATCTAGCTAAAGCTCAATGGGAGCCTCCACGTGTTCTTAGCTAAAGCAACGGAAGCCACCACGTGTCCCTTGTTAAAAATATGTGGAAAATGACACCTGTCCCCATTCTTCTTTTGAAGTTGCTTAGGTAAGAAGTGTCGTGGGTCCTATTTTCTTAAGTTGTTAAAGTTTCAAAGTAGTGGACTGTGACAGATGTCAAAGGTGGAATGCTCCCGAGCAAAGACATATAAAGAGTATAAATTATGTGGAAAGTGCCATGTGTTTTCGGTAAGTACCTCGGAAGCTACCAAGTGTCATTTTCTGGTACCTTTTGAATAATGAGGAAGTTTTCAAGTTGAGTAAGTGAAATACGCCAAGTGTCTTCACCCATTTTAATAGTGGGAAGCGTCCTGTGTATCTATTTCATCCAATGAACGGCAGGGAGATGGAACGTTTTAGATCCAATAAATATCTTTGGTTAGACACTTCCAATTCAGTTAGAGTTTAGTTAGACCATTGGATTGGGAATGTGTGAGTAATCTAGAGCTAGTCTGATGCTAGAAATATGGGTGCAGAGATCACCAAAGGATCAAGATCAAAAGACAGAGAGAATTTTCTATGAGAAATTGTTATCAGAAGTTTTAGACTTTTAGCTATGGCCAGTAATATCATTTGTCTTTGTTCTATTTTCTTGAGTTAGAAAGTTTGTATAACTGTGCATGTTTCTGTGCCTTTTATGTAACTAAAAAATTAATGAGAATACTAAATTTTGTGCCTTTGTTGATATTTTTTGTGTCATTTCAAAATCATTTAAGTTTTGAGTGTTTGATTCTATCTATTTTCATCTTTTACATTGATCATACCTTGTTTGCTCTTTAATGTAATTGAATCCTAAAGATAGATTCACTGTGCTTTGAGAATTAAGGGTCGAATTAAATTCAGGTGCATTGCCATAGTTAGATTTTCCTAAGTACCCAGTACCCAGTACATTACACCAGAAAAATTTGAAGCTTTGGTTGGACACCTAGCCCCTAGCCAATAATTGACCTTTGACCAAAGTGATATGTCATCCCTTGGCCCTCTCCATAATAACCCATTATACATTAAAGTTATCATAATGTAGCACAAGGTTAAATGTGTCCTCAAAGAAAATGGATCAAGCATAGATATCATGTCTCTAAAGTTAATCAAGCATCTGAGAAATATAGTAGCTAACCTTCAACCAAAGATTATTACTATCAAGGCATATGATAATGAAGATCAAGAATTACAAAGAACCTTTAGTTTGATAATGATCATTGGGGCTTTGACCCATGATATAATTTTCCATGTGTTATACCTAGAATTAGCATACAATTTACTTTTTGGTAGACCATGGATACACAAAATCCATTCAATACCTTCAACCTTGCACCAATGCATCAAGTTTCCTCACTTTAAGATGAAGGTAACTATCCATAGTGATTTACATCCATAGAACATTGTAAGCATTTGGAGGCTGAATAAGAAAGCTACATTTACTATTTTAGTCTAGACCCAATACCAAAGAAGGACAAAGACACAGAGATACTCATTGAACTGCTAGAGACTAATTGCATAAACCCTTATATCCTTGCCTCAACTTCACATATGCCTCCTATTAAAATTTATAATCATTTTACCATTTTGGACAATGGTCCAAGAGAATATTTTACCCATGACACCTTACTTATATCCAAGATTATACGGAACCCCAAGCCCTATGGAAGGCCTAAAGCTAAGCCAATTTTCATGGAATGGTGACAAAAGGGAAAAGGAAAGATTCATAGCCTAAAGTCTATTATTTTCACACTAGCCACTAGTTAAGAATAGGATACGTTGGCCAATGATGATTCTTGGTTACACAATGACAAATTAATTGATTTTTAATGAAGTAAAAAGTATCCCATCCCTAAAAGGATTATGGATAACCAAACTTATGAAGTTAGAGTCCCAAGGTCAAATTAGTAGGGTAGTATTGAGCCCATTTCTATGACAAAGTATAAAAGAACCCATGGTCTTGGATTTAAACCACCTGGGGGGGACCCTATTACCTTATTTGTATTCTTACACTAATGACTAGTACTGATGATACCGATAGTGAAGTAGAGTTCAATCAAAGTGTATACACATAATATTTTCAAAATTTTATCAATTATTGACTCTCTCTCTTTATCGTGCAAGAACCTATTGAGTCTCAATCTCTTTGAGTGCACATCTTAAGGGGTAAAATGAGAAAGGGTTGGGCATGTTTTCCCCAAAAATGAGTGACATCTTTGGGACAACCTATGAACTATTTTGGTTTGCCAGACCAAAATCATCTCTTCCCTTTTCAAAATTGGTTCTAAGCATTCAATTTCCTCATTTTCCAAGCTTTTTTCAGTCAAGGGTTCAACAGATTCAAAGGCTTTTGCGGGCGAGTTGAATCAAAAGAACAAGTTTCCAACATTTAGTCATTGGTTCAGTGCCTCAGTTCAACTAAAAGAGTTCAATCGGCAAGCTCTAAAGAACAAAGGCTTGAACCATTAAACCTTGAACCATTTTGGTTCAAAGGGTTCAATGACCAATTGGTTCAATGCACTTGGTTCAAAAGATCAAAAAGACTTAGCCAAATAATGAAGAATGAACCGATTAAACCATTGAACCATTGAACCAAAGTTGGTTCAACTGGTTGGTTCAATCGGTAAGTTCAAGGGGCTGCCCCAAAGCCAAAGGAACAAGTGCCCTTATGGAGGGCAGCGAACAAAAGTTGGAAATACCATGGGAAAATGACTAAGTAAAGGAGGCTAAAAGAATTCTTTCAGGAAGATTTTCCTTAGAAAAATGTTTAAGACAAAATTCCTTTGAACTTTTTATCCGAAGGAATTCTTTCGGGCTTTTTGTCCGAAGAAAAAGCCTGCCAAGAAAGTTAAAGCTTGAAGGCCACCTGAAAAATCCTGAAGGGTAGATACCCTTGCGGGGGACACTTGACATTAGAAAAAGTACCTTTTCCAAAGACTCGAAGGCTAAACAAAGACACAGAAAGGAACCTTCAAAGACTTAGACAAAAAGGGCTTCAAAGAATGAACTGAATGAACCGATTGAACCAAAAGGTTCAATGAGTTCATAGGTTTAAAGGTTCAACAAGAGCTTAGAAAGATAAAGGTTCAATGAGTTCACAGGTTCAAAGGTTCAACCAGAGCTTAGAAAGATAAAGGTTCAACGAGTTCATGGGTTCAAAGGTTCAAGGTTCAACATGGTTCAAACGGCTAGCGACCATTGACGGCCCCACAGACGTCAATTTTAAAGCAAGGGAATATCCATGGAAATTCAAATAAAGCATGGAATTTAAAAGAAGAACCAAGTGATTGACTGAAAAGAGAGTCTGAAGACTCAAATTGCTATAGGGAAGAGAAGATTAATGCAAAAGATCATAAATATCTTCAAGGGAGTTATTTCTAGTAGGTGAAATAGTGGATCAATTAGACTTCTGAGTGCACCAAATCAAGGACGTAGCCTATTTTTCTTCCATGAAGTAAAGATGAATTGGAAAGTTGTGTAGACATCAAGAAAAGGACCAGACAGTCCATACTGAGGAAGAGACATATTAGATGAAGGGACACACCATAGTTATGGCAGCACACTGTTCTCAGCATGGTCCCTCTAGATAGAACTGAAGGTGCATTGAAGATGTTGACTGCAGCATGGGCCGTCCCATGGGAAAGAGTGCCAAGCCTTGCATAATTTTTATATATTGTAATTTATCTTATTATGAAGAGAGACTTTTCATTTTTACAAGAGTGAAACTCTACCCAGTTGAAAAGAGAATACTGAGACTTTGAGCTCAGATTGTAATTTTATTTTCATTTTATTTGAATGAGAAAGCAAGTTGTTTGCAGACTTTGTGCTATTTAGGCTTGTATCATTTTAAGAGATTATTATTATGTCTATCTTCTGAATGTGTTCTCATCTATTTAATTTGGCAAGCAGAATCAGTAAAAGTAATAAGGAAGGTGTCCTGAAGCCAACTATGGAAAGACTTTATGCATTCACAATTATTTTCAGTGTGTGTTTTTCTTTTCCTTTTGTGTTGAGGATTCTGGGATGACTTTGTGCCCTTATTATCCTCTGTGTTTCACTCTTTAGGAAGTTGAGGTGGAAACTTTGCGTTCCATTTCATCCTACTGGTTCTTATCCTTTGTTATCAGTCGCTTATCCTACCTAAAAGAAAATCTTGTTGTTTCTTGCAAGAACACTTTTAAAAGAAGAGAAGTGCCTTCAGTGTTTTCACCAAGATTTTCTCCTTTGTTGGTTAACATCATCTCTAAAAGAAGAGAGATAGATGATGTAGCCTACTCCTAAGTGTTATTTTCTGCATATTTATAGTATATATGGCTCCTACATATTCATAGGGAACCTCTCCTTGATGAGAGGAGAGATTTGTCCACCTCTGATGTAGTAAACCTACACATTGGGCCAACCAATCTCTTTTATTGTGGATGATAAGACCTATTTTGTTCAATCAAACAACTGACTAACAAAATATTCACTCAACAGTCTTTTTGATGACTCTACTGGAGAAGAGCACACAGTTTGAAGTCTCAATCTTCGAGCTGAAGCAGATCTTACTCTTTTATATTTTTGTTCTACAATCTGACAACTCCACATTATATCAGAAGACAAAAATCCCAAAGTGTTGACCCTACTTTTGAATTGGTGCAGCAGAGTAATTTTGAGTTGTTTCCTCCACAATCTCACCTTCAACAAACTAGTAGTCTTCCTCCTAGCCCTACCAAGCCACCAACACAAGGTAGAGCTTCTTTTTCTGCTGCTAGCATAGCTTTGTCTATCCATTCTCCACCCAGATTTGTGGTCCCACTTTTACATAATTAAATCATGGCTCAAGGCCCCTGGGGTAACTTTTTTGGTCCACTAAATTTAACTCCACCTCTGGATGAGCTTCCACATAGTTCAAGGAAGAATTTTTCTAAATTCTTTGGTGATAGAAAAGTTCATCTTGATGAACACATTACATCTTTCAGCATAGCCTATAGCATAATAGGGGTGAAATTTGAAAATATAGTAGTCAAGCTATTTGTGGAGACACTACAAGGTGTTATTGCAGACTGGTTCTACCATCTGCAAGCTCAGTCAGTGACTAATTGAGACACTTTGAAAGACAAATTTGAAACCAAGTTCAAGCCTACAGAAGATGCACATGCCTTTCTGACCCAGCTCACACAAATGAAGAAAGAGCCCCATGAGCCTATGAGGGACTTCATTGCCAGGTTCGACAAGCTGAGGCACATGATTCCCATGGTTGCCCAGCTGACACCTCAGAATCTCAAGTGTTTCTTCATCAACTCATAGCTGCTCGAAGTGAGCTTCCTGCTGAGATGAGCTAGACACATAGACCTTGCTATTGCTCAAGACATGGCTACTAAGGTAGAAGATGACCTTATTTTAGAAAGAAAGATAAAGAGAGAACCTAATAAAGGTAAATCCTCTTCATCTTCTGAATACTCACCTATAGTCACCACTGACCCAATGGTAAAAAACCTAGCAAATAAAGTTATAACTCTTAGAAAGCAAATAGCACAAGGGATGTCATCTGCTTTTGCATATAGAGATATGCCCAGGAGGACATTTTAGAATCAGGCGTACCAAGGCAATGTTGCCAAGAATCAAAGATAGCAAAATCACCTTCCTCCTCCACAGACGAACCTCACCCTCGAAGCACCTCCAACTAACTCAGTAGTTGGATATCTTGAAGCTAAATCGGACTTCTCATTCTAGCCTGAGTTGAATCCTAAAGATGATGCTAATCTCTTCACTAAAGAAGAAGAGGAAAAATTAGTTGGCAACTCTAACATTGGTTTCTTAAATTATCAGGATGAACCTAAAAGTGAAGGTAATGCAGCTGAGGGATCACATGCTATATTCACCTAGTCCAAGAATCAATCAACTCAATTAACTAATAAGGAGAAAACAAAGGAGTGACCTCAACCAGTAGTTTCAATTTTTAAGTGAGGATCCACTCTTCCTTTCCAGCCAAAAGACTCGATGATTGCAAAAAAAGTAAGTACCTCAAATGCCCCTATGCCTTCTACTTCAAATTTGCAGTCTAGTCATCCCCCTTCCAAAAATTAAAAAAATGAATTCCCATCCTTTGCTCCTGGATCATTCCAAGCATTTGACATAATTGACCATATAAAGAAAATTAAAATTCAAATATTTGAATTTGAATTTCTACAGTCCTATCCTGAGCAATTGGATAAATTGGTTCAGTGTGTGAAGAACCAAAATGCCTCTACAGGACAAGCAATTCCCAAGATGACTCATGATTCCCCCAAGACTGCACCCACTGGGAAAAACCTTGTCATTGCTCCCCTTGCTGCTCCTGGCAAGACTAAACCTTTATGTCTCATTGCTGATAAATAGACATTAGTTGAATAACTGCATCATCAATTTTAGAGCCTCAGATAATGTTATGCCTGCCAAAGTGGCCGAATTCCTTAGCCTTACACTAACCAAAACCTTTGGTAGATGCTTCTCCATGGAAAACAAGCAAGTACCACTATTGGGGTAGATCAAGGATGCCCAATTTGCATTTGCAACATTCTCAAACAAGAGGATCAAGATGACTGTCTTGGTGGCCGACGTCCCTGCATCCTATGGCATCCTTCTTAGGCAGAATTTCTACAGGAATGGTGGTGAATTGAGAAATGACTTAACTGAGGCAAGGATTCCAGTCAAAGGTGTTATGAAGAGGCTACTCCTTGAGAATGAAGTGAAATACGTGGTTACCCAGACCTCAGCACTTGAAGCTTACATTATGTTTGAGTCTTTAGGCATGGGTAACTACTTTTTATCTATGAATGAATTCCATGAAATACTTGTTAAAACTCTTGAAGGTGACAACTTGAAGATTAGTTCAGCTAGAACAGCAGAAGAATTGGCTGAGTGCAATGCAAGTATGCAAGAATCTCCCCCTCTGGATCAAGAGAAACCCAAAAAAAAATCAGTATCAAATAAGGTATGGATTCTTGAATTTGATGGCAGTTGCTCCTCCACTGGTTCAAGAGCAGGAGTTATGTTGATATCTCCTCAAGGAGATATTTTTTCTTCATCTTACAAGTTACAGTTTAGCAACATGACTAACATAGCTGAATATGAATCTATGTTGTTTGGATGGAGGGTTGCTCGAGACAAAGGCATCAAGCTCCTTCATGCCAAAAGAGATGCTAAACTAGTGGTTTGTCAGGTTAAAAACCTGTACCAAATCAAGAATGAAATATTGTGTCACTATCGCAATCTAGTCTGGGACCAAATCAAAAGTTTTGATACTTTCAACTTCTCTATCATTCCTAGAGAATTCAATGACTGAGCTGATGCACTAGCTATCTCAGCTACTCTCTTGGTCTCCCACTCAGACTTCAAAGGAGACAGGTACATTATTGATTTGGTCTTTTGACCAAGTGTACCTGATAATGTCAGTCATTGACAAGTGTTCAACAATGATAATCAAATCATTGTCTTCTTGGAGTAAAAAGACAACTTTGAATGGATTCATTTTGAAGGTAGTGGACCTCAAAACTGTGAACCAACTCCTAAATCAAATATAGATGCAGGGGATGAGTTCTTGAAACTTAAAGGAAATAAGATTCTCAAAAGATTGGTTTCTCTTGAAAAACTATTTGACAAACATGACAGATTCATCAAATAGCAGCAAATAGATTCAAGCTCCTCCTAGGAGTTTGATCAAGTAAATCTAGGCACCAAAGATGATCCCAAGATGGTGAATATTGGGAAATGTTGCACTCCTAAGGAGAAATTCAAGTTCACTACTCTACTCTGTCAGTACATGGACATCTTGGCTTACTCCTGTGATGACCTGAAGTCACTCTAGCCTGATGAAATTTGACATGACATTTCTCTCAAGGCTGATTTGATACTTTATAGGCAAAAGTTTAGGCAGTATAATCCAAAAATATCAGGTACTATTTTGTTGAGATAAAAAAAATGCTAAATGCCAGGATAATCTTTCCAATCCATCATTCCACATGGATTGCAAATATAGTGCCTATAAGGAAGAAGAATGGTAAAATTCAACTCTATGTAGATTTTAAGAACTTAAATCAGTCATTCTTAAAGGATAACTATCCTTTGCCAATCATGGATTAAGTGTTTCAGGTAATGACGGGTTCAGAGATGTTATCAATGTTAAATGACTTTTCAAAATATAATCAGGTTGAAGTTAGTGAGGTATACCAGCATAAGACTGCTTTCACCACACCTTGGGGCACATTCGCATATAGAAGGATGTCTTTTGGCTTGATAAATACTAGTGCCACCTTTCAAAGAGAAATGGACCTTGCTTTCAAAGATGAAATAGGTAAGTTCATCATAATTTATCTTGATGACTTGATCATCTTTTTTAATCATCACCCAGATCATATATGCCACTTGTAACAAGTACTGAAGTGTTGCCGCCAGAATGACATTTTCTTAAACCCCAAGAAGTTGGTTTTTAGAGTAACAGAAGGGAAACTTCTCAAACACAATGTGTCTAAAAGAGGAATAAAGATTGACTCAGATAGAGTCAATTCTATCCAAGAACTTACCTTGCCCACAAGTAAGACTACTGTTCACTCTTTTTTTGGAAAGGTGAATTTCTTACGGAGGTTCATCCCTGAGTTTGTTGAGAAGACTAGGCACATTGTAAACATGATGAAGAATAAGGCCACCTTCAGCTAGACTGAAGAAGGCAAGTCAGTATTTGAGGATATCAAGACTGCCATTGCCCACACCTCATTTCTAGTTTGTCTAGATTATACGAAGGATTTTCTCATGTATAGTTATGCTTCTGAACACATACTTTTAGCCATCTTGGTTTAGTAGAATGAAGAAGGTGTGGAATCTCCCATTTCCTTCATGATCTATCCTCTCAAAGCTCATGAGCTAAAGTATTCAAATATGGAGAAACATGCTTATGTGGTGGTCAAGGCAGTAAAGCATTTTCATTTCTACATCCTCAATTCATGAGTTACTACTCTGGGTCCTAATACCACGGTCAAATCCATATTAACTCAGTAGGAGTTTAGAACCAAAAAAGGCAATTATATTGTAAAGATCCAAGAGTTTGATCTTGTCATCAAGCCAATAAAGTTGGTACAGGGAAAGGGCCTATGCCAATTAATTGCTGACAACATACCAGAAGAAGCAAGGCATGAAGAAGCAAAGGTGAAAGACATGCCAACTGTCCTCTTTGTCTCCACCACGAATGAGTGGTATTCAGGTATTGCTCATTTCTTTACTTATGGTGAGTGTCATGCTCACCTATCTTATAAAGAAATGAAAACTATCAAACTGAAAGCCACAAATTTTTTCTTCTGGGACAACGGCCTATACAAGAGGAGCCTTGATGGAGTGTTCCTTCATTGTGTAGACAAGGAGTAGCAAAGCCAACTTCTGAAGTCTTTCCACAATTTGGCCTATGGAGGACATTTCTCTGCTCTTATAACTACCCATAAAAATTTGTGAGCTAGATATTATAGTCCAACTCTCTTTCAAGATGCATACAAGTGGGTTAGAAAATGTGAACTATGCCAGTAATTTGTTGGGAGACCTAATTTAACTGCCATGTCTCTCAACCAGTGGTCATAGAAGAGCCATTCCAACAATGGGGAATTGATTTTATTAGAGCTGTAAGCCCATCTTCAAGTGCTAGACATGATTATGTCCTTACAGCAATAGATTATTTCACCAAGTGGGTGGAAGCAATTCCAACCAAGCATGCTACTTCAGAAGTAGTATGCAATTTCTTCAAGGAAAATATCATTTTCAGGTTTAGGGTCCCAACCAAGATTGTCACTAATAATGCAGCTTGTTTCACTTTCCAAGAGATTACTCAATTTTGTTTCTACTATGGGATTACACTCTCCCACTCTTTCGATTACATTCAACAAGGGAATGGACAAGCTAAATCAAGCAATAAGAACCTGGTGACTATCATCAAGAAGTTGGTGGATGATAACCAAAGGACATGGCATAAAGTATTGGTTGATGCTCTATGGTTGAATAGAATTACACTAAGGAGAGTAATTGGTATGGCTCCTTTCTAACTTCTTTATGGTATCAATGCTGAGATACCAATCACCTTGGAATTGCCAGCATTGAAATTGGCTAAGGCAATTGATAATCAAACGTATAAAAGCACCCTTGACAAGAATATCATGTGCTTGACTGAGCTATATGAGCAGAGAACTATGGTGGTAGACCGAATCGTTGCCCACCAAATTTTGGTGAAGAAGGTCTTCGACCAAAAGGCAAAAAACTGTGATTTCCAAATTGGAGATCAAGTCCTACTGTGGGACAAGAGAAGAGAGCCAAAGGGGATGCATGAAAAGTTTGATTCTCTTTGGAGAGGCCTATTTATTATCCATCAGCTCAATGGTGAGAACAGCTTTCTGTTGAAATATCAAGACAACATGCTCTTTACTCTACCTCACAATGGGTAGCACCTGAAGCACTTCAATTCCTAAAGTGTCAGATAAGTTCACCTGTACATATGTATATCTGTATAGTCTTTATTTTTTACTTTGTATTATTTGTTTTCATTTTTTGAAGCTTTTTTTTTTGGTAGCATGACTCCATAGCCCAATGGCATACTTCAAGGCACTGGAGATTCTGGTTTCTACTCCCTTTAGATGTTTCAAGTTTTTAACTAAAGGAAGTTCCCCTACTAGAGCCAGCTATTGTCCCTAAAAATGAGTGACATCTTTGGGACAACCTATGAATTATTTTGGTTCGCCAGACCAAAATCGTCTCTTCCTTTTTCAAAATTGGTTCAGAGCATTCAATTTTCTTATTTTTTAAGCTTTTTCAATCAAGGGTTCAATAGATTCAAAGGCTTCTATGATCGAGTTCAATCAAAAGAACAAGTTTTCAACACTTAGTCATTGGTTTAACGCCTCAGTTCAACTAAAAGAGTTCAATTGGCAAGCTCCAAAGAACAAAGGCTTGAATCGTTGAACCTTGAACCATTTTAGTTCAAAGGGTTCAACGACCAATTGGTTCAACACATTTAGTTCAAAAGATCAAAAAGACTTAGCCAAATAATGAAGAATGGACCGATTGAATCATTGAACTGTTGAACCAAAGTTGGTTCAACTGGTTGGTTCAATCGGTAGGTTCAAGGGGCTACCCCAAAGCCAAAGAAACAAGTGCCCTTACGGAGGGCAGTGAGCAAAACTGGACAAAATTTGGAAATTCCTCAAGAAAATGACTAAGTAAAGGAGGCCAAAAGAATTATTTCAGAAAGATTTTCTTTAGAAAAATGTTTAAGGAAAAATTCCTTCAAACTTTTTATCTGAAGGAATTCCTTTGGGCTTTTTGTTTGAAGAAAAATCCCGTCGAAAAAATTAAAGCCCGAAGGCCACCCAAAAAATCCCAAAGAGTAGATACCCTTGCAGGGGACACTTGACGTCAGAAAAAAGACCTTTTCCAAGGACCCAAAGGCTGAACAAAGACACAAAAATGAACCTTCAAAGACTTAGACAAAAAGGGCTTCAAAGAATGAACTGAATGAACCAATTGAGCCATTGAACCAATTAAACCAAAAGGTTCAACGAGTTCACAGGTTCAAAGGTTCAACTAGAGTTTAGAAAGATAAAGGTTCAATGAGTTCACAAGTTCAAACGTTTAACCAGAGCTTAGAAAGATAAAGGTTCAACGAGTTCACGGGTTCAAAGGTTCAAGGTTCAACGTGGTTCAAGTGGCTAGCGACCATTGACGGCCCCACAAACATCAATTTTAAAGTAAGAAAATATCTATGGAAATTCAAATAAAGAGTAGAATTTAAAAGAAGAACCAAGTGATTGACTGAAAAGAGAGCCCGAAGGCTCAAATTGCTACAATGAAGAGAAGATTAATGTAAAAGATCAAAAATATCTTCAAGGGAGTTATTTTTAGTAGGTGAAACAGTGGATCAATTAGACTTCTAAGTGCACCAAATCAAGGATGTGGCTTATTTTTCTTCCATGAAGTAAAGATGAATTGGACAACTACGTAAACATCAAAAAAAAGACTAGATGGTCCATACCAAAGAAGAGACATATTAGATGAATGGACACACCATAGTTATGGCAGCACATTATTCTCAGCATGGTCCCTCTAGACAGAACTGAAGGCACATTGAAGACATTGACTATAACATGGGTTGTCCCATGGAAAAGAGTGCCAAGCTTTGTGTAATTGCTATATATTGTAATTTCTCTTGTTATGAAGAGAGACTTTTCATTTTTACAAGAGCAAAACTCTGTCTGGTTGAAAGGAGAATGCTGAGACTTTGAGCTCAGATTGTAATTTTATTTTCATTTTATCTGAATGAGAAATCAAGTTATTTGTAGACTTTGTGCTATCTTGGCTTGTATCAATTTAGTAGATTATTTTTATGTCCATCTTTGAATGTGGTCTCATCTATTTAATTTGGAAAGAATAATTAGTAAAAGTAATAAGGAAGGTGTCCAGAAGCCAATTATGGGAAGACTTTGTGCTTTCACAATTGTTTTCAATTGTATTTTTTTCCTTCTGTGTTGAAGATTTTGGGATGGCTTTGTGCCCCCATTATCCTCTGTGTTTCACTCTTTGGATAGTTGAGGTGGAGAATTTGCATTCCATTTCATCCTACTAGTTCTTATCCTTTGCTACTAGTCACTTATCCTACCTGAAAGAAAATCCTACTGTTTTCTGCAAGAACACTCTTGAAAGAAGAGAAGTGCCTTCAATGTTTTCATCAGGATTTTCTCCTTTGTTGGTTAACATCATCTCTGAAAGAAGAGAGATGGATGATGTACCCTAACCTTGAGTGTTATTTTCTACATATTTATAGTATATATATCTCCTGCATATTCATAGGAAACCTCCCCTTGATGAGAGGAGAGATATGTCCACCTCTGATGTAGTAAACCTACACACTGGGCCGACTAATCTCCTTTGTTGTGGATGATAAGACCTATTTTGCTCAATCAAATAGCTGACTGACAAAATATTCACCTAACAAGGCAAACCATTAATGCTTTGTAGGATTGTTGTCCTTCTTACCACTTGTTATCTACACACTTGTCTCTTAAAAACCATTCCCCTAAGCTTGTTCTTATCTCTTGTATATTCCTCTAGTCATTTACCACATTCATTTATTCTTTCCCTAACCTAAACCCCTTCTAGACATTTTATATGATTATGTTGATTGTGTTGACCTTGTATTTTTATTGACAGAGCTTACTACGAACTAAGTCAGCCATGGCTAACTTAGTTCACTATCTAGTATGTTTTTTGTCAATTGCAATACTAGGTCAACTGGATTGACTCTATCAACCAAAAATTTCAAAATGTATTAGGGTTAAATGTTCCTATATATACAAGATAATTTCACAATTATTTAGAGAGTAGAAGAAAAATTAAGAGCTATTACACATCTACTTATCCACTATTTTATTTGAGGAGCAAGCTTAAGGTTTCATACTTTTTTTGGAGATACAGATCTTGTCTTGTGAAGAAGTCTTTTGGATACATTGATAGGTTGTGTAGCCTATAACTAATTTATCCTTATCATCTTTACATACCACAACAACCTCTTACAAATTGCCTTAGCAAAGGGAGAGATTGAGACTCGGTAGGTTCATCTTCAAAGATAAGTATTCATAACTTTATTTCTCCTTTGTCAGAGTAGATAGATATGCATTTTTACTTGTCTTCCATGCATTAGAATTATATATATATATATATATATATATATATATATATATATATATATATTAACATGAGTATATATTTCTTATGCATATTTTATTTTTTTGTTTATTATGCCCACTTAGTGCCACAAGCTTTGGTGAGCACTAGATTAGATTTATTTACTTTACTTGTTATTAGTTTGGTGAATATGAAAACGTAGGGCTTAGTTAGGGTTATTGAATGATTATTCTTGACTGGAGGATTTGGAACCCTTCATAATATTTTTTATTGTGATAAGATATCCTTTAATTAGGTCTAGTAAATCCCCATATTGGTCATGTTCCTGATTATCTAATGTATTCTCAATCAGAAGTGTAAGTAGGATTTATCTTCTCTGAGTTATGATTGATTTATAGTCTTGAAGCATTTATGGTTGCATACATTATGGTGAACCCAATGTGAATCTAACCCTTGCAAGTTTTTTTATGTTTTTCTAATTTCTCTTATTTTATTTATTATTTTTCTATATTTGTGATACTAGGTTGATAGGGTTGGTATAGTTTCTAACTTTTGTGCATAGGTTTAACACACACATCAAAGATGATTATGTTCTTTCTGTGGAAATCTTCATCATATACAAACTATTGGGTCAAACAAGTCAACATAGTGCTCTTAAAAACTTCTATAAAACATACTAAATTGATCATGATAGTATAGTACTCTTACAGACTTCAAAAAAACATACTAGGTTAACCAAGCTAGTATAGTATTCCAAACAACTTCCAAAAAACATACTAGGTTGACCAAGATGGTATAGTATTCTTCATATATTTTATAAAATAGGGAATTGTAGAACTAGGTCGAGACAGTTGACATAGTTGGTAGAATTTGCAAGTAAAAATCAAGGAACTTTAACAATAATATCACTTTCCTCTACATCTTCCAACCCTCCAAGGTGCCTTTCTCTCTTTCTCTTTCATTTTAGTTTTTCCTTACAGTCCTATTTTTTATGTGATAGGACCGAAGTTCCCCAAAGCTCTGACACAACTTGTCAGATTTAAGAGCACATATGATTACCAATGTATAAGCAATTTAAACATGCAAAATTACACAGAAGTACAACTATCAATGAGAAAACACAGAATGTGAGAGGCAATACACAATTGTATTCAACTCATTATAGAAGGAAATTACAACAAAGAGATCACACTCTTTCTTCCACTTCATGGGCTTATAGTAATCTTCCCTCAAGAATAATCTTCTCTCACTAGGTCACAACTAACAACTCAAACACAGAGCTATTGTTCACCTCATTGTACGTCCAATACAACAAAGTACGAACCGGTACTCCAAGTAGATCTCACCATGATCTTGTTCCTTGATGTATTGTTGTCACCTTGGATCTTGCTCTCCCACTGATCTTCTTTTGACCCTCGCATACACACACCCTTGCAGACCAACCTGATCTTACTTATCACATGTAGATCTCCACCATGATCTTGCAACACCCTGCAGACCAAACATGATCTTACATACATGAAGAATCCTACTTGATTCTACCATGGGAAGAACTCTCCAAGTTCCACACTTGAGTTCTACACTTAAGTTCTTCACTTAACAATACAGCCCATGAGTCTATTATATAGATCTCATGCATACAATGATTAGACTTGCGGCTCAAGACTCAAACTAGTCTTCATCATGCAAACAATCCATTCACTTAACTGACTGTTTGTCAATAGCAATTCTGAAACTGCCACAGGAGACCGACGTCGGTCCCTATCTACTGGAGGTGACCGATGTCGGTCGACTTCTGCCGAGGTCAGTTTCCTTCTACACTGTCCTCTAACTGACGTCAGTGATCCTGCCAATGTCAGTGACTGTCATGCTCAGAAACCTCCATGTTTGCAGTAAGGTGAAGCTTTTAGCTCCACACCCTAACAATCTTCCACTTGGAGATAAACAGTTGCACATGTACCTATACCAATACTTTGTCTAATCTGCATCCTGGCTTGTATTCCTCTTCAAGCTCAATCTTGAAGACTACCCACCACACTCCTTGTAGTGTTAATCATGTGCCTAAATTTCTTTATTCTCAGCTTACCTTCTTCTGCCATTTCTATACTCTCACTCAAATAGAAACCCCTATGAGTAATCTATAATCAAAAAACCACTAACCAAATTTGGTCCATCTGTTAGTCAAACTCGCTCTAAGAACATCCAACCTCGCTCTGATACCATTTGACAGGACCAAAGTTTCCCAAAGCTCTGACACAACTTGTCAGATTTAAGAGCACATATGATTACTAATGTATAAGCAATTTAAACATGTGGAATTACATAGAAGTACAAGTAACTATCAATGAGAAAACACACAGAATGTGAGAGGCAATACACAATTGTATTCAACTCATTATAGAAAGAAATTACAACAAAGAGATCACACTCTTTCTTCCACTTCGTGGGCTTACAGTAATCTTCCCTCAAGAGTAATTTTCTCTCACTATGTCACAACTAACAACTCAAACACAGAGCTGTTGTTCACCTCATTGTACGTCCAGTACAACCGAGTACGAACCGGTACTCCAAGTAGATCCCACCATGATCTTGATCTTTGATGTATTTTTGTCACCTTGGATCTTGCTCCCCCACCGATCTCCTTTTGACCCTCGCATACACACACCCCTGCAGACCAACCTGATCTTACTTATCACATGTAGATCTCCACCATGATCTTGCAACACCCTGCAGACTAAACTTGATCTTACATACATGAAGAATCCTACTTGATTCTACCATGGGAATAACTCTCCAAGTTCCACACTTGAGTTTTACACTTAACAATACAGCCCATGAGTCTATTATATAGATCTCATGCATACAATGATTAGACTTGCAGCTCAAGACTCGAACTAGTCTTCATCATGCAAACAACCCGTTCACTTAACTGACTGTTCGTCAACAACAGTTTTGGAACTACCATAGAAGACCGACGTCAGTCCCTGTCTGACTGGAGGTGATCGACGTTGGTCGACTTCTGTCGAGGTCGGTTTCTTTCTGCATTGTCCTCTGATCGACGTCAGTGATCCTGTCGACGCCGGCGACTGTCATGCTCAAAAACCTCCATGTTTGCAGTAAGGTGAAGCTTTTAGCTCCACACCCTAACATTATGGTTTTTAGTCTTTAAAACTACCCTTATATAGAAAACTAGGTTGACTTGGTTGATATAGTTTTGTATTTTGTCTTTTGTCTACAAGACTAGGTCAACACTCCTGACATAGTTATTAAATATCCTTGATTCAATAGTATAGTAATGACTATGTCGACTCTATTCTATAATGTCTACATATACTATTGTTCTAAATATTCTCAATCTTGATCTAACCCATACCATATAGTTGATCTAGAGAATCCTAATAGACAAATGCTAAACTATGAAAATTATATCCATTATACCAGTTTTACACCTTCTAAACCTAGAAGTTGTAAAATTCTCACCTCATCTACATAAAATGTTGGAACCTCACATATGTTCCACCTCCTACAACCATTGTTCATAATCCTCTTATTACACCCATAACCAAATTAGAAAGCCTTATTACTTCTCAAAGTAACATGGTTAAAAACAATGTTGGGAATAATCCACCTACAAATAAACCTCCTCCCACAAACTCTACCAATCCTCCTAAAAACACTAATACACCACTTAAAAATACTAATGCACAAATTGACACAACTCAAAAAAATTATTAAATAATTCAACCAATGGACATCATGCACACAACTAATCATTATCAAATGACGCACATGCAACAACACTTATTACACATGACTAGTCAACCACCTCAAGTCATCATGTCTCAACCAAATAAAAATTTTGTCCCTCCTCTTAGAGATGCCAATGGGAATATCATCCATCAACCTCCAATGAATAAAAAAATACTTCAACATCTTCAAAATGAACCTTTAGCCCAATTCATTACATCCATAGATATTAGAAACATTTTTCCAACTATCACATATGATGGGACTAAGGACCCTATTATATTTCTTAAGTCTTTTGGTAATATTTATAAGGAGTGGGTCCAAACTAACACCTTTACTACCACAAAGATATTATCTAAAACTTTTGTTGGTTATGCACTTGAATGGTATAACCAAATTCCTAAACATTCCATCTCACAACTAGAGGCTTTAGTCAATGCTTTAATGAAAGAATTCCAACATGATAATTTTCCTAAAAGTTACCTTAGCCATTTCATCAATGCCAAGAAACTTCCTAATGAATCTTCTCACATTTTCATGAAATGATGGATGTCTCCATCTCACAAGTAGACCATAACATGAATGATGATACTCTTTTAAAAATATTTATTACTAGTCTTAAATATCTCCTTCAATACAAAGTTTGAATATTTTCCCCTAAAACTTTATAAAAAACCTTAGACCAAGCAAAAAGGCAAGAATTTATTATGAATCAATTTTAAACACTTCAAACAACTACTAAATAACCTTTTCAATCATTTTCTCATAACATTGATTCATCCAAGCCTCCACAACCTCAAAATAGTGCATCCAATTCAACTAATTTTAACCCAACCCACCCTCTCTTGAGTATATAATAACTTAAGAAGAAATTTCCACTCTCTAAACCCATGAGATTTGATCCTTCCAAACATCCTCCCAAATGGTACAATATTGAAAAAAATTATTGGTGGCATGCTACTATAGGTCATTCTCACAAGTCTTGTCATGATCTTCATTGATTTCTTCTTGCTTCCTTGTTTGGTCCACATTTCAATTTGATACTCTCACAAAACAACATTATCAAGACTATATTCAAGCCTTCAAATTCAATCTAAAGAAACACAATCACATCAACATCAAATACTTAATAAAAATAATAATTATCTCATACCTACACCTCATCCACTAATGTTTTTCAACCCATAGTTGATCCTTATTCCTATACCAATAAGGAAAATATATCTAACATGGAAAAACTTAAACATATCATTGAATCTATTGAACATCAACCTCTTAGGTCACATGAACCAAAAGAGTACCTACTCCAAAGCATAACATACATGGTCCTTTATCTCTTCATACCTCTCCTACACATCCTATGTCAAATTCAACCTCCTTAAAATCTAACAAACCAACACATTTACCTATCTCCAAATGCACCTACCAATTGAATGCAAATCATTATATTGGTTCAATGTTACCAGTCTCCACCTCACATGTTGGTGCATCTTGTGATGCCCATCCATATGTCCCTTTAGACATTAGCGCATATTAGGCTGCCCATCCCTGATTCCAATTACCCATTGGGTCATCTTACGATGCCCACTCTTATTCTACAATGTATAATAACAAAAAAAATCAACTTAAAAAAACTTTTTGAGACTTATAGACCTATATTTCACATGCTCATCTTTGATACAAATGTTTGCATAGATCTTAATTTTTATTTTTTGTCTCATGTTTCTTTGTTTTAGTGCATTTTACTTCTCTTAGTTTCACTTTACAAGCATCATTGTTTTCCTTTATGTTCTTTGGTTTCCTTACACATTATATTTGGCATTTGTTTTTATTTTGGTTCTTATGTATCTTTTTCATTTTTGTCCTTTTATGTCATTTTTTTTTATTAGTAACTATTATTATTTTTCCACTTATTTAGAATTCACCTCATTGGTGTTCACTTTGTGAGTTGTATTTTAATATCATGGATAAGACCTAGCCTTCCTCACAAATTACAACATTAAAACATCTTTAAATCACTTTTTGGGATTATTACTACTTCCATTGGTTCTTGTACTAGATCCATTATAGGTTAGTATAATTTTTATAATGACATGACTATCATAAAATATCCCTGTCCCTTTCATAGCATTATTTTACCTCCTTGTGATCAGCTAAAATTATATTCATCATTGTATCACTTATTACATAGATGGATCTCTCATGATCCCCATAATTCCCTTATTTCCTTTCATTTGAGGCTCACATGAGTCAATTGTGATATTACACACTTAATTGTGGGTATGTCTAAGAGTATTTAAACACATTGGTTTTAGGTCTTTTTCTCTCATGACCAAGTGTAAGCTCTCTTATGATTGTCACCTATTTCACTCATGATTGGTTCTATGAATCCATATGGATGAGGAGGAATACAAAAAGGCAAAAAAGTTTAAAATACCAATCATAAAATACAAACAAAAGGAAATGATATAATGGAAAAAATAATCTCAAAAGTCAATATCACACCAAAATACATGATTACAAATAAATATTCTATCTCCAATAAAATATCAAACTCCATAGTTGGCCTCACATAGATTCAATTTCCATTAGGGTATGGTAGGCTAGTAGATTGGAATAGGATAATACAAAAAAAGAAATTCTATGGTGTTGCATACTTTCTCATGCCAGTACCTAATGTTTCTCTACATTTTTGCTATTTACATTTAGAAGAAGAAGAAATTAAAGGTTAAGGGTCAGGGGTTTGTACGTTACCTAGATTAAGTTGTGCATCGTATCCAAGCGATGAAGGAGCTCCTCTTTGGCTGTGGAGGAAGACACTTGTAAAAGAAAGAGACTCAAACACAGAAAAATGTTAGATAAAGATAAGGTGGACTGCCAAGCAACACGCTCAGTCCCAAAAGCGTAAAGCTCCGTAAGGGATGACAGTCCACTATTTATAAAAAAGAGTGTTTTATAAAAGAGATGGTGAAAGACTAAGAAAGAGAAATAAAGATAACGCGTACATGTTCTCTGCAGTCAGTCTGTCACAGTCACCAATGTCAGTAGTCCTGTCAGCATCAATTGGTCAATAATGCCGGCATCAGTTATGTTATCGATGTCGGTAGGGGAAATGGTCGATGTCGGTCAGGATTGTGGTCGATGTCGATTGGGGCAATGGGTATTGGATGGGTTTTGGATTATGTCTGTGGTCAACAGAAGACTCTGTGGAAGCTTACAGGGTTGTGCAGGGTTGTAGGACAGTGAGTAGGGCCTAAAAAGGGACAAAGGTAGAAGGTTGGTGTGTAAAGAGGATAAAGATATGGGGAAGGCTTTTCAGCCTCTCCAGGAAGAAGTCGGGTCAGGTTGATAGTATTTAGAAATAGTAAATAGAAACCTATTACTAATATATTCTAAATACTAAAATAAAATAGAAGAATACTTAGCTCTGGTTGTGGCTGATGTCAAAGATCTCATGCAATGTTTTTAACCCAATGTTTGGAGTGATTTTGCAGAGTTTTTGTATCCTAGAGAGTGAAAGTTGAAGTCTGATGCTTGGTCTCAGAGTGTGCGCGTTGATTTGAAAGAGTCCCGAGGCTAGAGAGGGGAGGAAGACAAAGAGAGTGAGCCAGAGTGAGCCAAGGGGCTAACTCAATGTTAGAAGTCAGTTTATGTAACTGACATCAGTTATCCCACCGGCGTCGACTGATAGTTGACCGACGTCGGTGGATAGAGAATGGGTAAAAGGGTTGTTTGGCCCATTTCTCCATCTGCCAAGTGCTTCTACCATTGGAGAATGGTCAAAAGATGGGTTTATTAGGCACGAGAGTTAGTTAGGAGGTTAGGAGGGAGTGAGAATAGGTCATGGGTAGATGACCTAGTCTCAGGGTGAGTCATAGGGTGAGAAATGGTCTAAGGGTGAGGTGTCCAAGGTGAGGTGTCTAGGATGATGTCATTAATTTAAAATAAGTAATTTATTTTAAATTAATAGTGTGTAAGTGTTTAGGAGTGGACCAAGGGGTGGTCGACACAATGTTGGTGTCTATATTTGCCTCTTTTTATCTTGTTGGTTGTTTTGACGAACTGCAAGACAAAAATAGAAGTAAGTTACCTCAGGCATGGGATAAGGTGTAGGTTGCCCCAAGTATGGGATGAGGTATTCTCCCTCAAAGTGGGAGTCGAGGGAAGGTAACCTGATATCGGGTGCCATTTCGATAGGTAGTGGATGGGTATGGTAAAGTTAGAGTGTGAACAGTGTAATAGTTGAGATTGCACGTATACCACTTCACGTGATAGGTAGGTCAAATTATCGCGATCAAGGTCGAGGAGTGCTAAAATCAAAGTAACCGGTCCCCAGCTTTTAGTCGTAGCTAATTGGATTAAATGATCAAAGTTGTAGCTCCAATGGTCGTTGTGTTCCAAGTATCCCGGGCTCAAGAAGTGCTCCTAAAAAACAAAAAAATGTCATAAATATTGGGGATCAACTTAGACGTGATCTGACAATAGGTGTTAGGGTCGTAATGTGGGTTGCGTACAATTTGCTAACTATTTGTGAGGTAGCATATATGTAATCAAAATAACCAAGGCAAAGTTGAATCGAGAGTGGTCATGGTCAGAGGAGATAGTTGCGATCTCCAAGGTCATTGGTCGAGTCAGGCTGAGATACAAGTGATCTCAAGTGTTGTTTGTTATGGTCAGGGAGATATATGTGATCTCTAATGTGTCCCATGAGAAGTCTAAGGTGACTTCTACAGTGTCAGGGCTGGTTGTTTAGTCATGGTTAAAGGTTATATGGTTGGTCCATCAGGTAGGCGAACGAATGAATGGCTGAGCTAACCTTAGGAGACGTCATGTCAACTAAGTGCTGCCTACATAGCCCATGGAAAGGGCCTCAGGCCAATGTAGTTCTCCCCAAAAGGGAAAAAGATGGTAGGTTATGGATTGGGTTTTGATTAGGTTAGGTCATGGTTAAAGGTTATATAGTTGGTCCATCAGGTAGATGAACAAATGAATGGTTGAGCTAACCTCAGAAGACGCCATGTCAACTGAGTGCTGCCTACATAGCCCATGAGAAGGGCGTCAAGCCAATGTAGTTCTCTCCAAAAAGGAAGAAGAGGGTAGGTTATGGATTGGATTTTGATTAGGTTAGGTCATGGTTAAAGGTTATATGGTTGGTCCATCAGGTAGATAAACGAATGAATGACCGAACTAACCTCAGAAGATGCCATGTCAACTGAGTGCTGCCTACATAGCCCATGAGAAGGGCCTCAAGCCAATGTAGTTCTCCCCAAAAAAAGGGAGGAAGAGTCAAAGAGGTCGATAATTGGTTTGGCTATGTTTGAAACAATGAATGTAAGATGATGTTACAGCCTTTTCCATATTGTGGGATGGTGTATCATGTAACATAGTGTGATGTGGTTTTTCATCCCTAGCAATGTTCCATATTCGTGATGGTGTTTGCCAAAAATGAAATGAGTAATGATGTTATAGCATTTTCCATATTATGTGATGGTGTATTCTGTAACATTGGTTATGTGGTTTTTCATCCCTAGAAATTTCTATATCAGTGATAGTGTATGCTAAAAATGAAATGAGTATGATGATGTTACAACCCTTTCCATATTATGTGATGGTGTATTCTGTAACATTAGTTATGTGGTTTTTCATTCCTAGCAATTTTCTATATTGGTGATGGATGTATGCTAAAAATGAAATGAGAATATTTATGCTTCAGCAAGTTTCCATATTGGTGATAGTGTATGCTTGACATAAATTGTGTATGGTTGATAGTTTTCATGTGTATTATTTTTCATAGAAACTAGTGTGAATGGGCTATGATAATTTACATAACACAAATTGGTAATTGTATTAAATAAATCATGAGGTTATGTTAATGGTTAGAAAATGTTTTAGTTGTCATGTGGATTGGTTTGGTTTGGTTTGATTGAATGTGATGAAGATGTATAAAAAGTGAAAGGTCCATTGCTCTTTCATTGACAAGGACCATAATGATAACATAGATAGGGTTGTTGTAAATAAAAGCCCCGTTCATGCATTACGTTGTTTGACCATTGATTTGTGTTAGAGAAGTATTCGAATCACTTGGCATTAAGTGAGCTCAAAATCCCTTGAATATGTTGGGGTAATAGGTGTGATAAGGTGATATGTGAGGAGGGCGTAACCCTTTTTAGCAGGGATAACTTTGCCCTTTTTATAGGTGACCCTGAGAACGACTATAGACAAGTCCATGATTTAATGGTTTGTCAGTCAGTTTTTTTTTTTTTTTTTTTTTTTTTTTTTAATGGTAGACTGATCAATGTGAGAAGTCTACTTTGGAATGTTGTTATGTTTTGTGGTCATATGAAGCTGATCAATGTGGGCAGCTTTTGAGAGAGTGAAGTTTATGTAGCAAAATTTGGGCATAGCCATTCTTTGAGAGAATGGTCTATGTTTTGCTTTGTATGTGTTGATGTCTTTAGATAACTGTCCTTCAAATGAGCAGTCTATTAATTATAGCAATTATGCAACTGTCTTTCAAGAGAGCAGTCTACATTTATAGTTTATGACCTTTGAATAGGCATCTCAGTTTATGTTGTTTGTTGACTAAATTTTTGGTCATGGACTAGGCTATAGAGGTTTAGAGGTTTCCCTTTTAGTAGGACAAAGCATTAATGCGTGAAAAAGGGTTAGTTAAATGTTATAGGGAAAAAGGGTTGATAGGAATGAGGATGACGGGGGTTGCTCAAGGGATGAGCTCAAGGTAAACATCAAGTGAATGATTACTTGATTAACAGTAGAATGGTCACAGATGTAAGGCATTAAGGGGCTCAAGTTCTGGCCAGCCTTCGAGAAAAGATAGATGATAAGTGATTGATCCCTATTTATGCATTATTATGTAAGGTCTGAGTCAATTAAGAACAAACTTGCTCCGTTTGCTTCTTTCTATATTGGTCACGTGTTGATTTTCTTTAAGGATGAGATCTCTGATTGTGAAATATCACTCTTTCAGATTGTTGTTGTAGGCATGTTTTGGATGATGTAGGTTAGCATGTTGCTAGCATTCAAGACAATGCCAAACATAGTTATTGTAGTCTTGGTTAAGAGTGGGCCAATAATAGCCCAGGCGGAGGATGCACTTGGCAAGCGAATTACCACTGAAATATCTCCCATAAATCCCATCATGGACTTGTTTGAGGGTATGAGATGTTTCAGTGGTGGTTAGGCATCGAAAAAGGAGGCCGTCGAAACCTCATTTGTAGAGAAGACCCCCTAACATGGTGTATCGAGTAGTACTTTTGATAAAAGCCTGCCATCCATTGCTAGAGAGATTAGAAGGAATGATAGAATAAGTCAAGTAGTCAACAAGTCACTTATACCAAATGTCATGTGGACTAGAGAGGTTAGGAGGAATTTCCTTCGATGATGTTAGTTGAGATGTGCCCAAGATAAAAATCTTAGGTTTTGGTGGTTGAGAGGGCTTGGCAAATGGATGTGTCGAAGGGGTAGAGACCTGCTCTTTTCTTTTATCCTTTGATGTTTGGGACTGGGTAGCCACATTAATAGTGTTGATTTCGAATAAAGGGGGAGATGGTGGTAGAGGGACCATAGTCTCGCGTTGGGATCCCGATTTAGGTGAAGAGGTTTGTGAGGTATGGGATGGCATCGATAGTTTGTCATAAGAATGGTCAAGAGAATCCTCAACAAGAAGGGTGTCTTTTTCCAAACATTGGTGAATGGCAATCTTAAGGGCACAGCAACACTCAGTATCATGTCTAAGTGTGCGATGATACCAACAGATTTTAGAGTCGTCAAACCAAAATGGTTTTGATCTGAGAGGTTGGTATGATTTAATGGGTGGGAGGATGATGTTAGAGACTGCAGCAATTGACATAACAGTGAAGCATAGGAACCCACCAATGGGTTTGTGCTTGTTGTTATAGTAGGGGTCGACAACTTTTGTTTAAAAGTTGTAGGAGGAGGTTTTTGTATCTCCTTTTTGGTTGGTGATGTGGCCACATGTGTAGATGACACTTTCTTAATGAGAGGTGTCAAATTTTTTGGAGGAAATATATGTTTGATGGGTAGAGGGACTAATGGAGGCAATTTGTTTTTGTAAGGTGTTGGAGTAGAGAGCACTCCTATTAAGGTGGAAGGGTGTGGACCCACGATTGATGGTAATGGTGAAGGTGGGGGAGGAGTTCTCCGACGTGGTTTAGTAGCCTTTTTTGGTATGGTTTAAGGACTACTATTGTGTGGGGTGAGGTTCAAATCTACCTTCATCAGATTTTCTTCAACCGAAGTGGGTGAGGTGGCTAGTTCTTCACTCAGCGGAGAAGGGATTGGAAAATTGGGCTCTTCAAGTGGATAGAGCATAGGGATGATCAAGCTTTCAATGTGTGGTCTAGGAGTGGGGCAAGTGTGATCTCCCATTGATGATAAGAAGGATGAGGGCGAGGCCACAGGCATTGGTGGCATCAAAACATCCTCCAATATGGGAGAGGTCAAAGTAGCCTCTCCTACATGTGAAAGAGGGGTGGATGGAGGACAAATAGGAGAAGAAGGGTCTTCTACCTATGGTGGACAAATAGGAGAAGAAGGCTCTTCTACCTGGGGTGGAGAAATAGGTTGAATAACCTCTTTAGATTGTGGGAGAGATTGGTTAGAAACCATGTCGACTGTGCGTATATTGCGCTCTTTAAGGTCATCGGCTATGGTCTGAATGTTATTTTGATTTGAGGGATGGTTAGGGAATGGTTATCTAAAGACATCCATGTTTTGGTTAGCCAACACATTTGGGTTATCCAAAACAAGGTCCTCTTTGTCCAACATGTCTTGAATAACATTTTTGAAGGTTTTACAATTGTCTATGTCATGACCGTTGACACGATGATAGGTATAAAAGTCATTTTCCATATACCAAGCAGGGATGGCTTGTGAGGGGTCAAATTGGGGTGATCAAATTTGAGGGAGATTGAGGACCCCCTGCTTTACTAATTTATCCAACACGAAAGCATATGATTCTCTTATTGGAATGTATTGACGTTATATATACCATTGTTGGAATTGTTTTGTGATGCTTTGTGATGTGGAGGGCTCAGTTTGGTTAGTTGTAGTCGAAGATGATGACCTAAGGACCACAGCATTTGCCGATCCCTTGGACTTGGAGTGGGAAGAAGAAGGTTTAGAAGAAGAGTCATTGGATTTTGCGTTGGTATTTTTACTACGCAATTTGACCTTGTCTTCTTCGACCGTGCGGAGTTCAAGCTGTCAGGCCATGGTGAAATCTTCATCAAATGTGCAAAATGTTTGAACCCGTAAAGTGGATGAGATGTGCTTGGCACATGCTCGTGAAAAGAGCTCAGTTTGAGGTAATGAAAAAGAGAGTTGGTTGATTAAACCTCTCCAATGGGCGACAAAGTCAGCTATTGATTCATCATCGAATTGTCTAATAGAATATAGGTCTATGATGGAGACCTTCTTAGTGATGTTGATTGAAAAGTGGTCAAGGAATAGTTGAGTTAGTTGAGTGAAGGAAAAGAGAGAGTGACTGGTAATGGAGCTATACCAGTCAAGGGCGGCACCAAAAAGTGACATGGAAAATGTGCAAAGTAATAATGCATCATCGTGTGCTATAAGGTAGCAAGCGTGTCTAAATGCTCATAGATGTTGTTGTGGGTCCTCTTTACTCTAAAAGCGAGTAAATTTTGGGAGTTTCCACTAGCTAAGATATGGTCTAATAAGGACCGAAGGATGAATGGGTTCGTTGCAAATTTGTTCATATGAAAGAACATTCTTTGAATCGAAAATGGATGTCTCAAGGTTGGACATCTTATCCATCAACATCTTAATGAGATCGGTTGATGGATTGGCAGGTTGGGCACCCCCTAGGTTGTAAGGTACCTGGAAGGCATTAGGAGGGGTGTATGACGTACTTAGTTGCATTTGTGTAAGCGCACCATATTAGTAGTTCATCATATGGGCCAATGTTGAGGTTAAGGGGGCTTGTGCTATGAAGTTGAAGGGCACAACTTGACTCAATGCTGCCAAAAGTGGTTGAATAGTGGTGACACTGGTTAAAGGGTAGGTGGTCACTCTTGTATTTATGGGTGCAAGAGTGGGTGTGGTAGAGACAATCAAGTTCTAGAAAGGTGTCGAACTTGGTTGAATTGTTTGTGGTTGAGGGGGTACAAAAACTCCAATGAAGGTAGGTCCAAAAATAAAAGGGAAGGCCAAATTTTTAATATTGGCCTTGGTTGGGTTATGAGTCGAGGCAATAGCCTGAGTGACCATAGGTTGGGTAACAGAGATTGTCGATATCACTATTGCTTCAATCAAGGTAGTTGGCATCCCATAAATAGGGTTACCTAAAGGATCTCGCGTTTGGCTTCTAGCGAGATAGTGTTGGAGAGCCTTGACGTTGAGGTCAAGGAATCTCTCAAATTCTTGATCCTTTTCGAGAATAATTGGAGGTTGATTTGGGGTAGGTTGGATAGGGGTACGCCCAGTATTTGAAGTATAATCCATTAGAGGACTTGTTATGAAGGGCAAAGGTGGAAGTGGTTGTTTCTTTGCATGGTCAACAAGAGATTTGGCTTGACTAAGTGTCAAAACCATCCAAGGCAAAATGGGTTTAGGTTTCAAAAATTGTGTTTTTCAATTTCAAAAAACTAGAGTGTGTGTTTAACAGCCAAAAAGTCAGGTTTTAAGCTTGTTGTTTTGAAAGAAAATTTGTTGACAGTGACTGACGTCGATTTAATAACCGATGTTGGTTATGTAATGTTGCTGACGTCAGTGGAAAAACCGATGTCGGTGAAGATAAGTTGCTGATGTCTGTGGGAAAATTGATGTCGGTGTATGTGTATTTCCAAAAACTCAAAAAACTAAAAGTTTTTAGAAGAAAGAGAAATTTTGAGTTGTTTTTGGACCTCAAAATGATGCGACCTTACCAGCTCAAAAAATTAGATAAAAATAGCAAAATAGATGATGGCAAGCAACCTCTAAATGTTAAATTCCTAAGAATAAATTTTAGAGTCGTGGTGGCTTATGCCTTAAAAGAATATGTTTGGGAATTCAGCTTTTAGAATGGGTCCTAAAGAGGAAGGCTATGATTGGTTTCGGGTTATGTTTTGGTGCTCAAAAATCTATGTTAGGTTCCGTACGTGGCCTGGTGCTAGGGGCTTGCCCCCCTCACTTCATGAACCCAAAGCCGAGCTGGGCCGCTTAGCCAATATATACTTCGCCTATAGTTTATACTCTGCTAGAGAACAGAGTGGGTCCTCCTCTTGGTAATGAAGTCCAAGTAGGATCGCCAGGAAGGATAAGGTATCTGTTAAGTGATGAAATCCTAGATGGGCCTTGTCTCAGGTATGTTTAGATGTTTGATTGTGAATGTGGTCTGGTTGTGTAACATTTGTGCGCTACGATTTATTCATAATGTGTTTTAATTACTAAGTGAGAGGGCTAAATATGCATTCAAGCAAGAATGAAATGTAATAGTGTTTTTAACCCAAATTGAAATGTTTTGTTCAGATGCAAACAAGTGGAGAAAAGGTTAAGAGTATGAATTTTTACTACTCTAAGATGTAGGCAAGAAATGACAAGAAGAAAAAGAAAGATATTCTTTTTAACCTGTGTTAATGGTTTCTTTTCAAAAGAAAGAGATAAGAAAAGGATGCAAGAAGAGAATTTAATGCATCTATATGAAAGTTTGCTTTTTAAAAGAATGAACCCAAGGAAAACTCTAGGGTCCCACCAGGCGTTCCAAAATGTTTCTCTACATTTTTGCTATTTACATTCAGAAGAAGAAGAAACTAAAGATTAAGGGTCAGGGGTTTGTACGTTACCCAAATTAAGTTGCGAACCATATCCAAGTGATGAAGGAGCTCCTCTTTGGCTGTGGAGGAAGACACCTATAAAAGAAAGAGACTCAAACACAGAAAAATGTTAGATAAAGATAAGGTGGACTACCAAGCAACACGCTCAGTCTCGAAAGCGTAAAGCTCTGTAAGGGATGACAGTCCGCTGTTTACAAAAAAGAGTGTTGTATAAAAGAGATGGTGAAAGACTAAGAAAGAGAAATAAAGATAATGCGTACCTATTCTCTGTAGTCAGTCTATCACAGTCATCGATGTCGGTAGCCATGCTGATGTCGGTTGGTCAATAATGCCGATGTCAGTTATGTTACCGATGTCGGTAGGGGAAATGGTTGAGGTCGGTTGGGGTTGTGGTCGATGTCAGTCGGGGCAATGGGCCTTGGATCGGTTTTGGATTATGTCTATGGTCGACAGAAGACTCTGTGGAAGTTTACAAGGTTGTGCAGGGTTGCAAGAAAGTGAGTAGGGTCTGAGAAGGGACAAAGGTAGAAGGTTGGTGTGTAAAGAGAATAAGGATATGGGGAAGGCTTTTCAGCCTCTCTAAGAAGAAGTCGAGTCGGGTTGATAGTATTTAGAAATAGTAAATAGAAACCTATTACTAATATATTCTAAATAATGAAATAAAATAGAAGAATACTTAGCTCTGGTTGTGGCTGATGTCAAAGATCTCATACAATGTTTCCAACCCAATGTTTGGAGTGATTTTGTAGAGTTTTTATAGCCTGGAGAGCGAAAGTTGAAGTTTGATACTTGGTCTCAGAGTGTGTGCGTTGATCTGAAAGAGTCCCAGGGATAGAGAGGGGAGGAATACACAGAGAGAGCGAGCCAGAGCAAGCCAAGGGGCTAACTCAATGTTAGAAGTTAGTTTATGTAACTGACGTTGGCTATCCCGCCAGCGCTGACCGCCGACCGACAGTTGATCGATGTCGGCAGATAGAGAATGGGTAAAAGGGTTGTTTGGCCCATTTCTCTATCTGCCAAGTGCTTCTGCCATTGGAGAATGGTCAAAAGATGGGTTTGTTAGGCACGAGAGTTAGTTAGGAGGTTAGAAGGGAGTGAGAATAGGTCATGGGTAGATGACCTAGTCTCAGGGTGAATCATAGGGTGAGAAATGGTCTAAGGGTGAGGTGTCTAAGGTGAGGTGTCTAGGATGATGTCATTAATTTAAAATAAGTAATTTATTTTAATTTAATAAAGTGTGTAAGTGTTTAGAAGTGGACCAAGGGGTGGTCGACACAATGTTGGTGTCTACACCTAATCTTCATAATAGATCGATGGTTATGTAAGGGGTCTTGAGGAATGGGAAACATGTTGTGGGAAGGTAGGTCCATTTTAATTTTCATTTATATAGCCTTCATGAGTTGATCTATGTATTTCACTTGTTAGATCAAGATTTGTGTTCATTAGTCAAAATATCCTATCTTTGATATTTTTAGTTCTTAGCCTTTCTCACTTGCCTAGTGTGTCTCATTTTTTCTAAGGATGTTCACATCAACCATGTGGCACATCATGTTCCTTATTTACATCATATTTTCCTTATATTACTCTTGTTGGATATTACTTTTAGCTGATCACATCTACATTATTATGCCTCTTGGTTTATAGTTTGTGAGTTACATTATAAGACCTTGGATAGGATCAAGGTTTCCTCACAAACACCCTTACACCATTTGCTTACCACACCATCTCATTGTCATACTATTCATTTCATTAGGTAGTTGTGTTTTCTTATATTTTATATTAGAACAAGCACTAAGTTTGAGTTGTCATCCTTTAGAACTTTTGATTTTCATCTATCTATCATGTTCTTATTTGATTTTTATGGACTTCACTTATCTTACATATGAAATTTGGAATTCTTACATGTTTATATTTATATATGACTTATTCATATTTATCTTCCATCGTGACTTACATTTCCTTTTTTGTCATTCATGTTTTTATTTTTGTTTGATTCAACATGCATATCTTACATGGGGTTACTTGTCACTTACTTCCATATCTTTATTGGAGTTTTCTTGCATTGACATTACTTTTCTCCATTTATGTTATACATGCTTTCCAATGTGTTTTAGTGTATTTTACCATCATTTATCATTTATTTTCCATCCTTTTATCATTCATTTACCATCAATCTTTTCATTCTAGCCTTGCCTTAACAATCCTAAATTGCAAATTTTCCCAACACCCTCATATCTTTGTCTCTACTAATTCATTTTTTGAACCAAAAAAAAAATTATAGAATTGTAACATCATAGAGAATCGTTTCCACTACTATATGCCTATATTCTAAATTTTCTGATTTTTTGCTCTTTTTTGCACCAATCTCTATAGGTTTGCCTAATGTTCCTCACATTAGATGCCTTCACATATCTTATAGTCTCCTTTATTTATAACACTAAGTTAAGTAAAGATATGTGTTTTTCAATTATATCCTTTCATTTATATTACTTTCTCCTTAATAAATTTTAGTTAGCATCAACATTATGTGTCATCATGTTCTATTCTCAAAGCACCATCCCATGTTACACTCATGTGACAATGATGACCTTAGATTGGAGAATATGTATACACATAAAATTTTCATAATTTTATCAATGAATTATTTTCTTTATCTTTCAGGAACCCATCAAGTCTCAATCTCTTTACGTGCATGCCTTAAGGGGTGCACCAAGAAAGGGGTGCGCAGATCATTGGTGCTTCACAGGATTGTTGTCCCTTATGCCACTTCTTATCTACACACTTGTCTCCTAAAAACCATTCCCATAAGCTTATTATTATCTAGTGTATACTAATATATTCATTTTCCACCTTCATTTACTCTTTCCCTAACCTAAGCCCCTTCTTGACAGTTTATATGACTATGTTGGCTATGTGACCTTGTATTATTATTGATAGAGATTACTATGAACTAAGTCAATTGATTCAGGGGCATCTTTTAAGGACCCCAAAGATGATCCATTTTTGTTTTAAGCTGGTATATTAGGATTCCTATAGGTTTTATAGTTCATAAGTAGTCCATTTATGTAGTCTAGGTTGTCTCAAGTTGCCAAAAATTTGAATTATTATATTTCCTACCAAAACCTCTATTTTAAAATTTTGAATCTTGCTAAGCTTTCCTTAGGAACTTTTATGAATTTAAGAAGATAGAAAGATGTGCTACACATGTATAAGGGTTTAGGCATTGTATGAGATCCAAAAGGGTGTTCTTTAACCTATGGTTATGTTTTATATAGTCATATTGTGTAAAAATTCAAGAAAATGCAATGTGGGAAGAGACCTCTCAGTGGGACAGATTAAAAGAATTAGTTATGAACCTTTATAGGGATTTGTGAGTTAGTATTATTAGCTTGATATTCCATTAGATTATATGGATGGAGTATGTATTGACAAGTTTATATGAAGAAAGTGATGAAGTTTTGTAACCTCTGTTGTTTTGAATGAATGAATACAGACCCTATTAAGGTCATTTGTTGTTTCAAATTACAAGTAATGGGATTGATGAAAGAATGGAAATTAGATATGTTTCCCAGTATGTTTTTAGACTAATGCATGTTTGATGGAGAGAATACTTTGAAAGAATGTAAGGAAGATAGACCCATGTATTCTATAATTGGCTTTATATATTGGAACTGAGTGCTGGTTCTATGCAATAAATGAATAGAAAATTTATTTATAAATGTTTGGTATATTGAGGTAAGTCCAGTGAAGTTGTTTAGAATCTCAGTGAAGCTTTCTTTGCATTGTTATGTGTTTTGCTTATGATAGTCCTATGGTTTCTATAGTTTTTGTGCAAAGCTAAACATATATTGAGTTAGAAAACTAGAATCATGGGTTGTTCAAAGGTTAATGAAGATTGATAAAGGAGTGTAAGGTCTAGATAGAACTTTATAACCTTTCAAAGTGCCATAAAATCCTTTGAAATGAATATATATGAATTGTTTTAGCTCTTGGGTTGACATAGGATCATATAACCCTAAAATTAGGGTTTTATTGATATAGACTATTGATGAAACTGTCCTTACACTGCTCTGTAACCATTAGCAAGCTTATACATACCTATCTAGATCATTCAATCCTTTTAGCCCTGTTTACTCTGTTTATTGGCCATAACTCATTGTAGGTTAGCTCAATTATGAAAGTAAAACCATTTTTGGATACCCATTAAGCCCTTCTATATCATACTAGAAAATCTCCTAAGGTTGCTTTGTACAGAATTGTACTTTCTTCTTTATACCCTGTTTCAATTAGCCCTCTTTGTGTGCAAAACGCCTTGTCCAGAGTAAAGTATGGACTTTATAAGCAAACCAAGCATCATTCCATATATCCATTATCTTCTTACAAGTGAATCAATCATTTTTTAGTGCACTTCTTTGGAGAAATTCATGTTTCCTATATTGGCTTGTGCTCTTCCCTTCACATGCACCTAGGCTTCACTTGGAAATTGACTTTTTCCATATTTATTCATACTATAGCACCTTGCAACAACTTCCAACAGTTTGTTAACATCATCAGGGTTCATATTGCAAAGTTTCAAGAGGTTTCAATCATTAAAACTCAATTTGAAGGCTTGACCCTAATTCAAGGTTTTCCAATGACTGTCACAAGCTGAGAGCATATAAATTTTGGCTGGGAGTGTTTTACCCTATTTCAAGGGTTCCAATCACTTGTCTAGGGTCTGTCTTGATGCCCTACACCTTTTCCAAACAATCCATAGGTCATATCAACCTCCTATACTTTTCAATGCTTAGTATTTCAGTTGGGTTTGACTGTATTTTCATGACAGTCAACAGGGTTCATTATTGTCTTCTCTTTTTGAATGATCAATAGACTTTCAAGAGGATAAACAACCATGTAAATACCTTAATGACTTCCCCATTCATATGCCCTATCAGCAATGACCTGGTCAATCCACTTACATTGCAAATACATACAAGTTTCTTAACTTTTTCTGTACACTGTCACCTACAGGCCGAGAGCTAACTGTGAGAGTTTTAAGATATCCAAGGGGTTTCTAAATCTTGTTTCTTCTTCATTTAGGTTTATATTCACCTTATAGACCTATCTCCATGTCATAATGAACCTTATGCAAACATTTATACGTGGGTTTTCCCTTAGACAGTGGACTGTATGTTTAGATGCCTGAATACCTTGTTTAGGCCTGTTTGGGATTTTTTTATAACATTCAAAGCTTTCTAAGACCTCTTGGTCACATAATATCAGTTTTAACTTATTCTCAACATGCCAAATAACCAGTCTCTCTCTATATTCCATAGAGAACCATCATACACACACTTACACAGGATTGTTACCAGAATTCATAAAGAAACCATATATGAAACAAATACATTCACTATTTCTTTCATAGATCAATAAAAGACTTACAATTTAATACCAGATTCAATCTCCATGTTCCATGGCTTCCAAAGCCTTGTCTCCTCCTTCTCACATTCTTTGATCCTTCTCTTTAACTCTAACAACTCTTGAGTGAGGTCCTCCCTCACTGTTTCTCCTCTCTTCTCTTCATTCTATCTTCTTCCTTGAATGAGAGGACTTTTCCTCTCTATCCTTCTTCTCTTCTACGCCCCTCTCATCTTCTCTTCTTTCTCCTTGAATGAATTCTTCTTTTTTCTCTCTTTTCTTGGATCTCCATTCTAACTTCTACGCCAATTTTGGGCTCAAGGCAAAATGAAATGTTGTTTGTAGGTTTTAACAATATACTAAGGTTGAAAATAGTTTCAACTATTTCCCCTTGATTTTCTCAATAGCCTAACCATCATTTTTCACCTTTTCACTTTTGATAATTACATTTACTTTCAAAGTGAAATTTTGAAATTTGAACACAATTTGGAGGGAAAACAGAATTTGAAAGTTCACACTAGAATTTGAAACTATTGTAGATGCTCCTGCATCAATTGTTCTAACCATCAAAAGTCAGTGTAACTTGGTGGAAAGTTAGGTTATGGAGTGTTTTAATTGATTTTTTGTTTTTTCAAGTGATAGAGTACATATCTGTACATTTATAGGGCACTATGTGTAGACAAGGTTTAAAATGATTTAAGAGACCTAATAAAGAGGTAATAATGAGCAAAACAAGCCAAGAAAAGTAGTTTAAGGAAAGAGTTAAGTTTGGAAACCTTGGGAATAGAAATTTGGTGTAAAATGGTATCTCAGATAGTCAATAATTTATCAAGGTACACTTGTACCTATCCATACAAAGGAATTTTGAGCCAAAAAGGGCTACAAGGAATGCTAACAAAGTAGGAAAAGTTGTGTGGGAAGAAATAAATTTTATAAAGAGTGTTTTTGTGGGATTGAGAAGGTAAGGTGACCTCTTTTGGAACCTAACAAACATATTGGAAACCATATAATAGTTAGAAGAAACTTGATTTCATGCATGAAGAATAACCAAGAGAACCTTAACAAGAAGTGATAGACCATTGTCTAATAAAGTGGGATTAAATACAAGGCTAAGTGAGATAACTTGGTGTATGCTCTACATCATCATCCATGGATAACTTAGTTCATTATCTAGTATGTTTTTTCTCAATTGAAATACTAGGTCAACTAGGTTGACCCTGTCGGCTAAAAATTTCAGAAGGGCTTAGGGTTAAATTTGCCTATATATACAAGATCATTTTATCATTATTTAGAGAAGAGAAGAATAAGTAAGAGTTATTTCACATCTTCTTATCCACCATTATACTTGAGGAGAAAGCCTAGGGTTTTATACTTTATTTATAGATATGGATCTTATCTTATGGAGAAGTTTTTTAGATGCATTGATAGGTTATGTAGCCTAGAGCTGATTTATCCTTATCATCCTTACATACCACAAAAACCTCTTGTAAATCACATTGGCCAAGGGAAATATTGAGGCTTGATGGGTTTGTCTTAAAATGTAAGTATTCCTAACTTTGTTCCTCCTTTATAAAAGTATATAGATATGTATTTATACTTCTCTTTTATGCATTAGGATTTTGTATACATTGATAAGAGTATATGTCTCTTATGAATGTTTACTTTTGTTGTTTATTGCCTACAATTTGTACTACAAGCTTTGGTGAGCACTAGATTAGATGTATTTTTTTTATTTGTTATTAGTTTAGTGAAAATAAAAACATAGGGATTAGTTAGGGTTATTTTATGATTGTGTTTCACTGGAGGCTTTGGAATCCTCCCTAGTATTGTTTATTATGATAAGAGATCCCCTAATTGGGTCTAGTGGATCCCCATATTGGTCATGTTGCCAATTATCTAATGTATCCCAAATCAAAAGTGTAATTAGGATATATCTTATCCAAGTTAGGATATATTTATAGACTTGATGTATTTTTTATTGCATACACATAGTATGTATGAATACCTAGCCATTATTAACTTATGTTACCCATATACTATTTGTACCATCACACTAATAATCTAACATTCCCCACTTACCCTTTTATCACCCTCAACTCATAGAATGGGACCAAAAAAAACATAGTTCCTTTAGATGAGTTTCAGAATAATGAGGCCTTTTTGTGATTTCCTAGGCTTGAGAGATAATGTTCCTTTGGGAGACCATAAATAAGGTTCTCTATCAAATTAGATCCTATTGCTTATTTTATAGATTGGGTGAACACCCTCATCCAAAAAAAAAATTGAGGCCCCAAAGTAAAAACCTCTTTAAGGCACTTTTGGACCAAGGTAAAAACAAAGAAAAAGGTCAGTCTCTTGGTGAAAATCTATTTTAGGCACCATTGAGATGGGGATTTTCACCCTTATCAATTGAATCTTGAAATACCACCAATAAAAAACTTGTTTTTGGGTTTGATCTCAGTATAGAAGAACAACATGCCTTTCATGAAATTGTCTAAGAATGTCCTACAGTGTTTGTTACATGGCCTTTGTAACCATTAGGAGATTATGATTCATCCTTTTTTAGAGAACTTGAAGACCTAGTCCAACTACTGGAATTTGCCATTGCTAGCCAATTTATATCCCTGCTAACTATTTTTGAAAGATGGCTTGATCCTCATGGTAGAGGATACTATAGAAGTTAACATTGGGACTCTAGAGGAACCAAAGTGGATCAAATTAGGCATGTCCCTCACTGAGGAGGAACATGAAGTTTTTATATCCCTTTTGAGGTAGTTTATTGACATATTTGCATGGGCCTATTTATAAATACTAGGTTTAGACCTAGCCTTAGTTATATACCATTACATTATACATCATGATGCCAAAGATATTAATTTAAAACTATGTAAGATGCATTCTCATATTGTTGTGTTAGTCAAGAAAGAGTTGGATAAAGTCTTAGAAGTGACGTGCATCAAACTGACCAACTATTCAAGGTAGATATCTAACATTTTACATGTTAGTAAAAAATCAAAAAGGATCAGAATATACACTAATTTTAGAGACATCAACAAGGCCTACCTGAAGGATGACTTTCTTCTACCAAATATTAACATGATTATTGACTCCATGGTTAGGTATGAAATGTTTTCTCACATGGATGGATTTTTAGGATATAACTAGATCAAAATTATGCTAGAGGACCAACACAAAACAATATTCAACACTCCTTGGAGAATTTTTTGCCTTTAGGACATGTCATTTGTCCTCAAGAATGTTGGGGCAACATACTAAAGCACTATGGATATTTTATTTCATGATATGATGCATGATATTATTGAAGACTATGTTGATGACATACTAGGTAAATCTATGACCCATGCATATCATTTAACCATACTATGAAAGATTATTGAAAGCCTTTGTGAGTACAACATTTAACTTAATCCCAAGAAGTGTATCTTTGGTGTTACTCTAGACAAATTTTTATGATTTATTATCTCTTTCTAAGGCATTAAAGTTTATCTTGTCAAGGTTCAAGACATTACCAATATGCTTCCACATTCCACTTTGAATTAATTCAGTAGTTTGCAGGGAAAAATATAATCTATTAGATGCTTCAGTTCATAGTTGGTTGATAAATACCATCCTTTCAATAATTTATTAAAGAAATGTATTATATTTATTTGGGATGTAGAATGTCAAAAATATTTTAAGCACCTAAAGGAATACTTAACTAATCTACCTATTTTATTACCACCAATGTCAGGGACATCATTCCTAATTTACCTATCTTCCATTAAAAATGCTCTAGGGCACTTTTAGCCCAAAATTTTGGACATGGGAAAGAACATGTAGTATAATATCTAAGTTGTACATTGGTAGTGTATGAACATAATTATATTCCAATTGAATAATATTGTTTATCTATGGTATTTACATCCTAGAAGCTACATCATTACATGCTTAACAACAAGAACATACTTATTGTCAAGGTAGATCTATTCAAGTATTTACTATCAAAAATAGTTTTACATGGACACATGGCTAAGTGGATCATGTTTCTAAGTGAGTTTGAGAGTGAATATTCTAAGCAAAAGGCCATTAAGGTACAAGTACTTTCAAATTATCATGTTGAAGCTCTCATTTTAGATACTCATCCACTTACTTTTGCATTCTCAAATTATTACATCATGATTGTCATAAAAACACCTCTTAAGGAACACAATGGAAGCTATATTTTGATGGGTTATTCACATTTCATGGATCAGGAGCAGGATTTTTATTTATTACACCATAGAGGATCTCATTCCCAAATCATTTTATATCATATTTATTTGTACTAATAACATAGTTGAATATGAAGCACTTGTTGCAGGGCTTCGTCAAGTAGTACAATGGAACTTTCAACATTTACTTGTTCATGAGATTCCCAACTTATTATTAATCAGGTTATAGACTAGTTATAGACGAAATATGATAAGTTCATAACATATAAGCCATGGTGGATATTCTTAAGCAACATATTTCTCCCATTCAATTTGAACACATACCTTAGGACAATAAGAAGATAACAGATCCATGGCTACCATTGGTTCTTTGATCTATAACATAGACAAGGCAAGAGACTATCAGTTCCTCATTGAACATCTTCTATCACTATTCATGAACCCTCAACCATTGAAATGATCCATGATATTGTTATTCTTAGTTCTATTTGGTATTCTAAATTATATAATTACCTCCATGACCAAGTCTTTCCACTCAACCTTTCATGTAAATAACAAAAATAACACCAAGCTTCTTGATATACCTTACTTGCCCCAACTCTTTCCCAAAGAAGTTTTGATGGAACTCTCCTTCATTATTTGAATTCAGTAGAAGCTAGACTATCATTGAGATAAGTTCACAAAGGAGTTTGTGTAGCTCACACTAGTGGGGTCATCATTACTTAAAAACTCCTACATACTAGTTATTATTGTCCAACCATGGAAGTAGATATAACTGCTTATGTGAAAAGATGTAACAAATGTCAAATACATGTAAACTTGATCCATGATCCATCCAAAACACTAAAACCAATTATTACACCATGGCTATTTTCAATGTGGGGACTCGATCTCATAGGGAAGATTAACCCTACCTCCTCAGATGTCCATAAGCATATTCTTACTGCCACTGAGTACTTCATTAAGTGGGTTGAAGCTATAACTCTCACTTATGTGATTGGAAAAAAAAAATCAAAATTCATATTCAAATATCTCATTTTTCATTATGGCATCTCATATAACAGTATATCTAATAATGGTGGATAATTTAAGAACAAGGATGTCAAAGCACTTTGTGTCAAGTTTAATATTACCCAACATTTTTCCAATGTATATTACCCACAAAGTAATGGTCAAGCAGAGGCATCTAACAAAACCATTGTCAATATTCTTAAGAAAATTATCAATGATGTTGACCATGATTGGTACCTATAGAAATTTATGTGCCCTTTGGACTTACCATACTAATTATCATACTCCAATAGGAACCACACCATATTCCCTTATTTATGGCACTAAGACCATTCTTCCCATCGATGTTGAGTTTCCTTCTCTACATATCTCATTTAAGCACATCTTTGATGATGAGGATTATATAGTCACACATATATAAGAGCTAGACTTACAAGATGAAAAATGCTTGGTATTGGAAGTACATATACTAAGAGGTAGGGGGTGGGGAAGGGGGCAGGATAAATTAGTGCCCTTAAAACAATCATTCAATTTCACTTATCATTCATGAAGCATTCATTTAAACACATGCATCAATCAATGTATAAACATTTATCCACATAAGTATATAACATATGAACATAAAGGATATGTGGGAAACCCTCACGAGGGACAAAAACCACTAAAACATAACCTAGAATATGGTCCTATAATAAATGAATTAATATTTAGTGATGCAAAAATCCCACAAGGAGCACTAACCTCTCATTAGTCAAACACCAACTTGTAAGGAGGCACCAACCCCCTAAGTAACGTAGCACTAATTCATCCACTTAGAACCTATGATTATCTTTGGACACCTATTTCTCATTCAAATGATGATGATCACCTTATTTTTCTCTTCACACTCTTTTATCTCTCTCAAACAACCTATTAGGCCTCTTCACTCAACCAACTCTCTTCTTGATAGATTTAGGTCATATGAACTTATTCATTATCTATAAAATCAATATTAGAACTTCATGACATATTCAACACACCATTATTATAAAATTCAAACCCTCTACTTGATTTCCAAAATTCTATTTCATTCACTCATTCCCTCAAATATTCTAACTATTCAAATTAGGCCTATTAGACTTTCTTTTTATACATGATTTTTGCTCTTACACACCTTGGTCAAACCTCTCCATACTTAGATCACCCTTGAAATAAATCAAAAAACACACTTCACAAGTGAAACTATTATAAGTACAGCTACTAATAGGGGTGAATCAGTGCCCTTAAAACATTCATTCAATTTCACTTATCATCCATGAATCATTCATTCACATACATACATTATCCAGTACATAAACAAGAATTTACAAAAGAATAACACATAATAACATAGGATATATGTGAAAAATCCTCTTGAGGGATAAAACCCAATGAAACACATCTTAGACTATAGTCTTATAATAAATGGATCAAGATCTAGTGAGGTACCAACCCCATAAAGAGCACCAATCCCTCACTAGTTAAGCACCAACTCAACTAGTCCTTTACCAAGCACCAACTTGCTAGGAGGTACCAATCCTCTATATAACTATTGACCATTTTCCCCACAAGTTGAAATGGGTCAACCCCCCTATATTAAAAATTTATATAGAGATCTAATATTTTGTCATAGGGTGTGTTATAGTTTATTTGGTGTAATTTAATGTCATTTTAGCCTTGGTCTTAGTCTAATTAATCAATATATCATTTTAAGTCATTTTGAACATCATAAAAGAGAATTAAATCTATTTTATAGCCACTTTTAGAAATTTGAAGGTATAAAAAGGATTATGTCATGCCCCATGTGTCCTCATAAGTCTTAAGTAACTATTTCTAACTAAAAAGTGGTAGCTTCTTCAATAAAAAGGGAAATTTTCTTGGAGAAATGAGCATTTAATAAGGTGTATGGAATTTTATGGACTCTTGTAGTTGATTATGTTTTAGGAGTGTCCCTTGGTATTCCATACACCTATTATAGTGATTAATTTGATTAGAAGTTCTAAAAAATGAATAAAATCACTTCTCTCTCCTTCCACTAGGCTTGGAAAGCAAGAATGGACCTCAAGTTTGTACTTGATATGATTAGCATGAGATTTTTCAAGAAAAATTCTCTTGGGGTGTCTTATAAACTCAGTTATATTCCATTTAATGTTTGGTTTAAGATTAATGGTGGTAAGTGCTTTATGAACCATTCATAGGAAGTTAGATTATCTAATTTACTTGCTAATCTATGTACCCTATAGGTTTTGCCTTTGTTTGAACAAGTCCATACAATCCACATATAATGATCAATTCCATAGGTTTTTAACTCTCTTTTCACATGTTCCCCATAATTTTTTCCAAGTTTGGAGTTGATTTTAAGAACCAATCACCTTAGGTTTGCAAAATGATCCCATTCTGTATAGTAGGTAAATTTCCACTGTTTCTAACATCTTCATGTCTTGGTAATGGTGTTAAAGTATGGTTATGGTTTGTATTCATTTTTTTTAAAAAAAAATCCTTCCATTATAGGCTCATTATCCAAGTAATCCTCCATAGATTTTCATTCATAAGTGATAAGCAATTAGTTTACTCCATGATTGTCATGTACAGTTAACAGAGAGAGTTGAGTTAAGGTATTTAACACATCCATGATTCTATAGTTATGGTTTTTATAATATTAATACATTATAATATAAAAATAAACCAAGTAAATATTTTCATTTTTCAGAGGAGAGACTATGACTATCAACATAGTCACTTATAGTTTCCTACCATTAATATACATGTACAGGTGCTCTCATGAAGGGAAATCATGTTGAAAGAAAGCATCTAAGTTAGATAAGATTATTTAAAATTAAGAGTCTATTTTAAAGAATTTATATAGGTCAAAAACCATTTTAAACTCAAATTCAACACATACTTCCCATACTTGTACTTACTGCCTATGTATGAAAATGACCACCTATAAGTGGCCCTAGCAGAGAGTTGAGGAGTCACTTTGAAGTGTTTAAGCATATGAATAACTCATAAATGAAGTCCTCATATGTTTTATAGTTCATGATAGACCTATTTTAAAGTATGGATTGACAAATGGAAGTTGGAAACCATGTTTAAAGCAATGACTAAGTTCTAGGACATAATCCCCAAAATGTGAAAATAGAGAATTACACCATTTTGTGGATAACATATAACATGGTTACCAGTACTTTTGTACATCCTAATGGCTTTGTATTGTATCCTATACATAGGAAAAGAGATATGCAAGATATATTTTTAATATTATTATTATAAAGTGGTTTTTAAGAGACCTAAAATTGCCCATTTATGCACTAAATTGAGTCAATGACATCTACAAGATGTTAAGTCTTTAAGCAACTTTGTTTTCCATGTTAGTAGTCTGAGGCATATTCTCATGTGTAGATGGCCTTATTAAGTGAAAAGGAAGTTTAAGGAGAATAAACATAACAAATAGAGAAGGATTTACTAAGTTATTGACCACTACACCACCTATAGGCCTCCTTGTCATTATAAAATGTATACCTACAGGCTGGCTGTAGGGTTACAGTGAAAAGTGGGTTAGATAGCCTTGATGATAGACCTCACCCCAAGAATAAAAGAAATAAATTAAGTTATAATATGGTGTAAATAACTCCAAGGAGAGTTTTATTTGTGTCTTCAATGCCTAGATCATATAGTTCACCTATAGGACCCCACATAGTCAATAGTAGTTGATTGTGAGAGCTAGAAAGCAAAGGGACTATGTTTTTTATGAGGTATAGCATAAGAAATGTAATAAAATGGGTCAAAAGAAATACCAAACTACCACAGATTTCTCATGGAATCTCATCCAATTTTTTTCAAAGCTCAAACAAGCAAGAACACCTACGGGTGTAATACAATAAGCAAAACATAGTCAGAGATGGAACACTATCTTGACCAATCAGATATGGAAGGGGGTATATGAAGAGTTGAAATGATGAACCAGACCTATAATTAATTAATAATTATAATTAAATATCTATAGTTTTTTAAAATATGAGTAAAGAACAAAGAAGGATCTCTAAACAAGCAAGGCATAATCCGCATCTCAAAACCCTACACAGTCTGGTTTTTTTAAAAGTCTATTTTAGTTTTTGGGAGAGTTAGTAGGTCATATGACCTAACTAGGAGCTAAATTTTGTATAGATAATATATATGACTTGGATAATCTCTTAAAATGACAAATTTTCTTGTGAAAATAGGTTAAGTACCCTCTATTTTGTCTTAGATAGAGGGTACTTCCCTAGAGTCAAAACTGGCAAGTTAAAAAAATGAGGACAAAAGGGTGTGCCAAAAGTTTATAAGACCTTGAAAATAGGTGTTTGTATTTTAAAAACACTTAGGTAAAACATAGAAACATATCATATAGTAAATAACCCAAACATGATGGCCTAGACCCTCAAGCTTTCAAGTAGCCCTATTTGGCATGGTTAGGCCTAGAATTCAAATGAGATGTCACTTTCACTTCTACCTCTTAGTGAGATTTATAATCGATTTGGGCATGTTTATGGAAGTATAATAGATGTTTATAAGCTATTGAGATGTAAATAAATCCATGAAAAGGTCAATTTTAGACTTCAAGACAACTTAGGCTTGTGCAAAGTGGAGAAAAAGCTTGATAGACCAACATTAAGTTCTCACATCTTCTCTAAGGATGTGCATGGAGGCCAAGGGAGTTTAGATATTTTATCAAGAGTATTGAGCTTTTATCTAGTGAAATTGGTTTGTAATTCTAATGTCATGTATTTATTAACAAAGCTTAAGAGTAGAATGTGGCTAAAACCCTACCAAACCCTTACCAGTGACCAGTTTGACAAAATTGAGCAAGTAGTGTACCCAAATGGTATAATTGTCCAATAATGATGATTTTATTTTTTATATAGCTATTAAATTATACTCCCCATCCTTTTTTATTATACGTAATTGTATAGATGGAGTACAAATAGGGTTTTCTTGACCTTTTTATGTGGTTTGTAGGTTCTAGGAGGTTTTATGAGATGAAATCAACTTTGAAAGTAATATTGAGACTTAATATAACTACCCATATCCATTTAATGCTTTTTAAAAACTCTTAAGTGTTCAAAAAAAAGCTCTCATCTCAGCCAGTTAGAACTGGCATAGTGAACATGATGGTGAAAAGTGAGAACTTCAATTGGATGGATTTTTAAGGTATGCCTAAAGCCTCTAAGTACATGGAGGTTATTTAAAAGTTTCATTCACTCCATTTAATATATTTTCATGGGAAACTAAATCCAAATTTGATGCCAAGTATGCAAAGTGTGGAAAAGAGGAGTTTATTTGAGTGCAGGGAGTGATGGCTCACTTTTAGAAGATTTCAGATGACTAAGAATGTAAAAAATTAATGTAAAATCATGTTTGAGGCCCTCCCCTCTCATTCCAATAATTATATATATCCTTAGTTAGTTTTAGTATGTTCCAATAGAGGTGAATGATCAAAGCAGTTTCTTTCTGTAGAATGACAACTCCTACACCACTTTTCATGATTTTTATGACTTAGAAAGCCACTTGTATCCTCTAACCTTGCATGGTATATTTAATATCCTCTTCCCATGCAAATTTAACTCCTCTCAACATTACAAGTCTCCTTGTGACCTTTGGACTTCTTGCTTCTCTTCTCTCTCAAGTTTTATAATTTTTAGCCATTTTAGCTTTTGTAAATATACCACACCAGGTATGGCGAAGCCCTGATAGTTTTGAAATTATACTTTTCCTTATACAATAAATTAAATATATTTTGATTTCATATATCATCTTTTCAAAGTATGTGAAGATATGTATAGTGAATGGTTAAGAGATATTCATCTATCCTTATTTTCTCTCAATCTTTCCACGTGTGATGTAAGTGATTCTAGCCTAGCAGGTCATATGAAGTGTTGTTAATTGTATGGATCTATTATTAAGTTTAAAATGAAGCCTTAGTATCTAAAATTTATCTATGGTTTTACTTACCTTGGATAGTCTTCATGCATGTCACCTTCATATTGAAATACTAATGTTAGTGCATTTTAGGACTATTAGACTAGTCTTGTATGCCTTGTCTCTTTGTGATAGAGTATGATAGTCTTGTGGTAAACATCTTGGTGAATCACCCTCTATAATAGGTTTTATTTCATGCAAACTTTAAACCTTTTCCTTAATAAACAATTATTTAGTATATGTGAAATCACTTCAAAATACATTCAAAGAACTAGCCCTCAAAATCTAGAGGCTTTCTTCCACTATAGGTATACCCAAATACATGGAAGTGTTCCCATGTTTCCTAAATCTATAATAGGATTGAACACCCTCTTCTAGGGTGTGATATTTGGTGACAATAGTTCTAGCATGCCCAATGGGACCAAATTCCAAGAGAGTGGAAATATTATTGTTGTGTATTTCCTTTATTATGTTTTGGAAGTAGTTTAGGGTTTATTGAATGATAACTTCTAGTTATAAGTAGCCCAAGTACATCTATTTAAAAAATTTGATAATTTTTTTTTGTTTATTTTGACATATGAGGTTGATATGAGTAGCTATGTCCAACACCCTTATCATGAACCTCCCTATCAGCCTTGTTATGAGCCACATTTTACTCCTCAACAATCCCATCAGAATGGCTACCAATACTATGAGCCATGGCAGCCCTATAGCCCTTTATTTCCCCCTCCTTATATACACCATGTTTTTGGACAACCCTATGAGGAAGGCTACCAATATACCTATCAAGAAATGCCTTCATACCAATCCCAATATGAGTCCTACCAACCATACCATGATGCCTATGAACCTTAAGAGTACTCGCATGAGTCTTAAATTAAGGAAAAAGATGTTTTTGTGTACTTTATATCAATTTATTACAAGGCAAGATATATATTACTGTAGGATAGAATGCAACAAGTTGAAGCTAGTCTTGATCCTCATCATTACCCTCCTCCTCCTCCTTCATTTTTCCCATCTTATATCAAGTCTTTGTTGGCATCCATATCACATATACTATTTATTGAAGATGAAATGATAACATGGGATGATGAGTATGATATACTCCTTGATCACCTCATGAAATGGTTGAGAAATGTTGTCCAAAGTCATATGCAGACTTTGAAGATGTTTGAAGAACTATAAGGAACTCAATGGTATATCATGGAACAAATGGACTTATCAAAGAAGTGTCTTTAATGCTCAATAGAGAGCCTAAGTATGTGGGAGGATAAAGATCTAAAAAATCAACATGTTAGTATTTAAAAATTTCAAGAAAATTATTGGCAAGATGCAGGCTACTTATGTAGATGTTAGTCCTTCTAATCAATCTAATAAGTCACTTCCATATGAGCTTATTAGTGATTTTCTCTTTCATAAATCCATTCATAAACCTTCTCCTTCACCATCCACTACATCTCATATTCCAAGTCCTTCACCTCAAACCCATGAGCCCATCCATTTGCTTTCCACCTTACCCCTTCTTGAGGAAGAGCCCATCTTGAGAGAAGCAAGTGAAGAAGATCAAAATCAATTCATGGATAATAAAGATGTTATGAGTGACTATGAGGGATAAATCACCATAGGGACTCCCCTTGGTGAACAAAAGGGCAATCCTATGTTTTTGAATGAGGAAAAACATATTGAAGACTCTTTTCTAGCTATCTGTAAGGAATGTGAGAAAGACTTGAAGAGAGAGGTATTTGAAGAAGACTCCATGTCTGATCATGAAGTTTCGGATGACCATCTCAAGCATGAAATGGAGTGTACTATCAAGGATTAAGTTCAAGTCACTCTTCAAGAAATGGTAGTCCTAAAAGAGTTTCATGAAACCGAGGTAGAAGACATAGTTCTTGGAGATGACTCAATACCTCCATCTGATTTTGAATCACCTTCAGCTACATTAGAGCATGAGGAAAATTATCTTGATTACCACATACATCAAGAAGAGAATGTTAAAGAGGTGGTGGTTCTAAATGATAAGGAGAACAATGATGATTGGTAACTAAAAATGAAGTTATTTTAAGAGCTTGAAGATCTTTTCCAAGTTGAGGGTTAAGTACATGACAAAGTGGAGAAAGAGTCTTCCATGAAGGAGAATGATTGAGATTAGGTATAATATGCAAATATCCTTGATGAGATAGAATAACTTGCACTAAGAAGAAACCTAATCTTAACGAGAGTACTGTGGAAATAAAGAAGGTATGCCTCGTTGAACCACCATTGGAGGATGTAATTGAGAATCCATATGAGAAAGTTGAGGCTATTTGGATTTAATAAGAGTTCATTTCCATGGCCAACCTATATGGAGCTTCTTGGTTCTCATTGAACATCATGCTAATGAAGTTAGAAATCACCATGAAGAAGATTGAGGCATCAATGCTAAAGGTCAAAGACTACATGTCTCACTAAATTCTTCATGTCATGAAGAAAATAAGGTTTCAAACTTCCCCTTTGATCAAGGAGGTATTTTTTATCGTAGGTTGTTTAGTGTTTGAGTCAGTTTGTTTAGTTTGGTGTGTGTGTCCCATAAGTTCTCATGAAGCACAAGTGTGATTTTGCTCAGTTCATTGTCTTTTGTGTTTCTTTTTGTTGGTTATCTTTGTGTTTTGTGTGTTGTCAAAGGAAAAGTGTGTGTCAAACCTATTTACATGTGACTCCATAGCCTAATAGATAGGATTAGGCAACTGGTCATAGAATAGCAAGCATGCCATCATTGAGAAATCACTAAATATGTTGACCATTTTGACCACAAGTCAAAATGAGTCAACTCCCTATAGTCAAAATGAGTCATAGGGTGTTTTATAGTTTATTTTTTGTAATTTAATGTCATTTTAGCCTTGGTCTTAGTATAATTAGTCAATCTACTATTTTGAGTCATTTTGAAGGTCGTAAAAGAGCATTAAATGAGTTTCATGACCTCTTTAGGCAATGTGAAGGTGTAAAAAAGATGATGTCACACCCCATGTGTCCTTATAAGTCTTAAATAACTATTTATAACTAAAATGTGGTAGGTTCTTTAGGAAAAGAGTCAATTTTTTTTGAAAAAATGAGCATTTAATGAGGTGTATAGACTCCTATAGTTGAAGACATTTTAGGATTATCCCTTGGACTTCCATACACTTACTCTAGTGATTAGTTTGATCAAAAGTTCCAAGAAATGAAGAAAATCACTTCTCTCTCCTTCCACTAGTCTTGACAAGCAACGATGGCCCTTAGGTTTGTACTTGATATGGTCAACAAGAGAGGTTTCAAGAAAAATGATCCTGGTGGTGTCTTCTACACTCATTCATATTACATTTGATGTTTGTTTGTGGAGTAATAGTGGTCTGTGATTTATGAACCATTCTTAAGAAGTTAGACTATCTGATTTGCTTGTTAATCTATTACTCTATAGGTTGTGCCTTAGTTTGAACAATTATATAAAATCTAGCTACTAGGATTGATTCCATAGGTATTTTACTCTCTTTCAAGTTTGGAATTGATTTGAAGAACCAATCACCTCAGTTTTATAGACTCATCCTATTTTGTGTAGTAGGCAGATTTGCACTACTTCTAATGTATTCATGTCTTGGTAATGGTGTTAAATGATGGTGATGGTTTCTCTTCATGTTTAAAATGTTTTTTCTCTTCCATTATATGCTCATTCCCCAATCAATCCTTCATAGAGTTGCAGTCATAAGTGAGAAACAGTTGGTTTACTCTATGACTGTCATGCACAATCAGCAAAGAGAGTTGAGTTAAGGTATTTAACACATACATGAGGCTATAGTTATGGTTTTTATAAGTTGAATAAATTATCAAAATAAAAGAAACCAATCAAAAATTTTCATTTGTTAAAGGAGAGACTGTGACTGTCAACATAGTCACTTATAGTTTCATGCCATTAATATACATGTACATGTGCTCTCATGAAGGGAAATCATGTTGAAAGGAAGCATCTGAGTTGGATAGGATTATTTAAAATGAATAATGTATGTTTGAAACCTTTGATATAGATCAAAAACCATTTTAAATTCAAATGCAACACATACTACCCATAATTGTACTTATTGCCTATGTATGAAAATGACCACCTACAGGTGGCCCTAACAGAGAGTTGAGTGACTTTGAGGTGTTTAAGCATATGAATAACTCATCCATGAATTAATAATGTGTTTTATATTTAATTATAGACCTATTTGGAATTATGTATTTACAAATAGAAGTTGGAAAACATGTTCAAGGTAATAACTAAGTTCTAGGACATAATCTCCAAAATGTGAAAATAGAGAACTGCACCATTTTGTGGATGACATATAACATGGTTACCAATGACTTTGGTACATATTAATGTATTTGTCATATATAATCTACATAGGAAAATATATTTTTAATATATAGAGTCAAGATTATTAGTATAAATTGGTTGTTAAGAGACCGAAAATTGCCCATTTATGCACTAAACTCAGTCAATGACATCTATAGGATTTTGAGTCTTTGAGCAACTTTGTTTTCAAAGTTGGTAGTTTAAGGCATATTATCATGTGTATATGTCCTCATTGAATTAAAATTAAATTAAATGATCATAAAAATCATCAATAGAGAGGGATGTACTGATTTATTGACCACTACACCACCTACAAGCTCCTTGTCATTACAAAATGTATACATACAGGTTGGTTGTAGGGTTACAATGAAAAGTGGGTTAGATAGCCTTGATTAAAGAACTTACCCCAATAATAAAAGGAAAAATTATAGTTATAATATGTTTTAAATAACTTAAATTATGGTTTTATTCATGTCTTCAATGCCTAGATCATATAGTTCACCTATAGGACCCCACACAGTCAACTATAGTTGATTGTGAGAGGTAGAAAGCAAAGAGACTATTTTTTGATGAGGTATATAATAATAAAGGTAATTAAATGGATCCAAAATAATATAAAATTACCATAAAATTTTCAAGGAATCTCTTCCAATTTTTTTAAATCTCAAACAATTAGGAACACCTACAGGTGCAGTACAACAAGTAAAACATAGTCTGAGATGGAACACTATCTTAACTAGTCAGGCATGGAAGGGGTATATATAGAGTTGAAATTATGAACTATACCTATAATTCCTTAACAATTATAATTAAAATATCTATAGGTTTTTTTATAATATAATGCAAGAACAAATAAGGAGCTCTAAACAAGCAAGACACATTCCACATCTTACAATCCTATACAGTCTACCTTTTCTAGAAGTCTATTTTGGTTTTTAGGAGATTTAGTAGGTCATATGACCTAAAAGAATCTCAAATTTTGTATATATAATCTCCATGACTTGTATAATCTCTTATAATGACAATTTTTCCTAATAAAATAGGGGAAGTACCCTTTGTTTTATCTCAAATAGAGGGTACTTCCCTAAAGTCAAAGCTGGTATGTTTTGGAAAATGAGGACAAAATGGTGGGATAGAAGTTAATAGGACCTTGAAAATAGGTGTTTGGAATTGAAAAAAACTTATGTAAAACATATAAACATATTTTACAGGAAGTAACCCTAACAAGATGGCCTAGACCCTCAAGCTTGTAGGCAGGTCTACTAGGCATGGTTAGACCTAGAATTCAAATGAGATGTCCCTTTCACTTCTAGATCTTAGTGAGATTTATAATACATTTGTAAATTTTTATGGAATTATAATATATGTGTATAATATATATATATGCAAAATATCCATGAAAAGGTCAATTTTGGACTTTAAGACAACTCAAGCTTGTGCAAAGTGGACAAAAGGCTCGATATACCAATTATAAGTGCTCAAATCTTCTCTAAAGATGTGCATGGAGGCCAAGGGATTTTAGAGAGGTTATCAAGGGTCTTAAAATTTTATATATTTAAATTATTTTGCAATTATAACATCAGATCTTTATGAATAAATCTTAAGAGTATAATCAAGCTAAAACCCTACCAAGCCCTTGTTAGTGACCAATTTGAGAAGATTGAGAAAGTAGTGCACAAAAATGGTATATTTTGCCTATAATGATGATTGGATATTTTATATAACTCTTCAAGGATACTCCATATCATTTTTTACTATACATAATTTAATGGATGGAGTATAAAATATAGTTTTCTTGACCTTTTTTGTGTGTTTTGTAGGTTCTAGGAGGTTTAAAGAGATGAAATAAAATTTGAAAGGAATATTGAGACTTAAGTTATCTCATATGTACATTTAATTCCTTGGAAAAACTCTCAAGTGTTCAAAAAAAAAATCTCATTTCAGCTAGTCAGAACTGACATAATGAACATAAAGGTGAAAAGTGTGAGAATTTCAAGTGGATGGCTTTTTAAGGTGTCACTAATGCCTATAAGGCCATGGAGGGTATTTTCAAGTTTCATCCACTCCATTTTATATTTTTTCATTGGAAACTGAATCCAAATTTGAGGCTAAGTATGCAAGGTGTGGGAAAGAGGATTTTTTTTGAGTGCAGGTAGTGATGGCTCAATTCAGAAGATTCTAAATAACTAGGAATATAACTAATACATGGAGAAGTATGTATGAGACCCTCCCCTCTCATTTAAATAATTATATCTATCTTTAGTTAGTTTTGGGATGTTTAGATAAAGGTGAATGATCAAGATAGTTTCCTTGTGCAAAATGACAACTCCTACACAACTTTTCATGAGTTTCATGACTTGGGAAGCCACTTATCTCTTCTGACCTTGTATGGTCCACTTCATATCCTCTTTCCATGCATATATATCTCCTTCTCTTATCATGAAAAGTGATTTATGACCTTTCGACTTCTTTCTTCTCTTCTCTCTCTTAAGTTCTATAAGAACTAGCCATTTTGGCCTTTCTAAATATACCACTCTAGGTATGGTGAATCCCTTTTGGTTTTGACATGTACTTTTCCTTGGACAATAAATTAAATCTAGTTTGAGTTCATATATCATATTTTAAAATTGTGTGAAAATATGTATAGTGAATGGTTAAGATGTATTCATCTATCCTTGCTTTTTCTCAATCCTTCTATGTTTGAGACAAGTGATTCCAGCCTAGCAAGTCATATGAATTATTGTTAAGTGTATGGATCTATTCTTAAGTGTACAAGGAAGCATTAGTATTTGAAATTAATATATGGTTTCACTTACCTTATATAGTCTTAATGCATGTAACCTTCATATTGAAATACTAATGTTAGTGCATTATAAGACTATTAGACTAGTGTTGTATGCCTTTTCTCTTTGTGATAGAGCATGATAGTCTTGTGGTAAACATCTTGGTACATCACCCTCTAGAATAGGTTTCATTTCATGTAAAATATAACCATTTTTCTCCATAAAAAATTAATTTGTATAGGTGAAAAAATTTCAAGATATATTCAAGGAGCTAGCCCTTAAAATATAGAGGCTTACTTCCACTATAGGTATACCCACATACCTGGAAGTGTTCTCATGTTGCCCATATCTAGAAAAGGATTGAACACCCTCTTCTAGGGTGTGAGATTTGGTGACAATAGTAACTTAGATCTATATTAGTCACCTTGAACCTATTATCACCTTTGGAAACCTATTACTCACTCAACTTATGATGACCACCTTCTTTTTCTCTTCTCACTCTTTTATCTCTTTTAAACAGTCTACTAGGCCTCTTCGCTTAAATAACCCACTTCTTGATAAAATTAGGTTAAATGACCTTGATAATCATATGTAGAAACAATGTTATAACATCATTCAATTTTCAACACACCTCTTTGATAGTCTTAAAACTCTATACCAGGTTTCCAAACTTCTATCTCATTCCCTCATAACCTCAATATTCTAACTAGTCAAATTAGACATATTAGACCTTCTTCTTATACTTGACTCTTGCTCTCACCCACCTTGGTCAGCCACAAACCTCACCATACATGGATCACACTTTTAATAGATCAAAAAACATGTTTTAAAAGTGAAATAAACATTAAATATGTCAGTCATTACTCATAAGGACTAAAACCACCATTAGGCCTAATAGAGACCTAATGTAATTAGGTCTTCTCAAAGCACACATTCACCTTGGCCATATTGGAAAATTTGAGCCACCAAAAATAGATGAAACACTTCATACACTCTTCAATTATACCCTTTATAATCTCAAATTATTTTCTCAATAATATTTATCTTATTTCACTCCTTGAACCACACCATTAAGTGTATTCATAATTAGGCCTTCTTATTGCCAGAAAGTCTGCATTGAATATTTAAAATATGCACTAAAAATTTTTATATAAACATATTTTTAAAAAAATTGATATAACCTAAATTACCTTAGGTTCATCATCATGTTCATTATATTTCACCAGATAGTGCATAAGATCTAAAACAAACCATTTTCATATGCTCACTCAAAACTGCAAATAGGCCTCAAGAACCCAGTCAAGAACCTTTGAATTTTAACACATTAATAAGAATTTATCATGAAGAAAAATATATTAAAATGAACCTATGAGACATATATAAAAACTTATTTTTTATTATATTCTTTAAATCTATGCAAAAAGACTCAGGAACATCATTCTCACTCACACACATAAAACTACTTGTAGCTCCAAAAACAGAGTCATGAAAACTAAGACTTAGAACACATGTATGAACACTTTTATGAACTTAAAATGGATTTATATGATCCTAAAATATAATTATAAAATATTTATATATATATATATATATATATATATGTGTGTGTGTGTGTGTGTTTAAATATTAATATTGGTCTTACAGACCAATCTCATGTCTTCACCCTACACAAACCTCAATGTGTTAGACATGTCACTTTGAGAACAACTATTTGCTTATATATGAGCATCTTAAAAACTTATATTCAAAGGGTAAATTTTATATAGGTATTAAAAAATAATCACATGTATTTATATCTATCCCTAATCTACTCAACACATCCTTAATCTCATTCTCACTTTTGCCTGGTTTTCTCATTATCTTCCTCATTAGACCTATTTAGCAATAGGTCAACTTCCATGACTAGTTTAACATATTTAAGTTCTAAAAAATGCTCATAAACTTAAATTTTTACAATAGAAAAGTATCACACATCATCCTCCAATCATTTTCATGCTTTGACCTAGTCAACCCTGCTTGTTACATCAAAATCTAAGAAATAAGGGGTTTCCTATAGTTTTCACTCACTCTTTTGACAGAAAAATGCAATATAGAGGTACTTGGGAAAGTTTAATACAACCTCAAAACATCATAATACATAAACCAAACCATTTTTATCACCTTCCAACAAGATCTTCCATATCAGGTCATGATGAGGGTTTTGGGAGGGTTTAGACTGCCTTCCATTCTTAGCAATCATTCATAAAGGATTTCCCCTCAACTCCAAAACCAATGCTAGGAAATTTGAGATAGAAAACCTCCCAAACCTCCATGAAATTTTTAGGATCTCATGAAAAAATTTCACATGCCAACAAGCATAATAAAATTCTTCTCAGGTTTGTTATACCTCATTCTGTGCACATAAAAAACCTCAACACCAATTTTCATGTTTTCTCCTTCAAAATTTGATCTCATAATTGGTAAAAAAAACTTGGCACAGCTTCTCACACCTCTAAAAATGCTATTATGATCTCAATAACCTTGGGAACTAAACTTTACCCCTCATTAGGCCATTCTAGTTATCTTTGCATACTAGGCCTAAAACTGCTAGTCACACATAGACTATGAACACACCATGAAACCTCTTTTACTACTTTCAACACTTCATATGTAAGATTGGGTATCTTTTAAAATACACTCATAACTATGTGTATCCATCTTACCGTAACATCATCTTCATACTCATGGTCATGATATGGTAATCTTCTTAAGACTAGTGCCAAAAGTATGCTTACCTTGTGTCTTAATTTTGACTTTGACATGTCATTACCCTCAAAAGAATTAATAGGCTACCTTAAAATTATCTCTCAATAGAGAGACAATAGGTTACCCTCAAATTCTCTCTTATCACTTGGTTTTCTTGTCACATACCATGCATCTTCACAAGAGTATCTCTAGGACATCAATGATACTCACAAACTTTGGCATCAATGACAATATTTGTTGGAGAGTTATCAGTGATGTCATGGAGGTGTCTAGATGAGTAGATGAAGTGTCAATGATAAAGTGTGTAGTGTGCTTGTCCTAGTAGGCTTGAAGTAATCTTGGTTAATCTTTAGTTTTTCCATAATTAGATATGGGTCTAAAGTATTTATCATATGTGAGGGGTCTTATTAGAGATCAAATATGATTTGAGAGCTTGTGAAAGTGCATGATATTCATCTAGTTATTCATTATGTTCACCTTTGCATAGTTAGTTTTATGATATAAAAATATGAGTATCTAGTTTGTTGACATCACCATTACTATGTATGGATGAGTAAGGGGGAGTTCATCATATGGTGTGATCACATTAGTCCCAAGTAGTTATGGTAAAAAAATTATGTCATGTGGTTGAGTGGAGCAAAATATATAACTATGTAAAGTTGGCTTCCCAAGAAGTTTGCAATGTTTTCCCTTAGCCAAATTTGTAAAAGAGATCTAATGGTGTATTTTTAATTGCATCACAGATCTACATCACAAAATTAATCTAAGCTTAATGTCTAAGTTTAAGTAGAACCAAGTAAGTAGTTTGATGGAATTGTATTTCACATGCATGAAGGTTCTAACAAAAGCTTGATATATGTATGGATTCTTATATAAAAGAAGATCATATGGTTCAAATTTTAAGACATGCGATTGAGCGTAGCAAAAGTTATTAAGGTTCAAAGTTGGATTTTTAAGAAGATTATTGAAGTTTCCATACTCAGCCAAATTTGCAAAAAGTAAATATCAGGACCAAATAAGGATATAACAGTGAGTGGGTGTTTGTATAGATGCAGATCTATGATGTGTATTGAGTCAAATAGGTCAAAGTGTCTGATGTTTAAGTAGGTTAAAGTCTAGGCTACTCTTGAAGGGATCAATAGAGTGAATTTGTTCTAAATTGTTAGGAAGCAAAAATATGATAATAAATGCTTGATGTTTAAAATTGAGAAAAGGTAAATATTGAGCTACTTCTAAAAAGATCAATGGTGCGTATGAAGTCAACATGTCAAAGGTTACACACATTAGTGACAAGTGTCACAAGCTTGTTAATCTAACAAAAGATTAATGATGAGCAGTGGTTTATACTTATGAAGATCAATGGTGTAGGATAAGTCAAATAATTAACAAAGTATGTGGGATTTTCAAGTGGCACAAGCACATGGACTGGCATCAAAGAGTTTAGAAGGCACATGAGGGTGCCTAGTGTCATAATCATGGGAGTTTTGATCAAGATCTAATGATGAACATTGCAAGATAAAGACTTGGCTGATCTAAGAAGATTGACAATACATATTTGTTTAATATTGAAAGGGTGCACAAGATGAGGTCAACATGTTTGAATTTTAATAGGTGCGTAGTGATCATTGGAATTTAAATATTTGAATTTGTGAGGGAAGATTAGTCTACAATTTTTATATTATAACTTTTGATTTATGTAGAATTTGATCGTAGTGTAAAAATAAAAGTTGTAGAAGACTTCATATTGCATCTAGATAACCTAGTTAGAAGGTTTGAATGTTTTTATAGTTAAATTTATTTAGATCTAAAGTTGATTGTGTTTGACCATGATTTGTAAGTGACTTGAGATGGATAATTAAGTTTTTTCTGATGGTATTTCGATGTTTCAACATGAACTAAGTGTTAGAGCATGGTGTAGACATTATGAGGACCATATGTGTGGATTATGGAGATTTAACCAATCCATATTCTATATTATTAAAGGCTTAGAAGTTGACCATCTATTCATTTTTGTTATCATATGTACATAATGATATTTGGGTTAATTATATTGTATCATAAGAGTGTTGTGATGGATGTTGTCACTTAAGGAGGACCTATAGGTTATGTGGCATGGGTTTATATATGTGAAAGTGTTCTTTTATTCTTATTTTTCTCAGATAAGTGTCAAAGAGATGGGTGGGTCTCTATGAGACTTATAAGGGCTAATGTGGCCTAATTAAAAGGCATAGCTACTTAATTGTGACCCATGGATGCTATGGTTGACCTATGAAGATGATATTGAGCTATGTTAGATGTATTAAGGGCTAAGACAAGTATTATGGCTGACTTAGAGGATAATAATCATGAAGGCTCTATAAAAGGTGCATGAAGGCTCTATAAAAGGTGAAATCAAATGTGATGCTTTCTAGACTTATGAGAAGGGGCTCAAAATGGAGGAAGAGTATAGAGTTGAGAGGAGAAGGAGAGTAAGGGTGACTAGTGGATGGATTGAAGAATAGATCAGGTTAATGGCTATGTGTATGACCTATAGGTCATATTTTTGATGTCATAAATAATTCTCTTATAGGTTTAAGGACTTGTGAAAGAGAGGCATGTGTGACTATTATGGAGCAAAGGATAGAAGAAAGGGAGTGTGCCTAGTGGATGGATTATACAGTAGAGCAGGTTGATGATTGTGTGTATGACTTATAAGTCATATTTTTGATGTTATAAATAGTGATCTTGTAGATTTGAATATTGAGGATGAGTGAAGAGGTCTAGAGTGATCTAAAAGGCTGTTTTGGATTCCTTGAGTATAAGTGAAGGATAGATGATGTCTGTGTATGCTTGGTGGTTACTTTGAGAGGTAGATCAGAGTGTGGACTGTGTGTATGACCATTCAGTCATGTTGTTGAGGTTAGAGTTGTTTTTTAGAAGTGTAGAGTGATCCAAAAGATGGTTTTAGATGTTTGTGGTTATGTAAAGAAGTGAAATGGGATGATATACAATCTCCATCATATTGGCAGGAAATTAGTGTTTAGGATATGTTCATATCATAGGTGTTAGGAGGCTACTCAACATCAAGGTCAGAAGGACTTGACCATCCTATGGGTAGGTTCTCTAATGAGCCCTAAAAATATCTTATTCTTGTCCTCATCTATCACACTCATCCTTCTCATTTACCATGCTTTTGATTACTTTCTTATAAATTTTCCTTCCTCAAATAGCCATAATATTGTAAATAGCATTGTGTTTCCATACTCTTTGAATAGTTAGAATTTTGTATTAGAATTAAATATATGATAGTTATCTTTTGCTATAAGAAGCTTTTTCTATAATGTGTTTTAAGTATGTTTTAGAGTAATAGGTATATAACACAGAACATCCTATGGTAAAAGAATCTCATCACATGGACATATCTTGTAGCCACTGCACGACCAAAGATGTAGGTGAACAAATTTTGATTACCAATGTAACCAACTCACAAAAACAACTATAACCTCCATAGATCACAATAAGGATATGGTTGAAGAATGAAATAGTTTTATTTATCTTAAATCAATGTTACAGAATTCACATGAAAAGTGACTTTAGCAAAATGAGATAATTTCAGTTATCCTAAGTTGAATGTTTATTAGATTAGAATTTTTTTTTTGTATAAAAAAATCTCCTCTATGGTATATATATGTAACAATATATTTGAGATAGTAGTAAATATCGATTAAAGAATTATTAGAAGTACATTTTGTGAAGTAGTTGTTATTGTAATTTCCTACAATAATTCATTGTTATATTTTTTATTAATATGAAAAAGCATTTCTAAGTTCAATTTAGTGTTGTGAAAGGAAGGATTGAATCTAGATTCAAAAGGAGGAAGGACCCCCTTTGGAAGTCTTATAGCAACAATCCAACCCATTTAAATAGATAAGCATGTTATTTGGTTTCTTTATGCATTATGTGTTTTATTTTTGAATTGTGTTATTTACATTCTTGCTTAGAATTGTTTAAGGAAGCTTACAATGTGTAAACATTTATTTCATAGTACTATGTTCATGTTTAATTCTAACATAACATTTATTGCATGACTTTATCATCTTAGATTACAATTAACAGAAGGTCAAATTAGAAGATTGAGTGTGCACATATAATGGCATCATCTTATCAAATCTAAATCCTCAAGTTGGCATTTAAATGAAGTAGAAGGTATAGGTCTATGGTAACTCTCCTTGTTTATTTTGGTCAAGATAAGTATATTTGATTATGAAACAACTGCTAGTCATTTTTGGCATCGTTGCCAAGGAAAGGTGTCACACACATATAATCTTCAATCTTGATAGCAATTATTTCTATATGTTTCTTGTTTTTTATTTTCAAAACTTGTTATTCTTTAGATTAAGGATTTTTTGCTTTCATAATTTAAATTTCCCTTTTGCAAGTATTATAGTGAAAATTTTCAAAAAAACCTCATATTACTAACCTTACGTAGGTAGGGTGGGCAAAAAAAAAGTGGTTGATGCACATGCAAAGAAAAGGGGAATATATAAGGATATTTTTGTTTGAATCATCAATCATTACTGTAAGATCATAAATTCATCTTGCAGTAGCTAAGGAACATGAAGGAATTGTTGAAGATCACTCAAAATTGTCAATAGAAGAAGTAGAGAAGGAAGAATTTTTGGTTAGATTGGAAGCACAAGCTAAAGACCTTGAAGAGGTTAATACCTCTAGAAAAGACCCACATGTACCACCTTTGATAATTCCTATCTTATCACCTCATTCTTAGGAATTTGAAGATTAATTCCCTTTGTCACCTAAATTTCTTGCTAAGGAGGCATTCAAGGTCATTCTTTCTCCTAAAATAAACACCAAACCAATATAATATTCTAATTTAGAAAGACTCTTTTCTAAAACACAAGATAAATCTTCTAAAACCTCCACACTATCTCCATTGTATAGGAAGCCATACATTCTTAATAAAAAAGATAGTCTCCATCTTCTACACCCAAAAAATAAAAAAATTGATAATAAATTTTAATGGTGGGTAGCAACAATGTCTGATCTACCAACACAAAAAGTATTCATGGGGGATCACAACAAAGAAAACACTATCAATGAGTCTAGTACTTTCAAATTTTCTATCCTTACTCCTAATGGAAATGCACCCATGAAAAGTATTCCTCACTCTACCCTACCTACCTTTAGGGGAAGAGCATTTGAGGATCTAAACACATTTCTTTTTGAGTTTGACATCTTATGTTGTATCTATGATTATAATCAAGATTCTTAGAAACTTATATTATTTTCAACAACACTCAAAGATACAGCACTTAGATGGTTTATGGGACTTGGAAAGGATGCCATTTCTATTTGGAAAGAAATGAAGGATAAGTTTTTGATGAAATAACATGATTATTGTAGGGGTAAAAACTACAAGAGTGATGACATATTCAAAATGACACAAGTTGATGATGAGTCATTAGAAGAATATATGGAAAGATTTTTGTTTAGCTTGTAAAAATTCAAACAGACTACAATGGAGAAATAATCGGTCAAGCTAATATTCTTGAAGGGGAATAGAGATGATTATCTGGAGGCACTAGATCTAATGTCTGATGGTTATGTTTCCACACTATCCTTTAATGAACTAACAGTTCTATGTACAAACTACTCTAGATAAATCATAAACAAAAGTAGGGGCAAAACCCTTCTTGTAACATCTATAGTAGGATTGTCTAAAGGTGAAGTTGGATACGTACTCTATGACATGAAGCAAGACATTACCAACTACCTAGCTACTCAGTTTGATACATTACATACATGGAGGAAACAACAAGAAACTAAGAAAGCCTTAGCCACCTATTACCTTGAATGAAAAAAGAAAAAAGGCATATTACACATGCCATTGTATGAAAGCTTAGGTATCCATCATAATCAAGGAGAATATTGAAATGGTGGAGCTACATGCCATAGGAGAAGATGAAAATCAAGTGTTTTTTATGGCTCAATGGAAACCATGGGTACAAATATTAGGTATTCTCAAATAATATTTAATATGGTTCTTGGATGAATATACCCAATCAAAATTGGTCCCAAAAAAATTAGTAGCTATCCCAAAATTAGTTATAGATATAACAAAATGGACAACAACCTCAACCTGGGCAATTCCAAAATCAACAATGGTTTTTTTCCCTCTAATCATAATCAAGGTTTTCCCTAGAAAATATAATAACAATAGGCTTTAATTCCAAACACTCAACAACCCATTTGAACCACTCAATTACCTACCCAACCCATCTCCAATCTTACCAATAAGTTGGTTTAACCAACACAATCCACTAAAATAATTCAATATCCAACATACACCTTAGATATTAATTAAGTTCAACTTCACTCAGGTCATGTTTTTTCACAAATCACCTCACCCATAATCATAGAACACTTTGAGCCAGCCCCACTCCATACTAATCCATAGCCACCCATGGCCATTCTTGAGCCAAGTCCATCTAAAAAACAAAAATTGGCAATCTTCCTTTTTCAGAGAGATTAAACATATCACATCTTGAACCAAAGCCCAAATTCAATATCTTAATACAACTCAAAAATGTGTGCATAAAAATCTCACTCTTTCAAGCAATAAAGTATGTTTATATCTACAATAAGGCCATTAGAGAGCTATATTTGAAAAAACTAGGAAGAAAGAAGAAGGTTCCTAAAATAATCTAGTTCATTAGCCAACTAGCAGATATTATGTTAGAAAATATAGTTCCCCTAAAATATTTTGATCTTAAAAGTCTTATACTTAATGTTAGCATCCATGGCCAACCTATCTCCAATACTTTAATTGACTTGGGCACAACCATCAATGTGATGGCTATGGAGACCATCCAACAACTGAAACTTACAACTCTACATCTAACACCCATCATCCTTCAGATGGCCAACATATCAACTATTAAGCTTGAGGGGATTGTTAAAGACCTAGTTATCACTATGGACTCATGACAATATCCAATAGACTTTATTGTCTTGCAATCAAAAATTAATTTAGGGGGTTATCCTCTCATCCTTGGCTACCCATGGTTGGCCACCACTGATGCTTTTCTTAGTTGTAGGTCAGGAAAATTGCTAATTTTCAATGGAAATGACATCAAAAAATTGGTTCTTTATCCACCAACCTAGCCTTCCTAGAATGATGGCTCATCCCCTTGGATTGATGACTTTGAGGAAGTTGTCTCCTTACAAACTCTTTATATAATTGACTAGAGTCTAGCTCTGTAGGCACAAGAAGAATACATTGTCCTTATTAGTATCCTACAAAATACCTATCAATAGGATCCTATAGATATAAACATGTTAGAATGTACACCATGCCTTCTTCAAAATAGTTTTCCTGATAATGATCTTATTGAAACTATAAGAGACATTTAGATATTCCATCAATTGATTCCCCATCAATGTAGTTATGCTTATTTAATTGTCAATGTAGAAACCATGCTTTCTTTAAAAAATCAAGTAGACATTCTACCAAACAAACCTCTCAACATCAATACCTCTTTAACACCTCAACAAAAAAATTAGTTACAATTCTAAGAAAGCACACAATAGCATTTGCCTAGGATTACCATGACATGATAGGAATACCCTTAGATTTATCCACACGTCACATTTACATTAAAGAAGAATGCAAACTTATTCACCAACCCCAATGATGAATGAATCTTGCAGTTAAATACATTGTCAAAATTGAGTTACAAAAACTCTTAGATGCAATATTTGTTTATCCTATTTTGGATAGCCAGTGGGTCTCTCCCCTAGTTGTTATTTCTAAAAAAGGAGGTAAATGGCATATTTGCATTGACTACCAAGCGTTGAATATTGATACTAGGAAAGATCACTTTTCCCATCCATTTATTGATCAAGTGTTGGATAAATTAGCAAGAAAAAAGTATTTTTCCTTCCTAAATGGCTATAGTGGTTATAATCAAATATGAATTTCTCCATAAAACCAAGATAAAACCACTTTTACTTACCATTGGGGAACCTTTTCCTATTTCATCTTGCCATTTGGCTTTTGCAATGCCCTAACTACTTTTCAAAAGTATATTTTGAGCATATTTTTTATCTCTCCCATGACTATGTTGAAATCTACATGAATAATTTCACTGTCTATGGGCCAGACATTCAAAGAAATGTTGAACAACCTAGAGAAAGTTATTTAACATTACTAGAACTACTAATTATCTTTGAGCAATGAAAAATGTTGCATGTTTATGACTAAAGGGATTGTGTTGGGGCATCGCATATCCCCTACTAAAATTTAAGTTGACTAGCAAAGTTAAGTATCGTTAAAGATATACTCACACCAAAGAAGCATAAATATGATAGAAGATTTTTAGGACATGTTGGTTATTATAGATGATTCATCAAAGATTTTATTAAAATTGCCACCTCATTGTTTAGATTACTTATTAAGGATGTTGAATTTACATGGACTAATTATTTTTAAACTACTTTTTAGATATTCAAAGACCTCATAAAAACTCTTGTTCTAAGAGGGTCTGATTGGAAGAAGCCTTTTCACATCCACATAGATGCATCTAATACCACTTTAGAAGTTATTCTTGGCCAACAAGATGAATCTTTGAGTTACGCATTCTATTTTATCAGTAAGAATCTTCAAGGGGCTAAACTCAACTACATTGTAATAGAGAAAGAATTTCTTGATGTTATCTATGCCATCAACAAATTTTTACATTACATTACAAGTTACCAAGTATTCATCCACATATATCATGCAACAATTGGGTATTTAATGAACAAATCTATTATAGCAGTCAATTTAATTTGATGGTTACTTTTATTGTAGGAGTTTGATATTACTATTATGCATAAATCAAGGAAGGATAATGAGGTAGCATACTCTATATTGATTGCAAAATGATGAGCATAGTCTTATTATCGATGATTCTTTTCCTGATGAGTATTTATTTGTAGTAACAATTCAATCCCCTTGGTTCATAGATATTGCTAACTATCACTATCTTACTATAGGATCACTACCACAATATTTCTCACCCTAGAAAAAATATCTGATCCAAAAGAGTAGACATTATTCTTGGATTGTAGGATATCTCTTTATCACTGGACCACATTCAGTTATGAGAAGGTGTATCTGAGAAGATTAAGCTTACGACATTCTCAAAGCCTACCATGATGAACTCTATGAAGGTCATTTTGTTGCCAAAAAAACTACTATAAAAGTACTTACTACTAAATATTATTTTCCTTCTTTGCATAATAATACCATGATGTATGCCCGTAGATGTGATCAATGTTAGCATATATGAAAACCCACTCACTTTGATGAAATGTCATTACAGCCATAACTAGTTCTGAAACCCTTTGACAAATGGGGACTAGATTTTATAGGTCTTATTGATCATAAATCCAACAATAAGAAATATATGTTGGTGTGAACTAATTATGTCATAAAATGGATTGATTTCAAGGCCTTAACCCATGTCCAAGATAAGAAAGTAGTTGAGTTCTTGTATGAATAAATATTCACCTATTATGGAGTACCAAGAGAAATAGTCACAGACCAAGGCCCACAGTTCACATCAAACCTCACGGCTATTTTGGTAAAAGAATATGAAATTAGACATAAAAAGTCTACCCCTTACCATCCTCATTCAAATGGTCAAGTGGAAGTGACAAATAGAGAATTAGAAAATATCCTCACTAAAACTATCATCCTACATAGAAAATATTGGTCAACTCATCTTCTAGAAGTAGTATATGCTTATAGAATCCCCTAAAAAACCAAAAATAGTTTCACTCCATATGAACTAGTTTATTTTAAAAATTATATTCTACCTATTGAGTTTGATATAAAACATTAAGGATAACACTTGATTTGAGCTCTGATATGTCTCAATCTCAACAAAATAAGATCACGTAGCTGAATGTACTTGATGAACTAAGAAAAGAAGTACTTCATCACACTAAAATAGTACAAAGACAACATATGGGTTAGCATGATGGGAAGATCAAGATTAATAATTTCTAACTTGGTGTTAGGCACTCTTTTTTGACTCTAAATACAAATATCAAAAAAGAAATTTGTAGTTTAAATGTCTTGGGTCTTATGAGATCAAAAAAAAAATTGACAATGGAGTTATAAAGCTCATGACCATTGAATCTATTTAGTTTTGACTAATTATTAATGGTCATAGGCTCAATATGTATAATAAACTATTTTCCAAGGAAACTCTCACTTGTCAACTTATTGAAAAACAACATCCATGTCTTTGTCATGAAGTAAATCAACCTATTCCTATAGTCAAAGGGTATTTTTGTCAACCCTTCCCTATTATTTTTCAAGAGAAGTAAATGCTTCCTATAGCCAAGAAAAATTCATTCATAATGGCTTAGTTTAGGGTGAATAAAATCCTACCTCCTAGATTTCTATAATTCTAATTGAGTTGGGACCACAAAATTTAAAAAAAATTAGAAAATTTAGCAATGAAAATTTTCAGAGGTTGCTGACAGATGTTCTCTTAGAAAACCAAGTCACTAGCTGATCGACATTCATTAATAAAAAAAAGAAGGGAACTACAATAATAAAAGTTTTTATTTTTGTCTATTTTTGCTTGTAGATTCATTCCCTTGGAGCATAAATACACCTTATTTACTACAAGATGAAAAACTTGCTACTATAGGATATTTTTTGCTAAAGGAAACACTTCTTATTATAGGATATATTCTTATCATTCCATCCTACATTAAATTATTACAAAATCATTGCTCCCAATCAAATGAAAACACATGCTAGTCCACCACTTTGAATTATCATATTACTCATTAATGAAAGGTATTCCTACAAGTACCAAGGTAATTATTTTATATTTATTTCATGTCATAAGTTTTAATTATTACTAAGATGATGGGTCCTAATGTTATTAACACATCACCATATCTTCTCTTTATCATGCCAACTCATCATATCTTCTCCTTCACTGATTGACATGACAATTGATGCGCTACTATTACCACCCCTTATTATTTCCATGAGCCATTTGCACATGTTGACTTCATCCCTTGAGGACAAGTGATAGTTTAAATTGGGAGGAGATTTCCCATTATTCAAATGGATTATTTTTTTCCAAATGCAAAAATTACAAACATTCTGCCCAGAGTACCAAAACCCTTACTACAAAAACATAGACCTACAACTAAAATTTCAACTCACAATATGGGAGGGAACTTGCTTAAACATGAACTACATGATATCAATCCTATAACTAATTGTCTATACATCATATCCCTATTTTAGAATGTAGGATGGGAATAATATTTTGAGAAGATATAGGCCTTGGATCAAGGACTTGTAGAAGAATTCATTGGCTCATTGTATAATAACATGGCAATAGTAAGAGGAATATAAATAAATCTAACACAGACCATCATTAGTAGAGTAATGGGATTGCCATGAATAGGGGAAGTATGGAAAGAAAAAATTGATGCTAAGGTAGAGAGATGAAAATTCATTAGTGATGAAAGCCTAGAAACCTCAAAATAGGGCACTGCACAGTTATCTTTATTAAGAATATGGGCCAAATTTGTTGAGTTCATCTGTAGATATTTCACTTATAAAGGGAGGTATTCCATGCTACATGGCATTCATGTCAAATTCACAAATTATTTATAGCATTGTATAGAGATAAATATCCCCAACTTCCTGCTCAACATGATCACAAAAATGAAGGCATTTAAAAGAGGTAATTTAAAAGCTCTTTCCCATCATTATTTAATCTAGTTGATTATTCAAGACTATTTACAAATGACTGAACCCAACATAAGTTGGGAAGATTTTCTTCAAATAACAATAAATATAGAAAGTGATAGAGAAAGAAATGAAATAGAAGAGGAAATGGAGGTAGAAGAATGGAGGATAGAAGAATCCCTTTCTATAGCTTCATAATAACTTGCATAAGAAAACCATCCTGTAGCTCCATAAGAACCTACAGAAGGAGACCTTCCTATATCCACACAAGAACCTATAGAAGAATATCTTCCTACAGAAATACAAGAACATATAGTAAAGACAAATCTTGAAAAAGGGCTTCCACAAGTAAGGAATCTAGAAGAAAAAGGAATAAATTCATTCTCTAGCCTGATTCAAAGGAATTTGAGTAACTTCTACATTCTCTCAAAAAGGCTAAGGTAACCTCTACTCCTTACAGATCTCACATATTAAGAAAAAATATGAGAACTAAAACTTCTTCTATTATTGAAATTAATGAAGAATTTAGAGAAAAATAGGCTACTAATAGTAATGAATCTCTAGAGGCTAAAAAAAATAAAGAATAACATTTTCTAGAATGCAATCAAGAGGCAGAACAAGTAGAGCATAATATTGAAGAATTGTAAGTTGAAGTAATGCGAGAAGTGGAAGAAATGGAGCAACCTACCATACAAGTCAAATTTTCCACTCTAGAGCAAGCCCTACAAAAAATTAAGCAACTTCAAAAGAAGCTACAAGATTAGTCTAGAGGAGGAATGGATGCACTTACTAAAATAGGTTTTTAGTTGTAACCCTCTTATGAAGACCATCCTGCAGTCATTATTTCACAACCTTATATAGAGGAAAACCAATAAGAAATATTGACAACTACCTAAGATGTTAGGTATCATTTCTCAATTGTACTATCTTCTAAATTAATGAATTGGATGGATAGTCAGTTGAAATTTTGAATGCATTAACAAAAGAAAATAATAAATTGAAACAAGAGGTCAGGATGAAAGAAGAAAGAATATCCAAATTACAACAAAAAATTGAATATATGGCTTGTCTTACTCAAGAGCTCATTGACTATAGGCCTTCTACAAGATTATATTGAGTTTATCTTGAAGAGCAATGGCATAAGTTTAAATTTATGAGAAATTATTGTGACATGCCTTCCGAGAGAATTGATCCCCTCTCCTTCTTTCAAATCTATAAATGAATCCCATAGGAAGAACAAGCACAATTATGTGAGTTATATCTTCACAACTATGATATGCCTTATGGCAAGGAATGAAACCCTAACCTATATGTCGGATATGTCCTTTTAAAGGAATTTTCATCATATCTTTTTAATGAGCAAAGAAGAAGAAGAGAGCTATCTAAATATAGGAAAAATGAAAATGAAAGCCAACTACTTATCAGAAGAGAGTCAATGACACCTAATATTTTATTGACAAAATGGGAAAATAACATGCTGAAGAAGGAAGTCAGAACTTAGTTTGCCAAAAATTGTAATGAATCACAAAAAAATTTACTAGGGATTTATAACTTCTATTTATCCTATAATAAAATAATCTTGTATTGCATGATGGAATGAGCTCACTCCCACACTAATAAAGAGAAAGCCATATTCCCCTTTTAATTTAAAGGCAACATTTAACAAGATCATAAGATATATTCTATTTGTAGGTGAAATGAGATCTCAATTGTTGAGCTTCAAATTCTAGCCCCCTTTATTATAGTATTTTATTCTAGATTGGCAAGATAAAGCCCTGTTGGACGAAGCCAAGGAGGTCAGAATTTGGAAATTATTTAAACATAAGTGTGGATTTTATTTTTACCTTTCCATTGGTGCTATAGACACTATGGATTTCATAAATCTTTGTGAAATAGAAATGAACAAGTTTGTTGTTCATGGTCAAGCAAGGTCTTAAGTTAGTGGGTATGATGAACCCCAAAAATGTCTTGTTCTTGTCCTCATCTATCACACTCATCCTTCTTATTTACCATGTTTTTGAGTACTTTCCCATAAATTTTCCTTCGTTAAATAGCCATAATCTTGTAAATAACATTATGTTTCCATAGTCTTTGAATAGTTAGAATTGCATATTGTAATTAAATATATGATAGTTATCTTCTAATATAGGATGCATTTTTTGTAATGTATTTTAAGGATGTTTTGGAATAATAGGTATATAGCACGAAACATCCTATAGCAAAGTAATTTCATCACATAGACATATCCTACAACCACTACATGACCAAATCCATGGATGAACAGATTTTGATTCCCAATTTAACTGACTCATGGAAACAACTATAACCTCCATGAAGCATAATAAGGATGTGGTTAAAGAATGAAATAGATTTATTTGTATTAAATTAATATTTTAAAATTCATATGAAAAATGACTTTAGTATAAAGAGACAATTTTGGCTATCCTAAGTCAAATGTTTCATAGATTAGAATATATATTGTTTTGTATAAAACAATCCCCTCTACTGTGTGTGTGTGTGTGTGTGTGTGTGTGTAATAGTAGAGTTGAGAGAGTAATAGATATCAATTAGAGAATTGTTAGAATTACATTTTATCAATCAGTTGTTATTGTAATCGATTAGAGAATTGTTAGAATTACATTTTATCAATCAGTTGTTATTGTAATTTCTTATAGCAATTCATTGTTGCATTTTTTATTAATATGAACAAGCATTTCTGAGTTCAATTTCATGTTGTGAGAGGAAGGATTGAAACTGGAGTTGGAAGGAGGAAGGGCCCCCTTTCGAAGTTTTTAAGTAACATCCAACCCATTTAAATAGCTAAGCATTTTATTTGGTTTCTTTATACATTGTATATTTTATTTTTAAATTGTGTGATTTATATTCTTGCTTAGAATTGTTTAAGGAAGCTTCCAACATGTAAACATGTATTTCACAGTACTATGTTCATGTTTAATTTTAGCATTACATTTACTACATCACTTTATCATCTTATATTACAATTAGCAGAAGGTCAAATTAGAAGATTGAGTGTGCACATATATTGATGTCATCCTATAAAGTCTGTCCTTGGATTGACATTTAAATGAAGTAAAAGGTACAGGTATATAGTAATTCTCCTTATTTATTTTGGTCAAGATAAGTATATCTAATTGTTAATCAAATACTATTCATGCTCTTTGAGAAGCAAGGGTTTCACTAAGTCCAAGTCAGGACTTGACCATCCTAAGGGTAGGTGCTCCTTATGAAACAAGTGTTTCACTAAATCTAGTTCAAAAGGACTTGACCATCCTATGGGTAGGTGCTCCTTGTGGAATGGGTGTTCCATTAAATTATCATGTTTGCATACTTATTATAGGAGAAGTAGTCCATGTGTTTTTAGGTTGAGAGTGGTTTTTATTTCCCAAGAGGGTTTTTCACATAGATCTTGTGTTGTGTGTGTAATCTTGCATTATCTATTTGTTCATTACTATAAACATCTTAAATACTTCATGAATAGTTATATCAAATGTTTAAGTGTTTGAAGGGTTTAAAAATTGAATTGGATTGTTTGGCATAATTGATTCACCCCCTCCCTCAATGGTTTGTACCTCTAATAATTAGTATCAAATTAGGTCCTTTGGTAAAGGCTTGATAGCTTGAAGGAGATCTAAGGTACAATATGGGTAACCATCAAATGCAAGGAATTTTTTCCACTAAGCACTAATGTTCAATGGATATAATTATGCTTTTTGGAGTGAAAATATGAGGACCTACATCATGTCATTAAGTTTTGACACTTGAAAATCTATTGTGGATAGTTATACTACATCTACTATTCCTTCATCTAGTACTATAGATAATAAGTTGTTTGAGAATAATTATAAGGCAATGAATGCTATAACTTATGATATTTTAGAGACTACATACATTAAGGTAATCCATTACATATCTACCAAATAAATGTGGGAAAAATTAATACTGTTTATGAAAGAGATTCAAAGGTTAAGTTGGAAAAGTTGTAGACTCACTAAAGATAATTTGAGAGTCTTAAGATGAAGGAAGAAGATTTTGTGGCATCCTTTCTATACAGAGTTGATGAGATTGCAAACATCATCAGAGGTTTTTGATAGAATCTTAAAGAATATATTGTAGTTCAAAAGGTATTAAGGTATCTCTCAAGTTTGATTCAAAAGTGTATGCTATAGAAGAAAGCCATGATCTTACTCAGTTGAAGATAGATGAATTGCATGGCATTCTTACTACCTATGAGATGAGAGTAAATGATGATATACCATCAAAAAATGAAGTATAATTTAAGATAGAAATGAATCCAAAGAAGAATTTTCAAGGTAAAAAACTCAAGGAGGATGATATGTCTAATATTGATGAAGATGAACTAATTACTTTATTTACAATAAAATTGAAAATAGGGTCAGGCAAGTATAAGGATAAACTACCCTTCAAATGCTTCAATTGTGGAGAGAAAAGACATTTTGCTAATAAGTGTGCTCATAAGCACAAGAATAATGAGGATGAAGAGAATGGTGATGGCCAAAATAAAGACAAAAAGACATACAAGTCTGATAAAATGAAGAAAATATTGAGAAAGTATGACAACAACAAGAAGTCCTTCAAGAATAAGAAGAGTCTCTAAACCAATAAAAATTGTAGCTCATCAGATGAGAGTGAAGATAGAGACTCAAAGTTTGATCATGAAGATGATGGTCCTATTTAATTCAAATCCCTCTTCATGGCTAAAGAAGGAATTTGTTCATATCAAAAGGAGTCTACTTGGAGTGATTCAAATGATGATAAAGATGAGGTGGATTATAAGACCAAATTAATGAATGCTCTTGAAAAACTAAATATTAACAAGAAGATGAAGTCTCAAATCAAGGACTATGAAAATAAATTCAATGCATTTGAGGCAAGAATGAATGAAGACACCAAAGATCATGAAGATATAGTCAAGCATCTTAGTTATCAATTGGAAATCCTATCTACAAGCTTGAAAGCCAAAGAAGATAAATGTTTAAGATATATAATTGAAAATGAGTCATTAAAAGCTGAGTTAGAGAAAAAATATAGTAAGATGAATTCATTTTTAAGATTTGAAAAGAGATCAAGTGATATAGACAATATTTTGAGAGATCAAAAGCATGCAAGTGATCAAATCAATCTTGGATACAAAGAAGAAGCAGAAAATGCAACTCAAGACAAGATGAAGACTAATGTAAATTAGACCTTAAAGGTCAACAATTAGTTAAGGAATAAATATTCTAGTAGAATGAAGATAAATCAAATCAGAAAATCAATGCCATGAGGTATACAAGTTTCAATGGTTATTTTTACACATGTAATCAATTTAGGTATAGAGTTAGAGAATGCAAAAGACCTATTTGAAATGAGTTTGCATGGAACTATGATGGGAGTCATTAATCAAAAGGTGAATCTTCTTCAAAAAGAGTAGTTTGTTTAAAATGTTAAAAGAATGGATATATTTCAAGATTTTTTTTGAATCAATAAAGGCATGCTAAGCTTCTTGAAAAAAGTATACTGTGCTTCAACTAGCAATAGAGAGGTCACATTGCTAGATTATACAAGAAAAGGCCTACAAGATAGGATAGGTTTAATCAAGCTCCTAGAGTAAAATAAAGAAGACAAGTTAACTCATGGAAACCAAAGGTGGTAAGTGTGATTCATGATGAGTCTATAGGTCCAAGTAATCTATTTGCTATGGTGGAGAATGTTATAGAAGTTAAAGAGTGCTAAGGGCTCTCATTGTCTATTCATGTTATGAATGAAGAGACCATGCTCAAGGAGAAGACCAAGGTGTTGGTTAAGGCTAGTTTTGAGGTGTGTATGGATTCAATTAAACCTATTATTGTTGATGAGAAAGTTTCATGAAAATAACATTAGTTGTCCACACCTATTGATGAGGTTCCAAACTACAAGGAAGACTCTTCAACTAAAAAGGTATGTCATGCATCTATGTTATCCTCATGTGTTGTTAATACAATATTAGAAGATAAGGAGAATGTTTTAGTGAATGAAAAATTTATTTATCTTAAGACTAAAAATAAGAAGAAGAAGAAGAAGAAGAACTATCAGTATTAAATGACCAAGGAGGAGAAGTAATATGAGGAGTTGTGAGCAAGTCATGGTTTCACATTGTTTTACAGAACCATGTGAAGTAGGGTGTCTCTGCCTATGTTTCATAGGAGACATATTTCTTGTGGAGAAGCAAGTATTTTTGTGGTGTTATTTAGAAGATCCAAAAAGTCAAGAGATGTATGTTTCTAGTTGGAGTTAGTGTGTCAAGATGGAAGAAGTTCTTTGATGAGGTTAGAGTGATGTCATAAGGTGTTTTTCCTATGTATATAGTGTTTGCAAGATCAGAATGGGTGTTTTTATGTGGCATAATGAGATTTATGGAAGAAGACATTGGTGCTCAAAAAGGTATGTACACTTCTTTTTTATGTGTTCTAGGTGGTTTTGTGTCTTGATGATCATGTCTGTGCCTTTTGGAGGTATTTTGTGTGATCCCAAGTTTATCTTTCTTGTTAGAAATCAAAGCCATGGTATATAAATTCAAGGTTATCAAAGGTTTGAAGGATCAAATATTATTCAAGAAGTGTGTGATGGTTGTATCTACGTGTGCAATAATTTTTAGAGGTGGGTGTTGAATAGAAAGAGGTTTGTTGATCTTCGTTGTTTTGAGATTCTACAGTTTTAGGCTATACTAGAAAAGTGGTTTGCCTTATGATTTTAGGTCTAAGGCTTCTCAATAGGTTGAATTGGCCAAATTTATTTTAAAACAAATCTTCACAGAGATTTTAAGGTTTGTGTTTTTTTTAATTATTCAATTTTTTGTCAAAATTGAGGCCTGATTAGCTAGTAGATTTATGAAGGAAGTATGTTATATAGGAGGATCTAGGTGATAAAAATTGGTGTGATTAAGGGGGCATATTATATTTCTATAGATATAAATTCTTAGGTCTTGAAAGTATGTCTACTAAAAGTTGTGGGCTTTGTACATTCTAGGTAGGGCTATAAGGAGTCTATATAGGCCTAGTGCGAAGATTTGATATTTTTGCTTTTAGTTTTTATAAAAGATAAAAGAATGAGTGTTTCAATATGAGTTTTCAAGTTGGCTTAGAGCATGTTTTATATATTGTGAGTGGCATGAAGTTCTGTTGGTGGTCCTTGAGATGGTTTGAGAGAGAATGCTAGTAAGCATGTATGGTGGTTCTTCATGGTGTGTGAAGATTTGAAGATGCTCAAGAGGTGAAATGGCTCAGAGATCTTAGAGGGAGTCCCTCTCAGATGTTTCTTGGTGAGTTCCATTATATTTTGATGCTCTTGTGTGTTCTTTCTTCATTGGTTGCAGTGCTTGGTTGAAGAGAGTATTAGCATATAGCAAGAGGAAGTTATCAAGGCAAGAAGTGGTAGGCTCAAGGTAAGGGGGAGTTTGTATCATATTTATAAGGTGGTATTATCCTATTGATAATATTTTTAGGTCTTTGGGATTAGTTTGTACCCAATTTATCATTTTGTCTAAGGGGGAGAAGGTTCCTATTATGAGAGTGTTTGAAGAGAGAAAAAGAAGGTGAGTTGTATGATGGATATTGACATCAATGACAAAGGGGGAGATTATTGGAGAGTTGTTAATGAGGTCATGTAGGTGTTTAGGTGAATGGATTAATTGTCTGGTGAGTGGATTAATTGTCTAGATAGTCTAAGTGTCAATGATAAAGTGTGCATTGTGATTGTCCTAATATGCTTGAAGTAAGCTTAGTTGATCTTCAATTTTAGCATGATTAGAGATGGGTCTAAAGTATTGAGAATGTGTGAGAGGTCTTGTCAGAGGTCAAAGATTATTAGAGATATTTTGGAAGTGCATGGTACTCATCCAGTTCTTCATTATGTTTATCTTGGCATAGTTGGTTATGTGATTATAAAATCTATGTAGGTAGTTTTTTAACATTACCATTACCACGTATGGATGACTCAGGGGGAGTTGATCATATGTGTGTGATCATATTAGTCCCAAGTTAATATGGTCCAATTTTTAGATCATGCGATTGTGTGGATCCAAAGATATAATTGTACAAATTTGGCTTCTCAAGAAGTTTGCAATATTTTCCCTTAGCCAAATTTGCAAAGGAGATCTAACAATGCGTGTTTAATCACATCACAAATCTATGATGAAAAATTAATCTTAGATTAATATCTAAGTACAAGTAGAGTCGAGTAATCATTTTTGTGGTGTTATATTTCACACACGTGAAGGTTCTAGGAGTAACTTGATATATGTATGGATTCCCTTATGAAATAAGATCATATGGTTTAAATTTTAGGACATGTGATTGAGTGCAGCAAAAATTATGAAGGTTCAAAGTTGGCCTTCCAGGTAGATTGCAAAGTTTCCCATACTTATCCAAATTTGAAAAAGGTAAAGATTAGGGCTAGATAAGGATCTAACGGTGAGTGGGTGTTTGTAAAAATATAGATCTACGATATATATCGAGTCAAATAGGTCAAAGTGTCTAATGTTTAAGTAGGTTAAAGTCCAAGCTACCCTCAAAGATATTGATAGAGAGCATTTGTTATAAATTATTAGGATGTAACAAGATGACAACAAGTGCTCAATGTTTAATATTGATCAAAGGTAAATACCAAGCTACTTCTAAGAATATCAATGGTGCATGTAAAGTTAACATTTCAAAAGTTACATGCATTGGTGACAATTGTCACAAACTCGCTAATTTGATAGAAGATAAATGGTGAGTGATGGTTCATACTTATGAAGATCAATAGTGTATGACATGTTAGAGATTTAACAAATCATGTAGGAATACCAAGTGGCACAAGCGTATGAACTAATAACAAAGTGTTTAGAAGGCATGTGAGGGTGACAAGTGTCATAATCATGTGAGTTTTAATCAAGATCTAATGGTGAACATTGAAAGATAAATACCTAGCTGATCTGAGGAGATCGATGGTGTGTATTTGGTCAATATTGTAAGGGTACAAAAGATGAGTTCAACATGTTTTAAGTTTAATAGTTGTTTAGTGACCATTGGAATTCAAATATTTGAATTTGGGAGGGAAGACCAGTCTACAATTTTTATGCTATAACTTTTCATTTATGTAGAATTTGATCATGGTGTGAAAGGAAAAGTTGTAGAAGACTTCATGGTGCATCTAGAGAACTTAGTTATAAGGTTTGAATGTTTATACATTCAAATTTAAATAGCTCAAAGTTGACTATGTGTTTGACCATGGTCTGTAAGTGACCCAAGATGAATAATTGAGTTTGTTCTGATGGTATTTTGATGTTTGAATATGAATTAAGTGTTGGATCATATTGTATACTTCATGAGGACCATTTGTATATATTATGGAGGTTTGGCCAATCCATATTATATATGATCAAAATCTTATAAGTTGATGGTGTGTTTATTCTTGTTGATTGTATGTACAGAATGATGTTTGGACTAATTGTGCTATAACAGAAGGGTGTTGTGATGGATGTTGTCACTTAAGGGGGACCTAAAGGTTATGTGGCATGGGTCTATTTATGTGATAGTTTTATTTTGTTCTTATATTTTTGTCTAAGTGTTAAAGAGATGTATGGGTATCCATGAGACTTATAAAAGCTAATGAGGCCTAATTAAAAGGCATAACTACTTAATTGTGACCGATGGATGATATGGCCAACTTGTGAAGATGGTATTGAGATATGTTAGATGTCTTAAGGGCTAAGACAAGTATTATGGCCAACCTAGAAGACAATAATCATGAAGGCTCTATAAAATGTGAAATCAAAGGTGATGGTTTCTAGACTTGTGAGAAGGGGATCTAAGTGGAGGAAGAGTATAGAGTTGAGAGGCGAAGGAGAGTACAAGTGCAAAGTAGATGGATAGAATAACAAAGAAGGTTGATGATTGTGTGTATGATATATAGGTCATATTTATGATATCATAAATAGTGCTCTTATAGGTTTGAAGACTTGTGAAAGACATGCATGTGTGAGTGTTATGAAGTGAAGGATAGAAGAAAGGGAGTCTACCCAGTGGATGGGTTATAGAGAAAAACAAATTGATGATTGTGTGTATGGCCTATAGTTCATATTTTTGATGTCACAAATAGTGCTCTTGAAAGTTTGAATATTGAGGATGAGCGAAGAGGTCTAGAGTGATCCAAAAGGATGTTTTGGATGTCTTGAGTGTGAGTGAAGGATAGATGATGTTTGTGTCATCTTGGTGGTTGATTTGAGAGGCAAATCAAAGTGTGGACTATGTGTATGACCATTTGCTCATGTTGTTGAGGTTATTATAGAGTTATTCCTAAGAAGTGTAGAGTGATCCAAAAGGTAGTTTTGGATGTTTGTGGTTGTGTGAAGAAGTAAAGGGGGATGATATACATTGTATCTCCGTCAGATTGGCATGCAATTAGTGTTCAAGATATGTTCAAATCATAAGTGTTGGGAGGATGCTCAACATCTAGGGTAGAAGAACTTGACCATCTTAGGGGTAGGTGCTCTTTGTGATGTAAGTGTTTCACTAAATATTCTAGGTCAGAAGGACTTGACCATCCTAGGGCTAGGTGTTCCTTGTGAAGTAGGTGTTTCACTACATCCAAGTTAGGACTTAACCATCCTAGTGATAGGTGTTCCTTGTGGAATGGGTGTTCCACTAAAGTCTCATATTTTCATACTTCTTATAAGATAAGTATTCCATGTGTTTGTAGGCTTGAGAATGGTTTTTATTTCCCAAGAGGGTTTCCCACATAGATTTTGTGTTGTGTCTATAATCTTGCATTATCTATTTGTTCATTGTTATAAACATCTTGAATGCTTCATGAATGGTTGTATTGAATTCTTGAGTGTTTGAAGGGTTTGGAAATTTAATTGGATTATTTTCCACCACTGATTCACCCCCCTTCATTGGTTTTTACATCTAACAAAATTAATGTCAAAATACCATCAAAAGGAACATACCTCAATAATATCCCTCTTTGTTAGTGATGAAAACAACTCAAACAAAGTTTATCATTCTCATCTGCCCAAACTGGATTTTTTTCAAACTAGTGTTTCTCCTAATCTGGTCTTTCTACCCCTTTGACATTAATGACAAAGGGTCATGTCCTTAAAAATATATGATCCTTGGACCTAAAAAACATACCTTCTCTCTCCAAATAGGATCATTCTCTCTCTCTTTATCAACAACTCAACATAGACCTGGCTCACAACCAACTGTTGTAGATCTTCTTGGAAAACACACTTACTATTGGAGCATACTTGGCTCCCCTTATCTTTATGAGGTTTTTAGACATTATCATGAATGTGAATTTGTTTTATCAAGTCATCATATAATTTTTTTGTAACTCATCTCTTATAATCACACCTTTAATCAGACTATTGACTGATCTTTAGATTTGAAATAACAAGTACAAAGCTCCCCCTAAGACTAAGCATCCTTCATTCTTCTGCGTACTATATGGGTGCCTCCATGAGGCCTAATGGAGTCACCACTTCTCTCTTGGGTACTAAAACAATATAAACTTAGGATATTCCCAGATCTCCATGTCCTTACCAGACTAAAATTTCTTCATGATCCTCTTAGGCTTGAATTCTTCGATCTTTGTTTGAAAAATAATCTACCTTTGTTTATTTGTCTTAACTTATTAATCCATAATCTGAGATGATAGTGAGAATTCTTGGTATTCCTTTGCATTTAAATTATGTTCCACCATGGCAAATTATCCACTTGGACTTACAAATAAGTCATCATTCACCTTAGCTATCTTTGGTTTCCACACACTATCTTGTCTTCTTTCTTGCACTCTAGGAGCCTCAACTTTCTTGTTTTGACTTGAGAATCCATGCTTATATAACTTTGTAATATGACCAAACTTTTGATAATTGAAACACACTGTTCCTCTTGGTAGAAACACACCATTACCCATACCTCTCAACTGATGACTCTCCTCATAGTTTCATGCATATTCATTTTTGAAAGGCCTTCTACAATGTTTTGATCTATGACCAAATTGGTTACATGAATAAAAATAGCCATTGAATGGAATAGCATACCTTATCGCATTAAGTTTCTTGATAGGATTAGTCTTCATTCTGCCAGAACCATCATTCTTTAATTGACCATTGACCTTCTTGATCACATTAGTGTTCTTCTTTTGGTCTCTATTGAAACCAAGACCTATTTTATCATTAGAAATATTTTAATTGTTAAGTATAGGATTATATTGAGAGGGGGTGAATTAGTATAAGATAATCTTTTTTTCTTTTAAATTTAATCAACCAAAACAACCATAAACATTTAAGATCTAGCAATTAATAACATAAAAAGACATAGGATTTACATGGAAACCCTTTCAGGATAAAACCACTAGAAAATATTTATTTTATATGTGTATATAACTCTTTTACAATGTTTATAGGCACTAACCTAATTAATACACCAATCCCCAAACCAAGCACCAACTCAATCAATTTATGAATACCCACCCACTAGAGATACCGATCCCCTTCACCAACCACCAACCTGACCAATTTTTGAGCACCAACCCATATGATCACCAACCCCTAGACTATGAGGCACTATCCCCAAGCCAAATTTATTCCACTATCTTTTATTTGCTTATTCAATCAAATGATGATTTTACTTCTCTTACCTATCTTTCTCACTAATTTTATTATATACTTTATACTCTCCTCTCTTTCACAATTCTCAAATTATATTCTTTATTAAAATAAATATATCCTTCATGCTTTTTTTCTTAAGAGATATTATATTTAATTTTATCTTCTTATTTTATTCTTCTCACACATGATATGTATAAATAAAATTCTACTCTTCATCTCTTCCTTCTCTCTCACACTTATATGATCTTCAATCAAATCGAATGCTTGTAATACATGCACATCTCTTCTCCCTTATATATCCATAAAAAAACTTCTCACAAAGGAAGCATCCCATCCAAGAGGCAACTCTTCACCAAAATATGTGACTTTTAACATTTCTATCGATATTTTCATTGACAATTCTATTAATATTTCTGTCGACATTTCCATTCATTTTTGACAACATTTTTGTTCACTTTTGACAATAATTTTGTTTGACATTTCCATTCATATCCATTACAATTACTTTGAAATCAATGGTAATTATTTCAATAATCTCCCCCTTTGTCATTGATGGTAATCCCCATGAATTAATATATGAACTCCCCCTTATTGTGGTTCTCTTCCTTTGTCCCCCTTGTGTTCAATTCTTCTCTATTGGCATCAATGAAAAAGGGTTGTCCAAAATTCTCATCTTGATGTAGTGTTCCCCTTTTCTTTTCTCTCCCCATTTGACATCAATGGAAAAGGGTTTTACACCCTACTCCCCTTGAGTTGATGCTTCCTCTCATAGTCACTAGGAAAAAAATATTATCTTCTTCTACTGTCTTCATTGCAATATTGAATTTATTTTATACCTCTTATTGTAATATCTTCTTTTATTGTTCCTCATCATAAGATCTTTATAATATGAACATCATATCTCTCTTGCTTCAACATGGTATTTATTTCCATTTATCCATGTACTTTGTGCTCCATCATGTCCTCCCTATCATTGTTCTTTATGCCTTTTGCATAAGTACAAATTACTCCTTTTAATTGTCTAGTTAATGTATCTGCTTCCAAACTTGCATGAATTCTCTTTTGATTTTGGTTCAGGCATCCCCTTTCTTGTATTTTATAGGATTACTTCCACATTATCTCTCTATATGTCTATAATTATTGTAATTATAACATACAATGTCTTTTGACAATGGACTAAATGAATTTATACCTAAGAAACCATATGAATATTTGTTTCCATTCCAACAATACCCAATCCTCTCACATCCTTCACTTGTGCCATAGTTCCATGTATACTCATTTATTACATGTATATTCCTCTTATGTACATTTCTACCACTATTCCATGTGTATCCATTCTTCACATGTCTCTTACACTCCTTTGCTTTGATATAAATTATTAAGCATAGGATTATACTAAGAGGGGGGTGATTCAGTAGAAGATAATATTTTAAAGTTAATCAACCACAAAAACCATAAACATTCAATATCTATCAATTAATAACATGAGAACATAGGATTTATGTGGAAATGCTTTCAAGATTAAACCATATATATATATATATATATATATATATATATATATATATATATATATATATATATATATATATATATAACTCTTTTACAATGTTTTCAGGCACCAACCTATTGGAGACACCAATACCAAAACCAAGCACCAATTTAATCAATTTGTGAGTACCCACCAAATGGAGACATCGATCTCCTTTGCCAAGCACCAACCTGACTAATTCATGAGCACCGACCCACAGGGGCACCAACCCCTAGACTATAAGGCACCAGCCAAAAATCAGTGAGAGACAAAGTGTAAGAGAATCAAAGACATGATTTGATTTAATATGCAATCATAGATGGCTGAATCAATTTAGCTTGGTTTGGTGCCTCATAGTCTAAGGGTTGGTGCTCACAAATTAGTTGGGTTAATGCTTGGAAAAGGGGAGCAATATCTCTAGTGGGTGGGTGCTCACAAATTGAATGAGTTGGTGCTTGGTTTAGGGATTGGTGTCTCTAGTATGTTGGTGCCTAAAAACATTATAAAAGGGTTATATATAAAAAAAATATTTTTCCATGGTTTTCTCCCCAAAAGGTTTCCATGTAATCCTGTATTCTGTTGTGTTATTAATTTATAGATCTTGAATGTCTATGGTTTTTTTTGTTGATTAAATTTAAAATATTAAAATATTATCTTATACTAATTCACCCCCCCTCTCAGTATATGCTTGTACTTAACAATTGAGTTTTTAGACTGGTAATGATCTTTTCAGACTCTTCTTTTATTTTTCACTCAAATGATATGCATAAACAAAATTCTTCTCTTCCTCTCTACTTTCTCTCTCACACTTATATGATATTTAATCAAATTAAATACTTGTAATACTTCCACATATCTTCTCTCTTATATAGAATTTAAAAACTTCTCACAAAGGAGGTGTCCTATCGAAGAGGCACCTCTTCACCAAAATATGTGACTATTGACATTTTCATCAACATTTATGTCGATAATTCTGTTAACAATTTCATCAACATTTCTATTCACTTTTGACAACATTTCCATTCATATCCATTATAATTCCTTTAACATCAATGACAATTATTCCAATATTGACTACTCAGGATGTTGTCTATATTATTAGTACTCATTTTAAACTTCACAAAAGACTTTACCTTACTTGATGCCTAATCCCACTTATCTCTCAAGGAATCCACTTTAGTTACATACCTTGCATATTCTTATTCTTTATCCTTTAGTCTTACAATAACAATATAAATTTGAGTATCTACTTGTTTGACTATTTTCTCTTATTCTTTGGAGTTGTTTCTCAATCTAACTTCAAAAAAGTTTATTTTCTCCTCATAGTATTTGACAAGAGACCTCATCACCCTAATATTCTTCTTCGCCATATTAAGTTTTTCTAGAGCATCCTCAAAGTCAATCTCATTTTCTTCTTCATTTGAATCACCAACAACACCTCCAAACCACATGGAGTCTTCTTGATTTGAACAACTTGATTCCTCAGCCATGAAGAGAACTACATTGACATCAGGACCATCACCTTCATGGTCACTCTTAGAATCACTTTTCTCATTCTCATCAAATGAGTTGAAATCTTCCTTGGTGTATAAGCTTCTTTTGTTCTTGAAAATTTTCTTCTTGTCATCATAATTTCTAAAGCTCTTCTTGCTCTTATCAAACCTATAGGGCTTCTTGGCATCATCATAACCTTCATCATACTCTTCATCATATTTTTCCTTATGCTTATGAGGGTACTTGTTAGAAAAAAATTCAATCTCTCCACAATGAAATCATTTAAAGGGAAAATTACCCTTGTATTTAATTGAACCTTTTTTCAATTTTATTACAAACATAGCTATCAACTCATCATCATCGTCAATATCATAATTAGAATTATCTTTGACCTTATTACCTTGTGTCTTCTTTTCCTTTGATTTTTTTCTATCTTGAATGTAGCTTTTTTATTTATAAGTCTTCCTTCACTTATCCTCATCTCATACGCTGTTAGGGTACCATGAAGTCTATCCATCTCTAGCTTGTCTAGATCTTGCATCTCTTCAATAGAAAATACTTTAAAATCAAAATTGGGAGTTATAGATATCAAAAACTTTTGAAAAATAATAAAATCTTTCAATTCTTCACCTAGGCCTCTTGTGATGTTGAACACTTGATCAACCCTCCACAAGTAGGTTGTAATGGTCTCATCTTTATTCATCCTTAAGATTTCAAATTATATTATATGGGTTTGTAACTTAGCCAACTATCAAACCTTGGAGTTTACCTCATGGATAGTCTTCAACTTGTCCCACATTTATTTATAAAATATACAATGCATAACCTTCACAATTTCTACCTCTAATAGGCCACACATAATACCATTTATTTCTTTCGAATTACTATCACTAGCCTTCTTACATGTTATATCTATAAGAGGAATAGAGGGTGTAGTATATCCATTCAAAACTAAATGCCAAACTTCATGATCTTGATACATCAAATATTTTCTCATCTTGACACTCTATAAATCATAATTAGATCTATTGAACAATCAAGCCTTACTTGTAGAAAAACCATCTTGTGCTTGACTAAACATCTTTACTTATTTTGGATATCTTTTAGGCTATTAGAACTCCTTTAAAGGACCTAATCTGATATCAAAGGTTGTAATTATATATATTGAGAGGGGGGAGGGGTGAATTAGTACCCTTAAAACATTCATTCAATTTTACTTATCATCCATGAAGCATTTATTCGCATACATACATTAACTAGTGCATAAATAAGAATTTAAAAAAGCATACAACATAAGAACATAAGATATATGTGGGAAACCCTATTAGAGGATAAAACCCACTAAAATATATCTTGTAATATATTCATATAATCAATGGATCAATATTTAGTGGGGCACCAACCCCACAAGGAGCACCAACCCCTCACTAGTCAAGCACCAACTCAATTAGTCCTTTAGCAATCACCAACTTGCAAGGAGGCACCAACCCTATAGGTAACTTAGTACCAACTCAGCCACCTATAAATTTTAATCACCTTTGGACATATTTTTCTCACTTAACTAGTGATGACCACCTTCTTTTTATCTTCTCACTCTTCTATCTCTTTCAAATAGATTATTAGGCCTCTTCACTCAAATGGCCCACTTCTTGGAATTAGGTCAAATGACCTTGATCATCATCTATAGAAACACTATCATAACATAATTCCATGTTCAACACACCTCTATAATGGTCTTCAAACCCTATACCTAGTTTCTAAACTTATATCTCATTCGCTCATATCCTCAATATTCTAACTAGTCAAATTAGGCCTATTAGACCTTCTTCTTATACTTGACTCTTGATCTCACACACCTTAGTAATCCATAAACTGTCAGGATCTTGCTCCACCAATTAGAGCACATATGATTACTTCTTGTATTAGCAACTAAACACGGAATTTAATCAAAAGTAACAAGTAACTAGAAATATGAAACAACACAGGAATATGAGAGACAATACACAATTGTATTAATAATCACTCAGAAGAAAATATAATAAAGAAGATGCCACTTCTTCTTCCACCTCAAAGGCTCGCCACACCTCAAGACTTTCTTCCCTCTCTCTCTCGGTCCCAACAATCAACTCTAATACAGAATTGATGTTCACCTCCACCAGTCAGTAACACGCTGTCAGTACACCAAGTACACCACCGTACTCCAAGTAGATCTCCTACTCTCTGTTGCTACCTGAAAATCACTAGACCTTACTCACCATTGTAGATCTCCAAAAGAATCCATGCTCACCTGCTGACCAAGATCATACAAACATGAAGAACCCTTCTGATTCTCCAAACCAGCACCCACACTTGGTACTGTGGCACTAAGAGGAACACACCATTGCTCTCTTCTCTCAGAAGGAGCTTATATAGCTCTTTTACTCTCTAGCACACTTTTATAATACAGCCCATGAGTCTATATATAGATCTCATGCTTACAATAATTAGACTATCTTAATTACAATAATTAGGCATGCAACTCAAGACTACAACTAGCCTTTAACATGCAAACTAACAGTCTCAAAATAGACTCTCTAGAATTGACATGCAAACTGCATGTTCACGCACAGGCTGTCGACGTTGGCTCCTCCCTAACTGATGTCGGTCGACTGGTAATCGACGTCGGTTGCTTCTTCACTGCTATCTGACCGACGTCGGTTGATTAGACCGACGTCGGTTGCCCTGCAACTCTCTGCAACCTTTGTAACCTCTGTAACTCCTCTTGTTTGCATCTTGATGAAGCTTTTAGCTCCACAACCTAACAATCTCCCACTTAGAGATAAATAGCTGCACCTGTACCTGTACCTGTACACCATCTAATTTATTCTCTAGCTTGTATCCCTCTTCAAGATCAATCCTGAAGACCAACCACCACACACCTTGTGATGCTACACCTATCATCCAAGTAACCTGCCACATCTGAACCTATAACCCATGTAGTGAAGACCTTGACCCTGCATAACATGTTAACCTACTGCTAGTCCATCTCAAATACCTGAGAATCCACTGAACTTCTCTCTAGTACTCCTTCCCCAAATTGGCTCCATACTTTCTGACAACTCCCACTGCTTGGGAAAACTCAGGTCTACACTAGACCTCATGTGATTTTGAACACTGTTCTAAGCTAAGCTTGAACTATCTAGCCCTTGGTGTGCTTACTGATTTTGCATTCTGCATATCAAACCCCGCCAACACTGTCTTCACATCAACTCCCACTGGAGACAAAATCTCCATGTCTCTTATGCCAAAAAAAATTGCTGCTCCAAATTCTTCATGACACACCTCTGAACTAACCTTACCTTTAGCTCAGCAAAAAACCTTGTATGTACAAACTTGCTAGCAAATCACTCACATATAGTAACTGGATAATGTCACGACTCATCATTCACCTAGTAAGACAAACACAATAGTTACACTGACATTGACTGAAGCTCTGCTTTGTCATCCACCTATCGAAACCTGTACCACTATCCTGCAGCTTCCTCAAGACCATATACCTTGGCCTTCTGTCTCACGTATCCATCCACTCTTTTTTTTAACCTGGAAATCCATCTGTCTCTTAGTGCTTTCTTCCAGCTGACAACTCTACCAACAAAACACATGTTTGGTTCTTCTCGAAGGACTCACACTCCTCATCCATGCCAAGCTCCCACTGTATCTGGATTCTCCTTGCATTGCCTCTTCACATCTTCCTGGTTCTCGACCATCAATAAGCAATATAAAGAAGGTGAACAATGAATATGAGGTTCACTTACCCTTTCAGTCCTCAATATGAGCGTTTGAGACCTTTTTGATAGCTAGCTGTCCGCCCACCATCTGTTTCAGTGACCGATCTCAGCCATCTCCCAGTCTGCAACCGATCGATGTCGGTTCCCTGCACTGACCCTGACTGTAGACGTCATTTCCCTGGCCGATGCCGGTATCCCTCCTGTCGACATCGGTTCCTTCATGACCGACGTCGATCTTTTTGTTGCCGACATTGATTACTATATAACTGACGCTGGTACCTGTGTTCACCTGTGAGTGACAACTTTTTATCTGTGAGCTCTCCATGGATCAAAATCCTGTTCAAACAACCCTGCTCAGAATAATTCAGTCTCCTCAGCTGATCTCTATCTGCCATCTCCTCCATGAACACCAAGGCTTTCTAGTTCTTAAGTTTATCAAAAACATCTGTCTTTCGCTTAAGAACATGCATTCCCCTCCTACATATGTGACCAAGCCTACAAAGCCACATTTCTGCAACAAAAGGTGAATCAGTAATATAAGTAGATAGATAAAGGATACCTACTTTCTTACCATAGTCTAATTCAAGTGCATCCGCTGTGAGAGTTACTGTGCATCTCCCATCACCCAATTTTTTTGAAAAAATTAGACTCATCTCCAAGACTGGAACCTGCATGACCTTCTTCAACACCTGTGTGTTACCCATCTGCAATTTCAGCTTCACTTCCCCTTCGTCAATGATTTGACAAGGCTCACCAACCCCTAAATAAATCTCTCCAAAGTCTCTAAAGACATACCCATAAAAAGATGCTCTATTTCGGGCTACATGGAAAGAGGCAAAAGAATCTGTAAACAAAGATTCTACTTTATCCAGAGCAACATGTACAACATCACCTGCAACATCTGCTTCTACACGTTGATCTTCTACCAACCAACAATCTCCCTTTACCTTCTCTTTCTTTCCATCAATCAGACCATTCGTGCTATTCAATTTTTCCATTCATAGCTTACTTTTTTCTGCCATTGATATACTCTCACTCAATCTGAAACCCCTGAGAGTGACCTATAATCAACAAACACTACCAGATCTGAACCACCTGTTAGTCAATCCAACCAAAAGCTCTGATACCACTTGTTGGTATCAGCTCTTGAACCTACAACCAGGCTCTGATACCACTTGTCAGGTTCTTGCTCCACCAATTAGAGCACATATGATTACTTCTTGTATTAGCAACTAAACATGAAATTTAATCAGAAGTAACAAGTAACTAGAAATATGAAACAACATAGGAATATGAGAGACAATACACAATTATATTAATAATCACTCAGAAGAAAATATAATAAAGAAGATGCCACTTCTTCTTCCACCTCAAAGGCTCGCCACACCTCAAGACCTTCTTCCCTCTCTCTCTCAGTCCCAACAATCAACTCCAATACAGAATTGATGTTCACCTCCACTAGTCAATAACACACTGCCAGTACACCAAGTACACCACCGTACTCCAAGTAGATCTCCTACTCTCTAATGCTACCTGCAAATCACTAGACCTTACTCACCATTGTAGATCTCCAAAAGAAGCCATGCTCACCTGCTGACCAAGATCATACAAACATGAAGAACCCTTCTAATTCTCCAAACTAGCACCCACACTTGGTACTGTGGCACTAAGAGGAACACATCATTGCTCTCTTCTCTCAGAAGGAGCTTATATAACTCTCTTACTCTCTAGCACACTTTTACAATACAGCCCATGAGTCTATATATAGATATCATGCTTACAATAATTAGACTATCTTAATTACAATAATTAGACACACAACTCAAGACTACAACTAGCCTTTAACATGCAAACTAACAGTCCCAAAATAGACTCTCCAGAATCGACATGCAAACTGCATGTTCACGCACAGGCTGCCGATGTCGGCTCCTCTCTGACCGATGTCAGTCGACTGGTAACCAACATCAGTTGCTTCTTCACTGCTATCTGACCGATGTCAGTTGATCAGATTGACGTCGGTTGTCCTGCAACTCATTTTACAACTCTTCACAACCTCCGTAACTCCTCATGTTTGCATCTTGGTGAAACTTTTAGCTTCATAACCTAACATAAACCTCACCATACTTGGATCACCCTTGTAATAGATCAAAAAACACCTTTAACAAGTGAAACAACCATTATATAAGTTAGTCATTACTTATAACGACCAAAACCACCATTAGGCCTAATAGAGACCTAATGCAATTAGACCTTCTCAAGCACATGTTTCACCTTGGCCACCTTGGAAAAACTTGAGCCTCCATAAATGGACAAAACACTTCATACAAACTTAAATTAGACCCCTGATAAGTCTACTTTAGGTCCCCATGTTGGTTATATGATTTTCATTGATGTCAAAAGGGAGATCATTAGCATTTTGTGAGTCATTAATGTTCAGAGATGAGTATGGTGATTAGAGGATATGCAATGGATCCTATCATAGTTTAAGGATGATTGGAGTTCTTGTGTGCATGATTTAAATTCATCTAGTTTTTCATATTTATCATCTAGACACTTTGGGTCTATGACAAAAAAAATATGAGAAGGCAATTTGCTGACATCACCATTACCATGTGTGAATGAGTCTAGGGGATTTGGTCATATGGTTGTGATAACATTAGTCCCTAGTTGTGATGCACTAGATTTGAAGTCATGCATTGAAGCATATTTAAATATGTGGGGATGCAAATTTAGCTGCTTAGATAAAATTCACTAAGCTTTTATACATAGCCAAATTTTCAAAAGGGTTCTAGTAGAGCCTAATAAGCATGTTGATGAGATCAACATTTGCACACGTGGAGGTGTCAACATAAAATAATCATATGGGTTTCTTAATTTTTATGCGTAGTTTCTATGTTTTGAATCTTAGGTCATGCAATGTATTGCGATAAAAGATATGCATGAGGAAATTTGGGATCCCAAGCATTTTGATAGTGATTTTTATAGTCAAATTTGTAGATGGCAAGATAAAGCTAAGTAAGAATTTTTATGATGGTATATCTTACATGTATGAAAGTTTTTGTACCAAATATATATATAGATGGATTCCCCTATATGAGAGGATATTATGTGCTAAATTATAGGTCATGTGATGAAGCACATCAAAATTTATGCAAGAACAAAGTTGGCCTTCCAGGTAGTTCTAATCATAATTGTATGGTAGAAGAATCTAAGTGACAATATTAATGGCATTATATTTCACATGTGTGAAGTATTCAAGAAGAGATGATAATATGGGTTTGTTCATTATCATGCCTAGTTTATATGGTCCAAATTTTAGAATAGATAGATGAGTGAAGCAAGAGAAATGAAGGTGAAAAGTTATCCTTCTTGGCATATTGAGATGGTCCCCATACTTAGTCAAATTTACACAAGCTAAATCTCAAGCTTGTTATAAGATTTAACAGTTGACACTTAATCGTACATGGAAGATCCAAGGATGCATAGTGAAGTTAATTTATTAAAGGCACCTATGAGTAAACATGCTAGTGATAAATGTCATAATCATGGAGCTTGAATAGTAAATCTACAATGCGGTTCAAATTCAAATAGTCAATGATAAATGCAAGGATGCCAAGTGTCTCAATCATCAATGTGTATAAAACATGTGTTAATACCAAGTGTCACATTCTTGAGGGCTAAGCAAAGATAAATATCAAGCTTGTAAAAATATTGAATGATGAGCGGATAATCATGTAATGAAGATCTAATGGAGTGAGTGGACTCAATGGAATAAGTGTTAAACATTTAATGAGACAGAGGAAAGTTAAATATCAATCTTTTTTGATGAGATATATGGAGTGTATTCATTCCAAAGACCAAGGATGAAATGAGATGTGGACAAGTTCTCAATGTTTAACCATAGACAAAGGTAACGTTCATGTAACTATGAAGATCCAATGGCATGTAGAAGATCATATCAAAAAGATCAATGGATGCATTTTAAAGTTGAATAGTTAAATTTTGGAAGTGTACAAGGATCCAATGGAGAGTGTGAGCCTATTAGATATCGATCAAATGGATGAATTTTAAAGATAAGTAGATTAAATGAAGACCATCAGATCATGGTGCCAAACTTAAGATAAAGTCAATATTTAAAGATATGATCATCCTAATGGTCAATCACAAGAACATGCAGGTAAGCCATGAATTATGGTACAAACAACAAGATTGATTTTTGTAATCAATCAAATTTATTCAATATGGCATGTGTATCAAAACTAGAGCCCATTATATGCTAAAGATAGTAATGGGACCAAGAATCATGGTGATAGAGTATGAGTTCAAGATGTGGGAAACTTGTTATTCAAGAGATAATTAACTAATTCTAGAATAGAGCATGATGTGTTATCAAACTAGTGTGAACATAGAGAAGATACAGAACCCTAGATTAAAAGCTTATATATATGACATCTAGGATATAGGAAAAATTTGATGGAGCTATTTCTATTACCAATTGAGTAAAGTCCAGTTGAGAGAAAGAGGTAGAGAGCAAGAGATTAATGAAGTGTATCAAATAGATAAATATAGAAACACATAAAAGAAGAGAAGAGAATAGAAGAGAGATGAAGTGTAGAGCATGAGCAGTTACATACCAGACCTATAATAGAGAATAGAGAATTAGATTCATTTATGAATTTATATTATAATTTGGAGTTGTAAATCCATAGTAGAATCTGATAGGTAGGTGAAATCATATAAGATGAGTTGGTGCTCAGTTGGGGAGTAGGTACTGTCTTAGATTTGGTGCTCTTAAATCAAGGAATTGGTGTCTCCTTAGGGTTGGTGCCCTTGAACATTATAACCAATGAGTTTATTTATTGTGAGGTTAGATTAGAATGGTAGATTTTAGTAGCTACTTCATGGTGATTTTTTTCATATTGGATTTTCCACTGTATATCTAGTGTTTTGTCTATTTGTATGTATGTAATTTTTACATATAGTTTTAATTTGCTAAAAATGTCTGAAAAGGACTAAGTTAATCAATATACTGATTCACCCACCCTCTTAGTATATAGTTGTGTTCCAACACCCCAACACCATTTATCTTATTTCACTCCTTGAAATAGTTTATACTAATCTTTGTGGTCTTACTAAGATAAGAGGATATATAGGAGAGAGATAATTCATGTTATTTATAGATGATTTATCAAGAATGACATGGGAAATCTTTTTAAAAGACAAGTCATATGCATTTGAGAGATTCAAAATATTTAGGACCATGGTGGAGAATGAGATTAGACAAAAAATCAAATGCTTAAAATCTGATAAAAGTGGATAATTCAACTCAACTGAGTACATAGATTATTATGAGAATCATGGAATCAAAAGATATTACTCTGGAGTAAGAACACCAAAGTAGAATGGAGTTATTGAAAAAAAGAATAGGGTAGTCAAGGAGATGGCTAGAACAATGCTAAAAGAGGCCAAGTTATCTAATGGATACTGGAGAGAAGCAATCCAAACAATAGCATATATATTGGATAGAGTTCAACTAAGGGTAAATAGTGATAAAACTCCCTATGAACAATGGTATGGAAAACCTACCTCTGTTAAGTAAAGAAAATGCTACGAGGATAAATTTGGAATATTTGAATCAAGATGTGATGAAGGAATATTTCTTGGTTATTCCACTCAAATAAAATCCTACATATGTTACAATAAAAGGTTACACAAGATTATATAGAGCATCAATGTCAAGGTTGAAGAAGGCTTGAAACAAGTTAAACCTAACAAAAAAAACTATATTGAGGAATCAGATCTTGAATAAGTAGCTAATGAAGAGGTTGAGGAAACGAATGAAAAGGTGCCTACAAGACTTATTCAAAAAGATCATCCTATAGAGCAGATCATTGGTAATAATAATGAATGAGTTCAAATAAGGAGAAGAGATACACAAAATGAGGAGCAAGTTAGTTTTGATCTAATTTTTGAAATTAAGTCTAAGATCTATGTTGAAGCCAACAAGGATGAGAATTGGCTAAAATCCATGGAAGAAGAACTGAGCCAAATTGAAAAGAAAAAAACTTGGCAAATAGTTCCAAGACCTTCAAACAAGAATATGATAGGTACAAAGTGGAGATTTAGAAACAAGCTTAATGAGGATGGAGTTGTTTTAATAAATAAAGAAAGATTGGTCTGTAAACGATATGCACAAGCTAAGGGCATAGATTTTGAGGAAACATTTGCTCCAATTTCTATATTGAAAGCCATAAGAATGTTTCTAGAATTATCGATTTATAAAAAGTTCAAAGTCTAACAAATGGATGTTAAGTCTAATTTTTTGAATGGGAACCTAAAAGAGGAAGTCTACATAGAACAACTTGAAGGTTTTTAACTGTCAGAGGAAGAAGATTATGTGTGCAAACTAATGAAAGCTATTTATGGTCTAAAACAGGTACTTATAACTTGGTATTCAAGATTACACTAGTACCTACAACAAATATTTAATAAATGATGTTTAGATGATAATCTATACTTCAAATTAGAAGGTGACCATATGTTGATTATTGTTGCTTATGTACATGGCATCATCTTTATTGGTAGCAACAAAATAATGGGCAAATAATTTACTACACAAATTTAAAGTGAGTTTGAGATGTCTATGCTTGGAGAACTTTCTTTCTTTCTTGGTATACAAATATCATAAATTGATGAAGGGATATTTATATCCCAAACTAAGTATGCAAAAGAAATTCTCAAGTTTGGAATGGAAGATAACAAGCCAATTAGTATCCCCATGATAACTAGATGCAAGTTGAGCAAACAAGATGAGTCCCTTGATGCAAATCAAACAATGTATATATCAATGATAGGTAGCTTGTTATACCTATCTACATCAAAACCTGATATCATGCAAGTAATTTGCATGGTTGAAATATTTCAAGCTAATCCTAAAGAGTCACATGTCAATACATTGAAAAGGATATTTAGATACATCAAGAACATAATTGCCTATGGCTTATGGTATCCTACAAGTGAATATTTCACTTTGACAACATATATAGATGCTAATTGGGAAGGAAGTGTGGATGACAGAAGAAATACTAGTGGTGGTGCATTTTTCCTTAGAAACAGACTTGTTTCATGGTTGAGAAAAAAGTAAGAGTTGGTTACTCTTTCTACAGTAGAATTAGAGTATGAGAAAATAGTGGCATGTTGCATTCAAGTCGTGTAGTTGAAGAAAACACTCAAAGACATCAAGGTAGAGTACAAGTCACCTATCTCTATTATTTGTAATAATTCAAGTGTTATTAATATATCAAAGAATCTAGTGATGCATTCAAAAACCAAATACATATCAATCATCACTTCTTAAGAGAAAAGGTTGCATATCAAGAGGTCGCAATGGAGTATGTGCCAACTAAAGATCAAATTGTAGACATATTCACAAAACCTCTTCTCAAGGAACAATTTGAGTATCTAAGATAGAATTTAAGAGTGGTGGCTCCTACATCACATCACTAGATCCTAGTGATAGGGCATGAATCTAGGGGGTGTCTCATATAAGTTTTGTTAATCCATAGAAGAAGAGATAAAAGGTAACTTAGGTATGCATATTTTTTAAAATTTCCAATGAGTTGATTGTTTTAGATTCTTGGATAAAATCCTTTATTTGATAAGGGAGAAATATTTGGACAAATAGTGAGAATGAGTCCCTTTTCCATTGATGTCAAAGGGAGAGAAAAAATGCAAATTCTCTTTACAAAATTTTGGAGAAAAAGTATAAATGCTAAATAAGATCAAATTATGTGTCTAAGTTGAGTTTAAGAAAATGTGTCATTGCCTAAGTGTTGTCACTTGGATTTATACAGTTTGATAAGATGTCTTAGCTCTCCTCATCTAAGTGGCACAATTGAAACACCTTTAGATTGTGGGTGAGCCTAAGAATGAGGTGAATCTCTAGGTAGGGCTAGCTCCCTTGATATAACACTTATAGAACACTACTACACCTAAACTTTGTGAGGAAAAAAGGATAGAGAAAATTTAAATTAAATAATACTAACGAATGTGATACACCAAAATAGTTGATGACTACCAACCAAATTCATGTTACATATGAGAACAAGAGACTAATTCAGCATTCAATTATCTAATCTATATCTTCTCACATCAATGTTACATTATGAGGTTGTGATGAATGTTAAGGCTAATAGGACTAGACAATAGGCATAGAATGGCACTATTTGAATAGACTAACTCACCCTGCCTTGACACATCATAAAACACTTCACATGCCTTATAATAATAAGCTTTCCAACTATAAATAAGTGAGAAAATGAAACAATAATGCTAAGGAAACAAGTCATCACTAATCAAAATCAATCATCTAAGTAAAAAAAAACTATGAATAGACATGGAAGTGGTAAAAATCAATAATCTTATTGATCAAATGGTATGAAAATGAGTAGGGCTTAACCATACTCAGGTGGAGCAGAAGTTACAAAGGCCAAAACGGCTAATTTTTATAAAACTTGAGAGAGATAGAAGAGGAGAGAATCCCAAAGGTCACAAATACACTTTTCAATCTAAGTAAAGGAATTAAATTTACATTATAATAAGATGTGAAACAAACCATGCAAGGTTAGGAAGTACAAGTGTTACCCCAAGTCATGAAACTCTTGAAAAGTGGCATAGAAGTTATCATTCTAGCTTAGAAAATTGCCTTCATGATTTATCCCTATTTTAACATCCAAAAAATAATTAGTTATATGTCTAATTATTGAAATTATATGGAAAGATTTTATACATGCCTCTCCATGCATTGGTTGTAGTCTTGGTCACTTAGAGTCTTCCCAAAATGAGCTATCACTATCTATAGTCTAAAAAATTTTATTTCCCACACCTTTCACACTTATCTTATAAATTAGCTTCAATTTTCCATGAAAATCCATATGAGGTAGTGTATATCACTTTTCAAGACCCTTCATTTCCTTATATGCATTAGGCACACCTTAAAATCAACTTACCTAAAGTTCTCCACCCCTCTCACCACCATGTCCACTATGCTAGTTTTGACGGGCTAAGATGAAGCATCTGGTTGAGGCACTTATATTTTTTTACGAGGAATTAAATTTAAATGGGTAGTTTAAATAATGTATAATATTCCCTTACATTTGATTGACATCTCTTAAAACCTCATGGAACCTACACAACACACAAAATAGTCAAAAATACCTTATTTTGTACTCCATCCATACAATTTCATACAACTCAAAAGGATGGGCAGGAGCCTAATAGTGTTATCTACAATTAAAAATAACTTTCATGGTCAAACTATGAAATTTTAGTAGCTTCCCATCTTTATTTCCTCAAATTGGTCACTAGCAAGGGTTTAGCAAGGATTTTAGCCTATTTTACCCTCTTAATCTTTATTCATGTAGATTTGATGTTGGACATACCAAAAATTTTCACTAGATCATATTTAAATACCTTCATTAACTTCTCCAAACTCCTTATCTCCTCATTCACAACATCCAAGGAGATGTGAACTTCCAAAGTTGTTTTATCAAGCTTGATTCTCCACTTTACATAGGTCTGATGTTGTCCTTAAGTCAAATAAGGCATTCTTTATGTTTTTTCTACATTCCAATAGCTCATACATATATTTTATTACCATATACACATGCTTAAATATTTTATAATGATCATCTCAAGGTGTAAGTGAAAATGACTCTTCATTTGGCTTTAGGCCTTAACTATTCTTAATAGGCCTGCTTGCAAACCTAGCCACCTAGAACATCCAGTTGGGTTCCATCCTTTATTTATTGGTTTTAAATTTTATCCTATATGTAATTAAACTTCTCACATCTTATTTAAAGGTTCAAAAAACTCTTGTTCCATCATTTCATCCCTTCTTTCCAAACCTACCAGTTTATGCCGAAAGGGACATACCCTTTGTCTGAGACAAAATAGAGGGTATTTCCTCTATTTACTTAGACCAAATTCATGCTTGAGGATATTATTTAACTTATAAATGTTATCTGTAACAATTTTTATCCCTTAGTTTTATTATTTGACCTCCTAAGTTCTTAAAAAACCAAGATAGACTATGTGGGAGGTAAATTGTGCACAAGCTTCCATTAAGTAAATTGTATGATGCATTATTATAACCTTCTCCCTAATATATATACACTATAATAATTACATGATAATATTTTATTCATTATTAAGGTGTTTTGAGATTGAAAATCACATCAACCTCCCTAAACTTTCTCCTCACATTTGACTAGTCAAGACTATGTGTATTTTTGAATGTGTCTCTATTTGTTAGAGGTACACCTATAGGTTACTTGCATGGATTAGAATTTGAAAACCTTGAATGATCATATTTGAAACCTTCCAAGATCATCAAGTATTGATTTGGACTATACCCACTTTACTTAGGCTATACCATCACTTAGGCAATGTGTTTAGCTCATTGTTACATCATAGTCATTCATAGTTGGTTGTAGGTGAATATGTTTGAATTAGGCCTTAAAATCATGTTTAAAACCATTATTGAATTTTAAATTATGATTTATAAATGATTGTATTCATTTTTCACCTTGATTTCATGCAATACAAACACTTAGATTCCATGCTTCATTTCACTATCTATTTATAGTTACAGCTGACTATATTTTCTTGCTTTGGAGGGTGCCTGTAGGTGTATGGTGTGGTCATATCCTGCATTTTAATATTTTTAGATATATTTTGAACAAAAATAGCTTACTTATATCCATTTAATACCTTTTTCCATGATAAAATTCCTATATACCCTCACTTATACACCATGTTTAATCTATTGCCTACCTACAGTCGGTTGTAGGTGGGTATTTCAAGGCCTAAGACACCTATAGGTATATGTGAGATTTAAAGAATAGTATATTATCTCTTATATATTATCTCTTAGGTCATAAGTACTACTTTAAACCATTTTTATTAACTCAACTATGGTGGCAAGGTCAAGTTTGTAACTTTGGGTTAAGCTTTGGAGGAGGTAGTAGAGTTATAGGTGTTGATTAGCCTTGTACGGACTGACTCATCCTTGATGAATGAAAAATACCATTAAATTCACCTATTTGATAATTTTATATGTAAATTATATGTTATTTAATGCAACAAGACATTCTCATTCTACTAGTATGCACTAAAACTCATTTCATTGATTTGGGAGACCAACTTAGCTCACATGGTTGTCGATAGCACTAAGTGATTTTAGTGTTTAGAAGGCAACTTGGAACTTCTTGAGAACCAACATCTCCAAATCAACAACCTCTATTATTTTAAAAAACAAAATACCTATGTAGGATATTACAAATTAATGTATTTGGAGGTCCTAAAAACTAATGCAACTCTATATGAGGAACCTCAAAAAAGGGCCTAGACCTCAATTTTGACAATTTTGGGAAATTGTCCCAAAGTGCTACAAGTTTTCTCCAAGACCATTTTTGCTTATATATTTACCCCAACCTATTTAAAAATTCTTCAAAATTATGACCAAACATGTTTAGACTCTCCAAACACCATAGAATGCTCAAACACACATTTCATGTTCCTCCAAGAAGTGGCAGGTTGTACAACTATTGTAGGTGGTCATTTGCTAACTTGCATTTCTTAGATCTTAAAGTGGTTCTTGAATTTGTATTTGGAATTTAAGATTAATAAAAGTAATATCTAATTAATAATACAACACTTCACTTCATTTTGGAATCATAACATAGAATAAATCTCTAGCAATTAGAAAAAATGACTACAACTCCACTCTTTCACTTTTCCTTGAAAACTAAGTTAGTTGGATCATCAACTTAACTCAAAATGTGAAACCAATCATGGATAACATTATAAAATAAATTTAATATAATTTTTAACCAATATTAGTAACTATATTATATATAATCATCCAAATAAGAGCAAAACCTGTAAGGTGCATAGATTAGTAAGAAGAAAAACATTATCAACTTCATGAAGATGGTTCATAATGCACGAGACATCATTTTTTAAAATATTGTTATGTAAATTAATCTCTCTGAGTGTAATTTCACTTCAAAAAAAAAATTCACCTAAAACTCCAACTATCTATACCAAGCATGAACATGTTGATCACTTCTGCATGTCTAAAAGGGTAAGAAAGGAATAGAACAATTTTGGGCCTTTTTTAGCACTTTAAAAGTATTTCAAGTACTGATATTAGTTTTATTAATCTGAAGAGATGTTCCATGACCTTCTCCCATGTGTCACCTCCCCTCATAGGCCATACAAGTGCTGAACTTTTCTTTTTCTCAAAAAAACTGCCTTTTCTTCTGAAGAACCTACCACTTTTCAGTTATGAATAGTTATAAAGACTAATTAAGACACATGGGATGTGAAATTACCTTTTGGAACATTCACATTTCCCAATGATTTCATACAACTCATTTAATATTCTATTTATGACTCCAAAATGACTCAAAATGATATATTGACTAATATGACTGATGACCAAGGCTAATGTGATAGAGAATAACATCAAAAGACATATAATACACCCTATGACATAATATTAGACCCATAAAAACACCTAAAACTCAAGTTTTAACCTTTAGAGATCCCAAATTTGACCTGTAAGTCAAATTTGGTCAACAAATTGGTAACTCATAAGTGTATCAGTCATGTTATGCTAACTAAAATATTAGCCTTATCAATCTATTGGGCTTAGGGAGTCATCTTAATTTTTAGAAAAATAAGAATTCTTTGAGCATGGACCACAATCTTTGATCAAGACAAGACCAATGACTACCTCAACCACACAAAAAAAAGACACACACAAAGCAAAAGTAAGCACACATGTGCTTCATTAGAACTTATGGGACACACACACCAAACTAAATAAACTAACTCAAACACTAACTAACCTAATATTAAAACTCCCTCCTAGATCAAAGGGGAAGCTTGAAACCTTCCTTCATGACATGAAGGATTTGGTGAGACATGTATCCTTTTGACCTTTAGCATTGATGTCTCCATCTTCTTCATGGTGTTTTCTAACTTCATTGTCATGGTGTTCAATGAGAACAAAGTAGCTCCAACTATGATAGCTATGGAATTGAATTTTTTTGTATCTAAAGAGCCTCAACTTTTTCATATGGCTCCTTAACTATGATCTTTAATGGTGATTGAACAAGACATACCTTCTTGATTTTCATGGTGATCTCAATGAGGTTGGGCTTTTGTTTCAATTACAAGTTCTTCAATCTCATCAAGGCACTTTGCATATTCTACCAAATCTTGGTCATTATCCTCCAAGGAATACTCTTTCTTCAACTTGTCATGTTCTTGACCCTCAACTTGACAAAGCTCTCCAAGCTATTGAAAGAACTCCATTTACAACTGCCAATCATCTTTGTCCTCTTTATCCTCTAGAACCACTACCTATTCAATCTCTTCTTCTTGATTTATGAGGTCATAAAGATGGTTTTATTCAAGCTCCAATGCATTTGAGGGTGGTTCAAAATCAGGCTAAGGTATTGCATCATCTTCAAGAGCAATAACCTCCACCTTCGTCTCAAGAAAAAATTTTAGGACTACAACCTCTTTAGGGATGACTTGAAATTGTTCTCCATCCTTAATAACACATTCATATTCAACATTTAGGACATTTTTAGGGCTCTAAAGTTATATCTCAATTGTCATAACTTGAATTTTCTTCTCAAGGTCTACAAGATCTTCCATGTTCTTCTCTTTTTTGGTGATGTCAAGACAAGGCATTTTGAAATCATGTGACTTCGCCCAATGAGGTTGCTAAGGAGGTATGTTTTCTTCAAGAAAGATTTCTAAATTATTATCAAACAACTACTCCTCTTTAGGTTCCCATACCGTAGGTCTATTAAGGCAAAGGGTGATAGGGTGAGGACAAAATGAACTAGTTGGTGGAGATGGAACATAAAACTCAAAATTAAATTGAGAATGAAATGTAGGGGAGTCTTTTGGGAGCTCTTAAGGAAGGGGAGGTAGACCTTGGGACAAAGTAGTTTAGTTTTATTCCTTCCATTTAACAATCACTTCATTAGAATCTTATTTGTCTTGATCATTATCTTGAGTAAGGTTAGATGGGGTGTGTTTAGGTATATAATCTTCTTTTGCATCTAAACCTTCCATCACACCTTGACTTAACAATTTCAACCTTGACTCTAAATCTTCAATTTTCTTAGCTAGGTTCTCTTGAAAAAGTCCCTCTTGAAGTTTATAGGCATCATCATAAGGATAAGGGGTATAATAAGGCTCATATGAAGGACAAGAAGATTCTTGAGGAAGGGTGGGAGGGGTGTGAATAAGATCAAGTTTCTTCTCAACTTCACATTATTCATCAAGGCTTTTCTCATCTTTCTTTCCCCATGATTCCACTACCTTATTCTAGCTTAGGATGTTAAGATTATGAGTCTCTTCTTAAGGTAGTGATTCACTTTGAGGAGTGGATGAAGTGTTTAAGAAGATTGAAATATCCTTAGGCTTGTATTCCCCACCTTGTCTCGAAATTGGAATATCATATCTAGAGGTCACTTCTTGAGGTGGGGATGTAATGGGAGAGGGAAATGAGAGCTTATATTCCACTTATTTTGATAATGAGATGGATTTATTCATTTACATGTTTTCCAACTCAATTTTCCTATCAAGATTTACTTCAAACACAAGGATTGTCTATTCAACTCTCTTTTCTAACTGATTGGAAAAAGGATAACTTTGGTAAGCTTAATTGGGTTCATGAGTAGGAATCATGTAGAACTAATAACAAAGTTGGGGAAGTAGATATGAAAGATGATAGAATTGGTGAGGCTCCTCCTCATAAACTCTTAGTTTATATTCCAAGGATGTAATCAAGCCACTCACATATAGCATCTCACTTGTGAGCCTATGTTAATTATCTCTCTCAATAGGATCCCAGTCTATTTTTATTAGCTCTAATGCATTACTCACCTTATGAACAAGATGATTAGGAACATCTTGACCATGTCCCCTTAATATGTCAATATCTAACATATAATTCTCATATCACAAAAGAATTTCCTTAAAAGTGGAGATGGATTGACTTGAGAAGTGACTAGATTGACTAGGAGGAGCAAGATATTGAGGAGGATAGTTATAGGACTAATATACTTCATGATAAGATTGAAAATGGTCATATTGGAGCTGACAATAATCATATTTGGGCTGGCAAGGGTCATGACTAGGCTGATAATGAGTGTTATAAACTTGGTAAACCTCACCAACTTGTGTAAAATAATACTCAACACCAAATTCAGCCATGGAACTTCATTAGGAAGAAATAACACAAGGAATGCTTATCAACAATATTAAAAAGAAATACCTAAGCTTTTTGACTAGTTGATGTTATCTCAGAGTCGCCATTGATGTTTAGATAGATGCCTCCAAAGGCTGATTTGTTAAAAGACCACCCAAAATATTTCAACTTCTTGGACTAAGAGTCCCAGCAAGCATGCCAAAAACTATGTTCACTTAGATTTATACCCTTTGAATATATGTCTTATCTCTCCTCATCCAAGTGGCACAATTAAAACACCTCTAGGTTCTGGGTGAGCCTAAAAATGAGGTGAATCTCTAGGTAGGGCTAGCTCCATTGATGTACCACTTATAGAACACTAATACACCTAAACTTTGTGAGGGAAAAGGGAGAGATAAAACTAAAAACAAACTATCCTAAGGGAGGTGATACACCAAAATATTTTATGACTACAAACTAGTTGCATGTTACACATGAGAACAAGGGACTAACTCAACATACACTTCTCTAATCTGCATCTTCTCACATCAATGTTATATTATGAGGTTGTGATGAATGTTTAGGCTAAGAGGAGTATAAAAGAGGCATAGAATGGAACTATTTAAATATAATAACTCACTCAAACATAACACATCATAAAACACTTCACATGCCCTACAAGAAGAAGCTTTTTAACTGCAAATAGGTGAGAGAATGAAACAACAATGTTAAGGAAACAATAAGTCATCACTAAGAAAAAGCAATCATCCAATTAAAACACACTATGAATAGTCATGTAAGAGGGAAAAACCATTAGTCTTATTGATCAAATGGTATGAAAATGAGCAAGGCTTCACCATACTCAAGTGGAGCATAAGTTACAAGGACCTAAATGACTAGTTCTTATAGAAATTGAGAGAGAGTGAAGAAGAGACAACCCAACGGTCACAAGGACACTTTTCAAGATAATAAAAATATTTATATTTTCATAATAATATGTGAAATGAACCATGCAATGTTAGGAAGCACAAGTGTCACCCCAAGTCTTGAAACTCTTAAAAAGTGGTGTAGAAGTTCTCGTTTTGGCTAAAAAAATACCTTCATGATTTAGCCCTATTTAAACATCTTAAAATTGATTAAGAAGAGGTTTAATGATTGTAATGAAAGGAAATTATTTTATACATGCCTTTTCATGCATTGGTTGTAGTCTTAGTCACTTGGAATCTTCTCAAAATGAGCTATCATCATCTGCAGTCTAAAAAACTCTTATTTCCCACACTTTGCACACTTAGACTCCAAATAGTATTTAGTGCCATTAAAATAAATGGGAGGGAGTGGATGACACTTTTAAAGACCATACATGGCTTTAAAGGCATCAATCACACCTTGAAATCAACTTACTTGAATTTTTCCACCCTTCTCACCACCATGTCTATTATGCCAATTTTGACTAGCTGAGATGAAGCAGTTGGTTGAGAACTTAAGAGTTATTATTAGGAATGAAATTTACATGTTGAGTTTTATTAAGTCCTAATATTACCTTCTATATTATTTTCATCTCTTGAAACCTCGTAGAACCTACACAACACATAAAATAGTCAAAAATACCTTGTTTTGTACTCCATCTGTATAGTTCTATATAACTCAAAAGGATAAGAAAGATCCTAAATGAGTTATATGATATTTATAATAAATTTCATGGTAAAACTATTCCATTTTAGTATCTTCCCATCTTCATTTCCTCAACCTCATCACTAGTAAGGGTTTAGAAAGGTTTTTATCATGTTTTACCCTCTTAAGCTTTGTTCATGCAGAATGATGTTGGAACTACCAAAACATTTCACTATATAATAGTTTAAGACCTTAATTAACATATCCAAACTCCTTATATCCCCATTCATAACCTCTAAAGAGATGTGAACTTCCAAAGTTGCTCTATCGAGCTTGATTATCCACTTTTCATAAGGTTGATGTTGTCCTTGAGTCAAAAAAGGCCTTCTTTGTGTTTTGTCTACATTCCAATAGATCATACATATCTATTATGACCCTATACGCATTATTTAATATGTTATTATTATCATCTCAAGGTGGAAGTGAAAATGACTCTTCATTTGGCTTTATGCCTAAATTATACTTAACAGGCCTACTTGTAAACCTAGCCACCTAGACCATCCTATTGGGTTCCATCATTTCTTGATTGGTTTTGCATGGTTTCCTAGGTGTAATTAAACTTATCACACCTTTTTCAAATGTTCACATAACTCTTTGTCCATCATTTCATCCCTTATTTCCAAACCTACTAGTTGATGCCTAAGGGGAAGTGTCCTTTGTCTTAGACAAAATAGTAGGTACTTCCCCTATTTACTCAAACCAAATTAATTATTGAGGAGACTTTTAAAGTTATAAAGGTGATCTATACCAATTTTTATCTCTTGGTCTTATTATTTGACATTCCAAATTCTCAAAAAATAAGACAAACTATGTGGGAGGCAAACTATGTGCAAGGTTCCATTACGTGAAATGTATGATGCATTATTAGAACCTTATCCCTACTCTATATCTACTTTGAGAGTTCCATGAGACTATTTAAGTAATTATGAATGTTTTTTAATCTTTAAAATCACTTCAACCTCCCTAAACATTCTCCTCACACTTGACCAATCAAGACTGTGTGTTTTTGAATGTGTCTTTATTTGTTAGAGGTACACCTATAGGTTAATTACATGGATTGGAATTTAAAAACCTTGAATGATCCTATTTAACACCTTCTAAGATCATCAAGTAGTTATTTTGACCTATACACACCTCACTTAGGCTAGACCATCACCTAAGCAATGTGTTTTAGTTCAATGTTACATCACAGTCATCTATAGTTAGTTATAAGTGAATATGTTTGAATCAGGTCTTAAAATCATGTTGAGAACCATTATTTAAGTTTACATGGTGATATATCAATGATTTTATTCATTTTTCAGCTTTATTTCATGTAATACAAACACTTAGATTCCATGTTTCACTTCACTATCTATCTATAGTTACAACTGACTATATTTCTTACTTTAGAGGGTCCCTGTTGGTGTATGGTGGGGTCATATCCTACATTTTGATATTTTTAAATATCCATTTAACAAAAATAGGTTAATTATCATCATTTAAGACCTTTTTTCAAGATAAAATTCCTATATACCTTATCTTATACATCATGTTAAATCTACTATCTACCTATAGTCAGTTGTAGGTGGGTATTTCAAGGCCTGAGACAGCTATAGGCGTATGTGATATTCAAAAAATAGTATATTAGCTCTTATATATGATATACTATGGAATAATTACTCTTTTAAACCATTTGAAATCACTCAACTATGGTGTCAAGGTCATGTTTGCAACTTTGGGTTAAGCTTTGAAGGAAGAAGTATGGTTGTAGGTATTGATTAACCTTATACAGACTGACTAATCCTTGATGTATGCAAAATACCCTTAAATGCACCTCCTTAATGCTTTTATATGTAAATAATATGTTATTTAATACAATAACACATTTTCATTATACAAGTATGCACTGAAACTCATTGCATTGATTTGGGAGACCAACTTAGCTCACATGGCTATAGACAGTACTAAGTGATTTCAGTGTTTAGAAGGCAACTTGGGACTTCTTGAAAACTAATTTCTCCAACTCAAAAACCTCTATTCTTTTGAAAATCAAAATACATATGTAGGAGACTAAAAATGAATGTATTTGGAGGTCCTATAAACTAATGCAACTCTGTATGAGAAACCTCAAAAAAGGGCCTAGAACTTTGTTTTGATAATTTTGAGAAATTGTCCCAAAGTGCTACAAGTTTTCTCCAAGACCATTTTTGCTTATCTAGTTTCCCCAACCCACTTAAAAATTCTTAAAAATTATGAACAATCATGTTTATACTCTCCAAACATTATAGAATGCTCAAACACACATTTCATGCTCCTCCAAGAAGTGGAAGGTTCTACAACTATTGTAGGTGGTCATTTACTAACTTGCATTGATCTCTTGGATCTTAAAGTGGTTATTGAAGTTGAATTTGGAATTGAATATTAAGAAACGGCATATATAAGCAAGGATACAACACTTCAATTCATTTTGGAACCATAAAATCCAATAATTGGAAAAAATGATTGCAACTCCACTCTTCCACTTCTCCTTGTAAACTAAGTTAGTTGACTCCAAAAAATAATCTCCAAATGTGAAATAAGTCATGGATAACATGAGATAAGGGAGTAAATATTATCTGAAACCAATATTATTAATTATATTGTACGTAATCATCAAAATAAGAGCAAAACCTATAAGGTACACAGATTAGTAATTAAAAAAATATAGTCAACTTTATGAGGATGGTTCATAAAACACTGGCCACCATATTTTAAAATATTTTTATGAAAATGAATCTTTTTGAGTTTAATTTTACCTCCCAAATAAATTTGACATAAAACTCCTCCAACTATCTATACCAAGCATGAACCTATTGATCACTTTTACATGTCTAAAAGGGGAAGAAATGAACAGAATGCTTTTGGGCCATTTTTCACACTTCTAAAATATGTCAAGTACTAATATTAGGTTGAGGAAGATTAATGAGCATTACATTACCTTTTCCCATAGGTCACCTCCTCTCATGGGCTGTACAAGTGTCAAACTTCTCCTTTTTTCAAAAAAACTGTCTTTTCTTCTAAAAAACTACCACTTTTTAGTTATGAATAGTTGATAAAGACTTATTATGACACATAGGATGTGACATCACCCTTTTTAACCTTCACATTTCCAAAAGAGACCATAAAACTCATTTCATGCTCATTTATGACCCTAAAATGACTCAAAATGATATATTGATTAATATGACTAATGAGCAAGACTAATGTGATATGGAATAACATCAAAAGACATATAATACATCCTATGACATAATATTAGACCTCTAAAAACACCTAAAATTTATTTTTTAACCTATAAGGGTCCCAAATTTGACCTACAAGTCAAATTTGGTCAACACTAAGGGGAAAAAAGTTTGGTATGAATAGATTCAGTTCATACTCATCAGAATCCAATGCAATAAATTCTAAATAAGGATTAGAATATTAGAAGATTAGAGAATTTATTTTTCCATCAATGACAAAAGGGAAGATTTTTGGCAATATGATTGCCATTGATGTGAAAATGGAAGTCATTGGTATTTTAGGAGTCATTGATGTTCAAGGCTGAGTATGGTGATTAGAGGATATGAAATGGATCATATCAAAGTTCAAAGATTATTGGAGTGCTTGTGCACATGTGTGGAATTCATCTGGTTTTTCATATTGATCATCTAGACAATTTGGGTCTATGACAGGAAAATCTAAGAAGGCAGTTTGTTGATATCACCATTATCATGTGTAGATAAGTCTAAGGGAGTTGTTTATATAGTTATGATCAAATTAGTCCCTAGTTATTATGTGATAGATTTAAAGTCATGCATTAAAGTGAAGTTGAAGATAGTGGGATACAAAGTTGGCTACTCAGACAAAATTCACTAAATTTTTATACTTAGCATGTTGATGAGGTCAACATGTGCACACATGGAGGTGTTAGGACAAAATGATCATATGGGTTTGTTAATTTTTATGTATATTTTCTATGAACTAAATCTTAAGTCATGTGATGTAGTGCAACAGAATATCTGCATGAGCAAAATTGGGATCTTAGGTATTTTGATAGTGTTTTCCCACAGTCAAATTTACAGATGGTAAGATTAAGCTGAGTAAGCTTTTTTTATGATGTCATATCTTACACATATGAAGGTTTATAGAGAATATATATATATATATATGGATGTAATCCCATATGTGAGAGGATCCTATGCACTATATTATAGGTCATTCTATGAAGTGCATCAAAAGTTATGCTAGAACAAAGTTGGTCTTCTAAGCATAGTTAGTTCTATGGCAAAAGAATCTAAGTAAGCATATTAATATCATTATATCTCATGCATGTTAAGGATTAAAGAAGAGATGAGAATATGGGTTTATTCATTATCATTCCTAGTTTATATGGTCCAAATTTTAGAATATGTGGATTAGCGAAGCAAGAGATATGAAGGTGCAAAGTTAGCCTTCCAGGGATATTTAGATGGTCCCCATACTTGGTCAAATATGCACAAGTTAAAGCTTGAGATTTTTAAAATATCTAAAGATTAGAATTTAATCATACATTGAAGATCCAATGATGATCAATGAATTCAATTTGTCAAAGGTACCTCTAAGGAAATGCATTAGTGACAAGTGTCACAATCATGAAGCTTGAACAGTAAATCTATAGTGCAGTTCAAAGTCAAATAGTCAATGATCAATGCAAGAATGCCAAGTGTCTCAATAGCAGGAACTGATAGTAATGTGTAAAAGGCATGCAATAATGCCAAGTATCACATTCTTGAGAGCTAAGTAGAGATAAATATCGAACTTATCATAATATTGAACGATGAGTGGATGATTGTGCAATGAAGATCCAATAAAGCGAGTGGACTCAATGGGACCAAATGCTCAATAGTTAATGAGATAGAGGTGAGTTAAACACCGATCCTATTTGATGATATTGATGGAGTGTATTCATTCCAAAGGCTAAGGATGTAATGAAATATGGATAAGTGCTTGATGTTTAACCATAGATAGAGATAACATTTGTGTAATTATGAATATACAATAGCATGCAAAAGCTCAGATCAAAAAGATCAATAGATGTATATTAAAGTTGAACAGTTAAAGTTGACAAGCATGTAAAGATCCAATGGAGAGCATGATCCTATCATATAGTGATCAAATAGATGTATTTTATAGATGATAAAATTGAATGAAGACCATTAGATCATGGCACCAAACTTAAGATCAATTGTCGATATTTAAAGATATGATCATCCTAATGGTCAAGTGTAAGAACATAAAAGAACATGCAGGTAAGCCATAAATTATGATATAGACAATGAGATTGGTTGCTTTAATCAATAGAATCTATGAAATATGGAATGTGCATCAAAACTAGAGCCCATTATATGCTAAACATATTAATGGGACCAAGAATCACAGCGATGGAGTATAACTTCAAGATGTGGGAAACTTGTTGTTTAAGAGATAATGAACTAAGTCCAGAATAGAGCATGATGTGTTGGCAAACTAGTGTGAACATAGAGAAAATATATAACCCTAGATAAAAATATTATATATATGGCATCTAGAATATAGGAAAACACTGTTGGATCTATTACTATTGTCGATTGAATGGAGTCAAGCTGAGAAAAAGAGGCAGAGAGAAAGAGATCGATGAAGTGTGTCAAATAGATAAATATAGAGACATAGAAGAGAAGTGAAGAGAAGAGAAGAGAGATGAAGTGTAGATAATGAGTAGTTATAGACCAGACCTATAATAGAGAATAGAGAATTGGATTCATTTATGAATCTATATTACAATCTAGATTTGTAGATCCATACTAGACTTTGATAGGTAGGTGCCATCAGATAAGTTGAGTTGGTTCTCTTAAATCAAGGGATTGGTGTCTCCTTAAGGTTAGTGCCCTTAAAAATTATAACCAGTGAGGTTTTTTATTATGAAGATAGATTAGAGTGGTATATTCTAGCAACTATTCTCATGCTGGATTTTCCCATATTGGGTTTTCCACATTATATCTAGTGTTGTGTCTATTTATGTGTGTGTGATCTCTACATATAGTTTTAATCTTCATTAAAAATGTTTGAAAAGGAATAAGTTAATAAATATATTGATTCACCCCTGCCCATCTTAGTATAAATTTTTGTTCCAAAACCCCAACACCATTTATTTTATTTCACTTCTTTAACCACACCATCATGTTTACTCGCAATTAGGCCTTCTTACTGCTAGAAAGTTTGCCCTAAATATTTCAAGCATACACTCAACTTTTCCATATAAACATATAAAAAAATTATATTTATATAACCTCCATGACCTTATATTCATAATTATGTTTATTATATTTTACTAAATATGGTAGAAGACCTCAAAAAACCCATTTTCATATGCTCACTAAAAACTGCAAATCGACATCTAGAACTTTTGACTTTTCACACCTTCATAGGCATTTTGAATGAAGAAAAATGTATTTAAATGAATCTATTATACCTATAAAAAAATTCATGTGAAATATATTTTTCAACTCTATGCAAAAATACTCAGGAATATCATTCTTACTCACACAAAAGAAACTGCCTGGAGCTCCAAAAACACAGTCATGAAAACCAAGACTTAGAACACCTATGTCAACACTTTTATGAACTTGAAATATGTTTATATGATCCTTAATTATCCTTAAAACATATTTAAATAGATATATTACATGTTTTAATATAAATTTTGGTCTTAAAAACCAATCTCATGTCTTCACCCTACACAGATTTCCATCCTTAATCCACTCCAACCCATCTTTAATCTCATTCTCACTTATGCCTAGTTTTTTCATTGTCTTCCTCATTAAGACTATTTAGTGATATGTTAACTTCAATGAATAATTTATCATATTTAATTTCTATAACCTACTCAAAAACTTATATGGGTATAAACTAAAAGTCTCAAACATCATTCTCTGATCATTTGCATGCTTTGACCTAGTCAACCCTACCTTCTACATCAAAAATATGAGAAACAATGGGTTTCATGTAGCTTCCACTCACTTTTCTGATAAACCAATGCCACTTGGAGGTACCTGGGAGAGTTAATTACAACCAACAAACATCATTCTAGGTAAACAAAACTATTATAAGTACTTTCCAACAATATCTTCCATATCAAGTCATAATGAGGGTTTTGGGAGGGTTTAGACTACCTTCCATTCTTAGCAATCATTCATAAAAGATTACCCATCAACTCTAAAACAAATTCCAAGAAATTTAAGCTAGTAACATTACCCAACATCCATGAACTTATTAGGATCTCATTCAAAGGTTACACTTGCCAACAAGTATAAGAAAAGTCTTCTCATTTCTATTATAATTCATTCTATGCACACAAAAAACCTCAACACCAATTTTCATGATTTATAATTCATATTTTGACCTAAAACTTGGTCAAAAAACATGACACAACCTCTCATACCTATAACAATTTTCTTATGAGCTTAGGCTCCTTGAGAACTAAACTTGACCTCTCATTAAGCCATACTAGGTCTCATTACATACTAGGCCTAAAACCAGCAGTCATACTTAGACTATGAACATACCTTGAAATCTATTATACTGATTTCAACACTTTATATGAAAGCTTGGGAATCTTTAAACATCCACTCATACCTATGTGTATCTATCTTACTAGACCACCATCTTCATACTCATGCTCATGATATGGCAATGCTTCTTAAGACTAGTGCTCAAAATTACACTTACCTTGTGTCTTAATTTTGACTTTAACATGTCATCACCCTCAAAATAATTACTATGTTTCCTTAAAATCATCTCTCAATATAGATAAAATAGGTTTCCTTCAAATTCTCTCTTGTCACTTTGTTACTTGGTTTCCTTGTTACATACCATGTTCTTCACAAGAGCATCTCTAGGGAATCAATGATACTCACAAACCTTTGACATCAATGATAAAATTAATTTCATAATACCATCAATAATAAAATATCTCAATATAAATAATCACTACATAGGTTGGTCACCACTCATAAGGACCAAAACCACCATTAGGCCTAACAAAGACTTAATGTAATTAGGCCTTCTCAAGGCATTTGTTTCACCTTAACCACCTTGGATCATTTTGAGCCTCCATAAATGGATGAAACACTTCGTACACACTTAAATTAGACACTTTTTAATCTCACCTCAGATCCTCAACACCATTTAGCTCATTTCAATCCTTGAACCGCACCATTAGGTCTACTCACATTTAGGCCTTCTCACTACTAGAAAGTCTGCTTTGAATATCTTAAGTATACACTCAACTTTACCAAAAAACCATATCAAAAAATCATATAGATAAAACTTCCATCACCTCAGTTTCATCACCATGTCTATTATACATCACCATACTGGGCAAAAGACCTCAATCTAACCACTTCTATATGTTCACTCAAAACTATAAACAGGCTTCAAAAACTAGTCAAGAACCTTTGACTTTTCACACCTTAATAAGAGTTTTTCATGAATAAAAATACATTAAAATTACAATACGGTAACTATATAATAACTTCATATGCATTATATTCTTCAAATTTTTGCATAAGACTCATAAACATCAATCTTACTAACACACAGAAAATTGGCTGAATGCTCCAAAACATAGTAATGGAAATAATGACTTAGAACACCTGTAGATTAACTTTTATGAAATTAAAATAGGTTTAGATGATATTTCATAATTATTAGAACATATTGAAATAAATATCTTACAATTTTCAATATCAATATTAGTCTTACACACCAATCTCTTGTCTTCACCCTACACAGACCTCATTGTGTTAAATATGTCACTTTGATAGTAACTTTATGCTTGTCTATAAGCATCTCCAAATTTTCCATTCAAAGTGAGTATGTATTATATCTCTAAAATAACAACCCTATTTAATTGGATTCATCCTTAATCCTTGGAAACACATCCCTAATCTCATTCCCACTTCTGCCTATTTTTCTCATTAATTTCCTCACTGGGCCTTTTTAATGATAGGAAAAATTACATGACCAATTTAGAATATTTTAAGTCTTTAATCTGATAAAAATATTACATGAACACAAAATAAAAGTATCAAACATCATCTTTCAATTATTTTCATGCTTTGACCTGGTCAACCCTACCTATTATATTAAAAAATTAAGCAAGAAGGGTTTTTGAATAGCTTTCACTCACTCTTCTGACATACTAATTCCACTTGAAGGTAATTGGGAGAGTCCTCTAAATGTTTCAATAATACAATAGGTCATAAAAACCATTATAATTCATTTCCAACAATATATTCCATATTAGGTCATATTTAGGGTTTTAGAGAGTGTTAAGACCACCTTACAGTCTTAATGATCATTCATAAGGCTTAGGCCCTTAATCGAGAAACTAATGCTTGGAAACTTGAGTTATCATCCTTATAAAACTTTCATGAACTTATTAAGATCTCATGTAAAGGTTTCACATGCCAAAAATCATAATAAAATCCTTCTTGGGTCTGCAATACCTCATCTTGTGCCCATAAAAAACCTTAAAACCATATTTCATGATTTCTCCTCTAGTCATTGACCTTAGACTTGGTAAACACAATTAACACAACCTCTCACATCTCTAAAAATTATCTCATTATATATTTCATCTTATAAACTAAACTTGACCCCTCATTAGGCCATACTAGGTCTCTTTGCACATTAGGCCTTGAACTACTAGTCACACTTAGACCTTGAACACACCTTAAAACCTCTTGTAATATTCTCAACACCATATAGTCATGTCATAAAACATAATTACATGCTCACACATTTATTTTCATTCTTAATAGATATTTATATCACCTCAATACTCCTCATTAGGTCATGCATAGTCTAGGATTAGATTGGTTACATGCTAAGGCTGAAGACCTTACCCCTAAAGGTTTACCTTAAAACATGATCTTGACCTTCACATGTCATCAACCTTTGAATAATTACCAATTTTCCTTCAAATTCTTTCTCAATAGAGAGATAATAGGTTGTCTTCAAATTATCTCTTGTCATAGGACTCTTGTCACATACCACTTCACCATGCATGACACCAACTTTGACTTTAACATCAATGACAACATTTATGCCACAACACTAACAATAGAAACATACCTCAACAATATCCCCATTTGTCATTGATGAAAAACACTCAAACAAAGTTTATCATTATCATCTCCCCAAGATGGATCTTCTTCAAACTGACATTTCTCCCAAACTAAAACTTTCTCCCCCTTTGACATTAATGACAAAGGGTCATCTTTTGACAACTATCTGATCCTTGGATCTATAACAACACAAATTTTATCTCCAAACAAGATCACTCTCTTTTTTTTTAAAAAACTCAAAATAAATCAAGATCATAACCAACTACTATAGATTTACTTGGCAAACATACTTACTCTTGGAACAATATTGGCTCCCCTTATCTCCATGAAGTATTCAAACACTATCATGAATGTGAATTGGTTTAATCAAGTCATCCTAAAAATGCTTTGTAACCCATCTCTTGCATTCACATCTCTAATAGAATATTGAGTGAACTTTGGATCTAAAATAGAGAATACAAAGCTCCCTCTAAGACCAAGCATCCTTCATGCTTATGCTCACTAGCTAAGTGCCTCTAAGAATCCTAATGGAGTCACCTCTTATCTCTTGGGTATTAGAATAACATAAACTTAGGACATTCCCAGATCTCCATGTCCTTACTAGACTAAACTTTCTTCATGATCCTTTTACGCTTGAATTCTTCAATCTTCATTTGAACAATAATCTACCTTTGTTTATTTTTCTTGACTTCTTCATCCACAATCTAAGCTAATAGGGAGAATTCTTGGCACTCCTTTACATCTAAAATATGCTCCACCATAGAAATTAGTCCACTTGGACTTGCATACTAATCATCATTCACCTTAGCTACCTTCAGTCTTCATTCACTATTTTGTCTTCTTTATTGTACTCTAGGGGTCACAATCTTCTTGTTTTGACTTGAGAATCCATGTTTACAAAAAACTTCAATATGACCAACCTTTTGATAATTAGAACACACTATTTCTCTTGATGGAAACACACCATTACCCATACCTCTTGACTAATGATTATCCTCATATTTCCATGCATATTCATTCTTGAAGGGTTTTCTACAATGATTTGTTCTATGACCAAATTGGTTACATGAATAACATTAACCATTGAAAGGATTAGCATACCTTATAGTATTAGATTGCCTGATAGGATTAGTCTTCATTCTACCAGCATCTTCATTCTTTAATTATCCATTGACCTTTAAGGTCTAATTATCCTTGATCAAATTGGCATTCTTCATTTGGTCTCCATTGTAATCAAGACCTGTTTTGTCATTAGCAATCTTTTGACTACTCAAGATGTTGTCTAGATAATTGGTATTCTTTTTAAAATTCAAAAAGGAATTTGCCTTATTTGATTCCTAATTTAACTTATCTTTTAATTAATCCATTTTAGTTACACACCTTTCATATTCTTCTTCTTTAGCCTTTAGGCTTGCAATCACAATCTCAATTTTAGTCTCCACATGTTTGACTATTTCTTCTTGTTCCTTGGAGTTGTTATTCAGTCTAACTTCAAACAAGTTAATTTTATCCTCATAGTCTTTGAAAAGAGACCTCATTACCTTATTCTTCTATTTTACCATCTTCAATTCTTCTAAGTCATTCATCAACTCATCCTTAAGGTTTACTTCATTTTCTTCTTCATTTGAATAACCAACAGTACCTCCAAACAACATGGACTCTACTTAATTTAAACAACTTGCCTACTTAAATATGAAGAGAACTTTATTGACATCAGGATCAACACCTTCATGATTACTCTTAGAATAACTTCTATCACTCTCATCATATGAGTTTCAATCTTTCTTGGTGTAATAGCTTATTTTGTTCTTGAAAAATATTTTCTTGTCATCATATCTTCTAAAGCTTTTTCTTGATTTTATCAAACCTATAATACTTCTTGTCATTATCATGACCTTCATCATTATCTTCATCATCATTTTTCTTATGATTATGAGGTCACTTGTTAGTAAAGTGTCCAATTTCTCCATAATTAAATCACTTGAAGGGAAGCTTACCCTTGTATTTACCTAGACCAATTTTCAATTTTTTTGCAAATATAGCTATCAAACCATCATCATCAATATCATAATCATCATTATCTTTGACTTTATTACCTTGTGTCTTCTTCTTCTTTGACTTATTTTCTACCTTGAATGTAATTTCATTCTTTTCAGGTCTTCCTTCACTAGTCCTCATCTCATAAGTTGTTAGGATGTAATGAAGTCCATCCATCTCTAGCTTATCTAGATTTGCATCTCTTCATTAATAGATACTTTAGAATCAAAATAAGGATTTAGAGATATCAATACCTTTTGAAAAACACTATACTCTTTCAAATATTCACCTAGGCCTCTTATGTTGTTGACCACTTTTTTAACCTCAATAGGTAGGCTCCAATTGTCTCATCTTCATTCAAACCTAGGCTTTCAAATTGTCTTTTATGGATACTAAAATTAGCTAACTTGACCTTGGAATCTCCCTCATGGATAGTCTTCAATTGTCCCAAATATATTTGGTATACATATATTGTATCACCTTTACAAGCTCTACCTTTGATAGGTCATAAATAATACCATTCATTAATTTTGAATTATTGTCACTAGCCTTCTTACCTGCTACATCTGTAGGCGGATTAGGGGTGCAATATATCCATCCAAAACTAATTTACAAACATCATGACCTTGAGAAATCAAATATTTTATCAAATTGACACTCTAAAAATCATAATTATATCCATTGACCAATGGAACCTTACTTATAAAGAAAACATCTTGTGCTTGACAAGCCATATTCACTTGCTTAAGATCTCCTTTAGGATATTAGGCATGATTCAAAGGACTTGATCTAATACCATATGTTGGAATTATATATACTTAGACGGGGGTGAATCATTTCCCTTAAAATAATCATTCAGTTCTAAGAGATAGACTTTTTTATGTGTGAAGGCCTAAAAGGTGAGTAGACCTAATTGATAGGTTCAAGGTGTGAAATGGAGTTCTAGATGGTATGGACCTATGTGGGAGTGATCAAGGGTCTATTTTAGGCATGTTTAATGTGTTTCATCTATTGGTGAAGGAGAAAGGTGTTTCAAGAAGTCATGAGTGTAATGTGTCCCTTAGAGAAGGCCTAATTCTTTTAGGTCTCTATTAGGCATAATTGAGTTTTGAGATTTAAAGATAATGGATGACCAAAGTGAAGGTTGATTCATGATGATAACATGTGTAAGTAAGTATTTTAATTATGATCCAAGTGGTTTAAGGACATTGACTAACATATATGGGTTATATGAAGTGTGTGGTATAAAGGTAAGACCTAATAGGCCTATTTAGACTAGTTGTGGGAGTGTGGACTTAAGCAAAAGAAAGAGCCTTTGAAAGGGAAGGACTAGGTCATTAAATACCATCAGAGGGTGAAGAAGATCAATCAATTTTATCTGATTAAGTTGATGTAGGTAGATACACATTTCATTGGACCTAACAAGCCTAGAAGAGGCATATTGAGTGAAGGAGCCTACATAAATTGTATGAGGTAAAGAGGTAGGTTTACAGGTGCTAGAGAAATATAATTCTATTATAAGGTGTTTCAAAAATCAAATCAAAGGTAGAGATTATTTTGGAGGTGATTGAATTGGTGCTTGATCATTTAGGGGGTTGTAGCCTCCTTGCTAATTATGCTAGGTAAAGGTCAAGTGAGTTTTTGACTAAATTGACGGGTAGGTGTTCCTTGATTAGTTGGTGTTGGTCTAAATTGAATCTTATCATTATAAGATATTAGTCCATGTGAATGGTTGAGTAGGTTTTATTCCCCAAGAGGGTTTCCCATATAATCTCTTATGTTATCTTATGATGTGCTCATATGGTTATTTCTCCATGCACTATTTGATTTTATGTAAATGTATGCTTCACGAAATGGTAAATGGAATTGAATATACATTATTGTCTACTAATTCACCCCCGGTCCCCCCCCACTCTTAGTATCTACTTCAAAAAATTTAGACTTTGGAGTTAGGCTATCAAACTTTGGAACTAGGCTGTCAAACTTTGGAGCTAGGTTGTCTTGGTCCGAATCTTCTATTGTTTGTTCCTCAAATTCTTGGACATGTTTTGTATAGTAACCATGGTTAAGGAAGGCACACTACTCTAATTTTATTTAGGTTGATCCACCCATATCTATTCAGAAAGATCCATTAAAGGTATAGAAGGTGGATAAATGGAGACTTATTTATCATGTATTCCATTAGAAATGGTCATATTACCAGATCTAAAGTTAATTTATGTTGTGAATATAGCTAATCAAGGTCTTCCAAATAATTAGATACATTACCTGCTTGGTTTTAGGTTGAAGGATCATGAAATCTATAGGGTATTCCCAAGATTCTATGATAACTAAAATATTTTCTATAGTTCCCTCAGGCACAACAGTGGATTGATTTGTCATTTGAAAAACTGTAGTGGTAGGTCGAATCCCTATGAGGGATAAAGATTATACTATTTTTATAATTATTATTTTTATGGAAACACTTAAATCTACAAGCACATTTGATATGTGCTTGTTCCTAATTGTCATAGTCATTAAGGGACTGCCAAGGTCTACATATTTGGGAACAAGTATGTTTCCTACTAGTAAATCAACAATTTTTCAAATTACCTCAATTATTTTAAGATATTATTTCTTTCTACATGGTGATTTGATGCACAATATTTTAATTATTTGATTTTATTCAAGAATATCCTTAATACCTCTTAACAATAGAATTTCTATCTTCATCTCAATTAATCTTTACATCAATTCAGAACCCTTCCTAGGTTTTTCTTCCATAAGTCTCTTAGGAAATGGAATAGTAGGGGATCTTGAATTGTGATTGATGTGATTGGAGTTGTGGTGGTTTCTACCTTGTCTTCATTTAGTTCTTGGACTATAGGTGACTCAATATTTTTTTCATCATTGGAAATTTAAGTTATGGTAATGGGTAAATCTCCTACTACCTTTCTTGACCTGATTTGAACATTACTACACTCAATTGAACCACTTGTAAAACTATTTTTTTGGTCAGCTCCATAAACAAGAGTATTTTCCTATTCTTAGGATTTTCCATTGGTTGGGCAAGTAACTGTGGTTGGTTAACCTGTTGCTTAATTGGTGTTGGCCAAGGTTATGAAGGCATCAAACCCTACTATGGAGGAAACCTTCTTTGCGTTAGATTATGAGACCATTATTCATTTGGTCATTAAGGTGGTGACTATTGTACCCACTATGGTTATTGGTTTTATTGGTTTGCCTAGGGTTGTGAAGGATTTTGAGGCATCCCCCACATCTATGGCATCCATTCCTGATTACCCCATGGGTTTGGTTATGGTGGTGGTCCCCATATTTGTGGTGTGATTTGTCCAGCCCATGGTGTCATCCATGGATTGGAGAAAAATATTAGACCAAATTGATTTTGAAGTTGGGAGTACTAGTTTCCTTATCTTTTGATAAAGTTCACTTCCTCAACTATATGTTTTACTTGGTTTACCTATTTTCTCATGGTAGGAAGATGATTGAATTTTTTGGTTTCATGTTCTAGCTCACAAATACCACATACCTCTATTTTATATAATATTTTACTGCATGTATAAGCCTACATCTAAGACAATATGTTGATAACTATTCAGTGTTGGTGGCATTGGCCTTTACTTTGAGATCATTTAATGTGGTTTTTAATTGTACTAAAATATCTATTTTGAAATTAGCAAATTCTTTCATTAATTGGCCAAATTTAAGTGATTTTCCTAACCGTGATTTCCTTATGCTAGGTCTTGTCCTAGAATAGTTAGTACATAATGCTGAAATATGATGAAAGGTTAACTTGTCAATGTCACCCTTTCTGATTAGGTTCAAAATATCACGTGCATCATCATCTAGTTCTTTGAGAAATATTGTCTTGATGACCTCCTCTATGATTTGGTAACCACTACATTTATGGGCAAATATAAATCTATCAAGGTAATCTTCTAAGGTTTCATATTCATTTTATTTTATCTTGAAAAAATTCTTCTTTTCATTCTCTGACTCTACAATAATCATAATATTTATCAAGAAATTAAGTTTCCATTTCTTCTCAAGTACTCATAGAATTACCCTCAAGGCCCATGAACCATCTCATGGTTGCATCCTTAAGTGTAGATAGGAATAACTTCAATTTATGATTGTTAGTGACATAGTCATATGTTTGACAGAGAACTTGAAATTCAAAGAGAAACTGATCTAGATAATTTGAGGATTTGCCTCTAAAAGTAGGTTAAATAAATGGGAAGATATTTTTCATGAAGATTCTATCATCAGTTCCCAAGCTAATTAGATAGAAAAAATTTATGTCCTATTGAGGCTGCCTATCAGGGTTTTCTATACGTGCATGATTGTCTCCCATATTTTCTAACCAACTTTTGTTATCAATTCAGATTAAGTTCTATTATTAGGTTCTCAACCTATGGTCTAATATAAAGATGAGAATCTTTGTTGGTAATTATATCTTCTTCTTGTAGAGCTTGTGAATCAAATTTGACTTTTCTAAAAATGGGATCCTCATGATCAGTTTTTCCTATGGGAGAAGTTGACCTAAATAGAATTCTTCTTATACGATCTGTTTGTGAGGATGAACTTTTTTTAGGAGAGGAATTATAAAAAATTTGTATATGGCTTTCAATTGCCTTTCTTTCACTTCATGGTCTTTATAGAAAGGATAGAATCCTCTCTTCTTCTAATTTTATTTGGGAGTCTTTAGAGATAAACCGTTCTTAAGAATATATTAGGTGGTTCATAAATCTGAGTCCTTGATTATTTTTATGTTTTTGGGGTATATGAATGCTTTTAAATTTTTTCTATATAAATATAATATAGGATCTCACTAACACTTACTAATTACCAATTAAGAGTCCCCAAAAATAATGTCAAAAATTATAGGTTGTCATTATACATTTCATTTAATCAATCAATGGATTGGTGTAATTTTCTACCAAGACCAGTGTTTAAGGCTATATGTAATGAGATGTTGGATATTTGAATTAAAAATTCATTATTTGGGGGGTGTTTACTCTACTATTAATTTCTAAATCCTAAGGTCATCAAATAAGTTTTTAATCCTATATTGTAAAAAAGGTAAATCTAAAAATTTTTGCTAACTGAATTACCCGTTTGGCATTCCTTGTTAAAAGGATTTTTTATTTTACACCATCAACATATAGAACTTAAATTTCTAGTATAAGACACTATAGTGTCCTCACTCAACTTACCCGACTGGGTAGGATAGTTGTGTAGTTCAAAATGTGAGAATGTTGATTGCCTATTGTCACTTAGACTACTTTCTAATAGATTCTAAATATGGAGATGAATTTTCTTAGTCAACAAACTTTCCTATTAACTTTACTCTTATGATAATTAAAAAACACACTTTACATAAATAAAATTCACTTGTATTGAATTGAAACAAACTTTTCATTTAATGAAACCACAATTGCATTAAAATAAACACACTTTGCATTAAAAAGGAAATCACACTTGTAGGTTTTATTTCACATTTTTCTAATTTATATCATTTTATTTATTATTTTTCTATATTGTTCATACTAGGTTGATAGGACTAGTAGTTTATAACTTTTGTGCAAATGTTTAACACACAGTCACACCAAATATGACTATTCTTTTTGTGTAAGTCTTAATTAGATACAGACTATTGGATTGAAAAACTCAACACAGTGATCTTACAAACTTTTATAAAACATACTAGGTTGACTAGGCTAGTATAATACTCTTATAGACTTCCAAAAAACATACTAGGTTGACCAAGCCAATATAGTACTCTTACAGACTTCCAAAAAAACATACTAGGTCGACCATGCCAATATAGTATTCTAGACAACTTCTAAAAAACATACTAGGTTGACCAAGTTGGTATAGTATTCTAGATAACTTATAAAAAAACATACTAGGTTGACCAAGCTGATATAGTATTCTTCATAGGTTTCAGCAAATAAGGAACTATAGAACTAGGTCGACCAAGTTGACATGGTAGAATTTGCAAGTAAAAATCAAGGCACTTCAACAACAATATCACTTTCCTCTACATCTTCCAACCCACCAAGGTTCCTTTCTCTCTTTCTATTTCATTTTAATTTTTCCTTATAGTTCTATTTTTCATAGTTTTTAGTCTTTAAAACTACCCTTCTATAGCAAACTAGGTCGACCTAGTTCTGTATTTTATCTTCAATCTACAAGACTAAGTCAACACTATCAACATATTTATTAAAGACCCTTACTTTAGTAGTACAGTAGCAACACTATCAAATATATTCTATAATGTCTACATACACTAGTGTCTAAACTGACACTATATTGTGTTTCAAATTAGAATTAACATCTATATGCTAGTAATTACTTCACACTTTCACTTTCAGTTGTTTGCATGCTTAGAATAGATCACAGTCTAATTAGGTGGTTTTTCAATATACTATTTAGTTTCACTATTTTTATCTCTCTTACACACACTACCAAATCACATAATTTCAAAATACATATAAACAATTATTTACCCAATGCCTACCTACTTAGATTTCATCACCAAGGGGGATGCTGACTTGGTTTTCTAGCCAAGTATAAACAAATGGTTAATGGTATATATTGGCAAATCACATGAAACCTTTATCATTATAGGATTGTGAAGTGAGGGTGTAGGCCCCAATAACAAGCCAGTACCATTAACAACATAGATCCCTTTCAGCCTAAACATCTTAAAACCATCGACAGATTGCCTTCTAGTTCCCTACTTTCATCCATGGTCCAACTTCCCTATCACATTAAAATTAACACTTTATAATAATCTAAAAGCATTCAATATGACCACTTAGTTAGCATTTAATTTTCAATTTGACTGCTTTCTCTTTGCTCATTGTATGTTATATTTCAAAAAATTGCTTTGGCCAGCATTGGTGCAAGGCTTTGTGATGTGTGCTTAAATTGGATCATTCTCATTAACCCAATTGATTATATGTTTAATTTCATCTTCTTAATTTAAATTACATTTCAAAAAAATTCCTACTTTTAGAATACTAACGTCTCTATCAACACAATCTCTTATAGACTAATTCACCTTCCTCCAAAGCATACTAAGTCAATTGTAATGACTTAGTATCATTCAAAACTATCTCCTTAACATACTAAGTCAGTTGTGTTGACTTAGTATCATTTATAAGTATCCCCTTAGCATGCTAAGTCAGCTATGTTGATTTAGTATCATTCAAAACTATCTCCTTAGCATACTAAGTTGACTATGTCAACTTTGTATCATTCAGAATTGTCTCCTTACCATACTAAGTCAACTGTGTTGACTTAGTATCATTAAAAACTATCTCCCTAGCATACTAAGTTTACTAGGTCGACATAGTACCTTTTAGGCTAACCCTATACCTCTTTTTGGCTAATTTTTTTCATGTTTTTCCTCCTAGCTTCTTGATCTCTAATCTTACTTGGCATCATGAATCCACTTATTAAATTCTTTCTTGACAATCTCAACCCATTCCAAATTTACATGGGTTGTTCTCTCCTACCTCACCTATCCACCATAGAAGACAACTCTTTATGGTGCATATTTTCACCGCATGGCTCTAAATCTTCTCAATCTCAATCTAACCCATACCATATAGTCAATCTAGAGAATCATAATAGAAAAATCAAAAACTATGACAATTATATCCATTATAACACTTTTACACCTTCTAAACCTAGAAGTCATAAACTTGTCACCTCATCTACATAAAATGTTAGAACCTCACACTATGTTCCACCTCCTACAAACACTATTCATAATCCTCTTGTTAGACCCATAACCAAATCACCAAGTCTTATTACTTCTCAAAGTAACATGGTTAAAACCAATGTTGGGAATCCTCCACCTACAAATAACCCTCCCACAAACCCTACCAATCTTCACCCTAACAACACTGATACCCCACCTTCAAATACTAATGCACAAATTGATACAACTCAAATTCTTTCTCAAATAATTCAACAAATGAACATCATGCAAAGAACTAATCATTGTCAAATGATGCACATGCAACAACACTTATTACATATTACTAGTCAACCACCTTAAGTCATCATGTCTCAACTAAATCCAAAAATTTCCCCCCTCATCTTAAAGATGGCAATGGGAATATCATCCCTCAACCTCCAATGAATAATAAAATGATTCAATGTTTTCAAAATGAACTTTTATCCCCATTCATTGCATCCATAGATATTAGAAACATTTTTCCAACTATCACATATGATGGGACTAAGGACCATGTTATATTTCTTAAGTATTTTGGTCATCTCTATAAGGAATAGGTTCAAACTAACACCTTTACTACCACCAAGATCTTATCCAAAACTTTTTTTGGTGATGCACTTGAATGGTACAACAAAATTCATAAACATTCCATCTCACAACTAGAGGATTTAGTCAGTGCTCTAGTGAAGTAATTCCAACATGATAATCTCCCTAAAAATTACCTTGGCCATTTTATCAATGCCACGCATCTTCCTAATGAATCTACTCACATTTTCATCAAATGATGGAAGTCTCTATCTTACAAGTGGACCATAACATGAATGATACTCTTTTAAAAAATATTTGTTACTTCTCTTAAATCTCCCCTTCATATAAAGTTTGAATCTTTTCCCCTAAAATTTTAGAAGTAGCCTTAGACCAAGCAAAAAGGCAAAAAATTATTATGACTCAATTTGAAACACCTAAAATAACTACGACATATCCTTTTCAATCATTTTCTCATAACATTCATTTATCCAAGCCTCCCCAACCTCAAAATTAAGCATCCAATTCAACCAATTTTAACCCAACCCACCCTCCCTTGAGTATAAAACAACTTAAGAAGAAATTGCCACCCTCTAAATCCATGATCTTTTATCCTTCTAAACATCCTCCAAAATGATACAATCCTAAAAAAATTTGTTGGTGGCATGCTACTATAGGTCATTCTTATGAGTCTTGTCATGATCTTCACTGATTTCTTCTTTCTTCCTTGTTTGGTCCAAATTTCAATCTTGATACTCTCATAAAACAACATTATCAAGACTATATTCAAGCCTCTCAAATTCAATCTAAAAAACCACAATCACATCAACATCAACTACTTAATGAACAATAACAATTATCCCATACCTACACCTTATCCACTAATGTTGTTCAAACCATAGTTGATCCTTATTCCTGCACCAATAAGGAAAGGATAGCAACATGAATAACTTTAAACATATCATTGCATCCATTGAACATGATCCTCTTTGGTCACATGAACCTCTTTGGCCACATGAACCAAAAGAGTACCTACTTAAAATGCCTACTTCAAAGCATATCATGCATGGTCCTCCTTTATCTCTTCATACCTTTCCTACACCTCCTATGTCAAATTTTACCTCCTTAAAATCTAAAAAACCAACACATTTACCTATCTCCAAATGCACCTACTAACCCAATGAAAATCATTCTAGTGGTTCAATGTTACCTCACTCCATCTCACATGTTGGGGCATCTTGCGATGCCCATCCCTATATCTAATTACCCATTGGGGAATCTTACGATGCCCACTTTTATTCTACAATGCATACTAACAAATAAATTCAACTTCAAGAAACCTTTTGAGACTTATAGACTTGTATTTCATATGCTCATCTTTGATAAAACATTAGCATAGATCTTACTTATTTGCTTGTCTCATGTTTCTTTGTTTTTATGAATTTTACTTCTTTTAGTTTCACTTTACTAGGATCATCATTTTCCTTTATGTTATTTGGTTTTCTTACACATTACATTTGGAATTTGTTTTTATTTTGGTTCTTATTTGTCTTTTTCTTTTTGATCCTTTTATATCTTTTTTTTGCCTTAGTATCTTTATGATTATTTTTCCACTTATTTAGCATTCACATCATTGGTGTTCACTTTGTGAGTTATAGTGTAATACCATGCTTAAGACATAGCCTTCCTCATAAATTACCACATTAAAACATCTTTAAATATTTTTTTTGGATAATTACTACTTTCATTAGTGCTTTTACTAGATCTATTATAGGTTAGTATTAATTTTTTAGTGACATGAATATCATATAATATCCCCATCCCTTTCATATCACTATTTTACCTCCTTGCGATCAGATATGAGCATATTCATCATTGTATCACTTATTACATAGATGTATCTCTTATGATCCCCATATTTTCCTTATTTCCTTTCATTTAAGGCTCACGTTGGTCAATTTTGAGATTGTACACTTACTTGTGGGCAAGTCTAAGAGTCTTTAGACAGCTTAGTCTTTAGGTCCTTTTCTATCATGAGCAAGTTTAATCTCTCATGTGTTTGTCACCTGTTTCACTCATGTTTAGTTCTTTGAATCCATATGGATGAGGAGGAATATAAAAATAAAAAACAAGTTAAAATCCTAATCATAAAATACAAACAAAGGGCAATAATTCAAAGGTAAAAACAAACTCAAAATTCAATATCAAACCAAAATACATGATTAAAATCATATCTACTATCTCCAATCAAAGCTCAAACTCCACAAGTGGCCTCACATAGAGTTTAGGTCAATTGGGGTATGGTAGGCTAGTAGATTGTAATAGGATAATTCAAAAAAAGAAATTCTATAGTGTTGCCTACTTTCTCATGATGGTACCTAATCTTTGTAGTAGATCGATGGCCACATAAGCAGTCTTGAGTAACGGAAAAAATGATGTGGGAAGTTATTTCCATTTTAATTTTCATGCATATAGCCTTCATAGGTTGATCTATGTACTTCACTTATTAGACCAATATTTGTGTTCATTAGTCAAAATGTCCTATGTCCTTGGTATTTATAGTTCTTAGCCTTTCTCACTTACCAAGTGTCTCATATTTGCTAAAGATATTCACATCATCCATGTGGCACCTCATGTTCCTTATTTACATCATATTTTCCTTATATTCCCCTTTTTGGATATTGCTTCTAGCTGATAATATCCTTGATCACATCTACATTATTACACCTCTTTTTTTATAGTTTGTGAGTTGCATTATAAGAACTTGGAAAGGACCGAGCCTTAATCACTAACACCCTTACACCATTTTCTTACTGCACCATCTCATTTTCATAATATTCATGTTATTTGGTGGTTTTGTTTTCATATATTATATATTAGAATAATCACTAAGTTTGAGTTATCATCCTTTAGAGCTTTTGATTTCTATCTATCTATCTTGTTCTTGTTTGATTTTTATGGAATTTACTTATATTACATATGAATTTGGAATTATTACATGTTTATATTTATATATGAGTTATTCATATTTGTATTCCATCTTGACTTACATTTCATTTTTAGTCATTCATGTTTTTATTTATGTTTGATTCAACATGCCTATCTTACATGTGGTTACTTGTCACTTACTTCCATATCTCTGTTAGAGTTTTCTTGTTATGATGTGGAGCTAAAAGCTTCAACTGGTGCAAACAGGGAGGAGGTTGTTGAGTTCCAGGGAGACTGGCGTCGGCAGGGAGCAGTGCACAAAGAAATCGATGACGGCAGGATGGACAAGAAGGAAATCGACATCGGCAGTATGTCGGCCAACGTCAGTCACCTCCAGGCAGACAGGGACTGACGTCGATCGCCTGTGGCAGTACCAAAATTGCTTGTTCTACGGACAGTTAGTTCGTTTAATCGAGTGTTTGCATGCAAAGACTACTTTTGGTCTTGAGTTGTGTGTCTAATTATTGTAATTAGGTTAGTCTAATTATTGTAAGCATGAGATCCATATACGGACTCATGGGCTGTATTGTAAACTTGTAGCTAGTGATTAAGAGAGCAATAAGCTCCTTCAGAGAGAAGAGAGCAATGGTGCATTCCTTCTAGTGCCGCAGTACCAAGGTGGGTACTAGATTGGAGAATCAGAAGGGTTCTTCGTGTGTGTATGATCTTGGTCAGCATGTGGGCATGACTTTCTATAGGAGATATACAATGGTGAGTAAGGTCTAGTGATTTGTAGGTAGCAGTAGAGAGCAGGAGATCTACTTGGAGTATGGTTGTGTACTTGGTGAATTGGCAGCGTGTTACTGACTGGTTGGAGAGGTGAACATCAATTCTGTATTGGAGTTGATTGTTGTGACCAAGAGAGAGAGGGAAGAAGGTCTTGAGGTGTGGCAAACCTTTGAGGTGGAAGAAGAAGTGGCATCTTCTTTATTGTATATTCTTCTGAGTGATTATTAATACAATTGTGTATTGTCTCTCAATTCCTGTGTTGTTTCATATTTCTAGTTACTTTATATTTCTGGTTAAATTCCGTGTTTAGTTGCTAATACAAGAAGTAATCATATGTGCTCTAATTGGTAGAGCAAGATCCTGACACAGTGGGATCAGAGCATGTTTATTGTTCTATGGTTCTCTGACAAGTGGTATCAGAGCCTTGGTTGTAGGTTCAAGAGCTGATACCAACAAGTGGTATCAGAGCTTTTGGTTGGGTTGACTAACAGGTGGTTTCAAATCTGGTAGTATTTTTGATTATAGGTCACTCACAGGGGTTTCAGATTGAGTGAGAGTATAGCAATGGCAGAAGAAAGTAAGCTACGAATGGAGAAACTGAATAACACGAATGGTCTGATTGATAGAAAGAAAGAGCAGGTAAAAAGAGATTGTTCGTCGGTAGAAGATCAGCGCGTAGAAGCATATGTTGCAGGTAATATTACACAAGATGTTCTGGATAAAGTGGAATCTTTGTTTACAGATTCTTTTGCCTCTTTCCATGCGGCCCAAAATAGAGCATCTTTTCATGGGTATGTCTTTTGAGACCTTGGAGATATTTATTTAGGGGTTGGAGAGCCTTGTCAGATGATTGACGAAGGGGAAGTGAAGTTGAAATTGTAGGCAGATGACACACAGTGGTTGAAGGAAGTCATGGAGGTACCAGTCTTGGAGATGAGTCTAATTTTTTAGGAAATTTGGGTGATGAGAGATGCACTGTAACTCTCACAGCAGATGCACTTGAATTAGATGGTGGTAAGAAAGTAGGTATCTTTTATCTATCTACTTATATTGTTGATTCACCTTCTGTTGTAGAGATGTGGCTTCATAGGCTTGGTCACATATGTAGAAAGAGAATGCAGGTTTTGAAGCGAAAGTCAGATATTTTTGACAAGTTAAAGAATTGGAAAGCCTTGGTGTTCATGGAGGAGATGACAGACAGAGATCAGGTGATGAAACTGAATTATTCTGAGTAGAGCAAGGTTGATTTGATTAGTATTTTGATCCATGGAGAGCTCACGGATATAAAGTTATCACTCACAGATGAACACAGGTACCAGCATCGACTAGACAGTAACCGACATCGGCAACAAGAAGACCAACGTCGGTCATAAAGGAACCGACGTCGGCAAGAGGGACATCGGCGTCGACTAGGAAAATGATGTCGATAGTCAGAGTCAGTACAGGGAGCCGACATCGGTCAGAAACAGACTGAGAGATCACTGAGATCGGTCACAGGTACGGATAGTGGGCAGACAGCAAGCTGTCAACAAGTCTCAAACGCTCATGTTGAGGTCAGAAAGGGTAAGTGAACCTCATATTCGTTGTTCACCTTCTTTATATTGTTTATTGATGGTCAAGAATCAGGAAGATGGAAGAGGCAATGCAGGTAAAATCTAGATACAGTGGGAGCTTGACATGGATGAGGAGTGTGAGTCCTTGGAGAAGAACCAAACATGCATTTGTTGGTATAGTTGTCAGTTGGAAGTAAGCACTGAGAGACAGAATGGATTCTCAAGTTAAAAAAGAGAGTGGATGGACACAAGAGATAGAAGGCTATGGCATATGGTCTTGAGAAAGCTGCAGGACAGTGGTACAGGTTTGACAGAGGGATGACTAAGCATGGCTTTAGTCAATGTCAGTATAACTATTGTGATTTTATCTTACCAGGTGGATGATGAGTCGCGACATTATCCAGTTACTGTATGTGGGTAATTTGCTAGCAGGTTTTGTACATACAGAGATTTGTTGAGCTAAGGGTAAGGTTAGTTTAGAGGTGTGTCATGAAAAATTTAGAGTAGCGAAATTCTTTGACATAAGAGACATGGAGATTTTATCTCCAGTAGGAGCTGATGTGAAGACGGTGTTGGCGGGGTTCATGATGCAAGATGCAAAATTAGAAAGCACACCAAGGGCTGGACAGTTCAAGCTTAGCTTGAAACAGAGTTCGAAATCACATGAGGTCTAGTGTAGACCTGAGTTTTTCCAAGCAGTGGGAGTTGTCAGAAAGTATGGAGCCAATTCGAGGAAGAGGTACTGAAGGGCAATTCAGTGGATTCTTATAGGGATCAGCGGTAGGTCGACATGCTATGCAGAGTCAAGTTATTTTCTACATAGGTTTGTAGATGCGGATGCGGCAGGTTACTTGGATGACAAAGGCACAAAGGTTAGAACATCACAGGGTGTGGTGGTTAGTCTTCAGGATTGATCTTGAAGAGGGATACAAGCCAGAGTACAAATTAGATAGAGTATAAGTATAGGTACAGTTGCAGTTGTTTATCTCCAAGTGAGAGATTATTAGGATGTGGAGTTAAAATCTTCAACTGGTGAAAACAGGGAGGAGGTTGCTGAGTTCTAGGGAGATCGGCGTCGACAGGGTGCAGTGCACAAAGAAATTGACGATGGCACGATGGACAGGAAGGAAACTGACATCGACAGTTGTCGGCCGACGTCGGTCACCTCCAGACAGATAGGAACTGACGTCAGTCACTTGTGGCAGTACCAAAACTGCTTGTTCCATGGACAGTTAGTTCGTTGAACTGAGTGTTTGCATTCAAAGGCTATATTTGGTCTTGAGTTGCGTGTCTAATTATTGTAATTAGGTTAGTCTAATTATTGTAAGCATGAGATCTATATATGGACTCATGGGCTGTATTATAAATTTGTAGCTAGTGAGTAAGAGAGCAATAAGCTCTTTTAGAGAGAAGAGAGCAATGGTGCGTTCCTCCTAGTGCCGCAGTACCAAAGTAGGTACTAGATTGAAGAATCAGAAGGGTTCTTCATGTGTGTATGATCTTGGTCAGCATGAGGGCATGACTTTTTATAGGAGATCTACAATGGTGAGTAAGGTCTAGTGATTTGCAGGTAGCAGCAGAGAGCAGGAGATCTACTTGGAGTACGGTTGTGTACTTGGTGAATTGGCACCGTGTTACTGACTGGTTGGAGGGGTGAACATCAATTCTGTATTAGAGTTGATTGTTGTGACCAAGAGAGAGAGGGAAGAAGGTCTTGAGGTGTGGTAAACCTTTGAGGTGGAAGAAGAAGTGGCATCTTCTTTATTGTATATTCTTCTGAATAATTATTAATACAATTGTGTATTATTTCTCAATTCCTGTGTTGTTTCATATTTCTAGTTACTTTATATTTTTGGTTAAATTTCGTGTTTAGTTGCTAATACAAGAAGTAATCATATGTGCTCTAATTGGTAGAGCAAGATCCTGACACAGTGGGATCAGAGCATGTTTATTGTTCTGTGGTTTCCTGACAAGTGGTATCAGAGCCTTGGTTGTAGGTTCAAGCGCTGATACCAACAAGTGGTATCAGAGCTTTTGGTTTGGTTGACTAACAAGTGGTTTCAGATCTCAAAGTATTTTTGATTACAAGTCACTCACAAGGGTTTCAAATTGAGTGAGAGTATAGCAATGGCAGAAGAAAGTAAGCTACGAATAGAGAAACTGAATAACATGAATGGTCTGATTGATGAAAAGAAAGAGTAGGTAAAAAGAGATTGTTGGTCGGTAGAAGATCAGCGTGTAGAAGCATATGTTACAGGTAATATTGCACAAGATGTTCTGGATAAAGTGGAATCTTTGTTTACAGATTTTTTTGCCTCTTTCCATGTAGCCCAAAATAGAGCATCTTTTCATGGGTATGTCTTTGGAGACCTTGGAGAGATTTATTTAGGGGTTGGAGAGCCTTGTCAGATGATTGACGAAGGGGAAGTGAAGCTAAAATTGTAGGCGAATGACACACAATGGTTAAAGAAAGTCATATAGGTACCAGTCTTGGAGATGAGTCTAATTTCTTTAAAAAATTTGGGTGATGAGAGATGCACTATAACTCTCACAGCGGATACACTTGAATTAGATGGTGGTAAGAAAGTAGGTATCCTTTATCTATCTACTTATATTGATGATTCACCTTCTGTTGCAGAGATGTGGCTTCATAGCCTTGGTCACATATGTAGAAGGAGAATACAAGTTTTGAAGCAGAAGTCAGATATTTTTGACAATCTAAAGAACTGAAAAGCCTTGGTGTTCATGGAGGAGATGACGGACAGAGATCAGGTGAGGAAACTAAATTATTCTAAGCAAAGCAGGGTCGATTTGATTAGGATTTTGATCCATGGAGAGCTCGCGAATAAAATGTTATCACTCACAGACAAACACAAGTACCGGCGTCGGCCAGAAAGTAACCAACGTCGGCAACATAAAGACTGACGTCGATCATAAAGGAATCGACGTCGGAAGGAGGGACACTGGTGTTGGCTAGGGAAACGACGTCGGAAGTCAAAGTCAGTACAGGGAGCCGACATCAGTTGGAAACAGACTGGGAGATGGCCGAGATCAGTCACTGGTATCGATAGTGGGCGGACAGCAAGCTGTCAACAAGTCTTAAATGCTCATGTTGAGGTCAGAAAGGGTAAGTGAACCTCATATTCGTTGTTCACCTTCTTTATATTGCTTATTGATGGTCAAGAACCAAGAAGATGGAAGAGGCAATGTAGGTAGAATCTAGATACAGTGGGAGCTTGGCATGGATGAGGAGTGTGAGTCTTTGGAGAAGAACCAAACATGCATTTGTTGGTATAGTTGTCAGCTGGAAGTAAGCACTGAGAGACGAAATGGATTCTCAAGTTAAAGAAGAGAGTGGATGGACACAAGAGACAGAAGGCTATGGCATATGGTCTTGAGAAAGCTGTAGGACAGTGGTACAGGTTTGACAGAGGGATGACTAAGCATGGCTTCAGTCAATGTGAGTGTAACTATTGTGATTTTATCTTACCAGGTGGATGATGAGTCGCGACATTATCCAGTTACTGTATGTAGGAAATTTGCTAGCAGGTTTTGTACATACAAGAATTTGTTGAGCTAAGGGTAAGGTTAGTTCAGAGGTGTGTCATAAAGAATTTAGAGCAGCAAAATTCTTTGGCGTAAGAGACATGGAGATTTTATCTCCAGTAGGAGCTGATGTGAAGATAGTGTTGGCGAGGTTCATGATGCAGGATGCAGAATCAGAAAGCACACTAAGGGCTTGACAGTTCAAGCTTAGCTTGAAAAAGGGTTTGAAATCACATGAGGTCTAGTGTAGACCTGAGTTTTTTCAAGCAGTGGGAGTTGTTAGAATGTATGGAGCCAATTCGAAGAAGAGGTACTGAAAGACAGTTCAGTGGATTCTTACAGGGATCAGCGGCAGGTCGACATGCTATGCAGGATCAAATTATTTTCTACATAGGTTTGTAGATGCAGATGCGGCAGGTTACTTGGATGACAAAAGCACAAAGGTTAGAACATCATAGGGTGTGGTGGTTAGCTTTCAGGATTGATTTTGAAGAGGAATACAAGCCAGAGTACAAATTAGATAGAGTACAGGTATAGGTACAGTTGCAGCTATTTATTTCCAAGTGAGAGATTGTTAGGATGTGGATCTAAAAGCTTCAACTGGTGTAAACAGGGAGGAGGTTGCTGAGTTCCAAGGAGACCGACATCGACAGGGTGCAATGCACAAGGAAATCGACGACGGCAGGATGGACAGGAAGGAAACTGACATCGGCAGTATGTCGGCCGATGTCGGTCACCTCCAAGCAAATAGGGACAGATGTTGATCGCCTGTGGCAATAAAAGAACTACTTGTTCCACAGACAGTTAGTTCATTGAATCGAGTGTTTACATGCAAAGGCTATTTTTGGTCTTGAGTTGCGTGTCTAATTATTGTAATTAGGTTAGTCTAATTATTGTGAGCATGAGATCTATATATGGACTCATGGGCTGTATTGTAAACTTGTAGCTAGTGAGTAAGAGAGCAATAAGCTCTTTAAGAGAGAAGAGAGCAATGGTGCGTTCCTCCTAGTGCTGCAGTACCAAGGTGGATATTGGATTGGAGAATCAGAAGGGTTCTTCGTGTGTGTATGATCTTGGTCAGCATGTGGGCATGACTTTCTATAGGAGATCTACAATGATGAGTAAGGTCTAGTTATTTGCAAGTAGTAGCAGAGAGCAAGAGATCTACTTAGAGTACGGTTGTGTACTTGGTGAATTGGCAGCGTGTTACTGACCGGTTGGAGAGGTGAACATCAATTCTATATTGGAGTTGATTGTTGTGACTAAGAGAGAGAGAGAAGAAGGTCTTGAGGTGTGGCAAACCTTTGAGGTGGAAGAAGTGGCATCTTCTTTATTGTATATTCTTCTGAGTGATTATTAATACAATTGTGTATTGTCTCTCAATTCTTGTGTTGTTTCATATTTCTAGTTATTTTATATTTCTGGTTAAATTCTGTGTTTAGTTGTTAATACAAAAAGTAATCATATGTGCTCTAATTGGTAGAGCAAGATCCTGACACAGTGGGATCAGAGCATGTTTATTGTTCTGTGGTTCTCTGACAAGTGGTATCAGAGCTTTGGTTGTAGGTTCAAGATCTGATACCAACAAGTGGTATCAGAGCTTTTGGTTGGATTGACTAACAGGTGGTTTCAGATTTGGTAGTGTTTTTTATTACAAGTCACTCACAAGGGTTTCAGATTGAGTGAGAGTATAGCAATGGCAGAAGAAAGTAAGCTACGAATGGAGAAACTGAATAGCACGAATGGTCTGATTGATGGAAAGAAAGAGCAGGTAAAAAGAGATTGTTGGTCGGTAGAAGATCAACGCGTAGAAGCATATGTTGCAGGTAATATTGCACAGGATGTTCTGGATAAAGTAGAATCTTTGTTTACAGATTCTTTTGCCTCTTTCCATGCAGCGCAAAATAGAGCATCTTTTCATGGGTATGTCTTTTGAGACCTTGGAGAGATTTATTTAGGGGTTGGAGAGCCTTGTTAGATGATTGACGAAGGGGAAGTGAAGCTAAAATTGTAGGCGAATGACACACAATGGTTAAAGAAAGTCATATAGGTACCAGTCTTAGAGATGAGTCTAATTTTTTTAAAAAATTTGGGTGATAAGAGATGCACTATAACTCTCACAGCGGATACACTTGAATTAGATGGTGGTAAGAAAGTAGGTATCCTTTATCTATCTACTTATATTGATGATTCACCTTCTGTTGCAGAGATGTGGCTTCATAGGCTTGGTCACATATGTAGAAGGAGAATACAAGTTTTGAAGCAGAAGTCAGATATTTTTGACAAGCTAAAGAACTGAAAAGCCTTGGTGTTCATGGAGGAGATGACGGACAGAGATCAGGTGAGGAAACTAAATTATTCTAAGCAAAGCAGGGTCGATTTGATTAGGATTTTGATCCATGGAGAGCTCGCGAATAAAATGTTATCACTCATAGACGAATACAGGTACCGGCATCGACCAGACAGTAACCGACGTCGACAACAGAAAGATCAACGTCGGTCATAAAGTAACCAACGTCGGCAGGAGGGACACCGGCGTCGGCCAGGGAAACGACGTCGGCAGTCAGAGTCAGTACATGGAGCTGAGATCAGTCACTGGTATGGATAGTGGGCAGACAACAAGGTGTCAACAAGTCTCAAACGCTCATGTTGAGGTCAGAAAGGGTAAGTGAACCTCATATTCATTGTTCACCTTCTTTATATTGCTTATTGATGGTCAAAAATCAGGAAGATGGAAGAGGCAATGCGAGTAAAATCTAGATACAGTGGGAGCTTGACATGGATGAGGAGTGTGAGTCCTTAGAGAAGAACCAAACATGCATTTGTTGGTATAGTTGTCAGCTGGAAGTAAGCACTGAGAGACAGAATGGATTCTCAAGTTAAAAAAGAGAGTGGATGGACACAAGAGACAGAAGGCTATGGCATATGGTCTTAAAAAAGCTACAGGATAGTGGTACAGGTTTGACAGAGAGATGACTAAGCATGGCTTCAGTCAATGTCAGTGTAACTATTGTGGTTTTATTTTACTAGGTGGATGATGAGTCGTGACATTATCCTGTTACTGTATCTGGGTAATTTGCTAGCAAGTTTTGTACATACAGAGATCTGTTGAGCTAAGGGTAAGGTTAGTTCAGAGGTGTGTCATGAAAAATTTAGAGCAGTGAAATTCTTTGGCATAAGAGACATAGAGATTTTATCTCCAGTAGGAGCTGATGTGAAGACGGTGTTGGCGAGGTTCATGATGCAAGATGCAGAATCAAAAAGCACACCAAGGGCTAGACAGTTCAAGCTTATCTTGAAACAGGGTTCGAAGTCACATGAGGTCTAGTGTAGACCTGAGTTTTCCCAAGCAGTGGAAGTTGTCAGAAAGTATGGAGAAAATTCGAAGAAAAAGTACTGAAGGGCAGTTCAGTGGATTCTTACAGGGATCAGCGACAGGTCGACATGCTATGCAAGGTCAAGTTATTTTCAACATAGGTTTGTAGATGCAGATGCGGCAAATTACTTGGATGACAAAGGCACAAAGGTTAGAACATCACAGGGTGTGGTGGTTGGTCTTCAGGATTGATCTTGAAGAGGGATACAAACCAGAGTACAAATTAGATAGAGTACAAGTACAGGTACAGTTGCAGCTCTTTATCTCCAAGTGAGAGATTGTTAGGATGTGGAGCTAAAAACTTTAACTAGTGCAAACAGGGAGGAGGTTGCTGAGTTCGAGGGAGACCGGCGTCGACAAGGTGCAATGCACAAGGAAACTGACGATGACAGGATGGACAGGAAGGAAATCGACATCGGCAGTATGTCAAGCAACCTCGGTCACCTCCAGGCAGACAGAGACCGACATCGGTCGCTTGTGGCAGTATTAAAATTGCTTGTTCCATGGATAGTTAGTTCGTTGAATCGAGTGTTTGCATGCAAAGGCTATTTTTGGTTTTGAGTTGCGTGTCTAATTATTGTAATTAGGTTAGTCTAATTATTGTAAGCATGAGATCTATATATGGACTCATGGGCTGTATTGTAAACTTGTAGCTAGTGAGTAAGAGAGCAATAAGCTCCTTCAGAGAGAAGAGAGCAATGATGCGTTCCTCCTAGATCTGCAGTACCAAGGTGGGTACTAGATTGGAGAATCAGAAGGGTTCTTGGTGTGTGTATGATCTTGGTCAGCATGTGGGCATGACTTTCTATAGAAGATCCACAATGGTGATTAAGGTCTAGTGATTTGCAGGTAGCAGCAGAGAGCAGGAGATTTACTTGGAGTACGGTTGTGTACTTGGTGAACTGGCAGCGTGTTACTGACTAGTTGGAGAGGTGAACATCAATTCTGTATTGGAGTTGATTGTTGTGACCAAGAGAGAGAGGGAAGAAGGTCTTGAGGTGTGGCAAACCTTTGAGGTGGAAGAAGAAGTGACATCTTCTTTATTGTATATTCTTCTGAGTGATTATTAATACAATTGTGTATTGTCTCTCAATTCCTGTGTTGTTTCATATTTCTAGTTACTTTATATTTCTGGTTAAATTTTGTGTTTAGTTGCTAATACAAAAAGTAATTATATGTGCTCTAATTGGTAGAGCAAGATCTTGACACAGTGGGATCAGAGCATGTTTATTGTTTTGTGGTTCCCTGACAAGTGGTATCAGAGCCTTGGTTGTAGGTTTAAGAGTTGATACCAAAAAGTGGTATCAAAGCTTTTGGTTGGGTTGACTAACAGGTGGTTTCAGATTTGGTAGTGTTTTTGATTACAGGTCACTCACAAGGGTTTCAGATTGAGTGAGAGTATAGCAATGACAGAAAAAAGTAAGTTACGAATGGAGAAACTGAATAGCACAAATGATCTGATTGATGGAAAGAAAGAGCAGGTAAAAAGAGATTGTTGGTCGGTAGAAGATCAGCATGTAGAAGCATATGTTGCAGGTAATATTGTACAGGATGTTCTGGATAAAGTGGAATCTTTGTTTACAGATTCTTTTGCCTCTTTCCATGTAGCCCAAAATAAAGCATCTTTTCATGGGTATGTCTTTGGAGACCTTAGAGAGATTTATTTAGGGGTTGGAGAGCCTTTTCAGATGATTGACGAAGGAGAAGTGAAGCTGAAATTACAGGCAGATGACACACAGTGGTTGAAGGAAGTCATGCAGGTACCAGTCTTGGAGATGAGTCTAATTTCTTCAAAAAATTTGGGTGATGAGAGATGCACTGTAACTCTCAGAGCGGATACACTTGAATTAGATGGTGGTAAGAAAGTAGGTATCCTTTATCTATCTACTTATATTGATGATTCACCTTTTGTTGCAGAGATGTGGCTTCATAGGCTTGGTCACATATGTAGAAGGAGAATGCAAGTTTTGAAGCAGAAGTCAGATATTTTTGACAAGCTAAAGAACTGGAAAGCCTTGGTGTTCATGGAGGAGATGACGGACAGAGATCAGGTGAGGAAACTAAATTATTCTGAGCAAAGCAGGGTCAATTTGATTAGGATTTTGATCCATGGAGAGCTCGCAAATAAAATGTTATCACTCACAGACGAACACAGGTACAGGCGTCAGCCAGAAAGTAACCAACGTCGGCAACAGGAAGACTGACGTCGATCATAAAGGAACCGACGTCGGAAGGAGGGACACTAGTGTTGGCTAGGAAAATGATGTCGGCAGTCAAAGTCAGTACAGGGACCCGACATCGATTGGAAACAGACTGGGAGATGGCCGAGATCGGTCACTGGTACCGATAGTGGGCAGATAGCAAGCTGTCAACAAGTCTTAAATGCTCATGTTGAGGTCAGAAAGGGTAAGTGAACCTCATATTCGTTATTCACTTTCTTTATATTGCTTATTGATGGTCAAGAACCAGGAAGATGGAAGAGGCAATGCAGGTAGAATCTAGATACAGTGGGAGCTTGGCATGGATGAGGAGTGTGAGTCTTTGGAGAAGAACCAAACATGCATTTGTTGGTATAGTTGTCAGCTGGAAGTAAGCACTGAGAGACGGAATGGATTCCCAAGTTAAAGAAGAGAGTGGATGGACACAAGAGACAGAAGGCTATGGCATATGGTCTTGAGAAAGCTGCAGGACAGTGATACAAGTTTGACAGAGGGATGACTAAGCATGGCTTCAGTCAATGTTAGTGTAACTATTGTGATTTTATCTTACCAGGTGGATGATGAGTCGCGACATTATCCAGTTACTGTATGTGGGTAATTTGCTAGCAGGTTTTGTACATACAAGAATTTGTTGAGCTAAGGGTAAGGTTAGTTCAGAGGTGTGTCATGAAGAATTTAGAGCAGTAAAATTCTTTGGCGTAAGAGACATGGAGATTTTATCTCCAGTAGGAGCTGATGTGAAGACGGTGTTGGCGAGGTTCATGATGCAGGATGCAGAATCAGAAAGCACACCAAGGGCTGGACAGTTCAAGCTTAGCTTGAAAAAGGGTTCGAAATCACATGAGGTCTAGTGTAGACCTAAGTTTTTCCAAGCAGTGGGAGTTGTCAGAAAGTATGGAGCCAATTCGAGGAAGAGGTACTGAAAGGCAATTCAGTGGATTCTTATAGGGATTAGCGGCAGGTCGACATGCTATGCAGGATCAAATTATTTTCTACATAGGTTTATAGATGCAGATGCGGCAGGTTACTTGGATGACAAAGGCACAAAGGTTAGAACATCATAGGGTGTGGTGGTTAGTCTTCAGGATTGATTTTGAAGAGGGATACAAGCCAGAGTACAAATTAGATAGAGTACAGGTATAGGTACAGTTATAGCTATTTATCTCCAAGTGAGAGATTGTTAGGATGTGGATCTAAAAGCTTCAACTGGTGCAAACAGGGAGGAGGTTGTTGAGTTCCAGAGAGACCGACGTCGGCAGGGTGGAGTGCATAAAGAAACCGATGACGGCAGGATGGATAGGAAGGAAACCGACATCGACAGTATGTCGGTCGACGTCGGTCACCTCCAAGTAGACAGGGACCGACGTCGATCCCTTGTGGCAGTATCAGAACTGCTTGTTCCACGGACAGTTAGTTTGTTGAACCGAATTTTTGCATGCAAAGGCTATTTTTGGTCTTGAGTTGCGTGTTTAATTATTGTAATTAGGTTAGTCTAATTATTGTAAGCATGAGATCCATATATGGACTCATGGGTTGTATTGTAAACTTGTAGCTAGTGAGTAAGAGAGCAATAAGCTCCTTCAGAGAGAAGAGAGCAATGGTGTGTTCTTCCTAGTGCCACAGTACCAAGGTGGGTACTGGATTGGAGAATCAGAAGGGTTCTTCGTGTGTGTATGATCTTGATCAGCATGTGGGCATGACTTTCTATAAGAGATCTACAATGGTGAGTAAGGTCTAGTGATTTGCAGGTAGCAGCAGAGAGCAGGAGATCTACTTGGAGTATGGTTGTGTACTTGGTGAACTGGCAGCGTGTTACTGACTGGTTAGAGAGGTGAACATCAATTCTATATTAGAGTTGATTGTTGTGACCAAGAGAGAGAGGGAAGAAGGTCTTGAGGTGTGGCAAACCTTTGAGGTGGAAGAAGAAGTGGCATCTTCTTTATTGTATATTCTTCTGAGTGATTATTAATACAATTGTGTATTGTCTCTCAATTCCTGTGTTGTTTCATATTTCTAGTTACTTTATATTTCTAGTTAAATTTCGTGTTTAGTTGCTAATACAAGAAGTAATCATATGTGCTCTAATTGGTAGAGCAAGATCCTGACACAGTGGGATCAGAGCATGTTTATTGTTCTGTGGTTCCCTGACATTTCTTGTATTGACATTCCATTTATCTATTTATGTTTTACATGATTTCCAATGTGATTTAGTGTATAATACAATCATTTATCATTTATTTCCATCCTTTTATCATTCATTTACCATCAATCTTTTGGTTCTAACCTTGCCTTAACAATCCTAATTTGCCAATTTTCCTAAGACCCTCATATCTTTGTCCATATTAATTCATTTTTTTAACTAAAAAAAATTTATATAATCATAAACTCATAGAGAATATTTTCCACTATTATATACCTATATTCCAAAAATTTTGATTTTTCAATCTTTTCTACACTAATCTCTACAAGTTTTCCTAATGTTCCTCACATTGGATGCCTTCACATCTCATGTAGTCTCATTCTTTATTTACAAGACTAAGGTAAGTAAAGGTATGTGTTTTTAAATTCTATCCTTTCATTCATATTATTTTCTCCTTACTACATTTTACTTGGCATCATCATTATGTGTCATCATGTTCTATTCCTGAAGCACCATCCCATGTTACATTCACGTGATAGTGATGAGCTTCAATTGGGGAATATGTATTTACATAATATTTTCAAAATTTTATCAATTATTGATATTCTTTATCTTTCAAGAACACATTGAGTCTCAATATTTTTGAGTGCATGTCTTAAGGGGTGCACCAGGAAAGGGGTAGGAAGATCATTGGTGCTTCATAGTATTATTGTCCCTTTTGTCACTTGCTATCTACACACTTATCTCCTAAAAACCATTCCTTTTTGCTTGTTATTCTCTCTTTTATACTTCTCTAGTCATTTTCCACCTTAATTTTTTCTTTCCCTAACCTAAACCCCTTCTTGCCAATTTACATGACTATGTTGGTTGTGTGACCTTGTATTGTTATTGATAGAGCTTACTAAGAACTAAGTCAGTTGATGTAGGGGCATCTTATAAGAACCCCAAAGATGATCCATTTTTTTTTAAGTTGATATATTAGGATTCTTATAGGTTTTATAGGTCATAATTAGTCCATTTTTGCAATCTAGGTTGTCTCAAGGTGCAAGAAAATTGAATTCTTGTGTTTCCCACCAAAACCTCTATTTTAAAATTTTGAATCTCGATAAGCTTTCCTTAAAAATTTTGTGCATTTGAGAAGAGTTAAATATGTGTTACACATGTATAAGGGTGTATGTATTGTATTAGGTCCAAAAGGATGTTCTTTAACCTATGGTTATATTCTATATAGTCATATTGTGTAAAAAATCAAGAAAATGCAATGTAGGAAGATACCTCTTAGTTCGACAGATTAAAAGAATTAGGTATGCACCTTTATATGGATCTTGGAGTCATTTATCAGTAGTATATTTATATTCCATTCAAGTATATAGATGAATTATGTATTGACAAGTTTGTATGAAGAAAGTGATGAAGTTTTGTAACCTTTGTTGTTTTGAATGAATGAATATAGATCCTACTGAGGTCATTTGTTGATGTTGTAAATTTAAAGTAATTTGATTGATGAAAGAATGTAAATTGTATATTTTTCTTAGTGTGTTTGTATACTAATTCATGTTTGATGGAGAGAATACTTTGAAGGAATGCAAGGAAGATAAACCCCTATATTCTGTAATAGACTTTATATATTTGGAATAAGTGTTGGTTATATGCAAGAAATGAACAAAAAATTGATTCAAAAATTATTGGTATATCAAGATAAGTTTGTTTAAGTTTTTAAGAATCTCAGTTAAACTTTATTTGTCATTTTTATGTTTTTTAATTAGCACAATCATGTGGTTTCTATACTTTTTGTGTACAATCAAACATATATTAAGTTGGAAAACTAGAATAATGGGTTGTTAAAAGCTTAATGAATATTGATAAAGGAGCATAGGGTCTATATATAACTTTATAACCTTGAAAAATGGCATAAAATCATTTCAAATGAATCCAAATGAATTGTTTTATCTCTCAGGTTGAAACAAGATCATATAACCCTAAAACTAAGGTTTTGTTGATATAGACTCGTCTAACCATCAAAAGTTAGTGTAACTTGGTGGGAAGTTAGGTTGTGATGTGTTTAAATTTATTTTTTGGTTTTTCAAATGATAGAGTACATATATGTATAATTGCAGGGCACCATCTGTAGACAAGGTTTAAAATCACCTAAGAGACCTAATAAAAGGTAACAATGAGAAAAACAAGCCAAGAAAAGTAGCTTAAGGAAAGAGTTAGGTTTGAAAACCTTGGGAATAGAAAGTTGGGGAAAAGGGGTATTTGAAATAGTCAATAGTTTCTCAAGGTACACTTTTACCTATTCCTACAAAGGAATTTTGAGACAAAAAGGGCTACAAGGAATGCTGACATAGTAGATAGATTTGTGTGGGAAGAAAGAAATGTTATGAAGAGTGTTGTTGTAGGATTGATAAGGTAAGGAGACATTTTTTAGAACCTAAAAACATATTGGAAACCATATAATATTCATAAGAAAATTGATTTCATGCATGAATAATAACCAAGAGAACTTTAACATGAAGTGATAGACCATTGTCTAAGAAAGTGTTTAAATACAAGGCTAAGTGAGAGAACTTGGTGTATGCTCTACATTATTTTGGTATCAAAGCTAGTAAAAGAATCCTAGAGGATTATGAAAATATTTGACATCATGTGTTTTTAAGTGAAGTACATGATAGGGAACCAAGAGCAGTGTTCCACGAAGAGAGTCAGTAGAGATGATGATTTGGTCAAGCCCATTAATCATTAGGATGAGAGCTATTGAGTATGCTCTCAGAGAAAGAACAAAAAGAAAGAATAGAGAGATAAAAAAGGAATGGTAGGTAGCAAGGTCAAGTAACACCATTGTAGCCAAGGATGAATGAGAGAGATAATAGAGAGGTGATTTAAAAGAGACCACAAGAGAATGTACCAATAGGTCAAGAAGGCATGGGAGTACAAAACCATGTATGGTAGGTTAGACCATGTTTAGATGGCATATTGTGAAGGGATGAAGGTCCAATGAGATATGGATCAAGCCAATGATTTCAAAGGCAATGTTGGCATTGCCAAAGAGGACATAGGTTAATAGAGTGTTCAATGAGCATAAGCAGAAGTATGTAGCATTAGAGTGAAAGAAAGGTAAATGAGGAGAGAGGACATGAAAATAATGAGTCTTTACTCATGAGGAGAGTATTACTACCATAGAGGAAATCCAAAGAACTAACCTAAAGGAGAAGCTTATTCAAGATCAGGTGTAAATCAAGAGGTAAGGTTTGCAATTTAGTCATTGATGGAGGTAGTACTAATAATATTATTTATTTAGAGATGGTGCAGAAGTTGGGCTTGAAGATGATGCCATATTCACAATCATATAAGGTTACATGGGTTCATAAAGGACATCAACTCCTTGTAAGTGATCAAATTTGGATTGAATTCAAGATATGAGTATATATAGATGAAGTGTTATGTGGCATTATACCCATAGATGTGTGTCACTTGTTGTTACGGAGACCATGCCAGTTTAATAGGCATACCATACATGATGGTCAAGAAAATACTTATACCATCAAGAAACATGAGAATGTGAGGATAATGATGATGTAATATTAGAGTAAATCCATGGAGAATTTGGGTTTGGTCAAAGCACCCAAGAAAGAAGAAAAAGTAAGTTTTCTAGAGTTAGTTGATATGATGAGTTGTGAGTCCATAAAGATAGACATGATAGAGTATAATGAAGAATGCAAAGTGGCAAAAATAATTTATCAAAGATAAGAGGACATAGCACCTATAAGAGTGTTCAAGAAATATAATAAAAAAAAAAAAGCATGGCAGCCAAGCCTATGAGAGCAAAGATAGTAAGATAATGATAAAGTTAGCCGCTGCAATGGAACATTAGGGGTTTGGATATGACACTAAATAATCTAAGAAAAAGTTGTAAATTTTATATGTCCAAGGAGACATCCTAAGAGAGAGTCATGAAGGCTGCAAGTTTTATTTCTAATAAGCTGATATATGATCTAAATATAGGTAAGAAGCAGGCAGCCAAAGAAGTAGTGGAAAATGAGCTTACATGTTTGAAAAAGATTCTTGAACAAGAAGAGAAAGTCAATTAATTTAGAAAAATATAGTAGGCCCATGAATAAGAAATATTGAAAAATCAAAGAGATGAGTTATTAGAAATGAGTATGCCGCCTTTACATAGGCAGGAAATAGAGATCAATCATAATGAAGGTGTATAGTAGCAAATCAAGAGTGTATATAAGTATAAGGCATGTAAAGAACAAGAATATCTTGTGCATGAAATGATGTGGGTAGAATAATAAGCATGTATGAATAAATAACAGTACACACTATCATTATTTGTTGATGATGGAGATAGGGAGAAGGAGAATCAGTTTGTAGAAGAGGAAGATTGGTATACACCAGCAAAGCAAGAAGAAGATGACAACAATTGTGTTTTGTTTAACAATTTTGTTTTGTGTGTAGGTATGATATTCAATGAGTTAAAGCAAAGAAGGCCTAAATTTGGGGCCCAATAACATGTTCACTTCTATGAGAGGTGATTAAACGCAGACACCTTCAATGAGGAGGTTTAATGCAAGTAGATAGGAGCATTTACCAAGTGCATCAATAAGAAAATGTGGTAAACATTTTTTCCAACTTAGTAGTATGATGCAAGGGCATCCTATAAGTAACCCTAAGATGATCCATTTTTGTTTTAAGTTTGTACATAAGGAGTCATATAGGTGTTAAATATCATAATTAGTCCATTGTGAAGTCTAGGTTGTCTCAAGTTGCAACAAATTTGCATTCTTGTGTTTCCTACCAAAACCTCTATTTTAAAATTTTGAATCTTACTAAACTCTCCTTACGAACTTTTATGCATTTGAGAAGAGGCAAAGATGTGTTACACATCGATAAGGGTGTAGGCATTGTATGAGGTTAAAATGATGTTCTTTAACCTATGGTTATGTTATATATAGTCATATTGTGTAAAAAATCAAGAGAATGCTATGTGGGAAGAGACCTCTCTGTGGGGAAGATTAAAAAAATGAGTTATGCACATTTATAGGGATATTGGATTTAGTTATAAGTAGTATATTTATATTCCATTCAAGTATATGGATGGAGTATGTATTGAAAAATTTGTATGAAGAAAGTGATGAAGTTTTGTAACCTCTACTATTTTGAATGAATGAATACAGACCATGTTCAAGTCATTTTTTGCTATTGTAAATTGAAAGTAATGTGATTGATGAAAGAATGGAAATTGGATATTTTTCCTAGCGTCTTTGTAAACTAATGAATTTTTCACGGAGAGAATACTTTGAAGGAGTGCAAGGAAGATAGACCCCTATATTATGTAATAGGATTTATATATTGGGACTGAGTGTTGGTTCTATGTAAGAAATGAATAATAAATTGATTTACAAATGCTTGGTATATTGAGGTAAGTCCAGTAAAGTTGTTTAGAATCTTAGTGAAGAATTTTTAGCATTTTTATGTGTTTTGCTTAGCATAGTCATGTGGTTTCTATACTTTATGTGCATAATCACACATATATTGAGTTGGAAAACTAGAATAATGGGTTGTTCAAAGCTTAATGAAGATTGATAAAGGAGTGTAAGGTCTAGATAAAAGTTTATAACCTTTCACAATGCCATAAAATCCTTTGAAATGAATCCAAATGAATTACTTTAGCTCTTGGGTAGAAATAGGATCATACAACATTAAAACTAGGGTTTTGTTGATATGGACTATTCTAACCATCAAAAGTCAGTGTAACTTTGTGGGAGGTTAGGTTGTGAAGTTTTTTAATTGATTTTTTGGTTTTTTGGGTGATAGAGTACATAATCATACAATTTTAGGGAAATGTGTGTAGGCAAGGTTTAAAATGACCTAAAAGAACTAATAAGAGGTAATAGTGAGCAAAACAAGCCAAGAAAAATAACTTAAGGAAAGGGTTAGGTTTGGAAACCTTGGGAATAGAAATTTGGTAGAAAAGGGTATCTAAAACATTCAATAATTTCTCAAGGTACACTTATACTTGTTTGTACAAAGGAATTTTGAGACAAAAAGGGATACAAGGAATGCTGACAGAGTAGGTAGAGTTGTGTGGGATGAAACAAATGTTATGAAGAGTGTTGTTGTGGGATTGAGAAGGTAAGGATACCTTTTTTGGAAACTAACAAACATATTGGAAAACATATAACAATCAAAAGAAACTTGATTTCATGCATGAAGAATAACCAAGAGAACCTTAACATGAAATGATAGACCATTATCTAAGAAAGTGAGTTTAAAAACAAGGCTAAGTGAGAGAGCTTGGTGTATGCTCTTCATCATCAATCCTGGCTGACTTAGATCATTATCTACTATGTTTTTTGTCAATTGTAATACCAGGTCGACTGGGTTGAACCTATCAACTAAAACTTTTGGAAGGGATTAGGGTTAAATCTGCCTATAATAGGATCATTTTTCCATTATTTAGAGAAGAGAAAAATAAGTAAGAGTTGTTACAAATCTTCTTATCCACCATTCTACTTGAAGAAAAAGCTTAGGTTTTCATACTTTATTTAGAGATATGGATCTTATTTTATAGATAATTCTTTTAGGTGCATTGATAGGTTATATAGCCTAGAGTTGATTTATCCTTGTCATCCTTACCAAAAAACCTATTGCAAAGCACCTTGGCCAAGGTAAATATTGAGGCTTGATTGGTTTGTATTCAAAGGTAAGTATTCATAACTTTGTTCCTCCTTTATAAGAGTAGATAGATATGCATTTGTACTTCTTTTCCATGCATTAGGATTCTATATACATTGACATGATTATGTCTCTTATGCATGTTTATTTTTGTTGTTTATTACCTCCACTTTGTGTCACAAGCTTTGGTGAGCACTAGATTATATTTCTTTGTTTTACTTGTTATTAGTTTAGTGAATATAAAAATATAGGGCTTAGTTAGGGTTATTGTATGATTTTGCTTGACTAGAGGCTTTGGAACCCTCCCTTATATTATTTATTATGATAAGAGATCCCCTAATTAGGTCTAGAAGATCCCCATATTGGTCATGTTCCTAATTATCTAATGTATCCCCAATCAGAAGTGTAATTAGGATTTATCTTCTCTCAATTAGGATTAATTTATAGACTTGATGCATTTTTTCTCGCATTCACATAGTACGTATAAAGACCTAGTTAGTACCAATTTATTTGACCCATATACTATTTGTGACATCATACTAGTAATTTGGAATTCCCCACTTACCCTTTTATCACCTTCAACTCATATAATGGGACCAACAAAAATCCATTGTACCTTTAGATGAGTTTGAGAATGACGAGGCCTTTTGTGATTTTTTGGGCCTGAGAGCTAATGATCCTTTGGGAGACCATAAATAAGGGTTCTCTATCAAATTAGATCTTACTACTTATTTTAGAGATCAAATGAACACCCTTAGCCAAAAATAAAATTGAGGTCCCAAAGTAAAAACCTCTTTAAGGCACTTTTGGACCAAGGTAAAAATAAAGAAAAAGGCCACTCTCTTGGTGAAAATCTATTTTGGGCACCACTAAGATGGGGATGTTTACCCTTCTCAATTGAATCTCATGAGACCACCAAAAACAAAATTGTTTTTGGGTCTAAGCTTAGAAAATAAGAACAACATGCCTTTGATCAAATTGTTTGAGAATGTCCTAAAGTGTTTGTTACTTGGCTTTTGCCACCATTCAGAGATTATGATTCATCTTGTTTGGGAGAACTTGAAGAACCAGTCCAACTAGTGGACTTTTCCATTACTAGCTAATTTACATCCTTACCAACTATTTTGAAAGATGGTTTGACCCTCGTAGTAGAGGATACTACAAAATTTAACATTGGGACTCTAGAGGACCCAAAGTGGATCAAATTAGGCATGTCCCTCACTGAGGAAGAACATGATGTTTTTATATCCCTTCTGAGGTAGTTTTTTGACATATTTGTATGGGCCTATTTATAAATGAAAGGTTTATACCAAGCCTTGGTTATACACCATCTCATTGTACATCATGATGCTAACGTTGTTAATTTAAAACTATGTAAGTTGCATTCTCATATTGTTGTGTTATTCAAGAAAGAGTTGGATAAACTCTTGGAATTGAGATGCATCAGACTGATTAACTATTTAGGTGGATCTCTAAAATTTTACATGTCAGTAAAAAATTAGAAAGGATCAAAATATGCACTAATTTTAGAGACATCAACAAGGCTTACCTAAAAGATGACTTTCCTCTATCAAATATCAACATGATTATTGAATCCATGATCAGGTATGAAATGTTTTCCCTCATGAATGGATTTTCATGATATAACCATATTAGAATTGTGTTAGAGGACCAACACAAAACAATATTCAACACTCCTTGGGGAATGTTCTACTTTTAGGACATGTCATTCAGACTCAATAATGTTGGGGCAACATACCAAAGGGATATGGATTTATATTTCATGATATGATGCATGATATTGATGAAGACTATGTCGATAACATACTAGGTAAATATATGACCCATGTAGATCATTTAACCATAATATGAAAGATATTTGAAAGGCTTTATGAATATAACATTTGACTTAATCCCAAGAAGTGAATCTTTGGTGTTACTTCAGACAAACTGTTATGATTTAGTATCTCTTGCCAAGGCATTGCATTTAATCTTATCAAGGTTCAAGACATTATCGATATGCTTCCACATTCCACTTTAAAGTAAGGCAATAGTTTGCAGGGCAAAATCCAATATATTAGATGCTTCATTTCATAGTTGGTTGATAAATGCCATCCTTTCAATCATTTATTGAAGAAATTTATTATATTCATTTGGGATGCAAAATGTTAGAAATACTTTGATAACCTAAAGAAATATTTAACCAATCCACCTATTTTGTTACCACCAATGTCAAGGACATCATTCCTACTTTACCTATCTTCCATTAAAATGCCCTGGATGCACTTTTAACCCAAAGTTTTAAACATGGGAAAGAACATGCAGTGTACTATCTAAGTTGTACACTAGTATCATATAAACATAACTATATACCAATTTAAAAATCTTATTTAGTTATGGTCTTTGTAACCTAGATGCTACATCATTACATGCTTAACAAAAATACCATAGTCATTACCAAAGTAGATCCACTCAAGTATCTACTATCAAAAATAGCTTTACAGGGTCACGTGACTAAGTGGATCATGTTTCTGAGTGAGTTTGAGATTGAATATGCTAATCAAAATTCTATTAAGGGATAAGTACTTGTAAATTATCATGTTGAAGCTCTCATTTTAGATACTCAGTGACTTATTTTTGCATTCTCATATGATTACATCATGACTATCATAAAAACACGTCCTAAGGAGTAGCAATGGAAATTTTATTTTAATGGGTCATTCACATTTCATGGATTAGGATCAAGATTGTTATTTATTACACCACAGAGGATCTCATTCCCAAATCATTTTATATCAACTTTATTTTTACTAATAACATGGTTAAATATGAAGTACTTGTTTCAGCACTTTGTCAAGTAGTACAATGGAACTTTCAACATTTATTAGATCATGGGGATTCCCAACTTATTATTAATCAGGTTATAGACTAGTTACAGACCAAAGATGATAAGTTGGTACTATATAAATACATGGTGGACATTATTAAGAAACATATTACTCTATTCAATTTGAACACATACCTCAATTCAATAATAAGACATTAAATGTCATGGATACCATTGGTTCTTTGATCCATAGCATAGACAAGGTAAGGGACTATTAGTTCCTCATTGAACATCTTTTATCACCTATTCATGAACCCTCAACCATTGAAATGATCTATGATATTATTTTTCCTAGTTTTATTTTGTATTCTAACTTATACAATTACCTCCATGACCAAGTCCTTCCACTCAACATTTCACATAAGTAACAAAAATATTTCACACACCAAGCCTGTTGATATACCTTAATTGGCCAAACCCTTTACCAAAGAAGTTTTGATGGAACTCTATTTCATTGTTTGAATTCAATATAAACCAAATTATCATTGAGAGAAGTTCACAAAGGAGTTTATGGAGCTCACACTAGTGGGGTTGTCATTACCAAAAAACTCCTACATATTAGTCATTATTATCCAACAATGGATTAAGATACAATTGTTTATGTGAAAATATGTAATAAATATCAAATACAAGAAAATTTTATCTATGCTCCAGCCAAAACACTTAAACTAATGATTACACCATGGCCATTTTCAATGTCAAGACTTGATCTCATATGGAAGATTAACCCTACCTCCTCAGATGTCCATAAGCATATTCTTACCACCACTTAGTACTTCACTAAGTGAGTTGAAGTTATACCCCTCACTTACATGAATGGAAAACAAATTTCCAAATTCATATTCAACCATCTCATTTTTTGTTATGATATCCCATCTGACATTATATATGATAATAGTAGATAATTTAAGAACAAGGATGTCAAGGCACTCTATGTTAAGTTTACCATTACCCAACATTTTTACACGACATATTACCCACAAAATAATGGTCAAGCAGAATCATCTAACAAGACCATTGTCAATATTCTTAAGAAAAGTATCAATGATGTTGATTTAACTTATTTGCGGAATAATAAAGTTTTATTCATATTTTAGCTAAGGGTCTGTATGAATAAATCAGTATAAAATATGAAAATAAATATAGTCCTAATTTGTACAAATTGTTTACCTTTTAAGAATAGAAATAAATAAGGAGAGATATAACTTAGCTTGAAGCTAGACTAAGATGGATGATACAAAGGTTCAAACTGGCTATGCAGGATTGGAAAAGTGTCAAAACCTGAATCTAGCTTTCAATTCAGCAAAAGGATAGGAGAACCAAAAATAAGACACTTTGGTGTCTAGCATTGTAGTCTAATCCTATTATTGTTGTCCAAACTGATTAAAGAGACTTAAAATTTTCTAGGTATTTGTGTTGTGTTTGTATGAGCCTGCCTATGTAAAAGGGAATGTTAGTTATTGATGAAACTCACTATATAGTTGATTTAATCTTCAAACCCTAACCCTCCATCATGATTGATAGAACAACGTTAGATTCACTTGAGAAAAAAGGAGGGGTTAGTGTGTAAGATGCACTAAATTTGTAATCCACATCCTTTATGTGGGCACATTACCTACATACCAATACTCTAAAGAGGGATCAAGCCATATGTAGTTATCCCACCTAATGTGCTTTGTGTAATAGTGTGATGTGTATGCAAAAATAATAAATTGAGAATGCTTGAGGTGGCTAGGGACTGGTATGAGGCTTTGAGTATGCTTGCAACTATATTGGGTGATTATATGCAGAGAATAGGAAAATTTTCCTTAGTAATTTTGTTTGTATTCTTTCTTAATTTATAAGAGTTATCACCTCCTCTTTGTAAATGAGCTTTGCATAGGATTTTATAGGGAATAATTGGTTATGGGATAGATGTATTCATGTTAGGTTGACATAATGAAGGATAAATATCAGATGAAAATGACCATTGAGGTTTAAAGTGCAAAGGGATAGGAGCATCAAAAATGGAAGACCTTAGGGTTTAGTCCTAGAGTCTAATTATGCCATCCCTATCTTATAGGCTCAGGACTTAAGGGAATAGGATTGGCATGGGGAATGCATCCTAGCTGAGGTGGAGTGACCGTTTAGAAATTTTTGGATAACTGGCAATGAGAAAAAATGTGTTTATAAGGGTCACAAGAGCATATAAAAATAGATAGGGTGTCACAAGCCACACTTAAACTACTAATTTAGATATTTTATATGACTACATTTTCCCCCCTTTTATTCTAGTGATGCAACAAAGCAAAATACTAGGATAAAAGAAAAGTAGAAAGTGTACCTGAACTTACCTACAAATGTGAAGCCTATGAATATGTGTGATACAGAGTGTGAATAGAGAGAGAATGGTGTGAAACATAAATCTAAAAGAGAAAACAAGGAGTATATCAATTATTACTAGACATTTTATGTCTAAAATAAGAACATACAAAAGCTTGGTAAAAGAGAGAGGAAGAGAAATGAATACACCTCACTAGGTATGTGAATCAATATAAACATGTTGTGATGTTGAGTGATGTTGTACCAAGAGTAATATCATGAACAACGTTGAGTTCTCAATTTCTTGAGGGCAGCTTAAGAATACAAATACTAGCATTCCAGATCCATCATCATCCACCAAGTGAAGTTATGTGATCATGTGTGTGTTGATTGATGTTTAGACTGTGTCTAATCTATCTAAATAGGTGGCTCAAGAATATAAAGGCTATCTAGTCCTTTGGCTCCATCATTGCCCACTAACTATGAAGTTATAAACTAATACCAATATGAATGTGTGTCATATAAGATGGATCATGAATCCCATGAATTATCTATAATTTGATAATGTGGCATAGATAATCAAATGTGTATTTAGAACTAGGTGAATCTTGGCCACTCCAAAAGGTGGAGATTAGGCTTGTATGAAAGCCACATCAAAATTGAGAACTAGGCTTATATGAACGTCACTCTAAAATGATACAACCACCTACAAATAGAATAAGGCATGAAACTACTGAGAATACCTAGGTAATATAATGAATTAGGAATAAAATAAGTCAAATATGTTACACACATTACCCCAACCACTAGTGTCTATAACATAAATTCTAATCTGGAAGTTGTACCAACTGCCTAATCTAAAATTGGAAGCAAGAGCCATCATGTCATGCATGATGCCCCTTTATATCTAGATACTCTAAGTAAAAGTATACTAAAATTACCCAATCTAAACTATACTATAGCTAAAAAACTATAATTGACCTTACCTTTCTATCTATTTCTATAAATTTTGGGTTTTCTGCTATTTGGATAGGAGCACTAAAAATAGGACACTATGGTATCCGATGTTATTTACCAATTTTTATGTTGTATTTTACTATTCGTAATTATTGTTCTATATTCATCATTATTTTTGGGTCTGTTTTGCATGTTTTGAGATCTAATTATTGTTCTGAGTGTTCTAAAAATTGATTTTTGATCGATAGAAGGCTTTGATCTCTGTGACAAAACCCCTATTTGTTTCCCCCTCTTTTGAGGGTAGGAATGAAGACCTTGCAATGACTTCCCTTAAAATAATAGCCCTACAAGTGGGTTATTCTATGAAATATAGGATATAGTAATGATAATCAAAAAGATGTCTCAAGATATAGCATAGTTTATATTGGAGATTGTTAGATTAATAGGGGTATGCCCAGATAGATGTAACAATGCAATAGCATGTGCAGTATACTAAACTAAAACTAGAAAATATTAGTTGTCAAAGAATGATGGATCATGATGTCCAGCATGGCATCTAAGAAAGAAAGATAATGCATGATGTGGATCATGGCATTATAAACAAGTAAGAAGTAAACAATCAAACAAACACGCAAGGTAAGAAGCAAAAATAATACAAAAAGTGGCCAAGGGGCCAAGAAAATAAGGTACATGGGTACATGTCACTCAAAATAGGAAAGAAAACATATAAGGCATGTTCAAATGCCAACATACACATATAATTTCAAACAAAGAAGATTGGAATGAGGGCTACAAGCATATATAAGATTACAAGCAAATGACATTGGAAAATGTCCTAAGGCACACAAGTAACAAAATAGGAACTAAGAAATGCAAACACATCTCGCTACTCAAAGAAATAAAAGAAGGCATGTAAATTTTAAAAATACTATCACATCTAACTGATCAAAACAAGAGGTGAAAGTATTTAAAACATGTACTACAAGACTAGGTAGATGCTAAAAAATATACAAGTGTTGTATACTAGTGAGTTTTGATAGAATAATCTATGTAAGCTAATAATTAATGTACATCAACATGATAACTAGAGTGTATAGTGTAGGAATGGCATAACCTAGATGGTGTAATCATGTAGAAGATGTGCCTGGTGGGTAAATATGTTGATGTATGTCTTGAATTTAAAAGTACGATACCCTCTCGATGGGTAGAGTGAAACAATCAAGGATTTAGATGTCACTGCACACACTAAAAGAAGATCAAGTGAAGCATGGTAATGTAGATAAATAAACAAACAATAGTATCCAATATCAACATGTAAGTTTAACGTGGTAGTATAAATATAAAGCATGGATAATGCATACAATTAAAAAAAATTGGTGTTTTGATTTATTTGAATATTTTTGTATTTTGACCTATTATATTATTTTTGGTATTTTTTAATATTACTATGTGCAAGCAAGATGAGAAATTATGTACAAGTAAGCAGAAAGAAACTATGTGCAAATAAGTTAAGAAAAAATAATACTAACCATTGACTTTTAAACGAGACTCCCTATCATGGTGTCTTATATCAAACAAAGTAATCGTGCGTGATTATGAAGCATGAGGGAATGGCTATGAATATGACTCTAAATATTTAGATTCATTATTAACATCTTGGAAATCATAATAATTTATATTATTATACTTATCATCATCATCATCTTAATTTTGAACCAATGGAATACTAGTGTTGACTTTTGTTGTATCTGGATCTTTTCCTTTGATAAATTTTGTTTGTGAATGATTTGCCTTAGGATGTTCAATAAATCCCAAACTTTGGTGACAAACATTAAAAATTATAGAATACGATTAATGATGCCTTGAGCATGCTTGCCCAACCCTTGACCTTGATAATCAAACTACTATAAATATTTTTGAACAAACCCATACTACTTTGAAAGTTGAGCCTCATTTTGGAGAAGTAGATTTGCATATTTTTCATGATTTACATGTGCTTATGGTACTCTTTCTTTCTCTGATTTTCTTTTTTGATCCCTTTGTTGTTCTGAGTTATGCTTTAGTAACCACTTTTGTATTGTTTCTGAATTTGACCCTTTATGAATGTGTTCCTATGTTACTATGGATTTATTGACTTATTTTCCTTGTATAGGATCTTCATTATCAATTATCTATTGTATATGTTTTTTAATGCCAAACATGAATCTATGTGATGCCCATGTATTCTATGATATGCATAATAATATCTGGATCTTATCATTATATGTAGAGGAGGCAGTTTGATCAACTTAGATTTAATCATTTTCTTTAGTACCTCACTTGAACTCTTATTTAATCTTATAATACTTTTTGAATCACTAGTTGTAGAGTTAATTTGTTGTGAATTCTTGTTTTTGTATGTAACATTGCTTGTAATCAATTGACTGGGTGAAGTTGCATGTACATGATTGACACTAGGGTGCCTTTGAATCTTTTGTATTATAATTTTATTATCTAATGTTATGAACTTTTCATGTAATAGTTGATTCTACATTTGTAAACCTAAAATTATCTTATTCATACTGGTGATTTGATCCCTTAGAGTCTCACAAGTACAAACCCTAGTTGCTTCTGATTGAACATATAAGCACGTATGTTGAAGAGGGTTTTAAGAAGTTATAGGCTTAATGTATGCATTAGGAACAATATTATATGTTGCCTCACCTTTTGGAGGGGTGATAGCATGGACCTAGCTAGAGGTAAACTAACTATCACCCACTTGGGGGAGAGGAGAAAGAAATTCTTTCTAGTGCATAAGATATGACATGGAAATTTGACAGGTAGTTAGTAGCTTATTTAATGGATCCTTTAAATATGTAAGTATTTTATTCTTAATTGAATTACACATAATAAAGAGATAGAATGTTAAAGAAGTAATGAAATATAACATATATTTGAATTGGTCTTAAAATAGCATGTACATATGTATTTATGTCATTTTTAAATTCATGCCAAATGAAAGGAAAGAAGCATGCAAGAGAAACTAGAAAACTTTGCATTAGTAAATCATAATTAATAAAATTGGAATATTTAACCCAATGTGAAAAAAGTTAGAATTTTTAATTTTGAAACCCTTGGCTAGGGTTTGAAAATATTGGTACCTAGTATAGGCAATTAGGGTTTGAAAAAAAAATTATTTAAATTACTATGGTAAATTTTAAAAATTAAATGTGAAATTTTGATTTATATATGCAGGAAAAATCAAAAAAATATTACTAAAATCAACAAAGAATTTTCCCTAAGGATTCTAGGGTTTTCATGCGCAAACAAAGTAAATCAGGTTCACCAAATGATTTGACTTATTTTGTTAATAATAGAGTTTTATTCATATTTTAGCTAAGGGTCTAGATTAATAAATCAGTACAAAATATGGAAATAAATATAGTCTTGATTTGTGCAAATAAATAAGGAGAGATATAATTTAGCTTGAAATTAGACTGAGATAGATGATATAGAAGTTAAAACTAGTTGTACAAGACTAGAAAAGTGTAAAAAAACTTAATTTGTCTTTCATTCTATGAAAGGATAAGAGCATTGAAAACAATACATTTTGGTGTCCAACGTTGTAGTCCAATTTTGTTTTTATCTAAACTGGTTACAGAGACCTGAAACTTTCTAGGTATTTATGTAGTGTAAGTATGAGCCTTCATTTGAAAAATTGAGTGATGGTTGTCAATGAAACTCAATGTAGAGTTGATTTAATCTTCAAATCCTAACCCTCCATCATGATTAATAGAATAATACTCAAATCACTTGAGAAAAAGGGGGGGTTAGTGTGTAAGATACATTGAACATGTAATACACACCCCTTATGTGGGCATGTTGACTACATACCAATACTCTGAGGTGGGATCAAGCCATATGTAATTCTCACACCTAATGTACTTTGTGTAATAGTGTGATGCAGAGGTAAAAATCCTAAATTAAGAGTGCATGAGGTGGCTAGAAACTGGTGCGAGGGTTTGAGTATGCTTACAGTTGTATTGGCTGACTGTATGTAGAGAATAGGGAAGATTTATCTTAGTAATTTTGTTTGTATTCTTGATTACTTTTCAATATTTATCACCTCTTCTTTATAAATGAGTTTTGGATGGGCTTTTATCAAGAACAAGTATTCATGGATTAGATGTATTCATGCTAGGCTGACATAATGAAGGATAAGGATCAAATGAAAATGACCATTAGGGTTCAAAGTGCAAAGGGATAGGATCACTAAAAATAGGATAACTTAGGGTCTAGTGTTATAGTCCAAATATGGTGTTCATGTCCTATAGGCTCAATACTTGGGGGATTAATATTGGCATAGGAAATGTAGCCTGGCTGAGGTGGAAAGACCATTTAGAAAGTTTTAGATGACTAAAAATGAGTAAAAATGTATCTAAAAGGGTCATAAGAGCATATAAAAAGTACCTATGGATAGGGTGTCACAAGCCACACTCAACTACCAATTTGGACATTTTGTATGACTAAAGATGCTGAGAAGGATTGGTACCTATAAAAATTTCCATGCCCTTTAGGCTTACCATACTAATTATCATACTCCAATAAGAACTCCACCATATTCCCTTGTTTATGGCACTGAGGCCATTCTTCCCATCTAGGTGGAGTTTCCTTCTCTACATATCTCATTTAAGCACATGTTTGATGATGAGGATTACAAAATCACTCATCTGTAAGAGCTATAGTTAATAGATAAAAAATGCATGGTGTTGGAAGTACAAATAATAATAATGGGGTGAATTAGTGCCCTTAAAACAATCATTAAATTTCACTTATCATTCATGAATCATTCATTTAAACACATGCATCAATCAATGTATAAACATTCATCCACATAAGCATATAACAGATGAACACAAGGGATATGTGAATAACCCTCATGGAGGATAAAACCCATTAAAACATAACTTGTAATATAGTCCTATAATAAATTAATTTATATTTAGTGAGGCACCAATCCCACAAGGAGCACCAATTCCTCACTAGTCAAGCACCAACTTAACTAGTCCTTTAATAAGCACCAACTTATAAGGAGGCACCAACCCCCTAGGTAATTTATCACCAACTCATCCACCTAGAACCTTTGATTAATTTTGGACACTTATTTATCACTAAACTCATTATGATCACCTTATTTTTCTCTTCACACTTCTTTATCTCTCTCAAACAACCTATTAGGCCTCTTCATTTAACTAGCCCTCTTCTTAATAGATTTAGGTCCTATGGCCTTGCTCATCATCTATAGAATCAATATTAGAACTTCATGACATATTAAACATACCTATAATATATTATTCAAACCCTCTAATTTATTTTCAAAGTTCTATTTCATTCACTCATTCCCTCAAACATTCTAACTATTTAAATTAGGCCTATTAGACCTTTTTTTTATACATAATTCTTACTCTTACACACCTTGGTCAGCCACAAACCTCTCCATACTTATATTACCATTGGAATAGATCAAAAAATAAATTTAACAAGTGAAACTATTGTAATTATAGCTATTAATAGGGGGTTGAATCAGTTCCCTTAAAACATTCATTCAATTTCACTTATCATCCATGAAGCATTCATTCACATACATACATTAACTAATACATAAACAAGCATATACAAAAGTGTACAACATAAGAACATATGATATATGTGGAAAAATTTTAGGGATAAATCCCAGTGAAACATGTCTTGGACTATAGTCTTAAAATCAATGGATCAAGATTTAGTGAAGCACCGACCCCTCACTAGTCAAGCACCAACTCAACTAGTCCTTTAGCAAGAACCAACTTGAAAGGAGGTACAAACACCCTAGGTAAATTAGCTCCAAATAAATAACCTCAAATATCTGATAACCTAGACACCTATTACTCACTCAACTTATGATGACCACTTTCTTTTGTTGTTCTCACTCTTCTATCTCTTTCAAATAGCCTACAAGGCTTTTTCACTTAAATAACCCAATTCTTGGTAGAATTAGGTCAAATGACCTTGATCATAATATGTAAAAACATTATTATAACATCATGCCATGCTTAACACACATATTTTATGGTCTTAAAACTCTATACCTAATTTTCAAACTTCCATCTTATTTGCTCATATCCTCAATATTCTAACTAGTCAAATTAGGCCTATTAGACCTTCTTCTTAAACTTGACTCTTTCTCTCACCCACCTTGGTGAGACATAAACCTCACCATACTTGGATAAACCCTAGAATAGATCAAAAAAAATGTTTCACAAGTGAAACAACTATTAAATATGACAGTCATTACTCATAAGGACTAAAACCACCATTAAGTCTAATAGAGACCTAATGTAATTAGGCCTTCTCAAAGTACATGTTTCACCTTGGCCACCTTGGAAAAACTTAATCCTCCAAAAATGGATCAAACACTTCCTACACACTTCAATTATACCATTTATAATGTCACCTTATTTCTCCAACACCATTTAGCTTATTTCACTCCTTGAACCACACCATTAAGTCTACTTACAATTAGGCCTTCTTACTGCCAAAAAATATACATTGAATATTTCAAGCATGCACTCAAATTTTCCATGTAACCATATAAAAAAATAACATGGATATAACCTCAATTACCTTAGGTTTATCATAATATTCATTATATTTCACTAAGTAGTGCATAATATCTCAAACAAACTATCTTCATATTCTCACTCAAAATTGTAAATAAGCCTCAAGAACCTTTGAATTTTCACACCTTCAAAGGAATTTATCATGAAGAAAGATGTATTAAAATTATCCTATAAGAACTATATAAAAATTTAATGTGTATTTTATTCTTTAACTCTATTCAAAAAGACTCAAGAACATCATTGTCACTTACACACAAAAAATTGTCTATAGCTCCAAAACATAGTCATGACAACCAGGACTTAGAACACCTATGTGAACACTTTTATGAACTTTCAATGGATTTTTATGATCCTTAAGCATGTGTGTGTGTGTGTGTGTGTAGAGTGAAGACATGAGATTGGTCTGTAAGATCAATATTGATATTAAAAATTTTAATATATATATATATATATATTAAGTTTTTCAATATCAATATTGATCTTACAGAACAATCTCATGTCTTCACTCTACACAAACCTCATTATGTTAGACATATCACTTTAAGAACAACTATTTGATTGTATATGAGAATATTCAAAAATTATATTCAAAAGGAAAATGTGATATAGTTATTTAAAAAAACCCATGAATTTGGATACATCCCTAATCTACTTCAACACATCATTAATCTCATTCTCACTTCTGCATAGTTTTCTCATTATCTTTCTCATTAGGCCTATTTAGTGATAGGTCAATTTTCATGACCATTTTAGCATAATTAAGGTCTAAAACCTACTAATAGACTTACATAGTCACAAAATAAAAGTCTCACACATCATCATCAAATAATTTTCATGCTTTAACCTGGTCAACCCTACCTGCTACATCAAAAATTTAAGAAATAAAGGGTTTTTTATAGCTTTCACTCACTCTTTTGACAGACCAATGCTACCTGAACGTACCTAGAAGAGTTTAATAAAACCTCAAAACATCATACTATGTCAACCAAACCATTTTGAGCACCCTCCAACAAGATCTTCCATATTGGGTCACTATGAGGGTTTTGGGAGGGTTAAGACTACCTTCCATTCTTAACAATCATTCATAAAGGATTTCCCCTCAACTCCAAAACTAATGCAAAAAAATTTATGCTAGGAACCTTCCCCAACTTTCATGAACTTTTTAGGATCTCATGAAAAATTTTCATGTGCCAACGAGCATAAAAAAATTATTCTAATGTTTGTTATACCTCATTCTATACACACAGAAAAACTCAACACCACTTTTCATGCTTTTTCCTTCAAAATTTGACCTCATAATTGGTAAAAAAAAACTTGACACAACTTCTCACACCTATTTAAATTCTATTATGAGCTTTAAAACCTTAGGAACCAAACTTTACCCCTCATTAGGCCATATTAAGTCTCTTTGCATACTAGGCCTAAAATTCTTAGTCACACTTCGATTATGAACACACCATGAAACATCTTGTACTACTTTCAACAATTGATATGTAAGATTAGGAATATATGAGCATCCACTCATATATGTGTGTATCCATCTAACCATACCACCATCTTCATACTCATGTTCATGATATGAAAATGCTTCGTAAGACTAGTGCTCAAAAGTATGCTTACCTTGTGTCTTGATTTTGACTTTGACATGTCATCACCCTCAGAATAATTACCAAGCTACCTTAAAATTATCTCTCAATAGAGAGACCATAGGTTGCATTCAAATTCTCTCTTGTCACTTTATCACTTGGTTTCCTTGCCACAAACCATGCATCTTCACAAAAGCATTTTTAGGATATCAATTATACTCACAAACTTTGATATCAATGACAACAATTTTTGGAGAGTTGTCAGTGATGTCATGGAGGTATATAGGTGAGTGGATTAAGAGTCTTGAGAATCTAAGTGTTAATGACAAAGTGTGTAGTGTGCTTGTCCTAGTAGGCTTGAAGTAGGATTGGTTGATCTTTAGATTTGGCATGATTAGGTATGGGTTTGAAGCATTGAGCATGTGTGATGGGTCCTATTAGAAGTCAAGGATGATTAGAGAGATTGTGGAAGTGTATGGTATTCATCTATTTCTTAATTATGTTCATCTTGGCATGGTTTGTTCTATGATTTAAAAAATTGAGTAAGAAGTTTGCTGACATCACTATTACCATGTATAGATGAGTCAAGTGGAGTTGGTCATATGGGTGTGATCACATTAGTCCCAAGTTGCTATGGTCCAATTTTTAAGTCATGCGGTTGAGTGGAGAAAAATATATAAAAACGAAAAATTGGCATCCCGGGTCGTTTGTAATGTTTTCCCTTAGCCAAATTTGTAAAGCAAATATAATGGTGCACATTTAATCGCATCACAAATCTACAACATGAAATCAATCTAAGCTTAATGTCTAAGTTCAAGTAGAGCCAAGTAAGTAGTTTGATGGAATTATATTTCACACACACGAAGGTTCCAGGTGCAGCTTGAAATATGAATGGATGCTCTTATGAAAGATCATATGGATTAAATTTTAGGACATACAATTGAGCATAATAAAAGTTATTAAGGTTCAAAGTTGGCCTTCCAAGTTAATTGTATAGGTTCCCATACTTAGCTAAATTCGAAAAAGGTAATGATCAGATCTAGATAAGGATCTAATGGTGAGCAGTTATTTATACAAATGCATATCTATGATGTGTATTAAGTCAAATAGGTCAAAGTGTCTAATGTTTAAGAAGGTTAAAGTCTAGGCTACTCTCAAAGAGATTGATAGAGTGAATTTGTTACAAATTTTTAGAAAGTAGTGAGATAATAATAAGTGCTTGATGTTTAACATTAAATAAAGTTAAATACCAAGCTACTTCTAAGAAGATCAATGGTGTGTATAAAGTCAACATGTCAAAGGTTTCACATACTAGTGACAAGTGTCACACACTCATTAATCTAATAGAAGATCAATAGTGAGTGGTGGTTTATACTTATAAAGATCAATGGTATGGGATAAGTCAAAGAGTCAACAAAACACATGGGATTTCCAAGTGGCACAAGCATATGGACTGATAACAAAGTTTTCATAAGGTATGCAAGGGTGCCAAGTGTCATAATCATGAGAGTTTTGATCAAGATCTAATGATGAGGGTTACAAGATAAAAACATGGCTAATTTGAGAAGATAAACGATGTGTATTTAGTCAATCTTTTAAGGGTGCATGAGATGAGGTCAACATTTTTGAATTTTAACAGTTGCTTAGTGACCATTAGAATTGAAATATTTGAATTTATGAAAGACCAGTCTATAATTTTTATGCTATAACTTTTTATTTATGTATAATTTGATCATGGTGTCAAAGGAAAAGTTGTATAAGACTTCATGGTACATCCAAATAACCTAGTTAGAAGGTATGAATGTTTTTATAGTCAAAATTATTTAGCTCCAAAGTTGACTATGTGTTTGACCATGGTTTATAAGTGACCCAATATGGAAAATTTAGTTTATTCTGATGGTATTTAGATGTTTCAAGATGAACTAAGAGTTGGATCATGTTGTAGACTTCATGAGGACCATATGTGTGGATTATGAAGGTTTTACTCCATATTTTGTATGATAAAAGGCTTAGAAGTTGAGTATGTATTCTTTCTTGGTGATTGTATCTACATAATGATGTTTGGACTAATTCTGTTGTAGCAAAAGGGTGTTGTGATGGATGTTGTCACTTAAAGAGGACCTATAGGTTATGTGGCATGAGTCTATATATGTGAAAGTTTTTTTTTTTTATTTTACTCAAATAAGTGTCAAAGATATGGATGGGTCTCCATGAGACCTATAAGGGCTAATGAGGCCTAATTGAAAGGCATAATTGGTTAATTATGACCCATTGATGTTATGTCCAGCTGGTGAAGATGGTATTGAGCTATGTTATGTCTTAAGGGATAAGACAAGTATTATGGATGGCCTAGAAGATAATAATCATGAAGGCTCTATAAAAGGTGAAATCAAAATGATCGTTTCTAGACTTGTGAGAAGGGGCTCTACATAGAGGAAGAGTATAAAGTTGAGAGGTAAAGGAGAGTAAGGGTACCTAATGGATGGATTGAAAAATAGAATAGGTTGATGACTATGTGTATGACTTATAGGTCATATTTATAATATCATAAATAGTGCTCTTATAGGTTTGAAGACTTGTGAAAGAGAGGCATGTGTGAGTGTTGTGGAGTGAAGGATAGAAGAAAGGGAGTGTGCCCAGTAGATGGGTTATAGTACAGATCAGGTTAATGATTTTGTGTATGACCTATAGGTCATATTCCTAATGTTATAAATAGTGCTCTTGCAGGTTTGAAGATTGAGGATTAGTGAAGAGGTATAGAGTGATCCAAAAGGATGTTTCAGATGCCTTGAGTGTGAGCAAAGGATAGATGATGTTTGTGTAAGCTTGGTGGTTGATTTGAGAGGCAGAATAGAGTGTGGATTATGTGTATGATCATTTTGTTCTATTGTTGAGGTTGTTATAGAGTTATTGTTGAGATGTTTAGAGTGATCCAAAAGGTGGTTTTTGATATTTGTAACTATGTGAAGAAGTGAAGGGGGTGATATACATTGCATCTCCATCATATTGGAAGGCAATTAGTGTTTAGGAGATGTTCATATCATAGGTGTAGGTAAGGTTCTCAACATCTAGGTCAAAAGGACTTGACCATCCTAAGGGTAGGTGCTCCTCATGAAGTAGGTGTTTCACTAGCTTCAGGTAAGAAGGACTTGACCATTATAGGCACAAGTGCTCTTTTTGAAGTAGGTGTTTCACTAAATCTAGGTCAGAAAGACTCAACCATCCTAGGGGAAGGTGATCCTTATGGAATGGGTGTTCCACTAAAGTCTCGTGTTTGCATACTTCTTATAGGATAAGTAATCCATGTGTTTTCAAGATTGAGATTTGGTTTTATTCCCATATAGGGTTTCCCACATAGATCTTGTGTTGTGTGTGTAATCTTAAATTATATATTTGTTCATTATTATAAATATCTTGAATGATGTATTGAATGCTTAAGTGTTTGAAGGGTTTGTAAATTGAATTGAATTATTTCCCACCACTGATTCACTCCTTGCCCTTAGTGGCTTGTACCTCTAACAATTGGTATCAGAGTAGGTCCTTTGGTAAAAGCTTGACAACTTAAAGGAGATCCAAGGTACAATATGGGTAGCCATCAAATGCAAGGAGGTTTTTTTACTAAGAAAGTATTGATTTTCAATGGATTCAATTATTATTTTTAGAGGGTGAGGATGAGAACCTACATCATGTCCCTAGGTTTTGACACTTGGCAATCTGTTGTGGATGGTTATTCTACATCTACTATTCCTCCATCCAGTACTGTAAATAAGAATTTGTTTGAGAACAATTATAAATTAATAAATGCTATCACTTGTGGTCTTTTAGAGACTGAATACACCAAGGTAATCCATTTCATATTTGCCAAGGAAATGTGGGATAAATTGAAGATTGTTTATGAAGGATATTCAAAGCTTAAATTGGAAAAGTTATAGACTTACTAAAGATAATTTAAGAGTCTTAATATGAAGAAATAAGATTCTATGGCATCCTTTATGTAGAGAGTTGATGAGATTGTGAACATCATCAGAGGTCTTGGAGAGAATATTGAAGAATATATTGTAGTTCTAAAGGTATTAAGATCTCTCTCTCATGTTTGATTCAAAAGTGTCTTCTATAGAAGAAATTCATGATCTTGGATGAATTGCACGACATCCTTACTACATATGAGATGAGAGTAAATGATAATATACCACCAAAGAAAGAAGAAAAATTTAAGACATAAATGAAGACAAAGAAGAAGTTTCAAGGTAATAAGCTCAAGGAGGATGACATATGTGATATTAATGAAGATGAACTAATTGTTTTGTTTATAAGGAAATTGAAAATAGGGTTAGGCAAGTATAAGGGTAAACTAACCTTCAAATTATTTAATTGTGGAGAGATAGGACATTTTGCTAATAAATTCCCTAATAAGCATAAGAATAATGATTATTAAGAGCATGGTGTTGGCTAAGATGAAGACAATAAAAAATACAAGTCTTATAAAAGGAAGAAATGATTCATAAAGTATGACAACAACAAGAAGTCCTTCAAGAACAAGAAGAGTCTCTACACAAATAAAGATTGCAACTCATCAAATGAGAGTGTGAAGATAATGACTCAGAGTATGATCATGAAGATGATGGTTCCTATTGAAGATAAATCCCTCATCATAGTTGAGGAAAGAAGTTTCTCATATTAAAAGGAGTCTAATTTGAGTGATTCAAATGATGATAAAGATGAGGTGGATTATGAGACTAAATTAATGAATGCTCTTGAAGAACTAAAGATTAACAAAAGGTTGAAGTCTCAAATCAAGGACTATAAAGATAAATTCAATGTGTTTGAGGCAAGAGTGAATGAAGACACCAAGGAGCATGAAGATATAGTCAAGTGTCTTAGTTGTCAATTAGAAATCCTATTTACAAGCCTAAAAGATAAAGAAGATAAATGTTTAAGGTGTGTAATTGAAAATGAGTCATTAAAATCTAAGTTAGAGAAGACTTATAGTAAGATGAAGTCATTTATAAGATTTGAAAATAACTCAAGTGATCTAGACAATATTCTGAGTGATCGAAATCATGCAAGTGATAGAACTAGTCTTGGATACAAAGAAGAACTAGAAAATACAACTCAAGACAAGATGAAGACTAATGTAAATCAGACCTTGAAGGTCAATAATTAGTCAAGAAATGAAGATACCAATAGAATGAAGATGAATCAAATAAAACAACTAAATACCATGAGTTATGCAAGTTTAAATGGTTATTGTTATACATGTAATCAGTTTAGGCACAGATCTAGAGAATACAAGAGACCTGTTAGAAATGAGTTTGCATAGAACTATGATAGCGGTCATCAGTCAAAAGGTGAATCTTCTTCAAAAAGATTAGTTTGTTTCAATTGTCAAAATAATGGACATATTTCAATATTTGGTTATAATCAAGAAAGTCAAGATAAATTTCTTATAAAAGGTATAGTGTGCTTTAACTATCAACAGAGAGGTACATTGCTAGATTATGTAAGAAAAAGCCTACAAGATAGAATAGGTTTAATTAGGCTCCTAGAGTGTAATAAAGAAGGCAAGTTAACTCATGGAAACCAAAGGTGGTAAGTGTGAGTCATGATGAGTCTATAGGTCTAAGTAATATGTTTTCTATGGTGGAGAATGCTATAGAAGTTGAAGAGTGCCAAAGGCTCTCATTGTCTGTTTATGTTGTGAATGAAGAGACCAAGCTCAAGGAGAAGACCAAGGTGTTGGTTAAGGATAGTTATGAGGTGTGTATGGATTCAAGTGAATATATTATTGTTGTTGAGAAATTTTCATGCAAATAACATTAATTGTTAATACCTAGTGATGAGGTTCCAAATTGCAAAGAAGATTCTTTAATTGAAAATGTATGTCATGAATCTATGTTATCCCCATGTGTTTTCAATACAATCTTAGAAGAGAAGGAGAATGTTTTAGTGGATGAGAAATATGTTTCTCTTAAGCCTAAAAATAAGAAGAATAACTATCAGTATCAGATGACCAAGGAGGAGAAGGAATATGTGGAGTTGTGGGTAGCTCCTAGTTTCACATCATTCTAAGGAACCATGTGAAGTAGGGTGTCTTTGCCTATGCTTCTTCAGAGACATATTTCTTGTGAAGAAGCAAGTGTTTGTTTTGTGTTCTTAAAAATGTCCTATAAGGCAAGACTTGAGTGTTTCCAATTGGAATTCATGTGTCAAGATAGGACAAGTGCTTTGATGAGGTGAGAGTGATGTCAAGGTGTTTTTGTTGTGTATATAGTGTCTGCAAGATCAGAATGGGTGTTTTTAGGTGGTATAATGAGATTGATGGAATGTCAAGAAGAGTTTGGTGCTCAAAACATTTTTTGCACTTCTTTGTTATGTGTTATAGGTGGTTTTGTGTCTTGATGATCATGTTTGTGCCTTTTATAGGTTTTTTGCGTGCCCCCAAATTTATCTTTCTTATTGAAAATCAAGGTCATGGCATATAAATTCAAGATTCCCAAAGGTGTGAAGGCTTAAATCTTGGTCTAGAAGTGTGTGATGGGTGTCTCCAGGTGTGTAAGAAGTTTTAGAGGTGGGCGTTGATCAGAAAGATAATTGTTGACCTTGTTTGTTTTGAGATTTTAGAGTTTTGGGTTATGTTAGAAAAGCGGTTTGCCTTATGAGTTGAGGTTTGAGGCTCCTTAATACGTTGAATGGAGAAAATGGGTTTTCAAATAAATCTGTATAGAGATTTGAAGGTTTGTGTTTTTTTAAATTATTCAAGTTTTTTGTCAAAATGGAGGCCTAATTAGCTAGTAGATTTATGAAGGAAGTATGTAGTAGAGGAAAATCTAGGTGATGAAAATTGGTGTGATTAAGAGGGTGTATGAGAGTAATCTAGATATGAAGTTTTAGGTCTTGAAAATATATCTACTAAATTTTTTGGGCTCTACAAGTTCTAGGTAGGGTTACAAGGAGTTTAAACATGCTTAATGTGAATATTTGATGTTTTTACTCAGTTTTTTTCAAAAGAGAAAGGCATGAGTATTTTAAGGTGAGTTCTCAAGTTGGTTTAGAGAATGTTTCTTATTTGGTTAGTGACATGAATTTTTGTTGGCCTTGAGGTGGTTTGAGAGAGAAGGCCAATAAGCATATGTAATAGTTATTAATGGTGTGTGAAGATATGAAGATGCTCAAGAGGTGTAATGGCTCATAGATATTAGAGGGAGTCTTCAGATATTTTTCGGTGAGTTCCATCAGATTTTAGAGCTCTTATGTGCTCTTTATTTCATTGCTTGCAGTTCTCAGTTGAAGAGAGTAATGGTATGTCATAAACAAAAGTTGTCAAGGCAAGAAGAGGTAGGCTCAAGGTAAGGGGGAGTTTGTATCATATTTCTAAGGTGGTCATGTCCTATTGGTGGTCTTTTTAGGTCCTCAAGATCAATTTATACCCACTTTGTCATTGTGTCAAATGGGGAAAAGGTTCCTATTATGAGAGTGCTTAAAGAGAGAGAAAGAAGGTGAGTTGTATGATGGGTATTGATATCAATGATAAAAGGGTAGAGTTTTAGAGACTTTAAATGATGTCATGGAGGTGTCTAGGTGAGTGGATGAAGTGTCTTGATAGTCTAAGTGTCAATGACAAAGTGTGCAGTGTGTTTATCCTATATGCTTGAAGTAGGCTTGGTTGATCTTTAGTTTTAGCATGATTAAGGATGGGTCTAAAGTATTGAGCATGTGTGAGGGGTCCTATCAAAGGTCAAAGATGATTGGATATCTTGTGTAAGTGCATGGTATTCATTTGGTTCTTCATTATGCTCATCTTGGCATAGTTGGTTTTATGACCAAAAAAATTGAGTAGGCAGTTTGTTGACACTACCATTGCCATGTATGGATGAGTCAGGGAGAGTTGGTCATATGGGTGTGATCACATCAATCCCAATTTGCTATGGTAAAAGTTATAGGTCATGTAGTTGAGTGGAGTAGAAGATTTAATTATATAAAGTTGGCTTCCTAATTAGTTTGCAATGTTTTCCCTTAGCCAAATTTGCAAAGATCTAATGGTGTGCATTTAATCATATCACAGATTTACAACACAAAATTAATCTGAGATTAATATCTAAGTTCAAGTAGAGCTGAGTAAGCATTTTGATGGTGTTATATTTAACTCACATGAAGATTCCATGTGATATATGGATGGATTTCCCTATGAAATAAGATCATATGGTTTCAATTTTAGGACATGCAATTGAGTACAATAAAAGTTATTAAGGTTCAAATTTGGCCTTCCATGCAGATTGTAGAGGTTCCCATGCTTAGCCAAATTTATAAAAGTTAGAGATCAAGACCAGATAAGGATCTAATGGTGAGTGTGTGTTCATATAGATGTAGATCTATGATGCATACTAAGTCAAAGAGGTAAAAGTGTCTGATGTTTAAGCAAGTTAAAGTTCAGGATACCCTTGAAGAGATAGATTGAGTGAATTTGTTCCAAATTATTAAGTAGTTAGATGATAACAAGTGCTTGATGTTTAATAGTGATAAAAGGTAAAGACCAAGCTACTTCTAAGAAGATAAATGATGCGTATGAAGTCAACATGTCAAAGGTTGCACACACTGGTGACAAGTGTCACAAGCTCACTAATCTGATAGAAGATCAATAGTGAGCAATGGTTTGTACTTATGAATATCAATGGTGTAGGACAAGTCAAAGAGTCAATAAATCATGTGGGACTACCAATTAGCACAAATGCATGGACTAATGAAAAAGTTTTAAAAAGGCATGTGAGGGTACCAAGTGTCATAATCAAGGGTGTTTTGATCAAGATCTAATGGTGAGCATTGCAAGATAAATACCTAGATGATCTTAAGAGATCGACAGTGTGTATTTATTCAATATTGTAAGTTTACAAGAGATGAGGTCAACATGTTTGAATTTTAATAGTTGTTCAGTGATCATTAGAATTCAAATATTTGAATTTGTAAGGAAAGACCAATCTACAGTTTTTATTCTATAACTTTTTATTTATGTAGAATTTGATCATGGTGTAAAAGGCAAAGTTGTAAAAGACTTCATGGTGAATCTAGAGAACCTAGTTATAAGGTCTAAATTTTTGTACAATCAAAGTTATTTATCTCCAAAGTTGACTATGTGTTTGACCATGGTATGTAAGTGACCCAAGATGGATAATTGAGTTTGTTTTGATGGTATTTGGATGTTTCAAGATGAACTAAGTGTTGAAGCATGTTTTATAGTTCATAAGGACCATCTATGTGGATTATGATGGTTTGACCAATTCAAATTCTATATGATAAAAGGCTTAGAAGTTGACTGTGTTTTCATTCTTGGTGATCATATCTACATAATGATGTTTAGACAAATTGTGTTATAGTAGAAGGGTGTTGTGATGGATGTTTTCACTTAAGGAAGACCTATAGGTTATGTGGCATGGGTCAAGTATGTGAAAGTGTTCTTTTTTTCTTATTTTTCTTAGATAAGTGTCAAATATATGGATGGGTCTCTATCAAACTTATAAGGGCTAATGAGGCCTAATTAAAAGGCATAGCTGCTTAATTGTGACCCATGGATGCTATGGCCAACCTATGAAGATGGTATTGAGATATGTTAGATGTCTTAAGGGATAAGACAAGTATTATGGCTGACATATAAGATAATAATCATGAATGTTCTATAAAAGGTGAAATAATAGGTGATGGTTTCTAGACTTGTGAGAAGGGGATCTAAGTAGAGGAAGAGTATAGATTTGAGAGGCTAAGGAGAGTAAGGGTGCCTAGTGGATGGATTGAAGAAAAGATAAGTTTGATGATTATGTGTATGACCTATAGGTCATATTTATGATGTCAAAAATAGTTCTCTTATAGGTTTGAATACTTTTTAAAGAGAGGCATGTGTTAGTGTTGTGGAGAAAAGGATAGAAGAAAGGCAGTGTGCCCAGTGGATGGGTTATAGAGTAAATCAGGTTGATGATTATGTGTATGACCTATAGGTCATATTTATAATGGCAAAAACAGTGATCTTGTAGGTTTGAAGATTGAGGATGAGTGAAGAGGTCTAGAGTGATCTAAAAAGATGTGTTTGATGCCTTTAGTGTGAGTGAAGGATAGATGATGTCTGTGTAATCTTGATGGTTGATTTGAGAGGTAGATCAAAATGTGGACTTTGTGTATGACCATTTGGTCATGTTTTTGAGGTTATGATAGATTTGTTGTTAAGAAGTTTATATTGATCCAAAAGGTGGTTTTGGATGTTTGTGGTTGTGCAAATAAGTGAAGGGGGTTGATATACATTGTATCTCCATTAGATTGGTAGGCAATCAGTGTCGAGGAGATGTTGATATCATAGGTGTTGGGAGGGTACTCAACATCTATGTTAGAATGAATTGACCATCCTAGGGTTAGGTTATCCTTGTGAAGTAGGTGTTTCACTAAATCTGGGTCAAAAGGAATTGTCCATCCTAGGGATAGGTGCTCTTCATGAAGCAGGTGTTTCACTAAATATAGGTTGGAAGATCATGACCATCCTAAGGGTAGGTGCTCCTTGTGGAATGGGTGTTCCACTAAAGTCTCATGTTTGCATACTTCTTATAAGACAAGTAGTCCATGTGTTTGTAGGCTTGAGAGTAGGTTTTAATCCCCAAGAAGGTTTCCCATATAGATCTTGTGTTGTGTGTGTAATATTATATTATATATTTGTTCATTACTATAAACATCTTGAATGCTTCATGAATGGTTGTATTGAATGCTTAAGTGTTTCAAAGGTTTATAAATTAAATTGGATTATTTGTCACCACTGATTCAACCCCCCATTAGTGGTTTTTACCTCTAAAAACATTAATGTCATAATACCATCAATAGGAACATACCTCAACAATCTCCTTTGTCATTGCTATAAAAAAATCAAACAATGTTGATAATTCTCATCTCCCCAAACTAGATCTTCTTCAAAATGGTCTTTCTCCCAATCGGGTCTTTCTGTCACTTTGACATTAATAACAAAGGGTCACCTCTTGACAAATATATGATCTTTGGACCTAAAATAACACACATTTTATCTCCAAATAGGATCATTCTCTCTCTCTCTCTCTCTTTGTCAATAACTCAACACAAACTAGGCTCACAACCAATTACTACAGATCTTCTTTGAAAACACACTTACTCTTAGAGCATACTTGGCTCCCCTTATCTTCATGAGGTTTTTAGACATCATCATGAATGTGACTTGGCTTGATCAAGTCATCATATAAATTTTTTGTAACTCATCTCTTGAAATCACACCTTCAATCAAACTATTAACTAATATTTGGATCTGAAACAAAGAGTACAAAGCTCCCCCTAAGATCAAGCATCCTTCATGCTTCTACTTACTAGTTGAGTTCCTCCATAAATCCTAATGGAGTCACCATTTCTCTCTTGCGTACTAAAATAACATAAACTTAGGATATTCTTAGATCTCCATGTCCTTGCCAAACTAAATTTTCTTCATGATCCTCTTAGGCTTGAATTCTTTGATCTCCATTTGAACAACAATCTACCTTTGTTTATTTGTCTTGACTTATTCATCCACAATCTGAGCTAATAGCGAGAATTATTGGCACTCCTTTGCATTTGAACTATTTTTCACCATGGCAAATAGTCCACTTGGACTTGCAAATAGGTCATCATTCACCTTAGATATCCTTAGTTACCACTTATTGTCTTGTCTTATTTCTTGAATTTTAGGAGCCTCAACTTTCTTGTTTTGACTTGAGAATCCATGCTTACAAAACTTTTAAATATGACCAACCTTTTGATAATTGAAACACATTATTCCTCTTGATGTTAATACACCATTACCCATACCTCTTGACTAATGACTCTCCTCATAGTTCCATGTATATTCATTCTTGGAAGGCCTTCTAAAATGTCTTACACTATGACCAAATTGGTTAATTGAATAACAATAACCATTGAAGGGATTATCAAACCTTATAGAATTAGGATGCTTGATAAGATTAGTCTTCATTCTGATAGAAATATCATTCCTTGATTGTTTCTTAACCTTCTTGATCACATTAGTGTTCTTCTTTAGGTCTCCATTGAAACCAAGGCTTGTTTTGTCATTAGCAATTTTTTGACTATTAAGCATAGGACTATACTGAGAGGGGAGATGAATTAATATAAGATAATATTTTATTATTTTAAATTTAATCAACCACAACAACCATAAACATTTAAAATCTAGAAATTAATAACACAAGAGGGCATAAGATTCACATAGAAACCCTTTCAAGAGAAAACCATGGAAAAATATTGATTTTATATATATTTATATAACTCTTTTACAATGTTTATAGGCACCAACCTAATGGGGACACTAATCTCTAAACCAAGCACCAACTCCGTCAATTTTTGAGGACCCACCCACTAGAGACACCAATCCCCTTCGCTAAGAACCAACCCAACCAATTCATGAGCACCAACCCCTAGACTATGAGGCACTAGCCCCAATCCAAATTGATTCCACTGTATATGATTGCTTCTTCAATCGAATGATGGCTTTGCTTCTCTTACCTATCTCTCTCATTGATTTTCTTATATACTTTTTGTTTTCCTCTCTTTCACAATTCTCAAATTATATTCTTTATCGAAATAAATCTACCCTTCACACTTATTTTCTTAAGAGATATTGTATTTCATTTTGTCCTCTTCTTTTATTCTTCGCTCAAATGATATGCATAAACGAAAAAAGTTCTTCTTCTCTTCCTTCTCTCTCACACTTATATGATCTTCAATCAAATCAAATGCTTGTAATACTTCCACATCTCTTCTCCCTTATATATCCTTTAAAAACTTCTCACAAAGGAAGCATCCCATCCAAGAGGCACCTCTTCACCAAAATATGTGATCATTGACATTTTTATCAACAATTCCATTAACATTTCCATTCATTTCCAAAAAAAAAATCATTCACTTTCGGCAACAATTTTGTTTGACATTTCCATTCATATCTGTTAAAACTATTTTGACATCAATGGTAATTATTTCAATAATCCCCCCTTTTGTCATTGATGAAAATCCCCATAAATTAGTATATGAACTCCCCCTTGTGGTTATCCTCCTTTGTTCCCCTTGTCTTCAATTATCCTCCTTTGACATCAATGGCAAAGGGTTGTTCGCAGTTCCCCTCTTACTGTAGTGCTTCCCTTTTCTTTTCTCTCCCCATTTAACATCAATGGCAAAGGGTTATACGCCCTTCTCCCCCTAAGCTGATGGTTCCTCTCATAGTCACTAGAAAAAAATATTATCTTCTTCTATTATCTTCATTGCAATCTCAAATTTATTTTCTACCACTTATTATAATATCTTCTTTTATTATTCCTATTTGTATCATATTTCCACTATACACATCATATATCTCTTGCTTCAACATGGTCTTCATTACCATTTCTCCTTATGCTTTGTGTTCCATCATGTCCTCCCTGCCATTATTCCCTGTGCCTTTTGCACAAGCACAAATTACTCATTTTAATTGCCATGCTACTGTATCCACTTCCAAACTTGCATGAATTCTCTTTTGAGTTTGGTTTGGGCATCCTCTTTCTTGTTTTGGTCTATAGTATTACTTCTACATTGTCTCACTATATGTCTATACTTATTACAATTATAGCATACAATGTCTTTTGACAATGGAGTAAATGAATTTCTACTTGAGAACCATATGAATCTTTATTTCCATCCCAACCATGCCCATTCCTCTGACATCCTTCACTTGTGCCATAGTTTCATGTATACTCATTTATTGTATGCCCATTCCTCTTATGTACATTTCTTCCACTATTCCTTGTGTATCCATTCCTTGCATGTCTCTTACACTCCTTTTCTCTAATAGCAATTGTTAAGCATGGGATTATACTAAGAGGGGGGTGAATCAATATAAGATAATATTTTAATCTTTTAAATTTAATTAACCACAACAACCATAAACATTGAATGTCTAGTAATTAATAACACAAGAGAATACAAGATTTATGTGGAAACACTTTCAGGATAAAGCCACAGTAAAATATTTATTATATATACTCTTTTATAATATTTACAGGAACCAACCTACTAGAGACACTAATCCCCAAACCAAGCACCAATGTAGTCAATTTGTGATCACCCACCCACCAGAGACACTGATCCCCTTTGCCAAGAACCAACCTGACTAATTTATGAGCACTGACCCACATGAGCACCAACCCCTAGATTACGAGGCACTGACCAAATATCAGTGAGACAAAAAGTGTAAGAGAATAAAAGACATCATTCAATTTAAGGAGCAATCATAGATGGTGGAATCAATTTAGTTTGGGGTCAGTGCCTCATAGTCTAGGGTTTCGTTCTCCTATGGGCTGGTGCTCATGAATTGGTTGGGTTAGTACATGGCAAAGGGGATCAGTGTCTCTAGTGGGTGGGTGCTCTCAAATTGATTGAGTTGGTACTTGGTTTTGGGATTCGTGTCTCTAGTAGGTTGGTGCCTTTAAACATTGTAAAAGAGTTATATATATATATATATATATATATATATATATATATATATATATATATATATATATATATATATATATATATATTGCCATGGTTTTCTCCCCAAAGGGTTTCCTCATAAATCCTACATTCTCTTATGTTATTAATTGATAGATATTGAATGTCTATGATTGTTCTAGTTGATTGAATTTAAAAGATTAAAATATTATATTATATTCATTCAACCCCCACTCTCAGTATAAGCTTATGCTTAACAATTGATTTTTAAACTAGTAATGATATTTTTAGACTCTACTTTTTTTCTTCACTCAAACAATATGCATAAACAAAATTTTCCTCTTCCTCTTTTTCTTCTCTATCACACTTATATGATATTCAATCTAATTGAATGCTTGTAATACTTCCACATATATTCTCCCTTACATATCTTGTAAAAACTTCTCACAAAGGAGGCTTCCCATCCAAGAGGCACCTCTTCACCAAAAGATGTGACCATTGACATTTCCATCGACAATGATGTTAACATTTCCATCAACATTTTTTTCACTTTCGGTAACATTTCCATTCACTTTTGGTAACAATTTTGTTTGACATTTCCATTCATATCCATTATAATTCCTTTAACATCAATGACAATTATTCCAACATTGACTACTCAAGATGTTATCTAGATTATTATTACTCTTTTCAAACTTCACAAAAGACTTTACCTTACTTGATGCCTGATCCCACTTAGCTCTCAAGGAATCCACTTTAGTTACATACCTTACATATTCTTCTTCTATAGCCTTTAGGCTTGCAGTCACAATCTTAATTTGAGATCCACTTGTTTGACTATTTCCTCTTGTTCCTTGGAGATATTTCTCAATCTAACTTCAAACAAGTTTATTTTCTCCTCATAGTCTTTGATAAGAGACCTCATCACCCTATTCTTCTTCTTCACCATCTTTATTTCTTCTAGAGCATTCATCAACTCAACCTCAAGGTCCATCTCATTTTTTTATTCATTTGAATCACCAATAGCACCTCCAAACCACATGGACTCTTCTTGATTTGAACAACTTGCTTCCTCGACCATGAAGAGAACTTCATTGACATCAGGACCATCATCTTCATGGTCACTCTTAGAATCACTTCTTTCTCTCATCAAATGAGATAAAATTTTCATGTGTATAAGCTTCTTTTGTTCTTGAAAATTTTCTTCTTGCCATCATAATTTATAAATCTCTTCTTTCTCTTATCAGACCTATAGAACTTCTTGGCATCATCATGACCTTTATCATGCTCTTCATCATATTCTACCTTATTATGAGGGTATTTTTTAGCAAGTTTCTAATCTCTCCATAATAATAACATTTAAAGGGTAGCTTGCCTTTGTATTTACCTGAACCCATTTTCAATTTTATTACAAACATAGCTATCAACTCATCATCGTCAATATCAAAATCATTATTATCTTTGACCTTCTTACATTTTATCTTCTTATCCTTTGATTTCATTTCTACCTTGAATGTAGCTTCATTATTTGTAGGTCTTATTTCACTTGTCCTCATCTCATAGGTTGTTAGGGTGCCATGAAGTCCATCCATCTCTAGCTTATCTAGATCTTGCATCTCTTTAATAACAGACACTTCAAAATCAAACTTGGGAGTTATAGATCTCAAAACCTTTTGAATAATAGTAGACTCTTTCAATTCTTCACTTAGGTCTCTTATGATGTTGACCACTTCATCAACCCTTAACAAGTAGGTTGCAATGGTCTCATCTTCATTCATCCTTAAGCTTTCAAACTATCTTCTATGGGTTTGTAGCTTAGCCAACTATCAAACCTTGGAGTTTCCCTCATGGATAGTCTTCAACTTGTCCCACATTTATTTATTAGACATATATTGTATCACCTTCACAAGTTCTACCTCCGATAGGCCACACATAATACCATTCATTGCTTTTGAATTACTATCACTAGCCTTCTAACCTACTACATATGTAGAAGGAATAAGGGGTGTAGTATATCCATTCAAAATTGAATGCCAAACATCATGACCTTGAGACATCAAATATGTTCTCATCCTAACACTCCAAAAATAATAATTATATATGTTGAACAATGGAGCCTTACTTGTATAAAAACCACTTTGTGTTTGACTAACCATCTTCACTTGTTTTGGATATCCTTTAGGCTATTAGTCCTCCTTCAAAGGACCTATTCTAACACTAAATGTTGTAAGTACAACTATTGAGAGTGGGGAGGAGTTAATTTATGCCATTAGAACATTCAATCAATTTCACTTATCATCCATGAAGCATTCATTCACACACACACACACACACACACACACACAAAATATATATATATATATATATATATATATATATATATATATATATATATTAACCAATGCATAAACAAGCATCTACAAAAGCATACAACATAAGAACATGGGAGATATGTGAGAAACCCTCTTAGAGAATAAAACCAACTAGAACATATCTTGGAATACATTTATATACGTAATGTATCAATATTTAGTGGAGCACCAATGCTACAAGGAGCACCAACTCCTCACTAGTCAAGCACTAACTCAATTAGTCCTTTAGCAAGCACCAACTTACCAAGAGGCACCAACCCCCTAAGTAACTCAGTACTAACTTAATCAAATAAAAATTATAATCACCTTTGGAAAAAAAAATCACTCAACTAATGATGACCACCATATTTTCCTCTTTTCACTCTTTTATCTCTTTTAGACAACCTATTAGGCCTCTTCTCTCAAATAGCCCATCTTTTGGAAGAATTAGGTCAAATGACCTTGCTCATCATCTGTAAAAACACTATTAGAATATAATTCCATGCTCAACACACTTATATGATGGTTTTTAGACCCTATACCTAATTTCTAAACTTCTATCTCATTTGCTTATATCCTTAATATTCTAACTAGTCAAATTAGGCCTATTAGACCTTCTTATACTTGACTCTTGCTCTCACACAACTTGGTTATCCATAAACCTCACCATACTTTGATCACCATTTTAATAGATCAAAAAACACTTTTAATAAGTTAAACGACCATTATATAGGTTATTCATTACCCATAAAGACCAAAACCACCATTAGGCCTAATAGAGACCTAATATAATCAGGGCTTTTCAAAGTACACATTTCACCTTAGTCATCTTAGAACAACTTGAGCCTCCACAAATAGATAAAATAATTCATAAAATATTAAATTAGACCCCTGATAAGTTCACCTTAGGTCCCCATGTTAGAAATATGATTGGCATTGATGTCAAATGGGAGATCATTAGCATTTTGGGAGTCATTGATGTTGAAAGATGAGTATGGTGATTAAAGGATATGCAATGGATCATATTAGATGTCAAGGATGATTGGAGTGCTTGTGTTGATGATTGTAATTCATTTAGTTCTTCATATTGATTCTATATACACTTTGGGTCAATGACAGAAAAATATAAGAAGATAGTTTGTTGACGTCACCATTACCACATGTAGATGAGTTTAGGGGAGTTGGTCATATGGTTGTGATAACATTAGTCCCTAGTTTTTATGCACCATATTTTTTTAATTCATGAATTGAATAATATTTGAATATATAAGGATGCAAAGTTGGCTACTCAGACAAAATTCACTAAATTTTTATACATAGCCAAATTTGCAAAAGGGTTCTAGCAGAGCCAAGTAAATACATTGATGATGTTATAATTTTCACACATGGAAGTGTCAAAAAAAAATGATCATATGGGTTTGTTTATTTTTATGCCTAGTTTCTATATGTTGAATCTCAGGTCACATGATATAGTACAACAAAAGATATGCAATAGCAAAGTTGGGCTCCCAGGCATTTTGACAATGTTTTCCCACAGTCAAATCTACAGATGGCAAGATAAAATTGAATGGGTATCTTTATGACGTCATATATTACACATATGAAGGTTTATATAGTAGATATATATGGATGGAATCCCCTATATGAGAGGATCTTATTAGCTAAATTACATTTCATGTGATTAAGTGCATCAAAATTTATGTAAGAATAAAGTTGGCCTTTTAAGTAGTTCTAAGCATAGTTAGCTCTATGGTAGAAGAATCTGAGTGAGAATATTAATGGCATTATATCTTTCATATGTGAATGATTTAGGAAGAGATGAGAATATGGGGTTGTTCATTATCATGCCTAGTTTTTATGGTCCTAATTTTGGAATAGGTGGATGAGTGAAGCAAGAGATATGAAGGTACAAAGTTAGCTTTCTAGGCATATTAAAATGGTCCCCATACTTAGTCAAACCTTCACAAGGTAAATCTCAATCTTGTTATAAGATCTAATGGTTAATTCTTAATCGTACATTGAAGACCCAATGATGCATAGTGAAGTTAATTTATCAAAGGCACCTCCAAGTAAACGTGTTAGTGATAAATGTCATAATCATGAAGATTGAATAGTAAATCTACGATGTGGTTCAAAGTCAAATAGTCAATTATTAAAGTGAGGATGCCAAGTGTCTCAATAGTATGAATTTATATCAATGTGTAGAAGGCATGTGGTAATTCCAAGTGTAACATTATTGGAAGCTAAGCAGAGATAGAGATTGAGTTTGTCAAAATATCAAATAATGAGTGGATGATCATGTAATGAAGATCTAATGGATCAAGTGGATTCAATGGGACCAAGTGCTTGGCATTTAATGAGATAGAGGTGAGTTGAATATCAAGCTTATTTTATGAGATTGATGAAGTGTATGAATTCCAAATATTGAGGATGTAATGAGATGTTGACAAGCGTTTGATGTTTAACCATAGATAGAGATAACATTCATGCAACTATGAAGATCCAATATCATGTGGAAGCTCAAATCAAAAATATCAATGAATACATTTTAAAGATGAATAGTTAAATTTTTGAAGCATACAAGGATCCAATAGAGAGCATGAGCCTATCATATATTAATCGAATGGATGCATTTTAAAGATGAGCAGATTGAATAAAGACCATTAGATCATGGTGTTAAACTTAAATTCAATGATCGACATTTAAATATATGATCTTCCTAATGGTCAAGCACAGGAAGATACAAGAACATGTAGGTAAACCATAAATAATAATACAAATAATGAGATTGATTATTGTAATCGATAAAATTTGTGTAAAATGACATGTGCATCAAAAATAGAGCCCAATATATGCTAAAGATAGTAATGGGACCAAGAATCATGGCAATTGAGTATGAGTTCAAAACATGGGAAACTTGTTGTTCAAGAGATAATGAACTAAGTCCATAATAGAGCATGATGTGTTAGCGAAATAGTGTGAACATAGAGAAGATATAGAACTTTAAATCAAAATCTTATAAATGACATCTAAGATATAGGAAAAATTTGTTGGAGTTATTTCTATTATCGATTGAGTAGAGTCAAGTTCAGAGAAAGAGATAGAGAGAAATAGATTGATGAAGTGTGTCAAATATATAAAGATAGATGCATGGAAGAGAAGAAAAGAAAATAGAGATGAAGTGTAGGTCATGAGAAATTACAAACTAGACTTGTAATAGAAAACAAAGAATTGGATTCATTTATGAATTGATATTATGATTTGGAGTTATAGCTCCATAGTAGAATCTAATAAGTAGGTGCCATTAGATAAGTTGAGTTGGTTCTTAGTTAGGGAGTAGGTGTTTTCTTAGATTTGGTGCTCTTAAATTAGTAGATTAATATCACCTTAGGGTTGGTGCCCTTAAACATTGTAACCAGTGAGGTTCTTTATTGTAAGGCTAGATTAGAATGGTAGATTCTAGCAGCTATTCTCATGGTGGTTTTTCCATACTGAGTTTTGCATGGTATATCTAGTGTTGTGTCTATTTGTGTGTATGTTATCTCTGTATATAGTTTTCATCTGCATTAAAAAGGTTTGAAAAGGACTAAGTTAATCAATATATTGATTTACCCCCCTAATATATAGTTGTGTTCCAATACTCTAACACCATTTATCATATTTCACTCCTTGAGTTATTTCATACTAAACTTTGTGGTCCTACTAATACAAGAAGATCTAAAAGAGAGAGATACTTCATTTTATTTGTAGATGATTACTCAATAATGACATGGGTAACCTTTTTGAAGCATAATTGACAAGCATTCGAGAGATTCAAAATCTTTAAGGTCATGGTGGAAAATGATATTGGACAAACAATCAAATGCTTAACAATTAATAAAGGTGAAGAATTCACCTCAAATTAGTTCATAGAGTATTTTGAGAAGCTTGGAATCAAAAAACATTACTTTGTAGCAATAACTCCACAGTAGAATGGATTTGTTAAAAGAAAGAACAAGATAGTCGAGGACATGGCCAGAACAATGCTAAAAGAGGCCAAGTTATCTATTGGATATTGGAGAGAAGTAGTCCAAATATAAGTATATATATTAGATAGAGTTCAACTAAGGGTAAATAATGACAAAACTCCCTATAGAGTATAGTATGGAAAACCTACCTCTGTTAAGTAATTCAGAGTGTTTGGAAGCAAATGGTATATTAGGAGAAATGAGGATAAATTGGGAAGCTTTAAATCAAGATGTGATAAAGGAATATTTCTTGGTTATTCCACTCAAAGTAAAGCCTACATATGTTACAATAAAAGGCTACACAAGATTATAGAGAGCATCAATGTCAAGGTTGAAGAAGGCTCTAAACAAGTTAATCCTGATAAAGAAAATTATATTGAGGAATTGGTTCTTGAAGAAGCAACTAATGAAGACGCTGAGAAATGAATGAAAAAGGTACCTACAAGATTTGTGCAAAAGGATAATCCTATAGAGTAGATCACTGGCAATAATAATGAATAAGTTTAGACAAGGAGAAGATCTACACAAAACAAGGAGCAAGTTAGTTTTGCTATAATGTCTAAAATTGAGCCTAAGGGCTATGTTGAATCTAACAAGGATGAAAATTGGCTAAAATACATGGAAGAAGAACTAAGCCAAATTGAAAATAACAAAACTTGGCAATTAGATCTAACACCTTTAAACAAGAATGTGATAGGTATAAATTGGAGTTTTAGAAACAAGCTCGATGATGATGGAGCTATTATAAGAAATAAAGAAAGATTGGTGTGAAAGTATATGCACAAGTTAAGGGCATAAATTTTGAGAAAAAAATCACTTCAATTTCTAGATTGGAAGCCATAATAATGTTTATAGCATTCTTTGTTTATAAAAAGTTCAAAGTATATCAAATGGATGTTAAGTCTTATTTATTGAATGGGAACATAGAAGAGGAAGTCTACATAGAACAACCTGAAGGTTTTCAATTTTTAGAGGAAGAAGATTATGTGTGAAAACTAAAAAAAACTTTATATGGTCTAAAACAAGCACCTATATCATGGTAATCAAGATTAGACCAATACCTACAAAAATTAGAATTTAACAAATGATGTGTAGACAACAATCTATACTTCAAATTAGAAGATGAGCATATGTTGATTGTTGTTGTTTATGTAGATGACATCAAATTTGGTGGTAGCAACAACATTACGTGTAAATAATTTTCTACACAAATGTAAAGTGAGTTTGAGATGTCTATGCTTGGAGAACTTTCTTTCTTCCTTGGTCTACAAATAGCACAAATTGATAAAGAGATATTTATATCCCAAACCAATATGCAAAGGAAATTATCAAGAAGTTTGAAATGGAAGATAACAAACCAAATAGTACCCCTATGATAATTAGATGCAAGTTGAGCAAAGAGGATGAGTCCCTTGATGCAAATCAAACAATGTACAAATCAATGATAGGTAGCTTGTTATACCTAACTGCATCAAGACATGATATCATGAAAGTAGTGTGCATGGTTTCAAGATTTCAAGTTATTCCTAAAGAGTCACATGTCAATGCAGTGAAAATGATATTTAGATACATCAAGAGCACAATTGACTATAGCCTATGGTATCTTATAAGTGAATATTTTACTTTGACAACATATACAAATGTTGATTAGGCAGGAAGTGTGGATGACATAAGAAGCACTAGTGGTGGTGCATTTTTCCTTATAAATATAATTGTTTCATGGGTAAGCAAAAAGAAAGAGTCAGTTACCTTTTTTATAGGAGAAGCAGAGTATGTAGTAGTAATGGCATGTTACACTCAAGTATTGTAATTGAAGCAAAAACTCAAAGACATCAAGGTAGATTACAAGTCACCTATCTCTATTCTTTGTGAAAATTCAAGTGTTATTAATACATCAAATAATCCAAAGATGCATTCAAGAACCAAACACATATAAATCATCACTTGTTAAGACAAAAGGTTGTAGATCAAGAGGTCACAATGGAGTATGTGCCAACTCAAGATTAAATTGTATATATATATATATATATATATATATATATATATATATATATATATATATATATATATATATATATTCCCCAAACCTCTTCCCAAAGAATAATTTGAGTATCTGAGACAAAAGTTAGGAGTGGTGGCTCCTACATCACATCACTATATCTAAGTGATAGGGCATGACTCTAGGGGGAGTCTCATAGAAGCTTTTTTAATCCCTAGAAGAAGAGATAAAAAGTAACTTAGGTATGCATACTTTTGAAAAAAATTAATGAGTTAATGGTTGTAGATTCTTAGACAAACTCATTTATTTGATAAGGGAGAAATATTTAGACAAATAGTGAGAATGAGTCCCTTTTCCATTGATGTCAAAGGGGGAGAATAACTACAAATTATCTTTGCAAAATTTTGAAGAAAAAGTGCATATATTAAATAAGATCAAAACATGTGTCCAAGTTGAGTTTAGGAAAATGTGTCATTCCCTAAGGGGGAGAAAGTTTGGTATGAATAGTTTCAATTCATACTCATCAGAATCCAATGTAATCAATGCCAAAGAAGGATTAAAATATTAGAAGATTAGAGCATTTAGTTTGCCATCAATGATAAAGGGGGAGATTCTTGGCAATATGATTGTCATTGATGTCAAAATTGAGATTATTGGCATTTTGCCAAAGTCATTCGTGTTTAAGACTGAGTATGGTGATTAGAAGATATGCAATGGATCATATCAGAGGTCAAAGATGATTGGAGTGTTTATGTGCATGAGTGTAAATCATCTAGTTCATAATAATCATCTAGACATTTTGGATCTATGACAAGAAAATCTAAGCAGGCATTTTGTTGACATCACCATTACCATGTGTAGATGAGTCTGGGAGAGTTGGTCATATAGTTGTGATCACATTAGTCCCTAGTTGTTATGTGTCAGATTTGAAGTCATTTATTGAATCATAATTGAATTTATGGGGATGCAAATTTGGCTACTCGGACAAAATTCACTGAGTTTATATACTTAGCATGTTGATGACATTAGCATTTGCACACATGGAGGTGTCAGGATAAAATGATCATATGGGTTTGTTCATTTTTATGCCTAGTTTAGTTTCTATGTGTTAAATCTTAGGTCATGTGATATAGTGTGACAAAAGATATTCATGATCAAAGTTGGGATCACAAACATTTTAAGAGTGTTTTTCCATAGTCAAATTTGTAGATGGCAAGATAATGCTAAGTAAGCATTTTTAATATGTCATATCTTACATGTATTAAGGTTTATGGAGAAGATATGTATATGGATGGAATCTTCTATGTGAAATGATATTATGTACTAAATTATAGGTCACATGATGAAGTGCATCAAATGTTATGCAAGAACAAGTTGGCCTTCTAAGCAGTTTTAAGCATAGTTAGCTCTATGGTAGAAGAATCCAAGTGAGCAAATTAATGGCATTATATCTCACATGCATGAAGGATTTAGGAAGAGATGAGCATATGGGTTTTTTCATTATCATTCTTAGTTTATATGGTCCAAATTTAAAAATACGCAGATGAGCGAAAAAGAGATATGAAGGTGCAAAGTTAGCCTTATAGGCATATTGAGATGGTCCACATACTTGGTCAAATTTGCACATGGTAAATCTTTAGATTTTTATAATATCCAACGGTAAGCACTTAATCATACATTGAAGATCTAATAACACACAATGAATTCAATTTTTTAAAGTCACCTATGAGGAAGCATGCTAATGACAAGTGTCACAATCATAAAACTTGAATAGTAAATCTACGGGGTGGTTCAAAGTCAAATAGTCAATGATCAATACAAGGATGCCAAGTGTCTCAATAGTGGCAACTAATAGTAAATGTGTAAAAGGCTCTCACTAATTCCAATATTCATATTATTGAGAGATAAGCATAGATAAAGATCCCGAGTGGCATTGCGACGACGTTGGTAAGGAAACCCCACCCAAAATATGCCACACCGCACTAAAAGTATTATCAAATATTTGTCTAAGTGGGAATTTCTCTGCGTGATGACATTGGGTATATAGGAAACCTCACCTAAAATATTAAGCGCTATCTACTATTTTGGAAAACCCCTGCCCTGCCTCCCCCCTTCAAGTTGCATTGCAACGACGTTGGCATAGGAAACCCCACTTGAAATATTGTCAAAAATCAGTTTTAAGTGTGAATTTCTCTGTGCGATGACACTGGTATAAGAAACCCCAACTAATCATAATATCGAATGATGAGAAAATGATCATGCAATGAATATCCAATAGAGTGAGTGGACTCAATGGGACAAAGTGTTTGACATTTAACAAGATAAAGGCAAGTTAAAGACCGAGATTATTTGATGAGATAATTAGAGTTTATTCATTCCAAAGATTGAGGATGTAATGATATGTGGACAACTACTCGATGATTAACCATAGATAGAGATAACGTTTATGTAATTATGAATAACCAACAACACACAAAAGATCAGATCAAAAATATCAACGGATGTGTTTTAAAGTTTAAAAATTAATGTTTGAGAGTGTAAAAGGATCCAATGGAGAGCATGATCCTATCAGAGATCAATTGAATGGATGCATTTTAAAGATGATCAGAATGAATGAAGACCACCAGATTGTGGTGCTAAACTTAAGATCAATGGTTGATATTTAAAGATATGATCATTCTAAGGGTCAAGCATAGGAACATGTGTCAATATGCAAGTAAGCCATAAATTATGATACAAACAACGAGATTGATTATTATAATCAATCAAATTTGTGTAATATGACATGTGTATCAAAATTAGAACCTATTATATGTTAAATATAGTAATGGGACCAAGAATCATGGTGATGGAGTATGAGTTCAAGACATGAGAAACTTATTTTTCAAGATATAATGAACTAAGTCCAAAATAGAGCATGATGTGTTAGCAAACTAGTGTGAACACAGATAATATACAGAACCCTAGATCAAAAGCTTATATATATGACATATAGGATATAGGAAAAAGCTATTGGATTTATTATTATTTATGATTGAGTAGATTCAAGTTGAGATAAACAAGTAGAGAGCAAGAGATTAGTGAAGTGTGTCAAATAGATAAATATAGAGACACAAAAGAGAAGAAAAGAGAAGAGAGATGAAGTGTAGAGCATGAGTAATTATAGACCAGACCTGTAATAGAGAATAGATAATTAGATTTATTTATGAATATATATTGCAATATAGGGTTATAGCTCTATATTATAATTTGATAGGTAGGTGCCATCAGATAAGCTGAGTTGCTACTCAGTTAAAGAGTGGGTGCTTCATTCGAGTTGGTGCTCTTAAATCAAGGGATTGGTGTCTCCTTAGGGTTGGTTCCCTTAAACATTGTAACTATTGAGGTTCTTTATTGTGAGGTTGGATTATAATGGTATATTTTAGAATTTATTCTCATGGTGGTTTTTTCCATATTGGATTTTTCACAATATATCTAATGTTATGTTTATTTGTGTGTATGTGATCTCTAAATATAGTTTTAATCTACGTTAAAAAGGTTTGAAAAGGACTAAGTTAATAAATATATTGATTCACCCCCCTCTCAATATATATTTTTGTTCCAACACCCCAACACCATCTAGCTTATTTCATTTGAACCATACTATTAGGTTTACGTGCAACGAGGCCTTCTTATTACTAGAAAGTTTCCCTTGAATATTTCAAGCCTACACTCAACTTTTCCATATAACCATATCAAAAATTCACATGGATATAACATCCATGACCTTTAATTCAAAATAATGTTTATTATATTTCAAAAAATATGGTATAAGACCTCAAACAAATCATATTCACATGCTTACTCAGAACTACAAACTAGACCCAAGAACCCATTCAAGAACCTTTGACTCTCCACACATTTATAGGCATTTATCTTGAATACAAATGTAGTAAAATGAATCTATGAGACCTATAAAACAACTTCATGTGAATTATATTCTTAAACTCTATGCAAAAATACTTAGAAGCATCATTCTCACTCACAAAAGAAACTGTTTGAAGCTCCAAAAACACAATCATGAAAACCAACACTTAGAACACCTATATGAACACTTTTATGAACTTCCAATAGGTTTATATGATCCTTAAGTATCCTTATAATATATATATATATATATATATATATATATATATATATATATATATATATATATATATATATATATATATATATATACGTTTCAATATCAATATTGGTCTTACAAACCAATCTCATGTCTTCACCATACATAGACCTCATTGTGTTAGACAAATCACTTTGAGAACAACTATTTGTTTGTATATGAGCATCTTCAAAAAATTTATTCAAATGGTAATGTGATATAGGTCTTTAACAATAACCCCATACATTTTTATCCATCCCTAATCCAATCCAAACCATCCTTAAACTCATTCTCACTTCTACATGGTTTTCTCATTGTCTTCCTCATTAGGCCTATTTAATGATGGGTCAACTTCCATGACTACTTTAGCATATTTAAGTTATGTAACCTAATAAAAAACTTACATGGACACAAACTACAAGTTACACACATCATCCTTTGATCACTTACAAGTTTTGACCTAGTCAACCCTACTTTTTACATCAAAAAACTAAGAAATAAGAGGTTTCATGTAGCTTCCACTCACTCTACTAATAGACCAATGCCACTTCGAGTTATTTGGGAGAGTTAACTACAACCCAAAAACATCATAATAGGTCAAAAAAATTGTTTTGAGTACCTTCCAACAATATATTCCATATCAGGTGATTATGAGGGTTTTGGGAGGGTTTAGACTATCTTCCATTCTTAGCAATCATTCATAAAATAATGCCCCTCAACTCCAAAACCAATGCTAATAAATTTGAGCTAGGAACTTTCCAAAACTTCCATGAACTTATTAGGATCTCATTCAAAGTTTTCATATGCCAATGAGTATAATAAAATTATTCTTGAGTCTGTTATACCACATTTTATGCACATAAAAAACCTCAACACCAATTTTCATGCTTTTTCATTAAAATTATGACCTCAAACTTGGTCAACAAACTTGACACAACCTATCACACCTATAAAAATTCTCTTATGATCTCAAGTACCTTGGAAACTGAACTTGACCCCTCATTAAGCCATACTAGGTCTCTTTACATACTAAGCCTTAAACTAATAGTCATACTTAGACTATGAAAACACTTTGAAACCTCTTGTACTACTTTCAATATTTTATATGAAATATTGAGTATATTTCAACATCCACTCATACTTGTGTGTATCTATCTTACCAGACCACCATCTTCATAATCATGTTCATGATATGACAATGCTTCTTAAGACTAGTGCTCAAAAGTATGCTTACCTTGAGTCTTGATTTTGACTTTGACATGTCATCACCCTCAAAAAAATTACCAGGTTTCCTTCAAATTCTCTCTCAATATAGAGGTAATAGGTTGCCTTCAAATTCTCTCTTTCCACTTTGTCACTTGGTTTCCTTGTGACATACCATGTATCTTCACAAGAGCATCTCTAAGACATCAATGATACTCATAAAACTTTGACATCAATAACAACATTAATGTCATAATACATTAATAAGAACATACTTCAACAAAAACAACCATTAAATATGTTGATCACCACTCATAAGGACCAAAACCACCACTAGGCCTAATAGAGACCTAATGCAATTAGGCTTTCTCAAGGCACATGTTTCACCTTGACCACCTTGAAACATTTTGAGCATCCATAAATGGATGAAACACTTCATACACACTTCAATTATATCCTTTTTAATCTCACCTTAATTACTCAACACCATTTATCTCATTTCACTCCTTGAACCACACCATTAGGTCTACTCACAATTAGGTCTTCTCACTGCCAGAAAGTCTACTTTGAATATTTGAACTATACACTAAACTTTGCCACAAAACCATATCAAAAAAAATATAGATAGAACCTCTATGACCTCAGGGTCATCACCATGTATACTATACTTCACCATACTAGTCAAAAGTCCTTAATCTGACCACTTCAATATGCTCAGTCAAAACTATAAATAGGCCTCAAAAATTAGTCAAGAACCTTTGACTTTTCACACCTTAATAGGAGTTGTTAATGAAGATAAATACATTAAAATTAACCTATGATACCTATATAACAACTTAATATGCATTATATTCTTTAACTATGTGCATAATGACTCAGGGACATCAATATTACTAACACATAGAAAACTGCTTGATTGCTCCCAAACACAATCATGGAAAGAATGACTTAGAATACCTATAGATTCACTTTTATGAAGTTCAAATAGATTTATATGATATTTTAGGATCCTTATAAAATATTTAAATAAATATATTATAATTTTCAATATCAATATTGCTCTTACATACCAATCTCATGTCTTCACCCTACACAGACCTCACTTTGTTAGATAGGTCACTTTAAGAGCAACTTTCTGCTTGTATATAAGCATATCCAGATATTATATTCAAAGGGGATATGCTTTAAATGTATTTAATAACAACTCTATATAATTTTATCCATATTTAATCCTCGACAACACATCCCTAATCTCATTCCCAATTCTATCTATTTTTTTCATTGTCTTCCTCACTAGGTCTTTTTAGTGATACGCCAACTTTCATGAATGGCTTAGAATATTTAAAGTGTGTAACCTGATAAAAACATTACATGGACACAAACTAAAAGTCTCACACATCATCCTTAAATCATGTTCATGCTTTGCACTAGTCAACCCTGCCTGCTATATAAAAAATTCAAGAAATAAAGGGTTTTTTGTAACTTTCACTCATTATTCTGACATACTAATGCCAACTAAAGGTACTTAGGAGAGTAATCTATATGTTAAAATTTTAAACTAGGTCATACAAACCATTCTAATCCATTTCCAACAATCTCTTCCTTATTAGGTCACAGTTAGGGTTTTAGCGATGGTTAAGACCAACTTACAGTCTTAACAATCATTCATAAAGCTTGGGCCCTTAATCTAGGAAATAATACTTGAAAAATTGAGTTAAGAACATTCCAAAACTTTAATGAACATATTAAGATCTCATTTAAAGGTTTTACATGCCAATAAGCATAATAAAATCCTTCTTGGATCTGCAATACCTCATTATGTGCACATAGAAAATCTTAAAACCACATTTCATGCATTCTCCTTTAGTCTATGAACTCAAACTTGGTTAACACACTTAACACAACCTCTCACACCTCTAAAAATTATATTATTAGTTATGGCATCTTGGAAACTAAACTTAACCCCTCATTAGACCATATTAGGTCTCTTTGCACATTAGGCCTTGAACTACCAGTCACACTTAGACCTTGAACACACCTTGAAACCTCTTGTACTATTATTAACACCATATGATCATGTCATAAAACCTCATACCATGATCACACATTGATTTTCATCTTTCATAGATCTTTATATCACCTCAAGACTTCTCATTAGGTTAGGCAGAGTCTAGCACTAGATTGGTTACATGCTAAGGCTTAAGACCTTAGCCCTGAAGGTTTACCTTGAAACATGATCTTGACCTTAACATGTCATCAACTTCAGAATAATTACCAAATTTTCTTATAATTATCTCTCAAAAAAGAGATAATAGGTTTCCTTCAAATTCTCTCTAATCATAGGACTCCTTGTCACATACCACTTCACCATGCATGACACCAACTTCAAATTTGACATCAATGACAACATTTATGCCACAAAACCAACAACAAGAACATACCTCAACAATATCCCCCTTTGTCATTGATGTAAACTACTTAAACAAATTTGATCATTATCATCTCTCCAAGTTGGATCTTCTTCAGACTGACCTTTCTCCTAAATTAGAACTTTCTCCCCCTTTGACATTAATGACAAAGGGTCATCTTTTGACAACTATCTGATCCTTAGACCTGAAACAACACAATTTTTATCTTCAAACAAGTCAATCTCTCTTTTTGATTAAAAAAAATCAATATAGATTAGGCTCACAACCAACTGCTATATATTTACTTGGCAAACATACCTACTCTAGGAATAATATTGGATCCCCTTATCTCCATGAGGTATTTAGACACTATCATGAATGTGACTTGGTTTGATCAAGTGTCATATAAATGATTTGTAACCGATCTATTGCACTCACATCTCCAATAGACTATTAATTGAACTTTAGATTTGAAACAAAGAATACAAAGCTCCCCCTAAGACCAAACATCCTTCATGCTTCTACTCACTAGTTGAGTGCCTCCATAAAGTTGAATGGAGTCACCTCTTCTCTCTTGGGTACAAAAATAATATAAAATTAGGAGATTCTCAGATCTCCATGTCCTTACTACACTGAACTTTCTTCATGATCCTCTTAGGCTTGAAATATTCAATCTTTGTTTGAACAATAATCTACCTTTGTTTATTTTTCTTGACTTCTTAATCCATAATCTAAGCCTAATAGGGAGAATTATTGGCACTCCTTTACATCTGAAATATGTTCCACCATGGTAAGTAATCCACTTGGACTTGCATACTGATTATCATTCACCTTAGCTACCTTTGGCTTCCATTCACTATTTTGTCTTCTTTCACTCTAGGGGCCTCAATCTTTTTGTTTTGACTTGAGAATCCATGCTTACAAAACTTTTAAATATGACTAACCTTTTGACAATTGAAACACACTATTCTTCTTGATGGAAACACATCATTACCCATACCTCTTAATTGATGATTCTCCTCATAGTTCTATAAATATTCATTCTTGAAGGGTTTTCCACAATGCCTTGCTCTATGACCAAATTCATTACATGAATAACATTAACCATTAAAAGGATTTATAGTATTAGACTACCTGATAGGATTAGTCTTCATTCTACCTGTACCATCATTCCTTGATTGACCATTAACCTTTAAGGTTTGATTCTCCTTGATCACATTAGTGTTCTTTATTTGGTCTCTATTATAACCAAGACCTATTTTGTCATTATTGGTCTTTTGACTAATTAAGATGTTATCTAGATCATTGGTATTCTTTTCAAACTTCATAAAGAAATTTACCTTATTTGATGCCTAATTCAACTCATATTTAAATTAATCCATTTCAATTACACACCTTTCATATTCTTCTTCTTTAGCCTTTAGGCTTGCAATCACAATCTTAATTTGAGTCTCCACATGTTTGACTATTTCTTCTTGTTCTTTGAAATTGTTGCTCAGTCTAACTTCAAAAAAAAAAATTGATCCTCATATTATTTGAAAAGAGACCTCATCACCTTATTCTTTTTCACCATCTTTAGTTCTTTTAGAACATTCATCAACTCAACCTAAAGGTCCGCCTCATTTTCTTCTTCATCTGAATCACCAATAGTACCTCCAAACTACATGGACTCTTCTTGATTTGAATAACTTGTCTCCTCAGCCATAAAAATAAATTCATTTACATCAAGATCAAAACTTTTATGGTCACTCTCAAAATCACTTCTCTCACTCTCATCTGATGAGTTTTAGTCTTCCTTTGGTGTAAAAACTTTTTTTGTTCTTAAAAAATGTTTTCTTGTCATCATATCTTTTAAATATTTTATTGCTTTTATCAAACCTATAAGACTTTGCATTATCATGACCTTAATCATTCTCTTTATCATCCTTTGTCTTATGATTATGAGGTCACTTGCTAGAAAAGTGTCCAATTTCTCCATAATTAAATCACCTAAAGGGCAGCTTGCCCTTGCATTTACCTGAACTAGTTCTCAATTTTTTTTGAAACATAGTTATCAAATAAATATCATCAATATCATAATCATCATTGTCTCTGACTTTATTACCTTGTTTCTTCTTCTTCTTTGGCTTCTTTTCTACCTTGAATGTAATTTATATATTTTCAGGTTTTTCTTCACTAGTCCTCATCTCATAGGTTGTTATAGTGAAATGAAGTCCATCCATCTCTAGTTTGTCTAGATCTTGCATCTCTTTAACATTAAATACTTTAGAATCAAACTTAGGAGTTAGAGATCTCAATATATTTTGAATAATAGTATACTCTTTCAAATCTTCACTTAGGCATCTTATGATTTTGACCACTTCATTAACTTCAACAGGTAGGTTGAAATGGTCTCATCTTCTTTCAAACTTAGGATTTAAAACTATCTTTTATGGGTTTGAAATTTATCCAGCCTAACCTTAAAGTCTCCATCATGGATAGTATTCAACTTGCCTCACATTTATTTGATAGGCATATAGTGCATCACCTTCACAAGCTCTACCTCTGATAGGCCATAAATAATACCATTCATTAATTTTGAATTTTTGTCACTGGGCTTCTTACATGCTACATTTTTAGGGGGAATAAAGGGTGCAGTATATCCATCCAAAACTAATTTTCAAACATCATAACCTTGAGAAATCAAATATGTTTTCATCTTGACACTCTAAAAATCATAATTAAATCTATTTAATAACTAAACCTTAGAAATAAACCACCTTGTGTTTGACTAACCATCTTCACTTGCTTAGGATATTAGGCCTACTTCAAAAGACCTAATCTGATACCAATTTTTAGAATTATATCTACTTATAGGGGGTGAATCATTTCTCTTAAAATAATCATTCATGAAGCACTCATTCAAACACATACATCAATCAATACATAAATAATCATCCATATAAGCATATAACATATGAACACAAGATATATGTGAAAAACCCTCAAGAGAGATAAAACCCACTAAAACACAATTTAGATTGTAGTCTTATAATCAATTAATCAATATTTAATTAGGCACCAACCCCATAAGGAGTACTAACCCCTCACTAGATGAGCACTAACTCAACAAGTTCTTTAGAAAGCATCAACTTATAAAGAGGCACCAAACCCCTAGGTAATTCATAATAAAATCAGCCACCTAAAAATTTTCATTACCTTTGGACACTTTTTTCTCACTCAACTAATGATGATCACCTTCTTTTTCTCTTCACACTCTTCTATATCTCTCAAATTGCCTACTAGGTCTATTCGCTCAACTAACCCTCTTCTTGACAAATTTAGGTCATATGACCTTACTCATCATATGTATAATCACTATTATAACTTTATAACATATTCAAAACACATATATTATAGTCTTCAAACCCTCTACCTAGTTTCCAAACTTTTATTTCATTCGCTCATTCCCTTAAATATATTAACTAGTCAAATTAGGCCTATTAAACCTTTTTATACATGACTCTTGCCCTTACCATATTAACAAATCATATGGATAGAACCTCCATGACCTCAAATTCATAACCATTTCTATTATAATTCACAATATTGGACAAAATACCTCAAACTAACCACTTCCATATGCTCACTCAGAACTATAAACAGGCCTCAAAAACTGGTCAAAAAACTTTAACTTTTCACATCATAAGAGTTTTTCATGAATAAAAATACATTCAAATTAACCTATGATACATATATAACAATTTAATATTCATTATATTTTTCAACTCTATGCATAATGACTCAAGAACATCAATCTTACTAACACACAGAAAACTTTTTAAATGCTCCAAAACATATACTTAAAATAGATTTAGATGATCCTTAATCATCCTTAAAACATATTGAAATAAATATATTATAAGTTTTAATATCAATATTGGTCTTACAGGCCAATCTCATGTCTTCACCCTACACATACCTTATTGTGTTACATAGGTCACTTTGAAAGTAATTTTATGATTTTATATAAGTATCTCCAAATCTTATATTCAAAGGAGATATTTGTTACATGTATTTAATAACAACCATATGTAATTAAGTCCTCCATAATTCATGGAAACATATCCCTAATCTCATTCTTATTTATGTCTATTTTTCTCATTGTCTTCCTTACTAGGCCTTTTTAGTGATAGGTCAACTTCCATGACCAATTTAGCATATTTGAAGTTTATAACTTACTTAAAAACTTACACGGACATAAACTATAAGTCTCACACATCATCTTTCAATCATTTTCATGCTTTGACTTAGTCCTATTATATCAAAATTCTAAGAAATAAGGGTTTTCCTATAACTTTCATTCACTCTTGTAACAGACCAATGCCACTTGAAGATACTTAGGAGAGTCCTCTAAATGTTCCAATCACCAAACTAGGTCATACAAACCATTCTTATCTATTTTTTATAAGATATTTCATATTGAGTCACAGTTAGGGTTTTAGAGAGGGTTAAGACAACCTTACATTCTTAATGATCATTAATAAAGCTTGGGCCCTTAATCCAAAAATTAATTCTTAAAAACTTGAGTTAAGATCCTTCCCCAACTTCTATGAACTTATTATGATATCATGCAAAGGTTGAATGTGCCAAAAATAATAATAAAATATTTTTCAGGTTTGTAATACTTCATTCTATGCACACAAAAAATCTTAAAACAATAGTTCATACTTTTTTCTTCAGTCTATGACCTCACACTTGGTCAACATACTTGACACAACTTCTCACACCTCTGACAATTCTTTCATGAGCTCTATCATATTAGAAACTAAATTTAACCTTTCAATAGACCAGATTAGGCCTCTTTGCACATTAGGCCTTGAACTACCAGTCACACTTAAACCTTGAACACACCTTGAAACCACTTATATTGTTCTCAAAACTACATGCTCATGTCATAAAACCTCATACCATGATCACACATTGATTTTCATCTTTCATAGATCTTGATAACACCTCAAGACTCCTCATTAGGTCAAGTAGAGTTTAAAAATAGACTGGTTGCATACTAAGACTTAAAACTTTACTCATGAAGGTTTACCTTGAAACATAATCTTTACTTTGACATATCATCATGATAGAATAAGCACTACGATTGCATACAAACACTAGATCTAGATGTGAGATCAATAGCAAAGACATTCACCATGAAATAATGATATCAAAGTTGAACACACCATAACATAAATATACATGAAACTTTCAAGAGGTAAAAAACTCAAAAATATTATTCATATAATGAGAAACTAAAAAGTACCCAATATAGTCTTTCTTCTTCTCACTTCTTTTTTTATTACATCTTACAATATAAACTCTTTTATTATATAGGTATGTTAATCTTCCCATTATAAATGACTTTTTACAACCACCACATTAATGAGTCCAACCTCTCTAAAGATCATTTAATATATTTTATTATTTATTTACATGAAGATAAACTCATGATAAATAATAAAATATATTATTATTTAATCAATATAATTTAATATATTAAAAGTACATGAATAATACCACTTAATCATTAATTGTTCTAATACTCCCCGTTAATGTTAAGTAGAGATACATGGTGATTTTTAAGAGGTAACAACATAACAAACTTACACTCTATGAACAATACATGATGAGTTTTAAGAGGTAATAATTTTTAAAAAAAATCCTTCATCATGTCATAGTTACCTCTAAAAGAATTATGATATTTAAACATAGTCACTCAAAGGTATTACACTATTTAATTATAAACACTTAAAGGCATTACACTATGTAATCACAATCACATAATCACTTTTAAAAGAAATACACTATACCACTATAGATATCCAAACGTATTACACTATGTAACCACAATTGCATAGTTACTTTTATAGAAATTACACTATACATCCATGGACATCTAAAGGTTTTGTACTATGTTTTCATAGACACATTTAAAATAATTATACTATGTTATCTTAAACCACTTAAAGTGAGTTTAAGTTAGCATGATTGTGAGACTACATTTCACAGTGAGAATACATCTCATATTTTTTTATGAATAATCAACTAAATATATTAGAGTCTTTTATAACATAAAGACCTCCATGCTACTATGTGTTAGGTATAATGTAGACTTATATATAAAGTTTATTAAAATCACATAAAGTAATATATTACAATACTTTACAATAAGAAGTATAGAGAAATATAAGGAAACACATGGCCCACATGGCTATTAAGAAGTGATATTATCATACACGCTCCCCCGTAATGAAAACTTCAATAAGTCTAGCATTGAATGAACTTTTATAAGCTTTAATTTGTTGGTGTTATATTGAATTTTTTATCAAAGTTATAAAATTTTGACTATCACTAAGAAGTTTGGTATAAAACTTCTACATGATATTATTCTATCATCATTCATAGTCACAAGGCTTCTTTAACAACTTTTATATGAAATGTTACAAGTGATAACACCTACATCAAACATAAACATATATCTAGAAGTAGACTCATCATAGTATGATTAGCATCATAATAACTAAATAAATTAACATAATCAAAAAAATAATAATATAAACTAAAGTTTATAGTTTCCTTTATATATTGAAGTATTCACTTTGTTAATTTTCAATGATCTAAGTATAGATCCTGCATGAATTTGGGAGTAACACTCACATCTTATAAAATATCTATCTTAATAATGATTAGATAAATCAAAATACTAATAAGATATTTGTAAATAGGGGTTAACTTTATTGCACACAATTTTTAGATCAAGCTTTAAAACAACATTCAATAAAATATATATGTAAGCTTGTAATTAATAATGTTAAATTTAACAAGTAGGTTATGTGATACACATAATAAATTCACTAATAATTTAATAATAATTTAACCAAACATTATATATTATTAAAAATAATTTTATATTATAATTTGAGTCATGTATATTTTTCTTTCCTTTTAAAGTTGCCAGTTTTAGTTTGCATTTTATATTAAATCAGAAAAAAAAAAGTTTTAGAAAGCAAAAATTTTAATGTGATTTATACTTGATTTTGTAATAAATACATATATTCTAGTGTGTAAACAACACTAGTTACTTTAGTTGATTGTAAAATAATTCAAAATCCATAAATAATAATAACAAGGGTGAAAATTACAAGTGTCACTAGTATTATAAATAGTGTCATAAATTACACTATTTAAATAAATTATTATAAATTCAATAGTACAAGTTTTAAAATCAAATAAAATACCATCTCAATATGTTTGAAAGGTGAAAAAATTTAAATATCAATTGGTGACATGACCATCTTTGACAAAGAATATGACAAGTCAAAGGTGTCAAAAGTGTCAAAAATATTACAAGCTTCACACGTAAGATTCTACACGACTAATAACCAAACTTTTTAACTAGTTATTTTTAAAATAATTATTTAATTTTGATTAAAATATATATATAAGGATTGATATTTAATTTAAGGACTTCGGATCTATAAATATTTTCTAAAAAATACTAATAAATTTCTCTTTGTCCAATACAAGGTTTCACATGCAAGCTACATGACTCAATTAATTTTAATTTTTTTTTAAATAAAAATATTAAATACATATAAAATAAATATCTTATGATTGTATAAATTAAAAAATAAATATTTTTTAATATTTTTTTTAAATACAAGTCAACACACATGGCCCCACCATGTGCTTGCATGAAAAATTGGTGAATTACAACTCACTCACTAAGCACTAACCTATGTCTTATGTTTAATTATTTTCTGGTCTAATTTTTATTTTTATTTTTATTTTTAAAAATAAATAAACCATAATTAAATACTTTCATAATAAAATTCAAGCATTTATTTAAAATTTGAAATAAAAAAGATTTTTAACAAAACTCAAGTGGGGTCCACTACTTAGGTGGAATAAATCCTATTAAATAAATATTTTATTTTTAAAACACTTGTATTAAAAATTTAATATCTCTATTAATTATTTCACTTTATATAGAAGCATGACACAAGTGGAGAGCAAGGAATGATTGTAGGAGCTCTAGACATGTTTTCAGTGAACCAAAGCTTGAAAATATTTATAAATTGTCATTGAAAGCATTGATAGACCCAAATCTATGATTTTTAATTATAAAGTGATATTTTAATGCTCTTATTATTGTTATGGCATACTATGTAGAAGTAAAAAAAATTAGATTTTCTTTTGATACTCTTCAGAGTCTAAAAATGGTTTCCACAGGCTTAAATATTGTAGAAATCATGAAATAAATTTTTAAATCTCAAAAAATGACTAAGAATACATGATTTCTATTTTTTTATTATTGTACAAGCTAAAGCATGATGCTTGGGAGGCGAGAAAAAAAATTTAAAAAGTTGTAGGAAACCAAATCAAACAAAGTAAATATCAAAATTGCTTTAAAATAATCAAATTATGCAAATAAAAAAATAAAACTAATATTTACTATCTAAAATTTGATCTTTCACTGATTTTTATCTCAAACATGCTAAAAATGATATTTGAAAGGAGAGAGAGAAATTTGAAATGAGCTTCAAGAGTCCAAATCAAGTGAAATAAAAGTCAAAAATGGTTGAAAATGATCAAACTAAACCAATGGAGTGATCAGAATAGAGATTTACTATACAATTTATTTTTTTTAAATGTCATAAAAAAATTTAAGCACAATTTCGCTCACTTGTTAACTTTCTTAATAATTGCAACTCTTTATAAGTGTTAGATCTGTAACTAAAAAGGCTTCAATCACCTTCATAAAAATTATTAGTCCAAAAAATGAGAAAATATTAAAAAAATTAATGCTTAAAAAGTATTTTTAGTCTATTTTAAGATTCTCGGTTAGATCTATAACATGAGAATAGGCTTAAAATATTAAAAAATATATAGATCTGATATTTCTAAGTTTTTAGGAGAGAAAAAAATAGAATAATTTATTTCCTACAGAAAGAGAAGCTTAAAAAAATTTATGCTCATACCATGGCTTGAAAAATAGATGAATCTAGACTTAAATACAAAATAAAAAACTTTGATCTATGATCTTGTCACTTGATCATGCATCAACTAGCTCTGATACCATATGTGAGCTATAACTCATATGAAATAGGTAGAACACAAATGTAGGACCTTTTATTTACTACTAGAGTGCTCTACTAACTGAGGTATTGGCCCCTCTATGACCAACCCATTATCAGTTTGGGTGTGGCTTATTTCCAACACCTCCCTCTAAGCCACCCTAGCTCTGATACCATGATAAAATAAGTAATATGATTTCATACAAACATCAGATCTAGATGTGAGATCAATAGCAAAAACATCCACCATGAAATAATGAGAGCAAATTTAAACACACCATAACACAAATATATGTAAAAAAACCTCTAAGAAATAAAAATATACAAATATTATTCATATAATGAGAAATTAATAAGTATCAAATATAGTCTTTTTTCCTCTCACTTCTTTTTTTATTACATCTTACAATATAAACTCTTTTATTATATAGACAAGGTAATCTTCTCATTATAAATTATTTTTTACAACCACCATATTAATGGGTCCAATCTCTTTAAAACTCATTTAATATATTTTATTATTTATTTATATGAGGATAAACTCATGATAAATAATAAAATATATTATTATTTAACCAATGTAATTTAATATATTAAGGGAACATAAATAATATCACTTAATCATTAATTATTTCAATACTAAAAAAATTACCAGGTTGCCTTCAAATTCTCTCTCAATAGAGAGACAATAGATTGCCTTCAAATTATCTCTTATCATAGGACTCCTTGTCACATACCACTTCACCTTGCATGACCCCAACTTTGACTTTGACATCAATGACAATATTTATGCCACAACACCAATAACAAGAACATACCTCAATACATGACCACTATAAATAGTCTTCAAACATATTAGAATTGGTTATTTGGTTAGTATAATAGACATGTCAATCACAGAGAGTTTGAGCTTAGTGATCTTGTTCTCAAAAAAAACTAGAACACCAAAGCTAAGAAAAAAAGAAAAGTAAGTTCAAGCCTAATTTGATAGGCCCCTATGTCATTATTGATTATTATGTATCCAGAGTTTACATGTTAGCTACATAGGAGGGAGATGAACTTGATGAACCCATGAACCTAATACATCTCAAGCATTATTTTGCTTGAAAGACCCAAGATATTTTCTATGAAGATCATTTACATAGTACCATAATATCACCTTCATTATACCATATTGTATACCATTCCTTTCATACCTTCCTTATTGGTCAAAGTTGTTTTACCTTCCCTTAATCACCTTTTTTTTACCTTTGTTTTGATCCATTATACTTCGAGCACCTTTAGAGATTGGGTTTAGATGAAGTTTTAATGGTTAATTCAATATGATGATTCATTAAGTGTATATTTTTCAAAATCAAGCCTTGGGGTAGTCTGATATTAGTTTGGTAATTACATTCTTCATTGTTATCACATTTTATCTCATTATAGGTGCTACTAAGTATAATCACCTTTGAGAAAATTAGTGTCACTGACCTATGTTATTATTTCCTCATTATAACCACCATTAGAAAAATTAAGAGCAACCCCACTTTATCCACATTGCCATATCACTATTCTATACTTTTCCATGTGCATATCTCTGAATTTTTCGTTACCTCATTAAAGTCTCCACTATACATGGAACTATAGTGACTTGAGGTCCTTCATAACTATGTAGGCATCATTTGATTCACATTGAGATCAGTTCAATCAGCTCCTTTGCCATGTTTTTGTCATTTTATGAGCACTTTGAGTTTGAATGCTCTCACCATTTTTGTGATTTATTTACACTCTAATCATTTTACAGGATCATTCTCATTCCAAGCCATAGATGTAGTAAACACTATGAACTACAAATTCATTTCATTATTGAATATTCATATTTTGACTTTAGTGTGGCTTTAGCCTAAATCATACTCCTATACTTATGCAATTTGTTTGTGTTGAGACTTTCATGATTGTAAACAGTATCCCCTTTTTTTCTACGCACTCACTATTTTATGAGACCATTCTCATATTCTTATATAAGTCAATCATGTTTTCTTATCATTTATTTTATCCTATCCCATATCCTAGGAGAACTACATTTGACCTAAATTTCTCTTTAAACTTAGTGTCCATGGAATTATGTAGGCAACATTCATTTGTCCAATACATCTAGAATTATCTCAACTATCCCCTTCCTTTTCTTCTATTCCCCTGTTTTTATTTGTGTTTGTGTCATTGTCTTCTATAACTTAGGAAAAATATTGTGTCATTTATTCTTATATTTTTAACTTGTGTCATTGTTGTTTAGCCTAGGGGTCACCCTATCACCAAGAGTAACACCTTTATTACACATGCACGAACAAGTTTGTATTATAATTAACCATTTTTGTATGTTTTGTATTTATGTATTAGTGTTTTGTTTATTTGTTTTATTTTTATTTTCTTTTTTATCTTTTTTTATTGATTGTCATAGTATTTTTACATTTGAGTCTTGATTAGCCATATCTTGTACTTAAGTTGTGAATTTGTGCACGTTCTTAAAATTAGTTTATGGCATTATATTCACTTGGGATTTAATTGTTCATATCTTATTCCTAAGTGATTTTTACTTACATTTAAATTAAATTTTTCATGCTTTGGATACACATTGTTATTATAATTGTCTATAAATATGATACATAATATCACAAGCTATAGTAAAAATCAAGCCATAAGATATATCAGATAATAAAGTGGAAAGAACTCTTTTTTCACACCTAGCAAATCCTAGACCTACCCAAACACTACCCAAATGTCAAGTAAGTAAAACACAATGAATTATAATCACTACTAGTTAGGATGTGCATATCCATACTAGAAGGTAGCCCAAATTTAGGTTTACCCTTTGTGTTGGCTTCTTGTCACTCTGTAAGCATAGATTTAGTACCTAAGCTCCCTTTCCTAATTTTCCATACTTAGGTGACTCATGTGGACCTTCCCTAATCATATACACCCTTCTAGAGAAAATATGAATTGTATCATGCTTCTATCCACCTTATTGGGGAAAACCACTGTATTAATGATTATAACCATCTCTGGGTAAATCATTATTTTTTGACCTATCTTACTGAGATATTTTTTAATATACTAATGATTATAACTACATTTAGGCAAGTCATTATCATTCATTGGCCCTATTGGGGCACCTCATCGAGCTACCAATTATAATCAACTTTGGGCAAATCAATATTTATATTCCTGTAACATGTTATCACTTTGGACTGCACCCTACTTGAAGATGTGCATAGCACATCCTCACTCCAACTAACACAATTATAACTTCTCACAGTGTGGGTGACTTTGTACTAAGAAAAACCTTTAAAAAGGGTTGGTTCCCTTAATATTTATTTTATTAAAATTGATCACCATTATTTTTGGATGAAAAGGGGAAGAGAAAACTAAAGGAAAATCTTATCTAATGGGGTGATGCACATAAATTATTTAAATCATCTAGAATATGTTGAAACTAATGCACACATATAAACTAATAAATTTTTTATATTTCCCTTAATCATAAATATTTCAGATGAAAGATTGAAAGAATTTTGGATTACAAGATTCTTTTTTACCTCTTCAAATGACCTTCAGGAGGTGAGATAGAAAGCAATAGGTGACAAAGGGACCTGTGAAAAGGAGATATAATCCCACTTATATGTTGATACATAATCAATTACACTCTATTCACTATCAAAAATCAAATGCAAAGTAAAAACCTCATTATCGATGTATGGTTTAGAATACAATTTTTGCTTCAACTCTAGGAAAAATAGTCCAAAAAATAGCTTCAAAAAGCTAATATATATCTCTCAAAACCTAACTATAGCCAATGTGGAATTGAAAAGGAGAAGGATTAGTATTGTTTGACTAACTCAAGACTAACTCTACTTACAATGTTTAAAATAATCATCAAAAATCCCAAAACTCTATGAAATTTGCATAGTCTTCAAACTTGGCATAGAAATAAGGTGGTGGGCCCATCTTGGACAAGTCAATCTCCCTGCATGAAAAGTTATGACAAAATTTGGATGATTTAACTCCACTTGATGTTGAGTTGGAAGTGTTTGAAAGGCTTGAATGACATGTTGACCAAGAATAGATGTAGCATTTGACGATTAGTCAACTGGAGCTCAAGACTAATCAAACCCAATTAGCCTTCCCTGACATGAAAATGGACCTTGAAGAGTGAGAATTTCATAAATATCATCATGGAACAGTAGATATGAGGCATGGAAATCCATTTATAATCTTTGATGACCAATTTTAATGCTAAACTCAATCCTGACAAGTTGATCAATTAAGCCATTTAGACCAAATAGGCCTAAAGGCTAATCTATGCTCTTGGTCACCATTAAACCTACAATAAGAAACCATGAAACCTAAAAAAGCAATTAATTAGACATAGAAAAACTTTATCCATCATCAAATATGAGATTTTGATGAGAAAACCTTCAACATTCAATCAACAAGGTTGACTAGGCCTATTTTGCTCTATTTTTTAGCAGATTGGCCATTTTGATCGAGATAGTAGAGACACTTTTGAGATGATTTATGATCAACTGAATGTTTAAGTATCAATAAAAATTCTTAGGCTTCAATATTCATTGATTAGATTCCATTGAACCACTTTGTGCTTCATTTTACATATTTTTTTCCACAAAAAACATGATTTTTGCCCTTATTTGTACAGCTCTATGCATAAAAATAGCATTTTTGGAATCTTGTCTAAGTGCTCTTGATATTTAAAAATATTTTATGTTGATCCATAATGATTTGGTATCAATAAAATTTACTTTTCTCAAAACTCGTATTTTAAGGGTTTAGGATGATTTATAAAGTACAAACCTCCAAATCTCAAACTCTTTCCATTTATTTCTATCACATTTACCCCCCTGAAATCCTTAAAAATATTATTTTTCAATGTAAAATATATGAAAAGTTACTATGTGGATGAAATTTATATATGGGGTTTAGCTGACATTCTAGGCAGTCTACGCTCTTAATGATTGTTCGTAAAGTAAATATCCTCAAATAATCTCAATTATTCTTTAATTTTAATTATATATGGGTCCTCAAAACATAGTAATATTTTTTGTCCAAACTCCATACATGGTGAACGATATGAGCATTTGAACAGGGGGTTTGGAAGGGTGTCGAGAACTGCAAAAAGTGAAAAACTTCACCAAGATGAAAATAACACTTCCAATAATTCAAAAAAATTAAAAACATCATTAGGGTACCTTTACCATGCTATCAAAATACTTTAAAATTATATTTTTCATGAAAATTCTAAAAATGTCTTTTTGGCCCATGTGCCTATTTGCTTGCATAAGCATGTATGAGCATGATTTGCATAAAATTTGGAGTTTTTACACTCTTTAAATATCTTATTATGATGTAACAACATCATCCCATGATTTTTAAATTTTTACTTTGGCTTAAAAACCTCTACGACACTCCAAAATGATGTCTGCCTAATGTTGACCTACAACAGACATGTTGATGACTGTGATAAAACAAAGAGTATCTCCACTCATATAATGGCCATGAAACTTGGTTAGATAGTTCTCCAACTCATGAATACCCTGTGTAAAAAATTTGAGGTCAAAATTCTACCTGTAGCTCTCAAAATCCTTAATTTTGACCTCTATGCAAGGACTATCTGCATTTTTTACTGAGTTTTGGTGCTTTGGAGGTGTTTTCATGGTGTTTTTAGGTTGTCAAGGTCAAAAACATATACAAAAGGCTTAAAATTCCTTTAATAATCTTTAAAAACTCCTCTACCCCTATTTCAAGCATGCTTAGACCTCCAAACAAGGTAATCTAGGCCTTACACAGTCAATTTATGTACACTTATGCAGGGTTTGACTATGTTTGGGCAATTTTATCCTACATGGGAGAATTAGATAATGATAACATGTCTTTAAAATCTTACCAATACTACTCCCCTAGATTTCTAATCTTTAGCTTGAATTTTCTTGACTTTACCCTTCCAAAAAAACTCATCAAGAGTTATGCATCATGGTAAAGTACAGTCATCAAAGTGGAGATAAATGAGGTGTAAAAATTAAATTAGGTGTTTTTGATGATCTCACCATATTTTAGCTGATGAGAAACATATTATAACACTTATCACTCTCATTTCATGCCACTTCTTGATTGATAACTTACCTTAGACTCCAAACCCTACCTTATTCCATATACCGGATTGTATTTATCATCCTTGTGTCATGACCAAACAATACTTTGGTCCTCTTAAAAAGTCTTGACAAGTTCATGACCATACGGTCATGCATGAGGGTGTATTCATATGCTCGTTATGTCTTGAGTGAATATTGAATCTCATTTTTCCAAGACTGTGAGGATAATTTTGTGGTTTAACATGGTTGTAGCTTATTATGGCATAGTAAACTAGTTATAATGTCCTTGAGTAGCATCTCTTGTATCTTAATAAGATTAAAACCTCACCATTTTTCCATAATCATGATGAATTATGAATCCCTTATAGACCCTATTTCAAAACCCTTATATATGTCATGCCTACAAGCTTGTTTTTTCCCAAGCATGGTTGTAGGCTCCATTATGTCTAGGGCTGTAGGAGATTATGCTTGATTTAGTACTTACAAACCTTCCAGCTTTATATGTTACTTTTCCCTTACAAACTTCATGAGAAATTTAATATTAATGCTCATTTTGTGTATTGATGCTTGATATATCCTCCATTTAAGACCACTAGGAGCATCCTAAGACTAGCAAGTAGTCTTCATGCCTTACCTCCTATAGAATATTATGACAGTGACTGTAGGGTAACATTTGTATATTTATAAGCCACTTCGAGATTTGACCAAAATTGTACTTTGGCCCTTAAGACTTTGTAAATATCAATTAGTCTTAAAATTCAAGAAGAGCCCCTAAACCAAACAAAAAAGCTTTTCTCATAAGCATTAGGCTTCTTCATGAAGCATAGGCCTTTAGGTGTTTCTTACTGCCTATAGGTCTTTATTAGGGACTAAGCTTCATCATGAAAACCCTTCTCTCTTTCCAATGAATCTTAAAGAATCAAAATCCTTTTTTCTTTTGAAACAAATTTCCTACATACATTCTTGATACCTCATCAACTTTCCTTTGCCACATACTTTTCATTAAGTATTGATTGTGTTTTTCCACTTAATGGCCCCTGTACGGACTAACACAAGGAGCATTTAGGGCTTAGATAGTGTTAGCATGATAATAGGTCTAATAGGTCCATTTGAGTCCTTAGGTCTATTGTTATTTTGTAAAATCACATCTCCTATCTCCTCCCCTAGCATCTCAGCCTCTTTATTAGGACTCCTAGGTCATAACCCTACTTGGTTGTAGGTCATCATAGGCTACCTGTAGGATCCTTTATGGATCTATATGTCCATTTACATCATGTTCAAATTGAACTCTTTTTCATTGAAACTCCTCTGAACCCTAACCCTATGAACCTCCTACAATGCATGCCTTGAAGGTCTTAAAACAAAAGAAACCTTCCCCTTGGTATTGTGTCCTTACTTGATTGTATGATTTATTCTTCATATTTGTATGGACAGGTTTGTGAAAGGATGGTGAAATGACCACCTACACTGCTTAATTGATTTGATCAATGTCAGTATGACATCACATGACTTGCAACCCTCTTGATATGATCAACACTCTTGACAAGGTCTTCAAATGCCAAAATCTCTACTCAATTGTAGGTTGCCTCTTTAGGTTTGTTTGAAATTCGAAAAGCTTATTCCTCCATGTGATTCATGTAGAATAAACCTTATAATGATCACCTATGTCCTTTCTAATCTACACCGACTTCTTACAGCTTCAAAGAGTCTAACTCATACCAAAAGGCCTCCTTACAAGGCACAAGCCTATAGGTGCCTTTTAGGGCTATAAGTGAGTTTCATAATAATTATGACTTTTTGGATTCTAAGACACATGACTTTCAAAAATGGAAACTCTATTAGGACTACCTTTCTGTGATGTGCCAAAAACTTTTTCAAATACCCTTTGAAATCAATCCATCTCCTTTCAAAGCATGACTATGTGTATATCTAATTTGTGTATGGAATTGACCAGATGTAACTTTAAGGAAGGTTCAAAAACAATGATTTATTTCTTTGACAACCTCCATTGTTGCAATAAGTAAGGTTATTGTATATAGACCATATGAAAGACCTTTGCCTCTTTGAGATCCATATATTTTGCTCTTATTGATGTCTTAGCTAGATATTAGGCCTATGAACCTCTATATTGGCTGTGCTATGAGATTTATGGTCTATCCTACTTGATCATGCCTAGGATGATGACGTTGTTAACCTTTGTTCTCTTATGTTAGTGATCTTTGATTGTGTATAGGCCTTCAAGGAGATTTCATGTTATTTACTGCAACTTGATGATCAACTCTTGACTATTTTAAACTTGTTGTAGGTCCTCATCCATGACTATAATTTAGCCTTGAATAACCTACAAACACTCCTTATCATGCTCATAGTGCTCCTTGACCTACCTTTGGCTCCTTAAGGTGATATCATGGAATAGAGGTATTGGTTTGAGGGGTGAGTGAAGTGGAAGGACATGATAAAGGGTGGAATGAAGGTGAAGACAAAGTGATAATGGTTTTTTGAAATAATGATATGGAGAGGATGAGATGGAGGTGGGAAAGGAGAGCCTGAGATCATGAGAAAACTAGGATGAGGAGAGTATGAACACATGACCATTATTTCCCTTGATAGTGGAGGGCATTGGAGGAGAGGAAGAGAGAAAAATTGAAACTTGGTTTGCTCAAAATAATTTAAAATTTGCAAAAAATTCCTTAAAGAATGCTAAATAGGCCCCTTGGAGCATAGAGATGGGATTTCTTCACATGAAACAAGAAGAAACTCTAAGAATTATGATTGGAAATCATGAAAATTTTATGGAAACCCTAAAAAATGAACTTATTGAAAACTGCGATCTCCTCCCACGATTGTACAATTCTTCCTTGTAAGCTTGCCAATACTACAGATTGATTGGCTGAGTTTGAGACCTATATTTGACCCTAAATTAGATGAATAACACCTAAAAGAGACCATGTAAAGGTATAACAAGTCCTTAATATTATGTAACAAGTTGAATTTCTATGAAACTCTGCCTAGGTGAGGAGAAAATGGAGAAAAATAGTGACCTTGGTTGCAAAGCAGCAAAATTTGACATGCCTTCAACTAAATGATTCATGAGCTTGGATAATCCAATTGAGAAATCACTTGGACCATTAGGAATCCCTTTGAGTCTAATTTTTTCACCCCAAATTTTATAATTTTACCCTTCCTCAACAATCCATACTACTCTCAAACCTATAGGCAGGTCTCTCTGTGCCAACAAGCAGAGTAACAAAATAACACTGGTTTAGGGCCTCTTTGGCCAAGAATCTCTATAAAACTACTCATGAAACTTTAATATTGGATGAATAATATATCCCTTACCCTAGGTTGTATGAAAACCATACGAATTCCATACTTCTCTTGAAAAATGAAGTAAATAAGCCTATTTTGCCCCTTTAAAATCCAAAACAAGTGTTCCACCACCAAGTTAAAAAAAATTTAGAAGTATCACGTACCATATCATGCAAAAATACAAATTTTGACCTTTTACATGTTTTAATATTGTAAATTTTGCATGTGGGAGGGGTTTTAGGGCCTTTTTTACTTAATTAACATATCAAATGACCTTTTTAAAGTTTGAAACTTTAGAATCAAGCTATTTTCACAATTTTTTACATGACTAAAGGCCAAATGGGATAATTTAATGACTTTTAAAACCATTTTTGATACTTTTAACTCTATTTTTTGACTTTTTTGACCAAAATTTGTGTTTTAGGCTATAATTGATCAATTTGACCAACTACAAAGGGATATTGGTGAGATTTAGAAAAAATTTGAATGATAGGGGTAGTAATTTAACCTTGACAAGTCAAATTACTAACATTACTTATATTTTAAATCATTTCATTCTTTTTGAGGACATGTTCATCGATTCTATTTTGACATTTGATCCCTCGAAATGGGATCCAATTTTCATCCATCACCTTTTGGAACATTAACAAATTTTTCATCTGTTAATAAGATATTAATGTGCCTATTTATTTAAATGCCTTACAAAATAGAGGCAAATTGTAGACACCCCATTTTGACCACAATTGTGTTCCAATCATACTTCAGAATAATTTCTACCAAATAGTACAAATTAAGCCTATGAATGATTATGTCCCAATTTCATTTGTACATTGGATATTAGTATCAAGAATCATTTTTAGGCATCCCTATTTAAGGTATTATCCTTACTTAATAGTAACCTCTCATGAATTCGTCTTTAGTCAAGTTGTGACCTAACAAATTAATAGATTTGTCTTTGACCCATTAAGCGGGGCACTTAAATAATTTCTAAAATGCAAAAATGCTATGCATAATGAATTAACTAAAAAAATAAAATTAAATGCTTAGTTTAAATTTTCATGTGTAATTAATGAATATTAATTTTGTAAAAAATAAATTCTAATAAAATTGAGGTCATGATGATGTCATCATCCTAAAATTTAAGGAATTATAAATATGTCCATTAAAGCCTTAAATTTAGAAATGGAGAACCATGCTTAATAAATAAGATCTCTATTCCAAATATTAATTTCTTATCCCCTCCTTAACCCAACTAGGTTTAAACTAAATCTAATTACACTTAAATTGAATCGAACAGCACTTGGGTTAGAGTTAAAATGAAAACTTATAAATAGAAGTGCCAAGGTCCTTCTAAAGGGAGATTTTATGTGTAATACTATAATGTTTAATTATTGAGAGATAAAGCTTTCTTATTATGTTATAATGCAAAAATATTGATAGATTACTACATCTTGCCAAAGTGAAGCCAAACATTGCCAAAGTGACAAGGATAAATGATGTAAAGAACACCATTGTCAAAGACTCTTTAAGCACACAACCAAGCATATTCCTCTAAAGCCAACATTCAACTCTTGCTCACATATAAGATTGATACATCTTTCCAAATCCAAGCCAAACAATGCCAAGGTGACAAGAAAAAATGATGCAAGGAGCATCATTATCAAAAACTCTTTGAGCACACAACCAAGCACATTCCTCCAAAGCCAACATGCAACTCTTGCTTATAAGGAAGGTAAAGAATACTTGTTATATCTTTTATTGTTAATTACTTGTATTATTTTTTCTCCTTAAGTGTTTAGGCTTGAGGTGTTAGATTATTTGTGTATTTCTATTGAGATATATCATACTAACACTTTACTAACTCCCCTTTTGGATTCCTATCTCACACTACCCACTCGGGGCATATACATCGATACACGGGTTCTTCATTTGACACATTTTCCCACTTGGGGGAACCCTATACACAAGTTTGATTCCTAGGCTCTATCTTTCTATACTCTACATCCCATCTTTAGTATTGTTATATATTGATATTGATCATGCTACACTTACTCATATTTCTTGTTGGTTATTACTAATATAGACTCCGCATATGTACATCTTAACTCTTACACAGATTTGTATCACATATCCATGCATACTTTCATTTCTAGATTACTACTATAGACTTGACATATGTACATCTTATCTCTTACATAGATTTGTATCACATATTCATGCATACTTTCATTTCTAGCTTTATTAGTTTATAATTGATTATATCTGTATGCTTATTCTATTCAAGGGCATTTGAATATGCCATTATTCTTTAGCTTTACACCACTTCTATTCATAATATGTATGTTTTGGACATGTGTCCATATCTTTGTGTGTGCCTTCATGATTGTGTATGCGTACATTTGAACATGTTATTTTATGTGGATCTAATCTAACTTACATGTTACTTACATATGTGGACATTTGAACATGTCCTTATATGTCTTGTTTTTCTCATATTTAGTGACATGTGCCCATGTCCCTTGTATTGTGTCCTCTTGGCCTACTTTGTGTGCTTAATGTGTTTTGTATGTATAATTTATTATATATGTCATGTTAATGACACTTGGTTCTTGTTTGTTACACACTCTAGTTTTTTATGAGATGAGGGATCTCATGCATCTCCACTTCCTACTTGGGTGTCATGATGGACATCATTCCCCATCCCCCTAGGTAACTACTCAGTTATTACCCAAATTTATTATTACATACATTGTTATATCTATCTTGACACCCTTGTGAATGTTAGACATGACATACATCTTATATTACATATGCTCATATTAACTCCAATTCTGACGTTATATATGCAAATTATATTATATTATTATTCAATTATCATATATGCTCTAGATAACATACATTTTATAGATATTTTTATTTTGAGTATAGTTGTTGCATAGGTTCAAAAACTCCCCTAAAAATAGGGGGAATTCATAGGGGTTTTTCATAGAGATCAGGGTCCTATATTGCATTCATGGTACATTTTCAACACATACTCATATTATAGAAATTAGACTGAAGCAACCATAGTAGAAAAATAGTGAACCAAATATCAGTACAGTTGCATAAAAATCAGACCAAAAAGACACTACTACCACATTTTTAATAATGTTGCTACTATCTAATATATGGCACTATTTTATAGGAGCCTTAGTTTCATAAAAAACCTAGATCGGCTAGAAAAGTACAGCAAGTATAGTATAGGTTTGCACAAATTTAGTTATAGATTTATCAATTTTACTTAAATTCATATCGCTTTACTCATATTGAGGGCGTCATGCACAACATGACCATTCCCATATTTAGTTCAGATACCCAGATATATATTATTACAACTCCGTCAAGAACCCATATGTTTAGATATCAGATTTGGGGGCATATGCATGGCACATTGTTTCTATATGCTCATTTACACACTAGTTAATTAGATGGAATAATAAATTCCATGTCATTATCTATGTTGTATATACCCAACATCATATTCTAGGTTGAACACTATTTTCATACCTTACTCTATCTGTAGTGGTTGGCATTCTCGAGTGGCCACAGATCTAACATACCAAGTTAGACATACCCAGTTAGATATTTATAGTTACTTCACACAATTCAGTTTCAAATGCATCTACTACACATGGGTGGGTAATGATGGATTCATAGCCTAATTGCATTCTTGAGACAGCTATATGAGAGGGTTGGACATACAATCATTCCAATCTAAGCTATTCATAGGTCATGATCCACCAAACAGGGTGGGCAATAATGGAATCAAAACTAGATTGAGTTATTGAGCCACCCACACTTGAGGATTGAAAAATCCATCAGTTCAGCCCAAGATATTCATCAATTGATCACTATATACATGTACACACACTGATTGTCACCACGTTTATACATTGGTTCATGTACCCAGTGAGGTGTATTCATTCATTTCCTCTCTCCTATCTCTTTACCTAGTTTTACTTAGTTTTTCTTCTTTAATCAGTTTAGTCTTTTATATATATATATATATATATATATATATATATATATATATATATATATATATATATATATATATCTTAAGTAAGGACTCATTTATACATGTTTCACTTACAAGACAAGCATGGGATCATGCTTCACATACTCAAACCCAACTTCATGAGCTTCACCTCCTAAGTAAGTCTAGGTATGCTTTTTTTTTCATTTATCCTAGTGATGTAGAGTCATCCCATGATGACCCCAAGTTTGATCCATTTTTTCTTAAATAGTATAATTAGATGTCCTACAGGTGTTAGAGTTCAGTTGAAGTCCATCGGTAATGTCTAGTTGTTCTCAAAGTGCATAGAATTTGAGTTGCTTAGTTTCCCACCAAAAAAGTTCCTATTTGAAATTTGAAAATTGTGAAGCCTTCTTAAGGACTTGTGTGCAATGTGCAAATGTGTCAAGTATGTAAAAAGGGATTACATGTTGTTGGAGGTCTAAAATTTATTATTTAACCTATGTTTGGATATACATGTCATATAATAGATTTAGGGGTTATTTTTGTGTGAGTGTACTTGTGGGTATGGATTCAGAAGACTATTTTGTAAAATAGACCTTAATAGGCCTAATAAGGCTAAATTGAGATTTAGGAAGGACAAAAAGGGATATCAAAACATTGAGATATTTCATGAAACTTCATAAAAAGCTAGTGTTGGATAAAGGGTGTTCAAATTTGTGAATGGTTATCCTATATTCATTCATACAAACTGTACAAGTCAAGAAAAACCCAAAAACAAGGTTAGTAGGATTGAGACAAAATAGGCAGAGTTGGGAAAAGGATATGAGTTGATGATTGAAAAGTGTTTGTGATTTTCTATAGGGTTTTCAAATTTTTTTAATGAAAAGAGTGGATTATAAAGACCCTACCAAGCAAGATCAAGACAATTAAAGACACAAAGACATCAAGAGAATCCAAGTAAACTCTTAGTAAGAAGTAACAAACCATCTATTTGAGAAGTGTATTGTGAGTAAAGGTGTAGAGTGAAAGTATTTGGTATTTTATCTACATCATTTTGGTATCAAAGAAAGGGAAATATTTTTTAGATTGTTAAAAATATTGAAATTATGTGTTTTGAAGTGAAGTGTAAGATATGTAACCAGGTGCAATGCTCCATGGAGAGAACTAGTAGACATGAGGATGATTTGGTCAGGATCATGATCTAGTTGATTGCTCCATTAGTGATGAGGATGGAGTCCAATGAGGATACTCTTAGAAGGAGAGAAGAAAGAGAAGATAGGTAGCAAGGTGAGGTAGCACCTTTGCAAGTGAGGATGAATGAAAGAGAGAATAGAAAAGTGGTATAAGAAAGGCCATAAATGCATGCAACATTTCAAGAGGGAATGGGACAATACCATGAAAGAGAGATCAAAGCATTTATAAGTCACGTAAAGAGAACAGTTGAAGTTCTAGTGAGGCAAGGACCAAGACAAAGATTTCAAGGGCAATGTTGGAATTTCCATAGAGATGTACATAGGCAGTAGAGTGTCCAAGGAATGTGAACAGTAGTATATAATAGTAGAGAGAGTTGAATAAGGATAGAAGACAAGAGAGGAATGAGTCACTACTTATGAGGATAGTAATATTACAGTAGAAACAAGGCAAAGAACTAGCCCAAAGGAGAAGTCTATTCAAAAGTAGATGCAAGGCCTATGGTAAGATATGTAATTTGGTTATTGATGGTGGTAGTAATAACAATATTGTTTCATTAAAGATAGTATATAAATTGAGGTTGAAAAGGATGCCACATCCAGAGCCATACAAAATTGCATGGATTCATAAAGGTCATTAGATGTTGGTAAGTGAGTAAAGTTGGGTTGAGTTTCAGATAGAAAGATATCAAGATCAAGTTTTGTATGATATTTTGCCTATAGATGTGTGTTGCTTGTTGCTAGGGAGGCCATGAAAGTTTGCTAAGCATGCCATACATGATGGCATAGAAAACACCTATACCATTAAGCAAGATGGATAGTCATATATAATTATTCCATTGCAAGGTGAAGAAGATAGGAGAGATGAGAGAATCATGATGATGTTGACAAGGCAATGTTGGAGTAGAACTATGGAGAGTTTGGGTTTGATCAAAGCACCCAAGGAAGAAAGGAAGATGAATTGTGTTAAGTTAGTTGATGTGAGAATTGAAGAATGTAGGTTGGCAGCAAATAGTTGTCCAAGAGAGAAGGATAGAGCACCAATGAGAGTGCTTAATAAAGAAGATAGAAAGAGCAAGCACGGTAGCCAAGCATGTGAGAGAAAAGATAGAAGTATAGTGATTGACATAGCAAACAAGATGAATGAGAAATGGTTTGGGATAGACACCAAGAAAGTGAAGAGGAAGTTGGAGATTGAAATGTGTAAGGAGGCAGCACATGAGGAAGCCATGAAGGCTTCAAACATTGTTTCTAATATCTTGTTTAATGATGAAAATGTAGGTAAAGAACAAGCAGCCCAAGAAGAGGATGGCAAACATTTGATCCATGTGCAGTAGAGTTATGAGAGAAACCAAGAAGGTGGGATTGTGAAAGTGAGAATACAGCCCATGTATATGTATGTGAAAGAAGGTAGCAAATATGATGATGGATAGTAGCAAGTTAAGAATGTACATAAGAATGACGTAAACAAAGAACAATCACAAGTTGTGCATGAAGTTGAATGGATAGTACAATAAGCATGGGTAAAGGAGGAAGATAACATACTTGTTGTAGTGGTTGAAGATGGAGTTAAGAATAAGGAGGATTAGTTTACAAAAGCAAAAGAGTGGTACACACTTGCCAAAAAAGAAAAAAAGAGCAATAGCTATGATTTGTTTAACTTAGTTGTTTTGTGTGCAGGTACGTGGATTGAGGATTTGAAGTAGAAAAGACATTAATGTGGGGCCTAAGAGCATATTCATCTTTATGAGAAGAAAGTGGAGGAAAATAACTTCTATGAGGTCCATTACATTCCATCAGCAGCATATACCAAGTGCAACATTCGACACCTGTGGCAAAGATTCTTACAACTTGGTAGTATGATGCGGGGGCATCCCATGAAGACCCCAAGTTTGATCCATTTTTATCTTAAATAGTCTAATTAGATGTCCTACATGTGCTATATTTTATTTGAAGTCCATAGGTAATGTCTAGTTGTTCTCAAAGTGCATAGAATTTGAATTGCTCAGTTTCTCACCAAAAAAGTCCCTATTTAAAATTTGAATATTATGAAGCCTTCTTAAGGAATTGTTTGCAATGTAAAAATGTGTCAAGACATGTCAAGCATGTAAAAATGGATTAGACATTGTTGGAGGTCTAAAAGTTGTTCTTTAACCTATGTTTGGATATACATGTCATATTAGGTGAAAATCATGAATAATGCATCTTTGAGAAAGAAAACCTCCACATGGTAAAGGCATCAAGATTTAGTTATGCCTCTTTGGAGGGTAATAGGGAGTCATTTTTAGATAGTTGGGATGATTCCATTAGAGTAGAAGAGAGAGACAATGTAATTGACAAGATTTGAGAAGAATGGATGGAAGTTTTCGTAACCCCTGTTGTTTGAGTGAATATTTTCAGTCCCTGTTGAGGACATTTACTGAATGCATTTTTTTATGTTCATGAGGAAATGAGAATGATAGTGATTTTAAATGTGTAAATGAATAGTAAATACATGATTAAATGAAGAGATAAAGTACAGAGGAAACCCAGTTGAAGGTGATGACTACTCAAACCTTGTTCTGTGCAAATTGGTTAATTGTAGATTGTATCTTGCAATATAAGTGATTTATGAAATTTGATAAAAGTTATTTATGCTCAATAAGGTATTTTTAATGTCTTTTGTAAATCATTATTATCAAGATTATAATTCAAGTGTGTGGTGTGTAGAATTATGTGATAGCAGAACTCTATTTGAAAACCATGTTCATGAGTAGTTTGGTTGATGCAAATTATTTCTTTAGATTTGGATAATAAAATGGATTTGGTAATGATTTATAACATTTCTTGAAAGGTTATTAGATGTATTTATGAGGTCAAGTTAGCAAGGAATGACAATAAAGATGTCTGATTATTAGACAGAACCTTGATGACTGTAAAAACTATGTGGGTTGGACTATGTTTGTGACTTTTTTCAGAAATAAGAGCAAAGAATCGATGTGCCATTGCTCTAATATGATTTGGTAAATGCATATAAGTCCACTAAAATATATTAAATCTTATATGTTACCAAACAACTTGTTATAAGGTTCCTAACCCAAAAATAGACTTGTAGAGTGGCCAACATCCTCTGTTTTCTATGAAAAACTTTAAAAAGGTTGATAGTGAGTTAAATTCTTGAACAGGACTGACTAGGGATTTGAGGTAAAAAAAAGTTATAAATCATTGTGACATGTTTTGTGAAGCATTTTAAAAGTTTTATAATCTTTGTATTGATCAAGAATGGAATGAGAAGTTTAAAATTTGAGTCAGACCTATAGATAGTTAAGACTAAGTCTACAAAACACTATGTTTCGATGCAAATAAGTATATTGTACATGGAAAGGGTCCAATAAAGAATTTGGAAAGGTGGATAGGGTCCATACAGACCTATCATAGAATTTTTTTTCTTGAAACTCAATCTATCTCAAAATATTGGGTTTTAACGCTCTCAAGCCTGTAAACTGTCTAAGAAACCCTAGGTTAGGGTTTAGTCTAAATCAAGAAATTGCACCATTAGTTTTTTATGAATTTTTTTGAAAAGATCCATTGTAAGGTGTTTGAATAGATTTAGGGGTTATTATTGTTTGAGTATACTTTTGGGTACAAATTTGGAGGACTATTTTTTAAACTAGACCTTAATAGGCCTAATAAGGCTAAACTGAGATCTAGGAAAGACAAAAAGGGATATCAAAACATTGAAATATTGCATGAAACTTCATAAAATGTTGGTGTTAGATAAAGGGTATTCAAATTTTTGAATGGTTGTCCTATATTCATTTGTACATATCCTACAAGCAAAGAAAAACCCAAAAACAAAGCTAGTAGGACTGAGACAAAACAAGTAGAGTTGGGAAAAGGATATAAGTAGATGATTGAAAAGTGTTTGTGAGTTTTTAAAGGGTTTTCAGAGTTGTTTAAATAAAATAGAGGGTTATAAATACCCTACTAAGCAGTATTAAGATAATTGAAGACACAAATACATCAATAGAATCCCATTAAACTCTTAGCAAGAAGTAAGAAACCATCCATTTGAGAAGTGTATTATGAGTAAAGGTAGAGTGAGAGTATTTGGTATTTTATCTGCAGCACCTAGTCATTTCACTTTGTTAGATTTATAAAATAAATGGGGGAATGTAATCACCTAAAAGTGGTATTTGAGTGCTAAGAGTGCTAATTGAGACTACATATCCCTATTTTAGCCCTAGACCTATAATAGAGCTTATCATCACACTTATCCAAACTTTGTGTGGGCCACAAGCATCCATAGTCATCCCTAAAGCAATCTCACACCCTCATTTTTTGATCCTAACCCTTTGTATCTATTTTTTTTTTAGCTTCACACTAGCACCATAATAAGGACACTAGTGCCACATGGTGATAGTGTCCCCAAAATGGCACTAATGTCCTTTACTTTTCTTTCCCCAAACGGATATCTTTTCAAAACTAGAACTTCCTAGGATCTACCCAAACCTCTTTTATCACTTGTATAAAAAACAAAATAGCATAAATACATGACTTTTAGACATCTAACCACTAAATGGAAATCAGATGCAAAATACACATTCAAACTCAGAACAAGTTGTGCACAATTAAGGTTATCAATCCCTATTCTGCCCTACTTTTGCATACTACCATCTATAGCAGTCCTAAGCTTAGATTACCCAAATTTCTAATCTCAAGAACATTCAAGAAACTCAAGGCCATTATCATACCAGCTTGATTTTCACTTTAATTATCACTTATATGGGGAGAACTATGATGCAGAGCTTCCTTAGTATTATTCTCAACTTAGACTTCTTGCCTAATTTACTCAAGTTATTTATGCTTCCTACTAGCCTTGTCTGATTGTAAATCGACTTGTACAAGAAATTTACAAGTAGTTATCATACCCCATAGATATATTCTACTTTCCCTTGTATAAACACACTTGTGTGTCAAATTTTAGGGTCTAATTCATCTTCTAGACCACTTTCCCCCTTTAATCCTACCCAAGTATGCCTCTTTTAGCCCTTACACAACACCACTCTCTAAAATCTATACACAGGAGTCCATACAGGTCTAAAAAATTGATTCTCTTAGAGAACATGAAAACACACTAGATCACAATTTTTTGAGAATTTTGGTCAGTTTAAACTCCTCTAATAGACCAAACCCTAGTTTAGGGCTTATTCTACCCTGTCTCAACTTGAGAGTTCAATTAAATCAATTAGAAACATTTTAAAAGGTTTAAAATGGGATAAAAAGTTTCTAAAGGTCTTCTTGATGCCTCTGCAACTTACTAAATCTTTATGTTGTACGATTTATACCTTCATTCATCATTTTGTCATCAATCTTGCACTCACAGCTTGTTATTATATAGTTTATAGGGTTTTTTATCATTGTCTTGAGATTTTGGCTTTATAATAACAGATTTTCACCCCTATCTAATGAAAATGAGCATTATCACAATCCCATAAACCTATTATTTTTGTCAAACACAAATTCTTGAGCCTCTACTTAACCTTTCTATTGAGCTTCTCTTTTGATAGGTTATGTGAACATAGCTAGTTACAGGGTTGAGCACATTTTTGAAAACTCTAATGAATTCAAATGCATGAAGGATTAATAAGAACCCTGCAAACAATGAAAATACACCTAAAATTAATCATTAATACATTCTCAACTCAATTCCACATTTATCTTTCTCCCAAGATAATACATTCAGAACTGTATACTATCTAAATAGGGTATGCAGGTTTGCGAATAATCTTTTTGTGAGTTATGTGTTCCATCGACACAAATGTCTCAACAAATCTTTAATAAACTTACCAATCATGTTATCAATAGTATACAATTCTCATATTATCTTTACCGTCTACTCCTTTGTGCATATATAGAACATAAAAACATAGAGTTCTATTCCCATCATAACACACAAAATTTCCTAACACATCAAATTGATTTATTCAAAATTTGATCACCACCTTTTCTCTTTGTCCACCTTGAATGAGATATGAGGTTCCCAAAAACCAAAACCGAATCCTACCTCACCTAAAAATATGCATAACTAATTCTTGAACCTTTCCCTTGGAGAAGTCCTTTGCTAAAAATAACATTATGTCTTGATTTACACAATATGAATTATATAGAACCTTGATAATAGATTAAAGAACATGTTATGGACCTAACATAGTGTCAAAACCCCTTAGACATGATTTTTTAACATCTTACCACCTTCAAAAACATATAAGAGTCCTTACAAAGGCTTGGCAAGATTCAAATTTTTAAAAGAGGTTTTTGGCTGGAAAAGCCAAAATTCAAATTCTATGCAACTTAGGACTACCTAGACTCCACCTTATGACTACTCAAGACTTCTAACACCTATGAGACACTTAATAGACTACCTAAAGACACAAATTATTTAACTTTGGGGTCCATATAGGATGCCTCTGCATCATACTACCAAATTGAAAAATATTTGCCATAGGTATTTGGTGTTACACTTGGTGTATGCTCCTATCTGAGTGAGATGAACCTTCTTATAGAATGTATTTGCTACTACTTGCCTCTCACATAGGTGAACATGTTCTTGTGCCCCACAATTAAGCCTTCTTAGGTTCATCTTATTGAATGATATACCTGCACATGTAATAAAATTGTTAAGAAAAACATAGTTGTTATTTATTTCTTGTCTTGAATGTGTATTTCATTATTTACTCCTACAAATTGATCCACCATATCCTTGTTTCCATGATGCACTTTTTCTTCAAATATGTAGTCTTTTTCATTCATCCATTATTCTTGTTTTATCCACTTCACCTCATGTAAATCACCTTTTTGGTCCTTACATGACACGTGCTTATATAAATGTTTGGTTTGTTATTGTACATCACCATCATAACTCTCCACTATTTCTTGCATATACAAGGATTGAATGTTCTGTTTTCAACATCTCATTTTCTTGATTTGACACTCTTGTAGAATTATCCTGTGAGTCACTTGATTGTCCCTCATGGGTCTGTTGCATATCACCCAACTCTTTATCATCTCTTCCTTGTTCAAGACTCTCTCAAACATTTGAGTTTGTCTACAATTCTTTCTATGAAATCAAAATTTGAAATCATTGTCAAATTCTGGGATAAATTTGTAAACAACTCATGTACATACTCACTTGAAAAAAATTTACTTAGAAACAACCATCTCACCTTGGGTTACCACAATCTTCTTAGGTTGTTCATCCATCTTTATATCTTCAATCTGCTGCACCAACTCCTTATGACCTGAAATCAATACTTTAGAATAGACACCAATAATGTGATCATCCTCCTTCAAAGGCAGAAATGTGTGCTTCTTCCCCTTGTGTTCTAACAAGTGTTCTTCACCCCATCATGACTAGTTGACCTATCAAACTACCATGGCTTTCCTAAAAGTACATGACAAACATACATTGTGATGATATCACACATGGCCTGATCCTTGTAAGTACCGATCTAAAAATCCACTAAACATTGTTCATTAACAAGCACGTGATGACCCTTTTGAAACCAAGAAACTTTGTAAGGTGTAGGGTGTGGTAATCTCTTGAGGCCAAGATTACTTACCATTTCATTTTAAACTAAATTATTTGTACTCCCTGAATCTATGATCATCTTACAATATTTATCATGGGACTTACGTGTTGTTCTAAAGAGTGTTTTTTCTTAAGAAGGTTCTTTCACCTTTGGTGGCTTAAGCAATGTCCTCCTCATCAAGAGTGACTCTCCTTATTCAAATTCTTTGAAGTGTGAAGTAGATCCAACACTTTCTTCTTATGTAGGTTGCACCACCTACTTTCTACTGTCACTTCTATATTTTCTTTCTTTTTACTCCTCTAGACACCCCCAATATCTATGTCATGCATACTTTTTGCATTTGAAGCATTTTCTTATGAATCCACTAGTCCCTCTCCTCTAGGAACATCTCCACCTCTATAGTATGGCCTTTTACCCATATAACCACCTTTGGGTTATGTCTCATGCCTTTGTGCATTACGTTCACCTTCCTCATATGCATTCTTGTTTTCATACTCTCCTCTTCCTCTCATTTGTTTGCCTCTTCCTCTTGTATGTTGTGTGTCTTATTTTCAAATTTTCTTCAGCTTTCAAGGTTGCTTGATAAGTTTCTTCTACTATTTTCAAAGTTATAATATTTATTTCATCTTATATAGAAAACTTAAGGCCATTTAGGTACCTTGTTACCTTTTCATCATCCTCTTCCAAGTGGTTTGTTTTAATAGTCAACCTATAAAATTATCCTGTATACTCTTTCACTGAATGCTCCTTTTGTTTGATATTTTTCAATATCCTAAACAAGTGTGTGTGGTAGTCCTTGGGCATGAACTTTCCCTTCATCTTCATCACCATTCTATCCAATGACTAGATCTTTGCCTTACCTCTTTTCCTTCTCTCTTCTTAAATTCCATCCCACCACAAAGAAGCATGTCTTTTTAATCTTGTCACTACAAATTTCAATTTATTGGTGTCATCCACATCTTCATACTTAAAATATTTTTCCATGGCTACTATCTAATCCACCAATTCATCCACATTGAGATTGCCTTCATACATTGGCACATCCAACTTTGGTTTTGAGCCCATTTTCATCATGGCTTTGATCAATCTTTCCCTCATTATGTCTTCTCTTTATTCTTCCTCCTCTACTCTAGTAGCTTCTTCTTCTATGTCACTTTCATCTTTAGCTATAACCCATATTTTTTTGTCTATCTCTATAGCTTCCATTCTTGCCTGCATATTCCTCATCTATATGACCATATTTGCCATATTTTGTTGCATTCTCTGAGTTGCAGTAGATTGTCTTTGTCTCCTAGCTATCATCTTATTCTCCTTAGCTTAACCTCTAACTTTACTACTCTAATATCATAAATGATGTAGAGATTCCTTAGTATTAGTCTCAACTTAGACTTCTTGCTCAATTCACTTAAGTTTGTCATGCTTCCTACTAGCCCTATATGATTGTAAATGGACTTGTACAAAAAAAGTACCAGTAGTTATGAGACCCCATAGATATATTATACTTTTCATATTAGAAACACCCTTTTGTGTCAAATTTGAGGGTCCAATTCCTCTTCTAGACCACTTTCCCCCTTTAAGCCTACCTATTAGGCCTCTTTTAGCCCTTATACAACACCACTCTCTAAAATCCATACACAAGAGTCCATATGGATCTGTAAATTATTGATTAACTTAGAGCACATGAAAACACACTAGATCACAAATTTTTGGGAATTTTGGTTAGTTCAAACTCCTTAAATAGACCAAACCCTAGTTTAAGGCTTATTCTACCCTATCTTAGCTCGAGAGTTCAATTAAATAAATTGGAAATGTTTTACAAGGTTTTAAAGGGGATAAAAAGTTTCTAAAGGTCTTTTTGATGCCTCCAAAACTTATAAATCCTTAGGTCTCAAGACTTATAATTTCATTCCTCCTTTTATCATCAATCTTGCACTCACAGTTTGTTATTATATAGTCTAAAGTGTTTTTTATCGCTATCTTGAGCTCTTGGCTTTATAATAATGACTTTTTACCCCTATCGAATGTAAATGAGCATTATCACACTCACATAAACCTGTTCCTTCTATTAAACACCAATTATTGAACCTCTACTTAACCTTTGTATTGAACGTCTCTTTTGATAGGTTATGTAAACATAGCTAGTTACAGTCCTGAGCACATTTGTGAAAGTTTGATGACTTCAAATGCATGAAGGATTAACAATAACCCTATAAACACTAAAAATACACCTAAAACTAATCATTGATCCATACTCAACTCAATTTCATGTTTCTCCTTCTCACAAGACAATACATTTAGAACTGTATACTACCTAAATAGGGTATGCAGGTTTGCAAATAATCTTTATGTGAGTTATGTGTTCCATCAACACAAACATCTCAACAAAGATTTAATAAACTTAAAAATAATGTTATCAAGATTTTATAATTCTCATATTGGATTTACCATCTACTCCTTTGTGCATATATAGAACATAAAAACACAGAGTTTTGTTCCCATCATGACACAAAATTTCATAACACATCCAATTCATTCATTCAAAAGCTGATCACCACCTTTTCTCTCTGTCTACCTCGAATGAGATATGAGGTTCCCAAAAACTAAAACTGACTCCTACCTCACCTAAAAATATGCATAACTAATTCTTAAACCTGTCCCTTCAAGAAGTCTTTTGCTAAAAATACACGATATGCACTATAGAGAACCTTGATGATAGATTAAAGTGTCAAAACCCCTTACACATGTTTGTTTAACATCTTACCACATTCACAATCATATAAGAGTCCTTACAAAGGCTTGGCAAGTTTCAAATTTTCAAAAGAGGTTTTTGGCAGGAAAAGCCAAAATTCAAATTCTATGCAACTTAGGACTGCCTAGACTCCACCTTATGACTACTCAAGACTTATAACACCTATTAGACACTTAATAGACTACCTAAAGACAAATATGAGTCAACTTTTGGGTCCATATAGGATATCCCTACATCAAACTACATCGATCTTGATCCCTCCTTAGAGTATTGTTATGTAAGCAACTCTCATAACATTGGGGTGTTGAGAATCTCTAGCCTATCCTACTAACAAACACACTTTTTAGATCATGTGAACCAGATGCTCTAGCTACATGGAATATTAAGGTTTGCTCATTAAATCAATCACTATAGCAAAAATTCAAGGTTTTAAGACTTTTTCACATAGGAATCAACCTTAGAGATCCAAAAATAGGTGCACCCAAAAGCTCATAATATTCCTATATAGAGGACATTGCCGCCAATATCAAGACACTGCCACCACATTTCCAATAGTGGCATTACTACCAAATTATGGTGTTACTATCTAGGAGGGGTTCTGACATTGGGATCCATTTTATGACACTTAGACCCGCTTTCACCTCAGTTTCCATCACCCAGATCATCTATCTCAATTGTTTTCCAGCTAAGTTTTTACTTTCACTATTTATTACTATTTTAAAAAAAGGTAAAGCTAGTCAATTTTGTAACAAATCAGTGGTTATATTTATTGCATATTATTTCCCTTATTTAGTCTACTCAGGGGTTTAAAAACATAGGATTTATACTTGTTAATTCCTAAAAGGTTAAAATGCTCAACAACATGATGATAAATTATGGAATTCAAGACATTGTAGATTGCACAATGGTTAAATGGGGGAAGATTCAACTAAAATCATGAATAAGGCATGAATCATGGACATGGCATGCACATTGGAATTAATAAATGAGCATAAGACAAATTTAACCTTCAAGAGGCATGGCATCTAACTACATAAAACACATCTAAATGGAAATAACAAAGCAATCTAGTGACCCTATGCTACCAAAGTTCAATTCAGTATCTATAAGAGTATGGTCAAGCTGGCATGTCTATCAGAAACCTCAACTAAATCTTCCAATCACATTGATGATTTCTTGTAACTACCCTCATAATGGGAAAAAATTTAAACTCCATGGACATTGAGGTCTATATAATATCAGCTCATGCATTGTAATAATGGTTGGTCTTTTTTAGGATCAAAAAAGGTTATGCCTAGCTGGCTCCTTTTAGTCTTAGCATTACAGAAGTGGACTAGTCATTTTTATTTGATGTATCATCTTGTTTTATAGATTAGCTTATTGAGTCAAGGTTGTTTGAGGCAACGTCTATAGTCCAACTGAGTATTGATGAATCTCAAATGATCCTTCATGAAAATATATTAATTTAAAATCTTTTTCATTTGATAGACTTGGTGTGTGCATGTATAAGATGACCTTATCTTTCTTATTGGCACTATTACTTCATTCCATATACTTTTACACTATCCTTAGCTAGAGTTGTGTTAGGTCTAGCTTGGCTAAAGACTGATTTCTTTGAGGATTTTTATACTCAAGAAAATTAGACTAGTCTCCATTAGAAAGCAAGCTCTTTCTCTTTTCTTCTTACCCTTCTCCCTTTTTATTTTTATTTTATCAGCTCTATCAGTTTATTTTATGAGTCAAAATATGAATCTAATACTTTATATTGATTGCATGTTCTTTGTTTATAGATGATTTCACATGATTGAATCTCATATGCTATAAATGTCTTTGAATTAGTTGCATTCACATAGTTAAAACATTATGTTGGTTCTCTAGGCATAAACTCTATGTTTAGAATACATATGATTCATCTGAAATACTAACCAAAGACCCTTGATATGAAATGGTCATAACGAGCCAACTAAGTTACCTAGCGTACCAAGACCTAGTAACAAAGACCTTAAGTATATTTGTTTGTGCAAGTCTCCTTTCAAGAGAGACAAGGATTAATAAGCCCCGACTATTGTTAGTTGTGTCAAAAGATCAATCCAAATATTTGGTGTTAGAAGGGCCTAAAGTGGAGTGTTTCAGACTTCTATTTTGTTTTAAAGAGTTTCCTAGTAATCTTCTAGGTTCAAATATTAGAAGACTGATATTTTGAGCCCACTAATGACCTTTGCTTGACTAGGCAAATGTTCCTACCCTATTAATAGTCCAAGGCCTTCCAATGATTTGCCCAAAATCCCCACAAATTATATTTAAAATATATCTATGGTGGGGCCAAGACTATTAAAGAACACATTCACATTTTTAAATAAGCCCATATCAAAAGGCATATTTAGTATGAGGATGTGGCTTTTCTCCTATTCCCCCTCTTAATATATAAAATGGCATATTCTTAGTACCTAGGCATACAAGAAGGGTGCATCACGACATGGACCCTATTTAAAAATTTGTTTCTTAACCATTTTTGTGTGCCTATTGACCCTTCTACTTGTTTTATCAATTTACCATGGCTTGTAAAGAGCCTAATGAGCCAACTTCCATGTTTAAACATAGATTCCATTAGTTATGTACTAGGTTGAAGGATCATTTCCTGAAAATAGAGGATACGAACATAGTAGATTACCTCAATGCTCTAGATCCTTTGAATGCTATGTTCATTATAAGAAATACATCTGCCCTCACATCTTTGGCTTTAACCTACGAAGAGGCTCACATAATAAAGAAACAATCAATGCCGTATGGCTATGGTGATCATCATTCTTATCCATTGGGACAACTACGGGTCTACCCCTAGAGTCCTTCAAGATACATACCTATAAGTCAGCCCATGAGTCATCATGTGCCATATAATATAATGCCCTAGGTTTATAACAAGATTAGTTTTCCTCTAACAAATGATAACCATGTTGTTAGTTTTAATGCGTTTGATTATGTCAATATAGTAGATGATCAATAGGTTATTTTTCCTTGTGATTATAGTCAAGTTTGTTTTGATGCTTCTAATAATTTCTTTCCATTTGTTGCAAGAGAACCTCAAACAATACCTAGCCCAAGCTATGAGGCTAAATTTTTGAATTCATCATTGGGAGTCTATGAACCTATATGTGAGGATAAGGCTAAGATGATCATACACACTAATGCCATCTTAAAAATGTGATCCATTCTTTGAAGTCTATGGTAATGACAATGAGGAGTCTAATGGAGAAGTTGCATTGGAGGTTACAAACAACCTAATAGATGAGAAGCAATTGGATGGAGATTTCCTTGCCCAAGAATAAGAATTAAAAGCCTCTTATGATCAGTCAAAGCAAGAATTCAAAGGACTAGAATAACTAGATGAAGAAGATGCATGTTATGCATCTAAATCATCCTTCTCCTGCACCACCTCTAGCCCTACATTTAAAAAACTAATCCAATATGGTTAGTAACTCTGTGGTAGTAGTTTGTCTTCCCCCTCATCATTAGAAGATGATGAACTTAAAGGAGACAATGTTGATCTAGACGGTTGTTGCCAAGAAGAAGAAAACTAAGAAGGTGGTTGTCCCTTTGAGTAAAATGAGTTATATGGGATTGAAGTAAATGATCTCTCTCCTCAACTTATCCCTAATTTAAAGTTAATTGAAAGCACTCAAGTGTTCTTATTAGTAGTAGAGATAGTCAAAAAGTAAGAACAACATCATGGCTTGGATGAAGTAATCATGCCACTGGGGATGCAAGCTAAGAGTAATCTAATTCAGCCTAGCTCCCCACATACCTTAGACACTGATGATAAGTTTAGAAGTTATTTGATATAAGAATAATCCCATGCCTTCCAGATGACAAAAATAAAGAAAAGGATGTGATCAAAATGTCCCTTTCAATCCTAAAGTAGCCAACAATCGATGTATCAATTGGTTGTAGCCAATAAAAGGCATTTACCAGGTTGGATACACATCATTTTGGTATGTATGGATGTTCAACCTTACTCCTTATCTCAATTCCAAGTGTGATTAGAGGTATTTCTCTTAACTTATCCCTTATGCTTTATACAAGTTAGATGTAAGCATAATGTTAAATATTGTGGTCTAGTTTTGTTTAAATTACATGAACTAAACATTGACAAATAATTATGGGTTAGTGTATTCTATCATAAAGGACAACATATAATAAATTAATATTTTCATTTTCCCTTCTCAAAATCTTTTAACATGTGTCTAGCTAGTTTCAATCATGCATTTTCTTGAAACCTTCTATAAATACTTTTCTCTTGTCCTTTCTTATTTGTTTCTGCTCTTTTCTTTCCAATCCTTTATTGTTAGTTTAGTTTTCCTTTCTTATTGTGTTTTGTCTAGTCTTTCTCTTTTGGCCTTGAGATTGCTCCATTAAACAAAGAAATGAAATGAAATTCTTATTGGTAAGTAAACAACATAAATGGAACTCAAATCATAAAAGGTAATCTTGATTGAACACTTGCATAAAATTTTCATGACTCTTATGTATTTTTAGATTGATAAAGGCTAATGATTCAAAACTAAATGTGTAGATTTAGAAAGGTTTGTTTTCTTTTTTAAATTCATATATACACTTAATTAAAACATCTAAATAGAATGCAACATTGTCTTTTTGGGTTTGTCTTAACTGATCATGAACTTTATGATTTTCCCTAAACCTATTGATTGGTCCCCAATCCTCCATGGATATAAAAAACAAAGGTAAAACATTCTTTCAAAAGGAATGTGCAAAATATAAAATCTAGAAATAATCTTCAAAATGTGATCTTGGTAACCTCCACCATAGTTTTTTTGGCCTGGTTGGTAGTGGATCAAGGCCTTAGAAAGGGACCATATGTATCTTTGTTGGGGCTATAGATGTCTATAAGAGGCATGACACCTAACTACATGTAACACATTTAAATGGTAATCCCCAAGCAATCCTAATGACGCTCTACTACCAGATTTCAATTTAGTATCTACAAGAGCATGGTCGAGTTGGCATGTTTATTAGAAGCCTCAACTACATCTTCTAATCACAATGATGATAGCTTGTAACCACCCTAATAATGGGATGAATTTGAAACTCTATGGACTTGAAGGTCTATATAAGGTTAGTTCTTTTGTTGTAATAAAGGTTGGTTGTTAGTAGAAGTTCATGAATCATCATAACATGCTAAGGACAAGGATAGTTATGAGATACTTCATGTACATAGAACAGTTTATCATAAAATATAGGAATTGGATGATAGAAACATAAGAAGTATTTATTATTTTACATTATTGAGCAAGTTAAGAACAACCAATGTTGTATAAATTGAAATAAAGCATTCAAAATAGTTTAGACAAAAAGTAACCAAGGCATTACACATGAGAGCACACGTAAGGAACATAAAAGGAAATCATACAGGTAACCATAACGAGATAATCTCTATTGATCTCTTCTAAAAGTGAAACCCTCTTCTTCTTACAAACAAAAGTATATATAAATGTTTCCAACATATAATTGTTCATCTTCTTGTCATACTTGGCACCAAAAGTAGATTCTCTTCATATTATGGCTTATTACAACTCATGAATATAAGACAAAATAGGCTATACAATGACAAAATGAGTGCATACCACATAAATACCAGATAAATATCTTTTGCAACTTTACAATCCATGTTCTTATACCAACACTTTTTCAGACTTAAAAGGTTGTCTCATCTTGAGACAACGTTGTAGGATCTTCAAGAATGTACAAGTTATAGGGAGCTAAAGAAATGGTTGGATCAGTAAGAGTCACAGTAATCACCCAAGGTGTTATTTCTAGTTTTCACCTCTTGTGCACTACTTAGCCACCCTTTCAGATTTTCAACTAGGTAGTGTACTAACCTACCACCATTTATGGGTTTTTAATAGGCTGGTGTAACCAGGTGCTTCCCCAATAAAAAATGTTATACAAAATTTTCAAAATTTTTACTTTGAAGGTGGACTATAGGCAGGTGTATTCATAATCTACGCAACTAAGCTAGTGAAAGGAGTCAAATCTATTTTATATGCATATCAATCTAGCATCACTTCTTATATCAAATGTAATAGGGTGCATAATGGATCATGGTAACTAATGATCTACTGGAGTTCTACATCATCAATGATGTTAAATGTGGTCTTTGTATTCTTAACCCTTTTCTAAATCTCCCTGCTCAGTTGTTCCATCTTATTTGTGTGTCTTTGAGCTTGGATGTTGGCAAAAGAATTGCACAGTAGTTGACTCTTCCAATTTAGAAGGTTATCATGCACATTATCCCTAGCATTTTATGATTTTGAGAGTACTTTATCCCTCTAATTCACAGTTTTAGTATGGCTTTCCATTATTGCTTTAGTTGTGGTGGACTTTGCAAAATCCATGCTAGAAATGGCTAATTTAGTATCCAATTATTATTTTCAATCAAGAAAGTTGTGTGTGACCTATTAGGATTGAAGTGTGGCAGTGTCAAGCATTCCTTGGTATTCTTTCAGAAGACTGATGAGTTTGGAAGCCTTACCCTTGACATCCTAGCCCAATGTTCCCAATACGTGAAGTTTCTGTACTATGTACTAATCTTTTGTTAACTTAGAGACAAGTGTCTCGAGTCTTTGTTGGTCAAAGATTAATTGGACCCTAATTGCCCGAGTGACCAAATATGGACAAGTATCATGGATGAGTTTTTCCATTTTGTGTAGTTAGGCCTTAAGTTCAATGTTCCCATCCTTAGATTGTTTGACCTCTTTCTCTAGTGAGGTGGCCTTCTGAGCAATAGACTCTTGGAACACTATAGTGCCATCTAACTACTTATTTAATGGTAACTTGGAACCATATAATGATGATTCCTTCTGAAGTGGGAAGGCTGTCAAAGTTCATATGGTAGTTGAAGGATTAGGTCATGGCCATTCTCTTATTTGTTCAACTTCTTCGTAGATGGTGTTGAAAAAAATGAATGTCAGGCATGGTAGTATTTCCACCCAAAGACTTGGAGGGACCTTCTTATGTTCTTGAATTATGTGTACTACCTTCCATAAGAAGAACTCCTCATAAAAGGTACTTGCCATATATTCAATCATTACCTAGTAGACCTCTTGCTCGTCAATCCCTATCTAATATAGCTCATAGGAGCTTATAATTTGTGGTACCTTAGAGTCATTTATACAATTTGTTGTACTCCTCATCTTGAAATTTGGTGGAGGTGATGGTTGTTGTTCTATAAATAGCTTGCACTTTCCTTTTTGCTATTGTGAGGATGTGGCTTCTGTTTGTGGCTGCACTAAAAACACTATTGCACTAGTTGGTATGGATTGAAGAGGTGCTGCACTCCTAGATACATATGTTTTTTTCTTAGTGACCTTAGCCTACACCCTTACCATGGTAACAAAATACAATAGGGGTCCAAATGGCGATGTAGGCAACTCATGTATATGAATGAAGACACCTTTTAGAAGTAAAGTGACAATAACATGTTGTCTCAGGTACTACATGACATCTGGAATCACCATGGGTGTGTAGCAGTAAGCTCCAAACATTCTTCCCACCATTGTTTGAACTTTCCCTCATGCGCTAGTGCATCACACTCAAGTGTCCATATCAAACTGTAAAATTGCTATGCTAGCCAATAGTCAATTTCTGGGTGTACCTCTCCTTCATAGGACTTATATTGAATGAAACATAGCATAAATATTTAAAATGGCACTGGAAGGTCTACTTGGAATTTATGTGACACTAGTCAATATTTATAAGTAGCTCCTATATAAAGTACTTGGGCTAGTTGAATTGCTCATTATGGCGGATCATGAGATGTGCAATGTCAACCACTCTTTTAAGGATTTAATTCACAGACTTAATGGTCTACCAAAATCAACGTGTAATACACTCGACCAAGATACACACTGGTTCACCTTGGATATCTTCAATTGGGATTCCTTTAGATCCCTGGACATATACATCTCTAATTTCTTAAAGGATAGGAGGCAGTTTGACTTTTAGGGAGAAGGAGAATCAACCTACGTAGACATGCCCAAAATTCTGGCCATTACTTTGGTATTGATGATGATAGTGGTATCCGGGCCAATGTAAATGTTTCCCTCATTACAGTGGTCGAGCAGGATTTGCACAATCTCCCCCAAATTGTTGAAGGTAGGCATCCGAAGCAAGTGCTTGACATCTATGTTTTGGAAATGATGTGGGGTTGTAAGAGCAAGTGGTTTTACAATATCAATTGGATCTAGTTGGAAGAGTTTTTGTTTTGTCACTCAAACATAGTCAAACAACTCTAGATCAGTGTATTTAGTCCAACTAAGTGAAAAATAAATTCCCATTTCTTCCTTAGAAGCATCTATCAAATTTTTAATGAGCTATAAATGATCCATGGTATTTGAATACTGAAAATTAGAAACTTCTTGCTTTTTATGTTGTATAAGTTGGCTCAACTCTGGAAGTTTAGTTCATCAAATAGTTGTAAGTATGAAATTCAAACTTAGTTTGCAACCTTGTGCCTTTATAGATTTCATGTGAATATTAGATCAATCAAACCTAGGCTCTAGCACTAACTGCTTAGGATGATCATTATATGACTGAGATCTTGGTTGTGACTTGACTATATATTTCCTATACTTATATTTTCTTTCACTTTTGTTGACAGAAACAATGACACACCTAAATTATTCTATGCACGGATGTCACATGCTATTCTTTCTAATATGGTTCCAAAATATAGTGAATATATCATACACACACACACACACACACACACACACACACACACACACACACACACACACACACACACACAAAGAAACATAAATAAATGAGAAATGCTAATCTACTCAGTGTTACTCACCACCCACTCATTTGTTAGAAAGATATCAATTAAGACTATTGGTAGTAAGGTTTAAGCCTATATCCATTCACTTGCCTTGGAAAAATGGTTCCATGTAGATCTCTAAAAACAATGGTTCCTTGTTGCAATATTTTGTGTATAATGTAAGGCCCTTTCCACTTGATCTATAATTTACACATAAATACTCTAAAGTGACTATCATATAACAAAACTGATTAATTTGTGTGAAATTCCTTATGTTGTAGGTTCTTATCATGCCATGCTTTCTAACTTTGCTTATGAACTTCTTATTTCCAAGATGCTCTGCGTCAATACTTATCCATCTAAATTCAATTCAATAAGCCTATTGGTGAGAGACTCATGATCCCTTAGTCTCATAACCAATTCAATGCGTAAATTGGGTATCAAATATTCCATAGGCATTACTGCTTCAAGCATGTAGACCAACTAAAATGGAGTAAAACCTATATCCCTCTTATAGTGCATTCAATAAGTCCAAAGAATTGTAAGAATGTAATCTTCCCAATAATCCCTCTTGACATCATAGATCTTCATCAACATATTGCCCAACACTTTATTAGAAGCCTCAACTTATCCATTAGCTTATGGATGGTACGTATTACTTTTATGATGGGAAATCATGAATTCTTTATTAAGAGCTTTGATAGTATTATTCAATAAGTGTGTCACTCGATCACTAACAAGCTTGATGGGGAATCCAAATCATGTGATAATATTCTCATAAATAAACTTTGATGCATATTTCACCCCATAGTTGGGTGTCACAGCAGCTTCAACCCATTTGGTAAAGTAATCTATCGTAGTGATAATATATCGAGCTATGTTGTGTTTACTCAAGGGATCGATAGGTCCTACAAAATTGATTCCCCACTATTCAAAAGGTTGTTCAGGTAACAAATTCCACAAAGGAAATTCATCTTTATGGTGTGTCTTACCCATTCATTGAAATACATCACAATGTTTTTTTTACTCTATGAGCATCTTAAAAAATATTTGGCCACCATAATCCACTATGTAACATTTTCCATGCAATAGCTTCTCTGGAAAATGACCTCCTACTATTCCTTGGTGTGCTTCTTGTAAGAGGTGTGGATATTCATGTTCCAGAATTACCTTGCATATTACTTCATCCTTCCCAAAATGATACAATATCCCATTTATAATAGTATAAATCAAAGCTCTGGTGACAAAGTATTTCTTTTCTCTTTCTTGGTAGTGCGTAGGGAATACCCCTTATTCTAGGAAATTAGCAATTTCTTGAAAATTTTCATGTATCACATAAACTCAAAATAGATGGGCATTAGGAGAATATTAAATTATAATTCTTGAAAGAGCATCATCCATCTTGAAATTCATCCTTTGAGCATAGGCTTATTGACTAGGTAGTACAGAGCTTGATTATCTGTGAAAACTATAAATGGTGTTACAAGAAGATAATATCTAAATTTTTGCAGTATGAACACTATATCCAATGCTTCCCTTTCAATTATCATGTAATTTTTTTCTGCATTAGATAAATTTTAGCTTGAGAAATGTATAGGGTGGCTCAATCCACCACCTCTTGGTTATGTAAGCATAGTACCAAATGTGATAACAAAAGCATCAACATCAACTGGCTTATCTCATGCATGATAAGCCCATTGAAATGACCCCATTTTTAGGTGAGGTAATTTATCCTAAAATGTCTTTCATCTCAAAATAAAGTCTAACTTGAAACATGCATAGTGAGATGTCATTGAAAATTGTAGCATATGAAAAAGTGTTAGCATAGTAAGATTGGTTTTTTCATATATCCTAAGAGGTGATTCCTATATAATGTATATTTGAATATCATGTAATTAGTATGTTATCATGTTAGTATGTTAGGAGTGCATGATATAGATCATGGAACTTATCAAACTTATCAATCTCAATAAACACACACAACAAACATAAATGATAGAAAGTTGACATCGAAAGGGGAAGAGTCAAAAGCAATACATATTCAAATGCCTAAGAAAATGCATATAGGAATGTGTAATGTCAAAAATAAGGGACATGTTTAAAATTCACACATCTATCGAGTGAAAGTCCAAAGCAAGGACATGTTCAAATGCCACACACCACACATAGTGCCAAGGGTAAAAGAAAGGATATGTTCAAATTTAATATTTGGTGATGCAAATCATAATCCCTAATCAATGTAATTTATATGTATTGGTGGAGGTGGAGACAATTCCACATTTTATAGGGGATCAAAGGTTTACTAGGTGATTTGGTTTTTTATAAGTCACCCTCAGTTTTAAAAAAATTAAATTGGGTAGATTCCATTCTACCTAATTGATTTGCATCATCGAGTTTGATGATGTTATTTATCTTCCCCTTCTTGGTGGATTGAAATGTGTATGAATCTAGTTGACTAAGGAACTACATCAAGGAATGGGACTCCAATCTAGAAAGACTAGAATAAGTGCAGTGACCAATCTTTGCTTGAGTTTTATGAAATTTGTTTGACACTTAGAGGTCCAGACAAACTTTGTACCTTTGCACAGTAAATAATCCAATGGGGAAGAAATGGATGCATATCCCTTGATGAAATTTTGATAGTAACCTATGTAGCCAAGAAAGGATTGCACTTTCATTGAGCTGACTACTGGAGGCATACTAATAATGACTGAAAATTTAGCCTGGTCCACTAAAATCCCTTCATTGCATGCCACATGACCTAATAGGACACCAAAAGGTGTAAAAAATAAGCACTTTTTTTAAATACAAGGCAATGCATAGAGCTTGATAGCTTTATATCATGAGGTGTAGCTTGGATGAGTGATCTTTAAACAAAGAGAAGACTATCCAATCATCTAGATATACTTCCAGGAAGTCATGAATGCAATATTTAAAGTCAATCACCACTGCTCTAGAAAAAAATGTAGGTGTGTTCTTGAGGCCAAAAGGCATTACCTTATATGCAAAGGATCTTCATTCCATGGAAATATTTATTTTAGCTATGTCTTCTTTTGTGATGGTAATTTGATGATACCCAGAGAACCCATCTATGAAGGAGTAAACTTCATGACTTGTGATAGATTCTAAAACTTTATCTATGAGGAAATCAAAAATGGATCTTTCACACATGCATCATTCAAAATTCAATATTCACCACATACTCTAATCTTCCCTATTTTCTTAGACTACACTACCATGGGACTAACCCAATCTACCTTCTCTATAGGATATATTATACTTCTTGCATTCTGTCTAGTTCAACCTTCACTTTCAACTTCATGTTTATATTCAACTTATATGACCTTTTCTTGATGGATCATGTGCACTCTTTGAGTTTGATATGCATTTCACCTAGGGAAGCAACTACTCCTCTGATTTCTAAAAAAATTTGGGAAACACATCTTGATAATCTTGCGAGAATTGCATAGCTTCTAAAACTTTGGATTCAGTCCAATAGTCACCTATATGTGCCAATTTAGGAATTTCCTTGCTTCTGATGTTTTCCACATGATTTTTAATAGGTTGTTGATAAATCTTGCACTTTTCCTTAGCAACAGATTCTCATAGAATTCTTTGCCCTTCCTGCTCTAGAATTTGTATGTGTGTAGCTTTACTTCTTCAGTGGGTCCTATGACTAGATCCTTTAATGGTTTTACTGACTATTTAGGTTCAAATAAATAAATCAAATCGATATCACCATAAGTATCTAAATATTTAGTTTCCTCCTCTTCATCTTTTATTTGGTGTCATAGTTGCATAAGAGAATGTTCTTACATTTGGCAACTTTATATCTGTATAGTGTTGTATTCAAATCACAAGCTACATTTTTCTATGTAGCAAACTCCATCATGGTGCTTAAATCCTCTACGCACCCATGGCATAGAAAATGTTTGATTTCGAACAATGCATTATGAAACATAGGATTCTCATCTTCAAACATAAAATTTTATATGAAGTCACTCTACACTTGTGCCTATTGCTTTATCTCCCTCCTACTTTCTTGATGCATATATCAAGTTGATGGCAAAGGGGAAAGTGTGTAATGAAAGATATGAACCCAGTACTTAGGTTCCACACGTTCTTCAGTCCAAACCTTAATACATTTTTGGATATGGATTTTAAGGCACTCACCTTCCTAAAAGTAAGGCCAATTATTTTTGATTACCTATGGTAGTTTAAATATACTAATCATAGGTTCGTATGCATCATCCCAATCAAGAACATCATTTCTATGAATTATCCACCATGTCATTGTAACTCTCTTCAAAGCATAATTCAAAGCACTAACCCGATGACTAATCATAGGCACATGAACTTGTAGGTGCAGAATGAATTGATTGATATCCTCAATCACATAATATGAAGGAAGTTATCTTTCATTGGAAAAGACCATTCTCATAGGTTGGAGTTTATGATCACCACAAGCCCAATTGATTAGATGCATATCTAAGTCTCCACTTAAAGATGAAGCTATTTCCTAAGGCAAGGTGCCTTCTCTGGTCATCTCTATATAATCCTATATATGATCATCTACTTTATAGATAAAATCAATTTCTGAGTGAGTAGGTGATTTAGTAGACATCGATGCATAATCTTCTATGACAAACTAAGGAACCAATGGTTAGGTAATTACTAGTTTAGGCTTCCATTATTCAGATGTCTTCAACTATTTAGGGAGTAAATATTGCACCTGAGGTTTGTTATGCCCATACAATAAATTTAACTCAATTGCACGTATATCTTTCGGGTTCTCCCCAGGGTTTACCTTCATCTAACAGATTTCTTGTGCAAGATAAGGAGACTCTAGCTTAGCTAGAATGATGTAGGGTTTGTGTGCCATATGTAGAGGAATGAATACAAGTTATCTCCCTGATGTGCCTCTAACTGATTTTTCATAATATTGATAGTCATCTGACCATCATATGCCCATTTCTCGCCAATCAATGCAGGATAATGAGTTTCTTTTGTCTTCATACCGATGACTTCAAAGTCACCTTGTAGGATCAATTTTGTGACTTTGATGTCAACTTCTAATTGATGAATGGGTTCAATTCATCTATAGTTTTCTAAACTCAGAGTCACTGGGCTATAACTAAGAGCTAGTCATCTAATCGCCTCCCATGTAGACTTGAGGATCATGTTAACCATGCATCCAAAATTAAATATAGCATTTGTAATTTCATATCCTATAACTTCAATGTCAATTCATTCATCTACATCTCATGGCTTATTTTTTTAGATACAAATTTTTTTTTGTCTTTCATTGCCCTCACTGTGCACATTCTAGTAATAAATTATGTAGTAGATTTGTAATTTTTTGGTAAATGTCTTCATTACATGGTGTACTTAGGAGCTTCAATAAATCTATTAGTGTAGTAAAAACTCCATCCTATCGCATAATGTGCACAACTTGAACATACATTTGGACATCTATGACTAAAACATCTCCTTCCATAGTGGCCTGATGTTGAATATTCTTCAACATCTACACAAATTCATACATAAAACCCTTTATACAGTTGGGTTTGGGTATTTGTCCTACTTCACTTTCTAGATTCCCTAGTCCTGATGCATTTCAAGAGGAGGCAATCCTCTCTCTGTATATGGGTGCCTCCTAATGGCATTCAAAAATACATCCTCCTTAGACTGCACATTCACTATGTTAACATTCCTGATGGCCTTTTATTTTCTTTGCTTTTCTAAAATAGGACAGTCAGACTCATGGTCGCATATACCCTAAAATATATGTAGTAAGACTATCTTTGGGGATTCAAAGGATAATTTTTCTGCACATGGTTATGTTTTCTACATAAGTAACATTGCAAAGGATGGAATTGATAATTATTTCCTTTGCCAACTTGATAACCCCTCTATATTCGCCCCTAGATCCTCCTATATTTCATTGATAACCTCCTCTATAACCTCCATGTTATTGTGTTGTATTCTAGTTATGATATTGTTGGGTATTATCTCCAATCCCATATTGTTATTATGCAACTAGCGAAGTCCAACTAGTTTGCAGTTGTTGTGTCATTATTAGATTCCAAGGTGTTGAGTACTAGTATTGTGGTGATGGTGGTGTCCAACCTAATGAAGGAGGATTCCATCTGGCCAAACCTTGAGGTTGGTACTACGATGAGTTGGGAATCCATTATGGAACTGTTTGGTTTGCACAACACTTATCAACCTTTAGGCCTAGGATCATCTACTTGTTGAGGACACTTATTATGCAGTAATGGTGAATACATTATTGTAATATCTTCTTTGAGCTTCTACAAATCCCTACAATTGTTTTCATCATGATTGTGTGATTTAAAAAAATTACAATACAAACTCTGGGCCTTTTGCATACTATTGTAGGAAATGGCACTGTGTTGTTGCATGTCTCACTTCTCTATAGATTTCACAAAACTTTATCTTAATATTAGGACAATCATTCCTATGATGTTCTTTCCCACACTCCATGCATCATAGACTTATCTTAGGCTTATTTGCTTCATGATATTGTTCCATCCTCTTTATAAAATCTTGAAATGTATTTCAATCTTAGAATCCACTATGCGATCTTCCCCATAATCTTCAATTTACTCCACCTGGAGAGTAGAAGCTCTAGTATTTTCCTTAGTATCATATTGAGTTTGTGTTATAACAAATCTAATCTTGGAGTGCAGTCCTTCGACAAACCATGTAGCTTTATCTTTATCTTCTAGGGAAAATTCCACCTTATTCATAACATATGAGAACCTACGATCATAATCATAGTCTAATTATCTCGACTTCTACCTAATCTCCTTTAGGTCTTGAATAGTCTAATTTGTACATTTTTTATTTTAAATTCTATAATAAGACACTCCTTAACCTATTGTATATTTTCTTGAGTGATGTCTTTGTGGTATATAAACTCAAGTGATCCTCCATTTAGTACCCTAATTAATTTCCACTTTTTTATAGCCTCATTAGTAATACCCTTAGCTTTCCATTTCATCTCACATGTTAGTAAGTATTGCTCAAGGTCTATAGATCCATCATATGTTGCCAGGGTTATAAATGCTCTGAAAGTAACCATATTATAAACTAGTGTTGAAGGGAGTTGTTGCACAGTTTTATAGTAGGAGGTTGCATTATGTGCAATCATGTCTATGCACTAAGAAGATTACCTATGCATTGGGAGAGTTTGTCTATGCACTCTGCTTTTTTATATTTTCTATTTTTCTTTATTGGGTTTCAATGAACCCTATGGCCTTCAAAGGCTTATGAATTGAGGTTGTTTCAATTTTAGTACCCCATCATGCACTTGTTGTAAAAATAGAACTTCCCAACTACTATCCATATGCCCTTCTGGTTGAAAACTTTTACTGAAATATAAAAAATTGGGTTGTAGGGATGTGTACTCTTTCATTGAATGATTCTTTCCTGCATCTTCTTCTCTTTCCATGCTTGAACCTATGATCAGTCTGTGACTTTATCCTAATTTTTTGCTTGATGATTCATGTCTTTCTTCTAGTTATACTCATTCTTGTAGCTGCACACCACATATATCAACTAACTGATCTACCTCTACATAATTCTCATCTTAATCTTCGAACATCTCTTCTTCCTCTCCCTCTTCATCACTTCTTTCTTTTTGTTAGCATTCATCTTATTATTTCATCTCATCTTTCTTCTTCTTAATTATTCATCTATTTCTTGTCATTCATCACTTCTTCCTAACTTTTTCTTACACTAAGTTACTACTAATCTTAACTCTACTCACAGCTTTGGGTATTTTTCTATTTACCTCATCTATTATGTTATTGTAGCTCATGTTTTGAATCCAAACTCTTCTTCTGACTCTTCTTCCCTTGTGTCTCCATTTTGGATTCAGGGCCAAGCCTTATCTTCTCATCTAATCATCATTCACCATCATGTCACACACACCCCCACACACCTAAAGTGACTACTCCATATTGGTTGGAGTAGGCACCATGGCCTTGTCCACGACCAACATCTTCACTAGGATAGGTAGTCGCTGCAAAACTTTCCCTTGAATTCTTATGACAAAAAATTCCTTTGCTACTTTAAAATCTATATATCCTCACACTGCAAACTCAATTATATATTTGTCTACTATAGTAGTAACCCAATGATTTATTGTTCTTATCTAGTCAGTTTCTAATCTCTACAACTGGTCTATCTTTTCTCTAGTCCAGATTATAGTTTATTCTATCCTTAGTTTAAAGAAATTATATTCCCACGATGCTAACCATTTAGCTATAACTTCAGGCAACTCACACTAGAATATTTTTTAAATTTCTCCATAAATCTACTCCTGAATGGTCTCTTGAACTTGAAGACCAATCCTTATTCATTCTTCTGCAAAATTACATGTCTTTTGGTCTAACCATATATCAATATCTCTCTACCATAGTAACTATATTAGCATAATTTCTTCTAAAAATAGGTTCCACTCTCACCACATCATTGTTAGCAGAGGTTATTGAATCATCAGAACATGCTAAGGATGAGGATAGTTGTGAGATACTTCATGTGGTAGAATATTTTATCATAAAATATAAGAATTGGATAATAGAAACATAAGAAAGATTAATTATTCTATGTTATTGATCAAGTTAAGAATAACCAATGTTGTATAAACTCAAATAAAGCATTCAGAATAGCTCAGATAGAAAGTAACCAAGACATTACACATGATAGTGCATGTAAGGAACATAACAAGAAATCATACTAGTAACCATAACCGGATAATTTTTATTAATATCTTATAAAAATGAAACCCTCTTCTTCTTACAAACAAAAGTATATATAGACATTTTCAATCTATTACTGTTCATCTTCTTCTCATACTTAGTGCCAAAATCGAGTCTCTTCATATTCTGGCTTATTACAACTCATGAAGATAAGACAAAATAGGCTATATAATGACAAAATGAGCGCATAACGTACAAATATCAAACAAATATGCTACGTAGCTTTAGAATCCATGTTATTCTACTAAACTTGGTCTTTTTTAGGATTAGAGAAGGCTATGCCTAATTGGCTTATTTTAATCTTAGCATTAGAGTAGTGGACCGATCATTCTTATTTGATGTATCATCTTATTTTATAGATTAGCTTGTTGAATACAAGTTGTTTGAGGTCAATCTTTTAGTTCAACGGAGTATTAATGAATCCCAAATGATCCTTCATGAACATATCTTAATCTAAAAGATTTTTATTTGATAGACTTGGTGTGTGCATGTATATGGTGACCATATTTCCTTGTTGGCAGTACTACTTCATCCCATAGACTCTTACATTATCCTTAATTGGAGTTGTACTAGGTCTAGTTCACCTATGGACTGGTTTCTTTGACGATTTATCTACTCAAGAGAATCAAACTAGTCTCCATTAGAAAGTAGGGTCTTTATTTTTTTCCCTTGCCCTTCTCTCTTTTTGTTTTTATTTTATCAACTTTATTATTTTAGTTTATGAGTTGCAATCTGAATCTAATGCTTTATCTTGATTTCATGGTTTTTTCATAGATGTTTTCACATGTTGAATCTCTTATGTTATAAACATGTATGAATTAGTTGCATTCACATAGTTAAATTATTTTTTTGGTTTTGTAAGCATAAGTTTTATGTTTAGAATGCATATGGTTCATCTGAAATACTCATTGAAGACCCTTGATATGGAATGGTCACAATGAGTCAACTGAGTTACCCTACGTACCAAGACCTAGTAACTAAGACCTTGGGGAGAATTATTCATGCAAGTCTCATTTCAGGAGAGACAGGTATTAAAAACCTTTGCCTATTATTGGCTATGTCAAGATGCCAATCAATGGATATAAAAACCCCACTTTACATATAAAGGCCTTTGGTACCTCTATAAATACTAGATCAAACTCAACACCTTAGCATCTATCACACTACTTTCCAACACCCTAACAAGTGATGCTTTATAATGGTATAATCAACTTAGGTCTATCTATATAACCAATTTATAATACTTATTAAATGCATTGACCCAATAATTTTGATATCATGACTTCCTAAAAAATAACCTAGTCAACTTTATCAATTACAAACAAACAAAACATAAGACTACTTAGGACTTCATTATCACTAGCCAACAAAGACAAGCATAACATTACTAATGATAACCTTTTTGAAATTTTTACAATCACCTAGACTCTAAATTTAAATATATCATACAATTATTCACTCCTAATTCCTTGGATTGAGCCTATGGTTAAGCTAAAGTACAAGACCATCTCCTAAGACATTTTTAGATTCCTCAACCTAAACAAGGAACCCAAATGCTCATGAGATGTGAAAATAAACATGCTAGATATGGTGGGGTATTTGATACTTATGATCATATTTATCATTCTAATAGCACTATTAATTTAATCATGCCAGAAGGTTCCTAAGAAGCAACCCTTTCCCCACCCATAGCAAGAAATCCCTTCCAACCTCTTATTTCTTCCAACAACCAAAATCTTAATCATAATCGACCTATTAACCTAGTATAACTTAAGAAGTGCCTTCATAGAACTCTACTTATATATTTTGATAATAGTTTACCTAAACAATAATTGTATGACCCATAGAAATATTTGCTGGTTCCACGCTAATTGGGGTCATTCTCACAATAATTGTCATTATGTTCATTCCTTAACATATGATTTCATTCCTAGTCATAACATTGGACATGATGCTATGACAAGAGAATGCTATCAAGTATTCAAAATGTTCATCAAAAAACACAAAGATAAATCCAAGCATGTTGTGATCAACCAAGCTAACACTCACCTTAAAATTTACCAAAATCCTCTTCCCAATCATTCTCAAAATACTAGTAATTCACCTCCATAACCATGAGAAGACACTTCTTGACCTCAAAATCCCCAAATTTTAGTTCCAAATGCTAATGTTATAAATACTAAGGTTAACCCTAACTCTCTTCCAAACACATGGAGAAATTGGTTAACATGAAACACATTAGAGCTCACATTGATACTACACCTTATGTTACAAATCAGCCCAAAACATCTCCTAAAACTTACATAATTATTCATGCTTATCCTATAGGTCTAATCTCAATCTCAATCCTTCTTAGATCTCCAATATTAGTAAAGTCATAAAATTCCAATAGAATAAACCATGTCAATTCAGTTGAAAAATGTTTAGAAAATCAATTGAATCGATCGTGCCAATTCATTTATCTATGTCATAAAATGAATTGACGTTATCAATCCAAATTATTGAAAAACAAACTGAATGGCCAAATCCAATTCCATTGGTTGTACTTAACTAAATTTGTCATGCCAATCCCATCAAAAAATGCTCCAAATTTATAAAAATTAGGTTCAACTTCTTATACAAACATTCTTGATCCTATTCAAACCTCTATTTATCTATTACAATATTCTCCAACTCATACTATCAATTATGATTAGGATCCTATAGAATATTTTCATATATTCCCTTGTAAAATTTCTTTCTTGAGCTTATGTAGACTTATCCTAGACACCATAACTATTTTATGCACCTCTTATTTGACATGAACATCTCTCAACCACCACGCATAGGGAAAGAAACTACTTTACCTAGTTCTGAGGAAATCATAATCTATAAATGTGAAAATATGTCTATCCAAATCAATCACACAACATATTCAACATTGTCTCTCAAATTTACACTCACCTCTATGATCCCCAATGATAAACTTCTCCATGTAGATGACACTCCTCTCTTCATTATAATTTTAAAGTGTGATGTCCAAGTCAAAATAAAACTCATAGATGAAGGTTATAAATTGTTTGTTGGCTCTTTGTAATTCATTCACTCCCTTGGATATTATATAATATTCTTAAGTCCAATCATATCAAGTGCCAAATATATGATCGAATATAAATTCCTCCCTTATTGCATTTATTTTCCTATCACAGTACCTCCTTGGATGGATACGGTGAAGGCTATGATATTCAACTTTCCCCTTTCCTAAAATATCTTTCTTGATCACCCATGGACTCATGTATGAGGTCCATGGCTTCCTCCACATGTCAATGCATTGCATTTATGTACATGGGATATATCAACAAAACTCAAGGTGATACCAACCCTTGGAATTTTGAATAATTCAAATCACACCATCTATTAAATACCTACTCTTGAACCTTTGCCTAGTATCTAATTATAATAATATCAATGTTTTAACCATCTCATTAATCTATTGATAGATTATAGTGGTCATCCTCAACTTGTGGGAAATATCCCACTAGACCTCTTTAATGTAGGTGATGATGAACCTAATGATATTAACCTAAAAACTTTTAATCTCTCTCCTAACATCATTGCTCAGTTACCTCCCACTTTTTTATGCAATTATCGCAAGAGGCTAACTGAAAATATACTTGAGACAGTCATCATTCCAATTAAATCCCATATTATCGCTCCTAGTGACATTGTTTTCATATCCCTCAATGTGTATTTCACCCCTCCTAATTATGATGATGGTTATACATTACATGACCCTTATATGTTTGATTACACCAAATAAAATAAGGCATAATTTTTGTGTTACCAATCATCTCTTAATTAATAATAAGACCAAGCCTCTCTCAACTCTAGTATTAACACCATTCTTTCTTGCTCCAAAATGGAAGATGATGTTTTTTTTACTTTCAATTTCATACCTAGTGTGAAATATAAGGAAATGTGTCTTTGCCTTTTTTTGACATCCCCAAACAAGCATCCTCATTTAGTAACATTTTTCATACTTATCATGATAAGTCTTCTATGGAGCTAGTTTCTAGTTTGGATGCACTTAATTCCCTATTCTTTTTTATGATCTTCTATCATGTTAAGTTATTAATCTTGCATTGGACCATACCATTTCACTAGATTCTTTTATTTATAAATTTTTCTTCCCCCTGATATGTTAGCTAAGATAATATGCCCATTATAATCAAATCTTTTCCCAAAATAGATAGTAGTGCAGTGTTATACTTTTAGCAAGAACACTAGACATTAAAATATGGATCTTAGAGCATATAAGATATATTTAGAGCATCACATAATGGACCACCAATTTTATCTAAGGCTAGGTGATTTTTTTTATTTACATAAGATTATAGAATCTTCAACTAATTTATGAGCTCTTCAATAGTATGTGTGTGTACTTAATCTTGATGCCATTAATTTTCCTATCGAATTATATATGCCTCCTTCAAAAGCGACTTTAGCATAAATCCCCAAAAATGAGGAGCTATATTGTCTTTGGCATGAGTTTTCTATCCATCATACAGATAGAATTAGAGCTCTTAAATAGCATTTATTCTAGCTTCTAAGTCCCAATCCTCAATATCCAAAATAGCATGAACATGGCATCCCCAAGATGGAGAAGCACGTTCCCCCACAACAAGAGCCACCTCTATGACTAGAAGATTTGATTCCCTATTTGCATTAATTTTAATAGGAGGATCAACTTATTCCTCATTATAACATGCCTACTTTCTCCATCAAGGCTATTCACAAGGAAATCCTTGCACAAATATCTTATATATTAGAAGAGACCATGGTAAGTGAGATATTAGTTATAATTATAGATTTATGATGTTATTGATGGTGAATTTCCACATAGTGGAAGCTATTTGTTAGTGATTATTGAGTGTATCATTTTATTCACTTAATATTTGTTGCATGTTTTGATTTTACATTTTAATGTTTAAAATTGCATGTTTCTCACCATTTACTTTCTTGTACCATGTTCTTTACTTTCTTGCATTTACTTTTATTTTCATATATTACACCTCTTGGTTTTATTCATCCATTACATATTTTTAGATTCCTTGGTATCATTACTTTTTTAAATCTTTTTGTTTCTTACACCTCTCATTTTATTTAGCCATTACAACTATTCAAATTCATTAGTATCTTTACTTTTCATGTATTACACCTCTTGGTTTTATTCAGAAATTACATCTTTTCATATTCCTTGGTATCATTACTTTTTTATCACTTTCATTTATTACATCTTTTTGTTTTATTTATCCATTGAATGTTTTCATATTCTTTAGTATATTTAGTTTTTATCCTCTTTGCTATTCTTTTCATGTATTTTTAGATTTTTTAGTATATTTATTTTTTTTATCATTTTTGTTATTCTTTCCCCCCTTGGGTTTATCCTCTCCCCTCTTGGGTTTTACTCCTATCTATGCTTGCACTAGACCTATCATAGGTTTACATGGCTTATCTACTGACATTGTTATCTTCATTCATATCATCCTCCCCTCCCATATTTATCATATCCTTTATACACTTGTTAGGTTATTTGACTTATATTCTCATATAATTTCAAATACCTTTTTTTACCAAGTCAATCTAAATAATTTTTTTCCTTTCTTGTGATCAATTACTAGCATGTCTTCATTGTATCACTTTACACCCCTATATGGATCTTGTATAATACTCATCTTTCCCTTTCCTTCTTTCACTTTGGACACACCAAGGCCAGTTTCAAGATTACATTATTTTCTAATGCGTAATTCTAAGAGTATCTAAGTGTCTTAATTTCAAAGTTATTCTCTTTGGTAGATGGGTGTAAGCTCTCTTGGGTTAGTCATCTTTAACACACATTGTTGGTATTTTTAATGCATATTGAGAAGTAAAATTTAAAAAATTCAAAATCCAAGATATCAAAATCAAAATAAGAATAAAAATACAAATACAAATTTTTAAATAAAACATATCTCTTAAAAGTGAAATCATTATAAAAGACATAATCATATCCTTTGGCATGTCCTCGTTATCCCAGTTGAATCTCAAACTCCACATTCAATCTAATGATAGAGCCAAAGTCCATTAGGTTGGGGAAGGCTTGTAGACTATGGTAGGAGGTCTCGTGTGTGTGGGTGTGTGTGTGTGTGTGATTAGTGCCACCAAATTTATTATGCAAGTACCAATCCTCTCAATAGATCGAGGGCTCCATAAGAGTCATAAGGAATGGGGAACACATTGTGGGAAGCTAGGATTCTTTTTATATTTTCATGCATTTATATTTCATGTGATGATATTTATACTTCACTTATTAGGCCAATATATATGCTTGATAGGTGGGGATTTCTATATTCTTGATTTCAAAATCCCTTAGCCTTGACCACTTGATTAGAAGGTATTATTTCTGCTAAGGATTTATACATCACCCTTATGGTACCTTAATTCCTTGTATCTCTATCTTTTCATTCCCAATATCCCCTTCATGGATTTTTTTTTCTACCTTATCACATCCGTATTATTTCTACCCCTTTTCTATGTTTTTTTTCTTCAGATTTGAATCTAAACTTATATTATTACACCTCGTGGATTTTTAGTTTATTTTTTGCATGGTAAGACCTTGGGGAATACAACTAGGTCCTTCCTAAAACTTCCCATCACCTTTCATATCTGCACCATCTCTGTTATTTTTATTATTACTCTAGTTCGTTGTGTATATGTAAAAAAAACTCTAGTGCTTGTATTGATTTGGGGTCTTCACTCATTGTAGGTATTTGCTTCCATATGTTGCATATCTTTTGTTTGATTTAGATTTTCATCTTTTTACATTGGATGTTTTTACAACCTTCTTACAATATTTCTTATCCTTTGTTTGATATAAATTTTTATATTCTTACATTCGATGTTTTTACTACCCTCTTACAATCTTTCATATCCTTTGATTTAGACGTTCATCTTCTTACATTCAATATTATTCAATTTTGTATTGCATCTTATATTTTTATATATCTTAAATTTGATGTTATTTATGACTTTTTTCTCCTAAGTTTCACATATCTTATATTTTTCCTTTAGACTTTCTATTTATCTTACATTTGATATATTTTTTTAATCGTTTATTTTACATCTTTTGTTTTTTAATTTTTCCATTTACTTAAAATTTAATTTTTACAATTTGTATTTTATTATTTTTCACCATGCACATTCTCAAATTCACTATAAAATAATAAAACATGCATCATCATCATATACACACATGATATCAAGATACATTACCTTGCCACAAGTGCTAGTGTTAACATCAACTCAAAACTCATGTAGAAGACAAGGAATCAAACCAATGATATATATATATATATATATATATACCAAAAATATAATAGATACAAGACCTATAGACATTATATATATATATATATATATATATATATATATATACACATACACCAAAAATATAATAGATACAAGACCTATAGACATTAAAATGGGTTTTCAGAGAATATAGGAGATATTTAAATTAGCATAAGTCACGATGCCTAACTTTTACCCTAGACAATCGACCACTTATACGTGTTTTTTTGTTTCCACAAGATGATTACACATTTTTTGACTAATCATCGATCTCTTTGACAATATTGGATGTAATTTGCCTTGAGGACATTATCTTTCCTCTTCGTCCAGATATTCCTCCACTAAAGGTGACTCAAAATGGGGCATTGTATTGTCTTTGACATGAATATTCTAACCATTTACAAATAGACGTAGAGATCTTCAATAGAATTTCTACCATATTCCAAGCCCAGAGCCTCAAGGTCCATGTCAACATTCACATGGCATCCCCATGATGAAGAATCAACCTCCCCTACCACTAGAACCACCTATATGCCCTAAAGATTTGCTTCCCTACTTGCATCACTTGTACTTGGAGGATCACCCTCTTCCCTATTCAACACGCTTAGCTTCTCCATTGAGGTAATTTACAAGGAATTACTTGTATAAATCTATTATAGAGTAGAAGATGTTATGGTTAAAGTGACATATCAATTATAGTGATATATTTATGATAGTGTTAATACATTGCGAGCTATTTATAAGTGATTATTGATTGTATCATATTATTCACTTCACATTTGTAACATGTTTTGATTTTACATTATTAAAATTAGCCTTACATTTTTACCTCCATTTACTTTCTTGTACCATGCTCTTTACTTTATCACATTTTAACTTTCCTTTTCATGTATTACACATATTCATTTTATTCGGCCATTGCATCTTTTCAGATTCCTTGTTATCATTTTTTTTTGAAGTTTTGTTTGTTACACCTCTTAATTTTCATTGTGCCCTTTTAGATTCATTTATACCTTTAATTTACATGTAATGCACCTCTTTGTTTTATTTGGTCATTGTGTCTTTTTAGAGTCCTTGGTATCATTACATTTTCATCACTTTTATTTAATACACCTTTAAGTTTTATTCATCCATTGTGTCTTTTCAGATTTTTTAGTATTTTTCCTTTATATCTTTTTTACTATCCTTTCCCCCCTTGGGTTTATCCTCTCCCATCTTGTGTTTTATCACTATTTTTTATTGCACTAGACCTATACTAAGTTTACATGGCTTATATAGTGACATCATTATCTTCCTTCATATCACCTTCCCCTCGTGGGTTTAGCATATCCTTTATACTCTTCTTATGCTATTTGCCTTACATTCTCATGTGCTTTCAAATCCCTTTATTTGTCTAATCAATCTAAAGTAAAATTTTCCCTTCTTTTGATCAAATATGAGCATGTCTTCATTATATCACTTTACGTCTCCAAACAAATCTTGCACAATCCCCATCTTTCCCTTTCCTTCTTTCACTTTAGGCACACCAAGGCCAGTTTCAAGATTACATTATTTTCTAAGGTGCAATTTTAGGAGTATCTAAGTGTCTTAGTCTCTAGGTTCTCCTATTTAGTGGGTAGGTGTAAGCTCTCTCATGTAAGTCATAATTAACATCCATTATTGGTCTTTCAATTCCATTTTCAAGAGGAAAATAGAAAAAAAAAATATTAAAAAAATCAAAAGAAAAATAAAAAATCAATGTTAAAAGTCAACATATCTCTTAAAATTTAGATCACACCAAAAGACATGATAATATCCTTTAGCATGTCTTCCTATCGTAATCAAATATCAAAGCCCACATTTGGCCTCATGATAAAGCCTAGGTCCATTGGGGTGTGGTAGGCCAATATACTATGGTAGGAGGTCTCACATATATCATTAATGGCACCTACTTTCTCATGCAAATACCCAATCTTTTCAATAGACTGATAACTCTATAAGGGGTCCTAAGACACGGTGAGTAAATTGTGAGAAGGTGTAATGTTTTTTTCATTTTCATACATTTATCCTTTGTGTGGTGATATTTACACTTCACAAGTTATCCCAAGCTCTACACTTTATAGGTTGGTTTTTCTAGGTCATTGATGTCAAAATCTCTTAGCCTTGCCTACTTGACTAGAAAGTATTGTTTATAATTGTTAGGTTGTGGAGCTAAAAGCTTCACCAGGATGCAAACAGGAGAAGTTAAGGAGGATCTAGAGATGCGGGGAGTTGCAGAATCAGTTGCAGGAAAAACGGTGTCGGTCTGATCAACCGAGTCGGTCAGATAGCAAGAGGAAGCAACCGGCGTCGGTCACTAGTCGGCCGACATCGGTCATAGAGGTGCCGACGTCGGCAGCCTGTGTGAGAACAGGCAGTTCGCATGACGAATCCGGGAGAGTCTAATTTTAGACTGTCAGTTTGCATGTTGAAGGCTAATCTTAGTCTTGAGTTGCGAGTCTAATTATTGTAATTAGGTTAGTCTAATTATTGTAAGCATGAGATCTATATATGGACTCATGGGCTGTATTGTTAGTGTGTGCTAGAAAGCCATTGGGCTTGTGGAGAGAGCTAGAGTAGTTCTTCCTAGCTACCAAATAGGGGTACTGAGAGTGTATGATCAGAGAGAGTTGCAGGTGTGCAAGTTCTTGGAGAGGATCCACCGGGGTACTGGTTGAAGAATCATAAGGACTTGGTGAGGCAAGGACAAGGGTTCTTCAGGTGTGTAGAAAGACATCTACATGGTGAGTATGATCTAGTTATTTGCAGGTAGCAGCAGAGAGCAGGGGATCTACTTGAAGTACAGATGTGTACTTGGTGAACTAGCAGCGTGTTACTGACTGGTTGGAGAGGTGAACATCAATTCTGTATTGGAATTGATTGTTGTGACCAAGAGAGAGAGGGAAGAAGATCTTGAGGAGTGACGAACCTTTGAGGTGGAAGAAGAAGTGACATCTTCTTTATTGTATATTCTTCTGAGTGATTATTAATACAATTGTGTATTGTCTCTCAATTCCTGTGTTGTTTCATATTTCTAGTTACTTTATATTTCTGGTTAAATTCCATGTTTAGTTGCTAATACGAGAAGTAATCATATGAGCTCCAATTGTGGTGGAGCAAGATCCTGACTCAGTAGGGATCGGAGCATGTTTGTTGTTCCAGGTTCCCTGACAATAATAAGGATTTCTGCATCACCCTTATGGTGCCTTACTCCTTATATCTCCATATTATCATTTTATAATATCCCCTTGATGGATATTCTGGCTAGTTCATCACATCCCTCTTAATTCTATCTTTTTGCTTCAAATTTGCTTCTTAGCCTCCATTATTATACCTCTTATATTTTTAGTTTGTGTTTCTTTATAAGACCTTGGGGAATACAACCAATCCCTCCTTAAAAAGTCTAATCACCTTTCATAACTTCACCATTACTATCATCAGTCGTGGATCTCTATAAAACATTGTAGTGCAAGCATTGATTTCCAGTCTTCACTCATTATATGTCTTTACCTGCATGTGTTGTATATATTTTGTTTGATTTATATTTTCATATAATTACAATGGATGTTTTTACAACCCTCTTACAATATCTCTTATCCTTTTTTCAATTTGGATTTTCATCTTCTTCCGTTGGATGTTCTAAAAACCCTTGTACAATCTTTTTATTGTGTGATTTATATTTTCATCTTCTTACATTGGATATTATTTAGTTATGTCTTGCATCTTCTAATTCCCTTTATACTTTCATCTATTTTACATTTGATGTGATTTATGAATTTGTTCTCCTTGGTTTCACATTTCTTACGTTTTGCATTTATATTTTCTAAATTACATTTGATATGTTTTGTTAATCACTTATTACACATCTTTTTCTATCAATTTTCTAATGTACTTAAGATGTCAATTTCACACTTAGTCTTTTTTAATTTTTCACCATACGCATGTTCACATTTCCTTAAAAAATAAAAAACATACAACATCTTCATATACACACATGATATCAAGCTACATTACCATGCCACAAGTGTTAATGTCAAAACCTCAACTTCAAATGCATGTAGAATACAAGGAATCAAATCCAATGGTATATGTATAGTTATCAAAATATTTTTATATCAAAAAATAAAATAGATACAACTATAATTATGGGTCACCTTGACCCTTAGGTGGGTGAGGATCCATGTTTTATAAATTACCTGAAGATCTAGTCTTTTTGAGATATATCTCGATAGAGACCGTAATCCTTTAGCCTCTATCTAGTTGTGTCTCTAGGTCTATCACCCACACCGTTAGTGCTCTCTCTCATTCTACACCTACTACCATGGTATTAATGTGCATAGCTCACTCTATGGCTAAGCTTGTGTATGACACAACCCCCTATTGCCATGCCACAACATCTCCTTTGTTGGGACCATGGATAACATAGCAGCAACAACCTTATATTGGAATTATAGTTCATAGGTAACAACTCCTACTATTCTAAACTAGCAACCTTCTCCTCTATAGATGACATTATAGGATACCACAGTCATTTTATTAGTATCCAGTAGGATAACATATATAATTTCATGGTGGGTAGCCTCAATCATGGTTCCCCACTATGTTATATATGCCACTACATCTACAAAAGCACACAAAAATAAACATTAGATCATAACATATAAATCCAAATCTAAAAAAATATCACTAATATATACCATGTATATCAATAATTCTAGAAAAAAAGTGATAGAAACTTATACAATCTCTTTTATATACCTGGATGTGCACACCTCTCCACAATGATCTCCTCATCTACTTGACCATTGAGGACTCACTTGTTCTCTTCTCCATCACCCTATTGATGATTTTCCATGTTTCTCGTCCACCTCTTCCTCTATAACACCATGATCATGCATCATGATACTCTATCCCATCATCATACTATTTATGGTTGAGGCCTCTCTTGAGATGCATGTTCCATGGGTACATCTAGAATGCCCTGCACAGGAGTCCCCTGCCTCACTCCTCCCTTCACCATTATTTGATGTTGTTGCCTCCTCCTACTCCAGTCATAAGGGGTATGTGAGGTCTCAAAACAGAACCTGTGGTGGTGGTTCTTATCCTCCTTAGCTCCCTAGCTAGTGAACTCTAAAACAAGCTAATGTTATTGGCACCACTTGGTGTGGTAGTCCAAAAATTATTGGTACTCTATTGTTCAAGTGTGGCTCCATCCACTAGAGGTAACGACTATTTATCTTAGCCAGTCCTTGAGCTTTCACAATAGATGGCCATGATGGCCTTGCTCTATAATACCCTAATAAGGTCTCCATATAATTTGGTATCTAAGGGTGGTTTCCAACCATGGATTCCCAGTAATGTATCACGTCCTACCATCTTGTGCCCATTGTCTAACCTGAGGTACATCATCTAGGACCTCATGTGGTAATCTTGTAGGCTAATACATGGGAAACATTTCATGTATCTATTAATTTAGTAGTATCATAGAACTCGTAGTCTGCTACTGTCTCATCAAAATCCTATGTAAATCATGCACAAGTGCACCCAAATGCTCACACTCATGTTATAGGTTAGGCCCTACTCTAGTTTGGATTGTTACATTGCAATAGAAAAGAAAAGGAATCTTCCATCAAACTTGTGACAAAACACACATCTAGCCATCAATCCTATAATAGCTTTTTGGATGTCCAAAATCTATGAAGTATAAATATTAAAAATCCACACAATATGTGCCAACTCATAATTGTCTAACCTTGTGGCCCAATAGGCTAGCTCCTACTTATCTTCCATAGCCCCTAGTGTGTCACATACCACCAACACACACTCTAATGGCAAACACAATATCACATTTATGTCCTCTAAGATAATGGCAACCTCTACTATGTCCCAATTCACCACCTATATGAATGTGTTTGTACTACTCTCCCACTGCTATAAAAACATCAATAACAACACCACATCTAAAGACACCCAACACATCTCCATAATACCTCCAAACCCTAAAGTTATAAATCAAGCCATGTCTTTTCTCAATGGTTTATCCAGTTAATCAAGCAACCAACTAGCATCTACTAACCACCATAATTGTGGTAGTCTTTATGCCTACAAAAAGCTAAACAATATCACCTAATTAATCCTTTGTTAGATAAAAATTAAACAAAAATAAATCAAAAAGTAAAATTTTAACAAAAATAACAAAAATAATTAAATTGTCTATATTAATTCTACGAGATCGGCCATCTAAATGATTTTGTACTAAATCAGCCATGTTATCCCCATTTTATACTAGATTTCCACTTTAATTTATACTAAATCAGCCATCTACACAATTTTCTATTAAATTATCTAGGATACCACATTTTCAACTAGATCATTCATTTTAGCTTCTAATAAATTAGCCATCTTTTCAATTTTATACAATATTGTCCATGACATAATATTATCCATTTTCTACTATATCGTCCACTATAGTTTATACTAAATTAGCCATATTTCCTACTAATACTAGATTAATTCACTTTTGTGATCTTTTGCCACATAACTAAATCAGCATGACCAATTTCATTCCATTTGCGACACCTTTTTTTGTCCCCTAAAAATTGATGAAATGTATTTTTTTCTCCCAACCATTATCTGTCAAAATTTTATTTACAATTTGACACTTTTGGGGGTAAATTCCATCACATGGATTTGTCTCATGCTTATTTTTCTTAATTCTATCTTGTATGTGCAACCTAAAAAATAATTACATCATCTACCTACATAACAGTATGCCCTCCATAACATCCCCATCTATGTCCTCTCGACACATTCTCTCTCCATGTCAAAAATGGTTGTCAGAGCTCTCACAACCTTAGACTAGTAGATTCTTAATGATTTTTGTTTTACCTATTTAGAGTAAATTTGAAAAAATATGAACCTTTCAAAAATTATCCTTATATATATATATATATATATATATATATATATCTTTGTTCCTGTAGGTCCATTAATAAACACTAGAATCCTTGAGTCATAAGTAAATTTGAGGTCCTAATGGAATATTTTAATTTTAATTTTTTCTCTTATTTTCAAGCCTACTAGTTGGAGTTGTAGATAGGCACCTTACATCAACATTATATTTGCTCGGCCTACTAGAATCATCTGAGCACTTTTTTGGCACTATATATCATTATTTTTCCATTCAGGTGGGTAAGTGAAGGTATGTATATTTATTTATGTTCTTTCATTAACTTATTTTATCTCATTTGTTATAGCATTTACTTGTATACTTTTGTGTTATATTTCTTTTCTAAAGCACCATCCCACGTTACACTATTATGACATATGATGAAATTTGGGTGAGTTAATGTATACACCTGTATTTTTCACTTACTGATCATATGATTTTCAAAACTCATCGGCACATCAATTTCCCAAATTGCACATCTTAAGAAGTGCACCAAAAAAGGGGTGGGGCTAGTTCATGGTACTTTGCAAGAGATGTCCATATTATCCTATCATACTTGTGTATCATCATTGTCTTTTCTTCAGCTTTTATTAGCCTCTTTTGGGTCTCCTTTCCCTTCATTCATCTTATTCTACTTAGTACTTTGACTTTTACCAACTAAATCGATCTTGATCAATCTAGTTATGTATATCATTCCCTGTATTTCTTACTAAATCAATATGGTCAATCTAATATGTTTCATGTTTGTGTCATTTTCCTATTAAATTGACCCTATCAATTTAGTTATTTCCTTATTTTACACTAAATAAATCTTGATCAATTTAGTTGTCTTCCTATTTTTACTATATTGGCATGATTGACCTGGTGTTGTGTTGTTTCTTGATTCATCAAACTAAAACGATCTAGATCGATTTTGTTTGCATTTGATCTAGTTCATTTTTAGGACTTTGATTGGTATTTATAGGATTCTAAAATATCATTTTTATTGGAGAACAACAATCCTCTATTTGTGCATGAAAATTTTTCTCTAAGTACATAAGAGCAATTAGGAGATAGGAGCTTCTTTTTAAGAAGGTCTAGTCATTTTCAAGTCTTTGAAGCTCAATATAAGTTGAACCAAGGAGGTGCCCCTTAGTATTTTGAGTTACAAATTAAGGACACTTATATAATCATCATTTCCATTTGAGGTCTTCACCTATAACATTTCGTACAAAGTTCACTAAATCTAAGGGGAAGATTGATGCACCAAAAATTGTATTCAAGGTAAGTATCCCTATCCCTGATCTCTTTCTTTGTTTACTTTAGTAGATATATATATATTGTACATATTGTTAGAGTACCATGTTTGTTTGTTTTATACCTTGGCCTAGATTATCTTTTTGTTTATATTAGTGTAGGTTATCTAGGGTTTTAAATACAACTAAGTTTCATTTTGTTTATCCAAGCTTAAGTTGGTTTAACTACCTTTGTATGGACTTACGACCCTTATAGTCATTTGGCATTTATATCTTGTGAGTTTATCTTTTTACCATCTTGGATCTAGGTTTCCCCTGTTCATCAGTTTCTTACATGTGGTTTCCATATTATATCCTTGATACTCTCATTTACAAGCAGCAATTGCTTATAGCCTCCATCTCACTTTGCAGTGCAAATTTTATTATGTATTTGGTCCTAGTATGGTCTTCTCACTTTCCTATATGAGAGGATAGTCATGTTGTTGACCATATTTTCCAAACATATAAAATGCATCCTAATAACATCACATGGAATAATAAAGCTCTTCTTAAAATAATTTATTCAAAAGAAATGTTGGAGTTTGGAAGAAACAAAAACCTTTTCATGAAGCGTCTTCTAAAGATGTTCAAGTAGTAGAAGAGGGCATTGGACTTTAAAAAATATGGCAAACCATTTGTTTTACAATGATCATGATGATTATGATGATGATGTGGAAGATCAAGTTGGTGATGTTTATCATGAAGATCAACTTAATATGGACAATAATCCTAGGGAAATTGATCAAGAGTTGAAAACTTCAAAATTTGCTCAAATTCCTTTGCTTACGTTGGGATAATCTTAAACATTAATGTTGGATGTTATATTGTCCTTAATAGACTTAAAATCAATCTCCAGTTGGTGAAACATAAATGTCAATGCTTTATTGAGATTAGATGATAGTTCTCTAACTATATACTAATGTATTAAATATGATATATATTTTGTTTGTCTTATATTATTTATGATTTATCTTGTTTTTTTAATTTTTAATTGTAGTCTACTAAATACTAGTTTGTTGTCAAAAATAACACACTTCCCTCCTCATATCAAGAGGCACAATAAATATCATCAATTTCAAGGGTTCTCTATGCAATTATGATGCACACACAAATGATTACAATTTATTTATGAAGGAATATGACCAAGATGTGAGTTGTCCCAAATGTCAAGCACTATGATATCAACAAAGCATTAGGGGTACTACCATTGCAAATAAGGTATTGCAAAATTTTCTAATAAATCTTAGACTCGGGCATCTTTTCTATTACAATTCACTTACAAATATAATGGCATGGCATTACAAGAATAGAACCAGTGATGAAGTTTGGTGGGTTCCTTCATATTCAAATGTAATGAAATACATTGAGAAGTTGTGCCCTGAAAAATTTAGAGATAGTTCACTCAGTATGCAGTTTGGTTTGTAAATGGATTGTGCTAACCCATTTTCTAGTATGTCAACTCACTACCCCATTTTTCCAATAGTGTTGATAAATTATAATATTCCTCAATGGTTAATGATTTGTAAGCAGCATTTAAAATTTTCATTAGAGGTGCTTGGAAAGAGTCAAGAAAAAATATGGATTTCTACCTTGAACTTCTAATTGATGAGTTGTGAACATCATTAGATGGCATTATAATGTATGACATTTCAAAACCCATTGATCAAATGCAATTCATGTATTATGGTATCTTATGGTGGACTATTCATGATTTTCCTAGGATGGTTGTTTGTTCAAGTATTTATCATTTGTAAAAATTTGAAATAAAAAGATCATATATATTTGTATTTATTTACATTATATATTAAGTTTTTAAATTTTTCTATATGCAAGTCTTTTAACAAAATGAAATTATGTATGTTCTGTTAGCCAAATTTTGGCTACTGTAGATCAAGTTCATAAAAAACTTGGTCTATCAAGTTTTGACCTTGATTGACTATCTTGCAAATATCCTTATAAGTCATGTTTAGTAAAGTTTAAGGTTCTTTTGGGAAAGTTAAGGTAATCCTTGTCTTTGCTAGGAGAGAGATTAAATGCATTTTTGAGGTCTCTAACATGTTTTTAAGTCATGTCAAGGTGTTTCTCTCTTGATTCATGCTTATACAAGTTAGGTACAACATGCAAGTGGTGGTGGGGCCAACAAAATCCCCAAGAAGTTAAAATATCAACGTTGAAGGCACTTGTCAAAGGCTTGTAAATCAAAATGCAACGTAGAGAGAGTTATATAAGTGTAAGAAATTGATGTTTTTAGGTCCCTATAACATTGTCAGAGTTAGATTAGGAGTTTTCTAGCATTGTTAGCTCCAAGATTGGCAAAAAACATCCTATCTCTCATATTGAGCTCTTGGCAAACTCATAATGGTAAATTTCAAACGTTTGGTTCATGAAGAGGAGAGAGAGTTGGGACTTGATTTTTTACTAGAGGAGTAGACCCTAATTAGCTTTAGAGTCTTGGCATTGGTTTATAGATTGAAGCCCCCAGTTGTATGAACAATCGTTAAGAGCTTAAGGGCTTCAAAATTGACTCCAATCCTCATTGGCTCAGTTTTGTATTTATGTCTACACTTGTGAACTTGGTGGGAGAAGATAAACCATGCAAGAGAGATCTCAAGGTAGGCAGGGATCTCCATGGCACCCAAATCCATCAATTATATCATGCATGTGGATGTCCTAGCACAAATGATATTCCCTCTCATTGTTTGCATGAGACAAACCAATTTTGTGAAGTTTTGAGGTGTTTTCAATAAAGCAAACATGTTTGAATTCTTTGAAAGGCAAAATGAGAGTTTCCAATGCATTGGAAAGTCCCATGTAATCTCCATGAACTCCCCACTCTGCTCATACTCTTCCTCAGCGTGTAGTCACCACCCAAGGTGATCTCTTTGAGCAAATTCTTGGCGATATGTTTTCAATTCAAGTTGCAATCATGGAGAAAAGTTCTTCAAGCATGAAAAGTGAAGGTAAATGGTGGTATAGACAGTGGAATTGGAGAGTGAGGAGGTTTGAGAAAAGATAGAAGACTCAAAACATGCTAATAGGCAGAATCAAGATGGGTTTTGTCCACCCACATGTCTACAGACTTGTAGGTGGACATTTATGACTCATAAACCCTATTATACATTGTGTATAGGTCTAGCAAGACCTAGTATAGACCTCCAAGCATCTACCTAACCCTAAAAAATATTATAAGACCAAAATGAGGACCGTGGATGGGTGTTTAAACTTCAAACTTCATGCAAGACAGTTTATAGGGTTATTAGCAAACAGATAACAAAAGAAACATGCTTGTAGTGGTGGAGGGTCTAAGAAAATGTGAGGGTCAAGAAAAAAAGGGAATGAAGGTTCATAAATATGAAACACCTCAAGAAGGTTCATTTAGCCTTGAAGACCTTATGGTTGGTGACCTACAATCATAGGCCTAAATGGTCACATACAAGCCTGTTATAAACAAACTTGAAGAAAAATATTCAGTCCAAGTGAGTACAAAAGGGTAAAAGGTCTGTGAGGAGGGAAAAAGAACAAAAGTGACTTCCCAACATTGGCTCAATAACCACCAAGGTGCCTAGAGTGCCAAAAAGAGGTAAACATCCACACTTACAATCAAGATACCCAATGCAGACCTACATGCCTGTCTAGTCACAATGTGAAGGATGCATTTGTGTGTTAAATGAGGGCTTGGAAGTTAAGTGAATGATGAAAGAGTCTAAGAGTGGATAGTGAGAGAGTATCCTAAGTGCAAATGAGGTAATAACCATCAAAATAAGAGTTCCTAAACACCAACATTCAAACAGACCTAAAGCAAGTACCTACAGGCTTGTTTGAGATAGAATGGAGGGGAAAGTACATTGATGGTGTTGAATGAAGCTAATGAGGCATGTGAGGGGATCAAGGATATAGGCACGTAGATTTATCAAGGTGTTACGAAGGTCTCCTTAAGGCTCCAGGATGAGAAATTGTCAAAACAATCAGGAAGCCTGGACAAGCCTAATAGATGTTCACAGGTCTATTTTCAAGATGTGAAGAGAACACACAAGTTTTTAGGGTAAATTAGAGTATGAAGATATAGAAAGGTTGACAATATGTCAATAGGGATCCCCATGTATTTTGGACTCATTCAAATGAGGCCATTAGGGTCAGTGTTGCATGACTGCTTACAAACCCTAATAATGGGCTAATTTAGCATACAATGAGCTTAAGGAGCCAAGTAGTAAATAAAACCACCTGTACACCTCATGAGATTTTGCATAGACCTTGATAAGGTGTTCACAACCTAGGATAAGCATTTGACTCCTAATTCTGCCAAATGGTCTTTCTCGAGTTCATCATCACGCTTATATTACTCGAAAAGGTCACATTTCCTACATGTGATCTCCCCTGAGAAGATGCATGGTGTTCCTATCTCATTGGGGAGTGTGAAGGGGGTTGTTTACTCATAATTCTTGGCATTAGTTCAGGCATTCAGGCCCTATAGGCTATGAACAATTGTTAAGAAACTAGGCTACCTAAAACCCTCCTTAAACCCTCGCAATGACTCAATGGGAGAATGGATCCTCTAAGTGCCTCAAATGGGTTGGATTGCCCTTGAAATTGATTGAATATCCTCTATGCTTCTTCTAGCCTTTGATGAAGTAGATTTATGGCACGTGCCAAGTACAAAGTGTACAAAAATGGCCTAAAAGGCATAGTTGCAGGACTGTTTGTGAGTGTGCAAAGTGGTGATGAGCCCTCAAATCAAGTAAAAAGGATTTGTAAGCTTTGGTAGAGGTTCTATGGCCCTTTATGACCCTTTACAGATTTCCCAAGATGATGCATGAGCTATTCAAGTCACTAATTTGGGCCAAAAAGGTAACTACATTACTATCTTGCCTAAGAAGCTTAATTGCAGACCTATGGAGGATTATGGAGAGCTTGATAGCCCTTGGAGCATCACTAAGAGCACTGGTTGATGCTCTTTGTAGCCTCATTGGATCATGAACAAGTCTAATCAGGTGACTATAAGTAGGCTTAAGCATAATATCCTAGTATATCATTGAAAAAACCTTGTTAGAGAGGTGTAGTGAGATTGATGGGTTTTAAGACACCTATTAAAACATGATTACCACTGCAACATCAGTATGGAGAACTCTCAAACATATGCAAGGTGTCAATGAGAAGGGCAGAGGGGGGTTCAAGGTGATTTTGATGATCAAGAATGTCACTTGTCATGTCTAGATAAGGAAGAGGGCAGTTTCAAAGAATGTTGATGAGTCACCAAGACAATCAAGGAAAATGGAGTCTTTCCTACGCCAACCCCTAGAAGATCATGATCAGACCAAGATGACACATGTTAAGGAGAATTCATAGACCTACCTACTTGCATGCTTTCTTGTTGTAACCTAATTCCTCATGAGGGGACACTTTTCATGGGAGTTACTCCTACACCTCTTTCTCTCTCTCACTATCTTCTATATATACAACCTTGAGTGGCTTTGTAAGGATCCTCCACCTGAGTATGGTGAAACCCTGCTCATTTATATGGTTTTGATCAATAAGACTATTGCTTTTACCTCCTTCTATGACTATACTTAGTGTGTATGTATGGATGGTTGATCTTGTCAAGTGATTTGTTTAGTCTTCCTTGACATGTTGTCCTATTCTAGCACCTATATGTAGTTTGAAAGCTTCTCTTGTAGATCATGTGAAGTGTAAGGGTTAAGTGTGTTTAGCTATTCATTAGTGTCATTTTAGACCTCTTGATTAGTCCTCCTAGTCTAAGCATCTATCACAACCTCCACATTGGTAAGAGATTCAAATTGGGAATGGTGTATGTTCAAATTAGTCTCATGGTCTACATGTGCACATGCAGTTGGTTGGTAGTGATCAATTAGTTTGGTGCATTGCCCCCTTTAGGATTTAGAGTGACTTTTTTTTCCCTTTTCTCAACAATTGAATAGTTTAGTAATAGTTTGGGTGAAGCATCAAGGGAACTAGCCCAAATCTAGAGGTTTAGTCCACTTAGAGGTCACCTACAACCTAGGACTATTCCCATTGTATAGCTCAAGTGAGAGGGCTTGAAGACACCCTTTCACGAGTCCAAATTTGAGTTATAACATGTTTACTGTGCAATGATAAACTATGTGGAAGGTCATCCAAAGATCTCAAAAACATTGTATATGAATGCCATCGAAGATTCCTTTCAATGTAGCATAAATACCATGTAAAACATAAAATTTAAGTTTGGTGAAAACCCTAATACTAGACAACTTTCTAAGATTATGTCACCTAGGAATTGCTACAAAGCCTTCACCCAAGCATACATAAGATCAAATGTTGTTATTCCTCAGTATTGGTTGAGAGTTAGTTACAACTAGCAGAAATTAGTAAAAATGTTGAAATGTCAGTACGAATGAAAAAACTATCTATAGTCTATAATTTCCCATATTGGGGGACTTTATTACTTGGGCATCTTTTGGATCTAATCTATATATTTAAGAATGTAGCAATTTTTGCAATGCCCCTCATGGCGAGCTATTGTTCCCTTGTCAATCTCAACTTATTAGTCACATTTGATGCATTCTACGACTCCCTTGTGTTTGTGTATTATATGTGACTCCCCCTTTTGACTATTATTGGCTAGTTTCTTTTGTCCTTGCTTTCTTACGTTAACATTCTAAATCACATTGCCTTTTGCATTGAATAGATTTTAGAACTCAAAACAATGATGCGACTAGATTGATGTCACTTATCTCCAGTCAATAAAAATATATAAAAAATATTATAGAATTATTAGAGTCATTAGTCAATGTAGTATGTGATAAATCCAAGATATATATATAAATATAATGATTGAAATATGAAAAAATATATAAAATAACAATAATAATTAAAAAACTAAAGGGGTTTTCGGAAAGGAAGAGAGAGTTGTGTTTCATTGAGGGAGTATGGGTTGGTGTCAGCCACATCTGACACACGCAAGGAGGAAGAAATGGATTGGGCATGGCAGGTGAGCCCACCCATACCCTGCAAAATATGTAGGCACATTAATGAGGGAGGAGGCATGCTATGGGTATGGACTGTCAGCGGCCACCCATGCCTGAAAAAGCTTCTAACTCGCACCTAACCCTTCAATAAAAGCATTGATCAGGACGATGGTCGGGGAGACAATGGGATTTTGGGTTCCTTGGTACTGGCGTAGCTGACACAGGATGAATTAGCAGAGGGGAATGAGTTGGGAGGAGGAGCAACGGATTTATTTTCGAATTCCACTGCGTGTGATAGAGCATAGAGAATCATCCTTAAATTTATAAGCCTGTGTTATATGAAATTTGAACTGGTTTATGAACAGTGGAAATTTGTTTATGTTAGTTATATACCTTGCTCGCTCCATTTTCAACCATGCTTAAAGTGTTTTATATGATCCTAAATAGATATCAGTCTGTCTGCATGCATTTATTTACTTAGCAAGCCAAAGATAGATGGTAGACCTGTATATCGTGTTGGACTGACTATGACTGGTTATTTTAGCCATTAACATCCCTCCTAGTCGACTAGAAGTTGAAATTTGGTCATGCATCGCGTTGAGTGCTCTTGTAGATCTGCACATTATTTTTTTCCATCTTTATGTTGGGTCGTAAGATTGTACCATGGGAGATTATTAAGCTCTGTCAAGTGGGTTTTGTGATTTGCTACAGTTATGATGTGCTTCTGAAATTATGGGATGGCTTTAAAGTTAGGATGATATTTTTTTGATATGTTTGAAGGTATTATATGGAATTATTCAATTATTTAGAATGTTTGTATTTTTGTTCACATTTCTCAAATAAATATAAAGGATTTACAATGTTGAGTAAGTATATATCTAAATTAGTGAGTTTTTTGGCTAAGTAATTATGAATAAGGAGCATCCATGCCATCAAAATTACTCCGATCTTAATTTTAATTGCTTGATTTTTCATATTGAGTATCGATCTTAATTGCTTGATTTTTCATATTGAATATCGTGAGAGATTTGTATCTTAAGTAACCCTCATTCTCACCAATCGAACAATCACCTTTTACTAAATAATATTTTCTTAAAATTCACTAGTCATTTATCTCACACTTTAAAAGACTTTACATCCTAATTTCTAATCATTTATTGTACACATTCTTTCTTGATTGTATTAAGTTTAGATGCTGTCCAAAAACAAAAACAAAAATCAAATGAACTTGTTACATTGTTTACATGCATAATAGCTATGAGTAGTGCTCAACATCCTTATTTATTTGTTGTTAGCTGAGAAATGTTGTATATGCATCTGTGTAACCATATTTTGTACATGTTTTGGAAACAATAGACTTGCAATTATGTTTAGATTGAAAATGTTTTAGTAGTATTTGAATTGTGTTGGAGTGGGTTTTTTTATGGATGGTATTTTATTGTTTTGAATGTTTTTGTATTAAATTGTGAGATCCCATCAAAACCATTTTTTTATTTGAATCAAAAAAATACCGTAATAATTTTATATACCTTTAAAATGATTTAAAAATGTTTTACTTTAAATATTTTTTTTTTAAATAGCATAAATAAGTATACCCGATTCCATTTTCTGACCTATGAAGACCATTCTATGAGATTTTCTTGTTGAATCTTTCCATGGATACAAATTCCACGTGCATATAGCCTTGCAAAACTTTTCTTTTTTTTATTTTTTATTTATTTTGAATTGTAGTATTTTTCCCTAAGTGTCCACATAGGTGAATGTGAAAATATTAAATATGCGGGTTTTTATGGCTAGCAATTGTGAATGTGATTTTTAAAGATTCATGATAGTGTTTATAAGGGAAACAAAGGGTTTAAAATCTAAGTGAATGGTGGTCTTTTGAGACAAGCCATACTGAGCATAAGATTTTGGTTGAGAATATGAGGATGCCAATTTTAATGTTAAAATTTAATTAGAAAATAATGTTTATTTTTTTAAAAAAATGAGTAGGGTTCAATTTTATATATATAATTAGATGTTCAATAGTTATCTTAGAGTAATACGATGTTATAAATATGATCTCAAAAGAGTAAGTATATAAAAAATAAAAAGTAAAACATAAAATATTGGAGTTAAGCTTATAAAATATTTCTTGTAACAATAAAGTTGTGAAAATGTTAATATCTTATATTAATATAAAGAATCTTATAAGTTTTAGATTAAGGTAAAAGCAGGTTTTGAAGGGGCCCCGAAACCCTTTACATCAAAAGAAAGATAAACCTTTAAGCACAACCAGGTTTCTAAAAAGAAACCCGAAACCAGTAAAAGTAAAACCAGGTTAAACAGAAACCTAAAAACAGCAAAAAAGACCAGAAGTAACAGCTGACAAGACATGGAACGGACCGTCAACAGACAGGATGAGCACCCTACAAAACCTCCCATACAAATGAGGTTTTTATTATTTTTTTTACACGATCGAAGATTCATATCTAGAGGGGGGACCAAAGGCTTAGACTTCTTCCTCTTAACTACTGTCATCCATCCTCTACCTTAGCTGCCTCAGCAATCCATGCCTCAGAAGACAGTGATCCATGAAGCCCAGGGGACACAGATGCCTCAGCAAAATCCTTATGAAAACCAGCCAAAGTCTGGCTCCTAGGAAGTTCCTCCAAAACAGGGGGAGAGACCAAAGCCTCCTCAACAACTGGCTCAAAAAGATCACTTATCCCAGTCTCCATAGGACCTTCAATAGAATCTTTCACCAGCGAATCCTCCTCAACTATCGGCTCGGAGTGGATACTATCTTCATTCTCAGAATCAGTCGGAGCTTCCACGGGTTGTTTAGCCATGTAATGTTTGGAGGAAATCTCAGACCACCAAGTAGGTGGTCGTCTGGATTTTGATTTCCCAGCCGTACAACAAGCAGCAATATGACCCGTCATGTGACACTTTCTGCACCGAAAAGGTAAACCCTCAAAATCCAACATTTGTGTCCATGTACTCCTTGGGAAATCCAGACAGATCGCCTCAGGAAGGCCCTTAGAAACATCCACCTCAACCATTAAACGTGCGCAGGTCAAATGATAACAATCCGAAATATTTTCATCCACAAATAAAAAATCTCCTATAACATTTCCGATGGTTTTAAAAACCAATTCATGCCAAAGATCTTATAAGAATCTTATAAATTATTATGACAATAAACATTATCAATGTTTTATACAATTATAAACAATAGTATAATTTTAATATTGTTAATCGTAAACATTAATATCATTATTTTATTTTTATATGGTTATTCAATACCATCAATTGTTTAGTTTTGTATAAATGCCACTATGCCTTGGAGAAGTTTAGCTAGGAGGTCCTAGTTAATGGACAAATTATACTTTGATAAATATTTGAGAGATGTATCCTCATCTGAGTTGATTAAAGTTGGTGTACTTTGCAAGAATAGAGTTGTGTTTGAAATAATAAGAAACACGTTAACATTAAAAATATATTTTAAATTTGAGTGTTTTATCATTGCTCGCATAACCTTGAAAATTTAAACAATTATCTTGATAGAGTTTTCTAGTTACAAATACAATTAAATTAATAAGAATAATTTTGTTTATTATTAATTAACCAAGCGAAGTCAATTGGAATGTGAATAAAACAAATAACCATTGTTGAAATTTTATAAATCTAAAATTTGAACTAGTCTTTAAATATATTAGAATTATAGGATCAATGGTTGGATATTTTTTGTTGTCAAAATTTGTAGCTAAAATGAGTCAGAGTTAATAATCATTTTCATGTGAAGTTTATTAGTGCTTATCTAGTTCCATAAAATTTATTTTGGAATATAGGTAAAATAAATATCAAATATAGAGATTTACTAAATATGAAACTTGTATAATTTTTAAATGAATATGAATTATCAGTTTAACAATTAAATGTTTTTTGTTTGCAATGATTGCAATTGAATCGGGTTGAATTTGGAAGACTTTTTCATGAATAAATTTTTTGTTATTTTTTTATGTTGAAAAAATTAATTTGAATTACAAATAAATTAAATACCTAAAAATAAAATTTATCAAATATAATAATTAAAACATATTTTAAGTGACTAAAATTTATCAATTCAATCAATAAATATTTTTTTATTGAAAAATTCAACTTAAGTTTTATTGGTTTTAAATCAATTTTGCAAGTGAAAATTGTTTAAAAAAATTCAGCTTGTGAAACCATTTCAAAATGATAAACAAGTTTTATAATTAATCATGCAAAAAAAATATCCAAAGATGGAAGTGTTCTCTCTCTAGATTTAAAAATATATATTAACCATCATAAAATTTATTGTCTTTTCTGTAAATTAATTTAAGAATGTTTTCTAACCCAATTTATAAACCTGAAACTAGAGTAAAAATAATGTTTTGAAATTGTTGTTTTTCTATCGTGATTATTTAGTGTTCCTTTATTGAATAACTTGTATAAGTAACTTCCTTGAGCTGTAATAATATTAATTATAATACAAAACCATTTAATTAATCTAATATCCTTCTTATATAATTAATTAAATGTCATTTATTTAGACTTTTTCTTAGCCTAGAATAGTTTCACTAGGTCTAGTGTTTGAATCGTTTGTTATGAGAATTGTCATGTTCGATCATGATAAATCTAGTTGTGATTATTCTAACATTTTTATAACATTTGGCAATACTTTTAAACCTTATTCCAAATTAAGGACCCTAAGCATAACTCCTTTGGAGATTGGTTTAATTGCTTCAAATTATCTCTCAGGAGGCTATGGTGAACAATAGAGTAGAGAGAACTCTTATTATCTTGTACTAGACTTAGGTAGTCTAGAGAACACTATTTCACATACAAGAGGGTCTCATATTAACCCTTGATATCATCTAACTATGTATGGACTAGCTAATGGTCATTTTACTATCTGAAAGGGTAACTATGTAAGCATTAATTATAAGGTTGAATGGCAAAGGGCAATTACCTTTGTAGTAGAACTAACACTCGTTTTGCTAACAAATGAACCACCACCACCCCTAATTCTACATATAAAAGTAGTCATAGCAGATATGAAGGCAGTTCAAGAAGTGAGCATGGACATTAGTTACCAACTCTTAGGGGCTTTTCCTTAGTGTAGGCATTGGCTACTAACCTCTAGGACATTTTTCCTTAGTACGGGCTCTAGTCACTAACCTTAGGGTGTCCTTTCTTGTGAGTTAAGAATATGTTCATGTTTGTTAACTTGGTAGATCATAAGGATGAATATATATGTGGATATGATTGTCTATCTATGTAGTGATTTGAGTTGTTTTGCTAAGTTAAGTGAACTTGGAAACATGACTTTATCCTATTAGGTCTTGGTTGTTGACAAAGACACTCTTGAGAATTGAAGCTACTCCAAGTAGTGAGATGTTGAACGCTATTTGAACTTTCTTAAGCATTTCAGATTAAGAAATATAGGTTCCTTTATTGTTTCTTTGACACTCGAATGTACTCTTGTGAGATAGTGGTTTGTGTTAGCACAATAACTTTAGGATGTAGAGATGTCTTATGCAAAGAATTACTAAAAGTTATGGTTTTGTTTTCAAATTTTTATGTAGAAGCGTGTTTGTATTGCAATAGTCTTTTCGTTGTTGTCTTAGATTGCCAACCCATTTTTGGTGATGATGTCTCGTGAATGAAACTCTTCACAAGTTGAAGTGGAGTACTACATCTAACCATGATTATGAGGAGAATATGTGTAGGTTGTCCAAACTGTGGGGGCATTGGTTCATAGGTCATAGGGTAGGTTATGGTAGCTTTGTCAACGATCGTCGTGTTATATTATGACGTTTTGATGGGTCACTAATATAAAAAATTAAGTAAAAAAAAGTGGTTAATCTATATTTTGAATAATGTTGACCCTTCTCATTTATGTTTAATATGCATTGATGTTTGTTGCCCTTGAGATAAATATAATAATTTAAGTTCCCTATAGCTACATGCTACTTAAGATAATTCTTATTATAACAATAACAAGGACATCCTCCTTGATAGTCTTGGGTGGTAGCCCTATCATTAACATCTTATAACCTAGGTTTAATATTGTTTTATCTTGCATATGTTTGACCTTAGAAGAATATTAGTTTGTATCATTACACTAAAGGAATCAATATAAAATATAATTAAAAGAGGCCTTTGTGTTAGTACATCATAGTTATACCTCTTAGTGTTATTTATTTTGCCTTTGTAAAAGGGATAATAAGATGATTATAAAATAGACTCTCTTATAGTATGGTTATTTCAAAAACTAGTTGTGAACTTAGCTCTCACTTAAATTTGTTTGTACTCCATGAATATGAAAAGTCTTGTTGTGGGTGAAGAAAACAAAAAAAATTAACAATTTAATTAATTTTGTGTGTCACACTTCTTGTTGTGATGTTGGATGATTGGACACAACAGTTAAATAATTAAGTATTATTAAATTAAGTGAACAAAAATTACTATATTTTTATTTAAATTTTTGGGATGAATATCTTGGGCATGCTAGTTTTCATATGAATTCACATCACTAGCAAAGAAAATGACACTCCATGTTCTGTAGCATATTTAAAAGTTAGTGGGACAAGAAAGCATTTAAAAAAATAAGAAGGCGTTCTATGGATATTAACCAGAGAGCAAGTCAATTTGGAGATTCAAACAATGTGAGACATTCACACACCAAATGGCTATGGGTCCTCCATGAAGTGCATAATCACCACTGATGGACACATCAAAGGACTCAAAACATATCATTGGCATAACATTTTGAAGGTAGTTCATGTGTTTTTTACCTTAAATTAGAGATGCAATGTAAAAACTTCACATTTAAATTTTTTTATCTATGCAATATATATTTTATTAGCATTAAAGGGAACATTTCGTAACCTTATACCTAACTCACCAAAGGCACTGTACCAATTTTTTTTTTTTTAAATAAGAGAATATGATTTTTCTTTTCAATTATAACACATTTATTTGTATGAGAAACATTAAAGTAACTTGCATGATTATTCTTGTTTGTAAACTAGGTGGTCATCTTAAAAAGAGATTCGAAGTAAAGATTGAGTAGAAGAAAGAAAATATTTTAGATAAATCGTTTGCAAATTGTAAAGTAAACTTCGTAACTCTTATTGGAAGCACAACCACTGAGAGGGGGGTGAATCAGTATACAAACTTTTCACTCAATTTCATACATCATTCATTACTCATTCAAACTAACATAGAGATATAACAAAACATAGAGAAGCAATCACATGAGCATGAAGCAAGAACATAACACATGAACACCATAAATATGTGGGAAACCCTTATGGAGGATAAAACCCACTGTCACACCACTTGGATTACTATCATGTAAGTAATGAAACAATATTTATTGAGGCACCAACCCCTCACTAGTTAGGCACCAACCCAACTAGTCATTTAGCAAGGTTCAATTTACAAGGAGGCTCCAACCCCCTAAGTGACATGGCACCAACCCAGCGACTTCAAAGACACTTCTTCAAGCTCCAACTTGCAAGGCAGCTCCAACTCCTTTCTTGACTAAGCACCAACCCAACCAAGATAAGTTTGATCACCTCAAGGCACCTTGTTACTCTCTCAACTGATGGTGATCTCTTCTTCAGCACTCTCTTCTCTATCCTGCAATCCACTTACTGTCATATACCTTGAACACACCTATGATGAATCTCTGATGGTCTCTCAATCAGCAATCCACTCATCTATCTCTCCTTAGCCTTCTACCCCTCTCAAATAGCCTTTTAGGCTCACTCGCTTCAACATGCTCTTCTAGGCTCATTGATTCAATTGACCTTGTCATCCACCTGTAGAAGATATGTTAGATGTTCATCATTATTTCCTTCCCATTCGGATGGTCCTCAATGAACTTCTACTACTCCTTCAATGAGATCTTTTCTTTGCTTATATTCCCATTCTTCTAACTAGCTCAAATAGACCAATTAGGCCTTGATTTTATACTGAACACTTGATCTCACCCATCTTGGTTGGCCAAGAACCTTACCCCACTTAGATCACTCTTGAAATAGGTCCTTAAACATGTTTCACACAAGAAACACTCATCATATAGGTCGTTCATCACTCATTGAGACCAAAACCTTATTAGGCCTAAAGGAGACCTAATACAATTAGGAGTGTCTTGAGCACACGTTACACTTCTGACCTCTTGGACCATCTTGAGTCTCTATCAACTCTTGAAACACATCACATATGCCTTCAATAGACCCTTTGCTAACATCCTCATAGCTCCATGCCACCTGTCATTCCAACTCATCACTTGAATCATGCCAATAGGCTTACTCACCATTAGCCCTTCATACACCCAAAAAGTTTGTTTTACACAACTGAAGTAAACCAATTTTGCCACAAAATCACATGAACAAATCATATTTATATAGCATTCATGACATAATATTCATTACCATATCCATTGGAATTCATCAAACAAGCCAAAAGGCCTCACACCTACCCTTGCAACATGACCACTCAGAACTGTCTACAGGCTCCAAAAACACGATCAAAAGCTTTTGACTTTTCACACTTAAATAGGGACTTCTCATGACTCTCAATGCATTCTCATGAACCTTTGAGACCTCCACAACATCTTCAAATGCAATAGCTTCTTCAACTTTGAGGAAAACACCTCAAACTTACCTCTGCAAAGAGACTACTCAAAATGGTTATTCTGCTCCAAAACATAGTCATGTAAAAGTTCATTTTTAGTACTTGAAAGGACACTTCCATGACTTCTTATCCATATTCATAGCTCCCTTTTGATCTCTAGATCATCCTATAATAGTTAGATCTCAATCTCTAGTGACAACCATTGGTCTTTCAGACCAATCTCTTAAACCACTTTCTCACAATCTTTACACAATCTGATAAGCCATCTTGGTTTCCACATCTCAACAACTTAGAGTAACTCACAACCTTCCATCAGGCTTGTATAGACCAATCAACAAGTCTCATGAGCCTTTGCTTAGTTGGTTCATCAAGATACCTGCACATACCTTCATACAAGGCCTAAATCAAGATTTTATAAGACAGCTTGATACCTTGACCTGTACCTTTCTCTCAAGTCAAACAACCTCATGCCATGCTCAGTTACTGCTACACATCTTCTCACAAGCTTGTCACACTATAGCATAGAACCAAGATCTTATTCACAGCTTAAGAATCTACTACACTATGCTTGAGCCATCATGAATATTTAGTATTTTCATAATAGCACCTCTGGGACATCAATGACCTTTGACCACTTTTGACATTAATGACAACCTCAATGCCACAAACACATCAAAGGAACATACCTCAACACCTCTTTCATGGACTTTCAAATCCATCTATTAATGCACTTGTTTGATGATCTTCAAATGGAAAGTATAGTTAACACATGATGGATGTTTTCACCAAAGAGATACATAAAGACCTTAAAGGGAATTATTGAAGCAATTACCATGTCCGGATAGCTCTATGGTAAAAGGATACATTATTCAAGAAACTCTTTTATACATGTCAAAATATCTTGGAGAGAAATTTCCATAAATTCCATGCATTTGGATGTTGACAGTGGAAATGAAAAATTAGAGAACAACCTTCTTGGGAAATCAGAATTCATGAAACTAGGTATATATTTAGATTAATAACAATGATGTATGATCAATCCTATGTGTTTGTAACAATTACTTTACTTATTTACATGTTTGATTATCAGGTCTTGTTGAGAATGATGCCATAAGAAGATCATATTCTTCAATACTTTTGATATGGTTATGAGTGATGCAGGAGCATCCGGGTTCACTTGTAATCTTGCATTAGAAATAAGTATTTTATAGTTTTATGCAAGGACTGATTTGTTTTCAAGTTTCTTTGTGTTGTTTTTTATCACCTTTGTATGCGTGTTGGTCTTTTTGTAATTTTTGTTGCAACCTTTGTGTGTGTGCATTTGTTGTTTGTTCTTTTGCTCAGCGTTGATGGTGTGCATTGTTTTGGTTCCAGTTTTTAGTTTCTTTTGAATATTTACACAATCATGTTTCGAAGATCCAAATAGAGAATTGAGTTTAAGTCTTTCAATTGCCTTTGCACAAGCTTTTGATATGCAGGATATCGGTGCACAACAATGCAGATATGAATATCATTATGACATAGTCTTGCGAGGTTACGATCTCTATGTAACTTATCTTGTGTGTAGCTTCTTTTTGGATTCATATGTTCTTGTGATGTGTTATGGTTAAATATCCATTACATTACTTAACTATTTACATTTAATTCCTTGGATTATGGAAGGTTGTGGATTCATTCAATGTCTCTTTGTAATGTGCTTCAACATGATGCCTTATGTTGCAATGTGTTAAGGTGCATTGAAATGGTAATGAACATTTAATGTTTGTGGTGCAAAATTATGTGTTATAATTATTTAATGATAGTAGTAGGTTGTTAAGCATTATTATAAGTAGGTGGTTTGTGTGCTTATATATAACATACCCATGTTTTAGCCAACTAGTCAACGAACTTAAGGATCATCTGTCATAGTGAGTGGAGAAAATAGATATATACTTGTAAAGACCGCTAGATGGAAAGAAAGGATTTGACGATCTGATGTTGTAACACATCTCATTTGAGATCTCTATGTTTTTTTCATTATATGCAAATTGTGTTTCAACGATTGAAATATAATAAAATCATTGAGTTTATTTGGTGTTGTATTTTATTGTATTATTTTCACTATGTAATTTTTATGGTTGTGTGGCCTAAGGTCTCCTTTCATTAAGACCCCTAACTGCAACTGCATCAATTGGTATAAAATCAAGGTTTATTCCTTACAAGTGAGCATGTGGATAAAATTATGTTTGCCACACTTGCGAGTGTGGGTAGAAGACAAAGAATACATCTTCCAACAATTTTTGGATAGAAGGTGTGGAGTTTTTCTTTGATTTCAAGGAAATGGCACACAAGGGAGGTTTTTCTACAAGAGAGCCAAGAGTGAAAATACTAACATACTTGGTAGGATTGATGAGGGATGTGAAATCATGTCTAGGGGTTGAGGAGACTGCACGATGTCAAACCTTTGGGATAGTGTATGATGAAAAAGATAATTAAATTACAGAAGATGCGCCTGAGAAGCAAGTTATAGAACAAGAGGTTAATGAACCTAAATATAGATTCCTTTGTGTAGTTGGTAGGATGACTAGTAAGCAGAAGAATGACCCTTCTAATTATTCAATGCCGTTGATTCTTGAAGAGCTCATTGATTAGATCACTAAGTTAGAAATTTATGAGTATGAAGTATGTAATAACCCAGGAAGGGCAAATTTACATGCACAAAGTTGAAGGGTAACACACCCTTATGGAAGGAGCATGTGCAAGGAGATGTTAGAGGTACAATCCTGAGAGGGGGGGTGAATAAGTGATGCAAGATAATCCAATTCAATTTTCAACTCTTTAAACAGTTAACATACATCAAATTGATCAAGAAACATAAATATGAAAGCACATACATCCAAAGCATACACAAGGTCATACATCACATGAACACATCATATATGTGAGAAACCCTCTTGGGAGATAAAACCCACTAAACCCTAAAAAATGGACTAGAGTCTTATAAAAATAGATCCAACATTTAGAATAACACCCACTAATCAAGGAATACCCATCCCTTAGTTTATTGAGACATCAATCCCATAAGGAGCTACTGCCCTTGTCTAGTTGAGCACCCACTACAACTAGACCTTAAGCAAGTTTTACCTTGCAAGGAGGACCCAACCCCCTAGGCAACCAAGCACCCACTCATATACCTAAATAGATCACCTTGAACACATGTTGCTACTCTTAAACTGATGATAATCACCTTTGTTTGCACTCTTCTCTCTCAAACTGGCTCTAGGGCTAACTCATTCAAACTGCCTCTTCTAGGCTCATTAGGTCCAATGACATGTGTGTCCTCCTGTATCAAATTGATAAAACAATCATGAATGATCCTCTTCACTCTCTGATGGTCCTCATTAACTTGTACATTCTCTTTCAAAGGTTCTCTCCTTCGCTTGAATCCACATCTCTACAACTAGCACAATTAGTTCAATTAGACCTTGTATTTATACCACTCTCTTCCTTTTAACTCATCTTGGTTGGCTAAGATGCTTTACATATTCGTTATACACTTAACATAGGTCCATACATATGTTACATGTGATAACCACACTCTTCATAGGTCGGTCATTACCTCATTAGTCTCAAACCACCATTAGGTCTTGGTGAGACCTAAAAAATTAGGCCTTCATACTCACACATTACATGTGGGGGACACTTGGACCACCTTCATCCTTTACCAATGCTTTGAACACATCAAACCTATTTCTAATAGCCCCTTGCTTACTCCCACATGGGTCCATGCTACATGGAATACCAACTCAACCATCGATCTTACCAATTAGGTCTCCTTGCTCTTCATGTCTTCAAACATAGAAAACACAGTCTCAAACTTCTAAAGCAACTACTCAAATATTTCAGATAGCCATATGATTAGATCACATGGGTGAACCCTTCAAGACCTTTGCAACACCTCCATGTTCTTTAGACACTTCAACATAGACTTTAAGCACTCAAATCAACTCTCTCAGAATGACCACTCAGACTTGGTCATATATAGTCAATCTATTTTGACTCTCCACAACTAATCAAGGGTAAATCATGACATCCAATACTTTGTAACAAACCTTAGATACTTATAGAACATCTTCATATTTATTTGCTTCTTCAATTCTACTCAAAACACCTTCAACTCACTCCTACAATATGGTCACTCAATCTACTAGTTCATTTAACAAACACATTCAAATTCTAAGCCTTTGTTCACACTAAAGATGGATTCATCAAACTTCCACAATCCATACAGATAGTCTTCATGGAGTATGAAACACTATACAATAGTTATTTTATCTTGAAACATCAAGACACTATCAAGAACAACTCAAATATCCATCTCGAGTCACTTGCAAAACTTGGTCAAACACATAGTCAACTTTGGAGCTCAACATCTTTGATTGTACAATCATTCGAATCTTCTAACTCACTTATTTGGATGCACCTTGGAGTCCTTTATAATTTTTATTTTTAAATCATCATGAAATTTACCTTGGATCAAAATATATAAGCAAAAGACTGATAACTGGTTTTTTCTTTGTTAAATTCAAATACCAACGATCACTGTGTAAACGTTAAACATCAGACACTTTGACCTCATCTCGTGATCCCTGACAACTTTGAAAAAACACACTTTGTCAATATCCTTTAAAGTCCCTGGACTTTACCTTGAAACATTCACCATTAATCTTCAATCCAAGCTCCTACGATTGTGCCACTTGGCAACTATGTGTGTCTTCTGAGCACCCTGTACCATTCAGTCAATGTGCTTGTGCCACTTGGAAGTTCTACATGCAATCTATGCATCCTTTGACTTATTGACTTAATGCATGTTTTTGATTTATTATTGCATGATCAAATGTTCACCATTGATCTCTATCTGTATAATTACCCACTCGTCGTTGATCTTCTGTCAAAGCTTCTGAGATTGTGACACTTGTCACCAGTGTGTGCCATCTTGACTATGCGAGTCAATACGCTCTGTGGGATCATTATCCGATTAGATTAAATGCTTGTTGTTAGATCTGTGATCCGATTAAACACTCACCGTAGATCTCCTCTTGCAAATTTTGCTAAGTATAAAAACATAGAGAACTCTTGTTTGAGAGGCCAAATTTTCACCTTAATAACTTTTGCTACGCTCAATCTCATGACATAAAATTTGAACCATGTGATCTCACATAGGATAATCCATCGACGTATCAAGATGCTCTTGAAACCTTCACATGTGTGAAATATGATGTCATCAAACTGCTTATTCAGCATTATTTGTCAAGATGACTCCTTGAGCTTAGACATTCATATGACTGTTTTGATGAATTCCGTTCACTTCTATAAGCATTCTAAGCATTCATAACAACCTATAGGGTATCTGTAACATGTCCATACCATCAATATTATCCATCAGTTGCTTAACTAAGTCAAACACTTTCCAAACCATCAATTTTATCACTTTGTCATTAATGCACTATGATCTCATGCTCTTTTTGACATCAATGACAACCTAACATCAAAGACCATGCTCAACAGGAGAAAGAATGCATCAAGGTAAAGATAAGATCAAGAACTGGGATAGACTAGTTGCAAATTAGAAGGCTAAATTCATACCATCTGATTATCAATTAAAATTGTTTAAGAAGTTGAAAATTTACAATAGACAAAGATGAGAGTCAAATATTACATTGAACAGTTTTATAGACTCACTCTTAGAACGGGTCATGTTGAAAATGACATTGATAAGATTTAAGTTACATGAATGGGTGGTGATTTTTCCATTCAAGACAAGTAAGGTATGATCTATATACACATAATATTTTCAAACATTATTAATTATTGATGTTTTATCTCTTACAGGAACCCGTCAAGTCTCAATCTCTATGAGTGCACGCTTTAAAGGGTGCACCGAGAAAAGGGTGGGAAGACCATTGATGTTTTGCAGGGTTTTTGTCCCCTATACTACCACTTGCTATCTACACAACCTTCTCTTATTTATTTCCCTAAGCTTTGTCTCCTCTCTTGCACACTCCTCCAAGCAATTCACCGCCCTACTTAACCCCTTCCTAAACCTAAAACCCTTTTGGACGGTTTACATTACACTATCGGCCTGAGCTAACCTTGTATTCAAATTATTAAATGCACATTATGGGTCTAGGTTGCCTTTGACTAACTGAGACCTGGATCTAACTTGTTTTTATCAATTAATGATACAAAGTTGATTGAACAAACACTGTCAACTAAATTTTCAAAAAGGTTTAAGGTTAGATTTGGCTATATATACACAATCATTTCGCCATTTCTTAGAGAGAGACAAAAGTTAATTATTCATTTGTGTTTCTTTATAATATGCTCTTCTACCATTCTACTTGAGGAGTTATTGCTTAAGTTTTATACTTGGAAAAGAATAGTGTCTTGTGGAAAAGCCTTAGATGCTTAGGCCTATCTTATTAATTCTTACAAACCACAACAACCTCTTGTGAAACACCTTTGGCCAAGGGAGAGATTGAGTCTAGATGGGTTTATATTCAAGGTAAGTATTTCTAACTTTACTCTTCTATTTCAATAGATAGAAGTAGCATAAGTAATGGTTTTCAAATATATTGCTCTCTTTGTGCATTGGGATTTTATCTATACATAACTTAATTATGATTCTTTTATGCATGTTTATTTTTTATGTTTCTTACCCCCATTTTGCGCTACAAGCTTTGGTGAGCACTAGATTAGATTTTACCTTACTTCTCATTTACTTAGTGAATATGAAAACATAGGACCTAGCTAGGGTTATTACATAGTGTTGATTAACTAGAGGCTTTGGAACCTTCTCCAGTGATGTTATTGTGGTAATAAATCCCTTGGTTAGGTTTAGCATATCCATCTTGGTCATGACCCCAAATATTTAATGTATCAACAATAAAAAGTTTTAGTAAAATTTATCTTCTCTGAGTTAAGATTGATTAATAAGTCAATTGCATTTTTCTCTGCATACATTTTGGTGAACCCAACGTACATCAAACCGTTGTGGGTTTTCTTTCATGCATTTATTTTTTGCCATCATATTATATATTTGTTAGGAACCCATGTCCTAACCGTCTCTTTGCATTATTAGTGTATTAGTCACTATGGACGCATATGTCTTGTAAGTCATCCCTTTAACATATTTGAATTATCCCACATGCATGGGAAGTCTTAGTTTCTAAAATAGAATTAGTATTTAAGTATTGAGGCCCAATGAAGACATTCATGAACATTATTTCATTAAGTTTGTTCAGAGGAGATTGCCTCGTCTGAGTGGCCTACGATCAATATAACATATTTGAATTATTATGAGTTAATTTTTAAAGTTATTTTATTATTCCATTAATTTTTATAGTTTGTAAATTTGTGTAGAAGGTTTTTCAACATATTTCTATTTTTGAAGTACTATTGAACCTATCAGTATAGTTCTAATAGTATGTGTGCAGGTTTTACACATAGTCACCCCAAAATGACTTTGTTCTATATGTGTGGGTCTTCTCCAAATATAGGTAACTAGATTGATCAGCTTGACATAGTCTCCATATACAGATTTGCATACATAATAAAGATAGTTGACTCTGTTCACCGTTCTTCTTTTGAGCATACAGGTCTGCAAACATAGTCGATCCAGTCGACTCTATTCGTAACTTCTTTTCAACACACAAGTTTTGCAAACTTTATCAAGCTAGTCGACTCTATTTGCAGAATTTTTGAATCAACATTTGAATATCACCACAAAAAATTTTGCAATCTAAACATCTTCAAACCCACCAAGGTTCATTCTTACACTCTATCATTTCATTTTTCTTTTTCAGTACTATTTTTCACAAGTTTGTCATCTATAAAACTGCAATCCTTACAAACAACTAGGTTAACTAGCTCGACATAGTTCTTAGCATGTTGTCTATCTAGAAGACATGATCGACCTATTCAATTGTGTTCTTCTAGATATTGTTTCCACAAAAAAGTAGTGACCCAACCGAATCTATTATGTATTGTTTGTATATAGTGTCACCTGAACCAACTCTGTGCTCTTCAAGTCAAGGAATTAACCTTTTTTTACTATTAATTAATTCACTTTGATTTCAGTTAAAAGCATTCTTAGAGTAATAAGAATAGATTAATTAGGTGGTTTTTCAATTTACGAATTTAGTCACTATTGTAACATTAGTTTTCACCCTTGGGGAGGGTTCTTCAGGCTCTCCCCAACTAAGCTACACAATGGAAAAAACTTCAGGCTATGGGTATCTTATGGTGAGGTTGAACCTCCATAAATGGCAGGTTTCTTCTTAATGGATCACATAAACTAAAGCTTATGCTTGCAAAAGAATTAGAAAAGGGGGAAAAGGGTTACTAAGGAGGATAAAAGGTGATGTACCAAAATCAAATGAGACACTCACATAAGCTTGAAACCAACACTAGATCAACATAAGACAATGTTTGCTCACACAATATCACAAACTAGCTAATTGTATAAGTATTTCATGAACTAGGCTCACCAAGCAATTAAAGAAGGAAGGAAGAATTCTAAGACTCACACCAAGCATCCATTAATGGTAGAAAGAACACAAGTTCAGACCTGCAAATAACTTGAAAACACCTCAAAAAAGGTAAGAAAGAAGGGAAATGGTCATGGAAGAATCTTCTTCACAAGGCCATCATGCACAAGCTTACTAAACAATAGTCAAAGATAAGAGATAGGTAAAAAAATATCTTATTACTTCAAGAGGTAGTTCTAACAAATTTTGACAAGGTTTAGCCTTATCAAATGAGGGTCTCTTGCTCTTCTTTTCAAAAATTAGAGAATCTATCTAAAATCCAAGAGAGAGTTACAATGAGGGAAAAAATAAGAGATATAGGAGAAAAGGGAAGAGAGCGGAGGAGCACGTCATTGGAATCAATAAATGAGCTACCACCACCGCTACCACCACCCTTTAATGAATTCTCAACTATATTTTGATCAAATCAGGGCTAGTCCTCCCTCGACAAATCAACCCTTCATTTGTCCCAATAGCCTCTGAACCTTCTCATAGGCTACGAAATACACTATAAGACAAGAATATGTTTAGGATGATGAGTCATGATCCCTTTAGGAAGAAAAAATTTTAAAGCCCTCTAAAAATGCATTGAATGCTCCAACTACATTTTCCAATCCCCAAATCTATCCCTTGGAACTCTATGCCACTAGACATTTGGTCTTCATTATAAGGATAAAATCTTCATATTCATAGATCTGACAAAGCCATGACTATATAAAATTTTAGCCGCTATAGGTACCTATTTTTTGAGGGTGTGACTATGTCGAAAGATGAGACACTTCTCCATATCTCTCATTTATATTTGCCCCTACTCCAAAACCTGAAACTAGGTCTACTATAGACAAAAACCAATCCCTTTTATTGGTTTTCATATAGTCATGACCTCAATGAATATCTAACAGGCCAAAAGCTTGATTCTCGATCTCTATTAGGTCAAAATAGACCTATTCTGCCCCTGAGCATCATAGGAGCCAAGAGCTCATTGTACACGTAGATCCCCTTCAAAAGACAATGGACATAGTCATGGAAATGCATTGTGACTTCAATAAACAAGTCCAGGAAATTCTAAATCTTCAAATCAGAGGATAAAATGGAGCTCTAATTGTTTCTACGCTAAATCGCTTTCTACATTCAAAAGATAAAGAAAATGAGAAACTAAGAGATGGTCAAGGCTTGTGTACCTGGATGTAGTCTGTGCACCGTAATCCAGACGCTGTGAGAACTCCTCTTTGGCTGTAGAGGAATGACACCTGCAAAGAAAGAGACTTGGACACAAAAAACGTTAGATAAGGAGATGGTGGGTTGCCAAGCGAAAGCTTGATCCCAGAAGTATGAAAACTTCCTTAAGGGACGTCAACCCACTAATCAATAAAAAAAGGACGTCTGATAAAAAATAGAATGCCAGAATACTGAAATGATAACAAACTGAAAAGAAAAGAGAAGACAAATGCTTACTTGAAAGAAGCTGTCGGCCTGGTCACAGTCGCCGAGGTCGGGGGTGTTGCCGGCGTCGGTCAGGAAGGTCGCCGACGTCGGTTATACTGCCGACGTCAGTAGGGGCACTGGCCGGCGTCGGTCGGGGCAGTAGTCAGAGACGGGTCGGGCCATGTTTCAGGACTGTGGACAGGGTCTATGGACGCGCAGGTCGGACTGTGGTCTTGTCTGAGGGTCAGGGAGGTTTGTTCAGAGGTCTGAAGGATTGCTTGAAGGACTGAGGAATTTGTCTTGGGCCTGAGGGACTGATGATGTTGTTTGGGACTAGACTGAAAGGGTGACAGGGCAAGAGGAAGATGGACAGGAGACAGGGGTCTGAGAAGGATTTTCAGCCTCTCAGGGGAAGGACAGAGCAAGTGGTAGACAGTGGGTAGGATAGATAACTGAAATCAAATGAAATAATGAAATAAAACAATGAAGTTGCTTACCTTTTTGCTTGCTGACTGAAGAATGGAGGAGCTTGTTGTTGGAGCTGTGAAAGACTTGTTGCAAGAAGAAATCACTGATGTAGAGTGCCTGTACCTGTTGCTGCTGCTGTACGAGGTGGAGAGAAAGGAGAATGTGAATGCCAAAGTGCCAAGAGGATTATGTTCGCGCGGGGGCAGAATGGTTGCAGACAACCGTTTTGAAGGTTGCCGACGGCGGCAGAATCGCCGACGTCGACCGCAGGGTAGCCGACGTCGGCAGCGAAAGAATGGGGACAGAGGCTAAAATTAGCCTCTGCCCGTTCTTGCACGCCGCCGGGTCGAGGGGTCGTGGGGAAAACGGTTATGAGAAGGCTTAATGGGCGCGGGAGGAGGATTAAGCGGAGATTTGCGGTAATAAAAGCTAGGAGAGAGGTGGGGGGATCCAAGGTGGCAAGGGTGAGGTGGAAAGGGGGCCACTAAATTAAAATGTTTAAGTTATTTTAATTTAATGAATGGAGGGGACTAGGACAAGGGTTAGGATATGGGTCGAGGCGGACAAGGGGGGAGAACGAAAGATGACCAAGGTGCAGACACATTTTTGGTGTCTACATTTGCCCTTTTTTGTCTTGTTGGTTGTTCTTGACGAACTGCAAGACAAAAACAGGAGTTGGTTGCCCCAGAAATGGGATGAGGTATTCCCCCCTCAAAGCGAGAGTCGAGAGAAGGGAACTGGAGATCGAGTGTCGATTTGACAGAGAGATGGATAGAGAGAGGGTGAGCGAAAACCCTGCAATAGTCGTGATTGTGCGTATACCACTTCACGGGATGGTCGGGTCAAATTGTCGCATGTCGAGGGTCGAGGAGTGCCAAAATTGAAATAACCGGGCCCCAGCATTTAGTCGTTTGTTGATCGGGTTATTCAATCTAAGTTGAAGCTCCAAATGGTCGTCGTGTTCCCTGTATCCCGGGCTCAGGAAGTGCTCCCAGAAACACGAAAAATGTCACAAGTAGTAGGGATCAACTGGCTCGCGATCCTATACTTGTGAAGGTCAAAAATAGTCTGCGAACAATTTGCTAACCAGTTGTGGGGTAGCATACATGCAAAAACAACCAAGGCAACATTGTCTTGGAAGTGGTCATGGTCAGAGGAGATAGGCATGGTCTCCAATGGTCTTTGGTCAAGGTGGATGGATGGACGAAAGGATGTGGCCGAGCTAACCTCAGAAGACGTCATGTGATCTGAGTGCTGCCTACATAGCCCTTGTGTGAAGGGCCTCGGGCCAATGTAGTTCTCCCTAAAAGGGAGGAAGGGTCAGAGAGATTGATTGGTCTTGGTCAAAGTGGTTGATAGACTGGTCTTGGTCAAGGTCAAGGTCGCAGAAGAGAAGGTTTGTCCATCAAAGAGATGAACAAACGAGGGTGGTCGAGCTAACCTCAGAGGGCGTCGTGTTATCTGAGTGCTGCCTACATAGCCCCGGTCTTAGGGCCTCAGACCAATGTAGTTCGAGCTAATTGAAAAGATTGGTCGATGATTGGTTTGGTCATGTGTCGAAATGATGAGGAGAAAAAGATGTTACAGCCTTTTCCAAATGGTGTATTCTGTAACATTGGTTGATGGTCTTTCATCCCTAGCAATTGTCCATAGTCATGATGGATGTATGCTAAAAATGAATTGATGTCTATTTATGCTTCAGCAAGTATTGGTTTATGCTTAACATAAATTGTGTCTGGTCAATAGCTTCCATGTGTATTGGTGTCCATAGAAACTACGTGAAAATGGACTATGATGATGATGGTGTCATGATGTTGGTTTGAAAATGGTTTGGTTTGATGACCAAAAGTGAAAAGAATGTGAAAGGCAAATTGCTCTTTCATTGACAAGGACCAAAATGACAGCATAGATAGGGGTTGTTTGAACCAAGAGCCCCATTCATGCATTGTGTCGTTGACCATATGTGTTTAGAACGGTAATCGAATCACTTTGACATTAAAGTGAGCTCGAAGTCCCTTGAGCGGGTGGTATGATAGGAGGATAGAGTAACCCGTTTTAAGAGCAGGGATAACCTTGCCCCTTTTTATAGGAGACCCTAAGACAACTACAAGCCAAGTCCATGACCCGTTTTTCTTTTTTTTTTTCTTTTTTTTTTTGTGCAGACTGATCGATGCGGGAAGTCTGCATAGAGATGTCATTTGCTTGGTGGTCATTTGTGAAGCTGATCGATGCGGGAAGCTTCTAAGAAAGGTTGTTTTGTAGCAAGATTTAGTCATAGCCATCCTTCGAGGGAGTGGTCTATATTTTTGCTTTATATAATGTTTGAATAGTTGTCCTTCGAGGGATCAGTCTATTAGCTACAGCAATGATAGTACAGCTGTCATTCGAGGGAGCAGTCTGTCTTTTGATTTGATTTTGTGACCTTGGATATTTTTTGACATCTTGATTTTTTTTTTTTTCTTATTTATTTTTTTTTTTTTTAGACTATAGAAGTTCAAGGGCTCCCTTTTATTAGGACAAAGCATCAATGCGTCATAAAAGGGTGATAGAGGACTTGTTAAGGGGAATAAGGTTGAAAGGAATGAGGATTAGAAGGATGGGGATTGCTCAAGGGACGAGCTCAAGTTAAATGTCGAGTGGACGAGTACTCGACTAACAGAAGAATGGTCACAGATGCAACGCATTAAGAGGCTCAGGTTCTGGCCATCTGTCAAGAGATGACAGACGATAAGTCCTTGACCCATACTTGTGCGTGATGATGAAAGGTCTGAGCCAATTAGGGGCGAATTTGCCTCGTTTACTTCGCTCCATATTGGTCACGTGCTGATTTTCTTTGAGGACGAGGTCTCCGATGTTGAAATCTCGTTCTCCCAGATTTTTGTCGTAGGCTCGCTTGATGCGATTTTGATAGACATGGAGATGATTGAGGGCAGCAAGACGACGCTCGTCAAGTAACTCAAGTTGAGCTAAGCGATCTTAACGAAAGTCATCGTTGGATAGAATGTCATGCAGAGAGATGCGGAAAGACGGGATCTGTACTTCGAGAGGTAAGACAGCCTCTATTCCGTACACGAGAGAGAAAGGAGTAGCACCCGTAGAGGTTCGGATGCTAGTGCGGTAGGCCCACAAAGCGAAGGGAATGTGAATGTGCCAATCCCTTCTCGTGTCGTCGACCACCTTCATGAGAATTTTAGTCAGAATTTTGTTGGAAGCCTCGGCCTGCCCATTTGCTTGTGGGTAGTAAGGCGAAGAGAAGCTGAGTTTGATGCCGAATGAGTCGCATAGCTTTTAGACAGTCTTGTTTTTTAAGGACTTGCCATTGTCAGTGATAATTTTGTGAGGGACACCGAAACGACAGATGATGTGGCTGCTGATGAAGTCGACAATTTTATCGGCTTTTGTGGAGACAAGAGGAATGGCTTCCACCCACTTGGTGAAATATTCAGTGGCGGTGATGATGGATTGATGACGAAGAGACGAGTGAGGGTTAATCTCACCAATGAGATCTAAGCCCCACTGAGAAAAAGGCCATAAATTTTGAGCGACTTGTAAGGCGTGGCTGGGGAGATGAAGCAGGTTAGAGTGCTGCTGACACTTGATGCAACGCCACTCTTGACACTTGATGCAACGCCGAACATAGTCACTACAGTCTTGATGAAGGGCGGGCCAATAATAACCCAGGCGAAGGATGCGCTTGGCAACCGAGTTCCCACTGAAGTATCTGCCACAAATCCCGTCGTGGACTTGTTTTATGGCATGAGAGGCTTCAGTGGAGGTTAGACAGCAAAGAAGGAGGCCATCGAAGCCTCGCTTATAGAGAAGACCTCCTAGCATGGTATAGCGAGCTGTGCACTTGATGAAAGCTCGCCGCGCATTGCTAGAGAGATGGGGAGGAATGACAGAATGAGACAAGTAGTCCACAAGTTGCTTATACCAATCATCTCGTGGACTAGAATTGACAGTGTTGATATAATTGATGTGAAGAGAGATGTATGAAGGCAACGGTACACGATGCACCGTGACAAAAAGTCGAGATAACGATGATGAAGACGGGATATGCGAAGCAAGAGAAGCCATGGTGTCAGCAAACTTGTTCGTGGATCGAGGAACAGTCTGCAAGAGGTAATGGTTGAAAGACGCCAGAAAAATGTCGGCACGGTTTTTGTACCTTTGCAAAATTTCATTTTTGCAGAGGTATGAACCGTTGACTTGATTGACGACGACCTGCGAGTCGCCGAAGATGTTGATGGACTTGATACTGAGAGAAAGGGCGGTTTGAAGTCCCAAAATTAAGGCCTCGTATTTAGCCATATTATTGGTGCAATCAAAGTCGAGCTTGAAAGACAGAGGCATGGGCTCACCTTCGAGTGGGATGAGAATGACACCCGCACCCCCACTGAGTTGACATTTGGAGCCGTCAAAGAACATGGTCATTTGGTAGACGGTGTCATCGGTGGAAAGCACGGCGATAGACTCGTCAGGGAACTCACACTGCGAAGGTTGATTGTCGGGAAGAGGGGCATCTGCCAGTTGGTCAGCGATGGTTTGCCCCTTGATAGATTTCTGCTGGATGAATTCGAGGTTGAACTCAGCAAGCAGCATGAGCCACCGAGCTATACGTTGATTCTGATATGGCTTGGAGTGCATATACTTGAGAGGGTCGGTGTGAGTGATGACGAAGGTTTTGTGGTTAAGAAGATAATGGCGGAGCTTGGTAGCAGCAAAGACTAGCGCCAAACAGAGTTTCTCGGTATGGGTGTACCGAGTTTCATAGTCGACCAGTGTTCGGCTGATATAGTAGACTGCTTGCTCACGGTGATGGTCGTCTCAGTGCGCGATCATGGCACCTAACGAATGGTTGGTGGCAGAGATATAAAGGTAGAAGGGTTGGTCGTCTTTAGGTGGAATGAGGACTGGTGGAGAGACCAGATAGCTTTTGAGGGCTTCAAAAGCCTCTTGACAGTCCTCATCCCATTTAAAGGAGACGTCCTTCTTAAAGAGATGATGAAAAGGTTGGCAGCGGTCTGAAAGCTGCGAGATGAAACGGTGAATGGACTGGAGCTTCCCTTGTAGACTGCAAAGCTGCTTGAGATTGGTCAGGGGTGGCATCTCAATGATAGCGCGGATTTTGGCGAGATCTATCTCGATGCCACGGAATAAAACGATGAAGGCGAGGAGCTTGCCTGAGAGGACCCCAAAGACGCATTTCTTGGGGTTAAGGCAGACATTATATTGAAGAAGGCGAGAGAAGATGATCTTGAGAATGGTCAAGTGGTCACAGCGAAGCTTGGACTTGCCGAGAAGGTCGTCCACATAGTCCTCCATGATTTTGTGGAAGAGATCGTAGAAAATATAACTCATGGCGCGCTGGTAAGTGGCACCAGCGTTCTTCAAGCCGAAAGGCATGACTCGATAGCAGAAAGTCCCCCATGGGGTGATAAAGGTAGTCTTGTGCTGATCTTTCGATGCGATCAAGATTTGATTGTATCCTGAAAACCCGTCCATGAGAGATAGCATCTCATGGCCGGCCGTGAGATCAACAAGCTGGTCAATGTTAGGAAGAGGGAAGTCGTCTTTGGGACAGGCTAGATTAAGGTCGCGATAGTCCGTGCAGATCCGAATTCCCCCAATTGTTTTGGTGATTGGGACGATGTTAGAGACCCACTGCAGATAATCGATGGGCTGGATGAAGGAGACAGAAAGAAGGCGCTGAAGCTCCTCTTTGACAAGGAGCGCAACGCGAAGATGCATCTTTTGAAGCTTTTGTCGGACAGGCTTAGCCTTTGGTTTGGTGACAATGTTATGGGTAGCAATAGTGGGGACGATGCCAGGCATGTCACTGTAAGTCCAGGCAAAGGCCTTGCTATGGTCGGAGAGGAACTGGGTATAGTCAAGCTGCTCTTGGGCGTCTAAAGATTGGCCAATCTTTAAGACGTGAGCAACAACGAAAGAAGGGAGGTTGATGTCAATGGTTGATTCATTTAACATAACTTGGGTCTCAAAAGGGAGGGAGCGCTGGATGAAAGAGTCGTCGGTGCCCATGTAGGAAAGGATGGCGTCATCGTCAACGCAGTGGACAGTGTGAATGGTCGCCGACTCATCCTCTATCATGCCAGGAAAAATGAGAGGGAAGGACCTGGACACCCCATTTAGTTGATATGTCAAGGGTTCCAGGTGGATGGTGTTTATGGAAAAAAAAAACTAGGAGGGATGGAAACCACCAACTCCGTAGGTGAAGAAGGAGAAATGGATGAGCCCGGAGGAGATTGGTCAATGGTTGGCTCGAGACAAAGGTCGAAAAGAGCCTAAGTGGGGTCGTGATATCCCAGGCCATACCATTTCTTGGCATCGTCATCGTTGAGAGGCTCAATAGGCTGATGGGAGCCCTGCTCATAGCATCCGAAACCAAAACCCTTCCATGCACACCTGTAAAGGTAAGTGTGTGCAAAGGCAGGGTTGCCAAAAAACCAGAAGTCTGATGTGAAAGGTTGGGGTGAAGAGAGAGGATTGTCGTTAGTAGGAGCTTGATTGAGCCCCCCATAGACAAGGTTGGTTCGGAGATGAGGAGGACCATAAGGCACGACCGTCCCGATCCGATGGTCGTAACTGGGACTGAGATGAAGGCGTTCATACTCTTGTGGAGTTTGGAACATGTCTAAGGCCAACAAGCGATATTCCCCCAGTGAAAGTCGTTGAAAGACGTCTTCCATGGGGTCTTTGGTCGTCGCTTGAAGAGGAGGGGTGAGGGCGACCACCGATTGCGAACTGGTCGAAGCTTCCGCGGATGGAGGCGGTGCCAGAGTTGATGGCTTGATAGGAATGAGGACGTCATTTGGGCGGTAAGTTGTGTTACAAGTCTTGAAGGGTGATGGGTCAGCAGATATGGTGTGGACTTTCCCGTCATGCTCAAATTTTACACAACGGTGCAGGGTGGAGGGGACACAGGCCATGGCGCGGATCCAGGGTCGATCCAACAACATGTTATATTGAAACTCTCCTTCGATGATGTAGAAGAGCTCCGGGACTGTGCGTGGACCAACGCGAATGTGAAGGATGACTGTGCCAATGGTCGTGGCGATGGTGTCATTGAAAGAGCGCAAGATCGCGTCAGTTTTGGAGACGCAATTCTTGGGAAGAGCCAACTAATCAAAGGCATGAGTGGAGATAATGTTGATGCTAGCGCCTCCGTCGAGCATAATGCGTTTAATGCGTGTCCGATCAACATAGGCAGTGATGAAGAGGGCTGCGTCTTGATCTTCCGTGTTGGATGTGAGAATCTCAAAATCGCTGAATGTGATGGAGGCAACAGGGGATAAAGAATGGACGAGGGCAGCAAGTGGTTGGGGGTCCTCGGGTTGGACCTCCGCTACGTGCAAGGCTCGGATGAGGGCTTGATGATGCTGAGGCGAGGTTTGGATGAGGTCATAAAGGGACATCTTCACAGGCGTCTGGTGAAGTTGTTTCAACATGGAGTCATGAATCGGCCCGAAAGAGGAAGAAGAAGAACGCTGAGATGCGCCAAGGATAAAAATTTTAGGCTTGGGCGCTAGAGGTGGCTTGACGAAAGGATAGGTCCAAGGAATGGCGGCTTTCTCCTTCGCCTTGTCCTTTTGCGACCTAGTGGTTATATGGATAGCATTGATTTCAAAGATAGGAGGTGAAGAAGGGGTCATGCCCTGCTGGTGAGATGTCGATGTGGTTGAAGAGGTTGGATGGAAAGGTGTCAAGGTTTGGTCAAGAGTGTCCTCAAGGAGAAGGGTGTCCTTCTCCATATACCGGCGAATGATGGCCTTGAGGGCACAACAAGTCTCGGTATCGTGTCCTGGCGCACGATGGTATAAGCAAATTTTCATGTCGTCAAACCAAGAGGGCTTGGACCCGAGAGGTTGGAAGGGTCTGATGGGTGGAAGGGTTATGCTGAAAGTCTATAGAAGTCGATGCAATATCAACGAGTATGAGCCCACTAAAGGGTCCGTGCTAGTTGATATGTGCGAGGCAGGTGACTTTTGCTTAGGCGGAGTTGGGGGAGGCTTCCGTACCACCTTGTGGGTTGATGGTGTGGTGACAGGTGGAGACGACACTTTTTTCATGAGAGGTACCGCCTTTTTGGGAGAGAGTAGGTTGGAGGTAGGCAGAGGAAGCAAAGAGGCAATTGGTTTTGATTAGAGGTCGAAGTGGGAAGGACTCTGGTCAGGGTCGAAAGATGGGGGCCCAAAATAGAAGGCAATGGTGACGGGAGAGGAGGCGTTCGCTTCTGTGGTCTGGCAGTCTTCTTCGACTTGGTTGGAAGACTGCTATTGGTCGGGGTCTGGTCTAAGTCCACCTTCACTTGCGGGTGAGTGAGGGTAGAGACAGGGCGAACGCCAAGTGACTTGATAGGTTTAGATGGGGTAGATGCAGGTTTCAGTTTTGATGGGGTTGGTTGAGGTTTGGGAGTCTGGTTTTTGTTGAGAGTCTTGGGGGATTCTGCCTTGGGAGGATTGACAGCATGAGACGAGAGGACACGGGCATGCTGAAGGGCTTTAAGACGCTCCCACAATACCTGATGCGTCACTTTTCTTGAAGGGAGAAGTCCGATTTTCTCCACTAATCGAGAAAATGGCTGAGAAGATGATGGATGAGATTTGGATTCTTGAGAAGATGTTGACGGTTGCGAGGTCGAAGACGAGATGGGTGTAGCAGTCTCGGACCCATGGCATGATGAAGTCATGATAGATTCGTCCTTGGTTGGAGACGAAGGAGAGGCAGGTTCTTCCCTGGGTGGAGAAGAAATCGGAGAATGTGGCTCCTCAAGCGGGTAAAGGGCAGGGATGATGGTGCCCTCCACTTGCGGTCGAGGAGTAGGAAGGGTCGGGTCCTCCATAGGCAGCACGAAGGAGGATGGTGAGACTGGTGGTGCTGGTAATGTTGAGGCGTCCTCCAAGATGAGAGAGGTCGACGGAGAACTAACCGGAGAAAGAGGTTCGTCCACACGTGATGGACTGATAGATGGACTAACCTCTTGAGGTTGGTCGGGGATGAAGGGCGAGACCGTATTGACCTTTCGAATGTTGTGTTCATGATTGTCGTCAATTAAGGTCTGAACATTGTTTTGGGTTGGCGGATGATTGGGGAATGGTTGCTTGAAGATGTCGATGCCCTGATTAGGAGGTGCATTGAGATTGTCTAGGGTGAGGTCACCCTTTTCAAGCATGTCTTGGATTATGTTTTTAAAAGTTTTGCAATTTTTCATGTCATGTCTTTTAACACGGTGAAAGTTGCAGAAGTCATGTTCCCTATACCACGCAGGGATGGCGTGTGAGGGATCAAATTGTGGAGGTGGTCGGGCCTGGAGGAGATTGAGAACCCCCTGTTTAACAAGTTTTTTCAGCACAGACGCGTATGATTCTCCGAGAGGAGTATACCGCCGTTGTACGTATCTCTGCTGGAATTGGCGGGTGGCGCTCTGAGATGTGGATGGCTCAAGCTGATTGGTTGAAGGCGAAGAGGATGAAAGTCTAACGACCACAGCCTTAGCTGAAGCTTTAGACTTAGGATTGGATGATGATGGTTTAGAAGAAGAGGAGTCATTGGTTTTAGAGCTGGGATTCTTGCTCCGCAACTTGACTTTATTCTCCTCGATGGCACGCAATTCAAGTTTGCGGGCCATCGTGAAGGCTTCGTCGAAGGTGCGGAAGGTCTGAACCCTCAAGGTGAAAGAAATATGTCTGGCGCAGGCTTGGGAGAAGAGCTCAATAAGTTCAGGTTGGGGTAAGAAAAAGGAGAGTTGATTGATGAAGCCTCTCCAACGAGCAACGAAGTCAACTATGGATTCGTCCTCAAATTGACGGATAGAATAGAGGTCTATGATCGAGACCTTCTTGGTGATGTTGATGGAGAAATGATCAAGAAAGAGCTGGGCCAGCTGTGTGAATGTGAAGAGGGAATGGTTGGCAAGGGTGTTGTACCAATCAAGCGCAGCACCAGAGAGAGACATAGGAAACATGCGTAAAAGCAACGTATCGTCATGGGCGATAAGGTAACAGGCATGTCTGAATGTCCGTAAGTGTTGTTGTGGGTCTTCCTTGCTTTGAAAGCGAGAAAACTTTGAAAGTTCCCACTAGCTGAGATATGGCCTGATTAGGATAGAAGGATGAATGGGCTCGTTGCAAATTTGCTCGTATGAGAGAGCATTGCGTGAGCCCGAAACGGAGGTCTCTAGGCTAGGCATCTTGTCCATCAGCATCTTGATGATATCTGCTGACGGATTGGCGGATGGAGCGCCCCTTAGGTTGTAGGGCGCTTGGAAGAGGCTAGAGGAGGCATACGACGTAGTTGGTTGTCCCTGTAAGGGCGCAACGTAGGGATAACTAGTCGTAGGGATAGAAAAAGAGACTAAGGGTGGTTGGATAGAAGGCATAGCTAGGCCCGATGTTGCCACGAGAGGTTGGATGGTGGTAACATGGGCCAATGGATAGGTGGCCACCCTAGTGTTGATAGGAGCCAGGGTAGGCGAAATAGATACAACCAGGTTCTGGAAAGGAGTGGATAGCGGTTGAGTGGGTTGAAGTTGATAGGGGCCGAAATCTCGGTGGAAGTGGGCCCAAAGATGGAGGGAGAGGCCACACTTGGAAGGTTGGTTAAGGTCTGGTCATTGGTCGAGGTTATAGCTTGAGCGTCTAAAGGTTGAACTACGGACGTTGTCGATATGGCCGTAGTCGCGACAAGAGAGGTCGGCATTCCGTAAATCGGATTGCCCAAGGAGTCTTGCGTTCGGCTATGCGCGAGATAGTGCTGCAAGGCTTTGACGTTGAGGTTCAAGAATCGTGCAAAATCTTGGTCCCCTTCTTGAACAATAGGAGTCTGGGGCGGGGTTGGACGAGTAAGAGTTCTTTCAGTTTCCGAGTTGAACTCCATTATAGGATTGGTTATGGACGGGGTAGACAGAAGCGGTTGATGCCTCGCGTGGTTGACTAGAGTCTTGGCTTGACTGCGAGTTAGAACCATTCAAGGCAAGGAAGGTTCAGGTTTCAGAAACTGTGTTTTCAGTTCCAGAAAAAAAGACTGTGACAGAGACCGACGTCGGTTGAAAAACTGATGTCGGTAAAAAAGATGGCCGACGTCGGTCAGATAACCAATGCCGGAAAGAAGAGGAAATCGACGTCGGTGGTAAAATCGATGCCTGTGACTGTGTTTTCCAAAAATTTAGAAAACTTGAAGATTCTTGGAAAAAATGAAGAAAGCGTCCTCACTAAATCAAACAAGCAGATGAGAACAGAAAAACAGATAGAGACAGGCAGGCCCTAAGCGTTAAATCCTAAAAATCAACTTTAGAATCCTGTGGCTTATGCTTTAGATGAATGTTTGGGGAAGTTGGCTGTTAGAAGGGTCCTAGAAGAGGCAGTCTATGGATGGTTTCGAGTTTTGTTTAGGCGCTCAAGAAGTCTGGGTTAGATTACGTACATGGCTTGGTGCTAAGGAGCAAGCTCCCCTCACTTCACGAGTCCAGTGGTAAGCTGGTCTCGCTTAGCCAAAATATATTTTTCCTATAGTTTACACTCTGCCAAAGAACAGAGTGGGCTTTCCCCTTGGTGATGAAATCCAAGTAGGATCGCCGGGACGGGTAAGGTATCCGCTGGGGGATGAAATCCCAGTCGAGTCTTGTCTCAGGTAAGTTTGATGTTTAGATTTAGTGCAAGTGGTTTAGGTTGTGTAACATCAAGTGATCTACGATTAATTCAATATGTGTTTTGTTAATTACTAAGTGTGGACTAATGCAAGCACAAGCAGAAATGGAATGCAAAGTGTTTTAAAGCCCCAAATCGAAATGTTGAGTTCAGATGAAAGCAAGTCGAGAAAGGGTTGAAGGATATGATTTTTGACTAGTGTAGAAATGCAAGAAAAGAAAAAAAAAGTTCTTTTTATTCCTGTTTATAATGTCATTTAGAAAAGAAGGAAGAGGTGAAAAGGGAGGATCCTAATGCACCCTATATGAAAAAAAGAAAAGAAACCCAAGGGAGACCCTAGGGTCCCACCGGGCGTGCCAGAATGTTTCGACGCTAAATCGCTTTCTACATTCAAAAGATAGAGAAAATGAGAAACTAAGAGATGGTCAAGGCTTGTGTCCCTGGATGTAGTCTGCGCACCGTAATCCAGACGCTGTGAGAACTCCTCTTTGGCTGTGGAGGAATGACACCTGCAAAGAAAGAGACTTGGACACGAAGAACGTTAGATAAGGAGATGGTGGGTTGCCAAGCGAAAGCTTGATCCCAGAAGTATGAAAACTTCTTTAAGGGACGTTAACCCACTAATCAATAAAAAAAGACGTCTGATAAAAGACAGAATGCCAGAATACTGAAATGATAACAAACTGGAAAGGAAAGAGAAGACAAATGCTTACTTGAAAGAAGTTGTCGGCCTGGTCACAGTCGCCGAGGTTGGGGGTGTTGCCGGCGTCGGTTAGGAAGGTCGCCGACGTCGGTTATACTGCCGACGTCGGTAGGGGCACTGGCCGGCGTCGGTCGGGACAGTAGTCAGAGACAGGTCGGGCCAGGTTTCAGGACTGTGGACAGGGTCTGTGGACGCGCAGGTCGGACTGTGGTCTTGTCTGATGGTCAGGGAGGTCTGTTCAGAGGTCTGAAGGATTGCTTGGAGGTCTGAGGAATCTGTCTTGGGCCTGAGGGACTGAGGATGTTGTATGGGACTAGACTGAAAGGGTGACAGGGCAAGAGGAAGATGGACAGGAGACAGGGGTCTGAGAAGGCTTTTCAGCCTCTCAGGGGAAGGACAGAGCAAGTGGTAGACAGTGGGTAGGATAGATAACTGAAATCAAATGAAATAATGAAATAAAACAATGAAGTTGCTTACCTTTTTGCTTGCTGACTGAAAAATGAAGGAGCTTGTTGTTGGAGCTGTGGAAGACTTGTTGCAAGAAGAAATCACTGATGTAGAGTGCCTGTACCTGTTGTTGCCGCTGTACGAGGTGGAGAGAAAGGAGAATGCGAATGCCAAAGTGCCAAGAGGATTCTATTCGCACGGGGTCAGAATGGTTGTAGACAACCGTTTTGAAGGTTGCCGACGGCGGCAGAATCGCCAACGTCGGCCGCAGGGTAGCCGACGTCGGCAGCCGAAGAATGGGGACAGAGGCTAAAATTAGCCTCGGCCCGTTCTTGCACGCCGTCGGGTCGAGGGGTCGTGGGGAAAACGGTCATGAGAAGGCTTAATGGGCACGGGAGGAGGATTAAGGAGAGATTTGGGGTAATAAAAGCTAGGAGAGAGGTGGGGGGATCCAAGGTGGCAAGGGTGAGGTGGAAAGGGGGCCACTAAATTAAAATGTTTAAGTTATTTTAATTTAATGAATGGAGGGGACTAGGACAAGAGTTAGGATATGGGTCGAGGCGGACAAGGGGGGAGAACGAAAGATGACCAAGGTGCAGACACATTTCCGGTGTCTACACTAATGGTAGCCTTCAGACCAGATAGATATGTTCTGGCTTGTCTTAAATCGTGTATCTGGGTCTTGATTCTATGCATTTACCTATCTTGGTCGATGAAATACTTGGATCTGATGTGTCTACCAATGTGGCATTCCTTGCCACACTTTTTTTCAAATTTAAAGATATGACTGTCGCAAATTTGGACACGTGTCCTTACTTTGTGCCTTCTGGGACTTGAACAACTCTGCTCCATTGATTTCCTCATAAGTCTCCTAGTTTTAATCTTCATCGTTGTCATTGATCTACAATCTACATTCTAGATTATGCCACTTGGTATCCCCCCATTTATCCTCAAGATTTTGTTGTCAGTTTCATCTAGTTAACATGTTTATGCCACGTGGTGGCCTCACATGCAATCTAGCTCATTGACCTTTTGACCTCATGTACACCATCAATCGGCTTTGCATGTTTGAACATGTGTCATTGATCTTCCTTTTATTTGATCGAACACGCAGCATTGATCTGGTAAGTCACCATTGATGAGTTCAATCTTAGGATCCGTTGACCTTTGACCTTGAGCTCATCATTGATCTTTAATTACATAATTAAACATGCACCATATATTGATTGGGCCCACCGACTCAATCTATCACACGTGTGTCATTGATTTTCGATTCGATCAAGATATATTTTGGCACTCGTCAGCCCCATATTTATCCTCGGGATCCTTTCAAGCTTTTGAATTCAAACGCTATTTCCCATGGTTTTAACTTGATGTCCCCACGCATGTCCCACTCTGCTAGTTCAACTTTGAAGGCTTATATCTTGAGATAGACAACTCATCAAGATACCAAATTTGTAGAGAACATTATAGGCATAATAAGCATCAATTCCATGTGATCTTTTGGCTTCGAGAGGCCTCCTAAGCAAATTTATAAAATGCACAACCAAACTGACTTGTTCCTTCTCTCATGATGTTCTTAAGACGGTCTGGTTCCCTTAGGCTTGTGTTAATCATCTTTGGACCCATCAAAGCTCTGATAACCTTTGAGACTTTGAGAAAACCTCCTTCATGCCTTTGAAAGATATGAATACCATGGGAACCTGTTGAATCCTTTCTCTTGTAATTCTAGACCTTCTTCCAAGCCTGCTTCCCAAAAAATCATCAAATTCACCTTAAGGCTTGCTTAAAGTGTTTCAAAAGCTTGCAAGTGATGTGATCTTCTTCTCTTCTCATTTGATCATCCACTCAATAGGTACTCTTCTTAGATTTTCACTCTACACCAGGACTTCCAAAACATTAATCCATCCAGGCAAAGTTTTGTATGTAAGCCAAATTTGGCCAACATTTTTGGTGACATCTTGGGATTGCATGTCTACTATGCAATAGATTAGTTGCCTTGGTCCATCCATGGGCTTACAGAATCACAAGTCTTTCTTCTCCAACTGATCATGAAACTGATACAAGGTTGTCCATTTCTATAAAATCTCCTCTAGAAGCAACAAGGACCAAAACAAACAAAACAAACATGTGCCCAAAGCACTTATGGAAGGGAGAAACACAACTAAAAGAAATGTACACAAGGCACTTAGAGGAAAGCATAAAATCTATTCTAATATATTACAGCGGTTGAAATATCTTTTAATTGCAAGGCTTTAAATGAATGCCATTGGTTGGGATGGATAATACCTCTCCAATCAATTGGGCAAGCTGAAAAGCATTATAATGTTTGCATCCATGAATCAAATAAGGACCACTGCACAAGATGTTAAACTTGGTATAGTTGTCTATTTTGGCCTTATTTGAATCCCACTTGAGGACTAGATCCCCTTCTTTGAAGTCCCTTACTATGGCTCTCTTGTCAAAGGCTTTCTTGACTTGAGCCTGATGTGACTCTAGTTTCTTCATTACAAGGTATGTGGTTTCTTCAAGATCCATGAGCTCTATCATCCTCACGCTCACAGGCTCACTTTCCATCAACTCAAGTTGATGGGCTAACTCCAAGGCAATAAATTCAAGAGAAATGGGCAATTTGGCTTCCCTCCCATATACAAGAACAAATAGTGACTTGCCAATGGCAACTTTGGGAGTCACTCTATCAGTCCATAAGGCTGTCTTTAGCTTTATGTGCCATACTCTCTGGTTTTCTTCCATAGTCCTCTTGATAATCCTTACCAAGTTATTGTTTGTGGACTCTGCCAGTCCATTGCCTTGGGGGTAGTAATTGGAGGATGTACTAAGGTAGATACCCAACAGAAGTGCCCATTCACTTGCCCTCATGCCAACAAATACTAAGGCATTATTTAAAATTATTGTGGCTGGTACACCAAACTTTGTTACTGTGTTATCATAGAAGTCTGACATTGTTGTATCATTGGCTTCTTTCAAGACAATGGCTTCCACCTACATGGTGAAGTAGTCAGTATCAGTGAGCACCCACTTGTGTCCTCCACTGGAAGGTGGATTGATCATTCCTATGAAGTCCAAACCCCACTGCATGAAGGGTTGCTCCACCTGAATTGGGTTGAGGGAAAGGGTTGCCAATCTTTGTTTAACTGCAAAGAGAGCACACTTTTGACACCTTTTGACCAATGCATAGGCATCTTTGAAGAGGTTGGGCCCGTAATAACCAACTCTCATCACTTTTGTTGTGGTAGTATTTGAATCAAAATGGCCTCCTGCAGGTCCATCATGAAATTGCTCTAATAGCCTTATCACCTGGTCATCATCTATGCATCTAAGAAGCACTCCATTGAGGTTTTTTTTGGATAAGAACCCATCAACCAATGCATAAGGTATGGACTGAAGTCTAAAATAGCTTCTCTTTATCATATCCATACCTTGAAGACGCTCACCTTTACCAAGAAGTGTGGCATATCCTAAAACGAACTAGTGTGAGGTGGAGGTGCATCTACTTGAAAGTTGTGTCACCAAAACCACTTCTTTATCTTCCTGAAGATCATCAACCATATGTTCACATAAGCCTTTGCCTCTTACTATCTTAGTGACCTTGATCTCCATGCCATACTCCATAACTTTGGTAATCTAGCTAGCCCTCTTGTCATTCAAGTCTTTGTTAAGAAGGAAGTCCCTCACTTCAAGATGGGGCACCATCAGATAGATGTTGTTGGAAAGCATTCGTCTGAGCTTTTTGAGGCTTCTCAAATATGCAAGACCTTGCATTTCTACAAAAGTGTACCTTACCTCATACCCTTCAAGCCCTCGACTGAAAAAAGCAATTGGCTGCTCAAGTCCTTCACCATTCTTTTGCATCAACATGGTTGATATATTGTCAGTATTGACAAAGGTATGTAATATGAAATCCCTTGAGAAGTCAGGATTCATGAGTGAGGGTGCTTGGGTAATGGCTTGCTTGATAGCCTCAAACGTTGCTTTACCTTCATTTGCCCAAATGAACACTTGGCTCTTCTTCAGCATGGTGGTGATGGGTTTGACCAAGTTGGCAAAACCATGTACAAATCTTCTCACAAAGTTTATTATTTCAAGGAAACTCTGGAGTCCCTTATTATGCTTGGGTAATGATAAGACCAAGATGGCACTTATTCTATCAGGATCAATGGTTAATCCTTACTTTGATACAATATGTCCCAAGAGTTTGCCCTCATGGATAACAAACACACATTTATTGGGATTCAATGAGATCCCATACTATTTATATCTGACAAAGATTAATCTTAGGTGACCTAAATGCTCACTAACTTTCTTAGAGAAAATTGTGATGTCATCTAATAGACTAGCACCATCTGATTTAACAAGCCTTGGAAATCCATGTCCATTGCTTTTTGAAAGGTAGCTCTAGCATTTCACAAGTCAAAGGGCAGTCTTGTATTGGTCTTCTTCTCTCACCAATATTTGGTTGTATCCTAAATACCCATCCAAAAGATAGAAGCATTTTCAACCATCAACTATTTGAAGGACTTGTTCCATGGATGGTAATGGGTAGTGATCTTTTAGGGAGACCTTATTCAAGTCTTTAAAGTCAACACACAATCTGGTCTCCCCATTCTTTTTCTTTATAGGTACCAAGTTGGCTACCCATGAGGAGTGCTTGATGGGAAAGATGATATTGGATTCGATCAATTTCGTTAATTTTTTTTCATAATCTCTTCAATTTTTGGGTTGATAGGCCTTTAATTCTGCCTGACAGACTTGCCATTAGCATCTAATTATATAGTGTGTTGGGCTAACTTGGGATCAAAACCTTTCAAGTCACTGTAATCCAAAGCAAAGATCTTTGCATATTCTCTATAAAGCTTAAAGAAATTATGCCTTTCAGCCTTACTGCATACATTTCCAAGTTTGAGAAGCTTGTCTTTAAGGATCATAACTCTTTCATAGTTCTCCTCATTGGTTGACATCATTGCCTTGTCTTTCCTCATGGAAAAAACCTTCAAGGGTGACCAACCTTTTAGGAAGCTTGTTAGACCTCAGCTGAACAATTTGATCCTCATATTGATGTTGAAAATTATCTTGGTTCATTGAGGAAAACTCTGCTTCTTGCTGCAAGAAATAAGCAATATGTTTGTTAATATCAAAAACCTGTCAATAAGATTCATTGTCTAGCACTGATGATCTTACTACCACTTTGAATGTCGCTACACTTTAGACTTTTTCAATTCATTTGGGAGGTCAAACTGACCTTCCACAGCTGCCAATCTATTAACATGTTGATTTTGGTTCCTTGACACTGCTTGGATGTTAAAGGCCTCAAAGTCTCTAAGAATGTCCCACACTCTATGTTTGTAGGATTTCATTAATGGATTCTTTGTGACATTTTAACCTCTGATCTGATGCACTATCAGCTCACTATCTCCATAAACTTGCAACTATTTGATTCCTCTCTTACTAGACCACTGAAGGCCATGAATAAGGCATTCATACTCAATTGCATTGCAAGAGCAATTAAATTGGAATCTGTAAGAAGATAAGTACTTATCATTGGAGGGGGATATCAACATTACACCTACACCTACCCCATGTTTTCTCCTTGAGCCATCAAAGAATAATTTCCACAAACCACTAGCATCTTCTTGTGACCTAGTGAGGGATGGCATGGATTCAATCTCCTCATGCAAGTAGTAGACTCCTATGTCTCTTTCTTCAACACCTTCCAAAGGGTCAATTAACTGATTATAACTCTATAACTCATCCAAGAACATATCCGGTATTTCCTCAAGATAAGTGTTTAGTTCTTAACCAACTAGGTGGTCATCTTCATCTAGGATGGTGCAATAGATGTTTGTACTATCAAGCCCATAATGCTCTATGTCAAATTGTTCAATAGGCTCAGCTTTGATGGATACCTTGGTCCCATACCTTGTCCTAAAATCCATGTAGGACCAATCTGCTACTAGATAACCCTCAATTTTTGTTGTGAAATCTCTAGATAAGCATAGAGAAAATCGAGGAGGCACATCTAGAATCAACACATCTTGAGTCACCGAAACACTAGGGCAAACATGCAAGGTTAAGTTTAGACCTCTAATGATTCCAATTGCTTTGGTTGAAGATCCATCAAGTTGTAGAATTCTCTTAGATTGGTGTTGATACTTCAAACCAAGCTGATCTGCTATGGACTTTGGCATCACTGTAGTACTTGATCTATTGTCTACCATGCAAATATGAACAAAGGATTCACCAATGATCAAAAAAATGTAAAAGGGAGGAGATTTAACCACCTTGTTTGATTGTCCTTCATGAGGTATTTTGGTTGCATTAGTGAGAACAACATTCTCTTTACTTGGTGGCTTGTCTGAAGCACTGATCTTTAACAATCCTTCCTAAAGGATATCCACCTGACCAGGCATGGATAGCATGTCCCATATTGGCACACTCACATTGGATTTTTTCATTTGCTTAATAATATTGATGGGCAAACCACCAACTTTTGCTTGTGCTTTGGGAGCCATGACTGTACTTCGAACTTGTGAGTTTTGGGGTACAAAGGCATTCCATTAATTCTGATTCTTTGGGGCAATTGGAACCTTTAGAGCAATAGTAGGTTCTTTTGGCTTTGATAGTAAAGGAGTAATGGTAGGAAGCTCTTTGAATGCTTCTTGGTTACCATCCATATTCTTTCTTTTGAACCTTGTATTAGTTGCCACTGGAATATATGTTTGGATAGAACTAGCCTGTTGATTGAGTGCATAGCATTCTTCTTGCTCATAATTAACCATTATATCACCCAACTGGCTTGGTCCTTCATTGTGCCTTTGACCTTGTTAAGGCTCTTCGAGTTTTGTCATCATGGGTACCTCTGCACTCTAAGCTATAAGAGCTTGGTTGTATCCATAGCTATCACCTTGATGTCATTGCTCATTGAAAGCTTGATTGAACTCAATGTTTGGGACAATGGATTGGTCAAAAATCTGATTCCAAGGCATGGTACCTTTCACTTCTTGAGCAATGTTGTTCTGAGTACGGACCAAAGTAGTAGAGGTGCTTGCAACATTTCGATTATAATGATTTTGCCTAGCATAGTTAGGTTGCCCTTGTCCTTGGACATATCCTTTGTAGGGTGGCCTATTTGATTGATAAGACTGATGCTGACGCTGATATGCAGCTTGATAAGGTTTATTGAACTAGGTTTGCTGCCTCTTCACATTTACTAATTTATTTCCAAATGATTGAAACATACTCTTAAGCTCTTGGAAATTCTTGTTTCTTGGGAGTCACTATATTGACTAGTTAAAATCTTTTCATGCTTTGGTGTAGGTATGACAAGTGTTGGCATAGGTGGGATGGAAGCAAGGGGAGTAATGATGTTAGGAGATGGTTGAATCTTAGGAAACAAAGACATTAGTAGTCTAGGTGTAAGTTTGCTAGCTTAAACGAGACAATTTTCTGCTCTGATTGCCAGCTCATAAGCATTTGGTAGTGTGTTCCCTTCCATAGACTGAATCATCACTGCAATATCACTGTTGAGGGCTTTCACATAGTAAAGAAAAGCAAAGTTTGGAGTAGGCTGAACAGATATTAAGATTTTGCCCCATGTCTTTTGAAACCTATTATTGAAATCTTGCATAACCTCATGAGGAACCCTCTTGATTGTGGTTAATTGTTCTACAAGTGACAAATGGTCACTTTTATTTTAAAATCTCTTACACAATGCATCTCCTAATTGATCCCATGATGTAAAGGAGTTAGCAATAAGGTTTCTATACCAATCCAAAGCTTTATCCTTGAAAGAGATGGCCAACAGCCTAATAACCACATTTTTCTCAGTTATGTCATGAATATTGCAGAAGTTAGCTATGTCTCTAAGGTGCTCAAAAAGGGTTGTAGATTAGTCCCCTATGAAACAAGTGACACTTTTAAGAGCTTCTACTGGGATAGGATCATACTACTGGAGGTCCAAAGGACTCTGGCCATTAAAAGCCACAAAAGGAAAAGATCTAGGGGTTACCATGTTAATGAAAGGAGTTAATAAAGATTTGCTTGCAAAGGTGGATCTTGAAATTGATTTAGGAGGAAAGTTTCCTTTATATGGATGTGTATTGGAAAATCTTAACCTTTTTACTAACTTCAAAGGAAATTCAACAAATTTAAAAGGAATACCCCTAGAAGTTGATCTTGTAGTCACCTTTGGCATGAAAGATAGATATTGCTCTGCACCAGAATATTGAGTATTGCTCATAATCGCTAGATATTGTTGCATGAAAGCTATAACTATTGCAAGTTGATCAAACTACCATCAAACTTGTGCAATCTTCTTTGAAAGTGGGTCCCACCAGGCGTGTCAGAAACTGTTGTAACATTAGTTTTCACCTTTAGGCAGGGTTCTTCAAGCTCTCCCCAACTAAGCTACATAACGGGAATAACCTCAAGTTGTGGGTATCCTATTGGGAGGTTGAACCTCTGGAGAAGGTCGGCTTCTACTTAATGAATCACCTAAACTAGAACTTATGCTTGGAAAAGGTTTAGAAAAGGGGAAAAGGGTTACTAAGGAGGCTAAAAGGTGATGCACCAAAATTAAATGAGACACTCACATAAGCTTGAAACCAACACTAGATCAGCATAAGATAATGTTTGCTCACACAATCTCATAAACTAGCTAATTGTATAAGTATTTTATGAACTAAGCTCACCAAGTAATCAAAGAAGCAAGGAGGAATTCTAAAACTCACACCAAACATCCATTAATGGTAGAAAGAACATAAGTTCAAAGCTGCAAATAGCTTGAAAACACCTTAAAAGAGGTAAGAAAGAAGGACAATGGTCATGGAAGAATCCCCTTCACAAGGCCATCATGCACAAGCTTACTAAACACTAGTCAAAGGCATGAGATAGGTAAAAAAATATCTTATTGCTTTAAAAGGTAGTTCTTACAAATTTTGACAAGGTTTAACCTGTCAAATAAGGGTCTCTTGCTCTTCTTTCCAAAAATCAGAGAATTTATCTAAAATCCAAGAGAGAGTTACAATGAGGGAAAAAATAAGAGATATAGGAGAAAAGGGAAGAGAGAAGAGGAGCACGTCATCAGAATCAATAAATAAGCTACTACCACCCTTCATTGAATTCTCAACCATATTTTGATCAAATCAGGACTAGTCCTCCCTTGACAAATCAACCCCTCAATTATCCCAATAGCCTCTGAACCTTCTCATTCACTAAGAAATACATTAGAAGATAAGAATGTGTTTAGGATGATGAGTCATGATTCCTTTAGGAAGAAAAATCTTTAAAACCCTATGAAAATGCATTGAATGTTCCAACTGCATTTTCCAATCCCCAAATATGTCCCTTGGAACTCTACACCACCAAACATTTGGTCTTCTTTATAAGGAAAAAATCTTCATATTCATGGATCTAATAGATCCATGACTATATCTACTTTTAGCAACTATAGGTACCTGTTTGTCAAGGGTGTAACTATGTCGAAAGATGAAACACTTCTCCATATCTCATTTATATCTTCCCCTAATCCAAAACGTGAACTTGGGTCTACTATAGACAAAAACCAATCCCATTTATTGGTTTTCATATGGTAATGACCTCAATGAATATCCAACATACCACATATCTTGATTCTCGATCTCTATTAGGTCCAAATAGACCTATTCTACCCCTGAGCATCACAGGAACCAAGAGCTCATTGTACATATAGATCCCCTTCAAAAGACAATTGACACAGTTATGGAAATACATTGTGACTTCAAAAAACAAGTCCTACAAGTTCTAAATCTTCAAATTAGAAGTTGAAATTAAGCTCTAATGGTGGCCTTCAAACCTGATAGATATGCTCTGGCTTGCCCTGAATCATGTATCTGGGTCTTGATTCTATGCATTTACCTGCCTCGGTTGATGAAATCCTTAGATCTGATGTGTCTGCCTATATGGCATTCCTTGCCACACTTTTTATCATATTTAAAGATATGATCGTCGCAAATTCAGACATGTGTCCTTACTTTGTGCCTTCTAGAACTTGATCAACCCTGCTCCATTGATTTCCTCATAAGTCTCCTAGCTTTGACCTTCATCCTTGTCATTAATCTATAATCTGCATTCTATATTATGCCACTTGGTATACCTGCATTTATCCTTAGTATCCTATTGTCAGTTTCATCTGGTTAATGCGCTTGTGCCATGTGGTGGCCTTACATGCAATCTAGCTCATTGACCTTTTGACCTCATGTGCACCATCGATTTGCTTTACACATTTGAATGCATGCCATTGATCTTCCTTCTATTCGATTGAACGTGCATCATTGATCTAGTAATTCATCGTGATCATGACACTTTTCATCGATGCATTCAATATCAGGATCTATTGACCTTTGACCTTAAGCTCGTTATTGATCTTTAACTGTATAATTAAACATGTACCAAAGATTTGTTTGGGCCTACCAACTTGAGCTATCACCCATGTGTTGTTGATCGTCAATTGGATTAAGTGATATTTTGACACTTGTCATCCCTGCATTTATCCTCAGGATCTTTTAAAAATTTTGAATTCAAATGGCTTTTTTCCATGGTTTTAACTTGACATCCCCGCACACGTCCCACTCTACTAGTTCAACTTTGAAGTCTTATATCTTGAGATAGACAACTCATCAAGATACCAAATTTATAGGGAACATTCCAGGCATGAAAAGCATCATCTACATGTGATCCTTTGGATTCGAGAGGCCTCCTAAACACATTTATAAAATGCAAAACCAAACTGACATGTTCCTTCTCTCATTACATGCTTAAGATGGTCTGGCTCCATTAGGCTTGTGTTAATCATCTTTGGACCCATCACGGCTTTGATAACCTTTGAGACTTTGAGCCAACCTGCTTCATGCCTTTGAAAGCCATGAATACCATGGGAACCTACTGAATCCTTTCTCTTGAAATTCTAGACCTACTTCCAAATGTGCTTCCTAAAAAATCATGAAATTCACCTTAAGGTTTGCTTGAAGTGTTTCAAAAGCTTGTAAGTGATGTGATAATCTTCTCTTCTCATTTGATCATCCACTCAACAGGAACTCTGCTTATCTTTTGACTCCACACCAGGTCTTCTAGAACAATTATCCATCTAGGCAAAGTTTTGTATGTAGGCCAAATTTGGCCAACAATCACACTTTTTTTGTCATTTGCACACACCTACAAATCACTTTACACTAAAAATCATTAAACATTTATCTTCTCAAGGCCTACCTACTTAGATTTCATCACCAAACAGAAAACCAACTTAGTTTTCTAACAAAGTATAAACAGGTATTTGATGGTATATATTAGCAAAACATTTGACACCCTTATCATTCAGGGATTGTGAAGTGATGGGGTAGGCTCCAATACCAAGCTAGTACCATCGCCAATAGAGATCCCTTTCAGCATAAACTTCATGAAACCATACTTAGATTTATTTTTAGTTTCTTATTACAACCAACTTTCCATCATAAAATTCAATTATTATTATAACTTAATAACACTTAGGAATGACCAATTAGTTAGTATTTACTTTCAAGTTGTTTGCTCTTTGATCATTGTATTTTGTATTGCAAAACTTTCATTAACTAGCATTGGTACAAGGTTTGTGTTGTGTGTTCCAATTGGATCAATCACATTGATACAATTGCTTGTGTGTTTAACTTTATTTACCTAGATTTTATCTTGTAAAATCTTCCTCTATTTTCATATCACTGTTGTCCCTGTCAACACAGTCTCTCACAGACTATTTATATTATTTCCCTTCAGTACATAGTCGCTCTATTCGACTTTGTATCCTTGTTATCCTAATCAGTCTCTCATTTTCAAGTACATAGTTGACCAATCCGATTGTGTATCTTTATCATCTATTCAATTTCTTCATTTGCAGTACACAGTCGACCCATACAACTATGTATCCCTTCAGCCTATTTCAGTATTATCCTTCATAGCACACAATCGACCAACACGATTGTGTTCTTTTGCTTCTTTTTTTGTGAGCCTTACACATATACTATGTTGACGTAGATGACTCTATATGCATTGGCCAATATGTTTTTGTGTGTCGCCTACTCTATCTCTATTTTTCCTTCTTGCTTCCTAATCTTTGATTCTTTCTTCAAGCCTCATGAAATCCCCTATCAAAATATTTTTAGACAACATGAATCCATTTAGACACTATATGAGATGTCCTTTTTTTCTACCTTCACTTCCTAAGAGGATCCTCATTTTTGGAGCAGTTCTTCTCCTCCCTCATCTTTCTATTGCAACATGGTTCAAATCACTCCAATAGATGAGATTGGTGGTTCATATTATTTTCATACTTAACAAGACAATTCCCATCTTCAAGCATCTGACCATAATGTGGAGGTAATTGATACAAGCTTATCCAATAACCCCACAGGAAATCTGCCACCTAGTAACTCTCCCCCTAATACCAATTCAGGGAATCCTCCTACAAACACTGACCCACTAATTGATACAACTCAAATTCTTGCAGAAATAGTGCAACAAATGAACATCATGCAAACATCTAACACCTCCCAAATGATGCAAATACATCATCATTTGATCAATATGGCTAATCAACCTCTCCTCCTTCCTCAATATAATCAAACTTTTATCCCTCCACCTCTTAGATATGTCGTGGGAAATATCAATCCCTAACCTATCATACATAATAAGATACTTCAACACAGTCAAAATGAGCATTTAGCCTCTTTTATTGTTTCTATTTATATTGGTAATATATATCCAACTATTATATATAATGAGACTAAAGACTCTGCATCTTTTCTTAAGACGTTTGGTAATCTTTATAAAGAGTGGATCCAAACTAATACCTTCATCCAACTAAACTTTTAGTTAAAACCTTCATGGGTAATGTATTAGAATGGTATAACCAACTTCCCCAACATTCTATATGGTAACTAAAGGATTTAGTTAATCCTTTAGTTAAATAATTCCAACATAATGATCTTCTCAAAAATTACCTTAGTCATTTCATCAATGCTAAGCAATCTCGTATCGAATCAACTCATGATTTTATCAAACAATGGAAATCTTTGGCTCATAAGGCCGATCACAACATGACTATTGAGAATTTGTGTAAACTCTTTATAATGACATTAACACCTTCACTCCAATACAAGCTTCAAACTTTCTCTTCCCAAACTTTAAATGATGTTCTTGACCAGGCTAAGTGTCAAGACTTCCTAATGAAACAGGGTGAACCTAACACTAAAATCATCAAGGGATCTTTTCAACTTCCACCAATGTGATAACTGGCAATCCTCCTCAACCCAAACCAGGAGTAGTCAAAGTGAAATATCTCCATCCTTCTTATACACCACTAATCGTACAATAAATGAAACAACTTTTAGCACCTTCTAAACCATTCATGTATCTTAATAATCCCCCTAAATGGTGTAACCCTAATCAATTTTGTTGATTTCATGTTCATATTGGTCATTCCTACGAAACATGTCGAGGGCTTACAAAATATGTCATTTCTTTTATGCTCGATGATTCATTCAATCATGATGCCATGATTAAAATAAGTCATCAAGATTATGTTAATGCTTCTCAAAAGAAACTAGCTTTCAAAGCTTGTTCCTTTAACAATCCAAAATCTTTCTCTACATCTAACCCTCCACAAGCAAACAATGATATTTGTGCAATTAACGTCAATTATGATCAATATTATACCAATTCCCAATATGTAACTGCGGCTAAGGTAAATTATCGATGCAAACCAGAGCATAAAGACCCCGTCACCAAACCAAAGAAATGATCGTTAAAAGAGCAACATGTCGAAGATTCTACTACTACTTACCTTTGGAAACCAATGAGGGAACCACCTCCTCACTTTGAACCTCCAACCACTTCTCTTCCTCCTAAACATATTTTACCCTCCAATTCTCATGTCATTTTTTCATCTTCCAAAACTCATTGGAATTTATTAGAAAAACTCAACTCTATGCCTTGTAAAATTACTCTCATAGAGTTAGTTTACACCTCTCCCTATCATCATAAATTCATAATGCAACAACTTCAAGAAATTGAAGAACCACCTTCTCAAAAGCCCTAACCAACAAAAGTTCATACCATTGAATCTATTTGTCCTTATTCCAAACCTTCCATAGAATTCCTTGAAGAAGACATGATCAATGATGAAATTATCTTACGAGTCAATGATCCACCCCTCTTTATCAAAACAGTCATTAATACCACCCTCATTTACAAAGTATTAGTGGACAAAGGGTCAAGAATTAATATGACATCTCTTTGGCTTATTCAGCAACTCAAATTTAATAAATATCATCTCAAGCAAACTCACTTAACATGTCATGGATTTGACAAGACCAATCAAAAACCACTTGATTGTATTGGCTCCCTCTCACCATCAGACCCAAAACCATATGCACTAAGCTTATAGTCCTCGATTTACCATTATCTTATAATATACTCCTAGGAAGCCCATGGACTCATCGCATGAGGGCTATTGCCTCTTCTAGAAGACAATGTATCAAGTTTATTCATAATGGTAAATGGTATAAACATGAGGCCGATCCTAACCCCTAGAGTATTCAGCTTCCTAATCCTAAATCTCAATATCATATTCCCACTATTCCAAAAATAAATCCCTAATTCATAAACATGAATCCCAATTTACATGTCACTTTTAGTGATTCTGATGATGATGAGCCCAATGATTTGCAAAATACATCCAATACTACCAAGCTACCTCCTTCCTTATTACCTCTTGATTGTACCATCCCTGTTATCGATGAGATCACCAATTTTCCTCTATATAATGCACATGAAGTATCATATACAAAAGATGAATTCACATGTAATGACCATGGAGTGCCTAAACTCTTTCAAGACCCTTTAATTATGTCACCACGTAAATTTAGCAATCCAGGGGTCTTAAGTTTAGAAGTTCCTTCCGAGTCACAAGCATGTACTATTTATCCAACTTATGATGATAACTAAATTATGGCCCAAGCTCAATCAAGAGATTTGGATGTTCAACATTATTAAAAAACTTTAGCCCAAATAAATGTTTTAAATCGCGATGTTCATACCATTTCTACAAATTTTGAGTTGGAATCTGAAGGTCATGTACCTCTAATTAATTATCTACTTCTCGATACTCCTTGGATGGTTGAACAAATCTTACCTCTCACATATTCGAAACTTCCAGAACCTTATATACCTCTTATCACACCGGTTATTCTACCCAATCCTCTCCCTGTCAATGATTCCAAAGATAAACTAACTGAATCCAATCAACCTTCCTCTATAGTTCCACCTACTCCAAAGATCACTCTTGATGCCAAGGCCACAAATGTACACCAAATACATTTTGAATACAATCGCCATGGTAACAAAATTATTGAACTTGAAGTAGATATGGAATATTATGGACCTCTACCCACGTTACCTAGACATGAAGCTATCATTGAATTGTTCCATGCCCGAGAACCTCAACAACATCACAAACTTGAGAATTTCAAGCGCAAGGCCCCTCGTTTTGACAAATTCATTGCTAGCATTGATCCTAAAACCAATCCCATTTCCTCTCTTCCCTGTGCCCTATATCATTTTCAAGACAAAAATGTTATGCTTATCGAGGAAACTACAAGAATCGGATATGGCACACCCTCATGCACTCGAACTATAACAGTTTCTAGAGAACTCACACCAATCGAACATGATAACTTTAGCTTGTTCTTCGATAAATACTTTTGCTTGATCATATGAGAACATGCATGGCATCAATCCTAATATAATGGTGCACAATATCATCACATATACCGATGCCAAATCCATTTGGCAAAAAGAGCAAAAATTTATCCTTGAAGTTTACACCTTATGCCATAAAAAAATTATTAAACTATTAGATGAAAAATTTATCAAACCTATGGACTATTCTAAACGGGTCTCCAACATTGTCCTCTTTCCCAAAAAAGTCACCATGGTCATTCGTATTTACATTGACTTCCGTAACCTCAATCTCGTTTGTCCTTAGGACAACTTTCCATTACCTTCGATAGATGCCATCGTCAATTCCATTATTGGATACAAAATGTTGTCCTTCATGGATGGTTTTTTGAGCTACAATAAAATTCCTATCACCCTTAAAGACCAACACAATACAAATGTCACCACGGAATGGGGCACCTATTGCTATGTTAAAATGCCCTTCAGCCTTGAAAACATCAGAGCTACCTATCAACAGGCTATGACCCACTTTTTTCATGACCTTAACTATAAGATTGTGGAAACATATTTGGATGATCTCATTGCCAAATCCAAAAGTCATAAAACTCATCTCTCTGATCTTGCCATCATCTTTGATCAACACATCAATTATAAAGTTAGACTCAACCCCTACAAATGTGTTTTTGGCGTCACATCTGGTAAATTGCTAGGGTTTTATTCTTTCTTCATGTTATTAATGATGATCCCACTAAGATCAATGCTATAGTCAACACGCCTATTCCTCATTCTATTCCAGATATTCGTACTTACCTTGGCAAGCTTTGGGCAATCTGACAATTTATCCCTGAAATGGCTTATCAAATTTATTCTATTAATTCCCTTTTTAAATAAGGTAATGCCTTAGAATGGACTGATCCTTGTCAAAAGACATTTGATAACATGAAATAATCATTGCTCCATCCGCCCACCCTTCGTCTACCTTCTACTGATCATCCTTTAATTTTGTACACTTCTACACCAGTCTTAGTTGGGGCAATGCTTTTCCAATAAGATGACATTGTAAGAGAGTATGTTATCTACTATACTAGTCGAGGCATCATCGATTATGAAAAATATTATACCAAAGTAAAATGTGATTGTCTCGCTATCTATTTTGCAACTGAAAAACTTTGTCACTACATGCTTTATCAAACAACTTATGTCACTTTTTCTCTAAAGCCTTTTTACCTGGAGATAGAATTGGAAAGTGGTTGGTTATTTTAATGAGATTTGAATTCTACATCATTACGTAAAAAAGTTGTCAAAGGACAAGTCATTACCATCCAACTTGTAGCAGCACCCATACCCACTACCAATCATCTTCAAGATAGTCTCTTCAACGATAACATTCTCTATATTGAAGGTCTCAATCAGACTATTTATCTTAAAGATTACTTTCACAACTTCACTACTGATTTAAAAGCAAGTAATCAAGAAGATTCCTATGTCATTACCGATACTACTAAATCCAAAGTAGTTATTGAATAACTTCCCGAAATCAACATCAATTTGCATGAAGACACCTAGACTCTACATTTTGATAGTGCTAAATGTCTCCAAGGAGTTGGGGTAGGTTGTATTCTCACTATTCCTCATGGTAAAATTATCCCTTTGGCATTTTGGCTTACTTTTGATGTCACTAATAACATGGCAAAATATGAAGCATTAATCTTAGGCATGAAAGCAGCACTTGACTTGGACATTGCATATATGCACGCTTTGGGTGACTCCCAACTCTTTTGTCATCAGGTTAATGGTGATTATCAATGTAAAAGTGAAAATCTTATCACTTATCATCAAATGGCCACTACTCTCGCCAAAGCATTCGCTTCTTTTACCATCAAGCCCATTCCAAAAGATCAAAACTCTATTGTTGATTATCCTATTTCTTCAGCATCCTTATTTCATCTGCATCAAGTTCTCAATGATTCTCAATTTCTTATTCAAATAAGAAAATCCCCATTTTTTATCCAACCACAATATTCACTTATCTATCATAACAATGTTATAACCATTTGAAAAATCATGTGTTATAAAGACATTAGCCAATTCTTTCAACATCAAACTTATCCTTTGGATACAAATTCTCGTAAAAAGAATCAAATTCACAAACAAGCTTTCAAATATGTCTTTCATTATAACACCCTTTATTATCGTAATGTTGAAGGTACCCTACTCCACTGTGTAATTAAAAAAGAGGTCCCTCCTCTCCTTGAACAAGCACATGGGGGCATTTGAAGTTGTCACTGTAGCGGACATACTACAGCATGTAAATGCTTACATATGGGATACTTTTAGCCTACTCTCAAAAAGCATGCTATCGAGTTTGCTAAAAAGTGTAGTACTTGCCAACTCCATGACGATATAACCTTTATGAGATGATATTCATAATTCATTTGGTGACCCTGGTTAGGGAAAGTTCTTCATATTCCTTAATGTTGATAGTCCTCTTGTTTTGACAAACCTAATTTAAGCATCTTGACTTCCATAAAGTGTTTATCTACCTTGTTTTTTCCTTCATTTTTCTCCCTCCACCCATTTCATTTCCCCCCTTAACATGCAAGTTTGATTCTAAATCTATTTTACTGCTTCTATATTCCCTCTTTTTCACTTCTCAACAACATGCTAGCACTACTTTGTTTTGTTTTTACCTATCCTTAGAATAAAATAGTATGCTTGAGTGACTATTGATTACTTTCTATACACCATTGCTTTACATTTTTACAATTGTCTTGATTTATTTGAAAGTTTTTTTCATTGTTGTAGTTTTTTTTTTGGACAACTGCGTTCATTTTTATTTTTCATGTACTTTATCCATTGTTGAATGAGATTGGCTTGTTACTTCTCACTCACCAATGTTGTTTCCCTTTTTATGCACTTTTTCCATTGATGATTGATTAAGGATTGTTACTACTCACTCATCAATGTTGTTTTACCATTGTTTTCCCATCTTTATTTAAGTAAAGATTGTCACTACTTTTACATTGATGTTTGATTACCATTTTTACTTGTATCATTAATTTGACTTGATTTGTTTACATTTCTTACTTAAGGTATACTTGTGTGATTTTTTTGGTCGTTTAGTAGCATTGGCTTTTTAATTACCCGATTTACTCTAAATTTTTGACGTGGTCATTTGGTCCTAACTTAGCATTTGTCACCCCAACTTACCAAATTTTCTAGTATGTCATGACTACACCATGTCAATTATTTTGGTTTTCTTGCATTTGTTTTTTTTTTGCTCTTTAGTTTTGTATCCTTGGGTTTTTCAAAAGCAATCTCTGCACCCTCCACGATCAAAACTAGAAACACAACAAATAACCATTTAGCAATAAATGTAATTCAAGGTATGCATCCATGACTTTTATTTTCAATTATTTCCCTTCAATCTTTTCCTTTCAATTATTTTATGATTTAAAATACTACAATTTATTTAGCTTTAATGTTGTGTGTTGCTATGTTCTTTTCTTGAAACACCATCCCCCGTTACACCTAAGTGACACATGATAAGGTTCGAGTGAGGCATATATATACACATAATATTTTCAAACTTTATTAATTACTGATGCTTTCTCTCTTGCAAGAACATTCTCAATATCTCTAAGTGCACACATTAAAGGGTGCACCAGAAAAGCAGTGGACAGACCATTAGTGCTTCACATGATTGTTATCCCCTATACTACCACTAGTTATCTACACAACCTTCTCCTATGTACTTCCCTAAGCTTTGCCTCCCCTCTTGCACACTCCTCCAAGAAATTCACTGCCCTACTTAGCCTCTTCTTAAGCCTAAAACCCTTTTGGATAATTTACATTACATTTCCTGCTTAGGCCGACCTTGTATTCAAATTGTTAAAAATGTGTTACAAGTCTAGGTCAACTTTGGCTGACCTAGACCAGGACCTAATTTATTTTTATCAATTAATGATGCAGAGTTGATTGGGCCGACCCTGTCAACTAAACTTTCAAAAAAGTTTACGGTTAGATTCAGCGATATATACACACTCATTTCACCATTTCTTAAAGAGAGACATGAGTTAATTATTCATTTGTACTTTTTTACAATTTGATCTTCCACATTCTACTTGAGGAGTTATTGTTTAGGGTTTATACTTGGAGAAGAATCATGTCTTATGTAAAAGTCTTGGATACTTAGGCCTATCTCAGTGATCCTTACAAACCACAACCTCTTGCAAAGCACCTTTGGCCAAGGGAGAGATTGGGTCTCGATAGGTTCGTTCAAGGTATCTCTAACTTTACTCTATTTTAGTAAATAAAAGTAGCATAAGTAATGGCTTTTTAATTTATTGTTATCTCCATGCATTAGGGTTTTATCTATACATCGATTAATTAAGATTATCCAATACATATTTAATTTTTATGTTTCTTACCCCCATTTTGTGCCACAAGATTTGGTGAGCACTAGACTAGATTTTACCTTGTCATTTACTTAGTGAATATGAAAACATAAGACCTAGCTAGGGTTATTGCAGAGTATTGTTGGATTAAAAGCTTTGGAACTCTCTCTAGTGATGTTATTGTGGTAAGATATCCCTTAGTTAAGTCTAGGGATCCATCTTGGTCATGACCCCAAATATCTAATGTATCAACAATCGAAAGTGTAAGATTTATCTTCTCCAAGATAAGATTGATTAATACGTCAGTTGCATTTTCCTTTGCATATATGATATAGTTATGATATGTTGAAGAACATTATCAATGTGCATTCAAAGTAGAGAATAAGTTGTCACACAAAATACAAGGCATAGCGCAAAGAAAAGGAAATTTTTCATGCATGCGAGGATAAGGAGGTGGAAGTAGTAAATGATCCTCTACACAAGAAGAAGAAGCTAGTACTTCTTAGCACAAGGATATGAGTGTTCAAAGAGGCAAAGAAAATCCTACTAGAGGTAGAGGATCCTATGGATGAGGTAGAGGTTTCACATGTGGTGAAAAAGGACATAGAGCTTTCAAATGTCCACATCCACACAAAGAAGAAGGATAACTAATGCAAATGTGCATACTGTGCAAGTAGATGAAAAAACTATTGCATTTATAATATAGAAGAACCAAAAATGGGAGAAGCTCTCATGATAAAGAGGGTGTTGTTGAAACCAAAAAAAGAAGATAATAGTCCTGCATAGAGAGAGTTTATTCATAACCATTTATATATCTATAAGTGTTGCAAGTTAATTTTTGATACTGGTAGTATAGATAATCTTGTTTTTTAAGAGACTTGAAAAGCTTCATTTGAAGAGAATTATGCATACAATGCCTATAAGGTATCTTGGTTGTTGAAGAGACAATAAATTCTAGTTAATGAGAAATATCTAGTAAGTTTCTAGATTACCACATATAAGGATGAAGTCATGTGTGAAAAAATGCCCACGAATGTTTGTCATGTCTTATTTTGAATTCCTTGGCAATTTGACAGGAAGGCACAACATGATGGTGACACAAATACCTATACATAGGTTAAATATGGAGTAAAATAGACTATAAGTTCTATGAAAAATAAAAGTGAAGAAGTGTAAAATGGTAGAGGTTTTGTCGATTTAGGGAAAGGATCCCTAAACAAGGTGAGGAAGAACACATGTTATGTTTTAGGCTTGAAATGTGCAATGGTTGCACACATAGGCACAATATAATAACTTATGTGTAAAGTGAAGGCGCTGAGCAAGTTTGTAGAGATTGTTTTTGATGATCTACCAAATGGGTTTCCTTGCATACAAAGTGAAATTCATCAAATAGATTTGATTTCAAGTTCAAGTTTACCAAACAAAGCAACATATAAGTTGATACTTAATGAGAATGCATATGTGTAGAGACAAGTTCAAGATTTATTAAATAAGGCTTGTTAAGAGAAAACTTGAGTGCATGCACTATTCTATCAATGTTAGCACCTAAGAAAAGTGGTGAATGGAGGATGAGCATTGATTTCAGAGACATCAACAAGATTACAGTTAAGTTTAGATTCCCATTGTCGTATATGGATGATTTGATGGATTGCTTAAGTGAAATGAAATACATCATAAATATTGACTTGAAAAGTGGATAACACTATGTTCTCATAAGGGAAGGTGATGCATGCAAGACTGCATTTCTAACACAGGAAGGATTATATGAATGGTTAGTCATGCAATTTGGATTAAGCAATACATCAAGCAGGTTCATGAGACTCATGAATGAAGTTTTGAAACCATTCTCTATTAATTCTTTCATAGTATATCTTCATGATATTGATCTTCAGTAGACAAAGGGAAATCACTTGTGCATTTGAGATAAGTGTTGTAGTGGTTGTGAGAAGAAAATTTTCTAGTAATTTTGAAGAGAAGTAGCTTCATGAAGAAAGAGTTAGTTTACTTGGGTTTTTAATATGTTGAGAAGGATTAACTATGGATCCAAAAAATATGCAAGATATACTTGAATGGTCATCAAGAATCATATTTGAAGCATGATGCTTTCATTTACTTGCAAGTTTTTACATGAAGTTCATTAGTAAATTTAGTAGAATATGTGCAGTGCTCACTAATATGATGCACAAGGATAGAAAAGAATTTGTTTGAAGCACAAAATCATAATATAGTTTTTAACAATTGAAGGCTAAGATACATGAGCAACAAGTGTTGGCATTACAAAATTTCAGTAAGGGATTTCCAGTAGATTTGGATGTGATTAGCATAACAATAAGAGTAGTTATGAGTAAAGAAGGTAGACTTATAGTTTACCTCGATAAGAAACTAAATTATGCAAAGAAGATAGATTCAATGTATGATCATGGTGTTTATGGCATAGTGCAAGCACTCAAGAAGTGGAGCCAACATTTATTGCCTAAGAAATTTGTGTTGTATAAAGGCCATCAAATATTGTAATTCATTAATGGTGAGGTAAAATTGAACCAAATACATATGAAGTGGGTTGACTTCCTACAGAGTTATTCCTTTTTTTTAACACAGAAATGGTAAGTCAAACAGAGTTGTAAATGCATTGAGTCGCACAATTATCTTGTTAAGCAATATGTGAATGGAAGTCATAAGAATTGTTTCTATGAAAGAGATGTATGAAGACGAAGAAAAATTCAAAGCTGCATGGAAAGCATGCATAGAACTAATGAGTGGAGACAACACCATGGTTGGATTATTTCATGTAAGAAGGATTTTTGTTCTGAGATGTGCAGTTCTATATACCTAGAGGTTGAATGCAAAAAAAAATTAAAGAGAAGCATGATGGAGGTTTAGGAGGTCATTTTGGCTATGAAAAAACCTATGTATAGTTTCCTAAGAATTACTAATGGCTAAAGATGATTGTATATGTGCACAAGTATGTGCAAGAATCTAAATTTTTCTAGTTGGCAAAAGGGAGAAATCATAACACGAGGTTGTATTAACCATTGATGATTCCATAGAGACCATGGCCTTAGGATATTGGCGTAAAGTTTGTTTTAGGATTTCATAGAACAAAAAGAGGACATGATTCCATATTTATTATTTTGGATATATATTTGAAGCTGGAAAATATTGTTGCTTGTAAAATTACCAGTGATGTAACACACATTGCTAAAACAAAATTCAAAGAAGTTGTGAGGCTACATGGATCACTGCATAGCATAGTATCATATAGAGATGTGAAGTTTGTTGGACATTTTTGGAGGACATTGTGTAAAATGTTTAACACAAAGTTATTGTTAAGTTTAATGTAACATCCTCAGATGGATGGACAAACAAAGGTAGTAAACAAATGTCCTGGTAACCTATTAAGATGTTTGATTGAAGGAAAGCTATAAAAGTGGGATTCAATTTTGGTACAAGTAGGGTTTGCTTATAACAATTTAATTAATATGAGTATAAGAAAGACATCATTTCAGATTGTTGATGAGTCAATTCTAAGAAGTGTTTCAAAATTACGCAAGATCAAAGGTGAACAAAAAATGAGTTATGAAACAGAGAATTTCACTGAGTATATGTGTTACTTACATCAACAAGTGTAAAAAAAGTTGGAAAGGAGCATTGTACAGTATAAATAGCATGCAAATGTGAAAAGAAGAGAAGTGGAATATCAGGTGGGAGACATGGTCTTAGCACTCTTAAGAAAGGAGAGATTTCTAAACGGAACTTATGACAAGTTGAGGTTTAAAAATCTTTGGTCATGTAAAATGTTGTAAATGTTTGTGAAAAATGCATATAAGATAGAGTTATCAAAAGAGATAGACATATCACCTATTTTCAATGTGGCATATTGGTATCCTTATCATGAAAGATGGAATAGTGAGGAAATCACAAGTACATATTTTGAAGAAATTGATTAGAGAGCATAGATGCTTGAGAAAGTGTGCACATAAGCAAAAAGGGTGATTGATTCTAGAGTTAGCAAGAGAACATGTGATAAGAGTATAAATAATATTTTTTAAATGGAAGGGCTGATAAATCAAAGATGCAATATGGATAAGTACTTCATAAGATACAAAAGTGGGAATACCAATAGCAGAGCTTTTAGAAGGTGCATGAGTAGGAGCTCATATTTATTTTGTTTCCTAAGGTGTATGACGCAGGAACATCTGAGTTCATTTGTAATCATATATCAAATAAAAACACTTGGTATATGCTTAAGTAAAAAATAAGCACTTTACAATTTTGTGCAAGTATTGATTTGTGTACAAGTTTCTTTGAATTGTTTTGTGTTTCCTTTGCATGTGCACCAGTCATTTGTAATGTTTTGTGTAACCTTTGTGCATGCACATTTTTTGTTTGGTCTGTTGAGAAACTTTGATGGTGCGCACTTTATCAATTCCATTTTGTAGTTTCTAGTGAAGCTTTGTGCAATTAATTTTTGAATATCCACATGGAGATTTAAGTTTGAGTCTTGTGAGTTATTGTCTACAAGCTTATAATGTCTTGTGCAGGATGTTGGTGCACAGCAGTACAAATATCAAGATCACTACAACAATCTTATGAGGTTACGATCTAAGTTTAAATTTTCTTATGTTTAGCTTGTTTTGGGGTGCAAATGTTATAGTGATGTGTTATGGTTAAAGAGGTATTGCAATTCCTAGCCATTTTTTATTTAATTCCTTGGATCATGGAAGGTTATTGTAGATTAATGTCACCTTGTGATGTGCTTCATCGTGATGCTTTATGATGTGATGAGTTGTAATTTTAATGAATGTTTATTTTTTGTGGGACACATTGATGTGATACAAATATTTACTGATAACAGTGGGGTTGGTGAGCATTATTGTAAGTAGGTGGGTCTCGTGCATATATTAAACATGCCCTATGCTTAAGCCAACTAGTTAACGAGCTTACAGATCATAGATCATAGTCAATATTCAAAGAAAATAACTATACTTGCAAAGACTATGCATTAACGAGTAGAGATATAAGGATCTAATATTGTATTGCATCTCATTCGAGATCGCTATGTTTTTGTCATTATGTGCAAATTGTATTTCAGCTAATGAAATCTAATAAAATAATTGGGTTTATTTGTTGTTGCATTTTATTGCATTATTTTCATTGTGTAGTTCTAAAGGCTTTGTGTTCTAAGGTATCTCCCAATTGAGACCCATAACCTTGATTGCATCAATGTGGCTTGAAAATTATGAAGAATAGAAGACTAGACATGAGACTTGAAGGATTGACTGGAGACAATGGAATCCATGCAAACCACCCCACCTAAGCTATAGAAACAATTTCCAAACCAACCTAATCTTGAATGGATAAGTTCACATTTATATAATTTTCATGATATCAATCCAAGGACAATCACACAAGAAGCATTAGACATAGTATGAGGATGTGAAATTTCAATAAGTTGTAAAAATGGGTTTTATATAAGTGCATGACATTTTTTAAAAACCTCACAATACTATTTTTAAATGATATGACATAATGAAGGTAAGTAATCATTTTGTAATGGGGTCAAATGGCAAATATTTTTGTGTGAAAAAATATTGACAATAAAAGTGTCAATTGTTGTTGCAAAGTTGTAATTCCTTCTAAATAAACCAATCAAGCAAGTTCAAATTATAATAATTTAATCCAAAGATAATTATAATATGTTAGTACAATAGAAGAATTAATAAAATTTGATTGTATAAGTTTTTAAGTTGTCATATTTAAGTATACATGGTACCCTTCTATTAATAAGAGATTTTTCAAAATGGATATGGAAAATGGAATTTGTTCATTTGACTTTATAAGAGTATTACTTGAGGGGAAAGAGCCATATGTGGTTCCTCAACATTGTGATTAGATATTAACTTGTGAAATTTTTCATATGTATATCTTCTTTTCCTTGTAAATTTTTTTATATGTATGTCTCTATTAGGTATTAACTTATATTGTAACTAATTTTATGTAGATCTTCTTCTTTCTTATAATAAAGAGGAAAGGTAATTGGTATTTCATATTGCATTTTGAGCCAAGGATGATACATATTGTTGATGACAACAATATTTTAACACGAGCATCTTAGGGAATGAGTAATGTTATTACATAAAATTATCAATATGGCCCCAGTGATGAAGATGACCCTACATAAAATAATCAAGTTCACAAAATTATCAAATTATTGAGGTTGGAGATCACAATTATCAACTTGGTGAAGCTGATTTTGAAGGTGATGAAGTTCACAAAAGTGAAGTTGACAAAGTTAACGAAAGTGAAGGTGGTGAAGTTGGCGAAGCCATAGATAACGATGAGAATGATGAAATGAATATTACAATAGAAATATATTACGATAATGATTGGGATATGCCAATAGCTATATATATAAATAGGTAGATGAAGGGGAGATTAGTATTGAGTGCAAACCAAGTCATATAGCCAATGAAGAGTTGGAGGAAATGCAAAAAGATCAAAATGAATAGTTTAAAGATTCAATATAACAATGTATTTTAAAAAGGATGTCTCACAATCAAATGTTGTAAAATCACAAGTAATTATTTTTAATGGGTATTGTAGAGTAATTTCTTACTCTATGTCGTATTTAATTTATTTTTGATTCGAGCACTGCAATTTTGGTTCTTGCGCACCTTGGATGTAGCAGCAGAGCTTTGAAGCAGAAGGTAGATTCATTTTGCCGAAATGTCGAAGTGCAGTGGAAGCTGCCAAGTGTCGCCCTTCGATCGTGGGTCTCTTTTGCCCTTTTTGTTTCCTTCGTCTCATTTTTGCCCAAGTATCAAATTCAGGCGGAAGCTGCCAAATGTCGTCTTTCGAAACACAAAACCGACCAGTTGGCGTCTTCCGAGACCCTTTTTGCAACTTTCCAGAGAACCGCGGATCGTGCCACATACCTAGTAGCAATTAAGCGGAATGCACCACGTATCGGTGTCTGAAGCTCATAAGGGGACCCGCGTCTTCTTTTGACAAAGACTTTCAACGAGCTAAGCAGCAGAGAGAGCGGAAAGTGCCAGGTGGTAGTTGCGGAGGCCCTGAACTACCTTTTTGAAGAAGCGACTGCAGTCACCACGTGTCGACATCCGGGAGACGTGGATTCAATGCTTTCGTTCAACGCATAAGGGCGTCGTTTCATTTTGCTTAAGTGCTGAAGTACAGCGGACGCTGCCAAGTGTCACTCTCCGAGTCCCTTTCTACTCTATCCCCAAAATGCAACGGAAGACGCCACATACCCCCAGAAGGAGAAGCGGAAGATGCCACGTATCTTCTCAGGAACAGCGGAGATCGCCACGTGTCGATTTTTGATAGACCATCTTCGAGCCTAATTGCCGAATGAATATTGTGGTGGGTCCCAGATGTTACTTCAAAGGATTATGGAAGTGCCGAATGTCAACATGCAAAGACTGCCACATGCATCCATCCCTTCCTAAAAGTTGCCCGAGCAAGGAACGCAATCAATTTTGTTTTGTTAAAACTACAAAGTATCAAGGAAGCGGATTGCGATAGGTGTCAAAGGCGGAGCGGTCCTGAACGAAATTTAGAGAAAGCGGAAGCGGCCAAGTGTCATTCTCCGGTGCCTTCTAGACCATAAAGAAGAATTTTCATGGATTGACTAAGTGTCCTCGTGTCCGTCTATCTGCTACAACAAAGATGGAAGGAAACTAGGCGAAAGTTATTCCTGGTAGATGGAACAGTGCACCGGATAGATTTTTGGGGCTTGCAAGCATTAAAGATGATGTATGTTTGTCCCTAATAGGCAGAGGCAGAGTAGACAGTGGAGCGGCCAAACAGGTGATGGAACGAGAAATTTCAGGCGCGAAGAGAGGTACTAGACAGGGTTCGCCATGCCGCAGTCAAGGCAGTCTTGATAAGACCAGGATGCATCCAAGGCATTGAATGCGCCGTTTGTTTTGTCCCCTGCGAGTGAAAGATGGAGTGGAATTGCGCGGGAAAGAAAGCAATGCAAAGAGACATCCGAAGCTATATAAGAAGAATTGTAAAATCAAAAGAAAAAGAGGGGGGAATTCTCATAGTTTTAGACTTTCTGAAGTTTTTTATCAGTAACACCATTTGCTCTTGTCTCAATTTTCTTGAGTTGTAAAGTTGATATAACCGTGTATGTTTCTGTGTCCTTTATGTGACTGAATGGATTAAGGAAATTTGAACTCCATGCCTTGGTTGGTGTTGTTTGTGTCATTGGCAAAGTAGTCTATACTGTAGATTTTTTTGTAGTTGTGATTAAGAATGTCATTTGCTTTTGTCTTGTTTTCTTGAATCAGAATGTTTACATAACTGTACGTGACTTCTGCGCCTCTTATGTGATTGAAATATTCTGTTAGGAAGATTGAACACTATGCCCTTATTGACATTCTCTGTGTCTCAGCAAAAGAACTCCCTGTTGTGAGCCTCTGTTTCTGTTATTTCAATCTTTTACATTGATCATGCACTTGTCTGCTCTTAAATGTAATTGAATCCTATAATAGTCACTATGTGCTTAGGTTAGGATTAGGATTACACTCAAGCGCATCGCCATAGTTAGGTTTCAATTCCTGCATTTTGCGTTTCTGTTTTAGCCTCCTATCCCTTTTCCCCAACAACCATACAAAAGAAGAGACCAGCTTCTCTAAAATTTGGAGGTTGTTTCAAGCCGCATTGTCCCACAGCTTGAAACTTCCCATTGTTGATTGGTTAAGATCAAGCGCAATTTTAAGCCATCAACAGGTATCTTTATTTTCAAAAATATATATATATATAACATTTTATATATTACACAAAAAAATATAATATTTAATTATAACTAAAATATTTTAAATATATATTATTACTATTGTTATCATATTTTAATTATTAAATATTATAATTATATATAGAATATATTTATTATAATTTTATTTAATAAAGAAATAATAATAATAATAATAATCAATTGATAAATATAATATTTAATAAAAAATAATTTATTTATTATATTTTATAGTATATTATATTAAAATATATTTGTAGGCATATTATATTAAAATATGTTTGCAAACATATTATATTAAAATATGCTTACAGGGATATTAAAACAAAAAAAAAAGGGTTTTGACACAAGTGGCACAAAACTCACAAATTGTATCACTTTTGTGTCACATTGACCACTAAAATTAAAAAATAAAAAATGGGAGGGCTCGAAATCCCTCCCACTATTATTTTGTTTCTCACTGCTAGCAAGAGGAGGCAACAAAGTTATAGCAGTGGGAGGAAAAAACAATAGTGAAATGGAGAGGAGAAATGGAAATGAGAAATATAGGAAAAGGGGAGAGGAGAAAGGGACAACAAAGAGGAGAGGAGAAAAACAATGGCATACTAATACAATTTGGGAGGAAATGTCAGACCTCTAGTGGAAGCAAGACATTCAGTGCAAGCAAAGGAAGAATACTTAGAACCTCTATGAAATCTTAGAATAGATGTATGTAGACTTTTTACCTAAATTTGATAAAATTTTATATGAACTCTAGGAAGTAAAATGTTGAAATCATAGGAAATAAACCCTAAGATTAATTGTATAAACCCTAGGGTAAATTATGTAAACCTTGGGATAAATTGTAGGAAAGAAACCCTAGTTATTTATTGCAGTGCATTGAGAAAACCTAGTTGCAATAAAAAACAAATTATTTAGTCTTAATGAATATTAGATATTGCATTTGCTAAAGACCCTAAAATTGTATTGGACTTCTTTTTAAAAAATCTAACAAATTTTATGCATACTCAAAAATTTATGCATTTTATAAACTAAATTTTATTCTTTCAGAAATTTTGTTGAACAATTATCTTGTAACATTTGACAGTTATGTACATTCTATCAAACCCTAGTGTAGCTAATTTGGTGTAATTTCCTATGCATTCCACCTTATTTTATAGTGTTCACATGTTTTTTTGATGTTCGAGAGATGTATAGTATTAAAAGTATATAATCTTGCCCTATAAATATTATCATGGGGGCATTGGATATCTACATCTATGGAGACCATCATTTTTTGATTCGGCACAACGTGCAATGGTGGAGGATTTTGACGAGGTTTATGAGCCACCTCGACGCTCTTCCACAATTAGATGTATCTCAACCTCTATGCACACACCGCAAAGGTATAAGTGTATAATTTATTTTGTAATTAAAAAATATTTATTTTCATTGAAAATTTATAATTATAAAACTTGATAGTAGCAAGTCTACCATTTATAGTGATCTGCATGAGCAAGATGCTAAAGACAAGACGATTCATAAGAGTGGGCATCCCTCACCCTCTAAGGATCCGGAATGGAGGTATAAATTTTTATTTTGTTTTGTAATTAAAGTATATTTCTTTCTATCAAAAAATTCTAATGCAATTTGTGCATCACAAGTAGACCTCTCATATAGAGCAACAAGAGGATGAGGGAGCATGGAGAACTAGATTTCAATTTTTTCCAAGGAGTCCCTTGCATAGAAGTATAAATTTACAATATATTTTTTAATTAAAAAATATGTATCATCGTTGAAATATTCTAATACACCTTTTCTTTGACATGCCTACTACCCATATCAATTAGTAGGAGGATGAGGGCATTGGGACAAGTAGACATCCTTTGTCTATTGCGAGGAACTCGCCTATACATAGGTATAAATCTCTATTTTTTCATTTAAATTGGCTTTAATTAATTGAGTTAAAACCTCTTATAATTTTATTGTAGATTCTCATCAGGGACAGGGCCCATTTGTCCTCCTCGTAATAAAAAAATGCAAGGGCCAAAAGTCGAGACTTTGTCCCGTCTACATCAATGAGACACTCCCCAATACATTAAGAGGGAAGACAATGACAAAAGTAGGGCCAGCCCTAGCATTAAAAAATTATAAACCCTCTTGTCTTACTCGTGAGGCTTATAAAACAAATATTTTAATATGTTTTTATTGAAGCATTTTTATTTTTTTTGTTTCAATTTATCATTTTTTAAGTTTATGTTAATTTCAATTTAATTATTTGTTCATTTATAGTGATTGATTAAAGTACGATATATTTAACATTCAATATTTTTTTACTTCATGTATTTAAAGAAATTAATAATTCATTGAGCTCAAACATTGTTTTATTCATATTTCCATCTAGAATGAGATTAAAAAACAATTTCAAAACACACAAAGTTGGTCATTATGATTTAGGATGACTTTGAAAGTGCCCATTACAAGAATTCTTTAATTTTAAAAAATGCATCAGAAGGGTTCAAGAGAATAAAGAGGTATTTGAGGGCAATTATGTTTCATATATACAACATTTTTTTTCAATAAATTTTTAATATTTTTTTATAACTATAATTTACAGGGGATCGAAGCATTTTAATTTTTTTTGTTTCAATTTATCATTTTTAAAGTTTATGTTAATTTCAATTTAATTATTTGTTCATTTATAGTGATTGATTAAAGTACAATATATTTAAAATTCAATATTTTTTTAATTCATGTATTTATAGAAATTAATAATTCACTGAGCTCGAACATTGTTTTATTCATATTTCCATCTAGAATGAGATTAAAAAACAATTTTGAAACCCACAAAGTTGGTCATTATGATTTAGGATGACTTTGAGAGTGCCCATTACAAGAATACTTCAATTGAAAAATATGTATCATAAGGGTTTAAGAGAATAGAGAGGTATTTGAGGGTAATTATGTTTCATATATACAACATTTTTTTTTCAATAAATTTTTAATATTTTTTTATATCTATAATTTACAAGGGAAGGAAAAACTGATATAGAGAGGAGAAATATTTGACCTCTCAGAATAGATAGAAATGCATGGAATGTTTTGTTTGACAACTTGCTACAAGACAACAATGACAAAGTTGCATGTTAGTTAACCAAATTAATGATGTTTAAAAAAATGGTTTTTTTAAATTAAATAATTGTCATTAATGTAGGAAGAAAATAAAGCAACTAAAGAGCTATGAAGCAAGAGTGCAAAAGGCACCAATGTTATAATTTTTAATATTTTTTTATATCTATAATTTATAGGTTTAATACCAAGGAAACACTAATATAGAGGAATATTTGACCTCTCAGAATGGATAGAAATGCATGGAATGTTTTATACGACAACTTGCTACAAGATAACACCGATAACCCTGCATGTTAGTTAACCAAACTAAAGATATGTAGAAAATTAGCTTTTTTCAAATTAAACATTTTATTAATAGTGTAATTAATGTAGGGAAGAACATTAAGCAACTAAAGAGTTATGAAGCAAGAGTGCAAAAATGACAGGAGGTAACTCATCACATGGGATGACGAAACCTAGATGAGCTCACTAAAAATTTTGTGAGTTCTATGAGTTATTGTGTAGTTATGTTTTTTTAATATAATTTATTAATACATTTAATTTTATAATATTATTGTTTTCGCAGGGCTGCACTATGACAAGCTTACAACAAAGGGAGTGCATATAGTTTTAAAAACCATGGGATGGAACACATTTGCCTTCAACAAGTGGGCCTATGATAATTAGTTTGTGTTGGTAATACATGTTATTTAATTAGTTGTGAATTATATAACATTATAAATGAAAACACTTATATAATTTTATCATTATGTATTTACAAATCCAAAGACCGTTTGTCATGAGGGAAGAGGATGACGAGGACCGTGTCTAGTATGACAAGGACAAAAAGGAGTGAGGACAAGGATAAGGATGACAATTGAGAACACTTAGGATTGTTTTGTAATTTGGAAGGGACCTTTTATTACTCCCTCAAAAACATTATTGTATATAAAAAATTGAATTTAAATCTTGACATCTTTGAGTATATAAATATGACATTTGGATATTTAAAAAATCTCATATAAACTTGTATATATTCTTAACCTAAAATATTGAATATTTAATATACAATAATATAATGTAGATTATTATTATATAGGATAATACAAAAAGTATAGAAACACGTTAGTTATGTATAATATAAATTTATAAATAATTACGAATAAATATAATATAATTAGTTATAATTACATAAAATTATTTCTAATTACAAAAAATTATATTGTATTTATTTATTTATAATTGATTCGAATTATATTTGTATCACTTTTGTGGCGATGAGGAGTGGCGCTAATGTCACACAAAAATTGCATAAAAGTTGCACAACTAAAAATATTTAATTGCTTCACTTTTGTGCCACCCTTATACCACTAAAAATGATACTAATTCCTCAAATTTTCACCATAAAAACATCAAAAAACAATCGACCCTATTTGTGATGATAATCACACTTCATGTAGGAGTGGAACTACAAATAATATTTAATTCAAAATACCTTCTATCCTTCTAAATTCTCATTTTCTCGGGACAAATGAATAATTCCACCATTTGTACAAAACCAATAGGAATAAGGACAATGATAAACTCGCATTACCCTATGTAAAGTTAAACTTTTACGATACCATTCTTCATTACCCTATTTTGAATGGTGTAATGTTGAAACCTACTAATCCAATAAAAATCCAAAAACTTTTCCTTAAACTTAGTGCCTTGTAGTTTAATGCCCAAATCATTGAGGTGTGAAAGAAACACAATGATGCAATATACACCACAGCGTTGCACTTCCAATCTCACCATAATCTTTACATGAATCAGCATTGAAGGCCAAATCAATAAAAATATAAATCTAACAGCAATCCTCTCTCTAAATTGTGTTGGCAGCATCCTCCAAATTAAACTATTGGCAAATGGAATAAGTTAAGAGATTCAACTATAATTTGTTGTTCCAAATAATGTGTTGAAGCCCTAAATTCCTCCAACCAACATTTATAAAGAAATAGCCACGACAAATATCTCCAAAAGACAAACACACAAGAACCTCATCATCCTTCAAATATTGTGTGAATTCTCTGGCGACATATTCAGCATATCCACCAAAGCATTCAAATAAGTTCAACAAACCTGCATTTGCTAAAAAAAAATTGCAATTGTAGCATTCTGACAGAGTACATTATGTTCATTTGGCTCTACTATATTTATGTCATCTCCCATGATAGCTTAGCTTGTAAAATTCTTGCACTAGTCTATGAACAAGCAATAATCACCTACAAAGTTATTTCTTTAGGCATGTTATCATCCTCTCTTATGTGTTTCAAGCTTTGTGTTGTTAATAATCTCATTGGTGGTTGAAGTGGTGCCTATGATGACTATAACTAATGGCAATTTAATGCCACAATCTTCCTTGTCCCATCCACACATGATCATTAAGATTTAAATCATTTCGAAGGTAAGATATGTCAAATCTTGTTTTATTTCTTGAGTGATGTTTTTTATTATTAGAATCTTAGTAGTAAATCGCAACTCTAAGCAATGAAATCATTTCTATCACCATACAATGCACATTTTTATTAAATAATGGCTACTATTAATGATCAAATCGATGTTACTGCCATGCTACCCCCTCTCAACTTGGATATGACAGTCATCCTCAAGTGTCACAAAAGGCTAGGTCAGTTTGAAGTGAGATGGAGGCAAGTGATTAGCTGAGGAAGATCAGGTGTGATAATATAGGGGCTTGAAAGGATTGGGTATAGCGTTGATGATGACAAAAAAGAGTGAAAATATGGATGACAAGAGAAAACAATGTTGGGAAAGAAGGCTTATGAAAGTCATTATAACATAATCCATCCCCACAGTATTGTGCCTTCCCTAATGGGTTCAATATAATCCTGATCAATCAGCCAGCTGATAAATATTCTCAATCTTTGATAGTGTTGATGGTCACAAGGAAGGTGATTTGTACCCCATTTGTTGAACTGTGGGAGTGCTCAAGGTATCTAGACTAGTTGCCCCATGATTGTTATGTTTTCTAAGGCCCCTGTACCTCTTGCGCAGGCTACAAAAAATAGGATAAGGTTGTGTCTCACCCCACTTCTCTCCTAGGCTTTGTATCCACTTTAAACTAGTTTTTACCCTAGTGAGCTCTTTTAGTATCATATATGGCTTGCACTTAGTGTTGTTCAATGGTTTGACAATAATAACATCATTTTGATGCGCTTCCAACTGGTTGTCCATTGTGTTGATGGTCATGTGACCATCATAGGCCCACTTCTTCCCAATTAATGTAGGGTAGCGTGTTTCATCCGTTTTCATGTCAATTACCTACAAATATCCATGCAAACTAAGGTCAAATACCTTTATTTCCATATCTTAAAGCCTTGCAGCATGGTTGACGCAACCATAGTCTGCTAGACTCAAGGTAAAAGGGTTGTAGCTTAACGGTGGCCTTCCAATTGCTTCCCAAGTGGACCTAGGGATCATATTCACAATGCTTTTGAAGTCAAAAATAGCATTGGGTACCTCTTACCCTGCGAGCTCAATATCCATCCTCGCATCCACATCCTACAACTTATTCATTTTTATGTACTAGACCATTCTATCCATTATTTGATGTCCTTTCTTTGCACATTCTAACAAATTATATAATAAATTTGTAATATTTTGAGATATGTCTTCCTTATGCAAGGTGCTTACCAGTTTCAATAGGTTTGTCAGCGCCATTACCACTCCTTGTTGCAAGATTCGCACAATATGTTTATACAATTGTTGTTGGATCTCCTTTGTTGGCATATTTATTCTGTATCAATCACAATAATTGGGTTGCTTCATTCATTAAGACCTCTCTCATAGGATTTGGGTACCGGTCTTTGCATAGCTCCCTGATTGGGCTCTCTGTAAGCATATCTAGAGGTGGAAGGCCTTGTTCCCTATGTTGGTTTCTGATGACAACCTATACAAAGGCTTGCTCCTTGGGGTGAGTATTCCCCATATTAATGTTGCACATTGTTTTGTCTTTTCTATTTTTTTCCAACATGGAGAAATCCTTTGTGTTATGTTATGTTATGTTGCAACTTTGCATCAAGCGTAAAAAATCTCCCGTTGGGAGTTGCATGGGCAATTTCGTGTGAAACGGATCATCTACCCAAACAAATAGCAAGTGATAGGTTGTCAAAGCTATTTGTTTCCTAGTCTTCTACCTTGGTAGCCATCTTGATAGCCTCCATGTCTTTGTGGTGATCCCTAACCTTGTGGTTGATTAGAATATCTTGCATACAACCTCTAAGGGGATGGAGGTGCCGAATTAGACTGACATTATTGCATAGGTGGTGCCCAACCCAACTATTGTTGAGCTGACGCTGGAGCCCACCTGCAATGATATTGAGGTGATGGTGGTGCCCATCCTCCCTGTTGTGAGGATGGTAGAGTCCATCCATGTTGATATTGTGGTGGAGGGGTCCATCCTAGTTGAGGTTGTGGTACTGGTGGAACCCATACTCCTCGATGTGACATATCAATATCTTGGATTGTTGTGTTAGGTTTTGGCATGAGGGTTGTTGCGTAGTGACCATAAAGACGTTTCTAGTAATATCATCCTTCAAATCCTATAGAGCCCTATAGTTCTTATCATTGTGATTAGGGGATTTACATAAGTTGTAGCACACACTCTATGGTTGATGCACAGTGTTCTAAAAGATGAAAAGTAGAGGTGACATGATCCCATGTGCAACACAACTCGTAGAAGTCTCTTTTGATTCGATCACACTCATTGCGATGGTGCCCATCGTGTTTACACTCAATACAACATATAGAAAGCTTCAGCTTCTTTCCCTCTTCAATTTCATCCATTCTCTACAACACATCATCTCATTTGGCATTAGTTTTTGCACTGCTAGCAGGATACTCTCCACATTCCTTTATCTATTCAACCCTTATCGCAATTGCTCTAGCCTAAATGTTAGTTTAAAATTATGCTTGGGTTATAGCAAACTAAATATTGCCTCGCAATCCTTTGACGAACCACCCAACCTTGTCTGTGTCTTGGAATTGGAAGACCTTGTTTATTACATCAAAAAATCTACAATTGTAATCCCATTTAGACTCTCCACGTTTCTATTTGATTTCCTTGAGATCTTAAATAGTTTGGTTGGCACACATCAACTTTTTCAATTCTCCCATGTACCATAGTTTTTGTAAATAAATTCAAGGGTTTGGTCAATCAGTCCTCATATGTGTTTGTAGTGGTGCTTGGCCTCATCTGTTGTGACACCCTTGGATTGCCACTTCATCTCGCATGTCAATAAAGATTGCTATAGTTCCATAGAATTATCATATGGCTATAATGTTACAAAAGTTCCAATAGGGATTGTCATTGTCCCTAAAAGCAAATTACTTACACTACGTTTATGCGACGTCCTTAACCGTTGGTGTGTCTAGGGATATGTGTGGCCAACTTGTGGCTTACATACCTCTTTTATATGCTTGTTACATTTCTCTATGTTCTTAGATAGGTCTACCTATGCAATAACCATGGCAAAGTAGACTATATATAAGAGGTAGTGGTTAGTCTTTAATCATCATATATCAAGTATTTTGCTCTTATTGCATTGTTGTGGAGGTTGCCCCCTTGAAGTGGCTTTGCTATACTATCCAGTATTTTGCTTTGCTATCAATTATTGTTGTATGATCTCTCATATCTGTTATTTTTGTGTGAATTTGTGTGAACATCTACGCAATTTCATTACAAGTGGTATCAGAGCTTCAATTTGGGCAAGTTCCTTGCGGCATCTTTTTTCGAATCTGGTGAAGCGTGGCTTCTAGGAGTGGAGGGAGCGAAAAAAATAACTTACAATCCGGAAAGAATTAATTTTTTCTGTCAGCGCAGTATTGCTCGAAACGCTTTTTTGAAAAAAAAACATTTTTAAAAAAAATATTTTTAAAAAAAATCTAGGAAATTTTTTTCCCTTTGCACAATTGCAGTCATTGGATTCATCTCGGCGAGACGATCGTAACAATATATTCTGTCGGTACACTTTTTTTGGTGTCAAAATTTTTACCCTAGTGCCCAAAGTGAGACATTGGATTCGTCTTGGTTAGGCAATCGCAACGGTACCATGTCCTGGTATACTTTTTTGGGGTAAAAATCCTCCTAGATTTTGTCTATGGCAAGTCCTTCAACTCGAGGAAGAAAAGGGGAGCAAGAAACTCCTAAGACTCCTACCGAAGACATGGAATCTGGAACTTCAGATCCAACGATGTCTCAGCTTCAGGCTAACAAAGAATTTGGTGAAGCATGATGACTTTGTTGCAGTTCAAGTTGATGTTTCAGGGATGCGCAGAGAGATTAATGGGGTTCACACTGAATTGCATCATATCACTACGCAATTGGCTGCCCTTGCATCTCAATTTCAGCGCAACAACCCTCCACTTCAACGTTCAAATCCTCCTCTCAACACCAACTCTCATGCTGGTGTAAAACTGATGTTGCCAAAAGTGGACATACGTAAGTTCGATGGTAAGGATCCTTTCACTTCGATTACCCAAATTGAGAATTTCTTTGAGTTGCATCAAACTCCTAGTTCTCAGAAGGTGATAGTGGTTTCTCTGTATCTAGGACCTAAGCATGTTTCCTACTTTTTCTTGATTTTTTTTTGTAAAGAAGTGAGAGAACAAGAGATAAAGGGTATGTACCTAGTAAACGTTGCACTCATTGATGACCAAACGAAGTGAGAACTCCTTTGGCTATGGAAGAATGACCTAAAAATCACACTTTACGAAAATGGATTAATAAAAGATAAATGCGTTGCCTAGTGAACAAGGAATTACAAAAGATATATATGGAAATGAAGGCAATCAACATTATCTTATTCTATAACAAGATTAATGTGATCAAAGTAATCGTTCCAAAATTTTGCAGCTATATAAATATCTTCCTGAATTACAATGATTTGTTCATCCACGTCTTCTTGATTAGGTAAGAAAACCATAGCACAAAGAACTAATTCAAATGCAATGTCACTTTGATCAATGAAGAAGGGTTGTGGTACAATAGGAAGATCAAAAATGTTGTTAATTTCATGTGCTAATCTCGATAAAGTCATCTACATGCAAAAGACAAACTGTGGTCAGGGCTAAAGAGGTGATAATAGGGGTTGTGTGCAGGTCAAGAGGCTAAAAGAGGTATGGTGGGGTGTAAATAAGGTCAAAATAATAAACTGTTGTTTCAAGGTGACAGTGACCATCGACGGTCAGGGTGACCGTCGGTGGTTGTCCTAATCGGTGACGATTGGGTAACCGATGACGGTTGTTATAACCGTCAACGGTTATAGTAACCAGCTACAGTTACCTATTGAAGAATTCTTGTTGGAGTATTTGATGGTGAAGGAGTATCTAATGGATAGAGGGTATTATGTTGATATCTAGAGTGGGGAAGAAGACTCAGGTTGACTGATCAAGAGAAAATAAAGAGCAGAAAACACTAAAATAAAGTAAAATACCTTTGTTATGTTGAAGAGTTGATAGTTGAAGAGATTTGAGTAGCATAACGGTACTTCAGCGTTTGAGAATCACGCACACAGAGCTTTGGGATGTTGGATGCTTGCACAAAGAAAACAAGAAACCCTGGATGCACAAATTCGGGGATTCATAATTCTCCCAAGAGCCTTGTATTTATAGCACAAAACTGCTAAGTAAGGAGAAAGAAGCTTGAGGGAAAGTTGCTAAGTTGGGAGGGGGTCAAGTTGGTTGTTTTGGTTTAGTTTTAAAAGTTGGCGTTAAAGCAAGTTTCCATTCTGGAGGATGCTTATCATGGACAAAGCTGACACTGCTTTAAAGACTTAGGAAAGTTTTATGACCACAACTGTCGACGGTTACCTTAACCGACGACGGTCGAGGGGCTACGAACAAAAGGTCATGATTTAGGTGTTTTGACATAGTGAGGTTGTAAACAGGTGCTAATAGGTTATGTGGGATCCATAGGTCAAGATGACATCAAAAATCGTCGTTGCACAGTTTTAAGGTGTCTATAATTTGCCCCTTTTTGTTATGTAGCTTTAAGCAAGCTGCAGAACAAAAATAGGCAGTTGGTCAAGGTTCAGGTCCAGTTGCCCCGAATGTGGAGGGGAGGAGGTGTTCCCCCTCAAACTGAGATCCCCTGAGGTGAAACCGAAAGTGGTTCATGGTTTGATAGATGGTAAATGGTGAGTCATGAGGTGGGTGACAAAAGGGTGGTCTTTTGAAATGCAAGGATGCACACAAAATGCGACCAACTGCGAGTATTAAGATCGCGCAAAGACTAACATGGTTGGTAAAAATAAGTTGAGGTTCTAGGATAAAGGATAAGGTAACTAGTCCCTAGCATTGGTCATAGCCGATCGGGTTAGTCATATCAAATTTCCTAGATAAGGTTGGTGTTTCCGCAAGTAGCTAGGGTAGGCAGTGTTCTTGAGAAAAACTCAAAATGGTGGGGTCGTGCACAAGGTTGTGCAAAACATGCAAATAGGTAGGTTCCAAAAGGTACCAACGGAGAGGTGGACATGTGCAAGTGGGTGGGTGGTTTGGTTGGTTGGGTAGGGAGTGGCCAAGTTGACTCCTAATGCAGTAGGCAAGAGGACAATGCCTACATAGTCCCAAGAACATTAGATCCAATCAAGGACTTCAGGCCAAATGTAGTTTTGGTTTTAGGGAGAGATGACTCCCAAAGTAGGTAGAGGGTGGTTGAAATGGGTTGCCTCATGTAGATGTGGTCAAGGTAAGTTTAAGGTGATGGTAGGTGAAAGGGTGGGAAAGGGTGAAGGGGAAATGGGTAGGTTGGGGTTTAAATGGGGAGAAACGTAACCATCAACGGTTATGTAACCGTCATCGGTTAGGGTGAATGATGACAATTGGGTAACCGTCAACGATTGGAATCCGAAACCCTAAAACCGTGGATAAAAGGGTTAACGGTGGGAATTCAAACTCATTTGCAATTGGACACAGCTGGAGTTTTGTCGTTTTTGAGTGTAGTGTACAAAAAGTGTGTGTGAGTGTGGTGAGGTGTCGAGACGAGCTTGGTGTGTGGAAGCAAGAGTTTGATCAAGATGGATGTTGGAGGGGCAACGAGACAAGTTGCAAGATGCGGTTTGAGGCGGCACCACCGATCACGGAATGAGGTAAGCATTGTAATTGAATTTGATTTGGATATGTAAACGGTAAAAATAGAAGTAAATAGGGTAAATAGTTGGTTTAGGGGGGATTAAAGTTTTTAGAATTAGGTCAAGGGGTCGAGGCTTACCGCCTGCAGTCACTCTACAATGATCATCGATAGTTGGAGCCGACCAGCACCGATCAACCTTAGGGGTAAATGGCTTCAAGGAGACCATCAACGGTTAAGGGGATCTATCGTTGGTAGAGTATATTTGGGATGGGGAAGGAGTTGGGATGGGGTGAGAGGGTTGGGATAGGAGTTGGGTTAGGTCGGAGTTGGGATGGTTTAGGAGTTTTGATGGGGTGAGTTAAGATGGGGTAGGAAATGATGAGAGTGTGTGTAGGATAGAATTGGTGCAGGTACATATACATAACAGTTAGGTAATATAGGTAATAGGGATAATAGGGGCTTGAAGGCATGATTTTGCTTTGGTTTGGAAGGGCGTGAAATAGTTGTTGCATATATAGGGAGTAATTAAAATAGGTTGCTTATTGGAGTTGTGATATGGCTTTTGTTGTTGCAGGCACGGGATCAGATTCAGCTATGGGATCGAGTTCTTGAGATGTTTGCTAAGGTGAGGGATGCCATGTCTATAGAGGACTGGTGCCACATGGAGGTAGTGGGTTTTGGAGCGATGTGCCACTACCAGCACTTGCCTAGGGATGTCTCGATGATAGTTGCCCTCATCGAAAGATGGGATCTGGCAACTAACACATTCTAGTTATTGATTGGAGAGATGAGTATCTTACTAGAGGATATTCAGAGGATTACCCGACTGCCAATACAAGGGGATCCTATTTATCATTTAGAGAGTTATGAGATAGATGTCCTGATGGGTTAGTTATACGAAGCGGACAGAGGTCATGCACAGTTCCACGCAGGGGGCTTTAGTATTAGGCCTTTATACGAGAGGGTTCCAGACGAGAGACATTTCCTAATGATGTAGTTAGTGGTGACATGTTTTGTGTTACCGGATTCAGTAGGAGGGAGATATCCATGTATGTTGCTAGGGGTTTTGGTGGAGTTGATGTTTGCAAGGATGGTATTTAGATGGGGATAGTATTTAGATTTATAGGGAGTTGTGGGGTTTCAGAGTTCACAATCATTGCAGCATTAGTGTGGTATTTGTTTTGCATTGTTGGGCATATGAGCACATATGTGTGCTGAGACCATTGGGCCTACCTATAGATACATATCTATCGACAGACTACAAGTTGGGGTTTTTGAGGTGGAGAAGAGGAGGTGCGATCACAAGAGCAGGTGGGGCACGAGATATCTAGAGTGGTTTTGGGGTGCGTCAAAGAGTCTAGCACCAGGGGATGTAGTATGGACACGATATATGACTTGGCCTATATGGGATGATTACAAGCGGCATACATTCGCACTACAGAGTTGGAGATGGATATATGGTAGATGAGACGGTGAGACAGAGTGCATTCCCATAGAGAGAGTGCGACGATAGTTCGAACTCCAACAAGGTATTCCAAAGGATTTTCCTCATTACAAGAGAGAGGATGTCAAGTACTTATTGCCAGAGCCATAGCATATGGATGTGGTATTAGTTTATGACGAGTTGCCAGATAAGGTGAGAGATGATGCCGGTGTGACTGCAGATTATCCGACACGGTTTCAAATTAGATATGCGACAGTAGATTTTGGTTGGGGGGATGGAGGCCAGGGGCTTATGGATGTTGACCCAACATGAGTACCAGCACTAGGTGACCCACAAGCAACGACAACACAGATGATAGCACAAGCTCAGATAGTTGTGTTACAGGGGCACATTGCCACTCTTTAGGGGCAAGTAGGTGGTGTGACTATAGAGAGAGATCAGGTCCAGGCCCAGGGTACTACTTTACAAGGTCAGGTGGCCATGTTACAAGGGCAAGTTACGACATTGACTGGTGAGTGAGACCAGGCCAGAGTTTCACTTGGTTTAGTGACAAAGGAGAGATTCTCTGCAACGTGTCGGTGGAGGCGCAATAGCACCATCAAGTTTTGTGACATAGGGTAGATATTTAGCAGCCATTCAAGAGTTGTGTTATTATGAGGGCATTGTGTTAGCACAATGTCCTAATGAGCCACGATGGGGAGAGCACCAGGTCAGATTGGTGGGCGGAGCAGTGATTGCAACCCCAGGTCAGTGGGCGACGGCAACAGGGCAACGGATAGGGCCTCCATCTAGGACAGGTACAGGTACAGGTGTCAGTGGTTCTGGTTCAGGTGATCTTGGGTCATGTGTAGAGATTTTATGTGATGTATTTTGATATTTTGATACCAGCCTGCATGCCGAGATGCGAGATGTATTTATGAGCGAAGGATACATACATGTGTTGACACTTATGTGTGTGTGTGTGTGTGTGTGTGTGTGTGTGTGTGTGTGTGTGATTTTGTTCGTTGTGATGTGTTATGGCTTTATGGATCTTTATATTTTGAAAAGGATTTAAAGTTAGTATTTGTACGTGATGACATGTGGTGTTGATCATTAACTCGTATAGCATATCTTAGGTTTGTGGTTTTGATTTATATTATGATGTTGCTAATGTTGTTAATGTGATGAGGGTATTGATTATGATTTTACTATTTTAATTATGAGGAAAATTTTGTTGAAAATATTTATTATGATGTGGATTATGATGAGGCGATGATATGCCATATATTAGTGATGATCACGTTATGTTATGTTATGTTAATGTTATTGGCTATATTGTTTGTGAATAAAATTAGATGTTGAGGTGTATGATGAAGATAGTTATAAGATAATGTTAATGAAAAGAAAACATTCACTTGTTTTGGATAAGAGGACATATAGTGCCTGTTGCTAGCAAGAACCTAACAATAAGAGTCCATAGATGGATTGACTTAGTGAACAGAAACCCATCGAATGCTTCACAAGAGCATGTTTCATTAAGAAAATGTGTATCTTGACCACTTCGTACCAAGTAAGCTCATAGTTCCTTATAGGTGAGATGAGGATGATAGGTAAGGTTCTAAATGTGGGAGTGTAATCATTGTCTTTCATAGGTGACCAAAGAACTCTTAGTAGACAAGTCCATACCTTTTGCATTTTTTATTAAATGGGTAGACTAATCAATGTGGGAAGCCTACTCGTGCCATATATTAGAGCCGATTATGGCTTAAGTGAGATAAATAAGTAGACTGATTGATATGGGAAGTCTACAAATGGCCGATATAAGAGCCAGTTGCGGCTTACTTATTGATTTTGCCTTTTGTTATTGATTTAAAGTTATTGACATTGATCAATGCAGAAAGCTTCTTCTAAATATTGTTTAGCCATCCTTCAAGGAAGTGGTCTAAGATTTCATAGTGCATAGCCGTCTTTCAAGGGAGCGATCTATTTTTTGAGCAACTTTTGATTTGAGGAGATAGTTGTCCTTCGAGGGTGCAGTCTATCATTTATTTGGATATATGGATATGTTTTAATACTGAAAGTAGACATGGACAAGTCTAGTAAGGTTCTAAAGGTCTACCTATGTAAGAGCAAGGCCTACGCACAGAAGGTTAGTTGGAGGGAGTGGTTTTGAGAAATAATTGATCATGGGATTCCATCTAAAAAAAAATGAAAAGTATCCATGAGAACCATGTTATGGGGAGAGTCGGGGTACCCATACTTAGGATAGGGCTATAACTGTGATGGAGAAGTCACACGGTTCTGTATAATCAATTGATCTCAAAAGGGATAGAAAGAGAATGAGGTGGAAAAGGGTTAATGATCCAATGGAACGACTTAAGTTAGACACGAAAGTGGATCTGATCCTTGTTTTAACAATGAAAGAGATGCAAATGCGAAGCATTAATAGGTTCGGATTCGGGTTTGTCTTCCAGAGAAGACAAGCGATAAGTCCCTGATCCATACTTATGGGTTATAATGTAAAGTCCTAACGAGTTAAAAGCAAACTTGCCCTTTTTGGTCTTCTCCATGTTAGTGACGTGTTGGTTTTCCTTGAGGACGAGATCTCCGATGTTGAACTCCCATATTTTCATATTTTTATTATATGCTTGTTGACACGATCTTGATAGATACAGAGGTGATTAAGGGCAGCAAGAAGATGTTCATCAAGGAGCTCTAGACATGCTAAGTGTTCCTGACAATAGTCACTTTCAGAAAGAATTTCATGCAAGGATATGTGAAGAGATGGAAATTGGACTTCAAGAGGTAGAACTGCCTCGCTCCAAAGACAAGAGAAAATGGTGTAGTCCCTGTAGTAGTTCGGATAATAGTGCGATAAGCCCATAAAGCAAATGGGATATGGAGATGCCAATCCTTGCCGGAAGCATTGACTACCTTGGTGAGCATTTTGATGAGAGTTTTGTTGGAAGCTTTAGCTTGCCCATTGGCTTGTGGACGATAAGGGGAAGAGAGCTTAAGTCAATGCCAAAAGCCTTACAAAGCTCTTGGACCTTTTTGTTCTTGAAGGATTTTCCATTGGGACACCAAAGCGGCAGATGATGTGATGGGTAATGAAATCAATGTTTTTTTCAGCTTTGATTGAGATCAACAGAATGGCTTCCACCCATTTGGTGAAATACTCCGTGGCAGTGATGATATATTCATAACGTTGAAAGGAATAAGGATTGATTTCTCCAATTAGATCAAGACTCCATTGAGAGAAGAGCCAATAATCTGTTGATACCTGGAGACCATGAGGAGGTGCATATGGAGGTAGCATATTGTTGACATTTGACGCATTTCTTGGCATAGTCACCCTAATTAAGTGTAAGCCAATAGTGGCCCAGGCAAAGAATACGTTTTGCAACAGCCAAACCACTGAAGTGTCCTCTACAGATGCCATCATGTGCTTCCTTAATGGCGTGAGACGCTTCATTGTTATGAAGGCAGCAAAGAAGGATGCCATCAAAGCCTCGTTTGTAAAGAATGTCCCCTAGTATTAAGTAGCGAGAGGTGCTTTTAATGAAAGCTCTACGAGCATTTCATGAAAGATCGGGCGAAAGGACACCAACATTAAGGTAGTCAAAGATTTGGTTATACCAAATGTCTAAATGTGATGTTTCCACTTCGCAAATGGTAGGAAGATCGAGACTAAGGTAAGATAGAGTGACAACGCAGTGTATGGTGACAAACAGTTTAGAGTCAGCAGGTTGGAATGGAATTTGGGACGCAAAGGAAGCCATTGTGTCTGCAAATTTGTTTGTAGAGCGAGGGACTAATTGGATGGTATAATGGTTAAATGATGCTAATAGTTTGTCAGCAAGTTGTTTGTATTTCAGAAGAACATCATTTTTGCATTGATAGGCTCCTGTGAGTTGGTTGATAATAAGTTGAGAATCTCTAAAGACAAGTATGGTTTTGATTCCTAAATCTAGGTCGGTTTGGAGACCTATGATCAAGGCCTCGTATGCGGCTATATTATTGGTGCAGTGGAAATCGAGTTTGAAAGAAAGAGGAAGAGGTTCTCCATTAATGGGAATGAGGACTATGTCGGCACCCCCACCATTTTGACATTTGGAACCATCAAAATACATAGTCATTTGATAGGTGGGTTCTTCTGAAGAAAGAGTAGCTATAGACTCATTTGGAAAGGAAAAAAGAGGAGTTTGATTATCAAGGAGAGGGGCTTCAACTAATGGTCCGCAATGACCTGTCCTTTAATGGACTTTTGTGGAAGAAACTCAAGATTGAACTCAGCTAAAAGCATGAGCCACTTAGCCATACATTAGTTATGATATGGCTTAGAGTGCATATACTTAAGGAGGTCAGTGTTGGTAAGGACATAATTTTTGTGGTTAAGAAGATAGTGATGAAGTTTAGAGGCGACAAAAACTAAGGCAAGGCAAAAAAAATCTGGATGGGTGTATCGAGTTTCATAGTTAATGAGGGTGCAGCTGATGTAATAAACAGCCTGCTCCTTATGTTGGTTATTACGATGAGCGAGCATGGCTCCCAAGGAATAATCACTGGTAGATATGTATAAATAAAAGGGTTGATCTTCCTTTGGGGGAATAAGGATAGGTGGAGAAAGAAGATACTCCTTGATTGCATCAAAGGCTTGTTGACATTCCTTGGTCCATTTAAAGGAGGTATCTTTTTTCAAGAGGTGGTGAAAGGGTTGACAGCGATCGGATCGCTGGGAGATAAAACGGCGGATTGACTGAAGTTTGCCTTGTAGGCTACGAAGTTGTTTTAAGTTAGTAGGAGGAGGCATTTCTAGAATGGCTCGAAATTTTGCGGGGTCTATTTCTATTCCACGAAGGGAAACAATGAAGCCCAGAAGTTTCCCTAATAAGACCCCAAAGATGCATTTCTTCGGGTTGAGTCTGACTTGATAATGGATAAGTCTTTCAAAGATGATGGATAAAACGATGAGGTGATCTTGGCGACATTTTGATTTTCTGAGCAAATCATCAACATAGTCTTCGACTATTGTATGAATGAGGTCATGAAAAATGTAGGTCACAGCTCGATGATATGTGGCTCTTGCATTCTTTAAACCAAAAGGCATGACGTGATAACAAAAAGTTCCCCATGGGGTAATAAAAGATGTCTTATGTTGATCTTTGGGGACAATCAAGATTTGGTTATATCCCGAAAATCCATCCATGAGGGATAACATTTCATGGCCAGCAGTAAGATCAACAAGTTGGTCAATGATAGGTAAAGGAAAGTCATCTTTGGGGCATGCAAGGTTAAGATCTCAGAAATCCACACAAAGGTAGAGTCCCCCAGTGGGTTTGGTGACAGGAACAATGTTAGAGACCCATTGTGGATAGTCAATAAGTGGAATGAAATTAACAGATAGAAGGCGTTGAAGTTCTTTGACAAGAAGAGCTATATGGGGATGGATATGATGAAGTTTTTGTCGAACTGGTTAACTTTGGGATGGGTGACAATGTTATGAAGGGCAATGGATGGGTCAATACCGGGCATATCCTGATAAGACCAAGCAAATGATATGCTATGATCACAAAGGAAGGTTGTATAATTTCTTTGTTCTTCAGGAGTTAAAAATTGGCCAATCTTGACAATATAAGGGTTCTCCTAAGTACCCAAATTAACGTCTATGGTTGATTCATTTAGCATTGTTTGGTTTTTAGGAGGGAGAGCTTTTTGAAGAGAAGAATCCTCCGCACCCAAATAGGTAAGAATAGATTTGTCGTCTTGACATTGGATGGTGTTAATGGTGGGAGAATCATGTGTGATCATTTCGGGGTGGATGAGAGGAATGGTTTTGGTTTGACCTTCTTGTTGATAAGTCTGGGGACCTAAATTGACGGTGTTGATCCAAAAAAAAAAGTTAGGTGGGATGATGTCATTGTCTTCAAATGGAGTTGGTGAGGGTAGAGGTTCTTCAAATTGGAAATGTGAGGTTGATAAGGGTAGAAGTTCCTTGAATGGGAGAGGTGACGCTGGTGGTTCCCCAAATGGGAGAGGTGGAATTGGTGGCGTTGGTGGTTCTCCAAATGGGAGAGGTGGGATTGGTGAGGTTGGTATGGGCTCTCCTAGGGGAACATACCCTAGGCCAAAGAACTCACAAGGTTTCTGAGTTTTGATAGCAGGAAGTTCATGGGGTTCTTGTTCATAGAGGCCAAACCGAAACCCTTTCCAAGCACATCGATGAAGGTACATTTGGGCAAAGGTTGGGTTTCTAAGATAAGAAAAGTTGGAAGTGAATGGCTGAAAACAAGGCATGGTGGTGGGAGTGAGAAGCGGTTTATCAAGTCCCACATAGACAAAATATGTTCTATTGTTGGGAAGGCTAAAGGGGACAAGGGTACCAATATTGGGATCATAAGATGGATCATTCTGAAGGTTCTCATATTCATGTGGAGAGGGAAAAGCGTCTAAAGCTAAAAGTCGATATTCCCTAAGTGTAAGTCGTTGGAACATGGATTGCAAGGGGTGCTCGACTGGGATTTGTGATGAAGGAATAGTTGAACTAGTGGATGCTTCACCATTGTTGAAATTATAAGTGTTGGTGTGTTGGTTTGATGCGGTGTTTTAGTTAGTGGTTGGTTGTGAAGAGGGTGAAGGTGGAATAAGAACATCATTGGGCCGCTATGTCATATTAAAAGAAGCAAAGGGGCTTGGATCGGCTTTCATTGTAATGACTTGTCCTTCATGTTCAAACTTGATGCATCGGTGAAGGGTAGAAGGGATGCATGCCATAGCGTGGCTCTAGGGGCGACCAAGTAACACATTGTATTGAAATTCGCCTTCTACAACGTAAAACAGTTCAGGAATGGTTCGAGGCCCCAAATGAATGTGGAGAATAATTGTCCCTAGAGTAGTGGCCAAGGTATCATTGAATGATCGGAGAACTGTCGAGCTTTCTGACGTGATGTTTTTAGGTAGTTGAAGTTGATCATAGGCATGGGAGGAGATGATATTGATACTCGTTCCCCCCATCAATCATGACCCTTTTGACATGTGTATGATTGATGGATGTTGTGATAAAAAGAGGGGGATCAGGATATTTGCTATGATATGGTGGGATTTCAAACTCTTGAAAGGTGACGCTGGTAACATGTTGGACAGTTTCAATCAAAGATGCAAGAGGTTGGGGATCATCTAGTTGAACCTCTATGGAACGCATTGCTTCGATTAAAGCTCAACAATGTTGAGACAAGGTGCTAATTAAGTCATAAAGAATCATTTTGACAGGCGTTTGGTGGAAATATTTTATCACCAGGCGTCGAACGAATGAAAGTGCATTGGAAGATGAAGGGGCTCCCAAAATGGAGACCTTAGGCTTGGATGGTTGTGAAGGTGAAGGTGTAGCCTTTTGGGTTTGTTTGGTTGGTTGAGGAGTTGAAGGGTAAGACCATGGAATGGTGGCCTTTACCTTTTTCATTTTGTTGGACTACTTTACCCTTGTCCTTGTGTTGGGATCTAAACCGAGTTACCATATGAATAGTATGGATAAGGGGAGCATTACTTGCTTCAATTCCTCTGTTTCACTCCTTGGCGGGAGTAGAGAAGTAGATGATTGGTAGGAGGATTGGATAGGTAGTAAAGGAGGTAAAGGGTTTAAAGAAGGTTCGTCCAATAGATCATCCTCCTCCAAAAGGCCATGAATGATAGCTTGGAGAGCTTTACAGTTCTTCGTATCATGCCCAGGGGTCCTATGGTAAAGACAAATTAGATTGTCATTGAACCAGGTTGGCTTTTGGCAGGTGGGGTCAAAAGGCTTGATGGGGGTAAGTTTATGGCAGGAGCTTGCAGGAACGTTTGTAATATAGTTATATAAGACTCCGATGAGGATTTTGGAGATGGTGGAGTTTGGGTTTTTGGTTTAGGTTCCTTGTTGGGTAAGGGATTTTTAACAAGAGGTATGGTTGGTGGAGTAAGCCTGGCTAGAGGTTTCGAATGAATTGGCTTGGTTATAATTGGTTTTGGAATTGGGGGTCTAGATGATGAGGGTTTAATAGATGGGAAGGTGGATGGGGAAAGGTTGGCGAGGAATGATGATGAACTAGGAGATGGGCTTGTTATAGGTATAGAAAGGGGAGATGGTTTTTTGGAGGAAGAGTAGGTTATGGGAATGCTGGAAGGATGTGGTCCTAAAATAGAAGGTAAAGGTGAAGGAGTTGGTATGGTTCTTCCTCGAAGTTGAGGTCTAGGCAATCCCTCCTTAATGGGTTTAATTGGATTAGGCTTTGGTTGGATTGGTGTGGTTAGATCCAGTCTGAAAAGAGGGTGAGCAGGGTTTGACGTGGGAGGGATCCCCTAGGTCTTGATTGGCTTGGTAAAAGAAGCATAGGGTGATTTAGCTATGTTAGATAGGGGTAATTGAGGTGGTTCCTTGGTAACTTTAGGAAGAGTAGTTGGTGGAGTTGTAACAACAGGCTCGAGAGTGGATTCTAGTGAAGTAGAAGGTTCGATCTTATTTCGATACAAGAGTCCAAGTCGATGCCAAAAGGTGGCTCTATCAAAGTTAAGTTGGGAGGTGAATTCCAAACTTTGAATTAGCCAGGAGAAGGGTTTCTAAACAGGAATTGTTCCTTGATCATTAGCTTCAAAGTGTAAACCCTTTAAGGGTGAAGATGGAGCAGTTTCAGTGTTGTTATCCTTGTTGGAAGGTTCCAAAGGTAATGGTTGGGTAGATAGGGGTATTGTCTCTTGGGAAATGGCTTTCAAAGAAGATAGGGATGATTTTGCAACTAGTGTGGTAACGGTAATGGTTTCAGGCGGAAGGGTTGGTTTAGCTTCCTCCTCAGTTCGGTTGTCCAAAGGAATAAGTGGTTTTTTGAGTTGGAATGGAGGAGTGAATGAAACGGTCAATGGAGTGACCATCTCCTTGGGTGTTTCCACCATAGGAGGGGTGGGTGAAACCATGGTTTCATCCAAGGAAGTGGAATTTGAAGGGATTGGTGGCAGGGGGTTCTCCTTGATTTGGGTGATAGAGGTAATAACATCTTCGATAATGGGCACATTACTGATGACATTGATTACATGTGCCTCATGCGAATTGGAGGATTCGGGTTGGTTTTCATGGTGTTGGGTTGAAGGTGAATGGTTTGGAAATGGTTTTCAAAAAATATCAAGGGATTGGCTTGAAGGAGCATTTGGGTTGTCAAACACAAGCTCCCCTTTATCAATTAGGTCCTGGACAATGCTTTTAAAAGTATTGCATCTACAGGTATCATGTCCAACAACCCGATGATAGTCACAATAATCATTCTCATTGTACCACCCGAGAAGGGGGCGAGAAGTATCAAATTGTTGAAGGGGCCTGATGGGTGGAAGTTGGATTAGATTGGCTTTGAGTAGTTTTTCCAACACCAATGCATAAGATTCCCCAATTAGGGTATATGGTTTTGAAGGAACCAGGTTTTTAGTACGGTTTTGATGATTGGAAGGGTTGTTGGTTGGAGGTGTTTGGTTGACGGGTGGAAGAGGTACGGTTTTAAGAACGACCGAATGGGTTGATGCTTTCGCTTTAGAATTGGTTGGGTTCATGGTTTTGGTGGAGGATGACTCAGTGGATTTGAAACTAGAATTTTTATTTCGAAGCTGCAACTTCCCTTCATCAATAGCATGATTTTCCAATTTACGGACCATAGTAAAAGCTTCGTCAAAGGTCTTAAAGGTTTGGACTTGGAGAGTTGGAGCAATGTGTTTAGCACAACCCCGAAAAAATAATTCGATTAATTTGGGTTGGGGTAATGAAAAAGTGAGTTGATTAATGAGACCTCTCCATCTAGCAACGAAATCAACAATGGACTCATCTTCAAACCATTTGATGGAGTATACGTCTCCAATGGAAACATTTTTAGATATGTTTACAGAAAAGTGTTCCAAAAAAGTTCGTGCTAATTGAGAGGAAGAAAAGATAGAATGAGTGGGAAGAGCACTATATCAATCAAGGGCAGCCCCGGATGATGACATGGGAAAGGTTCAGAGGAGAAGAGCATCATCATAAGCAATCAAGTAGCATGCATGTCGAAACGCTCTTAGGTGTTGTTGAGGGTCCTCTTTACCTTGAAATTAAAAAAATTTGGGCAATTCCCATTGAGAAGGATAACCTGAATAGGTACGGAGGGGTGGATAGGCTCATTAAAAACTTGGTCGTAAGACAAAAGAGTGGTTGAGGCAGAGATGGATGACTCCAAACTAGTCATTTTGTCCATGAGCATTTTGATTAGGTCGGGTTGGGGTTGCGAAACCACATAATTAAGATATACATTTTGTTGAGGTTGGTTTGCGGCAATGTATGAACAGGCAGCAGATGGCACCAACGAAGCCACATACTGATAGGTGGTGCCAAGAGGTTGAAATGGCGGCACATAAGAACTGCTTGGTATAAAAGGTTGGGTGGTGGTCGGTATGTATCCTTGTGGGTTAGGGACATACTAGTAAGTTGTCATAAGCACTTGTTGAGGAAAAGATGTGGTTGGTATGCTTGAGGTAGGAGTAAGTTGGGAAGGTTGAGGTTGGGTGGTTACCCTACTGCTAGTTGGAGGAAGGTTTTGAGGTATGGAGAGCACTAGGCTTTGAAGTGGAACTCTGGTCGAAGGATTGGTTGCAACCGAAGGGAAGATAAAAGCCGAAGTGAAAGATAATGCCATAGTAGATGGGTCGTAGGTAACTAATGGTAAGGTTGAACCCCCATGGGGTGTAACTGGTGATGTTTGGTTGCGCGGTGGAAGGTTGGTTTGGGTTTGGGTGGATGGGATGTTGGAAGAGATCTGAGTTAATGGTTGGGTTGGAGTGGTTCTTACCATAAGGTGGGATGGCATACCAAGAAAGGCTCGGAAGACGGAACCAAAGCACGGGGGGTATGATGAGGCAGGGTGTTGAGGTAATGTTGCAAGGCAACTAGATTGTTGTCGAGAAAGGCGATGAATTTTGGATCTCCTTCAGATACAGTTGAGATTTTAGAAGGAGATGGTGGTGGAGGAGAATGGTGAGGTGAAGCATGGGGAGATTTATTCGCATTCGAGGTATAATCCATGGATGAAGATGAAGATGGTGGTTGGTTATTTTGATTTTTCACTTGTGTAGTCAAAACCATATGAAAAATTTGGAAGTGGATAACAAACCTTTCACCTCAAATAATGAGCAATCAAAGAAAAGCCTAAAGCAAACAAAGCACACACTAAAAGCGCAATTAATCCTAAGATTTATTTTAAATCACTTTTGGCGTATACCTTAAAGAGTATGAAAGGGAAAATTAGCTTATGATTCATGTATTAAAAAAAAGCCGCCTAAAGATGGTTTCGAGTTAAGTTTTGGTGCTCAAAGAATCTGCACTAAATCGGGCACGTGGCCTAGTATTGGGGGCTTGCTCCCCGCACTTCACGAACCTGAAGCCGAGCCGAGCCACTTAGCCAATAGATATCATTTGTCCAGAGTTTATACTCCACTAGAGAATGGAGTGGGTCCTCCTCTTAGTAGTGAAATATAAGTGAGATCGTTAAGTAGGGTAAGGTGATCCAAAAGGTGATGAAATCCCAATGGGCCTTGTCTCAAGTATGTTTTGATGTGTTCTTTGGTGCAGTGATTTGGTAGTGTAACATGTGTTCTACGATTTATTCATAATGTGGTTAATTAATCTAGGTGAGATAAGCATTAAATAGGCAAACAATAAATGCACTTAATTTTAACCTAAAATAAATTTTTGGTGTCTTTCCATGCAAATAAGGAACAATGCAATGAATGCAGGTTGAAAATGCAACCCATCCCTAGAATGAAGATTGCATTTTTTATTTTTTTGAAATTTAAAGATTTTCAGAAATGCAAGAATATGAGATTCACTAATGCAACTATATCAAATAAACAGAATTATGAACCCTTAAGGGGTCCCACCTAGCGTGCCAAAATGTTTCCTATTTTTTCTTGATTTTTGTTTGTAAAGAAGAAGTGAGAGAACAAGAGATAAAGGGTATGTACCTAGTAAACGTTGTGCTCGTTGATAACTAGATGAAGTGAGAACTCCTTTGGCTAGGGAAGAATGATCTGAAAATCACACTTTACGAAAATGGATTAATAAAAGGATAAATGGGCTGCCTGGTTTGATGAAAACTATTTTTATGTCATTTTGACGAAATTTGTGCTGATATTTTTTGATGTTATCCTCATTTACAATAAAAATTGGGAAGACCATTTGCAACATGTGAAACAGGTACTCACAATTTTGGTACATCGGTTGTATGCCAAACCTTCCAAATGTACTTTTGGGGCTTGTGAGGTTGAATATTTGGGTCATCTGGTTTCTCATGGAGTGACAGTGGATCTTAAAAAAATCCAAGCAATGGTGGATTGGCCAATTCCTAAGACACTCAAGCAACTACGAGAATTTTTGGAGCTAATTGGTTACTATCACAGGTTTGTCAAAAATTATAGTAGCATTGCAACCCCACTCACCTCTTTGTTGAACAAAGACTCCTTTCAGTGGACTAATACAGCTACCAGGGCATTTGAACAATTGAAATTGGCTATGTGCACCACTCCAGTATTGACCACTCTTGATTTTTCCAAGACTTTTGTAGTTGAATGTGATGCATCTGAGTATGATATGGGTGTTGTACTCATGCAAGAAGGTAGACCACTTGCCTTTGAAAGTCGTAAACTAAAGGGTAAAAATCAGCACAAACCCATCTATGAGAAGGAAAATGATGGTCATTTTGCATGCAATCAAACAATGGAGAGTTTATTTGATGGATCGTCACTTTCTGGTAAAAACTGATCATTATAGTCTCAAATATTTTTGGAACAACGATTGTCATCTTAAGAACAACAGAAATTGGTAACTAAGATGTTAGGCTATGATTTTGAAATAGTCTACCAAAAAGGCAAGGACAATGTGGTGGCAGATACACTATCAGGCATTGTTATGTGTCATAACCATTTTACAGGCAGATTAGCTAGAAGAAGCACGATCAGAATAGAAAAATGATAGTGTTACCCATGATTTGATTCAAAATCTTCAGCAAGGTTTAGGTGGATTTAAAAAATTCATATGGAAGGGTAATGCATTATGGTATAAAGACAGATTATACCTATGTAAGAATTCTCTTCTTAAATAAAAACTCATTCGAGAACTTCATGCAACTCCACTTGGGGGGTTATTTAAGATTTTTTAAAACCTATCACAGAATCAAGCAGAATTTTTTTTTGAAAGGACTCAAGGGGGATGTCCAAAAATATGTCGTTGAATGTATGATCTGTGAACAAAACAAAGGTGAAACCATTAAAACCCTAGGTCTTTTACGGTGTTTATTCATCCCTAACCTGCATTGGGAAGATGTGTCTATGGATTTCATTACAGGGTTACCGAGATCTAATGGTCAAAATGTTATCATGGTTGTTGTAGATGGTCTTAGTAAGTATGCTCATTTTTGTTCTTTATCACAGTGATTTATTGCTGGTACAATAGCTTCTACTTTTCTCAATACATTTTAGACACTACATGGTACCCCTAAGATCATTGTTGGTGATAGAAATCTCATTTTCACTAGTAATTTTTGGATTGAGTTATTTGCATGTTTGGGCACCCAGTTGGCTCATAGTTCATCCTCAATCTAATGGACAAACTGAGGTAGTCAACAAATGTCTGGAAGGATATCTTTGTTGTTTTGTTTTTTATAAATTGGGTAAATAGGTTCATTAGTTGCCACTTGTTGAATGGTGGTATAATACTTGTGTTCATAGTTCTTCCAAAATGTCTCATTTTATGGCATTGTATGGGTACCACCCTCCATCCATCACTTCAACCTTGAAGGTCCATCCTAAGGTTCGTGGAGTTGAAGAACATATTCACCATCAACAGGAGGTCCTTCCAAGTTTGCGTGAAAATTTAGCTATGGCCCAAAATCGCATGAAGCAACAAGCAAATCAACACCGAAGTGAGAGGCATTTTGACATTGGTGATTGGGTCTTTGTTCGATTGCAACCATATAAGCAGATGTCATTGAAGCAACAAAAAAAGGATAACAAGTTGTCTCTTAAGTATTATGGGCCTTATCAGATCTTGCAAAAAATTGGTAGTGTGGCCTACAAGTTAGCGTTTCTTTCATGATACATCCAATATTTCATGTATCATGCCTAAAGAAAGTCATTGGACACAGAGTTGTTATTCAAACAGAATTACCAGAATTGGATGAGGAAAGCAGAGTTGTTCTTGATCCTGAGGCGATCCTTCACATGTGCACTAAGCAGCTGCGATCCAAAGCGATTACAGAGTCCCTGATCAAATGGAAGAATTGGCCATGTGAAGATGCCACTTGGGAGGATGAAGCATTTGTGCAACAACATCCAAAGTTGCCTCAACGTTGAAGACAACGTTGTTTGAAGGGGAGAGGCATGCTACGCCCTTAACTGTTGGTGTGTCTAGGGATATGTGTGGCTGACTTGTGGCTTACATCCCTCTTTTATATGCTTGTTACATTTCTCTATGTTCTTAGATAAGTCGGCCTATGTAATAACCATGGTTAAGTAGACTATATATAAGAGGTAGTGGTTAGTCTTTAATCATCATATATCAAGTATTTTGCTCTTATTGCATTGTTGGAGGTTACCCCCTCGAAGTGGCTTTGCTATACTATCTAGTATTTTGCTTTGCTATCAATTATTGTTGTGTGATCTCTCATATCTATTATTTATGTGTGAATTTGTGCGAACATGTAAGTAATTTCATTACATCGCAGTCCTTTGACGAACAACCCAACCTTGTTTGTGTCTTGGAATCGGAAGACCTTGTTTATTACATCAAAAAATCTACAATTGTAATCCTGTTTAGCCTCTCCATATTTCTATATGATTTCCTTGAGATCTTAAATACTCTGGTCGGCACACATCAGCTTTTTCAATTCTCCAATGTACCATAATTTTTGTAAATAAATTAAAGGGCTTGGCCAATCAATGCTCCTATGAGTTTGTAGTGGTGTTTGGCCTCATTTGTTGTGATACCCTTGGATTGCCACTTCATTTTGCATGTCAATAAAGATTGCTCTAATTCTGGAGAATTATCATATGGCTATAATGTTACAAAAGTTCCAATAGGGAGTGTCGTTGTCCCTAAAAGCAAACTACTTACACTAGGTTTACTAGGTGATTGCATTGTTGTGTTCGAACTTGTTTTGATATTGATGTGTATGTTCAGTGCGATTAAAATATGTATTGTGTCGACGTCACTATCAATTTCCCTCTTATGTCTATCTACATTCTTTGGAACTTTTCCAAACCACTTTCTTGTATGCTTCTAGTTTACTGATCTCTATAATTATTGTAGGCATAGGGGATGAATCCCTACAAAGTGAATGAACTAACCCTGGGGAGTCAATAATAACCACCCCTGAACCTGGCCTAGACCCTTCTTCCATTAGTGCATCATGGAAAGGTTGACCTTCCCATTCTAGATAAATACATTGATGTTATAATTGCTCACTAAATCTACTGCTAAGTTGCTCTATCTACTCTTCAACGTCCTCTACATGGACTCTTCGTTCTCTATCCCATTCATAATCCAAGTCGGTCTCATCTTCCCCATTGTTCCTTATGTTCTCAGTTTCCCCAAGCTCCCTCTAAGCTCTGAATTTGGTCTCTATTGGTGGTATATTTTCTTCCATTCTCTTTGAAGTTCCTTGACTACTTCTATTTGCATCCAACTTCAGTCTTCCATCTTCAACAAGGTTTTGTTTACTCCATCATTTATGTTGTTAAAGCTCCCATTGAAGCCCCATAATCTTCTTGACATATGTTTTCATTGAAGACATTTCTTCATATTCATTGCACTAAAATTTGATTAAATTCTTGATCTTGTGGGATTTTCATCTTGTTACTCGAGTAACATCCATGTCAGTACCCTCTAGGATAAAAGTATTCACATTCACTTGATTTATACAAATCAATTTACTAGTCTCTCTACAATCAGATTTGTCTTCACCATGGGGGAAGAGGCTAGAGGGTGAAAAGCCCAAAGTGGTGGATCACATTAGTGTTCCTTCCCCTACTAACAAATGCTTACAACACTTGTGTGCTAAGTGGGTCCCCTTGCTTTGTGATTATTACCAAAATACATGAGGAAAAATGTCATTGGAGTAATAACTATTCGTAGAGGTCATCTTTAGATGACTTAAACACGCACGAGTAAAATCCCACAAATGTTGTCTTAAACACATACAAGTAAGATCTGACAAAAGAAAATAATAGTCTATTTAAATTGCTCAAGGAAGCCTTCAATTGCTTAACAGATTTATCTTGAAATTTTGATTAAGAATTAGGCCAATAAATGAAATAATTAATCCACGGTTTGAATTACAGAAACATTTTGTGGCATTATCAGAGTCACCTTGAAGCTCAGTTCAAACTTCTGAGAGAATCATTGAAAAGAAGGCATTATTATCTGTTAAGCCTTCAATTGCTTAACGGATTGATCTTAAAATTTTGATTAAGAATTAGGCCAATAAATGAAATAATTTATCCATAGTTTGAATTACGGAAACATTTCCTGGCATTATCAAGGTCACCTTGAAGCTCAGTTCAAACTTCTGAGAGAATCATTTAAAAGAAGGCACTATTATCTTCCAAAGGAAGCTCTTAGGAGCATACTGACCTGATCTTTACCAATAGTTAACTATCCTGCTCAAAAAATAACAATTCTCACAAAAAGTCTTCAAGCACATCCTAAAATTCTCCTACCTTGGAAACTTACTGTTGAATTGTAACTTCCATAAAGATTACCCCAGCCTTATAATTCTATACTTTTTGTCTCTCAGAGTCCTGTAAGTTCCCACTGCCTCATAATAAGCTTTCCTAGAATATGATCAATGTCCTCGACATTTTCATCCTATATAGGTCTCAATGAAGAACCGTGACTATTATTTTCCAACATAGAAGAAACTTGCATGGGTCTAAAAAATTAGGGCACCAATGTTGGTCGTGCCAATTAATTTCATGTTGATTACACCATTAGAAATTTTACTTTTAGCTCTCTTTTATTGAATCATTTGAATCTTTTTTATCCCCTATTTACCTCAGAACAGACTTCCTGATTTTTCTTACAAGAGCTGCTATAAGATTACAGAAGTTGCAGTGGTGGCCTGCAGGAACTATCGTCAAAGTTTTCCATCTTTCTTATTTCTTGCATTAATTTCAGATGTGTTAAAAGGTAGGAGCGGTGGCCTGCAGGAACTATCGTCAAAGTTTTCCATCTTTCTTATTTCTTGCATTAATTTCAGATGTGTTAAAAGGTAGAAGCGGTGGCCTGCAGGAACTATCGTCAAAGTTTTCCTTCTTTCTTATTTCTTGCATTAATTTCAGGTGTGTTAAAAGGTAGGAGATATTGCATCCTAAATCAGTCAAAGCTAAGTGCCCATCAACTTGACTGTATCACAAAGCTTCAAAAATTAAATGAATTTCAGAACCTCAGGCATCATAATCTTGAGAAAATAATGCTGTATGACCTGTCAAGCAGCTAATTGTGGACACAACTCAGGAAAATTAACATCCTCAAAAAGGCCTAAAGAAAGAAGAAAGAAATTATATTAATATCCACAAATGACCAAAAGTAGGTCAATGGGACTGAAGGAAACAACCATTAGCAATAGAAAGTTCTAGGAAGAGAGAATCCAAGAGGTGAACCAAAGAAATAAAGTACAAAGACAAAATAGAACAGCATGTCACTAACACAAGTGACAAAGAACCATTACAAATAGCAGTGAGGGCGAACAAAAGCCCCAAGAGCATGTGCCAAGCAAACACAGAAGCTACAAGGAGCCTATGTTGAATAAAAGAGAAATGAAGAAACACAACAGCAACGGAAACATGATCAGAAACCGGATTGGGATAGGTTGTGCATGAGAAACCGGATTTCCCTAAATACATATAATTTTTATTTTATTTTTTTAAAACCACAAATTCAGCGATATTTTACATTTTCATATTATAATTTTAACTAATTAATTTTTTTATTGTTAATAATTTAATTAGTTTAATATTAAAATTTTAAACTTTAGAACAAAAATTCAAAAATTTAAAACACAAAGAAATGGCCCTGAAATGCCATATCCATGGCATCACCATTTTGGACCGTTTAAATGCACCACGGATGTCAGTGTAGCGTTTCTTGTTTCCACGGCATGCAGCAATACTCTAGCTCAAGCCAATGATTAGCAGGTTCCCATCTTTAGGACCGATGCCTTGAATGCCAATCAATTGAATTCTCTGCCCAATGGCCTGCAACAGCCCCTAGTTTGGCAACTCAGGAGGCCTACAAGAACACCGGATGGTGACTCCTCGATCAAAATATTTTCAAGAAGAAAAAAGCAAAACAAAACCAGTACTCTGTTTTCTCTTTTGTAAATGTATATGATATGTTTATCTATCTTGAAATACCTCAACTAGCTATGTTATATGTCTTGGTTCTCTCTTAGTCAGCTTTATAGTCTTCCTCTCTCAAGTTTTATATTCAATTGCATTTATATTTAGCTAGCTGTCACCAGATCGCCCTTGTTGGCAGTCCCAGTCATGCTACCTCTTGGCCAGGTTTTCAAATGTATTAAGCTCTTTCTGTAGTCCACTCTTACATCACCCGATTTTGTTTGTAAGGGGGGTGTATTGTATAGTTTTTGTTACCGCTTTCTGTCTTAAAATTCCAAGTGCTATAAAAACATAAACCCAGTGGATAGCTGCAAATATAGCTCTCTTCTAAAGTAGTATATTTCGAGTTCCTCAGGAACAGAGATGCTGTTGAGAAACCTAACTGAGCATGGGGCCATGCCCTTGAGCTTATTAGACGTTTAATCAAACAGGCATTTGACACCTGCAGAAAAAGTGGAATTCGGTTTCTCTATTGTGATTCTACTAATTCATGACCATGTCCTCCTTTTTCTTTTATCATGAATCAATAATTCATTTAAATTTTTTAAAAAGAAATCAGTTTTCCTATATAGAAAAATTATATTTGTTTATATATTCTAAATCCCATGTCCAATGTGCTGTTTCCTGATAGTTGCGGATCCATCTAACCATCCTAAAATGCATGTTAGAATTTCTTTCTCCCTCTCCTCAAAACTTGGTATAGCATCGTTACTAAGGAAAAAGAGTTTCTCTTCACCAAAATGGGGTTCACTATGATATCAGAGGGTAAATTTTCCATCCTTCCTGCAGGTAAAGTTGGACTAATAAAGAAGCCTATTTATCAAAACGACTATCCAAGTTGAACAGAACTTCACTAAGATTAATGAATTTCGTTTCATTAGCATAAATCCAAAATGCTTTCATAACATATGGGAGTCTTTACAGATTCTGTATTCGCCGAACCTAACCTTGAGATGCAGAGTCTTCTATAAAAAGCCTCAAATTTAATTTTCTTAATTTTATCTGAATTTTTAGTTGGTGAGGCTCAAGGGCTCAAAATTCAGCCTACTTATTAACTCTCTCAAGTTCAAGATCGCTTGCAGAGCAATTCCCCAGCACGGATACATACAGATTACTAGGGATGGAAAAACCAGTGATAAGAAGATTACACCTCATTGCATGAAGAATCACCCCAGCCACGGTAAAAAAATCCCAATAATCTTACCTCTCCATACAGTTTACTCTATCGAATTGAGCATAGGTCATAATGCCTCAAACAATTGTGTTTAATTAAATCTATCATGACAAGTATTACGCGCCCTAGAGTCTTCTCAACTAGGTGAATTCAAGAGAATTGATCCATATTTACTTTCAATTTGAATAAAATGAATCTAACACCATTTAGAAACCTTAAAGCAGATAGGATCTCTAAATTGTAGATTGTTAAGAGTTTCTATACCCATCATCTGACCTTCAAAGATTTAGTAGGTTACTGACACTTGGGAAGGCATTTTTCCAAGAATAACCCCAAGCCTAAAATATGATAAAAAATGTAGAGATGAAATCCAACTCATGAAGAATGCTGGCTCACAAAGGGCCCCACCAAGGTTCGATTCCTCGAAGGTACCTAATAAGATATGACATCAAGTGCAATGCAGGATGACTTTGATACCTCTCAGTAACTTGGCACTAGGTCAAAGGAGACCAGTTATTCCTGCACCTGATACCAACAGGTTGGTTTATTCTCCAACAAAAAGAAAATAATTGATATTTGTTTATGATATAATTCAAGGAAGAAAATGTTGTGAGTACCTTATTGTTGGCTGCCTGCCAAAGTCTATGCTTTGTTGTTGTGAATATGAGATTCATTAGGCAAGGATCTCATGCAAGCTACGTTACCGGATATGCGTGTAAGCCCCAACTGGTACAGGTATGGTACGTTTGGGTATGGGTACAGGGGTGGTACGCCAGCCCTATGCCCCAGCCCCTACAGGTACGGCTGGTTACGTCTGAGGACGTACCTGGGCGTACCCACAGGGGCTGGGGCATACCCTGGGCGTAGGGATGGCGTACCCCCAAAAAAAAACGTATTTTATAAATTTTTCCTCCTTATTTTGCCGGTCAAAGTCAAATATGGACCTCAAAAAACATTTTAAAGTGCATTTGCAACCCTAAAAGCATGAATCACACTCATTTTCTCAAAAGATAACAACACTTTACCTTTCATTGCATTTTTACCTCCCAATGCATATTTGTTCACTCTTGCTGTTTCAATGGCTGGCTGTGTTTTCAAAACGTGAGCCTCAGTCGATTCATCTGTATCTTCTTTATTAGGGCTGTATATAACAGCTATGAAGGTTTGCCAGAGCAATTCAGCAAGTCTTCCAGTTATTTGATCGTGTTTCAGCCTTGCCAAAATAAAGGGAATAAATTTCTGTAACATGATCAAGATGAGGGAGAGGTTGAAATCAATAATGTCTTTTTTTGCTTATCCTCTATGTCCCAAAAATATGGTTCTCCAAGACTCTTTTTGTGCAGTACATACAATAAGATCATTTGCACAGGAATAATACGAAAGCTCAACTAGTGAAAAAGCTCAAAGAAGAGAATAGGCCATGGTCTTAAGTTGATTTAACACCAGGTATCTCATTGTAATCTTCACCAAACTGCAGAGAGTGCATTTTCTTTTGTCTTTATTTTTGTCCATACATTGTAACATTTGCACTATGTACTTGTAATAAGACTAATCTACATTCAACAATTGAATATTATGATATTTTAGTTTTTTTTGTGGTTATTTAACTTATTATGTTTCCTCTATGCATATTATGTGGTTAATTTTGCTTATATGGCTAAATTTTTTTTTTTTTAATTTTTTATATATATTTTTGTACGGCCGTACCCAAACCCCAAAAAAAACAATCCCCCGTATCCACATACCCGATACTTGTACCTGTACCCGTATCGGCTACTTAGCATGCAAGGGGCTATGGCTCATTCTCCAACATAAAGAAAATAATTGATATGTGTTTATGATAAAATTCAAGGAACAAAAGCTCACAAGTACCTTATTGTCGGCTGCCTGCCGAAGTCTTTAAACTAGTATGGGATTCCATGATTCTTCAATTTTTTGGCAATGCATGCGGCTGAGGAAAGTTAGCAGAATCTTAATGAAAATATTATTTCAAGAAAATATTTGATTGTAAATAGGATTACAACTGCAGATCTTCAGTTCCCCACTGCTTCCTGCCTCTAAAAAGTCTTCTCCTAAACAATACTCACTCTTCATTTTTAGATGTAGATTTTTTCCCAACAGTTTTTAAAGTTTAGTTGTTGAAAAGCTACCAGCAAAAATAAACACAATTGTAGCACCCCTGCATAGGACCCCTATCTTAAAGTTAGAAGTTCCTTTATAACAAATTCAAATTATATTCATAGTTACATAAAGTTAGAAGTTCGTTTATAACAAATTCAAACTATATTCATAGTTACCTAAAGTTAGAAGTTCCTTCATAACAAATTCATATTATTTTCATAGTTACCTAAGACTCCAGGATGATGGGATGGCTACTAAAATAATAAATACATATTAAAAATATACAAATATACTAAAAAATAAAACTCGAAGAAAGTTGAAACTAAAATAAATTGAAATTCAAATAACCAAATTAAATTTAAACAATATGATCAAATTACTAGATAAAACCATTATGATTAATAATTAATCCAAAATCGTAAATGATAGAGATACATCAACAATAACATGCTAAGTCGAGATGTCAATAAAAATGACCAATCTTAAATTTCACCTCTATTTGACTGTTATACAGGAGTTTTTCTTCTTGCTTGGAGAAGGCAATAAAAAAAACATAATATTTTAGGCATATGGTACAGTTTGGAGCTTGTTCTTTTTGACCCGGAAAGATTTTTCGAGCCCGATGCAATGGTGCACCTAGATTGAGACTATTTGTCACAAATTAAAAGGAAATTTGTGGATAATGTAATGGAGTCTTTAATCAGTATGCTAGGCATTATTTAGATAAATATATTTAAGAGTATTTAAATCTTTAAATAAAAACTACAATTTCTGACATCACCCCCAAAGCATGGGTCTCCTATACTAGTTCCCTCTATGATGTTCTACTCCATCCTACTGTCACTGCCCCCACTCCATGATCCTCCTCTGTTTTCTCCACTTCTTTCATCAAGAGAGCTATTTTGAAATTGTGCATCAACAAAGCAGCTGATTGTGAAGGTCTCAAAGCTAAGTTCATCAAATATGGTGTGGATTCCCTTGCATTCCCCCTTGCCACTCTCTTTAATAAGGTGGTGTATTCAGGTTTCCCTCAGTCATGGTTCCAACACATTATTCACCCTATTCATAAGTGCGGAGGTCTCTTTATCCCTAGCAACTACAAGACCATTATGATTGGGCATACATTTGCCAAACTTTATGCCACGTGTTAGACATGCAGTTGATAGAGCACTTGGAAAGGAATAATATCAAAGCTAGGGGGCAGGTTGGCTTCAAAAGGAACTATCAGACTATCAACCACATATTTACACTTTAGGCTATTATTGAAGAAGCTCGTCACAAATCTTCCGAAGTCTTTTGCTTTTTTGTTGACCTCAAAAAAGCCTTTGACTCGGTTCTAAGACACCTACTTTTCTAGAAGTTGAGACAATTATTGGGTAGATTTATACTTCTCGTGATTTTTTTGACTTCGTGAAAATTACCATTGGGGTCAAGCAAGGATGTCCTCTCTCACCTACCCTATTCAACATCTACATCAATGAGATAGAGGAGTTTCTTCGGCAGCATATCCATATGGATGATGGTTGTATTTTGCATGAGGTGCTTTAGCTATCCTTATATATGTTGACGATGTTGTCCTCTCACACTCTACCAAGGGCTTACAGCGGTAACTTGATGCCCTAGCTCGTTTCTGCAAACTCAAATAATGTGTGGTCAACCTTAATAAAACTAAGGTCATAAACTTCAATATCTCCAAGCACTCTCTCCAGATTTTAGTTTTCTACAAAGTGGAGCTTCTAGAGATCACATCTGTACACTTATTTGGGGGTCCAATTTTCTGGTCCATGCTTTTGAAGTCTATCTCTCATTCGCTCCTTTGCAAGACGTATGCCTCTCTTTCTGTCTTTAGAATGTAAGTGTTTCCAAATCCACTTCCAAGACATCCCTTCCAAGTTGTGCCTTTTTTATATGATCATCAAACCTGCAATTTTATATGGTTTAAAGGTGTTGGGATCTAACTTGGGGGCCGTTGATTGAGCCCATATTGAGAGGGCCCAGACTCTCATTGTTACAGTGCATGATCCATTGCAAGTGAACAACTCCTCAACACATCGTCCCAGCTGAATTTTCAGCCTAACTGTTATGCCTTGAGACTATCTTCAAGCTTACTTTCTACATCCACATACTCAGGTCCTTGGGGGACTCAACTTATGATCGTGAGAGATATCCATACTTAGCACTTTACTCTTCAAAGAGGATTGCTTCACTAGTCCCCACCAGACATTGACATTGTTGGTACTTTGACACTAGGTTGTTCCTTTCGATTGGCATCTCTATTGATTGGCTACCCCCTTTCATGTATTCCCTAGACACCCCCTTGAGCTCATTCCCACAAAGGATGTCATCAATAGAGCTGCCAAAGAGGACATCTACAGGAAATATAGCTAGGCCACCTAGATATCCTCCCTTGAGCTACACAACCCCAAGCTTGCTTTCTACACTGTGCATTTCTTACAAGTAGTGGATAGTATTATTTGTCACGCTCACTATCTCCAGTGCCATTGGTCCCACCGCTTGAGGTTTCCCCTTGGCCAAATGAGAGAGTGTTCTCACCAACTACGAGTTGAAATAGCTCACCACATTCTTCATTAAGATTGAATCTACCATCTTTGTGGCCTCCAAGAGGTGGAGACCGAGGAACACTTCATTTTCAGATGCTCCATTTACTACAAGTTTCAAGGAAGATATCATTGCCTCTACAAGAACTCAGCCAACACTCTATCCACTTTCTTTAGATATGCAGACCAACAATGTTTGGCTCTTTATCTTCGTGAGGTTGTCACCCTTCAGCACAAATCGCTACAAGAGGAGCCTAGAGGCTCTGGAGCCCCCATGTTGATCGCTTCTTTCTTCCAACCCATCCAGGTGATTGGCAGCACTAAGCACCCTTTGGACACCGATGCATCACACATCAAAGCTGGTAGATCAATTAGACAGCGCTTTTCTCAACATATCATTACTACTCTAATCCCCCAGCCTGCTCTCCCTTGGCATCGTGGCCCTGGTTTTTCCTGTTGGCATGGCTCTGCTCCTTCTCTAGTGACATTTATCTACTACTTACTAGTTGCCCCCAAACCATAGGGGCACACTCACATTACAAGTTTCTTTTATATTACAGGTAGTGCATTGGCCTTGGATGTTAGGGGAGATTCTAAAGGAAGTGTTTTGCTTCCCCCTAGGATTTCCCAACCTGGCCCCTCCGACACTGGGTACTCCCCGACAAGCAGTATCAGAGATTTTCACAGTGTTTGATGATGGGCTAGACGACTCCTCCACTTCAGGGACAAATAGAGATTTTCTATGAGGTCTTCCAATCTTCATCAGCGCATGCTTTTGGGGGCTCTTGTCCGCCCTTCATTTTTATTTGTATTGGTTCGATTACCACCTTTATTAGTGGCACACTGCTTTACTTTGTCTTATGTACTTGTATTTCTTTTTTGGATTCTTGGATTCTCTTTTCCTTGAACTTTCTATAGTTAATTGATGTATCTTCAAGTCCCATTGACCTATTTTTGGTCATTTGTGAACATTAATATGTTTTCTTTCTTTCTTTCTTTCTTTCTTTCTTTCTTTAGGAAACCTGTGAAAATAACCACGGATATACTTTCCCATTTCTAGACTAGGATGGGAAGGGTTGTAGTAAACCTGTGGGGGAAGTGTACTCTGCTTTGTTTCGTTGGCAAGTAATACACTCTTTAACATGCCTGAGAACATCCTCCTTGAGGCACTTCCAAGAAAACCTCTCTGTTGGCTGCCTAAAATTTTTGTAGAATCCCGGTTGACCAGCTAGGGGTGCATCATGAAAAGTCCTCAGAATTTTCTCCTTCGTTTTGGACTCAAGTACACAGAATATTTTGTTCTTATACAATATAAGGTCACCCACCACAATATCCCTGCCATCCTTCACATTCCCATTCAACACGCTAGTAGCAAAGGCATTCTTGGCATTTTTGGCCATGATAAAAGCCTTCCAAACAGCAAAAATAGAAGAAATGGCATAGAAAGTAGGTATATGGCAAAGAGCATCAACAACCACATTCTTGTTACCCTTCATGTACTCAATGTCCAAATTATAAGCTTGAAGCTAGCTTACCTACTTCCGTTGCCGATCATTTAAATCACACCAGCGAAGGAAGAATTTCAAATTGTTGTGGTCTGTTCTCTTCATTATAAGCTTGAAGCTTATTTACCCACTTTTGTTGCAGATCATTTAAATCATGTTGGCCAAGGAATAATTTCAAATTGTTGTGGTTTGGTCTTCAAATTATAAGCTTGAAGCTTACTTACCCACTATGCTTGTCCACGATAGTCTAAATGTCAACATGATAAGTGTGGTGCCCATCTGAAGGTACGGTAGGCACACCTTTCGTCACAAAGCAACTAGTTGCCCATAAAGCTTGTTCCTTATGGAAAATCCTCTCCAATCTCTTCGTTTTAACTACCTGTGGTGAGTCATCATGTATGCCCTTAAGTACCACGTGTCTCCCCTATGACTTTAACTTCATATCCATGGACTAATAATTCGAGGAAAATTCCCCAAGGGAATGCAGCCATTTTATACCCAAAACAATGTGTGCTTCCGCCAACCCAACAACCTAGAAGCCATCACATACTGTATAATCACCTAGAGATAACTTGAGCTTCCAAATTAGCTTAATGCATGGGATAGTGAAACCATCAACAACAGTTACATTGAACCTCGAGAAGTCCTCCGCCTTCAATCTCCTCTTGGCCATAAGGCCCTCATCAATAAAATTGTGTGTAAGCCCACTATCAATAAGCACAGTAATCTGTTGTACGGATAACTCTCCATGAACTCTTATTGGATGATAGCATGGTGCTCCTGAAAGAACTACAAGTGTATCTTTGCTAGTGTTGGTATTATCCTCCATCGACTAATTGGGCTCATGCTCAGCAAACTGCTCCTTTGTTGCATGTTGTTTTGATTCATCAATTTCATAACCAGCTGCCTCCTAATCAAATACTACCTCAATGTAATGGACTTAGCCCTTGCCAAGGCATCTATGACGCAACTACCAATGCTCCTTGCACATAAAGCACAACCTTTTTCTTTGAAGTTCATTCCTAGTTTGCTCATCAATCGTTTTAGCCATAGTGGGGGCAATGGGTGGAGTGTAGCTCTTTGAGGGTATGAATTAAACTTGTTGCCTTGCCATCCTCCTTTCTGAAAAATCCCTCTCTATTGCTCGATAGTAGGTACCCTATGCTGAGACAAAAATTTGCTCCTAAGCATAAAAGGCTCGATTGTCAATGTTTTCTTAATAGCATCCAGTAGTGATGAGGGTGCAAAGGCCTTGACTAAACCTTTAATGGGCTCAAATAAACTCTCGATAAAGAGGAAAGAAATTCTCATTTCCGATACATCGGGTACCATGACTGCAACTCTTTGAAATTCAGCAACATATGACTTCGCTGAATTATGTTGTTTGATTCTAGCAAGCTCCCTGAAGTACTCCTCATCCTTCCATTCAAAGTGATCCAAGAAACTCACGTTGAAGTATCAAATGTATGTACAAGGTTGTGACTGTGATTACTCAAACCGTGGTGCCACCAATCATAGCAACACCTTCCAAATGCAATGTAGCGAACTGTATGGCATCCCCATCCACCATAAGGCTGAGTATAAATTATGTAACTTCAACAACCATGCCGAAGCAAATATTTTGTCGTTGCCAATGAAATTAGGAGCATTAAGTTTATTCACTTCATGTAAATTTTTCATGTCACCATTTCGATTGCTACCATGGGCTCTACCTCCTTGATACTTATTCCTGAGTATTTCTAGGAAATTGACAACCAATTTCCCTAGATACTCCATAAAGAGTACATCTAACTCCTCTAAAGTAATTGTCTCAAAATCTGATCTTTCATTCCTTTGTATAAAGATGGGCTTAACGGGTTTTAGAATGGGACCCGTTTGACTAACCGTTGGTCGACTATGTAAAGTTGAGCTTCCTCCTCTTTGAAATGTATTAGTAGGGTCTGGATTTTGCAAAGTAATGGCAGTGGGAAGTTACTATGAAGATATAACATTTAAGTCATTAGGTTTGTCACCTTTCTTGACCCCTTTGAATCCTTATCAAGGTATTTTGAAATAGATCTACCATTTTCTCATCCGTCTGAGTTCTCCCATTTCTTTCCATGGTTCACAGGCCAGCAGGGAATTGGCTCGAATACCACTGTTATGACTTCTATCTATTTATATTTTTTTTATTTTAATTAGAATGATGCCAGGAAGAAAAACAAGTACTGCATAAACAAAGTAAACCCTAATAATAACACTGGAACAATATTTATTGATAAAAATATGCTTGAATACATCAATAGAGAAATAATGATAGTGTGCAACTAATAAAAAATCAAGCATGTGGCAGAAGATCTTTCCCAAATGAGAATTGATGCCACTGTATAATGTTGTTCCTGGCACCCCACTAATTAGATTGCCAATTAAAAAAAAATACTTTCAGTCCAATGCAATCTCTGGATGAGATTTTCCACGAGAAACTAGAAGGGTTTCATCCTCTAATTTTTGGATCCAAGGGTTTTCATCCTTGAATCTATAAATGAGCTTTGCCTATTGTAGCCACCCACTCTAGGTCTAAACACATGTGAAATGACCATACATTGATTCTCTCAAGGTTTGGCAGCCTCTATTTAATCATTGACATACTCCCAACCCCAGGGACATAACTTTAGTTTCAAATAAAAAAGATTATTTTTATTCAATATATTGCACTGATATCACTTAATAATCAAGTACCACATAACACAGTGCTAGTGTAGTAACATTAAAACGCCTATGTAGTCAATAAAACTTGACCTCTCATCAATAAATCAACCATAGCTTGAGAATTACTCGCTAGAAAGACTTGAGATAAAGCATTATGAAGTGCTGACTCAAACTTGTATCTAATGATGGGCTACATGACATGGTCATATTCTCATAGCCCTCCAAAAGCCCCTAAGAAATAGGGACAAGTTTTCCCCAAGGAAGTTATAACGAAGGCATACAGTTAAAAATCTCCTAATGCATGAACAATGTCAACAGTAAAAAGGGGTAAATCCCCCATGAGGAGACTAATGGTGAGGGAACTACCTCCAACCAACCTACTGAAATTTAAGAAATGCTCCAAAACTCATAAAAATACCAGAGACAAATGAACGGAACCAATCCTTACCAGTATATACTTATCTAGCAATCACCCCTCGCCCATCGATAAGTATAGAAATGGGCTTGTGAGTCCCACACGTGTTGACTCAGTACAAAGGGGACATTACACATGAATATAAACTTAGGGCAATTAATATGTTGACAAACCATGGACAAGAAAGGTGTCAATAAAGTGAAAATAATGCGTATACATTAGTTCATGTCACCAAATTTCATTGAGTCATTTTGTCAAACTGTTCACGTGCCTTGCGTATGTTGCACTAAATGTAACGATTACAAGATGTACAAATTATGGCTTTGGCCAGGGTGACAACTACTACAATATTGCTTTGTTGGCTATGTTAATTATCTTTCAATTTTTTTAATATGCATTTGATGTCAAAATTTTGACGTCCATTGAATGACATTGAAATTTTGACGTACAAGTGCATGTTGAAATGATTAGGACCATGTCGAAATTGACCCCCAAGAGAGCAATCAACGAAGTTGAAATTTCAAAAAATTTACATGGAAATTTTGACATGCAAGTGCATGTCAAAATTTCTGTGTCAAATCTAACATGGAAGTTTCGAACCAAGACTTTCAATATCCATTTCCCCGTTTTTCAATCCTCAAAACCTCCAAGTTTGATGTTCGATTGATGAAATTTAGATCATAGGTTATAATGTATGCTAAATTTAATTTCCTCTTTAATGTTCCTTTGCTTGGGAACAATGTCTTGTAAACTCTTGGATGCTGAGGCATAGCACCTGATCTATTTGACCTATAGTCCATTTGGCCTCTATACGTTTATTGGAAAACACGATGCAAATCTACCTTTTAAGATGATTGTTTTGTTCCCACAATGGAGAGTTGAGATTCTTCAAGCAAGAGTTCTCCTTGATTGTTAAAGCTAACTGGAAATGGTTCTATAAAGCTTTTAACTATTTTTCCATTGGGCCATTGCACTAGGTGCTTTACTCCCTTACCTTTATAGGTAGCGATTTTCCTTGTAAATCTTCTACTAAATTAATGTTTACTTCTTGATACTATAAGATACATTTTTTGTCACTCCTCATTTCTATTTATAGACTATTTAGTTGTTTTGTGTAGACATGGCATGCCATGTGTACTTATTTAGTTGGAACCTCAATGCCTTGAGAAACTGCTCTTATAACTATTATTTCATGTTTTGAATAAAATGAATGTTTAGTTAAATATATTTTATTATACTATGCAGTTTTAGACTAGCATAAGATATAAATGCTTTTGATTTTGAGCATCAAAAGGAATTGATGTGTTTTAATGTCAAATATCTTATTGATTTAATGAATGTTAGAAATTGACATGGTTATTTGAACATGATTATTATGATCAAATCGGAATTGAATTGTTTTGTTGGATGAATATCAAGCAAATGTAACTTAACGCAAACACCAAGTGGTTTGAAACTACTATTGTGAAGCGTCAACTTCAATATTTCTTGATTAAATTGCTAATGTCCGGTCCATAATGTTCAGCATCAAATGGATTCAATGCACATTCAATTGTTATTTTATGCATTCCTTGTAAATCTTCTATTAAATTAATGTTTACTTCTTGATAATATAAGATGCATTTTTGTCACTCCTTGTTTCTACTTATAGAATACTTATTTGTTTTGTGTTGACATGGCGTGCCACGTGGACTTATTTAGTTGGAACCTTAATGCCTTAAGAAACTGCTCTTATAACTATTATTTCATGTTGTGAACAAAATGAATGTTTCGTTAAATATATTATATTATACTAGGCAGTTTTAGACTAACATCAGATATAAATGCTTTTGAGCATCAAAAAGAATTGATGTGTTTTAATGTCAAATATCTTATTGATTAATTGTTAGTTAGAAATTGATAGGGTTATTTGAACATGATTATTATGATCAAATCGGAATTGAATTGTTTTTTTTGGATGAATATCAAACAAATGTAGCATACTTAATGCAAATGCCAAGTGGTTTGAAACTACTATTCTGAAGCGTCAACTTGAATATTTCTTGATTAAATTGGTGATGACCGGTCCATAATGTTCAGCATCAAATGGATTCGACAAACATTCAATTGTTATTTTATCCAAATTTATTAGATGTATATAATGAAATGAGTTATTGTTAATCTGGCTTAACCATTAATGGATCTTTGTTGAATGTGTGATTGTAGTTTAGGATTCTTTCCCTACAAAAAAGAGAGGGTATCATCGAGTAGAGATGGATAGATGTGATGTTGAAAGAAAAGAAATAATGTGTTGTATACAAGTCTAAAATCTATATTTGATAGTGAACCATGCGTTAGGAAAAAATTTAGCACCTTAGGGGTGTGTACATAGTTCAATTGAGATCTTACCTTTTTTTCAGTTGCTTGTTTTGCTCATTAGCATCAATAAAGCATCAAGCATCAAAACACCATAAACCTTCTCGTTCTCACTTTTGTCAATTCCTTTGTGCATGCGAAATGAAACGTGAGGAAACCATTTTCGCAATGCAACATACAATGACACTTTCTCTTACTTTGCGACAATAGTCTACGTGAGTGTTTTCTTATAGGGAGGCTTTCATCGACTAAACTGCCAGTATCGACGTGAAATTCAAACAATTATTTTGTTTCTCATTTTAACTTGTTTAATAGCATGACCGGACATCATGGAAACAAAAAACTATAAATGTATATATATGATAGTTGTTTATTCAACTTTTCCCATCAAATGTCACTATATTTCATAGTAGAATAAATAAACCATGATAGTTGTTTATTCAACATTTCTATCAAACGTTACTAATAAAGAAACATACATTGACATAGTAGTTTACATAGTTATCCTATCAAGCGTTGAGGCTCCACTTTGCACATGATGTCGTCTACAAAAATTAATTTGTATTTTACGGCTAAAAAAATAAAATGAAATGCCAATACAGCCATCCGTCCAATAGAAGTTTCCAACTAGGCAAAAAAAAAGAAAAGCCACATGGGCTGAGCCATTCACATAAATACAAAGAATTTTTGTTAAATCAAACCTCTTCCAGCCAAAATTGCATTGATTTCGGGTAAAGAAATGCTCAGCCACTAACTTGAATGCATAGACTTTAAAATGCTAATTCTACCAGCCAACTTGTGCCATACTCATAACTACCAAGAATTTGTATAAGAATTTAATCTCTGCCCAGCCCCTTTTGCACTTTATTCAGGAAAGACTTTGTAGAAGTTTAAAATTGTCCAACCATCCAAAAATTTATGGAAAGAAAGAGGCTTACTTAAACAAGTAATAACTGCATTTAATACTCACAGCTAGGAAGAAATATTATAAATACCAATTGTTTTGCTCAGAAGAATATGGTCCTGGTCAAAATGAGACATCAAGGAGGATGCCTTGAAAGCTGCACCAGAGAAAAATCTAATTCAGAGATGGACGCTATGTGTATTCTGGTTCAGTGAGCAAACAAAACTTGAAAAAGCCTTGACAGCTGCATGGCAGAGGTAAACTTGTGCACTCTCTACAAAAAGAACAAGCTGTGAATTTGTATAGCTGCAACAATGTCAGTTTAGTGGAAAATTTGTTAAATTTCATGTAGCTGTACCTACAATCTTACAGCTCAGGTTTTTCCAATTTCAATAAATCAACGACTACGTTTTAAAATCAATGTCTAAAATCAGAGCTTGCAAGATAAAAAATTAAACATTTAGAATTTTATGATAAATTGTTTAGTCTCAGCCAATGGCATAGATGAGCGTAAAATAGCTGTAGATAATCGTTTAAGAATAAAAATTCTTTGGAATAGATGTCCGCCAATTAGGGTGCTTTGAATTGAAATGAATGCCCTTCTTGCTCAAAAGTGTTCTTCCAAATTGATAAGAAAAACTAAGCTGCATCAAACTATAGAAATTAAGAACCTGGTCTCATGGCACTGCAACTGCAAAAAATTGTTGCAGGGGTTGCAGAGATTATTTAGGAGTAGGTATGCAGTGAAACAGTCCTATGGATTTCAAAAATTCCAAAATTTATACCTGCAAAGGAAAATTAGTAAAACCAAATTGAAAAAATATTTATAGAACATTTTTTATTGGTTGTAAAGTGCCAAAAAATTCTTTGCACGTGCTGTAACTTCTTGGCCCCGGCTGCTACCCATCTCTAAAAAAATTTCTCCTATGCAGCTGCTGCTCCCATTTTTCAGGAAAACATTCTATTTTTTTGCAGTTCAATGGATTTACACTTGCATAGGACCCCCTGCAACTGCAAAATAGTTGCAATTGCCCCCTCCATGAGACCACCCTCTAAGTGTTACTGCTTGGTTAAAAAGCTATTACGACGTCTACGAAATAGGTATGTTTAATAAATGATGAATATTGATAATAAAACTTATACAACTGTTGTACATCGCCTTGCCATGTCATTCTGTATTAATGGTTTTCCAGACACTAATTTCCTTTAATAATAAATGCCATTTATTATTTAGTCATTCTTCACTTTCTACCAAAACATTATCTCCTTGTTTTATTCTCAATATGACAAATATTATATTCAATTCTTTCTTTCAAATCTTTTATTCTTTCTTTTAAATGGGAATTATCCTATTCAAACAAATTCATAACATTGGGAATTATCCTATTCAAACAAATACATAACATTCAATTATTTTAAATGTGTTAAAATATAAAAATATTTTATAAAATATAAATTGTTTGAAGTATTAAAGGTGACACATTTCTAGATTATCTCTAGGCAACCATGAAAATGGAGATGGAATGACGAGTTTATTTGTCTATATATATATATATATATATATATATATATATATATATATATATATATCCTATCTCCTCAATTGGAGCAAGAAACATGAGTGATAGGATGCTGTAAAAAGGCAATACCTACGTTAAATACGAGCTTCACTTTTGCCAATTCATTCTTTATATTCTTAGCTTGTGTAAATTTTTATTAGGGGGATATCACATGAACCATATTATTATTATTAATTTTCTTAAAATAACGAAATTATCATATTGTACAAATCCTAACACCATCTTTCCACAATAGAACACCCAAACTGAGGTCCTCAGAAGGTCACCAATGTTTGATATTGTACACTATCTCAAATGACAATTTTAAGCAAATAAATTGTGAGTTGTGCATACTGGTAAAATATTTGACCCATAACGGAATAAAAGGTATATTTATTAACATCATATAGTCCCAACTTATGATGGTGCTTCTATTAAACGATGGCATTCTGCTTTGTTTTCCCAAATGCAACATATAAGTATTCAAATCAATCTTTCCTAATCGTGTCTTTATGTTTTGAATAATGGATCACAGTTAAATTGCAATTAGGATACTTCTACACATCTAACTATTCGTAGACAATCGATGGCTAGTATAACATCGTTAAACCTTACGAATAGGAAACTTGAAACAAAAAACACGTCACTTTTGACCCTTACGAAAACTCGTTATCAAGCTCTACTTTAATCTACATCTGAATTTTTGCCATGTGATTTGGTTCATTATTTGTGATGTTTTTGTAATTCAGCAAATAAAGACTCGAATTATTCTTTAGCGATAGTATGTCCTAGAACTGATACACTGCTGAAGCAATCTTCATCTAAGTGTGAACATATCGTCTCACATGGGTGGTATAAGACACTGGTGCAAAAAGTTATCCTTCACACACTTTTCGAAGATCATAGTTATTTGTTTTCTTGGAGATCATTTAATGTTAAGTTGTTATTAGGATGGGTAGGTTGGGAAAACCTAGGATTGAGTAGTGAACTTTGGAACATGAATACTAAGTGATTGTGAAAAAATTTAGTCTCACTATGACTCAACGAATATTTGGGTCTAGATATGATAAGGGGTACTTGTTAAATTCAGCCTTACGGCCATAAGCAATGTATACCTAATTTATTTAGAAGGAATGTTTTTTGTCGTTCTGTATATGTTAGGATTGTATCAGTTCATGTTCCAGTTCACTATCATACTTGCTTCGTGCTGCGTGGAGTAGCTGCAATATTGACCTATATACACATTGTCCTCCCTTTTCATCAAATTTGTATCTATCCTTCTTGCAAAGGGTAGGGCCACTCTCAGTGGATGAGAGGGGATCCGAAAGGCTATGTGGTTCGAGGTAAAACCCTCTATGATACCCTCCCTCTCTGCATGTTACACAATTACTTTGGGCTTCAATAATGATCTCCAGCATCCTCGATGTTTACATTAAGGAAAAACATATTGATTATGTATACCTTCTCAAATGTATTACTGGAAAATGATGTAGTTATGCATTCCATGAGGGATGATGTAACTAGAAGACTTGTATAGAATGAGCATTTATTTTATGTTTGTACCTTTGACATACGATTAGAGTACTTATTTATGAATGATAACTTTCTTTAATGTGCAATTAAATTATTGCTATAGTTAAAGAAAAAATGAATGTTATATAAATGTATACTTGATAATGAATTTAATTGGTAGTGATTATTGAAACCTAACCAATAAATGAAATTAATGAACTTGCCTAGCACTTCAGTATTCACTTCTTTTTAGGAGCTATTATTAAGCATGATAGAATAGTTAAGAAACCTTTGGAAGAGCAGAATTATAAATATATATATATATATAAAGGCAATTTTGAGTGTTCTCCAAAACGGTTCTCACATTCTTCCATTGAATTATATTTGTGTATAGCTCTTTTCCAGAACATCTATATCAAGATTTAAGTTTTTATTGTTTTCTTAAAGTTAAGATTGTTTATGAACTACTTTGGAGTAGAGTTCAAGGGCTATTGCAATGGTCAAACAAAGGGCGCTTGTGGTTGAGGAATCTGACGAGCAAGCCATGGAGCGATCTGGCTTACAACTCACAAGGAAATGCTATGAAGTTTTATACTGGGCAAAGGCCATTGGCAAATATGCTAATGTGTAAACAAAGAAATTGAAGGCCAAATCTGAGCTCTTGTAAAAATCTGCAAATGAGATTGTGGTATAAGCAATGCATATAAATTTATCCTCACCATTGAAGCACACAGAAGCAGGGCAAAGAGCTAGGTCTCACAAAGAGAAAATGGCACTCAAGGGCAGGTGAGATAGCTAGGACACGCAGAGGTAGTTAGGGCGAGGGGAGAGAGTTGTAGAGGGATTTTCGTGAAGGTTTTCGAGGAGCGGGTTGGGATTTCAGTAGGATTTGAACAGCTATTCAAATATTTAGGATGCATGGCAAGTGTTAGACAAAATTTTAAGTGTTAGGAATGCTCGCCAAGTGCTTGCAAAATGCCTCTGGGAACATGCTCACATAGAATGCAATGTCTCTTCGAAAAGTGATCCTATGGACTGCAATTTTTGGAGAATATTCTCTCTCTCTTTTTTAACTGTCCAATTTCAACCCTCATTGATATTTTGGGAAATAAAATCACTGAACAACCAATAGTCTTTTTGTTCAATGTTGGAAGTTAGATTGGGGGATTCAAGTGGAGGAGGAAGATGACTTGATTATTCTCAAGATCCATTTGGAGAGGAACAATTTTTTCCATTGGGTGGAGATTTGATCAAGAGGTGGAAGTTGGAGAGAGGTATGGTATCTTTGAAGGAGGGGAATCTAAGTAAGTTCTCAGAAGTTGTTGTTGAAGAACTCGGTGGAAACAAAACCCTTACTCTTAGTTAAAAAGGGCAAGGAGAATGTGCCCCCATTCCTAGGTAGTCTTTGTGAAAGTCTACTTGGGGATAAAGACCAAGGACCAAAACTCGTGGAGGCCATATATGACAGAGATGACAAAATGGGGTCAAAAGATTCAGGGGGACTGAGCTTGCTTAATGACAATATAATACCATTACAATCTTCTCTTTCTATTGGGGTTGTGCAAGCACCTAATGTTTCGAGCTTGCATCATTCTTTACAACTTGATAAGGCTCTGCATGCTTCTAATGCCCTGAACACTCTAGGAGGTGAAGTTCTTGAAATGGAAGCAACGATTCTTACAGCGAGATTATTTGGGAAGCGTTAATTGGAGAAGTCACTGGGAAATTGACTAGAAAAGGTTTGAGGTCCTATCCCAAGGTATGTACCAAGTTTTTACTCTTTGGTGCATGGTTGGTTAGCCTTTACTTTCCAAACGTCAAAGGATGTTGGTCGAATTCCCCATAAAAGATGGTATTGGGATTATGCTACTTTATATTTAAAGAGATGGACGTCGTGCTTTGACCCTAGGCATGAATCTAAAGTGACTCAATCTGTCTAGGTCAAAATGCTTGGTCTGCCATTGGAACTGTGGTCAATTAGAATCATGAGGGAAATAGGGAATTATGTAGGTACTTTCGTGGATTGGGATGAGGGTCAAATGAAGGGGACATCTCGCTCCATTGCTAAAATATTGGTGAAAATAAACATAAAGGAGGGTATTCTGGAGGTGATTGAGATTGTTAGTGGAAATTGGAGTTTTAGTCAGACTCTCGATTATGTGAAGGTGCCTTTAGATGCATTTGTTGTCATGCTTACGGTCATTTGGTGGCCAATTGCTCTATGAAATTCAGCAGAAGGGTATAGAGACCTAAGTAGGCTAAGCCTTCTAGCACAAAGGAGACATTAGTTGTTATGACAAAAGTGATTGAAGAGGTTATGAGCCATGAGGCTATAGAGGACAGTGAAACTTTGGCGGAACAAGTTGTGATGGAGGCAAGACAAGCTTCAGCTGAAAAGGAACTTTCCAGGATTTATGAACCTGGGAGTAGAGATGGTGAAGAGCAGAGGGCTGGATAGGATGAGGGTCTAGAGGAGTTGGTGTTTCAATCCAAGAGACAAAGTCATGTATTGAAGGAAGGTGTTGATCCTCTCTCAACTCCTGCTCCTATGGATAAGCCCCCTTCGCCCCTCCCAAAAGTCCCTAGTCCATTGAATCTTCCTTTGGATCAATGGTTGGTGCTAGGGGACTATGTTCCTACTCACCATATGCTAGGGAATATAGATGTTATGATTCAGAAAAAGCTCAAGAACTTGGATGGTTGTAGAAAGGTAATTAACCCTCCCATAGATAAGCCTTGTCTCCAAATTCATATGCTTTCCCTTCCAAAACCCTTGTTAACTCTGTGACCACAACTCCCTATTCCTCTTCTTCATTGGAGGGTGAGTCTAGTATGAGGGCAAGCAGATATTATCTTAAATCCTTGAAGAACGCGGCAGCTTTCAAGGAGTCAGGAGTGGAAGGAGGTCAAAGTTTAGATGAGGGCGAGGAGATTTCTTCTATGTTAGAAAGGATATCCTACATTAGTCAAGCACTAAGACAGAGTAAATGTGGGAAGCAAAAAACCATTGTAGGGTTACTTACAGCTAGTAAAACCCCTAGGAAGGGTTGTCTGTGTTAATTCTCTCTCAGCATATGGGGTTTGGGTAGTGACTCAAAAAAATTACCTGCATAAATTAGTTCAATTACATCATCCTGATGTTTTCATTTTTACAAGAGACTATGGGGGAGGGAAGGAAAGTAGGAGTAACCAAAAAAAAATTGATGGAGTTGCAGTTTCTCTCTCTGGATTCTGAAGGAAGATCTAGGGGTTTTAGTTTGGGGTGGAGGAAGAGGTCCTTCAAGTTACTCAACACTCTTTTCTTTGTCTTAGGGTTAGGAGCTACGCTTTTCTCCATGGAGTTGGGGAAATCCTTTGTTGTAACTTGTTGCTAATATTTATGGGCCATACAAGAACAAGACACATTATAGGATTCTCTTCTAGCCAAGGATTTCATGAAACATGAGAGTCTGATTTTAGGTGGTGATCTGAACTTTACCTTTAACAGAGCTTAAGTTTGGGGTACAGCAGCTCGACTTGATGCACAAGCAGGATACTTTATTCATAAACTAGAGGAGACAGGTTTTTTTTATGTGGAGCCAATCAAAATTGTTCCTACTTGACGAAACAATAGGGTGGGTGATGACTTAGTTGCAAAAAGATTGGACAGATTCTTAGTGGCAAAATAACTTATGACAGGGAGAGAGAATTAGATCTTGGGTTGGAATAGGTGCTGAATCTGATCATTTTCCTATTTTGCATCAAATTGGTAATGAAATTAACAAGCCCCCAAGTCCATTTAAGTTTAACCCCTTTTGGTTGGAGAATGAAGAATTCAAAGCTTTGGTTAAGGAAACATGCAAGGGATATGACAGGAACTTGAGAAGTACCGCTTGCTATCAATTTTCAAATATTCTAAGGAAGGTAAAATCTGTTGTTTCTACCTCGGCTTTTAACAAGTCTAGATCCCAAGAACAGGACCTTATTCAGATTAAGAGAAGTATATCTGATTTTTATGAGGCTATGGTTCAGGGTGACTATGATGAGGAAGCAAAAACTAGGATAAGAGATCTAGAAGGGAAAAAAAAAAGACGTCCTTCTAGGTCAAGAGGCCCACTGGCGATTGAAAAGTAGAGCTGTTTGGTAGGAACTGGGAGATGAGAACTTCAAAAAAAATCAGAATTTCGCAAATCAATGGAGAAACATTAACACCATTTGGGAAATGCCAAGAGGTGATGGGAGTAAAACCAGGAGTTTTAATGACGATCCGGGAAGGCAAAATTTAGCTGAGATTCTGAAGTTGACTATCTATTTTTGAGTTTTGCAAATAATGAAAACCAATGAGATGCTATAGGAGGAAGTTTCTAAGGTAGGACTTAAGCGGTGCTTTCTACCTTTCAAAAGAACAAGAGCCCTGGCCTTGATGGTTGGAATGTGGAATTATTCTTAATTATCTATGAGCTGGTGGAGCAGGATTTGTTGATGGTGGTAGAAGAAGTAGGAGCTATTGGCATTATTCCAATGGATATAAACTCGACATTCATTGCCCCCATCCCCTAAGGACAATCAAGAGTCATTTGGTGACTTCAGACCAATCTCACTTTGTAACTGTCTTTATAAAATCAATGCAAAAATCACGGCATCAAGAATAAAAAGAGTTTTTTCTGATTCTATTTCCAGCGAACAATTTGGATTTCTTCCTGGGAGGCAGATACATGACGTTGTAGGGGTAGCACAAGAGGGTCTTCATTCCATTAAACTAAAGAAGCAACCTGCAATTGTCATCAAATTGAATCTATCCAAAGCATAGAAACAAGTATTAGACTCGGCAAGCTGACTTTTTGACTCGGCAACAAAACTCAGCAAAGACTTGGTAAGACTTGGCAAATTTAAAAGCTCATTAAAAATAGCGAATTTTAAGGGGAAATAAATATTAAAATGCATTCCATATCAAATAAGGTTAACCACACTCGAGACTAATCAATTTCATCCCGCATACACGTGTATACACAAAGAAGTAAATAATTCGATATTGAATATTTGAAGTTAACATGCAATGGTAGATTACTAGATAGCATCAGTTTCATGCCATTTGAAATAAACACGGAAAGATCAAGTTTATTTCTTGATATAATCGAATAAAAAGAGCCTTTGTTAACAAAGACATGATAAAGGGAAAGAGCAGGGCAAATTACAATCTGCAGACTGTTTGAAGCAGAAACAAAACTTTATTCCTGAAGTCTTGTTGTGCATCAAATCAACAAAAGTTTCAAAAATAACACAATTGTGCAGTTAAAACTAGTAAGGTATTGGCTGCATTTTGTTACTGGTAAATGTATAACGTGCAGCAAAGCATTCAAGCCAACTGTTAAGTTGTCTAGTCTCATGGCATGTTTGGAAAGCGACATTGAATAGCGATAAACAAATTATTAAGCAATATGGAACTGTATAAGATGTAAGAGTTTTTTCATTAAAGATAGCATGAAGAGGGGAACGCAACAACCAAAGTTAGTTATTCTTGATGTTGTTCAAACTCTCCTTGATTGATTTGACCTATGGATACATGAAAAACAAATGATTATTGGTAAGTTGTAACACACTGAAGAATTATAGGATGTCTTTGTAAAAAATTTATATCAAGCCCAGATCTCAAATGTTTTGGACTGACGTGCACAGTAACCAAGCATTTGATTACCATTAACAAGTAATATCATAAGCAATTAGAAAACAGTTCTACCATGTAAGACATTACAAAGATTGCATTAAAGACAAATAAAGGCTTATCTTTAGAAGCAAACAATACGTTGTGGCATGGTAATTGTTACAAAAAGTTTTGCACAATGAAGGTAAAGAATTTGTGGGTTCTTATGGAGACCGATCATAACACACATTACAAATTATCAGTCATGCATGTTAATTTTTTTTTTAATATTGGAAACTATTTAAAATTTAGAAACAAAAAAATAAATTAAAAAAAAAAGAGAGAGAGAATAGCAGAGTGCAGGGACAGGACTCAAGAGTCTGACTAGACTTGTGAGTATAGGCAGACTTGATAGACTTGCCGAAGGACTCGGCGATTCCTCAGGAGGGTGGACTCAAACTCGGATTGGCGAGTCCTCGCCAGGGCTCGCCGAATCTCATAAGATTCCAAAGCATATGATAGAGTTAGCTGGTTGTACCTGAGAATAATGCTTCATATAGGATTCTATTTACAAGTTGTTAATTGGATTATGGGATGTGTCACATCAGTGTCCTTTGCAGTTCTTTTGAATGGATCTGCCTCTACCTTTTTTAATCCTACAAAAGGGCTCAGACAAGTATGTCCGTTGTCTCCCATTCTTTTTCTCCTAGTTGCAGAGGAGCTGAGTAGGGCAATAAGGGGGCCTAATTGATCTGGAGCCAATAAGGGGATCCAGGTGGGAAGATCTTTATCTCAAACCCATCTTTTATTCGTAGATGATGTGTTGTTGTTCTGTGATGGAGCCTTTAGAGATGCTAAAAAGTACAAGGATATTTTGGAGTTGTATAGTATAGCTATTGGTATGGAAGTCAACATGCTTAAATTTACTTTGTCGTGTAATGGTTTAGAGGAGGTAGAAAGACACATTTTGCAAGCACTTCCTTATTCCAAGACTGATCTACAGGGAAGGATAAAATATATGGGTACTCACTGAAACGAAATGATTATGGCATTAGGGATTGAAATTGGTAGGTAGTTAAGATAGACAAAATGATATATATGTGGTGCATCAGGTGACTATCAATTGGAAGCAGACTGACTCTTGTGAAATCAGTATTGAGGCATTCCCTATATAGTGGCATGGCTTGGCTTACATACTTGTAGGGGTTTTGGAGCAAATCGGAAAAAGGTGTTTTAAATTCCTTTGGACAGGTAAAAAGGAAAAGGAGGGATGGCTTGGGCCAAGTGGAATTTGTTAGCAAAACCAAAACATGGAGGATGGGGCTTGAAGAACATTCACCATTTTGGCAAAGCTTAAGCACCTAGGAGTTTGTGGCATTTAATATCACAAGACAATTTTGGAGGAAGGTGATAATGAATAAGTATATAGAGCCCCTTTCAGTGGTGGATTGGATCAAGAAACTTGTTAAGCATATAAGCAATGTTCCTTCATTTGGAAAGCAGTTGTTCAAGCTTCCCACTTATTGGTAAAAATATTTCTTGGAAAGTTGGCAATGGTGTGAATGTGAGATTAGGGGCAGATCCTTGGGTGGGGTGTGGTAATGACTTTGAACTCCCTGTGGACTTAATTTATTCTTTATAGGTTGAAGGTTTTTTTAATATTTCATAGGTGGTAGATCATGATTCCACTACCATATGGCAGCAAGGCTGGAAGAAATCACACATCCTAGGTCTTGCAGGGAGTAATGGTGAACTATGGAATGATTATGTAGGGGTACTGGTTAGAAGCCATGTAACAATTAGAGTGGAGGAGGAGGCCGAATTGGTATGGACAAAAAAATCATTCTCTAGGAGCTTACATTGCACAGTTAGGATATAAAGCCATGTTTGCTTTTGAAGAACAAGGGGTTTGGTTTTGGTGGTGGAAAGTTATGTGGAAGGTAAGAACCCCTACGAAAACTAAAACAAATCCTATGAAAACTAAAATTTTCATGCAGCTAGCTCTTAATAATAGAGTTTTAACTTGAGATGCATGGTTGAAGAAGGGGTGACAAAGCCTAGGTAGATGTACTTTGTGTAGAGAGGAGTTGGATAACATTAATCATCTTTGGGTCGATTGTATGTATATGTAATGTCTTCAAATGGGACGATTTAACCAAAAGGGGTTTTCCTCAAAATCCATAAATTCTGAAATTAAAAATCAGCAAACCCTAGCTACTACAATTGCACCAACATTAATCATTTTTAGGTCGATTGTATGTATATTTAATGTCCCCAAATGGGACGATTTAACCAAAAAAGAGTTTTCCCCAAAATCCATAAATTCTGAAATTAAAAATCAGCAAACCTTAGCTACTACACTTGCACCTCCAAACTGTAAATTAACTCTAATTCACCTTGAAATAAATACCTTGTGAATTTGGCCACTAATGGCTCTTGCTGCAATGAAGAAAGAGCTTGAAATGGATATTTGAACCCTCCAAACCCTAGCACCACACTAGCTGAATTGAAATCTTTCTTTCCCACTCTAATCCCTGCTCAAGCTTAGTCCAATCCAATTGCCAAAACTCAAAAAATTACTGCAATTATTAATTCAGAACGAAACCCTTGCAAATCTGCCCTCCACAAATATTATTTCCTAAGAACAGCTGAAAACTTCAAAATTCATAACTCCCTCAATATTTGGAATTATGATGCAAACAAGAGCTCAAACTAATCATAAAAATAATGGCTAACAAATAAAAATAATTCCGGAATTTTCCTTCCACGAGAAGGTCACCAAAACTTGCTCCAAAATTCTAAAAACCCTAGTTTCTCGTCAAAAATAATTAAATAATAATTTGAAAATTATTATTTAATTTTCAATTAATTTAGTGCTTCAAACCTTCCACAAATTTTCTCCAAAACCCCACACCAATATGCAAAAAATCAACAAATAATTTCATAATATTAATTTGCACAAATAGACCCTAAAAGGGGCCTCTAAACTCTCAATCAAACTTCCAAAATAGTTTGTTCTACTTGAAAAATTAGTGCAAATATTAATCAGAAATAATATGCAATAAATGAGCCTCAAAAACTTTACCAAAACCTCAGAATAGTTCCTCAAAGCAAATCGCCTCACTCTATGGCAAGTAACAAAATCTCCTTTCACAAAGGTGGCGTCAAAAGACCTTTTGTAGATTGATCAACACCAAAACAACAAACACCTATTGAACATGTATTCCAATAACTTCTTCAAACATGAAGAAACAATTATCAAATTCAACATGTCTTCAATTATGATCTTCACCTTGTATTTGTACATTCCAAAGGGGGCAAACCACCTTGGAGAGGTAATATACCTCATAAGCCTCACTTGCCCTTTTTAGAATATCTTTTTCTTTCTTGCTTTAGCTCCCGAGCTGACATTCCTTTTAATTTCATTTTAGGCCTTTTTGAATTAATTAAATAACTTGTCTCAATAAATTAGTAATTAAATTTACTTTTTGGCAAATTAAATAATTATTTTATATTAGGTCCTTGCTTTAATAATTAATTAAATTGCTCTAATAATTGAAGTAATAAAAATCACTTTTCAAGCAATTTATTAATTATAAAACCCCTTAGAATAATTATTAAAATTACCTTAATTTTTCAAATGGTTAAAACCATTTTCCCGATAATTCGAATAATTATCCAAGGTAGTTTTATTTTAATAATTAATTAAATTGTCTTATATTTTCAAATGATTAAAATCATTATTCGGGCAATTTTATCAATTATTTAAATTATATGAAAAGGGCACATCACAGTATGCGGAGTCAGTGTGGGTGGAGATTGAAGTGCTCACAGGAAACTTAGGTCTTTGGCATGGGAGAATTTGGAGGAATGTTTAAAGTCTTAATTTGACAAAAAAGAGTTGAAGCCCTTTAGATCTCTTCCTTTTATGGTGACATGAGGAATATGGTTAACCAAAAATGGTGATATTTTTAACAGTTCCCTTTCTCCGTCTTTTCAGGCTGCAATTCAGATTCGTCCGTGTTTGAAGGTATTAAGAAGAACATGAGTCATAAAAGGCCAAGATGGATTTTGTACGTGAATGTTGACAAAGCATTTCCGTGGAGATTCTTTAACAGAGCAAGTCAAGGTATGCCTACAAAATGTGAGGCAGAGGAGTTCTTTATCTACAAGAAAATCACTAAATAAAATTTAGAGCTGGTTTGGACCAGGTACAAGTTATTTTGCAAAACTTTCAGCTTTGAAGACGATGTTAAAAAATTGCCCTGGAGAACAATGTGGTACATCTACAAGTGTTGGGGGATTCAAAGATGGTTATTATTTGGATGAAAACAAGTTTACAGATTGGAGAATCTACCCCTTCGTCTGCTCTTTGAACAGGTAAATTTGTTGGCTGGGCCCTTCACCATTATCTCTTTTAAACATTTTTATCGGGAACTATTCATGTGCTGATGGTCTGTCAAAGGAAGGCATTTTTATGGATTGGGGGAGGTGGGTGAAGATAGAAACAAAGGACGGGGTGATGGCTGCAGCAGTCACATCCCAAAAATATGATCCATAAATGTTCATGTGAACTGATTATACTTTGGTTTTAGAGCGGTCTTTGGGATTTAAATTTATAAAAATATTTGTATTTGTTTTTTGGCGACTGATTTTGGGCTGGGTAGCCAGATGATTTTTAAATGGTTGGACCCCTTAAGGGCTGACTATCGAACATTTGTATGAATACCTCATGCATCTGTATCTGTGGTTTCTCTCTCTCAGAATAGAAGTTAGTAGTTTGTTTGTTTTTTTTTAATTAAATAAGATGCATTTTTCCAAAAATAAAAGAATGATTTTTCTTCTTAAAATACTGCGCAACTTCAGTTATATTCTCATTAGTAATTGTATTGTAAATGTAGAAAATTTGGTCGTTTCTACAGACTGTATCATATACATAGCTAAGATAGATCTTGAGTTTGTTTGTATAGCAGAAACTGACAAAATATGCTAAGACCACATTTTGGGATTTAACAGATAATTAGCACTTGAAAATCTAAACATAAAATGAGCTAAATCAGTAAGTAACTTACCTGGTCACCAACAAATTGTAGTGATGGAACAAGAGAGTGCTCTCCAGCATTTGTGACATCAAGAATATATATTCTAACAGGTACAATACTTTCCTCCCAATCCATCCAATATACTGTGCATTTCAAATCAAGTGATCTTTTCTTTTCTCGAATTCCTTCCTTTAGTTGACACTGGGCTCTGTCCTAACAACAGCTTAAGCCTCCTGTGTGATTTTATCATGTGGATGAATGTTGTAGAGATCAAATCTGCATTCTATGTAACCAAAGGGAACCACATTCCCCTTGTATCATAGTGTGCAAATTCAAAAACCAAGATTCTTCATATTCTCATGGTATTTTATTAGAATCTCCAACTACAATTCCATATGGATATGGAATGAAGAAACAGGTATGCTGTGTTTCAGATCCAAGACCAAAGAATCGCCTCATTATACCATGTTGACAAATACCATCAATTTTCACTAAGACATAGTTTAACGAGTTAAGTCTCTCAGTTTGTGTCTTGGTCTGCTTTTCTGTAAGAGGTGTTTTGTGATAAAACGGCTGTAAAAACCAATAATGCACATATATTTGAGACAAGGGAACTCAGTTTCCACCATCATCTACAATCTCACTCTGAAAATGCTTGATGGCAATATGGCCTTTTGTAAAATTGATACCATAATGAAATTTATTTTGACCCTGCCCCGAGTCCTAAAATAAAAGCAGGGAACTTGAAGACTGCAAACTTGATTTTTCCGGAATTTGGATCCAGAGAAGTCTGTGTGATTGACTGAGCATGCACTATTGCAGTACTGCAGTACATAACAAGGTTGAAAGAAAATCCCTATACATTGTGAACCAAAATTCTGCATCCACCAAGTTACATCAGAATAATGAATAATCATTATCAAAATATAAAAGAAAGGATAAAAGGATTTGACAAAATTTTGCAACTATATAAGAACCATATTTTCTAGATAAGCAATTCCAATTGCAGAAAAAGTGATGTTGAATATCCAAGTTATGGTACAAACTCCCACCGTAAATAGACTATTAGTAATTTAAGAGCGAATAAAAGAAGTTAAGCAAATTACTTGTGAGGTAAATGATGAGGATAAATATTGAAATCAGTCTATGACATGATTATGAAATAGAAATTCAGACAGAAGAAATTGGAAGAATTTTTCACAAAAAAAAATCCACAGAGCTTCTCTGGCCCAAGAGTGTTTTCTCAAACAAAAATTGGTGTCCCGTGCACCTGGCATCAGTATCTATTTCTTTCATAGTAATTCCATTGTTTTGAATAGAAGAAAAAATTGATCAATCAATTTCAAACATGTAGATGGATTGAAACAAACTATATTAAATGTATTCATTAATGAATTGTATCAACAATAGGTTATGCGATAATAAGTCATAAGTCCTCGAAAATTTTGAAAGCATGAAAATACTAAAAACCCACTTTTGATGCAAAACCAAACTACTGAAGTTGAAATAATTATAAATTCAAGTGCACATCAAAAGGAGAAAAAAAGTAACTTAAGGGCAGAGATTCTGTTTTCAGATTGTGTACTTACATATCTGTCACTCTTAACCCTCTGGAGGTCTAGGCAGTACCCACAACTGGTCCTCATTGCATCCAAGTTTATCCATAGGTCACATGCATGCTAACCAGAAATTACCTGAACACGCTACCTTCCTTGGTGAGGTAACTTCTCAAGATGCCTTCTTATGTAAGGTAGTTGATGAGGAAAATTTCTTCCAACTCTGGGACCCAATAGATTAGTTGGGTCCCCAGAATCAATCCAATAATTTGAATGTAAATTTCATTGGTTCTACTTGGATTTTTTCCTTTTGAAGCTAAGTTGATCTTCCTTGTGATGTCAATGTGCCGCATTTGGTGCCTATTGGCTAATTGAGACTTCTTATTACGTCCATACCTCTTTCAATAAGGCCATGTGAATCCCAAACTTAGCTTAGAGCGATTATTTGTTTTAGAAATATTTTCTATTTAGTAAAGCAGATTGTTTGGGTTCAAGTTAAACTAGAATTTGCTTGTTGGGTTGTGGTCTAGTGTTAATATGGAAGCACCTTCTGCCACAATGACCCAGGTTCAAACCTAAGAAGCGTGCTCCTTGAAAAACGGTAGATATATTTCCTTGTGACTTAGGTAAACTAATGGTTGGGGGAGTACCCAAGGCAAATCTTAGGAAGATCACAGGGATAAAACTGATAAACAACACAAAGACCTAGACAAATGTGACAAAGAGGACTAAAGTGACTTGGATAAGATTGTCTGAAGGAAGATTAAACAGTGGAACTAGGTACACTCAAAGCTTGAGAATCCCCACGAGTAATATGACCATGCACACTCGATCCCCACGAGTAATATGACCATGCACACTCGAGCAATAGTGCCACATGCGAACCCAGGTTAAACTAGAATATGGCAAAGAACAGTTCATGAAGAAATAGGTTTGAAGCTTCTACCATTGGAGGACTTGTACCAACATTATGCTCATTATTATCAAGATATGCAATTAATTATTCAATAGGTTGTATCATGATTGATTTGCTATGAACTATTAGAATCAAGGTGATCTTTACAGAGACAGATTAAAAATTTTGTATGAATGTTAGACCATTGAATTAGAGGCAAAATTGAAGTTTGGTCTCTTTTATTTTCATTGAATACATTTCTTCATATTCATTGCACTAAATTTTGATAAAATTCTGGATCTTGTTGGATTTTTCATCTCTTTTTACTCAAACAACATTTGAGTGAGTAACCTCCAGGATAAAAGTATTCATATTCTCTTGATTTACATGGATTAACTTGCAAGTCTCTCTACTATCAGATTTATCTTGTACATTTGATTTAGATTTAGGCCAATACATGAAATAATTAATTCATGGAAACATTTAATGGCAATATCAAGGTCAAATTGAAGCTCAGTAGTATGTTCAATCTTTTAAGAGAATTATTGAAAAGAAGGCATTGTTATCTTGACAAAGCTCTAAGGAGCATATTCACCTAAACTTTACCAATGGTAAAGATTCATGCTCTCCCAACGTGCTCTCCCTCGGTATCATGGCAATGCTCCTTCCCGTCAGCATGACTCTGGCCCTGTCTGGCAACATGGATCTACTACTTACCGTACACCCCCCAGAACACAAGGGTAGACTCATATTACAAGTTTTTTCTCTATTACAGGAGTTACACTAGCCTAGAGGAAGTGCTTTGCCTCCTCTTATGATATCCCGAATTGGCTCCTCTGACCTTGGGTACTCCCTGATGAGCATTATCAGATCTTTCATAGTGATCATTGATGGCTCAGACGACTCCTCCACTTCAGGCACAGACAGAGATATTCGATGAGATTTCCTTCCAGTCTTCATCAGCACATGCTTGTGGGGCTCTTGATCGCCCTTCATTGCTATTTGTATTGATTTCATTGCCAGTGTTGGTGGCTCACTGCTTTATTTTGTTTTATGTACTTTTATTCCTTTATTTGGCTTCAAGGATTCTCTCTTCCTAGAACTTTCTATTGTTAACTGCTGCATCCTTAAGTTCCATTGACCTACTTTTGGTCATTTGTGGACATTAATATTTTTTCTTTTTTTCTTTTTTTTGCTTTCAATGGGGAATTCAATGATCAACAAGAAGTCTTCAAGCACATCCTAAAACTCTCCTACCTTGGAAAGTTATTGTCGAATTGTAACTTCCATAAAACATGTCATAATAAGCTTTTCCCCTGAATCTGATCATTTTCCTCAACATTTTCGTCCTATATAGGTCTCCATCAAGAACAGTGACTATTATTTTCCAACAATTATTTTCCAACATAGAAGGAACAATAATGGGTCTGAAAAATAAGGGCACCTATGCTGGTCATGCCATCTAATTTCATGTCGATGACACCTTTGGATTTTTCTTCTTTTAGGTCTCTTTAATTGAATCGTTTATATTTTTTTATTCCCTGTTTACCTCAGAACAGAGTTCCTGATTTTTCTTACAATTTCTGCTAGAATATTAAAGACGTTGCAACAGTGGCCAGCAGGAACTATTGTCAAAGTTTTCTAAATGTATTATTTCTTTTGTTAAGTAATTGACGGTTTCCACAAGCAATTTAATTAGATTATTAAGTTGTGGGATTTTTATTTGTGTTTGTTTAATTCAAGTCATCTCAAGATGACCCCATGAGTAATCATTACCCTAATGACAATTTTCCTAGCATTGGTTAGTAGGGGGTAGGAACTGTGAATGTAATTCACTAATTTGGTCTTCTCACCCTATAGCCACTTTCCCCATTTGCAAAGATTTTGGAGCATGTAATGCATTATAAGTCACCTTTGTTTCACAATTCTTACCAATGTGAGATTAACCCAATTACAACCCAATGGTGTATTTGTATTAAGTAAGTGAAGACTTAAAAGATAGTATATGTTGAGACAATGTAGCAACATCACTCCTATGATGGGGTAGTGTATCCTAAATCAGTCAAAGCTCAGCACCCAACAACTTGACTGTATCGCACAGCTTCAAAAGATAAATAAGTTTCAGAACCTCAGGCTTCAAAATCTTGAGAAGATAATGATGTATGACCTGCCGAGCAGCTAATTGACGACACAATACAGGAGAATTATCATCCTCAAAAAGGTCTAAAGCACAAAGCATTCACAGAAGCTACATACAGCAGTACCCAAGCTCAAGCCAAAAATTGGCAGGTTCCCAACTTTGTGCCTGATGCCTTGAATGCAAATCAAAACATTTCTCTGCCCAATGGTCTGCAACAACCCATACTTCAGCAACTCAGGAGGCCTAAAATAACATGGGACAGTGACTCTTCAGTAAAAACATCTTCAAGAAAGAAAAAGCAAAACAAAATCGGTACTTTGTTTTCTCTTTCATAAATGCGGATGATATGTTTATCTATGTTGATATGGCCATGTTGCAAGAAACAAGAAATGGAGAAATGTAATGGAAACAGAATCGTAAATGTGACGAGAAACTAGATTGGGAGAGGTTGCACATAAAAAATAGTGTTTCTGTATATACATATAAAAATAAAATTTAAATCCATAAATTTAACGTTTTTAATCTAAGATACCAGTTTGCAGGTTTTAGCAGAGAAACCCAGTCTGGGTACGTACTGGACCCAGGTTCGGGTCCAATACTGCCCAAATTCAACCCAGGTTCATCCTGGGCGACCAGGGTTCATCCGGGTGCTTCTGCAGAAGAATCCGGGGGAACCCGGGTCGCCCAAGACAAACCCGGACCAAACCCAGGCAGAACCCAACTGTTGAATTTTTATTTTTCTTTATTTTTTCTATTTTTTCTCAAATTTTGACAAAGTAATTATTAAAAATAATTAAAAACACATTCCAAACCCTAAAAGTTAAGTGAAAGACAAACACATAAGGTGAAAGAACACAAATGATAAAAACGAAACACAAAAACAAAAACACTGCCAAACCATACTCACACCTACGCACGCTTAAAAGATAAGTAGGTTCAATGATAACCATTTCATGCACAGTAGATAAGGTAATTTTTAGAATAGTTCAGATTGATCAACTAAGGATATTGTTCAGGCTAAACTAAGAATTATAGATGCAATGATGCCTCAGCAGTAGCTTGCTGCCAAGTAAAGTTGCAGCAGTGAACACTAAGGTTTGTAAGGGCCTTGGGGTGTGGGAGAAGCCAGTCAGTAAGGTTTGTAAGGGGCTTCTCCCACACCCCAAGGCCTTTACAAACCTTAATGTTCTCTGCTGCAACTTTACTTGGCAGCAAGCTACAGCTGAAGCATCATTAGATCTATCACTCCTATTTTAGCCTGAACTAATGATTCCACTGGCTTGTCTAACACCCTTAGGATCTCCCAATGGCATTAACTCTTGACTGAGGTTAGCCAGACCAAAACCCCAGTCATCAAAAATTCACCATGGCAAAGCACCCATTACATTCATATCACACCCATATTCTCTTTCTAGGTGCTTTTAAGATCAAAACACAATCCTATAGCATCCGAAAGGAACCAAGGTATAAAAGTAACAACCCGGATCACAACTAAAGTGCTTAGATGTATTCTCACCTCCATATCTATGCCAATAGACCACAACAGGCCCCAACAAAATCTGAAGCTATCCTTTCTACAGATTTCTATAGCCCTGTACACCCAAGTTCAGATCTGATAGATGTCTAAGTAGTTTACTATGTGGTTATTAATGATTATCATGATATTTGGCATTCGGTTAGTATTTTACTATTTTTTGATTATTTTCATATTTTGTTTTTTTTATAAAATTATATGCATACTATGCAGTCAATATCACTGATTTCCTATTTATTAGGTTAAAATTTATATATTTTTTATACGGCCGAACCCAAGCCGTACCCAAGGCAAAAAAATTCACCATACCAGAGAACCCAGTTTTTTGAACCAGAACCCAATTCGGTAACATAGTTTTTAATTTTTTACTGTTGATATTTTACTTTTAATATTTTTTTATTTAATAAATTCCAACTTTAAAACTCTAAAAATAAAAATGCATAGAAACAGCCCCGAAACCCAATTTCTGTTGCGTCAGTGTTTTGAGCCATTAAAATGCATAACGGAAGCTTCTTGCTGCAGGGGATATTGCTGTCTGAGTTCTCTCTTAGCCAGCTTTATAGGCTTCCTCTCTTAAGTTTTATATGTAATTGCTGGTATATTTAGCTGGCTGTGACTTGATTACCCTTGGTGGTAGTCCCAGTCTTGCTACCCCTTGGTCAAGTTTTCAAATGTATTAAGCTCTTTCTGCTGCTCACTCTTAAAGCATCCTCATTTTACTGCTTTCTATCAGAATATATTGACATTTTTCCAAAACCGAAAAAAGTAGGGGATATTGTAGGAGGAGATAAATGAGGTAAATCATAAATTACAAGCACCATAAAAAGATAAACCTAGTGAGTAGCTGCAAATATTGCTGTCTTTTTAAGTAGAATATCTGGATGCAGCTATGCGGTATCCTTTTTCTTTCAGCTATAACAATACAACTGTGTTGTTCAAGAACAAAAAGGATACAACACGGCTGCATCCAGATATACTAAAAATATTTACCTGTGGAAATCTCAAAGAATTAATGTAGCTCTCATCTTCCTAACTAGAAAGAGGTCTGTCTTTTTAGGATAAAATTGGTTTTGCTCCTGCTAACGCCTTCTTTCGAATTCTCCATGAACAAAGATGCTGTTGAGAAACCTAACTGAGCATGGAGCCAAGTCCTTGAGCTTATTAGATGTTTGATCAAACAGGGGCATTTGACACCTGCAGAAAAAATGGAATTTGATTTCTTAGTTGTGATCTTAATTCATGACCATTGTCCCCCTTTTTTCCTCTATTTTAAATCGATAGTTCATTAAACTTTTGAAAAAAAAAAAAAAAAAAAAATCTACATATTTCGAATCCCATGTCCTGTGTGCTGTCCCCTGATAGTTGGGGGTCCATCTAGCCAACCTAAAACGCTTCTTAGGATTCCTTTGTCCCTCTCCTCAATTTGGTATATCATCGTTACTAAGGAAAATGAGTTTCTCTTCACCAAAATGGGGTTTACTACCATAATAGAGGGTAAATTTTCCGTCCTCCTTGCAGGTAAAGTTGGACTAATAAAGAAGTCGTTTATAAAAACAACTATCCAAGTTGAACAGAGCTTCATTAATATAAATGAATTTCGTTTCATTAGCTTGAATCCAAAATGATTTCATAACATATGGGAGTCTTTACAAAATGGATTCTGTATTTGGCCAAACCAAATCTTGAGATGCACAGTCTTCTATAAAAAGCCTGAAATTTAATTTTCTTAATTGTGTTTGAATTTTAAGCTGGTGAGGCTCAGGGGCTCAAAATCCAGCCTGCTTATTAAGTCTCTCAGGTTCAAGCTCGTTTGCATATAAATTCCCTAGCAAGGATACACACGGATTGCTAGAGGTAGGAAATCAAGTGATACGAAGATTACACCTAAATGCATGAAGAATGACCCCAGCATGGTAAAAATAAAACCAAATATCCCTACCTCTCTATAGAGTTTACTCTATCAAATTGAGCATAGGCCACGAATGCCTCAAACAATTGTATGTAAATAGGTCCATCATGACAAGTATTAAGCGCCCTGGAGTCTACTCAACTGGGTGACTTCGAGAGAATTGATCCATATTTACTTTCAATTAGAATAGAATGAATTTAACTCCATTTAGAAACCTTAAAGCAGATAAGAAGTCTAAATTGTATATTGTTAAGAGTTTCTATACCCATCATCTGACGTTTAAAGATTTAGTAGGTTACTGACACTTGGTAAGGCATTTCTCCGAGAATAACCCCAAGCCTAAAATATATTAAAAATCAGAAGGGGTAAAGTTCGACTACTGAAGAATGTTAGCTTATAAATAGGCTATCAAGTTTGATTCCTGGGAGGTACTTAAATAAAATATGAGGTTGGATGCAATCCCAAAACAACTTTGATAAAGTAGATATCTCTCAGTACCTTGACACTAGACTGAAGGAAATGTATCTCAATAGGTTTTTACACCGTGGATTGCTCCTGTAATTATTGTGCAGCACCTGCACAAAAAAGTTAGGTACCCCACAGTATTCACATGCTTCTTACAGCTTGCAACACAACTTTTATAGATTTAATATCTAATGGTCCCGTGGAAGAGCACTCCTATATTTTCTCTGCAGCATTTGGTTATTTATATACTTAACAAGCATGGGGTTCCATGATTTGAGCAATGCATGATCTTATTGAAAATATTATTTCAAATAAAATATTTGTTTGTATACATACTTACAACTGGCAGCGACAATATAATGGCGATTCCCGCAAATCTTCAGCCCCCACAATCCACTGCTTTCTGCTTCTGACAAGTCTTTTTCAGAACAATGGTCGCTCTTCTTTCTAATATCCGAATTTCTTTCTCAGCAGTTTTTTAAAAAGTTTCCAACTGACAAGAACACTTCGTGTTCGAGATAGGACCCTTATAAGAGGGGATGATTCCCCTGGTTCTGGTTGGGGTGATCTTCATGACAAATATATTTATTTCTGTTATTTTCAGTTCTTGTCCTGCACCGAATTATCGGAATCGTTTGAAAGAATGATTTTTACCTGACCAATTAATCGAGTATAAGAATTTTTATATTTCTAAAGTTGTTCATTTTTTATAATCTATAGATTTTCTTAAAAAATATTAAAACTATTTATTTCTCATTTTATGGGTTATCAAATGATTTTTTTCATGTTCTTGTAATATAATTTTTTTAAATTTTTTAAACAAAAAATTTTAAATAGATATATGTACATGTTTTTATAAATTAGTGTAATTTAAAGAGAATTCTTTCGATAAAATTAGCATTTAATTAATGAATTATGCAAGTTGTTGAAATAAATATGGGAAAAGACAATTTAATTTATTAATTATTAATTGTTTAACTGTTTTATTATTGCCAACTCATTCAATTTTGACATATATCTATGTTTTCTTATATTATCTCCATGCATTTCTCCGCATGGGTGGCCGCCAATAAGAAATTTGTTGGCACCAATGGATTAATTTTTATTGTGTTCACTTTTTCTAGCCCTCGAGCATGTTTTAATGTGGCACAAAAAAATGTGGAGATGCATGTGTTTGGTGATATTTCAATGCTTTGAATCCTCACAAAATAGATTCACTTTCACTCCATCGTGAGCTTCTCTCTTCCCAATGCATCTTTGGATGTCCTTTTATTGCCACATGATTATAAATTATTTTGTAACACCCCAACAATGTCCCTCCAACTTCCATACATGAAATTTTTTTTTGATGAAATATATTCATATTTAGTTAAACAGAAATATACAAATAATTCACAAAAAAGTAACGCAGTGTGAGAGCACACCACGACACACTAGGCAGAGCTTAGGAACAAAACCAAAGTATCATCTAGGCAGAGCCTATAAACAAGCAACTAGATCACAAAGTCATAAAAAGAGAGAACTTTTATGCAACAAGAGCACGGCCAGCAGGCGGAGGATCTATATCATCCGGACCCCAGCGCGAGCTTGGCAAGTCATTGTCATCTAGAACAAGCTCCCAACCAGTAACTTGGGCAGTGTCTATATCATCTGCTTGCATTCGAGTGGGTGAGATAGCCAAAGAGAGCCTGAAGAACTTATCGAGCATGTTCGCACAACCTCCAGGTGGCGCCCCCAAGCATTTGGGCATGAAAGAGGAGGAGCACCCCAGCCATCCTGCCCATCAAGGGAAGGAGGCAGTGGTTGCCATCCTTGCTACTACCTAGGAGGGGAAACGCATTGGTACGGGGTGCCACTATGAGAGCAGTGCCTGGAACGGCTGCAATGTTACCCACCATGGGGTGATCGAGACATTCTGTCACCCAGTCTGGGATCCCTGGGCAGAGAAGGCATAACTTGAGCCATAGTGCAGGGAGCATCTCCCTAATGGGAGAGGAGATCCTAAAGATACCCAAGCTTCATAGCCACTTTATTGGCTTGGACTTGAATCTGCAAAAGAACATTGAAGATGATAGAAGACTTATGCAAAGTAGAAACATTACAATCAACAAAAGCATGATTAAACACATAATTATTTCTTTCTTTCCAAATCCATAAGATAATCTCCACTCTAAAAGTATGCCAGACTTGCACGTAGATGAAGGGCATTGCAGGTTTTTCACCAAGGAGGATATGCTACCACAGGAAAAATTTAGGTTGGAAAGCCCTGAAGAGATCATGGATCTAAGTACAAACCCTTTGAGCTTTGGGACAATACCAGAAGAGATGGGGGAGCGTCTCAAGGTGGCCACATAAGGGGCAAGTAGGTTGGTGAACTCCTAGATGAACAAGTCTTCTGCCAATAGGCAAGCCTTGGTGTAGTATACACCAAGCAAAATGGGAAAGCTTGGGCTCCACACAAGCCCCCCAAATAATGTTGAATCGAAAGCTCCACAATTTAACAGACGAGTGTAGCCCCCAATGGGTGTTAAGCTTGTCAACCACAGGCAAATGGGAGGTAAGCCAAGCTAAGGAGTGTAATTGCAGAAAGGGGTCTCAACATACCATTTCCAGTCCTTCTACCAGGGCCGAGTGGAATGGAGCAAGATTTATAGAGCATAGAAGCTGGGATGGCATTCAAAATCACCTAGTAAGATTCCTAGTCTGCATTGGCTAATCAAAATTTAGCTTTCACTTCTTCCTAAGATATCTAAGAGTGAGAATGCTTACAAAAGATGTCTTGAAAGGAATGAATTCCTCTGTGAAAAAGCTTGAGGGCATTGATCCAAGGGACTTCTGCCAGGGGCACTCCATTGTAAGAAAAAATGGGAGACCACCACAGAGAGTGAGAGTTAGCAGAGAGCCCATTATGGAAACCAAAATCATTCTAGAGAAGCCATGGCTTAATCTTTTCCCAAGCCTCCTAGATGTTTTTGGCTACAAAGGATCCCGTGATCTGGATACGAGACTGGATGAAGAATAAATTGGGAAAGTCGATCCCTTTCTAGGCTTTTTTACCCTTGGGTAAGCTAAAAGAGATACAGTGTCTAAATAACACCTTCCAAGCTTCTGGGCCCTCAATGCCCTGCACAATCCATTTGGCATATAAGGCAATTCCTTGTCGAGTTATGTCGATGAGTCCCATCCCTCCAACATCACGTGTGAGGCAATAATATTCCCAGGCCACCATGTGGAATCCTTTACCTTGTGGGGAATTTGCTCAAAGGAAATCTCAAAGCAATTTCTCTAACTTCTGGTAAGATTTTTTGGAAGGTACCCAACATGATGAGTAATACACATGGGTGGACGCAAGAATTTTCAAGCAAATTAAAAAAAATCCTACTAATGAAAGAGACTTGGTCACCCAGTAATCTAGCTTCTTAGCAACTCTATCAACTACATATTGCCACAATAAGGGTGGTGAAGCATTGAAAGCAAAGGGGATGCTAAGGAATTTAAAGATTTCATCATGTTGAGTCCACTTCCAATCGAATTTAGCAGTCCAGGCTAGCTGAGGGAGGTAAGACTATTTGTAGCAATGGGTTTTCTACCATTAGATGTTGGAGCTAGAGGCTAGGCAGAAGGTGTCAAGACACTGTAAGGCATTGTCCACATTGGCTTCATCTTCAATGAGGGTAATGAAGGAGTTATCTGCGAAGTGGCTATTAAGCAATTGCATATGTTCATGCAAATTAGCTGAATTAGGAGGGAGATAAGTTCCCTTAACAAGGCCACTAGCTTGGGCATTGTTAAGAAGATATACAAAACCCTCAACCACAAGAACGTACAAGGTGAGAGCTAGAGGGCACCCTTGGCGAATGGAACAAAATAAGCCAAATTGCTCAGAGGTAACTCCATTGATAGATAAGACAGTCGAGGCATCAGAGAAGAGCATCTGAATAGTTTGAATGAAGATGGGCCCAAAGCATAACAAAGATGAGAGACCATTCGATGCAATCATAAGCTTTTTAAAAGTAAATTTTGATGAACATAGCCTATTGCTTAGACCATCTGGCCCAATCCATCCCTTTCCAGATGGCAATATGTTATCCAAGATATAACAACTTCTGATGAAACCCGTTTGTTCTGGATGCACAACAAGAGGCAACATATTACATAGTCAGATTGCTAGATCCTTGGCAATAATTTTATAGGAAACATTCAGGAGGGTGATGGGATGCCAATTATAGATCAACTCGGGATCACCTTGCTTAGGTATGAATTTGATATTTCCTTTATTTATATTTTTATCTAGCAAATGTGCGCAAAATGATTCTTGATAAACCTTATACAAATCATTGCCCACAAGATCCCAAAGAGATTTATAGAATTCACAGGGAAAGCCATCAATGCCAGAGTTTTTTTCATTAGCCATATGAGACACTACTTCATGTAAATCACCAACAATGAGGGGCCTATCGCAAATCACCCGTTGGGTAGAAATGAGTTTGCACATCACCACTAAAAGGCATTATTGAAGTGCATATTCATGCGTAGTCGAAGATTTTTGAGTTTTGAAAACTTGTTGATAATGGTGGATAAAAGCTTGCACAATTTGTAGAGTCTCTATGAGTATGTTACCAACCTTAGTAATGACTTAAATTTGTTGCTTTGAGTTTTTGGCTCGTAGTAGTTGAAAGAATTCCTTAGAGGCTTTGTCCCCTACTTTAATCCAATGAATCCTGGCTTTGACTTGACCTCCTCGAGCATTGTAGTTATCTACAATCTGAATGTGATGCCTTAAAGATGCAACTCTCACTTAGAAGATCTCATTAAAGGGATCTTTTTTTAGAGCTAGAGTCGTATGGCTCAGTTTTGAGGTAGTAGCAGAGTAGGAGTGTTTCTAAATTTTGGCAAGTTGGCAGCCATAGATCCGCAGAAAGCAGGAGGTCCTTCTGATGGCATCATCCCACTAGAGAATCCAACAAGATTCTTGAGAAGGACATGGATCTAAATTCCAAACTCTCTTAATGTGTGTCATTGTGGGCCCATGTTTGAGCAAAGAGGTGTTAAGGAAGAATTGCATTTTGTGGATTTTGGGTTTCATGAACTGCCATGTCACACGAAACCAAATGGGGGAGTGATCGAAAAGCCCAAAATCCAATAGCCCCTACATCGAAGGAAAAAAGACATTATCAAAAGATAAGTACGATTGGGTGGACATTATTGCCCTATTTAAATACTTCAAAATCCAAGCAGGGCCTTCCTTAAAATTACTCCAGGTGTACCAAACTCCATATGTAGGCTAGTGGGTTAAATTGGAGTGATAAAGGCCCCATTTAATGCACATGTAAAACCATGCCTCCCTTTCGCCAGCTGCCCACCTCATAGGCAAGTGGCCCAATTTGTCCTCAGGAGATGCCACCATATTAAAGTCACCACATAATACCCAATGGGCATCGGGGAGATCATTCGCTATCCATTACCATAAATGGGTACGCTCTAAAGCATCATTGGAACAATAAATATTAATAAAGCTAAAAGAGTGGATTTCAATGCTAAAAAGAGCCCAAATAAGCTGATTGGTAGGGTCCACACTAGATTATACTAAGTGTGGCTGCCATCTTGGGGAAATAAATGTGATCACCCCTCCACGTCATGTGGCATGGTTGTTATGAAGAATGATATTGTCCTGCTAGATGGAATTACTAACAACCATCAATAAAAAATCTGCCACCTTGACTTCGTACAGATAGAGAATGTCCATCTTGGGAAACTTCTTTTTGAAATCACGCACAACAAATTTGCATTTTGGATCTGTGAGACTCTGAACATTCCATGAAAAGAAATTCATATATGACAAGAGTCAAGGGACATGTCCTCTAAGTCTAGCCCTTATAGGGTGTCATACCAATTCTACAGGAAGTGCCCACTATTGGCACTCAAGAATTTATATTGTTTCCTCAAGTTAGGGTTAGCCAGGAACTCTCCTTCCTCTGCCTCATCAATCCTTCAAGAAGGGTTATGAGAGCGTTTGGGCATATCCCACCAAGTAGGAAGTGAAAGAGTGGTTGGCTGTGAATTTGAAGAATTGGACCCAGAGGCCTCGACACCTTGGGATAAAATATTAGCAGCTAGAGGAGTGTTTAACACCCTATGCTTTTCTACCAATTTTGGAGTTGCAGCTAGTGAGAGCTCTTTTGCAACAGGAGCTTGCTCCTATGGGCCATTACTCAAAGGTGGTTTGCCTCCTTTGGGAGCAACAATTGAGTTTGCGGCTTTGGTGCCAATGTTCTTCTTCCCTACTGTAGTTCAACCATCCTCAACTAGTGCCTTGCTAACTTCAGGGGAGATACATGAAATATTTGAAAAAGACACCCACATGAAGTGCAATCATGAAGCTCATCATGATTATCATAGTTTTCTAATTTTAGTGATGTTGTGAGCCTTAAAACATATACGGTATACCCCCTCAAATAATGCCCCAACATCTATTATATAACATGAATTTGAGTTCTTAGGTTTTTGACATATGACATGCTTATAATTTTTTACACAAATATTTTTATAAAAAAAATTATGAAATGAATATTCCAATTAATTTATATTTAATTGTTAAAATAATTTATTAAATATTAATGAAGAATTTATTAAGACAATTCTAATAAATTAAAAATCAAAATTCTTTTAAATCCTTCATATCAATATAAATCATATAAATAAAAATCATTACATAAAAAAACTTCAAAAACATAACATTTAAAATTAGGAGGGCCAATATAATGAAAATTCATTAATATCATGAAAATCATATCGTAAAACATCAAAATATAATATTTAGACTTACTATGAATGATATCTTAATAATTTTTATTAAATTTAGTAAGAAATGAATTCCAACATTAAATACAAAGATAGTAACTAGATGTTATGTTAAACGATTCAATATAAAACATTTATAAATATGAACAATTACTCAAAAATAAACAGTTTTCAATAAACTATAGGAATCAGTTAGAACAATTAATTTTAGTTATAAACTGATCAAAAATAATAATTTTTTGTTAACGATGAAACTTTAAATGTCTATATTTATTTATGAGAATTTTTTGACAAAGAAAAAATATAAAAATAATTCATTTGACATCTTATTAGTCGAAAATTTTGATATAACAATTTTTTGATGTTATCCTCATATATATTTTTTTAATTTTCAAAATAAAAATACTTTCAAGACACTTGTGCAATTTTTTTTCTAAATAACATATGTGCAACGAATTAATTAACTTACTTCCTATCTCTATGTCTAAAATAATCTTTGCTTGAATAAATATACTATAACCTAGGACATGCATAAGTTTAGTGCACAAAGAATCTACAAGATAGGATCTTGGTGCAAGACATGTAACATCAATGCAAATTTACTCTTCCTAATTTTATTACCTTAATGCAAAAGTAGTATTTTTAGAACTAATAACTATGAACAAAGATGATTGCAAATTTGGCTTTTAATGGATTTGTCATCTTAGGCCAGTATGACAACCTGCCTATTAAAGTGTTATTATGTATTATAACAAAGAGATGCAATTTTATGTGCATGTGCCTCCTAGAACCTAACAATTTTCAATATGAAGGCAAAAACTAGCCACTACGTAGCACTTGTTTTTTTGCATGTTGGAAAGGGAGAATTCACATGAAATCATTGAATTACATAGAATGTCAATATCTCAATCCATATTTAAGAAATAAACATATAGCACATTAAAATGATGAATAAGTGTACATTTAAATCAGTGAGCTCCTTTGGCTAAGTAGCCACGAGTAAGGGGCATTCACACCATCAAATTCACATAGGGCACAATCCTGGCCTTAACTGTTTGACTCTTTGTGTCGAGTACCTAAAGGGATTTGTACCCTGATGGATGGATATAAGCAACCATCATCCTCCTCGAATTACAATCGTTTTGGTGTTAACTTTTTTTTGGCTATGACTGCTTAGTTTTTTTTGCTTTTTTATGTTATATATCTCCCTTAATTGGGCCTAATTTGTTGATGCTTTATTCATACACTTTGCCTAGTTTGTTGAGTTTGTGATGTGTTTTATACCATCTATTTTTTTTTCTTTTATGAATACTACTCATATATTTTTGATATATTTATTAATATAATAAATTTTATTTCATTAAATATATATATAAAATATTGACTAGTTTTAAAAGCAATCTTTAAATATATGAATGAATGAAACATGTTATTAACCTTGAAAACAAATAGTCAATGGGACCAAATGTACTGGCAAGAGTGTTTCATGTAAGAATAGTCATGGTTTTAGAGTCCTTGAAATAATTCCAAGTGACATAGATTAGAGGTATAGTAGAGATGGTAAGGCATTTTAATGAAATTGAGATATATTGTTTTATTAAAAATATTACAACTATTCACCTAAAAAAAAAGTCACAAGATCACACCTTAAAGTCCAACACACTAGGCTTAAAACAAAAAGGCTTAGGATAGTCATGATAAATTTAAGCATTGATGTTCCACCATTACTGACTCTAAATTCAATGAAACATTATAAAAATAAGAAATTAAGTGGACATAACAAAGAAGCAAGTAACAAGCAAAGAATCTTGATCACCCAGTTTACTCTAACCAACATTGAACAAGGTATAAACCTTAGTTAGGGGATCCCAACTGTAGTTTACATTGTTAGCTTCATTCACTATTGTTTATCATTTTTTTAATTTAATGTGAATCATAATAGGATAAACTTGAATAATGAATTCAAATTATAATGATTGGCAATAAAGCATAAATTTGAATGTACAATACTATAATTCACTTGATAATCAAATTTGTTATTTATGGAATGTAAAACAAAGGATAAGATGTTTAGCTTACTTGTTTGATTGGTTGAGTAGGACTGTGTTCTGACAGAGAAATAGACTACAAGTAAGCATATGGTTTGTTCAGATCTAATATTGTATCTTTGTGTGTGTAGGGTTGATGTCATCAAATAGGGGCAAATTCATTAAATACAAGTGACCAAAGCTGACATTATTATCCTGTAATGTTTTGCCTTTGTGTGACTATACAATGTGATGTGCCTGTTGATGTCTCTATATGTGTGATATTTGACCCTTGATTATGGGTGCAACCCTAAAAATCAACTTCTTTACCTTTAAACCCTATCCACTTATGAAGATTAAAAACATGTAAAAAGCAAGGAAGTGTAATTGGGTTGAGCTAACCTCAATCACCCCATTGATGATAGATAGTTGTCTATGTATCCAATTCTCCAAAGAGAGAATTCAAGTAATACATAGTTCTTTCCCTTAGTGTGATTGTGCAATTGTGTTTTTCACTATATGAATACACTTAGAAATATGGGTTTGATCTTGACAATGTTGACTCTTGACATGGCTTAGTATGCTTTAGACTTGGCTGATGATTACTCCTAGTAATTGATTTTAAATTTAAGAAGTTATGGTAGATTTTCTTATTGTGCAGTAGTGTATAGATATTTGATAAATAAGTGTTAAATGATCCATATGTTTGACCTTGATTTGTATTTATATGCTCTCAATTGGGTAATTTCTCGTGTCACCAACACAATAGGTGAATTTGCTAACCTATGTGAATGATTTAATTTTGAAAAATAATCATTGTTAGGCGAAGGATGGTAACATCAACCTCAAAACAATAACATTAATATTACAATATGACTCTAACATTACTATCTGGGAGACATGAAAGTAAATGTGATGATATGGAAATGTCTGAGTAAGATATTTAAATGATTTATCATGCACTGAGAGGTTCCTAAAGATGACTTATAACAACTTAGAATGGATTGGGCTCATAATTAATTTACATATGTGTGGTAATGACGAATAAGAGTTGTTTTGAGATGTACAAGTCGTGTAAGATAAATGTAGGTCAAGATTGGCATTTTTAAGTGTTAAATACCATATTTTAGCATCTACAAACTCCTCATTTTATTCTAGTACTAGAATACAATGAAAATACTAAGGTCAAATGATAAATATGTACTTGAGTTTGTATAACACACTTTGTCTTTGGGAGAAAGCTCCAAATATGCAAGCTACTCAAAGGGAAACCTACAATAAAAATATAGTAGTCAATGTCCATAGAATGAAATTTGAAATCTGAACTATACTTGAAATTTGAAAGAGTAAGGAAGGAGTACACTAGTATATGAGTAAACCATGTTGCCTTGTAACTTGTTGGAAATGTTTCCTTGTTGAAGCAATAGAGAATCATGTTTCTTCATTGAAACACTTGGAGAACATGGTGAAATTGAGGGTGATTTATACCCAATTTGAAATTCAATTGAGGCAAGGGCCATAGATTGGAAGACAAATGCCTCCAACCCACATGTAATTAATCTAACACTAATATTGCAACGCCAAGATACAAGTAAGGATCCACATAATGGGCTCATGAATTAATGTGCATATCATTGAGTGACATATAACCTCAGTCAAATTACTCATTTAAACATGAATCAACCCTTGTAGACAAACTTATAGATTCAAAGTTTCTTCACACTTGAAAATAATTGATAAAATAACTAGAAAGGTGCAAATTTGTAAATGTGTATGCACCAACATCATGCCCCACTAAATCAGTACCAACTATAAACTGGCATAATTTGCATGAACTAGCATCATGTCCAACTAAAATCTAAAATGGTGTATATGTGCACGAACTAGTATCATGTCCAATTGAATTTGTCTTGTGAAATGAAGTACATATTCCATGTGCATGCCCATAAAGTATTTGAATATGTATCAATCTAAAGTTTGTCACTCATGGAGTGTAAAATGGAGTATATATGCCCTGCATATGCCCCCAAAATGTGTTTAAAAATTGTAAATATTTGTTCTAATATGATATTTGAATTACATGTGAACTTTTAAATCTATATACTATATATGAATCTTCTCATGGAAACCTTAGTCTTTATGACAAAGTCCACTAATATGCCCTCCTTTTGAGGTGAGGGATGGATCCTGTAAGTCACTCATCTCAAAAGAGAAGTGAATTGCATTATGTCATGTATAAAGATCATATCCTGTAAAAACATGTCGACATGTAAAGAGTATGTCATCATAGTAATGTATATAACATAAATGCATGTGTGTAACATATGGAATGCAAGGGCATATACATGGTATGTCAAGATAGATGTATTCATGAAGCACACAATAGTAATTGTCACTGAATAAGGCTCCATAGTAAGAAAGTGTGATAAATCATGGCACCACACACAAATGGGAGGTGTGTGATATGGATCACGACACCTACAAAAATATCAATAGTACAAGCTCAATAAGCTCAACACACAATGTCACACAATGGTATAGAATGTTACACATAATACCAAGGGGCACCAAAAAAAAAAAAAAAAAATGTCACTAACAAGCAAGGGTAAGGAGTTACAAACAAGGGGAAACAAATGCTACAACAAACAAAGCTAAGGAGCTACAAGCAAGGGTCAAATTTTACCACTATTCATACAAGTTCAAGTCAAAACTAGTGCAATTAAGAGAGTTCTAGTTGATAGTGGTTTGGTACTCAATATATGCAATATTACATTGTTACAAACCATGGGTGTAGATATGGAATACATGCAAAAATCATATAAGAATATTAGAGGGTTGGATGACATACCATGGAAAACATTGGGCACCATTAATTTGGATATCATGGTAGGGCCCAAAACCCTCTCTACATAGTTCCAGGTTATCCCAGGTACTCTTCATTATAATATTTTACTTGGATGACCTTGGACAAAAAATAAGGGGAAATAAATGCCATGACAAATAAAGTCAAGGATCCACAAACAAGGGGTAATATTTTCCACAGTAAACAAGGCCAAGGATTTGTACATAATAGAATAATAACTAGCCTATCATATAAAAGTAATAACATCAATATAGTATAGAACAAGTGAAAACTAGTCTACATTATCCATATATGTTAGTGTCACATCATAGTAAAACATCATATCCAATGTAGCACTATGTAAGAAATGAGTAACCTAGGCATGTGTAAATAATGTATGCAATTCAACATGGTAAAGAGCTCATAAAAAGATATAACTTTTGATAATATAACATGTGGAAGTAGATGCCTCTAGCATTGGCATGGCCATTGAGTATAAAGAATATCCAACATCTATGTATCCATGTATAATATTTATGCTTCCATTACACTCATATACCTCGTGAAACACATGTGTGTATGAAAATAATATGTCATCTACCAAACATGTGATAAATAACCCATGTAAACAATGTATTATAGCAACTTGTATCATCCCTAAGTTCCAATTTTTTAATCTTTTGAATATTTACTTTTTTATATATTTTCTTAAATTTTTTATTTTTTGTATCTTTGAATCTATTTGAATATATGCTTATATATAATGCAAACAATAAGCTCTCATTTCCACTTTTTTGTTACCGCAAATGGGCCCAACCAATTGGGCTTAAATTTTCCTTTATGCTACTTATCTGCATTAGTATTCTTTTGATTCTCTTTTAGGACCAAGTCATCCATTTGAAATTATTGATTTTCAATCTTTTTGCCATATGTTCATTTTATATGGTCTCAATAAACCCTAAGGTGCTCAATAGTTTGCATGCATCTATCATCAAGCATCTCTAACTCATGTAATTGTTTTTCTCAATATTCATTGTCTTTGACAAAGTCCTTTAAGGAGACCTACAAAGATGGTATCTCTAGCTCTAAAAGTAAAACAAATTTTATTCCATAAACCAAAGAATAAGGCATGTTTTTTATGGGTGTGTGAACACTCATGTGATATGCCCATACTGTATAGATAATTTGTATTATTAATCTTCACCATTTTTGGTAACTATATTTCTTAATATTATATTAATTGTTTTATTAGTTGCCTCAGTTTGTCCATTTCCTTGTGTATAATAAAGAGTAGAGAAATTATGATAAATTTTGTATTTAGCATAAAATCTATTAACTATTTTATTTTTTAAAGATGATCCATTTTTAATGCAATAGCTGAAGTTATTCCAAACTATGAAATGATATTTGTCATTAAGAATTTACATATATCTTCTTGCTTAATTGATTTTCTATAGCCTCTACCCATTTGGTAAAATACTTTGTAGCTATAATGATAAATATGTGTCCTAATTATTCTAGATTTATTTTTCTAATTAAGTCAAAGCCCCAAAGAAAAAATGGCCATGGTGAAATGATAGGTTGTAACTTGGTGACAACGCATGGTTTAAATTACTATTTTTTAACATTGTGGGCATAATTAGGCATATTTGTGACATTCATGTTTCATTGTGGGACAATAATATTCTTGGCACAAAGGTTTATAAGACAAATGATCTTTGCATTCACTTTCATGTACCTCAAGTAAATTTGTTTGAGCCTTCTCATGATTGAGGTATCAAAGTAATTATCCATCTAGTGACCTCTTGAATAAATATACCCCAACGATTACATAACACATTGCTTTTCTTGTAATTTACATTTACCATCTCGTGTAACATTATTTATAAAATCATATCTATATAAAAAGTAATATATGTCATTGTACCATTCTAAATTAATTGTATTGTAATTATAAGAACCTCTAAATCATCCACATCATTTTTAGTAACTAAAGATTATCTTAATTGTTGTATAGTAAAATTTGGATGATCATCATTAATGTCAATGGATATCATAGATGCAGAACTAGCCACAACATCAACATGTCAACTATCTTTTTTTAGGGGGTGTTTTCTATGGAAAAAAGATTAACATTAACATGTCATTAAGCATTGCACCATTTCTTTATATGGGATTAACTTCTCTTATTTTATTTCATAAATATCTAGAACTTGGTTGATCATTATTTGAGGATCCCCATGTACTCATAAATATTTTTTCTATATTGTTCATGTTGCACATAATCCTAATATCAAGGGTTTGTATTCTTCTATATTATTTGTACATGAAAATCTCAGGAGAAATGTGTCGATGTGGGTTTTATGCACACCAAATATCTTTAAGGGGTAAGACCCTTTTGTTTGAAGACCGATGAGAAATCACTCCAAGGCAGGAGTTATGAGTATTCATTTTTATAAATACCTGTGTGGTGGATTAACAATGGAGATTAGTGGTTGTTTACCTCAAATGGTTTGGATATGACTTATGTCTAACACCTAACCCAAATATTCTAAAATTTAGCCTACATTGGATGGATAGATCTAAAATAAGATGGACTAGATAAAAAAGACAAAAGGAAGGGTGGGTAGGGCAAAATAGAAAGGGCTCTATAATTCGGATTGAAGAATAAACCCTTCCAAGTAGATTGACTATATTGGGTTAAGTGTGTGTCATTAATTAATGTATGATGTAAGCTAGCTGCCAACACAAAATACATTAAAGATTTAGATGAAATAATTACAGAATAACCCAATGATCATAATTAAAGATGTCAATGTATAATTGCTAAGCATAATCTAATCACCAACAAGATGTAAGTATGATCTATATTTAAAGAACTTATAGGACTAACATAAAGTTCAATCTAACCACTACAATAAGACACATGCACAACTCCATATGGTAGTGTCAACTTAATGGACATTATTCAATAAAAACACATAAATTTAGAAAAGAAGACAAATCATCACAAACTTATGAACAGTTGTAGAACTTTCTTGCTTGCATTAATTTACCAAAATTTATCCTCTTTGCAATGGATAAGATTCATGTATAAATAACTTTAGATGGGTGAAACCTAATCTTCAAAACCTTATTGCATGTTTACAATATTTAAAAATAAAACAAGTCTTAATTTAGTCTAAGGCTTTGTATATAAAAAAATAAATTCTTGAAGATTGAGAAAAAATATAAATATATGTCAAAAATAGACAAAATCTAATTTATGAAGCATAAGTAGTATTGTTGGTGATAACTGGTCTTGAAATGGACTAGACTCCAGTTGAATCCGCTTGATTAGTTGAACTCAAAATATGAATTTCAGTCGATGAAGGACTAATTGTTGATGAAGAGACACTTATAGTTAAAATTTAACTATAGTAGAAGATGTAACTATAGTTGCAACTGAAGTATGACTTGAGTAAGCATGCAATGGAGCTAGAATAGAGATAATTTGTGAAGATACAAATTTGACTTAAATATCCACTAATGTCCATCTGGAGGAAGAGGACACAGTTATCAATTATTAAGCCAACAATATTTGGTCTCCTCCCTGAGTAGCTAGCTACTTTTTTTCCTCCACATTCCCCTACTCTTTTATTCTCTTATATGTTAAAGAGCATGATGTGTAGTTTGAATTTATAACTTCAAAATTAATGATAGGCACCTTGAATATTTTTTGGGATTTTATGCATCAATCTTACATGTAGGCTCTATGAGACTTAAAAAGACTCATTAAATGCATGTCCTTGGTCAAATTTTTATTTAGCAAACATGATCAAGCGAATGACTTGATCACCACTCCCATGGGTAGTATTATCAATCCTTGTCCTAAAATTTCTCATATAAGATTACAATTGTGTTTTAAAATATGCATGATTTATTACTTGGCTTTAATTTTTGTGTATGTTAGAGATGAGTATATCATTCAAGAATTCATTCGTCTTCCTTTCTTGAGTTGTCAATTGTAAAACCAACTACTTTATCTGATTGTGTCATTCTATTAAATCATCTCTTTTATTATTCACATAATTTTGGGCAAATTTGATATCTTTTAATGGTGATAATTTAAGCTCTAGGTATGATTTCTCCCTCACTGCCTTAGCAATGTTGCATAAATTAGCATATGTGAGCTTCAAAGATTCAATATAATTCATTAGATTACCCCATTTTGGATAGAATTCAGCCCTTGCTTTGTGTATATAGAGTACAAGCTTATATAGGGACTGAGCTAAACTTTTCACCTTATCTAATATATCCTTAAGGGCCTCCACTCTGGGTTATGATTCCAGTCTTTCATTTTCATGTTGCAATCCTTGGAACATCTTCTTAAGCATTCCACTAGTGGTCTCAACCAAAAAGATGGATCCTCTTTGAACTCATCATGCTCTCTTGGTATTATTTTACTCTTTTTGGTTAGGGTGAAGAGTTCTTCTTCTCTTATGAATTCAATTTTATTTCCTCCACTCAACATCTTCCTTTTTAGAGTAAGCTTGTGTGATGTCCCTTACTTAGGGGCTCCTTTTTCTAAGCAAAAGCTCTGATACCACTGTAATGTCCCTTTCTTAGGGGCTCCTTTTTCTAAGCAAAAGCTTTGATACCACTGTAATATCCCCAATCAATAGGGAATATGTGAAAGACAAAAGCTTTGAACAAAGATACGATTTTGCAGAATAAATTCAAATAAACAAATAAACCACAGTAAATCTCTTAACTGGCAAATCAGTGCTCTTATTATTCTTCAGAATGATTACAATAATGAATCTCTGGCACGCATATAAAATAATACAAACATCGTCTCAAAACCTAATCTTTTGCAAATCTGGAACGGCTCTAATATAGAAGATCTTTATCTGTGCAATATCTGAATCAAAACATAATGAATTAAATACCTGAAAAGCTCTGTGACAACTTCTGTGTGAAGTTATCTCTCAAATCATCTGCAATACTGTGATAACTTCTGTGTGAAGTTATCTCTCAAACCTGTAAATCTCTGTGATAACTTCTGTATCAAGCTATCTCTCAAATTGGCAATAAATTAGCTGATATTTCATAGCCTCTAAATTGCACACACCGAAGAGTTGACGTTCTCCAATGCAAAAGGAATCTTGGAACCCATGGCTCAGTCTTCACAGAAGAATTCTTCAATATCAAAATCAATAATCAACAACAGCCTCCATGAGAAACCCTTATACCCTCAAAAAGATGTGCTTGCCCTAATTAGGGTTTTTCTTAAATTAGAATTAGGGTTTCTAAATTAAAATTAGGCTAAATAATTAATATTTGATTAAATCAATCAAATATTAATATCTCCCTCAATACATGTCAGATCCTCAAACCGTCTGAAGCTGGTGAATCAGGGAGTGATTCTGCACATGACCATACCAAAACAAGGGTGCTCTGCTGCATGTCAAATATCCCTAAATAATAGGAGCTCAGGTAACCATGTCTAAAAGAGCCCGAATGAAAGCCAACTGTAGGAATTTTGCTAATCAAAGCGAAGCCAAGCTCCATCATGACCCTCTATCCATCCTATCAGCCTACGAAGGTCGTATAATAAGCTAACCATCAAGTCTGTCGATGTCCACTAAAAAAGGGGACATGACAATCCGCCCCTCTTGAAATTGCTTGACCCCAAGCAATCTCGAAGCAACAAACCAATCAATCCACCTGGATCCCAATTGTAGTCATGATCTATACTGATGAAAATCAATGCAAGCTCTTGCAATATCCTCTGAAGTAGAACAAAGAGGGATTGATAATCAAACTGGCGCATGAAACTCAACCAAACTCCAAGATTACAAATACCATAGTCAAGAACACATGAGAAACAAACTCTCGAAGTATCATAACCCAAGTAGAATGGACAACTCAAACTGCCAATTCCATCTACAAAAGATGGTGCCAATCCATCCCATAACTGATCCCTTTGTAAAGGCGGCACGACCAACTGTACCACACTGTCATCTGTGTGAGAAGAAACAATCTGGAGACTCGACTCCACTGGTATCCCAAACTCATCAGGACCAGGTACTCCCAAATTCTGAACATGCATGTCAGCTCCAACATGTTCCTCAGCAACTACTATAGGAATGTACTCACCACCAACCATCTCAATATACAAATGGATGGGGTCTGGCGCTGGTGAAGACTGCAAATGCTCCAACTCCACAGTCACCTCAGCCAAATGAAACTGTGACTCCTCGAAAGCCAACTGCATACTCTCAAGAATCTCAGAAGTCACCTTGAGCTGCTGAGTAAGCTCACTCACCTTATCTTCCTTGACCAATAATGCATCATACACTATGCTGCCCCACTCCATAAGATAATCTCTGTCAGCTACCAATTGCATATAATCCTGTCTCAAAATCTGAATAGCCTCCCATAAAGAGTGGATCTCTGTCAAGGACAAATAACTGCCTCCCTGCTCAATGCTAGTAGGAGAACCCCATCCATAAACTGCTAACAACTGACGAGCAGCATCGAAATGCTTGTAAGCGGTGGCAATGTTTCACTCACTAACTCTCAGCTGACTAGACACATGGTGGCGCTGGTTAGATTGTCTCCTACAATCCTCCACTGATGCACGGTCCAAAAGAGTAGACTCAAAATCACTGACCTCTATAATACTACCATCCATACTCTACGAATCAACTCCAAAGCTCATATCAACATACGGAGTATCAACAACTGTAGCATCACTGTCTAACTCCTCCATACTGAAAGAAATTGTCTGTGAAACTAAGTCCTCAAAACTGTCCACTGCATCCTCTTGGGTGTCATCTATAATAATCGGATCCTGGGACTCTTTTACAATATCTGCCATAACTGAGAGATCATCAACCCTCAGTGCACTAACATCTGAGCACACCTCCCCACTCTGAGTGCAAGCATCAGACTCATCCTCATCTTCACTATCTCATATCTCATAATAATCATGGGACATGCTGCTATCTTGTCTAACTGATCTGTAGTGCTCTCTCCTCAGCTTAACAAAGCGATCAAAAGACAACCTCTCCTGAACTCAAGGAGTTAATAAGTCCCACTCCTCATTCGTTGTCATATATTGTGTGGATTTGTCTTCAAATGTAGGGTACGAAAGAAATTCATTTAACCTCTTTAAACTTAGTTTCAACTTCTTCATATCATAGTCCCACTGTCTCTGAGTACTTGAAGTACACATGGTTTACTAGCCGATTCCCTTATGTGTACTCAGGCGAAAAATAACTCACTTAAAGAAAAATAAAACAGTGACTTAAAAAATAATAACTAAAAACTAACTAATTTTAAAATGATTTTAGCGCAAATTTTAGGTTTTTGACTAACGCTATAAGAAATGAAATGAAGATAATTAGGTGCTGCCATTAAGAGAGGGAAGGTAGCTTGCTGGAGAGGAGGAATGAAATTGTACAGCGCTGCCATGCATGCACACAAAAAAGAAACCAATGCTGCCATAGACATGCACAGGTCAAATTTATGTCAGCTTCTTCCAAGAACGACCATCACCCAACATAGGATGCTCGACCAGGGTAAAAGAGCTTTGAACCAAAGTGCAATGGCGTCGATCCAGATCGAGAAGGCTGGTAGGACCACCAAGTAGGGTGTGAAAACCAAAATGCATGCTGAATGGTCAATACACTAGTCAGAATTAGATTTAGTGAGCTTCTAGAGGTTCAAAATCACACATCCTGATAGATCCATGCAGGCCGACGCAGTGGTCACCATCTGATATGTGCATTCAGTCAAATCTATCAACACCCTGGTTCTGGTAAAAGTGCCTTCCCTTGGAGCTTCTTAATCAGTGTTTGAACCTAGAGAGCAGATTTGTCCACAATAATTGCAAATTGTTGTAAATGCTAAACAGACTGCAAATAAACCCATTCACTTTGGTTCACTTCAAATCTCCATCGTCCCTGCCAAGTTATCTTTCCTTGCAATTTTAGATATTTTTTTTTAAATTTTTTTGGCAGCTCATGGCTGCACCTTTATCCTTAGAATTTTATTTGTCTTTTTCTGAATATAATTTGTGTGAGAACCACTGTAACCCCCAGCCCCTTTTTCTTCCTGTACGGCCTGGTACGAATTCGTATGAAATCCGTACAACAATGAATAAGAATATAGTACACCCTATAGGTTGGCTGTAGCTCTCAATAAATATTCTGCCAATGCTGGAAAGCTCTATCTGTATAATTTTCTAAATCAAAAACTAAATAAAGAAATGCCTGTGAACCCTTGTGATAGCTTAAGATTGTCAAACACTCAGGATGGCAGGATTTAGCTCTGATACCACTGTGATGTCCCTTACTTAGGGACTCCTTTTTCTAAGCAAAAGCTCTGATACCACTGTAATGTCCCTTTCTTAGGGGCTCCTTTTTCTAAGCAAAAGCTCTGATACCACTGTAATGTCCCTTTCTTAGGGGCTCCTTTTTCTAAGCAAAAGCTCTGATACCACTGTAATATCCCCAATCAATAGGGAATATGTGAAAGACAAAAGCTCTGAACAAAGATACAATTTTGTAGAATAAATTCAAATAAACAAATAAACCATAGTAAATCTCTTAACTGGCAAATCAGTGCTCTTATTATTCTTCAGAATGATTACAATAATGAATCTCTGGCATGCATATAAAAGAATACAAACATCGTCTCAAAACCTGATCTTTTGCAAATCTGGAACGGCTCTAATACAGAAGATCTTTATCTGTGCAATATTTGAATCAAAACATAATGAAATAAATACCTGAAAAGCTCTGTGACAACTTTTGTGTGAAGTTATCTCTCAAATCATCTGCAATACTGTGATAACTTCTGTGTGAAGTTATCTCTCAAACCTATAAATCTTTGTGATAACTTCTGTATGAAGCTATCTCTCAAATTGGCAATAAATCAGCTGATATTTCATAGCCTCTGAATCGCACACACTAAAGAGTTGACGCTCTCCAATGCAAAAGGAATCCTGGAACCCATGGCTCAGTCTTCACAGAAGAATTCTTCAATATCAAAATCAATAATCAATCATAATCAACAACGGCCTCCATGAGAAACCCTTATACCCTCAAAAAGATGTGCTTGCCCTAATTAGGGTTTTTCTTAAATTAGAATTAGGGTTTCTAAATTAAAATTAGGCTAAATAATTAATATTTGATTAAATCAATCAAATATTAATATCTCCCTCAATACATGTCAGATCCTCAAACCGTCTGAAGCTGGTGAATCAGGGAGTGATTCTGCACATGACCATACCAAAACAAGGGTGCTCTGCTGCATGTCAAATATCCCTAAATAATAGGAGCTCAGGTAACCATGTCTAAAAGAGCCCGAATGAAAGCCAACTGTAGGAATTCTGCTAATCAAAGCGAAGCCAAGCTCCATCATGACCCTCTATCCATCCTATCAGCCTACGAAGGTCGTATAATAAGCTAACCATCAAGTCTGTCGATGTCCACTAAAAAAGGGGACATGACAATCCGCCCCTCTTGAAATTGCTTGACCCCAAGCAATCTCGAAGCAACAAACCAATCAATCCACCTGGATCCCAATTGTAGTCATGATCTATACTGATGAAAATCAATGCAAGCTCTTGCAATATCCTCTGAAGTAGAACAAAGAGGGATTGATAATCAAACTGGCGCATGAAACTCAACCAAACTCCAAGATTACAAATACCATAGTCAAGAACACATGAGAAACAAACTCTCGAAGTATCATAACCCAAGTAGAATGGACAACTCAAACTGCCAATTCCATCTACAAAAGATGGTGCCAATCCATCCCATAACTGATCCCTTTGTAAAGGCGGCACGACCAACTGTACCACACTGTCATCTGTGTGAGAAGAAACAATCTGGAGACTCGACTCCACTGGTATCCCAAACTCATCAGGACCAGGTACTCCCAAATTCTGAACATGCATGTCAGCTCCAACATGTTCCTCAGCAACTACTATAGGAATGTACTCACCACCAACCATCCCAATATACAAATGGATGGGGTCTGGCACTGGTGAAGACTGCAAATGCTCCAACTCCACAGTCACCTCAGCCAAATGAAACTGTGACTCCTCAAAAGCCAACTGTGTACTCTCAAGAATCTTAGAAGTCACCTCAAGCTACTGAGTAAGCTCACTCACCTTATCTTCCTTGACCAATAATGCATCATACGCTGTGCTGCCCCACTCCATAAGATAATCTCTGTCAACTACCAACTGCATATAATCTTGTCTCAGAATCTGAATAGCCTCCCATAAAGAGTGGATCTCTGTCAAGGACAAATAACTGCCTCCCTGCTCAATGCTAGTAGGAGAACCCCATCCATAAACTGCTAACAACTGATGAGCAGCATCGAAATGCTTGTAAGCGATGGCAATGTCTCGCTCACTAACTCTCAGCTGACTAGACACATGGTGGCGCTGGCTAGATTGTCTCCTACAATCCTCCACTGATGCACGGTCCAAAAGAGTAGACTCAGAATCACTAACCTCTGTAATACTACCATCCATACTCTACGAATCAACTCTAAAGCTCATATCAACATACGGAGTATCAACAACTATAGCATCACTGTCTAACTCCTCCATATTGAAATAAACTGCCAGTGAAACTAAGTCCTCAAAACTGTCCACTGCGTCCTCTTGGGTGTCATCTACAATAATCAGATCCTGGGACTCTTCTACAATCTCTGCCATAGCTGAGAGATCATCAACCCTCAGTGCACTAACATCTGAGCACACCTCCCCACTCTAAGTACAAGCATCAGACTCATCCTCATCTTCATTATCTCCTATCTCATAATAATCATGGGACATGCTGCTATATTGTCTAACTGATCTGTAGTGCTCTCTCCTCAGCTTAACAAAGCGATCAAAAGACAACCTCTCCTGAACTTGAGGAGTTAATAAGTCCCACTCCTCATTCGTTGTCATATACCGTGTGGATTTGTCTTCGAATGTAGGGTAAAAAAGAAATTCATTTAACCTCTTCAAACTTAGTTTCAACTTCTTCATATCATAGTCCCACTGTCTCTGAGTACTTGAAGTACACATGATTTACTAGCTGATTCCCTTATGTGTACTCAGGCAAAAAATAACTCACTTAAAGAAAAATAAAACAGTGACTTAAAAAATAATAACTAAAAACTAACTAATTTTAAAATGATTTTAGCACAGATTTTAGGTTTTTGACTAACGCTATAAGAAATGAAATGAAGATAATTAGGCGCCGCCATTAAGAGAGGGAAGGTAGCTTGCTGGAGAGGAGGAATGAAATTGTAGGGTGCTGCCATGCATGCACAAAAAAAAAGAAACCAATGCTGCCATAGACATGCACAGGTCAAATTTATGTCAGTTTCTTCCAAGAACAACCATCACCCAACATGAGACGCTCGACCAGGGTAAAAGAGCTTCGAACCAGACTGCAATGGCATCGATCCAGATTGAGAATGCTGGTAGGACCACCAAGCAGGGTGTGAAAACCAAAATGCATGCTGAATGGTCAATACACCAATTGGAATTAGATTTGGTGAGCTTCTAGAGGTTCAAAATCACACATCCTGATAGATCCATGCAGGTCGACGCAGTGGTCACCATCTGATCTGTGCATTCAGCCAAATCTGTCAACACCTTGGTTCTGGTAAAAGCGCCTTCCCTTAGAGCTTCTTAATCAACATTTGAACCTAGAGAGCAGATTTGTCCACAATAATTGCAAATTGTTGTAAATGCTAAACAGACTGCAAATAAACCCATTCACTTTGGTTCACTTCAAATCTCCATCGTCCCTGCCAAGCTGTCTTTCCTTGCAATTTTTGATCTTTTTTTTTAAAATTTTTTTTGGCAGCTCATGGCTGCACCTTTATCCTTAGAATTTTATTTGTCTTTTTCTGAATATAATTTGTGTGAGAACCACTGTAACCCCCTGGCCCCTTTTTCTTCCTATACGGCCTGGTACGAATCTGTACAAAATCCGTACAGTAATGAATAAGAATATAGTACACCCTGTAGGTTGGTCGTAGCTCTCAATAAATATTTTGCCAATGTTGGAAAGCTCTATCTGTATAATTTTCTAAATCAAAAACTAAATAAAGAAATCCCTGTGAACCCTTGTGATAGCTTAAGATTGTCAAACCCTCAGGATCGCAGGATTTAGCTCTGATACCATTGTGATGTCCCTTACTCAGGGGCTCCTTTTTCTAAGCAAAAGCTCTGATACCACTGTAATGTCCCTTTCTTAGGGGCTCCTTTTTCTAAGCAAAAGATCTGATACCAATGTAATATCCCCAATCAATAGGGAATATGTGAAAGACAAAAGCTCTGAATAAAGATACGATTTTGCAGAATAAATTCAAATAAACAAATAAACCACAGTAAATCTCTTAGCTGGCAAATCAGTGCTCTTATTATTCTTCAGAATGATTACAATAATGAATCTCTGGCATGCATATAAAAGAATACAAACATCATCTCAAAACTTGATCTTTTGCAAATCTGGAATGGCTCTAATACAGAAGATCTTTATCTGTGCAATATTTGAATCAAAACATAATGAAATAAATACCTGAAAAGCTCTGTGATAACTTCTATGTGAAGTTATCTCTCAAACCTGTAAATCTCTGTGATAACTTCTATATGAAGCTATCTCTCAAATTGACAATAAATCAGCTGATATTTCACAGCCTCTAAATCACACACACCGAAGATTTGACGTTCTCCAATGCAAAAGGAATCCTGGAACTCATGGCTCAGTCTTCACAGAAGAATTCTTCAATATCAAAATCAATAATCAATCATAATCAACAACGGCCTCCATGAGAAACCCTTATACCCTCAAAAAGATGTGCTTGCCCTAATTAGGGTTTTTCTTAAATTAGAATTAGGGTTTCTAAATTAAAATTAGGCTAAATAATTAATATTTGATTAAATCAATCAAATATTAATATCTCCCTCAATACATGTCAGATCCTCAAACCCTCTGAAGCTAGTGAATCAGGGAGTGATTCCGCACATGACCATACCAAAACAAGGGCGCTCTGCTGCATGTCAAATATCCCTAAATAATAAGAGCTCAGGCAACCATGTCTGAAAGAGCCCGAATGAAAGCCAACTGTAGGAATTCTGCTAATCAAAGCGAAGCCAAGCTCCATCATGACCCTCTATCCATCCTATCAGCCTACAAAGGTCGTATAATAGGCTAACCATCAAGTCTATCGATGTCCACTAAAAAAGGGGACATGACAGCTTGGGTTCCTCTATAATAACTAGAAGCTACCTTTTAAGTTTGTCAATATGTAATTATTGCATTCATGGTGATGTCAAAATTTGTCCATCAGTGACTTAGGGGATGAAATGAAAAGGGATGAGGTATATTTTGGATGCAACATGAGTGTTGAGGGGTCAAATGAAGGGGGTGAACTTGTAAATGTTGGAAGTGAAGATGTAGTAAATGATGGATCAACCATCTTCTGCATGGAAACCCTTATCTAAGTTGGGCTTTTGGTTATTTATTTTATGACATTTGGGGAATCCTTGATGATAATGATTATTAGGGATGTTATGGGAGTGATTTTGGGTGTTAATAGTCCTATATGGGTAGAAGTATGACTATGTAATAGATAAGCAGGAAAAATGCATTGAGAAACCAAGTCTTCAAATCTTGGGCTTAGAAAGACAATAGATAGAGCCTTAGATGGAATTGATAGGGGAATGTTTAAAATAGTTATAGAATCAAGGGTCTATGTAATAACAAACCTTATTAGTGTTTTTGGATCTTGTGTAGATGAAATGAATGGGATACATACAGGGATAGTACCAATTAGAGTGACAAGGGTGGAAATAAAAGTAACAAATGTGGAAACATCAACCAAAGTAATAAAAATATGCACTCAATCAATTGAAGTTATGGTAATTGAAGTGGTAATGAGAGCAACAAATATAGTAGATGAATCACTTAAAGTAATGGTGTAATCAATAAGAGAATCAACTAAAATAATTCTAGTAGCAAAAATTGGAGTGATTGATGTGTTAACTGAAGGAACATGGGCACCATTTTGATCTACAAGGATGCCAATTAAAGATACCTTAGGGATGTTTTGTTGGCTCATTTATTCATTTGACATAGGACCTTAGTCCTCCATATTGATTGTTATTTGAGTTGTATCATAACTAAGAGAAGGATTAGGAGCTTTAAAATCTACATGTGTGGAGGCTATTTAAAAGACATCTAATGTGTGCTCTTCTTCTGAGTTCTCTTTTGAAGAGTCTTCCTTAGTGTCTAATGAGTAGGATATGTTCAATTATCCTACTTGTGGTATGTACTATGGTATTTCTTCTAATGTGACCCTTGGAGTTTGTAGGGTAATAAGCAAAGTTCTCTTGACCTAAGTGATCACTAGATGTTGTGTTGCAGTATGCATAGGAGGAGGAGGTGGTTAATTCATTACTTATGATGGGCTAGGCTGATCTATAGCAGTTGGGGTAAATACAACTATGATCTTAAGGATCAAAAGGGACCCACTTATATCCATGGGAGAAGTTTTCTGCCATGTAATCTCTTGTTAGGGAAGACTCATGAGTATTCTTGTATTTAGTTATTCATCAGTTTCTTCTGGAGATTTCTCCCTCTCAAATTGCTTCATTTCATCCTCATATAACCTTCTAATAAAAGGATCATATTATATCTCTTGTGTAATTTCCATGGTCATCTATGCATCCCTCATCCTACTTCAGACCTGGGTGTCATCATCAAAATTGACAAAAATATAGTCATGGTCATACCTCCTGTGGCCATATGTAGCCCTTTATCTTCCTTGAAAGCTCTATATATGATGAACCACTTTTCTCTTAGGATCTCAAGGTCTATATTTTTATAGTTTAAGACTAAAGGAGGACCTGTGTCAATAAGACTTGGGAAATTGTTCCCATCATTAAAATTATTGCATGCCTATGCTAAGAAGCATCATGTGTATGACTCTCAGTTTGGTTCTTTTGTAATTTTCATCAATACTTAGATATAGTTGATATGTTATCTCTTGTTCATCCAATTTATCTAGGAAAAATCTAGGAAAATAGAGAAGTGAAATAAATGTGCCTTCTACCCTTATGACCATATGGCTTGGGTAGAACTAATAATCTCCCAATGATTTGAGTGATGTCTTTATTTCATTTGATAAACTTGGCATTGGTTGTGATTTAACCACTCTATATACCATAGGATAAATGTGTCTACTTTTTTTGTATGAAATTTATAAATTTATGTATGTGAAAGATATCAAAATCATCACATATTATATTTTCTCCTTTTGGTGCCCATGACAATGTGCTTGTAGAGCTCATAGTGGCATAGACAACATCCACTAGATATTACAATATGTAAAAATTGTCATTTGGCTTGTTATTGGAAACTCTTTGTATCTTCATATTATAACTTGTGATTTCTCTGAGTGCATGATACCTTCGTCACTTAAAAATATGGATAATGAGGGAACCCATACTTCATCAACATGGGAAATAGATGGAGCTCCATGAAGTCTATTCACGAAATCCATGGCAATCCTAACCCCAGGCCTAAACTATGAGATGGGGATAGAATTGAATTTCATCTTCAACATGGGAAATAGATGGAGCTCCATGAAGTCTATTCAAGAAAGCCATGGCAATCCTAACCCCAAGCCTAAACTATGAGATGGGGATAGAATTGAATTTCATCTTCTTTACAAAATTGTTAGGATCTAATGCCTAATTTCTCAAAGTCTCTATGACTTCATGGTTTTTAAACCTATCATTAACTATTTGTTGATTGTAAGTTGTGTCTAGTGGAGGTAATCTATAGTATTTTTCAAAAGCAACACCAACTTTATAAACCATTGGTACTTAACTATCTCTCATATGAAAATTCATGTGTGCACCTGCACACAATAAATAAATTAAACAAGATTTTGACATAGGGAAATACCTTAGGTTTGGTCTCCGCTTTGTGCAATCTAATAACTTTGATAGAGAGTAGGCCATCTATGTATTCTCTCTCATGGAGGGTGAAGTTATCTTCATCACTGTAATTTAGAGCTGCTTTAACTTCTTTGTAGATAGTTGAATAGTGTGATAAGGCATTGATCAAAGTATTTGAGTTGAGTTTTGTGTCTTTGAATTCTTGCTTGGTCCCAAATCTAAACTAAGATGGAGTAAAAATCTGGTATTTGTTCACCATTACAATTCTCATTAAGCTTTGTGTTCAATTTGAAAATTGGCACTGAATAAACTAGTGAGCTCTGAAACTCAATTTGTTATCTATTTGTAAAATGATGTCTAATTTGATTTGGATCAAAGCATATAGTATGGCATTAACACCAAATCCATCACATAAAATCTCATTCATGAGAATTAAGTTTTTTTAATGATCCATGTCAACTGTCTTTCTATTTTAAATTTTAATTTTATGATTCATGATTTCATGGGGATTTGTTTGAAAGGTTTCAATTTGTCACAATATTTAGGAGCTTAGTCACCTCAATCAATTTTATTATGTATCGATTGGTCGCAATCAGATTCATATGCTTTTATTTATATTTATAGTTGATTATGTTAATAATAACACGAAGCCTTTGACTATGCTGGGAAGAATTTATGGCAAATTTTTGCCTTAGGTTCTATTAGAATATAAGTGCATGGGGGTCTTGTTGTCATGCTTGTTCAATATTATGTTTGATTGTGTTCATAGGGGCACGCAAAAATGTGTCATTTTATTGTGGGTATGTCTTTTCAATCAATTTCCAACCATTTAAGAGTACAAATTTGTGGGATGATGACATGTGGCATGACACATGACATCTGACTATATTAGGAAAGACACATGGTGGATTTTATGAATAATACATGACAACTAACTATGCAAATAATTACACATGATAGCCTATCAGTCAATCACATGATTATAAGCTTATAATATAGCATCTCTAATTATCAATATATGATGTTGTGAGATCCTAACATGTGGTATGATCTCATGTAATTACACAATCACAAACACTTATAACTTAAATTTTTAAACCAAGGTCTATGACACTACAATATGATGACATGTGGCATGATATTGCATAGTCATATGGTCACAATGTTCATAACTTAATTTATTAAAGTAAATACATATAGAGCTATAAGATGGAGACACTTGGCATGATCTCATTTATTCACTTAGTTGCGGGTATAAGTGCTTTAATATTTTTGTAATGCTTTAGGATGGAATGAGAAATAGACACTTGGATCAATCTTGTTCAATCAAGTAATCACATGTATTTGAAACTTAAAATTTAGAATTATTTGTTACGATGGTACAAAAAGAAGACACATGGAGCGATCTCATGATACACAAAGGCTTGTCATGGCATCAGATATGTTCTAAGTCAAATCTTTCTTTTTAATACAAATGTCAAGTAAAGGGGTGCAAGTACCCAATCTGTGATGGGTTGCTACACTATTCAGAGCTCAAAAGGACTTGGTTACCTTTCAAACTTCTTTTGAAGAAGTGACATGTGGTAAAGGTGAAGCTGACCTATAAAAAACTTGATAAACTTAACAATAAAAATGTAAGCTTGGTTAGATAAACAAATAAAATTAAAACAAATCTAACATTTTAATTAACTTTTCCTCATGATTTTAAGCCAAATTTTATGAAATAAAAATTGATTTTTAAAATTTAGTCTTATGTGTGCACAGGTCCTAAGGTCAATTTATGTCTCGATGGGGACCAAATATATATATATTTTTAGGAATAATTGGTTCCCTATTTTAAATTTTGAAAATGTGTGTTGGTCACAACAAAAGGTAAATGACATTGGTTGGACTCGATAAATAGTGAAAACTATACAAGCTAGTGTGGATACATTACTAATCAATGATGACTTTCATGATGAATAGTAAAAAGTTGACATAATAGATGGTGTGTTCTTGATGATCATCATCATATTGTGTTGTTAAGGCCCCTAAATCATGATTTGTATTAGATATATATAAAAATAGGGCCTATGTAGTATATGATGAATGATGATAAGTGGATTAAGGATAAATTATTTTATTACATCAATTTTTTTTGGTAATTTGCATCTCAATTAAAATTTATGTCTTTCTTCAGTAAACATGTGAATGGTTGTGTATTATCTACTAATTGAGCCACATAACATCTTATAGCCTGAATCCTTCCTTATAAATAATGCAACTATTTCAACCCTTTTGGTGGTGGCATGTTTAAAATGGTTTGAACCTTCTTTGGATCAACTTCTATACCTCTCTATGAGAGGATATAACCCAATAATTTTCCTAAAGATATCCCAAATACACACTTTTTGGGATTTAAGCATACATTATATTTCCATGAACATTAAAATATATGTCATAAATCAATAACATGATCATGTCAATGTTTGGTTTTTTCCAATAAATCATCCACATAATCTTATATTATCTTATGTATCTAATAATCTAAAATATGTGTCATAACCCTCAGATAAGTGGCTTCGACATTTTTTACTCCAAATGACATAACTACGTAGCAAACATTTTCCATGGTGTAGTTAATGTTGTCTTTTTCTAGTTGTCAAGATTTATCTTTATTTGGTTGCACCTAAAAACTCAATCCATAAATGATAACATTTCATACTAGGCTAGGAATTCTACAATCATATCAATATTTAGTAGTTTGAAATCATGTTTTGGACATGCATTGTTTAAATCATGATAATATGTGCAACATTGAATACATCTATTAAGCTTTACAATCGACACAATGTTATAAATCCATTCAAAATAATCAATGGAGCAAATAAATCCTAAATATAATAGTATTTGGAACTCATCTTTGACTGATAGAGCTACCTTTGGATGCATTTCCTTGTTTTTTGTTTAACTAGCCTTTCATCAGGATATAACACAATATTATGCATTGTAACTGTGGGATCAATTCATGGCATATCTTTGTAAGCTAATGTGAATAATTCAGGGTAATCATGTAAACATTTTTATAAGGTTTTTCATTCATCACCTTTTAACATAGTTGCTAAAATTATTGGTATTGGATCTTTATCCATCACATAATTAAACTATATTATCTCTTCATTGATCAATGTTGATCTATGTTCTACATATGGTGTAGTAGGGATGGTGTTTGGGCCATCTATCTAAACATGATCACTAGGGTCTCTGCTCTCTCCAAATTATGCATGGCCATTTTTCATATGAGGAAACCTAATATTATGACAAAAGGGAGGGAAATCCTCATATGCCCCTAAATACTCTAAGAGAGACTCCTGAGTGGAAAATTCATCTAATGTCCAAATTTCAGGTGAAGTTGTATTGTTAATGAGGTTGGCATATACTGACTGTAAGGTCAAAATATGGTTACTTCTTATGTATGATCCAAATTTCCCTTTAAGGAAGTGTGTATAAACAATAACTTTATGTGTATCATTAGTGATTGTACCTTTTGTAAATCTAACATCCTATCATCTTATGTGTAGATGCCATAATATGTTGAGTGATTCCTTGTTTATAATTTCCCAATCCCTACTCTTAAAATCATATATTTTTAAATAATGGAAGCTAAACCCATATTGATTAAAATCAGTTGGTGGTAAGGTTATAGTATCTGAATTAGGTATTAGTCTCAATGCATCATTTGATAAAGTGACGTTCTTAAATTCATGAGAAGAGGGTTACATATATAATGGTATTTAGTCTGAGTCATTATATTGTAGATAGTAAAATATGGTCTTCAATACTTGAAAATAACAGGGTTGACACACATTTACCACACATAACTTGAGCACCCAAATAATGTCCTAATTGGACATCCTCTTACACTTACATGTTATCTTTTGAGTCAACCCTTCTATTTTTTTGTTATACACTTACTGGAACCTCATTGTCTATTTCAAACATATTAAATATCCTACATAGACATCTTTAGACTCTTAGATCAATCCACCTATACATGGTTTAGTTATGATAGTTATGGTCATTATCACTAGTTTATAATGACTTACATTGATCAAAACCATCTCGCTCCTAGCAAAAACTATTTTCTAAAATCAAACCCATCTTTAGGGTTGGCCCATCAACCTAACATGTCAATGGTGTGAGTTTTATTCAAATGGATCCATATATAAACAAATCAAATTCTCATTTAAAATGGATCATATACTTATCTATTGTACATTTATACATTTTTGCACACTGATAAAATCTGCCCTAATCTTTCCAATTTGCATACCTCTCACTTGGAGTAGTCATAAGTCAAGTCTGAAGCACTCAAAATTTAGGTCAAAAAATCATTCTCAAGTATTAAAGCCAACCATTAGTTGAATTCACATAATGGAGCAAAATTTCATAATCACACTAGGTGGAAGAACTGTGTGTGGCTCAATTTACCTACTTGGAGTATTGAACACGTAGGTAGTGATGAATCATTAGACGGGAGTGATTAGGGTTAGCTCAACCCATTTTACTTCCCATAATTTTATAGTTTTCTATCCTTCTCAAGCACATCCAGGGTTTCAAGACAAAGGATGATTATTTTTAGATCTATGTGCATCATCAGGGTTTTGAATCACAAACACAGAGTAAACAAAGATAGTCATAGGTGACTATATAGTCAATGTACCACACTTTTGTACATGTTAGTTCTAACTAGCAGGTCAATATAAAAATGCGATACTAACATGATATTTTATATCTGACCCAATGTAAGTAGTAGATTAATTCTTAAAATTAGTAAACCATAGGCATGGTTATCCTTGATTTCCACTTCTATAACATAGTCAAAGTCAGAAAGTCAACCAAAAAAACTAAGTATCATGATCTCTTTAGTATTCTCCATATTTAACACATGCCCTAATCAAATCAAAAGAATAATTTGTCAATCATTTATATTAAGATGGATGTTTGAATTTCATATCTTATAATCTAAATTATATTTCAAATTTTTATATTAATTAGATTAATCACACCCATTAATCCAATTAGGGTAAAACATGTATAATACTTGAAATCATTTTGATCTAGAGGATATTTTGATATATATCATTGATAACTAAATTTAAGTCATGTACATAAAGTATAAGGTATTGCATTCATCACATGTATCCATGGTCATCCTAATAAAATATATAGTTGAGATCATTAAGCATGACCCGGAAAATTGTAGCTATTGTTACAAAACCCATTGTTAAATGTAATTTATTTTATCCTAATACCTTTTGTGGGATATTTTCAAATCATCAAATGTTCATATCAAATCAGATAATAGCCTTTGCTTTTATACCATGTAATTTGAGAAAGGAGATATTACAAATGTTTAATCTAGACCCATTATACACTAAAATCCATTTAGCCATCTTATTATGAATTTGCACCTGAATATACAATGGGAGACATTGACCTATAATGTGTTTATAAGGTAAATCCTCTTTTTCAAAAGAGATACTTTGTTATACCCATTGTAATTATTTGATAATAAAATATACCTAAGGTGGTTCACATTAGTTGGTAAAACTATATCATGTAATGTTGCACAAAGAATATCTTTTTACATAGGCACTTTTTGGAGTAACTCCAACAAAGAAATTTTAGCATGTGTATTATTTAGTTGATCTATAATGTCATATTCCTTAGATTATTTTGCTTGCTTGGTTGGAGGTGGTGGGTTTTGAGGAATAATTTTAGTTTACAATGCAAGATGGTTAACCTTGCCCCTTCAAGTTGGAACAACATAGACTGTGAATCCTAATATAAGCTTAGGAAAAATACTAGGGGTAGGATGGTAGCTATTAACATTTTGAGATCTAGGGGGAATGAAATAAGCCATGCATGTTCTCTAGTTTCTAGTAGTTAATGTATTCTATTCAAATAGGATATTCACATATTGTGAATTAAGAAAGGCTAAAGATTGTTCATTATTAACTTGAGCCTTATTAGTAAACTTATATTTAATCCAAATTATCCATGACAAAGTAGAACAATATGAAATGATTAAAATCATGACTTGAGTCAACCAATATAAATGATATTAATTTATTAAAGCCATATTTAATTTATAATGTGATGGAAAATCAGAATTTAGGTCTAAAAATAAAAACCTAAGGCCAAAATTGAAAACCCTAGAGAGAATGATGAAACCCTAAGGGAAACCCATGGTAGGCAATGTTCAAGCAATATATGGGTTCACCAATATATTTACCCTATTTTTAGATTAATGTATGGATAAACTAAAATAATGAATTCAAATTATAATGTATGGATAGAAAACACAAATCTAAATGTACAATAGTGAAATTGACTTAACAATCAAATTTATTATTTATGAAAAGTATAACAAAGGTTAAGATATTTAGCTTCATTCTTCAACTAGTTAACTGTAACTATTTTATGATGATAGAAATAGACTGAAGCAAGCATGTGATTCATCTAGATTTAAAACTTTATCCCTGTGCGATAGGGTTGATACCATTAGACATTAGTAACTACAGCTGACATTATCATTCTATGATATTTTGCCTCTATGTGACCATATAGTGCAATGCATTTGCCTAATATGTTTGCATGTGTAATATTTGACCCTTGATTATGTGCACAACTATAAAAATCAACTTCCTTATCCTAGAAACCCTAGGTCCACTTATAAAGGATAAAAACCTATAAAAGGTAAGGAAGTGTAATCGCACTGAGATGACCCCAATCACACCCTTAATGATTGGCCATGCCTATGCACCAAAAACTCCAAAGAGGAAAGTCAAGCCACTGTAGATACTTAAATCTAGATTTATATTCTAATTTAGTGTTGTACACTTGACAAATATATGTCAAGGCTCTAATATTTATTTTTACCTTCTTTGTAGCCAAAAGGCTCGCACTCGACACTTCACTAGGTCTAATTTCTTATTTCTTAGTCCACCCTTGATTTTTTTGATTATCTAGATCACCTGTAATCATAAAATGCCTAAAATATAATATATATCATTCAATGTCAATTACAGAGCTTCAACAAGTTTCTTCTATCCTAAATAGTTGAATTTAGGATATGACAATAGCATCAACGCTATTGTCCCTACTCCAACACAAGTGTTCTTACCCTACAAACACTAAAATTTACAAATCTTTTGATGTGTATGATTTGGCCTAAGAGTTTCATTAACCCTTCCATGGGGATGTTTTCAAAATAGATAATATAAATACAAGTCAAATACTAATCATTATTAATCTAGTAACTATCAAGCAATAACCTCTCAAGCTTAAACATACTATTAAAATTCAAAGTGTAAAACTAAGGTATTCTACCCTATTCATCCATATTTTCATATTAATTATAGGAGTAGTCATACTAAAGGTCTGAAACATGCAAAATACAACCCATGAGCCATATTTTTCAAGTTAAAAGCTACATCACTATATGCATCTTCATATAATATATTTCACCCTTGTGCACACACATTCCCATGCATAAAGGAGAACTACATAAGTTTGAGGCCCGATTAGGAGTATTTTCTATGCAGGCAACACTCATTGATAGAGGGGTCTTTGAGGTTAGCTCAACACCATGAGTTCACTAACCCATTTTTTGGCAAGGTAAGCTCAACTAAGGTGGATAAATAGGGTTTGAGCTATAAATAGTTATATAGAGCCCATGCATGAGATACAAATACATCAAACGAAAGGAGATAGAAAAATTAGAAAGACTCAGGTGGTCATATCTTGATACAATGAATATATATCATATGATAGTTATGTCAAGATTCAGATAGTAGATTCAAATCAAGTGTTCATACAACCAAAAATTATATTTCCAAAATTTGATGACTATTTCTTGAACATCAGACATCATGTTTCCACATTTGTACATCTCAAATTTGTCTGTGCATCATTTCATAAGATAGGTATTATTTCTTCTTTGTGAGTATGTAATCAAAATATTATTTGGCATTAAACTTTTTATATTTAGTATTTTCATAATTTAGCCCTGAAATTGAATATCATAAATTGAATTATTTAATTGGCCTACTTTTAGGAATAGTTTACTTCATGTTTGATTAGATTATTCCTCCCAATCCTTAATCCCAAAAAAGGGTCAAACATTTGGTGAGTTTGACCTTTGTGTCTTTCCATGCAAATCCTAGTTTGTTCTAGGTTTTTTAGCCTCCTAAGGTATTTACTTATTTATATTCAGGTTTGTTATATTCTTTATTACAACCCAGGCATAGCCATAACTTAGGTGGTGTTCCTATTGAATATCTTGAGATACCCCTTGGGACACCTAAAATATTGCAAGCTAATACCATATCAAATTATCCTAGTAATAAGAGTGGGAATAATGATAATAGGCCATGCTAAAAAAATTCTTATATAATATATATTTGATCGTGAGTATGATGGAACACACGAGGATAATGAAAATGACCAAGTTGACCAATAATAAGTTAAATCTATTGCATTATTTTTAGAGAGCATCTGTCCAACTCCTAAAGATATCCACAATATCCTACATACTATATTAGCAACTCAAAAAAGCTAAAATTAATGATGAAGGAGCATGTGGATCTATTGATCATTCTATTAGATCTATGGGACATCCTAGTATTCATGTCTCTCTCCCTTTGAGCACAACATTGCATACTATATCTGGTGGGGGCACAAGATATGTTTTCAAACCATTATTCCACAAAATTCAAATTACTATTAATACATCCTACATGGGAACCATTAAAACTTCAACCTAATTATCAGTTTCAATGTCTTTTTCAACACAAGTGTTTGCATCCCCTTTGGTGACTTCTCAAAATTAAAACCTTAGTGGTCAAAATGTATGAGATCTTATACAAACTATAAGAATTTTGGAAGCTAAATTCACCAACATTGAGTGAAATTTTATTAAATCACCCCATGCTATTGACTCACAAGATGTATTACATAACCTTCTTGCACCCGAGATATTTTGTACCCTTTTTTAACTAGTCTTGTTGCACCCAAGTTCACACTTTATGATGGGAAGGGTGATCCCGAGCAACATATTTGAGCCTTTTTTGCAACATCCATTGATCATGCTTCTAATGACCAAATTATTTCCAATAAACGTAAAGGACTATGTTTTGTGATGGTTTTATGATATAACAATACAATCAGTAAGAGCATTCAAACCCCCTAGTCGACCAATTTTTAGCACATTTTTCAATCAACATTAGTGAAAATATGTCATATTCACAAATTTCCAAGATCAAACAAGGAAATAATGAACTAATTAATGAATATGTCCTAAGATATAAGAGAATGTTGGCCAAAATGAAAAATCCAATGGTGGATAAATAACTTCAAGACATTAGATAAAAGTTTGTTTGCTCCTTGACATGAGTCTATTATTTTAAAGAAATTAAAATCATATGATAATTTATGCCATATTTTCTAAGATAGAGAAATGAAACTTATTCCATTAAACAAGATTAAGTATTTAGTTAACACACCAACTACATCCACTAACAAGTTTTATATCAAACCAAGTTATAAGGTAAAACCTATTGATGCTAAAAAGGACACAACTACCACAATTAATATAGTGTCTCACCAACCTAATAGGCTCATATTATCCAATGCATCTAAGAGATAATTTACATGATTACCTGAGTCTCTAACTTCATCACTATCAAAGCTGTTAGAGTGTCATCTCATATATCTCCCTCCTCATTTAGTGGTTGATATGAGTCAACCTTTACCAAAAGGATATGATGACAATGCATATTGTCGCTATCAATAATGTGTGAGGTAGTATATGAACACATATTTTAAACTAAAGTAAAAGATATAATACCTTATTTATAGTGATCAACTTACCTTTGAGGATTATCCCACAAATTCAGGATCACAACCAAATTATAATAAAAAACAAAAGAAATTCAACAATCCATTATAGGATCACTCTAAGACAACTACGTAAGTAAGATTGGAATATCATGCACATTCTCATCCATCAAATTATTAAAACCAATTATATGATATTATCGGTACATTCATACATGAGATACCTCATACGGTTTTGAGACCTATTTTGTTTGATGACAATGAGATTGTGGATGATGACTCAGATCTTAATTCTTTATTTATCAAGGCATTTATTGATCATCAGTTTATATATAGTGTTATGATTGACAATGGTACTAGTGAGAATGTATGTATCATTAAATTAATCACACATTTAGGATACACATATGATGATTTATTCCCTTGAACTAAAATGTTAAAATCATTTGATGTGAAGCTAAAACAAGTTTTGGGTGAGATTAATTTACCTCCTCAGGTTGGTCTGACACACATGATCACCATAATTTTAGTTATACCATATACAAAAATCTTTGATATGTTATTAGGATGTCCTTGCATACATAATATCTATGAATTACCGTCCATAGTGCACAATTGTCTTAAGTGCATTCATGCCAACAAGGTAATTATAGTTTTTGGGATTCCATATGAACATCCTTTGCAACAGGCAAAGTTCATTCCATGATAGTTGATTATACAACCTGCTAAGGTTAATCATGTGAAAAAGGGTAATAAATAGGTAATCCTCTTTCCTTAGTGCCCCATACTTGAGAGGCCTTTACATTAGAGATCTAAAGTAGACTCTCCAAGATCCTCATTCGCACCTCCATGACCTAGCCATTTACCTCAGAACACCATGTTTCAAAATGGGTAATAATAGCCAATATTACACAAAAGAAATTATATATCATAAAATAATGGGTTTCACACACCCATACACCTTATATTACTACTTTAGAACCACATAGTTCTATGAGACATACACAAAACATCATAGATTTTACACATTTAGATTTGGCATATATACATGATCCTTGGTAGCATGACCAATTTATTATACCACATTTAGAGCATATAACACCCTATGAAAATAATTTATATGGGATCATCAGCTATCACTCTCTTTCAAAACATTCAAAAAATCCAAAAAAATCTAATATTCCAAAAAATACAAAAATGTTCAAATAATTGAAAAATACCAAAAATATATAGTATTTCACATGTTTACTATTTTTTGCATATGTTATTTATTTTGTGTTAGTATATATCATATAATTTTTAGACACACATATGTTTCAAAGGTACTTTAATGTCATACATGCATACATTAGACCCATGATATGCAGATGTTGGACCTTTCCTTTTTAAGTGTGACACACTACATTTGGGGCATCTTGCTTTTATATGATCACAATTGACATAAGTTTTATTATTTTATGATTATTTTTCATTTGAGATTATATATATTACACATGCCTATTATCATGTTGTTATCTTACTAATGCAATCACATATAGTGTATCCACCCAAGGATAGTCTCTAATTATGTGATTCTTAGATATTCACTCATACCAAAACATATATTTAGACCATAAATACAGACAATAGAAATACTTAAATCCTTTGGATTCTCATTAATTCAAGAATTACAATGGTTTTATCATATACAATAAATCACATTAAAATACATGTTTATTTTCTAAGATAAAACCATGAAAAATAGAACACATTATATTTTGGTTTACTCTACTCTATCCTTACTCCACACAACTTACCCCCTTTCATAAACTAACTTATATGACTAAATTAGAGTATTCCTATGACATAATCAACTTCATGGGGTGAATATTGAAATTTCATGACATTTTTAAAATTTCCAAGAATCGGTCAACCTTCAGTTTTCAAGATCAACACATAACTGTTAGTAACTGTTAGGTGATGTTTCAAGCTGATTAGTTATGAAAACCATCATAACTTCAACATAGTTAATATAATTGATATGAAGTTTTAACCATAAATTTTAGACTAAATTTATCACCCATCCAAATTTTACCATATAAATCTTAACATGTGTTATTATAGGTAAAGAACAACCTTACTAAGTGTCGTAGACTACATGGATGACATTTCTAGGTTGAATGGTAGTTACTAATTTTTTTGTAAATTTAAATAAATTCATAAAAATGATTTTAAATTTGAAATATAGAAATATAATTACATTTTATAGAAACCCACTAAATTTGGTAACCTAATTATTATCACAACTCTATCGTAAGGTAATGAACCATCGGGCTACATAGATGCATTTTTTCACTGAACAATAGTCACAAAAAATGTCATAAATTTTCTTCCACTTATCTAATTGAGTTGTAATTTTAAAAAAAAACTTACAGGATTCATTTTATTTTGTCTCTCAAAATTTGGTAAACCAAATATTATTGGATCTATTCCATAAAGTCATGAACCTTTTGTAGACTAGACAAATGCATCTTATGATTAAACAATAGTTATAAAAATTGTCATAAATTTTATGCAACTTATCCAATTGGGATAAAATTTGGAACATAAGTTTTGTAAAATAACATATATCACTAATCTAAATTTGGTGACCGAATATTATTGCATCTCTATTGCAAGGTCATAAACCATCTACCAAGTGATGCAAACATAGCTTGAAATAAACAACCATAAATTTTTCATGGTAACTAAAATAGGTATGAAATTTGGTACACTGATCCAGACAACAATTCAGATTACAATTCGGGTGATGGGTCTACCCCAATTGATGGCAGAACTTTCAGGAGCCATAACTTTTGCACCGTAGCTCCAATTGACTCACCGTTTGAACTGTTGGAAAGCTAATAATGAGGGGAACATCGTGAGATGGCATGGAGCTCCGCTATATGAATTTTGACCCCATAAAACCCAATGGAAGTGTCCCAAATTTTAATTTTAGTAGTGTAGTCTAAAAATAGTAGGTTTCTAAAAATAGTAATTCCTCGAATTCTGTATTGTAAATCATGGAAGTCGAACCAATTCATCTCCCTCAATATTGGTGACCTTCCACATCCTCCCCACACCTTCAAAACATGTATAAATGAAGATGTAACCCAAAATGGAAAACATACATCTCTTCTCAGAGATAAGCATATGTCTGGGTCTGCAATTTTGATAAATAAAACATCTCTTTTCAGAGATAGCATTATTTGAATTGTGTTGTTCTTATTTATGAATTATCTTTCAACAAAAGCTTTCAAGTTTTGGATCATACACATATTTTAAGTGTCATATTATATGAACCCCAAAAAAATAATCATCCAATTCCTTTCTCAACATTACTAAATGTAAGGAAACCTCCTACTAGTGTAATAATTGGTACACTTTTGCAGTAACTCCAAATGATATACAACTTGGTATAGATGTTGTAAGTGTCACATGTTATGACCTTACAAAAAAAATTGATTATTAGCGCAGTTAAAGAACCGTTAATAAAAAATACATGTCTTAATAGTCCATGTAGACTGATAGAAATAGGCAAAATATCTTTGCACTTTATCTGCAATAATGAATACTTTTACAACATGATTCTCAGAGGTTAAACATACTTAATCAAATAAGGCCATAAACACAAACTAAAATAAAAATCTAAGCTAACATATTTTTGGTTGATGCAAGATTTCCCTTCACCTTAATATACCTAGGGTAATGAAAGTGTCCATGAGCTCTTGCTCATGCACCTGTTGTGAGCTCATATATATTTTTACCATGTTTTACAATTTCAAATGCATTCATTTAAGTTGCATATTCAGTTGTTTCATCCTTCTACTTGACCAAGTACTCATAGTACTCATTTACCCTTATCTTCTTTTCAATTTGAATGTCTATAATGGCTTCCATTTCCTCTTTAGCTGCTTGTAGAAACCGTTCTCTCTAATCCATGACTAAAAAATATATGCTATCACTCATTTTTTCCTAAATGTATGGGTATAAATCTACTACATTGAAGATAGGTGATATGCTTACTCCATCCAAAAATTCCAATCCATAAGTATTAGCTGAGAACCTCCTCAAAATCTTGCAAGGCATAATCTTCCTCCACTTAAATTTGTTGTACTCAACTTTTAGATACTTACACAAATGTGCCAAAACCAAGTCTCCAACCTCAAAATTCTATTCTCTCCTTTACATATCAATGTATTTATTTTACTTTATATCACTCTCTTCGAGTCTCTTACTAACTTCCTTAAGCACATCATGCATAACTTGAGCATAGTCTTCACATTCTACACTTATCCTATTCATCTCACCAGTACTCCTTAACTCACATACACCTCTAGGGTTGCTCCCATACACTATTTGAAAAGGACTCAAACTTGTACTTTATTTGACTGAGTTATTATAAGAAAACTCAGCTTGTGCTAACATCAAATCCCATTATTTGGGCTTGTCACCAACTAAACATCTTAACAAATTACCAATACTTTGATTCACAACCTTTTTTATCTATCTATTTGAGGATGATAGGCTGAATTAAACTCTAACATTTTGCACTTCTTCCATAATGTCCTCTAAAATTACCCAACAAACTTTATATCTCTATCTAATATAATACACTTTGGAAACCCATGCGATCTCACAGCTTCTTGAAAAAATAAATTTGTAATATGTGTGGCATCACTAGTATTTTTACATGCTATAAAGTGATTTATATAGAAAATATATCACCAACAAAAAATATGAAATCATTACCTCATATTGTTTTTGGCAATCTAATAACAAAGTCCATGTTCAATGCATCCCATGGTTTATCAGCAATAGGTAGTGGCTGATACAAACCAACATTCTAACTTTTTCCCTTAGCATGTTATCAAACTCTACACTTATGCACAAACTTCTTCACATCTATACTCATCTGAAGCCAATAATATTTGTCATTCAGTTGCATGAAAGTCTTATCATACACAAAATGACCAAAAAGACCTCCATCATGTTTTTATTTCAATAGGTTCTTTCTCATGGAATCTTGAGGAATACACAACTTCTTTCCCTTGAATAATAATCCATATCAAATCATATACTCTAACCAAGTTTTGTCTATGTTTGTTGGATTCCTGCATGTTATCCATGCATCTCAGATTCTAAGTCTTCTTCATATAACTCTATCATTGACTTAAATAGTATAACTTCCACCTTCAACTCATTCACTACAAGAGCTTTCCTGCTTGAGGCAACCACTACCTTATTGGAATTTACACTTATATATTTCAAAACAAAAGAATAAATTTGAATAAATTTTACCCATTTCATGTATCATTGATTTGAATTACCTTGGCTATTTATGAACAACAAAGCATGATTATCTGTGTACAAAATGAACTCCTTTGGTAATAGGTAATGCTACTACTTCTTGAGGGCTTGTACCATTACATAAAATTCATGGTCACAGAACAACTACTTCATATTATCTTCATTCAACTTCTCAATGAAATAGGGAATGAGCCTACCATTTTGAATCAATGGCACTCCTACAGTTATTTTGATTGCATCACAATCAACCTGAAACACTTTTCCAAAATTTGGTAAGGCTAGCACTAGTTATTCCATTACCTTCCTCTTCAATAATTGAAAGTTATTCTCTATTGCAAAAATCCACTTAAATTTCTTCTTATCTCCCTTCATAGTATCCATGATGGGTGCACATATATCACTAAATTTTTTGATTAACTTTATTTATAAACTTGTTAACCCTTGGAAACTTCTCGCTTCAAACATACTCTTCAATGAATACCAATCCACAATTTTCATCACCTTCTCAGGGTCCACATTCAACCCATCCTTTGAGATTACAAATCCCAAATATATCATCTCCTCTTGCATGAATCTACACTTCTTCAAGTTTATTATAATTTTATTTCCATTAGCTTATCCAAAACCAACTTTAAATGCTTCAAATGCTCCTCCTTAAAATGATTGGAAATCAAAATGTCATCTAACTATACTATTACAAACTTATTAGTGAAAGGCTTAAATACTTCATTCATGAGTCTCATGAACATACTCAGAGTGTTTGACAAACTGAATGACATGATCAACCAATCATATAACCCGTCATTCATCTTGAATGTGGTATTCCACTCATCACCTTCTCCTATGCAAACTTGATGATACTCACTCTTCAACGTTATCTTAATGAAGTACCTTGTTCCACTCAAACAATCCATTAAGTCATCCATTATTGGCAATGGAAATTTGTACTTAATTTTGATCTTATTTATTGCATGTGAATCCGTACACATAATCCACTTTCCACCATTTTTTGGTGCCAATACAACTAGAACTGTGCATGGGCTCAGACTCTCTTGAATTAACCTCTTCCTCAACAACTCTTGCACTTTTTTCTTTATCTCCTCATTATCCATTGGAGTCAACCTATAGGTTGATTTTTTAGGCAAACTTGCTCCTGGAACTAAATCAATATGAGGACTAATACTCCTTACAAATGGTAGTCCATCCGATAATTCATTTGTCACAATATCAACATATTCTAAATTTTAAAAGGTAGGTCACTTACCATAGTGACTCTCATAACTTGCACAAGCTTTAAAATTAGTGCAAAGCATGTTTCTTCCTCCTTGATCACCTTCAAAAAATATTTACCAGATAACATCACTTTGGAATTGCTCTCCACCTCATCTCCTTTATCCTTCAATGGACTCAATGTGAATATCTTGCCATCCTTTGTAATGGTATATGTATTTTTTCTTTCATCATGCACATCTCTCCTATCAAACTACCATGGCCTACCCAATAACACATGACACAAATCCATGGGCATTATGTCACATAAGACATAATCCTTATGTGAACTTATCTAAAAATTTACCATGCATTTCTCATTCACTAGCACTTGGTGCCCCTTAAGCAACCAATAAACTATTAATGGTCTTATTGACGTAGAAGATTGCACCCTTGGTAGGAGGCTGAGCTCCTGCCTTCTTCACACAACAATGGAAACTCCCCTCTCGCCTATGGGACCGGCGAAGCTGGAGGGGAGAGTCTCTAAATAAGGGCTAGCTCCCTCTGATGTATCATTTAGGCCCTGGTTTTTCCTACTGCTAACAAACAAAATGTTAAAAAAGGGGGGGATGAAAAGGGAAAGAGAGATGCTGAAAATAGAACCTAACCTAAAAGAGGAAAAGAGGTGATACACCAAAAAAATGTGACCCACTCAGGCTCGAACATAGACTTTTCACCGAGAACCAGTGCCTATACACTTCATCTGTCATGAGAAAACCTTCTGCATAAGTGGGTCAGGTGTCTATGGAGATACAGGGAGGAAATAACTACTAGAGGCATTCTGAGACATGTTATAGCAACCTATCCACTTCACCTATACTCCTCTAGGGACACTTCTGACAGACTTGTAAAAGGAAAACTCAAAAATACACCAGACATGCTAAAATCATTCTGAAAAAGAATCAAGAAAATGGCTTAACACATAATCAAGGCATAGACACATACTAAAGATGCAAGACTCAGAATGGAGGTAAAAATGTTGTGTTTTGATTCAAGGTAAATTTCTAGTAGCTCTGCCTTACAAGCCCTGAGAGATTTTTTGGGCAGAGTTTTGCCTTAAGTCTGAGAGTCAAATTTTTTCATAAAAGAGAAGTCTACAATTTATAGAAAGAGGAAGAGAAACTTGGCACTTCTTGGGAAAGATTTTGGTGCTCATTTTCTATCAGTGGCTCATGTGCATTCTGAATCTTGGGAAGAGGAAAGCACTCTTACTGATGTCATTCTTCTGGAAGAGGCCTGCTAGAACCATGATGTACAATCACCAAAATTGACTTTGGCATTCAAACATTAATGTAAGAGCATGGCCTCACCTCTTTTCTGCAAATAGACTACAATTTGTCCCCTCATAAATGCCAATTGCAAAAAATAGGTCGTGCCACTCATCTGCAATAACTCACTTTTCCTTTGCCACTTGGATGCTTTATCTTTTCTGCTCTTTGTCTTCTTCCTACTCTTTCAGCCCTTGGGGGTGATCTTTTAGCAGGTCGTTACGCTCCTTGGGGCTCTTTCCATGATTTGGCGCTTATGCAGTTCAAAAAATGACTACTTCACTATGTTAAATTTGACGTTCACGCGGCTGTCACCCAACGGCTAGTTCGTCTACTTAAATTTGATGGCTTTCAGGATGTCACCGTAGAAATGAATAGATTCATGCAAAATCAGAAAATCAAATGGCCTAGAATAACAAGGACAGAAGGGGACCAATTTTTGCCCTATTGGGCAAAAAATGGTCAATAAATTGGTGACTCCCAGGGGAAGCATGCCTGATATGCTTAAAGACCAGTTGCCTTGCAGTCCATTGGGCACAGAGTCAAATGCAGCTTGAACAAAAATTAGCAACAACCTCAAAAGATCCAAGAATCAAACATGAAGCTTTTTACCCCACACACAAAGGGAAACACACAAGGCTAAAAACACTACCTGTGCAAACTACACTTAGGGAAAATAGGAAAGACAACTGAAAACAAACTACTATATACAACTAACTAAGAATAATTGCCTCCCTCTTAGATCAAAAGGAAAACTTCTTATGTCTCCTTCCTTACAAGAAGACTTATGGTGCCAGGCAAGTAGCTGAATGAAAAAGAGAGTTGGTGACCTGCTCTTCTTGCTTGTCACTTGCATTGGCTGGTATCTGAGTGAATCAGATTTGAACATTCTCCCAACATATGTATACTCTAATTGTCCTTGGAAGCTTATTGAATGCTAGTCCCTCATACTGGTCCTCTTCACCAAGAAATCTGTGGCTGATGGCTTATCACCGTTATCCCTTTGATATGTATAGCTCCTCTACAGTGCATCATGGTTTGACTTGTTCCCTTTTGCTTTGTTAAAAAACATGTCAAACTCATCCTCTGCTCCCTCAAGGCTTTCTTGAAGAAGGTTGATTGTGGTGATGTCTGAAATGGACTCACAAATTGATTTCTCATCCCATAGAACATCACCTCTTTGTTCGAAGCTCTCTTCTTCAAGGCCTTCCTCAAAGGAGACCAGCCTTTCCTTTTCCTGCTCGAGGACCAGAGTTTCTAGATGTTCAAAGGCATCCATCTGGTCCTCTTCCAACTCAGGCCTTCTGATGTAGTCATCTTCCTCATCGAAACAACAAGGAAGTTCATCGAACAAGGGGGGAGAAAGCTCACCATGCTTCTATTCCTCATATTATTGGAACATCTGCATGTATGCGTGACCTACGTCTTCTCCATTGTTGATGAGGTGTTCACAAGGAGCATCAATGATGATTTCTTCTTCATTTTTGCTCATGATAGCCTCTTGGATGTCATGGGAATCATGGGTAGGAGCAGCTTTATCTTTTTTAAGGTTTTGAGCAAAACCTTTCTTCTCCTCTTTCCTGCCCCATGATTCCACTATTTCCCCCCAGGTCAGGAGGTTGCCATTAGAATCAATGACCTGAGGGGGTTGAGGAAGACTAGGAAAGCTGCTTGGGGGGATTACATCAAAACTCTAAGCTTGATTAAAACCATACGAAGGAACATAAGGTCCATGATTTTGTGCAAAGGAATTATACATACAGAAAGTGATTTTTGATGGCACCATGCTGCTTAACCAGCTGATTCAACTCAGAGTTGCCATTGGTGTTTGATGCAAAGCCTTCAAAGGCTAGTCTGTTGAAGAACACACTAAAAATTCTTCAACTCTTTGGACACAACTTATCCTAGTTGGTCCCATCGAGCGTGCCAAAAATTGTTGACGCAGTGGATTGTACTTGGGGCAAGAAGGTTGAGCTCCTGCGTTCCACACGCAATAATGGAAACTCCCCTCTCACCTATGGGACTGGCGAAGTTGGAGGGGAGAGTCTCTAGATAAGGGCTAGCTCCCTTTGATGTATCATTTAGGCCCTGGTTTCTCCTACTGCTAACAAAAAAAATGTAAAAAAAAGGGGGGGGATGAAAAGGGAGAGAGAGATGCTGAAGACAGAACCTAACCTAAAAGAGGAAAAGAGGTGATACACCAAAAAAATGTGACCCACTCAGGCCCAAACATAGACTTTTCACCGAGAACTAGCACCTATACACTCATCTATCATGAGCAAACCTTCTACATAAGTGGGTCAGGGGTCCGTGGAGATACAAGGAGGAAATAACTACTAGAGGCATTCTGAGACACGCTGCAATAGCCTATCCACTTCACCTATACTCCTCTAGGGACATTTCTGACAGACCTGTAAAAGGAAAACTCAAAAATGCACCAAATGTGCTAAAATCATTTTGCAAAAGCATTAATAAAATGACTTAACATAGAATCAAGGCATAGACACATACTAAAGATGTAAGACTCAGAATGGAGGTAAAAATGCTGTGTTTTGATTCAAGGTAAATTTCTGGCAGCTCTGCCTTACAAGCCCCGAGAGATTTTTTGGGTAGAGTTTTGCCTTAAGGCTGAGAGGCAAATTTTTTCTCAAAAGAGAAGTTTACAATTTATAAAAAGAGGAAGAGAAACTTGGTGCTTCCTGGGAAAGATTTTGGTGCTCATTTTCTATCAGTGGCCCATGTGCATTTTGAATCTTGGGAAGAGGAAACCACTGTTACTGATGTCATTCTTCTATAAGAGGCCTGCTAAAACCATGATATACAATCTCCAAAATTGACTTTGGCATTCAAACATTAATGTAAGAGGATGGCCATGCCTCTTTTCTTCAAATAGACTGCAGTTTGTCCCCTCATCAATGCCAATTGCAGAAAACAAGTCACATCGCTCATCTGCAATAACTTACTTCCCTTTGCCACTTGGACGCTTTGTCTTTTTTGCTCTTTGTCTTCTTTCTACTCTTTTGGCCCTCGGGGGTGATCTTCTAGTGGGTCGCTGCGCTCCTTGGGGCTCTTTCCATGATTTCGCGCTTAAGCAGTTCAAAAAATAATGGCTACTTCACTATGTTAAATTTGACGTTCATGCGACCGTCACCCAACAGCTAATTCATCTACTTAAATTTGATGGCTTTCAGGACGTCATCATAGAAATGAATAGATTCATGAAAAATTAGAAAATGAAATGGCCTAGAACAACAAGGACAGAAGGGGACCAATTTTTGGCCTGTTGGGCAAAAAATGGTTAACAGGTCTAGGATGTGTTAATCATTTTAGCCTAATTTTTTCCCCCATCTTTTAAGAAACTAAATTACTAATGCTACCATTATCAATCACAAATTTACAACATTTAGCTACATATAAAACACCCAGTCACTCAATAATGAGTGGTTGGGGTTGTCCAACACAACACACTAACCCATTTTTTAAAGGTAATCTTATGGTTGAAGGTGGAATGAGGTTTTGAAAGTGTTGGGTGAATATTTTGTCACCAGCTAATTGATGAGAAAAATAGGTCTCTTCAACCAAAACATAGGGAGATTGGTCATCTAGATGTGTGGGTTTACCACATCAAAAGGGGATAAATCTCTCCTCTCATCAAGGGGAGGTTCCCTTATAATTATGTGGAGCTATATACTATATATATATATGCAAAAAATAACACTCAAGGGTTGGATAACACCATCCATCTCTCTTTTTTCAGAGACGATGTTCACAAATAAAAGAGAAATCTAGGGTGGAAACACTGAAGGCACTTCTCTTCTTTCAGAAGTGGTCTTACAACAAATAGCTGGAGTTCTTTCAGGTAGTGACAAGTAACTGGAAACAAAAGGCGTAATAACCAGTAGACTGAGGTGTAGTGCAAAGTCTCCACCTCGACTACCCAAGAGTGAAATACGAGGGACAATGAGGGCAAAAAGTCATCCCAAGGTCCTTTACATAGGAATAGAAAATAGACAAACACACTAAAGGCAATTGTAGATAGCACAAAGTCTTCCCACAATTGGCTTTAGGACACCTTCCTGATTACTTCCACAAGTTCTACTTATTTCATTAACTAGACAAGAATGCATTCAGAAGATAGACATAAGAACAATCTCTTAAAATTACACAAGCTATAATAGTACAAAGTCTAAAAGTAACTTGCTTTTTCATTCGAACAAAGAAATATGATTAATAATCTGATCTCAAAGTCTCAGTAATCGCCTTTCAATTTCGGCAGAGTTTTTAATTCTATAACAGAGAGATTTCCTCTACATAAAATAAGAGATTACATTATATAACAACCAAGAAAGGCCTAACACTTTGTTCCATGGAGTGACCCATGTTGCATTCAATGCTTTGAATGCATCTTCAATTTAGTTAAAGGACCATGCTAGAACAGGATGGCTGCCATAATTATAGCATGTCAATTCATCTCAAATGTCTTCTCTTGGCCCTGAGTCTTCTGGTCTATCACCTGATATTTGTGCAGCTGTCCACTTTGCCTTTACTCCAAGGGAGACAAACAAGCCACACCTTCAATGTTTGTAAGCCAAAATATCTGCTTGGTGAACTGTTCCACCTACTAGAATAATTTCTATGCAGATATTTTGGGCCTTTCCCTCTTTCTGCTGTGATTTGAGCTCTCGAGCTATCTTTTCCCCTTTCTGCTAGCTCTTTTAGCTCCCTCTTCAGATGGTCATTGAGTTTGTTTTTATTTTTTTGTCTTTTTCCAACTTTGTCTCTTCCTACAATTTGAGCTCTCAGGGCTATATTCTCAGCCTTGCTAGTTCTTTATTCAGCGGTTCTTCCCTTTGGCATTTTAGCCTTTTACATTTGGGTCCACACTCAAGCCTTTAAAGATCAATGGCTATTTCATTACCATGAATTTGATGTCTACAGGAGTGTTATCTGACATCTAATCCCAACATCTAGTTCACGATGTTTAACTTTGATGTCTAAGGGCCTGTCACCCTCCTTGGCAATTCCTTCAGCTTTCTTATTTTGATCCTTCCTGAAGGGGAGGAATCCCTTCAGTTTTGGTTGAGAGTCCCTTGTAAGGGTACCTACCCTTCGAGTTCCTTCAGGGTCCTTAGTTTGTCTTCAGGTGATCTTATTCTTTTAGACAAAATTTTGAAAGAATTCCTTCAGACTTTTTGTTCGAAGGAATTGCCTTAGAATTTTTATCGCAGAAAATCTTTTCGAAGGAATTCCTTACCCTTTCAGCTGTTGAAATGGTCCATTTTGCTGATCACCTACCCTCTGCAAAGGTTGTTTGATCTCCAAGATTACCTTTTAGAAAATTTACAAGGGTCCTTTTGGCTCCTAAGTGCCCTCTGCAAGGGCACTTGTCCTTCGAGCTTTGGGGCACTCATTTAAACCGTTTGATTGAACCGACTGATTAAACCAACATTGGTTCAATGGTTAAATGGTTCAATCTTGTGTTCCACTCATTCACTTGACCACTTGAACCTACCACGTTTAAACAACTATTTTGAACCTTTGAACTATTGAACCCCTTAAACCTTTGAACCATTTTGGTTCAAGGTTCATCGGTTCAATGGTTCAAGCCTTCTTCTTTTCACTAAGTCTTTTGAAGCGGTTGAACTTCTTGAAGTGATTAAACTTTGAACTTTTGTTGAAGCGCTCAAATCTTTAAGCTTACTGACATCATTGAAACTTTTGGTTGAACTGTAGCGTTGAACCAACCTTGAAATTTCCTAAGTGTTGAGAGCTTGTTTCTTTTCTACAGAGTCCATAGAAATGAATCCGTAGTTCCCTTCCTATAAAGTTTGTAAAAATCAACCTACGAAGTCCATAAAATTGAGTCCATAGAAATGAGTTCATAGAACTTAGCCTACAGAGTCTGTAGTTTTCTCTAAGTCTCTCGAGCCTTGAAAGAGTCCATAGAATCTAGCTAGTGGAGTCCGTAGAAACATATCTGCAGAGTCCAAAGAAATAAGCCTACAAAATCCATAGAAATAAGCCTATAGAGTCTGTAGAAATGAGCCTGCAGAGTTTGTTAGCTGAAAAAGCTAAAAAAATGGAGAATTTGAATGCCCAAAACAATTTTTGATAAGGGAAGAGAGGATTTTGGCCTATAGGACCAAAATGGTTCATATGTTGTCCCAAAAATGAGTGATAGATTTTGAGAACAACAGCTAGCTCTGGTTGGGGAACTTCTTTGAGTTGAAATTTTGAAGCAGTTCAGGGAAGTAGAAACCAAAATCTCTAGTGCCTTTAAGTATGCCATTGGGCTAGGGAGTCATGCTACCCAAAAAAGAAAGGTGCCAAAAATGAAAACAAAAAGCACAAAATAGAACTAAAGACTATACAAATATACATATGTACAGATGATCTTATCTAATACTTTAAGAATTGAAGTGCTTTAGATGTCGCCCACTGTGAGGCAATGAAAATGGCATTCCATCTTGATAAAATAGTATGAAACCATTTTCTCTCTAGAATCGGTGATGGGTGAATAAAACTCTCCACCAAGAATCATATTTTTTGTGCACTCCTTTTGGTTCTCTCTTCTTGCTCGATGGCAAGGCGTGGTCTCCATTCTAAAAACCATAAATATTTGCTCTTTTGGTGAAGAGTTCCTTTTCCTAACTTTGGCATGCAACAGTATGGTCCACTACCATAGCTTGTTGCTCTTCTAGTTTAGTCCAGCACATGATTTAATTGTCAGCATCAAACACCTACCAATGATTGGCATTGTCAAGCACACTTGGTCACAAGACTAGTTTGATAGTGTACCTATTATCTTTGAAATTAGGGTGAGGAATCATGAAGGTTGTAGGTGTTGGTTGAATATTTTGTTGATCAACATACTGATAAACAAAATAGGTCTGATCAGCCAAAGTAGGAAGATTAGTCATCCAGATGTATAGTTTTAACACATCAGAAGGGGATTGATCTCTCCTCTCATCAAGGGGAGGTTACCTATAGATAATATATATATATATATATATATATATATATAAACATAAAATAATACTCAGGGGTAGGAGAAACCATCCATATCTCTTTTTTCAGAGATGATGCATGTGGATCAAAGGAAAAACTCAAGGGAAATGATAGACATCACTCCTCTTCTTTCAGAATTACTATTTAGCAAGCCACAAGAATACTCTAGGTAGTAACAACAAAAAGTAGCAAAAGATGTAATAACCAGCAAATCAAGATGCAACACAAAGTCTTCACCTAGATTGCTCAAGAGTAAGATACGAAGGACAATGAGGGCACAAAGTCACCCCAAGGTCCTTTACACATAAATGAAAAGAAAACACACTAAAGGTAATTATGGGGGCACAAAGTCTTTCCACACTTGACTCTTCAGGACACCTTTCTGACTTCTGTCACTAATTCTGCTTATTGAATTAAAGGAACAAAAGATATATTGAAGAAAAAGACATAAGAACAGTTTCTTCAACAACAAAGATATTACAGCACAAAGTCTAAAAAGTCACTTGCTTTCTTATTCTAGTAACAAAATATGATCAGCAATTTGAGCTCAAAGTATCAGTAATGCCTTACAATTTGGGCAGAGTTTTGTTCTTAAATGTCAAAAAAGAGATGATGTTTACAATAAAAGAGAGTTCCTTATATAGCCTCTTCAAGAAGGACTCGAGAATAGTAATACATCATGTTGCATTAGAATATGCTAAGAAGATACGCTGGAACTTAGAGACATTTTACCCATTTGATTTTATCAATGCAAGGAAACAGGTCGCGCTTATTGAAAGTTTACAACTTTCAATGTCCACCTGGTGATCTGATCTTATCTTCAACATTCCTCTTTTTTTAGTTAATTAAATTAGGTCCTAGATTTAGTTTGATGTTCTCTTCTTTCCCTGCTTTCTGTTGGTCTTGGCCTTGAAATCTATGAATGTATTCTGGTCTGTATGTTCAAAGGATGAACGGTTAGTTCATTGTGTTGAATTTGACATTTTCGGGCACGTCATTCCTTTGTCCTCTTTCAGTTTTTCTGTTTGGCACTTTTCCATATTGGACTTGCCCTTTCGAGCCTTAAATGACCCATTTTGAGTTGGGAAGAGCCTCCCACAAGAGTATCTACCCTTCCACAAGAGTATCTACCCTTTGAGTAGTCTTTGAATGGCCTTCGAGCTTCTTCGAGCGTCTCTTCGACTTCAGGAAGTGTCTTCAAATTGGCAGCTGAGAGTCCCCCGCAAGGGCACCTACCCTTCAGGGTCCTTCGGAAAGCTCTTTGAACTTTGGCGATGAACCAACTATTGAACCTCTTGTTGAACTTGCCTTTGAACCATGTGTTTGAACTAACCATTGAACCAAGTTTTGGTTCAATGGTTCAAACAAAGCCTTAAACTGATTGATGAGTTGTTTGATTGAACCAAAGGATGAACCAAAGCATTGAACCACTTGGTTAAACCGAGACATTGAACCATTCCTTTGATTAAACCTACCGTTGAATCAAAAGCATTGAATCGATTAAACCTGGAATTCGTTGAACTTGTAGAAATGAGCCTATTTGCAGAGTTTGTAGAAACCAAGTCCGTAGTTTTCTCTAACCTTGAAAGAGTCCGTAGATTTCAACCTGTAGAAGCCCATTGAAATTGACTTGCTAAGTATGTAGATTTTTGAGAAGCTTGAAAAATGAGGAATTTAAATGTCCAGGACAAATTTTGAAAAGGGAAGAGACAATTTTGGTCTATAGGACCAAAATAGTTCAAATGTTGTCCCAAAAATGAGTGATATTTTTGGGGGACAACAGTTGGCTCCAATTGAAAAACTTCTGTGAATTGTAAAAAAGAATTGAAAGGAGTAGAATCTAGAATCTTTAGTGTCTTCATTGTTAGGATCCTCTACTCTACTGGAGAGTACAATTGATTACCTTTGTATAAGCAACCAAACACGAAATTAAACCAGAAGTAATAAGTAACTAGAATTCAGAATCAACAAAGAATAGATGATACGAGAAACAATATAATCTGTATTAACACTCTTCTAAAAGGAAATACAATGAAGAAATCTCACTCTTCCCACACCTCTTGGGTGTATAGTAATTCTCCCTCAAGAGTTCTCTCTCTCAATCAATTATAACCAACTCAAACACAGAGTTGTTCCCTCCAATGACAATCAACCCAATGGTTGTTGTTGCCTACTCTGATTGTGACAATCAACCCAATTGTTGTTGCCTCTAATACACACACAAGCAGATCTTCTTGATCTTGCACCTTGTAGATCTAATTGACCCTTCTCACCATGTAGATCTTCTTGATCTTGCACTCTTGCAGACTTTCTAGATCTTACACTTAGAGGATCTCATCCTTATTACAATACAGCCCCATGGGTCTCTTAAATAGATCCCAAACCAAACAATAATTAGAAACACAGACTCAACACTAAAATTAGTCTTTACATGCAAAATCGTTGTTTGTCTAAAATTAGAATAGTTCTAAAAACACACTGGTGATCGACGTCGATTCCTGTCTGACCGATGTCGGCCGACCATAACTGATGCTGATTACTGTGTAGCTGGAGATGATCGATGTCGATTGGCCTGACTGATGTCAGTTACTCTGTAACTCAGCAACCTCCACATTTGCATCAGTGAAGCTTTTAGCTCCACAACTTAACAATCTCTCACTTGGAGATAAATAGCTGCACTTGTACCTATACCTATACATCCTCTAATTTATTTATGGCTTGTATCTCCATCTTCAAGTTTAATTTTGAAGATCAACCACCAACAGTGAACACATATCCTGTGGTGCTTCTCCTGCCATCCAAGTCACCTGCCATATCTGAATCTACATACCCATGTAGAGAAGTGCTTGACCCTGCATAACATAAATACCTATTGCTGGTCCCTCTTAAATATCTGAGAATCCACTGAACTGCTTTCCAGTGCTCCTTTCTTGGATTGGCCATAAACTTGCTGACAACTCTCACTGCTTGGGTAATATCAGGTCTAGTACATACCATGTACTCAACCTCATCATGTGATTTAGGACACTGTTCATAGCTCAACTTGAACTATCCAACCATAGGTGTGCTTACCAATTTTACATCCTGCATATCAAACCTCTCCACTACCTTATTCACATAATCCTCTTGAGATAAAATCAACCTGTGATTTTCCCTGTCTCTAGAAATACTCATGCCAAGGATTTTCTTTACTCCTCCTAAATCCTTCTTGGTACATGTCTGAGCTACTTTTACCTTTAGCTCAGTAATTCCCTGCATGTGTGACCCTACAACAAGCATATACACTACATACAGTAACAAGATAATGTAGCTATCATTATCCAACCTGGTAAAATAAACACAATGGTCACATTGACATTGACTAAAGCCATGCTTTGTCATAAACCTGTCAAACCTCAAATACCACTGTCTTTGAGCTTACTCAAGACCATATAACCTGGCCTTCTATCTCACTTGTCCATTCTCTCCTTTCTTTAACATATAAATCCATTCATTTTTAGTGCTTTTTTTTTGATTGGCAACTCAACCAAATCCCACGTTTGGTTCTCTTCCAAGGAATCAATTTTCGCATTCATGCCATGCTTCCACTGTTTTCTGGATTCTACCTGCATTGCCTCTTCAAAACTTCTTGGTTTTCTACCATCAGTGAGCAATAAGTAGTATAAAGAAAGGGAATAACGAATTTGAGGCTTACTTACCCTTTCAGACCTCTTCATGGGCATTTGAGACTTATTGACAGCTTGATATCTGCCCAAATTTCATTCGAATAGTGATCGATCCCAGTCATCTCTAAGTCTACACCCGATTGATGTCAGTTCCATGTGACCAACCTGACCGACGTCGGTTCTCACTTAACTGACATCAGTTTCCACCTGCCTGACATCACCGACTTTGGTCTCCATTGGATCGACATCAGTTCCTACTTGAACCTACCTGACATCATTGACTTTGGTCTTCACCTGACTGACATCGGTTCTTACCTGATCGACATCAGTTTTCACCTGATAGACATCAATATCTGTGTTTTCCTATGAGTGATGATTTTTACCTACGAGCTTATTTTGGATCATAACCTTGTCCAAATCAACATTACCCTGCTTAGAATTATTTATCCTCTTGAGCTGATCTCTGTCTATCACCTTCTCATTGAAAACCAAGGTTTTCTGGTTCTTAAATGTGTCAAAAACATCAGATTTCCTATTTATGCAATAAACCCATACCTTTCTTGTAGCATCATCAATGAAAGAAACATAAAACTATGATCCGTTAATAGAAGCTCCCTGAGCTGGTCCCCACACCTTTGTGTGAACAAGCTCCAACCTGTGCTTCTTCTTTGTTGACCCAGTTGTGAGAAACTTCACTTTCACTTGTTTTCCAAAAATACAATGCTCATAGAAATCTAGATCTATCAAATCTAAAAGCATACCTTTTGACTTAAGAACATCCATTCTCTTCTCACTCATGTGACCAAGCCTATAGAGCCACATCTTTGCATCTACATTTGAAGTAGATAAAATAGAAGGAGAATTAGTAATACAAGTAGATAGATAAAGTGTACCTATTTTCTTATATCTTGCTAATACAAGTGCACCCTTGGAAACTTTCTAGGATTTCACTATGAGAGTTACTGTGCAACCTTCATCACCCAACTTCCCTATAGAAATCAAATTCCTCTTCAGGATGGGTACATGCATGACATCTTTCAACACCCATGTGTTGCTAGTCTACAATTTTAGCTGCACTTTCCCTTTGCCAACCATTTGATAAGGCTCACCATCCCCTAAATAAACTTTTCCAAAGTCTCTATGGACATAATCGTGAAAAAAATTTCTATTTGGGGTTGCATGGAAAGAAGCACCAGAATCTAAAACCCATGATTCTACCTGACTATATAAAAAAAATATGAGAGTATCTTGTGCAACAATACCTGCATCTTTTACTTCTTCATTACCTTCATGCTGATCTTTTTTCAACCAACAATCTTTCTTTGCATGTCCTTTCTTTTCACAATTCCAATAGGTTATACTACCATACCTGGATTTGGATGTACTACCTATCTTAGACCTTGATTTCCCTTGCTTGCCCTTCTCTCTTTGCCATCCCTTACTTTCAACACTTAAAGCATTACTTGATGTTTCTCCTGTACTTTTCCTATGAATTTATTCATTCAAGATTACACTAACAACATCATCAACTTTCAAGATATTTGAAGCAGATGCAGTATTACTAACTGCCATTACCAAGCTATGCCAGCTTTCAAGTAAAGAGAATAAGATTAAGAGAGCCTTAATTTCATCATAAAAAACTATTTTGACTGAAGTTAATTGATTTACAATTCCATGGAAATCATTAAGATGACTATATACTGATCCACGTTATAGCGTTTGCAAATTAAATAGTTGCTTCATAAGAAATACCTTATTCGAAGCTGAGAGTTTTTCATATAAATTTATCAAAGATTCCATTAACTCTACCGTTGTCCTTGCTTGAGATAAGTTAGAAAACACAGAAGCTACCAGGGTCATCCTTATAGCTCTAAGAGCCTTTCTGTCAAGAACCTTCCATTCTTCATCATGCATACATGTGGGCTTACATGAAACCCCACCCAACGGTAAAATAGATCTTTTTGATATAGATAATCTTCTATCTGCATCCTCTATAATTGATAATTCCTGCCATTGAATTTCTCCATTCTTAGCTTACTTTCTTCTGTCATTGCTTTACTCCCACTCAAACAGAAACCCCTGTGAGTGACCTGTAATTAACAAACACTTAACACACTCTGAAACCAAGGTGTTAGTGAACCAAGCTCTGATACCAACTGTTAGGCTCTGATACCAACTATTATGATCTTCTACTCTACTCTGAGAGTACAATTGATTACCTTCGTATAAGCAACTAAACACGGAATTAAACCAAAAGTAATAAGTAATTAGAATTCAGAATTATCAAAGAATATATGATATGAAAAATGATACAATTTGTATTAACACTCTTCTAGAAAGAAATACAATGAAGAAATCTCACTCTTTCCACACCTCTTGGGTGTAGAGTAATTCTTCCTCAAGAGTTATCTCTCTCAATCAATTACAACCAACTCAAACATAGAGTTGTTCCCTCTAGTGACAATCAACCCAATGGTTGTTGCCTACTCTGATTGTGACAATCAACCCAATTGTTGTTGCCTCCAATACACACACAAGCAGATCTTCTTGATTTTGCACTTTGCAGATCTAATTGACCTTGCTCACCATGTAGATCTTCTTGATCTTGCACTCTTATAGACCTTCTAGATCTTACACTTGGAGGATCTCGTCCTTATTACAATACAACCCCATGGGTCTCTTAAATAGATTCCAAACCAAATAATAATTAGAAACGTAGACTCAAGATTAAAATTAGTATTTAGATGCAAACTCATTGTTCGTTTAAAATTAGAACAGTTCTAAAAACACACAGGTGACCGACGTCAGTTCCTATCTAACCAATGCCGGCTGACCATAACTGATGTCGGTTACTGTGTAGCTAGATATGATTGATGTCAATTGGCCTAACCGATATCGATTACTCTATAACTCAACAACCTCCACATTTGCATCAGTGAAGCTTTTATCTCTACAACTTAAAATTCATGTGTACCATTGGGTTATGGAGTCATGCTACCCAGAAATGAAAGGCATAAAAAATGGAAACAAAAAAAACAAAATAGAATTAAAAACTGTACAAATATATATATATATATATATATATATATATATATATATGCAAAGATTTGATACTTCAAGAATTGAAGTATATTAGATGCTGCTTCTTATGAGACAGTGAAAATAGTGTGTCATCTTGGTAAACCATCTAGAAGACATTTTGTCTCCAAAAATGGTGACGAGCGAGTGGAGCTCTCCACCAGGAAACCAATTTTCTGCATCTTCTTCTTGGTCTTTCTTTCTTTTTGCTCTGTGGTAGGACGTGGTCTTCAAACTAAAAACCATAACTCCTTGCTCTCCCTGTAAAGGGTTTCTATACCTGATTTTGATTTCCAGTAGCATAGTCCACCATCATAACTTATTATTTTGCTAGTCTAGTCTAGCATATGCTTTGATTGTTAGCATTAGACCCTTGACAAACCATCAGTTCAACATCTCTTTTGATGTGGAGTTTGACCTCTTCACTCTGAGCAGTGTTCAATCTGAGTAATAGAGATTTGTATCTAGCTATGAAAGAAATGTTGGCATCGGATTCCAAGATCCAAGCATCATCAGAAGCTGATCTTCTATCAGATTTCTCTTCATTAGAGATGGAAGATCTTTTTTGATTTGTACTACGCCCTACTAATTCTTCTGATGCCTTGTTTGAATTGAATCTTGGATTGCCAGCTACAGGACTTTCATCAGCTGAGATAGGAGCATCATCTATGGTCAAGAAGTAATTACCTCTGCCTGAAGGCTCAAACAAAATTTGAGCTATATAGGCTGACATTTGGGTGACCACAATTTTTGGTTCAGATAGGTCCACACTTGGTTCTCTATCAATGTTCAATTGTTCAGGATAGACTTGCAGGGATTCAAACTTAGTCCTTTGAATTTTGAATTCTTTGACATGATTAATCATGGCAAATGACTGAGATGGATTTGGAAGAGAGGATGGGAGTTCATCTTTTTGATTTTTGAGAGGGGGAGGACTGATCTGTGAAGTTGAAGTAAATGGTGCAGAGATGTTCAATGTACTTACTTCTTTGGTAATCACCAGGTACTTTGACTGAAAAGGAAGAGTTCTCTACTTAATAATTAAAATTACTAGTTAGGGTCACTCCTCTATCTTCTCTTTGTTAGCTTGTTGTATTAACTGGTTCTCTGACTTGGTGAATACGGTGTATGATCCTTTGACTACTTTACTTTCACTTTTGGGTTCATCCTGGTAATTTAGGAAACTAATGTGGGAGTCACCAGTTGATTCTTCTAGATCCTCCTTGAAGAGATCAGTGCCATTTTATTGCTCTAACGCAAGTTGGAAATAAGAAACATGCTCTATTTCCAGATATCTAACTACCGAGTTTGTTAGAGGTGCTTCAAGGGCAGGATTCCTCTGTGGAGGAAGAAGATGATTTGGTTGCCCTTGACTTCTAGTAGTGTTACCTTGATATGGCTGATTAGGGAATGTCCTTCTTGGTATATCTTTATATAGAGGAGTATAAAACATACTTTGTGCCATTTGCCTTTTCAAGGCTATCAATTCATTTTCCAACTTTTGCACCATTAGATCAGTGGTGCTTATAGATGAATATTCAGAGGATGATGAAGCTCTATTTCTGTTAGGATCTCTCCTTATCATTCTTGCCAAGATAAGGTCATCTTCTAGCTTAGTAGCAAAGTCTTGAGTAGCCTCAAGGTCTATGTGTCTAGCCTGTCTCAATAGAAAACTCACTTTAGGCAGCTGTGAGTTGATGAAGAAACACATGAGATTCTGAGGTGTCAGCTGGGCGACAATGGGAATCATGTGCCTCAGCTTGTTGAACCTAGTAATGAAGTCCCTCATAGGTTCATGGGGTTCTTTCTTCATCTGTGTGAGCTGGGCCAGCAAGACATGTGCATCTTTTACAGGCTTGAATCTTGCTTCGAACTTGGCTTTAAGTGTATCCCAGTCAGTCACTGATCCAGCTTGTAGATGGTAAAACCAGTCTGTAGCAGCACCTTGTAGTGTTTCCATAAAAAGCCTGACTGCCACGTCTTTAAATTCCACCCCTGTAACACCATAGGCTATGTTGAAGGCTACAATGTGTTCATCAGGGTGAACTATCCCATCATCAAAGAATTTAGGAAAATTCTTTCTTGAACTACGTGGGAGTTCATGCAGAGGTGGAGTCAAGTTGATTGGGCCAAATGAGTTACCCCAAGGGCCTCAAACTTCTATGATCAGATTATGAACAATAGGGATAACACATATGAGTGTAGTTGCCAGATTATAGGACAAAAATGAAAAATAAACTTGCCCTACTTTAGGTTAATGCTTGAGGCTTCAAACTGCTCTTTCTTTCCCAGCAGCTCTGGTTTTGCAGACCAAATAATATAATGAAGATGGATGAAAATGGAGATGGATGAAAATGGTAAGGCTATAAATGGATAATGGGTAAGACCCAGATGGGAGTCACTAGACTCTATAATGGATAAGAAAAGAAATTGCTTCAATCTAAAACTTGAGGCTTCAGACTAAACATTCTTCCCTAGCAAAGTTGCCAAAAACTGTTGGTTGAATATTTTATCGATTAGCATACTGATAAACAAAATAGGTCTAATCAACCAAAGTAGGAAAATTAGTCATCTAAATGTGTAGTTTTACCACATCAGAAGGGAACTGATATCTCCTCTCATCAAGGGGAGGTTCCCTATAGATAAGCTATATATATATAAACAAAAAATAATACTCAGAGGTAGGACAAACCATCCATCTTTCTTTTTTTAGAGATGATGCGTGCGGATCAAAGGAAAAACTCATGGGAAATGATAGACAACACTCCTCTTCTTTTAGAAGTACTATTTAGCAAGCCACAAGAATACTCCAGGTAGTAACAACAAAAAGTAGCAAAAGATGTAATAACTAGCAAATTGAGATGCAACACAAAGTCTTCACCTGGATTGCTCAAGAGTAAGATACGAAGGACAATGAGGGCAAAAAGTTGCCCCAAGGTCATTTACACATAAATGAAAAGAAAACACACTAAAGACAATTATGGGGGCACAAAGTCTCTCCACACTTGACTCTTCACGACACCTTTTTGATTGCTGTCACTAAATTTGCTTATTGAATTAAAGGTATAGAAGATATATTGAAGAAAAAGACATAAGAACAGTTTCCTCAACAACAAAGATATTACAGCACAAAGTCTAAAAAGTCACTTGCTTTCTTATTCCAGTAACAAAATATGATCAGTAGTCTGAGCTCAAAGTCTCAGTAATGCCTTACAATTTGGGCAAAGTTTCATTCTTAAATGTCAAAAAAGAGATGCTATTTACAATAGAAGAGAGTTCCTTATATAGCCTCTTCAAGAAGGACTCGGGAACAATAATACATCATGTTGCATTGGAATCTATTAAGAAGATAGGCTGGAACTTAGGGGCATTTTATCCATTTGATTTTATCAATGCAGGGAAACAAGTCGTGCTGATTGAAAGTTTACAACTTTCAATGTCCACCTAGCGATCTGATCTTATCTTCATCATTCCTCTTTTTTTGGTTAATTAAATCAGGTCCTGGATTTCATTTGTTATTCTATTCCTTCCTCACTTTTTGCTGGTCTTGGCCTTGAAATCTGTGAATGTATTCTAGTTTATATGTTCAAAGGATCAACGGCTAGTTCACTATGTTGAATTTGACATTTTTGGGCACGTCATTCCTTTGTCCTCTTTCAGTTTTTCTATTTGGAACTTTTCTAGATTAGACTTTCCCTTTTGGGCCTTAAGAAATGACCTATTTTGAGTTAGGAAGAGCCTCCCACAAGAGTATTTTGACATCTCTATTTTGAGCTGCCTTCAACTTGAGTAATAGAGATTCATAGTCGACAGTGTTGTTGGTGTTGCTAAACTATAACTTGTGTGAAGAAGGAAAAATATCTCCTTGAGGAGATATCAACACAGTCCCAGCTCCAGCACTGGTAGAAGAATTACCGCAATCAAATTCTAGGATCCAAACATCATCAAAAACTGATCTTCTATCATATTTGTCTTTATTAGAGAGGGAAGATCCTTTTTCATCTATACTGAGCCCTACTAATTCTTTTGATGTCTTGTTTGAATCAATTTCTAGATTGCCATCTACATAATTTTCATCTATTGTAACAAGAATGTCTTCAGTAGATAGAAAATAATTACCCCAGCCTGAAGACTCAAATAGAATTTGAGCTTCAGGCATTGATGTCTGAGTGACAACATATTTTGCCTCATTTTCAAGGAGCAGCCTCTTCATGTAGTATTCACCTTCTACACTTATCCTATTCATCTCACCGGTACTCCTTAACTCACATACACCTCTAGGGTTGCTCCCATACACTATTTGAAAATGACTCAAACTTGTACATTATTTGATTGAGTTATTATAAGAAAACTGAGCTTGTGCTAACATCAAATCCCATTATTTGGGCTTGTCACCAACTAAACATCTTAACAAATTACCAATACTTTGATTCACAACCTTTTTTTATCTATCTATTTGAGGGTGATAGGTTGAATTAAACTCTAACATTTTTCACTTCTTCCATAATGTCCTCTAAAATTACCCAACAAACTTTATATCTCTATCTGATATAATACACTTTGGAAACCCATGCGATCTCACAGCTTCTTGAAAAAATAAATTTGTAATATGTGTGGCATCACTAGTATTTTTACATGCTATAAAGTGATTTATATTAGAAAATATATCACCAACAAAAAATATGAAATCATTACCTCATTTTGTTTTTGGCAATCTAATAACAAAGTCCATGTTCAATGCATCCCATGGTTTATCAACAATAGGTAGTGGCTGATACAAACCAACATTCTAACTTTTTCCCTTAGCATGTTATCAAACTCTACACTTATGCAAAAACTTCTTCACATCTATACTCATCTGAAGCCAATAATATTTGTCATTCAGTTGCATGAAAGTCTTATCATACACAAAATGACCAAAAAGACCTCCACCATGTTTTTATTTCAATAGGTTCTTTCTCACGAAATCTTGAGGAATACATAACTTCTTTCCTGTTGATGTCTTAAAATGGCGCTAGATCTTAATCAACAATAATGGGAAGTTTCAAGCTGTGGGACAATGCGGCTTGAAAACAACCTCCAGATTTTAAAGAAGCTAGTCTCTTCTTTTATATTGGGTGTTGGGGAAAAGTGATAGGAGACTAAATAGAAACGCAAAATGCAGGAATTGAAACCTAACTATGGCGATGCGCCTAAGAGTAATCTTAATCCTAACCTGAGCACAGTGAAACTATTATGTGATTCTGCAGATTTTGGAGACATTTGGCAGCTTCTACCGATTTTGAAGTAACACCCGGGACCCACCACAATTTTATATTTGGCAATAGAGCTTGACGATGATTCTCTCGAGCGTTGACACGTGGAGGCCTCTGCGATTTTGAGGAGGGTAAGTGGCATCTTCCGCTTCTTTTATGGATGGAGTAGAGGGGGACCTGGAGAGTGACATTTGGTAGCATCCGCTACTTTGTGGCACTTAATAAGATGATGCCTTTACGTTGAATGGAAAGCATTGGACTCACAACTTCCCAAATGCTGACACATGGTGAAGTTCGCTGTTTTGCCAAAAGAGGCCTCAGAGAGCGACAACTGGCCTACTTCATCTCCCAAAGATTGACACTTGGCGAAGTCCGCTGCTTCAAAACTTAGGCAAAAGAAACAAGAAGGAGAAATGGTCCCGTGGCCAGCGAATGACACTTGGCAGCTTCCCCTGCACTCCAACACTTAGTCAAAATAAATCGGCCCTCTGCATCAAGACTTCGCGGCTTCGCCCGAAGAATCAAAATTACAGCGCTTGAATCAAAGAATAAATTAAATATGACGTAGAATAAAAATTACTCTACATCTCCCTTGAATAATAATCCATATCAAATCATATACTCTAACCAAGTTTTGTCTATGTTTGTTGGATTCTTGCATGTTATCCATGCATCTCAAAATCTAAGTCTTCTTCATATAACTCTATCATTGACTAAAATAGTATAACTTCGACCTTCAACTCATTCACTACAAGAGCTTTCCTACTCAAGGCAACCACTACCTTATTGTAATTTACACTTATATATTTCAAAGAATAAATTTGAATAAATTTTACCCATTTCATGTATCATTGATATAAATTACCTTGGCTATTTATGAACTATAAATCATGATTATCTGTGTACAAAATGAACTCCTTTGGTAATAGGTAATGCTACTACTTCTTGAGGGCTTGTACCATTGCATAAAATTCATGGTCATAGACCGAATACTTCATATTAGCTTCATTCAACTTCTCAATGAAATAGGGAATGAGCCTACCATTTTGAATCAACACCACTCCTATAGTTATTTTGATTGCATCACAATCAACCTGAAACACTTTTCGAAAATTTGGTAAGGCTAACACTAGTTATTCCATTACCTTCCTCTTCAATAATTGAAAGTTATTCTCTATTGCAAAAATCCACTTAAATTTCTTCTTATCTCCCTTCATAGTATCCGTGGTGGGTGCACATATATCACTAAAGTTTTTGATTAACTTTATTTATAAACATGTTAACCCTTGGAAACTTCTCGATTCAAACATACTCTTCGATGAATACCAATCCACAATTTCCATCACCTTCTCAGGGTCCACCTTCAACCCATCCTTTGAGATTACAAATCCCAAATATATCATCTCCTCTTGCATGAATCTACACTTCTTCAAGTTTATTAGAATATTATTTCCATTATCTTATCCAAAACAAACTTTAAATGCTTTAAATGCTCCTCCTTAAAATGATTGGAAATCAAAATGTCATCTAAATATACTATTACAAACTTATTAGTGAAAGGCTTAAATACTTCATTCATGAGTCTCATGAACATACTCAGAGTGTTTGACAAACTGAATGACATGATCAATCAATCATATAACCCGTCATTCATCTTGAATGTGGTCTTCCACTCATCACCTTCTCTTATGCAAACTTGATGATACCCACTCTTCAAAGCTATCTTAATGAAGTACCTTGCTCCACTGAAGCAATCCATTAAGTCATCCATTATTGGCAATGGAAATTTGTACTTAATTTTGATATTATTTATTGCATGTGAATCTGTACACATAATCCACTTTCCACCTTTTTTTGGTGCCAATACAACTAGAACTATGCATGGGTTCAAACTCTCTTGAATTAACCTCTTCCTCAACAACTCTTGCACTTTTTTATTTATCTCCTCATTATCCATTGGAGTCAACCTATAGGTTGATTTTTTAGGCAAACTTGCTCCTGGAACTAAATCAATATGAGGACTAATACTCCTTACAAATGGTAGTCCATCCGATAATTCATTTGTCACAATATCAACATATTCTAAATTTTAAAAGGTAGGTCACTTACCATAGTGACTCTCATAACTTGCACAAGATTTAAAATTAGTGCAAAGCATGTTTCTTCCTCCTTGATCACCTTCAAAAAATATTTACTGGATAACATCACTTTGGAATTGCTCTCCACCTCATCTCCTTTATCCTTCAATGGACTCAATGTGAATCTCTTGCCATCCTTTGTAATGGTATATGTATTTTTTCTTTCATCATGCACATCTTTCCTATCAAACTACCATGGCCTACCCAATAACACATGACAGAAATCTATGGGCATTATGTCACATAAGACATAATCCTTATGTGAACTTATCTAAAAACTTACCATGCATTTCTCATTCACTAGCACCTTGTGCCCCTTAAGAAACCAAGAAACCATTAATGGTGTAGGACATGTTAATCATTTCAGCCCAAGTTTTCCCCCCATCTTTTAAGAAACTAAATTACTAATGCTACCATTATCAATCACAAATTTACAACATTTAGCTACATATAAAACACCCAGTCACTCAATGATGAGTGGTTGGGGTTGTCCAACAAAACACACTAACCCATTTTTCAAAGGTAATCTTATGGTTGAAAGTGGAATGAGGTTTTGAAAGTGTTGGGTGATTATTTTGTCACAAGCTAACTGATGAGAAAAATAGGTCTCTTCAACCACAACATAGGGAGATTGGTCATCCAGATGTGCAGGTTTACCACATCAAAAGGGGACAAATCTCTCCTCTCATCAAGGGGAGGTTCTCTTATAACTATGTGGAGCTATATATATATATATATATATATATATATATATATATATATATATATATGCGGAAAATAACACTCAGGGGTAGGATAACACCATCCATCTCTCTTTTTTCATAGATGATGTTCACAAACAAAGGAGAAAACTAGGGTGGAAACACTGAAGGCACTTCTCCTCCAACATCCTTGCAAAAACTTCGTCTAAGAAGGATGTCGTATGAGGTTGGGACATAGGCCACTAGGACTGTCATCTTGATTCTCTTTTCTAAAAAGGCGACAAATGCAAATTAGGCGTCCTTGATTTGTCCCAGTAGTGGCACTTGTTTATTCTCCATGGAAAAACATCTCCTGAATGTCTTGGTCAGTGTGAGACTAAGGGATTCTACCACTTTGGTAGGCATGACATTGTCTGAAGCTCTAGAATCAATGATGTAATTGCTCATCTTGTGACAGTTTATCAATAGGGAAACATAAAAAGGCTCTATTTTCCTGGGGGTAGTAGGAGGAGTAATGACAAGATTGTTTGGGATGGACATGTTCCTTGGGGGATCATGAGTTACCTTCTTAACATCTTTTCTTGCAAAGATGGATTTATTCTTCACACACTCAACCAACCTGTCCAACTGCTCAGGGTTGGCTTGTAGGAATTCAAATTCAGACATTTGAATTTTAGTTTTCTTGACATGGTCGACTATGTCAAATGTCTGAAATGAATTATGAACAGAGGAAGGGAGTTCAACCTTCTATTTTTTAGGGGGGAAGGACTGATCTGCGAAATTAAAGTTGAAGGTGCAAGAACATTTGGGGTACTTACTTTTTCAGCAATCACTGGGTCCTTTGGCTGGAAAGGTAGAGAAGTTCCTCATTCGGCAATTGAAATTACAGGTTGAGGTCACTCTTCTATTTTTTTTATCAACTTGCTAGGCTGACTGATTCTTGGATCGGGTGAACAAAACATATGATCTCTCAACTACTGTACCTTCACTTCTAGGTTCATCTTGGTAATTCAGGAAACTAATTTTGGAGTCGCCAGCTAATTCTTCTTGGTCTGCTGCAAAGAGATCAACATCATTTTCTTGATCAAACTCAGGTTGGAAAGAGAAATCATGTTATATTTCTAGATATCTAACTGCTGAGTTGGCTGGTGTTACTTCAATGGCAAGTTTCCCCTATGGGGGAGGCAGATGATTTGGTTAACCTTGACTTCTGGCAGCATCACCTTGATATGACTAGTTCTGAAATGTCCTCCTTGGCATATCCTAATAAGGAGTAGACATACCTTTGGCCACTTGTCTTTTGAAAGCTAGCAGTTCATTTTCTAGCTTTTGCACCATTTGATCAGTGGTGCATGTAGATGAATTCTCAGAAGATGAAGAAGATTTGCCTCTATTAGGATCTCTTCTTATCTTCCCTGCCAAGATGAGATCATCTTCCACCTCAATGGCCAAATCTTGAGCATCGACAAGGTCTATGTGGCCAACCCATCTCAACCGAAAACTCACTTCAGGTAGTTGTGAGTTGATGAAGAAACATTTAAGATTCTCAGGTGTCGGCTGAGCAATGGTAGGAATCCTGTTCCTCAATTTGTCAAACTTTGCAAAGAAATACCTCATAGGTTCATGAGGTTCCATCTTCATCTATGTGAGCTAAGCCAACAAGGCATGTGCATCTTCTGTAGGCTTGAATATGGCTTCAAATTTAGCTTTAAGAGTGTCCCAGTCAGTCACTGACCTAGCCTGGAGATGGTAAAACTAGTCTGCAATAATGCCTTGTAGTGTTTCCATAAACAACCTGACTGTTATGTCTTCATACTCCACTCTAATTACACCATAAGATATACTGAAGGGAATAATATGTTCATTAGGGTGAACTTTCCCATCACCAAAGAATCTGAGAAAATTCTTCCTTGAACTACGTGAAATCTCATGTAGAGGTGGGGTCAAATTTAGTGGACCAAAAGAGTTACCCCAGGGGCCTTGAGCCATGATTTGATTATGTAAAAGTGGGATAACAAATCTAGGTGGAGTATGTATAGGCAAAGCTCTTCTAATAGTAGAAAATGAAGCTCTGCCTTGTATTGGTGACTTGGTGTTGGTAGGAAGAAGACTCCTAGTTCGTTGAAGGTGAGGTTGTGGAGGAAACAAATCAAAATTGCTCTGCTACACCAACTCAAAAATAGGGTCAACAACAACTTTAGATTTCTAGCTTCTTGTATAGCGTGGAGCTGCCAGATTGTAGAACAAAAATAGAAAAGAGTAGGATCTGCTTCAGCTTGAAGCTTGAGACTTCAAACTGTGTGCTCTTCCCCAGTGGAGTCACCAAAAACTATTGCACAAAGTTGGGGGGAAAAATAATAATGGGAAAGAATTGGAACTGCTCCTTCTTCCCCAGCAAAATAAATGGATAAGGCTATAATGATAATGGGTAAGACCCAGATGAGAGTTGCCAAAATATATAATGAATAAGGATAGGAATTGCTTTAATCTGAAGCTTGAGGCTTCAAATTGCACGTAACATCCCTAGCAGAGTCACCAAAAAATTGTTGGGTGAATATTTTGTCACCAGCTAGCTGATGAGAAAAATAGATCTCTTCAACCACAGTCTAGGGAGATTGGTCATCCAGATGTGTGGGTTTACCACATCAAAAGGGGAAAAATCTCTCCTCTCATCAAGGGGAGTTTCCCTTATAACTATGTGGAGCTATATACTATATATATGCAAAAAATAACACTCAAGGGTAGGATAACACAATCCATCTCTCTTTTTTCACAGATGATGTTCACAAACAAAGGAGAAATCTAGGCTATAAACACTGAAGGCACTTCTCTTCTTTCAGAAGTGGTCTTACAATAAATAGCTGGAGTTATTTTAGGTAGTGACAAGTACCTGGTAACAAAGGGTGTAGTAACCAATAGACTAAGGTGTAGCGTAAAGTCTCCACCTCGACTCCCCAAGAGTGAAATATGAAGGATAATGAGGGCACAAGGTCATCCCAAGGTCCTTTACATAGGAATAGAAAATAGACTAACACACTAAAGGCAATTGTAGACAACACAAAGTCTTCCCACAATTGGCTTCAGGACACCTTCTTGATTACTTCCACAAGTTCTGCTCATTTCATTAACTAGATAAGAACACATTCAGAAGACAGACATAAGAACAATCTCCTAAAATGACACAAGCTATAATAGCACAAAGGCTAAAAGTAACTTGCTTTCTCATTCAAACAAAGAAATATGATTAACAATCTGACCTCAAAGTCTCAATAATCACCTTTAAATTTCAACAAAGTTTTTGCTTCTATAATAGAGAGATTTCCTTTGCATAAAATAATAGATTACATTATATAGTAGCAAAGAAAGGCTTGGTGCTTTATTCTATGGAGTGACCTATGTTGCATTTAATGCTTTAAATGCATCTTCAATTTTGTCAAAGGACCATGCTGGAACATGGCGATTGCCTTAACTATGGCATGTTAATTCATCTCAAATGTCTTCTCCTGGCCTTGAGTCATCTGGTCTATCACCTGATATCTGCGTAGCTATCCACTTCACCTTTACTCCAAGGGAGACAAACTGGCCGTGCCTTCAATGTTTGTAAGCCAAAATATCTACTTGGTGGACTATTCCACCTACTAGAATAACTTCTATGTAGATATTTATGACCTTTCCCTCTTTTTGCTATGATTTGAGCTCTCAAGCTATCTTTTCCCCTTTCTACTAGCTCTTTCAGCTCCCTCTTCAGCTAGTCACTGAGTTTATTTTTAACTTTTTGTCTTTTTCTAGTTTTATCTCTTCCTAGAATTTAAGCTCTCAGGTCTATACTCTTGGCCTTACTGGCTCTTTGTTCAGTGGTTCTTCCCTTTGGTGTTTTGGCCTTTTACATTCAGGTCCATGCTCAAGCCTTCAAAGATCAATGACTATTTCATTACCATGAATTTGACGTCTGTGGGAATGTCATCGAACGTCTAGATCCCAACAGCTAATTTGTGATGTTCAACTTTGACATCTACAGGCCCATCACCCTCTTTGGCAATTCCTCTGGCTTTCTTGTTTTGATCATTCCCGAAAGGGAGGAATCCCTTTAGCTTTGGCTGAGAGTACCCCGCAAGTGTACCTTCCCTTTGGGGTCCTTCGGGCTCCTTGGTCTGTCTTTCGGGGGTCTTATTCCTTTAAACAAAGTCTGAAGGAATTCCTTCAAACTTTTTTCTGAAGGAATTGCCTTAGAATTTTTGCCACATAAAATATTTCTAAAGGAATTCTTTACCCTTTTAGCCTTTGAAATAGTCCATTTTTCTCATCGCCTGCCCTCCACAAGGGTTGTTTGATCTCCAAGATTGCCTTTTGGAAAACTTGTAATGGTCCTTTTAGCTCTTAAGTGCCCCTCTGTAAGGGAACTTATCCTTCGGGCTTTAGGGCAATCCTTTGAACCATTTGATTAAACCAACTGATTAAACCAACTTTGGTTCAATAGTTCAACGGTTCAATCTTGTGTTCCATTCATTCACTTGACCGCTTGAACCTACCGCATTGAACTAACTTTGTTGAACCATTGAACTCATTGAAATTTTGAACCATTTTGGTTCAAGGTTCATCGGTTCAATGGTTCAAGCCTTCTTCTTTTCGCTAAGTCTTTTGAAGCCGTTGAACTTGCTAAAGTAGTTAAACTTTGAACTTTTGCTGAAGCGCTTAACTCTTTAATCTTGCCGACATCATTGATCTTTTTGTTTGAACCTTAATGTTAAACCAACCTTGAAATTGCCTATGTGTTGAGAGCTTGTTTCTTTTCTGCAGAGTCCATAGAAATGAATCTGTAGTTCCCTTCCTGCAAAGTCTATAAAAATCAACCTGCGAAGTCCATAGAACCGAGTCTGTAGAAATGAGTCCATAGAACTTAGCCTACAGAGTCCATAGTTTTCTCTAAGTCTCTTGAGCCTTGAAAGAGTCCATAAAATCTAGCCAGTGGAGTCCGTAGAAACATATTTGCAGAGTTCATAGAAATAACCCTGTAGAGTTTGTAGAAATAAGCCTGTAGAGTTCGTAGAAATGAGCTTGCAGAGTCTGTTAGCTGAAAAAGCTTGAGAAATGGAGAATTTGAATGCCCAAAACAATTTTTGAGAAGGGAAGAGAGGATTTTGGCCTGTAAGACCAAAATGGTTAAGCTATTATGATGCAGGAGCATCTACACAAGACATGGTTATGATTGAATTTAAATCCAAATTATTGTTTTTCCTCCAAATGTTGAAATTAAGGAGAAAATGTAAAAAGTAAAAGTAACAAAAGGTAAATGTGGAGCTGTTGAGGAAATAAGGGGATATTAGAATATGCTGGACAAATTTAAAAAAACAAAACAAAACTGTATTTGTTTTCCTAAGCCCAAGTTGGGCGTGGAGGTTTGAAGGAGGTTTTTAAAAAAAACAAAAATATAGCCAAATAAAGATAAATCCAATAAAAGTGAAAATTAATTAAAGAGGAGGACAGGAGAGTACGTAGAAAAAAGGAGAGAGGAAGCATAGAGAAATCAATGGAGAAAGAAGAAAGGATGAGCAGGATGTAGAAGAGTAGGAAGGATAGATGGATGTAAGAAGAGGAGAGGATCTCCAGGAGAAAGAAGAGAAGTATCAAAAAGAAGCAAGGGAAAGGTTTCAGAAAGCATGGTCTGATCCTGATGCGAGATGACTCCTGCAGACTGCTTATTAATAATACAGTGAAACTAAGCCACAAACTTATGTCTTCAAATGAATTCAGCCTTTTCCCAAATTTACTTCAAGTGTAATTTGAGCTATGTGACAGGATCGAGGACTTATTGTTGTTCCTTGATTTGCATAGGCTGGTTGAAGTCTCCTTGTCTGGCACACACTTTGTTTAGGAATCTTCATCCTTTAAATTTGTTTTCAAGCTATGATGGGATCAGTTATTTGTTGTTGAATCCCCAGGTCATTAAGATCACCTGCCTTTAGCGACAGGTGCGTATCCCCTGCTATAGGATATCTGTGCAGCCAAGCTCTAACTCAAGTGTCTTAATAAGCGTGGGCTAGCGCTTGAGCTCCAAGCCTCGCAATCTAAAATCAAATCATGATCACAGGCTGCACTTCTCCTAGTTATTTTGTTGAGTGCCCTCCAAATCCTAACATCATTGTCCCTCTATACATGGACCGTGGAGATAAACGCCTATTTGTAGTCTGTTGAAGGCGCAGAGGGGTTCGTGGGTCCGTTGAATTCCTTGACTGAAATATAAAGTGGTTTCAAAAGAGTTAAAATAGAGTCTGAGTCTATGAAGGAGCGTATATCACAACTAGAATCTCTTGAAGTTGACATATTCCGTGGAATCACTTTACCAGATGCCCTGCGCTTTGGGAATGTTTATGGAGGACAACTAATTTTCCAGTGCCAATTATGTATCATGATCATCATGTTCGTGATGGAAACAGTTATTCTACTCGACATGTAGAAGCAATATAAAGAGGGCACATTATATTCACATTGTCTGCTTCAGTCCAGAACCCTGAAAACGGATTTGAGCACCAAGAACCTATTCCAAGTGTACCCGATCCTAATACGCTTGTATCAAGGGAGAAGCTTATGAAGTAAGTACAATTATAAGAGGCAAAATTTTGTATATGATCCCTAGAATTATAATTTTCTTCGTAAGCTGAATGTGTTGGAATTATTCCTCGACTGCCTAACAAAACCAGATGAAAATCTAGTAGAATTTGGGGCCAATGGTATATGTAATTCCTTTGTTGACACGGCAAATGCTCCAGTTATTGTTAAAAAATGGTTACATCCCTCTTATAACATCTTGCTTGTCCAGTTCACTACAAAATACAACATTGGTACAATATATATATATAGTCATCGGATCAGTTATGTTTGCTTGTTTCGTAGTAGCTGTGATTGTTAAGGAAGGAATGGAGATTTTTATCCCCTGAAACCGCTAGAGAACAATGCCTTCATCTATAATGTTGTTTGCAGTCTAAGGCAAAGGGGTTTACATCATTTGGTATCAGAGCTTGAAGCTCTTGGGGATTTAAGAATTGATCATAAGTTGTTACAGAATTTGGAATGGTTGCATTTGTCAATAATATTGCAGTTGTGAAAGATTTGGCAAAGAGATCAACAGGGGACAGCACTAAAAGACTCTGCTGGAGAAAAGGTATGAATAATTGTGTTATTTGATTTGAGTTATTGTGTTAAGAAGCAATCAAGTGAAGAAGTTACAGGTGAAGAGAAAGGCAGCCAAGCCATTGAGGCTTAAGAAGAGAAGAAGCCAAGGAAGGCTTATTGAAGATCCAAAAGGAAGCTTGGATAGTTTGCCAAAAGACTAAGGTGAAATAGACTTAGGTGAGGAAAAGGATGAAGTTTTGAGTAGAGTGATAGAGGGACTACCTAGAAGAAGAAGATCCAAAGCAAGGTAAGCTTGGATTTGTAATTTGTGTTTATTGAAGAATTATCTAAAGAGTTGCTGCAGGATTGAGAGAAGAGGATCAAAAGACTAGGATGCAAAAGGCCTAGGTGAGATCACGTGGATTGTCAAAAGACTAGTCAAGGAGAAAAGGCTTGGGTGAGACAAGGGATCAAGAGACCAAGGTGGAAAAGACTTGGGTGAAGATCTCAGAGATGGAAGCATTGTTGAAGGCACTGCAGAGCAGCAAGGCACATGAGGGCAGCAAGAGGAAAGCAAGCATCAAAGGTATGACTAATGTTGATTTTAATAAAGAATTTGCTAATTTGAAGAAAGAATTAGCTAAGGTTAAAGATGAGTATGAGTCTTGGATGCAGCTGAATAGGAAAGCACGGGTATGGCCAATAAAGAAGAGATTGAAGTGGCCAATAGATCTCTTAGTGAAGAGGAGAAAGAGGCAAAATGAGATTGCCATGAAGAGGGAAGCCCAAAGAGGCAAGAAGATAAGAAGGTTGCCAAGTGGGCAGCAAGAAGAAGAAGTTGAGAAGAAGGTTCTCATTGAGGAGAACAAGAGAGGATAAGAAAGAAGAGATGAAGTGCCAGGAAGAGCACTTAAGAAGATGAGAGTGTCCATTAAGAGGATACTCATGGAGACATTATGGTCTCTTGTTTTTGTATTTAATGCTGTTTTTGAGTGGGTAAATGCAGGTATGAGCAGCCTATTGAAGGTCAAGAGAAGGGCCTTGGAGAATGAAGAGATTGGTGCAGGAAAAGACACCAAGTGCACAAGTGAATGTGCAGGAGAGAGAAGTGAGTTTGTTGTTGATAAGGGAGATGAAGATGAATTCCAAGATGCCATTGAAGGCCAAGAAGAAGAAAGAGGACAGCCAAGCACAAAGGAAGAGAAAGATTGCTCCGTGGAACAAGCTAACAAAGAGGTAAATGAAGTGTTAAATGCTGATTTTGATTGTTATTATGAGCATGAAGATATTAATGCACAGATTAGAAGAGGCAAGAGGAAGATGAAATCCTCACACAAAGCAATCAATCATGGATATGTGATGCCTAAGTGGATGGTGAAGCACACAAACAATCAACAAGCAAGCAGGCAAGTTTATCTTATAAGGTTGATTTTTCTCATATGAATGTAGATGTACAAGAAAATAAAAGGACAAATAAGATTGGTTTTTCAGTATTGTCACAAGAGCATGGTTACAAAGTGCCAAAATGGCTAAAGGGATCAGCAAATGATAAGAAGAAGAAACAAATGTGGGTGCCTAAGAAGGCTAAGAGTGAAGCAGATGTGAGTATTGAGACAACAATACCAAGAAATCAATGGGAAAAGGTGAAGGATGACACAAATACATGGAAAGGTAAGACAACTGTTTGCAATGAAAGGGACAATGATTTGTTTGAGTCATTTAATAATCTTATTATGGAAAATGAGGAATGGAAAATGGCTGTAAGGACTAATATGCAGCAAGGAGAGAGTTCAAAAAGGATGGATGAGGAGAAAAGAAAAGAATATGCAGCAGAACAAACAAGATGGCTCCAGGCAGAGATTGAAGATAGCAAGGAAACAGAAGGTATGAATACTGCAATTGTTTTTTATGAATATACTGATGTGGATGAAGAAGCTGATTTGTATGAAGAAACTATAAAGTGGATGAATGTACTTATAAAGGATGAAAGACAATCTGGTCCTAAGTTTGATATAGGACATGAAGATTTGGATGAGCTTGTGTTGTGTGAAGAGTTGAGAATGATAGAGGAGCTGTTTGGTAATTCAAGAGAAATGAAGGAAGGTACAAGCCATGGTGAAGGCAACATTGGAAAGAGTGAGACAATACAAGAGCAAAGCAATGAGACCAAGACAGTTTTGGTCAAGAAACAAAAACATAAATGTGAAGACAGCCAAGAGGCTTCATGGCCTCAATGTTTTTCTACTAAAGTTGTTTTTGATGTTTTGAATGCAGGTGCTAAAGTTGTAGAGATGAATGAAGTCCATAGTTCAATGGACAATTTTTTGAAAGAAGATTTTGAAGACATGTATGAGAATGAAGCATGGAGTTGGGAGATTGCAGCTGAGAAAGAAATAAGAAGAAGAACATACCAGAAGAGGAAGAAAAGCAAGATGAAAGGCAAAGACCAGCAAAGACAAATTCAAGCACTATCATTGACAAAAAAACCTTGGGATCCAGGCATACAGTTTAGGCTGAAGCATGGAGTAGCATTTCATTTGAACCAAGGTTCAAATTGTTTCTAGAGGGAGAGTATGATGCAGGAGCATCTACACAAGACATGGTCATGATTGAATTTAAATCCAAATTATTGTTTTTCCTCCAAATGTTGAAATTAAGGAGAAAATGTAAAAAGTAAAAGTAACAAAAGGTAAATGTGGAGCTGTTGAGGAAATAAGGGGATATTAGAATATGCTAGACAATTTTTAAAAAAAAAAAAAAAAACTATATTTGTTTTCCTAAGCCCAAGTTGGGCGTGGAGGTTTGAAGGAGGTTTTTAAAAAAAACAAAAATATAGCCAAATAAAGATAAATCCAATAAAAGTGAAAATTAATTAAAGAGGAGGACAGGAGAGTACGTAGAAAAAAGGAGAGAGGAAGCATAGAGAAATCAATGGAGAAAGAAGAAAGGATGAGCAGGATGTAGAAGAGTAGGAAGGACAAATGGATGTAAGAAGAGGAGAGGATGTCCAGGAGAAAGAAGAGAAGTATCAAAAAGAAGCAAGGGAAAGGTTTCAGAAAGCATGGTCTGATCCTGATGCGAGATGACTCCTGCAGACTGCTTATTAATAATACAGTGAAACTAAGCCACAAACTTATGTCTTCAAACGAATTCAGCCTTTTCCCAAATTTACTTCAAGTGTATTTTGAGCTATGTGACAGGATCGAGGACTTATTGTTGTTCCTTGATTTGCATAGGCTAGTTGAAGTCTCCTTGTCTGGCACACACTTTGTTTAGGAATCTTCATCCTTTAAATTTGTTTTCAAGCTATGATGGGATCAATTATTTGTTGTTGAATCCCTAGGTCATTAAGATCACCTGCCTTTAGCGACAGGTGTGTATCCCCTGCTGTAGGATATCTATGCAGCCAAGTTCCAACTCAAGTGTCTTAATAAGCGCGGGCTAGCGCTTGAGCTCCAAGCCTCGCAATCTAAAATCAAATCATGATCACAGGCTGCACTTCTCCTAGTTATTTTGTTGAGTGCCCTCCAAATCCTAACATCATTGTCCCTCTATACATGGACCGTGGAGATAAACGCCTATTTATAGTCTGTTGAAGGCGCAGAGGGGTTCGTGGGTCCGTTGAATTCCTTGACTGAAATATAAAGTGGTTCCAAAAGAGTTAAAACAGAGTCTGAGTCTATGAAGGAGCGTATATCACAACTAGAATCTCTTGAAGTTGACATATTCCGTGGAATCCCTTTACCAGATGCCCTGCGCTTTGGGAATGTTTATGGAGGACAACTAATTTTCCAGTGCCATTTATGTATCATGATCATCATGTTCATGATGGAAATAGTTATTCTACTCGACATGTAGAAGCAATATAAAGAGGGCACATTATATTCACATTGTCTGCTTCAGTCCAGAAGCCTGAAAACGGATTTGAGCACCAAGAACCTATTCCAAGTGTACCCGATCCTAATACGCTTGTATCAAGGGAGAAGCTTATGAAGTAAGTACAATTGTAAGAGGCAAAATTTTGTATATGATCCCTAGAATTATAATTTTCTTCGTAAGCTGAATGTGTTGGAATTATTCCTCGACTGCCTAACAAAACCAGATGAAAATCTAGTAGAATTTGGGGCCAATGGTATATGTAATTCCTTTGTTGACACGGCAAATGCTCCAGTTATTGTTAAAAAATGGTTACATCCCTCTTATAACATCTTGCTTGTCCAGTTCACTACAAAATACAACATTGGTACAATATATATATATATATAGTCATCGGATCAGTTATGTTTGCTTGTTTCGTAGTAGCTGTGATTGTTAAGGAAGGAATGGAGATTTTTATCCCCTGAAACCGCTAGAGAACAATGCCTTCATCTATAATGTTGTTTGTAGTCTAAGGCAAAGGGGTTTACATCATATTATTCCCAAAATCTATTTTGGTTCAAGGTTCATTAGTTCAATGGTTCAAGCCTTCTTCTTTTTGCTAAGTCTTTTGAAGTGGTTGAACTTGTTGAAGCGGTTGAACTTTGAAATTTTGCTGAGGCACTTAACTTTTTAAGCTTGCCGATGTCATTGAATCTTTTGGTTAAACCTTGGCGTTGAACCAACCTTGAAATTGCCTAAGTGTTGAGAGCTTATTTCTTTTCTCCAGAGTCTATAGAAATGAATTCATAGTTCCCTTCCTGCACAGTCCGTAGAAATCAGCCTGCAAAGTTTGTAGAATTTATGCTATAGAGTCTATAGTTTTCTCTAAGTCTCTCGAGCCTTTAAATAGTTCATAGAATCTAGCCAGTGGAGTCTGTAAAAACATATCTGTAGAGTCCATAAAAATAAGCCTACAAAATCTATAGAAATAATCTTACAGAGTCCGTAGAAATGAGCCTGTAGAGTCTGTTAGCTAAAAATGCTTGAAAAATAGAGAATTTGAATGCCCAAAACAATTTTTGAGAAGGGAAGAGAGGATTTTGGCCTACAAGACCAAAATGGTTTAGCTCTTGTTCCCAAAATCTGTTTTGGTTCAAGGTTCATCGGTTCAACGATTCAAGCCTTCTTCTTTTCGCTAAGTCTTTGGAAGCCATTGAACTTGTTGAAGTCATTGAACTTTGAACTTTTACTAAAGTGCTTAACTATTTAAGCTTGCCGACATCATTAAACCTTTTGGTTGAACCTTGGCGTTGAACCAACATTGAAATTGCCTAAGTGTTGAGAGCTTGTTTCTTTTATACAAAGTCCGTAGAAATCAACTTACAAAGTCTATAGAACTTAGCCTATAGAGTCTGTAGTTTTATTTAAGTCTCTCAAGCCTTGAAAGAGTCCATAGAATCTAGCTAGTGGAGTCTATAGAAACATATCTACAGAGTCCATAGAAATAAGCCTACAAAATCCATAGAAATAAGCCTACAGAGTCTATAGAAATGAGCCTGCAGAGTTTGTTAGCTGAAAAAGCTTAAAAAATGGAGAATTTGAATGCCCAAAACAATTTTTGAGAAGGGAAGAGAGGATTTTGGCCTATAGGACCAAAATGGTTCATATGTTGTCCCAAAAATGAGTGACATATTTTGGGAACAATAGCTGGCTCCAGTTGGGGAACTTCCTTGAGTTGAAATTTTGAAGCAATTAAGGGGAGTAGAAACTAGAATCTCTAGTGCCTTTAAGTATGCCATTGGGCTACAGAGTCATGCTACCCAAAAAAGAAAGGTGCCAAAAATGAAAATGAAAAGCACAAAATATAACTAAAGACTATACAAATATACATATGTACAGATGATCTTATTTAATACTTCAAGAATTGAAGTGCTTTAGATGTCGCCCACTATGAGGCAATAAAAATAGTGTTCCATCCTAATAAACTAGTAAGAAACCATTTTCTCTTTAAAATCAATGATGGGTGAATGGAACTCTCCACCAGGAATCATATTTTTTGTGCACTCCTTTTGGTTCTCTTTTCTTGCCCCATGGCAAGGCGTGGTCTCCAATCTAAAAACCATAAATCTTTGCTCTCTTGGAAAAGAGTTCCTTTTCCTAACTTTGGCATGCAACAATATGGTCCACTACCACAACTTGTTGCTCTTCTGGTTTAGTCCATCACATGATTTGATTGTCATCATCAAACATCTACCAATAATTGGCATTGCCAGGCACACTTGGTTGCAAGACCAATTTGATAGTGTACCTATTATCTTTGAAATTAGGGTGAGGAACCATGAAGGTTGCAAGGATAGCCAATGAATTTGTATGTTTATGAGGCCCCCTGGGCACTGCAAAAATATTGAAAGCTTGAAGACTTTCAATTTGATCTCATACCAGATTGCGATAATGGTGCAATCTTTTATTCTTGGTTTGACATAGGTTCCTCACCTGACAAACCATCAGTGTAGCATCTCCTTTAATATGAAGGAGCTTGACATCTCTGTTTTGAGCTACCTTCAACCCAAGTAATAGATATTCATACTTGGTAGTGTTATTCATGTTGTTGAACTGTAACTTGTGTGAAGAAGGAAAAATATCTCCTTAAGGAGATATCAACATAGTCCCAGCTTCAACACTGGTAGAAGAATCGCTGCCATCGAATTCTAGGATCCAAACATCATCAAAAACTAATCTTCTATCAGATTTGTCTTTATTAGAGAGGGAAGATCTTTTTCTATCTGTACTGAGCCCTACCAATTCTTTTGATGTCTTGTTTGAATCATTTTTTGGATGGCCATCTACAAAATTTTTGTTCGTTGTAATAGGAATGTCTTCGGTAGACAGAAAATAATTACCTGTATTTGAAGACTCAAATAGAATTTGAACTTCAGGCGCTGATGTCTAAGTGACAACATATTTTGCCTCCTTTTCAGGGAGCAACCTCTTCATGACACCTTTGACAAGGATCCTTGCCTCAAACAGGTCCATGCTTAATTCTCCTCTAACATCCTTGTAAAAATTCCATCCAAGAAAGATGTTGTATGAGGCTAGGACGTCAGCCACCAGGACTGTCATCTTGATTCTCTTCTCTGGAAAGGTAGCAAATGCAAATTGGACATCCTTGATTTGTCCCAGTAGTGGCACTTGTTTATTCTCCATGGAGAAACATCTCCCGAATGTCTTGGTCAGTGTGAGATGAAGGGATTCTACCACTTTGGTAGGCATGACTTTTTCTAAAGCTCTAGAATCAATGATGCAATTGCTTAGCTTGTGACTGTTTATCAACATGGAAACATAGAAAGGCTCTATATTCCTGGGGGCAGTAGGAGGAGTAATGATAAGATTGTTTGGGATAGACATGTTCCTTAGAGGATCATGAGTTACCTTTCTAACATCTTGTCTTATAGGGACAACCTTATTCTTCACACACTCAACTAACCTATCCAACTACTCAAGGTTGGCTTGTAGAAATTCAAATTCAGATATTTGAATTTTAGTTTTCTTGACATGGTCGACTATGTCAAATGTCTGAAATAAATTATGAACAGGGGAAGGAAGTTCATCTTTCTAGTTTTTAAGGGGGGAAGGACTGATCTATGAAATTGAAGTTGAAGTGTAGGAACATTTGGGGTACTTACTTTTTTAGCAATCACTGGGTCCTTTGGCTGGAAAGGCATAGAAGTTCCTCATTTGGCAATTAAAATTGCAGGTTGAGGTCACTCTTCTATTTTTTATTTATCAACTTGCTAGGCTGATTGATTTTTGGATTGGGTGAACACAACATATGATCCCTCAACTACTGTACCTTCACTTCTGGGTTCATCCTGGTAATTCAAGAAACCAATGTTGGAGTAACCAATTGATTCTTCTTGGTCTACTATAAAGAGATCAATGTCATTTTCTTTATCAAACTTAGGTTGGAAAGAGAAATCATGTTCTATTTCTAGATATCCAACTGCTGAGTTGGCTGGTGCTACTTCAATGGCAAGTTTCCCTTGTGGGGGGCAGATGATTTGGTTGTCCTTGACTTCTGGTAGCATTGCCTTGATAGGACCGGTTTTGAAATGTCCTCCTTGGCATATCTCGATAAGGAGTAGACATACCTTGGGCCACTTGTCTTTTTAAGGCTAGCAGTTCATTTGCCAAGTTTTGCACCATTTGATCAGTGGTGCTTGTAGATGAATTCTCAGAAGATGAAGAAGATTTGCCTCTGTTAAGATCTCTTCTTATCTTCCCTACCAAGATGAGATCATCTTCCACCTCAGTGGCCAAATCCTGAGCAACAACAAGGTCTATGTGGCTAGCTCGTCTCAATAGAAAACTCACTTCAGGCAGTTATGAGTTGATGAAGAAAAATTTAAGATTCTCAGGTGTTGGCTGAGCAATGGTAGGAATCCTATTCCTTAGTTTGTCAAACTTTGCAATGAAATCTCTCATAGGTTCACGAGGTTTTTTCTTCATTTGTGTGAGCTGGGCTAGCAAGGCATGTGCATCTTTTATTGGCTTGAACCTAGCTTAGAATTTAGCTTTAAGTGTGTCCCAGTCAGTCACTAAACTAGCCTAGAGATGGTAAAACTAGTCTGCAATAATGCCTTGTAGTGTTTCCATAAACAACTTGACTGTTATGTCTTCATACTCCACTCTAATTACACCATAAGATATACTGAAGGCAATAATATGTTCATTAGGGTGAACTTTCCCATCACTAAAGAATTTGGGAAAATTCTTCCTTGAACTGCGTGAAATCTCATGTAGAGGTGGGGTCAAATTTAGTGGACCAAAAGAGTTACCCCAGGGGCCTTGAGCCATGATTTGATTATGTAAAAGTGGGATAACAAATCTGGGTGGAGTATGTATAGGCAAAGCTCTGCTAATGGCAAAAAAAGAAGCTCTGCCTTGTATTGGTGACCTAGTGTTGGTAGGAGGAAGACTCCTAGTTCGTTAATGGTGAGGTTGTGGAGGAAACAAATCAAAATTGCTCTGCTACACCAACTCAAAAATAGGGTCAACAACACCTTGAGCTTTCAAGCTTCTTGTATAGCATAGAGTTGCTAGATTGTAGAACAAAAATGGAAAAGAGCAGGGTCTACTTTAACTTGAAGCTTGAGACTTCAAACTGCATGCTCTTCCCCAACGGAGTCACCAAAAACTATTGTGTGAAGTTGGGGGGAAAAATAATAATGAGAAATAACTGGAACTACTCATTCTTCCTCAGCAAAATAAATGGATAAGGCTATAATAATAATGTGTAAGACCCAGATGAGAGTTTCCAAAATATACAATGGATAAGGATAAGAACTGCTTCAATTTGAGGCTTCATATTGCATGTAACATCCCTAGTAGAGTCACCAAAAAATTATTGGGTGAATATTTTGTCACCAGCTAACTGATGAGAAAAATATGTCTCTTCAACCACAACATAGGGAGATTGGTCATCCAGATGTGCAGGTTTACCACATCAAAAGGGGACAAATCTCTCCTCTCATCAAGGGGAGGTTCCTTTATAACTTTGTGGAGCTATATACTATATTTATATGCAGAAAATAACACTCAGGGGTAGGATAACACCATCCATCTCTCTTTTTTAAGAGATGATGTTCACAAATAAAGGAGAAATCTAGGCTAGAAACACTAAAAGCACTTCTCTTCTTTTAGAAGTGGTCTTACAGCAAACAACTAGAGTTCTTTTAGGTAGTGACAAGTAACTGGTAACAAAGGGCATAGTAACCAACAGATTGAGGTGTAGCGCAAAGTCTCCACCTCAACTGCCCAAGAGTGAAATACCAAGGACAATGAGGGCACAAAGTCATCCTAAGGTCCTTTACACAAGAATAGAAAATAGACAAATACACTAAAGACAATTTTAGACAACACAAAGTCTTCCCACAATTGGCTTCAGGACACCTTCCTGATCACTTCCACAAGTTCTGCTTATTTCATTAACTAGACAAGAATGCATTTAGAAGATAGACATAAGAATAATATCTTAAAATGACATAAGCTATAACAACACAAATTCTAAAAGTAACTTGATTTCTCATTCAAACAAATAAATATGATTAAAAATCTGAGCTCAAGGTCTCAGTAATTGCCTTTCAATTTTAGCAGAGTTTTTGCTTCTATAATAGAGAGATCTTTGCATAAAATAAGAGATTACATTATATAGCAGCCAAGAAAGGCATGGAAGTTTGTTTTATAGAGCAACCCATGTTACATTCAATGCTTTGAATGTGTCTTCAGTTTTATCAAAGGACCATGCTGAAACAGGGCGACTGCCTTAACTGTGGCGTGTCAATTCATCTCAAATGTCTTCTCTTAGTCCTGAGTCATTTGGTCTGTCATCTGATATCTGTGTAGCTGTCTACTTTGCCTTTACTCCAAGAGAGATAAATAGGTTGTGTCTTTAATGTTTGTAAGCCAAAAAATCTACTTGGTGGACTGTTCCACCTACTAGAATAACTTTTACGTAGATATTTCTGGCCTTTCCCTCTTTTTGCTGCGATTTGAGCTCTTAGGCTATCTTTTCCCCTTTCTGTTGGCTCTTTCATCTCCCTCTTCAGCTAGTCACTGAGTTTGTTTTTAACTTTGTCTTTTTCCAACTTTGTCTCTTCCTAAAATTTGAGCTTTCAGGGTTATATTCTTGGCCTTGCTAGCTCTTTGTTCAACGATTCTTCCCTTTGGCATTTTGGCCTTTTACATTCAAGTCCACACTGAAGCCTTCAAAGATCAATGGCTATTTCATTGTCATGAATTTGACATATATGGGAATGTCACCAGATGTCTAGATCCCAATAGCTAGTTCACAATGTTTAACTTTGACGTCTGTGGGCCTGTCACCCTCCTTGGCAATTCGTTTAGCTTTCTTGTTTTGATCCTTCTCGAAGGGGAGAAATCCCTTCAGCTTTGGTCGAGAGTCCCCCACAAGGGTACCTACCCTTCAAGGTCCTTCAGGCTCTTTGGTCTATCTTTGAGTGGTCTTATTCCTTTGGACAAAATTTCAAAGGAATTTCCTTAGCATTTTGCTGCAGAAAATCTTTTCGAAGGAATTCTTTACCCTTTCGGCCTTTGAAATGGTCCATTTTGCTCATCGCCTGCCCTCTACAAGTGTTGTTTAATCTCCAAGATTGCCTTTCAGAAAATTTGCAAGGGTCCATTTGGCTCCTAAGTGCCCTCCGTAAGGGCACTTGTCTTTTGGGCTTTAGGGCACTCCTTTGAACTGTTCAATTGAACCGATTGATTAAACTGACTGATTGAACCAACTTTGGTTCAACGGTTCAACGGTTCAATCTTGTGTTTTGCTCATTCACTTGACCACTTGAACCTATCGCATTGAACCAACTTCATTGAACCTTTAAACCATTGAACCCATTGAACCTTTGAACCATTTTGGTTCAAGGTTCATCAGTTCAAGCCTTCTTCTTTTTGCTAAGTCTTTTGAAGCCATTGAACTTGTTGAAGCAGTTAAACTTTGAACTTATGCTGAAGTGCTTAACTCTTTAAGATTCCAAACATTGTTGAACCTTTTGGTTTAACCAACCTTGAAATTTCCTAAGTGTTGAGAGCTTGTTTCTTTTTTGCAGAGTCCGTAGAAATGAATCCATAGTTCCCTTCCTGCAGAGTCCATATAAATCAACCTGCGAAGTCCGTAGAACTGAGTCTATAGAAATGAGTCCATAGAACTTAGCCTACAGAGTCCGTAGTTTTCTCTAAGTATCTTGAGCCTTGAAAGATTCCATAGAATCTAGCTAATGGAGTTTGTAGAAACATATATGCAGAGTCTGTAGAAATAAGCCTACAGAGTCTGTAGAAATGAGCCTGCGGAGTCTGTTAGTTGAAAAAGCTTGAAAAATGGAGAATTTGAATGCCCAAAACAATTTTTGAGAAGGGAAGAGAGGATTTTGGCTTGTGGGACCAAAATGGTTCATATGTTGTCCCAAAAATGAGTTACAAATTTTGGGAACAATAGAAAGGAAGGAGAAGCAAAATAAATTTTAGTGTATAGGACTAAAGGTGAGTGCACACAAAAGAAGCAAATATAAGTGAAACCATAGTAGTTTGAGGTGTCACAAATTTGCACAGTCAATAAGGACACTATCAGTAGGGTCTGGATGGTATCGATCACTATAAGGGTCTCAATTTGTCTAGCACTATTTGTGTAAGGTTTGAGCTCTTTTTTCCTAATCCAAATGATTACCGAGTAGACAAATTATTTTCACAAATAGTGACCAACATAGTGAATAATAGAATATAAAATTAAGCTATGTACCTCTTTTACATGTGAAATATCAATCTACCCTTTTACATTAATATTTGTATGATTATTGTCATATTTTACATAATTAGGATATTTTTAATTTTACATTGTTTTAGGCCAAATTAATCCAAAATAATTAAACATAATTTTAGAGTTAGAAGAAATAACATTATTTCTTTCTTTCTAGATTAAAAAATATACTTAGAAAGTATGCCAAATCTTTGGAATTTTTAGGTAACATAAGCTAATACCCAAGGGTAATATTCTATCATATGAAAGGCTTCAACTGGAAAGGTTTGAAAAAGCCATGGATCAATGTCCAAGCCAACTGAGCTTTGTTTTATAACCAAAAAAATGTTTGGTAGGCTCAAATTATCTATAGAAATGATACTTGAGTTGTTGATGTCCTAAATAAAAAAAGGTTACATAACAAGTGTAATCCATGATAGTTTGAGCATAGGCAAAATGTGCAATATTGGGCTCATGATTGGAGCTCCAAACTTTTTGAAATATGTTTCTCCAAGTGTAAGTAATAAATTGGAGTGACCGTCTCTCATTAAGATTTCAAAACATGGGTAGTTGAGGCAAAATTATGTTATATCCCTTGTTGAGAGTATATTTAATGGAAGGGGTTTCAACATATGACTTCTAGTCCTTCCACCAGGGCTTGGAGGAGTACTTCAAATTTTTCTAACATATCTACATGCATAACATCAAACCTCCCAAATAGACTCCTAGTCAATATTATGAAGATGAAATTTAGCTTTCACCTGAAGCCAATATAATAAAGCCCAAGAGGATGTGGAGTATATGTATTGTGCAATGTGAATGCCTCTTTTGAAAATATTGAGAGCATGAACCCAAAGTAAGTAGCAAAAGTGATATCATGAAAACTAAAAAATTGGTGACCACTGTAAAGAATGTTCATTGATGGAGAGATCATCATTAAACCCGTCCCCATTCCACAAAATCCATGGTTTAATGGATTATCATGCTTTACATATGTTTTCAATAAAAAATGCCCCTCAACCTCGATAGGGACACACAAGATTATAATTTTTTGAAAGCCTCGGCCCTTTCATGTTGCTCATCCATATGAAGAATCCATAAAGATGCCATTTTGTAGATTTTTTTGCAAGCCTCATTCCCTTTGATGGCTCATATTATCCATTTCACATAAAGAGAAATTATTTGAAGATAAGTATCAATACAAACTCATACACACACCCCCTCGACCCACCCTCCACGTCTTCGATAAGATAAAAAAAATCCAAAGCTACCTAGTGGAAACTTTCCCATGCTGAGAAATGGACCAAATAAATTCCCTAAGTATTTTCTCAAGCTTTTGATACAAGGCTTTGAGTGGAACCCAATATGATGAGTAGTAGACATGGGTTTTAGTAAGAACCTTAGAGAAAATTTTTAATGTACCTACTAGTGTAGATACTAAAATTGAATATTTAGAGCATCTTATTCTTGTACATTTGATAAATATCAATCATGGATTTACCCTTTAGTTTTATACCTCATTACTGCCAAAAGGCTCATATTTTCCATCTTATCATGTCTAATTACTTATTTCTTAGTCTGATCCATATCATTCTGATGACCTAGGTCTTCAGTTTTACACAAAAAGATTAAAATTCAATAAACATCCTTCATTGTCAGTTTCAAATTTGTACCTATTTTCTAGCCTTCTAGACACTACCATCCATAGAGGGACACTACCATCAATGGTGATGTCTAGATCCTTATCTAGTGTCTAGTTTCCAAAATTCATCCAAATTGAAAATGTTTTAAAACCAATGGATCAACCTATTTGTCTTATTGAACAGTACCATGAGATATTATCAAAAGGTGTGGTATAAATAAAAGTATAAGCCTTCTCATTGATCATCTATCAAATATCAAGTAAACACCTACAAAATTTGAATAAACCATAACTTCATAACTAGGCTATTTTTCCCTACTCATCCCTATTTACATATCAAGTATAGGACCAATTACATTACATGTCTAAAACATTCAAAGAGGATCCCATGAATAGTATTTGTCAAGTTACAAGCTAGATCATTGCATGCATATTCATATAATATATTGCACCCTTATGCAAACACATTATCAGACATTGGGGAAAGCTACATAAGTTTGAGTCCATCTTTGGAGTATTGGCTATGTAGGCAACACTCATTAACAGAGGGATATTTGGGGTCAACTCAACATCATGAGCCCAGTAACCCATTTTATCAAACTCATTCTAAGAGTGAAGAATTGGGATTTGATTAATTGGTAAAGGACAACAACCTATATCCTAAATATGAATATATCAATAAAAATTTGACATAAAACCTAGAACAAAGAAGTTGGTTGTATCGAGATCCAATCATTATTTCATATTGGACACTTGTGTCACATTCAAATACTAATATTGATGGTAGTGTCTAGATTTGATGGTAATATCCATGACTCTAGAAGAATAATTTATAGAATTTAATGAATGATCAAGAATATTGATCTTGCATACATCTCACTTTTTTCCAATCTAGATCTACTTGCACGTAGTAAACCTAGGTAAGTCTCATTTCTCTTTGGTGTTACAATTAATTAGACATCTTTCAAATTTAGCACTTCCTATATTTAACATATCTCAGTATTATAATTCAAAATATTCATTTATCTGAGTTTGAAAATAATTATCTTGCTATAGATTAGTTTATCACCCTTGTACTTGATCTTTTTCTATATTCTTAACCCTATCCCACTATATAAAAAAATGAGGATTAAATATTTGGTGAACCTAACCTTTGGTCTCCAAACCCTAGGTTGACTAGGGTTTCTTAATTTATTATTCTCTTATCTTTGATTTCAAGATATTTAAAACCCAAAAATTAGATTTTCTTTTCCTAAAATCATGTTTAATATGGATACATCTACTATTTATTTCATAGCAAAATATATAATGGTAGTACTCACTTGTTATTACCTATACATTTCTAAATCAATTGAAAATATAATCAAGCAAAATAATTGAATTGGATAATATAAAGAGTGTTTTAAAACAAAACCAGACTTTACTCTCTCTTTACAACTCTTTTTGTAATAATATATAACTAGTATTTTGTGTGGGCATAATTACTATGACTAGAAATCATTTTGGGACTATGTAGGTTGTGCTCGATTCACATTGAGGTTAGCTTAGTCCCTCTTTTCTATACAATCTCACCATTTTGTGATCAACCTAAGCTAACACTCTCACTATTTTATGACTAGGTATCTTGTCAATATCTAATGAGTTTAAATACCTCAAAATTCCAAAAACATTCACATAATTTCAAAATCCAAAAATGTTTGTCTCATTTAAGCCTAGTTAGTCATCCTCGATCCACCCTACTGGGGAAAAGCCATTGTTAGGATGCTTTCTTTTACTTTTACTTCAGGGTTTTTGTGTGTTTATTTGCTTAGTTATTTATTTACTTGCTCACCTATTTGTTTACTTTACTATTTGTTTACTTTCAATACTATGCCTTGACTCAGTCTATATGTGTTCATTGGGTGATTCCTTATGCATTATTCTTGAGTCTATCCATATTCATACATCAACATTGTCATCATGGTTTTTATCATTAGTGTATTATTTTCAAATTTTTATTGGATCGAGAATCAATCCTTATGCATATTTTGGTAAAGTTATCATGGTTTTCTATCATGAGGCATACCATCACGTGCTAAAACAAAAATCAACTCAGGAAGTCTTACAGTCAATGGAACCACAAAAGTTTCTCATTATGTAATATACCTAGGGAGAGGTAGATTAGTAGCATATATAGTAAAATAGTGAATAGTAATGAATGGTATTTTAATACCACATGCATAAGAATAAGTAGTTGGGTAGATTAAAATAGTATAAATAAGAGGACATATCTCATTGTAATGCATCCAAGAAGAATAATTGTAATTGAACATTTCTATTAAGGAGGTATCCCCCTTGAAGTGGCAAGTGATTTAGTGTGATTCCTTCCATAAAAGGAATACCATATTAATATATTGAGTATTTTCAATTATTTGTGTATTAGTTGTTTTAGGTTCTTATTTGTAGAGTTGAGAAAGGTATTTTTAAGGATATATTGGGCAATTGTATTTGTCAAAATGTAGGTTTTTAGGAGATGGTTGGATATATTAAGCTGAAATATACAAATTTAAAGTGCAGTTTTCTATTTTTTCTCAAAACAACCTGACTGTTCTTTTATATATTGCTTTCACACAGTAACAAATCACACCAATTTTTTTTAAAGTTTTGTGTACCTCTATTTTAGTTTTCCATAACATTTTCAAGTTTTATATTTTAGTGAGTATTGTAAAAGTTATCATAGTCTTAGTTACTACCTATATTGTGTAAATTTTTTTGGTCATGGAACCTACAATTTTATCTAGAGCAATGCATTACTTAAATAATATGCATGTTATTTTAGATAGAATAGAGCTTCATTTCCATATAACCACACAATATGATGTGGAAATTAATGCATGGTTATATTGGAAGCATAATTATAGCGAATGGTATGTGGATTCATTTCTTATAGTTGAAGAATATGAAGTAGAAATAACTACATGGCTGGAAATGGAGGATGTTTGCAGAGCATGTCATGAAAATCTCATTCACTTGGATGAGGATGATTTATTTGGTCTTTTGTTCACTGAGTCTTCTATACATATGGAAAACACTTCTTTTCTTATTTCCTCCAATGATTCCAATAATTCAGTGAATTCCTTGGTGGGGTTATCCACTTCAACAAAAATGAATGTCAACATTAATGCTAAGGGGGATGACATGTATCCTCGGTTAGTTCATAAGGTAGATTATTTTGATCATTATTTCTCTCACCTTGAAGATATGATCATCATGCTTCAAATTACACTTCAATATTCAGTTATAATGCTCATGTTCACCCTGTTGATGTATATGTTCATCTGCCAACATAGAAGGAAGAAACAAAAACAAAAAAGGGATGCATGGATGGGCTTATATATGGTTTTCAACCTATTTTAATATGTATGTTTAGGCCTTCATTTGGTTCTCCTCCTATTTCTTATCATGTTTTAAGGGTGAAATTTTTTAAGGGGGATGGAATGTAATATACCTAGGGAGGGGTAAATTAGTAGCTTATATAGTAGCATAGTGAATAGTAATGAATGGTAGTTTAATACCACATACATAAGAATAAGGAATTGGGTAGGTTAGAATAGTATAAATAAGAAGGCATAGCCCATTGTAATGCATCAAAGAAGAAGAATTGTAATTGAGTATTGCTCTTAAGGAGGTATCCCCTTAAAGTGGCAAGCGATTTAGAGTGAATCCTTCCATAAAAGGAATACCATATTAAAATATTGAGTATTTTTAGTTATTTGTGTATTAGTTATTTTAGGTTCCTATCACCTTAGTAACCTTGGCAAATCCTCCCACATTTGATCAAATTAACCCATTAACCATTATGTTTGTATCAATACTAATAAGGATGAGCATCTTCGTATTGACAAGTACAATCGAATCTTTTACATTAATAAATTATTATTCTTTTATTCATCTATTTCATCACTTTGTGCATCTTCTTGTGCCTAGTTATTTGTGGCTTCTTCAGTCGTTAGACCATCACATCTACGTTTGCACCCACTCATCTTTAATATGTAAAATAAGTTTTATCCTTGAGTTATGTCTGCTAATCTACCCTAATGGGGCATAATAAAACATATTTATTCATTCCCAATCATCTTAATGATTATAATCACCTGTGGGTAAATCATTATTTTGACTCATTAACCCTAACTAGGGCATATGTTGTTGTCACTGATTATAACTACCTTTGGGCAAATCAGTACTACTTTTTAAATCAATGCATGCAATCATTTCTTCATTTGGATTAATCTCACACCATGGATTAATTTCATTATTATTCTTGCTTCTTTTTGAGGCACCATCTATCAAACATATGTGATGGCCACTCTCTTGAGGGGGCATCATTATAGGCTTCCCAAACATTGTTTGAAGATTTTTATTCAATCATCATTTTATTTCAAGCATACAGGCCTTTTTAATTATTTGAGAAGATATTACCATGTCTACAACTTGTAACATATTCCCAGATAAGGCAAACTATAGACACCTAAAACTGGCCACCAATGGCTTTATACCAAACTTCAGACTAATTCTTACCAACTATTGCAAATTAAGCTTAAGAATAATTGAATATCCCAAATTTGCTTGTGCATCATTCTTAAAAAATCATAATCTTGTTGAGACATACATAATTGGGTTATCCTATAGTAAGCAACAAAAACCTCTCACAGATTCATCTCTAATCAAGCTGCATCATCAGACCATGCAATTTGGTCTATGGATCTATTAAATATGGCACATGGACATAAAATAAAAATTTGAAAATGTTAAAAATCCTAATCATAATTAATTAAAATTTCAAATTGAATTAAATTCCTAGTTTAATTATCCATGTGTAATTAATGAAATTTTAAAAAAGGAAATTTAAAAATCAAGAATATCCTAGCTTTTCATGATTACCTTTTGTGAGTTGTCAAGCCTTTGCAAATATCTCACCCATGCCTATTCATTGAAAATTATGAGATTTTGACACTTGTTAACTCTATTGGGGTTAATTAACTCACTTAGGTTAGGTTTGAAACTATTTCATGTTTAAACTACACCTTAACTCACCTTGGGTTGGGGTTAGTTCCTAAGCCTATAAATACAAGCATTTCCTATTGAATTTATGAGAGCTTCAGTAGAGTAAAGTTATAATGTAGGTTTTATATAAAAATTGAAATAAATAGTGTTATAATTCCAAAATCATAAGTCAAGCCACATCAAGCAATAAGCCATATCAAGCCAACCATGGTGCCAAGGAGAGAAGGAGATAACCGAACTCCATTACCAAATAATCTTTGAGCACAAGCCATGAAATCCATTAAATAATCACTTGGAGCTCTTAATGAAGGTAAGGGATTTATCATTATTTGAATTTTAGTTGTGTTTTCATATGTATTTTTTTCACTATGTTCCCCCTAAGATCTAGGCTTAGAGATGTTAGCTTGTTAGTGTGTTGATTTCATTTTGTTTTGTGAAACTAACACTTGATATAACCTCCTCTATATTTTAAAATTCCTATGATCACACACCACAACGTGAATTTAAAGGAGAAGGGATAAAATTAGTTGTGTTGGACAACCTGGAGAGGAGTTGAAACTATGTATCATGCATGTTATAATCAAACCCCACATAATTCTTATGTAGTTTAAATGGAATGTAAAGTAAGGGTTTCAACCTCCTCTTCCCTATAAGTTATTATGTAACTACATGAACATTATCCTAACACTCATTTAGTAAAAGATGTAATTAAACTTTGAATACGAATCCTTGAGAATAGATTTTTTTTTTTTTAAAGTATACCTAGACTTGAAATGAAAAAATGATTTTATTTAATGATTCTCTTGGATTATTATTATTATTGGTAAATTATTTAGGAATGATTTGTATATTTAGGACTCATTAGGTCATGACACACTTGATGGCCAACCATAGAAATGAGTAATGTAAAAAAATTAAAAGCATGAAAAATCAAGCCAAGGCAACAATATGCACAAAAGGGGATGAATTTGACAACAAACCTATGACCAATGAATCCATATAGAATAGGTGCAAGAAAATAAAAATATATACAAATAAGGATAAAAAATTTAATTTGATGAATACCAAATACATATAGAAGGCCAAGGGTTGGAGAGATTCTAGTGTGGGAAAGGAATTGCTTAAAAAATATCCAAATATAGACAAGTATACCAAGTGTCAAAAAATGGGTAAAAGATGTTATAGTAAAGGGAATTGAACCAAATTTGGGTGTCTATTATAGATACCTAATTTTGGTACATGCCTTATTATTAAAAATATTTTAGTATTATTTTATGCATATGGAAAATCACCTTGAATTAAGGGCTTATTGGTGATTGTTTGTGTGTTTTCATCTATTTCCTTCTTTGTTCGATCTAGTAGTCATCTCTTTTTTTGTTTGACATTATATGTTTTTTGTTTTGCGCCTATGGTCATATTTTATCTATCCTCTCTTTTTATATCTATTTCTTCATTTGGAATGAAAATGTCAGTCTTGCCAATTCTTCCCTAGGTGAAAATAACAATCCTGTCATTTATGGCTTTTTTGGTGGGCCCTTTTCCCCATTGTCACATCCTTTTGATGTTTGGATCCATTTTTAAATCATTTTATGTCTTATTTTTTATCTTTTTGTTCTAATAGGTCTTTAATTCAAACATTAAAATCCTATATATAAAAATCATTTATGATTAAAAAAAAAATAAGAGATTCAAATACAAGTTTCCAAATGTTTCCAAAGAAGTATCAAGTAATTCTATTTTCAAGTCTAGCCACACTCTAAATTAATTTATCACTACTCAATGACTTACATAAATTTATCTATTACATCTTGTACCAAAAGAATATTTGGTAAAATGTGCATGCAGTTGCATTTCACATATAGGGAAGAGGGGGTTGAATATCTCATTCAATTTCTCCATTTACATTGCACATGAACTACAAAGGGCTTGTGTTTAGCATGAAAAATATGTAATGCAACTCATTTATGGTTTCTTGACCCAAATACTTCTTCCCATATCCTTTTTCATTATGTTTTGTTATGGTATACTAGGTTAAGATCATTAAAGAGAAAAATTAGACACTTTTTTCCATCAATTCGACAAAGCACAAGTACAAAGAGGAGTGACACTCAACAATGAAGTGACATAAAAAAATTCAAATACTGAGCATTGTAAAAAAATAATGTATGATGATGAAAATAGTAGTTAGAGATAGTCATCATCATTCTTGCCCTTGTCCTAAATGATGGTCAAAAAAATAAGAACTTGAAATTTGGCACATAATCAGCTACAAGTTTACACATTTTAAATTATCATTCATAAGTCAAAAATTAATATCAGGTGTGATTTTTCCTTTACATTTTATTTTCTTTTAATTTCAATTATCATTTTACTTTTTCATATGTACTCCTTTAGCCATTATGATAGATCTAAAATTATTGTTTTGCATTACTAAATGGTATATCTTCATTGTGTAATGATTTTACCTTTTTGTTAATGGTAATTCACCTTAAAAAATAGTGTAAAAGATCTACATATTATCCCTAATTTGATGTGTGTATTTGAGTGAATGCATGTATGTATCAAATTATAAAAATAAATACTTTAAGTATGCATCTTTTCTTATCTATGGATGGAATGATGAATCAAACGATTATCAAGCTAGGCTCCATCCACAATTTTTTTTGTATGTTGAAAAATATGATTTACCTGAAAGAATGGATAATAATTACAAGTATTTAATTTTGAATCAATGTGATTAATTTAGTAAATGTGAAAAAATAATTTGAAAGGGAGCATAGGAACAACTACACCTAGACGTGTTTATGTTGCTGCTACTCAAAATAACACACTATTCTAATGAGAAAAATTTGGGAGCAATTCACTTCTTGATCAAGGAAGTAGATAATAGGATATTTTTTGGTGTTATAAATTTGCTCAAATTCACTCCTCTTAACATAATCTTGTTTTCTCAATAATATTTGCTCCATACTTTTACTCAATACCTTTGCTCCATATTTTTACTCAATACTTTTGCTCCATTTCGAAGACTAAAATATTTGGATATATATCCCCCTTTTGAGTTGAAGGATTCAAAAAATATTCATTACTATCAATCATCTCAAAATAAAGAGTGTAATTCATTATGTGTTATAAAATGTATATATTTGAAGCATCAAGATGCATGAAAAATCATGCAAATTACATGGAATCATCACATAATATAATCTTATAAATCCATGGAAAATGTAACCATCATAAAATATCATCATGTAAAGCTCAATATAAATTTGTGTGTTCACGCATGAGATTTAGATTTTAGAGGACATGTTCACAATAACATACTCTACCATAATGACCATAGGAGATATGGACAAATAATGTGTCCAAATGAACCATGTAGTATAGATATGTTTTACCCTGATTCAGATTAATTTTTTATTCTAATTAAGATAGAAACTATAATATAATTAAAATTATAAGATATGATAGTCAAGCATGAATCTTAATTTAAGGGATTAAAATAGTTTTAACAATGGTAGTTTCTAAATATGAAAATTACAATAAAAGATAAGATAGTAGTTTACTATACTGTGCAGGATTGAGATAGGTGGTAGGAAACAAGGCAAGTATAAAGTAAGACTCATATTCACTTAGTGCATGTCTTGTATCTATATTCACACCTAAACAATATTATTATCCTCGATTATATACTATCTAATGGTTTATTCTAAGCTAGAAGGAATTATCCCTAGATATTTTGCTTCTATGCTCTAATACAGGCAAGTGCACATATTCATCTTTTAGATTTGTTTATGATCCTGAGGTATGATTATGTGTGTGTCATCTAGAAATCCATATCCTTAATTTTAAACCTTGTTCCACATGTAATGAGGTAAAATGTGTAAAAAAAATCTTGGAAAGTGTAATGGGCTAAGTAGACCCTAATCACCAATTGTTATGATTGACCATTATCTACATATCCATTACTCTTAAGAGGGAAGTCAATCCACACCTAGTTCTTACCTTTAATTTTAATGTGCAATTGTACTCATTTACTATATGAATTCACCTAGTGATATATATTTCAACACTTTACAATGCTTCCTTTGGAATTGCCTTAGTATGCTTCAAACTTGGCTAATGATTGCTTCTAGTGATTGATTTATAATCTGGAAGGAATAGGGTAGTTTTGCTCAATGTGTATTAGTGTTCTTAATATGTCATTGATAAGTGCCATATGATTAATAAGCCTTGACTTATTTTTAATTATATGTAATTCTTTGGGTGATCTATCACAACACCAACTAGGAGAATAGGCTAACCCATGGGAATCATTTTATTTTTAAATTTGTCCATTTCTAGACAAAGGACAAATTCATCAGATTTAGACAATACTATCTGAATACTACCATTTGAGTCTAATAGTTTTATCTAGGAGACAAAAACACTGATATGATGAACTAGAGATTTATGAGTATGATAGTTTACTAGTTTGGAATGGGCTAAGGGAGTTCTTGTAGGTGACTAAAAACAACGTAGAAGGATTGGATACATAGCTAACATATGCATATGAGATAATGTTGAAATTGAGGCATAAATGTACGCACAAGTCATGTAGGTGAATTTAGGTCAAAATTAACATTTCCATGTTTATAATACCATATTTTAGTATCTACAAATTCTCTCATTTTATTCTATCATTGACATGTAATACAAAATACTAGAGTAAAAGAATAAAGATATCCCTGAGTGTGTACAACACACTTTACCTTTGGGAGATGTTCTAAATGTGCAACCTACTCTGAGAAAACTTGTAATTAATATGTAGTAATCAATGTCCATAGAGTGAAATATAAATTCTAAACAATAATTGAGACTTGGAACTTTAAGAGAAAGTAAGGAATACACATGTATATGTGTGGAACCATGTTACTTGTATCTTACTAGAGATAATGCTTCCTTATAGTTCTTTTTACTAAACCATTTAAAGAATTAAGGGTGATCAAATAAAAATTTTGTGTAACTATGTAGACCCATGGGTTGGGAAGATAAGTTCCCCAACCCTCATGAATTAAGGAGCAATACCATTGAAGCTCAATTATACTAACTCAAATAAGTAATCTTGTTCTAATCATGAACCTCAAAATGATAAGGTGGGAATCATATAATGGGCTCTCTATGAGTAATTCCAAGGCAATTAAGTGTCATTAAACCTCAATTTCATTACTTCAAAAACATGAATCAATTATTGTAGATGGACGTATAGATTCAAGGTTATACATTTTTTGATGCCATTGAATTGTGTTTGTAATTAAATAACTATAATAGTGGTTATTGTGAAAAAGGTGTGTTTGTGCATGAACTAATATCATGTCTCATGAATATGTGGAAATTGATATATGTAATGATGTATATGTGTGTCAATTAGTATCATGCCCTCCTGAATCGATGCCAATTGATATAGATTGTTATGCATTTATATGTTAGAATCTAACAACCTATATCCCATCTATATTTATATGTGAAAACTTGTCCATTATGTTCATGTAAATTGTGTGCATTTACATGGAATATGCATTAAAGTGTATATGACCTTGTAAATTTGTACTCATGTTCATGTAATTGAGTGCATATGCATGGTATATTCCCCCATGAGTGTGTGAATATATGTCATATATATGAACCCATCTAATTTTTGAACCATTCTAAATTCCTTTAACCTTGTATTATGTCCCAAACCCTTATTTTTTCTGCTCATGGAGACTTATCTCTCTATGAAAATCTCACTAATATGCCCCCCTCTTAAGGTGATGGATACATATTATAAGTGAATCATCTAAAAATAAAGAGTTAGTTGTATGAAATTATGTATTAATATAGCATCATGTAAAATCATGTAAACATGTGGAGAATATGTCAGCATAATAAAGTGTATGTCATCAAGACATGTATGTAAAATATGTAATGAAAGGCACATAAGGGACCTATTAATATATATGTATCAATTAAACACACAGTGGTAATCATTAGTGAATAAGATTGCATAGTAAGGAGATGCATGGTGTGAATCATGACACCACATAAAAAGGGGAGATGTGTGTGACACTCACAAACTCAGTAATCTCAACAAGCTCAAAAATCTCAACAAGGTTAGTAGACAATCCTATATTAATCCACTCATAATAATGTAGTGTGATAGATAAGGCTAATGTTGGAAAAAAAAGGACATAAAGATGTCATACATTCAATGTCAAGGGCTACACACAAGGGACATAAATATGTTACACACAAAAGGTGAAGGGTTGCACACAATAGTCAAGCAATGACTAGCCTATCATAATAGAGTAAATAAATGAAGCATAAGATATGTGAAAACTAGTCTATCCATGTATATCAATGTCACATCATAGTAAAGTAGCATATCCATGTAAAACTATGTAATATATGAATGACTAACAAGACAAGTGTAATAAATATAACTAACTCAACATAGTAAGAGGTCATACAAGAATATAACCTATGATAGTGTGACTCATGGAAATAAAATGGCCCTAGCACTTGTATGGCCTATGGGTAGAATAATCCAACATCTATGTGTCCATTTATGATATGTATGTCTTGCATCTCACTCATATACCATGAAATGCATGTGTATAGAAAATAATATTCCATCTACCAAGAATATGATAAATAACACATGTAAATAGTGTAACTAACCATAATATCATGCTTATATATTGATTTTTATTTTTTGAATATTAGAATATTTTTTGACTTTTTGAATTTATCTAAAACAAAGGTGTATGCTAGTTAAGGAGCAAATTAATAGGATGTTCCTCTGTAAGGTTTTGGATTCACTAATATAGACTTATTTCATTGGGAAATTTAATTAATATTATGTATATCATGGTTGGTGGTTAATTAACTTACTACAAGTATACTTTAATTTTGAATATGTTTTTGTAATGCCCAACAATTTTATGTATGATGTCCATGCATTTTATGATAATCACAATAGTAACTAGATTTATTTACAAGATGTGTTAGAGTCAAAGATATTAACTTGTTTCAAATCATGTATCTTAGAACTTAAATTGGAGACTTACTAACTTTGTGTAATTTTTTTGAACCATTAATTTTAAATGTATTCCATTTTTTAACCCATGCTTAAGATGAAATATTTTGAGGCACAATTTTTTTTAATGGAGAAGTAAAGGTAGAATTCAGCCTAGTATGCTTGGGATTTTGGAAATGTGCAATATTGTTCTCAAGTGATGTGGTTTTTAGAGATAGATCCTGAGTTTTATTTTGTTTTTGTTGCTAGCTAATTATGCAATTAGTATTTGTATTCTGATTATGTTGATTATTTTCAATTATTTCCTTTCATTTGCCATTTATAGATTGTTCTTGAGTAGAAAAATTTATGTTATTAGTGATATATGTTTATTAATTATCCCAATCCTCTCTTGGACTAGTATGTGTTAACATATTGTGAGACAATTACTCATCTAGATCATTGTAATTGAAATATAACTTGCATAAATGATCATCTATGGTATATTGCATGCCATCATCATTAGTATCATAGTAATATTCAACAATGCAATTTGTATTTTTTGAATTAACCAAGAGAGGGAGATCTATAATTTCCTCTATATGCTCTATAGTAACTTGTGGTGATTTATGTTCTTCATGAATATTCATAATTGGATCCTTTTCATTTGCTTTACATAATTATCCTAATTCATATGTATTCATGTTATCTAGTAGGATAGGCTATGGTGGTGTTCCTATAGAATAATCCCCAAAATGTGATTATGATTGACTCTTATTAATAAATTATGTCATTTTATAATATATAAAAAATTCATCATCTATGGGTGGTAAATATGAGTAACCATCATGCGTAAATATGATACACCTATGTAATGTAGATGATATTGCTTCCATCATATGTATCCATGGTCAACCTGAAATCAATTTATAATGTAAATGATTTGACATAATGTGAAATATAGTAGGTACCATTTTGGGGCCTAGTTGTACATCCAATGATATTATATGTCAAGTTCACCAATATTTTTTTTACCTTAATTTAGATTAATTGATAACCCTAATTAAGATATAAACTGTAATATAATTTAGATTATATGATTTGACAACTAAGCATGAATTTGAATGTAAAGGCTTGAAATATATTTAACAATGAAAGTTACTAGAAAAATAAAGTAAAATAATGGATGATATACTTAGTGGTTCCCTGTGTTGTGTAGGAATGAGACAGGTGGCTAGGAGCAAGGTAGTCAAAAAGTAGGACTACGAGTCATTTGGTGTAGGTTTTAGATATTTTTTTTTTACCTTGACAATATTTTTAGCCTCAGGTGAATACCCTTTGATGACATGTTTTGAGCTAGATGGAATCATCCCTGGATATTCTACTTATCTATTTTGGCATAAAAAAGTGCATCTATTTATCTCTTAGCTTTGTGCAAGATCTTAATGTATAATCATGTGCACAGTATCCATAAATACATCTCCTTCATCTGAAGCTCTAGTTCTAATTGTAAATGGGTAAAATCTATTAAAATATTGAGAAGTGTAATGGAATGAGTTAACCCCAATCACCCAATTTAATGAATAATCATTGCCTACGTATTTAATACTCTGAAGATGGAATTCAAGATACATATAATTATTCCCATTAATGTGAATGTGAAATTGTGATCCTTTTATATATTAATTCACTTAGTGATATATCTTTCAACTCTTATCAATGTTTACTTTGGACTTGGCTTGGTATACTTTAGAATTGGCTTATGACTGATCCTAATGACTAATTTCTAATTTGGGAGGAATATGGTAGTTTTGCTCAATGTAAAATAGTGTTCTTGAGATGTCCTTGATAAGTATCAGATGAGTTAATAAGGTTAGACTTATTTGTAATTATATTCAAATTTTTTGGTGATTTATCATGCCACTAATATGTTAGGTGAATGACCTCACCCATAGGAATGGTTTTATTTTGAAATCTAACTATTGTTAATCAAAGGATGAAACCTTCAAATTTGGATTGTACCAACTAAATGGTACCATATAAATATCTTAGTTTTATTTAGGAGACATAAACATTGATTTGATCATAAAAATGTAGGCACAAAGTATAGTAATACAATAAATAGTAACATGCATGGTAAGGACCATGGCACTAACCAAAGTATATATATGATATAGATTATGGAGGACCATAACACTAACCATAATATATGCATGATATATATCATGACAACAATAATATAATATATCATAGTGTACCTCATAAATCACACACAAGTATGTAGTTATAGACACAAAATATTAATATTAGACGCCTAGCAATATAATTTTTGACTTATCCTTGGCATACTTGACTTGTATGTACACATTTAAATATTGATCGCATTCTCTCCTATCCATTCATCTATTTAAGATATTGCCTTACCAATTTATCATCATTCATATAAAATATCTCCATATTTTATGCATAATTATTCTATTATCGTAAGTAGAGCGTTTCCATTTTTAAGATCAATGTTTCCTCTTTCCTGGATAATGTCTACAATAGTCAATTATTATTGGTTATAGGTAGTTATCACCTTTGTCGATAATGTATGATATTATCTAAATGGATATCTTTAAAATTCAAATTATCATTTAGGTTGGCACACACATTTTTCATTTTAATTATTTGGGGGGATTAATCAAATATTCTTTTATATATACACATCAATCTTTAGGTTATTCAGATCTAACACATATCTAGAGCTCACTTGAGAAAATACATTCATATTGAGACATGCATCTACACATCCTTGAGGAATTTACCTAAATAATTAAAATCTAAAAACCCCTCAAAGGAAAATTCCCTAAGCCAAATTTAAACACCTACATCAAAGTCAAAGTTGCATATTGTTAACTATCAAAATTCAACATGTTGAATTGTATCCAATAGATAAATATTGAGCACACATTCACATACATGGGAGAAATACGTGATTTTTTAACCCTCTTTAGGGAATTGGAATGTAATAAATTCTCAACCACTTAATGGTGTGTGGTTGAGTCTATCCAACCCTTCCTTTCTAATCCATTTTTGCATGCCAAGCAAGTGTCAAAATTGGAGCTAGCATTTCAAGGTGAAGGAAGATAAAATTTTAATCTAAACATAGGACCAAAAATATTAAATTACACATGCATCATATTCATAGGAAGTTACAACACTCTATGGTGAAACAAACCAAAAAAAACATAGAAGAAAATTTTGTTGAACAATGAAAACATCTAGTTTTCATAAGTGTTTAAGCATTACTAGTAACATCTTGAAAATTTTGACTATTAGTCACTTGAGATAAGTGATAATAGATATATTTTAGGTTGTATTAAATAAAAATATACATAGATAGATTGCATATCACAATAAATCACAAGCTAAGTAACATATCCCCAAGCTAAGTAACCTATCCCCTTGTCATTTCTATAATAGTAAGCTCAATAGCAATCTATTTTTTACATTCAGATCTACATAATTTATTTTATATATTATACAAGATGAATATTCTTTAGTTTTCCATGTTTATATCAATAAATCCAAAATAAGTTAAAACATTATGGTAAACCCGATTCCTCTCTCAAGTGTTAAAAACCCTAGGTTCCCCTTAGGCTTTATTCTTTCCCATTTATAATTTTAAGTTTATACATTAGGATTTTAAATTTTATTTCTAAAATGTGTCTATTTGTGCCTTCTTTCATTCTTCTTGAAGGTAGTGATATCCAATTCCCTCCCCCATTATTTTCCATAAGATTATAGTTGATAAAGTGGTCCATGTTATCACAATATAAAGAGGTAAGATGCATCCTCCTCTAGAATATTCTCAAATTATGAGCACTAGTGTGCCTAGTTTAATCGCCCATGAAAAGACTCAATTATTGAATGAATATACTCAGAGTGTCACTATTGTTGCACATTATATAATTAATATGATTTAATTTATTAAAGAATTATAAAATCAAATCAAAACTCTATGTGTAAATGTAACATCAAATGAAGATAATCTCACACTTGCAATAAATCTAGAATAGACTAATGTAAATTACATATACAGTTCTCTATTCAAATACTATATGCCTCAAAATGTTTCATCTCAAATTTGGGTTAAGAAAAAAGATGAATATATTAATAATGGATCAATATGTTTAGATAAGATTAATAAGTATCCAAGTGAAACTCTTTATAATTTACTTCAGAACAAGTTGATCACATTACATCCCTTGCATATTTTAAGGAGATCTGACGATTATTGTGCTTATCATAGAATATTTAACATAGAAAAAAACAAATGTCAGGATTTGAACAAATATAACACAATATCTCATTGATAGTGGTGACCTTACACTAGATACATCTATTAAAACACCACTATATTCAAGCACACATTCTACAATTGAGAAACCTACTAAATTTGTGGTTCTACCTCCTCTAGTTGAGTTATCTCAAGGAAGAGTTACATCAATAAGAGTTTACTAAGCAAAATTTACCTAAATAAAATGTCCCTAAGAAAAATCCATCTAAGAAGGATGTTCATAAGCAAATATATCAATAAAGTGTGCCTAAGAAAGAGGTGCATGTGAAATAAGTTTAGAAGCAATATCTATCTAAGAAGACTAATGTTACCAATATCATTTCCAAGAGGACAACTACAATGGATTCTTCATTTCTAGAGCCTTTGATTTTTAATCCTCACAAGATGGAAAACAATGCACCAATGTCATGATTTATAAATTTTGTGAGATTAATATATGTAACATGATGCTTCTAAAGTCTCTTTGATAAGACATTGAACACTTTAATATGACTATTTCATTTGAAACATAGATTGGATCCATTGAGTTTCTAGTAGCTCTTTATTTCAAATCATGTTTTGTTGGAATTCCACTTTATCCCTAATATGTATCTATACGATGTTGTTCTAGGAGGATCATGGATAAGATCAATGGGTGCAACACTTGATAAAAATCACAATTATTTTATATTTGAGGTCTAAGCTAAGATCATTTTTATTTAAATAATGAAACATCTCCAGATCAAGAAAGAAAGTGGGAATAATGATCAATTAGTAATAGTTAATTATTATACAATCATAACTAAGGTGTGTAATACTAACACAAAAGATTATTAATGATCAATTAGTGAATGGCATGTCTAAATTATAGAATAAAGAAGGAAACATAATTAGTGATCACAACATACATGATATAAGACTTATTCATACATTTCTACCCTTGGACTTAGAAATGGTCAACCTATGCTAAAAAACACTTGAAATTGTCCTTGGTCATCTTCATGGGTCCTTGAGATGTCTTGATAATCTAGGAGAGGTTTAATTGTCTTTAGGATTAGACGTAACATGTTCAAGTAGTGAGTCATGTTAAAATGTGCCATGGTGGTCCCCATCTCACATTGTTTGAATTTGTGTAAAGGCATGATTTTGTGATAATTGTGTATAAGAGTCTATAAAAAGACTTAAGGTGGTCCTTATGATCTAAAACCATGCATGATAAGGTGATCTATGATACTGCAATCCATAGCCAGTCATATGTCCTTTTGAGCATGCCAAGAACTTTTAAAATGGGGTAGCATTCAAGATATTGGGGGATAATATGAGGAAGGATGGTGACTCTTATTTAAGGCCTTATCATACTTTAATGTTATTTAACATATGTTAAGGTATTTTTCTCAATTGATGTTTCATTTGAAATCATGCATAATTTTCCTTCTAGGGGTGTCTAAACCATGTGAATAGTATTATTGTGATCCTTAAGACATTGTTGAGTCATTATCAAGGGTTAAAAATCTAAACAATGGTTTTATTTCCATAATAATATAATTTTAAGGTGGTTTTATATGTGAAAGGAGGTTTATTTAGAAGTTAAACGCCTTTCATTCACCAAAAAGGGGCCCACACGTGAAAAAATGACCTTTCATCTTCCCTCCATCCGTACCAACTATTTTGAAATCATATTTGACCCCTAATTTCCCTCATATTGTCCACCAATAGCCTTTTAATATCTCAAACCTAAGAAAATGTAGAAAAATGATGTTTTGTATGTGTTTTCAGGACTTGTACAGATTTGTATGGACATGTTAAAGTTAAAAGAGGTCAAACATTTTATGAAGACCCCTTGTAGGCATATCAAAGAAGGATTCATGTCTCAAATGTGAAAATAAATGTATAAAATGTAGTGGAATCCTAATCAAGCTCTTGGCAAGCTCACAAGGCCAGTTTGTGTTGAACATTGTTTTTATTGTTAAGGTTTGGCATTAATGTTGTCATTGATGTGAAAGGTTCTTAAGAAAAGTTTTCATGAGGTCATTGAATAATTTTCTTGTTTGATAACATAATTGAGAGGTATGACATTAATTTAGGATTATGTAATTCATGTGATCAAGGTGTATAATCATCAAGGAGTGTTTCAAGGTCAGTTGTCAAGTTTCAAGTGCTTGAGAAGCCTAGTCATGGTACTAGTCATGGCATGTAAAGTCCTAGTGAGAAGGTTTGATCATGGTGTCCTAGTGAGATGGATGAATAAAAACATAAGAGGATGTATTAGGTTACTTGAGCATGCATATAAGTCATTGGAGAACTCGGGAGAGTTTCAAGGTGATCATATAGGGGTAAGACATTATGTTTAAGTCTACAATTAGACTAGTTCTAGACCTTGTCTAACCTAATGTCATGAAATGTTTCCAAGGAATATGAAGGATGTATGGTAGTGATTGAGCATGATAATAGGTTTTATGAAATTAATATGAGGTTTTGAGAGCTTAAACAATGGTTATAAGGTCAATTTCAAGGCCTAATGTGGTTTGCAGGTCAAGGTCTAAGAAAGCAATGAGAGAGAGTATGGCCTAATGGGGTATGAAATTATATTTCCAAGGAAAATATGGATAGGTGAGTGTTTTTAGAGGAATGGTATATTTTTTCAAGCATTTTCACAAAGGTTGAGGTCATTATTTGCAAGAAAAGGCATGAAAAGTGGTTTTGAGATCTCTTAAGTGCACAGAATGAAGGGTTCTCAACTCAAAAAGGAATTTCAAGTGTTAATTAGCACATGAACCTATGAATGAGAACCTAATATATTAATGGTATATGGAGAAGGGGACTAGCTCAAAATTCTAGGCATTAGTCTTCAGAATAAGGGGCTATGCTTTATGAATGATCACTAAGATTAGAAGATGGTTTAAACCCTCAAAGAAGCCTAATAGTGACCCGATATTATTTTTTTTCTAAATTACTCAAAATGGATTGGTATGGATAATTTAGTGATTGGAGGTTATATTCAACTCTCTCAGGCATCTCTAGGTGTGATTTAGTCTTCAGGTGAGTGAGTGGACCCTATAGAAAAGGCCTTATTTCTTAGAGATTTGGGATAGTAATCAAATTTGACCAAGTCAAAGTATGAAAATCATTAGATAGAGAAGTTTTAGACTTGTATTTAATGTCCATGATGGTTTCTAGATAGGTTCTAAATTGGTCATCCAAGACAACTTGTCGTTAATAGGCCTAATGGTGCAAACAGTGAGAAACCTAGGTAGAATTGAGAAGATGATTAGGGATATGTTATCATGGAATAGGGATGAATAAAAGTGCATTAAGAAATTATTCAAGACTTGTAATATATGTTCATGTTGGATATAAGTTTTTGATATCATTGTATATATAAAAAAGTTGTTTACAAGTTGATTTGTCTAACTTAGTGAGTTTTGTGTATAATGAGGTCATGAGATTGGTTTTAAAGACCAAAATTTCTATTTAATCATATTATTTTTCTATATAATAATGGTATAATTATCACATAGGATCATCCACATGTATCAGGAGTATTTTAAAATGGTCATACAGGTGTTGAAGATCAAAATCACCATGAGGCCTAGAAGGCAGTTTGAGAGGGATAAGAATGTGAAGAGTTAAAGAGGTGGTCATCATTAGTTGGTTGAGAAATAAGGTGATCAAATAAATTAGGTGGTTAAGTTGGTGCTAAGTCATCTAGGGGCTTGGTGCCTTCTTTCAAGTGGGTATTTAGTAAAGCCTAGCTAGGTTGGTGCTTAGCTAGTTGGGGTTGGTGCTTCAAGTGAAGTTAGTGCTTCACTAAATTTGATCTTTTAATTTATAAGATTGTAGTAAATTTTCATATATAAGTGGTTTTTATTCCCTTTGAGGGTTTCCCACTCATATTTGTGTTTCTTATATAATGCTCATGTGAATGACTCTTTATGCATTGCTATATCTTTGTATTACTTTGATGGTTCAAGGAATGTTAAAGTACATGTGAAAGAAAGTTTTAAGTGACTGATTCACCCCCCCTCTCAATAATTATGTTTCCAATAATTGGTATCAGAGCAATGTTATTTTAAATAATTTTAACATCTTGAAGGTGATCCTAAGAATCACAAGATATCTAATGATAAAAAAGAAGATAACATTTATGATGAAGAAGTCTACTATGGCAGTGAAGAAGGAGAAGTTGAAGTAAACTTTGAATTCGAGCTCATAAGTGCCCTTGATGATTTGAGTCATAAAAATAAGACTATCAAGAATCTCAAGATTTAGTTAGAAGGTGTAAACACAAGGTTTAGGTCAAAGGAAGTTGAGTATGACTAGTTTAAGATAGAGATAGATTCCTTGAAGGTTGAGCATGATAAACTCATAGAAAAGATGAGCAAGTTTGACAAAGAGCATGAGAAGTCAAAATAAGTCAAGAGTACCAACATGAAAACACCAATTAGGAAGCCTAATGTAATAAAGGATAAGTCATCATGGGACCATGGGAAAAGGAGTAATCAGTCAAGAGGTAAGTACAAACATAGTATCTGCTACATTTGTCATAATATATGACACATTGCAAGATTATGCTCTAATAGATTTAGAAGGACCTCAAGATTTGACAAGACATTTGCAAATCCTAGAATGCACTATAAGAATCAAACATTGGTATGGAATCCAAAGCAAATTAGGACTAATCATATTGAGCTCAAGAGTCAAGATGGACTATAATCCAAGAAGGAATAAAAGACCAAAGAGGATTCTATGCTAGCTTAGACTACCTTTCACATTCAAGATGAAGGCATGAAATGGTATATAGATAGTGTTTGATAAATCCACATGAAAATAAAAAGAAATAAGTTCATCTCATTGAAAAATAATGTTGCAGGAACAGTGAGGTTTAGATATAACACAACTGCCAATATAGTTGGCAAGGGTGTCTTGAGTTTGGACAACGGGAAGACCAAGACACAAAATGTATTGTATGTGAAATGTTTGAAACATAACATAATTAATTTAAGTCAAATTTTTAGTCAAGGACACATACTAACCTTTCATGATAGAGGGTGTTAGATAAGGAGATCCAAATCAAGAAGGCTAATTACCAATGCTAAGAGGATTGGGAACAATCTATATGACTTAAATAAGATCAAGATGGAGAGATGATTCTTGAGAAAGATAGATGAAAGTTGGATATGGAATAGAAGGTTAGGTCACCTAAACTTTGATAATCTAGTCAAAATTAACACTAAGAAGTATGTGAAGAACATGCCTAAGATCACCAAACCTACAAACATACTTTTCAAAGCTTGTCAACATGGTAAGTAGACTAGAAGAAGGTTCAAGTCCAAGGATTACTCTACTAAAAGAACCTTAAAGTTAATACACATTGATATATGTGGGCCTACACGAATTCAAATCATTCAAGGAGATAGCTACTTCATGTTACTCATAGATGATTACATAAGAATGACTTGGGTTGTATTCTTGAAAGACAAGTTAAAAGCTCTTAACAAGTTCAAGGCATTCAAGGCTCTTGTTGAGAATGAGAAGAATGGGAAAATCAAGTGCCTAAGATCTGATAGAGGAGGAGATTTTTGGTCCAATGACTTTGATGACTTTTGTGAGGTTCATGGAATATGGAGACAATTCTTAGTAGCTAAGACACCTTAGTAGATTGGGGTATTGGAAAGGAAGAATAGGATAGTTCAAGAGATGGCTAAAACTATGCTAAATGAGTCTATATTCTATAATGTATATTGAAGAGAGGAAGTAATCACCAATGTATACATTTTTAATAGAGGAAAAATAAGGACTAATGGCAATAAGACTCCTTATAAACTAGGTAAGGGTATACCTGCCAATGTGGAACACTTTGGAGTGTTTGGGAGCAATTATTTCATCAAAAGAGATGATGAAGACTTGGGAAATTTTTATTCTATATCTGATGAAGGCATATTCTTATGATACTCATCAATGAGCTCAGCCCATAGATGTTATAACAAGAGGCTACAAAAGATAGTGGAAATCACTAATGTGAAGATTGATGAGACAAGGAAATCAAACTCATAGTCAAAGGACACTAGATAATTTGGACTTTAAAAATGAAGAGGAGACTATAGAGGTTGATAAGGAAGAATAAAAATTTGAAGAGAGATAGGACTCAAAATTACCCTCAAGATAAATTAAAAGATATCACCCTAAATCTCAAATCATAGGCAACAAGAATGCAGGTATGAAAATAAGGAGAAGACTGATAAGTAATCAAAATCAAGAGAGTGTTGATCTATTATCCAAGATTGAACCTAAGACTCTTATAGAAGCAATAAAAGACAAGTTTTGGATAGGTGTTATGACCAAATAGATAAGAATGAGGCTTGGGAACTAGTTCCTAGGCCTAAAGACAAGAATGCCATTGACACAAAATGGGTGTTTAGAAACAAGTTGAATGAAGATGGGGAAGTCACTAGGAACAAGGATAGATTGGTATGCAAGGGATATGCACAAGTTGAAGTGGTAGACTTTGAGGAGACCTTTGCACTAGTATAAATATTGGAGGCCATTAGATTATTTATAGCATATGAAGGATTCAAAGGATTCAAGGTATACTAGATGGATGTCAAATATACCTTTTTAATGGGAATTAGGAAGAATATGTGTAAATTGATCAACCTAAGGGGTTATCACTATCAAATGATAAAGACTATGTTTGCATATTGAAAAAGGATCTCTATGGTTTAGAGCAAGATCCCAAAGCTTAGTATGCTAGGTTGGATAGGTATATATTGGATCAAAGATTAAAAAGAGGAGTTGCAAATAATAATCTATACATTAAGATAGAACATGGCCATTAGTTGATAGTATTTGTCTATGTGGATGACATCATATTTGGTGGAAATAATGAAAACATGACCAAGGAATTTATAGAGGTGATGAATAAGGTTTTTGAGATGTCCATGCTAGGAAAACTATCATTATTTCTTGGGTTACAAATCACTCAATCTAAAAAAGATATATTCATCTCACAAGCCAAGGACATAAGAAATATGTTGAAGAAGTTTGAGATGGAATATTGTAAGGAAGTTAGTACACCCATGATCATATGGTGTAAGTTGAGTAAGGAAGATGAGTCTTAAAAGGTCAATCAGATGTCATATAGGTTAATGATTGGAAGTTTATTATGCACCATAGCCTTTAGACTTGAAATCATGCAGGTAGTAGGTCTTGTGGGAAGGTTTCAAGTAGATCCAAAGGAGAATCATCTACAAGAAGCAAAAAGGATACTCATGTGTCTCAAGGGGAATATGGATTATGGATTGTGGTATCTAAGAATCAAGGAGTTCAATTTGATAGTTTACATAGATGCAGACTGGGCAATAAGTATATATGATAGGAAGAGTACCATTGAAAGGGATTTCTTCTTAGGTGGGTGCCTAGTTTCATGGATAATCAAGAAGAAACCATTAGTAGCATTATACCCTTGTGAGACTGAGTAAATTATAACAACTTCATGTTGCACTTAGGTCCTATGAATGAGATAAACCCTAAAAGATTACAAGGTGGAGTATGATTGTCTGAGCCCTATCTATTGTGATAATACAAGTCCTTTAAGCATCTCAAATAACCCTATCATGCACTCAATAACCAAGCGCATTCCCATAAAGTATCATTTTTTAAGAGAGTAGGTAAGTGAACAAAGTGTCATATTTGAGTATGTTTATACACATGATCAAATTGTAGGCATCTTGACCAAACCAATTCCAAAGCTAACATTTGAACACCTAAGACAAGAATTGGGTGTAATTCTTGCCCCTAAAAATCATTGAAGAAGCCAAAGTAATTAAGGGGAGAAAATATGGTTCATTATCTCCATGAATAGGTGAGTTGTTCTAAAAATTTATGCATGGATATAGGGGAGCATATTTGTATTATGTCTCATAAACTGATAGTCCTGTGTGTTGAATATTTTGGTTGCAAGGAGTGTGATCCAAAAAGTTGCAGACATCACTTTGTAATTTATGTCAAATGAGGAGAAAGATAAAAATGGGGAGATAAGAATGATAAATTTACAATATGTTTTTCCATCAATGACAAAGGGGGAGATTATTGAGCATTATTCCTATTGTTGAGGTTTGGCATTGATGTTGTCATTGATGTCAAAGGTTCTGAAGAAAGGTGTTCATGAGGTCATTTAAGAATGTTCTTGTTTGATAGCATAAATTAGAGTTATGACATTGTTTTATGAGCATTAAAGGAATGTGAGCAAGGTGTAGAAGCATTAAGGAGTGTTTCAAGGTCAGTTGTCAAGTTTCAAGTGCTTGAAAAGCCTAGTCATGACACTAGTCATGGCATGCAAAGTCATAATGAGAAGGTTTGAGCATGGTGGCTAGGTGATATGGCTGAATAAAGGCATAATAGGTTGAATTAGGTTACTTGAGTATGTGTATGAGGAATTGGATCACTCTAGAGAGTTTCAAGGTGAGCCTAAAAGGGTAAGACCTTAAGTCCAAGTCTGTAACTAGACTAGTTCTAGACCTTGCTTGACCTAATGAGGTGTCATGAAGTATTTACAAGGCATATGAAGGATTTATGATAGTTAATTATCATGATAATACATTTTATGTCATGAATATGAGGTTTTGAGAGCTTGGATAGTGGTTAGAAGGTCAGTTTCAAGGCCTAATGTGGTTTGTAGGTCAAGGTCTAAGCAAACAATGAGAGAGTATGGCCTAATGGGGTATGAGGTTTTATTTACAAGGAAATTATGTATATGTGAGTGTTTTCATAGGTATGGTATATTTTTTTAAGCATTTTCACAAATTTTGAGGTCATGGTTTGGAAGAAAACGCATGAAAAATGGTTTTGAGGTCTTTTGAATGCATAGAATGAAGGTTCTTGACCTGAGAAGGACTTTCAAGTGTTCACTTGCATGTGTAACCTTTAAATGAGAACCTAATATATTCATAGTATAGGTAAGTGTCCTATAATAAAATTCAAAGAATTATCTTTTGGATTAAGGGGCTATGCTTTATGAATGATCATTAAGACTAGAAGATGGTTTAAACCCTTAAAGAATCCTAATAGTGACATAATATGAAATAAGTTGTTCTAAAGTTATTAGAATGGATTGATATGGATATTTTAGTGATTTTAGGTTATATTAAACTCTATTAATTATCTTGAGGTGTGATTGAGTCTTCAGGTGAGTGAGTGGACCCTACAAGAAAGGCCTTATTTCTTATAGATTTGTTATAGCAGTCAAAGTTATCCAAGTCAAAGTATGAAAATCATTGGATGGATAAGGTTTATAATTTTATTTTATGTCCATGATTGTTTATAGGTAGGTTATATCCCTTAGGTGTGCTAAATTGGTCATCCAAGACAACCTGTCGCTAATAGGCCGAATGTTGGAAATAGTGAGAAATCTAGGCAAAAGTGAGAAGATGATTAGGGATGTTTATCATGGAATAGGGATGAATCTAAGTGAATTAATAAATTTTTAAATACTTGTAATAAATTTTCATGTTGTATATAATTTTTTTAGATCATTTTATATATCAAAAAGTTTCTCACAAGTTGCCTTGCCTAGCTTAGTGAGGTCTGTGTACAATGAGGTCATAAGATTGGTCTACAAGACCAATATTACCATTTGAAAATATTATATTTATATATAATAATTTTATAATTATAAAATATGATCATACACATGCATCATGATTATTTTAAAGTGGTCATATAGGTGTTAAAGGTCAAAATCACCATGATTGGTCTTTAAGGAAAAATGGCAATTCAAAGTGAGCAAGTTATAGGAGTGTTTTTGAGTCCTTTTTACCTATGTAATAAAGTATAATGAACTTGATGAAGTTGTTGAGGTCATAAAGGTTTTGTGTATATGTTTTATTTCCATGTTTTTTTTAATAATTAGTGTTTTATCTTCAGTAGTTCAAGACAAACTTTTTGGGTATGTAGAATCATAATTGTGAACATTACTAATGACATGCTTCAAGTGGTGGTTGGATCTAAAAGATTTCATGGACCTAAGATGATATTATTAGAGGTATATTTTAGTGGCATATGAATTTTTATTTCTATGTATGAATTTTGAAAGTGCTACAAGAAGATCAAATGGTAATGTGTGTTAATGAAGGCCTAATTAAATTAGGTCTCCTTAAGGCCTAAAAGAGGTTTTGATCCTATCTACTATGAATGAACTATTGTAAAGTTTGATTCATGTTTTTGGCATGTCCTAAGACCTATTATATGTAAAATATAAGTGGGAAATTATTTATGTCTGATCAAGAGGTGTATGTGTAAAAGTCTAGTATAAGATCAAGGCCTAATAGCCCTAATTGACTAGTTAGAGAATGAGTGAGTTGAAGTGAAAATATAAAAATTTGAAGAGTTTAAGGAGGTATTTTAGACAATAATAAGGGTGTAGAGAAAATATCATGAAGATATGACAATGTTATTATGTGTGAAAATCAAGCTCAAATGACCTAATCAGGTCAAGAAGAGGGCTAGTTGAGCAAAGGGGCCTATAAGGCAGTTTGAGAGGGATAAGAAAGTGAAGAGTTGAAGACGTGGCCATCATTAGTTGGTTGAGAATAAAGGTGATCTAAAGGTGATCAAAGCAATTAGATGGCTGAGTTGGTGTTGATTCATCTAGGGGTTAGTGCCTTCTTGCAAGTGGGTGCTTGATAAAGCCTAACTGGGTCAGTGTTTAACTAGTTGGGGTTGGTGCTCCATTTGAAGTTGGTGCTTCATTAAATTTGATATTTTGACTTATAATATTGTAGTCCATTTTAAGATATCAGTGGGTTTTATTAATTTTTAGGGTTTCCCACTCATATGTGTGTTTCTTGAGTTATGCTCATGTGAATGAATCTTTATACATTGATATATCTTTGTATCACTTTGATGGTTCAAGGAATGTTAAAGTACATGTGAAAGGAAGTTTTAAGTGATTGATTCACCCCCTAGTCATTATGTTTCCAGTTTTTTGAGATGGATGGTATATTCCAAATAAGGGGATTCAGAGCCCAAGATATTAGCAATAGGTAAGGTCCCTAATTGGCTTGTAATCAATGAAATTTATGAACAATCACTAAGACACCTAGGTGGTATTAAGTCATTTGCAAACCCCATAAGCTCAACTACAAGAAACTTTATGAAAATTTTGAGCTTGTTGTGATATTTTGAGCATGGAAAAAGTTATCTAAATGCTTGTTAAGTGTAGTAAACCCATTTGAGCATGTTTTCATGACACTTGCAGGGTTAGATCAACATAGTCTCCCTTATAGGCAAATTACAAGTCATGTGAAAGTTTCCTATGTTTTCATGAAGGATTAGAACACAAGAGTGATCAATGAAAGTTTATATTGATTCCTCCATGTTCCTCACATAATTAACAAAGTCACCATTTGGCTAGATTATATCTCTTTCAATATCCTCAATGCTCACAATGTGAAGGAAGGAGAAAGTCTCCAAACATGACCTAGTTGTTTTCATGGCAACCCATCTCCAAATTGAGAGCATATGAGTGATGCCTTATTTAGGTTTTAGTGGTGGTTTAAGATTGTGGAGGAGCTCCTTTTTCAAAAGAAATAAGTTTCCATATGGCCCTCAAGACTAACACACACAGGCTAACTCCAAAATAATCCATTGGCTTTTTAGCATGGTTTAAGGTTTCTTAGCATTATTTAAGGTTTTTGTGGACTCCTAGGTTTCAATTTATTTCTCAAGATGACATATTCCCTAGGATAAATCTATTTGATTTGTTGAGTACTTAGATGGATATGTTTAAGGTATCAATAGGTAGTCTTAAGATGGGAGTAACAGTCCATGTGAGGTTTCCCAAAGACATCTACTATATAATGACTTCATCACGCCATTTTTACCTCATAATGGGTTTTGGCTTTCAGACTCAAAACTTCAAAAGGACTGTGTAATGAACCTACAGGTTTAAGTCTTCATGCATAAGATTATGTGTGAAAGTGAGACCAAAATTTTGTATAATGGCATGAAAGGCCAATGAAATCATGAGAGAATAATCCAAATCAAAGTTTGGACATTGTCAAGATGCTAATGACATAATTTAGAAGGTCAAGTTCATGCCCAAATTTCAATAATTCTCCAAAATCACCACCTATAGTTTAGCCTAGGTAGATTCAAGAAAGGGTTATATACTTGTGAATATGAATGTATTGAGGGCGGTTATTGAGTTTCAAATTAGGCCAATTGGGTTACCTATATGGCCTATATATTCTTTCTCTTGATCTTTTACCTTATAAAGGCTCCAATTGTAGTTAAGTGCTTCCAGTCACCACCTATAAGGTTGTAGTCAGGTTGTCTCCAACCTTGGGAATGAAATTTCACATATAAATTAAGGTTGGGGATCAAACAAAGGAGCATATTATAAAGGTTGTTGAAGACAAAAGAATATGAAATAAATGACTAAAACAAGCTAACTCAATGCCCTCTAGCTCTGCATACGCAGTTGGCTTAATGCATACAGTATACCTAGTCAGTTGGAGTACCTAGATAGTTTGAATGATGAAGGTAAAAAATTATGTGAAATTTACCCTATGGTGGTGTATGGAATATGTAAAATCTTCAAGACCTTTGAAGGCAGAGTCAAGTATAAGAGAGTTGCCTAGACCTGACTGAGCATTCATGACACATAGGCCTGTGTGTATGGCTATAGAGTGTGTTTGATTATAGAATATGAGATAAAACCCATTTAAATAAGTGTTGAAAAATCTTGAGAGATCTAACTCCCTCATTAGTGAATAAATGATACATACAAACCACTTAGGTCTTTGACATCAACTAGTCTAAGCGCCTAGTATGAGCCAAGGATGGTCATGGTAGACCCAAAAGGGGAGAATGACATAGGTAGGGGTCTAAGCCATTATGAAAATATATAAAGGGATGATAAAAAACTCTTTAAATCACCACAAGCACCTATAGGTTATCTAAGGTCTTTAGGCTCAGTTCAGGCCTATAAGGTCTAAAAGCCTACTTAAGTCCTCAGCTCCCCAACTCCATTATTTTTACATGAAAAGATACTCAGGAAGATAAAATACCATAAAATGATGCATGATTATGGTACATGTATTGAGAGTGGTGTTTTAGGTAGGAAAAGATAGGGAAAGTGGCAATATGGCCTAATAACCCTCCTCGAGCCCTATCACCCTAATCTGCCAATTTGATCTGCTAGTTTAAATGCTCATATCTTAAAAGGAAAGATACATGGGACCCAATGTAATTAAGTGAATTTATGGAACCATATTTATTTGAAATACATGGTGGAAAGAGTTGGTTTTAGGGGGGCATATTTATGAACAATCCTTAATATTGTAAGCATGCCCATAATGCCTAGTGAAAACTTGAAGGATGCCAACTTTTTCTTTGAACTCATCGTACAATATGCGTGGTACCAAGATATATTAGGGATATTTTAGGGTGTATATGTGCTCAATATTCATGGCCTTAAGTTTTCAATCTAAGGCCTATGATTTATGAACCATCGTTAAGATATTAGGCCACTGTAAACCCTCTAAAACCCTCATGGAGGACAAGATGGATAAGAAACTCTTCCTAATGGTTATAATGACCTTAAGACACCATGAAAACATCATGAATATGCATATAGATCATATTTTCTCTTTTTTCACTAGAAATTTGGCATGTGTGAGGCAAAATATGCAAGAAAATGGTTTATAAGGCCCAATTTTGAGACTAATTACATGTTTCTAGAGCATATTTTAGCCACTGAGTGAATTAAAAGGCTTATCGGGCCTATGAATAGGTGGTATGGTCTTCAAAAAGTCAAATTTTAACCCCTAAATTGGTATGGACAAGCCTAATAAACACACTTGAACTCAACCAAGGAGATAACCTTCATTTGCATTAAGAAGGGAGTTTTGCAGTCCTATTCCCATATTGATGAGACTCTCGAAGGCAGAAAAATTATTGTACTAAATTTTATAGGCCAATACCAAGCTCAAAAAATGCTTCAAACATGCCTAAGTCTCAAATCCCTCACCCATTAGAAGGACAAACAATAACTTCAAGGGTGGTAACTAGGAGAATAATGGACATGTTCAAGCAAGTAACTATCTCTCATAATGGGTGCATGACCTCTCATTACATCTCAAGGAGTGATGGATAAATTTAAAGGTTCATGTAATCTTCATGGGGTAAAATATGACCAAAAATAGGCCATTCACCACACTTTTACACTCAAGTCTCGTTGAAGACCATTTTATAGCCAAGACAACACATAAGAGAAGTCATAGAGCTGTTATTACCCCCCACTCATGTCATAATTGATTATTAGATTAATGATGTTCTTCATGGGATATGATTCACACTTTTATTCCACATTATCCTTTCTTCTCCTTCTCATATTCTATAAATTGGGCTTCAAAAGCCATTGTATGCATCCCTCTATTGGGTATGTGAAAATGTTGCACATTTGTATTTGCAACCTTGAGATAATAAAAGATTAATTCAACCTCCTTTATGTTGGTATTATATCATGTTGATGTTGGTTATATTTACACAATTTATTGATTCTTCTCCTTTTTTAGATCCTTATCTTTACCTAGGTAATAGTATCTTAACTTATGTAGATTACATGGTGTGTGAAGGTGTTAGTGATTTTACTTGTAGTGAAAATTGATTTATAATGTCTTGAATCAAGCCTCTCATTCATCATCCTCAGATCATATTCATCTAGAATAACCTCCATGTGAAACACTAATGTGTAGGATCCATTTGGAGAGAGAGTGTGTTAGCAATCAGTCTTGTTATGTCTATAAGTGTTGTTAAGGTTCAAGTAGAGGAGCTAGAACATATTGATGCATCACCCCCATAGCTTAGGTTCATTTCATACATATTTCTATCCCTTTTAATTGATAATCAAGTAGGTTTAGGAGTTGAGTTTAGATGATTCATTAGGGTACCTAGCTCCAAAACTAGAGATTCACTATCACCCAATAGGCTACCCACACCTAGATGTGATTCTATTGTATTAGCTAGATGAGGCAAGTCTAAAACATCTTTGACTCAAGATTGAAATATAGATTGATAATAGTTTATATCACTCCTAGTGGGACCATAATTTAATCAAGTTGGATCAACTACTCATAGCATTTGGTGGTCTCAAGGAGCTTCAAACACTCTAGTAGCAGACCAAAATCCAAGTTTCATGCCAAAAATAGTCACAAGGTCTTAATAAAAAGGTAAGGAAGTTGAGTTTGTTTAACTATCCTTGGAATTTAATAGGAGGAAGAGATACGATAAGTATAGTCCCTATCCTTCACCCCCTACTTCCATATTCCTCCTCAACAAAGCACTAGTATAACTCCTACACTCCCAATGGCTAGGATTAGAAACCAAGCTTTTGTGTCATTCAATGGTGACAACCCTATGAACATAAATCAATTTGAAGATATCTCTACTTTTTCACTTAAGATCCTTCCACACTTCATAGTATAAAACTCTACCACTCCTATTGAACACATTGTAGATATAACCAACCTTTGTTTAGTACATAATGTGACTCAAGAAAATGTAGAAATGAGGTTGTTAGCTACTTCATTGAGAGGAAAGGCACTTAAATGGTATAGAGGTATAAAAATTACATTGATCAACACTTGGGATGAGTTTAGGGAGCACCTATGCAAGAATTTTAAAGATATAAGTGACCATTTATCCCTAGTGGAGCAATTGACCATAATCAAAATGGCTTCTCAAGAGTTTATGGTGGATTATAACTATAGGTTTTATAAAACATAGGATAGGATCCCAATAGTAGCTAAACCCAATCCCAATTATGTCTTCTTATACTATTTGAGAGCCCTCAATTTTGATGTAGCAGTCATGATATAGTCTATGGGTGGGAAAAAACTTCATGATGCTTATGAAGTGGCAATAAGGGCATAAAATTGTCTCATACAAGTTGAAAAAATTACACCAAGGCCCCTCATGCCTTTGTTCCCAGAGATATAACCTAATGTTCCTACCATTACCCCCATACTAACAGTAACCAATCATGAGCATGCAAATGCTAGTCAGGTAGATAAATTGGTTAAACTTGAAGGTTTGCTCAAGGCACAAAATAATATGATAGTGGCCCAAGAAAGGCAAAAAAATTTACCCCAAAGACCATACCAATCTCCTTATCAAGCTCCCTATTAGCCTTTTCAGTTTAATAGGCCTCCATATTAATCCAATTCATAAGCTCAAGGGAAGATTACTCAAACAAGGCCCTATAATAGTTACAATCCTAATTCTATTAGCACTTATAGAGCATTAGTTCCTATTCAAAATAATTATGCTTAAGAAGGCCAATGGTCATCACAATGGGGGAAATCTCATGAGTAGTCAATCATCCCAATTGAAGGTGTTTATCAAACTTCTCTTATTCACAGAATCAAGCTCCTTCCATGCAAAATAATCAACCTCTTCCTACATAACACAAAGGAACCCCTCTTGTCCAACATGTAGAGACCCCTTTCATGACTCAATTTAAAATACCAAATCAATAAGGTGTTAGTGAGGGTCAGGCATAATTATAGGCTACCTTTTTAAACTTCTAAGAAGGATAAAAATGTTTTGGATAATGTGCATTCAATCAACTTGGGGGTGAAACCAAGGTGGATAGTCCTATTGTAGCCAATACAAGGGCTAAAATAAGGGTAGTGAGTGGCGACTAAGAGGTTGGGAGAGCAGTTACTTCATCTTCTCCACCACATCAAGGGACTAATGAGCAATATGCATCCCTTAAAACTCCATCAATCCAAAAGGTTTAAAATAACAAGGGTCCATTCATACCTTAATTCACTCAAGTTTCAAGTAGTACTATTGTTCTTAAAATACAATCAAAGACTGCCAGCCTTCACATCAACATTGTAGACCAGATGAAGAAGGCTCATGTAACCTACCAATGTGGGACATATTTCTTATTATAGGGTAGAAATATCTCTTCCAAGAAGAGTTGTCCACACTTCACATCTTGCACAAGCAAGCAAGAAAATAAAGTACACTCCTACTAGTTAGCCTAAGGAGCCCCAACCAACCAAATCAAACAAAACCCCTCCTTTTTATCTTTATGTCATAAAAGGATACTCCTTAATACATAATTTTATGATAGATAGTTGGGCTAGTACATCTGTCATGCCAAAATCAATAGCATACAAGTTAGGGTTAAAGTATGATCCTAACTCTAAGGGAGTCTTGCAACTAGATAGGTGTCCTACTAAGACTAATGGTGTACTTAAAGACCTAAAACTAGTCCTAGATTCTTACCCCAATTGAATCATATTTTAAGATGTTGTAGTGGTTGATCTTCCCCTTTATTTTGCCTTGTGTTTGTCTAGGGATTTCACTACTAAGATAGGAGGCGACCTATATTTTTATTGGTCTTATATAGTATTTAGAATTTGGTATGGGACCAAAGTCACCATTAGGTCTAAGACTATCTCTAGATTTAATTTAGATCCCTATATGCCTAATATATCTAATGCCAAATGCACTATTATTATTGAAGATGAACACCCTAAAGAATAAGAGCCATTTGAGCCCCTTGAGGGCATATCAGATCTACTTCTTGATGAATGGGGGATAGATAACCATGGCTATGATCTATATAAGAGCATTGAAGAAGCAAGATTGGGGATATATTATATGAATGAGGAGGAGGCAATCATACTAGTCCTTGTCAATCCATGTCAAGACAATAATGGAGTATGGAGTTTGTTTTTTATGGCTCTAGGTGCAAGAATGGAAGTGGATTAGGTGTTATGCTTGTCTCTCATTCTAAGCACAGGTATTTTTTTGCCATAAGATTCCAATTCATCTGTACATGCAACACAACAGAATATGAGGCCCTCATTTGTGGGTTATAATGGGTAAATAGAAGAGGTATCAAGTTATTACAAGCCATGGGAGACAATGAATTGGTAGTACATCAGGTGGAAGGGCATAATTTAGTCAAAAGTCCACTCTTAAAGGCATATAAGCATAGGTTTTCATGCCTCTTAGAAGAATTTGAGGCCTTTGACATATGTTCAATCCCAAGAGAATCCAACTAACATGCAGACATGTTGGTATCTATAGGGGCATAATATGACATCCCAAGTGAAGTCAAGAACATGAATAACTAGTTACAAATAAAGGTAGTTTGTAGACCCTTAGTACTTGATAATGAAGTCAATTGGCATGTCTTTGACAATGACAGGCAAATAACATGTTTCTCATAACAAGAGGTAGAATTATGCTTAAAGAACTAAGGTATAATTCAACAATAGTATGGTGACCATATTATTCAATTGATGACAAACAAACTTCCCAAGGAGTTAGTGACTCTTGAAAGCATCTTCAATGAATATGATCAATTAAGGAAAGATAAAGTTAGCATGTCAACCAAGGAATAACACTATGAGAAGGTCACCATATTTAATGATAGGCTACCCAAACTACACAAAGTGAACATTACAAAAGAAATGAAAGCCTTCATAGAGTTGTGTAAGGAATTTGTAGACACCTTTGCTTAGGAATATAGTGATTTGAGGGGGTTTGATCCTAGTTTAGCTCAACATATTATAGAATTAGAGACAAGTGTTAAACCTATGAGGCAGAAGCAAAGACTGGTCAACCCTAAGATTGAAATCCTCATGAAGAAAGAAATAACTAAACTAATTGAGTCTAACATTATTTTCACCATTAAACACTCTTCATGGGTGGTTAACCTTTTGCTTATAAGTAATAATAATTGGGAAATAAAGTTATGTATAGACTTCAGGGATCTCAAAAAGGTATCATTGAGAGACCACTACCCCTTATCATCCATGGATCAAATTCTCCGAAAGGTTATAGGTTCACAACATTTCTCCTTGCTTGATGGATACTCAGGGTGTAATTAGGTGTTGGTGAATGAAGAGGACCAACACAAGGTTGCCTTCACAATGAAGTGGGGCACTTATGCTTACAAGAAGATGTACTTTGGGATGTCCAATGTAGGGGTCACCTTCCAAAGGGAAATGGATGTAGCCTTACAAGGGTTCATCAATGAAATGGTGTTCATATACCTTGATGACATCATAGTATTTTTAAAGGATGAAAAGACCACTTGACACACCTAAGGTTGATATTTGATAGGTGTCAGCAATATGGGGTCTCTTTGAATCCCAAAAAGTACATTTTTGTAGTCCATAAGGGTATACTTTTAGGTCACATTATGTTCAAATAAGGCCTTTCCATAGACCATGATAGGATAAGTGTGATTCTTGATCTATCACTTCCCAAACATAAGAAGGGACTACAGAGCTTTCTAGGTAAGATTAATTTCATTAGAAGGTTCTTTCTCGATATACTGAGTCGGTAAGACCCCTAACTTATATGCTCAAGAAACATAAGGACTTCACATGGAATAGGGAAAGGAAGAGAATTTTAGAAGAAAATCAATAGGCCATTGCTCAAGCACCCACTCTCCTTAACCCTGATTTCTCAAGAGACTTATTTTTGTATGCCTTCTTAGCAAATGACACGAATTCTACCATACTAATGCAACAAAATAGTGAGGGCCTTAAATAACCCATAGATTTATTTAGTCAAGCATTGGAGGGATATGAAGAGAGGTATACCTATGTATAAAAGCATGTGATTTCATTCATGATAATCCTTAAAACATTTAGAAACATGGTGTCCAATAAAAAGATCTATGTCATGGTGGCCCACCTTAGCATCAAGGACTTCCTTCTTAATTGGGATTTGAGTGAAAAAAGAGTAGGTTGGGTGACTAGATGCATGGAGTATGAAATAGATATGAAGGTCACCAAGTTAGTAAGGGGTAGAGGATTGTATGAGCACTTGGAAAAAAATGTTAACGGGGAAAAATAAGTGGTTTTAGCAATGCATAGGGGTCACCAAGCAGTTGTACCTACACCTTCATCTAGTTGGACTCAAGACATGGTAATATTCCTTCAAATAAGAGAATGTCCTATAGGTCTAGATAGGATAAGAAGAATGTATTATAGGTTGAAATCAATTCCTTATGTCTTGGTATATGGAGTTATATTTAAGAGATATCTTGATGTCATGATCTTGAGATGTGTGGATACTAAACAAGTTGACAAGCTCCTAAATCAGTTTCATGATGGGCCTATAAGAGGCCACTTTGCAACTAGGACCATAATAACAAGGATAATGAGAGAAAGTTAATTTTGTCCAAGGTTTTTCAAGGACTCGCATGCTTGGGTTAGGAGATGTTAAAAGTGTGTCAAGTTCAATAGGAAACAAAGACTAGTTGCCTTGCCTCTCAAACCCATCCAAGTGGAGTAACCTTTCATGTAGTGGGGCCTATATATTTTAGGCATGATACACCCTCCATCTAGTGTAGGACACAAGTGGGTCTTGACTACTACAAACTACTTCACTAGGTGGGTAGAAGTAGTATCCCTTAAGGAGGCAAATGAAAACTCAGTCTTGGAGTTCTATGACAGTCTAGTGACCAACTTTGGGGTCCCTTCCACCATCATATCAAAAAATTCACTTGATTTCATTGGTACAAGGGTAAGTGAATGATCTCTTAATTATAGAATTTACCTCAAAACTTCCTCAAATTACTATCCTCAGGGAAATGAACCTAAAAATTCCACCAATAAGAAGCTAATCAGAATCATAAAGAGAACTATGGAAGATAACCAGAGGGAGTGGCATACCAAATTGAGGATAACCTTATGGGCATATAGGATCAACCCTAAGTGAGCAATTAGTCATTATTCATAATTTATTGTCTATGGCAAAGAGGCAAGATTAACCACAATATTTTAGTTACTAGTCTTGGAACTCGCACATCAGCTTGAGCTAATGGAGATTGATGCTTTAGAAGTAAGGATGAATGAGTTGAGAGAACTAGAAGAGACAAGAAATGTTTTTATGCATGCCATGTGGTCCCATTAAGATCAAGATAAGAGGTCATTTGAAAAGAAAGCTTCTTTAAAGACCTTCTAAGAAGGTGATATTGTGCTTAAGTGGGATGAAGAATGAGCTAAACTAGGTAATCACTCAAAGTTTGATAGCCTATGCAGTAGCCCTTACACCATCACCAACCGCAAGAAGCATAATGCATTTTAGTTGTCAAGTTTGAATGGTGAGGAAATCCCTATCCATGTCAATGGGGTGTTACCTAAGTACTATTATTGAGAAGCACATATTGTTCTTGTACATAGAAGTTTAGGTCTTATTTCTTCCAAGTGTTGTGGTACAAGTGCCTTGTTAGTTGCTTATTTTGTTATCTTATTACTTTATTAAGTGTTTGGGTGTTGGTGTTTTTTTGTGTGTTTTGTGAGGTTATTACATTCCTTAAGGGTTTTAAGGTGTTAGGTCTGATTTTGATTCCAGTTAAAGAGATATGTCAAGTTGAGTCATGAATGTCATGCATAGACTAGTTTGTTCTCTTGATCAGCAAGCATATCAACCCTTGGGAGTCACAGATGATGTTGATACCTTTATACCATTAGGCTTAGAATGGGTCAACCTATGATCAAAAAGACTTGAACTTGTCCTTGGTCATCTTCATGGGTCCTTGAGATGTATTGACCATCTAAGAGAGGTTCAATTGTCCTTAGGATTAGAGGCAACATGTTCAAGTAGTGAGTCATGTCAAAAAGTGCCATGGTGGTCCCCATCTCATAATATTTAAATTTTTGTCAAGGCATAATTTTTTTTAATTATGTATAAGAGTCTATAACAAGACTTAAGGTGGTCCTTATGATTTAAAACCATACATGATAAGGTGATCTATGATACTACAGTTCATAACCAGTAATATGTCTTTTTTAACATGCCAAGGACCTAAAAATTGGGGTTGAATTCAAGATATTATGGGATAATTTGAGGAAGGATGGTGACCCTTGTTTAAGGCCCTATCATACTTTAAGGTATTTTCCTCAATTGATGTTTCTTTTTAAATCATGCATATTTTTCCTTCTATGGGTGTGTAAAGCATGTGAATAGTATTATTATGATCCCTAAGACATCATTGATTCATTATAAAGGGTTAAACATCTCCAAAATGGTCTTATTTACATCATAATATCATTTTAAGGTGGTTTTATATGTGAAAGGAGATATTTATAGAATTCAAATGCCTTTCATTCACCAAAAGGGGCCCATACATGAAAAATGACCTTTCAGCTTCCTTCCATCCATAATATCTATTTTGAAAGCATATTTTACCTTTAATTTCCCTCCTCTTGTCCACCAATGAACTTTCAAGATCTCAAACCTGAGAAAATGTAGAAAATTTATGTTTAGCATGTGTTTCTAGGACTTATATTGATTTGTATGGACATGTCAGAGTCAGAAAAGGTCATAAATTTTATGTGGAGCCCATGTAGGCACCTCAAAGAGGGATTAATGTCTCAAATTTTCAAATAACTAATAAAATTAATTGGAATACCCATCGAGATCTTGGCAAGCTCATAAGGGCTAGTTTGAGTTGGATGGTATGGTCTGTACAAGGGGAATCAGAGCCCAAGCTCTTATCTAAAGGTAGGGTCCATAGTGGGATTACAGTCAATGGTATTGGTTTGTAAATCAAGGCCTTGGGATTTATGAATAATCACTAAGACCCCTAGGTGGTCTTAATCCCTTTGTAAACCCCATAAGCTCAACTACATGTAGATTTATGAAAAATTTGAACTCATTATGATAGATTGAGCATGGAGAAAGGTATGTAAAGGTTTATTAAGTGTATCATATCTATCTAATAATGTTCTCATGGAACTTACAGGGTTAGATCAACACATTGTCTCCCTTTTATGCAATTTACAAGTCATGTGCAAGTTTCATGTGTTTTTATGAAGGATTAGAACATACAGGTGATCAGTGAAAGTTTCCATTGCTTCCTCCATATTCCTCACATAATTCACAAAGTCACCATTTGGTTAGAATAAATCTCCTTCAAGTTTCTCAATGCTCACAATGTGGAAGGAGAAAGGCTCCAAACATGACCTAGTTGTTCTCATGATAACCCATCTCCAAGCTAAGAGCATATGAGTGATGTCTTCTTCAGGTTTTAGGGGTGATTTAAGATTGTGGAGGAGCTCCTTTTTCAAGAGAAATAATTTTCCCTATGGCCCTTAAGACCAACACACACATGCTAGTTCTAAAAGAATCCATTGGATTTTTAGCATCGTTTAAGGTTTTTTATCATTGTTTAAGGTTTTTGTGGACTATTAGGTTTCAATTTCTCCCTCAAGATGCTTGATTCACCTAGATAAATGCATTTGTCTTATTGAGTACTTAGATGGAGATGTTTAAGGTCTCAATAGGTAGTCTTAATTAGGGGGTAACAGTCCACATGAGGTCTCCCAAAGACATCTACCATAAAATGACTTCATCAAGCCATTTTCACCTCATAATGGGTTTTGGATTTCAGACTCAAAACTTCAAAAGGACCGTGTAATGCACCTACAAGTTTAAGTTTAATGCATAATCCTATGTGTGAAAGTGAGACCAAAATTTTGTATAATGTCATGAAAGGCCAATGAAACCATGAGAGAAGAAGCCCAATCAAGTTTGGACACTATTAAGAGGCCAATGACATAGTTTAGAAGGTCAAGTTCAAGCCCAACTTTCAAGAGTACACCTAAATCACCTCCTATAGCTAAGCCTAGGTAGATGCAAGAAGGGATATATACTTGTGAATATGACTATCTTGATGGAGGTTATTAAATTTCAAATTAGTCCAATTGGGTTCCTTGTATGGCCTAGAGAACCTTTTTCTTGATCCTTTTTCTGTAGGAAGGCTCCAATTATAGTTATGTGCTCCCAATCACCACCTACAGGGTTATAGTTAAGTTGTCTCTAACCTTGGGAGTGAAATACCACATATACATTGAGGTTGGGGCTCAAATAAAGGAACACAGTACAAAGGTTGTTGAAATACAAAATAATATGAAATAAATGACTAAAATAGGCTAACTCAGGGCCCTCTAACTCTACATAAATAATTGGCTTAATGCATATAGGTCTACCTAGTCAATTGGAGTAACTTATTGGTCTGAATGATGAAGGTAACAAAATATGTGAAAGTGAACCCATGTTGGTGTATGGTATATATACATTCTTCATGACCTTTGAAGGTAGATTCAAGTTTAAAAGAGTTGCCTATGCCTGATTGAGCATTTATGACACACAGGCTCATGTGTATGGCTATAAAGTGTGTTTGATTGCAAAGTATGAGAGAGACCTTGGTTTAAGAAGTGTTGACAAATACTAAGAGAATACTCCATGAGGGATCCAAATCCCTCATTAATTAAGAAAATGGAAATATAAACCACTTGGGTCTTTGACATCAATTAGTTTGAGCACCTAGTATGTTATAAAGATGGTTAAGGAAGGGGAAAATGACATAGGTAGGGGTCTAAGCCATTATGAAACTATGTAAAATTTCAAATTGAACATAAATGGATGTTGATAAAGTCTTGATGTGACCACAAGAACCTACAGGTGATCTAAGGTCTTAAGGCTTAGTTTAGGCCTATAAGGTTGTTTCATGTAAATTTTCACTTTAAGTTCTAGGGAAGAGAGAAAAGAAACTCGATACGAGTATGGTTGAAAACCTTGTTTGGCTATGCGTGTATTGAATCAAAAGATTGTGAAGAGATCCTCTTTGGCTTGGGAAGAAAACTTACAGATAAGAAAACACTAAAGCAAATTTATTTGTTAGACAGATAGTTGGGTGGATTGCCTAGCGATAGCTAGATCTTGGAAGATAGGGCTTCCTTAGAGGTTATCAATCCACACGTTTAAAAAAATCAAGTTCAAAAAATTGGAAAGAAGGTACTTACATCAATAATAAAAAGGTAATAAAATTGAACACAAGAATTCTTGCTAAGAAAATAGACTAGAAATGATCAAATTAGTGGTAAACTAATTAATATTAGTACTAAGGGGTTGGGGTATACTTCAAAAAATCTAAAATGGGTTTATGAGTGGTCAAAAACATAAAAAATTAGATTTGGTAGGGGTTAGATAGGTGGAAATAGGTTGTTAGTTTTTACTACCATAGGTGACCATCGACAGTTAGAGTGACTGTCGGTGGTTAAGCTTGACCATCAGTGGTTAGGGTCTGATCATTAATGGTTGATTTCCAATTCTAGGTTTGCTAAATAACAAAATGATAGGATCTAATAGGTGGATTTTGAGAGTTTGGTAAGGGCTAGGTTGGTTGTGAAATTGAAATAAAGCATGTGAATATTGACAAATAAGTACTTATCTTACTAGAAGTCAATTGGGTATATGGCTGATGTAGTTAGTCTATTGGTGTAATCTAGCTTGATTCTAATAGAGTGACAGTACTTGAGATCTTGGTTGAGAGGTGAGGTCAAGTTAGGTCCCAATAAGATGGTTGATAACACTTGATAACATTGATGACATTGATTGAATTATAAATGAAAACTCTTGAATTCTTGAGCTCTTGATAATTATTATAGATAGATTGTCCTACTAGGTCTCTCTCCCTTATAGGCACAAGAAAGAGGTGGAATTGAAGGTGTCACTAGGCCATATAAATATAATTTGTCTATGTAAAGGCTCAAAATAAGATTTAGATGGGTCAAGAGTCTGGTTGCCCTGAGAGTAGGAGGTATTCCCCCTCAAATTGGGAGTCAATGAGGTGAAACTAAAATGGGTATGGGTATGATAAGTGGTAGATGGTTAGTCATGAGGTGGTGACATAAGGTTGGGCATATGAGATGCAAAATTATTCATAAAATGTGACAAAAAGGTGTGATTACCAATATCATGCAAAGACTAAAATTTCCAACATTGGTAAAAATAAGAGTCAGTGCTAAGAAGGATAAGGGACAAGTAAACTGTATGACTACCTATAGGCATGGTGGTTGGGAACACTCATAAATGCAAGTCTCCTAGGTGATTTCTATGTTTTTGGTGGGTATCTAAGGTAGGAAGTGCTCCCATGGAAAAAATAAATGGGTCAAGTGTCATGGGTATCCAAGGTAGGAAGTGCTTCTAACGAGACACAAGTAGGTTGGTATGCATGAGGTGGCACAAAATGTAAAAGGTTAACATGGAAATGTTATCACTATGATCAAATGGAACAAGCAAAAATTATACAAAATTATGTGCTAGATGGGCCAAGATAGACCAACGGTGAGGTGAAAAGGTGGTTGGGTTGGTGGGAGTCAGGCATCTCCAAAAGTAGGCAAAGTCAAGTGTAGTTTGGTAGAAATGGTAGTTTGTAGGTGAAAGTGAAAAAAAGGGGGGTTTTATAGGGTTTCCTAACCATCGATGGTTAGGTTTCCCAAGGATGACCACAAAAAATTGACCATGTTCAGATATGTTTTGATAGATGTATACTATTTTGATACTAGCCTATGTGCTGATGCAATGAGATGTACATGTTTTTGAGAGAGGGTTGATACATTGTTATATGTATTTATTTATTATGACTCAATGTATATGGTGTATGGATCATGATGTTAGGTATGCTTATGGTTCATGATGTTCATGTTTTATGGTTTATGATTTGTAACCTCTTTGCATATGCTTTATGAGATGTTTGACTACTAGCTTAGGCATGTGATGCTAAAAAAATAGTTATGATGTTTTGATTTTGTTCATGGATGTGATGGGATATATATGTTATATGATAATGTAATGGTGTTTTTATTGGTTATATTGATATGTTTGGTAGGAATTGATGTGATAATATGTGTTATGTTAATGTTATGGTAATTAGAAAGAATAGCATATGACATATGCTATAGGTCATGATGTTTTACTCATTGATTGTGTTTTGTGATTTTGATGAGGAATGGTGTAATTAGTGTTTTTTATGGCATGATATATGCTTAGGTGATGTTATGGTGGTTAGTGGATAGCATGATGCTTTTTCATTATGTTTTGATTATAGATAGATAGATGATGTTGTTTGTGGGCACAGTTCATAATGTCACACTTTTGATGTGATGGTCATTGTTCATGCTCATAGAGGTAAAATGTAAATATGGTGAAAGATGAAAATACATGAAGTAAGTAGGTGACAAACTAGATGTGTAGGAAAGTGATAATAATGCTGAGAGGTATGTCCACATGAATTGATAAAAGATAAGAAAAGGAACATGATGCCTTTTCATTGGTAAGGATCAAAATAAAACCTAGAGTTGGATCATCTTAGTGAAAATAATCCTTTTGAATGCTTTGCATTAGCATGTTTAGGTTGGTAAATAGGTAACTTGATCACATTATGTCAAGTAAGCTCATATTCCCATGCATATGATATGTGGAGGGAGAATGAAAAAAATTGGAACCTTTAGTAAGACTAACATGCCTCTTCTGTAGGATTCCAAAGAGGTAGTATAAACAACTCTATGCCCATATATAAAGTGTAAATTGATCAATGTAAGATGTCTACTAAGGAGGACTGATTGTGGCCTTCCAAGATTATTGCTTTTATGAGAGTGAATTGTGGATTTTTCATTACTTTTGCTTTTGTTGAGAGGTCTTTGATAATTTAAATTTGATTTAAGGTTGGGGAATTTGATCAATATGGGAAGCTTCCAATAAATTTCTAGCTTTGACAAATGCTTTACTCAGTCATCTTTCAAGGGAGTGGTCTAAGTTTATATGCTTAGTTCAAATTTTTTTGATAGCTATCCTTCAAGGAGTAGTTCACCTTATGTTTTACAACTTTGGGTAATTATTAAAATAATTATCCTTCAAGGGAGTAGTCTACAAATTCTAGGGGTGACCCATGATTTGTTTTTGACTTTTGATATTACTTTTGCTTGACATAAACTTACTTATACATGCTCAAGGGATTACCTTTATGAAGGCAAGACTAGGGGCACAAGAAGGTTTAGTAGGTGAAAAGAGGTTTAGGTGACAATGACCATAGGAATCAATCTCAAAGAGATGGGAAGTACTATGAGAATCATGCCATAGATAGAGCCATAGTACCCATAGTTCAAGATTAGGTTATGATTATGATGGATAATCACATGATTCAGTTGTAATCGGTTGCCCCTAAGAAGAGTGAAATGAATTCAATTGCAAGGGATGAGCTAAGTTAGGCAAATGATGATTGTGACCCCTATTTAACCATATAAAGGACATAGATGTAGATAATTGAGAGGTATGGTATCTAGTTTGCCCTTAAGAGAGGACAAATGATAAGCTCCTGATCCATACTTATGGGTTATGTAGGGTCCAAGCTAATTGAAAGCAAATTTACCCCTTTTGATTTTCTCCATGTTAGTTACACGTTGATTTTCCTTTAGAATAAGATCTCTAATATTGAATTCTTAAACTTTTAGGTTTTTTTTTTTTAGGCACATTTGATTCATTCTTGATAGAAATGGAGATGGGAAAAAGTGGCTAGATGATGATTGTCAAGTATCTTGAGTTGAGCTAAACATTCTTGATAATAATCATCTTCTAAAATAAGGTCACAAAGATATTCAAAGAGAAGGTATTTGGATTACAAGAGGCAATACAATCTCAACTCCAAACACAAGAGAAAAAGGTGTAGCACCCATAGGGGTTTGAATGCTACTATGATATGCTCATAAGGTGAAAGGGATGTGCAAGTGCCAATCTTGAATTGAGGGATTGACCATTTTGGTAAGCATGTTGTTAAGGGTTTTGTTAGAGGCCTTTGCTTGTCCATTTGCTTATGGGTGATAAGGTGATGAAAATCTTAGTTTAATTTCAAATACATCACAAAGACCAAGAACTTGTTTGCTTTAAGGATTTACCATTATCAATGATGATCTTATGGGGAACACCAAAGTGGAAAATGATATGATGTTTGATAAATTTGATAATATTTTTCACTTTTATTAAAACAAGAGTAATAACTTCTACCCATTTGGTGAAATATTCAGTTGCAATGATGATACACTAGTGTCATTATGAAGAGTGGGGATTGATTTCACCAATGAGGTCCAAACCCCATTATGAAAAGGGCAAAAAATTAGTGGAAACTTGAAGGCTATGGTTAGGTGCATGATATAAATTAGTGTGTTGTTGACACTTGACACACCTTTTTACATAATTTCATTAGTCTTGGTTAAGGGTAGGCCAATAATATCCTAGGTGGAGGATGCACTTAGCCATAGGGAGTCCACTACAGTGGCCCCCATAGATACCATCATATATTTCTTTGATAGTGTGAAAGGATTCATGGAGGTAACAAAATAGAAGGCCTTAAAAACCATGTTTGTAAAGAATTCCTCCCATAATGGTATAATGGGAGGGGCTCTGAATAAATGCTGGATGGGTATTCCTAGAGAGGCAAAAGGGAATGATGTTGAGGTGAAGGTAGTCAAAGGTTTGCTGATATAAGAGGTTAGATAGAATCTCTTCCACACTAAAGATGGTTGGAATGTTTGATTTTGTGTAGGAAGGTTTGATGAGGTGATGGACAATAACTAAAAGTTTGGAGTTCGAGGGTGCTGACGGGTTTTGAGAGGCAAGATAAGCCATGGTGTCAGCAAACTTGTTGGTAGATCATGGGGTGGTTTAAATATGGTAGTGTTCAAATGATGTCAAGATTTATATGACTAATTGTCTATATAGTTGCAAAATATCATTCTTACATTGTTAAATGCCATCAACTTGATTGACCACAAGTTGGGAATCATCAAAGATGTTAATCATTCTAACTCCCAAGGCTAACGTAGTTTAGAGACCTATTACTAGGGCTTCATATTCGGAAATATTATTGGTATATTATAAGTCAAGTTTGAAAGATAAAGGAAGTGGTTCACTAACAAGGGGGATAAGGATGATACCAACTCCCCCACCCCACTGACATTTAGAACCATTAAAAAACATGGTTATGTGATTGGTAACATCTGCTTGAGATAGAATTATGATTGACTCATATAGAATTTCAAGAGGGGGAGGTTGGGTGTCTGTTAGGGGTGTACCAACCAATTGGTTGGCAAGGACTTTCCCTTTGATTGATTTTTTCTAGAAGAACTCAAGGTCAAACTTAGCTAAAAACATGAGCCACTTAGCCATATGCTGATTTTGGTATGGTTTGGAGTGCATGTACTAGAGTGCATCATTATTAGTTATGGCAAAAGTTTTGTGGTTAAGAAGGTAGAGGTGAGTTTGGTAGCTATGAAGACTAGAACCAAGCATAATTTCTTAGTATACGTGTATCGAGTCTCGTACTCAATAAGTGTGTGACTAATGTAATAGACAAATTACTCTTTGTGTTGTTCATCTCGATGGGCAAGCATTGCCCCTAGGGAATGGTCAGTGGTAGAGATATAAAGGTAGAAAGGTTTGTCATCCTTAAGAGGTGTGAGGATAGGTGGAGATATAAGGTAATATTTGAGTGCATCGAAGGCATTTGGACAATCAACATTCCACTTAAAAGAGATGTCCTTTTTCAAGACATGGTGGAAGAGTTGACATCGATCAGAGAGCTGGGAGATAAAATTTCTAATGGATTGGAACTTCCCTTATAAACTACAGAGTTGCTTAAGATTGGTTGGAGGTAGCATCTCAAGGATGATTTTGATTTTGGTTATGTTAACCTCGATTTCTTGAAGGGAAATGATGAAGCCTAAAAGTGTTCCTGACAAGACCCAAAAAATACATTTTTTTGGGATTGAGGTGGACATGATAATGGATAAGTCACTCAAAGATAATCTTGAGAATGGTTAGGTGGTCTTTTTAAGTTTGGAATTTTTGAGAAGGCCATCCACATAGTCTTTGATGCTTGTATGGATAAGGTCATGGAAAATATAGGCTATGGCACATTGGTAGGCTATATCAACATTTTTAAGACTAAAGGGCATGATTTTATAATAGAAATTCCCCCATGGGGTGATAAAGGTAGTCTTGTGTTAATCTTTAAGGGTAATCAGAATTTGATTATAACCTAAAAATCTATCCATGAGTGACAACATCTTGTGGCCTACTGTAAGATCAACAAGTTGGTCAATTTTAGGTAGAGGAAAGTCATCCTTTGGGCAAGCAAGGTTGAGGACGCAAAAGTCCACATAGATACATAGTTCCCCTATGGCTTTACTGACATGCATGATGTTCAAAACCCACTAAGGATAATCAATAGGTTGAATGAATTTGACAAAAGGAGGCATTAGAGCTCTTCTTTGGCAAGCAGAGCTATGTGAGGATGCATTCGATATAGTTTGTCTGATAGGCTTGGTGTTATGATTAGTCATAATGTTATGGGTGGTAATGGCTGGGTCAATACTAGGCATGTTAGCATATGAATAGGAAAATGCAATATTGTGGTCATGGAGGAAGGTACATAAGTCCTATAGTTCCTCAAGGGTGAGATTTTGGCCTAGTTTGACAACATGGGGGTTGTATAGAGTGCCTATGTTAATATACATGGTGGGTTCATTCAACATGGTTGAGGTCTTTAGAGGTAAGGATTTGTGGATGGAGGAATTAGGTGTACCAAGGTAGGTGAGAATAGAATCATCATCCTAACACTAAACCATGTGAATGGTAGGAGATTCTTCTCCTATCAGTTTAGGATGGATTAAATGGATGGATACATGTGCCCCTTCCTTTTGATAAGTCAAGGGGCCTAGGGTAATCATGTTGATGAAAAAAAAGTTAGGTATGATGATGTCCTCATCTTCACCCTCAGGTGGAGGGGGTGTTGGTGAGGAAGGGGTCTCTTCTTAAACAATGGTAGGGGAAGGTTGTTTGTATTTCTTTTGATTGGGTAGAATAAAGCCAAGGCCATGTTTCTCATGAGGATTATAGGTATAAATTAAGATTAATGTGTATGGGCCATGCTCATATAGTCCTCATCCAAATCCTTTCCAGGCATACTTATGGAGGTATTACTTGGCGAAGATTGGGTTGTCCAAGTAAGAGAAGTTGGAGATGAATGGTTGAGGTGGAGAGGTAATGGTGACATCATTAAGTGGATTGTACATTCCCCCATAGATAAAGTGAGTTTGACATCTTGGAGGCCATAATGGGGTAATGGCTCCAATGTTGGGTTCATAACCTAGTTGGTGGTTGAGCTTTCTATATTCTTGGGGAGTTTGGAAGGTGTCAAGGGTGAGGAGGTAGTATTCTCCAAGGGTAAGGTATTGAAAGGTGGATTCCAAAAGATCAATGATGGGTATCTGATCCATAGGGATATATGAATTGGTTAATACCTCAGTGGAAGGGGAAGTAATGGCCTCAGCTTCTATGGGTGAGGGATTGGTGGTGGTTATTGTAGTGCTTTGGATGGAGGTAGGAGAACATCATTATGTTCATAGGTCATATTGCATGCTACAAAAGGGTTAGGATCAGCTTGTATGGTAACAACTTGACCTTCATGTTCAAACTTGACACAATAATGGAGGGTGGAAGGTACACAACCCATGACCCATATCCAAGGTCTCCCTAGTAAAATATTATACTAGAATTAACCTTCGACCACATAAAATAGTTTAGGGAGTGTGCGAGGTCCTAGCTAAATGTGAAGGATAATGGTTCCAAAGGTAGTGGTCATAGTGTCATTAAAGGATCTAAGGATGGCTAAAGTTTTGGACATAACATTTTCCAATATCTTGAGTTGCTCATTGGCATGGGAAGAGGTGATGTTGATACTGGCTCCCCCATCAATCATAACCCATTTGATGTAGGTTTGTTTGATGTGGGCTATAATAAAAAGAGGGGGATCTAGGTACTCATGATGGATAGAAGGTATCTTTGAGTCCTTGAAGGTAACAAGGGTGGAGAGTTAGAGAGCACCTACAAATACCTCTATAGGTTGGGAGTCTCCTAGTCTAACCTCAATAGCTTGCGTAGCCTCTATCATGGCCTGATGATGGTGGAGTGAGGTGGAAATGAGATCATAGAGGCTCATCTTAGATAAGGTCTAGTGAAGTTATTTAATAATGACCCACCTAATGGATTCAAAGGGGTTAGCCTTTGAGGTGCCTGAGATGGTAACTTTGGGCTTACCTATAGATGTGGAAGTTTAGATTTGGTTTGGTTTAGGGTGAATTGGTGCGTACATCCATGGAATGGACACTTTGGCCTTCCCTTTATCCTTTTTTTATAATCATGTGACCACATTAATGGTATGGATAGAGGGGAAAGGTGTGATGGGGGGTTGGGTAGATCCTTCATCACTTTGAAGTGAGAGTGGAGGATTAGGAATGTGTTGGCGAATGGCTATTGGGTGTGTTGGTGAAGGAATGGGTAGAATATAATATATTAAAAGGCCATCCCCATCATAGAATTGGTGGATAATGGATTGGAGAGCTTTGTAATTCTCTATGTCATGCCTAGGTGTCTTGTGATAGGAGCAAATTTGATGGTCATTGTATTAGACTAGATTTAAACCAAGAGGATTGAAAGGTTTGATAGGAAGTAATGTGAGGTAGGAGGTCTACAATAATCTTTGAAAAATGGTCATATAGGATTCTTCTAGAGGTAAAAAAGGTATAGGGATCATGGTTTGGGTTGGTAAGATGGGCATGTTAGTGGCAATATGTTTGGTGAGAGATGGCTTGGGTAAGGTGGTGTTTTTGGTTATGGATTTGGTCTGGGTATGTTGGTAGTTAGGGTGGCTGAATTTAATGGTTTGATTATTAGTAATTTGGGAGGGAATAAGTGGGATGGCATAACCAATGATAGTGGGTGACCTATGTTAAAAGGGGTTTGATTTTTAAGCAAAGTGGAAGGGTGAGGGCCTAAGATAGAGGGCAAGGTAGAGGGAGGTAGAGTCTTAGTCATGTAACCCTTCAATATTTTTGTCCTCTTGGTTGGTGTGGGTCAAGACCTAGGTATAGGCTTGGGTGAGGTTAATTCTAATTTCAAGGATGGGTGAACCAAACTCTGAGAAGGGAAGGCACCAAGAGTTTTGATAGGTTTAGTTGGTAATGTGGTGGTCAAAGGGTAGTTGTTTTGGTTGACTGAAAAGGTAAGGGGTTGTTAGAATTTTTTATTGGTTTGAGAGGTAGTGGGGAAATGATGGATTGGTTAGTTAGAAGCATGATATAAGGTTCAATTTTGTTGATGTAAGGAAACCATAATTCTTTCCAAAAAGTGGCTTGATCCATGTCTAGTTTTGTGACCATACCTAACTTTTCAACAAGTTTACAAAAAGTTTTATTTATTGGTCTGGCCCTCTAGGTATTAGGTGTTGATGATACACCTATGGGTTGAGGAGGAGGTTTGATAGCCTCATTTGTTTCCTTAAGCAAGGGAGGTAAGTTTGGGCTACATGGTTGCTCCGACATGGGTGTTTATGAAAGAGTTGATTCCCTGAGCATGATGTCCATAATTGTGGCTTGATCTGTGGTTAGGGGAGATGTTGGGTTAGGAATGGATGTTTGTTCAGGTAGGCTATCCAAATGGGTGTTTTAAGATTTTAAAGCCCCTATGAGTGATTCTAAGGAAAAATGAACCTCCTTAGTTTGGGCCTCTGAAGGAAGGGAAAGTGACTCTGCCACCTCGATAGGTGAAGTGGGAGAGGAATAGGTAGGTTGGATGATAGGTTCCCCATGTATAAGTGTGTCAAGGAATATATTGATCATGTGGGCATCATGAGAATATTTATCTTGTGTGTGCTCAACTTTGACAGGGGCATGGTTGGGAAAAGGTTTCTTAAAGATGTCAAGAGCTTGGTTTTGAGGGGCATTAGGATTATCTAACATGATTTCCCCCTTGTTGATAAGATTCTAAAAATCATTCTTGAAATTATTAAACTAGTTGACGTCGTGTCCAATTATTCAATGAATATCATAGAGGTCATTCTCATTATACCAAGCAGGTGCCGGATGAGAAGAATCAAACTATTACGGAGGTTTGATGGGTGAAAGTTGTATATGGTTAGCTTTTATTAGCTTCTCCAAAATTGAGGTATAATATTCTCCAAGTGGAGTGAATTATTTTTGGTTGATTCAGTTTGGGTTCCTTGTGTTATGGTTAGAGGTAATGGGAGAATTTTTTTCATTGACATTGGGTAGAGGGGTGGTTTAAAGGATGATGGCATTCGTGGTTCCCCTGGTCTTGGTTTCAGTATTGGCTTGGTTTGGAGGAAGAGGTTTTGTTGGTCTTAAAGGTAGAGTTCTTGTTTCATAACTTTAATTTACCCTCATATATGGCTTGGTTTTCTATCTTACATGCCATGGTAAAAGCTTCATCAAAACTCTGAAGCTTTAGACACATAGTATAGAAGATATATGTTTGGCACAGGCTCAAGCAAAAGTTTTATAAGTTCAAGTTGAGGCAAGGAAAATGAAAGCTGATTAATCAAGCTCTCCAATGGGCAATGAAATAGGCAATAGAATCATCATTAAATTTCTTGATAGAATAGAGGTCAGTGATAGAGACCTTCTTGGAAATGTTAATGAAAAAGTGATCTAAAAATACTTGTGCTAGTTGGGTGAAAGAAAAGATGGAATGCTTGGTGAGGGCACTATACCAGTTGAGTGTTGTGTTGGATAGGGACATGGGGAAGGTTTGAAGGAAAAGGGCATCAATGTAAGCAATCATGTAACATGCATGCCTAAAAGCCCTAAGGTGTTGTTTAGGGTCTTCCTTGCTCTAAAATTTTGTATATTTCAAAATCTCCCATTTATGAGGGTAAGGTTTGATGGGGACATAAGTGTTTCTAACTATTTTTGCTTTCACATTCAAAAGGAATAAGAAACTAAAAGAAATTGTCTAGGGTTAGATGATACCCAAATGAAGTTTGCGCACCGAATCCAGATGATTGAAGGGACTCCTCTTTGGCTGTGGAGGATGACACCTGTAGAAGAAAGAGACTTAAACAAATAAGGCATTAGATAGATTGATGGTGGGCTGCCAAGCAAAAGCTTGATCCCAGAAGTGCAAAGACTTCCTTGAGGGATGACAGTCCACTAGTTGATAAAAAGAATGTCTGATAAAGGAAAGAAATGGTGAAAGACTAAACAAAAGAAATAAAGATAAAGCTTACCTATATTTTGCTGTCAGTCTTCCACAGTCATCGACATCAGTTAGTCTGTCGGCGTCTGTTGGTAAGTCATCGACGTCAGTTAGTCTATCGATGTCGATATCCCAGGCCAGCGTCGGTCAGGGCAATGGCCTTGGACAGGGTCTGGATGGGTTTATAGTTGACAGAATGGTCTGTGGTAGTCTGAGAGGTAAAAGGGTCTATGCAGGGTTATAAGGAGACTGATAAGGTCAAAGGAAGGAGTCAGGGAAGAGACAGGGTGTCAAAAAGGGGCAAGGGTGTGAGGAAGGCTTCTCAGCCTCTCCAAGAAGACAGTTAGGGATGCTCTAGTTGATAGCCAGGTCTGGGTGATGAAACTTAGGAGTAAGAAGAAACTAATTACAAATACATTCTAAGCTACTGAAATGAAAAGACAGAAGAAATACTTACCTCTTGCCTACTAAAGAAGAAGTGTAGGAGACCTGTTGCTGATGTTGCTGATGTAGAAGACTACCTACAGAGTGGAGTGACTAATGTAGAGTACCTATACCCTGTGATGCTTGCTGTGCATTTGGGAGAGAGGGAGCGAGAGAGGTCAGAAGATTGGAAGGTTGGCTAATTGAAAGATTGGAAAAAAATTTGCATTTCAGACGCAGAATGTTGTTTTGAAGGCAACCGATGCCGGCAATACTGCCGGTGTCGGCTGACTACTGACTGACATCACAGCCAAAGAATAGGAAAAGGGGCTAAAAATAGCCTTTTGTCCATTCTTCCATCTACCAAGGTCAGCTGGTCATGGCTAAAACAGTCGAAGGTGGGTTTAAAAGGCGTGGGGGATGAGTGGGATAAAGGAAATGGGGTCTAGGAATTTAAGACTTGGCATGGCGTGATGAAGGGTTCCAAGGAGAGGTATCCAAGGTGAGGTGAGGTGTCATGGGTGAGAGAGAGAGGATGATATTAATTTAAAATAGTCAATTTATTTTAAATTAATAATTGAGTGGGTTAGAAATGTTTAGAAGTGGACCAAGGGGACCAAGGGGGAAGATGACCAAGGGTTAGACACGATTTCAGTGTCTACATTTGCCTTTTTTTGTCTTGTTGGTTGTTCTTGATGAACTGCAAGACAAAAATAGGAGTTGATTGCCCTAGGTATAGGATAAAGTTGTTTCTGTCTTGTTGGTTGTTCAGATGAACTGTAAGACAAAAATAAGAGGTTGGTTACACCAGATGTGAGATGAGGTATTCCCCTTCAAAGCGGGAGTTGAGGGAAGGGAACTTGAAATTGGGTGCTGATTTGATAAAGAGATGGATGGATAGGATGAACGTGTGAGTGTGAACACTGCAAAAGTTGTGATTACGCATATACCACTTCACGTGATGGTTAGGTCAAATTATCACAGGTTGAAGGTCGAGGAGTGCTAAAATCAAAATAACTGGGCCCCAGCATTTAGTCGTAGTTGATTGGGTTATTCGATCCAAGCTGTAGCTCCAATGGTCATCGTGTTCCAAGTATTCTGGGCTCAGGAAGTGCTCTTGAAAAACACAAAAAATGTCACAAGTAGTGGGGATCAACTTGCTCACGATCCAATACTTGTGAGGGTCAAAATATGGGTTGTGGATAGTTTTGCTAACCATACGTGAGGTAGCATATATGCAATCAAAACAACTAAGGCAAAGTTGTCTCAAAAATGGATGTGGTCTGAGGAGATAGTCATAATCTCCAAGGTCATTGGTCGAGTCGAGGCTGAGGTAGATAGTTGGTCCATTAGATGGACGAATGAAGGAATGGTCGAGCTAACCTCAGAAGACCCTATGTCAACTAAGTGCTGCCTACATAGCCCCTGTCGTTAGGGCCTCAGGCCAATGTAGTTCTCCTTAAAAGGGAGGAAGAGGGTCGGTTGTGGATGGGTTGGACTAGGTTAAGTCATGGTCAAAGGTAAAATGGTTTGTCCATTAGATAGATGAACAAATGGATGTGGTCGAGCTAACCCTAGAAGACGTCATGTCGACTGAGTGCTGCCTACATAGCCCCTGTTGTTAGGGCCTCAAACCAATGTAGTTCAGACTAAGAGGTCAAATGGTTGATGATTAGTTTAGACTAGGTTAAGTCATGGTGAAAGGGTAAAAGGGTTTGTCCATCAGATAAACGAACAAATGGGGGTGGTCGAGCTAACCTCAAAAGATGTCGTGTCAACTGAGTGCTACCTACATAGCCCTTATTGGAAGGGCCTCAGACCAATGTAGTTCAGACTAGGAGGCAAAATGGTTGATGATTGGTTTGGACTAGGTTAAGGGTAATATGGTTTATCCATCAGGTAGACGAACAAATGGATGTGGCTGAGCTAACCCCAGAAGACGTCATGTCATCTGAGTGTTGCCTACATAGCCCTAAGTGCAAACGCCTCAGACCAATGTAGTTCGGACTAGGAGTCAAAATGGTTGGTGATTGGTTTGGACATGATAAATGATGAGGGTAAGATGGTGTTACAGCCTTTTCCATATTAGGTGATGGTGTATTCTGTAACATTGGTGATGTGGTCTTTCATCCCTAGCAATTTTCCATATTAGTGATGGATGTATGACAAAAATGAATTGAGTCTATTTATGCTTTAGCAAGTAATGGTTTATGCTTGACATAAATTGTATGGTCGATAGTTTCCATGTGTATTGTTGTCCATAGAAACTATGTGAAATGGACTATGCCATGTTGGTGGTCTGAAAATGTTTTGGTTTGGTTGGTTGGGTTGAGAAAATGATTTGGTTGAATGTGACCAAAGTGTATGAAGTGAAAGGCATTGTGCCCTTTCATTGACACGGACCATAATGATAGCATAGGTAGGGGTTTTAAGAAACAAAAGCCCCATTCATGCATTACGTCGTTGACCACTGGTTGTGTTAGATAAGTAATCGAATCATTTTGACATTAAAATGAGCTCGAAATCCCTTAAGCAGGTGATATGATATGTAAGGATAGGATAACCCTTTTTAGTAGGGATAACTTTGCCCCTTTTTATAGGAGACCCAACAAACAACTACAAGTCAAGTCCATGACCTTGTTTTTTTTTTGGCAGACTGATCAATGCAGAAAGTCTACATAGAGATGCCATTTTGTTTTATGGTCATTTGTGAAGCTGATCGATGTGGGAAGCTTCTACGAAAGTGTTGTTTGTAGCAAGATTTTAAGCATAGCCATCCTTTGAGGGAGTGGTCTATATTTTTGCTTTTTATATGTTTGAGGGCTTTGAATAGCTGTCCTTTGAGGGAGCAGTCTATTAGCTACAACAATGATAGTACAATTGTCCTTCGAGGGAGCAGTCTACCTTTAGAGTTTGTGACCTTTTGATATTTTGACATCCAAATTTATTTTTGATAGAATTTTGAGTCATGGACAAGACTATAGAAGTTTAAGGGCTCCCTGTTATTAAGACAAAGCATTCATACTTTATAAAAGGGTTACATAGGGTTTTTTTTAGGGGAATAGGGTTGAAAGGAATGAGGATTAAGAGGACTGAGATTGCTCAAGGGACGAGCTCAAGTTAAATGTCAAGTGAATGAGTACTTGACTAATAGTAGAATGGTCGCAGATGCAAGGCATTAAGAGGCTCAGGTTCTGGTTGGCCTTCAAGAGAAGACAGACGATAAGTCCCTAACCCATACTTGTGCGTTATGATGTAAGGTCCAAGCCAATTAAGAGCAAACTTGCCTCATTTACTTCTTTCCAAATTGGTCATGTGATAAAGATGATTAAGAAGTTGGTTGATGTTGGACATGAAGTTGGTTGATATGTTGTCGGATTGAAGTTGGTTGATATGTTGTTGGCATGTTTGGCTGGTTGATGTGTTGTTGGCATGTTTGGATGGTTGATGTGTGGTCAATGTTTGGTCATTGTTTGGTCGAGGCTTGGTCAATGTTTAGTCGAGGCTTGGTTGATGCCAGGGTAATTTTTGGTTGAGGTCATGATTAAAAGGTTGGTTGATGCTTGGTCGAGGTCAGGTTAAGGCTTGGTCGAGGCTGGTCGAGGCTTGGTCGATGCTTGGTCGAGGCTTGGTTGATGCTTGGTTGATTTTTGGTTGAGGTCATGATTAAAAGGTTGGTTGATGCTTGGTTGAGGTCAAGTTAAGGCTTGGTTGATTGATATTTGGTCAATGCTTAGTCGAGGCTTGGTTGATGTTTGGTCGAGGTCGGTTGATATTTGGTTGAGGTCATGATAGTCAGGATAGAGTCGAATTCCCCCAGTTGCTAGGGAGAATGTTTGACAGATTTAATTTGAGGGGGCAAGGTCCTGATCTTCCATGTTGGAAGTTGGAATCTCAGAATGACAGATGATGACAGAGGAAATGGTTGGTAATGATTTGATTAAAGGGGCTAGTGGTTGGGGGTCATCAGGCTGGACCTCCTTTGATTGTAAGGATTGGATCAAAGTTTGATGATGTTGTATGAGATCATACAAAGGCATCTTCACAAGGGTCGTGTGGTGAGGTTGTTTCACCACGGAGTCAGGGATTGTCTTTGAGGATGCTGGTCGAGATGTGCCCAAGACAATAATCTTGGGTTTTGGTTGTGGTGAAGGCTTGGTAGATTGGGATGTCCAAGGGATAGAAACATGTCTTTTCCCTTTATCCTTTTGGGTTGGTGGGCTGGTGGTCAAGTTGACTGTGTTGATTTCAAATATTGGGGTTCAAGGTGATGGAGGGACCATAGTCTGGTGTTGAGATCCTGATTTAGGTGATGATGTTTGTGAGGCATGTGATGGTGTCAAAGATTTGGCAAAGGGGTAGTCAAGAGGATCCTTGATGAGAAGGGTATCCTTTTTTTGGTGTTGATGAATGATAGCTTTAAGAGCACAACAATGCTCAGTGTCATGTCCTGGTGTGCGATGATAGTGACAAAATTTAGTGTTGTCAAACCAAGATGGTCTTGATCCGAGAGTTGATGAGTGTGAAGGTGAGGAGGTATGGGAAGCATGGGATGATGTTGAAGGTTTGTTGATAATATGGTCAAGAAGAAGGGTGTCTTTCTCCAAGCATTGGCGAATGACAACCTTGAAAGCACAATAATGCTCAGTGTCATGTCCCGGGATGTGATGATACGCACAAAATTTAGTGTCATCAAACTAGGGCGGTTTTGGTCTGAGAGATTGGTATGGTTTAAGAGGTGGAAGACTGATGCGAGAAGACTACAACAATTATTGTAATAGCAAGGCATAAGAACCCACCAATGGGTCTGCGTGTTTTTTTGTAGTAGGGGTTGATGACTTTTGTTTTGGAGGCATAGGAGGCATTGGTCATTTTAGAGGAAATATATGTTTAATAGGTAAAGGGGATAATGGAGGTAATTTGTTTTTGTGAGGTGTTGGAGTAGGAAGCACTCCTATTAAGGTGGATGGATGTGGGCCCAAAATAGAGGGCAATGATGAAGGTGGGGGAGGAATTCTCCGGTGTGGTTTAGTGGCCTTCTTTGGTTTGGTTTGAGGGCCACTATTGTGTGAGGCAAGATTAGATATGGGGCGAACACCAAGAGATTTAATCTCTTTTGGCATGGTGGATGCTTGCGTGGGTTTGGGTTCAGATGTGGACGGAGGTGAATGAGATGTAGCGATCTCAAGCAAAAGGCAAGAGAAAACCATCACTGGGTCTTCCTCGATCGAAATGGGTGAAGAGACAGGGTCTTCTCTTGGTGGAGAAGAAATTGGAGAATGTGACTCCTCAAGAGGATAGAGGGCAGGGATGATGGTGCCTTCTACTTGTGGTTGAGGAGTAGGAAGGGTATGGTCCTCCATTGGTAGGAGGAAGGATGAAGGTGGGGTTAAGGGCATTGGTATGGTCAAAGCATCCTCCATTATAAGAGAGGTCGATGGAGAACTAATAGGAGAAGAAGGCTCTTCTACCTGTGGAGGAGGTTGGTCAGCGACAAGAGGTGAGATTGTGTTGACCATGCGTATATCATGCTCTTGGGAGCTATCGGCCATGGTCTGGACATTGTTTTGACTAGGAGGATGGTTAGGAAAAGGTTGTTTGAAGCTATTGATGTTTTGGTTGGGTGGCACGTTTGGGTTATCCAAAACAAGATCTCCCTTATCTATCATGTCTTGGACAATGTTCTTGAAGGTTCAGTAGTTGTTTATGTCATGGCCTTGGACACGGTGATAGTGACAGAAGTCGTTCTCCCTATACCATGTAGGGAGGGCTTTTAAGGAGTCGAATTGAGGTGGTCAAATTGGAGGGAGATTGAGGACCCCCTACTTGACGAGTTTTTCCAACACAAAAGCATATGACTCTCCTATTGGAGTGTATTGACGCTGTATATAGCGTTGTTGGAATTGTTTTGTGATGTTGAAGGTTGAGATTGGTCAATTGTTGTAGAGGATGGTGATCTAACGACCACAGTGTTTGCCACTCCTTTGGATTTGGAATTGGTAGAAGAAGAAGGGTCATCGGCTTTTGCATTGGTATTACGCAATTTGACCTTATTCTCTTCAATGGCGCGGAGTTTAAGCTTTCGGGCCATGGTGAAAGCTTCGTCAAAAGTGCAGAATGTTTGAACCCACAAAGTGGATGAGATGTATGTGTCACATGCTCGAGACAAGAGCTCGATGAGCTCAGGTTGAGGTAAAGGGAAGGAGAGTTGGTTGATTAAGCCTCTCCAACGGGCGACAAAATCGATTATGGATTCATCATCAAACTGCCTGATAGAGTAAAGGTTTGTGATAGAGACCTTTTTGGTGATATTAATCAAAAAGTGATTGAGAAATAATTGGGTGAGTTGAGTGAATGAAAAGAGAGAGTGACTGGTAAGAGAGCTGTACCAATCAAGGGCAGGGCCAGAAAGTGACATGGGGAACGTGCGTAACAATAATGCATCATCATGGGCTATAAGATAACAAGCATTTCTGAATGCTCGTAGATGTTGTTGTGGGTCTTCCTTACTCTAGAAGCAAGTAAACTTAGGAAGTTCCCACTGATTGGGATACTGTTGGATTGGGACGGAGGGATGGATGGGTTCGTTGCAAATTTAGTCATATGAAAGGACATTGCTTGAACCAGAAATAGAAGCCTCAAGATTAGACATTTTTTCCATCAACATTTTGATGAGATCAGCTGACGGATTTATAGGTGGGGTGCCCCCTTAGTTGTAAGGCACTTGGAAGGTGCTAGAAGGGGTGTATGACGTAGTCGGTTGTGCTTGTATAGGCGCAACATATTGATAACTAGTCATTGGGATAGATGTGGAAGCCAGGGGTGGTTGTGCCATGGAGTTAGAGGGCACAAATTGAAGAGGGGCCACCAAAGGTGGTTGAAGGGTGGCAACACTAGTTGAAGGGTAGGTAGTTACTCTTGTGCTGATGGGGGCAAGAGTAGGTGGGATGGAGACAACTAGATTTTGGAAAGGGGTAGAATTTTGTTGAATAGTCTGTGGTTGATGGGGGGCTGAAACCCCGATGGAAGTAGGCCCAGAGATAGAAGGAGAAGCCACACTTTGAAGATTAGTCGTGGTTGGGTTGATGGTCAAAGCAAAGGCCAGAGTGGTCATGGGTTGGTAGCGGATGCTATCAATATCGTTGCCGCTTCAGTTAAGGAGGTTGGCATCCCATAGACTGGGTTGCCTAAAGAGTCTCGCATTTGGCTTCTCGCGAGATAATGTTGAAGGGCCTTGACATTGAGGTCAAGGAACCTTTCAAAGTTTTGGTCCCCTTCGGGGACAATATATGGTTGGGTCGGGGTTGGTTGGGTAGGAGTTCGTTCAGTCTCTGAATGATACTCCATTAGAGGACTAGTCATGGAAGGCAAAGGTGGAAGCGGTTGTTGCCTCGCGTGGTCGACAAGAGTCTTGGTTTGACTACGTGTCAAAACCATTCAAGGCAAAAAAAAAGGTTCAGGTTCTAGAAACTATGTTTTTTAGTCTCAGGAAACTAGAATGGGTGTCTAACAGCAAGAAAGTTGGGTTTTAAGCTTGCTATTTTGGGAAAAAAAGTTTAGACAGTGACCGACGTTGGTAGAAAGACCGATGTTGGTGAAAAAGGTTACCGATGTCGATCAGATAACCAATGTTGGCAAAGATGGTGGCCGAAGTCGGTAGGAAAATCGATGTCGGTTACTGTGTTTTTCCAAAAACTCAAAGAATTTGAAAGTTTTAAGAAAGAAGAAAATGTCCTCACTAGCTCAAAAAACCAGATAAAAGTAGAAAAATAGATGGAGACAGGCAGACCCTAAGCGTTGAATCCTAAGAATAAACTTTTAGAATCATGTTGGCTTATGCCTTAGAGTGTGTTTGGGAAGTTGGCTTGTAGAACGGGTCCAAGAAAAAGTAGTCTATGGTTTGTTTCAGGTTAGTTTCAATGCTCAAGAGTCTGTGTTAGGTTTCGTACGTGGCCTGGTGCTAAGGAGAAAGCTCCCCTCACTTCACGAGCCCAGTAATAAGTTGGTCTCACTTAGCTAGTATATACTTCCCCTAGAGATTATCCTCTACCAGAGAATAGAGTGGGCTTTCCCCTTGGTAGTGAAGTCCAAGTGGGATTGCCAGGACGGGTAAGGTATCCACTAGGTGATGAAATCCTAGTCGGACCTTGTCTCAGGTAAGTTTAGATGTTTGAGTTTGTGCAAGTGGTTTAGATGTGTAACATAAGTGGCCTACGCTTTATTCATGATGCAGTTTTAATTACTAGATGTGTGGACTAAGTATGCATTCAGGGAGAAATGAAATGCAATGTATTTTAAGCCCAAATTGAAATGTGTGTTCGTATGCAAACAAGTGAGAAGAGGTTGAAGAGTATGAATTGACTAGTCTAAGATGCAAGAAAGAAAGAAAAAGAAGGATTCTTTTTAACCTTGCTAATGGTGTCTTTTTGGAAGAGATAGAATAAAAAGATGCAAGAAGAGATCTAATGCACCTATATGAATGTTTGTTTTTGGAAGAAAAAGTAATGAACCCAAGGAAAACTCCTAGGGTCCCACCGGACGTGCCAGAATGTTTCTAACTATTTTTGCTTCATATTCAAAAGGAATAAGAAACTAAAATAAATGGTCTAGGGTTAGATGATACCCAGATGAATTTTGTGCATCGAATCCAGATGATTGAAGGGACTCCTCTTTGGCTGTGGAGGATGACACCTGTAGAAGAAAGAGACTTAAATAAAGAAGGTGTTAGATAGATAGATGGTGGGCTGCCAAGCAAAAGCTTGATCCCAGAAGTGCAAAGACTTCCTTGAGGGATGACAGTCCACTAGTTGATAAAAAGAATGTCTGATGAAGGAAAGAAATGGTGAAAGACTAAACAAAATAAATAAAGATAAAGCTTACCTATATTCTATTGTCGGTCTTCCACAGTCGCTGAAGTTGGTTAGTCTGTCGGCGTCAGTTGGTAAGTCACCGACGTCAGTTAGTCTACCGATGTCGGTATCGCAGGCTGGCGTCGGTCGGGGCAATGGCCTTGGACAGGGTCTGGATGGGTTTATAGTCGACAGAATGGTCTATAGAATGGTCTGTGGTAGTCTAAGAGGTAAAAGGGTCTGTGCAGGGTTGCAGGGAGACTGATAAGGTCAAAGGAAGGAGTCAGGGAAGAGACAAGGTGTCAAAAAGGGGCAAGGGTGTGAGGAAGGCTTCTTAGCCTCTCCAGGAAGATAGTCAGGGATGCTCTAGTTGATAGCCAGGTCTGGGTGATGAAACTTAGGAGTAAGAAGAAACTAATTACAAACACATTCTAAGCTATTGAAATGAAAAGATAGAAGAAATACTTACCTCTTGCATGCTGAAGAAGAAGTGTAGGAGACCTGTTGCTGATGCTACTAATGTAGAAGACTACCTGCAGAGTGGAGTGACTAATGCTAAGTACCTGTACCCTGTGATGCTTGCTGTGCATTTGGGAGAGAGGGAGTGAGAGAGGTCAGAAGATTGGAAGGTTGGCTAATCAAAATATTGGAAAAAGATCCACATTTCAGATGCAGAACGCTATTTTGAAGGCAACCGACGTCAGCAATACCTCCGATGTTGACCGACTATTGACCGACGTCGACAGCCAAAGAATAGGAAAAGGGGCTAAAAATAGCCTTTTGTCTGTTCTTCCATCTGTCGAGGTCAGTTGGTCATGGCTAAAATGGTCAAATGTGGGTTTAAAAGGCATGGGGGATGAGTGGGATAAAGGAAATGGGGTCTAGGCATTTAAGACTTGGCATGGGGTGATGAAGGGCTCCAAGGAGAGGTATCCAAGGTGAGGTGAGGTGTCATGGGTGAGAGAGAGAGGATGATATTAATTTAAAATAGTCAATTTATTTTAAATTAATAATTGAGTGGGTTAGAAATGTTTAGAAGTGGACCAATGGGACCAAGGGGAAGATGACCAAGGGTTAGACATGATTTTGGTGTCTACAATAAGGATGAATAGATTCATTACAAATCTGATCATAGGATAGGATGTTATGATCCCTCGAAATGGATGACTCAAGGTTTGTCATCTTGTCTGAGTATCTTTATTAAGTTGGTTTGAGGTGGTGCACCAAAAGGATTATAACGTTGATATTGTGGTTCAGGTTGGGTAACATATTGGTTATTGTTTGATAGTTGAGATACTGACACATATTGGAATGTGGGGGCTAGAGGTTGGGTAGGGTAGGTGGACAATGGTGGTACATACCCTTGTGGGTTAGGGATGTATCCTAGATTTGGTACAATAGGTAACTCTTAAGGAGTCCCTATGGATTTGGCATGGGTGGTAGTTGGGTTGGTGACAAGAGGTGAGGTAGTGACCTTTGTGATAATGGGTGGTGAAGTAGAAGGGATAAACACCCCTAAGCTTGGTAAAGGGGTTTTACCAATGGGTTAGGTTTGATAGAGGGAAGGTTGGTAGTGTTGGTGGTAGATGCTCTAATAATAAGTGGAGCATGATGAATTAATGGTAAGGTGGCTCCTAAGATGGAAGAGTCATTGGTAGGGGCAGAAGGCGTAAGGGTAGGGGTTGGTTGGGTAGGTTGGTTTTTAGTTGTGGCATCAAAAGGGTTAATATATGAAGATGCTTGGGTAGTTGAAGGTTGGGTGGTGATCATGGCAATAGGGATACCCTTCATAAGGTGGGATGGCATACCATAAGGAGGATCTTGAGGTGGAGTTAAAACTAAGATATGGTGAAGGGAAGTGTTAAAGAAGTACTAAAGGGAAACTAGATTATTGTCTAAAAAAGTGGTAAAATCCATGTCTCCTTGGGGATATACCTGAGGAAAACTAGGGCTTCCTAATAGATGAGGTGAATCTTTGGCCTCAAAAGTGTACTTCATATATGAGGAGGTAGAAGAGGTTGATTTAAGTGATGGGTTATACTCTACTAGGTTTCTTTATTGCTGGCAAGTGAGAACCATACAAGAAAGGGGGAGAGAAAACAAGAACAAACTCACCACTCAAAAAAGAAGATAAGAAAATGATCAAGGCAATCAAAAGACACACTATGAAGTATGTTAAGCCTAGAGGTTAATTATAATCTTACTTTTGGCTTATGCCTTAGTTTGTGTGATAGAAGTTGGCCTGTAGATCAGGTACTATAGAAACAATCTATGGTTGGTTTCAAGTTGTTTAGGTGGTCAAAAGAACCTATATTGGAATAAATACGTGGCCTAGTATTGGGGCTTACCCCCTCACTTCATAGTCTCACAATGATAAGGGTTTCGAGTGCTTAGCCAATATATATTTATATCTAGAGTTTATACTCAACTAGAGAACTGAGTTGGTTCTCCCCTTGGTAATGACCTCTAAGTAGGATTAATGGGAATGGGTAAGGTGATCATTAGGTGATGAAGTCCTAGTTAGGCCTTGTCTCAAATTATGTTGATGTTTGATTGATGAAAGTGGTTTGGCTAGTGTGTGCAACAAAAGTGATGATACGATAAGATTACTATGCTTTAATTCAAAGTGAACTAATGTTAAAAGCAAGTAATTGATGTAGTTGATATTAAACCCAAAGGAAATTTTAGTTTTAATTATAAGCATAGATATAGAAGAGAGCATGCAAATCCAAATAAAATGTGAGTAAAGACTCTAGGTCCCACCGGGCGTGCCAAAATGTTTCATGTAAATTTTCACTTTAAGTTATAGGGAAGAGAGAAAAGAAACTCGATACGAGTATTGTTGAAAAACCTATTTGATTGTGGGCATGTTGAATCATAAGATTGTGAAGTTTTTCTCTTTACCTTGGGAGGAAGACCTACGGATAACAAAGCACTAAATCAAACTTATTTGTTAGATAGATAGTTGGGTGGATTGCCTAGTGATACCTATATCCTGGAAGTGAGGGCTTCTTTAAGGGTTGTGAATCTACACATTTCAAATAATCAAGTTCACAAAAATGGAAAGAAGGTACTTGCATCAATAATGAAAAGGTACTAAAATTGAACACAGGAATGCCTGCTAAGAAAATAGACTTGAAATGATCAGATTAGTGGTAAACTAATTAATACTAGTATTAAGGGGTCAGGGTGTACTTCAAAGAATCTTAAAGGGGTCTATGAGTGGTTAGAAACATAGAAAATTGGATTTGGTAGGGGCTAGATAGGTGGACATTGACAATTGGAGTGACTGTTGGTGGTTAGGGTCTGACCATTGGTGGTTGACTATGTCAATTATGGGTTTGCTAAAGAGTTGAATAATGAGATCCAACAGGTGGATTCTAAGAGTTGGGTAAGGGCTAGGTTGGTTGTGAAATAGAAATAAAGCATGTGAATGTTGACAAACAAGTACTTGTCTTACTAGAAGTTGATTGGGTAGATGGTTGATGCAGTTAGTCTATTGGTAGAATCTGGCTTGATTTTGACATAGTGACGGTACTTGAGAGCTTGGTTGAGAGGTGATGTCAAGACAGATCCTAATAAGATGGTTGATAATGCTAATGATTTTGTTTGACCTACAAAATAAAAATCTTAAATTCCTGAGCTCTATATAATTATTATAGATGGATTTGACCTCCTAGACCTCTCTCTATTATAGGCACAAGAAAGAGGTGGAAGTGAAGGTGTAACTAGGCCATATAAATATAATTTATCCATGCATAGGCTCGTAAAAAGATTTAGATGAGTTATATTTTGAAAATTAAAGTGGGTGGTTTGCATATTCTTTGTTAAGAGGTGGATCCTAACTGTCGATGGTAAGGGGTTCCCAAGGACCCCGACCATCGATGATCACCTTGATCATCGATGGTCAGGGTCTAGAGGAAAAGGGTCATGAATGTCAGGTTTACTTAGCTTGGTGAAACTACGTGAAGATGGGTTTGGTGAGGCCAAATAGGTGTAGGTTGGTCCCAAGGGGGTCCTAAGTAGGTCTAGGGGGATTTTCAACATTTGAAAATGTAGGTGTGTAGATTTTTGGTGTCTATAAAGTCCTAAAACCCTGCTTGAACCCTCATATCTCCAAGTCCTTTTTTTGGCATGACAGGTTCCTCAAGTAGATATAAGACCATAAAAGGATGCATGATGATGGTACAGGTCTTGAGAAAGTTTTTTAGGTAGGATAAGATAGTGGAAGTGGAAATTTGGCCTACTAGCCCTCCCCAAGCCCCATCACCCTAGTCTACCAATTCAAGCTGCTAGTTAAAATGCTCATACACTACATGAAAATATGCATGACAACCAATGCACTTATGTGAAGTTAGGGACCCCTATGAATTTTTAATTCATGGTGGAGAGAGTTGGTTTTAGGTGGGCAACTCTATGAACAATCCTTGAGATTTTAAGCATGCCCAGAATGCTTAGTGAAAGCTTGAGGGCTACCAACTTTTGATTAGAACTCCCCATATAAGGTGCATGGGACTAGGAGATATTAGTGATATTTTTGGGGGTCTATGTTCTCAACACTCATGGCCTTAAGTTTTAGATCCAAGGCCTTTGTTTTATGAACCATTGTAAAGATGGTAGGCCACTTTAAACCCTCCAAAACCATCATGGAGGACCTGATGGATAGGAAAGCATGAAAGACACCATGAAAGCATCATGAAGACACCTAAAAGTCATAGTTTCTCTTTGTGCACCATGAAGACATCATAAATTTGGCATGTATGAGGAAAAACGTGCAATGAAACGGCTTATAAGGCCTAGTTTTGAGATTTTTTGCATGTTTTTAGAGCATATTTGAGCTCCTAAGTGAATTGAAAGGCTTATTTGGAATATGTAGAGTTGGGATAGTCTTCAAACAATCATATTTTAACCCCTATAGTATCACAAACAAGTCTAATGAACACACTTGAACTCAACCAAGAAGACAACCTTTAGTTGCATTAAAAAAGGAGTATTGTAGTCCTATTCCCATAGTCATGAGACTCTCAAATGCAGAAACATTATTATACTAAATTTTCTAGGCCATTACCAAGTTAAACACATGCTTGAAAGATGCCTAAGTCTTATATCCCTCACCCACTAGAAGGACAAATGCATTGAATGGGCTAGGAATGGATTCAAGGGTGGCAGTTAGGAGAATAATGGACATGTTCAAGCAAGTAACTACCTCTCATAATGGGTGCATGAACTCTAATTGAATGTCATGGAATGATGGAGTAGTTTCAAGGTGCATGGAATCTTCATGGGGTCAACTATGACAAAAAATAGGCCATCCTCCATACTTATATGCCCAAGGGCTCATTAAAGACCATTTTGTAGCCAAGGCAAAGCATGGGAGAAGTCATGGAGTTGTTATTACCCCCCACTCATGTTTTAACTAATTATTGAATGAATGATGGTATTCATGGATTTTGATCCACACTTTTACACCACATTCTCCTTCCCTCTCCTCATATTCTATAATTTGGGCTTCAAAAGCCATTGTATAAATCCATCTACTGGTTATGTGAAAGTGTTGCCCATTTGTATCTGCAACCTTGAGATAATAAAATATTGGTTCATACTCCTTTATGATGGTATTATAGTATGTTTATGTTAGTTATATTTTCACAAGTGGTTGATTATTCTCCCTTTGCATGTCCTTATCTTCACCTAGGTACTAGTGGTTTGTCTTATGCAGATTACATGGTGTGTGAAGGTGTTAGTGATTGTACTTGTAGTGAAAATTGACTAATAGTATCTTGACTGGGGCCTCTCATTCATCATCCTTAGGTCATATTCATCTAGCATAACCTCTATGTGAAACACTGATATGTAGGAGCCTTTTGGAGAGAGAGTGTGTTAGCAATCAGTCTTTTTATATCTGTAAGTGTTGTTAAGGATTAAGTAGAGGAGATAGAACATATTGGTGCATCAACCCCCGTAGCTTAGGTTATTTTCATACATATTTATATCCCTTTTCATAGATAAGAAAGTAGGTTTAGGAGTTGATTTAGATGATGCATCAAGGGTGCTATCCCAAAAACTAGAGATTCACCTCATCCAATAGGTTACCCACACTTAGAGGTGATTCCATTGTATCAGTTGGATGAGGCAAGTTAGAAACATCTTTGCCTCAAGAGTGTAATAGACTGATGATATGACTACATGTGAGAATATTGTTGATGGGATCATTGGTTAGCATAAACTTAGAAAAAAAACAAAAAATAAAAAATAATAAGACTTATGCATGACTTGATTTACTAGTTACATGATCAATAAATGTCACATATCATTATATGGTAGATTACATATCTATTTTTCTATTCACATTCATTTCATGGTATACATGAGAGGGATGCAGGACATATAGGTACATATTATACATGGATTTATAGATGTGGGATATTCCTCACACCCAAGGGTTTCCTTTCTACATTAGGGGCATACCTAAACTCAGGACATCTTGCTACAATTTATGTTCATTCTATCATCTATGACCATTCTATTTGATCAAATTAGACTATATATATTGTTTATACATGGATTTATTTTTGTATACTCTTTAATGTACTCTATTTTATGGATAGTATACTTTGTTATGTGTGATGATGACATATATTGATTATGTAAACTAGCATTACTTTTTTTATGCATGTTTGTTTTTAATTATTATTACATAGTATGATTCTTTATAGTGTATTTCATAGTGTGACAATTGTGTGACTATTATTCAACACTATGTGACCATTTTGTATTACATTGCATGTTTCATGAGTGACTATAATTGATTCTTACATTATGTGACCATTGTGTGTTACATTATGTGGTCCTTTACTATGTGGCATTGAGTGATTATTTATGAATATTACATTGAGTGAAAATTGATATGTATTACATCAGGTGTTATATTACATGCTTCTATAAGTTCATTGATTATGTGTTTTCATGTCATGTGTTAAATTATGTTGAGGATCCTATAATCCATATCATGGCCATATTGTCTATCCTAGGTTAGAGATGAGTCAAAATTTAATTCATGTCATTTGAAATTTTTACATCATGATCATGACATTATGTACATATGTGTGTGCTTATACATGATTATTGACCTTGTGGTATCATGATTCATATCATACATTATTATCTTGTGTGAAATACCATGATTTATATCATGCATATTTTGTGTGGCTTACTATTAAGTGCTTATATTTGTGATGTTTACTATTATGATGACTATAATTGTGTGCCTAATTATAAAAGCTACCATACATGATACTTGTATCCATTGGATACATGTTTCATATGTGTGTGAATGATCAAAACTATGTATGATTACATATCTACTCATTTTAGTACACATCCATTAGATAGTTATGCATTTTATATATAACATGATGAGTATAACTCCTTTGTTTTGAGATAAGTGATTCATACACTATAACACTCACTTCAAAAGATGGAATACTAGTGATCTAATCATACATATTCAAGCCTTGATATATAGATAATGCATATTGGTACATATCATAAGATAGATTGGGACATATTGGGATAAATTATAAGATAAATCTAGATAAATTATGCTTCATATTGGGATAGAATATACTTACATATATGTAGGGCATATGTGGGGTAATTTATAGGATCATAAGGGATAAAACATATTTTATGACATGATGACACATATCATCCTATGATGAAAAAAAATGGGAAAGTGGAATGGGTTGAGTAGACCCAAATCACCCCCATTATTGATTTACCATTTCCTACATATCAGATACTCTAAGGAGGGAAATCAATCCATGTGTAGTTCTTCCACCTAGTGTGATTATGCAATTTTAATCCTTAATTATATGAATGCAAATAATGATTTAAATTCAGTATTTGACAATGTTTTTTTAACTTGGATTTGGTATCCTTCAAACTTGGGTTGTGAATACTCCTAGTGATTAATTCATAATTTGGGAAGAATAGGGTGATTTTCTTAATGTGTAATAGTGTATATGTATATACCAAATAAGTGTCAAGTCCCCCATCAAGTGAAGCCTTTATTTGTATATATATGAGTCCAATTAGGTAATTAATCATACCATCGACTTGTTAGGTAGATGGATAGACCCTAATGAAATATTTGATTTTAGAAGGAAGTCATTGTTGGGAGAGTGTTAATATCAAAAAACACAAGTCAATATCAACTAATTATTCTACCCTAGTTTGACGTTAGTGACCCATGCTTAGGACTAAACTAAGCATATATCATGTCTATGCAAGATAGTATGTAGATTTGAAAAATATATTGAGGTTCTTGTTGGTGTTTAACAATATAAAATAAGGGTCAAACTCTTAAGGTAACATTTAAGTGGGAGATAATGATAGGTTAGGACTATATTTATGTGCACAAGTTTGTAAATGATTAAATATGGATTTATATGATAAACTAGTCTTGTATACATGACAAATATCACTCAAAGCTCGACCCTTTAATTCTTGACCTTCCTTGCAACTAAAAGGATGGCATTAACCATCTCATTAGGCCTAATATCTTATAGTTCAACCCTATTATTCATATTATCTCGATCACCTATAGCCCACATTATGCTTAAAATATGATATATATCCTTCACTATCAGTTGCATAGCTCCAATAACCTTCTATTTTCATGGACAATTACATTTAGATTTAGAAAATAGTGTCAATGTTATTGTTCACTCTCCCACATAAGTGTTTGTGCATTATAAATTGTTTAAACCTAAATTTGATAGATGAATCATTCTTGTGTAAATAGGGTTAATAATATAGAAATGATAGTGCAGAAGGGTGATGATCAGATCTACAACATGTCAATTGGGTGTTAAAGTCATATATAAACATATATTAAATAATAAAAAAGTAATGTACTTATCTTGTTATGATGCTAATGCAATTTTAGGTCTAGAATAGGTATAAAATTGACTATAATATATTTGTTGAATAGTCATTAGATTATAGATTTAATGCTTCCATAGCCATGGATAGTAATGTCAACCTGGGTTGGTTGTGTTGATGTTATTATCCAAACTCAACAGAAGTGTCCTGTATGAAATAATTACTAGAAAAGGATGTGACTACCTAGGTGCTTTTGGGTTTGACTTCACCTTCAATCTAGGGAATTTAGATTTGGGTCATGGATTATCACTCCTCATGAATTTGAAAAACCCTAATTTTTTATCTTCATGGTGAGTTTGGGGGAAAATGGGTTAGTGGGCACATGATGTCGAGCTGACCCCAAAGACCCCACTATCAATGAGTGCTACTTACATAGCCAATACTTTGAATATGAGATCAGATTGATGTAGTTATCCCATACATGTTGGCTTGTGTGTGGATTATGTAGTATGTAAAAATAAAGTACAACAGTGACCTAGCTTGTAACTTGGAAAATTAGGATCTTAGGTTGATCCTTTATTGCCTCAAAACTATATATGTGTTATCTCTATGATTGTATGGAGACATGGAAGCTTTGTTCAATTGAATGTTTGATATAGTGCTTTTGATAAGTTGTCTTGGTCTCTTTTGGTATTTTCTAGGTGAGGAATGGATGAGGGTTAATCTTGTATTTTTATCAATCCCTTTGGAAAAATAACTCACATTAAAGCACTTAGGTCAACCATTAAGATACATTTCATTTGCAAATTAGATGACTTTAGGGCACTAGATACTTATGTTAGGCTAGGATACTAGATTCGATGTAGGTGTCTATCCTGAACATTAGTGTCCAAGGAGAAGGAAATCATGTACAAACTCAAAACTTATAGAGGTGGAAGATAAGTAGGTTTTAAGCATTTTGGGCAAGATAGAAGGTTTGGGTCATCAACATAAGATTGGTCAAACTAAGAGATAGGATAAGGGACATAAGATAGATCAAATACAAGACTTTAGAAAGTGAGAAAGGTCTATAACTAAGAGGAAAAACCAAGGCTTGAGTTTTTCAATTATACAAGATTGAGTTGCTATATAATCCATAAAATAGTGTCTACATTTACCCCCCTTTAATCTAGTAATGGAATCATTAGTTAAAGGAAAGGAATGCGTACCTAGGGTTGTATAACACACCTTGTCTTTGCTTGAGTCCAACTTGAGTGATTTTTTGGTGAATGAATTGAAACCATGAACATGTTATAGTACATAATCAGTGCATATAATTTATAATTACAAGTACTTGAAATGATTGAAATTGAAATAACAAGGTTTAAGAGTACACTTGTATATCAATGTAACCACATTTCCTATTAGAAAGTTGATTTAAAATATGCATCATTGTGTGGATTTGAAATTGAGATTAGTATAAATATATATAAATCTAGAAAGTGCATATATCTAAGGAGATAGAGATAGAGATAGAGAGACTGGAAGGTACATGCCCCAACTTTGGAGAAAAGGTGAGTTACCACTTGATAGTTGAGATTAGCTCAACTTTGCAACCCAATCCTGATTGTAACATGGTAAGCATGAGTGAACTAGGTCAATTCATACTATAAAATTGGTAAGGTTGTATGATACAATCAAGTTCAATCTAAAAACTTGGCAAGATTGAGTGATTTAATCATCTCAACCATACCAAAAGTAAACCAACTACTACAATATATTAGCTCAATATAGTTCATAAAAGTACATTTTAGTGGGTGATGATAGTACATGAGAGTATTTTTCAATCTAAAACTAATTTGGATTTTGTAATATTAGGTGCACATTACATAGCATATGCACTTTAGATATGTCTCATCTGAAATTGCGTATAACAATAGTACCAATTGTAATCATACTTCTTGTGACCCTACTCCTCCCTATGATTATACATCATCTCATGTGTAGAATACCGACTCTAATAATCCTACTCTGAGACATCCACTACTATATTAGACCTCTCCCACATCATATCCCTACCCCCCTTACATCCCTAGTTCAGATTGGGACTTTTGCACACAAGATATGCTTTTTTGGAGACCTCTTGAGGCCTCTCAAGAGCCTATTGACCAACCTAGGACCAAGTTTGACCTAGGACACAACTTGTGTGAAAAAAACCCATGGATTAGGTAGCATGTTTCTTTCACCAAAGTCGTGGCCAAGGCCACAACCTAGGCAGAATGTGTCAAAAATCCCCAAAATGAAGTCAAACAACCAAAAAATGGCTAGTTTTAGGTCATTTGGTCGATTTGGGTGGGGATATATGCCTCTTTATCATTAATTTGAACCTCTTTCTTCTCATTACATCCTCTCTTGATTCTTATTATCTATCTTGACTCTCATGCCTTCTTGAATCTCTCTTGGTGCATTCTTGGCACTCTTGAGCTTGACTGGGGATAAAGAATCCCATATGTTGCTACACTCTTGCTTGGAGACTCCATTGCTACTCTCAGTTGTTCTTAATTCCTTGTGGCTTGATCCCAAGCTCCTAAAATTGGAATTTCACCTAATTTGTGCACTTGGTTGGATCTCTTACATCATTACAAGTTCTCACTTCACCTCTTCCTTTGCTCTTAGCTCTTAGTTTGGACTTCAACTTGCACATAGCTTGGTCTTCCTCCTACATTACTTCCTAGCTTGGATTCCTAGTTGGTAGAACATCTGCACTTCACCTTTGAGCTTGATGTGAGGGCACTTTTCTATGTGAAGTGAAACTCCTTTGTTTATGTAGTGTATATGCTAGGGTTTGAACTATTTTAGTGAAATAGTTGTTTTTGTATATTGCTTAGAGTAGATTCTAAAGTTTATTGAATTTGTATATGTTTAAGGAATAATTTCATTGCTTGAAATATTCCTTTGTTGCATACCATTTCTCTCTTTATAACCCTTCTTCATTGCATAGTAGATATATACATGCTCAAAAGAACCTAGAAAACTTGCTTAAACACTCTCTCTCTTGCTAATTAGAACATTGCATTGTTAGAAAATAGTATTGAATTAGAAGGATAGCTCGAATCTAGATTAGGCATGCTCTTGAAGCCTTTCTTAGAAATAATTTTATTTCTTAAAACATCTTTTAATTGACCTCAAAGTGCCTTAGCTTCTAGATTTAATTTTCATTGGTTATTTCTCTTCATTTAGTATTATTGTTCTCGCTTTATTTATGCAATCCATAGTCTAGTCTTAGCTACTTGACTCATTGTGATTTGACCCATTAGAGTAAATAGAACACTTTGTGTGCCTATTTAGGCTAGCCCCAACTTGGTTTATAAGTCTATCTATAGCTTGGTGCAATTTGGAAAATTGAATAGCCACTATAGACCTCTTGTAGCTCATAGAACCCTTGAGCCTTCTAACCGCTTAGCGGTTTGCTTTAGCACCCTACCAAACACTGGTGATTTCATTTAGATTCTTAGAGCTACATTATAACACACCATTTTGGACCTCACATATGGTCTTATGCTATATCTATCCCATTCATAATTCTATTAGTCAACTCCCTTCTATTAGCTATTAGGCTTTACTTTCAGTTGTGTTTTGACTCTCATTTTGGTTTTTTTTTGCTTTGGTTTTGTGTCATCCTCCCTATTGGTTCTCTATTGGTTTAGTTTTTCTATTGTCTCTCATGTTTATCTTACTTCACTACATCCATGGTTAGTCTATCACCCTTGGGATGCCAATCCTATCAGATTCAGGGTCTTATCCTTGAGCTCACTCGTGAGCAAGTCATGGTTGCAATGTAAGATAATAGACACCATAAGATCTAGGAGCTTCTCTTGACCCATCATGGTAGTCCACACCCTCTCACATTCTAAAGGGAATAATATTGGTAAGACTATAACCAATGTATTCAATATCCTTTTCATCAGTCAAAGCTTCATTCATCTAAGAATGTTTCATCTTAGCCCCATGCATATCCCATTCACCCGTTTGAGGTGATAAGGATCTCCTTAACTATCTAGGAATTAATGAGATATAAGAAATCATTGATGATTATTGTAGACACCTTTAGGTGAATGAAGTGCATCTTTATCCCCTTAGAAGCAGACAATATGCTTCCTTTAGAGACAAAGATCACACCTAATCTAGTTCAGGTACCTCGACCAATTTTCATATGAGTCCCCTACCTATTTATTGATAGCAGAATATACATCAAGAAACCCCCTCATTTCCATGTTGTGGTCATAGGTGTTACCACTCAATTAGGTATCTTCATCATGAAGATTTCTCCCATCCTCCTAACCATTCCTTTAGAGTTTCTGATACTGTGTTGATTTTGATCATCATTTACAAACTAGAGATCCATAGGATTCCTATGAGGAGCATTAGTGCCTATTGATTAACCCTCATCTAATGGCATATGATCAGCATCATGGGGATTTTGGTCATCACAACTACTTCCATGAGTATGCCACATCTTCCCATCATCTTGATAAGGAATGTCACCTATCTTGTGGTTGTTCCCCACCCCATGGTAGATATGATTTACACCATGAGTGTCTTCCCTATCAAAAGCTACCTGAACATCATCCTCTCTATGGCCATGGTTATGGTGATGCCTATGGGCATAGGTAACATCATTACCATCATAAGCCCTATCGGAGTTCATTTCCATCCTACTATCAATCATGATTATGAGGATCTCCTTTAAAACTATATAGCCCCTTAGGTACATGTTATTTCCCTTCCTAATCCTATCCCTAAACTACCTAAGTTCAATAAGACTCAGGATTCTAGTCCCATTGAGTATATTATGACATTCGTGATGGCATGTATAGATTAGGAATAAGATGAAGGCATGATGTTGAAGCTCTTCACTGGTTCTCTATGAGCCAAAGCTCTTATCTAATTTCAAAATCTATTGCTAAATTATCTCTCTTGTTTCTAGCTCCTTCTAAATGAGTTCCTCTAGTACTTTGATATCTCCAAGACTTTTAACCTTAGAATCTATTCACTCGCCTCCATGGCTCAGACCAAGGGTGAGTCAAAATTTGATTTGGTGTGTAGTTAGAATTCAACCATCCATACATATAGAACTAGATTCTTTAATGATCAACTTTATGACATGTTCACGTCAGCATTGAGGTAGGAGGTTCACCTTGAGGTCCTCAAGCATGATCCCACCTCATATGATGAAGCTATTAATGAGTGTCTAAAGATTGAAGTATTTGAGGTATGTGCAAGCATGCCATCTATGCCAACTCAAAATTCATGCTCTTCATGTTATCACAATAACAATATAATTAGCAATGGTGTCACTGATTATCCTCCCAAGAAGAAGGATAAGAAATATAACTACAAAGCAAATGCCTTGAGAAAGAAGCTAGCTAAAAAGAAAGCTTCTAAATCAAACATAGTAAAACAATAGATGGTGTTTCCTTATGATCCCACCAAGTTTTTTAAATTCTAAAGGATGAGGGGATTGATGATAATAATTGTGCCACCCAATACTCTAGTGTGTAAGCCTCACCTCCATCTTAGAGTTCTCATCTTATGGAACCCAATTACAAGTTAAACATTTTCAAGGAGCCTCTACCTAACCACAATAAGGAGAAGAAGAAGAAGAAGAAATCAAAGGCTAAGGCCCCTCATTCTCTTTCTTTCTCTTCCACATCTTTTGACTCCTCCTCTCAGGCTAACCTGAGAGGGAAAGCCAAGCGTAAGAGTATCAAGATTATTGATGCTATTGACATAGCCTTTATTGGGTATGAGTGCTTTGTCAACACACACTCTAGTTAGGCCACCAACCTCATTGGATAGACTAACGGTGATGGACCCCTGGTCCAACCCATGAGGGTAGGAAATCTTAAGGTCAGATTTGACATTAGGCATAACATTCCTCCCTAGGCTAGAAAACATCTTTACTCCATCATAAAGGAATTATAGGGCCTCTCGATTAGGATATCCATTTGGGACCTTCTTCACCTTTGCCCTAAGTAAAGGGGTTATATCTTTGATGAGATTGGTCCCCTCACATGTATTTGCTACGTGATGATGTCAAAGTTTTGTTCAGCTTCGATACACACAAGCACCCTCTTCCTCTTATCTTATCTTTCAACCAAACCTCTCTACCAAATGCTTCAATTTTTATAAAGAGGGCTTATTTCCCTCTTTACATCGAGACTTTTATGGATGATTTTCATGTCAATAGGTGCATTATTTATGAAGGGGTTGCATTGAACATCAATCCCTTATGTGCATTCAATGAACTTGGGATCAATTAGAAGAAGCTCTCTGATTCTTGCCATAACTGTGTCAGTTTCAATAATGCCATAGTTACATTGGTGGGAATGTGAAGCTCTAGGTCAAGTTTGGCCCCAAGGCCATCAAGATTGAGTTTTGTGTGTTATATTTAGATATTTCATATAATATGATTCTTGGCCATCCCTGGACTACTGCTATGCAGGCCGTCACATCAACCATGTTTCACATGGTTTAGTTTGTGCATGAAGGTAAGGTTCATACCTTATAAGCTAACCTAAATCCCTAGGCATTGATATATATAAATAAAAATCCATTAAATGAGGCTTTAGCTATCTCCTTATGGGGTTCTATAGATTCCCACACACCCCCTGCTTCTAAATATCATTTTCTCAAGGATGAACATTGTGATTTGGCTGAGTATTGAGCAGTGTTCACTCCTTTGGAGTTTGGTGTGCATCAGCTGAATCCCTCTTCTACTTTGTGATGATAGGATAGTTCATCTCTTTTTGGAGACATCTTTCAAGAAATTTCTCTAGACATTGAGCTCCCCTTTGTATACCACTTTTTCCATCAAAGTATTAGCTCTCTCAATGTGTCTCTTATTGAGGCTGCTAGAGTCATTGAGTCTGACCTTGAGTGTTATTCCATCCATGATATAACACCCAACTTGATCAATGAGAGGAGATATTAAAATAATCTCATGCCCACATATTTTACGTATCACCATCCTCTTACTTGTTTGGCTTCAGAGGTCTCATTCACCAACAATGACCCCACCTTCGACACTCCTATATTATAGGTCATGATTAGTGAACCTAAAGATATGGATGTTCAATATCTTTCCTCTTACATTTTCCCTCTTAGTTATATTATTTTTAGGCTAAGTATTGGCCTACCTCAAGGGTAGGCCTCTAGTTAAGGTGAGGTGGTAGCTTGCCCTTGATAGCAAGCTTGAGTTTGGGCTTCTGGTGCTTTGGGGAACCTCACAGCTTACTATAACACCTTCCTCAGGCCCCAAATTAGTGGATTTCCCTTCTCATAGCATCCATCATCAAACCCTTATGGGTCTCCTTTGCCATTTGGCTTTTATAATCTTCTTTGGATGCACCTTGGGATAAAAGTAGAGTCTTTTGCTTTTTTTAGTTGGTCTAGCTATTACTTGTTAGCAGCTAGCCCTATGCTGACTCCCTCTTTCCTTCTCCATAGTGCTTATAGGTGGTGTAGGTTAGTGGTTATGGTTGCCTAAAACTTTCTCTATCCTTCCTTGTGTAGTCTTTGTATATCATGGGCCTCTTACCACCACTCCTCACCTCTCATTTCGGTCAACATTGAGACACTCTCTCACGGTTGACCCCTACATGGCGATGGTGACTCTACTAGTTGAGATGTATTTCTTTATTTTATCACTCTAACTACTCCTCACATATGTAAATGAGATAAATGTGAACTTTGATCAATCATGCATGCCTTGAAATAAGAAAAACATGTTTGGACAAGCTCATAAACGTCCTCTTCTTGTTTCCCCCTTTCCCTTCCATTTTGGGCCCTTTCTAGGCTCGCTAGGCCTATTTTTGGTCTCTATTAGTGTAGGCCATAGATTTATAGGCAAATTCATAGCCTAGGTAGGCCAGGATGTAGCCTGGATATGCCCAAGTCATGGCTTGGGGTAGCAATTTTCTTTTTGGCCCTTTAGTTAGCTATGTTTTTGCTTTGGGACCCACCAAACCTTCATCTTAAAGGTTTTGGCCCATTTTGAGTGAAATGACAAGGTCCATTTCTCTCTTTGAGGCCATCTTGGGTGTGTTTTGTGGCCATTTTGGTCTCTTTTACCCCTAGGTCCTCTGGCCTATCAGGCTTGTGCACTCCTTGTCAGATGCACCTTATGGACCCTTTTTGGGTGTTTTGCCCATTTTTTCATTTTAGACCACAAAACATTTGTATTATGGTTTTTGGCACATTTTGAGTGCATTGAAAGACTCTATTTTTTAATCCAAGTCTTCTTTGGGCCCACTCTAGCCATATTTTGGTTCTTAGGACCCCTTTCAAGTCCCTGTTGACCTCTTGGGTCTGTGTCCCATCTCATGGGCACCTAGGGCTAGAAGTTACTTACTATAATTCTTTTAATTAGTCATTTATTTGGTTTTTCATAGTTGATCTATTCTAATTCCCTCTCTTTTTTTTGTCATGGTTACAAGTAGGGTTTTCAGCTGGTCATGTTGGTTTGGAACTTACTCTAGTCTTGTCAACTAGTCTCATCTTCTCCAAACTTCCCCCCACTTTCCCTTGTTACCTTTCACCATGGCCAATGTTGGTCAACCATTATGATTGTGGCTTGATTTCACTATTTTTTCCCTCATGCAACTCACTTACACTGCTTCACTTTGAGATCACCTTTTTGCAATCATTAGTCTTACATCCTTGACCCCTATTATGATGCACCTCTTAGTGGTGATTCACATTGATGGTGGTAGTCAGGGCAACCTAGGACTATTAGTTACAACTTGGTTTATTGATGATTAGTGGGGCCATGAGGTTATTATAGCTAGTTTCTTCCTTACCAATGAGATTAATAATGTTGCCGAGTATCACATAATCATTGGTGCTTTGACTGATGCCCATGAATTAGGTATGTGTTATGTGTAGTTATTCTATAACTCACTCTTAGCCATGTCTCAACTCACCAATGTTTGGGTTGTCCTTAGCTTTGATTTGCTCCCCCTCTTTGAGGTGGCACACAATTTGTTCTCTTTCTTTGAGGATGCCTAGTTTACCCATATCCCTCACAGGGAGAACATTAGGGTTGATGCCCTAATGAATGTCATTCTGGATAGTATGATGTGATTTGATGTCACTTATGTCCCTTCTTTATAGGATCTAGAGCTAAAACTAGAGTTATTTTTTGGATTATGCAATATTTGTACTCTCACTCATGGATTGCATCATCAACTCTTTCATCATCTTTATCTTTTAAGTGCAGGTAATGTTTATTTTTATCTTTATAGTTCTTGATTTTCTTTGCTTTGATGTGAATTCTAGGTATTTCACAACACTCCTTGATCATTTGAACAATGATTGTTTGTACCTTGAAGGCATATATAATCATACTTCTTATGACCCTACTGCTCCCTTTGATTATATATCAGCTCACGTGTAGACTACCAACCCTAAAAATCTCATTCTAAGACATCTACAACCTACTTTTACCTCTCTTGCAATATATTCCTACCCCCCTTACATCTCTAATTCATATTGGGCCTTTTACACATAAGACAAGCCTTTCTAAAGACCTCTCGGGCCTCCCAAGAGCTTGTTGACTAACCCAAGACCAAGTTTGACCTATTATAGGGCTTGTGTGAAGGAAACCCCTGGCCTAGGCCACATGTTTCCTTCACCAAAGGCCATGGCCTGGGTAGAACATGTCAAAAATCCCTAAAGTGAAGTCAAATGACCAAAAATGACTAGTTTTAGGTCATTTGGTAGATTTAGTTGGGGATATATGTCTCTTTTTCATTCATTTGAGTCTATCTCTCTTATCATTACATCCTCTTTTGATTATTATTCCCTCTCTTGACTCTCATTCCTTCTTGAATCTCTCTTGCTTCATTCTTGGCATTCTTGAGCTTGATTGGGGATAAAGAATCCCATATGCTGCTACACTCTTGCTTGAAGACTCCATTATTGTTCTCACTCATTCCTACTTCCTTGTGGCTTGATCCCAAGCTCCTAAATTTGGAATTTCACCTAATTTGTGAACTTGGTTGTGTTAGGATGCGAAACACCAGAAGCATACAATTGATTACCAAACTTCAAGCAACTTAATATGCGGAAATAACCAGATTCACCAAGTAACTAGAATTCAGAATAACACAGCATATGAGAGACAATACACAACTTGTATTAACACTTTATACAGAAAAGAATACAATAAAGAAGATGCCACTTCTTCTCCACCACCTCTTCAGAGGCTCGCTACACCTCAAGTGAACAGTAATTCTTCTCCCCAAAGCTCTCCCTCTCACAGGTCCCAACACCCAACTCAAATACAGAGTTGGTGTTCACCTCCCGTGCTCCACACGCACCACAAGTGCTCCACGCACTCCACAAGCACTCCACGTGCTCCATAAGTACTCAAGGTACTTCAAGTAGATCTCCCATGAATCTACAACAACCTGCAATTCAACAGACCATACTTATGGAAGGAACTCCCTTGCCTTCCTCTTGGCTCTATTCGAGTACACACTTGTACTCCAAGTAGATCCTGCCTGATACTGCTCCCTGTTGTGTTGTTGTCTATATGACCTTGCACACCTGCAAATCAAACAACGGTTCTGCTCACCTGTGAACCTCGACCTTGCACACACATACACCTGCAGATCAACGATCTTACTTACCATGTAGATCTCCTATATAGGCCATGCAACTGTGACCAAGATCCTACACTCCTGAAGAACCCAGCTGGCTCTCCAATGCAGCACCAACACACCTGGTACTGAGGCACTAGGAGGAATGCACCATTGCTCTACCTCACACACAGAAGGAGCTTATAATTATGCTCTCTTACTCCCTAGCACACTTTTCCAATACAACCATGAGTCTATTATATAGATCTCATCCAAACAATAATTAGACATCTAATTACAATAATTAGATCCGCAGCTCTCAGTCTATAATTAGCCCTGATCATGCAAACACTTGGTTCGTTAGCTAACTGCTTGTAATAAATGCAGTTCAAACCACACAGGCGACCGACGCCGGTCCCTGTCCGCCTGGGGGTCGCCGACGTCGGTCGATCTCTGACCGACGTCGATTGCCTTCCTGCCCTATCCTGCTGACGTCGGTTGGCTTGACCGACGCTGGTGTCTCTGACACTCAGCAACTCTCCTGCAACCTCCTCCGTGTCTGCATCAGTGAAGCTTTTAGCTCCACAACCTAACAGGTTGGAGTTCTTACACCATTTTAAGTTCTCACTTCACCTCCTCCTTTGCTCTTGTCTTTTGGTTTGGACTTTAGCTTGCACATAGCTTGGTCTTCCTCCTATATTACTTCCTAGCTTGGATTCCTAGTTGATAGAACATTTTCACTTCATCTTTGAGCTTGATCTAAGGTCACTTTGCTATGAAAACTGAAAATACATTGTTTTTGTAGTGTATATGCTAGGTTTTGAACTATTTTAGTGAAATAGTTCTTTTTTGTATATTACTCAGAGTAGGTTCTAAAGTTTATTGCATTTGTATATGTTTAAAGAATACTTTTATTGCTTAAAATATTCCTTTGTTGCATACCATTTATCTCTTTTGAACCCTTACTCATTTCATAGTAGAAATATACATGCTCAAAATAACTTAGAAAACTTGCGTAGACACACACTCTCTCTCTCTTGCTAAACTATAACATTGCATTGTTAGAAAACAATAATATTAAATTGGAAGGATAACTCAAATCTAGAATAGGCATGCTCTTGAACCCTTCCTTGAAAACATCTTTATTTATTAAAATGTCTTTCAATTGGCCTCAAAGTGCCATAGCTTTTAGATTTACTTTTCGTTGGTTATTTCTCTTCATCCGATATTATTGTTCTCACTTTACTTATGCAATCCATAGTCTAGTATTAACTACTTGACTCACTGTAGTGGGACCCATTAGAGTAATTAGAACACATTGTGTGTCTATTCAGGCTAGCTCCAACCCGGTTTATAAGTCTATCTATAGCTTAGTGCAAGCTAGCAAAGTGGATAGCAACTATAGACTTCTTGTAGCCCATAGATCCCCTGAGCCTTCTAGCCTCTTCATGGTTTGCTTTAACACTTTGCCAAACACTGGCAATTCCATTTAGATTCTTGAAGCTACACCAATGTATATAATTCTACCACAACTATGAATCTAAATCATATAACTATGTGCTTTGGATAATTTAGAAACTATGTAAGTGTGGAGAACATGCTTCCAAAGCATTCCCCCATTATATATGGATAAATCTAAAAATTGGAATAAATAAAAATGTGGAGGACATGTTTCCAAGCATGCCCCCACTAAAATTTGGAGATGTTGAATATTGAATAAATATGGAAAACATGCTTCCAAAGCATGCCCCTACTGAATCTAAAACTATGAATGTATGGAAGCCATGTCTATATGGCATGCCCTCACTAAATTTAAAAACTGATATAAGTACCAAATACTAAAAAAGTGTAGAGAACATGCTTCCAAAGCATGCCCCCACTGAATCTAAAAATTATGTCAAATGTGAAGAACATGTCTCTATGACATGCCCCCACTAATATTCTCCCCTTTGAGGTGAAGGAAGAATATAAACCATGAGTTACTCACTTCAAAAGGATAAGATAACTATATAATATATGAATTTAACCATGTAGCATATAGAAGGGCATGTCTAGGTAAATGTAAAAATGAAACACATAGAACAATGTTAAGGATCATGCCAACATCTAGGTAGTAATACTATAAACCTAAAAAGCAAATCTAGCAGACGCATAAGAGCACTCAAAAGGTAATCTTCCAAGGAGACCACAAAAAATGGGAAAGTTCAAATGTCGCAAAATTAAAGTGACATAACTTAGTCAAATGTCCATAAAAGCAAGGATGACATATTCAAATTTCCATACAATAATCAGTGACATGTTCAAATGTTAAATAAATAAAACATAGGTATGAGGGACACAAACAAAAGAGCATATTCAAATGCTTGAACAAGCAATACAATAGTAAGGCAAGACACTCAAGGAAGTGCACAAAGGAAACCATAAACAACCAACATAAACATGTCATAATAGCCTCTAGATCAAATGTGTTAGTAAAAAAATGTTAAGTTCATAGCATATCAAGTGCCCTATGTAAGATATAATCATGGATAAAGGCATATGTAAGTACATATAGGAGCTCAAAACATGATGTAGAGTGACCATAGAATGCTATAACCTGTAAGTATTGTGATCATAGAGGTGGATGTCCTCAATGTCCATATGACATGAGTAGAGGAAAGGCCCAACATCTAAAAATAGGAATGAACAATGTATCTTTGTATGCCTATATCACACTAACATTGAAGTGTGACACAAATTTATATGTAGTAGTTATTGATATGCCATCCACTAACATGAAACTAACACATAAATACCAAGGAACCAATAGAACATGAAGATGCCAAAAATGTTTTTTTTGTATATATTTTTGGAATGTTTGGAGAGACTACTCTATGATCCCATTCAAAGGGTAATCATAGATATCTCCCTACTCAATGATTGATAATATTAATTTGGATATTTTACATTATTTTCAATCATGATTTTATAAGTTTAAAAGGTATATAGTATGTTCTTCCTCACATTTTACATGTGTAGTAGAATAAATAATGCTATCATTTGGAATATGCACTAATTTGCCTTCATGAGGAAAATAAATATCATGCTGATTTGGATCAATTTTTTCTTCCGTTTGGTATAACCAAAGAGTTCATACCCAAATTCATGTTTGAATTATTTTAGGACCACAAGTAGTTGGTATTATTATGCTACCCAATGAGTCTTTCTAATTGATCTTTTTTGGAAGTCTTGTAGACCCAAACCAAGTTGTTTGAAATGCTTTATATGGCATGTCATTTTCATTTGTGTAGGATTAATATGGTTATAGAAAAAAATAATCACCACCCATGAATAAGGTGATCATCAAATCATGTTTATCTAGATGTTGTTTGTTTTGTTTAATCTGAAGGTTGTGTTGTGTATTGTATGCCATTTGTAATTCAAGACCCTTTTTGGAATGATCATTATTATAATTTTGAAATATTTTATATTTTTGGTGATCCCCAGATTTTGAACCTAATTTGAGGATCATCAAATATCATATTTTGATCATCTATAAGGTCCTAGATCTTATGATTCAATGTAAAACATCTATTTTTAGAATGTATTGGTCCCTAGTGATAATCACAATAATCATTCACATCATATAATTTGGGTAGAGGTCTATTTATATCAATCTCTATAGGATGAGGGAGAGATATAAGTTGACACTCTACTAACCATGGGAGCAATGAGGCATGAGACTTAGGCAAACATATAAATTATCTCTTCGGTACATTAGATAAGACAAGATGATTAGGCTACTGTGCAACTGCATTAACCATGGTGGTTGTTTCCTTTTTAGGCTCAAGAGGTTTTGCCTTATAACTTATTTTGATTGTAAATTTAGTAATAGATGTAGATGCAGGTGGTGTGTTTGCTATATATTTGAGTTTATTTAATTAAATAAGCTTCATTTCATGATCTCCTACAACATGGCATAGGTCATCAAAATATTTAAACTTCTTAAAAACAATGGAGTCATATAAAAGAGAAAACAAACTTTGCTTGAATATGTCTTACAAATCCTTATCTATTATAGGGTTGGTCATTTTAGCTAACATTGTCTTCTACCTCAATCCATATTCATTGATAAGTTCATTTGTTCCTTGTTTGAATTTGGCAATTTGAGCATAAGAAACCTTTTCATAAATATTAATTTAGAAGTGTGTTAAATTTTGCTCTAGAAGATGTTTGAATACTTTGATGTATTATAGAGGTAAGTCATAGAACCACCTCAAATCACATTCCTTGAGGCTTCTTGGAAATAATTTGGTAAATTTTTTATCATTATAAGCATAATCAATACATGTCGCATAAAAGGTTCAAATATGTTATTCAGGATCACCCTTGACATCATAAAATGTGCGCCTAGTTGCAGAAAAAGAATTTGGTAAAGGCTGAAAGAGATCTAAAGTGAAATAAGGTTATGCAACACATCTTGGAAATTAATAGCATGAAGAGACTTTAAATTAATTTTTTCAATGTTTTTGATCATGTCCTCCAAGGGCTGTGGACCCATTGAAGTTTAGATTATCAAGTTGAGTAGTCACCAAAAGGATGTAAGGATGGTGTGAATAGTAATAGGCATTGGAACTAGTATTTGAGTTGAAATAATTGGTAATTCCATGGTAGATGTAACAATAGTAGTTTTAGGAAACAAAGGTTGGAAGACATAATTTATGCCTCCACTAGATGTACGTGGATTGATAGGTACATAATCATTTGTAGTACCTTCTAAAGACTCGTCATCACTAGGTGAAGAATAGTTTTATTATGTTTACTTATATCATCTCTTGTAACATACATAAATGCATCCATTAAGCTCTTATTATTATTGACATGAGTAATCAATGTTTTTTTATCTTCCATTTGGAATCAAGTTTTTTCACTAACATTTTCCATTACTTCACAAGTGAAAATTTTAAATTTTGAAACAAAGTAAAACAATTAGGAAAAATTTAGAAAACCCTAATTGACTTAGGATTTGATGTTTAAATATCAGTTTCACCAAATTTTTAACCCTAAACTGGATATAGGAATCCTTCTTAGGTAGATAGGGTTAAGAATATAGAAATGATAATGCATAAAGGTGATGATAATATCTAAAATAAGCCAATTGAGTGGTAAACTTAGATATAAACATACACTAAATTTATTAACTGATATAGGCTAAAAATAGTAAGTATAACTATTCTAAGTATATAAATAACAAAGAAGTAATGTACTTAGCTTGTTCTGATGTTAATGCAATTCTGGATCTATAATAGGTAGAAAGTAAACTGGAAGATGATTCTAGAATAGTCATCAGATTCTATATTTGATGTTTCTAGAGTTGTGGACACTAATATTAGCTTGGGATGGTTGCGTTGATGCTACTATCTAAACTCAACATAAGTGTCATGTACAATACACTTGTTGGAAAAGGATGTGACCACCTAGATGCTTTTGGGTTTGATTTCACCTTCACTCTAGGGCATTCATATCTATTTCATGGACTATTGTTCCTCATGAATTTGTAAAACCCTAGGTCTTCCTCTTCATGGTGACCTTGGGTGAAAATGGGTTAATGGGCATATGGTATCAAACTAACCCCAAAGATCCCTATATCAAAGAGCACTAGCTATATAACCAATACTCAAAAGAGGGCCTTAGACTGATGTAGTTTTCCCCTATGTGTTAGCTTATGTGTAGATCATGCAATATGTGCAAAGTAAGTACAATAGTGAATTTACTTCTAACTTGGAAAATCATGCTCTTGGGATATTTCTTTATTACATTAGACCTATAGATGTGATATTTATGATATTTATGTAAATATGAAAGTTTTGTTCAATTAAATGCTTGATAGATTATTTTTGATAAGTTACCTTGGTTTATTTTAGTTTTTTATAAGTGAGGAATGTATGAATGTTGAACTTGTATTTATATCAATCCATTTAGAGAAATAAATTGCATTAAAGCACTTAGACTGACCATTAGGATACGTTCCATTTGAAAACTAGATAACTTTAGGGCATTAGACACTTGCATCATGTTATATGCTAGTGTTAATGCAAGTGTCTCTCCCAAACATTAATGTTTAGGGAGTGGGAAAGTAAGTATAGAATTAAAACTTACAGAGGTGGAAGATAAGCAAGTTTTAAGAATTTTAGGTAAGATATAAGGTTTGAGTCATCAACATAAGACCAGTCATACTAAGAGATAGGCCAAGGGGCATAAGATAGATCAGATGCAAGACTTCAAAAATTAGGAAAGGTCCATAACTAAGATGAAAAACCAAAGTTTAAGTTGGCCAAGTGTACAAGACTAAGGTGTTATATAATCCATAAAATAGTGTCTACATAAACACTCAAATTTATGAATATTTTGATATGTATAGGTTAGCCTATTATGCTTCATTAACCCTTTTATGATAATCTTGAAAAAAAAATTGGTATAAATATAATTTAAATCCAACCCATTTTTCATCTATAAAATACCAAGTAAAGCACCAATTCAAGTTCATTCAATCAATCACATAACTAATTTATACTGCTATATTATTCCCTATTTTCTATATCAGTTAAGAGCAATCATATTATATTTATAAAGCATTCAAAAGAATAACCCACGAGTAATATTTGTCAAGTTATAAGTTATATCATTTTATGCCCTTACATATAACATATTACATCATTGTTCACACACAATCCAACACATAACAAAGAACTACTAATATCTAAGGCCCTCTTTAGAGAATTAGCTATGTAGGAACACTCATTGACAAAAGAGTCCTTCAGGTCAACTCAACTTTGTGAGCACTAACCCATTTTTGGCAAGGTGACAAGTCCTAAGAGGAGGATATAGGGTTTGATATATATTATGATATTGAGAGCTTGTGCGTGTGATATGAACACATAATATGAAAGGTGATAGAAAAAACAAAAATACCCAAGTGGAATTTTTGAAAAAGAGTGTATATTCTGTACTGAACACTTGTGGTGGAACTACGACATGAATGGCCACACAGGTGTCCATAGTTTTATGAAAATGTCTAAGTAGTAAAAATAATCAAAAACTTGAATGAATAAAACAAAGAGCTGAGTCACAGAATTGAAATGAAGCTAGATAATAATGACAGTCTAGAATAGAACAACAAATAAGATATTTTATATTCTAACCCTTTACCACATAGTTGTACAATCATTTTTATGTTTTTTTCACATGCTTTAAAGAATTAATTATCAATACTGTATTATATTTCCTAGATCTAAACTATCTAAATTATTTCAATCAAGTTTTATTTCTATAAGGTATTTATGTAATAACCCATTTTGAATGAAACATTCTGGTGAACCTGATGTGAGTTCATTAATTACCTTAATTTTTAGAATAACTTTCTCCTCTTTGATTAGGATACTCTTACCCAACCCTTATTTCCAAAAAGAGTTAAGTTTTATCTATATTATTTGTTTATGTAAATGTCTATTTTAAATGAAATGTTTGGTGAAACTAACCTCTTAGTCTAGTTAAACCAAATCCTAGCTTACCCTAGGATTTCAACTTTCTAGAGTTTCAGACTATTGAATTTATTTATTTTTTATATGTGATTTTTGTATGGGCATAGTGTAGGTGATGTTTTATTTCCTTATTTCCCTAGCCTTCATACTCTTTTTTTTGGGGTGTGCTTGGAAAATTTAAAACAGATATAAAAAATTATATTCCTCCTTCTAACTCTCTAGATGGTGATAGCTACCATACTTGTAACAAGGTCCATGTTATCACTAATCCAAGGTGTAAGGTGGACCATCTTATAGTACCAAAATAACATAACCAATATACCATTCTTCAAACCCCTCCACCTCCCACATTTCCTCTTGATGGTGTGTGTATGCATATTCAATCTAAAGTACATGAGGTTTGTGCTTATGAAATACTCAAAGATCAAATAATCATTATGATAAATTCAATCAAAGAGTTCAAAAATAAAAATTAGTATTTAATTTCATATCACATCATGAGAAAATCATATCACATATGTAAATAATCCAGAATGTGCTAAATGTTAATCATGCGTTTGCATCTTTATCTAGGAATGTTATACCTAAAAATAAGCCACAACAAAATACACCTACATGTAGTTATTAAACAAGTGAACCAAAGGATAATGAGAGATAAAGTGAAATTCTAAGAGAAATGAATCAAGACAAAGTGATCAAATTATCACCTATACATCCTCCTAAAGGATCAAAATACTATTATGCCTATGATAGAATGAATGGGTATAATACATGTTGTTTGTTTTGAAAAACAAAATACAAAAGATAAATAGTGGTGATCTTATCATATATACATCATTCAAGCAACCAACTCATCTTATGAGTGTATCTCCTAAAGCACAAGTTCAAAAAAAACAAGTATGGGCACCAAAGGAAAATTCAGAGCGAAAGTAGTTGTAAATGCAAAATATAGAGCAAGACAATATTCACAAGGAAATGATAGAGTAATAAATATTATAGAAATGTCAAGATGAAAAATCAAAATTACAAAAGGCACAAGATGAAAATGAAAAATTACAAAAACAATTTATTACAAAGGCAATGTTATAAAAATATTAATTGGCAAGTCAATTTTAGTGTAAGAAAACAAGCATTCTTAAAGCATGATTCCTATCAAAATAGGTAAATAAACAAGAGACACTTGAAAAATCTAAAGTTTCAAATGTTTTTGAAAATGGGGCAATTACAAGCCCTTCCTCATATCATGACCCTTTCACTATCACTACTCACATATATGGCAAATAATTTATAGATGTCAAGGTTATGTACCATCAAAATATAATTTTTTTGTTCAATGTCATTTCTTAGATCTCTTGAAAATAAGTTTCAACACATGGATGAAACTAATGAAATTTTAACAAGTATGTAATCAATTCAGTTAAGAGTTTCATTTGCTTTTAAATAACATTCTCTTATTTTTCATGTTACTTATAATATAAATATATACAATTTTGTGCTTGTAAAATCATGGTTACACTCAATAAGAGCAATGGTTGATAGAAGCAAAGGTTGCATTACATTTTATCATGAAGGAAAGATTACATCCTTTTCCAAATAAAGAACATATTTATGAAAATATCACACTAAGGAAAATATATTTCAAATAATGATAACAAGTGCAATATTAACAAAAGAACTTGATACACTTCTTGATTTTGTTATGCATGCATATGGTACATTTTGTTAAGGAAAATTTGTGAATTTACCACTACTCATAGATTGACATCCTCATCTTGAGCTCATTAGATAGTTTTTGCATTTTCAAACATGCAAAAATTCATAAAATTAAATTACAAAAATTAGAAAAAAATCAAATATTCAAGAAAATACAAAAAAAATCAAATAAAGCAAAACAAAAAGCATTTTACATGTTTACTAACTTTTGCATATGTTGTTTACTTATGTAAGTAGATATCATATCATTTTTATACACATATATATTTTACAGGTACTTGAGTGTGATACAAGTATACATTAGATATATGATACATGAGCATGAAAATGTTAGACCTTTCATCTTCCCATGTGACACACTATGTTGGGGGCATCTTGCTTCTATATGATCATGATTGACATAGTTTATTTTATTCTATATTCATTTTAATATCACATCAAGCTTGTATATTAAATTTTACACATGTCTATACTCATGTTGTTATCTTAGACAATGTATTTGATATGTCATTTTACATGACATTTTTCTAACATATGTATGCAAGGACTATATGACATGCTTATGCCAGTTGTTTCTATTTCATTTACTTCATCTCTTCACATGGCTTACTTGAGTGTGCTTATTATTTGCTTTTTTGTCTTGTTTGTGTAACATTTAAACATGTTCATTGCTTGTTGGTCATAGTGCCCTAACTCTTGTTTGTTTATTTGGTGTGTGGACATTTTCATATGTCCTCCCCTTGAGTGTGTGAAATTTGAACATGCCCCTTATTTGTGGTCTTTTTAGACCCCTCTTTGTGTGACATTTAAGTACTCTTATATGTGTGTTTGATTATTTTTTGAGATTTTTATTCGTTAGACATTGTCATGATTCATATCATGTATTTTAGGGCATGTTATTTATGCCTACTATGAGCTTCATTGATACATATAATTTGATATGATACTACTATATGATTCTCTACTACGTTATTCACATAAATGTAACATAGTTGTCTTATCCTTTTGAGATATGCTGACTATCACTTTTTCATTCCCCTCACCTAAAAAGGGGGGCATGTCATAGAGACATGACTCCACATACATATAGTTGACAGAATTGGTATAATTTGATTTAGTTTACATGATTAAAATATACACTTGGGACATAATTTTATACATTTGCGATTTAAATTTTTAGGACTTGGTACATGTAAATCCTAGGTTGTTAAAGGGATATGTTTAATAAATTGGGGTATAAATAGGCAATAAATATAGCCACTGATTTGTAAAAAAAACACCTAGTTTTACCTTTCTAAAAATAACAATAAATGATGTTAAATAATTACTTAACTGAAAACTGATTGAGACAAATAATCTAGAGGTTAAAAATTGACACAAAAGTTGATTAGGGTGTCACAAATAGGATCCAAGTGTTAGAATCCTTCCTATATAGTGGCACCATATAGTGTTAGTGTCCTCATTTTACATTAATGTCTCCTTTATGAATGATTTCTAGGTTTTATAGATTAGGTCCTATTCTAACTTTTGTCCAAATTTTAGGTCAGTGTAATCAATACTTTTTCTTATATCCCTATTTTCCTCTGAAAATCCTAGGTTTTTATGCTTGTAAGGGTTTAAATGAACACCATAAAAAAATGGGTTACTTGGTATTATGTGTTGGACATGTGATCCACACCCCTGTGTGGGTACATTGCTTACATACCAATACTCTGAGAAGGGATCAAAACCAATGTAGTTCTCCTACCTTAGTGTTTGGTACAAGTACAAGTAGAGCTAGTATGAATGTCAATTTGAGTGCTTGAATATTCTTGAGACTATAAATTTGAGTAATTTGAATTTATGAATGTTGTATATAGTTTTATGTAGAAGTAGGATATAATAGGGATTGATAACCTTGATTATGCACAGCTTGTTTTGAGTTTGTTTATGTAATCATCTGATTTACATCTACTGGTTAGAGGGTGACAAGTCATGTATATATATTGTTCTATTTCTTGTGTGGGTCTTAAAATAATTCTAGGTCAACCCTAGGTGGTTGTTCATTTAAAAATATATCTATTGGTAACAAAAATAGTGAAAAGAATAATAACATCAAAACTAGGACACTATTACCATGGGGCATTACTATCTAAATTATGGCACTAGTGTTCAGGTGGTAGAACCTAAGGAACTAGGGTCCAATATGCCAAAATGAGGGTCTATGACTACTTTAGGGATGTTTAGGATGTGTGTGGCTTGCATGAAGGTTGGATAAGTGTCTAAATAGGCCCTAAGATAGGTCTAGGGCTAAGTTAGGGATAGGTGGTCTCAAGTAACACTCTTAGCACTCAAGTGTCATTTTTAGGTGATTACATTTACCCCTCCTTTATTATATAAATGCATCAAATCAAAATGTCTAAGATAAATGAAAAATAAGCATACCTAGACTTACCTAAGAGGCAAAGCCCATGAACCTAGATTTGAGTATGTGAAGCATGCTCCATTATGTGTGCTACAAATGAAACATGCATAGATTAGTTCTTACTTCAGAGATATAAAAATTAAAAGACAAAACTAAGAAAATAGATAAGAGAGAGAAAAGGAATGAATAAACCTCATTGGATATGTAAACCAATACATAAACTTGTGATGGACCACAGATAATGGAAGAACTATGAAATTACATTGTGAATAAATTATTTGATAAAAATACAATAAATTATATTATATCGGGTTATCATTTACAACATAGGTGAAGGTTTAAATAAATTTCATAGGAAGATATAATAAAACCAACTACCTTACGGGTTTCAACTAACCCAAATAAAAAATAATTATTTCATCTAAAAAACTAAAAATAAACTTTGGATCATAAAAATAATCCAATAAACTCTCCCTTGATTCAAAGGGGTATAAAATATGAATGAAATAGAGCAATGAATCTAAATTCATGAAGATATCTCTATCACAACTTTAAGTGGTACATTGTACCTTTGTCATTGAGCAAAAATTTATGTCATTTCATAAATAAGCTCACTCTTGTGAGTTATGGCAAAAAATGGCTGATGAACATGATCAAGGCCTACTCATCCTCGGTGATCATCATATCAAACTATAGTAAACATGATCAAACATGTAAAAATATATCAACCCACATAAGGTCCCATACATGAACCCATATAAGTGATAAACCCATACTATGTATGGCACATCTCCCTTATGTCCAATAAATATTGACAACCTTTGCTCAATAATGCTAGTGATGGAAACCCCTATCAACTCGTACTATCACCAATGACTTATCAAAGTCCAACCAATGCCTAAATATTCTCCCAATATCAAGTGACAGGTTAGAATCCATCCATCAAAAAAATAAAAAATACTAATTTTGTTTGCTCCATGTCATGAATATCAAATATAAAAAGCCAAAAATGAAACTAAAAACAAAAACATAAGCCAAGATTTGCCATTCAAGCATTAAACCCATACTCTGAGTGAATAGCTAACTGGAGAGGGTAATTATCCTCCAACCTCTAAGGGATCCTCCAACCTCTAATTGTCACTTAGATGGTGTCAATCAAAGGGATCTTAGGACTTGTAATAGATGATATTATCTCCAAAATCACAAGCATGAAGTGATTTCATGAAAATTTTCATTTCAAAGGAGTTAGATTCAACCAAAAATGCACCTTTATACATTAGTTTCATTACATTGGTTGAAAAAATACCCTTATAACATTTGATACATTTAAAATCTTGTTTTATCCTTATAAATCCTTTACACTGAAAATAAGATCAAAATACTAAATTTGATCAAATGATTAAATTTGAACAAAAAATGCCTTTGAAGGGTTTTGAACCCTAGACCTTTCTTTGTTGATAAATAACTACCAAAAACCTCTATAACCACCTTACCTTTAAAAATATTGAATTTATAAAAGCAAGATATTCAACTTATGCATGTTTTTGGATGTGAAAAAATAAAATAAAATTTACATGTTCAATAATGTTTTCAACATGCATATAAACAAATATTTCACTATATTTATAATGGTGTTAGGAGGGACCCACCCAGATTTTAGGTTATACTAGAAATTTATAACATGTTAGACTATTGTCAGCATGATGGTTATGCTACAGATGGAGTTTTTCAACAAAAAATCTCAACGAAAAGATAATAGAACTTTAGTGAAATCTGAAATAGTTATTACATCACTTTTAATTTCACAAGAGTGAGTTATTTATCTCTTTGTATTTTGGCATGAAGATCATATTTGTATTAGGTATATTTCATTGCCATCTAGTCAATGTACAAATATATGTTTGTAAGAAGAATTGCACCTCTTTTCTATAGTGTTGACCTTCATTCATCTATGATCTATGTTGATTAAGGATTGTAGCAACAATTTTATATCAACATTGAAAAACCCTTGATGTTAATTGACATTGTTAACTCCTGAGTCATTTAAAATTAATAATTGTGATGCCAAAAAGACTATGATGCTATGACTATATGGTTGAATCACTTTGGCAAAATGATAACCTTTCTAGACTATCATGCAGGCATGTTTAGGTTTGATTTGACATAGGCCACTGTGTTAGGTAATTTTAATTAGTAAACTCTATTACGATTATGAAAAAACCATGAGCCACATGATTCGATTGAAAATGAATATTAAATATTCAAGATAAATAATTCAATGGGAATCTACAACATGTTTGTACAATAGAGATTAAATCAAATCAAATTAAAAAAATCTTTTCAAGAATGATAGACTTGGTATGGTGATTTAACAAACACTACCTTCTTATATCCTCCTTTCATGCACCATGCAAGTTTGATTTATAGCTCTATTATTCAAACATCTTATATGTTTATATCATAGCTTTGATACAACTGATGGCCCACAAACAATGGATGAAGAACTATGAAATTACATTGAAAATAAAGTTTTTGATAAAAATAAAATAAATTTATTATATCGAGTTATCATTTACAACATAGGTGAAGGCTTAAATAAATTTCATAGGAAGTTATAATAAAACCAACTACCTTATGGTTTTAAACTAACCTAAATAACAAAGAATTATTTAATTTAATAAAATAAAAATAAACTAACTTTCAATCATAAAAATAATAAAACAACTTGGTGACAACCTGTGTGTGTGCATGTAGATAATGATCAATTGATGAATAACTTGGACTAAGTTGATAGCTTGCTTAATCCTCATGTGTGGGTGGCTTAAGAACTCAATCTGATTTTGAATCCATCATTGGCCACCCTTATTTAGTGGATCATTACCTATGAATAGCTTTGATTGGATTGATGGTATGTCTAACCCTCTCATGTAGGTGCCTCAAGAACTCAAATAGATTATGACTCCATCATTGCCTACCCATGTGTAGTAGATACATCTACAACTAAAATTATGTGATATAACTATAGATGCTTAACTATAATTATAATTATATATTTCAACTTTATGGCTACTTGAGACTATTATGTGGCTTTGGGCCACTTGAGAATTCTAACCACTATAAATGGAGAAAGGCATGAATTTGGTGTGTAACCTGAAACATGGTGTATGATGTGTGTAACTTAGAGAATGACATGGATTTTATCATTCTATTTGATCAACTAGTGCATAAGTGAACATATAAAAATAATGTGTCATATACATGACCCTAAATATGATATCTGAGCATATAGATTTTGGATTGAGTTGTAATAACTTGTATCTGAGCATCTGAACTGAAACAAGAAAGATCATTTCATGCATGATGCCCCTAATTTGAGAAAACTAGTATGAATATGAGTTAAACTAAGCCAAAATTAGTAATCTATAACTAGACCTAATCAAACTATATTGTACCTATTATACTTTTCTAGCCAATCTCTAATTTATTAAAACTAAGGCTACTAGACAGTAGTGGCATATCTTGAATAGTAATGCCTTGTGGTGCTAGTGTCCCTATTTAGATGCTAATGTCTAACTATTCTGATTTATGTGCAACTAAAAATAACTTTTGTATTCTATGCCTTTGTGTTAAAATCTATAATCTGAATGGATTTGAGTAGTTTGATCTCTATGATGAATCCTTATAAAATCCCCCTCTTTTTAAGATAGTTGTTGTACCTATGCAAGAACCATCCTTAAAATAAAAAACTTTGCAAAATGTGTGTTAGCTAGAGCATATATGATATATGCATAATAAACCAATATGATGTGCATACATAACATCAGAATGTAAGCTAATATGAGCATAAGTTTGTAATATGTGATGTATGTTAGGTCTAGCATTCACAAGAATATAAAGATAGTTATAACAATGTATATGAACAACAAATCTGAGTAATAACTAAGTAGCTACCTAGGGGGATGGGGCATGATGTTCATCATGACACCTAAGTAGGAAGGGGAGATGCATGAAGTCCCTAATGACATATAAATTTGGAGTGTGTAACAAGCAATAAACAAGTGTCATGGCCATGATGCATATAAGTAAGTTTACGTAGAACACACATGAGGTATGAAAAGTAGGCCAAGGGGACACAATATAGGTGACATGGTCATATGTCACTAAATATAATAAATTAATACATACAAGGACATGTTCAAATGTATACATACACAAATAATAAGCAAGTTGGTTTAGAGCCACATGGAAAAACATGTTCAAATGTCTACATACATAATTAATAAGGCACACACAAAGACATGGGCACATGTCCAAAGCATACATATATTTAAAAAAGTGGTGTATATCTATAGATCAATGGCATATTCAAATTCCATCAAATTGAAGAAGCATAAAAACACAATCAAGTATAAACTAGGAAATCTAGAAATAAAAGTATGCATGAACATGTGGTACAAATTTTTATAAGAGTTAAGATGTATATAAGTTGAGTCTAAAGTATTAGTAAACAAAAAAAAATCTGAGTAGGTGTAGGATGATCAATATCAAAATATAACGATGTTGAATCTGTGATGTAAAGTTTAGAAATATGTAACCTAGAAATCAAAATTGTGTATAAGATGCCCCTAAATTGGTGAATATATCAAATGAGGAACTTGTGTATCTATGTATATGCCCCCAGTGGGTAGATAGTAGAAAATATGGATCTATGTAGTGGACCTAGGTCATATAAGTATTTATAAACACTCAATAAGATTAAGTGAAGCGATATATGTGTGATAAAAATTGACTATACTAAGATAGCTAACATATGTAGTGTCTAGCAAATATAAGAGATGTAAACATGGCAATGCATACAATCTATAATCTATATTTTTTGAGTAAATATTTGAATGTTTTTATGTTTGGACATATTATATTTATTTTGTATTTTCTAGATATAAGCTATGTACAAGAAGGGAAGAACATACTAACCGATGAGTCTCATGAGAGACTCACTATCACTGTGGCATGTGTTAAATAAAGGAATGGTAATCATATATGTTGTATAAAAAGGTAACTAAGGTCCCAAAAACTATTATAATAAGTGATCTATAACTAGCACTGCTTATGGAGTGGTATTAGGAATTCATGAAGTTAAATGGGGTCTCTTGTGAGCTGTATGGGTCTTAGGGACCCATCTAGTAGAAGATTTTATAGTTGGCATGGGTGCCCTCTACCAAGAACCATGGAAGTTCAATAACATTAATCTCACAAATAAAGGGGTAGAGGGAGGCCCTTTAGAATCTATAACATATCATTGATGTAAGGTTATCTCTAATAAGGGTCTATGTGGGAGAGTATGCGTAAGTGGTAACACTATAGGAGTAGGCCTCACCTGCACTAGTGGCCTAACTAAAATCTATGGTGTATTGAAGGAAATTTTGCTCAAAATTGTAATTGGTAATTGTGGTCTAACTAGTATTATAGTATGATAGACACCAATGATATTATGTAGGGGGTGTGTATCCTCTATAGTAGTGTGATAGGATTTTGGTGGTGGATGTGCCTAATATGTATAGTGAATACTTGAAGTGTTGCCTATCTCATGAGCTATATTTTTTGGAAATAGATTTGAAGATATTTTCAATGCCTTATCTTCCATTTTTTTAATTTAGGTGCCTTTGTGGGTGTGCCCACATCAATGATGTTGGCATCTATTTTTAGTATGGTCTGGTGTACTTTGATAGTCACAGAATGCATTGAAATCATACTTATTTGGAAGAGGTTATGTTGTATCAACCTCTTTGATGGGAGGGAGAGATATGACATTGTATTCTAGGAGCTATTGTAAAACACGTGTAGGTGATTTTGGAAGATTGGTAAAAACTCTCCATGGAGGAGATGATAAAACCAAGCAAGGAGGTAACTTTGAAGCTATGTTAAATATGGCCATTGGATCACTCTTATTTTTAGTGGCCCTTACTTCATATGGAGGCTTATTATAACTCTTAGTAGTTGACTCTGATCCACTTGTATATTTTAATTTTTTCATAGAGAAAATCTTGACTTCCCTTTCTTTCACTATGTAACATAACTCTATGAATGTTGAAAACTTATTGAACAAGATAGCTTCATGTAATGACAATAGTAAAATCTATTTAAATATGTCTTGGATTTATCTATCTTCCATAGGGCTAGTCATCTTTGTCAATATAGTGTTATATTACAAGCCATATTCTACAATAGTCTCGTTGGATTTTTGCTTCGATTGTGTTACTTAAGCATATGAGATCTTATCACTGATGTTAATTGAAAATTGTGATAAAAACATATATGTCAATGGATTGAATACAGTGAAGACTAATTTAGATTATCATAGAACCATTTTGAGGCATAGTCCTTTAGACTGTATGATAACATCTTAGTAAGGATCCAATCATTGGACACATTATCCAAACATGTTATGTGGAAAGCTTGTAAATGGTGTTTTGGGTCACCCTTACCATCATACAAGGTAAGTTTAGGTGTCATGAATCTGGATGGAAAAAGAGTTACTAATATGTGATGTGTCAAAGGTGTATGTAAAATAACATGAGAATCCAAGGCATGTGATGGCCTAGTATCACCCTACTCAATATGTAACACCTTATCCTGTAGAGAATGAATTTCATGCATAAGGGATTGTACATTTAGAGAGGAGGAACTAGCCATAGGAGGTGTTGCCCTTATTGAATGTTGTTTAGTTAAAACAAGCTATTGTACAAGATGATTTACCCCAATCATAGGTGTAACAATTATATTATTTGGGGATGTAAAAGATTGACCTTTATTTGATTTGTTCTTTATGTCCATTATGGCTTGTACAATTTGTGCATGATCATGGGGATATTCCTGAAGTTTGTCTCTAAAACTCTATAAAATCTCACCTTTATTGATAATAATATTTTCATTGTTATGTTAGGGGAGACTGTCCCGATTCCCATATTATGTATTATTTTGATCTTGATTGTATTGCTCATTTTATACTTTATGATTTGGATATGAAAGAGTGTTAGGCACAACTTTACTAGGTTTAGATGCATACACATGAAGAATACTAACATATTCTAAATATTATGTACATGTAATTTGATTTGCTAATAATGTGACATTTTTACTTAATAATTGATTTTGATTCTGTAATTTTAATATTAATAATTTGATCCCTTAGAGTCTCACAAGTGTAAACCCTAGTTGCTTTTGATTGAACATGTAGGAACACACCCTGTAGAGGAGAGGTAGAAGCATGGATAGGCTAAGTTTGTGCATTAGTAAAAATAATATAGGTTACATCATCTCATTGAGGAGTAATAACATGGACCTAGTTAGAGGGAAAGTAACTATCACCCTCATGGAGATGAGGAGGATAAGGATATTTTTTCCTATACATAGGATATGACATTGAAACTTGAAACATAGTTGTTAGGGTATTAAATTTATGTATTAATTCCAATAAACTATATTATAATCAATCTTATATATATGTAAAGGATTTTTTTTTAATTTAATTCAACATATGAGAACAATAGCATGCTAGAGATAGAATGAAATATGACATACATTTTAAATGATATAAAGCATCATGTACATATATGTTTATTTCATCTTTTAATTATTTCCAAATGAAAGGAAAAAATCATACAAAGTAAGCAAGAAAACTTTGTATTAAAAAGTGATAAACTTTACATGTCATTATTACCATGATTATATGAAATACAAATCATAAAATATAGGGATTTGAAATATAAGTGTGGATCTTAGAAGGTTATAAATATAAACCTTAGGGTTATCTAGGGTTCAAGTTTGTGTAATATTTGAAGTAAGCTGGGTTCACCAAATGATATAACTTTTTAGGACTTCATAGATGTAACTCTTAAATTGTTAAAGAGCTGAGTATAGTAAATGAGGGTATAAATATGCAATAAATACAACCACTAATTTGTAATAAATTTGATCTAGTTTTACCTTTCTAAAAATTTCAATAAATGATTTAAACAAGTACTTAGATGGAAACTAAGATGAAAGATCTGGAGGCTGAAAACTAGCACAAAAGTTGATCAAAGTGTCATAAATAGAATCTAAGTGTCAAAATTATTCTTGAATAGTAGTTCCCTAATTAGATAGTAACACCATATGACACTAGTATCCTCATTTGGTGTTAATGTCCTCTTTTTTAATTATTTTTGGGTTTTGTAGATCAGGTCCTATTCTATCTCTGATCCAAATTTTAATTCTATGCAATCAATAGTTTTTCCTATTGCTTTATCTTTCTCTAAAAAATCCTAGGTTTTCATGCTTGTAAGGGTTTGAATTAACACCATGATAAAAATGGGTTAGTGGGTCTAATATTCTATAATTATGATCCACACCCATGTGTGGACATGTTTCCTACATACCAATACTCTGAGGAGGGATCAAGCCTGATGTAGTTCTCCCACCTAAGTGTTTGATGAAAGTGTAAATGAAACTAGTATGAATGTTGGTTTGAGTGATTTGAATGTTATTAAGACTATAAATCTAAGTAATTTGATCTTAGGAAGGATGTAAATGCTTGTATGTAGAAGTAGGGTAGAATAGGGATTGATAACATTAATTGTGCATAACTTGTTCTAAGTTTGTTTGTGTAATTTGCATTTGATTTCCATCTACTAGTTAGAGGGCTAAAAATCATGTATATATATTGTTCTAGTGCTTGTACATGTCTTAAAGGATGTCTAAGCCGACCCAAGGAGGTTGCTCATTTGAAAAGATATTTATTGGTAATAGATTAAGAAAAAAGGATAATAGTGCCAAAATTGGGACACTAACGCCATGGGATGTTACTGTCCAAATTATGTCACTAGTGTCCAGGTGGTATAAATTGAGGCATTAGGGGCCATGATGCTGAAAAGAGGGTATAGGATTGCTTTAGGGATGTTTAGGGACATGTGTGGTCACTTGAAGGCTAGATAAGTGTTTAAATAGAACTTGAGATAGGTCCAAGTCTAAGCTATGGATGGGTAGTCTCAAGTAACACTCTTAGTAGTCAAGTGTCATTTTTAGGTGATTACAATTTGGCACATATTTGGGACAAATTTTTTCAATTTTTGATATATACTATACACATTTTATATATTAAAGGTTACATTTTGAATGATACTTCAACTTGAGACACATTTGAGGTGCATATGCCATGTAAATACACTAAATCATAGATACATTTTCATACTATATACATTATCTACACTAAATCACTTTATCTACTATATTAGTTGGCTTCTTTAATTAATATGATTGATATTCAATGTTCTCTATGGACTTGGCACTAGTTTTGTTATTCAAGATTGATATGGTTACACCATTTTACTCAGGTAATATTGGATATATTATGTTTACATTTGATTTTTGTGATTGAGATTTAGTTCTCTCAATAGACTTGGCACAACTCACCCACACACTATATTGGGAGCATAATCACCCTCCAATTTCCCTCTTCACATCTCCAAGGTTCAATTATGAACCTCTCTCTAGTACTTCAACTAGGAAGCATCATTACCAAAACAAATTATCAAGGGGAAACATGTTTGCATTAACACATAGGTGTACTCCTTTGATCTCTTTTATTTCAAGAAATTTTAATTATTCATTTTCAAATTATATGCAATAATTACACATGTAACATTCTCTTAGTTCCATGTCATACACATGAAAAAAATTCAAACATAGATCAAGAAGAGCAAGGTGTGTTGTACACACCATGGTACACATTTCTTTTCTTTAAACTAGTAATTTCATCCTTATGCATTAGTAGATTAAATGGGGGCCAAATGTATATTCTTAAATATAGATTTATATATTAAACTAGACTCATACACTTGATAAATATCACTCAAATCTCTACCCTTTAGTTCTTAACCTTTTTTACAATTGAAAGGCTCACTTTCACCATCTCACTGGACCTAAATGCTTATCTTATAGTCTGACCCTATTATTCTAATCACCTATATCTCAAAATATGTTTAAAATTTGATATATATAACTCACTACCAATTAAAGAGCTATAATAACTTTTTTATTTTTATAGACATTTGTGTTCAGACTTAGATAGTAGCGTCAACACTACTATCCATTTTCAAATGCAAGTGTTCATGCCTTCTAAACATTCAAATTTAAAAGGCTTTTGATATGTATAGGTCAACCTATTATGTTACATTAACCCTTCCATGGTAATATTTTCAAAATAGGTGGTATAAATACAAATTGAATCCAAATCATTATCCATTTATAAAATACCAAGCAAAACACCTATTCAATCTCATTCAATCAACTGCATACTTGAGTTATATTGTCCTATTCTTCCCTATTTTCTATATCAGTCACAAGAGAATTCATATTACAAGTCTAAAGCATTCAAAGAATAACCCATGAGTATTATTTCTCAAGTTATAATTTAAATCATTGTAGGCCCTTGAATATAACATACTGCATCATTGTTCACACACAAACCAACACAGAGGGGATAAATACATATGTATGAGGCCCTCTTTGGAGTATTGGATATGTAGGTAGTGCTTATTGATAGAGGGGTCCTCGAGGTTGGATCGACTTGGTGAACACACTAACCCATTTTTGGTAAGGTGATAAGACATAAGAGGAGGATCTAGGGTTTGAGTTATATTATGATATCGAGAGCCTGTGCGCACAATATGAAGACATAATTTGAAAGGTGACAAAAAAATTAGAAAGTCCTACGTGGAATTTATATAAAATAGTGTATTTTGTATCATAAATTTTTGGTGGAAGTAGGACACTTATGGATATACAAGCTTCCATAGTTTGACGCAAATGTCCAGGTAGTAAAAATAGTCAAAAACTTGAATGAAGAGAACATAGAGTTGAGTTGTAGGATAGAGATAAAGTTGGATAGAAGTGACAGTCCATAAAAAAAAGATATGCTCTCTTCTAAACCTTAACCATATATTTTTACAACCATTTTTATATTTATTTCACATGTTTTAATGAATTTATTATCCATATTGTATTATATTGCCTAGATCTCAATTGTTTACATTATTCCAATTAAGTTAATTTTTATAGGGTATTTATGTAAATACTCATTTTGAATGAAAAAAGTCATGCATGGTAAATGTATGTCAATATGTTAATTTTAAATTACTTAATACTATATTTTAGTATCTATAAATGCCCCCCATTAATTCTAGCAATTGAATTGCTAGAGAAAATGAAAAAGGTGTGCATGAGGGTGTACAACACACTTTGTATTTGGTAGGAAGCTCCAATTGTGTAGGTCACTAAAAAGCAAAACCTAAAACAAATATATGGTAGTCAAAATCCATAAATTTATATTTTAAATATAAATTTGAAATTTTAAAATTAAAGAATAAAGGAGTACACCTGTGTGTTTTGAAAACTATGTTGCCCTTGCAACTTGTTGGAGGTGATGTTTCCTCATTGAATCATTAGAGAAAGGTGTTTTATATAGAAGAACTTGGAGATTGGTTTATCTTGTTGATCCATGGAGAAATTTTAGTTGATAAAAACCCCAATTATGTGTAACAATACATGCCCTTAGGTTGGGAAAATAACATGCCCTAACCCTCATAAATGTGGGGAGAACTATGCAATGTACTAACCCAAATAACTACTTAGATCTAATAAATAATTGGAATTACATGCTGAGTTCACTTTGATTAATGTCATGGCCATTGAGCATTATTCAACCTCAATGTACATTACCTATAAAAATAAAATCAACCTCTACAAATAGATTCATAGATTCAAGGTTGTTCACCACTCGGTGCAGATTGAAAAAGTGATTTACAAATAAATAATTGTGACACTACTTACTGAAAAATCTATGAACATGCATGAATCAATATCATGCCCATTTTATACTATGATAATAGTATATTTTCATAGTATGTATGTAAATTAGCCAATATCATGCCTTGTGAATCTAAAAGTGTGTATATGTGCATGAAACAATACCATGCCAATTAAATATGTACCAATATATATAGAATGTTATGAATTTATCTATTGAATCTAAAAACTTGTATCTCAATTATATGTATATGCAAAAGCATGTAATTATTATTCTTGTAAATTGTGTACATATGCCCATGCATATGCACCCAATTTTGTATAATCATGTACTAAATTTTTTTTAAGTTAAGCACATATGCATGACATATGCCCCCATAATTTATATTAATGTGCAAATATTTATCATGCAACTAAGTTCATATGATATATGAATCACTTTGAATCTCTAAATATGTTCTCTAATTCCAAAATATGAATTTATTTTTATGGAAGCTTGTGTCTCTATGATAAGCCCAATGTAATGTCTCCCTTTTGAGATGAAGGATGTGTCCTATAAGTTACTCATCTCAAAATAAGATTTAATTATATCATGTCATGTATAGAGATAACATCATGTATAATCATGTGAACATGTGAAAAGTATAATATCATAGTAGTGTGTATGTTATCAAGGCATGTATGTATCATATGTAATGCAGGGCATATAAGTGTCATGTATAGATAATTGTATAAGACATGAGTAACTAGTAAGGCATGTGAAACTAATCTAGATAGCTCAACATGGTAGAGAGGTCAGAGAAAGATATGACCTGTGATGATGAAACTTGTGGAATTAGATGCCCCCAATATCATCATGGTCATTGGTTAGAGGAAATTCCAACATATATATGTCCATGTGTAACCTGTATATCTTGCATCACACTCATAAATAATAAAATATCTGTATGAAAATATTATTCCATCTATATACACCTAAATATATTCACTTCCTTTATTATCATTAATATTACTATTAGTCGACACTAATTTAACTTATCTCATTTATCCCCTTTAATTCCTTCCCAATATCACCTCTTTTAGTCATTTATTTAACATCCTCTTCATTCTTATTTATCACACTAACCATAAATCATAAAATAAATGAATTAATCCATTTAAATCCCCATTATTTACTAACTAATCTCACTTATCCATTATTTAGGAATTTAAAATCCCATGACCCATCTACCTATCTACTCTTAGGATTTCTTACAAGCCTACCCCCTAGATTCTCTAGAACCCCCTGATCACCTATCTAATCTACCACTAATCATAATTAAACCTCCAAAGAGATTCTATAGGTTTCTACCTCTAGAACCTTCTCTCCTCTAGAATCACCAAGAAAATTTTAAATTCCTTGGATAATCCTCCACCCTTGATCTTGTGGCAACCAAATTTAAATGGTGACCATTGATCTTCCCTTCCTTAATCTATTTAAATAAAAACAATTCTCCATTGAAACCAATTAGAAATCAATAGAGGAAGCCATATAATCTCCATGCCAAATCAATGAATCCAATTAATCCATGAATCTATAATCATGATCATTGATCATGCCATCACCATGACAAAATTTTGAGTCTAATTGCAATCAATAATCCAACAATTTGGTTTGAAGATCTTGGAGGGAGGATAAGAGAAGCAAGGAATTAGTAAGAGTTGTCTAGTTGATTCTAATTTAATTCCATAATCCATGAATACACTTAATATGAGATATTATGAAAGCAAATCAGAATCAACTAGACAACTCTTACCAATTCCTAGCTTCTCCTATCCTCCCTCCAAGATCTTCAAGCTGAATTTTTAGATTATTGATTGCAATTAGACTCAAAATTTTGTCATGGTGATGGTATGATCAATGATCATGATTATGGATTCATTGATTAAGTGGATTCATGGATTTGGTATGGATATTATATGGCTTACTCTATTGATTTCTAGTTGGTTTCAATGGAGGATTGATTTTGTTTAAATATATTGAGGGAGGGAAGATCAATGGTCACCATTCAAAGTTAGTTGCCACAAGATCAAGGGTGGAGGATTATCCAAAGACTTAAAAATTCCTTGTATGATTCTAGAGGAGAGAAGGTTCTAGAGGTAGAAACCTCTAGAATTTATTTGAAGGTTTAACATGATTAGGGGGTTCTAGAGAATCTAGGGGGGTAGGCTTATAAGAAATCCTAGGAGTAGGTAGGTAGGTGGGTCATGGGAATTTTAAATTCCCAAATAATTGATAAGTGAGATTAGTTAGTAAATAATGGGGATTTAAATGGATTAATTCATTTATGGGATGAGTTAAGGTTAGTGTGATAAATAAGAATCAAAAGGATGTTAAATAAATGACTAGAAGGGGTGATATTGGAGTGGAATAAGAGGGGATAAATGAGATAAGTAGAATTAGTGTCAATGAATAGTAACATTAGTGATGATAAATTAAGTGAAAAAAATTAGTTGTATACACCATCTACCAAACTTGTATAAAGAATATATGTAAATAGTGTAATATAGTAATAATATCATGCTTAGGTCCTAATTTTTTAAATATATTGAGGGAGGGAAGATCAATGGTCACCATTCAAAGTTGCCACAAGATCAAGGGTGGAGGATTATCCAAAGAATTAAAATTCCTTGTATGATTCTAGAGGAGAGAAGGTTCTAGAGGTAGAAACCTCTAGAATTTCTTTGAAGGTTTAATCATAATTAGGGGTTCTAGAGAATCTGGGGGGTAGGCTTATGGGAAATCCTAGGAGTAGGTAGGTAGGTGGGTCATGGGAATTTTAAATTCCCAAATAATTGATAAGTGAGATTAGTTAGTAAATAATGGGGATTTAAATGGATTAATTCATTTATGGGATGAGTTAAGGTTAGTGTGATAAATAAGAATCAAGAGGATGTTAAATAAATGACTAGAAGGGGTGATATTGGAGTGGAATAAGAGGGGATAAATGAGATAAGTAGAATTAGTGTTGACTAATAGTAAAATTAGTGATGATAAAATAAGTGAAAAAATTTAGTTGTATACACCATCTACCAAACTTGTATAAAGAATATATGTAAATAGTGTAATATAGTAATAATATCATGCTTAGGTCCTAATTTTTTATTTTTTGAATATTTTAAATATTTTTTCATTTTATTAAAATATTTAAAATTATCATTCATAAATTAGTGAGTAGGTCATCCTTTTTAGAATTGAATATGATATATCTTGGCTTGTCCTTGAGATTATGTAGTCACATTACCTCTTCTTCCATTGTCTCTAATTGTTCATATTTTATGTTTGTTATTATCTTTGAATATTTTACTTATTGGAGAGTAACAATGCCATTGTGTTGAATCTTGATTATATTTTATTCATGTAATAAAGAAATTTATTGATATATTTTATTCATTATGGCCTGCATTAGGTGTAACCATTCCAATCCTAACATGAGTGTTGACTAGGTGGTAAAAGGTGTCACCCATATGCATGTATCAATAAACTTTAGACCATAATAAATTGGTATGGTAACATGTCCCAAGAATGTATCACCATGTAAATTGAATAGGTCTTTGATGTTGAGCCTTGAGTGTTGTACGATTGTAGCACTACATACATTTGGGAGTTGGTCTTTGTCAATCTAAATTTGTTGTCAATATATACCTTCTATATATGTTGTAATAGTCATAATATCTTGTTGTTGATGCTTATAACCTTTGTGTGTTACATTTTTCTGTTGAGTTTTGTTAGAACGTGGTGGTGAGTGTTAATAATGACATTGTATCACTTTTATGGTTATTTCATTATTGTATCTTTGAATCTTCTTTTGTAATGTATCACAATGATCTGTGTCATATCTTATTATTCTATGATAATCACAATATGATTTGCCTTCTTGATGTGGGAGATGTCCCATAGCTCAATGTTTATTAGATGGTAATGTGATGATATTATGATCAAGTCATATTTTTAATATTGTTCTTGGTTTGTCTTAAAGACTTGCCAGTTGCAATGGTGTTGGAACTTTGGTATCTGACATCTCCACATTATTTACAATAATGTATGATTGCTTATTTTTATAAATCATGTTTGAATTTAGTATCACCAATGCTTGGTGTGAGATAATATTATAAAATTTATTGTATTTCAATTATATTTATGATATGTTATTATTTACTTTCCTTTTCACCCCAATGATTGTGCCTGTATAGGAATTTATGTTTCATACCCTTTTCATTTTATATGAATTATCCCAATATTTGCCAACTTTAATAGGTGTGGATAGAGTATGAGATAAATATTCATCAATAGGATTGAAGTTTAACTTGCCTTTTCGATCATCTATCATATCTGCCATGTTGGTATCATCATCATCATCACATCTTTGTCATAAAATTTTGTAAGCATGCCATTTTGATTTTCTGAATTCATTTCTTAACAAAGATTAGAAATAAGTTTCAATTGTTTGATATTAGCTTGTGGTTCATGTTGTATAGTTTATTTGTATGTTATGATTGGTTCCTTATCTATTTAAAAAACTTGATTTTCCCACCTCTTATGTATGCATACGAGATATTGGAATGGTTTGTGATGGATAAATGATAGAGTGATCTTCCAATTATGATTATGATCAGTTCTCATTAGTAGATTAAATCATCTTACAATATCTAAATGGGTCATCATATATTGGTTGTGTATAATAATAGCCTTAATTATTGAATTTGATACGTATATGTAATGATGATGGTACAACTTCCATAACATGTATTAGGCATAATGTATAATGTAGTAGGTACCATTTTGGGACCTAGTTTTACATTCAATGATATGGTCCCAAGTATTTGATGCAGAATGTTGTCAAATACTTTTATGATTTGATTTAACTTTTAATAAATAGTTAGGTTAATCCTAATTATTTTAATAAGGCATTATTATATATATTCAATTGACAAAAATTATCTACCAACACATGTTTGATCATTTTACTTGCACTTGAACTTGAGTGAATAATGGTATATTTTTCTCTCATGTGTGTCACATAGGCAAGTATTCTTTGTCAAAGGTGTTGAATATTTTGATATACTTGAATATATTAATAATAAAGGTAAGTGATTCAGGTTTTGGATCAATAGGGAGAGTTATGTCTCATAATTCCTCATTTAAGATGTCTTTACAAACCATTAATCTCTTGAGTAACTCTAAGATAGAAAATTTAGCATCATTATTATTTAGTTGATCTATGATGTAATACCATTTGGGTTGATTGGATTATTTCATAAGAGGTGGAGGGGTTTGAGGAGGATCATGTTGACTGCCTTCATTCTTCCATGCATGATGGGGAAACCTACCTCATCTAGTGTTGATAATATGGACAAAATAATCCACAATAAGTTGTGGGTGAGTAATGAGAGCAGGATGGTATCTAGTAAAACCTCAAGGTCTATGGGGAGGAGGAAAAAAAGGATTCATGCATGCCCTTTGGTGTCTAGTGATACAAAAAGGTAACTTGGATTGGATGTTGCAATAATATGATTTGAGGAAGGCTTGAGGTTGTTCATTGTTAATTTTAGCCTTAAGTGTTCTTATATTTGATAAAATGTAACATAGCCATGTGGAAAAATACAAAAATATTAACTTCATGACTTGTATTAACAAATAATGACAATATTCATTCATTATAGCCATGAGTAATGTGTAATATTAGGGAATAATCAAAAATCATGTCTAAAAATAAAATGTTAAGGATGAAATTCAAAACCCTATAAGGATGAAAACCTAGGTTTTGCCATGGTTCGATCAATTTACAGATTCAACAATACATTTTACCTTGATTTGGTTTTAGAAACCCTAATAAGATAAAAACTAGTATGTGAATTCAAATTACTAGATATAGCATTTAAGCATACATTTAAATGTAAAATACTTAAACTAATTACAATGATTTGACAAGTGGCATATGATAAATATAGAAAGTACAACAAAGTGATAAGTACTTAGATTTTCTAATTGACTATATAATTGTGACTATGTTCAGATAGTGGAAATTGAGCTGAAACAACCATGTGATTCATCCAGATCTGAAATTGTGTTTCTATCTACAAAAGGTATGTTTCATCAACTTTATATTAGTATTGACTTTTGATATTGAATTGTAGTGGTTAATAGTGACCTATGCATAAAATAGGGTCTATGATCATAAAATCACCTTGACCTTGTTATTAATTGAAAGAGCTAAACTTAGAAGCAATTATCAACAAAAGAATACATAGAAAAAATATTAATCTTCATACTATATTAAATGTAACATATTATGAAAATAATACATAGGATATTATATATCCATAACAATATAAAAACAACTTCCTACTAAATAGGAAGGCATAATAACAAATAACCTAATATAAATTCACATGTATAATAAATTAACCATTAAAGCAAACTAACCAAGTTAATATTAGAATTACTAATTAACATAGTAAATCTATTCATGTGAACACTAGAAATTCCCAACATTCACCCCCTTAGTGTGAACATGGAGATAAAATAATGTTCTCAAAAGATTTAATCACCCCCTAAAAGTAATATAGACTAGGTACAAACTCCATGGATTATCTCTTTACCCTCATGAAGGCAAAGTAACGAGCCAAATTATGCAGGACTAATCCTTTCCTCTTTAAGTTTCAATGGGATTTCCCCTTCCTCCTTGGGCACCTAAATTCTAAATCTCTAAGATATAAAAGTTTGGCACTAAGTGGATAACTATCACTGAGTTTACCTTGAAATCTTCTCCTACTCCCCAAAAGTGAGTTTTATGAAAGACATGATTTTTTACCAAATTTATACAAAAGGGGTTTATTTAAAAACTGACACACTAAAAATAAAAATATTAAAAAATGAAACACACAACTAAAATAAAATGCCATCAAATCATATGGGCCATATCATTGGTTACTAATGAGAGGTTTTGAAAACCTCCTTCTTTTGTTGCCTCCATCCTCCTTATTGTTGTTGTTTACTCAATCGATTTGGCTCTGAGACTCAAAAGAAGAAACTACCCCCATAATTTTGATAATTCATTTTCAGGAAGTTGGGTTCTCCTAAAATTGTATCCTTTACATAGGATGAGATTTTTGACTTCAACATACTTTATTGACATAAAAAAGACTTTTAACTCTAACCCTTGATTCATTTTTTTTGGACAAATTTTGATAATGATCCTAAATATATTTGAACTTAGCATAAAAAAATTATTGACATGAATCAAATAATAAACTTTAAATGATGACTAAACTAAAAGACTTAAAATTCACTATTGATCTAAAATATACTTAATGTCAAAATATTGACACGTAATCAAAAGACTTAAACTACTACTAGATCTTGATATTAAAACTCTATAAAAGACTAATTCCATGTAATTTGAGGAACCAATAAATACCACAAGTTACCATTGAAACATGTGAATGGGCCAAGAGTTATGTTGGAGGTGTATAACTACATTTATATGAAAGGCATCAAATAGAATAAGAGGTTGAACACTTTTCAAGGATTTTTACAATCATAGTTTGAGAGATTGTTGGGATAAAATAGTGAGATATATTATGTGTCACTCAAGGAATGTTTTAGTTTGATCTTGAAGCCAATGTTAAATGCAACTTGCATAATATTTTGTTTCACAAGCCAATATGAGTCACTGTATAATGGGATTTGAGAAGATGTAGAGAGCTAAATTACAATACATATTGGTATAGAGATTTGAGTCTTTAATGCAAGATGAAAACTCAATTGAGTTGTTGTTGATACAAATCACAATTTCTAAGGCCAAATACATGAACTGGTAGAATTACATAGATCCTTGATAAAAATCGTATAATGAGATATACTGAATCAAATATCAGGGAAAATAATTTTATTTGCTCCTTCTTAGGGTGCCAGTAAAATGTTGTGTCTAACATATGAACACCTATGATAACTTAAACAACTATAGTCTTATATTAATGGGATGCCATTATTATGTAATAAATCCAAGGTAGGTGACTTTGCATGAAGATATGTATACTCTAATGTAAATGCGAGGACTACCACAAACTCTCTTCCAAAAACTAATATTTCATCAATAAGGGTGAATAACAATGTAACTACCCTTAAACCCACTCAATATTCCACCATTTCACTTACTCTAATACCACTATTATTAATTGAAAGAGTCAAACTCAGAAGCAGTGATCAACAAAGGAATACACATAAAATTTGTTAATCTTCGCACTATATTATATTTAACATATGATGAAAATAATGCATAGGCTATAATATAGCCATAACAATGGCAAAAAAACTTCCTACTAATAGGAAGGCATAATAAAAAATAACCTAGTATAGATTCACAGGTATAATAAATTAACAACTAAAGTAAACTAACCTAGGTAATATCAGAATTACTGATTACTATAGTAAATATACTCATATGAATACTAGAATTTCCCAACACACCTATCTTTGAAAGCTCTTTATGTGCATTTTTAAACCTTGATGATGTATGTAACTTTGTAAATCAACCTCCTTCACCTTAAAACCCTAGGTTTGCTTGTGAGGGATAGAAACATACAAAAACTAAGAAAGTGTGATGCATTTAGTTGATCCCAATCACCCTTGTTGATGATTCATCATTGCCTATATATTTAATACTCCAAAGAGGGAAATTAAGTCACATATAGTGTTATCAACCAAATTTTCACCCTAAAGAGGGATAATCCAACCTCTTCAAATTTATAATAGCATTGAAACACCTCATCTGTTGTGGGTAACAATTCTTAGAGGTGTGTCTAGATTATGGGCTAGTTCCCATGCACAACACCTACAACAAACTACTAACCTATTTACCTTGAAGGAAAAGGGATAGAATGAGATAAAACACTAATAAAATTGAGGTTATGTACCATGATAAACTCCACAACTTACTTGAACCCACACTATGAAAGAATAACTACAAATATGATTTCAAAACTCAAGGTTTTCCTAACACAATATTTTAATATGAAGGTAGAGTGTAATGTATCCTTCAAGGTATATGATTGAAAGGACTGATAATAGACTTTAATAACCCTCATACACAATTGAAACCACATAAAACTATTAATTACACTCCATAAGACCTATTAGAAAGTGTAATACTCACATAAAACATGATGAGATAGTTGATTGCAAGGAAGGAGAACTATCACTTGTCATCCAACAATGAACTACTTCACACACTTATGCAAGAACTTGAGAAGATAAAACTAGTGTTGAATCTTTATTCCAAAGGCAAAATCATTATTAAATTCATCATGATTTCAATACCAACTTGTGGATCTCATACAATGTCAAAAGAGGAAACTTATTTAGAGAAATAAGGAAGAGAGAGAGGGGCTTGGAAGAGGAATATTGCCAAGTGTCTCTCAAGAGAGTTATAAATTGTTTCAATAGGTATTTAAAGACATGTTTTCCTCCTCTGAATATGCTTCATCATCCAAATGACGTAGGAGTTTGATTACTTACTTGATATCTTAGTCTTATTCTTTAAAGATACCCTTTTATGTATGTGAGGAGTGACAAATAGACCTTTACATCATTATTTCACCATGAAATTCCTTTAGACCTCCTCTTTGACACTTATCATATACTTTGAAACTCCTTTCTTTTGAAATTTTAGTAGCAATCATCACCCAACTCCTTGGGCATCTTAAAACTCATTCATTTATTATGCCTAGCCTTGTCTAAATGGATCAAATTTTTATTTAAAATTCGTTAAGGAGCTCTCTCTATGAAAGTAATTCAAATACCTTATCAAACTTGAATCAACTCATGTTGGTTCATGTAACAATCCTCAAGATTCCATCTTGCACTTTATACTCTCATTTAGCTTTAATTCCTTATAACCCTAAAATCATGTAAACCTCCTTGTGTAGGATAGTGTACAGATGGTAATAACAAATTGAGAATATATTTGAGGACCTAGTATGGATTTACAACTCCATGACAAATTTCATAACCTGATTCTGAGTGGAAGTGTGTTTATTGTGTTGTTCTCTTCCCCTAATTAGGCCTCTTTGCCTAAAAGAATGGGTTTATGATTTGGAACTTTCCCACACATTTGAAACCACCAAAATTTATATGATTCACTTTATCCATCCTACAACAAACCTCCATACCAAATTTGAGGTCATGAGACCCTGTGGAAGTGTGAGAACCATGAAATGGTCACAAAACCTAATCTCTTTCTCAAGCCTTTTCAGACTGCCTTGAAAAACCATACCTGTATGATCAATTACATGGTGTATTTCACATATTTTTGGGCTTTTATGGATATAATACATCTCAAATATCCATCTCTAATAGTTTTCAAGTGTTCAATTATTCAAACATTACATTTCACCTTAAATCCTTAACAAAATATAGCATTAATTACAGTCCATACAATTACATGTACATAAAAAGTTAATGGTGAGAACCTAATTGGAGTGATAAATAGTTTTTATGAGGTTTTATAATCAATTCAATTCATCTCATGCACTTTGGAGGCCATTCTCTCACATTGGGTCCTTACTAGGGTTTTAGGAGGGTTTAGAGTCACTTAGATTCTTAACAATTATTCATAAACCCTAGGCCATTAATTGCTATAAAAATGACAAAAATATAAATTTTATTATCCCCCTCAACTTTTCCTATGATCTCAATTCCCCATTCATCCTGCCTTTACATATCCAAACACAAGAAAATGCCTTTCAGGTTGCAACTAGGCCATTAGAGAAGGGTTCGCATTTTTAACCTTTGTTCATGAAGGTTGAAGGCCTAAAATAACAACCAACTCCATAATTTTGTAGTTTAGGTACCCCTTAACCATATATTAAATCCATTTTATTCCATGCATAGTGTCAATGGTCATACCAGGTGAGAGAAGATTGGTCTTGAGTTGCAGTCTTGCACCAAGAGAGCTCAAGGAGGTCTTAAAGGCCAAATTGATCATGTTCTTGTCTTCCTCTACCCATGGATGACTCTTTATGGTATATTAAAACATTCCAAACTTTCCAATTCCCTCAATATATTGTGTCACCTTTATAAAACCTCTTTTCTCATGAGTGTACCTATAAACCTGTCCTCTTGGTTTTAGGCTCTATAGGCCTAAATAGACCCATCAACTTTGTCAGCATCTTGATTGGTTCTGAGACTATCATAGAGTCATGATAACACAATGGAATACTACTAATATAAACTCTTTTTCCCTTAGACCTCTAATGGACCTTTAGCTTTCTCAAACCAAGCAAATATTTTTCATGAATTAAATATTTTATGCTTTCACAATCCATATGTAGTGAATAAATGGCTTTTGGAAAAAAAATTATTAACCTTGACATTTCATGTCACTCACTGTGATCCTTTATTAGGATAACAAAGGATTAATGATTGAATATATAGCCTTTACTTGCTTAAATATTATAGAGGAAAATAGTCACCCAAGTATTAAATATGAGGGTCGCTGTTACACCTCCCCTCTTTCCAATAGTAGGAATGTACACTAAAGTGGTAGAGGAATGAAAAACCTAAAAAGTTTGAAAAATAATAATTAGTGATCCCTAAATTAAAATTAAAGTGGTTAGGTTCTCAAGAATATTAATTTGATGTGGTTCAAAACATGGGTAAATATTTATTAAGCCAAGAGTAAAATTAAATTACCTAATAAAATTACTATCAAAGTTAAAAAGGTTAGAAAATAAAATATTTACTAATTATGAAAATGGTTGGAATTTATGGTTAGAATTTTTTTTAGACAAGGTTTCAAAAACCTAGTCTAAATTAATAATAAGGGAAAAAATATTTTTACTAATTTTAACTAAGGTTAGAAATAACTTAGCTTAATAAATTGATCTACAGTAAAAAACTATCAATGTTTAAAAGAAGGGAGCCTAGCTGAAAGGTTGTTGACAATGGGTCTCCATGTGTGACTTATCCCTAGGCCCTCAACTCCATTAAGATCATAAGAGTGTTTACTAATCTTGATGACTTCTCTTAGTTTTTGTTTATGAAAATGTTTTTTTATAGAGACAAATCTGGCATCTTCGATGCATATAGCATGCTTAGTTTTGCATAAGTGTTCTACCAGGGCTGAGTTCTCCTTTGTTTCAAGTCTGATATCCCTATGTGTTCATTGATTTTAGTGTAGATGGACCTTCTTTTTTCCCTTATATAAGGGATGTAATAGGAATAATCAACTCTAGAAACCCTATTGCATAATCTAGGGTTCACAGGGTCTTTTGATGATCCTATAACCATATGTAACTTGTTGACAAGGATGAAGATAGAATGAATGTTTTGACATTTGAGGATTTTATTTATCTTATTGTAAATACCTTCAATATACAACAAGAAAGCCATCATGCTGCCATCCCTAGACACCTTTTCACTATGCCTTTTGATTTTACTCTTGGCTTATTTTAAATCCCTATCAATTTAATTACGTGTGTAGCCATTCATTCTAAAAACCTTTTTTAAATGTTCAATATCTTGATATAGGTTGTCTTTATCACAAATTTTGAAAGATTTGGTGTTGAAGGATTTTAACACTCCTACCTTCTGAGCTGGGTGGTAATGTGAAGAAGCAAACAAATAAAGGTCAGTTTGGGTCCCTTTTATGTATACCATCCTAGCAAGGGAACCATATTATTTTTTGGAAATGAGAACATATAAAAAGGGTAGATTTCCCCCTTACTCAATTTCTTTGGTGAATTTGATGTTGGAAATGAGATTGTTGAGGTGGGGGTGAAATTCTCCTAAATTATCCTTTCCATGTTGCAATCATAACTTGGTGTCATCGACATACCTCTTCTATCATTTGGGTTTCAGAGGGAAGGTATGTAGGGCTCAATCTTAAAATTTTCCATGAAGAGGTTGGCTACCACCAGAGAAAGAGGAGAACCCATTGTCATACCCTCACATTGTTCAAAGATCACACCCTTAAAGGCAAAAAAGGTTGAGTTTAGACATAAATTTACTAAATACATCATTTCCTCAGCTATGATACTTAAGACTACTTATACTACATCAATAAGAACTTATATGAAGAGGGAACTACATCAAAGCTCACCAACAATTCCTCACTATAGACCCTATATTCTTTAATGAAATACACAAAATCCCCTGAGTCACAGATAAAAGATGAAGTTTTTCTGACTAGTGGTTTTAACTTATTAGGTAAAAAATCAACAAGACTATAGGTAGGTGAGTCAGTAGTATCAATAATGGGCCTAAGAGGATTGTCGTCCTTATGGATTTTAGGGGTGACGTGAACTATGGGGTGACCTCTTTATTAGGAATCAATTTTTTCTTGGTCAAGGAATCAAGACAAGATGATTGTATAACCTTAGTTACATTCTTTAAAATGTGAGCAATTGGGTTATTGGTAAGCCTCCTATAGTTGTCGATGTTGTTAAGGTAGTCTTCCACCTTTAAGTCATAATCCACATGATTCATAAGAACAATGGCATCACCTTTGTTATCTTTGAAGATCATAATGTATTTGTTATCATTTTAAATTTGAAGAACTCTTTAGGGTCTGTGACAACATTCCACACTTTATAATTCCCTCAGGCTCTTGTGTCACCTTCATCAAACTTCCGTTCTCATGACTTCACCTACAAAATTATGATCTTGGTTTTAGGCTCTACAAGCCTAAATAGACATATCAATTTAGTCACCATCTTGATTGGCTCTGAGACTCTCATAGAGTCATGCTAACACAAGGAAATAATATTCATATGAAATTTGTTTCCTTTAGACCTCTCAAAGACCTTTATCTCTCTCAAACTAAGCAAACATCTTTCATGAAGGTAGGCAGGCCTATAAATACCAATTTGACTGTGTATGCAGGTTTTAAAGAGTATTATTTGGTCATATTTTTATGAAGCTCGTTAAGTTATCTTTAACTTTGAATGACTCTATGTATTTATTCATTAATTAATCAAAACCCAAATTCATCACTATGTACTTTATCTAATTTTCAAGCTTATAACCAGCATGCTTAACAAAGCAACTTGTAGGTGGTCATTAAGTGTCTAAATGCATTTTTAGGTTTAAAGACTTCCATCACAATCCTTGAACATTAAATGTAATTTTATAAAAAAATTATGACTTTGATATCTTATCTTGCATCTTCTTAACTTCCCAAAACTTCATATCTCCACAAGCACACTCTCTTCCTTGCATATGTCTAGACCTGGTTGTAAGTAACTATTTGGTGAGTTTTTGGAAATTGAGATTTGAAACTCATTCCTTAAAAATTATTTCATTATCACCATGATAGTATCCAAACTTCATTCAAATTTCTTTCTCACTATCCTACAAATTCCATTTTCATTTCATAGCACCAACAAACTTTTCCTTATACACAGGTCTGTGTATGAGTATTAAACTTGTTGACTCTTTTAGTGTTTTCTCTTTAGTCATTTCAACCTTTTTATAACTATAAAATGAATTTTATGTCTTCATTGGTTTGTGTTTATTTCCTATCTTCACTAAGTCATGTTTCTACACCAATCCTTCTTCTCATGGCAATTGGCCTTTTGTACAAAATAAGGACTTACAGGTCTATTTCTTTGCTTGTATGAACTATTGAAATAGTTTCTTGAGTCCTCTACTCATGGAGATTATATCAACCCATGTCATTTTATTTTCATCCCCTTAATAGTCTTATATAATTTTTACTAAACATTATGCGATATCCAACTTGTCCATTTGCATGTACAGGTTTGTTTATGAAGTCAACTTATATGCAAGGCTTATGCATAAAAGTTAGAGTCTATTCATTCATTCATTCACATTCCTTTGATGATGGAAGTGGAGTATATCAAGGTCATATGGGTGTTTATGAGCCTACACTATGTCTTTCCTTTGTTTTAACACCTTTATCATGAGACCTAAGACCCATGAATGCTCACTTAAAGGTCTACAGACCTGTGAGTGACTGAAACACCTTCTAACCCTTGTTTGAGAGTACATGTTTGGAATTTATTCTAATTTTATTAAAAATACAATGGTTAAATGGTTTTTTTACATTATACTATTGATATTCCATTAGCATTTAGCTTAAGTTTGCAAATCAAGCCTGTAGAAGATTATCAATGTATTGTATCATGCTTCCAAAGAGCAAAAACATGATACCTCTTGAAAGACTATCTAAAAAGAACCAATTTTCAAGGAGGGATCACATGAATCACATAATATTAAGGTATTTTCCATGAATAATTAATCAATTTAAAACTTTTGAGAGTGATAACAATTCAAACCAACCAAAACACTTGCAGCAGGGTTGACATGTTCCACATGTTTGAGGTACTATTTTCCTTGTTGAAGACTCCTCATAAGTTTGAGCTGATTTATGAAACCAACATTAAAATGGGTCATTTTATCTCTAAAAAAATATCACAAAATCAATTTGCCTCCATCAAAATCTAAAGTGAAGAAACAAGAGTAAAACTAGACCCTACTTGAATGGACAAGACATAGTGACCTCCTATTACTCTTAACAATTGTTAATAAAGGAGATGTTATGAATATAAAAATTAATTGTATAAAATTTAATACTACTAGGACCCCTAATATTTCCAAAAAATAAACTTCCAATTTTCTCTCTCATAGTCATACCATGCATTTGAATTTTGCCTTTATGAGCTTGTGAAGGGAGCGAGGGAGGAGAGAGAAAGTTATGTGCATATTTGAGACATAAAACTTGATACCAAGTGTGAATATAAATTTTAGAATCTAAAGAGACTTCTCTAAACTATTTTTACCTACAAATAATTTTAAAGTCCATACAAGTGCCCATAACTACCTGCAAAGGAGTATTTCTCTCAATTTAGGTGTTGAATGACAATTTTATCAATATCTAACCATATCTGACACTTTTTAACATTATTTAAATAATGAAACTTATTGAAACATTTTCACTAAGAGTGGTATGTATAATTCATCAACGTTGGCCTAGAAAGGTGACTTAAATAACTCTGTGATGCATAAAAACATAATAAAAGGCTAATGCAAGAATATATGACTTTCAATATATAATAACCACCTTATATAATGAACCAACCCCATTTTATTTCTTCTATTAGACTTGACAACACCATGACTCATAAATGACCGTGAGACTGTATAAGTACATGAAAGACCCAACTTTAAACAAACCTAGTTAAGGACCAATATTATCACCTATAGACCATTACAAGACCATTAAAAGACTATTAGAAATATATAAATGATTAAATAACCATATGAAGAAGTTTCAACCTATAAGGGTTGACCATTTTGAATTTGGGGTCAAAATTGGTCAACAAAATAATGATTCATATGGGTAGCATGCCTACAATGCTAATAAACTAGTGGCTTTATCCTCCCATTGGGCAACAAAGTCACTCTTATGTTGTAATATAAATTTTACATGCCACTAAAAGACCCAAACCCACACCAAACCACATAAAAATAAGCAAACACGTTATGCCAAAGGCATTTATGGAAAGCAAAAAACATCAAACTCACACCAAAATAATGTGCTAAGCACTTACGGAAAACAAACACACCTAACCTATGTACAAAACATTAAACTAACCTCAGTAGAAAGGTTTCAAGTGTATTTCATTGACTGGGTTACTTAGCACTTCTCCATTGAGTCTTGATAGCTAAAAATCATTATGTTCCTCACAACCAATGATCAAATAGGGCCCACTCTATAATGTATCAAATTTTGTGTGTTTATCAGGTTTGGCCCTATCTTCATCCCACTTTAAAATAAGATCACCTTCTTGTAACTTTATTTAACTAGCTCTCCTATCAATAGTGTTCTTCATTTAGTCTTGATGATATTCCAAATTATGCATGGCTTCATTCCTTTTCTCTTCTAGCTCCATCAATTATGCCATCCTTACCTCTATAAGATTGTTTTCTATTAGTTCTAGCTGATGTGCTAACTCTAAAGTAGGAAAATCAAAATAAATAGGCATTCTGGCTTCTCCACCATACAAAATCATGTATGGTGAGTTACCTACAACTCTCTTAATATTGAATCTATCAACCCATAAGGTTGTCTTTAACTTTTTATGCCAAAACCTTTGGTTGTCATCAACTATCATCTTGATGATCTTGATCAAACTCTTATTTGTATATTCTACAAGCCCATTACCTTGGGGGTAGTAATTAGAGGAGGTACTTAGATATATGACATGCTCATTTGACCATTCACTTATCTTTATACCCATGAATACCAATGCATTATCAAATATGATGGTTGATGGTGATCCAAACCTAGTTACTATGCCTTCATAAAAATCAAGGACTAATTTTTCACTAGCTTCCTTAAGGGCTACAGCCTCTACCCACCTTGTAAAATAATTCATGGCTATGAGTATCCATTTATGACTTGCATTTGAGGGAGGATTAATCATACCTATAAAATTAAGCCTCCATTGCATGAATAGTTGGTTAACTTAGATGAGATTGAGGGGTAATACTACTAACCTTTGATTTCTAGTGAAGAAAGCACACTTTTAAAACATTATTGCCTATGCATAGGATTCCTTGAAAAGACTACACAAATATTATCATGCTCTCATGAAATTTGATGTTGTTTTTTGAGGATAAAAAAAACCACCTGCAGACCCATCATGGAATTGTTCCAAAATTCTACCTATTTTCTCAATCTCCACACATCTAAGTATTATACCATTAATATATTTTTTGAAAATGACCCCATCCACAATGATATAGGGTATAGATTGAAGTCTGAAATATTTCCTCTTTGACCTAACTAAGTTGGTTGGACACTCACCTATTTTAAAAACCTTGTCATGTCTTGTATCCAACTTGTAACATGTGAAGGTGTTGATGTTTAGGGATCATCTTGTAGTACCAAATATTCCTCTTTATTCCATTTAATATCCCATGTCAGGTGTTTACATAAGCCTTTCCCTCTGACTAGTTTGGTGACCTTAATATCTACATCATATTCCATCACTTTAGTAATCCAACCTACCCTTTTCTCACTCAAGTCCTTATTGAGAGGGAAGTCTTTGACACTTGGGTGAGATACCATGATGTTTATCTTGTTGTTTGAGACCATATGTATGAGATATTTCAATCTTTTTATGACTACTAAGACTTACTTTTCTATAAAGTTTACTTTTCTTCATAGTCTTCAAGCCCTTGACTAAAAAAGGCAATGGGATACTCATCTCCTTCATTATTTTGTTGAATAAACATGGTAGATATGGTGTCAATATTAGAGAAAGCATAAAAAATAAGTCCTTGGAGAAGTTAGTATTCATCAAAGTAGGTGTTTATGTTCTAACTTACTTTATATCTTCAAAGATACTTCTCCCTTCTTTAGTCCAATTGAATGTTTGATGTTTCTCTAGCATGGCTATCAAAGGTTTTACAAGGTTGAAAAACTAGGTATAAATATTCTCCTAAAGTTTATTTTTCCAAGGAAACTTTGTATTCCCTTCTTATGTAATGGTGGAGACAAAACCAAGATAGCTTTCACTCTTTCAGGGTCTATGGTTAGCCCTTCCTTTGAGATAATGTGTCCAAGTAGATTCCCCTAATAGACTACAAAAACAATTTTTTTAGGATTCAAAGATATCCCAAACTATCTAGACCTCTCAAAAATCAATCTTAAATGAGCCAAGTGATCACTAGAATCTTTTGAATAAATAGTGATATCATCAAGATACACTAACACCATCTCATTAATCAAACCTTGGAAAGCCATGTCCATTGACTTTTGAAAGGTATCCCCTATATTAAAGAGTCCAAAAGGTATATTTTGTAAGGCATAGGTGCCCCATTTGGTTGTAAAGGTAGTTTTATACTAGTCCTCTTAACCAAGACTTGATTATAACCTGAATACCCATCCAAGAAGCATTCAGACCCTATAACCACTTGAAGTATTTTTTCCATTAAAGATAGAGGGTGATGATCCTTCAAAGACACCCTATTTAAATCCCTAAAATCAACACACAATCTGATTTCCCCACTATTTTTCCTCACAAGCACTAGATTAGCAATCCATGAGGAGTGTTTAATAGGGAAGATAATGTTTTATTCAATCAACTTGATTAGTTCCTTCTTCATAAAAACCTCAACCTTAGGATTTATGGGCCTTTGATTTTATCTTATAGATTTTGCACTTGGATCTAACTCAATGGTGTGTTGAGCTAGACTAGGTTCAAAACCCTTGAGGTCATCATATTCCCATGTAAAGACATCTAAACATTCCATGCATAATTCAACAAAGGCAACCTTCTCAACTTTAGTACATACATTTCCTAACTTGAGGATTTTATCTTTGAATATATCAGCTCTTTCAAAATGTTCCTCACTTTCAAACATGCCTACTTTTTCCTTTTTCAGTTGATATTCTTCATTGAAGATACTATAAAAGGTGACCAATGCTTTAGGGACTTTGTTGGAGTGTAGCTACACTATTTGGTCACCATATTGTTGTTGTAACTTGGCTTGATTCTTTGAGGAAAACTCAGCTTTCTCACATAGAAAAGATACAATTTTCCTATCACTATCAAAGACTTGCCAACTGGCATTGTTATTTAAAATAGATGGTCTAACTAATACCTTGACATGTAGTTGATGTTTCCCTCTTTTCAAATCCTTTGGGATATCAAAATTAGCTCCTACTACTGCTAATCTATCAACATACTGATTACTCTCTATTAGGACTTATTTCAAGTTGAAATCCCCAAAGTCTTCAATGAGGTCCCAAATTCTATGTTTGTATGCCTTCAACAATGTATTTTTGGTAGCATTCTACCCTCTAACCTATTGTACCACTAACTCACTATCCCCATATACTTATAATTACTTTATACCTTTCTTACTTGCCCATTGGAGGCCATGAATAAGTCCCTCATATTATGTTGCATTGGAGGAATGGCCAAATTGGAACCTAATGGCAGAATAGTACTTCTCTTTATAAGGAGAAATAAGCATTATACCTACCCCTAATCCATTTTTACTCCTTGAACCATCAAAGAATAATTGACACATTCCCTCTTCATATTCATCAACCTTTAAAAGGGATGGTATGTTTGTTCCTTCCTCGTGCATATAATAGACTCCTAGATCAGTTTCCTCAATATGCTTGAAAGGGTCAAAATCATGATTCTCCTTACCCAATTCATCTAAAAAATGATTAGGTATAAAATCTATAGATGCAGATGGTTCTTGGTCACTGTCTTGGTCTCCATCATCAATAATAGTGAAATTCATGTAAGATTACTTTTCCACATAAGGATCCACATGGAAATTTTCCAAATATTTAGACTTAATTAAAAATTTAGCACCATACTTGGTCCTAAATACCATATAAGACCAATCTAAAGTCAAGTACCCCCAAATATTAATAGTAAAGTCCCTTGACAAGTAAATATAAAAGTGAGATGACACATCTACAACCACCACATCTTGAGAGATAGAGAAGGTAGGACAAGCATGAAGAGTCAATTTAAAACCTTTGATGATGCCAACTATTTTGGTAGTTGATCCATCTAGTTATAACACCCCTTTTGAGTTTGATTTATACTTCAATTTTAGCTTGTTAGCGACTTGCTTTGGTATGATTGAACTACTTGTTCCACTATCAATTAAATAATTATGAACCAATGAGTCTCAAATGATAAAAAATATGTAGAAGGGAAGAGGTTTATCTATTCTTTCAATTTTGGTTGGCTTCCCATCCTTAGTTTTCAATTCAATTACCAAAATTGCCACTCTTTCACTAGGGTGCCTAGGTATTGCATTAAACCTAGAGAGCTCATCTTGGAGTAGGCCTCTTTATCCAAGGATGGATAGTGTATCCCACATTAGGATTCCTACATGAAACTTCTTCATTTGTTCAACAATGTTCACAAGGGAGCTACCAACCTTGTCATGTCCTCTAGTAGCCATAGCACTACCACTAACTTGTGTCACTTGATGCATAGGAGGAGGCATATAAGGAGATTTAGCATTCTAAAATATCTAATTTACCTAAGCCATAGGGGTTTTATTTGACACACCTGATGCTTGATATTCTTAAGGGTTCATGATTGGACCACCACCTATCCCTTGTACCTCTTCAACTTTTCTCTTTTTTGACCTTGTGTTTGTAGTTATATAATTTGATCCTATGTTCAAATTTCCTTGGTAATTGACTACACATCAGTCCTCTTGATATTATTTCATCAAGGTAGAATTTTATTAAGCATCCCCTCCATTGTTCTCTCCTCCATTAAGCATCTCTTTTTGAGTCATTGTAGGCATTATTCCCAATTATGCCATATAGGCTTGATTGAATGTTTTATTTACATAAGTGGAAGAGTCATGAGGTTGGTCCCATGAGTATTTCTCTCTATTGTCTTGTAAAAGATTGTTTTAGATAGGTACAAGTTCTTTTGATGTAGAAGAAGCATTCTAATTTTGGCCATTGTATTATTTCACTTGAGTTAATTGTCCTGATCCTTGATAATGGCCTTGAAAAGCTTGTCTAATAGCTTGATAAGATTGATATGGTTGAAAATTACCTTGATTTTACCTCCATTTTTTTTGTTGTTTTTATTTCCATTTGAGGGTTTGGTTCTCTTCTCTATCTTCTTCAAGAGCCTTGATCAAATCTTCCTCTTTTGACTTACTTGAGGCATCTTGCTTATGCTTGGGTTTGGGGATGGGAGCAATGGTGGGTATAATAGTTTTCACATTAGGAAATAGAGGCATGGGTGATCTAGGAGATATTTTCCCACCCTGAATAAGTAAATTCTTATCCCTTATAGTAGTCTCATAGGTATTAGGTAGAGTATCCCCTCCCATAGATTGAATCATCATTGAGATGTCACTATTAAAATTTTTAAGATAATAGAGAATAACATGATGTGTAATAGACCTTACAAATATTGGGATCCTATCCCATGTCTTTTTAAATATTTTTTTGAAGTATTGTATGGCCTCTTGAGGTGTTCTTTGTATGGTAGTTAGTTGCTCGATCAAAGATAAGTGATCAGATTTATCTTCAAAGAGTCACCCAATTCATCCCATGTATTGATAGAGTTGGGATACAAGGCACCATAAAAATCAATGGCATTCCATTTGAAATAAAAAACCAACACCTTGATCGAAACATTCTATTCAGTGATGTTATGTATGCCGCAAAAGTTGGCAATGTTTCTTATGTGTTCAATAGGAGTAGTGGTAGTTTATCCCATGTAAGAAGGCACACTTTTCATGGCTGACATAAGAATGCCATCATAGTGATAAAGTGATAAATTACTATTTATATTAAAGGAAACCAAGGGTATGTTCTTTGGGGATGCCATCTTACAAGGTAGACCCAAGAAGATTCTCTTAATAGGTATGTGAGTAGCAAAATATTTCTTTGAATATGGGTGGATGTTAGCAAACCTATTTGATCTAAATGAATTGTAAGTAAACTCTAAAAATTCAAATGAAATGCCTTTATTATAATATATTTTCCTTACCTTAGGCATGAAAATGAATCACTAGTCTGTAATCAAGAGCTAATAATTGTTGGAGTCACCAGATATTGCATGAAGGAAGTTGTACAACTTCAGATTTATCAAGATCAACATCCACCTTTGACAGATTCTTGGACCATGAGATCCCACTAGGCATGCCAAAACTATTATCAACCAAATTTTCACCCTAAGTATGGTTACTCCATCCTCCTCAAATTTGTAACTGCATTGAAATACCTCAATGTATGTGGGTGACAATTCTTAGAGGTGAGTCTCTAGATTATGGGCTAGCTCCCATTCACAACACCTAAAAATAAATACTAACCTATTTACCTTTAAGGAAGAGGGATAAAATGAGATCAAAAACTAATATAATGGAGGTGATTCACCATGATAAACTCCACAATTTTCTTGAACCCACACTATGAAAGAACAACTACAAATCTGATTTCAAAACTCTAGGTTTCTCTAACACAATATTTCAATATGAAAGGTAGAGTGTAATGTATCCTTAAAGGAATATGATTGATAGGTTTTAAAATAGACTCTAATAACCATCCTACACACTTGAAATAACACAAAATTATCTATTACACTCCATATGACCTATTAGAAAGTATATTACTCACACAAAACATAAAGAGATAGTTGAAAGCAAGGAATAAGAACTATCACTTGTCATCCAAAAATGAACTAATTCACACACTTATGTAATAAATTGATAAGATAAAACCAATTTTTAATCTTTATTCCAAATTCAAAATGAGTATTCAATTAACCAAGGTTTTGTCATACCAACTTGTGGATCTCAGATAATGCTAAAAGAGACATCTTATATAGAGAAATGAGGAAGAGAGAGAGAGGGGGCATAGAAGAGGGAGATTTCCAAGTGTCTCTTAAGAGAGTGTAAAAAAATTATTTATAAACTATTTAAATAGGTCTCTAAAGACATGTGTTCCTCCTCTAAATATGCTTCATCATCCAAATGGCACGGGAGTTTGATTACTTGCTTGACACTTTATTCTTCTTCTTCAAAACTGTCCTTCTTTGCATGTGAGGAGTGATAAATAGACATTTTCATCATTATTTATATTTTAACTACCTTAAAATATCCTCCTTGATAATTATCATGTACTTTTAAACTCACTTATTTTGACATTTTAGTAGCAATCATCACCTAACTCCTTGGGTATCTTGAAACTCCTTCATCTATTATGCCTAGCCTTGTCCAAATGGCTCAAAATTTGATTTCAAATTCATTAAGACACTATATATCTATGAAAGGAATTAAAATATCTTATCAGACCTGAATCAACTCATTTGGGTTCATGGAATAACCCCTAAGACTCCATATTCCACCTTATGCTCTCACTTGGTCTCAATTCCTTATAGCCCTAAAAGCATGTAAACCTCATTGTGTAGGATATTGTACAAATGGTATTAACAAAATAATTATATATTAGAGAACCTAGTATGGATTTACAACTCCATGATAAATTTCATAGCTTGATTCTGAGTGGAAGTGTGTTTATTTTGTTGTTCTTTTCTCCAATTAAGCATCAATTAGGCCTCCTTGCCTAGAAGACTAAGTTTCTACTCTAGACCTTTCCCACACATGTGAAACAAAAAAAAGGTGTGTGATTAAATTTTTAAAGCCTACAACCAAACTCCATTCCAAATTTGAGGTCCTGAGACCCTTTTAAAGTATGATAACCATGAAATGGTCTCAAAACCTAATCAATCTCTCAAGCCTTTTCAAATTACCTTTAAAAACTAGACCTATAGGATCACTTCCATGGTGTTTTATACATAATTTTAAGCTTATATAGATATAATACATCCAAAATCTCCATTCCTAATATTTTTAAAGTGTTTAATTAATCAAAACCCTATATTTCACCTTAAATCCTTGCAAAACATAACATTAATTGCAATCCATATAGTTGCAAGTACAAACAAAGTTCATGGTCAGAACCTAATTAGAGTTATAAACACTTTTTAGTAGGTTTTATAATCAATTAAATTCATATCATGCACTTTGGAGGCCATTCTCTCACATCAGGTCCTTACTAGGGTTTTAGGAGGGTTTAGACAAACTGAGATTCTTAATAATTGTTCATAAACCTTAGGCCCTTGATTCCTAAACCAATGTCACAAATCTCAAGTGAATTTCCCCCCTAAACTTTTCCTATGATCTCAATTCCCCATGCATCATGTTCATACAAATCCAAACACAAGAAAATGCCTCTCGAATTGCAACTAGGCCATTAGAGAAGGGTTTACAATCTTAACCTTTATTCGTGAAGGTTGAAGTCCTAAACTAACAAAAAATGCTAAAATTTTGTAGTTTAGGGACCCATTCCCCATATATGAAATCCATTTGATTCCATACATAATTTTAATACCAGGTGAGAGAATATTGGTCTTGAGTTACAATCTTGCACCAAGAGAGTTTGAGGTCTTAAAGGCCAAATTGATCATTTTCTTGTCTTCCTCTACCAATGGAAGAATATTTAGGGTCTATGAAAAAATTACACACTTTTAATTGCCCTCAATATATTTTTTCATCTTCATCAAACCTCCTTTCTCATGATTTCACCTACAGACGTGTGCTCTTGGTTTTAGGCTTTACATACCTAAATAGACCCATTAGCTTTGTCACCATCTTGATTTGCTCTAATATTATCATAGAGTCATGATAACACAAAGGAATAATATTGATATTAACTCTTTTTCCCTTAGACCTCTCATATACCTTTAGCTCTCTCAAACCAATCAAACATCTTTCATGAAGGCAAATAGGCATGTAGATACCAATTTGACTGTGTATGTAGGGTTTAGAGATTCCTATTTGGTCATATTTTTCTAAACCTCCTTTAGGTATCTTTAAATTTGAGTGAATCTAGGAATTTTTTCATTCATTCATCAAAACCCAAATCCAACACTATGTACTTTATCTTCTTTTCAAGCTTATAGCCAGCCTACTTACCAAAACAACTTGTAAGTGGTCATTACGTGTATGAATACAATTTTAGCTTTAAATAATTCCATCACAATTCTTGAACATTAAATGTTATTTTATATAATTTTGAGGACTTTTATATATTATCTTTCATTTTCTCAACTTCCCAAAAATTCATATCTCCAAAAGCACACTCTCTTCCTTGCATTTCTTTAGACCTGGTTGTAAGTGACTATTTGGTGAGTTTTTAAAAATTGAGCTTTGAAACTAGTTCCTTACAAACTAAATCATTAACACCTTGACAATAGCCAAACTTCATTAAAATTTCCTTCTCACTATCCTACAAATTCCATTTGCATTTCATAGTACCAACAAACTTTTCCTCTTACCTTTATACATAGGTCTGTGTATGAGTATTAAACATGTAAACTCTTTTAGTGTTTTATCATTAGTCATTTCAACCTTTTTATGACTCTCAGATGACTTATATGTTTTTATTAGTTTGTGTTTATATCCTATCTTCACTAATTCATGTTTATACACTAATCCTTCTTCTCATGGCAATTGGCCTTTTGTCCAAAATGAGGACCTACAAGACTATTTCTTTGTTTGTATGAATTGTTGAAACAATTTCTTGAGTCTTCTACTCATGGATATTTTATCAATCCATGTATTTTTATTTTCATCCCCTCAATATTCCTATATGATTTATTACTAAACATTATGCCATATCTAACTTGTCCATTTGCACGTACATGTTTGTTTATGAGGTCAACTTATATGCAAGGCTTATGCATAAAAGTTAGAGTCTATCCATTCATTCATGCTCTTTTAATGATATTAGTGGAGTATATCAAATTCATATGTGTGTTTATGATCCTACACCATGTCTCTCCTTTGTTTTAACACCTCTAGCATGAGACCTAAGACCCATGAATGCTCACTTATAGGTCTGTAAACCCGTGAGTGACTAAAACACCTTCCAACCATCATTTAAGCGTACATGTTTAGAATTTATTATCAATATATTATACCTCCAATGGTTAAATGGTGATCTCACATGATATTATTTATCCTCCATTATCATTTAGGCCAAGTTTAGTAATCAGTCTTGTAGAATATTGTCAATGCATTGTATCATGCTTCCAAAGAGCAAGAACATGACACCTCTTGAAAGAGTATCTATAAAGAATCAATTTTCAAGGATGGAGAATATGAATCATATTAGAGTGAGGTATTTTCCTTTAATAATTAATCACTTTAAAAATTTTGAGAGTGACAACAAATCAAACCAATCAAAACACTTGTAGTAGGAGTGACATGTTCCATATGCTTGAGGTACTATTTTCCTTGTTAAAGACACTTCATAAGGTTGATTTGATTGATGAAAAAAATTAAAATTTGTAATTTTATCTCTAAAAACATCTCACAAAATCCATTCTTCTCCTTAAAACTCTGAAGTGAAGAAACATGAGCAAACTAGACCCTGCTTGAATGGATAAGACATAGTGACCTCTTATCACTCTTAACAATTGTTCATAAATGAGAGGAAATGAATATAAAAAATAATGGAGAAAAATTTAATCTTACTAGGTCCCCCAACATTTCCCAAAATTTCATCCTCCAACTTTCTCTCTTCTAGTCATACTATGCATTTGAATTTTTACTTTATGAGCTTGCAAAGGGAGCGATGGAGGAAAGAGAGAGTTTTTTGTATCTCTGAGACCTAAAAATTTGTCCCAAACATTAATATAACTTTTTAAAGTTTAATAGACTCATTTAAACCATTTCCACCTTTAAATAGATATTTCAAGTCCATACAAGTGCCCATAACTACCTGAAAAGGAGTATTTCTCTCACTTTAGGCATTGAATAACAAGTTTATTAGGCTATGACCATTTTTTGACATTAGGTACATTATGAAACTTCTTGAAACATTTTTACTTGATATTTTTATGTACAATTCATCAACTTTAGCTTAGAAATGTGACTTAAATGACTTTGTCAAGTATAACAACATAATAAAAGGTTAATGCATGAATGTATGACTTTCAAGATATAAAAACCACCTTATGTAATGACTCAACCCCATTATATTAATTTTACCTTACTTTATAACATCATTACTCATAAATGACCTTGAGACTATACAAGTACATGAAAGACCCAACTTTAAACAAAGCTAGTTACATACCAGTATGACCACTTGGAGACCATTACAAGACTATTACAACTATATATAAGTTTTAATAACCCTATGAAGAATTTTAAACCTATAGGGGTTGACCATTTTGACTTTGGGGTCAAAATTGGTCAACATGCATTTCTCCCACCTTATGTGATTATGTCATTGTGCTCCTTTGCTATATGAGTACAACTAGTGATTTTGATTTGATACTTGATAATGCTTGTTTTAAATTAGTTTTAGTATTTGTTAGACTTGGCTTGTGATTTATCCTAGTGATTGATTCATAATTTATGGATAATAAGGCATATATTCTCAATGTGTAATAGTGTATAGATGTGTACTAGATAAGTTCCAAGTCCCCCTTCAAGAGAGGCCTTGATTTCTATATATATGAGTCCAATTGGGAAATTTATCATGCCATCAACATGATAGGTAGATGGGTTGACCCTAAGGAGATATTTGATTCTAAAAATTAGTCATTGTTGGGTCCTAATATGACATTAGTGACCCATGCATAAGAGGATTAATTTAAGCATTTAGGCATCTATGTTGAATAATATGCAGGTTTAAAACAAATAGTGAGGTTTCTATAGGTGTATAGTGGTAGAAAAGAAGGGTCAAACTCATAAGTTGGATATGTGAGATAATGGTAGGTTAGGATCACATTTGTGTGTGAAAGTCATGATTGGTAAATTTATATCATACTTGTCATTTTCAAGTGCTTAATACCATATTTTAGAAACTACATTGATATAATCATAGTATATAACCTTGTCTAGGTTGTATTTACCTAGACTATAACTACAATCAGTGATTTACATTTATATCTTTCTTGGTTTTGTTTATTTACTATATTATATTTAGGTTTCCCTTGTTCATCAATTCATTGCATGTCATTTCCTTATTATATCCTTAATACCCCTTTTATAGTTTTCACTTTGTACCATCATTTTACATTATCAAGACATAGTTAGACCCTATGTCCCATATCTTAGCCATGGGATTTGGAATCATATACCCTCAATATCAAGTGTGGGTAACCTTCCACTAGATCCATATCTATTTATACCCCCTGGTTATATCACTATATTTTCATGTATGGAGGCTCTAGTTTGGTATTCTACTTGTATCCTATCTACAAAGAGAAAGAGGATCATTACCTTGATCAAACTAGGGCCTCCATACATGAAAATATAGTGACATAAATAGGGGGTATAAATAGGTCTTCTAATTATATCCTATCTACAAAGAGAAAGAGGGTCATTACCTTGATCATATTAGCCCACATACATAAATTACTACTTCCCTCAAAAGTAAATGTATGTTAACATGTAAGGTCTATATATATATATTATCATCATCAAGAAATGTGCACATATTTGGAATGGGATAAAAAATATGCAAGGTCCAATGCAATGTAACAATCAATGAAAAATAAAAGTGTTAGAATAATATGAAGGCAAGTGCCAAAGATGTCAAATATAGAAGAATAGATGACATGCAATGGAAATCAAGGGAGGAAAGTATATGTAACATATGACATAAAATAAAATAAGTTATGTGCACTATAATGATTTATCAATGAAGCACAAGATGTAGGCTAACATGGATAGCTAATTATTTTATCTATAATTTCATAATTTGTAATATCAGAGTTAGATGTATGGCTTGAAGTATCCAAAAAGTATTCATGAGTTGTGCAATAAGTGTAATCATTAACCTGAGGAGATGTACATGGAGAATGTGTTGGGATGGCTATTGTAACCTCTATAAGAGTATGCATAATAATATTGTATTTTATAAAATATGCTTGGATATAATCCATAGTGAGCATTTGTAAATCAATATTGGGACATGTGTAAGTATGAATAAAAGGAATCAAAGTTGTAATTATAAATATTAGAGCCTAAGTAGCTGACATAGGAGATAATGGTGGTGTCATATGCATAAATTTAGTAAAAAAATAAATGTTGGAGGTGATGTCATAGACTCAATTGTAGTAAGGACCATGATTGATTATGGTGGAATAATAACAAGTGTAACATGACGTTGAATGATTCTCTCCTCAAGAAGTGCATTAGATGATCACATGTGTGATCTTAGAAGTAGTATAGTTAGCTCACAATATGTGATTGAAACAATATTTAATTCATTATCATAATAAATCTTGAGCCAATGGTTTAATCAATAAGGAATCACTCTGATTTGATTAAGCCATTGGAATCCAAGTAGTAGAATATATGATCTTGAATTAGGAATGACATAAACCAATCTAGAAGGGTCTGAGGACCAAATTTAACTAGTAGTGTAATACCACCAAGTGGCATGTAGGTATAGCAAAAATAACTATGGAGTGTCATATTCATGTTAAGTAAATCCCACTTAATATAGCCTTTGGTAGATATAAATGGCATAATAATATTTTTTTTTTTTATAACCATTATCAATCAAAATGTCAGGTGTAATCAAATGGTGATGAGAAACATATGTGTGAATATATAGAGGACTATTATCTAGTTGATTGTTAGGTATATCATGTTCATATAATGTAATAGAATGTGTTATTTTTGGATAACGCAAAGCCATGCCAATGATGTTATCAATCTCATGCTCATGTGAAATAGTTGAATGTTATATAGATGTCATATGCACATTATCTTTTGGAAATGGATTGGTAAATAGTTTCAAATGTTGAATAGACATTATGATAGATTCATTCAATATTATGTTGTTATCAGTGAGATATTGAATCTCATGTCTCAATCTGAGGCATCGATTTCTTAAATCTATAGAAGTTCAATGATAGTCATGAAATAAGTTAACATTATACTCTTTAGGAAAAACTTAAGTAGTATCTAATTGATATGTCTTAGGTAAGTAAAGTAATAACATTACACTCAAGAAAGTGTTTAAACACTTTGTGATGTGGGTTTGGTAATGTAAATTGGTGAGTGTTAGTATAAGTAAGAAAGATAATCTTATCATTCGTTTGAAAAACTATGTTGATGGTTTTGGCCTCATTTTTGAATTAGGTGCATCATTAGTTCTAGGTATGAATGTTATATTTCCTTGATATTTGGAGCCAATTAATATATAGTAAAAATATGTATACTTTAACATCTTGGCATCTATAAGTTTAATCTTAATGTTGTGTAGTGCATGAAAAATCTCATTAAAATATTCATACATGTTAAACATGAATTTGTCCTTAAGTGGAGAAAACAAACTAAATGAGAATTTAATTTGAAGTTCATTATTAGCAATTTAATGTGACATTTTCATAAGCGTGGTTTTTAAATTTAAACACATAGTCAACCAGATGTTCATTAGGTCCTTGTTTGATTTTTTAAATTTGAGAAAATGTGACCTTTTGACTCATGTTTATAGAAAAGTGTAATAATAACATATCAACTAAATTATTGAATCTATGCATTGAACCCATATGTAGGGTATAAAACCAAACTAAGCCATACCTTGAGAGACTCCTAGGAAATATATTGGTCATAAGTAAATCACAATGCCAAAAACCAAAGGAATACACAAAATAGGCTCTAGTATGATGTGATGGATCCCCATTGCCACTATATGATATAAACTAGGGTACTTGAAATGAAGAAGGCAAGAGATGTGTCATAACTTCACCAATTGGCCCATTTAAATAATTATTGATAAAGTGCAATAGCATGTCTTATTGGATTACAGTTGGAATTCAACTCTTATTTCATATGTGAATCTTGTGATATATATATATATATATATATATATATATATATATATATATATATATATATATATATATATATATATATATATATATATGATATGATATGATATAAACTTGGGCACTTGAAACAAAGGAGGCAAAAGATGTGTCATAACTTTTTGAATGATTTATTTGAACCTCAAACCCATATTAAAAACCCCATGTTTATTATTGGAAAGAGAGTGAGATTGTATATTTTGAGCTGAGAGTTTGGATGTATCCCCAAATTATTTTTAAAACAAGATCCAAAAAATGATTTTCTGGTCATCTTGTTGTGGGAGATAAATCTTGACCTATTGGATGTCCTTTTTGCACATGACATTGGTTATTATCAATAAATGAAGGTTTGTATAAATGATTAAACAATTTTTCTATATGATAAGATCATTATTTTAAAAATCTTACTATTACCTTGTTGTTCATACATCTAATTCTATTGAATGGGAAGATAAATAATTTTTTATTATTTTGTGAACTTGCTACTATGAGATATTAACATTAGCAAACAATATTTTATATGTTTTGCAACATAAATATTTTCAAGAATCATTAAGTGTTATATGCATTTTAACTATTTTTATTCTACCTTAGTTGTTTGTACTCATCAAGAGAGAAACCCAATTGATTAAGTGATAGAACAGTCAAGACTAAGAGAGAGTTTAGAATACTCTTTGTTATTGTTATATGTTTGTCATATGCATTGTTGATTTTATTTTATAGGATATTTTTAAGTATACATTACCTTGCTCATTTTTGGAGTTCATAGAATAGATTCATTGATGATTTACCTTTTTAAAATAGAAATGTTATAGCAGTAAGAATTATGAGGCTCCTAAATTCATTTTATGTGAAATTAAGTTAGTTTGAATTGTTTTTCACTTTCCAAATTTGATTTATTAAAATAGAATTTAACTCTCAGAATATTGACTAGAAAGGAATTCACATTGCCAGCTTTATGTTGACACACTTGTTGCACCCTTTCCAGTGTAGGGGTTATGATACATTTGGCCTTTACTTTTGTTAAATTGATTATCTAATTATCTTGTCACCTGCTTAAAGTTTTTTTCTTGCCAATGATAACCCAAGACAGAATTTAGGATGATAAAGTCAAATTTGTTGATTCTATTTGTATTACATTAAGATTGAAATTTGATTTACCTCTTTAGAGGTTACCCTATTTCTAAATTTAATACCTATATGGTAGTACAATTGTTTCCTTATGAATATGGCCTCGTGTTTCATTATTTTTTTACTTTATTTTCTAAGAAGAAAGCAAGACAAAACTTGAGATGGGTATAGTATAAAAAACTGGTGTGTTATGCATGCATGAATCTAGACAATTGTCAATATTCCTCTTTGGCTAGGGAGGATGACCTATAGATAAGAAAGACACTATAAAATGGTTGGTTAGTTAGGTAGGTGGGTATATTTCCTAGCATGATCTAGATATAGAAAGTATATGACTTCTTTAGAGGTTCTCAATCCACCTTTCAGACAAGTTAATGTTATGAAATTTTTGATAAGAAAGGTTGCATAACATAAATAAAAGAAATTAATAAAAACAAAAAAACTTTTGAAAAGAAAATCTTGTTTAATAAAATAACATTAAATATAAATACTAAATTTTTATAGTATGGGATGGGTTGTTACTCTTAAATCTGTATAGTGATAGGGATGAAGAAATAGGGTTTTAGTTGAGTTTGAAAGGTGTTGTAAGCTTGTTGTTTTGGTTAAAATGAGAATACATAGTGACCGTCAGTGGTTAGGTGTGACTATCAGTGGTTAGCTCAATTGTCAGTGGTCGACAAGTGATCATTGAAGGTCAAAGGTGATCATCAGTAGTTACTATGGGTTTTGATAAGGTATTGATTCCAGGTAGAATAGGCTATGGGTAAGTTGTAGTTGAGTTTTGATAGGTTGCTTAAGGTGGGTTAATGGTCATGGAGACAAGAGGGAGCCTTAGAGATGTTTAGTTTAGGGATTTGATAATTAAATGGTTAAGAATGGTCAGTGGGTACTCTAGTGGAGAGGATGGTGTTTGGAGTTGCAGAACTCCAACACCAGAGAGGGTATGGGTAGAAGTTAGAAATGGGTGTAGGCTTTAAGCTATTAAAAATTAAAACTACTAAACTTGTGAAAAATGCAAGATACTTATCTTATTTATTACTAACCTGAAGAAGTCTAGAGTTGAGGTGAATTTGCTTGAAAGCCTAGCTAGAGCTATGCAGGTAGAGTGATAACACTTTAATATTTTATGTTGGGATGATGAGGTGCTTATTGAGTCTCTAGACTAGTTTTGGTTCAGTCCTAGTTCATTGAGGGTTGTTTATGTTTTCTTTAAGTGATCCCATTCTATTCTATATGATTCCACCTCTTAGGAAAGGTTTTTGGCTCATGTTATGTAACTATCAATGGTCCTAGTCAACCATTGTAGGTCAAGGGTCGACCACCAATGGTTAGGGAGAAGAGGTCAAAATGGTTAAAATTAGCCATTTATATTAATGATTAGTGGTTAAGGCATTAAGAAATGGTTTGAGGGTATTTAAAGGGGCATGGGTATGTGTGAGGAATAAGTCTAGGTGGTTAGGGTATTAAATACTAGGGTAGAAATGGTCTTTAGTTTAGGTGTCGATAGGTTAGCCATGGGTTTGGGTAGGTGAGGTAGAAATAGGATTAACTTATTTATTTAAATAATTAAATTAGCCAAAAGGGTAAATGGGTGTGTTAGAGGGGTTTTAAGAAATGATTTAATCTAAGGGGGCCAAGGGGTGGTTTAAGGTTAATGCTACATCTAGATTTGTAGTGTATAGATTTCTAGTGTCTACATTTTGCCCTTTTTTGTTATGCAGTTTGTATCATCAAGCTACAAAACAAAAATGAATGGTTTATGGGAGGTTGGATTCCCCAAGTATAGGAGGTGGTATTCCCCCTCAAATTAAGAATTGATGAGGTGAAACAGAGTTGGGTTTGGGTTTGATAAGCAGATAAGTGGGTGTCAAGGTTGGTTTGGTTGGGCATTTAAGCATGAATAGTTGCATAAATTTTGACTAAGTGTGATATTATAGATCACACATAGACTAAGTTTTCATAGTTGAGGTAGTTGGTAAATAAAGGTCAGTGCTAGAAGGATAAGGGATAGGATAATCAGGCCATAATGTTAAGCATAGCTGATATGGGTTAGCACCTATAAACTCAAGTCTCATAGATAAAGTTGAGGTGTTCATAGGGATCCTAAAGTAGGATGTGATCTTGAAAAGACAAAATGGTCATAGGTGTTAAGAACACAAAGGGTCGTACTCCGATTCACCTTAATGGTCATGCACAAAAAGTAGCGCTAATTCATCAAATATGATAAGGTATCGATGCCATCAAAATTACCAAGGCAAGGTTTGGTCTTAAATAGGGTCAAAAGTAGGCCAAAATGACTAAGGTTAAGGTAATTTAGCTGGTTGGTTGGTGGAGAATAAGGTACTCTCTGATGGGTGTATGGTTGTGGTAATGTGGTTATTTTGAAAAAAGGTTGGTTAGTTGGTGTTCAAATTGGGAAGACATACGCCTTCTTAATTGGTCATGAAAGTAGAAAAAGGCTAAATGCTCCAATTGATAGAGACCAAAATGGCAAGATTGGTAATCTTATAAACATAAACCCCTATCATGATTTGCATTATTGTTGATTCATTGGTTAAAAAAGGTAGCTTGATCACATAATGTTAAGTAAGCTCAAAATCCCTTGATTTGTAGAGGGGGTAAAAGGGTAGATGGAAGATAGGTGAATAGGTGAATGGATGGTAGTGTAACCTTATTTTGGGGATAGCTTGTCCCTTATATACATGACCTAGGAACCATTATAGACAAATTCCATCCTTTAATTAAGTGTAGACTGATCAATGCGGAAAGTCTACTTTTTGACTTTTGTGAAAGTTGATTGCAGCTTTCTTTGGGATTATTTTTTATGCTTTTGTTTGATGGGTGTGGGAAGTTGATCGATGTGGGAAGTTTTCAAGTGACTGCTTGAAAAAAATTTGACTTAGCCATCCTTAAAGGGAGTGGCTTAAGATTTTGATTTATTTAGGCTTGGATAGTTATCCTTGAAGGGAGCAGTCTACCCTATGTCAAAGCAATTTTGATGGTTTTGGGTAGTTGTCCTTCAAGGGAGTAGTCTATAAGATAGACTGTTGACCCAAGTGATATTTTGGTATCCCAAATGGATTTTTATGAATGGTTTATCCATGTATTAGTCTATAGAGGCTTAAAGGTTTACCTTTATGGAGGCAAGACTATAACACAAGAAGGTTAATGATGGGTGAGAGAGGTTTAAGTGACAACGACCATGGGGATCCATTTTATAAGGGATGAAAAGTATCCATGAGAATCATTCCATGAGTAGAGCCATGGTACCCATGTTTAAGATTAGGCTAAAGCTGTGACAGATAATCACATGATCCTATTGTAATTGGGTGTCCTTTAAAATAAAGAAATGAAGGTGGTAGAAAATAATGGATGAGCTTAAGTTAGACACAAGATGACTAAAAACTTGGTTTAACAAAAGAAAAGATGTGAATGTAAGACATTGAGGGGTTTTTAATTTGTTATGCCCCAAATCCACACTTGCATATAAATGGTTTGAGCTAATCATAAGTAAAGAGGTCTTCCAGTTATTTTATGACACTAGACTAAATGGGGAAAATATTTTGGATGGAAAAGGTTCTGGTTGGTTAGGCAATGGTTAAAGGTTTGCTTAGTTGTAATGATGTAGAGGTGAGGTTGGTTAGGTTAGCTTAGATTTTCATAAAAGGTTACTCAAGGTTAAGGTTGGTTTAGTGTTAGGCTAGGCTAGGTATAGTTTGAGGTAGAAATGTCAAGGGTTGGTTTGGTCATTGGTTAATGTTTTTAGGCATAGGTTTTGGTTTAGGTAATGGTGAAGGGTTGTGGGGAAAAGGTTAAGGTTGAGGTTTTGGGTGTTTCACTAAAATTTTGATTTTATTTCCATTTAGAAGAGAGTAAAACTTAAAAGAAGGGTGAGGTTAGTAAAACCTAGATGTGGTTTGCACTCCATGATCAAGATAGTTATAAATACTCCTCTTTGTCTAGGGAGGATGACTTGAAAATAAGAAAGACACTAGAAAATGGTTGATTAGTTAGGTGGGTGGGTGGATTGCCTAGTGTGAGCTAGATCTAATAAGTACATGACTTCTTTGTAGGCTGTCAATCCACCTTTTAGACAAGTTAATGTTATGAAAATGTTGATAAGAAAGGTTGCATAACATAAATGAAAGTACTTAATCAAAAGAAATAAATACTTTTCAAAATAAATGCTTGTTTAAAAAAATAACATTAAGGATAAATGCTAAACTATCAAAGTGTGGTTTAGGTTATTACTACTGAGTCTGTGTAGTGATTGAGGTAAGAAATAGAGTTTTTGGTCAGGGTTAGAAGGTGTTTTAAGCTTTTTGTTTTGGTTAAAATGATTTACACAGTGACTGTCAATGGTTAAAAAAATCATCGACAGTTAGGTATGACTTTCAGTGGTTGGGTATGACTATCAATGGTTAGGTATGGCCATCAGTGGTTAGGTATGACCATCAGTGGTTAAGTATGACCATCAATGGTTAGGTATGACCATAGGTGGTTAGGTGTGGTTGTCGACAGTTACTATGGGTTTTGATAGGGTGTTGATTCTAGGTAGAATAGGTTGTGGGTAAGTTGTAGAAGGGTTTTATGGGTTGCTTGAGGTGGGTTAATGGTCATGGAGACTAGAGGGAGCCTCAAAGATATTCAAGTTGGGGATTTGATATTCAAAATGGATGAAAGTGGTCAGAGGGTGCTTGGTGGAGAGAATGGTGTTTGGAGTTGTAAAACTCCAACACTAGAGAGGTTATGGGGAGAGGTTAAAATTAGGTGCAGGCTCTAAGTTATTAAAACTAAATAACTTAACTAAAAACTAGTATAGAATACTTAGCTTTGGTGCTTGATGTCTTAGAGGAATCTTGAAGTAGAAAAGGAGCCATTTGGGAGTCTAGAGCAACTTGTATAGAATAATGGTACTCAAATCTTTGGTGTTGAGAATGTGGAAGTGCCCCCTTGGTCTTTATTTGGTTCTAGTTTGGCTCTAAGAAGCTTCTAGATTTACCTGGGAGTCAAAATATCTTGCACTTGCATCTCATTTCTTTCAACCTTCTCTTCATATCTTAATATATGGCAAGGAGCATTGAAATGAAGGAGTTTAATAAATGGTTTAACAAATAGTTTAACATGTATTGATCATGCAAATAATAGATTAAAATTAGATAATTGGTGATTAATGAGTGAGTTGTAGTTAAGTTGCATGCACTCTTGAGGTGGAGTTTTTAGTTACGATAAGTAACCACTAGCAGTCAGGGTCAACCATCGGCATTTGAGGGCTAACCACCGGTGGTCGAGGGGACATAGTCAAAAATGGATAAATTTAGTTAATTCTACTAGTGACTAGTAGTTAATTCATTAGGATATGGTCTGAGGTTAATAATAGGAGAATTGGTAAATAATCTAACCCAAAGGGAGCCAAGGGGTGGTTTAAAGTTAATGTGACATCTAGATCTGTAGTGTATAGTTTTCTAGCATCTACATTAGGTTAGTGATTAAGGTGAGGTTTGAGGCTAATAAAATGGTCAAAACCTTTTGGGAGGAGAACTCCCCCAGTTGCTCTTTCCATGTATGATGGAGGTGAGATAAAATGTTCTTAGGTGGATATGTTGGTTAGTAAATAAGGTTAGGAGAGATGAAAATCACTTCATCTACCTCCTAAGGATTGTTAATAGTTAATTGGTGCTTAATTTATAGGTGATGGTTTAGGAGAGATTTCCTCTATGATATTAGGGTGAGGTAAACACTATTGGATTGGATTTAGGTAGGTTTAAGGTCTATAAATGATGTTGGAAACACCATCCTAGAATAAATATTAGTTGGACAAGATTGTCCAATTGTTCCAATGACGGAATTTAGGTGTGTTATGAGTAGTTTGGATAAAACAATAGCCAAGATTGTTATCTAAGAAATATCAAATGAATGGTTGATGTTGGTATGGGTTGATAGATAAGTTGGTTATGGTTAGGTTAAAAGGTGGGTTGATTTTGGTTGATTGATTTGGTTTATAGGTTGGTTCACTTGGTTGAGGGAAATAGTTTGGATGGTTGACTTGGTTTATTGGTTTGGTTTGATTGTTTATTTGGTTTGATTGGTGAGGTAAGATGACAAAGATTTGACCCTGATCTAAAGGGTATTGAACCAAAGATAATGTCATTAGGTAGATGAAAATGAGTAAGTTATAGAATAATGGGATTGATTTAGTTGTGGTTGAGGTTAGGTTGGTTTGAGGTGAGGTTGGAGTGGTTATAGGCGAGGTGTTTTGATTTTGGGTTGGCTCCACTAAAAAGGTGGGTGGAAGAGGTAGGTTAGTTTGAGTTGAGGGTTTCTCCACTAAAAGGGGAAGTGGAAGAGGTAGGTTGGTTTGAGTTTAGGTTTGCTCCACTAAAAGGGGAAGTGGAAGAGGTAAGTTGGTTTCCTTAATTTTGGTTTTGAAAGAAAGTTGAGAAGTTTCCAGTTGGTCAATAAATAGTTGGGTTAAGGTTGATTCTTCCCTAGTGATGATTTAAAAAAGAAGTTGAAAAGGTTTCACTTGGTCAACAAGTGGATTGGTTGGGGTTTCAATTATGGTTTCCTTAGTTATAGGTTCACTAAGGACCAAATCTAATGAAGAGACCTCATTATGTTAAGGGCTTTGTTGTGGGTTTCCAAAATAATGGTGTAGGAAGAGGTTCAAGGATGGATTGCCTGAATACATTGAAAGATAGGATGGGGGAACATGGAGAATATCCTCTAGAACCTCCTTTTGATTGATAAGGTTTTGGACAAACATCTTAAAATATCCAAATCTGTCTACCACATGTACATTTATGTGATGATAAACATAAAACTCATTCTCTACAAACTAAATTTATTTTGAAAGAGAATGATTGATAGGTTTGATTTGTGGAAGTCTAATGACAGAAGCCTCTAAGAGTTTGTCAAGGATTAAGACATATGATTCCCCTAGTGGAGTGTACTGCCTAAGAAGAGGGTGCACTAATGGCTCTTGAGGTTGTGAGCTAATTGGTTGGTTTGATAAAGTTGGTTGGTTGACTAAGTTGGATTGATTTGACAAGTTTGATTGGTTTGATTGGTTTGATAGGTTGGGTAGGTTTGATAAGATTTGTGGATTTGAAAAGTTGGGTTGATAGTTGTTAGTTTGATTTGATGAGGTTTATTGGTTTGATATATTTGATAGGTTTGATAAGGTAGGTAAGGTTGATAAGGTGGGTTGATTTGAGATATTGGATAAGATTGATAAGGTAGCTAAGGTCGAAAAGGTAAGTAAGGTGGGTTGATTTGATAAGATTAAAAAGGTAGGTTGGTTTGATAGGTTGGGTATGTTTGATAAGTTTGATAAGGTGGGTCACGTGGGTAAAGTGGGTAAAGTGGGATGATTTGATAATGTTGATAAGGAAGGTTGATTTGATAGGTTGGGTAGGTTAAATAAGGTGGGTAAAGTGGGCTGATTTTATAAGGTTGATAAGGTAGGTTGGTTTGATAGGTTGGGTTCATAATTGGTAGTTGGATGACTATGGGGATAGAACAAGTCTTGGTTTTGAGATAAATAAGGTTATCCCAAAGTAGATTTAGGTGATTGATATGATGTTTGGGGTAGGTAATCTAAATATTGATGAGGTTGAGGTAGTAGATATGATGGTTGATATAGGTAGTCAAAGGATCGGTGAGGTTGAGATAGTTGTAGTTGAGGTGGGCTATGATAATAATCGAATAGGTATTGAGAGGTTATTGGTTGGTGGTAGTCTAGATTTGATTATTTATAGGTGAGGTTGATTTGTTTATAGGCAAGGTTGTGTTGACCATAGGTAAGGTTAAGTTGATTGTAGATGAGGTTGGGTTGATTGTAGGTGAGGTTGGGTTGATTTTAGGCAAGTTGAGGTTGGTTATAGGTGAGGTTGGGAGCACAAGTGACTCATGATGCAAGGTAAATCTCTAAGGTAAGAGGGTTGTCTTCTAAGAGTCTAATAAATTTAGGATCTCCTAGAGAAAATATAGGGGTGCTTCCCAATGAACAAAGCAATGGAGATGAGGTGGATGAAGGCAAAGTGGTGGAAGGGAGTTAGATTCCTCATAACTAAAACAAAGATAAGACAAAAAAAGTCAAATAAGATAAAACACATACTAATGCACGTTAAATCCTAAGGTTTTTTCTATCTCTCTAGTAGCTTATGCCTTAAGTTAGAAGTTATGAGACTCAACTTTGGTTTTGAAAAAGGTATTAGATAGGCAATCTAAGGATAGTTTTGGGTAGTTTATTTGCTTAAAATAATATATATTGGCATCGATGCATTGATATTGGGGCCTACCCCCACTTCACACATTTTAGCAATAAGGGCATCGGGTGCTTAGGCAAGATATACCAAATACCAAATATTATACTCAATTAGAGAACTGAGTTTTGGTTTCTCCTCTTCGTAAGGACATCCAAGTAGGATGTCCAAAGGTAAAGGTTTACCGCTAAGTGGTGAAATCCTAGTTGGACCTTATGTAAAATGTTTAATGTATGAATTATGTGAGTGGTTTGGTATTGTGTTTGCAAATAAATGAGGTTACAGTTAATTTAAGCTATGTGAACTAAACAATGCAAGCAAACAATGTATGAAAGGTTAATTTTAAGAAAAAAATAAATTTTGATTTCATTTAAATGAGAATAAAATAATAATAAAATCACCTAAATGAAAACTATGAACCCAAAAAAACTCAAGGGTCCCATCGGGCATGCCAGAATGTTTCACTATTTTTTCACTTTATTTTCTAAAAGAAAGCAAGAAGAAACTTTAGAGGGGTATGGTTTAAAAACTTGGTGTGTTATGCATGCATGAACCTAGATGATTTTTGATACTCCTCTTTATCTAGGGAGGATGACCTATAGATAAGAAAGACACTAGAAAATGGTTGGTTAGTTATGTAGGTGGGTGGATTGCCTAGCATGAGTTAGATCCAAGAAGTACATGACTTCCTTGGAGGTTATCAATCCACCTTTTAGATAAGTTAATGTTATGAAAATGTTGATAAGAAATGATGCATAACATAAATGAAATTGCTTAATCAAAATAAATAAATACTTTTCAAAATAAATGCTTGTTTAACAAAATAACATTAAAGATACATGTTAAACTGTTAAAGTATGGTTTGAGTTATTGCTCTTAACTCTATATAGTGACAAGGATGAAGAAACATGGTTTTGGTTAAGGTTAGAAAGTGTTGTAATCTTGTTTTTTTGGTTAAAATTAGATTACATAGTAACCATTGATGGTTAGGTGTGACCGTTGATGGTTAGGTTAACCATCAGTGATCAATAGGTGACCACTAAAGGTCGAAGGTGATCGTCAATGGTTACTATGGGTTTTGATAGGGTATTGATTTTAAGAAAAATAGGTTGTGGATATGTTGTAAAAGGGTTATGGTAGGTTGCCTGAGGTGGGTTAATGGTCATGAAGACAAGAGGGAGACTCACAGATGCTCATGTTAGGGATTTGATAATTAAATGGTTAAGAGTGGTCAGTGGGTACTATGGTGGAGAGGAGGGTGTTTGGAGTTGTATAACTCCAACACCAAATAGGGTATGGGTAGAAATTAAAAATGGGTGTAGAATTTAAGCTACTAAAACTTAAAACTACTGAACTTTTGCAAAATGCAAGATACTTAGCATAGTCATTATTGGCATGAAGAAGTCTAGAGTTGAGGTGAAGCTGCTTGAGAGCATGGAGCTATGTGAGAAGAGTGATAACACCTTAATCCTTTGTGTTGGGATGATGAGGTGCTTGTTGAGCCTCTAGATTGGTTTGGGTTTGGCCCTAGTTCGTTAATGGTTGTTTGTGTTTGTTCTAAGTGATCCCATTCCATCCTCTCTAATTCCACCTCCTGGGAAAGGTTTTTGGGTCATGTTATATTACCATCAATGGTCTTAATCAACCACTGTAGATTGAGGGTCAACCATCGACGATTAGGGAGAAGAGGTCAAAATGGCTAAAATTAGCCATTTACAATAATGATTGGTGGTTAAGGCATTGGGAAATGGTCTAAGTGTATTTAAAAGGGCATGGGGATGCATGAGGAATAAGTCTAGGTGGTTAGGGTATTAAATGCTAGGGTAGAAATAGTCTTGAGGTTGGTGTCAATAAGTTAGACATGGGTTTGGGTAGGTGAGGTGGAAATGGGATTAACTTATTTAATTAAATAATTAAATTAAAAAGGGTTAAATGGATGTTTTAAAGGGGCTTTAAGAAATGATTTAATCTAAGGGGGCCAAGGTGTGGTTTAAGGTTAATGTGACATCTAGAGCCATAGTGTATGGATTTCTAGTTTCTACACCTCGGGCTTATATATATGATAGAACTATCAATTAATAAAAGATTATTCAAACTACTTGTATCAATCTTAATCATTTGATATTAAGACTTGGAAGTGTAGACTATTGTATGCAAATAATATATTTGAATTTATATAGTATCTCATATTGTACTCATAATAGACATCCTTATACTAACGTTATTCTAATACATTTCAGCTTTATGCTAGAGTGACCTTGCCTATAATCATGTTTAAGTTATTGATCTTATTGATATCACCCTTGGATCACAATCGAAGGATCTCTTAGTTAGCTAGAAAATAAACATTATATTAACCCATGGTTGTAGGTATAATATATTAATGATATTCTGCTGGCATCAGGTTAGTAAATCATGTTGTGAAAGTTGTTATGTTGTTCTCCTTCTTGTTCATCATAGTAATGAGGTGATCAGAGTTATTCTTTTTAAATATTATGAAATTCATCTTGTGTATACTTTATTTCTCAAGTAATTAAGCATAGAGGGTCGATATTATGTGTGTGTTTGTGTGTTTGTGTGTGTGTGTGTGTGTGTGTGTGTGTGTGTGTGTGTGTGTGTGTGTGTGTGTGTGTGTGTGTGTGTGTGTGTGTGTGTGTGTGTGTGTGTGTGTGTGTGTGTGTGTGTGTGTCTAGCCAAGATATTCTAGCAAGTGTTGGAAATTTTATTTTAGGCGCATTGTATTATGGAATTGTGGAACTTGTTATTAAGATAACATTACAACTGTTCATATTTCCATATTGATTTTTGGATTAGGCTTGAAATTTTGTTATTATCACTCACTGCCAAACCCTATTAGTAATAAATGTTGAACCAATCGTATTCCATTTGGTAGTACAAATATGAATGATTTTAGGCAATTGGCTAGTTAATAAATGAATTATTCTTGACTTGTGATTGTAAGAAATCAACCATGATCAAGTTGTTATTAGCAGAACTTGTGGGTTGAAACTTCAAATCTCAATGTGTTATCTAATTTTGACAAATTACTATCTTGGGATGCATGGTTGACCATCTAGAGACCATGTGTAATCAACATGCAATGTGGTAGCTAGATATTCATAATTATAGTCCATAATTAGCCTAGTTCATGAAGTTGATAATAGCCTAATGGTAAAACTGATCATTTAATAAGTTATCATTCATGTGGCTATTTAAATCATTTAATTGTTATTGATATAAGGAGCTGAAAAGAACCATCTAGTGTAAGTACCCTAAGGTTAGGGATTTATTCATATAATCCTGACTTGGAAGCACTATTGTTGGTGATTCATCATATTTTTGACATTCATTTTATTTTGAGTGATAACCCCACAAAGATGAGTTCTTGCTTTTATAATGAGATTGTTAGAGATGTTATGTTCATTTTTAGTGTGTACATCATTGCATGGTGGATGTTAAATAATTCATATTGGCAAATAGGAATGTGGTTATCTAATTTTCATGATAATCACTTCCCATATGATGGAGTTATATGTGATATGGTGGCATTCACCAAGTGAAAGAATATGGGTGCAATGACCCCTAGGACTATGGATCATGGTACAATGATCTAATGAGGGTAGAACTAAAACTGATCTTCACTTGTGTGATCATAAAGGTTATATGTTTTAAAGAATTATGTCACATTATCTTGATGGCAGTCCGATAGCATTTTCTAGCTAATTTTAAATTATTACAAAGCTTACATAAGCAAATTCTTGGTATGATGATTCTTATGTTCTTATTTTATGACCTATCATGCTTGTTGTGGACATTTGTATGCTAAATAAATGGCCAATGAGATAATTCTCTACTATGTTGAATCTTATTCTTTATGTCTTTTACCTTGTCTATTAGATGAAATTTGACACTAACTATGACATTAAGGATACCCGAAGCATGAACAAATCCTTCTAGCCTCATGAGTTACCAAGCCATAACCACATAGGGTAATCAAATACTTAAATAGGGTTGAGGATCCCTAGGTGGTCTGATAGGGAAAGTGAGTGCCTTCTATAAGGTTCCAAGGTTATCAGTGTGGATCCACACATTAATACCCCTCAAATGGTATACCATCCTCTAGACAACATTATTCTCTATGAAATCTTCTAGAGATGTTCATCCTTACGTAAGTGTTTATGTGACCCAATCCATTTATAGGTTTTCTACTCATCTTTGTATATACCCAAGATGATGTGTCATGCATTGTGAATATGTGTAGTGGGATCTACATGTAGTTTTATTACATACTTTGTATAACAATTCTAAAAAAAAATTGTTGGGGTTGTTTCATCTGGTATTAGATCCCATGCTAAAAATATTATCAAGAATAATGTTTATTTCTCTCACTCCCTAAAAATTAGGACTAATAATTATTCACTTTTCAAATGAATTAATTTGTACTTGTTGTTGGGTTCCTACTAGTTTTTGCTCCAAGAGATGTTTAAAAATTGTAATATACCTTAAATGTTATTATGTGATTCTCAAAAACAAAGATAGAGTTAGAAAGAAGTCCTTCAGGGGCTTTAATAGCTTGAGAATTCATTCAAGGCAAGATTAGAAAATGGGAACATAGGTTGAATAATCTCGAGAATGTTTTCCTAGAGATTTGTCCCAATCTAAAATTGGTTAAGCAAATGGACCTAGGATTCAAGAGAAGGGATTGATTATGGTTGACCCAAATGTCAAAGAGATCAATAAGTTCCCAATACCTACTTATATGGGTGAAAAAGTTGATAATTTAGTTGATGCATGATTTTGTGTACACATAAGCATATCAACCTACAAGGTATGATAGATAATGTGAATAAGATGTTATTACATAATGTTGGGATGATGGAAGTTTGAATTTTCGTAATGGTCATTGTTCTCTACCTTAGCTTCAAATGGATTAATCATTCTTGATTTTGGTTGCATTCAGGAAAGCCTCACCTGTCAACCATTAACTTGTATGGGTGAGTCAATGGGAGATAAGTGATAAAGGTTTCACTTTTAGAAATAAGGGAAATAGTGTTCGATATCTATTGATGGGTTGTATGGGAAAACCATCACTAGGTTATTGAAATATTATGACCTAGGGAAGAACAAGGGTTTAACTCAAATCTAGAAGGCTAAATTGGGTACAAGGAGTTGATCTACTTGGGTAAGGCAGTTGAGCTTGAGCTCTCCACTTGTAGAGGGAGTGTATTGAGCCATTGAGAAACTATAGAACATGAATGGTTATGATAATTATTTTTGATCTTATAGATAAGACTATTGTAATTTATTGTTTAGTAAACTGAATATCTAGTTTAAATTATTGAAATGATCTCAAATGTAGAGATTACGAAACTAGCATGCCACCTTTTAAGATGAATGGTTGAAAGTGGAAGAAGAATATCTCCATGGATTTAAGTTGTTCATGGTTGATCAAGGTTGTTCAAAGACAAGTATGCCTTTGGGAGACATGATAGTAGACTTGGGTGAAGGTAATGTTGAACTATTGCATATATGCAACTATTTTGTTTGTAGCTATATATATCAGCCCAGTTGACTGAATTGTACCATGATGAGATATAAAACATAAATACATACTTGTGAGGCACTGTTAGATTCTCTATAAATTGGCAAAAATGTCAAGGACTACTCCTTACCCTTTTTTCTAAAATTTAAACAAGACTTGTTGTGGGCAAATAGAAATTTCACATAGATTTATTTTATTAACAACTAGGGCAAGCAATTGTAAGTTCTTGCTTGGCTTATGTGTCACTATACATGACTAGTTGTAGCAATGCCAAAACTTTAAGTAATGTGTCTAATGATTGGGGAACACTATTTTGTCCCAAGCAGTGGACTTATAAGCAAATATTGCACAAGTTTTACTGATTGAAAACTCTAATATGGTGGTTGATTGCAATCATTATATAACGTAAAAGTGAATAAGTGTTATGTATCATAATACTGAGGTGATGGAAAATATATGCATTTTAGCTGAAGTAAGGCTTGATCCTGTTATGATCATTTAGCCTCCTTCAATTTGAAAGAAGAATCATATGGTTCCATAACTCTAAAAGGGCTAGAAGTTATTAAGTGTGTGAGAATGTTTTGATTACATGGTGATGTTAATTTTGATCATGGATATGTTTCAATTCCATAAAGATGTTATGATGATCATGGATATATATTACATCTATGAGGATGTCTTTTGTGAATTTTATCTAAATTTAATGGTTGTGAGAAACTATAATTCCCATGAGGATGATATGATATTCACTTGGAGCCTTGGCTAAGTTCATCCCTTCTCGAGATTACATTACATTGAAGCAAGCATTGTTAGTCAACCTTTGACTTGTTAAAACAATTCAATTGGAAAGATAGTGATAGAATCTTGTTGTTGGAATCAATAAATAATGTTTGATGATCATTGATAGCTTGCATGGGTGAGCCATTAATGATGTTAAGGTATAATATTCTTAGGAGGTCCAAGGATGTAACTTAAGTCTGGAGGGCCTAGTGAGGTGAATGTGACTTGCTTGGGTAAGAGAGAGAGTTTTGGGGATATATCATTATTAATGGGTATCATAAGCCATCTAATTCATGAGGCACAAGCATTGTCAGTAGCTTCCTGAGACTCACAGATATAGATTAATGGACTTTATTGGAACACACCCTTCTTTCAAAGAAGGTGTTGATGAACTCGAGATCCATGAAACTAAGCATGATGTACTATGATGGATATTTAATATCATCTAAGATAGAATTTGGACATTGGGTGGACTGATGAGAATCATGGACCTTTGTGCTTCACTTACCAGTGGGCTTAATTGGCATGATGTGAAAATACCTTGGCTTAAATTATCAAACCTCTGAATCAACATGTGTGTCATAGTATTGTGGTTCCTTCAGTAAATGTAAAACCATTGTATGTTGTGTAAACCTTTTTAATTTTATTGATTATATTAAACTACGTAAACTTGTAACTTATCTATTTTATGTGAATGTAGTTAAATTGTGAACTTCCACAATTGCTCCCTAATATTAGCATTGTAATATATATATATATATATATGTTTGATGATGTAACTATGGGACATGTGAATGGTGATAAACCACTTTATGATGTAGTTTCCCTTTCTAGAATCAACCTTTATTAACTGAAATCTATCGAGGTATAGTGAATGTATGGTGTGGTGTGATTTTGCATCATTGCTCTAGTAATGAATATTGATGCAAGTATGAGGTTTAGGGTGAAGAAAAACTATATTCATAATGATTAGACTGGGTATGGGCTAGAGAGTGGAGTCTCACGTAGGCTGAACACCCACTTCTCCCCTTTGCATGAAGTAGCCACCTGATTCATTCAAGTTGTGCACCATAAGCGCCACAAGTTGGCCATGAGATCTTCATGCCTAATGTCACCTTGTGGATTGAGTGTTCCTTTAACCACCTCTTAAAGGTTGTTGCAAAAACAACCTGTTAAAATTCATTGATGTAGCCTTGTGAAACATTAATTAGTCCTAAAAATTAGACTTTTATGTAAAAATAACAAGACTAAACTTATTGAAATACAGGTATGTATTGACTTGTAAAATCAAACATGCTACAAATGAGGTGATGGTTGATTTATCTGAAAATAATGTTCTAGAATGAATATTTTGATTTGAAGGCATGTGTTAACTGGTAAGTGTAAACATGTTGTGAATAGGGTATTGTTTTGTGTATACCTCAAATCAACATTCTAGTTTTTTAAAGCATGACAGGAACATATCTTGATCTTATGTTGTAATGAGTAATGTAAAGTTCTGATCAGGAAAATTTTATAATTTTAAGTACTTTCAAATTCTACTAAGAATTAAGTGCAGTAATATGGTGGGATTTTAATCCCTATAACCATCATGTGAGCTCATGAATTTAGGGAAAGCACTTTGAAAACCTTTGGGTTGAATTTGAATACTTGGTATGGCTTCTCTGATATTTGGTGTGGTTGATGCAGGATGTTGCACTGACCCACAAATGGTGAATGGTGAAAGAAAAGTAACCATAGAATTATGGATCTATATCCTTATTGACATTATATGATGAATGTTACCAAGAATATTTGCAATCACAATGCATGTTATGGAAACCATAATAGTATTAGTTGTTATTGGTTTCATTTGGGAACGAATGGTATAAGTTATGTGTGAAGCATACTTAAAAGTGGTGAAAATACCACATATTTTTATGAATGTCACATTATTTAGCATTCTATGGAAATGATATAATGTTATGAGTAATATATAACTCAAAATGTTGTGGGAAGGCAATATCTCAATTCTAAAAAATTTGTGAAAATCTAGTTGGATTCGATTTTTGGTAACTACTATTATGAAGTTGAAGATTTTTGTGATAATATTTCCACATAATGAGAGGAAAGATTATCTAAAAATTATTTTACTATTAAAAATATAATCATGAATTCATATCTAAGCTAAATTTTTTTTAATACTTTTGTCTTGTATGAATTAACAGCTGTAAACTTATGATTTGAAAAAAATTGAAAGCTCTTTTATTAGTAAATATTGAAGTGAATTTTGGTAATTGCAACCTAGAATGCATACTTTTGCAAGAGCTATTTAATTTTTTGACTACATAGGTGGCTGGAAATCAAGTAAAAATTTAGTAGTACTACATTAAAAACAATAGCTTATTGATAAACTTACCAAGGTAAGGGTAGGATTAAGCTGAAAAAACTTATTACAAAAGGCATTAATGACTTCTTGAGTAAAATAATAGGCTTGTTAGGCACAAATTATATATATATATATATATATATATATATATATATATATATATACCTTCAAATATTGTAGAATATTATGACTAAAAAAGATGAATACAACACCGCATTTTACTCACCTTGCCCTTACAAAAGGAAACGAAGCTAAAAGTGAAATTTTATAGTCTAGTTAAATGAAGGACATGGTTGTCTTAAGGGCAGTATGTGGAATTCAGCAAGGTAAGACTGCATATATATTCATGAAAATAGTTTGATAAATCTATTTGTTATACCAAAAAATAAGTATAAGGCAATATCCCTTATTTTAATAATGGACTATGCAAGTACATAGTATGCATGACTTTTATTTTGATAATAATTGATAGAATTTATCAATTTGGCTACTTTGATTCAAGAGCTTATCTGTTAGTTTCCCGTAGTGTGTAAATATTTTGTGAAAAGAGTGATAAAATTTCTTTTCCATGCAACATGATTCATAATTATTATTTAATCACCAAGATGACTCCTCTTTAAGGAGGGGAAGATGTCATAACCTCACCAATTGCCACATTTATATAACTATTGATAAAGTGCATTAACATGTCTTATTGGATTACGATTGGAATTTGACTATTATTTCAAATGCAAATCCTATGACACACACACACACACACACACACACACACACACACACACACTTATATATGTGTGTTCCAAAGTTGGGCCTAATGAGTTGTTAGCTTGGGCAATATAATCTTGAAATTATTGCTATGGACCATAAGCTTGTATTAGTTATTTAGAAAAGCTTATAAGCTATGGTAATGTTTTGGGCATGCATAAATAAAGGACTTTTGATTTATTTTAAAAGTCTTTGTGAGTTGATGGTAAAAGGGGGTTAATGTCTAAGCTCATGGTCTCCTTGTGGTAGAAGGGTCTTTTGACCATGATGGGTTTATGAACTTGTCATGGCATTGGAACTTAGCTTGAAGCAAAATCATTTGATTTTAGGGTTTTTTCTTGGATGTTGTTTGATCGACAATCATTTGGGTTATTAATTTTGAAGGAGAAAAGGATGAGTGAAGAGAGTATGGAGTAAATATGGTTTTTGGGTACGTGTTTTAACCATCATCATGATGGGGTAGGGAATCTGAATGGAAAGAAAGAGATGGGGAACCCACATAGACTAGGAAGAAGTGTCACAACAGGGAGAGAGAAGAATAGGGAAAGAAGAGGGAGGTGATGGTAGAGAAGGCCAATGCAAGGAGGAAAAGGTGTGTTATGTTATTGGATGTGGTGCCATGGTGAAGGAGAGAGAAAAACTACATACATTAAATCAAGCATGTGATCCTTTCTGGTTAAAATTTTGTAATTTAAATCTTATAGTAATAATTGTAAGTTCTATATAAATCCCTAGTGGGGTATATATTCATGTGGGTATATTTTGTTATACCCACACAAGCTTATGCCATGGCCATGGTAGTAATAAGGTTTGAATATGATATTATGTGTGGAAGTTTCTTGCTATTGAGTGATAATGAAATTCAGGTTATAACCCTGGACAATGTTTATGTTCTATTGATTGAGTCAGTTGTTTGTTTTTGGTTATGTTGCATCATATTGGATTTTATAAAATTTAGTTAAAATGAAATTGGATTTGTATGATTTCAAGAATCCTCTTAATTATTACATATTTCATACTGAATGTCATGATATGTAAGTAGCATGCATCTTTTATATATGCTAACAAATGTGGCAAATTTACCCAAATTTTAGCATTGCCCACTTGGTATGGAATTTACTACCATTAGTTGGTAATTATATTTCCCTAATTTTGAGGTAAATCTGGGTCATTGTGTTTGATAGACTATTCTAGGTGTTTTAATTATTTAGATTGAAAATAAAATTCATTTTGTGATAATTTAACAACATATAACCTTAAAACATGTATGTTGATGTGATGTGTTTCCTGAATAATAAATAAAAACTACTTATTTATATGTTTATATAGATGTTGGGTTACTAAAATATGTGAAATATACCTGCTTAGTTTAGCTGGTTGATTCATGCAATCATGATGGTAATTTGATCTTTACAAGAGAGGGAAAAGGTTGTTAGTTATGATTGCTTTTCAAATGATTTATTTGAACCTCAAACCCAAGTTAAAAACCCCATGTTTACTATTGGAAAGAGCATGGGATTATATCTTTTGAGTTGAGAGTTTGGATGTATCCCCAAACTATTTTTAAAACAAGATCCAAACAAATGATTTTTTAATCATCTCATTTTGGGTGATAAATCTTGACCTGTTAGATGTCATTTTTGCACATGACATTGGTTGTTATCAGTAAATGAAGGTTTGTAGAAATGAATAAACCATTTTTCTGTATGATAGGATTGTTGTTTTGAAAATATTACTATTACCTTATTGTTCATACGTCTAATTCTACTGAGTGGGAAGAAAACTCATTTTTGTTATTTTGTGAACTTGTTGCTATGAGATATTAACACTAGCAAACAAGATTTTATATGTTTTTCAATGCAATTATTTGCAAGAATCATTCAGTGCTATATGGATTTTAACTATTTTTATTTTGTCTTGGTTGTTTGTACTCATCAAGAGAGAAACCAAATTGATTAAGTGACAGAATAGTTAAGACTAGTAGACAGTTTGGAATACTCTTTGTTGAGATAGACCATCATATGCTTGTCATGTGCATAGATAATGTTATTTTACAAGAATTTTTTGAGTATACATTACCCTCTCATTTTTGAAGTTCATAAATAGATTCATTAATGATTTATCTTTTTGAAAAAGAAACATTACAACAGTAAGAATTATGAGGCTACCTAAATTCAATTTATGTGGAATTAAGTTAGTTTGAATTATTTTGATCTTTCAAAACTTGATTTATTAAAATAGAATTTAACTCTCAAAATAGTTATTAGAAAGGAATTCACATTTCCAGCTTTATGCTAACACACTTGTTGCACCCTTTCTAGTGTAGGGGTTATGATACAGTTGGCCTTTACTTTTGTTAAATTGATTATTTGATTATCTTGTCACCTTCTTAAAGTGTTATGCTTGCCAATGATAACCCAATATAGAATTCAGGATGATAAATTCAAATTTGTTGATTTTATCTATGTTGCATTAATATTGCAATTTGATTTACCTCTTTAGAGGTTTCCATGTTTTAAAATTTAATACCTATATGGTAGTACATTTGTTTCCTTGTGCATATGGCCTTGGGCTTATACATATGATATAACTATCAATCAATAGAATATTATTCAAACTACTTGTATCAATCTTAATCATTTGATATTAAGACTTGGAGGTGTGGACTATTATATGCAAATAATATTTTTTGCATTTTTGTTGTATCTTGTATTGTGCTCATAATAGACATCCTTATATTAAGGTTATTTTGATACATTACAACTGTATGCTAGAGTAACCTTACCTATAAACATGTTTAAGTTATCGGTCTTATTGATATCACGCTTGGATCATAATTAAAGGATATCCTAGTTAGCTGGAAAATAAAGATTATATTAACCCATGGCTATAGGTATAATCTATGAATGATATTATACTAGCATCATGTTATTAAATGATGTTGTAGAAGTTGTGTTGTTATCGTTCATGTTGGTCTTAGCAGTGAGGTGTTTGGATTTATTCTTTTTATATATTATGAAAATAATCTTGTGTACACTTTATTTCTCAAGTAATTAAGCATAGAGGGTCGATTTTATATATATGTGTGTGTGTTGGTTATGTCAATATATTCTAGCAAGTGATAGAAAAATTATTTTAGTCGCATTATGTTATGGAATTGTGGAACTTGTTATTAAGATAATAATGCAGTTGTTCATATTTCCATATTGATTTTTGGATCAGGCTTAAAAATATGTTATTGTCACTCACTACCACCCACTATTAATAATGGATGTTGAATCAATCATATTCCATTTGGTAGTACAAATATGAAAGATTTTAGGCAATTAAATAGTTAATAAATGAATTATTCTTGACTTGTGATTGTAATAAATCAACCAAGATCAAGTGGTTATTAACATGACCTGTGGGTTGAAGCTTCAAAGCTCAATGTGTTATCTAATTTTGACAAATTACTATTTTTGGATGCACGGTTGACCATCTAGAGACCATGTGCAATCAAAATACGATGTGTAACTATTTATTCATAAGTATAGCCCATAGTTGGCCTAGTTCATGAAGTTGTTAATGGCCTAATGGTAGAACTAGTCATTTAATAAGTTATTGTTCATGTGTCTGGTTAAATCATTTACTTGTTTTTAATATAAGGAGTTGAAAAGAACCATCTGATGCAAGGAACCTAAGGTCAAGTATTTATTCATATAATCCTAACTTGGTAGGACTATTATTGGTGGTTCATCATATTTTTGGTATTCATTTTATTTTGGGTGATATCCCCACAAGGATGGGTTATTGATTGTATAATGAGATTGTTAGAGATGTTATGTTCATTTTCAGCATGTGCATCATTGCATGGTGAATGTTAAATAATTTATGTTAGAAAATAGGAATGTGGTTATCTAATTCTCATGATAATCACTTCTCATATGATGGAGCTATATGTGATATGATGTCATTCACCAAGTGAAGGAATATGGGTGCAGTGACCCCTAGGACTATGGATCATGGTACAATGATCTAATGGGGGTAGAACCAGAACTGGTCTTCACTTATGTGATCATAAAGGATATATGTTTTAAGGATTTATGTCGTATTATCTTGGTAATGGTCTAATGGCATCTTCTAGTTGATTTGAAATTATTGCAAAGCTTGCATAAGCAAAGGCTTGGTATGATGATTCTTTTGTTCTTCTTTTATGACCTATCCTGCTTGTTATGGTACTCCCTTATTATCATATTTATATGCTTTATAAATGGCATGTAACATAAGTCTCTATTATGTTAAATCTTATTCTTTTGGTCTTTAACCTTGTCTATTGGACTAAACTAGACACTGACTATGACATTAAGGATACTCGAGGCATGAATGAATCCTTCTAGCCTCATGAGTTACCAATCCACAACTACATAGGGTAATCAGATACTTAAATAGGGATGAGGATCCCTAGGTAGTCTGATAGGTAAAACAAGTGCCTTTTATAAGATTCAAATTTTATCAGTGTGGACCCACACATTAATACCCCTCGAACGGTATACCATCCTCTAGACAACATTCTTCTCTATGGAATCCTCGAAAGATGTTCATCCTTATATAAGTGTCTATGTGACCCAATCCATTTATGGGTTGTTTACTCATCTTTCTACAGACCCAAGATGATGCATCATACATTTTAAATTTATGTAGCAGGCTCTACACATAATTTTGTTGTGTACTCTATATAGCAATTTTAGATTTTTTTTGGTTTGTTTCAAGATGAATAAGAACTTATATACCCAAAGGGTTGTGTAATATATCATAAGATGAAACCATATGGTTAGGATTGTTAAACTCTTTAGATAACTATATAAGTTGTAATTACACATCATTAAGTTATTATTGTACTACAAGGTCATTAAATGTACCATTAGCTGTAGGATTAACATTGGTATACGTGTCTAATAGAATTGATGCCTTACTATGATTAACATTAGTTACAATTATTGGTATGTTAAATATATCCAAGACCAAAGGATGTAATATAGGAACATGGTCATTGAGGCACATTGGTCATTGGATAGGTATTAGGAATGATAAAAGCCTTGGGCTATATAGGAATAATGGGATCCACTTCAGGAGGGGGTGTAAACTTAGGTGGAGGTAAAGAAGTGTCTATAAAAACATGAGAAAAAATATCCTCGCCACCTAATTTATAAGTAAAACTTCCAATACATAAAGTGATATCATTCAATGGATCTATACGAGTACACTTGGAAAATGCATCCTTATTCTTATTTCATTTTTTGTTTTAGTAATAATAAAATTCATATCATCAAATTCCTTATGGGAATTTGAAACATAGGCATCAAAAGTAGCTTCTCCTATGCCCTCAAAATTTAAAATATTAGCAAAACTATGAGGTGTATTAGTAAAATCATTATTTATATCCTCACTAACATGTTCATTATCAAAGATAGCATTACAAATGGGAATTTCCTCATCAATATATTTTGATTGATCATTCTCATTTGTATCAATAGTAGGAGGGATATCATTACAAAGTATTTTCATAATGGTTGGAATTTTGGAAACATGAGTGGTATGCAAAGGTAATTGTGTCAAATCATAAGTGGTACTACTCAATCTATCACTGCATCTAATAGGATGTTTAGCTCTAATATTTCTAATCATAAGATATATCCATGAATAACATTAAGAAATCAAAGCCAATACAATAAGCACAAATAGAATGCAAATCTGAAAATCCAATTTTAAAATGGTGAGGATCATACCCTAGCAAAACCTTAAAATACATGTGCACTCAAGGAATAAAGGTATATACACCAAATTCTTAAAAAAGTATGTAATGCTACAACAAAAAATAATGAATAAGCAAGCTAGGGTTTGATCAAAATATGTAAAAGTTGGATATGGATCTGAAAAATTAGAAACTAGTCCCTAAAACCCTAATGGGGATCCACAAAATATATAGGTGTTTAAAGAATGGAGGTGTACACTAAAATATTTTAACAAAATGTAACACTAGGGTTTAATGACACTGTTATAATCCATTCCAAGAGGGATAGATGTGTAGAGTAGGTGGAAGTAACTCAAAATATATGTAGATAAGGCTCAAAATTTGAAGTGGATGAATACCAAAGACATTTAGAAGGCTAGAAGCTGAGGAGAGACTAGTGTGAGGTAGGTATTGTCTTAAAAATAACCAAATATGTACAAGTGGACTAAGTATGAAAAAATGGGTAAAAGATGCCATGAAAATGGGACTTGTACTAAATTTGGGTGTCTATACTACCCATCCCCTATCCTTATGAGATGGAACCTATTAAATAAAATTATGCACTCATTCACTTATGTAAATATCTTTCTTTTGGTACAATAATGCAACAATAAGCCTTTAGTAGATAGAGAGAGGAATCAAGGGCAAAGTGCAAGAGAATTGTGTAAGATATGATTAATGTGCATGATATGTTGAATGGCTTAGGGTACATGTGTGTGTGTGTGTGTGTGTGTGTGTGTGTGTGTGTGTGTGTGTATATGAATTTGAATTCAACTTTCCACATATGCCAAAAACATAGAAGCGAGAAAATTAATATTTAAGGCATAAAGAAACATGGAGAGATGACACAAGGGAGCCATAATTGACATGACCATAATTGAACCACAACATAGGTCATAACTGCTATCAGAGTATACAAATTTGGTCAAGGTGACCAAGAATTATGAAACATAGATCAATGAGTTTACAAGAGTGTGTTTGAGTATCCTGAGGCAAACAAATGACAATTTTGAATTTTTTCATGAGCGAATGATGACAATGAAATACTATGAAGGGTATAATATGGAAGGAAATGTGTCAATATGAATGTAATGTAAACCAATGATCTAAATACACAAAAATGCAAAAAATGATAAAAGCACTGCAACTATATGACTTGTACAAAAATTAGGTGTCCATATATGTTAAGATTGAATAGGCATCCATGAGACATATGGTTGTTGGATGGATAATTACAAATTGATGATGAAATATAAATCATGAAAGGTCGAACAAGTGAACAAAAAATATCTTATTTGGATGTTTGGAGATCACACCTGCAGGATCCACTTGTTATTCTTAAACAGGTGATCATGTGCCACTCGGCAATCATTCATGAATTTATGGATTACAGTGAAAAAAGAGATATGCAAAAGGTGAACAAGAAATCATTGATTTAGGTATCTTTGCATCTAACAACTTCATCATAAGGATTAAGTCTGAAAAGTTGATTGAGGAGTTAAGTTCAACTTTTCACCAATTAAAGGCATGTGATTCTTGAGTACTAAGTGAAAAGGTGACCAAACAAAGACACTTGATTTAGGGTTTCTCTGATTAAGGTTGTGAGACCCACACATGACATTGAAATGGGCATTATTTTTTGACTTAAGGAGCTTGAATCATGGTCATTGAAACTTACACAATGAAAAAGTATTACTATTTATTAAAATTTCAAATTTTATGGCTATAGTCATGCACAAGCAAGTAGTTAAAAAGGAAGGTAGAGGTAATATTTTAGCCAAATATTTTGCATATGGGATTCAATTATAATCTTGTTTGAACAATCAAATATCTTGTTGAAAGCGTTATGTAGAAGCTATAATTTTAGAGGAGTTGATGCATAATTGAGAAGTTGATCATGATTATGTTTTGGGTGCTTGATATCTCTTCACATAGAAAATATTAATGCATAGGTGACCTAGATTTTTGGAAACAAAATGGTCTTCATATGATGATGATGATGCCTTTAAAATAATGGAATTGATATATGCTTTAATGTTTTCCCATGGGGAATTTGAATTGGAATAACCCATGTGAATGGTGATGACTCCATGCCCAAATTATTTGAAAGATGATATTAATATCCTCTATGTTTATTCTATTGTCAAATGTCAACATATATCTCATGAGGGTTCTTTATTTTATATTCTAGTATAAAAATTACCTATTATGATGATATCATTTTTACATCCTCCATTATGATCAAGATTTGTTAAAGCTTCTATAATGTGTTACCACTTATTAGAAGATCTTTCACTTGATAAAATATGGTTTGCTTCTAGTTTGAGAAAAATATCTATAACCATTCTTATATATGTTTGAAGCATGACTTCGTTCTTATATTTTTGCTAGGGTGAGAAAGTTATAGTTATAATTGTGTGTTTTTTCATTTTGTTTCCTCAATAGTTTGTAAGATTGTGCTCACGATGGATTTTAGTGTTTAGATTATATAGGAAATTATTGAGAAAGTGTGGACCTTGTAGGGAGAATTCAATTTGTAAAGATTGATGCTTTTGGTCTTTTATTATATATTACAAAGGATTAGGAATCAGTCATCGAGCTCTATCAGTGAAGTTGTAAAAAAAAAATTAGTCAAATGCTATGTGTTTTGGATAAGTCTTATTAATAAATTGATATTTATTGCATTATCTTTGTATGAGAGACTCCTCTATATTTTTGAAGTTAATCTGAAAATGGAGAATTCAGTTTATGTCATGTTCATTTTCAACCTTTATGTGTGCATGTTTATGAAAGAATGTGTAGGTCTTGCATAGATGTCCTTATGTATTTCTTCCATTTTTACTAGGAGTAAATATGTCATATGTCAGCCTAATAAATAAGGCATTAGTCAAAGAAATTAGATCATAATTTCTTTAAATCCTTTTTTTAGATTTATGTTTAGAGAATTTTGATTTTCATATAAGGAATCTCCCATTGAAGAAATTTGTTTTTCTTGGTAAATTTGAGGTGGGTTATTTAAACCAATATAATGTACATTGGCAAAGTCATGGATGCATTGGAAATAATGTGTGTTGTACAAGTAACTTGTTGAATGCATAAATTTATCATTCACTTATTTGGGTTTGAACCATTTGTGTTAGTGGGAATTTATTATGATAATTATAATTATGTTGTGAAAATAAATGTATGGGACTCCATTAATGTTCAGATTTTGATGTTCTTAATATGTGTTGTAATTTGTGAACTATTAAGGATAGTCTATAGGGAACTCCCCTTCTTGAGTATAACTTAAAGTGTGAGAGATTAAGTCCATTCCCTATAATATGGGTGCAATTGTGTGTCTATTATGAGTTCACCTAAATCCCATCACTACCCCATTATTTGTATTGTGTTTAATGTTATGGAATTTTGATTAAATAAGAGACATGTTGAAGACACATTCTCTGTGAACTTCAAGAGACTTCTACAGGTTGGAAAATATATTTGTTTACATGAGCCAATCATATGAGATGTATTGGGTAGAGTTAATAATAGTGTATATCTATGACGTCATTTATATTCATCTATATGAGTTCTGATATAAAATTTATTATACGATCAAGTGTCTAGAATTTTAACAAAAAATTATAGGGCATATAAACATAGTGGGTTCTATTTATTTGTCTATATTTGATGCATATGTAAGTTTTCTAACACAAAACATATGAGAACTATATAGGGATGCCCACCTTGGTGTTGTAGAGCCACAAGTGAGGAGAGCAAATATCCTCTTACAATTTGTTGCCTTTATCCAAAACATTCTTGAAAGGAGAGTAGTGATAAAAGTATTGTTAAAGGGAATTATTTCATTCTCTTGTTCACCAAAAGCCATAGGTGTAGATTTGAGCATTACCACACTCTCTGCTTCCCTACACTCATTTTTTACATTGCAACTATACTTGCAATAGCCATTATTTTTTCCCCTAAACTATTAATAAAAATAATTTGGATAAGTGTTGATAGGATGACTTTGAGTTATCAAGCCCCTAGGGTGGGAATAAATATGCTGAAAAATAGCACATTGCATAAAGGAAAGAACACATGCACAAAAGTGCTCCAAAGTAGAATGCTAGAGAGTGTTTTACCCTATTTTTGATAAAACATTAAATTTTTTGTAACTAATAGGCATAAAACTTGATAGATATTAGAATGTTAAAGATGTACAATAAACAAAAATTTTGATTTTTAAAATGATTAAATATGGAAAAATATTATTTTTGAAAAACACTAATAAGAAATATACAAAGTTTGAATTAAAAAGTCTATTGACTATTTCAAATATTTGCAAGTGGAAATCAATAAAAGATGTGATTGTGTATGCTTAAATATGAAACTACTCTAGATAAGACCATTGTTTATAGACTATATCATAGGACACTCGAGTCCATTGACCGTAGACTTGTCCTAGTTAACTATGATAAGTGATTGACATAAATAAGTAAAACTATGATGGTGATAGATCAAAAGAAATATAGAAAATATTCTTGGATAATATCGTTGTGGTGGATAACAATGTAACCTGATCATTTCCATTTACCATAGATTTGTTTGTGTTGATAATGATGAAAATATGACTATTGCACCTTCTATGCCTATGTCTGCTAAGTACACTAGGATATTACAATTCAGATTATGCTGCATAAAATTATTTGTTTTTCTTTTATTGTCTCTAAAACCCTAAGTTCACCTTGAAATCTTTTCAAAAAAGAAGGGAATTTAATGGGTTGATTTGATCTCATTCACCTCCTCGATGATTGATTATTGTCCATGTATCCAATATTTTAAGGAGGGAAATCAAGGCAATGCAATTCTCCCACCCAGAGTGTTTACGTAATTGTGTTCTTTTAAATATTTCAATGCAACTATAAGAATGGATTTGATACTTGATAATAATATCTTTTGACTTGATTTTAGATGTTCTAACCTTGGCTCATGGTTACTCCTTGTGAGTGACATTGAATTTGCAAAGAACAGGAGAGATTTGCTCAATGTGAAATAGTTTGAAAGTGTTCAATAAATAGTTTAAAGCTAGGAATAATGAATGGCCTTTGATGTGTACTTATAGGTGACCCTTTTGATAATTTCTCTTCATTGAATTTATAAAATGTGTGAGAAAACCCAAATGAATGTTTCATAATTTGGAAACTAGTTATTTGGTGTGATATGTAGCCATTTCAGGTGGATAAGGTCATGACACTGGTCTTGTCCACCTAAAATGGTCCTATCCCAAAAAATTAGGGGAAATTATCCTTAATTAGGGACAACATGAGGGTGGTGTGAAACACATTGAGTATTTCACTAGAGAAGTTTTTTATAATAATTACGATAGACAAAAGGTAGAGCTCACATATAGATAAATGGCATAGAGGAATGATTAATGTGAGTCATGTATTTTGGCACAAATCATGTGGTTTAGGATGTGTTGATAATTAACACTATCAAGTATTTGTATTTTTTTTTAAACTACAATAGTCATATTTTCATCACAGTCAACACAGATAAGTCCACAGTTAACATACTCGAGTGACTATGTTTCTTTCCACTTATAATAGTCTTATCCAAGAATATTCTAAGATTATATTTTTCTAAGAATATGTCATTGTACACACTAGAAAACTATACACTATGGTTCTAGATGTCGAACTAACCCTTAGACCACTTTGAGACCCCCTAGGGACTATTCCACAATCTATTACCAAGCAAACTTAAGCTAACTAACTAACTGAATGACCTTGATCATTCTACCTTTGACCTATCGACCATCAATCATTGACTCATAACCATCAATGGTTAGGTTTGTTAGGTTTTGGAGCTAAAAGCTTCACCAAGATGCAAATAGAGAAGGTTGCTGAGTTACAGGTAACCGACGTCGATCTGATCAACTGACGTTGGTCATCTTCAATGTTCACAGTAACTGACATCGGTTATGGGTCGGCCGACATTGGTCAGACAGAAACTGACGTCGATAGCCTGTGTGTGCATGTGTTTGCATGTGTCTCTAAAATTGGTCTTATTTTAGATGGATAGTTTGTTTGCATGTGAAAGACTAATTTTAGTCTTGGAGTTGCGGTTCTAATTATTGTAATTAGAAATCTAATTATTGTTTGTATGGGATCTATATAATAGACTCATGGGCTGTATTGTAAGATTGTAGAATTAGGGTTCTATCCAAGGGAGAATCATAAGGACTTGGTGAGGTAAGGACAAGGGTTCTTCTAGGTGTGTAAGATCTAGGTCAGCAGGTGTGCAAGGCTAGGTTGATTTGTGGTACAGCAAGATCAGGTGAGATCTACATGTGTAAGTAAGGTCATTTGATCTGTAGGTGTGTGTGTGTGCGAGGTCAATTAGATCTGTGGGGTAGCAAGATCAGGGAGATCAGCAACACAAGTAGAAAGATTAGGTGAGATCTACTTGGAGTACGTTGAGTACTTGGTGGACTAGAAGTAGGCAACAACGGTTGAATTGATTGTCACTTACTAGTGGACTGGCAGTATTGTTACTGACTGGTGGAGGTGAACAACTCTATGTTTGAGTTGTTTATTGTGACTGTAATTGAGAGAGAGTGAACTCTTGAGGGAGAATATATGTACGCCCTAGAGGTGTGGGAATCCCTAGAGGTGTGGGAAGAAGAGTGTGGCACTTCTTCTTTGTATTTCCTTCTGGATGAGTATTAATACAAGATTGTATTGTCTCTCATATTCTGTGTTGTTTCTAATTTCTAGTTATATTTTACTTCTGGTTAAATTTTGTGTTTAGTTGCTTATACAAAGGTACTCAATTGTGCTCCTAGATCATAACAAAGTGGTATCAGAGCTAGGATAACCAAGTGATACCATTAACAAAGTGGTATCAGAGCCAGGTTGTAGGTTCATAGTCTAGTTCGGAGCAGGTTAGTGTTTGATTATAGGTCACTCTCAGGGGTTTCTGATTGAGTGGGAGTAAAGCAATGGCAGAAGAAAGTACACTAAGAATGGAGAAATTCAATGGCAAGAATGATCAATTACGAAGTTATGGAAAGAAAGAGCAGGTAAAGAAATATTGTTGGTTAATAGAAGATCAGCATGAAGGAAATGAAGAAGTAGGTATTGTTGCACGGGTTGCTCTTGTATGTTCCTTGGATAAAGTAGAATCTTGGTTTATAGATTTTGTTGCCTCTTTCCATGTAGCCCCAAATAGAGTATTTTCCCATGTTAAGGTCCATGGAGACTTTGAAAAGATTTATTTAGGGGTTGGTGAGCCTTGTCAAAGTATTGGCAAAGGGGAAGTGTGGATGAAATTGCAGATGGCCAACACATGGGTGTTGAAGGATGTCATGCAGGTCCCAGTCTTGAAGAGGAGTCTAATTGCGTCAAGAAAGTTAGGTGATGAGTGATGCACAGTAACTCTCAAAGTAGATGCACTTGAATTAGCATGTGATAAGAAAGTAGGTATTCTTTATCTACCTAATTGTATTACTGATTCTCCTTCTATTGCAAAGATGTGGCTTTATAGGCTTGGTCACATGAGTAAGAAGGAGATGCATGTTCTTAAGAGGAAGTCAGATGTGTTTGACAAACTTAAGAACTGGAAAGCCTTGGTTTTCATGGAGGATATGATGGATAGAGATCAGTCACAGCGGCTAAATAATTCTGAGTAGGGCAGTTTGGATAGGGTTTTGATTCAAAGTAAGCTTGCAGGTAAAAAGTCATCACTCATAGGGAAACATAGTTATCGACGTCAGTCAGGTGAAACTAACATCAAACAGGCAGGTACCAATGTTGGTCATGTGCAAACAGGCAAAGTCGGTGGTGTCGACCAGGTGGCTACCAGCATCAATCAGGGAACCGGCATCAATGACCAGGTGGACATTGACGTCGGTCAAGGAACTAGCATCAGTGATCAGGTGGATTCAACATTGATCAGGTACAGACCAGGGTCGACCAGGGAATGGATTTTGGGTAGACAGTAAGCTGTCAAGGAGTCTCAAATGCCCATGTGGAGGACTGAAAGGGTAAGTAAGCCTCAAATTTGTTATTCCCCTTCTTTATACTTGTTTCTCACTGAAGAGTAGGTAGGATCCAGGAAATAGTGGGAGCATGGCATGAATGAGGAATTTGATTCCTTGAATGAGAACCAAATGGGAGATTTGGTAGAGTTTCTAGCCAGAATGAAAGCACTGAAAGACGAATGGATTCTTTGGTTAAAGAAGAGAGAGAATGGACACGTGAGACAAAAGGCCAGGTCATATGGTCTTGAGCAAGCTGTAGGATAGTGGTACAGGTTTGACAAGTGTATGACAAAGTAGGGCTTTAGTTAATGTCAATGTAACCATTATGTTTCCTTTACCAGGTTGGATAATATTATCTACATTATCCTGTTACTATATGTTGTGTGTATGCTTGTTGCAGGGTCACACATGCAGGGAGTTGCTAAACTAAAGGTAAAGTTAGTTCAGTGGTATGTCATGAAGAATTTGGGAGTAGCAAAATTCTTTGGCATGAGTATTCCTAGAGATAGGGAAGATCACAGGTTGATGTTGTCTCAAGATGATTGTGTGAATAAGGTAGTGGCAAGGTTTGATATGTAGGATGCAAAATCGGTTAGCACGCCTATGGATGGACAGTTCACAGAACAGTGTCCCAATTCACATGATGAGGTTAAGTACATGTGTACTAGACCTATTGTTGCCCCAGTAGTGGGTGTTATTAGCAAGTTTGTGGCCAATCTGGGAAAAAAGCACTGGAAAGCAGTTCAATGGATTCTCAGGTATTTGAGAGGGACCAACAACAAGTATACATGCTATGCAGGGTCAGGGACTTCTCTACATGGGTATGTAGATTCACATGTGGTAGGTTACTTGGATGACAGGCGGAGCACCACAGGATGTATGGTGGTTGGTCTTCAAAATTAAGCTTGAAGAGGGATACAAGCCAGGAAACAAATTAGACGATGTACAGGTATAGGTACAGGTGCACCTATTTATCTCTAAGTGGGAGATTGTTAGGTTGTGCAGCTAAAAGCTTCACTAAGATGCAAATGGAGGAGGTTGCTGAGTTGTAGGCAACCAACATCGGTCTGATCAACCGACGTCAGTCATCTTCAGTGTTCATAGTAACCGACGTTGGTTATGGGTCAGCCGACATCGGTCAGACAGGAACCGACATCGGTAGCCTGTGTGTGCATGCATTTGCATGCATCTCTGGAACTGGTCTTATTTTAGACGGATAGTTTGTTTGCATGTGAAAGACTAATTTTAGTCTTAGAGTTGCAGTTCTAATTATTGTAATTAGAAGTCTAATTATTATTTGTATGGGATCTATATAATAGACTCATGGGTTGTATTGTAAGATTGTAGAATCATTTTTGTAGAATTAGGGTTCTATCCAAGGGAGAATCATAATGACTTGGTGAGGCAAGGACAAGGGTTCTTCCAGGTGTGTAAGATCTAGGTCAACAGGTGTGCAAGGCTAGGTTGATCTATGGTACAACAAGATCATGTGAGATCTACATGTGTAAGTAAGGTTAGTTGATCTGCAAGTGTGTGTGTGTGTGTGCGAGGTCAGTTAGATCTGTGGGGTAGCAAGATCAGGGAGATTAGCAACACAACAGGTAGCAAGATCAGGTGAGATCTACTTGGAGTACATTAAGTACTTGGTGGACTGGAAGTAGGCAACAACGGTTGAGTTGATTGTCACTTACTGGTGGACTGGCAGTATTGTTACTAACTGGTGGAGGTGAACAACTCTGTGTTTGAGTTGTTTGTTGTGACCGTAATTGAGAGAGAGTGAACTCTTGAGGGAGAATATCTATATGCCCTAGAGGTGTGGGAATCCTTAGAGGTGTGGGAAGAAGAGTGTGGCACTTCTTCATTGTATTTCCTTCTGGATGAGTATTAATACAAGATTGTATTATCTCTTATATTTTGTGTTGTTTCTAATTTCTAGTTATATTTTACTTCTGGTTAAATTTCATGTTTAGTTGCTTATACAAAGGTAATCAATTGTGCTCCTAGATCCTAATAAGGTTCAACTATCGATGGCCAAATTTTAACCACCTTAATATTTAAACTCTAGCATCAACTTCACCTTGTTTTTTTATTCTTAGCCACTCACATAATTATGCATGTTAAGACTAAAATTAGATGACCTATTAACACCGTGTTTGAACTTATTATTTCACCTCTCCCTTCCTTATATAAAAAGAAAGGAAAAGGTGAAAAAGAGGGAAATCAATCATTAGAGATCATTAGCAATTATCATAGCTTCTTATATCAAAATTTCTTTTGACAAATCCAGGAAAGTTTCCAACAGGTGTGATAGAGATCTAAAGTGTTGTTGCTCATCAATCAACAGCCAAGGTACCGTTACTCTATCAAAATTGCTTCAGGCTCCACCAATGAGTTTTTTTTAGCCACACACCTCAACATTCTTCAAATCAATAACAAAAAAACTTAAGTATCTATTTTCAGTAATTAGTTTGTTTTTATCTTGCAACTAGCCTCCAGCGTAAACCCACCTCCCAAAATCACTCAAAAACCTTCCCAACTAGACCTACCTTTACCTAAACCAAAACCCATATTAATTATTAATGGTCACCCTAATCACTGATGGTTTTTCCATAATCGCCAACAGTTACCCAATTGTTGATGGTCACCCAACCATCGATGGTCACTGTGTGACAATTATAATAAGTTTATTTGACCTATTAGATCCTAACCAAATCCCATTTTTTGAGTTTTTGCCTGATCACAAAACATCACCCTAATTTTTGAACCACATATGATTTATTTAGCATTAATATTGATCTATTTATTGATTTAATTAGTCAAATTCATTTATCTTTTTATCATGAACTACTTGCATTTAATTTCAATATCCTCTATTATTTATGCAAGTAATATATCTTTTGCTTTCATAACTTAATTATTTAAAAGTGCGGATTGACAGTCTTCAAGGAATCTTATGTTGCTTGGATCTATCCTGCTAGGCAATCTACCCTACTCTCTAACTAATCAATAATTTTTTTAGTGCTTGCTTATCTATAGGTCATTCCTCCCAAGCCTAAGAGGAGTATCTACAACCATCTGGATCACGAAGCAAAAGCCAAATCCAAGTTCTACTAACCTCACCCTTATTTCAAGTTTTATAACTTTCTTCTAAGAAATAAAGCAAAATTTACATGAAATATTTTGGCATGCCCGATGGCACCCTTGAATATTTTCCTTGGGTTCATAGTTGCATCTAGGTGAATCTTATTCTTGTTCTCTGCACATACAACAAAATCAAATTTTCATTTTGGGCTTAAAATTAACTGCATACATCGTTTGCTTGCTTATTTTAACTCACATAGCTTAATTAATCAATTGAATTAATCATAGCTTCACTCTTATCATGCACACAAGACCAAACCACTTACACTTAATCAAGCATAAAAAAATTGACATAAGGCCCGACTAGGATTTCATCACCTAGCAGTCTGTTGACCATTTTGGTCCTGCAGGCCAAAAGTCGGTTCCCTTCTTTCCTTGTTGTTATGAACCAATCCAAAATCTAATTCTTTGCACAAGTCAAGAAATTTATACAAACTCTACAGGTTTTGTATGGACTTTGTAGGTCCATTTCTATGGACTCTACAGGTTTTGTACGGACTCTGCAAGTGAAGTTTCTACAGACTCTACAAAGAAGTTTTCTATGGATTCTGTAGGTAGAGATGAGTTCCTGACACTTAGGTGCAAAATGGACCATTTCAAGTGCCCTTGTGGAGGGTAGTTTAGAACTCAAGAGCCCTTGCGAAGGGCAGGGAACATTTGCAAAGAGGCCACAAAGAAGAGCTGAAAAGGTAAGTTTCTTTCAAAAATTTGTTTAAGGCAAGGAAAGTACCCTTCAGAAGCGTCGTTTCCAACTTTCCAAAAGGGCACTTCTCAAAAGCAGTCGAAGAAGCAAAGGAAGAAATGCTTCAGATGTTCGAAGGAATTCCTTTGGATAAAAGTCTGAAGGAATTCAAAAGGACAACGAGCAAGAAAGCCGAAGGAAAGCAAGTATAAAGACCAGGTCATAAAACAAATTTTTTTAGACTTTTTGTCTGAAATAAATCCTTCAAACAAAAAGTTTGAAGAAATTTGGGAAAGCCACAAAAAAAAGCCCGAAAGAAATTTTTGAAAGAACGAGCAAGACAATTCTTGCGGACTTTTTGTCCGCAGGAAAGTTAGCCATGGAAAATGTCTATGGGGAAAATGTTTGCGAGAAAGTGTCTGCAGGAGATTAGCCGAAGACCAAGGGAGCCAAAGGACCCCAAAGGGTAGGTGCCCTTGTGGGGGACTCTTAGCTACTAAATGAAGGACACTTATCCAAAATTCAAAGGGTCACCTTCCCTTTGGGAAGGTTCAAAACAATAAGTTTGAAGGAAAGGAAGCAACAAGAAGCTGAAAGAAAGAGAAAGGCTGAAGAAAGTCCAAGGGGTGACAAGCCTAAAAACGTCAAAATCAAGCATGATGAACTAGTTGTTGGAAGTTCAAATGCAGTGACGGGTGCATAGATGTCAAATTTAAGGCTCATGAAATAGTTGTTGATTTTGAAAAGCCCAAAGAAGATCCCAAGGAACACAATGACCGACCAAAAGATAGCCTTGGGGGTTGAAGGATCTAGAAAGAGACAAAGCCAAGAAGAGACAAAGTGAAAAAATAGATAAGATGGCCCAGGTGGTAAAGGGAAGGCAAGTTATTTCTAGTTGGTCATCAAATGATGCAAATAGTAAGCAGTGTGGCTTGCTTTCTCCACTTTGCATTTATAAGTAGACAAATCGAGTGATATCTGGAAAGAGTAGTCTTGTTTGTAAAAAATAGGTGTGGCATGTGCTTTCACATTAATGTTTTAATGCTAAAGTCAAGATCAGTGATTACACAGCATGGTTTCAGTAGGCCTCTTCTAGAAGAATGACATCAGCAATAGTGACTTCCTCTTCCCTATGTTTTCTTTTATGTTAAGTCATTTTCTTTTATGCTTTCCATAGAATGATTCCATCATGTCTAGTGCATTGTGAAGTTTCTTCTTCTACAGGTCTTTCAGAAGTGTCTACAGCAGGAATATAGCTGCATGTGAATAGGCAGCCAAAGTGTGTCTCAGAACACCTTTGATAGTTCTTCCTCCCTGTATCTCTATGGACCCCTGACTCACTAATACAAAAGAGTTTCCCACATCAGATGAGGTGTATGACAGCTTCTTCTTGGTGAAAAGTGTATGTTCGGGCTTAGTGGGTCATCTTTTTTTGGTGTATCACCTTTTTAAGTTTAGGTTTAGGTTTTGCTTTTTAGCATCCTTCTCCCTTTTCATCCCCCCTTTTTTATTTATTTGTTTGCAGTAGGGAATCTAGGGCCTAAAAGATACATCAAAGGGAGCTAGCCCTTATCTAGAGACCCTCCCCTCCAGCTTCGTCAGTCCCACAGGCGAGAGGGGAGTTTCCATTGTTGTGTGTGAAAGGTAGGAGCTCAACCTCCTGCCTAGGGTGCAGTCCACTGCGTCAACACAATCACCTTTCTCAACCATCCTACTTGGATTTCACCACCAAGGGGAGAACCAACTCAGTACACTGGCTCAATATAATCTCCAGCAACTCGATATATTTTGGCCAAGCACCTTACACCCTTATCATTGTGGTGTGTGAAGTGAGGGGGTAGGCCCCAATATCAAGCCACATATTAAGTTCTAGTACAGATCTTGAGAGTCTTTAACTACTTGAAACCAACCATAGACTTATTTTCTAGTACCCATTCTACAAGCCAAGTTGAGTCACATAATTATTAAAGCTTAAGGCATAAGCCACAAGAGAAAACAAAAAGAACCTTAGGATTTAACATGCTCTAGTGTGTGTTTTATTTCCTTGAATTTTTATTGTCTTCACTTTCTTTGAGTTGTGAGATTGATTGTATCTTTCTCTTTCCCTTATCTACATGGTTGTAACTAGCCAACAACTAAGAAACTAAGAAAATTAGGATCTACCTCCTAATCATCCATCTTCCTCTTCTCCCTCATCCATAGATTACATCTCAGATGCAGAGAGCTCTCCCCATCCTTCTGGAAGTCCTAGCATCCCTCAAATGGTTGCCCAAAGTGATACAAATTTTTCCACTTTTTGGATAACAACCCCATAGCCCTCTAACATTACCTTAACACCATATCTCATTGTACCCCTACTTCAATTTTACCTATTGACTTGCCCTATGGCATGTCATCCCACCTTATGGGCAACACTTTTGTTGCCACCATTTCCACCCAACCCTTGGTAACCCAACAATCCTCTTCTATTGATAACCACACCAACACCACCATCCAAAACCAACTCATCCAGCTAGCCAACACCCAAACACCTTCTACCTTAACCAACAATATTTCTAGTATAGGAGCAACCTAATTGTTGGGCACTGGTATTCTGCTTACCATGGGAGTACCCTCTACCATTGTCACCACCATTCCTCTTATTTCCAACCCACCTATTTCCACTCTATTTCATAGCTTGGTGGTCCCCATACCTTCTACCCTTCCACCCATTAGTACCAAAGCTACCACCTATCTCCTACCTACCAACCCAACCATACCTCCTACCCAGCCTATGTTAATCCCTCAATAAGCACCCATTGCACCAAACCTGAGTTATGTCCCTAACCCACAAGGGTATGCACCTCTACCTTCCACCTAACCACCTATTTCCATATATTCATATGTGGCATCATCCCAACCACCCATGTCCACATACTAATATGTGGTAGCTTCTCAACCTCCTACCAATTATCTATATGTTGCACCTACCCAAACCCAACATAATCTACCTTACAACTATGAGGGTGCACAACTACAAATAGATCTTGTAAAAATGTTAATGGACAAAATGACCACTTTGGATTCATTTATATTTGGTGCCCATAACCTCTTATCTTAAGACCAAATCTGTAATGAACCAATTCATTCATCCATCCCCATTCAAACTTATCCTCCTCAATGGGAGCTTCTAAAATTTTCAAAATTTCAAAGCAAGGAAAACCCTCAACAACATCTGAGAGCATTTAGGCATTCTTTCTATTTGATTTCCTATGATGATGATCTCCTTATTCGCACCTTTCCCATGTCTCTATCAAGTCTGACACTAGATTATTATAAAGCACTCCCTCTTTTCCTTTGCCCAACTAGCTCAGACTTTCTTAGATCACTTTTCCATAAACATCTCTAAGAAAGTTTCCATCACCGATCTCTACTCCATTAAGTAATTTGATGATGAATCCATAGCTAACTTTGTATCCCATTGGATAATCTTGATAAATCAACTCTCTTTCTCTTTTCCCCAACCTAAGTTGATTAAACTCTTTGCTCGGGCTTGTGCCAAACAAATTTCCTCCACTTTGTGGGTTCAGACTTTTAAGACCTTTGATGAGGCTTTCACCATGACATAGAAATTATAGAATAGAGTCATTGATGAGGGGAAGTTAAAATTGAGAAACAATAATTCCACCTTCAAATCAAATGAGACTCCGTTCTCCAAACCTAATAGTCAAACCAACACTAACACCAAAAACAAGGGAACCATGAATGCGGTTGTCCTTAAAATTGCCCCTCCACCTATTGTTAACCAACCCAACTCTTTTAGTTCCTCCAATTAGAACACTAGAAACCCAAACCACAAAAGCCAAAACCAATTTAATCTGCTATGGAATTCATACACTTTAGTCTTAGAAAAGTTATTGAAAACAAATATCATACAACTCTTGTTGATCAAACCTCCATAGCAATTTGATTCCTCTCATCCTGTACCTAGTTGGTATAAGGACAATGAATTTTGTTCTTTCCACTGTGTCATTGGGCATGATGTTATTAGGTGCAATACCTTCAATAATATCATCCAAAATCTCATTGATAAGGGAGAACTTATGTTGGATAACCCCAACTCATCCCCAAATCAATCACTTGGCATATTTAGATAGCCATTTCCCAACCATGCCCCTTTTATAAACAATGAAAACAATAGAGTGGAATCCTCTCACAACCATGAAGTCCATACCATTAATGTAGTTCTTAGTCAACTCATTATTGAGGAAACCATTGATAAAACCACCTTTCCTTCCCCTCCACTTATTGAGGTAGTGGAGTCACTCTTCATCCCTTGGAAAAATGAGACCAAGGAAATGACTATTCCCCTTTCTCCACTTATCAAGTTAGTGGAACGACACACCTCTCCTTTGGAAGGCATACCAAACGAGGTAGCCATTACTACCATGTCATTCTCTTCCATCATACAACAATTCACTCTTCCTTTGAAAATCAATCCTAAGGAAGAGATCACTCTACCTACCTCCCCCATAGGAGACTCATCTCCCCAAACCTTGGAGCCTTCGATTGAGGAAAAGGATGAGGTAACCACTTCTCTCTCTCTACCCATGGGTTTGACATTTGAGCTCAGTATCAAAGGGATCAAACCTATTTATAAGCCCTTCTCTAGACTAGCTCAAAACTTAGAGTATTTATCTTAACCTAATGCAGATAGTGCCATACTTTGGCATCATCTTGAGCTTTCTTATCCAAATGAGAAAGAGCCTCCAATCACACCACTTTCATCCCAACCTTTCATTTCCACTATAGAACCCACTATCACCACAATCAAGCCATTAGAACCCTCTACCAATCAAACCATAATCAAATTGTCTAAATTGACTCCACTTAGAATAACCAAGTCACCCTCTACCTTTCCAACCAAGCCCACTAGAAACCTTGGAATATTTCCTATTCAAATCCTTACTCACCCCTCATTAAAATTGGAATTAACTTCACTAAACCTATAAAAGAAACTTGAAACCAAGCCAACAAAGAAGGTAAAACCACCCAAGATTCCAAAAACCAAAACTTTGCCTCCCCTTTTGACTTTGTCTTCTATAATGGGACCTCACCCTTCTACCTTGGTAAGGAAACCAACCATCCTAGACAAAACCCACATCCAACCACCACTTTTGGTTACACCATCACTCTTACCTTTATCCTCACCTATTTTTACCAAACCTTTTATAAACAAACCACCTACTTCTTAAGCATCTACCCCAACACCTTTCACCCCCAAGTAATCCATACCAAAACAATCCACAAAGAATTTTCCTTCACCCAAATATCTTACCATCAAACCCATTCTTAAAAGGACTTCCACCTCAACTACCAAACCTAAGACCTCCATGCCTTTGCCACATCTACCTAAGTCTTACTAAACCATCCTGTAGAGGTTATTACAATCATATTGCTTAACCTTACCACCTATCAAACCATTTGTCCCACATAATCCTAAACCATCCCAATATAATGATAAATTAGTGTGTTTGTACCATAAGACACCTGGGCATGATATAGATAATTGTAAAGCTCTCCAAGTATTAGCCCATTGGCTATATCATGAAAATGAATTATTATTAGATGAGCCTTTTACAAGCCCACCACTGACCCAAAATAGAGGAGCTATTGAACAATACTTACTTACTCCCCCACTCTCATCTTAGAATGAAGCAGAACCAAAATAACCCTCTATCCTGACTCCTCCCCAAATCCATACCATCCATGTGGTCACATAATCACAAGATAAACCAAAGGATAAGGAAAAGGCAAAGGTGTCCATTCTATGGACATATCCCTCTTCCACCACCCAATCACCCAACCAATTCCAAATACCTTCACCCTCGACCAAACCCAAGGTGTTCATCTTGGGTCCCTCTCAATCTAACCCATCTTAATTTATCCAATGAGTGGTTCTAAAATAGCTTCACCAAACACCGATGAATATGAGTTTATATGAACTAATCAATACATTTCCCCACCATAGCCAATCAATGATAGAAGCTTTATAATCCATAGAGGTCTAATTAGAAGACCCATAACCTTTAACAACCTTTGTCAGAGCTCTTCAACATTCCAACCTTGTTACCTTCAAGGATTCAGAAATACCCTCCATCCATCCAGATGATCTAGATCCTCCCCTCTTCATTACTAAGTACATCAACCAAACCCACATCAAGAGGGTTATGATTGATGGGAGATATAACATCAACATTATCTCCTCCCATGCATACAACTAACTTAAATTACATGAGAACATTATGTCAGAAACCTTAGTTATGATGTGATCATTCAATGATACCAAGGCCACAACTTTAGGAACCATTATCCTTCATATTTGCCTAGGACCCCACACACTTCTTAAGCTCTTCTACATGGTATAAGGTGAGTTCTAATACAATGTTTTGGTATAATTCCCTTTGATTCATTCCATGGGTTGTGTGTTGTCCACCTTGCACCAATGCATTAAATTTGAACATAAAGGTTGATTTATTACCATACAAGCTAACCTAAGTCCTTTTACATCATGCAACATGACATACTGACCTAATGACATTCTCCTTCCTCCATCCAACAAGCTTTCATCAGTAAAAGATGAAGCCCCACCTTCTCATACCAATAAATCATCCACTAGCTCATTCGTTCCTTCCACCAAAATCCCCACAATAGACCTTTTGGAATCAACCTTCTAGTGTCTTTCATTGGGGGAGTATCACCTTTTGACACTAGACACTTTTCCTACTCCTTAATAATATGAGAATCTTGGCTAATAACCTAGTTATGGCCCCAATATTGGAGTCATTGTTCCTTTCAGACCCTCAACTTTCTAAACCAATTTCATCTATGGGGGAATTGATAAACCCCTTAACACTTCCACCACTTCTTTTTCACCCCAACCATTCACCTCTAATTTTTGCTATCTGGATAAACTAGATTTTACTAAGACATATCTTTATAGGTATTATTTGAAGGGATTTGGCCTAGGTTAGTATGAACATGGGCTGCATGAGTTTCTTCCAATCAAGACCCAAAAACCTCACAAAAATAATGGCCTTGGTTTCACACCACCTAAAAAGCAATTCAACCCACCTCCCATCGCCATTAATGAGGAAGACATCCCTTCCTCACCAACCCCTTCACTATCAACAACTGAGGATTCTGACATCATCCCCCTTAACTTTTTTTTCATCAATATGATCACTTGGACCTCTAACTTATCAAAAGGATGGGGCAATAGTAACCATTCCTTTGACTCATCCTGAGATGGTAGGAGATGACTCTCCTACCATTAATATCATTCAGTGTCAATATGACTATTTCATTCTCACCTATCTTTGTGTATAAGATCCCTCTATCCACAAATCTCTCCCACTTGAGAATTCAACCATGTTGAACAAATCCACCATGGATATCAACTTGGGTACTCTGGATAACCCACACATTGTCAAAATAAACCAATCACTAAATCCTAAGGAGCTTCAGGACTTCCCCTCCTTGTAAGACTATAACATAGCATTTGCTTGGTCTTATAGTGAAATTATAGGAATTGACCCCTTCATCACTACCTATAATATAGTCACCAATCCCAGTGCCAATCTAGTTAGGTAAAAACTTTGATGAATGCACCCTCACATAGCCATTCTCATCAAAGAAGAGCTTCAATGTCTTCTATTCATCAATTTCATCCAACCCACTAATTATCCCCAATGGGTCTCTAGCATGATACCTATCACCAAATCCATAGGGGGAATTTTCATTTGTGTGTACTTTCATGAACTTAACCTTGCTTGCCTAAAGGATGATTTTCCTTTACCAAACATTGACTAGTTGGTTGATCTTATAATCGACCATGAGATGTTATCTCTTATGGATGGGTTCTTAGGTTACAACAAAATATTAATTAGCCTTGAATATCAACACAAAACCACCTTTATCACCCCATGGGGAACTTTCTACTATAGGGTCATGCCTTTCAGATTGAAGAACATCGATGCAACCTACTAACGTGTTTTGACCTACATCTTCCATGACCTTATTCACAAAATCATAGAAGACTATGTTGATGACCTTCTTGGTAAATCCAAATGTCGTAAAGATCATTTGGTCATTCTTAAGATTATCTTTGAGTGACTCATCCATTACCATGTATGACTTAATCCCAAAAAGTGTATTTTTGGGGTCTTCTTAGGAAAGCTCCTTGGCTTCACCGTCTCCCTTCAGGAAATTGAATTTGATCCTACCAAAATCAAATCAATCCTTGACATGCCTCCTCCCACCCACCTCAAACAAATCTATATCTTATAGGGGAAGTTCCAATCCATTCATTGATTTATCTCTTATCTCTCAAATCGATGTCAACCCTTCCACCACCCTCTGAAGAAGGATCTATTTTTTAAGTAGAATAATGACTATCAAAAGGCCTTTGATTAACTTAAAGAATACCTTCTATCTCCACCCATCCTCATTCCTCCCAAGGAAGATCAACCTTTTTACATTTATATCTATGCCATTAACTACTCCTTAGGGGTAATGTTGGCTTATCATTATGAGCAGCATAAAGAACAAGCCATCTACTACATTAGACATTCGCTTGTAGAGTATGAGATTTGGTATACCCATACCAAGAAACTTTTCCTTTCCTTGGTCTTTGTGGCCATCAAAATTTTCCATTACCTCCTCAACCACAAGACCTTGTCATAACCAACACTAACCCACTCAAATACATGCACTCCAAGTCATACTAGAACTAGTGTATGGTTAAGTGGCTCATGCTTTTAGCTAAATTTGATCTTGAATTCCTTCAACAAAAGTCAATTAAAATACAATTCATTGTTGACCAATTGGTTGAATCACTATTACAAATAATTGGCCTCTTCCTCTTGAGTTTTCAGATGAGTCCATCATGACCCTCTCTCAAGTAGACTTTACCTATCAAGTGACTATGTTATTTGATGGATCAAAGTGTCAATGTGATGGGGGAACTAGCATCATCCTTATCCCCCTTCACGGTGAAACTCTTACTTTATCCTTCAAGCTATATTTTAAATGTAATAACAACATGACTGAGTACAAATCCCTAGTGATAGGTCTCCAAGCTGTATTAGCCTTGAGAGTCAAAATGATCAACATTTTTGGTGACTCTCAACTTGTGATCAATCAAATCAATGGTTCTTATCAATTTAGTAATTATGTTTTGCAATAGTAAAAACAACTAGAGGATGTACTCTTAGCATCATTTCAACACTACCATATCTAAAACACTCCATGATCTACAAATAAGTTTACCAGTATGATGACTTCTCTCACATCCCAAATCCCATTTTCACCCTCTAACTTTAAGCTATTTGTCATTATTCATCAACTCACCCAGCCCTCTTATGTCAAATCTGACTCTCCTACCATCTTCAATGTGGAGGATACCTAACCTGACATTTGGTATCAATAGACCTTCGCCTATCTCAACCTTGACAGCATCCCTTCCAATCTTTCAAGGAATGCTCGAAGAGCATTTATTCAGGATACCTCATATTATAACATATTAATGGGAATTATTTATAAACATAGCTTTGATGGTTCCCTCTTTCATTGCCTACATAGTCACAAAGCCTCTCATGCTATCAAAAAAATGCATGATGGGATCAATGGGGGACACTTTAGTGGCATAGCCGTCACTAAACACATCCTTTGCCTTGGATATTATTGGCCCACCCTTAACCAAGATTGTTGTGATTATGTGAAAAAGTGTGTCAAATGTCAACAACATGCTAATTTACATCACGTACCTAGCTATAGTCTTCAAGTATCCAAATATTTCTAACCCTTCTCATAATGGGGTCTAAATCTTATTGGATAAATTAACCTCCATTCTTCACATTGACATCATTTTATCATCACTGCAATGGAATATTTCACCAAATGGGTAGAGGCTATTCCTCTCATCTCAACTAAAGCCAAAACTATTGTCAACTTTATCAACCACCACATCATCTATCATTTTGGTGTTCCTCATAAAATTATCATCGATAATGGCAAATCTTTTAAAAACAAACAATTCCAAAGTCTTTGTGATGAATTCAATATAAAGTTAAGTTTCTCATCACCCTATCATCCATAAGCTAATGGATAGATGGAAGCCTCTAAAAAAACTGTCTATAACATGCCAACTAAAATGGTTAATGTATCTAGTCAGGATTGGCATTTACACATCCCCTTCACCTTATGGGCATATTGTCCTAGAATTCAAACTCCTACGGGTACTACCCCTTTCTCTCTTGTGTTTGAAGCTGAGGTTGTATTACCTCTCAAAGTCCAAAATCCCTCTCTTCACATATCCCTTAAAGATCTAATTTATAAGAATGATTATCATCAAGAATGTTTAGCCCAACTTGAGCTACTTAACGAACATCATTTAGTCATGCTCACCCACCTTCATGTATATTAAGAGAAAATCAAGCAGGCTTATAACAAACACCTTAGAGTATGAGATTTCAATATCAGAGACCTCATCTTAAAGGAAAATCAACATGTAACCAATATGAAGAAAATCAAATGGGGCAAGTTTACTTTCAATTAGCTTGGACCTTATATCATAATGCACAATTATGGATTGAGAGCTTACCGATTGTCTTCTCTTAAAGGTAAATCAGAACCTAAGCCCCTTAATACTTCACATATATGTCCTTTATTTTGTTAAATAGGATCATACTCACTTTTTGTCTAACTTAAGATCATCCCTTATTCTCACCCACATTCATCTCCTTATTTTAAGGACAACTGATTGAAGTTGAATCATTTAATTACCCATCATAATCATAGCCTACTATTGAACATGGGTACCATGGCTCTACCCATGGCATGATTCTCATGGTACTTTTTTCCCCTTTTATATGATGGATTTGTTAGGACCCGGAAGCATAATTGGTTACCATGTACAAGCAACTAAATGCGAAATTTAACTAGAATCACAAGTAACTAGAATTCAAAAATAACACAGAATATGAGAGACAATACCCAATTGTATTAATACTCTTACAAAAGGAAATTACAATAAAGAAGTGCCACACTCTTTTTCCCACACCTCTAGAGCTCCCACACATCTAGGGCATACATAATAATCTTCCCTCAAGTTCTCTCTCAATCACGGTCACAACAAACAACTCAAACACAGAGCTATTGTTCACCTCCAACCAGTCAGTATAAATACTACTAGTACACAAGTACGTGACGTACTCCAAGTAGATCTCACCTAATATTGCAACAACCTATAGATCAACTGACCTTACTTACCACCATGTAGATCTCCCCTGATCTTGCTACACTGCAGATCAACTTGGCCTTGCACACCTGTCGATCAAGATCATACACACCTGATTCTACAAAATCGTCAAAAGAACCCTTGTCCTTACCTCACCAAGTCCTTATGATTCTCCATACTAGCACCCCTATGGATATCTACTAGATCTTGTTGTCCTGCAGATCTACTTGATCATACACACTTGGCACTGTGGCACTAGGAGGAACACACCTTGCTCTCTTCACTCTGAAGGAGCTAACCTTGCTCTCTCAACTAGCACACCTTTAAAATATAGCCCATGAGTCTATTATATAGATCCCATGCCAAACAATAATTAGACATCCAATTACAATAATTAGATCCGTAGCTCAAGACTAAAATTAGCCTTTAACATGCAAACAATCGATTTGTTAACAAACTATTCGTGAACTAGCAGTTCTAAAATTGCACAAGTGACTGATGTCGGTCCCTATCTGCCTAGAGATGACCAACGTCAACTGATCCTGATCGATGTCGGAAGCTTCTTGTCCACCCTTGACCGACGTCGATTGGCCTGACCAACACCGGTGACTGTGACACTCAGCAACCTCCTCCAATGTCTACATCAGTGAAGCTTTTAGCTCCACAACCTAACAGGATTCCCATGGGCATTGTCCCTTAAACCTATTTTACATAATGTATGCAATCAAAAATTCATCACGTCTATAAATCAATCTTGGCTCAAAGAAGATAGAGCATACCTACACTTTCAATTAGGAATACATTTGTTAAGTGGGATCATGACTAATATGGGGATTGGCTAGACCCGATTAGGGTATCACTTATCATAATACACCATGTGAGGTAGGTTTTTAAAGGCCATAGTCTAACATAATCACACAATAACCCTAAAAGAGTCCTAAGGTTTGATATTTCACCTATGTTAATAAACAAGAAAGTAAATATAATCTAGTGCACACCAAAGCTTGTGGCACAAAGTGGGGGTTAGAAAGAAAATAAATAACTAAACTAAACATGCATAGAAGGCATATACTCACATCAATGTATAAAAAATCCTAATGCATGGGAGAGAATCATAACTACATTATATATCTACTCTTATAAAAGAGAAATAAAGTTAGGGATACTTACTTTGAAGACAAACTGGCCAAGCCTCAATCTCTCCTTTGGCCAAGGTGTTTTGCAAGAGATTGTTGTGGTATGCAAGGATAATAAAGACAAATCAAATCTAGGATACATAACTTATCTATGCATCCAAAATACTTCTCCATAAGATAATATTTGTATCTCTAAAGAAAGTATGGAACCCTAAACTTTATTCCTCAAGTAGAATGGTTAATAAGCAAATGTTTGGTCACACTTATTATTCTTTACTTCTCTTCTTTTAAATGGTTGGAAATGAACTTGTATATATAAGTGAATCTTACCTTAAATCCTCTTAGAAATGTTGGTTGTACAAGGTTGACCATGGTCAACCCTATATTTTTTCCAGAATAATTCACTAGGTCTGAGCTAGGTTGGTTGAAAGGCTAACAAACTCAAAAAGTGAAAAATACCCTAAACTATACAAGGTTGGCCATGGTCAATCGACATTCCAAAAGGGAATTAAGGCAAGAAAAGAAGGATGGAAAGAGGAAAATGACTAGAATGGGTAGGACTAAGAATAATATGCTTAGGGTTAATGGTTTTAGGAGATGAGTGTGTAGATGGCAAGTGGCAAAAGGGACAAATCTTACGAAGCATTGATGGTCTGCCCACCCCTTTCCTGGTGCACCCCTTAAGGCATGCACTCAGAGAGATTAAGACCTGATAGGTTCTTATAAGATACAAAGTGTTAGTAATCAATAAAAGTTTAAAAATATTATATGTATACATATGCCCCACTCAAAGCTCATCACGTGTCACATGAGTGCAACACAAGATGGTGCTTTGGGAAATAAAACATGATAACACACAACGTTGATGCTAAGTAAAGTGAAGTAAGTAGTAAATAAGATAAAGGAAAGGATAGAATCAAAAAACACATGCCTCTACTTAACTTAGTGTTGTAAATAAAGAAGTAGAGTATAAGAGAAAGTGAAGGAGTCCAATGTGAAGAACATTAGGTGAACCTATAGAAGTTAGTACAAAAAATAGCCAAAATAATTTTTTTTGAAAAATTGGCATATAATAGTGGAAAATATTTTCTACGTCATCATGAATCCAATGAATTTTATGGTTTTTAAAATAGATGAATAAGAACAAAGATATAGATAAAATAAGGAATTTACAGAACAATAATTGAAGAATTTGAATTTTGAAAAGTGTTTTTAAATAGGGGAAAAGACAAGTCATTTGTTATTTTTAATTGTGAAAGAGAGAAAAAGGGCTTTGGAGACAAAACAAGCTAAGATGGTGAGGAGATGATAGGCTATAGACAAGGAGATGCTCCAGAGGCAACAACAGATGCATTACAGGTATGCAGCTATGAATCTCAAACCAATTTTTGAAATTTGTATTGGATTAAGTGTATTTTTAGTAATTTTGAATTTTAAGCATTTTTAGATATCAGAATGAGACAAAATTAGATTTTAGAGGTACAAAATAGCAAGATGGGAAATAAATTTAGAGGAATTAGGAAGAAAGTATAAAAATGCACTTTTTTAGGATAATACAAGGGGTCGATAGCCAGAATAAACTAGGTCAACCCAATTGACCCAGTAGGCAAAATTTTAAGTAAAATCCATAGTCCTGACCTAGTAGGTATGGGTCAACCCTTTACATTATACAAGTTAAAACCATAATGCATCTTACCAACTGATTGAAAAGGTCTAAAATAATATTTTGGAATCAACTAGGGCAAAAATACTGAAATTTTGGTCAAACTAGGTTGACCAAAGAACAAAAATAAGCACAAACAAGTGTGCAAAAAGTTGAAAGAGGGTTAAAATAGTTCAAAATGACCAAAGGAGGGCAAAAAGGATTGAGTAGGCTATAAATAGGGTAAAATGAAAAAATGAATAAGAATGAAAGTAATTAAGCTTATTTTTTATATAAAAATGTAAAAAGAATGTATTGTGACTATACATGACATGAAGGAACTGATACATCCTTTATTTTTTCTTAGTTATAGAGATGGCATAGGTTCTAGAGATTGGTGGATGTGGCTTGGTTACTAATGTTATTAGAGCAATTGTCAGACAGAGATAGAGTTATACTAGTATACATGGGTCTAAGAGGCATAGTTGATGTGCAGGATCCCCATGAGTTTAGATCTATTAGTAATGTTCCCCAGTTGTTAGGAATGACTAACACCTTTAGATGGGAGGTGGATGGGGATGTGATAGATGTGGCCATCACACTAGAGGATTCCCATGCCATCCTCAAGCTACTTAGATCAAGAGTACTAATGACCATAGGGATACTAAATAACATAGAGGAGAGCCCCAGTCATGTGGGTTACAAGCTCAAAGACAATTTTAGGAGGGTAGAGATTCAGTAAAAATGATGTATATACATCATAGATTATAGATATCCAAAAACTTGTGATAATACTTGTGACATGATAGGTGTTATGTCACAAGTCAGATGGTAAGGTACCATTGTTCATGGTAGCCTTGAGTAGGATGATGTTGGAGGAATGAGTTATATATGATCTAGGATCTCTCATCTAGGTCTAGCTTGTACATGATCTATATGAGATGTTAGTCAAAAGGTAGAAGACCATAGAATTGATCATATTGTTGACATCTTAGATATATGAGAGGTTCCCTATGTATCAGTTGACTGGGTTGCCCCATGTGGTTGATGATAGGTTACCTTAGGTATGAAGATGGAAAGAGGACCTAATAGCATGGGTCATGGCCCACATGCCAGTGTTATAGTCAGTGAGACATATAGACATAGTGTGGCAGCCATATGGAGACATAATGACTACATGGGTGAGCTAGCACATAGTTTCACCAATGATAGAGAGGATAGAGGTTATTAGACACTACACATGGTAGAAAGAGCCATATCTAATGATACGAGTGCTAGGATAGATGGGCCTACATCATCCAGTGGCACCGATACTGATGCTTGAGAAATGGGCTTGGCATGTGAGGGAGCCACAAGGGAAGAGAAGATTTAGACATCAAATAGTGAGACTGGCACTAAGACCATGTTGTGAGCAGCCATGGATTGGTTGAGCATGATGGGGAGCAGAGCAAGAGGATAGGGAGGTGGAGGTAGAGATACCAGATGTACCACTACTAGTTTCAAAAAAAGAAGAGTTGTGACTACCAAGGATATGATGGTGATGGAGGTAGCAGGAGATAGCAAATATTAAGGTCATCCTTGATGAGCTAGTAGAGGGGCCAAAGGAGGGATGGATGATAAAGAGACTACTTAGGCACAAGCTGAGATGGACATGAGCCATGACAAAGGGATTTGAGTTGAGGAGGTAGCCTATAGAGGAGGTACTAGGAGGATACGTAGATGGGGAGATTATGCTAAGCAGTCATGTGGATGTCAAGACCATAGTAGCCAGGACATAGACATGTAAGAAAATATGGTTAAATTATTGCTTTTATTTTTTTATTTAGAAGTATAGATAGATAGATATTGTGAGATATAAAAGTGATCTAATATCCATCTCATGTGATTTTGCAAGTGTGGATGAGGATGTAGAGGAGATATGGGGGTCCCTGGTGAGTGTAGCACTCCATGACATCCTAGATGAGACTCTATATCCATATGACCCTACTACATTAAAAGACCTCAACATACCATCTGTCCTAGCTCAAGTGAGCTAGTTTAGACTAGTTGGGGAGGGAATGAGACAGATATGGGTGCAAAGAGAGAGGATGCAACCACTAGTAAAGGTGGGTGTAGGCAAGATGTGGGAATGGTAGGCCTTAATTAAGGAGATAGTTTTGCATCTAGCCATAGTGGCACAAATGGAAAAGCTTTAGACCTAGCTGATGGAGTCACAGGTGTAAGTAGCGCACTTATAGGGATAGGCAGAGGGATTGAGATTTTAGACAACCTCCTTATAGTGTACTATTTGGAGGAGTCAGATCGAGGCCTTAGTAGGCAACATGGCTAGGCCATGGGATATATAAGATGGATCCCAACCATAGAGCTGGAGCATTGTATATGGTTATATATGTTATATCAAATCTTATGAGATATGTATGGATAATTTTGGGATATTGTTTTTGGTTATGTATGTTTTCATTATGGTTTATTATGGTTATTCATTATGGTTGGGATTGTGGATTCTTAGGATATATTTCTTTCTAGCACATGTATTTTATCTTTATTGTATATGCTATAATAAATATATGATATGTGGTTTCTTTTCTAGCATTATGAAAAATACATGCATGGTTAAAAAGAAGCAGGCCAAAAAGACTTGTAAAAATATAATCAATAAGGAAAATGTGCTACACACTATTTCAAGCTAGAAAATGTGTAATAACAAGAAAATGACTAAGTATAAAGAACCAAGAAATGGAAAAACAAGATGGTAAAAAGGGATTTGTTTTTAAACCAAAGTGAAAGATTTTTGCACCAAATTAAAACAAGTAAAATCATACTAATTCATGTTGGGAAGTAGACAAACAATGTAATAAAAATAGAAGGTATGTTAAAGGTCACAAATGGTATAAAAACAAATAAATTAAGTCAATCAATTATACTAAATCATGTTGGGAAGTATAAAAGAAAAGAAAAATTGGCAAAATATTGGTCTTAAACTGATCACACTAATTCAAGCTGGGAAGTATGAAAAATTATAGAAATAGTTGTATTCTTACATGCACTCAAAAAATAACAAGATACAAAGGTGAAAGAGAAATTAAGTAAGCATAAAACACACTAAATCAAGTTGGGAAGCATGTCAATGATGTGTAACTTCATAATCAATTGAATCTTATCTCATATTTGACACATGTAATTTTGGATTTGACCTGGGTATTGGAAATTTTTGTGAGGAATGTCAGGTCCTATCCCTGATCTTACACTAAAACTCACAAAGATAACTCCACTAGGGTGGAATAAATAGGAAAAATTAGGTAATAGGAAAGAAAATATGGTAATTTGTGAAGATGGTTGAGTCCTATCTATGGTCTTACAATGCAACTCACAAATGAAATCCTAAGGGGAGTGATCAGTAGACAAAATAATATTTCTCAAGAGGAAATATGAGGGACATAGGAAATAAAAAGGAAGCATAAAAAATAAAACTTAGAAGTATTATAAGAAGACCTTAGGAGGCAAGAGACATACTAAGGACATGAGAAGACACTAAGTGACTAGTGGTCGTCTATGTATAAAGGAAACCTGTTTGCTAAAGACACAAAGCTTTGTAGGCAAATAGGCATGCTACTAAGATAAATTCATGAAGGTAGATTGGTATAAGTAAAATAAAATGGATCTACCTTCCCATGACATGTTCCTCATTCTTCAGGACCCCTTACAAATTCATCGGTCTACTACAAATATTGGGTACTTGTATGAGAAAGTAGGTAGCACTAAAAGATTTTTTTATTTTCCTTTTCTAATCTATTGGCTTGATGCACCCCAAAATACCTTGGCTCTACCATGAGGTCAACTATGGAGTTTTATCTTCAACTAGAAGAAGGAGATGTGTTTTGAATCATGTCTTTTAGTGTGATTGAACTTTTAAGAATAATTTTGCCTTTTGATAGCATTGCCTTTTATTTAAATGATTTGGCTTTTAATTTTTATGTCTTTTTAAGATTCCTCCTCTGTACAAACTTGGAATGACCAATCATGAGATATTTAGTGATACACACGAATGAGTTGTAGGCTAAGGTTAAAGGAAGCTAAGTAACCAAAGACAAAGACTAACTAGGACACTTAGGCTTGACAATGAAGTAGCATGTGATCTCAAGTCTCAACCATGTATATGCTTAGTTTGAAAAAAAGGAAGAAGGGAAAAAGGAGATCCAAAAAGAGGATCGGTGTAAGGAGATAGTAATGATTAGGATTGCTTTTGGTTACTCAACTTCTTTTAACCTTAGCCTGCAACTCATTCGTGTATATCACTAAATATCTCATGATTGGTCATTCGTGTGTATCGATAAATATCTCAAGATTGGTCATTCCAATTATGTATGGAGGAGGAATCTTAAAAATCCATAAAAGTTAAAAGCCAAATCATTTAAATAAAATGCAATGCTATCAAAAGGCAAAATTATTCTTAAAAGTCCAATCACACTAAAAGACATGATTCAAAGCACATCTCCTTCTTCTAGTCGAAGATCAAACTCCATAGTTGGCCTCACGATAGATCTAAGGTCTTTTAGGGTGCGGTAAGCCAATAGATTATAAAAGGAAAATAAAAAAATCTTTTTAGTGCTACCTACTTTCTCATACAAGTACCCAATATTTGTAGTAGACCGACAACTTTGTAAGGGGTCGTGAAGAATGGGGAACACGTCATGGGAAGGTAGGTCCATTTTATTTTACTTATACTAATCTACCCTCATGAATTGATCTTAGTATCATGCCTATTTTCCTACAAAGATTTGTGTCTTTAGCAAACACATTTCCTTTATACATATATGACCATTAGTCACTTAGTGTGACCAAAGGGAACATGGTTTGTATAACCAAGTCACAATGATAATTAACCATGAAAAATGGAGATAAGAAAGCAAATAATCATGAAGAGGAAAAGAAAAGAGTTTTGATAAAAAAATCAAACAAGAGAAAGAAATTTATGATAACGAAAGATAATCATATGAAAAATATAAATGATAAGATAAGTAAGATATAGTACAAGTAAGAAATCACCATATATGATAAGGAAAATGTTGACATAGTGTCAAATGATATAATAGATAGATAAAGATAAGATTGGAGCACACATCCAACCCAAATGAAAATGTGAATGCACCATGCATGTGCTCATAAATATTAATAAATCTATCCACACACATTATCCAAGACATCAGATAAATCTCTATAAATTTAGAGACAAATTGTTGTTAATGTTTCATCAATCTTTAATAAATATTGGTCAAACACTTATTTTCTAATCTCCTCCATAGAAAAGGTAAGAATGCTCGAAGGATTGTGCAAAGGAGGGAAATTATGCAAGGTATGGTCATGAGAATGCATGGGATCAAGCTCTATGGGAGATGTAAGAATTACTTATGGAGAAGGATCCATGGGTGAGGCAAGGTCCATGGGTGAAGGAATCACGATGGAGGCATAAAAGGTGGTGAAGGGACCATAAAAAGTGATGGACCCACAGGAAGTGGAGCCATGGGAGAAGAAGGAGGATCCTTCTTATGGGAATGACCTATGGGAGGAGTGGTAAAAGGTCTGAGAATAGCTATAAGGTGATCTTTAAGATGTTGTTGAAGGATACAATAATGATCAATATGATGAGTGCCACATAGATCCCTTAGATAATATACCTCAGCATACATGGGTAGATATTTAGGAAATACATTTAGGGGAGGTATGGATTTGTCTGATAATGGGGGAAAAGGATGCAAGGTATCAATATATTATCACAACTTGCGACAATGGGTGGAAGAATGGTTATTTGTCTTATGAAAGTAACACATATGCTTGTGAGTGGTTTTAGTAGAAGCACTCATGAAAGGAGGTAAAATAAGAGTGGAAGAAGTCAGAGAACACTCATCAACCCATTTTATTGGTAGAGGAGCCATCTTAGGCAAAGGAAGCAAACCATCACCAAAGGAAGGTGATGATGAGGAAGGAATAAAACTAGGCTTAATAGAAAGAGTAATGGAATCAAAAATAGGGGTAGGCTTAGCAATAGTAGGAGTGGAAATAGGCTCAATTATAGCAAGCTCAAGAAGAGGCCAAACTATAGTAGGCTCTACTAAGGGATGAATGGGATCTACAAAAGGTCTAAGAAGAGTTGCACTAACCTTAGGGGTAAACTAGCTACGAGGGTTAGGGTACCTAGCAAAGTGGTAAGGCCCAGTCATAGCAAAATCCATGAGCATACTCCTATGTGGCTCCTCAAAAAATAAAGGTGTTGATACCATCTCTACCCTATAATAAAGGGGAAAAATACAAAAACTAGGAACTATAAGTGAAATAAAATGATGAGATGCATGAAAATACTCAAGTAAAGAAGAATAATAATGGATAATCTCAACATCATGAGCTCATCCAAGACCACCTAATAATGGATCATCTAAGGAATAACCATCATTGTAATCCAAGGTGTGAAGAACAATGACACAAGTAGGGATGACCTTATCATTCGAGGAAGTATGGTGAATAGAATGCCTAGTCTTGGTTAAGACTACATGAATGTCATCACAAGGAGGTTTGCAAGAGTGAGGTCATAAGGAAGCAGGAAGATACGAGATGAGATAATGTGAGAGATCAGAATTTTTGATCTTTAAGTTTAATTCATCAAGCTCATCATCATCAAAATCTAATAGGTTAGGAGGAATGTTACCAATGAGCTTAGGATGCCCACTATAACCTCAAGTTAAATTGACAAGAAAGTTGAGACATTGAGACTTATGAAATGGAACACTATGCAAAGGCTCAAGAGTAAGAATTTTGAGACACCAAGATCTTGGAATTATTTGAAATTACAAGGGTTAGTGTCACCTTGAATCCTGTAATGGCTCCATTGTGAGGGAATTTACTGCATTGGCAGGTGGAAGAAGCAATAGCTCTCATGTGATGAGTCCATGACCTACCAAACAAGATGTTATAAGAAAGGGAGAAGTTAAAGATCATCACCTTCACACAGACAATGATAGGTATGATAGTAATAGGAAGCCACACACAACCTAGAGGAGGCATTTACCTTCTATTGTATCCTTGGAATGTGCTTTGTGTAGACTTAAGATTGCATTCTGAATATCCAAGTGTCTTAATGAAATCAAGAGAAGTGACACAAGTGCCAGAACCCTCATCAATCAATACACACTTAACTTGGATATCACCTATTTGAATGTTAATGAATAAGGGAGGATCATCCACATGAATCAAAATCTCATTGAGAATCATATAATTTATGGGAAACTTTAAGGAAAGACAAGTGTTTATAGTTTCATCAATGTTGATAGACATCTCTTCACATTGTTGTAATATATGATCTTCAGATCCAGATAAAGTTGCCTCCTATCCTACTAGAGGAGGATGAGGGACATTTATCTTGAATAATAGTTGCATGATATAGTTTTTATGATGGTGAAAATCCTTTTAAATGTCAAGGAATGGAATTTAGGATGAGATATTAGTGAGCTCGGCAATGGGATCCCATTCATGATAGCCCATAAAAATGTTATTAGATATAGGTGCGTAATGAGTAAGGAAGTCCTCGAAAGGATGATCTAAAGTACATTGGAATTTTTGTTGATAAAAATGAGAAGGAGATTTAGAATAAGGTTGTAAATCATGTTGAGATGATGAAGTAGTTGGTTTAATTTGATTTTGAAAAATGGGAGAAGAAGTGTTAGTAGAAGCTTGATTATCATTAGTATTAGAAGATGATGGGAAAATGGTAGAAATAGAATGGGAAGTGTTATCCAAGGGAAAATCCTAAATTATATCATCAAAAGTAATAAGGTCATCTTGCCCCAACTCATTTAAATGAGTTGGAGAAGAATATTGGATAACATGATATGTTTGAGATGAAGGATGAGTGTAGATAGGTTGGGAATCAATGAAAGCCACCACCCTTTGCATATTATTCATGCTAACCACATTCTTTTTGAAACTTGGTTCAATAAGAATTTATACATTATTTGTGGAAGGGGTAGGTGTATCTTGGGTGCCTTGAAGTAGTTGGTGATTAGGGAAAGGGTCTTTATAGATAGCTAAATGAGCATTTTCTTGATTCAAGGCTTGATTTTTGTCATGTGATTTATAGTCCTTGAAAGCAATTTCATAAGCTTGTTGGTGCTTGTAAATGATGAAAACATGATCAAAATTAGGACCAAGAAGAAAACCCATAGCTAAATTACAAATTTGTCTACATGTCTCATGAGAATGACCCCAACTAGCATGAAACCAACAAATTTTGTGAGGATCATACTAGGATTTCATAGGATGAGTAGGGTCAAGTTCTTATGGAAGAGGCCTAGGTATATGCTTAAGCAATTCAGTTGAGGATAGAGGTTTGTGAACGTTGATGTTTTTTGGTGAATAGATATGAGGATTAGTATATTTTTGATAAGGGGGAGCTGGTTCTGAAGAAGGATTAGGAACGATAACTTGAACATTGTGAATGGTGCCATAGAATCTATAACACCAACATTGGTAACATTGAAATTTTTGTTCTTAAGTAAGAGATGAGGACCTGTAGAAGGTTGGGGTGGCTCGAATTGATGCATAAGAAAATCTTATCATTTAGCTTGGTTAATAGCCTCCTCCAAGGTACATGGAGAGAGAGTGCAGACTCAATATTGGAATTTAGGAAAGAGAGAATTGGCAAAGAGATGGAAAAGATTATCATAAGCAATGTTATGATCAAATTTTTTTGACAAAGTATTCCATCTTTTAACAAAGGCTTGAGTGGTTTCATTTTCATTTTATTTAAAAATTATGAAATGGGCCAAAGTGTTTTCGAGAAGATCACTAATTTGGAATTATTGCACTAAAGCATTCACCGAATCCTCCAAACTAGTAATGGAATTAGGTCTAAGTTGATTATACCAATCCAAGGCATCACCTATGAGGGTTTTGGCAAGGACCTTGGTAATAGCAAAGGTGTTTAATTTGACCCAATCCTTATAAATATTTCCAAATGTCTTAAGATGAAGGGTAGGATCAGTTGATCCATTATAAGAAATTGTAGGTGTTATACCTCCTATGTCAATGTTAGCAATTTGAGTGGTAAGAGGTTCATTTTGAAGATGTTTAATGGTTCTGTTGACCAAAGGAGGTTGAGGAATAAAATTTCCTTGAGAATATCAAAAAGGGGGAGGGGGAACATTTTGGTTATGCATGCCCCAAGCCATTGGTTACAGATGAGATTGAAGGTGGTTTTGCATTCTCATCATTTAATTTATGTTATGAGCTTGAAAGGTATTAATTTAATTTAAAGTTTGTAAAAATAGTTGATGTGTTTGATTAGAATTTGTAGAAGCATCAGGGTTGGCATTAATCTTAGTATTAGTGGATTGGGTACCACTGTTGGTGTTGATAGGAGATTGAGAAGAATTATGAGAGTGAGATGCACTGGTAGTAATAATTGCTTGTGTAGAAAAAGATGGACTAGTGAAATGTTGAGAGGAAGAAGAACAAGAAGCATGATTGCCTTGGGTAGCAAATGAATCACTAGTTGATGGATTAAGGATAGCGGATCTCAAGAGAGTTCCACTAGATGTAAAAATTTCCATGTTAGTGGATATACTAGGCATGGAGGTGGAAAAGTTAGAGAAGAAGAAATCATGGTATGAGAAGTGGTCATAATCAAAGGAAGAGGCTAAGAATCAAAGAAAGTGGTGCCCTCAAATCCAGTTGAGAATGTAGGAGTAGGTAAATGATGTTCTTCAACTTGACCACTTATCATAAGATTGTAAATGGTAGAAGGATCCTTTACTCAATGTTGAAGAAATTCAGAGATAAAGAAGAGCATTTTGGGAGTATACTCTAACTCAAATTGATCTTCTAATGAGAAAAGAGGATTATGTTGTGAAGAGGTATTAGGAGGGGTCCCATACTTCATTGTGTGAGTGGTAATATAAACATTAATAGCATCCAAGAGAGGATCTCGATTTTGTCTATGGGAGACCCTATGAGGATTGGTAAAATTAATCATGTCTATTGATTACAACTCAGTGTCACTATAAAATAGAAAGTTCATGATGAAGGGAAAGGAAGGGAAATGAGAAAGTAAATAACTAGGAAGTGACTGAAACAGTATAGGGTCGATTGGGTCGACCTAGCACAAAAATAGGGACTACAAAATTATACAGGGTCGACTAGGTCAATCCTATAGAGTGCACAAAGATTGGTAGAAGAGGTAAAAGGGGATGCAAACAGTATAGGGTTGACTAGGTTGATCTTGTATATTACACATGGGATGGAAAAAGGCATAGGGTTGATTGGGTTAACCTAGTACAATAAATAATAAAAAAGAAAATATTGATAACAAGTTGTGAACTGAAACAAGAATTTTTTTTAGTTAATCTAGGAAAGTTAGAGCTGAAGGGAAACAAATAGTCAATTGAATCAATGTTGGATAATCCAATTGAAGCACATAATACAAAACCTTGCACTAATGTCGGCTAATGCAAATTTTTGCACGCATAATTGAGCAAAGAGAAAGCAATTAAATTGAAAAGTAAAGAGCTAACTAATTGGTCAACCTAAGAAGTTTTATTAGATTATTAAGAAATGATTTTAAATGTGATGAGAAGTTGGTTGTAAATCAAAGAACTAGATAGCAATCTACGGATGGTTTCAGGTAATTTGGACTAAAAGGGACTATAATGGTAATGATATAGGCTTCATATTAGGGCCTACCCCTCACTTCACACACCACAACGATAAGGGTGTTAGGTGCTTAGATAGAATATACCATTAACCATGATTTATACTTCACCAGAGTATCAAGTTAACTTCCCCCTTGTTGATGAAATCCAAGTAGGTTGGCCTTGGGTAGACAATTGTTAAAATGCTTGTTTAGATTATGTGATTTGGTTGTGTGTGCATAAAATAGAATAGTGAAACTAAACGGTTAATTAAAAACCCCCTAATTAGACTATGTGAACTATTCTAAGCATGCAAGCAACAACAAAAGAAAGGTGTGAACTAATTACTAGCATATAGAGATTAATTCCAACTTGAAACAAGGTATAATGTTGACACTATGTGCACAAAATATAGAATAGGGTCAAGCCTATACTATGGAAACAAGGTCTAAAAATGAACAAGGTTGGCTAGAGTCAACCTAGTTATTTTAGATAGCACACATAATAAAGAATTGGGTCAACATAGTCGATCCAATTGACTGTGTAGGGGTAGTTTGAAGACTACAAACTATAAAAGAAAATATAGTAAAAGAAAGAGAAAGAGAGATAGAAAGGAACCTTGGTGGATCAAAGATGAAAAGAATAAAGATTATTGATCAAGAACCTTGAAGAATGCTGGCAAAACCTACTAATTGGGTCGATTGAATTGATCAAGCTATGCAAGGACCTATTGCGTAAGCCTGAAAATGTATAAGGTCAACCAAGTTCACCCTCGTATGTTTTTTGGATGATTTAAATTGTACAAGGTTGACCTAGTAGTCTAAACTGGAAGTTTGGAAGTCTCAAAACTTATACTGGGTTGTCTCAATCGATCCAGTTGTCTATTCCTAAAAACTTACACATAGACATTAGAACTAGGTCAATAGAGTCGATCTAATATGACAGATATATGATAAAAAAATAATGATAAAAAGAATGAAATAAATCTTGTAAGGGTTAGTTCACGTCAAGTTCACCATAATGTAATATGAAGGTGAAGCCAAAGTAAATGCTAATACTAACAAGAAAAGAAATAAAAATGGAAATGTGAAGACAATCCAAATAGTGGTAGGATAGGATTCACATTGGGTTCACCAGAATGTATGCAATTAGAAATGCATCATGTCTATAAATCAATCTTAGCTCAAAGAAGATAGAGCATACCTACACTTCTGATAGGAATACATTTGTTAAGTAGGAACATGACCAATATGGAGATCTGCTAGAATCGATTAGGGGATCACTTGTCATAATACACCATGTGAGGTAGGGTTCCAAAGCCTACAGTCTAACATAATCATGCAATAACCCTAAAAGAGTCCTAAGGTTTGATATTTCACCTATGCTAATAAACAAGAAAGTAAATCTAATCTAGTGCACACCAAAGCTTGTGGCACAAAGTCAAGTTTAGAAACAAAATAAATAACTAAACTAAATATGCATATAAGACATATACTCATGTCAATGTATATGGAATCCTAATGTATGGGAGAGAATCACAACTGCATTATCTATCTACTCTTACAAATGATAAATAAAGTTAGGAATACTTACCTTGAAGATGAATCCATCGAGCCTCAATCTCTCCTTTGGCCAAGGTGCTTCACAAGAGATTGTTGTGGTATGTACGGATAACAAAGACAAATCATCTCTAGGCTACACAACCTATTTATGCATCCAAAAGACTTCTCCACAAGACAAGATCCATATATCTAAATAAAATATGGAACCCTAAGCTTTATTTCTCAAGTAGAATGGTCAATAAGCAGATATTCATTCACACTTATTCTTCTTCACTTTTTTTCTTATAAGTGGTTGGAAATGAACTTGTATATATAGGTGGATCTTACTCTAATCCTCTACAAAACATCAATTATACAGGGTCAACCATGGTAGACCCTGTATGTTTTTAGGAATAATTCACTAGGTCTAAACTAGGTCAATTGAAAGGCTAACAAACCCAAAAAGTGGAAAATACCCTAAATTGTACAGGATCAACCATGGTCAACCTAGTACAACTGACAATCCAAAACAGAATCAAGGCAAGAAAAAGAGGATGGAAAGAGAAAAATGACTGAAATGGGTAGGACTAAGAAGAATAAGCTTAGGGTTAATGGTTTTAGGAGATCAATTTGTAGATGGCAAGTGGAAAAAGGGACAACAATATTAAGAAGCATCAATGGTCTACCCACCCCTTTCCTAGTGCACCCCTTAAGTCATGCCTCAGAGAGATTGAGACTTGATAGGTTCCTGCAAGATACAAAGTGTTAGTAATCAATAAAAGTTTGAAAATATTATGTGTATACACATACCATCCACCTTCTAGTATTCTAGTTTTTCCTTCATAAAGGTGAACCTCTAAGCCTATATGAGCAAGTCTATGTCATCAAAATCACAAATCAACAACAAAATTAAAAGAGTAATCAAAAGAAATCATTCATAGACTGTTTCCTTGAAGGACAGTTGCCAAAACATATCAAAATTGCTCAATATAAGGTAGATTACTCCCTTGAAGGATAGTTATCAAAAGCCTTAAACAAAACTCACATTCTTAGACCATTCCCTCAAAGGATGGCCGAGTAAAGCATTGGTCAAAGTGTAGAAATATCTTAGAATCTTCCTACATCGATCAGATTCCCCCATCCCTCCAAGTAATAACAAAATAGTAAGAGGTCCATTATCAAATCAAAAAAGCAAAATAATTTGGAAGCCACAATTGGCTTTCATAAGTAGACTTCTTGCATCAATCAGTCTACACATTATATGACATGGACTTGTTTATACTTGATATTTGGTAACCTCCAAAAGAGGCATGCTAGTCTCATAAGAAAGTTCGATCTTCATCCATATCCCCTTTATATACTATAATCAAGGGATTGTGAGCTTACTTGACATTATGTGATCAAGACACCTTTTTAACCAACTAACGAATGGTAATGTGAAGCATTCGAAGGGCTAATATTTATAAGCCAATCCAACTTTGGCTTGTTTTAGTCCTTGCCATATAAGAAGGATCATGCCTTCTTCTTATTCTCCCATACTGGTTGATACATTCATTAAGACATTTGTCTTTTGATTATCTTGTTTTTCTGATCTTTTCTCGCATTTGGGCTCATTATCCAACCTACTCTATGTGTTTTAAGATTACTACACCTTTATCAAAATAAATACATTTAACCACATGTTTTTACCTTATTCATTTAAATGTTTTTAACCATCAAAACATTTTAATAAATTAAACATCTCATACATTAAACATCATCTGGTGATCAATCACATCAACTAACCATTTATCATAGCTACCACAATTTAATCATACATCAACGATGAATAAGTCATTCACATATGTTATCTATCACATGACAAGGAAGTATAGACTCACTAATTTACAACATGACCATAATCATGTCATCCATAACCATGATATTCACAAACATCATAACCATCTCCAACCATACATAACATGTTGATCATCATCACCCATATCCATAACCATAACCATAATCAATATCATAAACATAATCATCATAAACATAAATTAAATGATCACATCCATAAACAACACCATCAACTATAGCCATGGTGTTATAACCATCATTACATCATCCTAATCATAAGCAACATCACATTATAATCACATAATCATATTAGGATCATCAACTATAACCATCACATCATAATCACATAAACAACATCAATCAATATCAACATCATGATGAACATAAATTAGAGAGCCATATCATCACATGCCTAGCCAGGTGAGTCCACATAAACCATCATGAACATAATCATATCACCATCATATCAAATCATAAATAAATAGCATGAACATCATAACCATGAACCACAAACCATAAACAAGGATCATATCTATAAATCATGAACTCATAAGTATGTATGTATATATATATATATATATATATATATATATATATATATATATATATACATATCTCTCAAAATATGTATACATCTCACTACATCAGCTCACAAGCCAGTATTAAAATCATATGATACATAAAAAATACAAAGTCTCATAATGATCTAGGCCCCTAGAGCATCACTGCCTCCTGGAGCTTGCCCTCCTACACCTACCTATCCACCTATAAAAGTGGCCCACTGATTTGGTATTGTAGTGCTAGCACCTCCAGTGATCCCAGCTTTGTGTTCACCCCATCAGGGCTCATCTGATACATGCCTAAAAACCAAGGCCTCATAGTACCGAATCTCCTCCACAATCGCTACATATATTGCCATCGAGGTGGTCTTTGGTGGTCCCATAGCTACCGGTACTCCTCCTATCTACCAAAGATAATCTCTCTCCTACGTAATCATGGCTAGTTATGCCCTAACTTGATCTCTCTTTCCTATAAGAGTAGCCACCTGACCTTGTGCAACATCCCTCTCCTAGGTAACTGCTACAAAGAATGCCTAAGCCATGACTAATTTTACTCATTCCTAGTCCATCTCAGTAATCAGTGCCTATTTATCTAGACCACCCCCTCCCATCTGACCTCCCCTTATATCCACATCCATGTCCTATTGGCCCCCGTCATCTCCTCTAAAAATCATTCTATCATAATGAGCCTAAAACCATGTAGGGTACTAATTTGTAACACCCACATCATCAATCTTAACCCTAGCCAACAGCTCTTCACGATCAATAAATACCTCAACTAGATTTGGAGTAGGAAAGGGAAACTTTGCATCCTCCCTCATATATCTAGGGAACTCTCTAAGAATACCCTATATAAGACCAAACTACCTCCTCACCCTATCAAACAGGATGAGTTTGATCTCATGATTATGCCTCTCGAATATCCATCTTTATCTCTATAGTGATATTATGTGTCAAGTGTAGCTCACCCAAACTAAGAACCTGACATATGGCTGCCAAGTAACATCTCCCATAACCAAGGCATCCCGTCAATCTCTATATCAGTCAAGGTCTTGGCCTCCTCCTAGTCTTGTGAGGGCATAATTGCCTCTCCATCACATGCATCCAACTCTGAAATCCATCTGAACAAAACCATCTCACATAGTCTTCCAGGTCTTAGTACCTGAATATGCTCATGGGCCCAATAATGTAGAATAAAACCTACATTGATCTTGTATCTCTTTGTTGAGTTGTGGAGATAAAAGCTTCACTAATGAGCTAACACAGTAATCGACATCAGTCAGAACCAACTGACATCAGTTAGGGGTCGACCGGCATCGATCAGAACCAACTGACATCAGTCAGGGGTTGACCGGCATCGATTAGAAGTTGGCCGACATCGGTCATCTTCAGACTGACACCGACTTCTGTGCATTTCTAGAATTCTATTTTTAGGAGAACAGTTAGTTTGCATGTAAAGCCTAAAATTAGTCTTGAGTCTATTTTTCTAATTATTGTTTGCTTTCAATTCTATTTAAGAGACCCATGGGGTTGTATTGTAATTAAGGGAATAACAACTCAGTAATTGAGTTGGTTGTAATTGATTGATTGAGAGAGAAAGAACTCTTGAGGGGGAATTATTGTACATCCAAGAGGTGTGAAGAGAAAGAGATTTCTTCATTGTATTTCCTTCTGGAAGAGTTTAATAGAGATTGGTTGTTTCTTGTATCTCCTCTTATTTGTTGTTTCTGATTTCTAGTTACTTATTACTGCTGGTTTAATTCCGTGTTTAGTTGCTTATACAAAATTAATCAATTGTACTCTAAAGATCCTAACAACTGGTATCAGAGCTATAAACACTAGTAACTGGTATCAGAGCTATAAACACTAACAAGTGGTATCAGAGCGTGTTAGTGTTTGTTGATTATAGAATTCACTCACAGGGGTTTCTGATTGAGTGGGAGCAAAGCAATGGTAGAAGAAAGTAAACTAAGAATGGAGAAATTCAATGGCAAGAATTATCAATTATGGAGGATGCAGATTGAAGATTATCTGTATCAAAAAGATCTATACTTACCGTTGGGTGGGGTTTCAAGAAAGCCCATAGATATGAAAGATGAAGAATGGAATGTTCTTGATAGAATGGCTCTTGGATCTATAAGGTTGAGCCTGACATCTTATGTGATTTCCAACTTATCATAGGCAAAGACAATGATAAAGTTAATGGATACTTTGGCAAATTTATATGAAAAACCCTCAACTTTGAATAAGGTATATCTTATGAAGCAATTATTTAATTTGCAAATGCAAGAAGGTGATTTGTATCTAGTCATCTTAATGATTTCCATGGAATTGTAAATCAGTTAAATTCAGTCAAAATAGTTTTTGATGATGAAATTAAGGCTCTCTTAATCTTATGCTCTTTACCTGAAAGCTGGCACAGCTTGGTAATGGCAGTTAGTAATACTGCATTTGCTTCAAATATCTTGAAAGTTGATGATGTTGTTCATGTAATCTTGAATGAAGAAATTCACAAAAAAAGCATAGGGGAAACATCAAGTAATGCTTTAAGTGTTGAAAGCAGGGGAAGGCAAAGAGAGAAGGGCAAGCAAGGGAAATCAAGGTCAAAGATGGGAAGTAGATCCAAATCCAGAAATGGAAGAATAACCTGCTGGAATTGTGGAAAGAAAGGGCATGCAAAGAAAGATTGTTGGTTGAAGGATAACAAAGAAAATTAGCATGAAGGTAATAAAGAAGCAAAAGTTGCAAGTATTGTTTCACAGGATGCTCTTATATTTTCTTTGGATAATGAAGTAGAATCATGGGTTTTAGATTCTGGCGCCTCTTTCCATGCAACCCCAAATAGAGAATTTTTTAATGATTATGTCCATGGAGATTTTGGAAAATTTTATTTAGGGGATGATGAGCCTTGTAAAATTGTTGGCAAAGGAAAAGTGCAGTTGAAATTTCAGAATGGCAACACATGGGTGTTGAAGGATGTCATGCATGTACCCATCCTAAAGAGGAATCTGATTTCTACAAGAAAGTTGGCTGATGAGGGTTGCATAGTAACTCTCACAGCTGAATCTTGGAAAGTTTTCAAAGGTGCACTTGGATTAGCAAGAGGTAAGAGAGTAGGTACACTTTATCTATCTACTTGTATTGTTAAGGTGTGGAGCCTACAAGCTTCACCTAAGGAGCGCATTTGATAGTTGCAGGTTTATACAGTCACTGGCGTCGGTCAGGAGTGACCGACATCAGTCAGGAGTAGTTCAAGAGATGCCAGCGTCGGCAGGGATCGACCGACGTCGGTCATAGGCAAGCAGGTAGGAACCGGTGTCGGTTACCTATGCGTCCAAAAACCTATTTCTGAGGACAAAACTGAGTGTTTGCATGATGGGATTAAGTCATAGTCTTAAGTCCGCGTCTCTATTATTAGTAAGACTATTTTAGAGCCCTTGTTTAAGTGGCATAACTGTTGGTTGTAAATACATGCTCAAGTTTCCTAATTCTATATGTAGGATTAGATCTTCTTAGCTTAGTGTGAGAGAATGTTGAAGAACAGTACAGAATTGGATCATTCCAGGTTGTTGGAGTTGATTGTACTTAAGAGAGAGAGCTCTTGAGGGAAAGAGATCTAGAGAGAGATCTGTACATCTGAGAGAGTTGTGGAAGAAAGAAGTTTCTTCAATTGTATTCCTTCTGTAAAGAGTTTAATACAAGTTTTCAATGTGGTTTCTTGTATCTCTTGTTCTTTGCTATTATCTGATTCTAGTTACTTATCATTCTAATTTAATTTCATGTTTATTGCTTTCATGAGTGTAATCATATTGTTGGTTGATCCCCAACAAGTGGTGGCTTTTAGCTCCACACCCTAACAATCTCCCACTTGGAGATAAACAGCTGCACCTGTACCTAAACCAGTACTCTATCTAATCTGCATCTTGGCTTGTATTCCTCTTCAAGCTCCCACTTGAAGACAACCCACCACACTCCTTGTGGTGTTAATCTTGTGCCTGAATTTCTTCATACTCAGCTTACCTTCTTCTGCCATTGCTATACTCCCACTCAAACAGCAACCCCTGTGAGTAACCTGTAACCAACAACACTTAACAGATCTGGGCCATCTGTTAGTCAAACTCGCTCTGAGAACGTCCAACCTCGCTCTGATACCATTTGATGGTATCAGCTCTTGAACCTACAACCAGGCTCTGATACCATTTGATAGGACCGAAGTTCCCCAAAGCTCTGACACAACTTGTCAGAATTAAGAGCACACATGATTACCATTGTATAAGCAACTTAAGATGCGAAAATAACCAGAAGAACAAATAACTATCAATGAGAAAACACACAAAATATGAGAGGCAACACACAATTGTATTCAAATCATTACAAAGGAAATTACAATAAAGAGATCACACTCTTCTTCCACCTCTATGAGCTTACAGTAATCTTCCTTCAAGAGTAATCTTCTCTCATAGGTCACAACACACAGCTAACACAAGCTGTTGTTCACCTCATTGTACACCTGTACAATCGAGTACGAACTGGTACTCCAAGTAGATCTCACCATGATCCTGTTCCTGATGTATTTCTATCACCTTGGATCCTGCTCCCCCGCCGATCTCCTTTTGACCCTCGCATACACACACCCCTGCAGACCAACCTGATCTTACTTATCACATGTAGATCTCCACCATGATATTGCAACACCCTGCATATCAAACTTGATCTTACATACATGGGGAATCCTACTTGATTCCACCATGGGAAGAACTCTCCAAGTTCTACATAGCTCTTCTACAAGTTCTCCGCTTAACAATACAGCCCATGAGTCTATTATATAGATCTCATGCATACACTAATTAGACAAGCGGCTCAAAGACTCGAACTGGTCTTTATCATGCAAACTCCGTGTTCACTTAACTAACTGTTCATCAATAGCAGTTCTGACTGCCACAGGCGACCGACGTTGGTCCCTACCTTCCTGGAGGTGACTGACGTCGGTTGATATCCTGTTGATGTCGGTTGCTAAACGTTGATCCCTGACCGACGTTAATTTGGCCTACCGACGTCGGTGACTGCATACGCTCAGAAACCTATTATTTGCAATAAGGTGAAGCTTTTAGCTCCACACCCTAACATGTATTACTGATTATTCTCTTTCTATTTTATCTACTTCATATGTAGATGTAAAGTTGTGGCACTGTAGGCTTGGTCACATGAGTGAGAAGGGAATGAATGTTCTTAAGTCAAAAGGTAAGCTTTCAGATTTGAAAAACATATATCTAGATTTCTGTGAGCATTGTATTTTTGGGAAACAAAAGAAAGTGAGGTTTCTCAAAATTGGGTCAACAAAGAAGAAGCACAAGTTGGAGCTTGTTCACACAGATGTGTGGGGACCAACTCAGGTAGCTTCTATTGGAGGATCACAGTATTATGTTTCTTTCATTGATGATGCTACAAGAAAGGTATGGGTTTATTGCATAAAGAGGAAATCTGATGTTTTTGACACATTTAAGAAATGGAAAGCTTTGGTTTTCAATGAGAAGGTGATGTACAGTGATTATCTCAAGAGGCTAAATAATTTTGAGCAGGGCAATCTTGATTTGGAAGAGGTTATGATCCAAAATGAGTTCGCAGGTAAAAATCGTCACTCACAAGAAAACACAGAGACTGATGTCGGTCAGGTGAAAATCAATGTCGATTAGGTAAAGACTGACATCGGTCAGATGGAAATTGACGTCGGTTAGGTGGAATCAACATCGATCGGGTACAAACCGACACCGATCAGAGATGACCAGGATCGGTCACTATCAAAAGAAAATTTGGGCAGACAGCAAGTTGTAAATGAGTCTCAAATGCCCATAAGGAGGTCTGAAAGGATAAGTAAACCTCCAATTCATTATTCCCCTTCTTTATACTATGTGTTGCTCACTGATGTTGGATAACCAAAAAGTTTTGATGAGGCAATATAGGTAGAATCCAGGAAACAGTGGGAGCATGGCATGAATGAGAAAATTGATTCCTTGGAAGAGAACCATACGTGAGATTTGGTTGAGTTGCCAGCCGAAAAGAAAGCACTGAAAAACAAATGGGAATACATGTTAAAGGAAAGAGAGAATGGACATATGAGACATAGACCAGATATTGCCCAAGCAGTGGGAGTTGTCAGCAAGTTTATGGCCAATCCAGGAAAGGAACACTAGAAAGTAGTTCAGTGGATTCTCAGATATCTGAGAGGGACCAACGGTAGGCATTTATGCTATGGAGTGTCAAACACTTCTCTACATGGGTATGTAGATTTGGATATGGCAGGTGACTTGGATGGTAGGAGAAGCACCACAGGATATGTGTTCACTGTTGGTGGAACGACAGTTAGCTAGATTTCAAAGTTGCAGAAGGTTGTTGCCTTGTCTACTACAGAGGTAGAATACATTGCAGTCACAGAGGCTAGCAAGGAAATGATTTGGATGACTAGGTTCATGGAAGAGTTGGGAAAGGAGCAAGAGGGTTGTAGATTATACAGTGATAGTCAAAGTGCAATTCATTTGGCAAAGAATTCAGCCTTTCATTCAAGAACCAAACATATACAGCTTAGGTACCACTTCATTAGACAGGTATTGGAGGATGGACAGTTGAAGCTAAAAAAGATCCATATAGATAAAAACCCTGCTGATATGTTAACAAAGCCGGTAACAAAGAAGTTGAATCTTCATTCAAATTTTTTTGGTCTTCAAGATTGAACTTGAAGAGGGAGAAACAAGCCAGAGATGTTTAGAGGATGTTGCTGTATAGGTACAGGTGCAGTTGTTTATCTCCAAGTGGGAGATTGTTGAGTTGTAAAGCTAAAAGCTTTACTAATGAGCTAACATAGTAACCAACATCGGTTAGGGGTCGACCAGCATTGGTTAGAAGTCGGCTGACATCGATCATCTTCAGATCGACATCGACATCTGTGCATTTTCAAAATTCTATTTTTGGGAGAACAGTTAGTTTGCATGTAAAGACTAAAATTAGTCTTGAGTCTATTTTTCTAATTATTGTTTGCTTTCAATTCTATTTAAGAGACCCATGGGGTTGTATTGTAATTAAGGGAATAACAACTCAGTAATTGAGTTGGTTGTAATTGATTGAGAGAGAGAGAGAGAGAGAGAGAGAGAGAGAGAGAGAGAGAGAGAGAGAGAGAGAGAGACTCTTGAGGGAGAATTACTGTACATCCAAGAGGTGTGAGGAGAAAGAGATTTCTTTATTGTATTTCCTTCCGGAAGAGTTTAATAGAGATTGGTTGTTTCTTGTATCTCCTCTTATTTGTTGTTTTTTATTTCTAGTTACTTATTACTTTTGGTTTAATTATGTGTTTAGTTGCTTATACAAAGGTAATCAATTGTACTCTAAAGATCCTAACAACTGGTATCAAAGCTATAAACACTAACACTCTTGTGGGTACAAAAGTCTCGAGCTCTTAATAAATCTAAACTAATAACACAGGAGCCTGCATAAACATTATACGACCCAACCACATCTTAATGAGCACCCCCAATAACAAGGGTATCTCTTACTACTAGAATCTGGTAAAGTGTAACATGTCACAACTAGCATCATCATAGTGAATAGCTACCTTGCATCTCTATCCCTCTAATACATTGGTGTGTAGTGGAAACCCCCAGAATGTCACCTCATAAACTCAAGGTCCTCTTCGTACAAGTGCTCCATCTACCCATCCCACTCATCACTGTTAATATGGTATATTAGCTCACCTCATATGGGTAGCCGTATGATCATGTGGATGTCCTCAAATAAAATGGTCATCTCACCTATCAAAAACAAGAATGTGTTAATGGCAAGATCCCATCTCTCGATGAACGTGACTAACATCACTACATCTTGAGGTATGTGATGTTAGTACCTCATGCCTCCAAGGCCTACATCCATCATATGATCCCAATCGACATTGATCATCCCTCGATGTACCTCGTCTAGTATTTGGGACACTTGATCTCTCATTTGTATCTGCTCCTACACCTACAAGGTTTGATATCAATACTTTAATTCACCTAATCCAACAAACTTTGCCACTCAACATTACCTATTTACCCCACTCATGACCCTAACCCATTTATCCATCCTACTACCTTCCATTTGAACCTACTCATCTCAATAACTATGCCTAATCGAACACATAACCAAGACTTACCCTAACAATATTTAACCACTACCCTTACCCTAAACCCTTAACCTATCTTACCCTAACCTTTCCCCTAAACCTTTAACCATAACTCTACCCTATCATTGAAACCTTCTACCAAAACATTACCCTTACCCCTTAACTACTAACCCTAAACCCTTCACCCAAACCATAAATCATTAACTACTACCTTTAACCACTACCTACAACATTCAACCAAACTCTTACCCCAACCCACTAACGCTAACCTAAATCACCAACCATAACCCTAACCTAGATCACAAACCACAACCCTTACCCACTAACATAAACCTTTACCCTAACCTTTCCCCTAAACCTTTAACCATAGCTCTACCCTATCATTGAAACCTTCTAACTTAACTTACCCCATTTCTAACCTCCTTATAACCACCGATGATCGAGGGTTGACCGATGCCAGTTCTTTTTGGTACCATCACTGATAAACTGTTAACCACCAACGATCAACTATTCAACCATCAATGGTCACCATGATGACCGTTGGGTGGTCACTTATCAACCATCACCGGTCAATAACGATCATTGACAGTCATTATGTAGTGACTGTCAGTGATCCCCAAACCCTAGGGCTTTAAAAAACTACCAACAAACAAAACTAGCAACTAATAAATTTTAACTATCTTTATCTTAGCTACCCTTTGACATCACTCACAACAAACTCCCACCCACCCACTTCAATTTCTTACCCATGAAAACTAAATAAACTACCAAAACAAACCCTAAAACCCTAGGTCTACATATACACTACAACTTCCAACCCATACTCTAACCAAAACATTCAACATCAAAAACAACCATAAACTACCAAATTTAAAATACCCCCTACCTCATTTTGTGATCGATGATGTGGAGGTGCCCTTAAAATCATTGTTATGCCTCATGTTCTACCTCATCTCCTTTGTATCTTCGATCAACCTCACTCAACCCTCGATCACTCACCTTAATCAAATCACTCAACTAATCAAACCATCATCATTTGTCTCGCTTAAGCCATGGTGGAATTGTCGAAGGTTGAACAACTAAAGCCCTTGGCAATTTTTTATATCATCGCCTTTTTAGGGATGACATACGACTGTCAATGATCAAGATGTGATTGTCGATGATCAACCCTGACCATTGATGATCAACCCCCTTAAAATTTTCCAACCTAACTTCAACACTTCACATTACCAAACTCATACCTTCAAAGTACCCATTCTCGAACAACCACTACCAAACCATATCAACCTTACCACTGACCATTTTTGGCCCAATTAATGCATGTTTTGTGATGCCCTTGCCTTGGTCATTTTGACCGCATTAACTATTTCCATCTTAAACAACTCAAACTCGCACTGCTCATGCATGTTGACAAATTTATGTCTTCCTAGGATCACTTCCTACCTTATATCCCTACGACTACATTGACCTTGCCTATGAGACTTACGTTTACAAGTGAAACCTGACCACCATGCCTAAATATAGTCATGTGGTCCACTTGTCACTTATCCTTCTAGTACCGACCTTAGTTTTATCAACAATGACAACCTAGTCAATGCACGATCTTGGCTATCACACTTAGTCACACTTTATGTGCATGTTTACGCTTCAGTGCCCAACCTTTCACCCACTTCATTACCAATTTACCCACTCATCAAACCTACACCTAATTATGTTTCACCTCATCACTTCCCAGTTTGAAGGGGGAGCACCTCTTCGCATGCTCGAGGCAACCAAACCTTTGACCCACCATCTGTTTTTATTTTATGGCTTACTAATATAAGATGTATAACAAAAAGAGGTAAATATAGACACTATAAAATTACACACTATGGTTCTAGATGTTGAACTAACCCTTAGACCACCTTAGGACCCCCGAGGGACTATTCCACAACCTATTCCACAAACTTGAGTCAAGTTGACTAATTAACTAATTGACCCTGATCATTCTATTTTTGACCTATCAACCGCTAATGATCAACCCATAACCATTGATGGTTAGGCTTGACCACCAATGATAAGATTTTAACCACCTTAATAGTTAAATTCCAGCATCAACTTGACCTTGATTTTTTGTTCTCAGTCACTCACATAATTAGGCATGTTAATACTAAAATTAGATGCCTTGTTAACACCGTGTTTGAACTTATTATTTCCTCTCCCTTCCTTCTATAAAAAGAAAGGAGAAGGAGGTGAAAAGGAGGGCAATCAATCATTAGCAATCATCAGAGCTTCTTGTATTATAATTTCTTTTGTAGGTCTTCTTCTAACAAATTTAGAAAAGCTTCCAATGGGTACGATAAAGATCCGAAGTGCTGCTACTCATCAATTAACATCCAAGGTACAATTACTTTGCCAAAATTACTCCAGGTTCCACCAATGAGTTTTTTTTAGCCACACACCTCAACATTCATCAGATCAATAACAAGAAAGTTAAATATATGTTTTTAGTAATTATTTACTTTGTTTCTATCTCACAACTAGCCTCTAGCATAATCCCACCTCCCATAATCACTCAACAACCTTCCCAACCAAACCTTCCTTTACCCAAACCAAAACCCATAATAATCATCAATGGTCACCCTAATTGTTGATGATTTGTCCATAACCATTGATAGTTACCCAACCGCGGATGGTCACCCAACCACCAATGGTTTCACCCCAACCACTGATGGTCACTGTGTGGTAATTCTAACAACAAGTTTACTTGACCAATCAAACCCTAACCAAATCCCACTTTTTGAGTTTCTACATGATCATAGAGCATTACCCTATTTTTTGAACCACATATGATTTATTTAGCATTAATATTGATCTATTTATTGTTATAATTAATCAAATTCATATATCTTCTTCTCAAGCACTGATTGTATTTCATTTCAGTATCCTCTATTATTTATGCAAGTAATTTATCTTTTGCTTTCATAATTTAATTGTTTAAAAGTGTGGATTGACAGGCTCCAAGGAAGCTTGCGCTTCTTGGATCTAGCCCGCTAAGCAATCCGCCCTACTCTGTAATTAATCAACCATTTCTTTAGCATTTTCTTATCTACAGGTCATTCCTCCTAAGCCAAAGAGGATTATCTACAATCGTTTGGATCACAAAGCGTAAACTAAATCTAGGTTCTACTAACTTCACCCTTATTACAAGTTTTACAACTTTCTTCGAAGAAATAAAACAAAATTTACGTGGAACAATCACCATCAAAGTTTTGATTCTTTTTATCTTTTCCTATCAGTCATTTACCATGATCAACTGGGACAAGTCTGTAGTCAACATAATCAAGTGGCTTGCATTATTGTCTAGATACAATAGTCATGTCAGGAAAAGTTTCATATTTTGTTCCTAATCTTGACCATGCACAATCATATCTTTTACCGATTTTCATTGTCATATGTCTAAAAAAGTAAATTTATTAATATGAATTTGTGTTTGAGCTAAGTGCATTTATTCTTAGTATTTTTTTAAAATAACAATTTTTCATATTCATCGAATTCTAAAATCAGAATTATTAATTATTATACTTATTTAGTATTATGAGATCTATCAAGTTTTACACCTATTAGCATTAACATTTTTTAAATTATTTTATCAAAAATGAGGTAAAATTATATGTGACATCACCCATATATGTGGGGGCATCACACTGGTTCCAATATATTCATATGCCTATTTCTACAAGAGCATCATACACACTTCCCTTGATTACTATGCATGGTCCACCACCAACCTCACCCAATGCATAATCTCGAGTAAATTATTATTGACTTAGAAGTTGGTATGACCAAGCCTCAACATAAAGGCTTTGACAATAATGCATATTGTGACTGCCATAAATGTATTGGGCATTTTACAAACACGTGTTTCATATCAAGGCATAAGATATAAGATCTTATTGATGATAATAATACTGAGCGAAGCACCACAAAGGAAGCTAGACCACAACATTATGACAATGCAAAACTAAAAATCCTCAATGATCCATTTCCAAATCATAGTACAACAAAAAATATAGACATGATTGTAGCATAAGCTACTCAAGTCCATTGACCATAGACGTGTCCTAGTTGACTGTGACAAATGAATAACATGAAAAGATAGAAATAAGTAAAACTTTGATAGTGACAAATCAAAAGCATAATCTTATAATATTCTTGAACATGACCATTGTAGGTGGACAATAGTGCATGTCACTCATTTCCATTTATTGTGGACTTGTCTATGTTGATTGTGATAAAAATATGATCGTTGTGCTTCTGTGCATGTGTCTGCTATGTAGGTTGGGATATTGTAATTCAAATTATGCTGCGCATTTTTTTTGCTTTTCTTCTTCTCTTTAAAATCTTAAGGGCACCTTGAAAGCTTAAAACTTGCAAAAAAGAGGGGAGTGTAGTGAGTTGAGTTGACCTCAATCACCCCCTTGATGATTTATTGTTGCCTACATATCCAATACTCCAAAGAGGAAAATCAAGTCCACACAGTTCTCCCACTTAGAGTGATTGTGCAATTGTGCTCCTTTGACCATGTGTATGTAGTTAGAAAAATGGCTTTGATACTTGACAATAATAACTTTTGACTTACTTTGAGATGTTAGAGTTGGCTTATCGTTGGTCCTTGTGAGTGATTTTGAATTTGGAAAGAGCAAAGTAAATTTACTCAATGTGCAATAGTTTGAAAATGCTCAATAGATAATGCCAAACTAGGAATAATGAATGACCTTTGATGCATACTTATAGGCAAACATTTTGATAATTTCCTTTAGCCAACCTTATGAAATGTGCAAGAAGACCCAAAATAATGTTTTGAAATTTGAAAACTAGCTGTTATTTGGTGTAGGACGTGGCCACTCTAGGTGGATAAACCCATGACAATAATCATGTATGCCTAGCATGAACTTGTGTAGGAAGATTAGGGATAATTATCCTTAATTAGAAATTGTCTAAGGGTGATGTGAAACAGTTTGAGAATTTGACTAGAGAAGTTTTGTATAGTAATGACGATAAATAAAGAGTCAAGCCCACATATAGATAAATGGCTTAGAGGAATGACAAATAAGGGTAATGTATTTGGGCACAAGTCATGTGGTTTAAGATGTGTCAAGAATTAGCATTGTCAAGTCCTTGTGACAAGATTTATGTGTCTACAACTAGAGAATAAGATGTGCTTGTGTGTTTGAATGACTTACAACACTTGTCTATTTGTAACTTTGAATTGCAATATTGGCTCTTGTGCTAACTTCCAACGACTAGAAATGATAAAAGCGGAAACTGTTGAATGAGCCCAATTCGCTGAAAATGAAGTAGAAAAAATGCTTCTAGGACCATATAGTACAATCCAAATATGCTATTAGAACCATATAATATGGTCCAAACAATGGGAATGAAGGCAAAAAGATAAAATGGAGGGTGTCTCAAGGCACCAAAAAAAAGGGTTTCAGAAATTGACAATAATACTAATATTGCTCGATTTTGACCAAATTAGCTATACATAGGAAAATGTGTAAAACCAAAACAAATTAGGTTTTCTTGGTGGGTGTCGTTGAGAACATTTAAGAACCCTTCCCATATTGGTCTCGTAGATTTTAATTTTTTTGTGCGACATAATTTTAGGTGAGAGATTATATGAAATCAATGCAAACAAAGGGTTTAGATTTTTATCAAATGTTAAAATCTCAAAAACAACATCATTTAAGGTGCCATGTGGACAAAAAGTCCCTATGCTAGTGGGGGAAACTTTTAGCCCGCACTCCACTCATTAGTAACAAGTGAAATTCTGCTCGCCAAAAATGTGGGGCATGTTACATGAAACATTAATTTTATCCTTGCAGTTGTATTGTCTTGAATTCATGGGACCGACCTCACAATAAAAATACGAGTCGAAGACTCTTCCACACGACCCCATCCTAAGTTGTTGAGATCTTTCCCCAATGACTTGCCATTGTTGAGTAAAATGGTGGTTTCATTTGTGCCTTAAACTCTTACAAGTAAACGTTAGAGGAGAAGGGCTCAAACATTAAACATTACCATTGCTTTGTGAAGGTACAAGGGTAAAGAATACCCAAAATATAAACAAAGTTAAATAAAAAAAGTAGTTGTACAATTTACACATTATTACACAATTTGTACTCAGAGAATGTTGTGAATCATATCATGACACATCATATTTATTATAACTATTTTATATTTATATGTTTACAATTAATCCAATTTCATTTAATTTTAAATGAATTCAAAATAGACTTTCCCTCCCCCTGAAATTATATTAAATACCAGTCAACTCCGAGATAAATTTCAAATACTCATATAATAACGCCACGTGGACGCCAAATTAGGGTGCCCGTAAGGAAAAGGGTGCCTTGTAATAAATTGAGGGGTCCCCATTTTAACCCTAATTTACAGGGTTGCATACATACATACATACGGACAACATTTAGCAATAAGTCTAACGAACAGCGAATATACGGTGGAATTGGCGGGCTGTCAAAGACGGTACCGAAAATTTCCTGGTTTCACTTTGAGATAAGTATCAATAATTTCCATGTCCCGTCAAATCCGCTGGTCATTAACCCCTCAAATCCGTTGGTCATTAACAACAATTTATCAACGATTAGTCCTCCAAAAGACGAGAGACCTTTCCCAAAATCCCATTTTTTTTAATCAACAAGTCATCTCCACGTGGCCGCGATCAATTCGGTATTGGAATTGAAGAAACGCGTAAATCAAACAGGGCGGACTGTGATTCAGGGGAGGAACTATCGGCAGTAACGGTGCCGTCGGACGGGCTAATTTGCATGACAATAATTAAAGCTGGAAAAAAAGTCTTATATATATCCCTGTAGGTCCCGACCTCTTCCTAAACCTCGGACTGAGTTCATTTCCTCTTTCTTTGGGGTTTTGAGTCCGAGCTTCGGACTGAATTCATTCATTCTCTCTGTCTGGGGTTTGAGTCCGAGCTTCGAGGTTTAGAAATGGCAGGCCCTAAACCCACCCCGTTGCTCAAGGATGAGCTGGACATCGTGATACCCACCATAAGGAACTTGGATTTTCTGGAGATGTGGAGGCCATTTTTTGAGCAATATCACCTGATCATAGTGCAGGATGGTGATCCCTCCAAGACCATTAATGTGCCCAAGGGTTTCGATTACGAGCTCTACAACCGCAACGACATCAACAGAATCCTCGGCCCCAAGGCCTCCTGTATCTCCTTCAAGGACAGCGCCTGCCGCTGCTTCGGTTACATGGTCTCCAAGAAGAAGTACATTTACACCATTGATGATGATTGCTTTGTAAGTATGGCAGCTTTTTAGGCCTTTTATAGCCTTAGATCTGGCCTTTTTCTTTTATTACATACTGGGAATGCTAGGTGGTCTCATATGCAGCAAGCTACCTTGCGGATCTAGGCCAGGCTTGCTTCATTTTAAACCTTAAAAATTAAAAAAGGCACTTATTTTCCTTTTCGAGTATGATGACAAAACCAATAGCAACTACAATGATATATATAGAGTGTGTAGATCTGGTTGATTTAGGCCTTTTTCTTTTTCTCTGTTATATATTGACAACATCAATAACAATTACAAAATACAAATTTATAGATCTGGTCTATCAATGCCTTTTTTTCTTTTTTATTTCATGTCATTATTTGTTTTTGGTTGACGTTTTGTCTGATCCATCACCAGGAATATGACAGTGACAACTACAGTGATATATCCTACAGGATAGAAAGTAATACCCTGTATGCTGTTGTTGATTGATGTTTGGGATCACACTTCCTGAGCCATGATCAGGAAGAGGATAGTATTAGTATACTGACACATACAATAATACATTGCACAGCGATGATTGGGTAAAATATAGATCTGATCTATAAATGTCTCACTTGATTTTAATCTGGCAATGCTAGTAGCAACTTCAATTATATAGTGTGCATGCCAAAATAGAAATAGAATGCATAGATCTCGTTTCTACTTCAATTATAATGTGCGCAACACAAAATAGAAATAGAATTTATAGATCTGGCCCTCTGGAAATGATGACAATGGTAAAGCCAATTAAAAAATGATGCTGAAGGCAAAATTTTAGTCTAAAGGATGTTAAAAGTAGTAATATTTAGTCCTAGATCTGGTACAGCCATATTTTTTCACCATAAGTATAATGACAACATCAATAGAAATTGCAATGATAATTTGCACAGCTATGTTAAAGATAAATGGAATGTATAGATCTGGTCGATCTCTATCTTAAGCAGCTAGAATGATGTATTGCTCCACAGGGATGTTAAAGACATAGAATGTGATTTTGAATAATACACTTCCCTAGTTTCTGCAGATCAATTTGGTCTAAAGGATTTTTGAAGAAGTTTAGTGACTGTCATGATTGTGATATAAAGTGGGTACTGCACTGGTTATACAGATCAATTTGGTCTAAAGGATGTTTAAAGTAGTTTAAAGTAGTAATTGTCATATAATGTGGGCATTGCACTTGTTCTACAGAAAAAATTGGTTTAAAGGATGTTTAAAGCAGTTAAAATTAGTAATTATCATGATTGTCATATAAAGTGGGCACTGCACTGCAGGTTGCAAAGGATCCATCCGGGAAGGACATAAATGCACTGGAGCAGCACATAAAGAACTTGCTGTGCCCCTCAACGCCTTTTTTCTTCAATACACTGTATGATCCATACAGGGAGGGGGCAGATTTTGTCCGTGGATACCCTTTCAGTCTGCGCCATGGGACACCCACTGCTGTGTCTCATGGTCTCTGGCTCAACATCCCTGACTATGATGCCCCCACTCAGCTGGTCAAGCCCTTGGAGCGCAACTCCAGGTATTTTCATTCCTTCTTAAATTTTTTGAATGTACACTCTGTTGTAAAATTCGTTATGTGACTGTTGAATTCCTAAACAACACTGACATTGCAGTTTTTTGCTTTCTTTGCATCTTAATTCTAGGTATTCTTGAATGTACTGTTATTCTTCAGTATTTTCTTAAATGTACTTATCATCCTTTCAATTTCCTGATCATCTTTCAATTGCCTGTGGCATATCCTTGATTGTACTATGCTTACATTATTATTGAGTGTACTATTGTCTTTCAAATTTGCATACAAAAGTATAATTGCTTGTAGCATAACCTTAGTATACTATGCATGTGCATGTATTTATTTCTTTTACTTGATAATTATCAAATGCTTAAGCATTTGCTGTCCTATGTAGGTTTGTAGATGCAGTTCTTACAATTCCAAAGGGTACATTGTTCCCTATGTGTGGGATGAATTTGGCCTTTGATCGTGAGTTGATTGGCCCTGCAATGTATTTTGGTCTAATGGGTGATGGGCAGCCCATTGGTCGCTATGATGACATGTGGGCGGGATGGTGTGTTAAGGTTTCACTCTTAAACCTTCTCTGTTTGCTTGTTGAATTAATGGCTTTTTCTTAATTTCTGGACAGCTGGGTCTGTGCTTGTTTTCTCGTTTTCCTTTTGTTTGCAAAGTTCTGACTTAAAATCATTTGTTTTGGTTGCAGGTGATATGCGACCATTTGGGGCTGGGAGTGAAGACAGGATTGCCATACATTTGGCACAGCAAAGCGAGTAACCCATTTGTGAATTTGAAGAAAGAGTACAAGGGAATATTTTGGCAAGAGGAGATAATTCCGTTTTTTCAATCAGCTACCCTTCCCAAGGACTGTACATCTGTGCAGCAATGCTATATTGAGCTGTCAAAGCAGGTAAAAGAAAAGCTTTCAAAAGTAGATCCATATTTTCAGAAGCTAGCAGATGCAATGGTCACATGGATTGAGGCTTGGGATGAACTTAACCCGACTCAAAAGGAGGAGGAATCAGCAGCTCCCAATGGATCGTCCAAGTAGAAGGGAACGAGTCTTCAAGTTCTGATTGAGGTCATTATTTGGTCGAGTTATGTGCTCCAAGATTTGCCTTTGTTTCAGTTATGCTGTCATAGTTGGAATTTTTCAATTTATTATCGATAAAGTTTAGTTTGACTTGGTAGGTTCATTAGAGGCAGAGTTTACCAAATTATTATTTTCCAATTTATATGCAAGGTGCATGTTTGGATCAAGCTTTGTGCCTGCATAGATATATTTTTGTTATAGTGATTATGTCAATTCATTTCCTCTTGATAACATCAGTATGATGAGTATGTTGGTGGTCTTTTTGATAAAATTAGTATGATGAGTATGTTGGCGGTCTTTTTGATTAGTATGTTGGCAGTATATAATTTGCAAATAAATGTTGTGAATCTTGATGCTGTTAAGAAGCTTTACCACTTAAATTCAAACTACAGGATGTGTTACAGATCTACTATTTACGTGTATAAATAGGGTAGATTAGTCAATAAATGTTGAGCTGGAAGCAGTTTTTGGGTTCGATGCACATGTAAGTGGTGAAGTAGCATCAATGTTTGCTAATGTGTTGTTTGTTTAGTGGTTATTCCTTCTGAATATGTTAAATGTTTCAAATAAATCTGATATTACATGTATAATGCCAATTCATTTGAAAAGGTATATGACAGTGCATGTGGTTTCATGTCTATGGGTTCAGATGTAGAAGTCCTATGTGCACCATATTAATACAAATCATGTCTTGAGAAGGGATATGCAGTACATGTGGTTTCTAGGTTCAGATGTAGAAGCCGTTAAGTGCTTCATAAATTTGTTGGGATCGAATTGTCAAATATGCATTGTTTGTTTAGTGGTTATTTCCTTGTGAATATGTTAAATGTTTCAAATAAATCTGATATTACATATGTGATGCAATTCGTACCTTGAGCAGGGATATGACAGTACACGTGGTTTCATGTCTATGGGTTCAGATGTAGAAGTCACCATATTAATACAACACATGCCTTGAGAAGGGATATGCTGTACACGTGGTTTCATGTCTATAGGTTCATGTCTACATGTAGAAGCCCTTAAGTGCATTATAAATTTGTTGGGATCGAATTGGCTAAATAAAGGAACAAATATTTACATAAAGCAAACGGTTCAGTTCTCCTACTTGATTAAGGGTCATTTATCATCAATTACTTAAACTTCTTAATGTATTGGAAATCCGCTGAAGTGCTCCTGGGAATACTATATATTATACATATGGTGGTATTTTCTTTTGGGGTTTATGCAATATTGCTATTGTAGTGGGTAAGAATTAATAAGGATTTTTTTTGGTAATCTTTGGCATCAATTGATAGGAATTCCATGGGTGGCTTCAGTCAATCAAGTTCCAAGGCAGGAGTGTTTAAATTGGGTTGCCTACAGATTAATCTAATTGATAAAATGGTTGCAAAGCACCCATCATTTTTGCCAAATGAACATCCTATTATTGTCTGTTTTGTCTATATGGCATTCTTGGGTAGTTTCATAAATATACATTGCATTTCCTTTGCAGTAATCGCATTCAAAAGCTCAGACAATAAGTGAATCTATAGGCAAGACCACTCATTCTGCAGGTTCAAATTCTAAGGTTTAAAAAGAAAACATGTTAATACACCAGAGTCTATCATTGAAAATGGGAGATTAGAGTTAACAGACGTTGTTGCAGGAATATATGTGAGAGAGCAGCTAAAGGTAAGACCACTCTGTAGGTTCAAATTCTAAGATTAAAAAGTGAAACATGTTAATAGGCCAGAGTTATTTCGGATTTTAGATTTAGACACTGTTGCAGATTTAGTGTGCAAGGTTAACGGACTTCATGTGGAACACTCATGTTATTCTTATTTACAGGTATTTTAAGGGACATTGGATTATGCCTCTGCATCCTTTTGCTTAGTTTTGAATTGAGGAAAGCAATTGGCATCAAGGGAAATTCAACAAACTTGGGATTGGTAATTTAGAGACATGCTCAAAGTACAAGCTAGGGACTTTTGAGCCAGATATACCACAACTTTGATGCAAACAATAGAGCTTTTAATGATCTTGAGGAGCTTGGATAAAGGGGATTGCGGACCCAGATGAGAGTTACTGGAGGCTTTCTAAATATTCTTGATGAAATCAAAATTGAATTCATTCATTGCAAACTTGCAGCACATGAGCAACTCAGACCAACAACATTTTGCTTGCTCGAGTTGCTGATGAGCAACTCACATACACCATTTTGCTTGTTTGGGCAACTCACACAAACACCATTTTGCTCTTAATCTATCCGGGATAAGGTTTGCTTATGGTTTTGTTCTTATGCTATGAATTTTGTACTTTTAATATGTTGCTTGCTAGGGCATCTCTAGTAATGAATCTTATCAACAGCATGTGCCATTAATACAGCATATGCCATTGGAGGGGGTGAGGGGTATGGCAAATTACAAATAACAAAATCTTTTGATGATGATAGTGATTAATGATTTCAATGTATGCCATCCAGTGGGTGCAAAAGTTGAATCTATAAGCAGGGTGAGGAGAGGGGCAAATTATAAATAACAGAATCTTGTGATGATGATAGTGGGTGCAAAAGTTGAATCTATAAGCAGGGTGAGGAGAGTATGGCAAATTATAAATAACAGAATCTTGTGATGATAGTGATTAATAATTTCAAAGTATGCCGTCCAATCGGTGCAAAAGTTGAATCTATAAGTAAAGGAACCTTGCTAATATAAATTGTATGCACCTTGAATCTCTATCCATTTACAAGTATTTCTTCACTTGATGGGTGTGATTTTCATTGGGTGTTACAATGTGACCCTAAACCCTAAACCCTATTGTCAGTATTGTTTTAAATATGACAATTTTCTAGCAGAGGGTGCTGTTCAAAACTCTTATGTGGATGATGTGATTATTCATTGGAGTTTGAGAACGTGGATAGAAAACACTTTTGCTCCGAAGAATGTTTAAACCTTTCAAATGCACTTGTATCAAACAATAGGATATTACAGAGAATGAAGAGGGTATATTGTTGGATTGAGATATGGCAGCGACCGGAGGTAATATATTATGAGAATGAGATATTGTGGGCTGCAAAGGATTGAGTGAAGGAGCTTTGAGTGGCTATCTGCAATCGAGTATACTTTGGTGCATTGGGAAACGATCGTTTGAAACATTTGAAGAAATAGATTGGAAAAATGCCCTGGTGGTGGATGAATGTGAATGTGTATCTAAATAAAGCAGAGTTGTTAAATTCTCTTGATGCAGGGAGACAAATTTGAGATTGCAAACCAACCTTTGAAAGATCAGTTGGTTGAATGCCAGACTTTAAGAGCAGATGACACGGATGTCTTGTGATCTTTGGAGGTCAGTTCATAGATCACAAACCAACCTTTGAAAGATCAGCGGGTTGAATCCCAGACTTCAAGAGCAGAAGACACAGGGTTGGCCTTTGATCTTTGGAGGTCAGTTCATAGCACAGACAATGAGGAAAATTTGGACAAGTCGATCAGTAATATCTGAAGGTCTAATATTTGAACCAACTAAAGTGGATTTGGAATGAAGGGTGAATCCTTTGCATACAAAATTTTGTTGGTGATGGTGTATTCAGAATGAATTTTAAGTAACTTCAGATTTGGAAGAAAAGATTGTTAAAACAAAGACTCTTTCGCTTGAAAACAATTCATTGCTCTTAAAATTAGAAATTTGCAGGGAAAAACATAAAGAAATGGTAAAAATATAAACTTTGGAAGTTGAAGTTATCATGATGATTATGCCTTTCTGCAATGGCAGGGGTGGAGTGTAATGTAATGAGTTGTTCACAATTATGTTCAATCTTAAGTTTGGCATCCATTTGTCCCTCAATTAGAAGTTTTTTCTTTTTTCTTAAAGAAGTCATTTAAAAATTGTGAAATTGTGATGTCTTCGTTGTACGGTGGAGATTGGAGCTCCTTTTTCCCTTGATGTGTTTTCAAGTTAGATTGATGCCATTTGTCACCAATCAGTGGGAAATTGGTAGATAAGGTAATTGGATTACTAATCAATATGGTATGTGAAGCTGCTTTTTGCCCTCAATACGTTTCCAAGCAAGACTGATGTCAATATGGTATGTAATGGAGCTCCTTTTTGCCCACAATACATTCTCAAGCTAGATTGATGTCATTTGACACTAATCAATGGGAAATTGGTGGAGAAGGTAATTAATATGGTATGTGAAAATACCAAGAGAAGAACCTTGAAATTTATCTATGGAATGGTTAATCAATGTGGTATGTGAAAAATCAAAGTTAAGAACCTTAATATTGATATCTCTTGCCTTCCAGAGAACAATTTATGATTGTTTGATTTTTTCAATCAAAAAATAGGAGACCTTGAAACCTATTGGCTTAAAAAATTGAGAAAGACTGTTGTTGTAAATATTTATTTAAATAAAGACCTTCACTTTCTCTTGTATGAGTAACAAAAATTTCATCAAAAAAGCTTTCATCTTTGAGATATGAAGGTAGATTGAAAATTTCATATGGGTATATGTTCATGTATATGTGTTGCAGTTCAATGAGGAATTGAAGGCTTCTTTTGTGCTCAAGTGCAAAGTTAATTTTAATGACCTTTGCTCCGTCGTTGTAACTTCTCCACCTTGTTAGATGGTGATGATAGCCATTTTCGTTCTTTGGAACAAGCAACAATTCTGATGACGTCCACTCCATTGCTGTTAACTACTACTCCACCTTGTTAGATGAGGATGACAGTGATGTTCATTCATTGGAACAAGCAACGATCAATTTATGCATTTCTTGCCTAATCACACAATACCAAAGCACTCAATAAATCCATCACTAGGCAGAAACAAGAATCCATTCTTTTGCATGAAAAACGATAAATGTCAGTCCATAATTGTTTCTTCTTTGAATTCTCTCAGGTATTCCTGGATATTATTAAGTATGACTTCCACATCTTGAAGATGATTTCAACAAATGCATTTGTAGGATCAATGGTATCTTTCTATTTATTATTTGCTACAAAAGGCTTTGGAAGTCTACTCAAGCAGTGGAAATTACTAAGATAGATTCATGGCTTGTAAGTTAAACATCTAGTGTCATGTCTCACGTCCATTCAAGAGGCTTAAGCTTTCAAATGGTGTATTGATACCTTCTCTTGGGCTTTAGGTATGGATTGTAATGAAGGCAAATCCAATTTTTTTCTATTTAATATTGATCTACGACTCATTGCTCATATTCATCACATAATCTGAATATCGGTAAAGACTTTCCTCCACATTGTGCTGCCTAGATTGGTACAAATCGATGGTTAAAAGTAGTATGTCAGTTCATGTTGTCTCTTGCCTACAAATCCATTCATAAATAGCTGGTTAAAATTGAATATTACTTCTCCTAGCAGGTTTGTCACCCTGATCATAAATGGCATGTGGTAAAATGATAAACATTTACCAGGTACCCTTCTGAAATCACAGGGAGGCCTTGGCCGGAGAGCATTGCTATTAGTGTCAGGCTCTAGGAGCACAATTGATTACCTTGTATAAGCAACTAAACACGGAATTTAATCAGAAGTAAAATATAACTAGAATTCGAAAATAACACAGAATATGAGAGACAATACCCAATTGTATTAATACTCATCTAGAAGGAAATACAATAAAGAGATGCCACACTCTTCCCACACATCTAGGTTTTTTCACACCTCTAGGGCATACAAATATTCTCTTTCAAGAGTTCACTCTCTCAATTACGGTCACAACAAACAACTCAAACACAGAGTTGTTCACCTCCACCAGTTAGTAACAATACTATCAGTACCACCAGTAAGTGACAATCGACTCAACCGTTGTTGCCTACTTCCAGTCCACCAAGTACTCCACGTACTCCAAGTAGATCTCACTTGATCTTGCTACCTGTAGTGTTGCTGATCTCTCTACCTGTTGTGTTGCTGATCTCCTTGATCTTGCTGCCACCTGCAGATCAACCTGATTTTGCACCCCTGCAAACCTAGATCTCGCACACACACACACACACCTGTAGATCAACCGACCTTACTTACACATGTAGATCTCACCTGATCTTGCTGTATCGCAGATCAACTTGGCCTTGCACACCTACCGACCTAGATCATACACACCCGGAAGAACCCTTGTCCTTGCCTCATCAAGTCCTTATGATTCTCCCTTGGATAGAACTCTGATTCTACAGAACCGATTCTACAATCTTACAATACAGCGCATGAGTCTATTATATAGATCCCATGCAAACAATAATTAGACTTCTAATTACAATACTTAAAAACGCAACTCAAGACTAAAATTAGTCTTTAACATGCAAACAACTGGTTCGTTAAACTAACTGTTCGTGAAACCGACAGTTCTGGAACCGCACAGGCGACCGACGTCGGTCGATCCATGACCGATGTCGGCAACTTCCTGTAAAATCCTGACCGACGTCGGTTGGCCTGACCGATGCCGGTGACTATGACACTCAACAACCTCTTCCATGTTTGCATCAGTGAAGCTTTTAGCTCCACAACCTAACAATCTCTCACTTGGAGATAAACAGCTAGACCTGTACCTGTACCTATACATCATCTATTGTTTTCCTGTGAGTGATGACTTTTTATCCGCGAGCTTACCTTGGATCAAAATCCTGTCCAAATTGCCCTGCTCAAAATTATTCAGCCCCAAATTTGTTTCTTGACTTGTATCCCTCTTCAAACTCAATCTCGAAGACCAACCACCACACATCCTGTAGTGCAACTCCTGTCATCCAAGTAACCTGCCACATCCAAATCTACATACCCATGTAGAGAAGTGCTTGACCTTGCATCGCATGTTAACCTGCTGCTGGTCCCTCTCAGATACCTGAGAACCCACTGAACTGCTTTTCAGTGCTTCTTTCTCGAATTGGCCATAAACTTGCTAACAACTCCCATTGCTTGGGCAAACTCAGGTCTAGTACACATGTACTTAACCTCATCATGTGAATCAAGACACTGTTCATAGAACTGTCCAACCATCGGTGTGCTAACTGGTTCTGCATCCTGCATCTTGAACCTCACCACTACCTTATTCACACAATCAACCTGATATAACATCAACCTGTGATCTTCCCTGTCTCTAGAAATACTCATGCCAAAGAATTTTTCTCCTTCTAAATCCTTCCTGGCACACCTCTGAACTAACTTTACCTTTAGCTCAGCGAAACCCTGCATGTGTGACCCCACTACATACAATAACAGGGTAATGTCACGACCATTATCCAACATGGTAAAGTAAACACAATGGTTACAATGACATTAACTAAAGCCATGCTTTGTCATACACCCGTCAAACCTGTACCACTGTCTTGGAGCTTGCTCAAGACCATATACCCTAGCCTTCCGTCTCATGTGTCCATTCTCTCTCTTCTTTAACCAAGGAATCCATTTGTCTTTCAGTGCTTTCATACCGGCTGGCAACTCTACCAAATCTCTTGTTTGGTTCTCATCCAAGGAATCAACTTTCTCATTCATGCCATGTTCCCACTGTTTCCTAGATTCTACCTGCTCTGCTTCTTTAAAACTTTCTGGGTCTTGACCATTAGTGAGCAATAAGTAGTATAAAGAAGGCGAATAACGAATTTGAGGCTTACTTACACTTTCAGTCCTCCATATGGGCATTTGAGACACCTTGACAACTTGTTGTCCACCCAAAATTCGTTCTCTGGCCGACCCTGGTCTGCATCCGATTGATGTCGAATCCACCTGATCGCCAATGCCGATTCCCTGACCGACGTCGGTGTCTTCCTAGTCACCGACGCCGGTTCCCTGATCGACGTCGATCATCACCTGCCCGACACCACCGACTTCTTCAGTCTACACATGACCGACGTCGGTGCCTACCTGTTTGACGTCGGTAACTGTGTTTACCTGTGAGTGATGACTTTTTACCTGCGAGCTTACTTTGAATCATAACCTTGTCCAAACTGCCCTGCTCAGAGTTATTCAGTCCCTTCTGCTGATCTCTGTCCATCATCTCCTCCATGAACACCAAGGCTTTCCAGTTCTTAAGTTTGTCAAAGACATCTGACTTCCTCTTAAGAACATGCATTCTCTTCTCACTTATGTGACCAAGCCTACAAAGCCACATCTTTGCAACAGAAGGAGAATCAGTAATACAAGTAGATAGATAAAGAGTACCTACTTTCTTACCACATGCTAATTCAAGTGCATTCGCTGTGAGAGTTACTGTGCATCCCTCATCACCCAACTTTCTTAAAGTAATTAGACTCCTCTTCAAGATTGGGACCTGCATGACATCTTTCAACACCTATGTGTTGGCCGTCTGCAATTTCAGCCGCACTTCTCTTTTGCCAACAATTTGACAAGGCTCACCAACCCCTAAATAAATCTTTCCAAAGTCTCCATGGACCTTAACATGGAAAAAGACTCTATTTGGGGCTGCATGGAGAGAGGCAACAAAATCTATAAACCAAGATTCTACTTTATCCAAAGAACATACAAGAGCAACCCGTGCAACAATACCTGTAACACCTGCTTCTTCATTTTCTTCATGCTGATCTTCTATCGACCAACAATTTTTCTTTACCTACTCTTTCTTTTCATAATTCCGTAATTGATCATTCTTGCTTTTGAATTCCTCAATTCTTAGCTTACTTTCTTTTGCCATTGCTATACTCTTACTCAATCAAAAATCGCTGAGAGTGGCCTGTAATCAAACACTAATCTGCTCTGAACCAGGCTCTGATGAACCTGCAACCTAGCTCTGATACCACTTTGTCAGGATCTAGGAGCACAATTGATTACCTTGTATAAGCAACTAAACATGACATTTAACAAGAAGTAAAATATAACTAAAATTCAGAAATAACACAGAATGTGAGAGACAATAGCCAATTGTATTACTACTCATCCAGAAGGAAATACAATAAAGAGATGCCACACTCTTCCCACACCTCTAGGGCATACAAATATTCTCCTTCAAGTGTTCACTCTCTTAATTATGGTCACAACAAACAACTCAAACACAGAGTTGTTGTTCACCTCTACCAGTCAGTAACAATACTGCTAGTACCACCAGTAAGTGACAACCAACTCAATCGTTGTTGCCTACTTCCAGTCCACTAAGTACTCCACGTATTCCAAGTAGATCTCACTTGATCTTGCTACTTGTTGTGTTGCTGATCTCCCTGATCTTGCTGCCCCCTGCAGATCAACCTAGTTTTGCATACCTGCAAACTTAGATCTTGCACACACACACACCTGCATATCAATCGACCTTACTTACACATGTAGATCTCACCTGATCTTGTTGTACCGCAGATCAACTTGGCCTTGCACACTTGTCGACCTAGATCATACACACCTGAAAGAACCCTTATCCTTGCCTCACCAAGTCCTTATGATTCTCCCTTGGATAGAACTCTGATTCTACAAAACCGATTCTACAATCTTACAATACAGCCCATGAGTCTATTATATAGATCCCATGCAAACAATAATTAGACTTCTAATTACAATAATTAAAAATGCAGCTCAAGACTAAAATTAGTCTTTAACATGCAAACAACCGGTTCATTAAACTAACTGTTTGTGGAACCGACAGTTTTGGAATCGCACAGGCGACCGACGTCGGTCCCTGTCTCTCTGGAGATGATCGACGTCGACCGATCCATGACCGATGTCGGCAGCTTCCTGTCCACTCCTGACCGACGTCGATTGACCTGACCGACGCCGGTGACTATGACACTCAACAACCTCCTCCATGTTTGCATCAATGAAGCTTTTAGCTCCACAACCTAACAATTAACTAATAGTTCACTAGTTGCTAAATTACTTTGTCAGTGGGTACAAACCAAAACTTACCTCTGGACACATACATTGCATTCCAAATACTATCCCACCTTAGCCAACACAAAGCTGGGTCAAATTGGACGGTTCCCATCAGGTTCCTATGTGTGGAACACTCTGATGAAGGTTTGGCATCTTATCCATGAAAAGATGGAAGAAAAAATTGTTGAACAAAGACTCTATTTCACTTGAAAAGAAATAATTTATTGCTTTTAAATCTAGAATTTTTAACTGTATCTTCTCTTCAAATTTTGCAATTCAATACCTAAAAAAAATGTAAACTTTGGATGGTGAAGTTGCATTGATGATTGGAAAAACAATGTTGGATTAGATTTTTCAATTGAAGAATAGTAGACCTTGAACCCTATCAACTACAAAAATTGAGGAAGAGAATGTTGCTGTAAATCTCGAGTCTCTTTAACATTGAAAAAGAGACCTTCACTTGCTCTCTTATTAGCTAGCAAGAATTTGTGAGAAACGTTGCATGTTTGAGATCTGAAGGTAGCTTTCAAACTTCATATGGGAATATTTTCATGTATTTGAGTTGCATGTTGATGATGAACTGAATGAGAATATTTGCGAGGGATTTGAAGTCTCTTTTCATGCTTAAGGGCCAAGTTGAACATTCTGATGACATCCAATCTACTATTGTTAACTACTACTCCACCTTGTTAATTGGTGATCGCAGGCATGTTCATTCATTGTAACAAACAATGATTGATTTATGCATTCAATACCTAATCACACATGTCCAAAGTGACAAGCTCAATAAAGTCATTGTTAGCCAAAATTGGCTACGATAAGTGGAGACATTTCAAAACTTAGCTTTTAGTCTTGCATAACCTTGTTAATGGTCTTTTGATAAGTTTGTCTTGATCCATTGGTCAGACTTTGTCATAAAAGGTGTCTTATCAAGTGCTTGGTCATCTTAAGGTCCCTTTCAAGGTCTAGGAGAGTGAGTCAGGAGTCTAGTATTGTCATCGATCCCTTTCATGAAGGTCTTGTTTGGTTTTTGGAGAGATTATGGCATCTTAGCAAAGTTTAAGGTTACTTTGTAAAGGTTAAGGTATTTTAATCCATGGTGAGGTGTTGGTGTATTGATCTCCAAGTTGACATGATGTCCTATGATGAAGGTAAATTTCTAGAGACAAGGTCAATTTCAACGTACGAAAGTGGTGGGATTCTCCAAAGTTCAAGAAAGTGTAGTATAACATAGAAATACACTTGCTAAGGGCTTATAAAACAAATTTTCAACATGGAGATGGTCAGTTTAGGTGAGAAATGAATGGTGTCAGGGGTCTCAGAGGTTTTTAAGGTCAAATCGCACTTGTGGTAGCATTGGTAGGTCCAAAGAAGCTAAAAAATGTTCCATTTCTTCCATCGAGCTCTTTGCAAGCTAGTGAAGACCATTTCAAGTGCTCAGTTCATGAAGAGGAAAGAGATTTGGATCCAATGATCTTGGGGTTGGATAGGGTCCCTTATGCCCTTGAAATTATAGACATTAGTTTAAGGTTTGAAGGGCTATGTTTTATGAACAATCGTTAACAAGACAAGTAGCCCAAAACCCTCTTAAAACCCCACATGTAGGGTTTTTCTTGTCTCAACGAGTTTGCAGATTAATGGATGTAAATGAATGGTTGTTGGAGTCTTGAGGGGTTTGTATAGTCCTCTCACATCCTCCTCCACTATCAATGGCACATGTGAACAACCAAAATGACAAAAATGTTGTGTTTTTGTTATTTTGAGGGTGGTAGATAGGGTTTTTGAAACTATGACATCCTTGAAGATGGAATAAGTTGTGTTTGGAATGGAAACATTGTAATCACCTTCCCCCAAGTCATGTACCTTTTTGATGTAGCCATCTTACATTAACGAGGCAATGAAATTCAAGAAAAAAAGGATGTTTATGCATGCACAAATGGCTGTGTGAACTTGCAGGTATGGTTGAGATGGTCCTTGCCAGGGATGAATGTTTTTCACTATTAGAGATTGTCAAATAGGCAACACTACCTACATAGGGTCTCCAAAATAACTCTCAAGGAGATATTTCAAATGACAGACCCTAGGATCTATTGGTTCTAGTGTCTTTCATCAAAGCCAAGTCCAAAAGAGGTTTTGTGAACCTACATGTTTGTAGGCTTTTAGGTTAACATTGGCACTAAAATGGGTGTATGGGAATTGCATGTGGTTATATTCATGATCTAAGGTTCTCATTACCATTTACAAAAGATCAAGAAGCTTTGAGATCCAATTTTCTAAGGCCAACAGTGAAAGGAAGGAATATAGATGCATACCAAGTAGTCAAGCAAACATAGTTTTGTGTTTATATAAGAGAACAACAATTAGAGAATCTTGGTATATTTCAAAATCAATTTATTAGGGCTCTACAAGGGTCACCAAAGAGTTACAAACACACATTCAGTGCATATATAGTCCAAAGAGCACCTACACCCTTCCAAGACAAGAAAGATGGTCTTAAAAAGAAACTCCATTGAGGTATGGAGAGGTAGTACAAGTGAAGTGTGCATTAATATACTTTAGGTAAAAGATAAGATAACCTTAGAATAATATCTATCAATAGATCAAACCCCTAAGATCATCCTTGAGGTGAAGTTGCAAGATAGACCTACAGAACATCATTTTAGTGTTTGCCAACAAAAACTAGGCCTTTGGAGGCATTTGAGGGACTTCAAGGAGGATTTTAGTCTTGAAAACTATTCTAAAAGGTCAATGAGGAAGATACAGGACTTAAAATACCAATAAAAGATGATACAAGGAACACCATTGCCAAATAATCTTTAACCACATGACTGAGCACATTCCTCCATGACCAACATATAACTCTTGCTCTTAGGGTAAACAATGCTTATTTTGTCTTCATTTGATAATTACTTGTATATTCTCTTGCTCCTTGAGTGTCTAGGCCAAAGGGGTTAGTTTTATTAATGTGTTTTTTTTTATTTTGATCATGCTAACATGATACTAATCTCCCCTATTAGATTCCTATTGATCACAAAGAACACCTACAACCTTCCAAGATAAGAAAGATGGTCTTATAAGCAAACTCCATTAAGGTATGGAGAGGTAGTACAAGTGAAGTGTAGATGGATAATCATTAGGGTAGAGATAAGATAACCTCGTAAGAATATATATCAATATATCAAACCCTTAAGACCATCCTTGAGGTGAATTTGCAAAACACGGACCTAAAGAACATCATTTTAGTGTTTGCCAACAAAAACTAGGCCTTTGGAGGCATTTGAGGGACTTCAAGAGGATTTTGGTCTTGAAAACTATTATAAAAGGTCAATGAGGAAGATACATGGCTTAAAATACCAATAAAACATTACCAAGGGTTTAAATTGAGAGGAATGTAGACCTAAAGTTCTGCAGACTTGTAGGTCCACTTTATCAAACAAGAGAAGCTTACCTTGCATGAAAGATGGTAGTTTGAAGAATGAATGAAGAGTGAGAGCCACAATGAGATGTTAAGAAGGTCTGTGGAAGGTATAAAAAGATGACCATTAAAGAAAAAAATCTTTCTTGAACATACAAACATCAAACCCAAAGACGTACTTACAATCCTACTAAAGAGCTCATTTTATGATCCTATTTTCAAGAATCTAAGAGAATATGAAATGTTTTTATTGAATTTTAGAATTTGGATTGATAGTAGAGGAATGTGGGAGCCATGAGATGCCTTAAAAGGTGATAGACATGTTTTGAATTTGATCAAAAAGATAAAAAACACCTATAACCATGACACACACATATTTTGTTCATGAAGAGACACTTGTCATAGGCATCTCCAACGCCTATCTTCTCTCTCCTTCTCATTCCCTTCTATATGTATGCCTGATTTTAGGTATTGTAAGGAATCCTTTTACTAGATATGGCGTAACCCTATCTAAATGAACACTTATTTTGCCTTTGAATTGAATAAGGCTGAATTTAGCCTTCTCAACACTTGTATTTAGTGTACTCTTCATGCTAGTTAATGAATGTTTGTGATAGTATGCTACTTCCTCTCATTTGTCTTGTCATGTTTACCACTTTGCAAGTGATTGGTCATCTTTGTAATTCATATAGAGTGATTCTAAATAGCTTTGCATGGATTACAAATGGAAGCATTCATTAGTGTTTTTGAGACCTCTTGACCAGTCCCTTAGTCTATGTATCATGTTATAGCCTTTATGTGAAACATTCATGTTTGGATATGTCATTTTAGTTGTGCAACTAGATTCATTCATAGTTCATATTCTCAATGCATTATAGGCAGGTGGAGGAGACAAATTTGGTGCATCACCTCCCTAGTTTAGTTTATTTTTTAGTTCTCTCTATCCATTTTCCCTAGCAAGCAATAGGTTTAGTAGTAGTTCTAAGTGATACATCAAGTAAACTAACCCTAATTAAAAGGTTCTCTTTAGCTATAAGGTCACCCATAACCTTTGAAGAGTACTCATGCTATCACCTAAGTGAGGAGGCTTGAACGCCATCCTCAAGGGTGCAACTTTTATTGATAACAATTCTGGCACATTTGGTGGGACAAAGGATTTCATCCATTGAAAAGTTCTTGATGCTATTTTTTAATACATCAATGTTTGGAGGAATGAACACAAACATCAATGGCGACTCCAAGTGAATCACAGCCGATATAAGCAGTCAAGTTCCTAAAATCAAAAAATTGGTATGTACTTTCATAATTCTTTTAATAAAAATGCATATTCCTTACCTACATATCCTTCACATCAAGATAATGATGTTTATGGATTCTCCTCAAGTATCCCTTCAACAACATATCAACCTTATTATAGCACTTATCCACCTCCCACCCCTGTTCATTCTTTCAATCAACTTTGACAAAGTTATTATTTCCCTAGTAAACTTAAATAAGGTTTTAGAGAGGTAAGACTTGATTTTAAGATGCAAATGAAAGAGAATGATAGAATAATGGAGTATAATATGCAACAAAAATAACTTGCATATCATGCCTTTGTCTATGAGCAAGAGTTAAGGTATAATGAGGAGTGTATAGCTAGACAAATTCAAGCTAAGAAAGAGAAAAACTCTCAGCTACTCATGAGAATGTTAAAGAATGAAATAATAATGATAAAGATGGATAGAAGTGTAGATCTTAGCCAAAATTTCCCTATTCATCTCATTTAAAAGCTAACGGACTCATTACAGTTTTGAAGGAGTGAATTCGCAGCTTTTGAAGAAGGAAATCAACATGTCCTAACCAATGAAAGGCTAAAAATAAGAGATTTAACTCAATGCATGGATAATAAATTAACATTTAAAGAGAGGCAACAAGTGCAATACATTCATCCTTATATGCCTCCTACTCTACATCAACCTTCTTTTGCTCCAAATCTAGGCCAACTTTCACAATGCCATCAAAAAAGGTCCATGCCTATGTAATCTTCACCCACTCTTCTTTAAATTCTTAAACCATTCGACCATGGAGACCTTCTTAGACTATGACCCATGATTATATCATGCCAACTCTTGAGAAAGAACCTTCTCCCATGCCTATCCAAAGTCAAGGAAAAGAGAAGTATATGGAGGTCAAGTCAAGAGAGCTCCCAAGTCCCTCAAGTCCTTTACCTACCCTTCAAATTGCATCTATTTATGAATTTAAAGATACATCAAAGTTTGATAAAGTTATTGGGGAGTGGAAGGAGAAGAATAAAACATCCTTAATACAGTTTCCTACTCCATCTCTTCAAGAATACTACAATTAGCCTAACCCTCCCAAACTCGTAAGTTGGAAGGACACTCTATCAAATTTCAAAAAAATCAATGAGGTCTCTTGTTCTCCCACCCCCTCCATTTGTGAAAGAGAACCTATTTAATTGAAGGCAAAAGATGAACATTCAATTGGAAAATAGAGCTTTTGAAGAAAAGAATGTAAGGTGACAGTCCTTGAAAGGCTTAATGAGGTTGTAGTTGTAAGTGGATCTCAAGAAGGTCATGATGAAGATGTGGTGAATGAGTATGATGAAGAAATTATCATTGGCATCCCTCTTGATGGAGAATAAAGTAAATCAACTCCCAAAGGTGAGGAGAAGTCTCTACCTTCTAGCCAACAATTAAACAACCCTCAAGATGTCATGAATGATCTTGAAAATCAGTCAAATTGGCATGTTTTTGAGATTGAAGAAGGAGATGATAATGACATAATAGCATTACAATCACATGATACTCTCTCATACTTCATGGAAGGAAAAGGAAATCAGATGGAATAAGTTGATGAAAGTATGAACGAGGTTAAGACAATTGATCTATCAAAAGGTAGTCCTGAAGGCAACTCACATGATCTTATTGTTGAAGATACAAAGACTCCTAATGAACTTGATGATGCTTGGCATAAATTGTACTTTGATTTCATTGAAGATATAAAATATCTTGGTATTGTAGCATTGAATGATCAAAAGGAGGCTACAAATGCAAATGGACATGAAATCATAGGAGTAAGTGAAGTTGGAGGAGGTAATCCTGATGGTTTGAGATTTGAAGAAGACAAATCTGGTTTGGAACAAGAAAAACATGATGAATTAGACCTTGAATGGGCAAATGAGCTTCCATTATTCATGGAGGAAGAAGACCAATCTAGTTATCATGGATTGAGTTTTGATGAAGGAAAAGACAATCATATAGTAGTTGATCAAGTTACAGTTGAGTATGAGGTAAATCTTCTTGAAGACACCTTGGTCATTAACCTTGTTGATCCTCATGTGCAAGAGATAGAGCTTGAAGAGGTAAAATTACAACTATGCCATGATTCTATTGAATATTTTGAAGTGTTTGACCACCATGTTGTCCCTCAAGATAATGGAAAGAATGAGATTGAGGTTGGCATGCTTTCAAGTGATCAAGAAGAAGCTTCCTTTTGGGATGAACTAGAATTTTTTTGCTCAAGTTTAAATAATAAACCTACAGCCCATGAGGAGCATGCTAAGATGGCTGTCTTGGCCAATGAACATGGTGAAGACATAAGTGAGAAGGATCTTGAGAAGAACATCATGGTTACTGATCTTGTTGAATCTCATGAACAAGTTCAAGGAGGTCTTGATAACATGTAGCAGTCCTTTTTGAACATGTTCAAGGAATTTGAAGAGTTGGGTAGGTTAACACCTCTAGAAGATAAGAATGAAGTTATTGTTAACAAATGTAAAGATCTTAGCAAACCAACAAGTCCTAAAAGTCACCATTAAGAGATTCAAGTTAATGATTTAACAAGCTATGATGAAGATGATACTCTTCAAGGTGGGCAAGATGTGGAGGTCAAAGAGCCAATAAAAGCTGAGACTGCTACTGTGCTCATGAATCACAGTGTGGTCACATTAGAGGTCTCTTTCATTAACAAAGAGCAGCATGAGGTAAGTCATGAACTTAAAGATGAATTTTTATTTGTTGGAGACATGTTTGTTGTTGTTGATCCATTTAAGATCAAGCCAAGGTTAGTGGTGGGCAATAAAGGAGCTGGTAAAGTAAGAATCAAGTCTGACCAATAACTTATACATCATCCTTGTTCATCACATGAAGAAGACTCAAGGAGTTTCCTTTTGATCCAATAAGATCAAACCTTAAAGGTTAGTGCATATAATAGTTTTTTGTTTTGTCTTCCCTAAGTTCTTAGCACATTGTGTGTCTTGTTTTTTTTGGTTGTCTTGTTGGTGTGTTTGCTTCTTGTTTGTTGTGTGTGTGTTAAAGGTAGTCAGTTGTTTCATTCTTCTCAAGAGCTTGTAGTCAAGTCTCAAGGTCTATTTCATTTTGTAGTTGAAGCATAGGTGACTCCGTAGCCTAATGGAGACAAGAAGGCAACTAGTCTAGATGCATAACAAGCATGAAATCTCAAGAGATCGCTAAAAATGTTAGCCAAAATTATCTACCATAAGTGAGGAGGTTTCAAAACTTTGCTTCTAGTCTCTCCTAACCTTGTTAGTGGTATTTGGAGAAGTTTGTCTTGGTCTATTGGTCAGACTTTGTCATAAAAGGTGTCTTGTCAAGTGCTTGGTAATCTGAAGGTCCATTTCAAGGTATATGAGAGTGAGTCATGAGCCTAGTCTTGTCATCAATCCATTTCATGAGGGTCTTGTTTGGTTTTTAAAGAGATTAAGGTATCTTAACAAAGTTTAAGGTTACTTTGTAAAGGTTAAGGTATGTTAATCTATGGTGAGGTGTTGGTGTATTTAACTCCAATTTGACATGATGTCCTATGGTAAAGGTGCATTTCTAGAGATAAGGTCAATTTCAATGTGTAAAACTAAATATCAAAAAAGTGAATTATAATGTAAAAATACACTTGCTAAGGGCTTATAAAGCAAATTTTCAACTTGGATATGGTCATTTTAGGTCATAAATTAATGGTGTTAGGTCTCTCAGAGGTTTTCATAGTCAAATCATCCTCGTGACAACATTAGCAAGTTCAAAGAATCCAAAAAATGTTTCATTTCCTTAATCGAGCTCTTTGCAAGGTAGTGAAGGCCATTTTCAAGTGCTCAATTCATGAAGAGGAAGGAGAGTTGGATCCAATGCTCTTGAGGGTGAATAGGGGACCGTATTATCTTGAAATTACAAGCATTATTTTGAGGTTTGAAGGGCTATGTTTTATGAACAATCGTTAACAAGTAACCCAAAACCCTCCTAAAACCCCACAAGTAGGGTTTTTATTATCTTAGCGAGTTTGGAGATTAATATATGAAAATTAATGGTTTTTGTATTTATCATGGGTATATATAGTCCTCTCACATCCTCCTCCATTATCAGTGGCATGTGTGAGCATCCAAAATGACAAAAATATTGTGTTTTTGTTGTTTTTTGAGGTTAGCAGATAGGGTTTTTAAAGTTATGACATCCTTGAGGATGGAAAAAGTTGTGTTTGGAATGGAAAATTTGTAATAACATTCCCCCAAGTCATGTAAATTCTCCATGTATCCCTCTTACATCAATGAGGCAACAAGCTTCAAGAAAAAAAATATGTTTATGAATACACAAATGGTTGTGTGAACTTGTAGGTATGGTTGAGACAGTCCTTACCAAGAATAAATGTTATTAACTATTAGATATTATCAAATATGAAAATCAACCTCAAGGATATATTTCAAATGACAGTACCTATGAGCTATTAGTTCTAGTGTCCTTCATCAAAGCCAAGTCTGAAAGAGGTTTTGTGAACCTACAAGTCTGCAGACTTGTAGGTCAACATTGGCACTAAAATGGGTGTATGGGATGTGTATATGGCCTCTTAAATTCATGATCTAAGGTTATCATTCCCATTTACAAAATATCAATAAGCTTTGAGATCGAATTTTCTAATACTAGCAATGAAAGGAAGGAGTATGCATACCAAGCAGTCAAGCAAGCATGGTTTTGTGTTTCTATAAGAGAACAATAATTAGATCATCTTGGTGAATTTAAAAATCACTTTCTTAGGTCTCTACAAGGGTCACCAAAGAGTTCCAAACACACATTAAATGCATATATAGTTCAAAGAGTGGAGACACCCCATTTTTATCATACCGATGTTCCTATCAGAGTTCAGATTGATTTCTACCAAATAGTGCAAACTAAGTTTAAGAATAACTAAATATCCTAATTTCATTTGTACATCAGACATTAGTTCTCAAAATCATGTTGAGACATCCCTATTTGGGGTATTATACTATATTCAAGAATAACCTCTCATGGATTCATCTCTAGTCAACTTGTGACCTCTAATAAATTGATAGTTTGGCCTTTGGACCCATTAAGCGGGGCACTTGAGCAATTCCTAAAGTGCAAAAATGCTAAGAAAAATAAATTAACTAAAAAAATAAAATTTAATGCTTAAGTGAAATTTCTATGTGCAATTAGTGAATAAATTTTGTAGAAAGGAAATTCTAATAAAAATGAGGTCATGATGATGTCATCATCCTCAATGTCAAGGAAGTGAAAATATCTCCCTAAAAATATTAAATTCAAAAATGAAAAGCCATGCTTAATAAATGAGATCTCTATCCCAGCTATTAATTGTTTGTCTACTTCTTAACTCAGCTAGGGTTAGTCTAAATTTAACCATGGTTAATGCTAACCTAACTGCATTTGAGTTAGATTTAATTTGGAAGGCTATAAATATAAGGCTTCACCCATTGTTCAACAAGCTCTTTTGGTGTAAAGTTATCATGCAAAAATACCTTCAAAGAGCCTTGTCATATAGTGTTATAATGCACATATGTTCATAAATTACTAAATTAAAGTGAAACCAAATCCAACATTACCAAAGTGACAAGGAAAGATGATGCAAAGAGCACCATTTTCAAAGATTCTTTAATCACTGTTGACGCTGTGGATTGCACCGTTGATAGGAGGTTGAGCTCCTGTCTACCATGTGGCACAATGAAAACTCCTCTCTTGCCTGTGGGTCTAGAAAAATTGAGGGGAGAGTCTCTAGATAAGGGCTAGCTCCCTCTGATGCATCTCTAAGTTATTCCAGTAATATTGCTAATACATATATATAATGGGGGGGGGTTGAAAAGAGAGAAAGATACTGAAACAGAACCTAGACTAAGAGGGTGATGCACCAACAAAATTGATATACTCATAGTCACACTTTGAATCATAAGAACACATACATACACTTTATCTGGTAAAAGGACTAGACTACAAAGAACTTAACAAAAGGCTTAATGAAGACACATAGAAGATGAACTTACCACAGGTGCTGTAGGAAGGCACACTATCTAATAACCCTCTCCTATCTCTGCACTCCAGATACAACTCTTTCTCTATCTATAAGAATGGTGCTTTGTCTATACCAGGGGTGTTGGTATCAAGCTTGTGAGATCATCAAGAAGAAATGACTGAACACAAGGTTAAAACTCAGACACACTCAAAGATATATCCAACCAAAATATAGGTAAAAATGCATATTCTATTGATTCCAGGTGAAAATTGGTAGGGCTTCACCTTATAACAATGAGAGATCTTTCTCAAATGAGAAGTTACAATATATAGAGAGAGAGAGGAAGTAAAGGTGCCCCTTTGGAAAAGACTTGGCACCTTTTTACAAGTTGGCCAATGTGCGTTGAGAGCGTTGGGAAGAGGAAGCCGCTGAAAAAGGATGCTATGTCGATTGCCTATTTTAACCTTGGCATTCAAACATCAATGTGAAAGCATGGGCCACACCTCTTTTTTTTCAAACAAGACCACTCCTTCAAGATATTCACTCGATTTGTCTGCTCATCAATGTAAAGTGGAGAAAAATAGGTTGCGCTATTCACTGTTTGTGCTCCTTGGTGACCACTTGGCGGAGACTGTTCTAACTGCAGGAATAACTTGCCTCCCCTTTCCCACCTGGGCTATTTTGTCTATATTCATTTTGTCTCTTCTTGGCTTTGTCTTTTCCTAGAATTTGAGCTCTCAGGGCCATCTTATCATCCTTTGCTGGCTCCTTGGGATATTTCATCAGTAGGTCACTGAGTTCATTCTTAACTTTTGTCTTTTCCTAGCTTTGTCTCTTCCTGGTTTTATCTTTTCCTCTCTTGACTCTTTCTGGCAATCTGAGCCTTTGAGGCTATCTTCTATCAATCTTTGGCTCTTTGGGCTCCCTTCTCAGCAGTCTCTTCCTTTTGGCCTTAAGGCCTTTGAATTCCTTGGGGTTGGTGCTCAAGCATTTAAAGATCAACAGATATTTCATTGGCCTAAATTTGATGTCTTTGGGGACGTCACCCCTTTCAATTCCTTCGGCTTTCTTTTCTTTGGCCTTTCTCTTGAAGTGTTCCCTCAGACTTTCTCCCAAAGTGTATCTCTCTCTTCTTTTCTTCTGTCTAGGCCTTTGTCATTGAAACCTCTCGAAGGGAAGGTGTCCCTTCAGGGCTTGGGGAAGGTCCTCCTTTCGGCAGCCGAGAGTCCCCCGCAAGGGCACCTGCTCTTCAGGGTGCTTCGGGCTCCTTTTGGCAGTCACAACCTTTGGACAAAATGTTCAAAGGAATTCCTTCAGACAAAAATGTCCAAAGGAAATATTTCCTTCAATCCTTAGCATTTGCTTTCCTTTGGTCAAGTTTTTTCCATCGGGTGAATTCCTTCAGACAAAAAGTCAGAAGGAATTCCTTCGGACTTGTGTCCGAAAGAATTTGCTCGTTCACTTTGCCGCAGGAACTTCTCTCGAAAGAATTTCTTATTTGTTTCCTTGCTTGTTTCTTTCGGTCAGCTCTTTTCTTTGGGCAAATTCCTTCCGACAAAAGTCCGAAGGAATTCTTTCAAGATTTTTGTCTGAAAGATTTGCCTTGTGAATTTTTCCTTCCAAAAGACAGTCTTTGTCTTGTGAATTTCTTCAGACAAAATGTTTGAAGGAATTCCTTCGAGCATTTTGCTTGAAGAAAATCAACTTTTATCTTTGGCTATCTTCCTTTTGCCTTGTTCACTTCAGGGATTTTCTTTAGACATTTTGTCTGAAGAAATCCTTTGCTATTTCCTTACAAATTTTATTCCGACAGAAAGTCTGAAGGAATTCTTTGCCTTGGTCTTTCTTCTCGAAGGAACTCACATTTCAGCCTTTTGACCAACTACCCTCCACAAAGGCTGTTCAAGTCCAAAGTTACCCTTCGGATATTTTGTAATGGCCCATCTTTCTCATCATATGCTCTCCACATGGGTTGTTTAACATTTAGAGCTTTGTAATAGATTCTTATTTGTCTAAGGCATTTGCTCAAAGTGAAAAGCTCCATACTGAACCAAACCCTGCAGGGCCTTAGATTTTTCAATGTTCTATAAGAATAGGGATTATTTCAAAGAAAATGAGATTTTGAAGAAGGTAGGTGCATGAATAGATTGAGGTTCAAAGTGGTAGGGAAGGGAGGATACTTATTTTGGCTTGCAGGACCAAAATGGTCAACAAATTGGTGATTCCTAGGGGAATCATGCCTGCTATGCTTGGAAACCAGTAGCCTCAAGTCCATTGGGCACAAAGTCAAGATGCAACTTTGAAAAGTTAGCAACACCCTCGAGAGATCCAAGAATCAATCATGAATCTTTTTACCCCAAAAGGGAACGAAACACACACAAGATTAAGAAAACTACTGACATGTGCAAAAGTACTTAGGGAGGGAAAGAAAATTGAAAGCAAACTACTATTTACAACTAACCAGGTATATTTTCCTCCCTCCTAGATCAAAGGGAAAGCTTCTTAAGTCTCCTTCATGGTAAGAAAACTTATGATTCCAGAAAAGTGGCTAGATAGAATGGAGATTCAGTGACTTGTTCTTCTTTCCTGCCACCTTGATTGGCTCGTATCTGAGTGAATCGAGGGCAAACATGCTTCCAACATATATGTATTCATCTTGTTCTTGAAAGCTTGCCTCCTGTTGGTTCTTCATGCTAGTGTGTTTCGCCAAGAAATCCATGGTTGCTTGCTTATCACCACAAGCCCTTTGATATGCATCATGAATTGGCTTGTCCCCTTCTGCTTCATTGGAAACCCTGTTAAACTGATCCTCTACTTCATCATGGCTTTCTTGAAGAAGGATGACTGTTTTGATGTCTGAAATGAGATCACAGACTGATTGCTCATCCCACAAAACATCACCTTCTTGTTTAAGGCTCTCTTTTTCACTTGCCTCCTGTAAAACAAGTTCCTCTTTGAGAAGGGATGAAGTGGAAGGCTGATGGTTAAACTCATGTGGAAGAAGAGGCAATCCTTGAGCTAGAATCGAATGATTCTCTTCCTTCTATTTAGCCAACACTTCATCCATATTGGATGTGGCCTGATAGTTGTCTTGAAGGAGTGCAGATGGGGTGTGTTCATATATAGGATCTTCTACTTGATCTGAACCGTTCATCAGACTTTGGCTGAGGAACCTCATTCTAGACTCCAATTCTGCAATTTGCTTAGCTATATTCTCTTGAAAGAGTCTTTCTTGGAGGTCACAAGCATCATCATGATGAGTAGGAGTAGCTTCATCTTCTTCAAGGTTTTGAGCAAAACCTTTCTCCTCCTCCTTCCTGCCCCATGATTCCATTGTTTGCTTTCAACTCATGACCTTGGGATTGGAACTTGTCCCTTGTGAATAGGTAGCAACTTTATCTTCTTTAAGGTCCCAAGCTGGTTCATGATATTCCCTCTTCCAACTTGGAATCTTGACATCATATTGAGAGCCCTGAGGAGATTCAGGAAGATTAGGAAGATATTGTTGATACACAGGAAGAATTTCCTGAGGAGAGATGTGCTGGGTCATGGTATTCCCTTCCAAGGAGGATTCACACTTTAAGGAATTGAGAAGGTTCATTTCCATGAAAAATTACTCTAATTCCCTTTGATACTGGGAAGCTAGGCACAAGGGATGAGGAGCAGGAGTGATTCTTGCATCAGATGAGCTAGAATGAACAAGTGCTATCTGGTAGAAAGGATTTGGTGCATAAGAGGGGGCTTTCTTTAGAATAGGAGGGGGCACACAAGGCTGACTGCCTTGAATGAATGGACTCTTCCATTTTTCTAGCTACTCCTTTAGGGATTGCAAGGCCTGAGCTTGCCTAAACAAACATTCCTCTTTTTACATAAGCTCCTGCTGATATCTATACTGCTCATCCAATCTGTCTATCTCCATCACCTACTTCTCAAATTCTAGTGTTACTTCCATTATTATTGAAGAGCGACTAAGAGAGTTGTTTGAGGTGATTCCATGAACAACCTGAGCTTGATCGAAACCATATGAAGGAAAACAAGGCCCATGATTCTGAGCAATGAGATTATACATACAAAAATAAGATTTATTGATGGCACCTGGACTGCTTAACCAACTAATTCAACTTGGAGTCACCATTGGTGTTGATGAAAAAGCATCCAAAGGCTGGTTGGTTGAAGAACACACAAAAATTATTCAACTCTTTAGAACAAATGTCCCATAATCACTTGATTAAAGGTTAGATGCTAGATTAGTGGTTCGTTCTTGCTGTAATAGGACCAACATCAATCATAGAACTTTTTTGAGTGTTAAAACATTGTCCCACTAGACGTGCCAAAAACTGTTGATGCTGTGGATTGCACCCTTGAGAGGAGGCTGAGCTCCTGTCTTCCACGCGACACAATTGAAACTCCTCTCTTGCTTGTGGGTCTGGCAAAATTGAGGGGAGAGTCTCTAGATAAGGGCTAGTTCCTTCTAATGCATTTCTAAGTTATTCCAGTAATATTGCTAATACATATATATAATGGGGGGGGGTTGAACAGAGAGAAAGATATTGAAACATAACCTAGACTAAGAGGGTGATGCACCAAATTTTTTTATCTACTCATACTCACATTTTGAACCATAAGAACACATACATACACTTTACCTAGTAAAAGGACCAGACTGTAGAGAACTTAACAAAAGGCTTAATGAAGACACATAGAATATGAACTTGCCACAAGTGCTGTAGGAAGGCACACTGTCTGATAACCCTCTCCTATCTCTGTGCTCTAGATACAGCTCTTTTGCTATTTGTAAGAATGGTGCTTTGTATATACCAGGCATGTTGGTATCAAGCTTGTGAGAGCATCAAGAAGAAATGATTGAACACAAGGTTAACACTCAGACACACTCAGAGATATATCCAACCAAAATAGAGGTAAAAATACGTATTCTATTGATTCTAGGTGAAAATTGGCAGGGCTTCGCCTTACAACAATGAGAGATCTTTCTCAAATGAGAAGTTACAATATATATAGAGAGAGGAAGTAAAGGTGCCCCTTTGGAAAAGACTTTGGCACCTTTTTACAAGTTGGCCCATGTGCGTTCAGAGCATTGGGAAGAGGAAGCCACTGAAAAAGGATGCTGTGCTGGCTACGTGTTTTGACTTTGGCATTCAAACATTAATGTGAAAGCATGGGCCGCACCTCTTTTTATGCAAACAAGACCACTCCTTCAAGATATTCTCATAGTTTGTCTGCTCATCAATGCAAAGTGGAGAAAAATAGGTCACATTGTTCACTGTTTGTGCTCCTTGATAACCACTTGGCAGAGACTATTCCAACTGTAGGAATAACTTGCCTCCCCTTTGCCACCTCGACTGTTTTGTCCATATTCATTTTTTCTCTTCCTGGCTTTGTCTTTTCCTAGATTTTGAGCTCTTGGGCTATCTTATCATCCTTTGTTGGCTCCTTGGGATCTTTCATCAATAGGTCACTAAGTTCATTCTTAACTTTTATCTTTTCCCAGCTTTGTCTCTTCCTAGTTTTGTCTTTTCCTCTCTTGACTCTTTCTGGCAATCTGAGCCCTTAGGGCTATCTTTTATCAATCTTTGGCTCTTTGGGCTCCCTTCTTGGCGGCCTCTTCCTTTTAGCCTTAAGGCCTTTGAATTCCTTCGGGTTGGCACTCAAACATTTAAAGATCAATGTCTATTTCATTGGCCTGAATTTGACGTCTTCAAGGATATCACCCCTTTGAATTTCTTTGGCTTTCTTTTCTTTGGCCTTTCTCCCAAAGTGTTCCCTCAGACTTTCTCCCAAAGTGTATCTCTCTCTTCTTTTCTTTTGTCTAGGCCTTTGTCATTGAAACCTCCTAAAGGGAAGGTGTCCCTTCGGGGCTTGGGAAAGGTCCTCCTTTCGGCAGCTGAGAGTCCCCCGCAAGGGCACCTACCCTTCGGGGTGCTTCGGCCTCCTTTTGGCAGTCACAACCTTCAAACAAAATGTTCAAAGGAAATATTTCCTTCAATCCTTGGCGTTTGCTTTCCTTTGGTCAAGTTTTTTCCATCAGGTGAATTCCTTCAGACAAAAAGTTTGAAGGAATTCCTTTGGACTTTTGTCTGAAAGAATTCACTTGTTCACTTTGCCGCAGGAACTTCTCCTGAAAGAATTTCTTGTTTGTTTCCTTGCTTGTTTCTTTTGATCAGCTCTTTTCTTCAGGCAAATTCCTTTGGACAAAAGTCTGAAGGAATTCTTTTAGGATTTTTGTCTAAAAGATTTGCCTTGTGAATTTCTTTAGATAAAATGTCCGAAGGAATTCCTTCGGGCATTTTGCCCGAAGAATATCAACTTTTGTCTTTGGCTATCTTCCTTTTGCCTTGTTCACTTGATGGATTTTCTTTAGACATTTTGTCTAAAGAAATCCTTTACTATTTCCTTACGAATTTCCTTTGGATAGAAAGTCTGAAGGAATTCTTTGCCTTAGTCTTTCTTCTCGAAGGAACTCACCTTTTAGCCTTTTGACTAGCTACCCTCCGCAAGGGCTGTTCAAGTCCAAAGTTACCCTTTAGATCTTTTGCAATGGCCCATCTTGCTCATCATCTACCCTCCACAAGGGCTGTTTAACCTTCATAGCTTTATAAGAGACTCTTATTTGTCTAAGGCATTTGATCAAAGTGAAAAGCTCCATACAAAACCGAACCCTGCAGGGCCTTAGATTTTTCAATGTTCTATAAGAACAAGGCTTATTGCAAAGAAAAGGAGATTTTGCAAAAGGTGGGTACATAACTAGACTGAGGTTCAGAGTGGTAGGGAAGGGAGGAGACTGATTTTGGCTTGCAGGACCAAAATGGTCAACAAATTGGCGGTTCCCAGGGGAAGCATGCCTGCTATGCTTGGAAACCAGTAGCCTCAAAGTCCTTTGGGCACAGAGTCGAGATGTAGCTTTGAAAAGTTAGCAACAACCTCGAGAGATCCAAGAATCAATCATGAAGCTTTTTACCCCAAAAGGGAACAAAACACACACAAGATTAAGAAAACTACTGACATGTGAAAAAGTACTTAGGGAAAATAGGGAAAGAGAACTGAAAGCAAACTACTATGTACAACTAACCGAGTATATTTTCCTCCATCCTAGATCAAAGGGAAAGCTTCTTAAGTCTCCTTCATGGTAAGAAAAAATATGATTCCAGACAAGTGGCTGGATATAATGGAGATTCGGTGACTTGCACTTCTTGCTTGCCACCTTGATTGGCTCATATCTCAGTGAATCAAGGGCAAACATGCTTCCAACATATATGTATTCATCTTGTTCTTGGAATCTTGCCTCCTGCTGGTTCTTCATGCTGGTGTGTTTCACCAAGAAATCCATGGCTGCTAGCTTGTCACCATAAGCCCTTTGATATGCAACATGAATTGGCTTATCCCCTTCTACTTCATTGGAAACCCTGTTAAACTGATCCTCTACTTCATCATGGCTTTCTTGAAGAAGGGTGACTATTGTGATGTCTAAAATGAGATCACAGACTGATTGCTCATCCCAAAAAACATCACCTTCTTGTTCAAGGCTCTCTTTTTCACTTGCCTCTTACAAAACAGGTTCCTCCTTGAGAAGGGATGAAGTGCAAGGCTGATGGTTAAACTCACGTGGAAGAGGAGGCAATCCTTGAGCTAGAATTGAATGATTCTCTTCCTTCTATTTAGCCAACACTTCTTCTATATTAGATGTGGCCTAATTATTGTCTTGAAGGAGTGTAGATGGGGTGTGTTTAGATATAGGATCTTCTGCTTGATCTGAACCGTCCATCACACTTTGACTGAGGAACCTCATTCTAGACTCCAATTCTGCAATTCACTTGGCTATATTCTCTTTAAAGAGTCTTTCTTGGATGTCACAAGCATCATCATGATGAGTAGGAGTAGCTTCATCTTCTTCAAGGTTTTGAGCAAAACCTTTCTCCTCCTCCTTCCTGCCCCATGATTCCATTGTTTGCTTCCAACTCATGACCTTGGGATTGGAACTTTTGCCTTGTGAACACGTAGCAACTTTATCTTCTTTAAGGTCTTGAGCTGGTTCATGATATTCCCTCTTCCAACTTGGAATCTTGAAATCATATTGAGAGACCTAAGGAGATTGAAGAAGATTAGGAAGAGACTATTGATACATAGGAAGAATTTCCTGAGGAGAGACATGTTGGTTCATGGTATTCCATTCCAAGGAGGATTCACACTTTAAGGAATTGAGAAGGTTAATTTCCATGAAAGGTTGTTCTAATGCCCTTTGATGCTGGGAAGCTAGGCACAAGGGATTGGGAGTAGGAGTGATTCTTGCATAAGATGAGCTAGAGTGAGCAAGTGCTATCTGGTAGAAAGGATTTGGTGCATAAGAGGGGGCTTTCTTTAGAATAAGAAGGGGCACACAAAGTTGACTCAATGGAAACTCCTCTTTTTACATGAGCTCCTGCTGGTATCTATACTGCTCATCCAATCTGTTTATCTCCATCACCTGCTTCTCAAATTCTAGTGTTACTTCCCTTATTGTTGAAGGGCGACTAGGAAAGCTGTTTGAGGTGATTCCATGAATAATCTGAGTTTGATCGAAACCATATGAAGGAAAACAAGGCCCATGATTCTGAGCAATGGGATTATACATACAAAAATAAGCTTTATTGATGGCACCTAGACTGCTTAACCAATTGATTCAACGTGGAGTCACCATTGGTGTTGATGAAAAAGCATCCAAAGGCTGGTTGGTTGAAGAACACACCAAAATTATTCAACTCTTTAGATAAAATGTCCCATAATCACCTAATTAAAGGTCAGATGCTGGATTAGTGGTTCATTCTTGCTGTAATAGGACCAACACCAATCCTAAAACTTTTTTGAGTGTTAAAACATTGTCCCACCAGGCATGCCAAAAACTATTGATGCTGTGGATTGCACCCTTGACAGGAGGTTGAGCTCCTATCTTCCATGCGACACAATGGAAACTCCTCTCTTTCTTGTGGGTCTGGCAAAATTGAGGGGAGAGTCTCTAGATAAGGGCTAGCCCCCTTTGATGCATCTCTAATTTATTCTAGTAGTACTGCTAATACATACATACATATATATATATATATATATATATATATATATATATATATATATATATAATGGGGGGGTTGAAAAGAGAGAAAGATATTGAAACATAACTTAGACTAAGAGGGTGATGCACCAAATTTTTTTATCTACTCATACATTTTGAACCATAAGAACACATACACTTTATCTGGTTAAAGGACCAAACTACAGAGAACTTAAAAAAAGGCTTAGTGAAGACACATAGAAGATGAACTTGCCATACGTGTTGTAGGAAGGCACATTGTCTGATAACCCTCTCCTATCTCTGCACTCTAGAGACAATGCTTTTGATATCTACAAGAATGGTGCTTTGTCTATACCAGGCGTGTTGGTATCAAGATTGTGAGAGCATCAAGAAGAAATGATTGAACACAAGGTTAACACTCAGACACACTCATAGATATATCCAACCAAAATAGAGGTAAAAATACATATTCTATTGATTCTAGGTTAAAATAGGTAGGGCTTCACCTTACAAAAATGAGAGATATTTCTCAAATGAGAAGTTACAATATATATATATATATATATATATAGAGGAAGTAAAGGTGCATCTTTGGAAAAGACTTTGGCACCTTTTTACAAGTTGGCCCATGTGCATTGAGAGCGTTGGGAAGAGGAAGCCACTGAAAAAGGATGTTGTGTCAGCTGCCTATTTTGACTTTGGCATTCAAATATTAATTTGAAAGCATGAGCCATGCCTCTTTTTTTGCAAACAAGACCACTCCTTCAATATATTCTCGCAGTTTGTCTACTCATCAATGCAAAGTGGAGAAAATTAGGTCACGTCATTCACTGTTTGTGCTCTTTGATGACCACTTGGTAGAGACTATTCTAACTGTAGGAATAACTTGCCTCGCCTTTGCCACCTAGGTTGTTTTGTCCATATTTATTTTGTCTCTTCTTAGCTTTGTCTTTTCCTAGAATTTGAGCTCTTGGGGATATCTTATCGTCCTTTGCTAGCTCCTTGGGCTCTTTCATCAGTAGGTCATTGAGTTCATTCTTAACTTTTGTCTTTTCCCAGCTTTGTCTCTTCCTGGTTTGTCTTTTCCTCTCTTGACTCTTTTCGGCAATCTGATCCCTCTGGGCTATCTTCTATCAATCTTTGGCTCTTTGGGCTCCCTTCTTGGCAGTCTCTTCCTTTTGGCCTTAAGGCCTTTGAATTTCTTCAGGTTGGTGCTCAAGCATTTAAAGATCAACGGTTATTTCATTGGCCTAAATTTGAAGCCTTCGGGGACGTCACCCCTTTTAATTTCTTTAGATTTCTTTTCTTCGACCTTTATTTTCTTTGGCCTTTCTCCCAAAGTGTTCGCTCAGACTTTCTCCCGAAGTGTATCTCTCTCTTCTTTTCTTCTATCCGGGCCTTTGTCGTTGAAACCTCCTAAAGGGAAGGTGTCCCTTCGGGGCTTGGGGAAGGTCCTCCTTTCAACAGCCAAGAGTCCCCCGCAAGGGCACTTGCCCTTCGGGGTCCTTCGGGCTCCTTTTGGTAGTCACAACCTTTGGACAAAATGTCTGAAGTAAATATTTCCTTCGATCCTTAGCATTTGCTTTCCTTCGGTTAGGTTTTTTCCGTTGGGTGAATTCCTTCGAACAAAAAGTTTGAAGGAATTCCTTCGAATTTTTATCCAAAAGAATTAGCTTGTTCACTTTGCCACAGGAACTTCTTCTGAAAGAATTTCTTGTTTGTTTCCTTGCTTGTTTCTTTCGATCAGCTCTTTTCTTCAGGCAAATTCCTTTAGACAAAAGTCTGAAGGAATTCTTTCGGACTTTTTGTTCGAAAGATTTGCATTGAGAATTTTTTCATGGAATTTTCCTTCTGAAAGATAGTCTTTGCCTTGTGAATTTCTTCGGACAAAATGTCTGAAGGAATTCCTTCGAGAATTTTTTCCTAAAGAAAATCAACTTTTGTCTTTGGCTATCTTCCTTTTACCTTGTTCACTTCATGGATTTTCTTCAGACATTTTGTCCAAAGAAATCCTTTGCTATTTCCTTATGAATTTCCTTTGGATAGAAAGTCTGAAGGAATTCTTTGCCTTGGTCTTTCTTCTCAAAGGAACTCACCTTTCAGCCTTTTGACCAGCTACCCTTCGCAAGGGCTGTTCAAGTCCAAAGTTACCCTTTAGATCTTTTACAATGGCCCATCTTGATCATCATCTACCCTCCACGAGGGCTATTTAACCTTCAGAGCTTTGTAAGAGACTCTTATTTGTCTAAGGCATTTTCTCAAAGTGAAAAGCTCCATATTGAACTAAACACTGCAGGGCCTTAGATTTTTTAATGTTCTATAAGAACAGGGCTTATTGCAAAGAAAAGGAGATTTTACAGAAGGTGGGTGCATGACTAGACTGAGGTTCAGAGTGGTAGGGAAGGGAGGAGATTGATTTTGGCCTGCAGGACCAAAATAGTCAACAATCACATGACTGAGCACATTCCTACATGAACAACATACAACTCTTGCTCTCAAGGAAGGTAAATAAAATTTATTTGTCTTCATTTGATAGTTGCTTGTATAGTTCTCTTGCTCTTTGAGTGTCTAGGCTAGAGATGTTAGTTTTATTAGTGTGTTTTTATTTGATTTTGATCTTACTAACATGATACTAATCTCCCATCTTATATTTCTATTAATTACATATTGACATGTCTGGTGGGATTCGCACCCCACAAAGCTCTTTTAGTTACTTTTCAGAATGTTTTACTAACTATTTTTATACCAAAATTTTGATTTATTCATCAAAAAGTGAAGAAGTTGAGCTCTCGACTGAGCCATAAGGATCAGTAATGGTAATAAAAAATTAGGGTCGACGTTGATCTCCATAGTCAGTAACGATTATGTGTAAAAAACACAATCGAATAAGAAGTTAAAAACTTAGTAAAAATCAAGTTTTTCTTGCTCTTTCTTGGTTCCTAACACCTATTTGTTGCTTGCCTAACATTGTTCTTGCAAGTTAGTGGGAGGTTTTAGATTTAAAACATTGTTTGTCAAGTGTTTTTCTGTTAAAATACATTTGTTTTTACTGTGATTGTAAAAATTGACCAGATCAGGATATAATCAATGTCAATCAGGGGAATCAACCACAATATTTTTTTATCATCAATGATTCTCCATGTTTTTCTTTTTTAATAAAACTCTAGAGTTAAAATTTGTGTTTTTGTTGAGCTAGCTTGTAGGAATATAACTTCGGCTCAAACACAAATTAAACCACTGACTTGTTTGCAGGGAATTAAACTAAGCAAGAAATTTGAATATTTTTTAAATCAATTTTTTATTTTGACAACATCAAATTTTACAAAGGTTAAAAATTTCATTCACATTTCGTTAAGGCATTTTTAAAAATTCACTTAACAACTTTTTTTTAGCATCTTACACACTTTTACAAGTGCAAACATGACCAAGGGCCAAAATTTTAAAAACACATTTCGATTTGGTGTTGGTAAAAAGAACTTGCATTCTTAGTTACATCCTCTAAGGGATTTTTTAAATTTTTTGTTCCTTAGCTTAATTTAAAATTGCTTAGATTATTTTTTTTAATTTTTTGGTAAAAAGAAAATCTAGCGTGTATGCTCTCCCCCATCCGCTTTAGGGAACTTGGATGACCAAAAATGCTTAGTTTATTATTTTTGCTTATCAAAATTATGTTGGAAAGAATGTTGTGTATGCTCTCCCCAAGCTCCGAGTGACTTGAATGATTTAAAAGTGAATTCTAAAGTATTTCCATTTTTCATTTATTTATTTATATGCACTTAGACTATGGGCGAGAGTTCATCACCTCCCCCCAAGTTCTTTAGGGGTACGTTGATCTAGGATTTCATCTCTTAACATCGTACCAATCCCATTCCATGGTGGGGTATACAAATTAGGTGAATTATTGGATGAGATAGTGGTGAGCGGCTAGCTTGACCATTCCAATGGGTACCTGAGCCATACGATATCCAGGCATCAGACTCCACTTGTAGACATCTAATTTTTAACATCATTTATGTTAAAATTGTCAATCTTACTCGAATTGCACTCAAATGCACAATTTAGGCCAAAATCATGTAAACATGCTAAATGATTCAAGCTTGTCATATATAAGAGATGATTTAGGCCAATGTATCCCTAAATAGGAAAATACATTTTATGTGATTCCTAAATTTTCTTAAATTATTTTGAGTCAAAGTGACGATTCACATTTTAGTGCTTTAGATCACTCTTTTCTTTTAATTCATAAGTACACATCACGTACTTTTATTATTTTGTGTTAAAAACATCTTAAATGGGATCACAACCTGTATGCATCTAACATCACCTTCCAATTCCTTCCAAGTCAAATTATGACCCGGTAATATGGCTTTGTGACCATTTTGATTAATTGTGCACCATGTTCCAAAAAATTGCACTAAAATTGATTAATCTTGCTTAAACAAATTAAACCAAATTAAGAGATTAAGTAATAATTCCATGGAGCAAATTAAATATTTCTTTATTGGAAAATTATTTTGAATATCTACATCACCTAATGACATGATCAATGGGGTGGCATCCATAAGCCATAAATACAACAAATATCAGGTTTATGGGCACCCATGCCTAATTAATGCCTCTTCTTCTTAAATATTTATGAAGATATTTATAGATTAATTATGAAATATTAGTTTAACTCATGGATACACATCTTCACCTTGATATGGACAATCATGGTTGATCCTGATCAAATCCAAAATCCTATAAATTGAAGGGCATAAAACATCATTTTAAAGCTTAAATTGTGTAAAATTATATTACAAGATTCTCTCCACAAGTCATTTGTGTTTTGATAAATACTTTATTTGTAATAGGTTAGCTTTAATTGATAGGCATATTAGTGATTTCATATCATGATCCTAGGTTATGCATAATGATCTTAAGATGATGGAGGAGCTTGGCATCCATTGTTGACAAAGACAAGAACACCAAATCAAAGGGAAAAACATGTTTGGAGCCGCTTTTGGATGGCAGAATCACTTGAGAAGGTAATATGCATATGTGATTTCTTTCAAATGCTTCTTATTATCATTTTCAAACCTTGTTGAATAGGTTGGCCTAGATTAATAATTCTTTTACATTTTTTAATGATTTTTATGACTAATATTTGACTAAAAATATTTGTAATCCAATGCTATATTTTGACATGCTTGGTGGGACCACGCAACCCATTCAATCAAGGAAGAAACTTTGTCAATCTTATAAAATCTAAAAAGTTTTTAAAAATCCTTAAAATTAAGTTTTTATGATCATTTTCCCATGTTCTTGATGGTTTTTGTTGACACATAGGTCACACAGTGATCGAAGTCAGTTTTGTGTAATTGACAGCAGTCATATATAATTGGAATCAATCTTTTCTAACTGACATCGATCACTTTGTGCATCTTAGAATTGAGCTTAGTCATTGTGCATAATAACAAGTTAATAGGCCATCTTTTGGAGCTTCATTTGGGGTCATTCAAACTCTGTTTTTGATACATTTTTTTAAACCACATATTTTATCTTAAATTTTTAGATGCTATTAGTTTAATTTCAAGTTGCATAAATATTTCACAAAATATTGAAATAAGATTTTGAATCTTTTTAAAGTTTCTAACTGTTGTTTCTTGGTTTCATTGAATTATGTTTTCTTTATCTAATCATCCTATTATAGGTTTTGTTGAGTTTTTTGTGATAACCTTGAGATAACTAACATTTTTCACATCATTTTGGTTTTGTATTTGAGTTCATAGGTAGTTGATATCAATCTTTATCAACTGACATCGGTTTAATTCTAACAAATATGAAGTTACTTGTTTCATTTGCAAAGATGCTTCAAAGCTAAATAAGACTCTCTAATTTTTCTTGCAGGAACTACGAGGAAAAGTGTTTATTTGATCATAATTAAGTCTTTTTAAAATTTTATTTGGTGTTTAGAAAAAAATTAGGAACCTTCCCTTTGGTGTTTAAAAAGAAAATTACATGGTTTATTTGAATGTTTTATGGATGTTTTTCAATTTTTTTGCAAACTAAGGTCAAGGGGCCGAGAAATTCACTTCACATTTCAAATTTGGTGTTATAAAACCCAAATTTCACTTGAAATTCAAATTTATTGAAGTTGTTTTATGTAATTCATCTATCACTTGATTGCTAGATTGTTTGAGCAAAAAGAATTGTGCATGTATGCTCTCCCCCATCCCTTATAGGGAACTTAGGTGATCAAAAGTGTCTTTTCATTTCAATTGTGCCTTTGTACAAGGAATAAAAATGAAGTTATCTAAGCTCTCTCTAAAACCTATATGGTTTGGGTGATTTAAAAATAACCTATACTTAGATTTTATTTCATACAATTAGGCTTGAGAGGGGAATGCCATTACCTCCCACAGGTTCTTTAGGAAAGCATTGACCTAGGGCTTCATCTCATGGAAGTGTTTCAACCCCGCTCTACAATGGAATATACAAATTAGGGTACGTATACTTCTAGAGCCAGAGGGTTAAGCAACTAACCTCTCCTTTAGTAATGAAAGCTCGAATCAAGTCTGGTCAACCAGGGGATACCCCTAAGCAGTTCATAGATGGTATCGTCATGCAAAACAATGGATCCATTTATGATAATTTGATCGGTATGAACTCAATTAACGTATTACATATCTTATGTTAACCACACTTGGGACCATCTAGATAGTCATAAATTGTAAGTTTCAAAAATCCCCACTTGTCGTGAAGTATTGATGATATACGATGTGCCAAAAAGTCCATGTCATCATATTGTCACTTGGAAGAAAGGGGCGTAAAATATCCTACCATATAATGAACTTTTATTTTGGATGGACACTTAATTTTCTTCCAAGTGTACGTATATAGATAGATTTCAATAATACAAAGCAAACCTTGTCAATTTAGGGCTTAAAATGATTACTTAATTGCATTTGTCTTTTTGGTCTTAGCTTACTTGGTCTTGATTTGAGTCAAAAATTGCTTGTAAACACACGTCATAACCAAACACATTGTCCACAATTTCTTGAACAAAGAGGCATTACGCTGTCCAAGTGAAAATCAATCTTTTCCTTGTTTAAATTTTTCATCTTAAGTATTGTGTCATATCATCTAATTGATGCAGTTATGATGCCTATTTGAGTATAAAACAATTCCCAAATTATCTTTATGTCCATTGAGATTTAAAATTCGATATTACACCTTTCTAAGTTCATAAGGTTAATGTGTTAATTGGGTTTGCCATTTACTTGAGGGAAATTAAGTTCAATTTTCCATTTGGATTAAACGTCATTTATAGACTCATCATCCATTTTCATCATTGGTGAACTTAAGCCTTCTTGTGCATTGATTACACTCTAAGTTCTAGAAAAAAAATTATACGACCATTCCTATTACCATGTGGCGGCATTGTGCTACCCATTTGGTTATAGTTTTATACTTAGGAATTCTTGCATGTTTCCACATCATGAGTTTCTTGGTTCGCATTGTCTCCTTCCTAATCCTAAGGGCTTTATTCTAGTTTTCTAATAGAAACACATCAAGGTTGAAATAGTTTATATGGTATTGACTTATCTCTAAATCTAGGCTTTAGTGGACTAGTTTACACTTTAAATTGTTGAGTTATCATATCCTCTTCCAATTCATATGATTTCAACTTTATCCAATGTTAAGTAAATTTGTGAACATCATTCTTCTAATTGTGTGTGGTACTACACCAACCTCTTATTATAGTCTCTTTGGTACCTTGTCACCTTGTTTAGGAAAGATAAAAAACACACACCTTATTTAAAACATAGTCCAAATCTTGGTAAATGTGGAGAACAAACATTTCTAGACATGATGATAAGGTACACTTGTAATGGGGTTTCTTGTAGTCTTAGTTATGAGGTAAAGCATTTTTATGGAAGACATGAACACTTCATCTTGTTTGAGGATATCACCCTCTTTGAGCCTATTTGTTGAAAACCAATCTAATCCAGGCTAATTTTTGTGCATCATCCTCGTCCTTCCCATTTGATTTGTATGCCATAATAAAAGGTTAATTTTTGGGATATCCTCCTTCAATTTATGCACCATACTCAAAGGTTACCATTCTAGGTTATCCTCCTTTAGCTTGTGTGAGTGATCAAGTTCCAAAACATGTGTAGGTTATCATTTTAGGCCATTCTCCTTCAGCTTGTGTGAGCAATCTAGCTCTACAATGTGTGAAGGTTACCATTTTAGGACCTCCTCCTTTAGTTTGTGCAAACAACCAAATTACATAGCATCTATTCATCACCTTCTCAGCCCATCACTGGTATTTAATGAGCCTATTGTTAAATAATCTCCATTTGATGAACTTGATTTTGTTGATCCCTTCTTCAATAGTCTAATTTTTGGATATCCCATTATTGAGCCACAAAACATGATTCCCCACTTTAGAAATTTGTGCCGATCTACGAACCTCAACAACAACCATTAGCTCTTCAAGATCCATCTTATGAGGAATGAAATGTATTCAAGGTTGATATTTTGCAAACAATTATAAACCAAGATCACAATGCTATTATTGAAACACCCATTTGTGATGAGTCAACCTATGATGAATCACCTATTCATGTTTTACCTATTTTTAAAGAGCCTCATCTCCTTGATAAGACAATCTCTGTAGACTTATCTCTTGATATTTTTCCACTCATTGAAGAGTGTCCTTTTGACAGACAAGATTATGTTGAGTCATCCATTGAGTGGGTCCCTCTCTTTGATGGGGTTCACTTAGATGAGCCAACCTATGTTGAACCCTTCTTAGATATATCAAATTTTATAGATCCCATTATGCCATCATAATACATTACTTGTTTGATACTAAGCATTTATTAGAATGTTAAAGAAATAACCACATTTGATGAAGAAACAACATTAGAGTCAGGTTCCCTTTCTAAACTGACATTAGATTGAACATCAAAAGGCAAATCACTTTCATAACTAATATCATATTTAGAGTACCTTGACTTAGACTCAACTTCAGAATTAGAGTAGAATCGTGGTTGTTACAACATTGTTTACAATTGCCTTGTAGATCAATTTGGATATATATTTTTTTATCATTTTATGGTTTTTGAGGATGATTACTTTAGCATCGACACAAGTTATCCTCGTATTTTCTATGAGGATTGTGATACCATTCATCATTCCATTATCACCACCCAACATAGCTGTTATATTGACATTCCACCTCCCACAAGAATCAATTGGGACCTATAAAATCACACTTTGTTGAACTGCATTCATGGTGACATATCAGGTGTAAATAATCTGGGGGATGAAGATCAAATTCATTCAAAAAAAGAATGCTCTTTTAGTGAAACCTTTTCAGAGGCACAAGGGGATGATTAAAGTTCAACCTCAACATCTTTTAGTGAAACCTTTTCAACGGTGCTAGAAGACAATCAAATTCAAATGCTAACATCTCTTCATGAAAACTTCTTAAAGGCACAATCAGATAATAAGGATAAATTCATCAGTGAAAACCTCATCAAGGCATCATAGCTAAGCACAAAAGTTATTCACTACTTGATGAAGATGTTATCAAAGAATAAATCAATATAGCTTCCAATATACAACATAATCAGATGATATTTACTCTCAAGATCAAGTAATAGAAAAATATGGTGGTCCTACCAAGAGCATATTTAGAGGTCTTCAGCCCCACCACAACCAAAATTATGTCGAATCTAGAATTAAAAACATTAAATGTGATTGAAAGTCCTGATTTTAATTTGTTTCCCATTCATTATGCATTTCATTATACTCCACCTATTCATTACCCACTTATATCATTTATCCTGTGCCTAACATTATTTACCATCAGTAGTAGCAGTTTCCTTTATAGAGGCTACAAGGATATCTTATCTCAATATTTTAAAGAAACAAAACCAATGACCAAGAAAGATCACATACACATTATTGAGATCCATATCAACAAGTTTTTGATAGAGTAACTTTTTTGAAAGGGTGTTGGGTAGCAATTTTAATGATCATTTATTCTGGTTGCCTCATATGTTGACTAAGATGAGCATCTCCACATCATCAAGAGAAACAAAACCATTTTTAATTTTTCATTTATCATTTTCCATTAACATGCCTTGTCTCTTAGGGGTAACCCTATAGACCATTTAATTATAGGTAGTATTATACCATTGTGTTCCATTTACCATGTTGTTTGAACTACATTGACTTGAGGTCCTTCAGAACTATATAGGCAACACTCAATTTATATTGAGGATAGCTTGGTCACCTTAGCCACACTCTTACCATTTTATGAGCAATTTTTAAGTTTGATTGTTCTCGCTATTTTTTCAGCAACCTAAACCATGCTCTCATCATTTTGAGAGCAAAAACCATCATCACTTAGGGGTAACTTTATTGTCACTATAAACAATTATCTTCCAATAATTTTTCTTATACCATTTATTTACTATTGACCAATTGCTTTTTTTAGCTTTCCTATTTATCCTATTTTGATCTTGGTTTCTTTAGTTCTTCTCATACTTTTTACGGGGGGATTTTGATCTAGTTTCAACAGTTTTAGAATGCCATGTTGAATGAGAGTTTATGGAAGTAGTGTGACATTTTATATTCAAAGTTATATTTCATTTATTATCTTATTTGGTATCATTTATCATAACCACCTATGGGAAAATAAGTATTTTATTTGATACCCCTGATTCTAACTGCCTTTGGGCAAATCAAAATTATGACATTATTTCCTAATTATAATTGCCTATAAGCAAATCAGGTATAACACCTTTTCATCATGCATTGCCACATCATCTGGTCATTATTATTATTATTATCATTTGCCTTTCCATTCACCTTTATTTGTGAACTTGTTGTGACCTGGTTGGGTTTTCTTCACCTTTTATGTTGGCATAACTACTGGGAATGGAGGTCCTAATTAGGATTATGTAGGTTGTGCTTGATTCATATTGAGGTCAACTCAGTCCCCATTTTCATATGCTTTCTCTATATTGCAAGCATTTTAAGTTGGCATGCTCTCACCATGATCCAAAACTCAGAAGTTTTGATTAACAGATATTTCAAGAACACAAAAATAACATGGTAACAATGAATTCTCTGAGAAGAGATGTTTTATTACTAAAGATTACAATACAAATATATGATTATCTATGGGAAGAGATGTCCAATTTGTATTTTGGGTTACATCTTCATTTATACATATTTTTAAAGTAGGAGGAGGATGTATAAGGTCACCAATATTGAGGGAGATCAAGTGGTTTGACTTCCATGATTTAAAATAATGTAGAATTTGATGAATCACTATTTTTAGAAACTTACTATTTTTAGACTGTACTACTAAAATTGAAATTTGGGGAACTTTCATTGGGTTTTAGGGGGTCAAAAAACAATAATAAAATATCCATGCCATCTCACCATTTTCTCCTCATCATTAGCTTTTCAACAATTCAAATGGGGAGTCAATTGGAGCTACGGTGTAAAAGTTATGGCTCTTAGAAGTTTTGTCATCAATTGGGGTAGAATCGTCATTCGAATTATCACTTGAATTGTTGCTTGGATCATGCCATCTCATGAGATGGACCATTCTATGTCTCTTAATCCTCAATCAGGTTGAGATGCTTAGAAGACACCAAAATCCAAAAACATTTTATTTTGTGTGCAAGTTTATTTGTTTGTATGTTCTTTTGAGTCCTTATTTGGTTTTTCTTTCTTTGTTTTCCAAATAAATCTTGATGGCCCACATGGATCTTGATTGTTTATATCTTGATCTCATGTTATCAAGTTGTTCTCACTTTGTTTTTAACCATTTTTGTTCCTCATTAAATACTGATAATTGATATCTTGATTTTAAGTTGGGTTCATTTATGTTTTATTTTTATCTTTGTCTTTATGTTTTGTTTAAATGTCAATCGCTGTAACTCTGGTTTTGGTCTTTTTTACCATTATCCTTAATTATAGGTATTCACATTTGAACTCGATCTGTGCAATTGAAATGTCATGTCTTCATAATTTATTCATACTTGTGATGCCTAATTTATTTTTCTATAGTAAGCACTTTGTGTTTTGGTCTCAAGTCTTAATGTCAACACAACTTCGATGAATAGATCTCAAGATCACTATGCATAAACTAGTCTCCATAGGTTTAACACCTGGCTCAATTCTTAGATGTGCATCTCTTAGCATACATCATGAGTATAATCAAATCCTGGTCAATTTTAATCATCCCTCATTCCATTCTCTCCCTCTTTTTGGTGAATTGCATTGGCTTGAGGTCCATTTGGAATATGTAGGTAACACATGAATACATGAAGTATCTTGGGTCAACTCGACCACCTTCATTCTTATTTTCATCTCTTTCATCAATTTGTGCATTTTCATATGCTTGGTTTTTTATGGATTTCCCAAATCCATTACACCCTCGCATCTATGTTTGTGCTCAATCATTTTTAATCTATGTAATAGGTTATATCCTTGAGCTATTGCTTGAAAATTTTCCCATGCTAGGGCACAACATTTTAACCTATCGTAAGAATTAAATTAACCCTATAGGAGCAAACCATTATTTATCAGTGATCAAAATTATCCCTACTGGGGCAACACTTGTTTATCACAATCATATTCACTCTAATAGAGTGCATTATTATTTATTCTATATTTGGAGGCATGTTCTCCTTTTCTTCTAATTCCAAGCCATCTGTAATTCTGCCCATGATGGAAATATTTTAGTGTGTAACTTGTCTCAAGATTAATTAGTTCTAAAGCACGTAACTTGCACCCTAGCTTTGGGTGTGTTCAGAGCGTGTCATTTCTATTTTTAGATTGTATCCTTCCCATTCCCCCTGTCTTTGGGTACCATTATACCTCTAATTATATTTTGATCACTGATGGAATCAATGTGTGCAAGCATTATCTCATCTAGATTTAATCTATTCCATGGTTTAATCTCACTTTCTCTTTTTTTCAAGAGGTCATCCTTCTTTGTCATTCTAGTATGGCCTCTTAAAGGGGAATCATGGGTCATTTCCAATTTATTCTTGACAACTTTTTGAGAAGAAATTGATTCACTTGAATGTCTCAATATGCCTTCTCAAACAAGGGCAAAATATAGAGATCCAATTTCTAACACCATTTGTGTTAAAATTATCAATCTTACTTGAATTGCACTCAAATGAAAAACTTAAGCCAAAATCATGTAAACATGCTAAATGGTTCAAGATTATCGTATACAAATGCCAATGTATCCCTAAATAGGGAAATGCATTTTATGTGATTCCTAACTTTTCTTAAATCATTTTGAGTTAAAGTGATGATTTTGCATTTTGGTGCTCTAGATTACTCTTTTCTTCTAATTCATTAGTACACATCATGTACCTTTATTATTTTGTGTTGGCAAATGTATTCACTTAAAATTGCTTGCCTCATTAACATCACTAATATTTCTATTAGTTGACACTAATTATGCTAATCCCATTTTATTCTAACTCATCTCGTTAATTTATCCCCCTTTCCTAACCATTTATCTAATATTCCCCTCCTTTATTCTCCTTCATCTATTAACCTTAGTCATCTCACTCCTTCATTAATTCTTCTTAATCCCTATTATCATATTATAATATTAGTTATCCATTATATGGGAATTTTAAATTCCCATAACCTCACCTACTCACCTAATAACCTAGACCCTACCCTTCCCTATATCCCTATGTCCCTAATCCTCACCTAATCCTTATCTATCCCTCACCTAACTCTCTATTATCCCTAAGCTAATGGAGAAGTCTCTAGAATTGGAGAAACTCCTCCAAGTCTCTAGAAGTCTCTAAACTAGAGACTTCTAAATAATTTTAAATTCTCTAAAATCTCCCTCGATTATCCTATAAAAAGCCATGCTTGAGCAATGACAAACTAAATATAATTTACATAACATCATCATGCTAATATGATCCTTATCAATAAGCATTATCATACCCTATCCATGTCAAACTAGCCTTTGAATCAACCATCCAACATAAAAAAATCATGCCATCACATTGCAGAAATCTGATTCTACATGCAATCAATAATCCATTTGAACATCTTGGAAGGAGGTGAGATGAAGCAAGGCATTTGGTAAGGTTCATATCATTCTACTTTGTTTCATGAATCCTTCTTAATAGGTAGTTTGTTTTTTGAGTTGAATTAGCTTGTCTAATTCGTAGTGTGTTTAAAATCCTGCTACATTTTGGCAACCATGATGGGACTCTCTCTCTCTCCCAATCAATCCATTTTTCTTGTTAGATTTATTTTTGCTAACCTACAGGGTCAATTGAATCAAGAAAATATCATTTTTTTAAAATCTTGCATGTACAGGTTGTAGTCACGACATTGCACTAGTAGTCATGATATTGTCTAGGTCAATAGCGATATTGTCATCATAACTAGTGATATTGTATTTATAGTCTCCTTAACTACTAACTATCTATATGACCACACAATTTTTTTTCCTTCAATAATATTGTGACTCGATAGTCATGATATTATTGGGCTAGTCACGATATTGTCAATTTAAATCACAATTTTTCAATAGCTAATGGTTTATGTTATAGGACCCATCATTTTCAAAACCATGACTTACCCAGTTGTGACTTTGTGCTATTAATCATGGTATTATGATCGTAAGTCATGGTATTGTCAGTCTACACAAAATTACTAATGGTTGATCTCTATCTTTAATCTATAAGATTTATGCTAATGTTCTATTATTTTATAGGGAATCCTATCATTATATAGTCAACCATTTTAATATTTTAGGGGTTTTGGATTTAACATCCATATTTGTCAACTAAACCCAATTTTGTATCAAATTTTTGTCTAGTCTCTTTGTGGTCTATGTGCTTTGGCAGGGTCAACATGAAGGCTAAGACAGGAGGAGTGAAATAGAGACAAAGACACAACCTACAAACCCCTTTTATTATCCTATCACAAAACCATAGATCACACAATTTCCAGAGTTGTGATCTTACACTGAGGAATCACGGTATTTTAGTTCCACTCATGATCTTGTAATCTTTTTTTCATAATTCTATTTGATCTTACAAGGCAATTTTAAGATTGAATCTAATTGAAATTACTTGTTTAACATCCTAAATTTTACCCATTTTGATTGATAAATATCTTGTTTAATTAAAATTTTGCATAACATCATAAAGTTAGTTTTTAGTCCATCATAATAATCTGTAAATAATCATTTTTGTATTTAAATCAATCTATTATTAGCTATATAAAAAATCTATTTGTGTTAAAAAAACCTAAATCTAGAAATTGTTGTAACATTACCGTAACACATGATTTGTTTACAGTAGTGAGTTTGTCATCCTAAGTTGTGATTTTATGGTTTATGATAAAAATATAATTATTGATTTATAGCTAATCATAATTTTGTCAATTTTAGTCATAGTATTATTTAAACAATCATGGTTTTGTATTTAACCATCACAATTAATATAACTATGATAATATCGCAACTTTTGAATCATGGTTTTGTCTTGCAAGTCACGGTTTTACATTGTATAGTTACGATTTTGTAGCCATTTTTGCATTTAAAATTATCCTTTTTGAGTTTGTTTTTCGAGTAATTTTTTATGATTTTTGAGTCATTATGATCTTCCTGTAAAGCCCAAATTGCCTTTCCTAGACCCTACAAGGGGCTTTACCCTTTGACCCCATAAGGGGAATTTCCCCTTGGCCCCACAAGGGGTGTTACCCCTTAACCCTATTGGGGGATGCCACCCTTAGACACCTGCGTCATGTCCCACTCACCCCAAGGAAATTATAGAGCCAAATCATAAATTTTTTATGATTTTTCTCTATAGAACTAACACTTTGTTTCTTATAGGGGTAAATCTAGTTAATATTTTATCGAACTAACATCATATTTTTTTAGGTCATATTTTGGGTCTAACATTTTGTTTTGTAGGTGACCTCTTTTGAGTGCCACCTAAACTACTAACTATGTGCTTGCAGGCCACATGTCAAAGAATCCTTTAGCACTTTAAAAATCAATTTTAATTATCTATATCATTTTGCTAAGTCATTCCTTATATATAATTGCTTGTGTGTGTGTGTTAAATTGTAAATAATTATTGTATCATTCCATCACATAATAATTAAATCAATTAATTAATCATATAACATGTTTTGCCTATTTTTTAGCCCTCTAGGAGAGCACATGACATGGAATTGATCCCCATGCACTAGCTTAATTTATATGGGTTAGTGCCATGGATCTCATCACTATGCATTAACCAAAATTCATGTTCTAGTGGAGTATAAAAATTAGGGACAACTATCGTTAGGCTAAGTGGTTAACCCCATACAGGTCATCCATGAAGGAGAAGACTTAACTCTCTAAACCAAGAATTAGACAACACCCTATATGGACTTGGGCCCCAATGTACCATAGCATATATTGGGGATACACCTATATCATTTTATATACTTAGACTAAGGAACTTTGACTGTAATAGGTGTTCCAGTGCAGGAGTTAGTATCAGCTTCAAAGTAGCCATCAAGTGCAAGCAGGGTTAAGAGGGTTTGGGTGATACTATAATGGGTCACCAACCTACAGCCTCACCTATGAAGTCATTAGATGATGTAGGAATTGGGTTACACACCGATCAGTTTAATAATCATAAGTTGTGGCTTGCTTGTTTGGGTGAGTGTTGTGCTAAACTTGTGATGTTTGTGAGCCAAGTCAACCTTCACCTAAACCTACATACCTATATAGGTCTTTGCACATCATTTTACATACTATCTCCCATCACCATCCTATTTCATCTTGTATCTTAGTCTAGACATATCCCACTCATCACATATCACCTTGTTATCCACATCTTATCCTATGTCCACCTCTATTACCTCATCTCACTATCCCATTACCTTGTATATCCTTGTCTTATCACATCATCCTCTTATATCCTTATCCTATCCCTCATCTTATCTTCATCCTAGTCTAACCATCTCCACTTATCATTGGTCTATCCTCCATCTTATTTGGTCCATCTTTGTCATAATTATCACCATCTTATTTTCATCCCTGGTCATATCCACCCAATCCTAATCGCATCTTGTATATCCTAAACCCATCCCCTTGTACCTAATTTTTTATCTTATACATCTTACTAGTCTTATCCCATCTTAGTTCCACCTATAATTTGTCCATCACTCACCCATATTAATAATCATATTGTCCACCCCAATCTCACTATCACCTCATACCTATCATCCTTTTATATTTTATCCCATCTACCATTTTGTTTTAAACATATTCACCCATCCTTATTCATACCCCTATCACTAACATCTTGTACATCCTTATCTCATTATTCTCTTGCATATATCCTTTCATCTTGTACATCTTTATTTTGTACATATTATCCTCTTAGATCCTTTTTATTGTCCTTATCCTGTCCCCCATCTTGTCTTCATCCCATCACACCCACTCATCATTATTCACATCACCTATATCTTGTATTATACATCCTTATTCTATTATCAACCTTTTGTACATATCATTCTTTTACATCCTTCTCACATTTGGAATCCTTGATTTTGTCCCATCCTAGTTATACCCATTAATCATTAACCACATACCCCATCATCAATATCTTATCTTGTACATTCTTAACATCGTCTTGTACATATTGTCCTCTTTTACATCTTTTTTCCCTTATTCTTGTCTTAGTAAAAATATATCCCACCCATCACCTACGTATCCTAATCACATCTTCCAAAACTTGAAATTATCCATTTTTGTTTCACCACAATCCCCATATCATTTTGTCTCAATTTTCCTTCATTTTGTATATCGTTATCATCATTATTTTGTAGACTTTTCATCCCATCCCATCTCTTGTCTTAATCCCATCCACTCATCATTGGTCACATGCCCATCACCTATATCTTGTCTTAAACATCATTTGATCTCTTGTAAATCCTCTAGTAACATCCTATCCTAGTCATATCCCATCACTTACATTTTTTCATGTGCATCTCCCATTCCCCATATTACCTTCATCCCATCCTAATCTAGTCATATCCACCCATCATTTGGTCATCGCCCCATCAATCATAACCTAATCATCATTTTGTATAACCTTTTGTATATAGTTTTATTTTCTTGTACATCCTACTAGTCATATCATATTATAGTCCCATTTATAATTCATCATATCCTTACCATATCATAATCACATCTTGACACATCATCCACATCATATCATAATCACATCATATTATATAATGCATATCTTTTCCTAAGTACACTATCAATCATTTATCTTGACCTTGTCCTCATCACCCATCTATCCTAATCTCATCCTAATTTTATCCTAGTTGGCTCTTTAGGGTCTAAACTATCCTCATATCATTGCTCTTTATCATCCTCACCCCCGTCCCATCATACCCCTTCATCAATTCATTACCACCTATCATTATACCTATTGTCCTTTATCCTAATCACTTTCATAACATAAATCATATCCCATCCAATCTTAAACAAAATTGGTTTAAGTTTTAAGCTAGTCATATTATCCACATCATCCTATCATCTTAGTCCACTATCATTTGATCATATCTCATACCTTGTCAATATCCTATTAACATCTTATCACTCTATCAATTTCAATCTAGAAAACCCATCATCAATTTAATCATCCCTAGTCAAATCATCTTTCTTATTCATAACTATCACCCATCATATTCTAGTTTAAATCTAGGCACCCATCACTATCCATTTTGTTATCTTGACTACTAGGCATTGTTCATAGGTTTTTAGAACCTATTCTACTACTAGTGTGAAATCTGATCATAGTTTTTAATCCATCAAGTCTATCCAATCCTCATCATCATCTATCCTTCTAGCTTGGTCCTTTGTCCTTACTTTGTTCAACCAACCCTTAGTTTACCTTCACATCATCATCCATCTTTCCTATGGATTTGGACCTGGTTCTTGTATACCAATACATCCTATCCAACAAAAATGAAGTCCTTTTGTGGGCACTAAAGTTAGGTTCTCGCCTACCCTCAGACCTTGATCTCATTCACCCCAAATCACCATCCCATAGCTCCATGAAATCAGTCTCAACCTTCCTTGATGCAGTCACCCTAGTCAATAAATACATCATAGAGAATAAAAATAAATTCCTTTTGTAACTATGGAATATGGGTGCTCACTTTCCCAATGATTTTGACCCCATAAGCCTAAATTCACCTACCAGACAAATCTAACATCAACCCTTCTCCCATCCCCCTCCACCATCCACTAGCCCTATTAAAAACCCCTTGGCCCCAATTTGTACCCATCCATAATAAAATTCTCCATCTACTAATCATAATCCATCACCACTCCCTCATCCTTTATCACCCACCACCATGAACCTTGACCCCACTTTCATAGACCAATACATAGCTACCAACAAGGATGAAATCCTCCTACAATTCATTTTGATGGGTGTTTCACTTCTTAAAGTTTCCAACCCCTTCAACTTATTGTACCTCTAATATAAACCCCTTTGTGTAAGTCTCCTTCTAATCCTTTATCCACTAGTCATAGAAAATCATCTACCCCTTCCCCTACTAGTAAAGGGAATCCAATCTTGGCCAACCATCCATCCACCCAGCCACATCAAACACCATATGATCTAAAGTCCAATGATTCCATATCAAAGTCACAAAGCAAAGCAGGTTCTTATACTCCCCTTATTGTATCTTTGGAATCCCTTTTTCAACATCTTGTCAGCACTAACATGATGGTCTATCCACTCATACAACATATTTATCCCATAAAAACTAAACCCTCCTGGTATAAAGTAAAATTATGATGTCTATATCATCAAACTTAGGGGCATTCCATTAAACATGTTAAAACTTTCGAGACTATGTCCAAGACCTCATCAATAGTGGTGACATAGTAATTGAGGATGAATCAGATGAATTTAAATCTATGGGTGAACAAAAATATGAATGAAAAGATTCCATTCCCTATCACAATCAAACCCTTCCCCTTCTAATCCAAGGTCAAGACATCCTATCCATCCTCTATGATCTCCCCATCTCCGACCACCCATCCATTCAAAACAAGTCTACTCCTCATAAACCTAATCCTTCTATATCCCATAATCCCTTTTATGGACCTTTATTTGCTTCATTCATTATACATCCATTATCTCCCTCTCACCCATCACATCAAATACCCCCATTGAGAGGATAATCTGGACAAATCATCCTTTACTAGCAACATAACATCATGTACATCAAAATCAACATCAGAGTCAGAACAAGTTTTATCTGCCTCAGGATCATATACAATGCCAATATCTGAATCATATTCCTCATCAAAAACATTATCCTTAGTCAATATTATAGAAAATGATGATAATTTATACTCTTTTGAATATCCTAATCAAGATGATGAAGTCACAACTGAATTCTTGAATGCTTTATATATTGAATATTTTTAGGGTGGATCTGATCCTACCTTGGATACGTGTCTTAATGATCATTTTGATATTCTTGGGGATAATTTATTCGATGTTGAGGCCAGGGATCATAGTGACCTTTATGAGGACTGTGCTTCCCATTATACCCTTACTTCCTCACACAACATTCATCATCCACTTCACCTCTATAATCTTGATGTCACACTCCATAAGTGGACTACATAGGAACATGCATCATTAGATTCCCCTCTACATTTAATATCATGTGAAATAAATACAATATTCTAAGACCATATTCCTAAAGTCATAAATCATGATCAAGTCATATTTGATCCCTTTAATCATAACCAAGAAAATTAAAATCATTGGTCTAATCAAATAATGTCTTCCCCGAGTGAAGCCCAATATCAGGCACTAAGGGGTCTTCAAAGTCAAAATAATCATTATATATCAAGTCAAAAATAAATCCCATATGGTGAAGCCCAAAATATAACACCAGGGGATAGTCAAAATCAAAACCAATTAGAAAATAGTCATATGACCGACCATCCTCTTAATACTTGGATCAAAGAATCAAAAAATCAAAAGGTCTTGGATCCTTTAATCTTGTGGCATCAATATATATAACTCCCTCCACCATATCCAATGGTGTATGCAATTATCAAACCTCAATTATGCTCCCCATCCTATCATGTCAACCATCCTGATCACATCCTTCTTGCACATCCTATATCCCATCATCACAATCATGGCATCCTCCCATCCATACCATATATCCAATCCTTGGGCAACATTGTCCCTCATAGGGGTCATGAAGACACTTGGTTAAAATGTCCAGAGGATGTTAAATCAAGAGTCAATAAAGGTTACCATTACATGATCCTAGCATCACCTTTCTCCACAATAGATGTTGGATAAAATATCCATCTAGCGTCAACATCTTACATCTCTCCTATCTCCAATAAATCGAGATGCCATCTAAAAAGTAAAAAAAAAATCATTCGTCCAATAGTGAAAACTAGTCTTCTAACACCTTGGGCAAGTACCATGATGAAAAATAATTTTTGGTGTCATGGTAAAATAATATATTGTCCACATTATTCCTCAATACTTGGGGCAAATCCATCTATTTCATATCCTCATCCATCCATCCCCCTTATCACATCCCTTGTCTATATCACCCATCATCTTATCCCTTAGTCCATTATTCCTACCCATCATCTTCAATCATATCACATTCCTTCCTATCTTGGCCTTTGTAAGGAATGGAAGGTGTCTTATGAAATGTCCTCAAACCATTTTGGCATATCCTCTAATGAACACTCAGGCAACTAAACATCTAGTTCTTTCATGATGTGGTCATTGGTAATTCCTCGCCCATTCTTCTTTGGTCCTCATCCCCTTTTCCACATCACCATCACCCTTTTTTTGTCATATCCGTCATTTCATCCATCCATATTCTATTTTTTAGGCTTGATATTCCCTTTTCTAGAAACCCTCTTCGTATAGTGTACATACATATCCCAAAAATCCCAAAAATCTGAAATTTTTTAAAAACCCTAAAAGTCATAAAATTTGAAAAAGCCAAAAATAGTCCCTCATGTCTTGTCTTATGCCTAATCCCCTAGTCACACCCATCTCCATGTCATGTGTATTTTCTTATCCCCCATCTTTGGATACAATGTCTAGTCTTGGAACCAAGTCAAAGTGGTCACCCATCTCTCCATCCCTTTATCATCCTTGTCCTAGGTATTATTGGCACACATCACTTTGTCAAGAATTTAATCTAGAACGTATCACTTCTCCATCAAGACCTCTTCATATCTATCACCCATCCAATCACTTATCTACTAGCATGAAAGGTACTTGATCCCATCACTTTCCTTATCATTGCTTCTTCATACCTAGCACCCATCGAATAACTTATTTACTAGTATGAAAGGTATTTGATCCCATCATATCCTAGTTTCCTTGCTAGATTAGAATCTTTTAAGGCCTTATATATTTGTAATCATTGGTCATCACTTTGTTAAATCACCTTCCTTGGCCACTTTTTGATTCAATTTAAAGACCAGATCAATATTCAAAGACCTTATCACACCATATCATGTCATTCATCCTTCCATCCTCAACTAAGGGCAACACCATATCTTCATCATAATCATCATCATCCTATCAAAATATAAGTCTATCCTCCATCCCCATCACATCATGATTATGTTAATCCAAACCATCACCTATTCACTCATCTCATCATTAGAAAAGACATTGTGGCATTACATGTAGATAATTATCTGCTATTTGTCTATTGTTTATGTGCCATTTGTCTGCTTTTTATTTTTCATCATGCATATATCTTGTTTGTGTTATGTTTTTTTTTGCATCATGTATTTTTTTCTATTGGACAATGAACAAAGATGCTATGAGGAGACCAAAAGTTCCCTCAAGGATGCAGAGTTCACCATTTGCCCATGCACTTTGAAAAAATGTCCTCTTGGTCATGCTTATATCATGGGGCATATTATCAAGTGCTATATTTTTGGATTACTTAGACTATGATGAGATTTATGACATTTGTGATGGATTGATCATCTACACCCTTATCATTTCCCTAATAATCTAATCATTCTTATTCCCAACATGACTCATCTAACTAACATCTTATCTTTCATCTTCATCTCATCATTTGAGTCATATCCTTTAATCAATAACATCATCCTCTAATCATATCATCATCATCATAATCATCATCATCATCATCACCACCACCACCACCATCATCATCATCATCATCATCATCATCATCATCATCATCATTTGAAACCATATATTATCATTCATCCTCTAGTCAAAAATACATCATCCTGAGGTCTTTTCAGACTATGTAGGCAACACTTGGCCATGTTTCAATTCCCAAGGATAGCTTGGACATTATCTCTATCATCCATCATTATCTCCCAGTCTTGTATCAATCAAATAGTTTGGTCACATGATCATATCGATTCTTCTCTATCATCACCTACATCATCTTGATCAATTTAGCTTTGAGCTACACCCATCCTTAATCTAATCAAATCATTAGTCTTATCCTAGCCAAAAACTCTCCCTTACATGCATCCTTGCTTGGGATATGTCGAAAGCTTACAACCTTTTAATCCTATCATCATCTTGTTACGGTTGATTGCCCCTTGGGATGTTTCTAAAACCATGACACCCATCACCTATACTCCCTATGCATGTGTCTTTGCCAGGGGAATCATTAGAAATTTGTAGTTCACTACTCAAGTCAAATTCATCATCTTATATCTCCCATATGGCATCCCATCCCCTCATCTCTCCATCACATCCACCCCTCATTACTTATTTTGAGTGGCCATCCATCCCATTCTTCTGTGCATGTCCCTTTAAGGGGGTATCATATCCCCTAATATCATCTACTAACATTCATCCATGACATGGTTTTTTTTTGAAAGAAAATTGATCCCTCTACTTCATTTACTTGTAATGCCCTTTTAAAGAGGGGTAAAATATATGCACCTAAAATTGATTACCTCATTAACATGACTAATATTCCTATTAGTCAACACTAATTATGCTAATCCCATTTTATTCTAATTCATCCCGTTAATTTATCCCCCTTTCCCAACCATTTATCTAATATCCCCATCCTTTATTCTCTTTTATATATTAACCTTAGTCATCCCACTCCATTAATTCTTCTCAATCCCTATTATCCTAATATAATCCTAGTTATCTATTATATGGGACTTTTAAATTACCATAACCCCACCTACCCACCTACTAACCTACACCTTAGCCTTCCTTACATCCCTATGTCCCTAATCCTCACCTAATCCCTATCTAACCCCCACCTAACTCTCCATTATTCCTAAGCTAATGGTGAATCTCTAGAATTGGAGAAGCTCCTCCAAGTCTCTAGAAGTATCTAAACTAGAGACTTCTGAATAATTTTAAATTCTTTAAATTCTCCCTCCATTATCTTATAAAAATCCATGCTTGGGTAATGGCAAACTAACTAGAATTTCCATAACATCATCTTGATAATATTATCATAATCAATAAGCATTCTCATACCCTATCCATGTAAAATTAGCCATTGAATCAAGCATACAACATCAAAAAATCATGCCATCACATTGCCATAAATTTGAGTCTGCATGCACTCAATAGTCCATTTGAACATCCTAGAAGGAGGTGAGATGAAGTAAAGAATTTGGTAAGGTTCATATCATTCTGATTTGTTTCATAAATCCTTCCTAATAGGTAGTTTGTGTTTTGAGTTGAATTAGCTTGTTTAATTCATAATGTGCTCAAAATCATACTATAATAACATCCTAAATGGGATTACAGTTTGTATGCATCTAACATCACCTTCTAATTCCTCCCAAGTTAAATTATGACCCAATAATATGACTTTCTGACCTTTTTGATTAATTGTGCACCAATTTCTAAAGAACTGCACTAAAATTAATTAATCTTGCTTAGGTAAATTAAACCAAATTAAGAGCTTAAGTAAGAATTCCATGGAGTAAATTGAATATTTATTTATTGGAAATTGATTTTGAATATCTACATCACCTAATGACATGATCAATGGGGTAACATACATAAGCCATAAATGCAATAAATATCAAGTTTATGGGCACCCATGCCTAATTAATGCCTTTTCTTCCTAAATATTTATGAGGATATTTATGAATTAATTATGCAATATTAGATTAATTCATGGCCACATATCTTCATCTTGATATGGATGGTCATGGTTGATCTTGATCAAATCCAAAACCCTGTAAATAGAAGGGCATAAAACATCATTTTAAAGCTTAAATTATATAAACTTATAATGCAGGATTCTCTCCACAAGTCATTTTTGTTTTGATAAATGCCTTATTTGCAATAGGTTAGATTCAATTGATAAGCATATTAGTGATTTCATATCATGATCCTAGGTTATGCATAGTGATATTTAGATGATGGAGGAGCTTGGCATCCATTGTTGACAAAGATAAGAATACCAAATAAAGGGGAAAAACGCATTTGAAGCCACTTTTGGATGGTGGAATCACTTGGGAAGGTAATATGCATATGTGCTTTATTTCAAATGATTCTTATTGTTATTTGCAAACCTTGTTGAATAGGTTGGCCTAGATTTCTAGTTCTTATGCATTCTATTATGATTTTCATTACTAATATTTGACTAACAATCTTTGTAATCCAATACTACACCACTAAGAAATACATGTATAGAGTCACTACACAAAGGAATAAACCCTTGTATAGTAATATAGGTGGTTTGGATTCAATAAATGTAATTGTGCCCTTGTGTTAACCACACTTGGGACCATCTAAAATGCATGAAAATTATAGTTTTTAGACAAAACTTAACTTACTGTAGAATTTCATGCCAAATGTTGAGTGATTATCACTCTAAGTTTGTGCCATGTACTAATGCTTGAGAGATATAAGGAGATGTAAAAAACTATACCTACACCTATACTTTCTTTTTAGATTAACTCTTAATTCCTCACAAGCATTGGTATGTCGGTTTAAACTTTGACTGAAGCTATACACACCCATATCAGTTATAGGGAATAAGATGAACCATTTGTGATAATTCTATTTTTATTTAATTTTCATGTGTGCTTTAAAGACTAAAAACTATTTATTTGTCACAAGTCAAAAATAAGTCATAAACCAATCACATGTTTTTACACCACTTTAGCCTAAGAGGCATTTTTGTGTCCATTTGATACCACATTTTTGCCTTAGACTTTTCCAAAACATTTGTGTGTGTGTGTGCCACTTATTTTTATGGGGCATTGTTATGCTATTCATTTTGTCCCACGTATTTGCCTTGGAGTTTTGAAAAAATAAACATTGTCATACCTTTTGATTAAAGTATTTTCATTACACTACCCATATTATTTCAAAACCATTGCCTTGTTTAAAACCAATTTCAAAACCATGTATGCCTTTGGTCTATAACTGGTGTTGTTATGCCTCCCATGTGAGTCTCGAATGTTATTCATTTGAAGCATCCAAGTATTTTAAACCAATTTCAAAAATTTGTCTTGCGAAGTTCAGATTCAAAACTAAGTGGTTTATACCTATGCCTTGCTTAATTTTGGCTTGGGTGTTTACCTCTTACCCTTGAATTATGCAACTTGGACTAATTCCTTGTTTATTTTAGAGATTCCTTCACCTAGATCTAGGAAGTGCTTTCTTTTCGTGTGCCTTGAGTCATTTTGTTTGCCTTTAACTAAGGTCAAAACTTTATTTTTAAGTACAAATTTAAGCATGGTTAGTTTACATTAGAGCCTTCCTTCTCACTTGGGCCCAAATGCTTTACTCATCACTCTTATTTTTACATACTTGAGATTGAATTTCGCAATTAGTTTTAGGTGTGTGCCTAGAATGAGTGTCTTATGCAAAGATCAAGTTTGATTTTGAATCCATGGGCCTTAATTAAGTCAAAGTGTTTTGAATTGTTTTAAAGTTAAATTAATTACCTTGAAAGTTTTGACCTAAGACCTAGATTATTTTAATCCTATATTTGTGCCTTGTTTCCAAAGACCTAGCATTTGCCTTCCAATTTTTAGACCTAGTGTGTTTTCAAGTCTAGCTTTGTGCCTTGTTTTTAAATACCTAGCATTTGCCATAATTTTTATTTTTTGTTCATACCTTTTGAGTCTAACATTGTTCCTTATTCCAAAGACATAACACCATTTTTATTTTTATACCTATAATATATTTGTTTGAAACACTTTGACAAAAGATGAAAAATTTAAATTTTCCATTCATTTAACCATTTGTGTGTAAGACATTAGACCTTGGAGATATTTGAGACCAAATTTTATCATTGATAATTTTGGATAAAAGCTCCATTTCTAGGCCAAGTTTAAATTATTTACAAAAATAAACCGAGTTTTCCATTTAAACCAAGTTTCTAGACATACCAAGCATCGACCAATGTTTTGAGACCACATTTCAAGATTTTTTATGAACTCTAGACTTTTTTTTTCACAAGATGTTAGTCATGGGTTATGATATACCTTGCTACACATGTAGTGGAATAATGTATAATGTGGATTACAAAACCATAGTCACAAATGATTCCTTTATTCAAGACCCATATGGTGATGACGTAGTTTGTGAGATAGATCCATATCCTAATTGCACCACTCAATAAACAAGGCCACAATTTGTTAGCACACTACTTGGTTAATGCACCTCCTTATCTAGTTTAAGAATATTTACAAACAAATCAATACCTTGCTAGTGTGTCATCTATTGTTAAACAAGTTCAACAACAACCTTACTATGTTACCATGCTATCGACCTTTGACCCATACTTATTCCATCATCACTAGCTAGAAAATAAGGATGAGGTTTTGGTTAGAGTTGTAGAGGTAGGGGCCAAGTTTTCAAAATAATTTATATATAAAAACCTACCTAGCCTAGTTAGAGTGCTTAGAAATGTACCTTATACCCAATTATCAAACATGCTTGTACTAGTTACCCACAGACACTCATGCTAATGTCACACCAAGATCCAAATATTCTTGTAAAAGGAAAATACCTCATAGTAGACCAATTTATGCAAATGGAACAAGCATATAAAACTTATGTTAACCTAACACAAAATTTCAATATTATAGCCATATTGAATTCCTTGCTTATAGAGATAACTCCTTCAATAAGAGTTCTAGTTGATTCATTAGGTCATGCTAATCTAGGTATAGATCCATTTTCCCAAAGTATGTTAGTGGGTATCATGTTTAATGTCCTAGTCATTGAAGAAGTAACTATAGCTTCTACTCAGGACCATGTGCCAAATACAATGGATAACACACAAGTGTCTTCCAATTTAGGATAACAAGGGTTAAATGCATCACCAAATAATCCACAACAACAAGTGTCTCTAGTCAATACCATGAGTGGTTTGCTTCCCAACCATAGAAAATTACTCCTACTCCTTAACCAACCACTTCTTCAAGCACATAAAAATAATAGATAAGTAATCAAGCACCAACCAATGTTTTGCCTAAAAAAGTGTCTAATGTTATCCTATCTCAATAAGTGATGACTATTATTCTACGGTCATAAGCACATACCAAATAACCACCTCAATAAAGGCAAACACTACGTCACCTCAACAAGTGGAAATAAATGTTCCACCTCAATAGTCACAGACCAATGTACCTTAATAATCACAAACATTGTCTAATCAACAATGTATTCCTATTTTTAAATGACAAATACCAAATGAACAACAAACATCTAGTTCAAAATAGGTGTTTGTTCAACAAAAAAGAGGTGCCAATGTTCAACAAGTACCTGTTAGGCAACCATTGCCTTTTACCCAACAAGTGCCACATATTTAAAGACAATGCCTTAATCAACAACAAATACCATTTATACAACCATGTTTGACTAATCGGAAACACGTCCCTACTCAAACTTAGCAAGCACAATATATTCCACAAAGCTACATACTTCCATCACAATCTTTTTAGTGTAGGTTTTGGGCTAATTTAGATTTAGAAGAAGATGGTTTAGGAGGGTATTTTCCCAAATTATCTCTAAGGACCATGTCATAAATTATAATGAATTTAGGGTAGCCCTTCTTTAAAAACAAGGGTTTTTAAACCTTACCTACCTCATGTTCCCTTATAAATGTCTCCTTTTGTTATCTGAGCATTTTAATAGAAATGGATTTTGGTAATTAAGCTTCCTTCTTGACACATTCGAGGAAGGTTCAATGTAATTAATATTAGAAGGTACTTCTTCCATAAGGGAAACTTTTAGGATGGGGATGGGTAGAACATTTAGGGTTTTAACATCTTGGATTAGTATGAAATTAATGTTTGGTGTATGATAAAGTTTTTTTTCCTATTTGGACATCAATAACATGATTTTCTAAAGACATTAATTAGAAGGGAAATATTACCAATTATTTGTGCTAGCAGTGATTGAGAAGGTTGAAATGATAAGAGAAACTCATTTAATGTTAGAACCACTCTATGTTTGTTACATAAAAATGTGTAATTTTTTTATAAGTATTGGTAATTAAATTGTAATGTTCACAAAATGATTCACACATCAGGTTACAATTTACATACTATATATACATCTGAATGTAATATGTTAAATGTAAAATTACATCAATAATTAATTTTAATTAATCCACTGATTAAGCATAATAAATCTTTCATTTACTACCTTAAAAGAGGTCTATATAGTGTATGAACTATAAAAAGATATAGTAGAATCAATGTACTAATAAAACATTGCTTTGAAATGAACAAGCTTAGCAATACATTAATTTATCAATAAATGAATGTTATAGCCATCGTTGTGTATAATAATAAAACAATAAATATATAATTATCAACAGATACATTTGGTCATACAATATCAGTACAATGGAGCTTTATACAATAGCTCATTTGTATATACATTAGCCATGATTACTAACAAGATTGGTTTAAATGTAACTATAGAGAGGGAGAGCAGCATCTGGGTGCTTTTCCTCCAACCATAGACCGACAATAACTTGTACACCTCCCTACTAAGAGTGGCCCTTCCCTTCATGAAGGGGTAGATAATGGTGATGTAAACATCAAGAACTCATCCATAATAGTGTGTATACTATCGCTACCACATGCAATAGTCATATAGACTATGAAAAACATCCTCTATCTAATATGACTTCACACATGCATGCAAGCTAAATATTACAGAGAACAAACAATGTATATAGCTATAACATTACTTTGGCTAAAGCTTTTATTATAGTTCAAACTTTTAATGAAGTTGGGTTATATTCACTAGAACCATGCTCTCTGTTAAATGCATAAAAACTCATGAACTTCATGCTAACTGATGATGAGTGATGTTTGAGAAGGGCCTCTTACCCATCACTTGCCATACCTTAATGTGAGGGACAAGTATACTAAATATAGCTAGTTTAAGGTTAATATAACCATAAAATAACAAAGTACAAAATTTAACTTCATATATAATTATAACTGGTAAAGACAATGTACTTATTTCACAATGACCAATTTACATAATTATTATCAAATTATCATTATGGTAACACATTTTGAATATGATCAAAATTCTATTGCCATACTCAGGTACCCATAATAACTATACCTCATTCTTACATTCTTACTAACATATACAATAAGTTCCATAATTATCTAAGTTTGATTCACTTTATTTTGGAAAGTACAATAGCACATTATAGGATAAGTATCACTCTTCACAAACCAATTAACAAAAGATAATGCAATTGTTCAGACACAACTTCCCATTGTTTATTTTCCATTCCAAGTACATGTTCCCAAGTTCCCATAAAAATCATGAACCATATTACACAAATTAAAAGAACAATACCATTTTCACACAATATACTATGAATTTACTATTTAATATGCTTTTACTAGATTCAAATTATTTGAACATATAATACCAATTACTTTATCAATTTATAACGTGATTCCCTAACCTATTCATAATCTATTAATCTTCAGTTGTTTTCCAACTTAAAAGTTTTATATTATTCAAATTGACATAATATTATTATGTTGGGTAAACATGGCTATAAGTGGTCATTAACCACACACAAGTTTGTTTACTGACCAATTCAATTAAGGAAAGAATAACTATAAAAACACACCATAATCATGATTTTAACAATAAAAATGTATGTTATAGATACCACAACATTCTATGGATTTTAAAAATCAATATACAAGATTCAAATATCACATCCATTTATAGTTTTAACAAATAATAATCAGGTCTTGAATACCGTGTTTATAAATTAGTTTCAACAAATAATAAATCAAACCATGAAATCCATGTTGTAAGGTGGTTTTAAAAACCAAAAATTAGGCCACAATATACCAATTTTAACAATTAGTTTCTAGGCTTGTAAGTGGTCATTAACTACCTATAAACTTATTTTTTCTTTATAATAAATGAATAGCTTGTTTACCTATGGATTAGAGGATGAAATGAATGATTTTTAGGCAAAAATACCACTTTTTAATGTGGTCTATGTAAAATTAAAACTAACCTATAAAAACCATGATAACATTAGTTTATAACAATAAAATATAGTTTATTATACAATGCCATAATGTGGTTCTCCACACAAATAAATAGTTTTTAATACCATGCCAAAATGTGGTTTCTAACAAATAAAAATAGTCTATATTACCACTCCATAATGTAGTTTCAAACAAATAATGTCATTTATAATAACCACTTGTATAGTGATTCAAAACACCCAATATACATGCATGTAGGTGGTCATTTATCTAACTACAGGTCTGTATATTGTCCCTTTTTTTCTTTTGTTTTAAATAAAAATAACATTGATTTTATGCAATAGGGGAAAGAAAGGACAATTTATAGGTCAAACTAACAAGCAAAATAAGAAAGCTACATGCTTGTATTTTCATTTAAACCCTTCACAATTTGAATAGCCAAGATTTATTTACTATTTGTTTACAAAAATAAAAAACCATAACTAGATTTTGACATATAACGTTTTCCCATACTATGGTTTCCACTAAATGAAAATGTAGGTGTATATCCCATCCAGAATCAAATGAAATCCATTTCCACAAGAATAGACAATAAATCTAATTACTTACTTGGATCAACAATAAAATTTGTAAGAATTCCTTCTATTTTTATTCATTGCAAAATCTCCCTTTTGATTTCCTCCAAGGTTGATTTTCACTCTTTCCTCCATTTTCCTTCTTATCCCCCTTTCACTCTTTGTTACAACATCCATGCCATAAATTTTGCTGAAGTTTTTATTTTTCCTCTCAAAAAATGCCACCAATGCCAAGTGTTATATTAATCACAGGCAAAATCTTCCTCACCCAAACTCCATGCAGTATTTTACTCTCAAAATGGTATAGTTAACCCATAATTTTCACCCCTTTATTTATAATGCAGCTAGCAGTCCCTATCTAATCCACCAAAAGAAATAATGAAATCATAGAAATATATTTGAATGGTTTTAATCAAAAACATTATAAACGAATGTAATAATTTTAATTTAAAACATAATTATATCCTTTAATAATTTCCCAAATAAAAAGTCACAAATGATTGTAATGCATACCAGGTCAAATATGCCTCTAGTGGTATATTGACCCAAAAACCCCTAAATGGAGTCTTTGCTAAGCAAAACTTTCTTATGTGGTAATTCACTTTAAAACAAGATTATGCATTTTTATTTTATTTATATCAATGATGTTATAATAGATAACACATTAATAATCATGTAATTAATATAGAGCTATGCAATAGAATAAACTATAAATATTATCAACATATCATTATTCTGAATGTTATCAAGAAGATCTTAATGTATATTTCCAAATGATACTTAACTCAACATAAAATGCAAGCAGTTAAGTTAATTTCTAAACAAGGTAGTTTTTATCAAGAACCTTAAAATAAATAGAAGCATTCCATATAATGACAAGTATTGATGCAATAAACACACACATCAATTATAAGGCAAACATAGAATAAGATAGTCAAGCAAGTCAAATAAACCTATTGTGTGTGTGTGTGTGTGTGTGTGTTCTGGTTGTTTATTATTTTTACTTGTAGTTGTTGCTATCTCCCACCTCCTCTCCTATGATGCTCTCCCTCTATGGTACTTGGTGAGGGTAAGATATGCCCTACATCGACCTCAAGTAGATGAATATAGTTATTCCATTACTTCACTTAAAACCTAAAATAAGCAATATAAATACCATTGTATTTTGTATAATAAAAGTAAAAGTAAACATTTTACCTCTTTTCTATTAAACATGCATATATACATTGAAATCAAATGATGTAGAATAGAAAGTATAGTAGCATATGAAAGCAACCAACTAAATATGTCCATCTATCCACATGATTCATAAGTCTAATTAATCACTAGTTTATTATTTGTTAAAAAATAACATGATGTTTGCTAAGGTTGAATGGGATATAACATTTAAGCCTTCCTTATAAAGTCACACATTTTATAATTTGTAGTAAAACTTCACCCTAAGCGCCAGAGAAGGATTCTCTTAAATATCCAACTTGGAATTTAATAAGTTTTATTTACCTCTAAGAAAGGCTTTTATGTCTTACTCCTTGGTCCTTCTGGATTTTTATAATCTCATTCCTTTAATAGCCATATAATTTTCCCTATCTATGTTTTCCTCTTACACAATGAAGAATATGCCTCTCACATTAACATGTCTTACATTCTATGATTTTCCAAATTCTATAGAAAACATTGGAATGAATCCCATAAATTTTGTTAATCTTCCTTTTTTACTAACATGCCAAAATATGGGATTTTTACTCACACCTTTGTAAGAATAAGCTTAAATACAAACTTTATCTCCACCCATTGGGTTACTAATAAATATTCTCCTTTGATAATTTATCCTAAATCTAATATTTAATTTAATAATGGACTTTAGGAAATAACAAAACTCTCTTGATGCCTATATATTTATTGTCATAATGAGAGGAATAATACAATTGGGTACATGAAATGATAATATATAGTGAGGATCTCTCCCTCATGGTTTAAAATACTAATAATGTGCTTGACACAAGTTTGTTTTCAGTCCATCAGGGGTGATCTAAGCATGCTATGTGTGAATGGGAATAACTTCAATAATTAATTGACTTATTTTTTATTAGTGACTTGACTTTACACCTTGAGGGAGAAATGAAAAATCATAACCCACACAAATCAATTTCTTCAAAAATTGACAAAGAAATAAAAGAGTCTTCTAAAAATTGGGAATATAATACATAGGTCTCCAAAATATTATTACTGAAAATGAGACCCAACACATGCAAACAAAATTATAAAAAATCCAACAAAGAATAGCCAAAGATAAAAGGTTCTAGAGTTTGATTACCTTTTACCTTCATCACACAATAATTGGACTAAGGGTTGAGGAAAGTCTTAGAGATTCAACCATTTTTTGAAACCTAAGATGGATACCCCTTTATTAGCAAACCAATCAATCACCTTGTTACATTCCATATAAATATGATAGAATGAGATTCCCTTAAGGGAATGCACAATTAGTAATGCATCCGTAATAATGTTTCCAACTTGGGGAAATATCCTTCATAAAGTATTTGATAATGTCAAGAGATTATCCTTTAATTGAAAGGTGAGTGAAATTCTTTTCAATTACTACTTTTAATCCTCATAAAGTTGTTTTACCCTCTATAAGATAATTAGTTTGGATATCAAGATTACCTGCATATGCAACAATCAATTCCCTCTATTATCTCTAATAATTTCACCACCCTCTATCTTTCTTGGGTCACCCTTAAAGGCACCATTAAATTTTTATTTGATCCATTCTAGGGAAGGACAAAACCATTTAGCTAATTTTTATCAACCTTATTCCCATCCTCTTCTTTGCCTAATAATTTTGAAAGTTTCCAATTTGAAGTTATCCTAAATTCTCCTTTCTCTATTTTCTCCTTTTTATTGATTTTTAACACAAAGAAGTTCTCTATGATTGCCTCAAATATACTTGAACTTAATCTATTTGAAATCTCCTTTTTATCTTGAAATATTTTTAAGTTTTGTTACCATTATAAGCCCCATAAATCCTATAGGAGGGCTAGCTCCAAATTTTATTCAATTGAAAGCTATAGAATGGAGGTGACCACAGATGAATAAAATCCAATATTTATGTAGACTAAACCCAACTAACCTCAAATTTGGAGAGAATAATCTTTAATGTTTCATAATAAAAGGGACATCCCAACAAGATGTGGTAGGCAAATTCAACTTCTTTTTAACATAAGACACATTTGTTTACAATCACGAAACCTCTCTTTATCAAATTATCTTGAGTTAGGATTTTGTTTTAGATTGTAACCCAAAAGAAAATTTTGAATTTTAGAATAAGGTCTTTGTCTCAAAATTTATTTTAAGACAAACCTTTCATTACTAAGTTTAGAGCCACTAAATAACCTTATTTGACATTGTAATTACCATCTATGGTTATTTTCCATACTAGTTCATCTTCTCTCAAGTTAACAAATATAGAATCCTTTTGAAAGTTCATTCAAGGAGGTTATATGAGAGAAGTATTCAGGGTTAGATGAATTCAAGTTAATGGTTTTATGATTTTTACTTAAACTCATCTTTAGTGTAGTCTATTACCTTCATCCTATTTCTCTTTTTATAGGTCTACCTAATTTGTCCTAGGGTTTGATCAAGCTTAGAAGAGAGTTTATTAGCTAGATATCTTCCTAGATCAATGATCAATTTCCTAATCCCATGTTCAATTTTTATCCTTACCATATTAATTTATTATTTTCAACAAGATTGTTCCCAAAATATGAGCCTGTAGGTATTTTAGACACTTTATTTTCATCACTTATGTGTCTAAGTGATAATAAAAATGAATTCTATGTAAATCAGAGTGACTTGCTACAAAATTGCAAATTAAACCTAGAAATAACTGAACATCCCAATTTCATTTGCACATTAGATGTAAACATTCCAAAACATAGGTACATCCCTGATTGGGGTAGTACATCATATGTTATTATCACCTTATTCTAATTAATCCTTAGGCAAGTTCCTACTTTTCAAATGATGATTTCAACCAATTAAATAGGGTAATTATTCAACTCTCAAAATGACATAAAATCTAATTGGGATTAATTAGCTAATTAAATCAAATCAAATAAAAAGGCTAACTTCTCCTTAAGTGAAAAATACATGAAATTAGCTAATATTGGAATTATGTAAATTAGAATATGAAAAAAATATTTAAAATGATGACATCATATGAAATATCAAAAATGATGACATCATCATGATATCATTTAAAAAGTTGTCAAGCACTTACAAAATATCAATCAAATATTTGAATTTGTAACTTGTGCCTATTTAATGCCAAATATTAATTGCATTTTGCCTACCAAATTTGACCAATGCTCAACCACACATATTGATTCACATTTAGTGGTTGGAATCAATTCAAGAAAGTTGTAAATACAAGGGTCATTTACCATTATTCTCAAGTCTTAAACATACAATGAAGTGCTTCCATTTTTAGTAGCCTTTCAAACATCAAGCCTTCAAACCATTTATTTCATTTTATTCTATTTGATCAATCACTCCAAAGTACAAGGGGAGATGTTGTCAACATGCACATGTGACATTAACAAAGACTCCAAGCTCTACATTCAGGATCAAACATGCATGTCTGTCAAATTTGAAGGGAACATCCAAATAAAAGGTAAAACATCTTGTTTATCTTTTTATTGTTAAATTTGTTGCTTCAAGTCTTTCCCAATCTGAGGACCACACTTGAGAAGTTAGATTTTCTATTATTTTATGCTTGTTTTGCATACTAATAAGAATTAACCTTTTCTAGATTCTTGTGTTTATAGGTAGAGATTTAAACAACAAAATATCTCAGCTTTAAATCTATCCAAATATTTTTCCTTTAATATATTCATCCACTTATATTTTTTCTTTTAGAAATATCCAACCAATTTTAGCTAGGAGAGTTTTATTCATAGATCTTAATCTTCAAATCCTTAAACCTCTATGCTATTTTTAAAAACATAATCTAGCCCAAACAACCAATGTTATTAAATGTGTCTCTTCATTACCTATCCATATGAGTATTCTTTGAATTTTTTTTATCTTATCCACGACCTTTCCTAGTATTCTAAAGATAGACATGAGTTAAATAGGGAGGCTTTGGAGAGAACTTTTAAGGATTTATAATTTACCCACTTGAATGATAAGGTAGCCTTTCAACCAACTAACTTTCATTGAAATATATCAAGCAAAGGATTCAAAACATGAGTAGACATTTTTTCCTTAAAATGGGCATGCCTAAATAATATGATGGAAGTTATTTAGGCATTTTAAAGTGCCTAAAATAGTGTTTTATCATACAAGGGGAGTGTTAGCAAAGAAAAGTGTGTTCTTATCAATGTTTATTTTCTGACCTAAGACTTATTCATAACATTCCAACAATTTTCTCACTTCTTGGGCTTCATTTACATAAGCTATTCCTAAGATTAAAGTGTCATCAACAGAGCAACTAGATTGCTAGAGGAAGTTGGTTTAAGGCATTTTATTCTTTCAACACCAAGAGGTGAAGAGAAACTTATTCATTACACCTCAACCATGATTATAAAGAGATATGGGGAAATGGGGCTCCCTTATCTCAACCCTCTTCAATGCAACAAATTCCTACCTACAATTATTATGATAAATATTATGTTCTTATTTTAAAATATTAATTTTAATTATTTTGAAGGCACTCAACAGAGCTACACATCAACCAATTTTTTTTATTATTGAAAAGATTTGCGAATTATATTAATAAAACAATATTATATAGAAATTATTCATACAAAAAAATAATGGAAAAAGTCACACTCTAAGATTCATGTCAATAAATTTTGAGTTAATAGGTATAGTTAGTTTGAAATTCTAGGCCTCCTCTAACATATTCACCCATCAAATAAATTTTTGATATATTTTACTATTTTTTTTTTCATTTATTTATTTGTTTTTTGTGTATTTTTATTAATTTTTTTCTTTTTGGTTTTGTATATTTATTATTACTTGAATTTGTTGAATGAGATGTGTGTCCAAATGATTGTCAATAGTAATTTTGATATCAAAAAATTAAAAACTTGGATAATTTATTCTTTTAACATATTATAATTGATTATAGGGATCCATACATTCATTGCTTGTCTATTTCATGAATTTTTCATGCATTCCATATTTCCCACAATAAGATGTCAAATTATTGTAAGAGACACATGGAACCTCATGCAAAGAAGTCCATTTATAATATATGAGATGTTCAATCATTATTAATTATCATAAAAAATGTACTATGTATAGAATAATCCAAAATAATTTGTCAAATCCTCCTCAAGACATTAGGATATAAGTACATGTAGTGAAATACTATTATATTTGGATCAACTCTAAAATACCAAGGTGAAAATATCAATGCTTGAGATGCTCAGAAGATCAAATGTTTACAAAGGCATTCTTTACAAGTCCTTGACACTATTTTTCCAAGTGATAATATATGATTTTACTTCACTTTTATTATTATAAATGTAAAATATTATAAAAATGCCATAAAGTTTGAAGGTAATAAAATTCCTGTAAGTAATGTCATTGATCAAAACTTATCATTGACGTATTCAATTTATTATTGGTAGTAAACGAATCAAAAGAGTACTTGTTGATATTGGTTGATGGAATAACTTTAGCAAAATTTCTCTCTTACAGTTGAGTATTGGTAGAGAAGCCTTAACAAGTTTTTATCCATGCATAACCACATTAGTCCACCACTACTATTAAGGTGATTCACACCATGAGGACTAGGATGTCAATGCAATGGATAACCATGCACTTGGTAACAAGCTATAAGTTATATAATGCATAAAGGTTAAATATAATAGAAGTAAACCACACTCACATTAATGTATAAATATCTATAGAGTAGTGAAACTTATATTCAATGGAAATAATAAAAATTACATACGTGCATAATGGGCTTCAAGGCTAGGAATGAAATTTCCTATGATTAGAAGGAGAAATACTTCCTCTAATTTTCCTAAATTAGGCATAAATTATAGATGTGTGTGATGTGCTAGATACTCAAAATAATACTAACAACATCCTATTTGTTTTTGTGATCTCTCTCATATTTGATCTTTTATTCATCAAATGGTCATAATATATACATCATTATAACAAGGTACTTATAATATAAAATGACTATAAATGAGACACCAATTCATCTTATGTATAAATTATGGTTGGTCTTATTGTAGGTGTGGTGATTAGACTTAAAATTGTGTGGTATTGTTGATAGGTTATCTGACATGGCACAACCCCAAAGGATTCCACTTAGCATGCAACACTAGAATAAGAAGCTGAAACATGGATGATGAGTTCTAAAAAATTTGTGCATTTTAAGAGACCTATGTAGTATGTTGCATTGTGTATTGATATTGTGTAGAGGTAATGCAAGGTTACATAAGTGATACATGATGTCATAGGGGAAATGCAAATTTTATAGTTCATAATTTATTGTGTGAGTGATATGGTTATGTGGTATGCCAAAATTAAATTCACCAGTGAAAATAGATACCATGATACTCTATGTGTGGCACAAGGTCCCATAAACTTGAGAAACTCAAATTCCTTGTGAAAAGTACGTAAACTTACATAGAAGTTGTGCATACATTATTCACCCTTTCTTAAGGATAAATAATCCCCATCAAATCTTTGGTTAGCTATGGAAACTAAACTCATTTTTTTTTCATATTGTATTGTTTAACTTTATTGGCATATTTCCCTACCTTGACCACTTTGAACAATTGATGTGTACCTTGGTAAGTGTGTGTCATATTCAATTTAATATTATAATTATTTAATGTTATGCATAAGTGTTTGGATACAAATTTGAAGGATGTTGCATTTTTTTTGCTCAAGAAAATATGGATAATATATCTTAAAGAGTTCTACATTGAAGTCTTATTGCAAACCCAAATATTGTGGTAGGTTGATAACAAACGTGTTCTCTCTGGATATGTGAAAAATGGTGTATAGATCATATTATATAGGATAGATATTCTTGTGTGGACCCTTAATATATTCCTTATAAATATTCAACTATACATTATCTCCCAATTTGAACTCACATGGTTTTTTATGTGCATTATGGTGCTCTTTGTACTTTAGTTTTTGACGTGAGGGTATATATGTTGAACCTATTGGTGAACACCATGAATGCGTTATAAAACATTATGTGTTTTTTTTATTCCTTTTCCCATTCATGTGACTTCATGCTATATGGTGTGCATTAGGATATGTTTAGGGGTCTCCATGGCTGGATACATGTCTATAAGTAACTATGCTACAAATAACCATAATGATATTTTTTGTAGACATGTTGAATTTAAATAAAATTACTGTCCCAAGTGCATGGATGTGCATTATTGTACAGACATAAAAGATGAAAAATTATGTATTTAACAACATTAGTTTATCGATCTAACTGGGGATGAAATTATATATACCTATACAATTATGTATCCATCATATCCCACAAAGCTTGCTAAAATTGGTTGACAAGAAATGGGTCACGGTTAGATAAAATAAATGCTAGTAAACCAAAATGAACCCAAACATGGTTAAAAAAAGAGCATATGGTTTCATATGTGTTGATTCTCCTTCATGAAACCATGATGGCCATCGCAGAAAACCTATCCACTAAAACAAACACAAATTCATTACATTTTTTCTTCATAGGTAGTCCAATCATGAAATCCATGGTGATGGATTCCCATGGCCTACATGGAACTAGAATAGGTGCATAAATTCAAACTTCTTATTTTTGTGCTTAGTGATGAAACAAGGAATATAAGACTAATTGTGGTGCTCAATATTTATGCACATATGAGGCTAGTATAAGTGTTATTTATCATTTTTAGTGTCTTAGTAAGGCTGAAGGTTCTTATTCTCTTGTCATAGTATACCTCCCAGATGATTAATTGGTGAGGTATGCCATTAGGAACAAACAAATTTCAAACTCATACAAAACATTTTCAAACATGTATAAGTCATGAAGTTGGGTCTATTGAGTAGAGAGATGCCAAATCATATAATTTTTGGTCCCACGTGTCTAGTATTGTGATGAGTGTCTATACCATTTTTTACTAAGGAAATTTTCCTCCCTATTGTATTTTCCCTTCTTGTACTTTATCATCTAATGTATTTGTTGAAAGTAAGTCATAGTTTTCATGTGTATGTAGTTTAATCTATGTATCTATGAACTTAAACGGCTTATGATTAGAAAGGATCATTGTATCCTTACCCAAGATGTACTAGTGTCATTTATTTACTATTTGTATAATGACATATAACTCTTTTTCATAGGTGGAGCAATGTTAAACTATGCCACTAAATGTCCATAAGTGATAGGTGACATGATGTCCATGGTGTGTGACTATTACACAAAGGGCATAATCAAATGCATTGATTTAAATCTAAAATGGGTACACAATGGTAGGGAATACCATAACATGTGTCATGTAAATACATTGCTTGAGCTCCTAAAAATCACATTTTTATTCATGTTTCTAATGGAATGTTGATTTGGCATGCTTGATTTTATTAAAAACATGCTATGTATAAGAAACTAAACACAAACATATGGTAGAATTTATTGAGTCCAATAAAAATCTCAAATTCAATGAGATTTCATAAAGTTAGACAATCTTATATTACTATGACCTTCTTTATAGCTACATGGATGCATGCATAGTCAAGGCATATTCCATATATTAAGTCTATATGGTTCCAATTGTATACTTTGCTAAGTTGGATTGAAACCTATGTTCATGCAATGTGTTTAATATGCATGAAATGTGTTCGACATTATCCTTAAAATTATTTATAAAGATGAGAATTTCATCCAAATAGATGATGATAAAAGAGTTAATGAATGGATTAAGAAGCTTGTCCACTAGGCACATGAATGTATTTGGCACATTGGTCAAATCAAAGAGCATAACGAACAATTTGTAAAATACTTCCCATGTTTTGCATGTTTTCTTCCAAAAATATTTAGGGTGGTCTATTACCTAATGATAATTTGGCTTCAAATGTCTTGGTGAATTACTATGCACCTCAGAGTTGGTTTAAAAAATCATAAATGCTCATTGTTATCTTGCTGATAATAAAATAGTCAATCCATAAGTGTCATGTACCATATTTATTTGGTGAAAGGAATATCAATCTTCCAAAAAATGAAGAACTTGGCTTGATCTTGCCTTGATCAAGAAGCTCTAAGATTTGGCATCAAATTTCATCATTATCCCAAATGGATTTGTGGTATAGTGGATTGTTGAAGAGGTGATATATATACACCAAAAATATGCACACTACGATTTCAAATGTTGAAATACCCCCTTGGGAACATTATTTTTTCGACCCCTAATCAACCTAGCCCATAGTCAATTTAACTTAACTAGCGTAAGCTTGCCTTTTATCCGTTTTTACCCATCAACACTCAACCGTCGATGGTCAAGGTAATCATTGATGGTTTCCCTGACCGTCAATGGTCAAGGTTCACCTACCTAACCAAAATCATGTAAACATCTAATATGCTTTTCTAATTATATCCCATTTAAATCTTGTTACAAGCCATTGCATGGATGAGTTATAATTAGAAGGCATAGTTCATGTGCTATTTCAACTCTCTCACCTTGCCTATAAGAGAGAGGAACAAAGAGGTGAAAATAAATTTACAAAACATCTATAAACATCCAAAAATATGCAATCATTATCAGGAGATTGTGTATCCAAGAGTTTTTCTTGTAGGTTAATTAATGAAATTAACAACCCAAAAATCAAATCAGAGAGTTAATTTGCTGTGGCCTCTCCATCAAGCCTTCAAGTAGCATTACCTTATTGGAATCAAGCTAGATTCAACTAACAAATCAACTACCTCAACCATCCATCTAATCGACTTCTAGTAAGATAAGTACTTATTTCCTAGCATTCATTTACTGTATTTCCATTTTGGAATAAACCTAGACCTTACCCATCTCTAAAAATTCATCTTATAAATCTCATCAATCAGTAAAATTATCAACCAAGATCCTCACATAGTAACCATCAATTGTTGACTCAACCACCGATGGTCTGCCCAACTGCCATCGGTCAACTTGACAACCGACGATCACCTTAACCATCGATGGTCACTCCAATTGCTAACGGTCATTGTGGCATAAAAAACCATCAATTTGATTTCAACTACCTACACTTAATCAAACTTAATTTTTTGAGTTATTTCTTGTTCATAGAACCCTTTTTGATTTTTTGAATCATACCCCAACCCTCTAGCACCAATATTAATTATCTTATCACTAATTTAATAATTTCTAGTCTATTTATTATCAAGCACTCTTATAATCAATTTAGGTACCTTTTGATTCATTTATGCAAGTAACTTTCCTTTCTGTTTATGAACTTAATTTTTTAAAACATGTGGATTGACAACCCCTAAAGAAACTCTCATTTTTGGGATCTAGCTATCGCTAGGCAATCCGCTCGACTATCTGTCTAACAAACAATTTCATTTTAGTGATTTATTATCTGTAGGTCATCCTCCCAAGCCAAAGAGGAGCTATTCATAATATTTTGATTTCAATACACACACTATCAATCTGGTTATTTAACCATACTCATACTAATTTTCTTTTTTCCTCTTTCCAATAATAAGCAAGAAATTCATTGAAACATTCTAGCACACCCGCTGGGACCCTTGTGTCTTTACTTGGGTTCTTGTTTGCTTGCATTTTCTCTCTATTGTTTGCTCATTAATGAAATTATAAGTTTATTTTAGGATTAAAATTAAGTCCATACATTTACTGCTTGAAATTTCAACTCACATAGCTTAACTTAAAGGCAAATTAATCTACCATAGCTTCACTTTTTGTTGCACACAACTAAACCAAACCACTTCTATCAATTAAACATAAAAAAAACTTGAGACAAGGCCCAAATAGGATTTCATCACCTAGAGGTAACCTTACCCTTTCTTGGAAATCCTACTTGGAGGTCATTACCAAGGGGAAGACCAACTCAGCTCTTTGGTTAAGTATAATCTCTAGATATAAATATATTTTGGCTAAGCAACTAACACCCTTATCACTATAGTGTGTGAAGTGAGGGGGTAGACCCAAACACCAAGCCAAGTATTGATTCCAATATAGATTCTTTTTGAGCACCTAAACACAACCTAGAACCAATGTTAAACTTCCTCTCTAGTACCTAATCTACAAGCCAACTTCTGTCACATAACTTCTTAAGGCATAAGCCAAAAGCAAGATTAATTAAAATTCTAGGGATTAACATCTCTCTTAGGGTGTGATTTGATTTCTTTGATCATTTTCTTATCTTCTCTTTGTTTGAGTAGTAAGGTTGTTTGTGCTTTCTATCTCCCCTATCTTGCATGGTTCTTACTCGCCAACAATAAAGAGACCTTATAGAGCAAAACCCATCACCAAGTCAACCTAAATCTTCTACCTCTTCATTCATGGAATGTGTTTCTAAACCAATAGACTCTCCTCACCCCTCAAGAAGTCCTACCTTCCCTTAGGAGGTCCCTCAAGGAGATGTAGATTTTGTTACTTTCTTAGACAACAATCATGTGGCCTTGCAACACTATCTTACAACCACATCTTACCATATTATAGCTTTGGCCCCATCTATAGAGCCACCTTATGGTATGCTTCTCCATCTCATGGGGAGTAACTCCATTACCATGGTTACTACTCAACCGTTAACCACCCAAGCTTCCTTATCAACTAATAACCCCTTTGAGACTACTACTAAAAATAGACCAACCCAAACTACCACCACCCTTATACCTTCTACTCCTAATAACCACTCCTCCACTATAAGAGTGCCTAACTCTAACACTACTAGCCTTCCTCTAGATACCTTCAACCTATCAACCACCACTCTGCTTCAAATACTTGTGGTGTTCATACACTCTACTTTGCCACCAATCAGTACAAGGGTCACCACCCTTCCATTGGCCACTAACCCAACTACCATTCCTATCTAACAAGTACCCCTTGGACCAGTCTTTGGATACATCCCTAATCTACAAGAGCATGTACCCACTACTTATCTACCTACCTCTACCTACCCTTATGCATCTTCTACCCAACCATTGATGTCTACTTACTCATATGTGGTAGCCTCCCAACCCACTACCCACTATCCATATGTCTCTCAACCACCTCAATAATATGCATCTTATAACCCTTTGGGTACATAACCCCAAGTTGACTTAATGAAGGTGATTATAGATATGATGACCACCTTAGAGTCATCCATCTTAGGTGCTTAAAACATATTATCATATGACCAAATTTGTAATGAGCCTATCCATTCATCCATACCTATTAAGCTATATCCTCCCCAATGGGACCTTCCCAAGTTCTCTAAGTTTCAAAGTAAGGAAGATCCATAATAACACCTTAGGGTATTCAGGCATTCTTGTTATCTCATCACCTATAATTATTCCTTTCTCCACACCTTCCCCATGTCTCTAATCAATTCAACATTAGATTGGTATAGTTACTTACCCAAGCATTCCATCTTTTCCTTTACCCAACTGGCCCAAACTTTCTTGGACCACTTTTCTATCAATATCTCCAAGAAAGTTTCTATCACTGACCTCTATTCTATTTGATAGTTTGAAGATGAATCCATTGCCGATTTTGTGGCTCATTAGAGGAGCCTTATCAACCAACTTTCACTTTACTTACCTCAACCTACACTTATAGAGCTCTTTGCTTGGGCATGTGCCAAGCATATCTCCTCTACCCTGCATTTCCAAAGCTTACAAACCTTCAATGAAGATTTTACCATGGCATGTAAGTTAGAGAACTAATCCATTGATGAAGGAAAGCTTAAGTTCAAAAATAAGAACTCAACCTATAAAACCAATGAGGCTTTTTCCTCCAAGTCAAGTAACCAACCCAATACCAACACCAAGAACAAGGGAACCACGAATGTGGTTATCCTAAAAGCCTTTCCTCCACCTTCTGTCAACCAATCAAATTCTTCTATTTCCTCAAAACAAAACCTAAAGAACCAAACCCAAAACAAGCAAAAGCAGTTCACTCCACTTAGAGAATCCTATGCTTCCATCTTGGAGAAGTTATTGAAAGCCAATATCATTCAAATTCATCTTATCAAGCCACCCCAACAATTTGACTCCTTTCATCCTACACATAGTTGGTGTAATGAGAATGATTTATGTGCCTTTCACCAAGTGATAGGACATGATGTCAATAGGTGCAAAACTTTCAAGAGCCTTGTCCAATCCCTCATTGATAAGGGGGAACTTGAATTAGATAACCCCAATGCACTATCAAACCAAGCCCTTGATATATTTAGGTAAACTTTTCTAAACCATGCTCCTACCAAGAATGAGATAAACAAAATTGAGTGTTCTCTTGATACCCATACAGTTAACATGGTCCTTGATGAAATCATTACCAAACCACCTAGTACCCAATATATCAATCCTCCACTTCCTCCATTTATTAAGGTAGCAGATTGACCTTCCCTTCTTTTAGACACTCAAACCAAGGAAATATCATCCCATCTCCCTCTAATTATTGAGGTAGTGGAGCCACTATCCACCCTTTTAACTAATACACTAGAACAACCAACCGTCACCACCTCACCTTCACCTTTAGCTACCAAGAAAACTAGTCCCTCTTCAAAGATCATTCTCGAGGAGGAAACCCCCATGTCTACTCCTCCCATAGAAGAATCACCTATTTCAACCGCACATCCTTTGATTGAAGAAGAGAATGAGGTTACCATCCCTGTGTTCCCTCTTGGGGGCCTATCTTTCAGGTCCACTATTTAGGGAATCAAACCAACCTATAAACATTTCTCTAGGCTAGTGTATAAATTGGAATTTATCTCCAACACTGACATAGATCAAGCCACATTTTAGAAGTAATTAGGTCTCCCTTACATTACATGACCAGAACCTCTAAACCTTTCTCGATCAGACCAACCCACCACTTCTATTGACCAACCTCTTACCATATCTACCAAAATAACTAAACCCTCTAACCAACCAATTAAGACCTCCACCAAACCAACCAATCCCCAACCACTTAAGCCAACCAAGACCCAAATAGCCAATCCCTCTCATATCATCCCAATTAGGTCTACCATGAATCTTGGTATCTTCCCTATACCAAGCCTTAGTCACCCATCTGTGAAAGTGGACTTAGCCTCTTCAAGCCCACCAACTAAACATCAGACCAAAGCAACAAAAGAGGTGAAATCACTAAAATGATGGAAGGCCCAAATTTTACCTCCCTCAACCTTGCCCTCCATTTTGGGACCTCATCCCTCTACCTTGAATATGAAGCCAATTACCTCTACCAAAACCCCACCACCTATCTTGGTTACACCTTTGCAACTACTTTTTAACACACCTCTCTTTATCATACCTACAATGCTTAGGATACCTACCTTGAGATATTCTACCTTTAGCCCTTCAAACTCCTTACCTAAACCAAGGCTATCGACTAAGTGTACCACCTTACCTAAGGCCATCTACTACCAAAACCATTTCCAAGCACCCTTCTACCCCAATCATCAAAGCCAAGACCATGACACCTTTACCAACTTTAGTCAAGTCTTACTCGACCTTTCTCCATAGCTTATTATAGACTTCTTATTTATCCTTACCTCCCATCAGACCCTTTAACCTTTTTGTTTCAAAGCCTATCTATTAAAATGGCCACCATGTTTATTCCTATCATAGGACACCTAGCCATGACATAGAGAACTGAAAAGCTCTCCAAACCATCATTCACCAGCTTTATGATGAGGATGATTTATTAATGGATGAACCCCTTATGAGCCCCATACAAATCCTACCACCCACCATACCTACCCAACACTCACCTACTCCTCCACTCTCACCTTAGAGTGAAGATGAATTTGACCAATCCTCTAGCTCAACCTCTCTTTTAGTCCATACTATCATTTTGGTCATAAGAACACAACAAAAGGATAAGGGGAAGGATAAGGTATCCATTATTTAGACATACCCCTCTTCAAACTCCCAACCATCTTCATCTTTGACCAAACCCAAAGTGTATATCTTAGGTGCCTCCCAATCTAACCCCTCAAAATCTATTAGGAGAGTTATCCTCAAACAACTTCATCAGACCTCAATAAATATGAGCTTGTATGGGTTAATCTCTACCTCTCCCCACCACTGCCAAACACTAGTAGAGGCTTTGTAGCCCACTGAGGTCTAGCCCAAGGACCCCCAACCTTTAGCCATCTTTGTTGATGCCCTTCAAATTTTTAACCTTGTTACCTTCAAGGATTCAAAAATACCTTCCATCTACCTCGAGGAATTAGATCCTCCTCTCTTTATCACTACCTACATCAACCAAACCCACATCAAATAGGTCATGATTGATGGGGGAGATAACATAAACATCATCTCCTCTCATTCTTATAACCAACTCAACCTACTAGACAATGTCATGTCTATATCCTTGGCCATTCTTCATTCCTTTAATGATGCCATGGCCACTACCTTAGGAACTATCATCCTTCATATTCATGTAGGACCTTGCACACTCCCCAAACTATTCTATACTATAAATTATGAATTCCAATACAATATCTTGTTGGGATGACCTTGGATTTGCTCTATGGGTTGCATTCTCTCTACCCTCCACCATTATATTAAGTTTGAGTATGAAGGCTAGGTCATCACCATATAAGCTGACCCAAGCCCTTTATTGACATGCAACATGTCCTACTACCCTAATGATGTCTTTATACCCCCATCCAACACATCCTCGATAACTCAAACCTAACCTTCAACTACCAAAGTAGATATCATACCTCCTTCCATCGATGAGGCATCAACTAGTTCTTCTATACCTTCACACCAAATCCCTACCATAGACCCTTTGGAATCCATGTTCCATCACCTTTCACTAGGGGAGTATCACCTTTTAGCACTTGATGCTTTCCCTACTCCTCATGAATATGTGCAACTTACCAACCAGCCAAGATGTTACCCTAATGTTAGAACTATCATTCCATTTGGACCTCACCACTATAAAACTCATTTTATCTATAGGGGACTAGACAAATCCCTTAGTGCTTCTACCAATTCTCTTCTACCTCAACCATTCATCGCCAGTTTATCCTACGTAGATAAACTAAGCTTCACCAAGACATACCTCCATCAGTGTGCCTAGAAAGGCTTTAGTCTTGGGTGATATGAGCATGGCCCACATGAACTGGTCACCATTGAAACCAAGAAGCTGCACATGAAGCATAGACTTAGTTTCATCTTACCTAATAAGAAGAAATCGAAATAACTTGTCACTACCATTACTAAAGAAGATGCTCCTTCCTCACTGATCTCACTTCCTCTTGTGTATGAAGATGATGACATCATCCCACCTAACTTTTTTCTCATCCACATGATTAACCTTATACCCCTAACTTATTAAAAGGAGGGGGGACTATAACCATCCCTTTGACCAATCCTAACATGATAGGAAAAGACTCTCCTACCACTTACATTATTCAGTGTCAGGATGATGATTCTATTCTCACCTACCTTGGTACCCTAATTTCTTCAATCCATAAATCCCATCCTCTTGAGTCTTCAACCATGTTGAATGAATCCACTATGGATATCAACTTGGATACTTCAGATAACCCCTATATTGTCAAATTGGGCCAATATTTAAATACCGAGGAACTTTATGACTTCCCCTCTTTCCTTCCAATACTATAGAATAACATTCACTTGGTCTTATAGTGATATGCCCAAGATTGAACCTACCATTAGTACCCATAACATAGTCACCTACCATGACTCCAAACTTGTGAAGTAAAAGCTCTAACACATGCATCCTCGCATAGCCCTTCTCATCAAGGAAGAGTTCAACATCTCTTATCTATCAACTTTATTCAACCTATTGACTACCCCAAATGGATCTCAAATGTCATACCTATCACTAAAGCCACAAGGGGACTACTCATTTATGTGGACTTTCATGATCTCAACCTCACCTACCCCAAAGATAACTTCCCTTTACCCAACATCAATAAGCTTATTGATCTTACAACTAGCCACAAGATGTTATCTCTCATGGATGGATTCTTGGTCTACAATCAAATCTTAATCACCCCTAAAGATTAGCATAAAATTTCCTTTACCACCCCTTAAGGGACTTTTTACTAGAGTCATCCTTTTAGGTTAAAGAATGCTAGTGCAACCTACCAATGTGCTATGACCTACATTTTCCATGACCTTATCCATAAGATCATAAAATATAATGTGGATGACCTTCTCAAAAAATACAAACTTTAAAAGGATCACTTGGTTGTTCTTATGATCATCTTTAAACACCTATCCACTATCATGTTTGCCTTAACCCCAAGAAGTGCATCTTTGGGGTCTTGTCAGGAAAGCTTCTAGGTTTAATTGTCTCCCTTTGTAGAATCAAATTTGATCTCACCAAAATCAATGCAATATTAGACATGCTCCCTCCTAATAACCTTAAGTAACTTTGAAGCTTAGAAAGGAAGCTTCAGTCCATTCATCATTTCATTTACTAGCTTTCAGATCTGTGCCAACCTTTCCACCACCTTTTGAAGAAAGATGTCTCTTTCAAGTAGAATAATGATTGTCAAAAGGCCTTTGATTCACTCAAGTAATACCTTCTATCACCACCTATCCTTACCCCTCCCAAGGACAACCATCATTTCTACCTATATATCTCTACCACCAACCATTCCCTAGGGGCAATGCTAGCTCATCAAGATGAACAACATAGAGAGCAAGCCATGTACTACATTAGTCACATACTTTTAGAGTACAAGACTCAATACACTCATACTAAGAAACTCTAATTAGCTTTAGTCTTCATGACCACCAAGCTTCACCACTACCTTCTTAACCCTAAAACCTATGTCATAACTCACACCAACCTAATTAAGTACATGCATTATAAGCCATATCAAAATCAATGTATGACTAAGTAGCTCAAGCTATTACTAGAGTCTGATCTTGATTTCCTCTAATAAAAATCAATTAAGGGTCAAGTCATTACTGACCAATTGGATAAATCACCCTTAGTAGATAATTAACCTCCTCCTCTTGAGTTCCTTGAAGAGTCCATCATGGTCCTATCTCAATTAGATTTCACCTATCAAGTCACCATGTTATTTGATGGATCAAAGTTTCAACATGGTGGAGGAGTAGGAATCATCCTTATCCTTTTTGATGGTGAACCCCTTCCTTTATCCTTAAATCTTAACTTTGAATGTACCAACAATATGGATGAGTACAAAGCCTTAGTGATAGGCCTTTAGATTGCCTTAGCCCTAGGATTCAAAATAATCAATATCTTTAGTGACTCCCAACTTGTGGTTAATCAAATAAATAACCTTTACCAGTATAAAAATGATGTTTTGCAATATTACAAACAGCTAGTTGACAAACTCTTTACATCTTTTGAACACTACTGCATTCAATCAACCCCACAATCTACCAACAAGTTCACCAACACCATGGATTCCCTTACCTCAAAAATACCCTCTACACCTTTAGACTCTAAGTATTATTCATAGGCTTACCCAACCATCTTATGTCGAACTAGATTTACCCATCATTTTCAATATGGAGGAAGTCCAACCTGACCTTTGGTATCAACAAACCTTTGACTATATTAACCTTGAAATATTTCCCTCTACCCTCTATTGGAATACTCGATGAGCATTTATTTAGATTACCTCACATTATACCATTATGGTAGGAATTATTTATAAACTCAACTTTGATGGCCTCCCCTTCCATTCCATGCATAGTTATGAAGCCTCGCATGCTATCAAGGAAAGACATGATGGTATCTATGGGGGAAACTTTAGTGGCATCATTGTAGCTAAGCACATCCTCCATCTTAGATATTACTGGCCTACCCTTAACCAAGATTATTGTGATTATGTAAAAAAGTGTGTTAAGTGCCAACAACACACCAATTTGTATCATGTACCTAGCCATAACCTTCATGTTTCCATTGACTTCTGGCCCTTTTCATAATGGGTTCTAGACCTTATTAGTGAAATTAATATCCATTCCTTGCAATGACACCATTATATTATCATCGTGGCTGAGTATTTTACCAAGTGGGTAGAGGCTATTCCTCTAGTCTCAACTAAAGTGGAGAAGATTGTTGACTTTATCAACCATCATATCATCTATTGCTTTGTTATTCCTCACAAGGTTATCATAAAAAATGGTAAATCCTTTAAGAATAAGCAATTCTAGGGTCTATGTGATGCATTTGAAATTAAGTTAAGTTTATCCTCACCCTATCACCCTTAAGCGAATAGATAGGTAGAAGCCTCTAACACAAATCTTAATAACATGATAAATAAAATGGTCAATGCATCTAATCAAGATTGGCATTTACACATCTCCTTTGCCTTGTGGGTATATCATACTAGCATCAGAACCCCTAAAGGTGCTACCCCATTTTATCTTGTGTTTGGAGCAGAGGTTGTCTTTCCTCTTAAAATCCAAATACCCTCTCTTCACATATATTTGCAAGATCTTGTTTCTAAGAGTGATTATCGTCAACATTATTTAGCCCAGTTAGAGCTACTCAATGAGCATCAACTCGTAGCCATAACCCATCTTCATGTATACCAAGAACATATCAAACATGCCTATAACAAACATCTTAAAGTATGGGAATTCAATATTAGAGATCTCATATTAAAAGAAAATCAACATGTCACTAATATGGATAAAATCAAGTGGGGTATGTTTGATTTCAATTGGATTGGACCTTATATCATAACCCATAAGTATGGATCAAGAGCTTCTCAGCTATCTTCCCTTAAAGGCCACCTAGAGCTTGATCTCCTCAATGCTTTGCATCTATGCCCTTTTTTTTGTTAGGAAGGATCAAGTTCACCTTTTGTTTCACTTAAGTTCATCCCCTGTTATCTACCCACATTTATCCCCCCATTTTTGGGGTAATCAATTGAAAATGAATCATGTGATTATCCATCATAGTCATAGCCTAATCTTGAACAATGGGTATCATGACTCTACCCATGGCATGGTTCTCATAGTACTTTCTATGCCTTCATAGGATGGATTCCCATGGTCGTTATTACCTAATCCTCTTTACACCTAACCAACTCCCTTATGCTCTTGGTTCACCTCCATGAAGGTGAATCACTAAGTCAGCCTAAGGAAGTTTATGTCAAGCAAAATCAAAACAAAATAACAAAATTCCTATTACTAACAATCATGGGTCATTCCTTGCACTTACAGACTGATCCCTTGAAGGATATCTATTAAAAATTTATTGGAAATTTCCAAAACATAAGGTGGACTACTCCCTAGAAGGACAAATATCAAAAAGCATTAATCAAAGCACATAAACAAAGACCACTCCCTCGAAGGATGGCTGAGTAAGCATTTGTCAAAATCATATCAGTTTTTTGAAAGCTTTCCACATCGATTAACTTCCCATATACAACTATTAGCAAAAGACCCATTACCACAATCAAAACAAAATCAAAATAATCTTGAAAGCCACAATCAGATCTCAAAATAACATAATAAGGTGAAATCCATAATTGGATTTTACAAGTAAACTTCTTGCATCAATCAGTCTACATAATTTAGTATAGGCTTATTTACCCTAGTCTTTCAGATAGCTACAATAGAGGCATACCAGTCTTGCAATAGGTTTCCATTTTCACCATCTCCCCTTTTCCACTATATGCAAGGGATTTTTGAGCTTACTTAACATTATGTGGCCAAGACACCTTTTTAACCAACCAACGAGCACCCATGTGAAGCATTCGAAGGCTTATGCTCATTAAGCCAATCTAACTTCAGGTCTATTTTTAGCCCTTATCAACAAAGAAACATCATGCTCTCTACTTATCCTATTGTGAATAGTTGATATTTTCATTATGGAATTTTGTCTCTTGATTATTTTCTTCATTCTGCCATCCAAGATTATTAATTAACCTATCTCATGTGTTTTATCATAAATAATAAACAACAACCATCCGCATTACCGTGCCATACATGATAATCACATCCATATGTAATAAAGTCAAAGTTAACATGTCTAAACATAATGAAATCCAAAATACTCATTAAAAATTAGCATGTCATAAGCATAACAATAAAAACAACCATAACCATGACCAACATCATAAAGCAATAACATCCATAAGCATTTAAAATAATCAACTAGCTAAACGCCAAAGTACCAAATCACAAGTGCACGGAAAACTCAAGACAAATTGTCAAAAGTGAAAATGAAATAACATTTTCACTTTTTGTATTCTATTTTTTTATGATTTCCCTTGACCATCAATGGTTAGGGTGATTATCGATGGTCGACCCTGGGACCCCTGACCGTCGACGATCAGGATTCTACTCTTTTTCATTTTAGGTACTTATACCCAAATGCTAAATTTTGGATATCACCTCATCTCACCCATACCAAATTTTAACCTTTTGGAGATTACCCTTCTCTGACTACCCATTAGACCACATCCACCTCTATGTTGGTCATTTTTAACCCAAACTATCACATGTTTTTATGATGACCCTGCTTGGTCTTTTTAACTGCACCAACCATTTTTAACATGTTGACCATTTGAATTTACACCACCTAGTGCACTACCAGACCATTTATGTTTTTTATGAGATCACTTCCTACTTTGGATACCTATAATAAAATTGACCCTATCCAAAATACTTGATAGAGTAACTCAATCAGATATTACCAATAATGCGATTTGGTTACCCTATCACCAATCCTTCTAGAACTACCCTTATTTTTACCAACATTAGTAACCTAAGTCTGTGTGTGATCTTGGTTATCATACTTGGTCACATTTTACGTGCACATTTTCATCTCGATTGCCCAACCACCTTTTGTCACCACCTTGTGCCTTATCATGTACTACTTATCAAACCCTGATCTGATTCACCTTTTTCTTCATTGACTCCTAGTTTGAGGGGGAACAAATTATCTCATACTCAAGGTAATCAAACCTTTACCAACCTTAGTTTTTATTTTTATAGCTTGTTCACTCAAGCCACATAATAAAAAGGGGCAAAATGTAGACATAAAAAATACACACACTATGATTCCAAATGTTAAAATACCCCCCTTAGGATAATCTAGCCTTTCGACCTCTAATCAACTGAACCTATCGTCAGTTTAACTTAACTAGCTAAACCTTGCCTTTTATCCCTTTTTACCCCTCGACACTCGACCATCGACGGTCAGGGTAACCATCAACAATTTCCCTAACCATCAACAATCAGGATCCACCTCCCTAACTAAAAGCATGCAAACCATCTACTTTGTTGTTCTAATTATAGCCCATCTAAACCATGTTGTGAGAGATTACATGGATGATTTAAATTTAGAAGGTCTAGTTCACATGTTGTTTCAACTCTCTCACCTTGCCTATAAGAAAGAGGAGCAAAGAGGTAAAAATCCATCTACAAAACATCCAGAAACATCCATGAATTTATAATCATTATCAAGAGCTTGTGTATCTAGGAGTTTCTCTTGTAGGTTAATCAATGCCATTAACAACCCAACAATCATATTAGAGAGTCAATTTTCTATGGCCTCTCCATCAAGCCTTCAAGTATCATTACTCTATTAGAATTAAGCTAGATTACTTTAACATATCAACTACCTCAACCATCCACCTAATCAACTTATGGTAAGATGAGTACTTATTTTCCCACATTTATTTACTTTATTTCTATTTCACAATTAACCCAGACCTTACCCATCTCTCGTAATTCATCTTCTTAATCTCATCAATCAACAAAATTATCAACCCATATCCTCACACAATAACTATCAATAGTTGACTCAACTGATGATGGTTTGCTTAACCACTAATGGTTAGCTTAACCGTCGAAGCTCACCTTAATCACTGATGGTCACCCCAACTGTTGATGGTCATTATGGCATCAAAAACCAACAAGTTGATTTCACCTACCTACACCCAATCAAATTTAATTTTTTGTGTTCCTACTTGTGCACAACACCCTTTTTATTTTCTAAAGCATACCCCAACTCTCTAGCACTATTATTAATTAGTTTATCACTAATTTAATAATTTTTAGTCTATTTCTTAGCAAGCACTCTTGTATTCAATTTTAGTACCTTTTGATTCATTGATGCAAGTAATTTTCCTTTATGTTTATAAACTTAATTGTTTAAAATGTATGGATTGATATCCCCTAAAGAAGCTCTCACTTTTGGGATCTAGCTATTACTAGGCAATCCACTTAACTATCTGTCTAACAAACAAGTTCATTTTAGTTCTTTCTTATTTGTAGGTCATCCTCCCAAGCCAAAGAGGAGCTCTTCATAATCTTTTGATTTCAATGCATTCCCTATCAATTAGCTTTTTCAACCATACCTGTACTTAGTTCCTTCTTTTCCTCTTTACAATAATAAGCAAGAAATTCATTAAAACATGATCCAAGTACCAAATTGATCTGATGTATTACCACATAATGTGGTAGCATGCCATTTAGATATTCAAATATGTCTCCATATTGTTTTAATATCTTACTAAGTTATTGTTTTTGTGGCAATGTTTGCATGACATGGCACACTTCTAATGTGTGTTTACTCTCCTACCTAGGTATTTATGTGCAAAAAATGAGTAACATGAACTTTTGCATATGCAAGATGAGATTACAACATTATTTGGAAGTGACGAAAGTGAGTTTGGTCATTCACTATGAATCCAAGAGGTTGAATATCTTATTTTTGGTATTCACATTCCACTATTACAACTTTGCTTGATGTGTAGAATCATCATCATACAAATAAGGCCTTCCAAGGAAAATGTCACAACCTCAAGTGGCACCATATCATAGGTTATTATGTCCTACCACTAAACCTATATATCCTTCCCCTTCTAAATCCAACCTAAATAGTATGGTTTAGGATGTGCTTTAGTATTATGGCCTAGGCACTAGGTTGTATCTTGAATAATGATGTTTGTTTGGCTCCCATTGTAAATGATAAAATGAATAGGCTGACCTTTCACCCAAAATTAGGTGTGAAAGAGAGGCTCTCATTCCTCAATAGTGTTTGTGGTAGTGGTGTTTGTGATTAGACAAGTGGAATATTAGTGTCTTTTTTTGGTGGGACCAGATGCATACTACATAATCAAATATTATTTTGTGTAGAATTCAAAATCATTGTGTGAGCTTGTGTGGTGTCAATGACACCACTTTTCACCTCATTTATTCCTTATTTTATCGACATATAAGGTATTAGAGTCTTATGGTGTTGTGTGATCTTATTATGTTTTTTTCCCTTGTGAAACATGTTACAACTTATAAGTGGTAGGGTAAGATAATGTGTTGAGTGTGGATTGGCTCTTATGCATGGTGGTGGATGAAAAAGAGAATATATGATTAATCTTTGCCTTGAATTCAATCTTGGAACCATTGTAGTATGTTTGACCTAATTTTTCAAAGGTAAAAAACTCCATATTGGTTTAAATATAGGGTGAGAGCTTGTTTATGTAATTGATCATCTTATGTTTCTCTATTAAGTCCTTATGTATACTTGTAGTGTAGTCATGGAATGCATTGGTATAATCTTAACTAACTACTCCTTACACTGGTGACACTATTGGAACTTGATGTATTCATGCTCATAGTTATTGAGGGGGTAATATTCATAATCTAAGGCATCAAAAAATTACATATAAATCTTAAAGGGATCTCAGTAATGTGCATTGAATGTTTAACACTAGTGGGACATTGAAGTAAACATCTTAAATACCACAAAGGTGATCTCCTTTGTGTCAATGATTTTTTTTATTGAGAAGCAAGCATTAAGTTGATAAATATAACTATCTAATGTTTTGATGTTGAGTTTATCTTAGAACACTAGAATTTCAAGATTAAATTTCACTTTGAAAGGATATTAGTGCTGAAATAAAAAAAATACACATCACGTGGAAGATGTGGCTTGCAGACTGAGTTTATAGAAATCACCAAATATTTCATTTCTCCATTATGGCATCCTAAATAATATTTTAGACATTTGAGGATACCTAAATTAATGTTTTTTATGTGTTATCCATCTTTATCTTGCTATAAAATTATTTTAGATACCCTTAAATAGAACCAACTAGTAATCCTCCTTTCTCACATGTCACTTGCATGTTTGCATGCATAAAAGGGATCTTACTCTGATACTAATGATATGTATAATGGGGTATACATATCAATGTGGTCGACAACATTGTACTTAGAATTAATCTATGATCTATATAATTCATAAAGGTTAACTATAAAAAAATCAAACCACACATGTTTGAATGTGTAAATTTTTGCATAATAGTGTAACTTCTATTCAATGGAAATAATATGGAAAAAATATATGTGTACAATGTTAAATAAGGCTAGGAATGCAAGTCCTTATGATCAAAAGGGAAAACATTTCCTTTAATTTTCCTAGACTAGATGTGATTTATAAATGTGTGTGATATGTTAGATACTCAAATAATACTAAAATTCTCATTGTATATCTCACATATTTGAAATTTTATGGGTCATATGGTTAAAATATATATGTTATTTCAATAGCTTAGTTACAATAGATAATGGTTACAAAAGAGAAGATTTTTCATCTTTTGACAAAGTGAAAATTAATCTTCTTGTAAGTGTGACAATTAGACTTCTAGTTATATAGAGTTTTTGACTTTTTTTTGACATGGCACAAACTTAGAGTGGAAATTTTCAAGCCACATGGTATTAAGGAAATGACATGTATATGTTAGGCTATGAGATCATTGAGTGGTACAAGGGACCTATATAGTATGTTAAGTAATGTTATAATAGTGCATATAGGTATCATGAGGTTGTGTAAGTGATGTGTGATGTCATAATGGGATAATTAGGATGTGGAGTTTAGAATTCATTGTGTGACATGATGATTTCATGGTATTCTACAAAGAAATTATATAGTGTAGGTAGATACCATGAGAATATACACATGGTGCAAAGTACTACAAGCTCATGGAACTTAAAGTCCTTGTGATGAGTATGAATACCCATTTAGAAGCTACATATAATAAAAAGGAATAGATTTTATTCAACATAGTATCATCTCATGCCAGCTAAGAACCTTGAAATACCCTTTTTCACTTTCACAATGCCTTGAAGCATATCACACAAGGGTCTAATGTTATGCAAGACCATAAAAACTATGTATCCTCATGGAAACTTGCCACTAATTTATATTATATTAGGTGATACTTCTTGGGATTGTACCATGTTAGATCATCTATTAGTATACTACAATACCAAAATTCCTACTATCACACCTTTAGGAAGGTGAATCATCAATCATGGAAAAAATTAATCATTTTGTAACCATCTTCTTTTGTAATTACATACTATAATGTTGTATATATATTTTAATCCATTTGACCCTAAATGGGATCGACATCAACACCAAATATCATAATCAAAATGTTAGTTTCCATTAGTATCTAACATTAAATGGTCATTTGTATTTTCATGTCAATCTAAGTAAATAAGTTAGGAATATTTTCCTTCTAATTACAATAATCTCCATTCTTAACCTAAATGAACATTATACACCTGTGGACCATACCTTGTTCTTTCCCATCCAACATAGTTTACAGTTTAAAAAAAATGATTCAAATGTGTTTTGGTTTACTAGTATAATATTTTTCCATTGCATGTTCTATAATTATAATTTCTTATCCAAGTTAAAGGGTTGTACTCTGAGATCCATCATGTGTGTGTAGTGATACCAATCATTGGTATCAAAGTAAGAGATTTAATATGATTGTAAATAGGTGAGTGTATCAATATAAAGAACATCCACTTGGTTTTATTTTAGAGTATCCATAAGAATATCATAACAATAGTAATATGGATAACACCCATAAACCGTTCTTTGAGGCATCCCCAAACATCCAAAAACTCATTCAATATGCCCTCAATGGAAATGTGGATAATACCCATAAACCATTTTTATGAATAACCAATAAGTGAAATAAGCACAAGGGGAATGTGGTTACCTGTTACCTTTAAACAATTCTATATTTGATAGCTAGACAAACTCTTTCTAAAACCTATTATGAGATTATACACATATGATTCTAAATTAAAGTAGGCAAATCAAATGAATAAATCTCAAAAAGAGAGAGCAAGGGGAGGGAGAAATTAAGTGTCTTATGTCAACATGATGCAAAACCCTTAAACAAATTAAATTATGAAATTATCTAAGTAAATTCAAAATAGTATTTAACATGCTCTAGTAACAACTTTGGTCAAGCCAAATACAGTAGACGGTATATGGGAAATGTATGTGAAATTAATTTCATAACATCAAAATAAATAATTTGATTAGTGCCAAATTATAGATGTCCCATCCAATCACAAATCAAAGATTTAAATTAGAAATTTTATATACAAAATAGTTAGATTAGCAGTGGGCTCAATTTAACTTCTTCATAAACTAATTGTTTAGCTACCACACAAATTAGTCATACTTAGTTAAAATCACTTATGCATCTATAAAATCTATGAAAGAGAAAAAAAAAACAATGTTAAACTTTCATAAAGAACTCCATAGATGTATTGATATTAATAAGATCCTTATCTTGTTACAGAGATAAAAATTAAAAGTATAAATAGGTCTGAAGGGGACAGTTAATAATGATAATATTTAAATTTCATACAAATACAAAAGATACTAGAACTATAGTTAGTTTTGTACATGTCCATAATATCCAAAAAATGTTTAACACTAACTAAGATTTTATGGAGTAACTTGAGCAAAGGAAGAAACCAAAGTTGAAGAGGCAACTAAAGATGAAGATTTGTTTGATTGAGTTGTTGTAACTAGGTCTATTTTTTTATTTCAAAGGAATAATGCTACTTCAGTGAACTAGTTGTCTACATGATCTATATCCATAATTAGATGTAGGAGGAGTAAGTTGGCCTTATTTAATAAGTTGTGACTCAAAATTGGGTCATGCATGAATTATTTAATTTCAATGGCCCTCTTAATATTCTCTTTAGCATACAAAACTAATTCAATTACTTCTTCATTATTACCTTGATTAGTTTGAGTAATCTTATCTTTGAAACTCGACATAAAAGGTAGTAGTTGAGTAGTGAATATTTCACATGGGACCAATTATCAATTAGGTAGAATAACTCCATGTATGGTACCCTCCCTCAATAGTCACAAACTATTATTTATTTCTTTGTCCATGGTCCAAAGTGTTGCATGCATTTCTACTTTCCTTTCTTGAAAATATATCTTCATGTTTAATGACCATGTGTGGACTATTCTAATTTCTAATGTAGGCATTATCTCAATATGAGGACATATGTCTATTTTTATTTCTTTAATTGAGGTGACCAATCTAGCATCCACTTGGGCTAGCTTTTTTAGATAGTATTGCACCTTATGGTCCAAGGGAGTGATTTTTCCTTTTATTTCAGCAATGTCAAGCATTAAACTATACAAAGACTCCAAGGCTTGTTCAAAATCAAGGAAAAATTATCTGAGAATATATATTTAGTTTTTTTTGGCCTTGCATCTTTCATTTCATTCCCTAGAAAATCCTCTTGTTCATATCCCACATGGCCTCAATGAATGAATCGGGTTCCTCTCCAAACTCATCATTTTTTCCTAGCCCAATATTTATTTTATTGGTCAGGGTGAAAAGTTTTACTTTAGTCTAAGAGATGGCTATTTTGGATCCCTATTTTACCTTTGTTATTTCCCCCCCTACATTGACTCAATGAACTTCTCAAATCTCATAAAATTTTCATGCTTATCCACAATAACCATGTCTTGGATCTACATTATTGTGAGTTGCATTTATTGAATTTATGTTTTTCCTTTAATGGGGAGAGCAAGGGTAGTAGAAAAAATAAGTGGAGGATTTGGAGGTGAGGTAAATACTTGTGTAGTCATGTGAATGGAGGGTCATTTAGGACAAAAATTTTATTAGATGGTGATGAAGTGACCCTAGGTGTAGTACATGGTCTGGGTGGTGTGTAGAAATATGTTGGGATAGTTAAATTAGGTGGATAAGAGATGGTAGGTGGAATAGATGTAAGAAAAGTGATTGGTAAAGTAGACATAAAAGGATGGGTGACCACACTTATAAAGGTTACTATCTTCTTCTTGTTCTTGTTAGCATTTTTACATTTTAAAATTTCCCTACTACTAATGCTTGGAATCCCTAGCATGTTTATGACTTGAAAAGATGAAGTGATGACAAATGAAACCAAAGTATATATTAGTCCATTAAGAGGGACTTGTTTATTCAATTCCCCATCTATGGTAATTATTGTATAAATAGTGGGAACAATAGAAGACATAGAAAGATGTCATTGTATGAAAAATAGGGTATCCAAAGAAAATTATGTGGAAACTTATGAATATGATTGGCATAGAGCTATCCCAAAACTTTAGAGCAGATGTAACAACCACAGTGGTAATTTTTGAAATTGTAGGCATAGGGGAAACTATGGGACCGAAGTGTTGGGGAATCCAAGAATAACACACCTGTTCTGATCCCACTTGTTAGGATCTTGCTCCTCAGTTAGAGCACAATATGATTACCAAATACAAGCAATTAAACATGTGGAATTATCCAGAAGTAACAAGTAACTAGAATTCACAAATAGCACAGAATATGAGAGACAATACAAAATCTTGTATTAATACTCATCCAGAAAGAAAATACAATAAAGAAGATGCCACTTCTTCTCCACACCTCTCAGAAGCTTCCCACACCTCAAGTGTTCAGTAATTTTCTTCAAGAGTTCACTCTCCTACCAAAAATGGTCCCAACACATAACTCACACACAGAATTAGTGTTCACCTCTCCAACTAGTCAGTAATAACCCTGCCAGTACACAAGTACTCAAAGTAGATCTCCCATAAGCTTGCAACAACTTGCAACTCAATAGACCTTACTTACACATGTAGATCTTCAAATGTGGCCTTGCACACCTGTTGACCAAGATCCTACAACTGGAATAAATCCTTGTCTTGCCTTAATTACAATACATGCCAATGGATCTATAAATAGATACCACACTAAACAATAACTTAGACTCTTAATTTAGACACGCAGCTCAAGACTCAAAGTAGCCTTTACATGCAAACACTCAGTTCAATGAACTAACTATCTGTGCAATGAATAGTTCTGGAACTGCCACAGGCGACTGACATTGGTCCCTATCTGACTGGTGCTAACTGACGTCGACCGACTCCTTGTTGATGCCAGTTTCCTTCTGCATTCATCATGACTGACATCGGTTATACTACCGATGTCAGCATCCCTATAACTTAGCAACCTCCATGTCTGCAATAGTTGAAGCTTTTAGCTCCACAACCTAACAATCTCCCACTTGGAGATAAATAGTTACAATTGTATATGTACCTGTACACCATCTAGTTTGTTCCCTTGGCTTTGTATCCCTCTTCAAAATCACTCTTGAAGACCAACCACCACAAATCTTGTGGTGCACCTCCTGTCATCCAAATCACCTACCACATCCACATCTACAAACCATGTAGAAAAGAACTTAACCCTGCATAGCATGTCGACTTGTTGCTGGTCCCTCTCAGAATCCACTGGACTGCCCTCTAGTGCTTCTTTCTTGAATTGGTTCCAAACTTTCTGATAACTCCCACTGCTTGGGAAAACTCAGGTCTAGTACATACCATGCACTTAACCTCATTATGTGAATCAAGACACTATTCATAAAACTATCCAACCATCCCGTGATAACCGGTCTCCCACAATCATCCTGAAACAAAGTCAACCTGTGACCTTCCATGTCCCTAGAACACACTCATGCCAAAGAATCTTGTTGCTCCCAGATTCCTCATGACACACCTCTGAACTAGCTTTACCTTTAGTTCAACAACTCCTTGTATATGTAACCCTGCAACAAGCACATCATATAGTAACAAGATAATGTAGCTAATATTATCTAACCTAGTAAAGAGAAACACAATGATCAAACCTCCATTGTCCTACAGCCTATACAAGACCATATACCCTGGCCTTTTGTCTCACATGTCCATTCCCGTTCTTTATCCTGAACATCCATTCATCTCTCAGTGCTTTCTTCCAGCTGGAAACTCCACCCAAAACTCCAATTTGATTCTTCTCCAAGGAATCACATCCTTCATCCATGCCGAGCTCCCACTGTTTCCTGGATCTACCTACTCTGCTTCTTTAACAACTTCCTAGTTCTTTACCATCAGTGAGCAACAAGTAGTGTAAAGAAGGGAAATGATGAATTTGAGGCTTACTTACCCTTTAAGTCCTCCATATGGGTACTTGAGACTCCTTGACAGCTTGTTGTCTGCCCAAAATCCATCTCAGTGACCGATGCTAGTCACATCTCAGTCTGCACCTGACCGATGTCGATTCCATGCGACTACCTCATCACCGACATTGATTCCCCCTGGCTGATGCCAGTGTTTATCTATCCCTGAGTCACCAATGTTGGTCTACACATAACTGACATTGGTCCCTGTCTGGATGTCGATGCCAATTTTCTAACCGACATTGGTCTCTGTGTTTTACTAGTGAGAAATGACTTTTTCTCGCGAGCTCCTTTTGGATCAAACCCTTGTCCATATCATCCTTGCTCTACTCAAAATTATTTAGCCCCTTCTACTGATCTCTATCTGTCATCTTCTCCTTGAAAACCAAGACTTTCCTGCTCTTATCACGAACATCAGATTCCTCAAGAAACGTTACCTTTTTCTTCTGTATACAAAAATCTTGATTCATGCTTTTCAAATCTGAAAGTATACCCTTTGACTCAAGAACATGCATCTCCTTCTTATTCATGTGACCAAGCCTATTAAGCCACATATTCAAATCTACAGTTGAAGTAGATAACCCAGAAAGAGAATCAGTAATACAAGTAGATAGATAAAATGTACTTACTTTCTTACCTCTTGCTACAACAAGTGCACCCTTGGTAACCTTCCAAGAGTCCACTGTGAGAGTTACTATGCAACCCTCATCACCCAAACTTCTTACAAAAATCAAATTCCGCTCCAGAACTGGGACAAACATGACCTCCTTCAACACCCATGTGTTTCATGTCTGCAATTTCAGCTTCACTTTCCCTTTGCTAACCATCTGACAAGGCTTACCATCCCCTAAAGAAATTTCTCTAAAGTCTCCCTGGACATATTCATGAAAAAAATCTCTATTTGGGGATGCATGAAAAGAGTCACCAGAATATAAAACCCAAGATTCTACTTTATCTAAGGAACATATCAGAGCATCATGTGTAACAAAATCCACAACATCTACTTCTTCTTCATGTCCTTCATGCTGATCTTCACCCAACCAACAATCTCTCTTTAAGTGCCCTTGCTTTCCACATTTCTAGCAGGTTATTCTGCCATACCTGGACTTGGATCTCCTGCCTATCTTTGACCTTGATCTCCCATGCTCGATCTTCTCTCTTTGCCTTCCCCTGCTTTCCACACTCAAAGAATTTCTTGATGACTCACCTGTGCTTTTCCTGTAAATCTCTTCATTCAAGATTACACTCACAACATCATCCACTTTTAAGATTTTTGAAGTAGACGCAGTATTGCTAACTGCCATTACCAAACTCTCCCAACTTTCAAGTAATGAACATAAGATTAAGAGAGCCTTAATTTCATCATCAAAAACAATATTGACTGAATTTAACTGGTTTACCAAACCATGGAAATCACTAAGATGACTATGTACAGATCCACCTTCCAACATTTGCAAATTAAATAATTGCTTCATAAAAAATACCTTATTCAAAGCTGAGGGTTTTTCATATAAATTTGCCAAAGATTCCATCAACTCTATCGTTGTCTTAGCCTGTGATAAGTTGGAAATCATAGACAATGCAAGACTCAACCTTATAGATCCCAGAGCCTTTCGATCAAGAACCTCCCATTCTTCATCCTTCATATCTCAGGGCTTGTAATCAACCCCACCCAACAGTAAGTACAAATCATTCTGATATAGATAATCTTCAATTTGTATCCTCCATAATTGATAGTTCTTGCCATTAAACTTCTCCATTTGTAGCTTACTTTCTTCTGCCATTGCTCTACTCCCACTCAAATAGAAACCCCTATGAGTAACCTGTAATCAACACACACTAACCAGATCTAATCCAACCTGTTAGTATCCCAACCAAAAGCTCTGATACCAGTTGTTGGGGAATCCAAGAACAACACACCTATTCTGATCCCACTTGTTAGGATCTTGCTCCTCAGAAAGAGCACAATATGATTACCAAATACAAGCAATTAAACATGCGGAATTATCCAGAAGTAACAAGTAACTAGAATTCGCAAATAGCACAGAATATGAGAGACAATACACAATCTTGTATTAATACTCATCCAGAAAGAAAATACAATAAAGAAGATGCCACTTCTTCTCCACACCTCTCAGAAGCTTCCCACACCTCAAGTGTTCAGTAATTTTCTTCAAGAGTTCACTCTCCTACCAAAAATGGTCCCAACACACAACTCACACACAAAATTGGTGTTCACCTCTCCAACTAGTCAGTAATAATCCTGCTAGTACACAAGTACTCAAAGTACTTCAAGTAGATCTCCCATAAGCTTGCAACAACTTGCAACTTAATAGACCTTACTTACACATGTAGATCTTCAAATGTGGCCTTGCACACCTGCTGACCAAGATCCTACAACTGGAAGAAATCCTTTTCTTGCCTTAATTATAATACATGCCAATGGATCTATAAATAGATCCCACACTAAATAATAACTTAGACTCTTAATTTAGACACGAAGCTCAAGACTCGAAGTAGCCTTTACATGCAAACACTCAGTTTAACAAACTAACTATCTGTGCAACAAACAGTTCTAGAACTGCCACAGGCGACCAATGTCGATCCCTGTCTGACTGGTGCTGACCGACGTCGACTGACTCCCTACCGATGCCAGTTGCCTTCTGCATTCATCATGATCGACGTCGGTTATACTATCGATGCTGGCATCCGTGGAACTCAGCAACCTCCATGTCTGCAATAGTTGAAGCTTTTAGCTCCACAACCTAACACAAAGGTTACTTTCAATCAAATTGAGTTAAAATCCTTTGTCCCTAGCATGGTTTCCTTTGGAGACAAAGTTTTAGTAGTGGATCATGGTTGCACAAGGTTGTGAGGAGATATGGATACATCCCCCAATTCAAAATTAAAAGAGAAGGATGGTCATAAATAGGACTAGTAGTAGTAGGTGTAACTGACTAAGTGATTTTTAAGAGCTATGAAGAGCTAGCCTTTAATGTTTATCATTAGGCCAATGCAATAGTAACTAGAACTTGGTGAAAACTAGGAGGTGATAAAATTCCCTAAGGAGGAGGAGGATTTTTTGTTGGATAAGTTGGAGTTCATGTAGTTCCATACATCACTCTCCTTTTCAAGGTTTCATTTATATATGGAACATCTTCTTCTATCTTAGGGTCTTCTCTCTTTTGTCTATTCCACCATACTCAAACTTCTTGGTAGTTTCCATGGTTACTCCAGCTTCATGCATCCTTATTATGGATTCATTTTCATATTGAGGATTTATGAATATGTGGTCTAAGGTGTGGGGATCATGATGGTATATGAAATTAACTTTTCCTTTTAATCCCCTTAGATGGGTTTCCAACCTACCATAAGGATCTCAAAGTTTGTACTTGTTAATTGGTAGTGCAAATGAAGAGTTGTGGGTTATTTCTTTGGTTAGATATGACCAAAATCTAAAGTTTTTCTTCTAATCCTAAAGACGTAGGGGTGTACCATGCCCTATTTTATACTTTTCCAAATTCCATCTACCCCAATCATGATTTGATGAATAATATCTTGTTTAACCAGCTTATTAGAGACATACCTTGGTAATGCTAGTAGAACCTCCATTGTACCCTCCACTCTAATAATTATGTAGTTTGGGTAATAAAAGTAGGCAAAAAAACTACCAATGTCATGTTTTTTTCTTTGGACAATCTAGGCATAGGCCTCCCATTGATATATGCATAGACGGGTGGATAAAATCAATTTGAAATCATTTTTATGTTTTGCATATACATGAGAATATATGATCTATAAAATACCTTGTGAATTAGGACTCTAGAATCATGGGTCCATGCCTAAACACCTATGCAATCAATGGTAGCATGTATTACATCTACGAGATATGATAGAATGTATAAATTTCCCCTTGTTTCACCTTGTGAACTTGATAGGCTATATTGTATCAAAGAATTTACCTTAGGGTAGGGATTTTTCTATCATCAATGATCATAACAAACAAACACACCCACTTTTCATCTCCTAGGGTTATTTCTATTTATCCATATTTATTTCATTGGGGCCATTCCTAACCTAACTCCATGCTTAAATTTTTGAATGGGAATTGAGGTTTTGTTTTGATTGCATACAAATTTGTTAGATTTTTCTTCCCAGTCTCTTAAGGTTTTTCTAATGTCATTGCCCCTCATTCATTTGGTGGAAACTTATTGATTGTATACAGTGTCTAGTTTGGGAAATTGGTAATAGCTCTTTTTAACAACTCCAATAATGAAAAATAATTAAATCATCTTCTTCAATGTATCTAAAACATCATTTATACATTTAGTGACCTAAAATACATTATAAACTAATTCTACATAGGATATACATTTATCTTGGTCTCAACTTGATGTAATCCAACCACCTTGATAATTGTAATTTCAGCAAAGTATTCTTTGGTCTCAATGGATAGGTTGTCATCCTCACTAACATCCTTGAAATGATAATTTTCCTCTTAAATGACATTATAGGGTGCAATATCCATGCCCAAAACTATAAAATTGAATGTTTTTTTGTGAAATCTAATTTGTGCCAAAGGAACACATATATTTTGGAGTTGAATTTATTTGTATGTAAATGCTTATGAATTTATCTACCTAGAAATTTGAAATCAAATGCTCACTAAGAATTAGTTTGGAAATTTGTAGTCATTTAAGAATTTTGAGGATTATAGGTTCTATAAATTCACTTGGTCACTTAAACACTTTAGCTATGTAGTGACTTCTCAATAGTATTAGTCATTTGAAAATTAGCTTAGTTTGTTTAGTGTAAAGGCATTAAACAACCTTTCCTTCCAGCTTAACCTATTTCATTTGCATTTAAATCATCCCTTTTTTGTAGGGAACTTTAACCCAAACACATGTTTTCCTTTCATTTTAAGATAAGAGATGACTTCTCTAGTCATTTTAATGCAAAGGTAATGATTTTTATACCTGTTGGGTTGAGTCACTTCCTTTGTGTGTCTACAATATTTCAACTTAGATGTTGTCATGAATTTTATATTTTAATTTATGCCATGTGGCATTATTTTATGTAGTCACAAATTTATTTTGAACATTTAAACATTAAGCCTTCTACCTCTAAAAGAATATGAGATGGAGACAAATGAAAGTCTCAGATTGAATCATAAACTAATAGGGCTATATGAATATATTTCATTATGCTCTATTATTTTTTATAATAAACCCTTACAACATTATGGGAATGTGGCATGTGGTAGGAATGAAGGGGTTGGGAGTCCATTCTAATCCTAGTATTATGAAGTTGCATGATCATGATAAGTGGCATCCTATGATTGAGTTGCAAACCCATAATTGTAAATCCTTTTTAAAATTAACTTGTTAAATTCATCATGATAATTTGAATGAATATGATGATACCACATGGAGCAATCAAAATGAGTTAGAAATCCCCAGACTATATTACTTTGTGATTATTTTGAAGTTGTGAGGATGTCAATGAATTACACTTGGCATGATTTATATTATCAAGGCCTTATTGGATAAATTAATTTTTAATATGACATTAAAGGCATAAAGATTGACTTGATGTGACCAAGAGATAATTTGACATGTGGATCCTGTTGTATTTTATCATGGTACATAGAGTGTAAAAACTACGAAGGAACCCACATGATTTTGAAGTTGTGATAATGTGACGCATGTCCTAAACCAAACTTGAAACTGAAAATAACATTGTGCAGGTGCAAATTTTTAAAAATTGGACACATGGATTGAATTGGCACTTAGACATGGTAAATAGTCAACAAAAAAATGTGAATGAATGTGAAGCTATGAAAATAGACACTTAAACTAAAGTGATGTAAACTAAGTCAATTTCATTTGTGATTCTTCCCTGGATGTGTGTAGTTGTATACAACTAAGTGTGATTCTGCACAACCAAAGACAACATTCAAATTCAAGATGTTAGATTTAGTTTAAAACAAATTTATTTTAAGTTAAAGTTCTATATAGTTGTTTTGTCTTCCAATTTAAAAAATGTCAAAAGGCTTAGTATGCTTGAAAAAAATTATTGTACCCTAAAACACTTTGTTGTACTCAATACACTCCCACCCTAAAAAAAATTGAATAAGGGCCCATTATTGTTTGAAATCCTAGTTATTGATTTGAAAATCCTTTTCATTGGCAATCATGTAGGTGTTTAGTAAGATTTTAGGTTTCAAAGTTCTTAATTCCCATGTTGATGGTTCTTGTTAAGTGTGTTCCTCTATGTCAATGTAATTTTTTTCCTGTATCAAAGTTTTTTCCCACTTTTTGTGATTTATTTAGGCTAACATATTAATGGCTTTCAAATTTGTTACATGTATGTAGGTTGTATTTGAATTTTCAAGATGATTATAGTCTAAAAATACTAAGTGTTTTTTGTCCTCGTGGACTTTGGTTTTTGAATCTTTTAAAATTTCACATGTTTTTGTCTTCAAAAAATTTGACACTTTGGAAAATTTAAGTCTCACAACTTTTGGTTTTCATGGATTTAGATCTTTGCAACTTTTGGTCATCGTTAATTTTGCACATCATGGATTTTGGCATTTCACAACTTTCATAATTTATGACTTTTGGGTTCTCACTATTTTAGTCTTCATAGATTTTGACAACTCTCATATTGATCTAAATTTCTTCATATATTTTAGTCTTCACTACTTTTATCTTCGTGCATTCAAATAAAATGTCAAAGTGTATTTTGCTAAAAATTTTGACATGCAAAAGTTATGAATCTTTGCATTTAATGCATCCATGGCATCATGTGATTTGACTAAAAAAAATTAATAAAATTTAAAACACTGGAATTTTGATATCATGCCACATGTTATATATGCATCAACATAAAACTAATAATCAAGAGATACTTGTCCAGGGATGATAGTGTGGCATTTTTTAAATGCATGAGAAGTCTATGTGGCATACCTTCTAAATTAAGTTATTAAATTTGAATTAAATAAGAAAAATAAGTCTAGATTCATTAGACATTAATAACACATAAATTTAAATTAAAGTGAACATCATTTAGTTATATGATCAAATTCTTAAGAGACATCTTGTTTATTAATTATCAAATATTCTAAGCGAACTTGCATTTCACAAAGAGCCAAAAGCCCTAGTTTTTTGTGTTTACTTACAAATTACTTCCAAAAAACTATTAGTTGAATTATCACATGAATTATAGAATTAATACATAAATAATAGATGGCTTCATCATCTAGGGCATACATGGGAGCTCAATTGCCATCAACTTTATCTATTAAGGATTCAGTTGAATATATGAATGCAATATTTGACCTAGCTATGTTTGATGGTGAATATGTAAATTACATGGCTCTATGGGGTCTTATGGATAATTTTGGTGCCCACTTGTGTAAGGAAAAATTAACAAATTAATAAAAATAACTAGTTTTAGACTTGATACCCTTGAAAAATAAACAAGAATTGCATCTTTAACAACAAAACATGAAGTGATGCCTTGAATCAACATACATCGAGACTTGTTATTCATAGGCAAAGTATTTGATGGCTTCCTAAATCATGACAACCATAGGATGGTTATGGACTATATTTTAAGGGATGATTTTCAAAAGTACCTACAATTCCCCCTTGTAGATTCTACATATGACAAGACGAGGATCACATTATGGAGAAATAGTAACATAGTTGAAGATACAAGGAGAAGGTGGATAATACCAAGAGAGAAGGTAAGATTTAAATCTACATATCTAGTACTAATCACTAAATTTATAATGTAAGTTCACATTGGGATGGATTTTATAAATAGATTGTATGGGTGTGCTAGCATCCATTACCTTCAAATTTAATGGGTGCCACTACTAGACTTACTACTAAAATCAAAATTGACCTTTGACCTTGGTGAGATCATTAATATCAAAATCCATGATTAAATGTTTAAAAAGGATAGGAGGCTAGTTGGTGGTCACTTCTTTATAATGTCCTACTTACTATATGTTATCATGTCTATAGTCTATGTGCACAATGGATCACTTTGAAGCTTAGCCCTAGACTGTATAAAGAATAATATATGTGATTTTTATTCATTCTTGCACATTTACTCTTACATGCGTAATATAGTTTGAATTGTTGAGAACATTTATCCCCAAGTCTGGATAGCCATCCATGAGAAACCATTGGGTTGAGTCTCATATATTATCAAGATTACACTATGGTCTAGGGGAGACTACTGGTTTGATCTAGACTATACAGTGATAATGATTGATAGAACCAATATTGGACCTTTCACTTTCCTAAGTATGTTCCATACAAGATTACGAAATAATAGATGGCATATCAACTCTGGTGGAGTATAGATAAAGATATGTGAAAGAAGTATAAAGGCCTTTTTCATGGATCTTCTTTGATTCTAGGCCGAATGAATTACACTAAAAGGAATCACTTTAGGGATTTTAGATGCATAAAGGAGCTTTATTCATTATCATCTTTGCCACACCGAGATTGGGACCTAAGAGGTAGAGTTTAGAAGCATGTCATTGGCTTGGGCATCCCATACAAGTATGTACCCTACAAGCATGATTTCATCTTCTAAAATTCCAAATATGATGTTGAGATATTGAATAGGATGTATATGGATATGTGGATAGAGGATCATCTAAGGGTAATTTAAAAGGACCCATTACTCACAATAATAGAGGCTCAAACTCATTCCACCTCTAGGTGGATGGGCTTCAACTAATTATTTTTCTTTGTGTCCCTCTCAACTAGTTCAACCAAAAGGATAACCTTCCTAATCATCATCCCAAGGTTTAAGGCAAAATATAAAGCAATAACAAGATATGGAGGAGCATAAGATCCCTACTATAACAAGTTCTCTTGGAGGAGCATAAGATCCAATTAATATCAAAATTTTCAACTCTTCACACTCCAATATTCCTACTATAATTACAATAACTACAACTTTGGATGTATATGTTTCATCTACTAATAATCTATAGTCTACTCTTTCAATTGATAAGACAAGAATTAATGTCTATATGAGGCAAAGAGCTCTTAAGAACCTTCCTCAACTAGTTGGGACACATGTGAGTTAAATTATTAAGATAGTGTCACAAGAGAGGATTGTGGGTGAATTTAAAACACCAAAAAATTATGAGGAGGAATATCTTACAAAGGCCAAGGTCATGAGTCTCCAAGGACTAAAAGATAAGGCACCAATAGAAATTAAAGAACCAGATGTCCCTAGTCCTATTGTTGTTTGTAGTTTACCTTTTGCAGTGTCTATTATCCTTTCTATTGATTATTTTTATAAATATATAGATATTATTGTGGTATTGTATCCATAAACTAGTAGAGTAACTTTTTCAAGTCCTATTTCTATTACTTGTCATGTTTTGACAAGAGCTACTAGGGCCAAGAAAGTCCATTTCAAGAAAACTGTCAGAGTCCCTATTTTCTATCAAGGTGCACAACCATCTATCCAATCCACTCATCTAGGTTTGTATATGCCCCAAATATCATATCTCATCCAATTTATGTTGTGTCATCTACAATATATGATAATAAAATAACCTACATTATGTACCCTATTCCCTAGACTGATAACTTGGATTAGAAAAATATCATCTTCCAATTTCTACCAAACCCACTCCAAGTGAATGCATTAATGCTCTCTCTAGAATATAATATGTCAAGGGTAACTAGCTAGGATACTCAATTAACTAACACATAAGAGTTGATAATTCCATAATGGGTAAAGGACTTAAGAGCCCAGGCTTCTCGAAGGCCAAATATAATGCTTTCATAGCTTCCCACAGTTAGTTCCATTTTTGACAAATCTACAGGGATAGTTTAAAGGGTCAGGAAAAGAAAGATACAAGATGAGTCTAATAGAGGCCTAATTATTGAAAAGAGATAAGATGTTTTTTCCTTGTCTAAAAATAAGAATCAAAGAATTAGGGAATCTCCATACAAAGAAGATTTTGTGGTTTATCTGGAGATATATACAGAGACCTTAATAAAACTCCATAGAGGTGTAAATTAGGCTAGGAAAGAGCTTCAACAAGAATTAAATCAAGTGTTAGATCAATAACATATTGTATATGTCCTTAGGGAAATAGAGGATGATGTGTAGAATACAACCCTTATACTATTAACATTATTGACATTATTAATACAATGAAGATTTAAATGTCTCACTATTTGACTAAGAATATTAAATTGTTTAATTATTTGAAGGAGGATGAAAATAAATTAAAATTTCTCATGAATTGGACTACAAATAAGGCCTTTGCCCATTTAGATCTCATGATTCCTCTTGAGGCAGCCAATGCCCTCAATTTTTAGTTATTAGAATGCATGAGTATTGTGAATGGGTGGCTAGTGCACAAGCCTTAATTCCAAAAGTAGTAAAGCATAAGAGACAATCTATACAAATTTTGTAGGAATTAAATTGTCTCAAGCAAGGGACACTTTGATAAAATTGATTGACAAAGCTAATTTTAATAAGTTACTCCAAAAATATGATACAAATTTTAAGTAAGATCTATAAGGATGCATAATGGAGGAGATTGAGCAAGAGATTGGTTTTACAAGGAAGAAGGAGATGGATGTTCAAATTATCAAAGTGGATTTTATAAATTTAAATGGAGAGCATGGATGCCTACTAGCAGAAGTATCTAGGCTACACAGACCATCACTTCTCAACTTGGACATAATCAAAGCCCAATATGATCAAGTGTATAAGTGTTATCAAGACTTGAATGCAAAGAAATAGGCCACATCAACTACTTCCAATTCAACTCTAATTGCCACTTCTACTCCATCAAGTACTTCAAGTGTTACTCCTAATGTAATGAAAGTTCCAACATCGAGTAGACCTTAGCTTCCTAGGTTAATATTATAGTATTTCCTACATATAAATTAATCCATGTAATTGAAGCTTGATTCTATTTATATTCTACTCATGATAAATGTAAGTATTAGTTGTGTAATCTTCTAGCATGCACATGTTCCATTATTTTGTCAGTACATTTTTTATTTTAGAGATATACTTTTGGCCATTTCAAATTATACATGCATAGTCTACATTGAAATAGATCTATTATTCTAATAATTAAAATGTGATTATCGTATTTGGATGAATTTGGAATATGAGGCAGCCCCTCCCCAATTCTATATATACTTGTAATTCCCCCATTTCAAAAGGAGTTGGAATTTTAATTAATAGATGAATAAATATTTTGGATTATCATGTAATTATTTTAATGAATTTTATTTGGTGATTTAATAATTCAAGGTTTGAAAACACTACTTAGAGTTATTTGTTATTATTATTGATATAGGCTAATATAAGATATGCAACATTTATTTTAAGATTGACTAATATCAATAATTGTAAGCAATAAGGTTGATTGATTCATTTATTTAAGTGTGTATAAGTGTCTTTCATGATATAGCCTTATAAAGTGAACAAAAATTACTTTAGATACCTCCTTAATCTAATTCATAATACTATGTTATAAGGGTAAGCAATAATTTCTCTAAACAGGATCAACCTTTGGCTGATATATTAGAGTTTACTGCATCATTTACCCTTAGACTCCCTCACTATGTTTGTGTGTGTAAGCAATAACTTCTAGCTGCAAGCATTAGTTTCAAATACACTTGTCCATGTATAAGACCAACTTGAAATTACTCCCTCTCTTGACCACAAAACTTTCTTTTCTATTCTAATTTTCTTCTTTTTGAGTTTCTTTTGATATATGTCCACCTTAGCTTAGACTATCACCCATCCAACTCAAATAGGATTTTAAATTATTTTAGATTCCACCATCTATTTGTTTAAAATCATACCTACAAATCATGCCCTAGAGTGGAGTTTACCTCCATAGAGATCTTGAAATGTTAGAGGCTATCTTTTTCATGATTTGGTGTGCATAAAAAATGCATCAACATCTATTTTGGTGCTATTAGGTGGGATCCACACTCTATGTGTCCATCAATAAAAGAGGTTATCCCCTATATTTGAGTTGTACTAGAGACACTTAGAAAAATAACCAAGTCTCGAGCCCAAGCTAGTATTTTGGTTTCACCCTTGTCAACCCATCGAAGGCATAAATATGCATCAAGTGTTCCTATAGTACCCCAAGTCAAAACATCTTCTCCAATAAGAAGCACTAAACCTAGTAATAAACATGTGGCTCACCCTTGGTTAGTTGGGTCTATTATTATCATTCAAGGAGATGTGCAAAATTTACCAAGGAATCTTGAGAAGTACCTACCTTATTTCTCCCCTTCGGGAAGAATAACAGTTGAAGATCATATCAACTCTTTCAAGGTTGACTTAAGATTAATGAATGTTATAGATGAAGATGGTATATTTAGACTTTTCATGTTCACACTATAAGATGCTACTTATGATTGGTTTCTCAACTTGATATAAATTTTAATTACTTCATAAAACTCATGTCAAGGCACCTTTCTTGCTCAATTCAAGTAGGCTATTATCCCAAGTCTTGTGTATCAACACTTCACTGGTATGAAGAGAGAGCCTAAAGATCCAATAATGAAGAGAGATCCTAATGATCTAATCTATGTTTTCAACACAAGGTTCTAGAAGATGTACACTTAAGTGAATGTTATATATAGGTCAGGAAAGGATTTAGTACTCTAAATGTACAATAATTTCCTTAGATATTATCACTACAATATTTCTATGATGAGTTACTATTGCTATTAATATAGCTTTGGCTTATAAATAAGCAATCAATATCAAAAAATAACACAATCCTAATACACCAGGAGTTCTCAGACTTAATGTTGGTTTCCTAACTTTAAATATGGTGCCTTATGTGAATTAGAATGTTCTTACATTCAATCAAAATTAGTTATATGTATTTCCTCCTATAACATAACAAACATCAAATCATAATCAAGGTTTCATGAACAATCATGCATAGATAAGTAATCATCAACATAGTAGTCACTTAAAGTGTAGATTCTACCAAGGTAAAATTAGATGTTATACAAAGAATGGTTATAAATTTAATTAATGACTTTCTGAACATGTATAAGAAGATGGGTAATGCTACATGATAGAATAATAATCATAATTTATGGTTCATAAGATATATCAGGACTTTCAGCAAGGCTACAAATAATATAGAGCAATAGCAAGTTAATAAATTTCCTAAGATCAACATGATAGAGACAACCTTGCCTAATTAGTGTAGAGTTCATAACACAATACAAAATTGTGAGCTTGATTGTGTTGATTTTTTTCAGTGTTTTAAATCTTATAGATGGAAATGGAAAGGTAAGAAATAGTGAACAATCTGTTAGAACCATCCCATGCTCCTAGTTCCTCAAGCATAGCTATTATCTTTAAAACTCACAAATTTTCATTCCCAAATGAAGATGATCATGAACTAGAGGATATTTTGTATGAGATTCATGCTCTCCAAAAATTCTATATAAATAATTAAAACTTGAGGAACAATTAATCAATCACCATTTCCATTTCTCCAAATAACATGATTATCCATCTAAATCTAAAGGCTTATAACAATACACCTCCCCCAAAAGGGAATGACCCAACCCTAAATATGGAAGTGTAAAGAAAAGGAGGATAAAACATCATTGAAGACATGAAATAGATAAAATTTTACATAAATATTCATGAGTTATCCCAAATTATTGAATAGAAAGAGCTCTTATGGAAGTCTATTACAGGGAAACCTACTACATATAAGCCAAAAGCCACTCATGAAAATGTCATATATAAAATTAATCCAGAAGTTAATCCTTTATTTTTGACCATCATAACATTTGGTAAGAATATACATAAAAAATTAGTTGACTCTGGAACTTCAACTACTGTAATGCCAACATCCATCTATCAAAATATTGGATTGGTTCCAAACAAGTCCATGAAGATAGTTTCACAATTGGACAAGACAATAGTGCTTGTAGTTGGAGAATTGAACAATGTGCATATTCAAGTGGCATCTGATCCATGTGTTAAAATTAATATAGACATACTCATGGTAGATATCCCAGAAGGATATAGATTATTACTAAATAGGGATCGGTCAAAAACACTAAATGGATATGTGGCAATAGACTTTTCCCACATATGGTTGCTATGGAGAGGAATTATAAATCAAATTAAAATATATTAAGAGCCTAAGATGAAACATTCCATCATGAAATATAACATCAAGAATGAAGAGGTTAGTTATAAATCTCCTAATCTTGGGATCTACACCTTCACCATGAAGTATGAAATGCAGGAGCTAAAATTCCATGGACCTTCCCAATTATGGACTCTTCATTTTGATGGTGCGAGATACAAACTAGGATGAGATATTGGTGTCAAAATAATTGAACCATAGGGTAATAATTACCTAACATCATATATATTACAATTCCCTTCATGAACAATAGAATAGAATATGAAGCACTCATTTTGGGACAAAAATTCACCTTCAAGAACAATGTCAAGTAGTTACTGATACATGGAAATTTAGAGCTAGTGATTAATCAAGTCAAGAATAAATACCAGTGAAAGTTTTCATATCTCAAAAGGTACAAACATAGGGCCTAGGATATAATTTAATAATTTGAAGCATTTAATATAGTTATTGTTCCTAGAAAATAAAACCAAGTAGTTGATTCATTAGTTGCTTCAACTACCAATTTGGCACCATTAAAGGAATCCAAGGTGTTGATATTTTTTATAGAGCTCATTCCTTACCCATCAATTCCCAATAATGTGGAGAATTTCTAAGTGTTTGAATATGACCAACATATTGTCTAATTCTTGACTAGATCAGGATAGTTTGAATCTCAAATCATTGATGATAAAAAATTTAGGTATTCAAGCCAGGATGAATTGGAAGGAGAAAACATTATTTAACTAAAGTAAAATCATCTACCTTTCGTAATGGTTTCCTTGAAAATAAAATTTGATATGGATCCTCAAGCCCATGAGTGAAGGCATCCTAAAGTTAATGAATCTAAGTTCAACAGAGAAAACTTAGGAGATGAAAGAGATCCATGTTATGTAAACATTGGTCTCAGATGCACTCAGGAAGAAAATAAAAGGGTAAGAGATTTGTTCACTCAATATAAGGATGTGATTACATGGACTTATGAGGACGTACATTTATTTAACCTGAGATTCATCACACATACAATCCCACTAAATCAAGACCATAAGACATTTATACAGATACAAAGCCCAGTCAATCCAATCTTAAATCCCCTTATCCGAAAGGAAGTACAAAAATTGTTAAGTGTTGGGATAGTGTTCCCCATTAGGCATTCAATCTAGGTTGCCAATTTAGTACCAATCAGGAAAAAGAATGGGGAAATTAGATTATGTGTTGATTTAAGGAATCTAAATAATTTTTTTTGAGAAAGACAACTACCCTCTACCTTCTATAAATGAGGTAATCTAGATAGTAAGTGATTCTAGAATTATGTCCTTCTCAAATGGGTTCTTGGACTAAATTTACTACAAAGTGGGGTACTTATGCATACAAAATGATGTTTTTTTCTTGATTAACATAGAAGCTACCTTTCAATGGGATATGAATCATGCATTTCAAGGACCGATAGGTAAATGCATAATCATTTATATGGATGACCTCACTATTTTCTCAAATAATAGAACTAATCAAATAAACCATTTATAGTCAATCTTTGAAAGATGTAGAATGTTTGACATTTCACTCAACCCTAATAAGAGCATATTCGGTGTCACTAAATGGAAATTATTGGGACACATCATCACCAAGGATGGAATCACCATTGATCCAAACAAGATTTAGGGAATCTCATGGATAACATTCCCAAGTAGTAAGAAAGATCTCAAGTCCTTTGGTAAGATCAATTTTGTGAGAAAATTTATCTCTAGTTTTGTATAGATTATTAGGCCTCTAAATTGAATGCTTAAATAATACACCAAGGTATAATGGACATCAAAATATTGAAAATATTTCCAAGACATCAAGGATACCATTACCTAGGCCCCAGTGTTGATCAACAAATACTTCAACAAATATTTCCTCTTATATTCATTTTCTTAGAGCACATAATCATTGTTGTGCTTACCTAGAAAAGGGAGGAAAGTGAGAACCCTATTAAAATTATGATCACAAATCTAAAGGAAGCAGAGCTCCTTTATGATATACAAGTAGATTTATCCTCTTGTCAAAGCAGTAAATAAGTTTTGGTATTACATTTTAAAGAATAAAACTATTGCTATCATGTTGGATCCAACTATTAAGCTCACTTTGGGACAAAATGAATTAGGATAATGCAAAGGCAAATGGATGGAAAAGTTATAATATTTTTACATCAAAATCAATCTTGCTAAAATTGTTATAGGATGAGCATCATTCAGCTTATGACTGAGCCTAATCTATGTATCATAATTGAGAAAGTCCTTAAGACCTAGGTATCTACAAGAGACCGATATGTTAAGCTCATTCAATACTTATAGGTACTTTTCTTCCTGAGCTAAATAGAGAATAAAAAAGAGTCTTAAGGATTAAATTTTCTCATTAAATGATTCAAAATTGGATTCTCTACTAGATAAATTATGAAGGTATATATTTGAGATGCATATCATAGAAAGAATCTAATGAAATCATGTAGAATATGTATCAAAGGATAGGCAGTGGTCATCCATCAAGAATAACACAACATATAAGACTCTTAAAATGGGATAGTGTTAGCCTCTTCAAGGATGCACATAACCACATATGAACATGTCATGAATGCCAAGTATTTTTAAAAATAAAAGTACACATAATAATTCCATTGCAATTGATAATTGAAGGAAGACAATTTGCTTACTGGATCTTAGATTTTTTTAGTGTCATCAATCTAAATTCCTCATCTGGACATAAGTTTGTGCTTTTAGCTATGGACTATTGCACTAGGTAGACTGAAATAGTAGCAACGAGGAATTCCAAAGCACATGATGTAATTAGTTTTTTAAAGAGAACATCACAACAAGGTTTTTTACTCCCATATATTTAGTTTGTGATAATAGGCTAGCATTCCAATTAGCTAAGTTTACTAAATGGGCCCATGATAACCAAAATACCATTAGACCATCATCCAATCATTACCCATAGGGAAATGGATTGGTTGAATCTATTAATAAGACTCTGATTGATGTTATCAAGAAGTCAACTGCCAATAAAACAAGAAAGTGGCATCATTTATTGATGTATACACTTTGGATAGATCAAATAAGATATAAGCAAGCCATCAAGGCTTCACCATACATGTTAGTATATGGATGCCAACTAGTATTTCCAATTATGCTTAAACTACCAATAGATTAGTTCATAAAAGAAGATATGGAACCTAGTGAGAAAGTGTAATCTCGATTAGACATAATACAGATGAAATATTCAAGGATAAAAGCTTTGCACAATTTTAGTGAGCATTAGAGCCTAGTCAAAACATGGTTTAATATTAGATCAAAACTTAAAGCATTCTAAAAATTTAATTTACTTCTTTTATAAGACAAAGCCCATGAGAAGAAAATATAGCATGACAAGTTCACCCCTTTATGGATTGAGTCCTATAAAATATCATAAATCTTGGATAACAATGCTTCTTATTTAATGGACCTCTAAGGTAAGGAATTAACATATCCAATCAAAGGATAGTTTTTGAAGCACTACTTAATGGTTGTACCATCTAGATATGTCCTTGAATAACAATGAATGTTAAAATAGAGGTAGGAGTAGATTAGGTTCATTACTTTCCTAGTTAGGTTTCTCATTTTCTATCATTTACTTTTATTAGAGTAGTTTTCATGCTTTCTAGATTAGTTTTTTCCTACTTTCAGCATTTTTTTCCTTAAATTAATTCCCTAGTTTTAGATTAAGTTAAAAGCAGGTTTTGAAGGGACCCCGAAATCCTATTATAGAAAATAAAAAAGATAAAGCATTTACATCCACTAGGAAAAGCATTCCTAAATCCTACTGAAGATCATCATCAAAATCAGGTTTTACAGGGACCTGAAGCCACAAACATAAACCAATAAAAGTGCCCAGGTTTTACAGAGACCTGGAAACTCAAAATAAGTTTAATTCCCTAGTTACTAGAGTAGATGTCTTTTATTTCATGACAATATGATCAGCTTCTTCTAGTGTAACCAAGCTAATATCCAAATTGTTATGATTCTCATACATGATTAAGCTTGTATACTGAGTCTATGAGGATAGGTCTAAAAAGGAGAACAAGTGTAGGTAGAGCATAGATGGAACATATAACTAGTTTGTTTGCAATTTTTACACCTTTGTGTTTGATATTTTTAGAATTTAGGTATGTAATGAAAATTGAATTAGGGCTATATCATAATTACATACTTTTATCAAGTACATAAAAATTACTCTCATTACTTAATACAAATTTAGAAAGAGTTTTTATTTTCTTGGATTAAACACATTTTTCACATTAATACTTATTTGAGGTAATAACCTTTGATGTGGATGTGGATAGCAGGTACATTCTAGTAGATTGAGTTTTACTCATACACACACCAACTCACAGTGGTTCCCATCTCCCTTGTTCCATCCGTATTATAAAAAAAAGAAAATAAAAATACCAATGCATCCTAAAGAGTGATCTATAAATCCAAAAAAAAAAGCTAAATAGGATCAAATAATCATACATCATGAAATAAGATTAATGTATCATACATCATGAAAAGTTATGGAAATCAAAAGGGGGGAATCAAGGGTATCTTTTTCAGGGCTATGGATGCCTAGATGGCATTAGATCAATGCCTGAGTTTATCTTGTTTTTAATATGATTTAAAGGAACCAAAATGAAACCTATAATTTCTTTGAATTTTTTTCCAAAATATTCAAAACAAGGGTTAAATAACATCACTTCATCACACACAAGTCAAATGAAGTTTAGGGAGCCTCTTTCATGTTTCTAGTTTGATTATACTTTTTTGTATGATTCATGTTTGATTTTTAGTTGTGAAACCAAAGATTCTAGGTTTTTGAATACTCAAGAGTATTCCCCTTTAAGTCACCATTTCTTGTACTCAACACACACCAACTCTCAAAAATAATTTGAATAGGGACCCATTAATGTTTGAAAGCCTAATTCTTGATTTGAAAATCCTTTTCATTGGCAATCATGTGGGTATTCAACACGATTTAAGGTTTCAAATCTCTTAATTTCCATGTTGATAATTCTTGTTAAGTGTGTTACTCTATGTCAATGCAATTTGAATTTTTTCCATATCAAGGTCTTTTTCCATTTTGTTTGCTTTATTCAGACTTAATGTTTTTTGGAGTTGTTACATGTTTGCAAGTTTTTTTTGAATCTACATGATGATTATAGTTTGAAAATCCTAAGTGTTTTGGTCCTCATAGACTTTGGTTTTAGCATATTTTAAAATTTCATGTGTATTGGTCTTCAAAAAATTTGGCACTTTACAAATTTTAGTCTTTGTGACTTTTGGTTTTCACAGATTCAAGTATTTGTGAATTTTGGTCATTACAACTTTTACACATCATAGATTTATTCATTTTGTAACTTTCATACTTCACAACTTTTAGGTTCTCAATATTTTCCTCTTCACATATTTGAACATCACACAAATTGATCTCTACATCTTTATGTGTTTTAGTCTTTACTAGTTTTGTCTTCATGTATTCATGAAACATGGTAAAGGAATATTGTGGCAAAATTTATGACATGCAAAAGCCATGAGTCTTCACATTTCATACATCCAAGGTATCACATGATTTGACTAAATGGAAATTAATAAAATTTATAACACCTGACTTTTGAGATCATGTTTCATGATAAACATACATCAACACAAAACTAATGATCAGGTGACACTTATCTAGGGATGATAACATAGCATTTTATCAATGTATGAGAAGTCTATGTGGTATACCTGCCAAAGAAAGTTACCAAATTCAAATTAAATGATAAAAATAAGTTTGGAGTCATTCAAAATTAATGGTGTATAAATTGGAATTAAATCAAACATCATTGAGATATATGATCAAATTCTAAAGAAATATTGTGTTTATTGATTATCAAAGAGCCTAATCAAACTTGCATTCCATAAAGAGACGAAAGCCCTAATTTTTTATGTTTGCCTATGAATTACTTCCATTAAACTATCAATTGAATTATCATGTGAATTACGTAACTAATCTATAAATAATAAATGGATTCATCATCCAAGGCATATAGGGAAGCTCAACCACCATTAAATTTCTCCATTAATATTTATTTAATTGAGTATACTGATACAATATTTGACTCAGCTATGTTCAACGGTAAATATGAAAATTACATAGCTCTTTGGGATGTTGTGGAAGATGTTAGTGCCCAATCATGTGAAAAAAACTTAATAGCTAAATAAAAATAACTAGTGACAGACTTGATACCCTTGAAATGTCAATAATTACATTTTGTAGTAGCAAATCTCGAAGTGATGTTTTGCATTGACCTACTTCAAGACTTGTTATTCATGGGCAAGGTATTTGATGGCTTCCTACATCATGAAAACCATAGGATGGTTGTGGCCTGTATTTTAGGGGATGTTTTTCAAAGGTACCTAGAGATCCCCCTTGTATATGCCACATATGATGGGATAAGGATCACATGGTGTATAAAGAGTAGCATAATTGAAGGTGTGTTGAGAAGTTGGATAATAATAGGAGAGAAGGTAAGCCTTAAATTTTCTTCTCCAATGCCAATCACTAGGTTTAGAATGGGATTTCCCTTTGGGATGGCTTTATTGAATAGATTTTATGAGTGTGTCAGCATTCATTATCTTCAACTTGAATGGATGCTAATACTAGACTTAATACTGACATTAGTGGCCTTTGCCCTAAGTGAGATCATAAGTATAAAACTCTAAGAGTAAATATTTAAAAAGGATAAGAGGCCAATCGGTGGTCACTTATTTATTATGTCTTACTTATTGGATGCTATCATGGCTATGGTTTATGTGCACAATGGATCACTTTGGATCCCATCCCTAGATTACATAAAGATAGGGTATGTGATTTTCATTCCTTTTTGTACATTTACTTTTACATGTGAAATATAGATTGAATTATTGAGAACATATATCCCTAAGTCTAGAGGGCCATCCATTAGAAACCATTAGCCTGAGTCTTAGATATCATCAAGAATACATAATGGCATAGGGGAGACTACTAGATGTATCTAGACTATGCCATTATAATTATTGAGGTAACTAAGGTGGGACCCTTGTGCTTTCCCAAGTATGTTTTAGACAAGTTTATGAAATAGGAGATGACATATCAGCTTTGGTGAAGCATAGATGAAGATATGCAAAAAAAGCATAAAAGCATTTTCTATAAAACTTTTTTGATTCAAGGCTAAATTAATTACATTAATAGGAATCACTTTGGTGTTTTTAGAGGCATAATGGAGCTTTATTCATTGGCATCTCTACCACACTAGGATTGGGATCCAAGGGTAGAATTCAAAAGCATGTCATTGGCTTGGGCATCTCATACAAGCATGTACCATACGATCATGATTTCATCTTCGTTAATTCCAAATATGTTGTTGAGGTATTGACCAAGATGCATATGGATAGGTGTATGAATTATTTTCTGAAGGAAATCCAAAAGGACCCATAACTCACAATTATAAAGGCTCAAACTCAAGTTCCACCACTAGGTGGTTGGGATTCAAATGATTATTGGTCCTTGTATCCATCTCAACTAGTTCAACTAGAATGGGAACCTTCCCAAGCATCATCCCAAGATGTAATGGAAATTATGAAGTAATAACAACATGTGGATGAGGCCCCTGCTATAACACATTATTTTAAAGGAGCAAAGGAGCCAATTAATATTGATTCTTCTAACTCTTCACAATCCATCCTTCCTATTATAAGTATAGTGCTTACAACTTTGGATATAGATATTTCATCTACTACTACTCCACAAGCCACTCCTTCAATTTATAACATAATAGTTAAGCTATACAGGAGCCAAAGATCTCCTAAGAACATTTTTCAACTAGTTGGGATACTTATGAGTTCAACTATTGAGATAGTGTCATAATAGAGGCATGTGGGTGGAGGTAAAACACCAAAAAAGGATGAGGAGGAAGTGCTTGCAAAGGCCAAGGTTGTGAGTCTCTAAGGACTGAAAGAGAAGGAATAAATAGAAACTAAAGAAACAAAATATGTCTCTAGTCTTGTTATTATTTATAGTTTACCTTATATAGTACCTATTTCCCCTTTTATTGATTTATTTAATAATATCTGGATATTACTACGACATTGTATCAAAAAAATACTAGAGTAACTACTAAAATTCCTATTATTTTTGCTTCTCAAGTTGTGACAAGATCTATTAGGTCCAATAAAGTACATTTCAAAAAAACTATAGGACTCCCTATTTTTTATCAGGGTGCACAACCATATTTTAAATAAATTAAACTTTCTCATGCCTTTCACTATAAATAAGGCCTTTGGCCATTTAGATCTGATGACTCCTCTTGAGGCAGCCAATGCCCTCAATTTGGTATTTATTAGAATGAAAGAGGCTCATAAATGGGTGGCTAGTGCACATTCCTTAATTCTAAAATTGGTTGAGCATGAGAGACAAGTTGTACAAATTTTGTAGGAATTGAAATTATCTCAAACAAGGGCCATTTCAATAAAATTGATTAATAGACCCAATTTTGATAAGTTGATCTAAAAAGTTGTAAATTTCAAGCAATGTTTATAAGGATTCATAAGAGAGAAGATTAAATAATAGATGGGTTTTACAAGGAAGAAGGTGATGGTGGTTCAAATCATCAAAGTGGAGTTCATAACTTTTAAGGGAGAGCATGGATACCTACTAGCATAAGTGTTTAGGATGCATAGGCCATCCCTTCTCAACCTAGACATAATCAAATCCCAATATGATCAAGCGTACAAGTATTATCAAGGATTAAAGAAAAATAAATAAGCCATGTTAGCTACTTTCAGTTCAACTCTTCTTTCCACTCCTACTCCATCAACTACTTCAAGTGTTACTCCCTCAACAATGCAAGTTCCAACATTGAGTAGACCTTAGCTTCCTAAGTTAATATTATATGTGTTTCCTACATAAAAATTAATGCATGTAACTAAAGCTTGCTTATATTATATTATACTCATGATACATGTAAGTATTAGCTATGGAATAATTTAACATGCACACATTGCATGATTTTGTAAGTATGTTTTTTATTTTAGAGATGTAATTTTTGCCATTTTGAATTGTAAATGCAGAGTCTACATTGAAATAGATCTATTTTTATATTCATTAACATGTAATTCTCATATTTTGGATGAAATTGAAGGATGAGGTGACCCCTCCCCAATTATATATATACTTGTAATTTCCCCATTTCAAAAGGAGTTGGAATTTTAATTAATATAGGAAGAAATCTTTTGGATTGTCATAAAATTGTGTTAATGAGATTCTTCTTCAAATTTGTGTGATTGGTTGTGATTGCTTCCCTAATGGTGATTCAGTAATTCAAGGTGTGCAAATGCTACTTAGAGTTCTTTATTGTTATTATTGATATAGGTTAATATAGTATGTGCAATAGTTATTTCAGAATTGGCTAATATCGATAATTATAAGCAATAAGGTTGACTAGTTCATTTATTTAAGTGTGTAGAAGTGTATTTCATGATATAGCCTTCTAAAGTGAGCAACAATTGCTTTATATACCTCCTTGATCCGAGTCATAATCCTATGTTATAAGGGTGAGCAACAAATTCTCTAAATAGGATTAACTTGTGGCTAAGATCTTGGAGTTTACTATATCCTTTACCCTTGGAATCCCTCACTATATTTGTGTGCATGTAAGCAATAACTGCTAGATGCAAGTGTTAGGTTATGGAGCTAAAAGCTTCAATTGTTTGCAGACATGGAGGAGTTGCTGAGTGTCACAGTCACCAGTGTCGGTCAAGCCAACCGACGTCGGTCATGGGTGAATAGAAGGGAAACCGACATCGACAGGAGTCGGCCGATGTCGGTCAACTCCAGGCAGACAGAGACTGACGTCGGTCGCCTGTGCGGTTCTAGAATTGTTCGTTGCACGAACAGTTAGTTCATTGAACTGAGTGTTTACATGTAAAGGCTATTTCAAGTCTTGAGTTACGTGTCTAAATTAAGAGTCTAAGTTATTATTTAGTCTGGGATCTATTTATAGACCCATTGGCATGTATTGTAAAGTGTGCTAGATAGCCAGTGTGCTAGTTAGAGTTGAGCAAGTGTAGCTCCTTCTAGTTCCATAGATGAGCAAATAGAGGAAGGCAAGGTAGATCCTTCCAATTGTAAGAACAAGGTGATCTGCAGGTTGTTGCAAGATCAGGGAGAAGTTTTACATGTGTAAGTAATATCATTTGAGTTGCAAGTTGTTGCAAGCTTATGGGAGATCTACTTGAAGTACTTTGAGTACTTGTGTACTAGCAGGGTTATTACTGATTGGTTGGAGGTGAACACCAATTCTGTGTGTGAGTTGTGTGTTGGGACCATTTTTGTTAGGAGAGTGAACTCTTGATTGAGAATTACTGGGAGCCCTTGAGGTGTGGGAAGCCTCTGAGAGGTGGAAGAAGAAGTGGCATCTTCTTTATTGTATCTTCTTTTTGGATGAGTATTAATACAAGATTGTGTATTGTCTCTCATATTTTGTGTTATTTGTGAATTCTAGTTACTTGTTAATTCTGGTATAATTCTGCATATTTAGTTGCTTATACAAGGTAATCATATTGTGCTCTTTCTAAGGAGCAAGATCCTGACAAGTGGAATCATAGTTTGTTGTTCTTGGTTCCCCATCAATTGGTATTAGAGCTTTTGGTTGGGTTATTAACAGGTTGTATCAGATCTGGTTAGTGTGTGTTGATTACAGGTTACTCACAAGGGTTTCTGTTTGAGTGGGAGTATAGCAATGGCAGAAGAAAGTAAGCTACAAATGGAGAAGTTTAATGGCAAGAACTATCAATTATGGAGGATGCAAATTGAAGATTATCTGTATTAGAAATATTTGTACTTACCATTGGGTGGGGTTGTATGCAAGCCCTTGGATATGAAGGATGAAGAATGGAATGTTCTTGATCGGAAGGCTCTAAGATTTATAAGGTTGAGCCTTGCATCATTTGTGATTTCCAACTTATCACAGGCTAAGACAATGGTAGAGTTGATGGAATCTTTGGCAAATTTATATGAAAACCCCTCAGCTTCAAATAAGGTATTTCTTATGAAGCAATTATTTAATTTGCAAATGTTGGAAGGTGGATATGTACATAGTCATCTTAGTGATTTCCATGGTTTGGTAAACTAGTTAAATTCAGTCAATATTGTTTTTGATGATGAAATTACGGCTCTCTTAATCTTATGCTCATTACCTGAAAGTTGGGAGAGTTTGGTAATGGCAGTTAGTAATACTGCGTCTGCTTCAAAAATCTTAAAAGTGGATGATGTTGTGAGTGTAATCTTGAATGAAGAAATTCACAGGAAAAGCACAGGTGAATCATCAGGGAATGCTTTGAGTGTTGAAAGCAGGGGAAGGCAAAGAGAGAAGATTGAGCATGGGAGATCAAGGTCCAAGATAGGCAGGAGATCCAAGTCCAGGTATGGCAGAATAACCTGCTATAAATGTGGAAAGCAAGGGCATCTAAAGAGAGATTGCTGGGTGAATGAAGATCAGCATGAAGGACATGAAGAAGCAGATGTTGCAGATTTTGTTGCACAGGATGCTCTAGTATGTTCCTTAGATAAAGTAGAATCTTGGGTTTTAGATTCTGGTGCCTCTTTCCATGCATCTCCAAATAGGGAATTTTTTCATGAATATGTCTAGGGAGACTTTGGAGAAATTTATTTAGGGGATGGTAAGCCTTGTCAGATGGTTGGCAAAGGGAAAGTGAAGCTGAAATTGCAGACAGGGAACACATGGGTGTTGAAGGAGGTCATGCATGTCCCAGTTCTAAAGCAGAATTTGATTTCTATTATAAATTTGGGTGATGAGGGTTGCATAGTAACTCTCATAGCAGACTCTTGGAAGGTTACCAAGGGTGCACTTGTTGTAGCAAGAGGTAAGAAAGTAGGTACGTTTTATCTATCTACTTGTATTACTGATTCTCCTTCTGGTTTATCTACTTCAGTTGTAGATTTGAAGATGTGGCTTAATAGGCTTGGTCACATGAATAAGAAGGGGATGCATGTTCTTGAGTCAAAGGGTATGCTTTTGGATTTGAAAAGCATGGATCGATATTTTTGTATGCAGAAGAAGAAAGTGATGTTTCTTGAGAAATCTGATGTTAGTGACAAGAACAAGAAAGCCTTGGTTTTCAAGGAGAAGGTGACAAACAGAGATCAACATAAGGGGCTGAGGAATTTTGAGCAGAGCAAGGTTGATATGGACAAGGGTTTGATCCAAAATGAGCTCGCGGGTAAAGGTCATCGCTCACAAGTAAAACATAAAGACCGACGTCGGTTAGAAAATTGGCATCGACATCCAGATAGGGACCGATGTCGACTATGTGCAGCCTGACATCAATGACTCAGGACAAATAAACACTAGCATCAGTCAGAGGGAACCGACGTCAGTGATGAGGCAATTGCATGGAACCAACATCAGTTGGGTACAGATTGAGATGTGACCAGCATCAGTCACTAAGGTGGATTTTGGGCAGATAACATGCTATCAAGGAGTCTCAAGCACCCATATGGAGGACTTAAATGGTATGTAAGCCTCAAATTCATCATTTCCCTTCTTTACACTACTTGTTGCTCACTGATGGTAAAGAACTAGGAAGTTATTAAAGAAGCAGAGTAGGTAGATCCAAGAAATAGTGGGACCTTGGCATGGATGAAGGATGTGATTCCTTGGAGAAGAAACAAATGGGAGTTTTTGGTGGAGTTGACAGTTGGAAAAAAGCACTGAGAGACGAATGGATGTTCAGGATAAAGAAGAGTGGGAATGGACACGTGAGAAGGAAGGCCAGGGTATATGGTCTTGAGTAAGCTGCAGGACAATGAAGGTTTGACCATTGTGTTTCTCTTTACCAGGTTGGATAATATTAGCTACATTATCCTATTTTTGTATGTTGTGCTTGTAGCAGGGTCACATATGCAGGGAGTTTCTGAGCTAAAGGTAAAGTTAGTTCAAAGGTGTGTCATGAGGAATCTGGGAGCAGTAAGATTCTTTGGCATGAGTGTGTTCTAGAGACATGGAAGGTCACAGGTTGATTTTGTCTCCAGATGATTGTGTGAAACCAATTAGCACACCGATGGTTGGACAGTTCTATGAATAGTGTTCTAAATTCACATAATGAGGTTAAGTGCATGGTATGTACTAGACCTAAGTTTTCCCAAGCAGTGGGAGCTGTCAAAAAGTTTGGAGCCAATCTGGGAAAGAAGCACTGGAGGGCAGTTCAGTGGATTCTCAAGTATTTGAGAGGGACCAGTAGCAGGTGCACATGCTATGTAGGGTCAAGTTCTTTTCTACATGGGTTTGTAGATGTGAATGTGGCAGGTGATTTGGATGACAGGAGGTGCACCACAGGTTTTGTGGTGGTTGGTCTTCAAGAGTGATCTTGAAGAGGGATACAATGCCAAGAAATAAACTAGATGATGTACAGGTATAGGCATAGTTGCAACTATTTATCTCCAAGTGGGAGATTGTTAGGTTATGGAGCTAAAAGCTTCAACTATTTGCAGACATGGAGGAGTTGCTGAGTGTCACAGTCAGTGGCATTGGTCAGGCCAACCAACGTCGGTCATGGGTGAACAAAAGGGAAACTGACATCGACAAGAGTCGACTGACGTCAGTCAACTCCAGGCAAATAGAGACCGATGTCGATCACCTATGCAGTCCCAGAACTGTTCATTGCACGAACAGTTAGTTCATTGAACTGAGTGTTTGCATGTAAAGGCTATTTTGAGTCTTGAGTTACGTGTCTAAATTAAGAGTCTAAGTTATTATTTAGTTTGGGATCTATTTATAGACTCATTGGCATGTATTGTAAAGTGTGCTAGATAGCCAGTGTGCTAGTTAGAGTTGAGCAAGTGTAGCTCCTTCTAGTTCCACAGATGAACAAATAGAGGAAGGCAAGGTAGATCCTTCCAATTGTAAGAATAGGGTGATTTTCAGGTTGTTTCAAGATCAGGGAGAAGTTCTACATGTGTAAGTAAGATCATTTGAGTTGCAAGTTGTTGCAAGCTTATGGGAGATCTACTTGAAGTACTTTGAGTACTTGTGTACTGGTAGGGTTATTACTGACTAGTTGGAGGTGAACACCAATTCTGTGTGTGAGTTGTGTGTTGGGACCATTTTTGGTAGGAGAGTGAACTCTTGATTGAGAATTACTGGGAGCCCTTGAGGTGTGGGAAGCCTCTGAGAGGTGGAAGAAGAAGTGGCATCTTCTTTATTGTATTTTCTTTCTGAATGAGTATTAATACAAGATTCTGTATTATCTCTCATATTATGTGCTATTTGTGAATTCTAGTTACTTGTTAATTTTGGTATAATTCTGCATATTTAGTTGCTTATATAAGGTAACCATATTGTGCTCTTTCTGAGGAGCAAGATCCTGACAAGTGGAATCATAGTTTGTTGTTCTTGGTTCCCCATCAGCAAGCATTAGATTAAAAACACTTGTCCATATATAAGACCAACCTAGAATTAATCCCTCTCTTGACCACAAATTTATTTTATGCTCTCCTTTCCCTTATTTTGAGATCCTCTCACCTTAGCTTAGACTATCACCCATCCAACTCAGATAAGATTTTGATTTCTTTTAGATTCCACTCACCCATGTATACCTAGTTAATAACCTACATGATCATTTGACTATTCCACCACTTGGTTGTTTTAACTCATACCTACAACTTGTGTCCCAAAGTGGAGTTTACCAACATTAGAGGCTACCTCATTCATGATTTGGTGTGAATAAAAACTGCATCAACAAACTTCAATTGAATTAGAAGTTAAATATAAATAATCATGTAATAAATAATATTACCTTGAGTTATAAATGCAATGACCACATATTTAGTTCAAAATAATGCATTTATTCAAGCAAATCCATATAAAATATTGAGGGGTCTCTATTCTAAGGGAATGGGGGCATCAATCACAACACGTAGTATCCAAAATAAATCCTTTACATAAGAAACAATCCAATTCTTAGGTGTTACCATTGAATCACATCCTTGACCATATTGTTTGGGATAGCTACAACAAGGAAAATATATTCAAGTTCGATGACAATGCACTTTCAAGTGTGCATTCAACTTATGTAGGACATAGTCACTTGTGAAGTCATGCCATTAAAGGTTTGTGACATCTTAAGTGGAACACTGTATGTGTATAATCATGATGCTAAATGTCAAGATAATCCACAAAATTTAATTGATCATGTCAAAGATCACATCTTCAAAATTATAGAGTCACAATTAAGATTAAAATCACTTTTTTCATTGTTAAATAATGTTTTCAAGCTCATTATGTACATGAAAACATTCATGTTACTCATGGTTCATTAAAAATCACATGTGCAACTAAGTAAGAAAGTATAAGAAATGTACCATGTCACACAATCATCATAGAAGGAAAAAAATAAGGTAAGTAACAACAATAATATAGAGACATCTTTTAAGAGCCAAATTTTTTTCCAACACATTGTGTAGTTAAACATCATATCGATTTGGTTCTTGGATCCCCTCTTCCAAATAGTATACTATAATATAGGTCCATTTTTTAGAAACATGAAGCTATATGCTAGAACTAAGAGTTCCTTGACCAAACCAATATCAATCTAATATCTTCTCATTGTGGCACTGCAATAGTCCTTGCACTGGCTAAATATGGCACATAATGATTTTTCATTAATTATTGCACACTCATTAAGATAATAGTGAATAGTAAATATTCATATTTATGTATTGAATACCTCTTGGATAAGTTATAAGGTATATAATAATTCATAGAGATTGATCTAAAGTCATATTATCATCATGTACCAATCTATCCTAAAGATATCTAGAAGACAACATTTAAGACCAAGTAGGGATTGTATGAATGGTTGGCTATTCCTTTTAGCTTGACCACTACTCTAGTGAAATTCATGCATCTAATGAATAATGTACTTCATAGGTTCAAAAAATTAATTAGCATTATCTATTTGGATGGCATCCTCATAATTAATAAGACTTGGGAGGAGCATGTAGATCACATTTTAAGAAGCTTAGACACATTGTGCAAAATAAAAGTTACAAGACAACTTATCCAAGTGTACATTTAGAGCCTCATATATTAAATATATAAGATACATCATTCACCATCTAGAAATTCTTGTAGATTTAAAAAAGATTAAATTAATCCAAGATTTTCCAACCCATGAAATCTCATAAAGTTGAGGAGCTTTTTTGGACATGCAAGCTTCTACCACAATTTTTTGCTTAAATTTTTAAACGTATTATGGCCCCTAAGCTAGGTCATGCTTGATAAATTAACATTCCATTTGAAACATGTACAACTAATTACATTCAAAGATCTCAAGAGCCACCTTTGTGCAACCCATAATTTGATAATGCCTAACATTTTCCAATACTTTCAGATTTACATTTATGCATCACACTATGCACTTGATGAAATAATCACACAAAATGGACACCAAGTCACTTATCCATTTGAGACATTTAAAAACATGGTTTAATATTAATACACGTATGAAAAATATGTGTACACCATCATGCAATAATTTAAGTAATGGAGCCATAACATCTTGGGTAAGGATATAATCATCCATTCTAATCATAATCCACTTCAATTTATACTTACACAAATCAAATTATAGCATACACACCACATGAAGTGGATGACATACTTGTATGAATTTAGATAAGGGAGATGATAACAAGGTAACACATTTCCTTATCCACCTTACATTATAAGTGTTCATCATGATTTATGACATGCACAACCACAAAATTTTTGAATGGTATTTCTCTACTCAACAAGCTATGAATTCATATAATCATGTACAACCCTTATGATAGATGAATAGGTTTACAATTTACATGTGTCCAATAAGTTTATCTACAAGCTTTGACATCATTAAGTCACACCTCATAAATGATTCATTTTAAAGGCGTGACATACTAAGACAATAAGATACTTTGGTATTACCAATATATTAGAAACACTTTAATAGACCTCGCATGCACATAGACAATGAGCACCATATCAAGTCTTGTTTTCATTTGTACATCATCAAGCCCATGAATAATAATTTGGGACTTAACAAAATATTATTGGTTTCATCTAGGCCTTCAAAATTTATCAGTATACATTTTATGATTGGACTACCTATGACAAAGCACTAGAATGACTTTTTGTTTGTAGTAATGGATAGGCTTTCAAAGATAACTATCACAGATGCTTATAATAATATCATCAACATGAATAAATTTCACATTGATTCTTCAATCCTATTTGGTTTCACTTTGGACTACCAACATCCTTTATGTTTGATCATGACCCATAGTTTGTCAGTCACTTTTAAGCATGCTTTATGGGACATGATGGGCATATAACTAGGTCATTATACAACATTTCATCCTTAAATAGAATGGTGAACTAAAATTTTCAACCACACTTTTTAATTTGTTGTGCATGCACAATAATGTAAACCTATATAATTGGGAAGACAATTTAATTTACATTTAGCATGCCTAAAACAAATCTCTTCATAGTTATATAGGGCATATTACCTTCTATACATGTCTTGGGTTATATCTAGTGGCATCTCTAAACATATTGTCTTGCATTCCTCTTCAAATAGAGTCATATGTACATGAAAATGAATTAGGCAAGACACAAAAGTTTCTATAACAAATCACACATGCTCACCAATAGTCTTAGAAAATAGTTTTATGCTAACAATATAATTACAAATGTCTATGTGATTTGAATCACATGATTAATGAATTTTAGGCAGATGATAAGCTCTAGTTTCATCTTCAAAAATAATGATTTAAAGGTCCTCACATGAAAATTAATCCTCTGCAATATGCTTCTTACACCATAATACATGCAACTAGAGAGAACACATTCATCTTTGATCTACCATCATAGTTAGGTCTACATCTATTATTCAATGTAGAACTCTTTATGCCATACTTTCCACTTTTTATTGAGCCACCATAAACTCAACATCCTTCATATTTGGATTCTAAAAATTTAAAATCAACACCAAAGCATCACTTTTTTAAAATTACAATAACATACACCCACCAATGCATAATATAATATTTTAAGTGGTCAAGTCATGAAAATACACTAATCAGTATAAGTGGTACAACCTTCATCAACTTTAGGTTTAATTTACACAACATACTAAAGATGTAATGGGGACATTTACTTCTCAATAAAAAATGAAAATGATTGGTCCATATCTAGTGCCACATCGATCCTGGAATCCTCATAAGGGATTTGTGTTCTCTAGTTTCATAATATCTCATGCCACTTGTGCAATCTTGTAATATCCTTGTTACACCAAAACATTAAAATTCCTTGTCCATGTGGTATCATCTCATTTATTTATGGCATGTTGGGTAACACTCTTTGGGTTTGGGCCACATCAAATCATTTTTTAGTATACCATGATACCCAAATTTCAAGTATCACACCTTCAAAAATGTGAAGTTATCACTTGGGGTAGAAGATGAATCATTATATAAATGGTGCATATATATTTTAAGTCATTCTACCCTAAATGGGTTTGAAATCAGTACTAAATATCATAATAAAAATGTTAGCATGCCCTACACATGTAGCATTGAATGGTCATATATATTTTCATGATAGTCTATGAAAATCTATTAGAAAAAATTCCCCCCTTTCAAATCACATGACTCTCCAATCTTAACCTAGATAAACATTTTACACCTATGTATATTATATTCTCTCTCGCTGAATATAAGTTTCATCATTTTGTAAATGTTTTTCATTTGAATGTGTTTTAGTTATAGTTGTAATAGTTTTCCATTACATGTTATAGAACCCATAATTTAATAGTGTAGATACTAAAATTTGGTATTAAGTGATTGACAATGAAAAACTTGACACACAGTTACCAAGCATGACTTGTGCACATAAATATGGTCCTAACCCACCATTATTGAACACCTACATGCTACCTTATGAGTTTGATCCTTTTGTTCTATTATTACACACCTAAAATAACATCATTGTCTATTTAAAACTTGCATACTTTCTTGCATATAAATTCCCAAATACTTAGTTTTATCCTCACTTTCACAAGTCAATTTTTTAGACTAGATTATTATTTCCAATCGACAATGGCATGAGCTTGACATTAGTGACCCTATCCCAACAATGAATAATTTTTAAAATCAAACCACTCATTAGGGTTGGTTCATCTACTTAGTGTGTTGGTAGTGTAATAAATTACCCAAGTAATAGGGGACTTGACACTTATCTGGTACACATCTATACATTGCTACACTTTGAGAAAATCAACCCTATTCTTCCCAAATTATGAATCAATCACTGTGACTAAAAAGAAGCCAAGTATGAAGAATACTAAAGCTAAGTCAAACCAAGCATTATCAAGTATCAAATCTAAATCATTAGCTACAATCATATAGTAAAGGATCACAATTGCATTACCCCACTAGGTGGGAGATTTATATGTGGCTTGATTTACCTCCTTGAAGTATTAGATACCTAGGCAACAATAAATCATCAAATAGGGGTGATTTGGGTTAACTCAACCCATTACACTTCTGAATTTTTTAGGTTTATATCCCTCACAATCACACTTAGAGTTTCAAGGTGAAGGAGGTTTATAACTAGAGCTATATACATCATCAAATTTTGACATCTCACATACAGATATTTTAGAGATAGATAATGGTGGCAATATAGTCATAGACCCTATTTTTTACATAGGTTAGTATTGACCATGACAAGTCAGTATTAATAGTTGATACTAACCCATATATGATAAAACTAACCCTATGTAAATAAAAATTTAGTTCTTAAACCAAACAAATCATATTTTTAATTTATTATTCTTTCCATGTTTAGAACACAATCATAGTCATACAATCAACTAGATAAGTTAAATACTTGTCCCTTTATTGTACTTACAATACAAGTATATTCCACTTATCAAATCATGGTAATCATTTTAATTATTTTACATTTAGATGTTTTTTTGAATGCAATATATATCAATTTGAATTATTCTACTATTTTCTATCTTATTAAGATTTCTAAAACCAAATTAGGGTAAAACATATTAATGAACTCGTACTTTGATCAAATTGTGTCAAACCATAGCTTTCCCTTAGATTTTTAACCTTTTAGGGTTTCATATTTCATACTTTTTTTTCCCAAAATTTGTCACTTGTTTTCGCGGACAACATACCGACCATTTTGGTCCTGCAGACCAAAATTCTCTTTTTTCTTTCTCAAAAATGTTCTGAGTAGTTAAGTTTTTCAAATATTCAAGCCTTTTCAGCTAAGGAAGTCACAGGTTCAATAGGTGGGCTTTCCTTAAAGGAAGTTCAAAACACTTCAGGTTTTTCCTTAGTGTTTTGAGCATGGTTCAACGCAAAAGTTCAACCAAAAGACTTAACGACGGGCTTTAGACAATTGGAATAAACCATCAAACCATTAAACCTCACCTTCAAAAGGTTCAATGGTTCAATGAGTTCAAAAGTTCAAAGACTTTGGTAGACTTAAAGAAAATAAGGCTTCGAAGAGTTAAGATTGAACTTTGAACCGTTGAACCTTGAACTTTGAAAGGTTCAACGAGTTCAACAAGCTCAAAAGACTTAGAGAATAAAAGGCTTTGAAGAGTGAAGAATGAACCATTGAACCTTGAACCAAAAGAGTTCAAAAGTTCAACAAGTTCAAAGAGTTTGATGGACTTAGAAAAGGAAAGGATCTAGAAAGTTTGTAGCTTCAAAATATTTAAAGAAATAGAATGAACCATTAAACCGCAAACTAAAATGGTTCAAAAGGTTCAAAGGTTCAAATTTAGAAAGGAAGCTTCAAGCAAATGAAGGAAGTGGAATATTCTAGAAAGAATTTCAAAGAAATGGTTCAACCAAAGAAGAAAAAGAAAGCGAACACGGCCCTTTACAAAACATTGAAATGATGAACCGTTAAACCATTGAACCATTGAACCTTTAAACCAAAAGAGTTCAAGGTTCAAGGTTCAAAGAGGTTCAAGACAACCAATGACATCCTCATGGATGTCAATTTTAGGGTAATGGAATAACTGTTGATTTTCAAAAGACCTGAGAACAAACTTAGTGACCAACTGAGAAAGGAGCCAAAAGAGCCAACACAAAATGAGAAGATAGCCTCAAGAGCTCAGATCACCAAGAAGAGACAAAACATGGCAAGGAAAGAGAGAACAACTATAAGAAATCTAGAAATATCTGTAGGAGATTTATTTCCATTAGGTGGAACAGTCCACCAGGTAGACATCAGAGAACACAAACATTCAAGGATGCGGCCTATTTTTCTACATTAAGTAAAGGTGAATAGATAATCGTGTAAGAATCATAAAGAAGATCAAACAACCCACGCTTAAGAGGATACATTTAAGATAATTCAAAATGCCAAATTCAAGGCTAATGACCTATTCCATCATGGCCCTTTCACAGATATTCAATGCATTCAATTCAGAATGGGCCAATTTCATGAAAACAAGTGCCCAAGTCTTTCTTGTAATGCTATATATTGTAATCTCCCATTTGGTAGAAGGGAGATCTCTCTATTATCAGAAGTGAAGCTCTAACCAAATTGAAAGGCATTACTTAGACTTTGAGCTCAGACTATTAATCATATTTTGTTAGGTGACTGAGAAATCAAGTGACCTTTCAAACTTTGTGTTGAAATAGCTTGTGTCATTTAGGAAATTATTCTTATGTCTTTTTCCTAAATACAGTCTTGTCCATTTAATCAAACAAGTAGAACAAGTGGAAATAAGCTAGAATATTTTTTGAAGCTGACTATGGGAGACTTTGTGCTACCATAATTGTCTTCAGTCTGTGTTTTGTGAAAAGGATACTGGAGAGACTTTAAGCTCCCCTTATCCTTTGTAATCTTTTACTCTGTTGTAGTTTTAGGTGGATAATTTGGGCTATGATTCAAATTACTATGTTCCTTTGTCCTAATCAGTGGGAGGAACAATAAAAGACTTTGTGCTTTCATGGGTTTCTTGTGGTTTCTGTTACTACCTAGGAAGAATCTTGCTATTGGTTGAATATCACTTCTAAAAGAAGAGAAGTGCCTTCAGTAATTACACTAGAATTCTCCTCTATTTTGTGAACATCATCTCTAAAAAAAGAGAGATGGATGGTATGATTTCACCCCTGTATCTATTTTTAGCTAATTTATAGTATATAATGAATTATAGGGAACATCCCCTTACTGAGAGGAGAGATTTATCTCATTCTAGCTGTGGTCACCACACCCATTATACCGCATAAATCTCCTTATGTTGTGGTTGATGTAACCATTTTTTTGTCAGTCATCTGGTGAAAAAACATTCACCCAAAAATACTTAAGGTTTTGTTTTAAATTTTGATTTCTTATTATTCCCTAATAATACAAATTACCCATGCCTATAATGAATAAACATTGTCTTTTTTTGGTTAATACAAGTCATGAAGGTCATCTTTTCATATTGTTATACTTGGATAGTGTATTTCATTTAGATCAAGTATGTAAATAAATGGATAAAATATAAGAATGCTAATAAGGCTAAAATTAACAATGAACGATCCCAAACCTTCCTCAAATCATATTGTTGTAACATCCAATCTAAACTACCTCTTGTTATAACTATATGAAAAACTACATGCATGACCTTCTTTATTCATCCTACTCTCTTAATGGATTATATAGTACATACTACACACCATATTTATGGAATTATCATGAAATTTGAGACTGATAATATTCATGAAACAACTACGATGAATCAACTAGATGTCATGGATGATTGATAATTCACTGAATGTCTAAAATTGAATCCACTTCATATTGATGCAATGTTATATATTATAAGAGATGAATATAAATCATTGGCTTGAGCTACCACATCAAGTGTTCAAACCTATATTATTGGTATTATCCCTATATCTATACCTCCAGTGACATATGTAGCATCTACCCAAGGTGTGGGGTAAACACAATACTTCCAATGCATTTCCATATCTATTCCTACACAAGTAACCTTTACCCCTCCTATGATGACTACGCATGTTATCACCAACCTCACATACTATACATTCCCTTGAGTACATTGTTATAGCTCTACACACTAAGGTATTATATTTATATCAAGGTGTATCTCAAGTTAGTCAATCACTAGATTCACATGTATTGATTCATAACCCATTTTCCCCTGAGATAGCAGCTTATCCTTTACCTATAGGTATTGTATCTCCTATGCTTCCACTATATGAAGGTAAAATTGATTTAGAACAACACCTTTAATCATTCCACATATCATGTTTGGATTATGTATACAATGAAAAATTATTAACCAAGTTATTCTGAATAAGTCATAAGGACCATGTTTTGTGATGGTTCTATGATCTTCCCCTCCAATCAATAAGAGAATTTAATCCTTTGTCATATCAATTTAGATCACATTTCTTTATCAACATCAATGATAGAATATATTATGCATAAATTTATAAACTTAAATAATAATCCAATGATCCAATTAGCATTTATTTCCTTTGGTACAAGGCTATGCTAGCTAAGATAACTAATGTTATGGATAACAATGAGTTACAAGAAATATTGAAGAAAAGTTTACTTTCACCACTCCATGAATCAATCATATTCAAGAGATTAAAATCCTCTAATGACCTTTGCCACATAATAAAATATGGATAAGTTAATTCCATATCTTTGAACAAGCTCAAGTATACACTTACTCCTATAGCTACATCAACAACGAGGTTTTAAAGTAAACAAAGCTACAAGGTCAAACCAACTAAAAATAAGAATGAGGTAAAATATTATAGTTAATTCAATATCAAAACCTAAAAATCAACTATAATTGACAGCTCCAATCAAGAGGCAATAGTTTATATTACAATTTCCTCCTCATATACTATTATAAAATCTACTTGAGTGCAACCTTGTCACTCTTCCCCCACCTCGATAGTTTGATCCAAATAGGACTACACCAAATAACTATGATAGATATGCATATTGTTATCATCATCAAATTTTAGGGTATTATATGAATAAATGCTTCAAATTAATACATAATATATAACTTATTGATGATGACACTATGGAATTGAGCACCCCTAGAAAGGAATCTAGACCACAAACTAGTGGAATTCATAAGTTGAAAATATGTAATGATCCATTTCCTAATCATGAAATGATAAAGACTAAGGATACTTTAGAATTACTTTTTGCATACAATATGAATCATCTACTTGTGACATATGATCACCCAATAGACAATATTATTGGTACACTTATCAGCACCTAACCATAGTATTATGTGATAACATTTGATAACTATGAGATTTTTGATGATGATTCATATTTTTATCCATTATTCACACAAGCTTATATCAATGACTAACCCATACATTATGTCATCATAGAAAATGGTTCAAGTGAGAACATGTGCACAATGGCACTTCTTCACTCCCTTGGATACATAAAAAAAGATATACAAGATACATCAGGAATTGTTAAGGGATTTTAAGGACATAAATAAAACACATAATACTACCTCTTCAGGTGGACTCTATCATACTAGCCACGTCATTTTAGTTATATATATCAACGAGGTCATTGACATGTTATTAGGATGCCTTTGAATGTAAAAAATTCATGAAATACCGTCTACAATGCATCAATGTTTGAAGTAAATAGACCATTAAAAAGTAATAATAATTACAAGTGTACGATATGAATACCCTCTACAACCATTGGTATCTCTTCTTCCACCCCCACTAAAACCACATTTGCTTGATATACCTATACATGATAAATATATAGAGCCAATTATTACACATATGCAATATATTTTTATTCACTTAGTTTAGAGGAAATTAGTTGGGTCTACTAGAAAACCAACTATTCAATGCCCATCACATCATAAATTTATTTAGGGCTCTCAAAGGCCATCATCTCATATAGAATGTACTCAATTAGTATCACATATATTTTAATGTGTTCCATAATGAACACAAACATTGAGAAATTCCCCTACTATATATCAAACCCACATATTCCTTGGCCTTCTATATTTATCCATCATACATGGGATTCTTTGAGCAGTGATCATGATAGTTACAATACAACACATGGATTTTTATAAGATTCTTCTACACCTACATCTTGTACCTATCACCCATGATAGGTTACCCTTAAATCATTAGATACAATCACTCCCCATGGTCCTCCCATTGATGGGATCATTGGTTAGCATAATTCAAATCTCAAATATACCAAAAAATAAAAAATATTCAAGAAAATACGAAAACATTAAAAATTTTCAAAAAATCAAAATCAATACCTAAGCATGACATGATTACTAGAGTACACTATTTACATATGGTATTTATCACATGTTTGGTAGATAGAATATTATTTTCATATACACATATATTTCATGGTATATGTGTGTGATGCAAGACATATAGGATACACATGTACATAAAGGTGTTGGGATCTCCTCTACCTAGTGGACATGCCAATACTTGGGGTATCTTATTTCAAAATTTTCACTATTATAATTTATATATTTCTATAACCTTCTACAATGTTGAGATATATATATTTTTTACATGTCTTTCTAGTTACTCATATCCTACATAGTACAACACGGATATGTTATTATACTATGATGTGACATTGATATATATAAATGGTCTAGACTAGTATTTATTCGTTCTCTGATCCATTGATGTTTTTAATCTCTTTCATGATAAGATAGTTTGTTCTTATCTATTGTGTGCAGCCTTTGGCCTTATTTGATGTGACATTTTTATGTCCCTTGTTTGTGACATATTTATATCCCTTACATATAGCTGTTGGCCTTATTTTATGTGGCATATTTACGTTCCTTGTTTGCAACAATTTTATGTCCCTTGCATGTGGAACTTGGCATTTTTTTTGTGACATATTCATGTCCCTTGTATATATCCCTTGGCCTTATGTGTGACACTAACTCTTGAGCTTGTTGAGCTTGTTAACATTGAGAGGTGTTGTGATACATATCATGCACCTTTACTACATAGTCTTATTTGGTTATCTTTTTAGAGATAGTTACTAATGTGTGCTCCATTGATACATCTATCTATACATGACACTTATAATCCATGCATTACATATGTTTCATACATATATTTATCTACATATACATTATTATCATTACATACTCTCCACATGTTCACTTGATTATACATGATGTTATCTTTACACATGACATGATATAGTTAACTATTATTTTGAGATGATTAACTTATATGACATATCCATCATCTCAAAAGGGGGGAATTATAGTGAAATTTCATAGAGACATAATCCTCCATGAATATAACATTAGATTTTAGAGATTTAAAATAGTTCAGCTATGTGACAGATGTTGGCACATTAGTATAGATTATGGGGACACATATCATGAGTATGCACTCACTTAAAAAATACTTGATTACATATTTATACACATGTACGTTCATATGAATGGGAATATGTGCATAGTTTATAGGAACAATAATTGTAGATTTTCACATACAGATGCATTTGAGATACAAGTTCTCACATTCAACATATATATGCATATTATTCAATATCAATTGGCATAGATTTAGGAAACATGATATTGGTTCATTCACATATACACACTTTTAAATTCACGAGACATTTTATTGGTTTGTACACATATACACACTTTCATATTCATAAGACATGATATTAGTTCATGCACATATACAAACTTTCATAGTCTTGAGGCATGATACCGATTCATGCATATACATGATAATACATTTTACAAATTGAATGATAAATGGTTTTAATTTCACTTCACACATATTGGCAATGAGTTCATGATGGGATCATGAAAATTTTTCATTCTCTTTCGATCATGCATTTATTCTACATTGAGTGAACCTGAGCAAAACTATATAATTAAGTATGAGGTCATGATGGGGGAATGAACATTGTTCATTCTCTTTCAATCATGCATTTGTTTTATAAAGAGAAAACTTGAGTGAAAATATACAATTGAATATATAATCCGTCTTTAGTGGTTTATTCAATTTTAATTCTAGCAAGCCCATCATGTGGTTTCCCCTTTATTTTTTGTGTAGTTATTTGGGTTAATGCATTGTGTACTTCTCCCCACATTTATGAAGATTCGAGCAGGTTGTCTTCCCAACCCAAAAGATTTCATAGTTACACAAATTTTTGGCACATCTACCCCAACTCTCATGTCTTTAAAAAATTAAGCACAAGATATCCAATGCTTCAACAAGGAAGCATCATACCCAACAAGTTGCAAGCACTTTAAATTTAGATTTAAAATTACAATCTAGAGACATTGGATTCTACATGTTTGTTATGGGTTTTGCTATTGACTTACTTACATAATTAGATCTTCCTACCAAAGAAAATTTATGTTCCATACACTCGTGGATATACATATTTAGATCTTCCTACCAAAGACATTGTGTTCCACACACTCATGTATATCTTTTCTTTTTACTCTAGCAATTCCATTACTAGAATAAAATAGGGGAATTCGTATATAATAAAATATGGGTTTAAATACTTGATAATGATAATCATGATGCACATTTACCATGCATGACTTGTGCGCATAAATAAGGTCCTAACCTATCATTCTCTCACACTTAATTACTACTTTATGAGTTTGATCTTTTTTCTATTGTTACACACGTATAGTAACCTCATTGTTTATTTCAAACCTACATACTATCATGCACAAGCATGTTAGGATCCACTCCTAAGAGCACACTTGATTACCTTTGTATAAGCAACTAAACACGGAATTAAACCAGAAGTAATAAGTAACTAGAATTCAGAAATAACAAAGAATATGAGATACGAGAAACAATACAATCTGTATTAACACTCTTCCAAAAGGAAATACAATGAAAAAATCTCACTCTTCCCACACCTCTTGGGCATACAGTAATTGTCCCTCAAGAGTTCTCTCTCTCAATCAATTACAACCAACTCAACACAGAGTTGTTCCCTCCAAGTGACAATCAACCCAATGGTTGTTTTACCTACCATACAGCAAATCTAATTGACCTTGCTTACCAAGTAGACCTTCCTGATCTTGCACACCCTACAGATCAACCGTTCTTACTTACCATGTAGATCTTCCCTGATCTTGCTACCTGCAGATCAACTGATCTTACACTTTGAAGGATCTCATTTTTGTCCTTGATTACAATACAACCCATGGGTCTCTTAAATAGATCCCAAACCAAACAATAATTAGAAATGCAGACTCAAGACTAAAATTAGTCTTTACATGCAAATTGACTGTCCATCTAAAATTAGACTAGTTTTGGAAATGCACACAGGTGATCGATGTCAGTTCCTATCTGTCTAGAGATAACTGACATCGGTCCCTATCTGACTGATGCCGGCTGACACCTAATCGATGCTGATTACTGTGTAACTAGATATGATTGACGTCAGTTGCTTTGACACTCAGCAACTTCCACCATTTGCATTAGTGAAGCTTTTAGCTCCACCACTTAACAATCTCCCACTTGGAGATAAACAGCTGCATCTGTACCTGTACCTGTACATCTTCTAATTTGTTTCTAGTTTGTATTCCATCTTTAAGTTTAGTCTTGAAGACCAAATAAAATTTGAATGAAGATTCAACTTCTCCTTTGTTCTTGGCTTTGTTAACATACCTACAGGGTTCATATCATTGCTAGTCACTGTGACTGCAACAACCTTCTGCATCTCTAAAATCTAGCTAACCACTATTCCACCAATAGTGAACACATATCCTATGGTGCTTCTCCTATCATCCAAGTCACCTGCCATTTTCGAATCTACATACCCATGTAGAGAAGTGCTTGACCCTGCATAGCATAAATACCTGCTGCTGGTCCCTCTTAGATATTTGAGAATCCATTGAACTGCTTTCCAATGCTTCTTTCCTGGATTGGCCATAAACTTGCTGATAACTCCCACTGCTTGGGTAATATCAGGTCTAGTACATACCATGTACTCAACCTCATCATGTGATTTAGGACACTGTTCATAGCTCAACTTGAACTATCCAATCATAGGTGTGCTAACTGGTTCTGCATCCTACAAATTGAACCTCTCCACTACCTTATTCACATAATCTTCTAGAGACAAAATCAACTTGTGATTTTTCCTGTCTCTAGAAATACTCATGCCAAGGATTTTTACTCCTTAATCCTTCCTAGCACATGTTTGAGCTACTTTTACCTTTAGCTCAGCAATTCCCTGCATGTGTGACCCTGCAACAAGCATATACACTACATACAGTAACATGATAATGTAGTGACCATTATCTAACTTGAGAAAATAAACACAGTGATTGCATTGACATTGACTAAATCCATGCTTTGTCATAAACCTGTCAAACCTCAAATACCACTGTCCTGGAGCTTGCTCAAGACCATATAACCTGGCCTTCTATCTCACCTATCCATTCTCTCCTTTTTTTAACCTGTGAATCCATTCATCTTTTAGTGCTTTCTTTCCAATTGGCAACTCAACCAAATCCCACATTTGGTTCTTCTCCAAGGAATCAATTTCCTCATTCATGCCATGCTCCCATTGTTTCTTGGATTCTACCTGCATTGCCTCTTTAAAACTTCCTAGTTTTCCACCATCAATGAGCAATAAGTAGTATAAAGAAAGGGAATAACGAATTTGAGGCTTACTTACCCTTTCAGTCCTCCTCATGGGTGTCTGAGACTCCTTGACAACTTGCTGTCTGCCCAAATTTCATTCTAACAGTGACCGATCTTGGTCATCTCTCAGTCTGCACCTGACCAACATTAGTTACATGCGATTGACCTGATCGACGTCAGTTCTTACCTAATCGATGTCAGTTTCCACCTACCCAACATCACCAACTTCAGTCTACACCTGATCGACATCAGTTCCTGCCTGATCGACGTCGATTCTCACTTGACTGATGTCGGTAACTATGTTTTCCTGTGAGTGATGACTTTTACCCATGAGCTCATTTTGGATCATAACCTTGTCCAAATCAACATTGCCCTGCTCAAAATTATTTGGCCTCTTGAGTTGATCTCTTTCCATCATCTTCTCCTTGAAAACCAAGGCTTTCCAGTTCTTAAATATGTCAAAAACATCAAATTTTCTCTTTATGCAATAAACCCAATCCTTTCTTGTAGCATCATCAGAAACATAACATTGTGATCCTCTAATAGAAGCTCCCTGAGCTGGTCTCCACACACCTGTGTGAACAAGCTCCAACTTGTGCTTCTTCTTTGTTGACCCAATTGTGAGAAACCTCACTTTCACCTGTTTTCCAACCATACAGTGCTCACAAAAATCTTGGTCTATCAAATCTGAAAGCATACTTTTTGACTTAAGAACATCCATTCCCTTCTCACTCATGTGACCAAGCCTACAGAGCCACATCTTTGCATCTACATATGAAGTAGATAAAATAGAAGGAGAATCAGTAATACAAGTAGATAGATAAGGTGTACCTACTTTCTTACCTCTAGCTAATACAAATGCACCCTTGGAAACCTTCCAAGATTCTATTGTGAGAGTTACTATGCAACCCTCATCACCCAACTTTTCTACAAAAATCAAATTCTGCTTCAAGACTAGGGCATGCATGACATCCTTCAACACCCATGTGTTGCCAGTCTGCAATTTCAGCTACACTTCCCCTTTGCCAACCATTTGACAAGGCTCACCATCCCCTAAATAAATTTTTCCAAAGTCTCCATGGACATAATCATGAAAAAATTCCCTATTTGTGGTTGCATGGAAAGAAGCACCAGAATCTAAAACCCATGATTCTACCTGACTATCCAAAGAAAATATGAGAGCATCTTGTACAACAATACCTGCATTTTTTGCTTCTTCATTATCTTCATGTTGATCTTCTTTCAACCAATAATCTTTCTTTGCATGTCTTTTCTTTCCACAATTCTAGCAGATTATACTGCCATACCTAGATTTGGATCCACTGCCTATCTTTGATCTTGATTTCTCTTGCTTGCTCTTCTCTCTTTGCCATCCCCTGCTTTCAACACTTAAAGCATTACCTGATGTCTCACCTGTGCTTTTCCTGCAAATTTCTTCATTCAAGATTACACTAACAACATCATCAACTTTCAAGATATTTGAAGCAGACGCAGTATTACTTACTGCCATTACCAAGCTATGTCAGCTTTCAGGTAAAGAGCATAAGATTAAGAGAGCCTTAATTTCATCATCAAAAACTATTTTGACTGAATTTAACTAGTTTATCAAACCATGGAAATCACTAAGATGACTATATACCAATCCACCTTCCAGCATTTACAAATTAAATAATTGCTTCATAAGAAATACCTTATTCAAAGCTGAGGATTTTTCATATAAATTTGCCAAAGATTCCATTAACTCTACCGTTGTCCTTGCTTGAGATAAGTTGGAAACCACAGAAGCTGCCAAGGTCAGCCTTATAGCTCCTAGAGCCTTTCTATCAAGAACCTTCCATTCTTCATCTAGCATACATGTGGGCTTACATGAAACCCCACCCAACGGTAAGTACAGATCTTTTTGATACAAATAATCCTCTATCTACATCCTCCATAATTGATAATTCTTGCCATTGAATTTCTCCATTCTTAGCATACTTTCTTCTGCCATTGCTTTACTCCCACTCAAACAAAAACCCCTGTGAGTGACCTATAATCAACAAACACTAACCCGCTCTGATACCACTTGTTAGTTGTCCTAGCTCTGATACCACTTGTTAGCATCCACTCCTAAGAGCACACTTGATTACCTTTGTATAAGAAACTAAACACGGAATTAAACCAAAAGTAATAAGTAACTAGAATTCAGAAATAGCAAAGAATATGAGATACGAGAAACAATACAATCTATATTAACACTCTTTTAGAAGGAAATACAATGAAGAAATCTCACTCTTCCCACACCTCTTGGTCGTACAATAATTCTCCCTCAAGAGTTCTCTCTTTCAATCAATTAAACCAACTCAACACAGAGTTGTTCCCTCCAAGTGACAATTAACCCAATGGTTGTTTTGCCTACCATATAGCATATCTAATTGACCTTGCTTACCAAGTAGACCTTCCTGATCTTGCACACCCTAAAAATCAACTGATCTTACCATGTAGATCTTCCCTAATCTTGCTACCTACAGATCAACTGATCTTACACTTTGAAGGATCTCATCCTTGTCCTTGATTACAATACAGCCCATGGGTCTCTTAAATAGATCCCAAACCAAACAATAACTAGAAATGTAGACTCAAGACTAAAATTAGTCTTTACATGCAAATTGACTGTCTGTCTAAAATTAGACCAGTTCTTGAAATGCACACAGGTGACCGACGTTGGTTCCTGTCTGTCTGGAGATAACTGACGTCAGTCCCTATCTGATCAATGCCAGCTGACACCTAACCGATGCCGGTTGTTGTGTAACTGGATATGATTGACGTCGGTTGGCCTGATCGACGTCAGTTGCTTTGACACTCAGCAACCTCCACCATTTGCATCAATGAAGCTTTTAGCTCCACAACTTAGCAAAACATTCCCAAATGCTTATTTTTATCCTCTTGTGCATGGGTCAGTAATGTCAAATTGGGTCAGTATTGTCAATCAATACTGACCTAAGTTTAAAGTTATTTACCCTCTCCTAGCAATTACTAATTTTTAAAATCAAACCTCATCTCAGGGTTAGCCCATCTACCTAGCATGTTTGTGGCATGATAAATTACCCAATTGGACTCATATATATAAATCAAGGTCTCACTTAATATGGGACTTGGTACTTATTTGGTACACATCTATACATTATTGTAGATTGAGCCAATCTACCCTATTCTTCAAAAATTCTAAATCAATCACTAGGAGCAATCACAAGCCAAGTCTAAATAATACTAAATCCAATTCAAAATAAGCATTGTCAAGTATCATATCCAAATCATTAATCTCATTCATATAATGGAGTACAATTGCACTATCACACTAGGTGGAAGAACTATGTGTGGCTTGATTTCTCTCCTTAAAATATCATATATGTAGGCAACGATCAATCATCAAATGAGGGTGATTGGAGTTAGCTCATCCCATTACACTTTATTATTTTTTACAAGTTTATATCTCTCATAAACACACCTAGGGTTTTAAGGTGAAGAATGTTGATTTTTGGAGTTGTGTGCATCATCAAGATTTAACATTACACATACATAGCTTTCAAAGATATATGAAGGTAATTGTACAATCATAGACACTCTTTTTTGTACATGTTAGTATTGATAGTCGATACTGACCCAAATCCAATAGAATTGACCCTGGGTAAATAGATACCAGTTTCTAAACCAAATGAATCACATGTCTACTTTAGTCTATTTTCCATAATCAAATCACAATCACAGTCAGATAGTCAACCAAAAAATCCAAGTACCTATCCTTTTGTATTACTTACTATATTTAGCATATGACACTTTTCAAATCATTGCAATCAATTTCATTATTTTACATTCAGATCTATGCGTGAATGTCATATCTATCAATCTAAATTATTCTACTAGTTTCTATCCTAGTGGAGTTTCTAAAACCAAATGAGGGTAAAACAACTAGCCAAGTTATAGGGTTATCCTCTTCACTGGCATCTTAGGCATCCTATTCTAGATCAAGTTCAAGCATGATTATAAATGGATTTGAAAATCATGAACGAATATCCCTTGGCAAAAAATGCATTAAATCTAAATCCTAGGACAAAAACATTTTCAATTTGTGTCATATTATATCCAATGATGTAAGTTACAATTTCTTATTTGGAAAACTTTGGATTAATATTTTAAGTGATGTACCAATTTAATTCACATAGTTATTTAAAAAAATCATGTAGGATATATTTGTATATTCCAAACTTATGATAAGTCTTTTTAATTCCACAAAATGAATGATCGTCAAGATGATCTTGTAGAATAGGATTATAAGATGCGATAGTATATACATTAGCCAATAAAATCTCTTATAAATAAGCATATATATAATGAAACATCAATCCCACTTCCTCATGGTGTTTTGCAAATGAATTTTAAGAGCTATTTAAAGAAGGAATACTACCAAACCTTCCAAATAATGTCCCTCCTTCCAAAAGTAGCCAAAAAGCATATTTTTCCTTGGATTTGGTGTTCCAAGTCTATATCAATGATGAGTATCTTGATTCTCCATGATTTCATAATACACCAATGGCTTAGGCTCATGAGTTTGATTAATTTGTGTAAATAAGTAAAGTTTTTTCTATAGTAATTTGTTCATAGTGAGTTTGTATAACTAAAGCTATCTTAAATCAATGGTGAAGCCCTATATTTATAGCTTTCTAAACATGATCAGAATCAACCAGGACCATCCATCTTGAAACCAAGATGTGTGGCCATGAATTGATTCAATTTTGGAGGGACAATCTATAAATAATCCCATTAATATCTAGAAGAATGGGGCATTGATGAGGCATGGGGAGGCTTAATCTTGATATTTGTTCCATTAATGGCTTATGGATGCCACCCCATTGATGATGTCATAGGATGATGCAAATTTGAGGAATGAATTTCCAATTAATAGGTTTTCAATAGCTTCCATGGATTTTTCACTTAGGCTCTTGATTTGATTTAATTTGCTGAAGTGGCTTTGATTAAATTTTTGCAATTATTAGAAATCTCTTGCACACTTAATCAACCTAGTTAGAAATGTCATTTTATGAAGTCATAATTTTATTGGAGTATAATAAAAATAAGGTGTCAATTACGTATAGAAAAATACCCAAAATTGGGTAATTATGGATGCAAAATAACACATGTACATGACGTGTACTACCAAATTAGAATAATTGAGTGGTTTACAGTGTCATTTTACTTGGTCACAATTTAACTCGAAGTCATTTGAGAAAAGATAATAATCACATAAAATGAATTTCCCCATTCAGGGATACATTAGCCTAAATCATCACGTATATATGACAAGTTTAAACCATTTAGTGCATTTTTAATGATTTTGGCCCAAATTATAGCACAATAGTGATAAGAATTAGATGTGTACATTTTTTCCCTATTTGAGAAGATGTGAAAAGGCATTCAATCGAAGTGATGTCTTTTGAAAGAATGAAAAGGTCACTATAATCAGAAAAAATAAATTTCATTCCCATTTTCCAATTTTAAAATTTACCTGAATTACAAACAAATAGGTTTACAAAATGCCCCAAACATCATTTGGGTGGCTCATGATACCTCTTCGAGGACAAATGGAAAATTTGAAAATATTTGATGGGTGGGCCCTCGATCAAAAGAAATATAATCTCATTAATTTCAATAAAAAGAGGCTAAAATGGAGAATTAGAAGAAAGTGGGAGGAAAAATAGACCAATGTGGCTAAAATAGTAGCCTAAGCGAGATAAAATGTAGAAACTATAGGTCTAGGGTGACAAGTTTGAAAATTGTACTATATTTTGACCCCTAAGGGTAAAAACAAGTCATTTTGCACCCTAGATATAGTAAATTTAGAGTTTTGGTATTTTCACGTGAGTGAGCTGAGCAAAATGGCCAATATCCCATACCACCAACATCTTAGAGAGTGCATGAGAGAGTACCAATGACCATCGGGGAGAGGATCATTGGTAGGTATCTTTTTTGGTTTTTAAATTTGTCATTTATTGCATTTATTGCTTGTAAGAAGTGGTAGTTGTGATATACTTAATTTTAGGAGATGCACGTCCTTAGTTAGCATATAGATGTTGATGTTTTTGTTCTCATTCATGTATAACTAGATGCTAAGATATAATTTAGGAGATTCATGTCCTAAATTAATCATATAAAGTAGATAATTAGACTCATATTGTATGTCAAGAGATGTACATCTTGCATAGAGTCTCGTGTTAGGTATGGTGTACTCAAAAATGATCTTCGTAGCTTCATTGCCTTTTGGATTTGGAGCACTTGGTGTTTACTATAGAAAATTGAAATGATGCATCATAAGTATGAGTAACTTAGAATAACATTATATTGCTATTGCAATTGACCAGTTCAAATGTGAATATTTATAACTAAGGATAATGATAAAACATTTACCAAAATTAAAGTTATAACTATTTACATTTTAAAAAAAACAAACAAAGATGAAAGCAAAAAAGAACAATACAAAAATGTAACAAAACTTAAAATCAAGATATGAACAATCAAGATTTAAGTAGGAACAATAATGTATAAACGCAAATCAAGAACAATTTATGCCAAACAACGTGAAATCAAGATATGAATAATCAAGATCTACGTGTTGCAACAAAAATATACATGGGAAAAAAACAAATAATAAAACAAGTCAAAAACAACTCTAAGAAAATCAATTCTAAATGAAAACTAGACTAAAAATGTCTATAGAATGCATTTGAACACAAAAGAACAAAACAACATAAATAACAAGACTAAATAGTAAAACAAAAGATAAATAAAGTCACAACAGAACTTTAAGAAACAAAGAACAAAATAGTAATAAAAATGAACAAACAACAAAACAAGAATAACAACTCAACAAAATAATAATGAAAACATAATAAAACACCACCAAATAAAATAAAAATAGAATGCAATGTAAATACAAATGAACAAACAAAAAAACACCAAAAAAGAAATTGAGAGACAACCAAGCACCACAAAACAACAATAAAAATCAAATAAACACACACAAACAATGGTTAGTCAGAATGTTAGTGTAAACAAATAAAAAGTGAATTATTTTTGTAAGTGTAATAGAGGCATGATTCTCTGTGATAGGGTGACCCCTAATCTAAGAAGTATTAACACTAGCACAATGAAACAAGAATAATAGAATATAAAGTTACCCCCAAGTGATAGGTAAATATTAACACAAAACAAAATGGGGGAAAATAAAAGAAACGAAAAGGGTGGCCAAGTTGACTCTAGATGTATGAGGTAAGTGGATGTTGCCTATATAGTTCCATGGATAGAAGATCTAACAAGAAATTTATGCTAAATGTAGTTCTCCTAGCATATGGGATAGAATAAAAGTGATGATAAGAAAACATTATTTTAGTGTAGAGGAATAGGGAAATGGGATCATAAAATGGTGAGTGCATTCAAATGATTGCTCATAAAATAGTAAGAGCGTGGGATCATAATAAACAAAAGTGTAAGACAATGTTTTTATTTATTTTGTCAATCAGTTTCTAATGTTTTTGAGTTTTTGGGATAAGTAATAGAAATGAAATATTAACAAAAGTCCCAAAGAACTACCTAACTGAGGAGATGCATGTCCCCAGGTAAGAATTCAAACAATAGCTGAACTGACTACAATGGGGATCATGAATATAAATAATGGTGCAGGGAACCAACTAATTGAGGAGATGCACATCTAAGAGTAAGAGTTATAATAATAGCTGAATTTGGTTGCAATGGCTTGGGGAATATGAACAATGGCACAGAAAAACTACCTAGTTACAAAGGTGCACGTCCACAGATAAATAACACAACTAAACCAACTACAACATTAGTTGTGATCCTATCAAGATGTAGTATGAAATAAATCTGAAGAACCTTTCATCAGGTAAAAACCATGTGCCAATAGATCCTTATTCACTTGTCAAGTAGAAGAAGCTATGAAATATTGTTCAAGCTGAATTACTTTGTAGAAACTGGGACTGAATGTGTCCAAAATGCCTATGAGTCATAATCAGGATCATAATCGGTTATGGAATATAAGAGTCCAGGTTACAATGGTCTAGAATTAAAATGGTCCAGGGTATTGTAAAGAATATTTTTCTAGGTAGAATGGTCCAAGCTACAACAATTTAGAATGGGATGAAAATGAGTCTAGTGGAATATAAATGATCCAAAGTGCCAATGGTCCAAAGTTACAATAGTCCAAAGTCAAAATGGTCTAGAGTTACAATAGTCCAGAGTAGTAAAAGAATAGGGTTCATGTTAGAATGGTTGAAGATAAAATGAGTCAAAATAAAAGTGGTCCATGATAGGATGGTCTAGAGTATAATAGTGGGATAAAATGACTTTGGCACAAGTTACCCCTAAGGGTTGTTGTAGACAATGGTTCAAAAGGTTGTCAATCATAGAACTATTTGAGATGTATAATATTCATGGGTTCTAGGAGTTCTTCACCATCTAGAGTAGCTAATCAGTATGCTCCTAATCCATAGTTTGTTGTGACAACATATGAGCCCAACCAATTGGGTTGAAACTTGCCCTTCTTTTTGCATTCAACATTAGTGATCTTTTGGTTTTCCTTTAAGACCAAGTCACCAATTTCAAACTCCCAAGGAAGGATGTGCTTGTTATATATCCTACATAATTGGTTCTGATATTCTTTCAAGTTGTTCAAGGTAGCCAAATGCTTACCATTAAGGAGATCAAGATCTTACAATCTTGAAAATCTATAATCTTTGTCATCTTCAATGTTCTCCAAGGAAACCTACAGTGAAGGCAACTCAATCTCAACCATGATAATAACCTCCATGCCATAAATAAAGGAGTATAGAGTGGCACCTATGGGGGTTTGATGACTGGTGCAATAAGCCTAGAGGGTGGGAAATTTTTTCAAGTGTCAATTATGGCCAGTGTCATTAATAATATTTTTCAAAATTGTTACAATGGTTTTATTTGATGCCTCAACTTGACCATTGCCTTGTTGGTTATATGATGTGGATTTTGTATGCTTGATTTTGAATTTGGCAGAAAGAGTCTTAACATCTCAATTTAGAAATGATCCACCATTATCAGATAAAATGTGTTGGGATTCTATATCGACAGATGATATGGTAATGGATAGACTTGGCAATCTGCTTCCTAGTGATGTAAATGAGAGGAATGGCCTCAATCCACTTAGTAATATATTTGATAGCAGTGAGAATATGTGTGTGGCCATCAAAAGAGGTTGGGTTTATTTTCTCAATGAAATCAAGGCCCCATATAGAGAATGGCCATGGTGTAACTGTAGAGTAAAAAAATTTACTCTACGTTGCATTCTGATTCTCAATTGTGCACTACAGTTTTGTTCCCGCATACTTTAGTCATGGCGGTAGAAGTTTTGAAATAGAGCATGGGTTTGTTTCTTTTGACTCATTTTCTATCTAAGTGTTGAAGGGCAGTGGAAGCTGCCAAGTGGCGTAGTCTGAGCATGGGTTCTTGCCAAGTGGAGTCGTCCGAGGGACCTTTCCTAACTTTTAAGAGAGCCATGGAACATGCCACGTATCCAATAGCAACTCAGTGGGATGCATCAAGTGTCGGCATCCGCGTCTCATATCGGCACCCACATTTCATTCTATTTTTTGACAAAGGTTTTTGACAAGCTAAGTAGCAGGAAGAACCAAAAAGTGCTAAGTGGCAGTCGTGAAAGGCCCAGGACTACTTTTTTAGAGGAAAGCAGAAGTCACCATGTGTCGGCATTTGAGAGACAATTGGTTCAATGCCTTGGTTCAACATTTTTGGTTCAATACCTCGATTAACATGTAAATGGTGCACAGTGTTGAACCATTGAACCATTGAACCATTTTGGTTCATTAGGTAGTTCAAGGGAGTGTCCCAAAAACCAAAGGGGTCAAGTACCTTTTCAAAAGGTAGAAAGGCATCATTTCATTTTGTTTAAGTGCTGAAGAGCAGTGGAGGCTGCCAAGTGTCACTTTTTGAGCCCCTTTCTACTCCATTCCCAAAAGAAGTGGAAGATGCCACATACCCCTAGTAGGAGAAGCGAAAGATGCCACGTATCTTCCCAAGAACAGTGGAGGCCACCACGTATCAGCTTCTGAAAGACCATCTTAAAACTTCATTGTCGAATAAAGATTATGGTGGGTCTCGGGTGTTATTTCAAAGGTCTATGGAAGCTGCCAAGTGTCATCATCCATAGGAGCCTAATATGTGCCCCGAATAATCCTACAGCATAGCTAAATGGAATGTGGAAATAGCCACGTGTCTTCGATAAATCAAGCGAAAAGTGCCAAGTATCGTTCTCTGGTGCCTTCTAAGTAAGAAGAAGATTTTTAGGGAATTGACTAAGTGTCCTCTTCTATTTCAACAGGACAGAGTGTTCAGTGTATCTATTTCAGCAAGCAAGCTAGGGGGAAACTTAGCGAGAGTTATTTATGGTAGGTAGAGCAGTTCACCGAGTAGATTTTTTGGGGCCCACAACATTAAAAGGGGTTGTCTATTTATCCCCTATAAGCAGAGGAGAATAGATAGTTGTATGGCTAAGCAAGTGATGGAATGAGGAAATTCAGGCATGGAAGGAGGTATTAGACATGAATCAACATGCCACAGTTAGGGCAGCTGCCCCGCCCCAGCATGGCCCTTTTTGATAAGACCAGAATGCATCCAAGGCATTGAATACGTCGAATTCCACACTATTTTATCTCTAAATCTGAGGCTATAAAATAAAAAGGGTATTTTCTAAAGAGGGGGGATGATTGTAAAAAGTGTAGACTTTCTAGAGTTTGTGACTAAGTAATATCATTTGCTTTTGTCTCATTTTCTTGAGTTGTAAATTTGATGTAACTGTGCATGTTTTTGTGCCTTTTATGTGGCCGAAAGAATTAAGAAGATTGAACTCTATGCCTTTGTTGATATTATCTGTGTAATTTTCAATAGTATTCTATATTGTAGACTTTCTAGAGTTGTGATTAGGAATGTCATTTGCTTTTGTCTCATTTTTTTGAGTCAGAAGTTCTACATAATTGTACGTGTTTTTGCGCCTCTTATGTGATTGGAATATTCTTATAAGAAGATTGAACTCTATGCCTTTGTTGACATTTTTTATATCTTAGCAAAAGAAGTCTCTATTATGAGCCTCTGTTTCTATTATTTCAATCTTTTACATTGATCATGCACTTGTTTGCTCTTAAATGTAAATGAATCCTACATATAGTCTCACTGTGCTCGAGATTAGGATCAAAATTACACTCAAGCGCATCGCCATAGTTAGGTTTCATTTCCTAAATTTTTATTTCTATTTAATTTTCTATCCTTTTCCCCACACTTGATACAAAAGAAGAGACCAGCTTCTCTAAAATTTGGAGGTTGTTTCAAGCCGCAATATCCCACAACTTGAAACTTCCCATTGTTGTTGATTAGAATCAAGCGCAATTTTAAACATCAATAGTTTTTGGCATGCTTAGTGGGACCAGTCTTGAAGTTTCTTTCAAGACCATATGAACCAGAGAGCTATGAAGAGTCAGAGCTATGGACCAGTCACCAGATCACAGTCTGCTACAAATCCAAGTATTCTTTTGCTACATTTGGTAACAAGTCCAAGAAGAAGAGCTAACTAGTTTGTACCGATACCAAATATGGGAGCCCCTATACCCCCAAGAAATTATGCAAGCTAGAACACTGGTAGCCCCTGAATCCTCCCATCACCACCAGCTATTTGGGATCCTATCCCAGTAAATGCCCTAAAAGCTCTGCCTAAATTTAGTGGGCAAGACTCTAAAACACCTGCAGAACATCTTTAAGATGTATCAGATGTCTATGCTATACATGTTGTCACATAGAAAAATGTGGCCATAATATTATTAGCAACTTTTTTAAAGGAAAGGCTTTAGAATGGTATCAGTCTTTGACCCCAAATACCATATCTACATGGGACCAGCTCAGAGATTTATTTTTTGAAAGATTTGTAGAAAAGGGTGATAAGTCTTCCTTGTTACAACAGTTAATCACCATTCAAAGGGGACCACAGGAAGACATGACTGACTTCAATACCATATTTAAGAAAACTTGGGACAGAATCCCTGCTACAGCTATACCACCACCTGGTATGGCCATAGTGTTTTATCTCAAGGATTTAAATTCAGATATATCTATTATGATTCAGTCACTAGGAGGACACACTTTGCCAGAGGCTTATGAATATGTGGTCAGAGCTGAGAATCATTTAATAGATGCTGGAAAGTTACCTCCAAGGCCTCCCATGCCCATGTTCCCAAAAATTTCCTTGCCCTTACCTCAAGAAGTTCCTAAAGCTGTAAGCCCACCTATGTCTATGTGCACTACCCTCAATCATTCGTGAAAGAACCTGTCCCTGCTCAGCCATCTGAGATGGATGATATCAATAATATCATAAGGACGTTTTCCAATGAGTTGATCAATATAAAGAGACAACATAATACTTTCCCTAGGCCTCCTTATCAAGGCTATCAAGGAAACAAGTTTTCGTCCCAACCAAACCAATATCAGGGTCCTCTAAAATAAACTAACCATCAACTAGCGAATCAATTAGTTGCAGTTCCTACACCCTCACAGACCATTCCTCCCAACTCAAATAGGGATATGGTTCTAAGATAGAATAATTATGTGGAGGATACTAATGTCTGGTGTTTCTCTTACAATAATGCTCATACACCTAGAGATTGTCCTAGGGGTAATATATAACAAAGGGTGGCAGAACAAAGAAGAATGGATGGTCAGTTTGCCAGTACTAGTGACAATCAAGCCTATCAGTCTCCTGGGATGCAAAATTTAGTCTTAGTGGCTCAGAAGCAAGGAATGTCCTTGCAACAAGAAGAAGAAATAGCCCTGAAACATGCTTGGTTCTCATGGGTTGAAGATGAAGAATCAATTTTCTTAAATGACACATCTACTTCCCAGAGGCCAATGGTGTAATCAGATTACTACACCATATCAAAGAGGAGAATGGTGGAATAGCCTAAGATTGTAAGTGGTCAAGTCAAGAATAATCTTCCATCTCAAGGGCAAAGAAATGATGGTGTTAGACAAGAAGTGCCTCAGTCGGTGCAAGATCAAGGGATTCCTACCCAACTTCAGGAAAAAATGAGATATCCTTATGTCCAAAAAACTTAGTCTTTGGGACCGATAAACATGGTGGATTAATTAAAGAAGACTCCAACCGAAGTATCAATATGGGATATATTGGCTATTCTTGAACAAAAAACACTACTACAAGAAGCTCTGCAAGGCCAAGCAGTGCCCAAAGGTACTGTCACCAAGGAAGGACCTACTGGAAAAGAAAAGCTCAAAGATACGATTCCTTCAAAGACAATAGCCTTTGTGAACGATGCAGTGCAAGTAAGTAAATCCAAACCAGAGCCCTTTTATTTAACTCTGATAGTTGAAAGGAAACTCTTGCATAATGCATTGATAGATTCAAGAGCTAGTACTATAGTGATGCCCAAGCAAATAGCTGATGCTTTGAAAATAAAATATGAACCCCTTGCAAAAGGAGTTATGCAGCTATATGGAAAAATAGTACAAACTGTAGGGAGAATCAAACAACTCCCATTGCAATTATACACATGTCTCAACATAATTGTCAACCAAGATGTAGTAGTCATAGATATACCTCCTATTTTTTATTTATGTTTATCTAGAGACTTTACAGCAAAAATAGGAGGATATATGTCTCTTGACTAGTCTCACCTCATCTTGAGAACCAAATACGATTCGAAGATGAAAATTCCATCTAAACCACTATCAAAAGACCATATCACCAACGAACTGACAACAAGATTAGAGGCATATCATGCTATGTTAAATAAGGAAGAAAGGATTTTTTGTTGAGGAGCTAGGCAACTGGACTGAGCATGATCAAAAAGAAGAAAATAGCCAGTTGTTGGCTATGATGCATAGCGACCCGTATGGGAACTATGACTCTACTGGTTTGGACACATACGTCCCCAAATGTTATAAGGGAAGAGGCACCTACTACTCAAGATTTAGAGATCTGGACTTTGAATTTTGATGGGGCTAGAATTAAACATAGTGCTGGAGCAGAAATTCGTCTTACTACTCCAAATGGTGATAAAATTTTAAGGGCTATCCGATTCCAATTTGCTTGCACCAATAATGATGCTAAGTATAAATCTTTAGTACATGGGCTCATGTTAGCCAAGAAAAAAGGAATAAAGAATATAAAAGTAAAAGGAGATTCATAATTAATGGTAAAGCAAATTAGAGAAAATGCAGTAGCCAAAAATGTGAGAATGAGATCCTACAAACATAGGATTTGGGATTTGATAGAAGATTTTGAAGCTTTCAATATCGAGATAGTCCCTAGAAGTCAAAACTCTGAAGCTGATAGGATGGCCCAGATCGGCTCATAGTTTAACCCAACAACTGGCCTATTAATTTAACAATGAGTCAGTAAAAGTTATAGTGAGGCTGACTATTCCAGACAATGATGAGAATCGGCATGAAAATGATGCATAGGTAGTCTCATTCTTACAACAATCAGATGAGTTTTTTGATCAGTTGCAAACTAAAATTGAAGAGGCATATGGTGATCAAATTATACAATTAATGACTAATAAGCTCCCCAAGGGCTTGATCACCTTAGAACACTTGTTTGACCTAGAGGATGTAAGCCTAGAAAAGAAAACATTCCAGGTAGACAAAGTAAATTATTCTGAAATAGAGGTGAGTGACAGGAAAAGGCTAAAAGTTAGAAATTCTGTAACTCAAGAAGAGAAGGAAAGACTAATTGAATTATGCCAAAGATATGATAGAGTCATAGCTTGGAGCTATGAAGACCTTCATGGATACAATAGAGATATTATCCAACACACTATAGAACTGACTGAAGGGTCTAAGCCCATCAGGCAGAAATAGAGGCTAGTAAATCCAAGGATTGAGCCTCTGATGGTAGATGAGTTGTAGAAAATTTTTAATTCCAAAATAATATTTCCAATTAAGCACTCAATCTGGGTATCAAATCTAGTACTAGTTAGGGAAAAAAATGGAGATGTAAGGCTGTGTGTAGATTTCAAAGATCTAAATAGAGCATCTCTGAAAGACCACTATCCCTTGCCCTCCATGGAACAAATTATACAAATTGTGGCTGGATCAGAGAGGTTTTCTTTACTGGATGGTTTCTCTAGATACAATCAGATTTAGTTGGCTGATGAAGATCTTTACAAAACTGCTTTTACTACCAAATGGGGAACATTTGCATATGCTAATATGCCATTTGGCTTATCAAATGCAGGAGCCACTTTTCAAATAGCTATGGATATAGCCTTTGGTGAGCTTAAAAATAGGATCATCCTGGTCTATCTGGATGACCTCACTATTTTTTCAAAAAATGCTGATGATCATTTAAAATCTGTCTTCAAGAAATGTCAGGATTTTAGGATATCACTGAATCCCAAGAAATGCATCTTTGCGATACCTCAGGGCAAATTGTTGGGACATATAGTATCTAAAGAAGGAGTTTCTATAGATCCCAAGAGAATCACAACAATAATGAACCTACCTCTTCCAGTAAATAAAAAGGCAGTTCAGTCCTTTTTAGGGAAGATCAATTTTGTTAGTAGATTCATATCTAATTTTGCAGGCTTGGTAAGACCAGTGACACTCTTGCTAAAGAAAGACCTGGTCTTCAAATAGACTATAGAAGGAAGGCAAGCTTTTGAAGAGGTCAAAAAGGCTATCTCAGTAGCCCCAGTGCTTAAAAACCTAGATTTTTTAAAGCCCTTCATAATGTATGTCTATGGAGGAGAGTCAAGTATTGTTACTGTCTTGACTCAAAAGAATGATAGGCTAGAGGGGGAACACCCAATAGCCTTTTTCTCAAGGACTCTTAGGGATTATGAGACCAAGTACAATTTTGTGGAAAGATAAGCCTATGCCATGGTAAAAGCCCTCAAGAAATTTAGGCATATGATATCAGGGAACATAATTATGATACTTGTAGCTCACCCAAGTGTTAGGGAATACATCATGGAGGGAGAAATTACTGAGAAAAGAGCCAATTGGATCACTAAGATCCTTGAATATGATGTAGAGGTCAAACCCACCAAGCTAGTCAGAGGCAGGGGTCTATGCCAATATATAACCCAAAAGCTTGAAAAGAGGTTACCTGAGGAAGTAGATTCAGAAAGAGAGACGGAGACGGTGCTAAAAATACAAGAGGTTGATCAGGATTCCTGGGTCACAAGCAGGATTCATTTTATGAAAAATGGGATTTATCCAAGAGAACTCCCTCAAAATAAGAGGAGATATTATAAGATACAGGGAGTTCATTTTGTTTTAATTGAACAAGTCCTTTTCAGAAGAAATTCTAACGAAAAATTGTTAAGATGTGTGGAACAGGCTGAAGCTAAGAGAATACTACATGAAATGCATCATGGAATATCAGGGGGGCATTTTTTTTCAAATACCACAGCCATAAAGATAAGTGAGGTAGGATATTTTTGGCCTACTTTATTTGCAGATTGTTATCAACTGGTTAAAAAATGTCAATCCTACCAATATTATATGGGGATGAGGAGGAATGCAGCCATGCCCCTTAGTCCTATAATTGTGGATGAACCTTTTGCTCAATGGGGTCTTGACTTTATTAGAATGATAAATCCAGTGTCCAGTATGGGTCACAAATAGATATTAACTGCCACAAACTATTTCACCAGATGGACCGAGGCAGTCCCACTTAAGGAAGCAACAGAGAATGTGATTCTAGATTTTCTAGGGAGTATCACTACTCACTTTGGGGCTCCTCGCACCATAATTTTAGATAATGCTAAAGCATTCTTGGGGTCTAAATTATCTGACTTTGCCTTAAAACATGAAATATATCTGAAAACTTCATCTAACTATTACCCTCAAGGTAATGGTCTGGCAGAATCAACCAACAAGAACCTGATAAGACTCATCAAAAGAGTAGGGGCTAATCATCACAAAGAGTGGCATAAAGTGCTTAATCTAGCACTATGGGCTAATAGAATCACGCCTAAGTAGGTGATCAAAATGTCCCCATATGAATTGGTATATGAAAAGTCTATTGTGATTCCCCTAAGCTTGGAAATCCTTGCTCTCCAGCTGATCAAATAAATTGAAATTGAAGAAAATGGCCCCATGCAGGTCAGACTTGCAGAACTTTTGGAAGTTCAAGAAAAGAGGGATATAGCCCATGATTCATTGATTAAGCATCATGGAATGGTTAAGAACTATTTTGATAAAAGGACTTCGAATCCTAATTTTGAAGTAGGCTCAATTATTTTGAAATGGGATGCAAGAGCCGCCAAGCCGGGTCAGCATACCAAATTTGAAGCATTATGGACTGGCCCATATAAAATTTGCATGTGCAAGTGGAAGAATTCATTCAAGCTAGAATCGATGGAAGGAGAACCTGAAGAGATTCTTGTAAATAGAATCTATTTGAAGCATTTCAATTAACTTGGGTCTCTAATGTATTATAGTTAAATAATTTCCCTTTCTCACATTGTTTTTTCATTGTTTTCCCACTTTTCTTTTCAAATAAGTGTTTTAAACACATGTCTACGGCTCTTTTGAAGCTATAATTTTCATAATTTTGATCTAGCAAAAGGCAGAGTTTTCTTTTTGAGCAGGCTCAAAAGTCTTAGGGGTCGCTAGTAACTGTAGAGTAAATTTTTTTACTCTACATTGCATTTTGATTCTCAGTCGCGCACTACAATTTTGTTCCCACATACCTTGGTCGTGGCAGCAAAAGTTTTGAAACAGAGCACAGGTTTGTTTTTTTGACTCATTTTCCATCTAAGTGTCAAAGGGCAATGGAAGTTGCCAAGTGGCATAGTCTGAGCACGGGTTTTGGCCAAGTGGAGTCATTTGAGGGATCTTTCCTAACTTTCAAGAGAGCCACAAAATGTGCCACATAGCCAATAGCAACTCAATGGGACGCATCATGTGTTGGCATTCGCGTCTCATATTGGCACCCACATTTCATTCTATTTTTCAACAAAGGTTTTTTACAAGCTAAGTAGCAGGAAAAAGTGGAAAGCACAAGGTGGCATTCACAAAAGGCCCTGGAGTAATTTTTTAGAGGAAAGCGGAAGTCACCACGTGTTAGCATCTGAGAGACAGTCAATTCAATGCCTAGGTTCAATGCCTTGGTTCAACATTTTTGGTTCAATACCTCGATTAATGTGTAAATGGCATGCAGTGTTGAACTGTTGAACCATTGAACCATTTTGGTTCATCAGGTAGTTCAAGGGAGTGTCCCAAAAACCAAAGGGGTCAAGTACCTTTTTGAAAGGTAGAAAGGCATCATTTTATTTTGTTTAAGTGCCAAAGAGCAACGGAGGCCACCAAGTGTCACTTTTTGAGCCCCTTTCTACTCCATTCTCAAAAGAAGTGGAAGACACCACATACCCCTAGCAGGAGAAGCGAAAGATGCCACGTATCTTCCCAAGAATAGTGAAAGCTGACACATGTCAGATTTTGAAAGACCATCTTCAAACTTCATTGCTGAATAAAGATTGTGGTGGGTCCCAGGTGTTATTTCAAAGGTCTGCAGAAGCTGTCAAGTGTCACCATCCGTAGGAGCCTAATATGTGCCCCGAATGATCCTACAACATAGCTAAAGGGAATGCGAAAAGAGCCACATGTCTTTGATAAATCAGGCAAAAAGTGCCAAGTGTCGTTCTCCAGTGCCTTATAAGTAATAAGAAGATTTTTAGGGAATTGACTAAGTGTCCTCTTCCATTTCAATAGGACAGAGTGTTTTGTGTATCTATTTTAGCAAGCGAGCTAGGGGGAACTCAGCAAGAGTTATTTATGGTAGGTGGAGCAGTTCACCAGGTAGATTTTTTGGGGCCTGCAAACATTAAAAGGGGTCATCTATTTATCCCCTGTAAGCGGAAGAGAATGGACAGTTGCGTGGCTAATCAGGTGATGGAATGAGGAAATTCAGGCACAAAAGGAGGTACTAGACATGAATCGATACGCCACAGTCAGGGCAGTCACCCCGCCCCAGCATGGCCCTTTCTGATAAGACCAAAATGCATCTAAGGCATTGAATACACCAAATTCCACACTATTTCATCTCTAAATCTGAGGCTAGAAAAGAAAAAGGGAATTGTCTAAATAGGGAGGATGATTGTAAAAAGTTTAGACTTTTTAGATTTTGTGACTAAGTAATATCATTTGCTTTTGTCTCATTTTCTTGCATTGTAAAGTTGATGTAACTGTGTGTTTTTGTGCCTTTTATGTGGCTGAAAGAATTAAGAAGATTAAACTCTGTGCCTTTGTTGATATTATCTATGTCATTTGCAATAGTAGTCTATACTATAGACTTTTTAGAGTTGTGATTAGGAATGTCATTTGCTTTTGTCTCATTTTTTTGAGTCGAAAGTTCTACATAACTGTACGTGTTTTTGCGCCTCTTATGTGATTGGAAGATTCTTATAAGAAGATTGAACTCTATGCCTTTGTTGACATTTTCTATATCTTAGCAAAAGAAGTCTTTGTTGTGAGCCTTTGTTTCTATTATTTCAATCTTTTACATTGATCATGCACTTGTTTGCTCTTAAATCTAAATGAATCCTACATATAGTCTCACTGTGCTCAAGATTAGGATCAAAATTACACTTAGGCACATCGCCATAGTTAGGTTTCATTTCCTACATTTGAATTTTTGTTTAATTTTCTATCCTTTTTCCCCACACTTGATACAAAATAAGAGACCAGCTTCTCTAAAATCTGGAGGTTGTTTCAAGCCGCAATATCCCATAGCTTGAAACTTCCCATTGTTGTTGATTAGAATCAAGTGAAATTTTAAACATCAACAGTAATGATTGGCTGAATTGAGAAGGAAGGTGTGTGTATCAAATTATCATGTTTTTAAAAAGTAACACACTTCCTGACATAGTTATAAGTGTTGGTTTTCATTTTGGGCCAATATTATCCAATTATTAGGAGTTTATTGGCTAAGACTACACCGTTGGTGTGAGCTCCACACATTCCTTCATGAAACTCCTTAATTGCTAACTGGGATTCTCTTGAAGATAAACAATAAATAAGTGTTCCATTATAGCCTTTATGATAAAGTGTGTTTCCAAGGAAGGTATAATGGGTTATGTGATGAAGGAAACTTTTTTGATAATTATTGGAAAGGTCAAGAAAAAAGACTTGGTGATGAAAATAATTATAGATGTATTGGAACCAAGGTAGTTTAGGTGGGGGATTGGGACCAGCAATGCTTCATACCCTCTCTGAATCTAGTAGCACATGAGTAGGTTGTAAAAGATTTTTAATGAGAAACTGATACTCTTTATCACTGCTAGCAATTTGTATCATGGACCCAATTGTTTCCATTGCATCGAAAGATCTATTATGGGCATGTGGTACTTGTTTAAATTGTAAGGACTTGAAGTGTGTCTTGAGGTTTCCACAATATGCTTGTAGGTTATAATCTTGTCATCTCGAGTTTGATAATGATATATGGTTTGATTAATAATCAATTGAGAATCACCATAAACCATTAACCACTAGATACTACACTATATTTCAATATGAAGTCCTACAATAAGGGTTGCATACTCAGACATATTTTTGGTGCAATGAAAATTAATATGAAACACTTTGAGAATTAGATCCCCTTGTGGTGTAATTAACAAAATATCAACTCTAGATCCATGGGATGTAAAAGAGCCATCAAAGTACAACTTCCACTGCTCAGGTTCTTGCAACCCTTCTTTTATTGTCATAATAGAATCATCTAGAAAATCAAACTTGAGTGGGTGAGTATATATAATAGGAGCTTATGCAAGTTTATCTACAATGACTTGTTCCTTGATAGCATTTTGATTCTAGTAATCAACATAAAATTCACTTAAGAGCATGACCTATTTGGCCATGCAACTTGTAAGAGTTACCTTGGACACTAGATATTTGAGAGGGTCCACTTTAGCAACAACAATAGTCTTATTATTTAGCATATAGTGTCACAACTTTTAGGAAGCAAATACAATTAATAAATATGCCTTCTCCATAGATGTATAATTATGTTCATAAGCTACAAGTTTGTGTCTCAAATATTAGATTGCATTTTCCTTTCTGAAGTTCATCATGTTGGGCCAAGAATGCCCCCAGTGCATGTTTAGTTGCTGAAATATAAAAGATCAATGGTTATCCATGTGTTTTCGGTCTCAAAATGGGTGGGTTGGTTAAGTATGTTGTGAGCTTCACAAATGCTGATTGGCACTCATCATCCCATTAAAAAGTGACCCCTTTATTTAAGAGGTGTGTAAATGGGTGGCACTTATCTTCCAGTTATGAGATGAACCTATGAATAAATTGGATGTTTCCTTGTAGGCTATAGAGCTATTTGAGATTAGAAGGAGGAATCATTTCTACAATGGCCTTGACATTAGTAAGATCCAATTCAATCCTTCTTTGTGACACAATAAATCCTAGAAATTTTACTGAAGTGATGTTGAAGACACACTTCTTAGGATTCAAATGGACCTTGTACCTGCAAAGTCTCTCAAAGATTCTTTACAGAACATCAGGTTGTCCAACACATGTTCTTGACTTTGTTAGGATGTCATCAACATAGTTCTCAATAATATTGTGCATCATGTCATGGAAGATGATAGTCATAGCATGTTGATAGGTGGCCCTAATGTTATTTAAGCCAAAATTCATGACTTGGTAACAGAATGTTCCCCATAATGTGGTGAATGTAGTTTTGTGTTAGTCTTCTTGAGCTATCTTGATCTGATTGTATCTTGAGAATCCATCCATGAGGGATAACATCTCATACCTAGCAGTATAATCAATGATCATGTTGATGTTGGGCAGAGGAAAATCATCTTTGGGACATGCTTTATTGATATCTCTAAAACTAGTATAAATGCATATACCCTGTGGCTTTTTTCTCACTAGGACTATATTTGATATCCATTTAGAATAGTACAGTGGTCCAATGAAACCTTCTCTTAATAATTTCTCTAGTTCTACTTTTTCTAAAAGAGCAATGTATGGATGCATCTTTTTCAATTTTTGTTTGACCGACTTAGCATCTAGATGGACAACAAGTCTATGCAAAACCAAGTTGGGGTCTAAGCCTCGCATGTCATAATAATCCCACGCAAAGATGTCAATTAAATCCCTGATGATGGTGACAATGTGGTCATGTTCTTCATCAGTGAGGGAGGCTCCAAGATAAATAATTTTGGGGATCTCATAAGTACCCAAGTTCACTTCCATGGTATTTTATACAAGGAATCTAGAACCATATTTTAGAATAGTGGGAAGCATTTGATCCTAATCCTATTCTTACAATTCATCTTTTGTTTATTCTTCCCAAAGATCTAGATAGTGAAATGAATCTGAGTCTATCGGTTTAGGTAGTGGCTAAATAGAAAATATCTTTGGAAAGTCAAGAGCAAGATGTTCAAAGACTTTTTGTTGTTCGGATATAATACTAGCACTGGCTATAGATATAGGGCTTGGTGGACACTATGTGTGCTTTAGATATGAGCAAACTTCCCCATCCAATAGAATCTAAAATAGGTTTTCACTCAAGGGTTATTTTTTCTTTACAATTTCCCTAACCAATGAGCACTTCAAAGAGGTTTTCACTTGAAGATGTCAATGTTTTATCATTTTTGTGACCAATAAAGTTTACCTACTCTACAAAATAGGTAGAAGAGTCCAAAGAGAAGTCAAAACCTTACTTATGATCACCAATCAACAATCCATCTCTGAGGCCTATATATTCAACAATAGATTCCTCATTCTGAAACTCATTGAGGGGTATAACAGAATTTTACTGGTCTCAATCAATGAGGTCAAGATGGCAAAGGCAAAGGGGACAATGGGATGTTATAGTCATAATGGAATTGGAATCAAATAGGTTCATGTCTATAAGCTCATGATAAATGCTATAATGGGATGTTATGTCTCTGCTAGGAATCTCATTATTAGTAAATTCAAAATAATCGCTATCAAAATATGAGGTTACCCCTAGGTAGTATAAATCCAAGACCTTGACTCATGTTAGGCTTACCAATTGATAATGGTTCCAAGATTTCTTGCTCTTGTGGCCCAAGGTCTTTGTCTGTATAATCAAATTTATCCATAATCCAATTAGGAATATGATACTTAGGATTTTAAAAATAATCAGTAATGCCATTAGTTTATAACCGTTTTCCTTCAATAAAATCATTTCTTGATCCTAATTTGGTGAAGTAGCATGTACGAATATTATTAGTGGTTTTTATGTATCTTTCTTATTTTTCCAAATCATGTTGGGTCTACAAGGGTTTTGGGAAGGTTTGAGTTTGATAAAATGTTTAGGATACTTTGGAAACTTAGCAATATATAAATATCTTTTAGATGGTATGTGGAAATGCCTACGTTCTCAATAGTGATATGTTGTGAAGCATTATGTAGAATGGATCGACTGAAGTATAAGCAAGATCACTTGGGTTGATATAATTAGACTTGGGTGGTTTCCAAACTATTTATTTATTATTCTTCGTGATGAATTCAGAACTAGGAAAATAATTATAATTATGAAATTTAGCCTCTAGGTGTTTGCAATATTGGTAGGGCTACAGATTGGTCAAAATGGTGACTTCAATCTCATCATGGGGGAACTCATGGCACTAGTGTAAAGTGGACAGGATGGTTTATACTTCATGGATCCCAAGATGACCAAGAAGTATGTTATAAGGCAATTCAATATCCACAATATGGCATAAAGTTTGATGGGACACAAACCCAACAATGATTGGCAAATAGATAATTCTGAAAGATTCCCTTTTAGCATTTTTGTATGCCTTAATCGTGATTGTTTCTAGATGGATATCTTTGGTAGTGTAACCCAATCATTGTACCAACTCGAGCGATACTATATTCAACCCTGAACCATTATCTATAAGAACCCACTTGATCTTATGGTTTTTGATGATGACCTCAATATACAAGAGGTTATTATGACTAGGACCAAGAATAGACATATCTCTCTGATCAAATGTAACTTGTCAAAAAGGAGGCAAATGCCCTACAAATGTTTGAAATTGTTTAGGGTTAATGTCTTGAGTGATAGTGGACTATTGAAGGAATTCATTCTAGATATTTTTGTGAACTATGACATGCAAAAGATCTAAAATAAAAATTTACATGGGCGCTTTACTTGGTCTGAGATACTATACAACTTTTCAACAGAATCATGAGATGTTTTAGCCTTGACTGCTATAATGTTTAGTTTTGGATCTAAAGGCACAATGTTGACATTTGGTCTAGTGTTAGAAAAGGTCAAAGGGCACTGGAGGGTCACTCATGAGTGTCTAATTGTGATTATGCAATTTTAAGTCGGTAAGGAGCTAGTATAATTAGATGAAGAAGGCAAAGGGCCTTCGATGGTGACTCATGAGCCTCTAGTTGTATTTTCATAATTTTGATTTGGCAAGGAGTCATTATAATTAGAAGAAGGAAAAGGACCTAGGATGTTGACTCATGAGCGTCTAGTTATGTTTGTGCAATTTTGAGTCAAAAAGGAGTCATTATAATTAGAACAAAGGAGTCTAGATATAGTAACCTATAGAAATTGAGGTGCAATGGAATTACTTGAAGGGGAGGTGTTGACCTTATAATGATGTGTTCATTACTTTAAGAATCATTGGATGGTTCATGAGCTTTGATAGTGATGGTGGTAATGTGATTTGTAGAAACATGTCCCATAGTGCTATTGTATTCATACGGCATGTTATTGTAACCCAAGTTATTAGCATGGGTATTATGATCCTAATTATGATCATGTTGATTATGATTATGGCCTTGTGCTTGTTAACACTAGTTCTACCCTTGATTTTGATTGTTTCTTACTGGTTGTTGATTGTGTTTAGGAAATGGGTCTTTGTAAATGCTCATATCCTAATTAGTGTTTTATGCCACATGTTTTACCTCAATTTCACCATTCTTGATCAAATCCTCAATGAGACATCTCAATTTAACACATTGATAAATGCCATGTCCAATAACACGATGAAAGTTACAAAACTCATCTTCCTGATACCAATTAGGTTTGGGATGGTCTTCAAAGAATGGTCTTGGAATAGGCCACATAATTAGATTAACTGCTATGAGATTTTGTAACATGGCCTCAATAGGTTCCCCTAGTTTGTTAAATACTTTGTATTTATTAAATGCCCTTTAGGGATGATCCTTTTACAAAGGATTCGATGGATTAGGTGGGGCTAGTTTCACATTTGGAGCTGACGAAGCTTGCATTGTTTGTATATGTCTAGAATTTATCACTCTATTTCCCACCATGTTCTTATTTTTATTAAACCTTTTAGGCTTCTTTATAGCAATAACATGAATAGTTCATTGGGTCTTATTATACATTTGACCATGTGAATAAATATTGACAAGGCCTTTAGTAATAAGTTCCTTTTCAATATTCACACCCTTGTCTATGATTTCCTCAAATGTGTTTTCATAAGAGAGTCATAGATTTTGAGCCACCTCAGGGTGTAGGTTCCATGCAAATATGTCAGCTAGCAGTTTATCTATCAAATTGTGTTGAAAGTGTCCACCTAATGCTCTCCATCATTGTAGATATGCTACAACACTTTTCCCCTCTTGTTGTTTTGATTTGCATAAGTTGACCACAATCAACTCATGTTCAATGTTGTAAGATAAATGATTAACAATTTTTTTAGATAAATCATTCCAATCTGCTATTAGTCCCTTAGGTAATTTGAGGATCCAGTCCAAAGCTTTCCTAGCCAAACTATGTGGGAATAAGCAAAGTAAATAAACAATGTTATAGGCTACCTCTTGGCATAATATGAAAAATGCTTGGATATGTTACTGAAGGTCACCCTTCCCTTTGTATTTATAAAATTTAAGGGCCTCAAAATGAGGTGGCAAGGGGACTTGGAGAATAGTTATTCAAATGGATATGGACATATCTCATCGAACTTATATTTCTCGACTCAGTTTCCCATCTCTAGCCTTGACACAATTTCCCTCATTGAATTCCACTCCTGCATGTTTGGTGCATATTTAGGTGGAATATAATTTTTTTGGGGTGGTATGTGTCCCTATTTTATTATATTTTTATGGATATAAACCCTACGATCTAAGGATTTAATTTGGTTTATTCCTTGAGTCGATTAGGTCAGTCATTGATCCTTAGGTGGTTGGTGAACATTTTTCAGGATTTGCCACTGTGAATTATAAGTATGCTATTGATTTTGAGGAGTCTGTAGTTGATTCACCAAAAGATGTGTTGTTTGGGAGGAACTTAAAAAATCATTTTGAACAATACCCCCAATGTGCATTGAATTTTTAATTCCTTGATTCTATGAAGGAACAAGAGCCTCTTGGTGATTGAAAAATGTATGCTTCGTGTCTAGCAAAACATGTTGCAAGGCATCCCTAGGTTTTTTTATTCATATGAATTGGTAGGATCTATCATAGATGTAGTCTCAAATAGGGTATGTTACGTCTGATCTATCATATTCTCTTGCTCTTTATAAGTTTTGTTGTTGATCGAAGTTATAGCTAAAGAGTCTGTTAAATCTGTGATAAGTTGTTTTGTGTACCATTGACTAATTTTCTTGATTTTAGTAGCAAGATCTTGATCATTGGGAAAAGACTCTAGAGTATGTATTTTCCTTTGCTATAATAATTAATATTGGATTTTGTAATGCGAGTGAGAGATTGATCTTTTTATTTTTCTTCTACACTAACAAGTGTGTGTAATTGTTCCATCAAAAAATTTGGAGGTAACCTAGCATCTTATTCTATCAACCTTAGGATAGATTCATCCTTGTCTTCTAAGGGTTGATGTAATCTTATTCATACCCTATAATTGTTTGGATATCTTCAAACATAACGAAGTTATCCTACCCATCATAAAAATGCTCTTCCTTGTAACTAGGTTCATAAGAGACCCCACTATGGGTATACATTTACGTCATGCTTGAAATATTATTCTTTATGTTTGCTAAAATGTAAAGTGTGTTTTACAAACATTTAAAAAGGGTGATTTGATTCCTTCAAACAAATGACAAGGTAAGATGAGACTATAATAAAAAAAAGTGGCGTAGTACCACACAATTGAAAGAAAGTGGTTACAAGTTTACTCAACTTTGGTGGGTTGAAATCATCAAATTAGAAGAGGGTAAGATAACTTTGGAACCTAAAGTGCAGGCTAGAAAAATAAACTTAGGTCAAAGATACGTCAATACCATAAAATCTAGATACAACTACAAGTTATGACTAGAAAATTAGAAGGTCTTTCTGATTAGGAAGATAACAATGCGAACCAAGAAGCTCAAAATGTGAATTAACACAATAAATTCTAAATATAAATCTAAAACCAAACAGGCAACACAACACCACCACATGGTAATAGGATTTAAAATGGTCTAGGAACTTAGAGCATGAATGAAAGCAAGATAACCTAATTCCATAATGAGAATAAAATGATGACAAGTCTAAGTAATGGCCTTCAATCCAAATGGGAAATCATACCCAAGTTACTCAAACCAAGTGTGAAAGGTAAACCAATAACACTATGGATCAGAACTTAGAAAAATGAGATTTCTAATTTAGATAAAAAATGGACTTTGATATTTTTCAATGTGGGAAAATGGTCTAGACTCAAATGGATAGCATAATAATGTTGTTCAGAAAATATAAACATAATGTTTTGAATGATGATTTGAACAAGGCAAAGAGTTTTTTTAATTTGGTCAACATAACACCTCTTTATTCAAATAGAATGGTGTATAACGAAGTGTTTTGGTTTGATGTTTTTTGGTTTTCATACAAAAAATTTTATACTTAAAAAGACCAAGCAAGAAAAGGATAAAATGAAAAACACACCTAAGTGTAACGTCCTAAATCCCAAAACCGACAAGTTTGTATGATATTGTTGAATTATGTCTATAGACATGCTCTTGAGATGATTTTTTAATTGTTAATCCAAAAATAAAAGTGCATGAAAAGTAGGGTTTTTACACCCCTCTTCTCTCAAGAGTTTGTATGGTGACATGGATCTTTGAGCTACTCACCCTGCATCAATAGTATGTCCATGGCAAGTGGGGTTATTCTAAAACTAAATTTTCACATGTCTAGATGGTCCCAATTATGGCTAACACTAGATATACTCATGTCAATTTGATTCATATCAATTGGCTTGTTGTGAAAAGGTCTTATCTTTTTTACAACCATTACATCCATCAATTGCTCAATATAGTGTGATTTTTGAGTTGCCCCTATGGTCTGAGGCCGATAACCACTAACATAGCTTGTTTTAACTGCTCAAAACAAGTGTCCCAATGGGTCACCCTTAATTTATATAACCCATCATGAAGTGGGGTTAAAATGATATCGAGAGATGAATTCCCAGGTAAACGCTTCCCTAGAGAACCCATGAGGAGGTGATGAATTCCCTCTCACAAGTGAAAGTGCATCAAAATAAATATAAGTGAAAAGAATTTATGGTCATTTTAGGATCACCCAAAATGTAGGGATTTGAGGAGGGACCTAGAAAATTTATTTTCATGCCTTTGGATAATCTAATAAATTCAAAGAATGAGCACTTTTGGTTATTCAAGTTCCCTAAAGGGGACAGAAGGAGAGCATATGCATAACACTCATTTTGCTAAAAACAAGCAATTTTAATAAACAAACATGAAAATAGAACTCTTAAGAGTGTTTAGCTAATGTGAGATTTCTTTTTAAGGCACCAAAATGAAGTATGAATTAATTTTTCCTTTGCTTGTTATTGAAATGGAGACTAAGTGCCTAAAAGCCTGTAAAGAAGATGTTAGAAATCTGAAATGAGGGTGTGAATTGTTAGAAAAAACTTTTAGCTTGTTATTTTAAGTCTATTTTTTATTGTGCAAGTTGATCTTTTCATTCCACATATCAATCTCTCCATTACACAATGCATTCCCATCATTCTACAAATTGATCTTGTTGAAAGATATAACAAATAAAACCCCAGTTTGTGATCTCGCCGATTGACAGGGCAATATCACTGATTAGCAAGGCGAACTCACTGAAGCACATGGCATTCCCACAAAAAGGATAAAAATTGATTAAAATAAAATAAAAGTCACCTATCAATTTCTAGTCCAGATCAATCTCATGATTTTACAAGTCAATCATGCCAATCCATAAAGTGATCTAGTTGATCTGCAGTGCATTCCTACCATTCTACAGAGTGATCTCATCAATTCGCAATGTAATATCATTTATCCTGTAAAACACATAAGCAGATAAAAAAGTATATAAAATCAATCCTTCCATTCATGGATGCTTTCCTACCATTTCACAAGGCAATCTCGTTGATGTTTAGGTCAATCCCATCGGCTTCTAGAGCGATCCCACCATTTCACAGGTCGATCTCATCGTTTGTGTTAGAAGCTACAAAAATGTAAAATGAGAGAAAAAGAGGTGAAAAATAATGTCCAAAGAGGGTCTGAATGCAAAATTAGAAGGTATAAAGACTTGTATGAGGTGTGAGTCCCACCGGGTGTGCCAAAATATAGATTAGGATTATAAGATGCGTTAGTCCATGCATTAATCAAGAAAATCTCTTATAAATACGCATATAGACAATCAAACATCAATCCCAATCCCTCATGGGGTGTTGAAAATGAATTCTAAGAGCTATTTAAATAAATAATACTATCAAACCTTCCAAATAACATCCCTCCTTCTAAAAATGACCAAAAAGCATATTTTTCCTAAATTTGGTGCTCCAAGTTTGTATCAATGATGAGTATCTTGATTCTTTATCATTTCTTAATGCACCAATGGCTTAGACTCATGAGTTTGATCAATTTGTGCAAATAAGTGAAGCTTTTCTATAACAATTTCTACATAGTAAGTTTGTATTATTGAAGCTCTCTTAAATCAATGGTGAAGCCATGCATTTATAGCTTTCTGAAAATATTCAAAATCAACCAGGACCATCCATATTAAAACCAAGATTTGTGGCCATGAACTGATTTAATTTTGGAGGGACAAGCCATAAATAATCCCATTAATATTTGGAAGAATATGACATTGATGAGGCATAAGGAGGCTTAATCCTAATATGTGTTCCATTAATGGCTTATAGATGCCACCCCATTGATGATGTCATGGGATGATGCAGATTTGAGGAATGAATTTTCAATTAATAGGTTTTCAATAACTTCTATGAATTTTTCACTTAGGCTCTTGATTTGATTTGATTTATTTAAGTGGCTTTGATTAAATTTTTGCAATTATTTGGAAATATGTTGCACGCTTAAACCTGGTTGAAAATGTCATTTTACGAAGTTGTAATTTAACTAGAGTATAATCAAAAGAAAGTGTCAGTTGTGTGTGGGACAATACCCTAGTTAAGGCATTATGTATGTGAAATAACACATGCACATGATGTGTGCTATCGAATTAGAAGAATTCAGTAGTCTAGAGTGTCATTTTGCATGGTCACAAGTTGACTTGAAGTGATTTGAGAAAAGATAATAATCACATAATTAATACATTACCCCATTCAAGGATACATTAGCCTAATTTGGCACCAGTCTGTGACAAGTTCAAACCATTTAGCGTGTTTCTAGTGATTTTGTTCCAGATTAAGCATTGTCATAGAATGTTGCTTAGATTGACAATTGCAGCACGATAGTGATAGGAATTGGATGTCTACAGATCTAAGGTCTCATTTAGATAAGGGTCAAATAATGTTATGGGATAAGCACTATATTCTGATAGAACAAGTAGCAACATTTGAGTTTGGAGAATGTAGCAATACCAAATAATATAATGAGGATATTGAAAACTAAGTTGAGGATATTGATAAGAAATTTCAAAAATAAGCTTTACACCAATAGGTCCAAAAAAGCATTGATGATATGAATGTATTCGGTGTTGAATTACTTTACATAAGTCCCAAGAATAATAGAAGGCCAAACAATACATATCAACAAGCAAACCCAAAAGAGAAATGTAAGCAACCAATGTCACCCCAATGTTATTTTACAAAAGATACAAATGATAATCTCACACAAATCAAGATAGAGACAAATGGGTTGAGATTGAGATGTGTGCAAAAGATGGGGTACTATTATAATGGAATCATAAAAAGAGAATAAGGAATATGATAACTCATTATTCCAACCATTTTACATCCACATTAGCAAGGAATCGGTTATAATAATGATGATGAGTCACATAAGGACTCTCAATGTAGATATGGGAATGATAAGGCAAGTTTTAAAATCAACGACATAGCTTTTGATGTGGATAATAGATATTTGGGTGGTAGAACTAATTGCAACATTATTAATAAAAATAAATTACAGTCCATTAACAAGCCAATAAATCACTCTCAAGAGATTGCAAGTATAATGTATGTCACCAAGAAGATGCATATCGAAGTTTGTCTCACACTATAGTCATTTCTCGGTTGCTTGTTATCTCTCATATTTCATATTCGTTGACTTATGCAAATGATTGGGTATTTATGCTTTCTCATGAAACAAAATGTTGAATTCATTGTGACATATAACTTCATGATCCATATGCTTTTACTAACTTATCTTCTATGAAAATATAATTTCTCTAAGTAACACTCGTTATGACATAATGTGATTTTTTCTTTATTTTGATTTCTTGTTTTGCCTTCAAGATTGTCTACTTCATGATTGTATTAGACCACACATTTCACATTCATGTCACACATATGCACATAATTAAAGACACCACAATTCACTTATTATTATATGTATTACTAATATGAGTGGCAAGAAAAGTGCAGAATCTTTAGCAGGTTACAGGTTCATTATTGTGCCATAGGTCAATTCCATGTTCACTCGAGGGAAACTCTAGGGGAAATGTGGGGTATATTCTTGCTTTGCCACATGTTAATATTACAATCATTTTTATCCACTATTATTATATTTCCCATGTTTATATATGCAATGTCTATACTTGTAGCTTCCTTTGTTCTTGTGGTCCATATTGTGCCAACCTTGTATCTTACTTTGTTTAATATCATGTCTATTGCGCTCATGTTTGTTGTGTCATTTATCATGTTAATTATGCTATTGTTACCTATATTCTTACATATCTAATATGCTTGTATATAATTTAATTACATGTTTGATGTGCTTACCTAATTGATTTGACTTCCATTTGTCTTACATGTTCTCTCATATGAACGTTTGTATGCCAGATATGATTTCACTCCATGACAAGCTTTCAATGTCCATAGCATGCTTTTAATATGCCTAGCATATTTTTCATGTGTCTAATATGAATACAATACCTATTGTGCTTGTTACATACCTGATCTACTTGTTATGAGCTTAAATGATTGTCTTATATGTTATCCACATACCTAATGTGATTTGAGTGCCTACTTTGTTTACTACATTCTTGATATGATTTCATTGCCTTAGGTTTATTCCATGTGTTTCACTTGATTCAAGTGTCTCATGTGCTTTCATATCCATTTTTATGCTTGCATAGCTTCCAATACGTGAAGTATTTGCTTTGTGTCTTATCACGTGTCTAATATGTTTTCTATATTCCTTATCATGTTAACATATGTTCCTAGCTTATTCTTTATTATCTTAATGTTTTCCCTTTCGTCGCATGACCATGATCCTTATTATGATTGGGGCATCTAATGGGGGAAAACCCCTACTTTGTTTATGTTTGTCATTATTATATCTTGCGGACTAACAACACACTACTATGACTTTCAGTTTCCCATTTCACTATGTTGGGCACAATGGGGCAATATATCATTGGTGTCAACATAATCAAAGAGTTAAGACTAATAAATATTAACTTTAATGGATTACTCACATGAAAGTTTTATTATTAACTATAAACTAGGACAGCTACAATTGAGTGATGTCCTCTCAGATGAGGCATTTAATGTTGAGAAGACGGATATGGCCCTATTGTTGTTGTAGACATAATCTGGGAGTAAAATTAATAAGTAATAACTTAAGTGAATTGCTCTCACAGTAAGGTTTTATCATTGATCATCAAATAGGTTGGATGGCTACACTTAGTTATGTACTCTCAAATGAGAGGTCTTATGTTAAGATGGATATGACACTATTGTGGTTGTTGTAGGTGGTGTTGTGGATTCTAGATAAAGATGTTAACTCAAATCTGAGTGTCGTAAACTCATGGAGCAAGTTCAAGATAAGAGCTCTTATTTTATTTTTTTCTTTCCATGCTTACTTATATTGATCTGAATGAAATAGATATTTACTTAGATATTGGTTTATTATTTTTTACATATATTATGGATGCTTAATTAAAGATAGATTAATTACACCGATAGGTGTTCCTTCAAATACCTATCTAGGTGATGATTTTGTGTAATGGCATGAGTGTGTTAACATTTAATTCTTTTAGAGCTAACATTATAAAAAATATTTATTTATTTATTTAGGGAACTATTTTTAGTAATTTTATTTACTTCAAAAAAAATTAATTGTGTATTTACCATGTTGGAATATATAGTGGGTGAATTATATTTATTGTTGTAGCAATTTTATTTATTGTGGTGATTTTATTTGCTTCAAAATAAAAGAATTTAATTATTTATTTACCATGTTGGAATATTTGATGAGTGCCTATAACTATAATATATTATATTTTATTAAATAATATATTTTATTTTATTAAATAATATATTATATTATAATATAATATAGTTATAGAATACTGATGAGATGTGGATGTATTGGTAAAGCAATTTGATTGTTATATGCACCACCCAAGTTCAAATTTTGGAGATATTGGTAGGCCAGTTGTGATCGTTTCGCTAGTATTGGTCGGTTGTAACCGTTTCGTCGGTTATGATGGTATTGTTGGTATTGTCGGTTGTAATGGTAATGTGTTGTTACTCCAATCAAAAGCTTCGTACCTATCTAAAAATATATAATATCTTTATAGAATATATAATATAATATTATTATATTAAAATATTATATATTGTAGTATATTATATTATTTTATAATTTAATTATATTATAGTATTATATAATTATATATTAATATACATAATACTAGCATATATATCTTAAATAAATCTATGTAAAATGTATCGATAGATATCATTCTTTAGGTACCTAGTATACATTTTGACTTACGTCAAAAATGATATCTATCAGTGTATTTTACATAGATTTATTTAAGATACGTATGCTAGTTTATATAACTATACAATATAACTATTTCTAGCATTCTAGCCTACTATATAAAGAAGCCTTATAAGAACCTTTGGGATTTTAATAGAATATTAATAACTTTTAAAAAATATTTATAATGTAATAATTTTGGAAGTTAGCTTCAAAAGAAGATCGAAGAGGGTAAAGATGTTCATTTCATATATTGTTTCTCATCCTCAAAATTGAGATAACATCTTTGCATGGACTTCTTTTTATCTTCTACGAAATGATAATATCATACAAATGTAGGAGAGACAATTTTAAGCTCTTGCACTTTTTATAAGAGTTCAAATTTTGGTTCATCGCTCCCATCAAAAGCTAACTTTAAAAAATGTCAATTAGGAAACTTGAAAAGTTAGTAGATTACGCGTGACTATTTTAATATTCACCAAACAATTTCAAGATTAGTGTGGAAAGTTTATTTCTAAGCATCTAAATAGAAAATTAAATAAAAGAGCTTAGTGAGCCTTCCTCCTAATTATCCTTCCTTTCGATATATAATATAATTTTTTCTTAATTGTCATAACAAAAAGTTTTAGAATTTCAATACAAAGTAAGGAAAGGAAAGGAATTAAAGACTATGTTAAGGTCCAGGACACCAAGTACCTTGCTTTAGGTATGCAAGGTAGCTTACAACATATGAGACCACCTCATACTCCCAATATGCAAGAGGCACCTATCTCTACTTCAAATACAAGATATTCATACTCATCCAAGAAAAAATTGCTATATGAAAATGAAAACTAAGAGTTTTTTTCTACTCCTTTTGTACCACCTTGAGCTCCCTTTTTTACCATCTTATCTTTTTCTTACATAATCTTACAAATCCATACCTTTGTAATCCCAATGCACAAGAAAATAACTTAGATTTGTAGCCTTCCCCTTCCTTATGTGACCAAAAAATTTAAGTACCATTGTAGTCTAAAATATGTTGTAGTTGGTTTTGTTTTTAAATAATCGGGTACCATCTCTATATAATTTGTGGCCACGATAAGCTAGAATCTAGATATGTTTGATGTATAGTTAGAATATAGATATGTTTGATATATGATTAGAATCTAGATATGTTTCATGTAAGAACTTAGATGTATCCTGAAAATTGTTTGAAGCTCCATTAAATTAAGCAGAGTCTTTTTTGCAAGAGAGAGAAATCACTATTCTTAGAAAAAAAACGGATCTACCAAAAGAACAACCAACATGCTTTAAAGCTTAGAGATTAATTAAATATAACTTGTTGCCATTGGCATACCTAGGTGACATCATATTTCTTCACACACTACTTTTTTTTTTGGAAAACATCTTTAAAGAGATGCCACATTTGAATAAGACTCAAAGATGAAGGGGTATATCTCTTCTGCCAAAAAATACTTAGGACTCACCCTAACATTATATTTATTTCCACATTTCTTACAAACTCTAAAAGTGGAAAGTGATGAACACCACATATTGATGTAGACATATCTCAGATTTTCAACATAATTAACATGCAATTTAATGTACTTTTGCATATTTATCCACCGGTACCAAACATCAAGAGATTGACCCCTTCCAAAAAAAAAAATTAGAAATGATTTGACCAATTAAAAGTGATAGATATGTTTAGGTCCTAGCCTTTGCAGCTCACCAATTTGGCACTCAGCATCAAAAGAAGATCGAAGAAGGTAAAGTTGTTCATTTCATATAATGTTTCTCATTGTCAACATTGAGAGAACATCTTTGCATGGACTTTTTTATCTTCTAGAAAATGATAATATCATACAAATTTAGGTGATTCAGTTTTCAGCTCTTTAATTTTTATAACCACTCCCATCAAACCCTAATTTATTTTTTTAAATGTCAATTTGGAAACTTGAGAGGTTGGTAGATTACACAGATCCCAAGCAACCATTTTAATACTCATCAAACAATTTCAAGATCACTTTAGAAAGTTTATTTTTAAATATCTAAATAGAAAATTAAATAAAAGAGATTAGTGAGTCTTCTTCATAATTATCCTTCCATTCGAACTATAATGTAATATTTTCTTGCTTGTCATAACAAAAAGTTTTAAATTTTCAATACAAAATAAAGAAATGAAGGGAATTAAAGACTTTTTTAAAGTCTACGTTGCCAAACGCTTTGTTTTAGGCATGCAAGGTAACTTATCACATATAAGACCATCTCATACTCCCAATATGCAAGAGTCCCATGTCTCTACTTCAAATACAAGACATACAAGGTCATCCAAAAAATAAAACAGCTCCGTAAAGAAGAATTTTTCTGCTCCTTTTTTAGCACCATGTGCTCCTTTTTTAACCACTTTATATCTTTTATTTTACATAATCTTACAAATCCACACCATTGTAATCCCAATATACAAATAAATAACTTTGACTCGCAATCTTCCCTTTCCTTATATGACCAAAAATTTAAGTACCATTGTGGTTCGAAAAATGCTATAGTTGTTTTTTTTTTAATAATTTGGGACCACCTCTAGATAATTTGGGACCACAATAAGCTAGAATCTGTATATGTTTGATGTACAATTAGAATCTAGATATGTTTGATGCATAGTTGGAATCTGAATATGTTTAACGTATGGTTAGAATTTAGATATATTTCATGTAAGAACTTAAATTGATCGTCCTCTTAAAACAGTCCAGCAGATTTTCCGGAGCTCCATAAAGTTACCCAAATCCTTTGTTCTGAGAAAGAAATCGCCATTCTTGGAAACAAAAAACCAATAAAGAAATAACAGCATCCCTTATCGAGGGGCTTTTGGACAATTATGGAGCATAAATCTACCAAAATAGCCACCAACATGCTTTTGGCCTTAGATCAACTAAATATAACTCACCGTCGTTGACATATCTATGTGGTGTTATGTCTCTTCACACATTTCTTACAAACTCCGAAAGTGAAATATAATGAACACCATATATTGATGTAAGATAGCTTACAGCGTATCAAACCACCACATACTCCGAATATGCAGGGGGCACCTGTCTTTGCCTTAAACACAAAGCATATGTGCTCATCCCAAAAAAAAAGTGTTCTATAATTTTTTTCTACTCTGTTTCGACCACCTTATATCTTTTTTCTTATAGAATGTAGATTGATGTACAGCATATCAAACCACCACATACATCCAATATGCAAGAGGGGCCTATCTTTGCCTCAAATACAAGGCATACGTGCTCATCCCAAAAAAAAACACTGCTCTATAATTTTTTTCTACTCCGTTTTCGCCACCTTGACCTCCCTTTTTCACCATCTTATATCTTCTTTCTTACACAAGCTTACAAATCCATACCCTTGTAATCCCAATGTAAAAGTATATAACTTAAACTCCTAGCCGTCCCTTTCCTTATATCGACTAAAACTTTAATTTTTTCTCAGTAATTTGGTACCAACTCTATATAATTTGTAGCCACGATGTACGGTTAGAATTTGTGACTTCTTTGACCGTGCTCTGAAACAGTACAGCAAACTGTTTGGAGCTCCATCAAGTAAACCGGAATTTTTTAAATGAGAGAATCATTTTTGGAAGAAAAAAAAACCAACAAAATAACAGCATCCCTTGTCTAGAGGCTTTTGGATAATTATGGAGCATAAATCTGACAAAAGAACCACCGACATGCTTTTGGTGTTAAAGATCAACTAACTACAACTTACTGCCATAGACATACCTTGGCGACATTACGTTTCTTCACACATTTCTCACAAACTCCAAAAGTGAAAAACAATGAACACCACATTGATATAGACATATCTCATATTTTCAACATAATTAGTATGCAATCTTATGTAATTTTGCACATTTATCCACGGATACCAGCTATCAAGAGACTGGCTCCTCCAAAGAAATTTTAGAAATGAATAGACCAATTAAAGGTGATAGGTATTTTAGGTCCCGGCCTCAGCAGCACGCATTCAGCTTCAAAAGAAGATTGGAGAAGATAAAGATTTTCATTTCATATAATGCTTCTCATCCTCAAAATTGAGATAGCATCTTTGCATGAACTTTTTCAATATTTCAGAAAATGATAGTAACATACAAATGTACGATAGACAATTTTAAGCTCCTGCAGTTATCATAAGAGTTTAATTTTTGGTTCGCCGCTCCCATCAAAAGCTAACCTAGAAAAATTGTCAATTAGGAAACTTGAAAGGTTGGGAGATGAGAAGCATCCCAGGCGACTATTTTAATGGAAGTTTATTTTGAAGCATCTAAATAGAAAATTAAATAAAAGAGATCACTGAGCCATCCTCGTAATTATCCTTTATTTCGAAATATAATGTAATTTTTTCTTAATTGTCATAACAAAAAGATTTACAATTTCAATACAAGGCAAAGAAAGGAAAGGAAATAAAGGGTTTTTTAAGGTCTGCGATGCCAACCACCTTACTTTAGGTCTGCAAAATAGCTTAACAGCATATGAGACCACCTCATACTCCCAATATGCAGGTGGCACCTATCTATGCTTCAAATAGAAGGCATACGAGCTCATCCCAGAAAAAATCTGCTCTATGAAGACGAATAGTTTTTTTCTACTCCTTTTTTTACCACCCAGATCTCCCTTTTTTTACCACCTTATATTTTTTTCTTAGATAATCTTACAAATCCATACCTTGTAATCCCAATGTACATATAAATAACTTAGACTCGTAGCCTTCCCCTTCCTTATATGACCAGAAATTTAAGTACCATTGTGGTTTGGAGTATGCTATAGTTGGGTCTTTTTTTATAATCTGGTACCATCTATATTTAATTTGTGGCCACGATATGCTAGAATCTCATATGTTTGATGTGCGGTTAGAGTCTAGATATGTTTCATGTATGAACTTAGATTGAACGTGCTCTTAAACGGTCCAGCAAATTGATGGGACCTGAAGGTAACCATATTTTTTTTACTGAGAGAGAAATCATCATCCTGGAAAAAGAAACCAATAAAGAAATAAAGGCATCCTTGTCTGGAGGCTTTTGGACAATTATGGAGCATAAATCTGCCAAAAGTTCATTGGACGTGCTTTTGGCCAATCAACCAAATATAACTTACTGCCATTGACATACCGAAGTGGCATTATGTTTCTTCACACATTTCTTACAAACTCTGAAAGTGGAAAATGATGACCACCACATATTTATGTAGACGTATCTCAGATTTTCAACATAATTATTATGCAATGTTATGTGCTTTTGCACATTTATCCACTAACACCAGATATCAAGAGACTGATCCCTTCCAAAGAAATTTTAGAAATGATTTGACCAATTAAAGGTGAGAGATATTTTAGGTCCCGGTCTTTGCAGCGTGCCAATTTGGCAGGTGAAACCCACTAGAGGGAACACGAGGACTTTTGACTAATTGAAAGCCTCCTGGACTCTAAATCTAAAAAATGAGGACTGGGGAAGAAATAAAATAGCCCATGAACACAACAATCACATACCACACTAAGAGCAACAAAATAACTTAGATTATACAATCACATTTAGTTCCATGTATGTTCCAGTCACACATCATGTAGCCCTCAAGACGGAATAGCTTAGGCCAAGAAACTGGAACTCTGTTGCGTAGATGTAACTGAAATGTAATTAGCCAATCTGAAGCGACCATTGCAATGCATTTCTTTTATTGATGAAGATAAATATCCATTGATCTCAATGTGGCCATTTACTTGAACCTCTAGAAAATTTTCTCCTTTCCATGAAGTGAGAAGTGTCGTCAGAATCATGCCAAACTAGCTCCATCTGTACAAAATAATTTTGTTTAAACTTTCAACAGGTTAATAACACATTGCACTATCTTATCAAACCACATTTTATCTTTACATGTGAGGGTGATGGAAACAGACCTGCCCAACTATCACTGTGTCACCTTCTTTAACTCCACGATCTCTCAGAGATTTATCCACCCCACAGGCCTCAAGGACATGTTGGAACCTCCGTATAGATTCAAAATACCTATCACATGCAATTATTAAAGGTCATGTTAATTTGTTTGATACTCCCAATCATATACAACAAGAATGAATAAGGCAAAATTTTCAGTGCTTACATCATAACAATAGATAAACTGTACATCAACCACAAAATCTCAGTAAGCTGAACAGAAAACACAATCAAACAGAGATTACATTGATTTTCTATATCTCTAAGCATTGTCTATGCTTCCTGAATCCCCCTTATCGTAGAAGAAAGGTAAAGGCAAAAACATAATGGCACTAAGAACTTAGATGAGTAAAAAATTACATCGTGTTTGAAGAACCCATGCATTTCATTGCAATGTCTTATAGATTATTATTTCTTGCCCCATTAATTTCTTCTCCATGATCCTTTCATCTCAGCATTTATTGATGTCAAAGTAAGATCCCTGAGAGGAGACACCCATCATGCTGAAGCATCAAACAGAAAAACCCAACAATATATATAATGAATCCACATAAACACCATTCAATAGAAAGAATACAAGCCTCGGTCAAAACCATTTTCCCTCTGGCCTCGCTCATAACCTTTAGACATCCTCCCTCCTAAGTGTCCGTATTCACGTTATCATCCAAATAAATTTAAAATCTCAAGATTGGGTGCCTGGAGAACATAACTCATGTTATCATCCAAATAATTTAAAATTTCAAGATTGGGTGCCTGGAGAACATAACTCATGTTTTGCAATGTAGGAGAAAGCAAGCATAACAAATATAAGTTCCATGGACCATGTGTTATTAAATCAATTACTAGATATGTGATAATGGGATGGTTACCTCCCGAGTGTTGATTTTCTTTTATACAGCCCATTTCGTTCTCCACAAGACTAATAATTTTGATGTTAAATTTCATGCTAAATAAGTAACCAAGGCCGTTGTTTTGAGTATTTCAGTTAGGGTGGAGTTGAATGATACAAAATTTAATTTTCACTTGAAGATGCATAGTAAGTATGACAAAGGGAATGATGCTGCTTTCAGATGTAATATAGGACAACTATGAATCAAGTATTTACAAACTCGAGAAAAGACAGGCAAAATGCATGACGTCAGATTGGCAAGCCTCCACTGTTCGTTTCATGATAAGCATAAATAGAAGCAATGAATAAGCTAGCTACATAATTGATGGATAAGCAATGAAAATTTGTTAACTACATAACAAATACATAGTATGGGCAATGGCAACGTGTAGTGTTATTGTGCATGCCCAGGAGATGTTATGATATATCATATAATTATAGGAGCAATTTGCTTACTCAGGGCAAGTAGCCCCACAGAATCATGCTAGCCACGTTTTTCAATGACATCAATTGGTTAAACTCTACATTACCAACCAGTATGTGAGTTTTTGCAGAAGAACCTGGATGGATCTGGTTCGCACCGGGTTCTGGTGCTGGATCGGTTCGCTGTCAAAAACACCCAGGGTTCGTCCTGGGGCACCGAAGTTTGCCTGGATTCTGCTGCTAGAAGAACCTGAGCGAACCCGGGTGCCCCAGGACGAACCCTAGGCCAACCCAGGCAGAGCCAACAGTAAAAAATGCAAATTTTATATATTTTTCTAATTTACAAAAATAAAACGATCTAAAATAATAATAAAAACATTTAAAAAGACTGCTGCATTCAGTGCTGTCAAATTAAGCACTGGATTCAGTTTTTTGTAAGAAACCTCTCCCAGATCTGCTTTGCATAGTGACAGTGGAAAAAGCGATGATTCCCAGTTTCCTCCTCTTCGCTCCGCTTTATACATAGACGGACCATGAAAGCCTAGTTTGAGCAACCTGTCATAGGTCAAGGCCCTGCTCTGAATAGCTAGCCAATAGAATTTTTGTTCATTTGGAATACCCTGACTGATCCAGACCTTTTCCGTAATTGCTGATTTGCTTCTAAGAGGGCTCCTTGATAGGCTGTTTTTATCATAATGTGAACCGACTTACACCCTTCCCAAGCTAATTTATCCTGTCCTTGTGAGGATGGCCTTATGCACTCCATGATAGTGTGGAGATTTCATGACTCCATGCCTTTACGAATTGTTTTACAACCTTTTCCATTAAAAGAACTCTAGGGAACTTTATAAATTATTATTTGGGATGCCTTTATGAAAGTTACTGAAGAGTCGTGATTGGGTTAGAGATTTACATGTTGGCCTTATGAATTATTTTACTATGTTAAATACTTCAAATAAAATATTTAAAAGAAAAATTGGGAATTGCATACTATTTGGTTAATGACAATGTCACTAATTTCCTATTTATTAGGTTAGAATTTTTATATTTTTTATACGTACCGGCGAACCAGGTTCTTTGAACCCGAACCCGAACCCAAACCAAACTGATAACTTAGGTTAAACTTTGGGTTGAAACCAAATGAGAATCAACATGATGAAGAAAGAAAGTATAGATTCGTGCTACAAAGTGTGAATTGACGATGTAAAGTAATTGATTGACTTCCAGAATGTGCATAAAGCAGTGCACAGCATTGCATGAAGCACAGACTGATGGTGAACAACAGGAAGCAACTACGTGCTCAGGGTGCAAACTGAGATGGCACGAAAACATAGAAGATTAAACATTTATATAATGACCTAATCTGATCTGAATTGGATTGTGAAGATGGGTTAAATCCAGTTCACCTAGGCCACTAATCTTATTTACTAGTCAAAATGACTAAGTAATGCAACTTAAAATGCTCAGTACCTCAAGAAGGCAAGTTACATCTTTTGTGGTTACACTTCCACCTACGGGCTACCCCCAGACCTCTTGAATCCTCATGATTGGGGGCATGTATTTGACTGCTAACTCTTTGGAATGTCTTTTTGAGTTTGCTTCTTTGTGTCGCCATTCTCCTTCAGAAACTAGAGAGGTGTTTCTTTTCGTTTTCACGAAGTTCCTTGTCAGACAATTTGAACTTCCCTGGTTGCGAGTGTCAAGGACCACCATCTTTTCGGAAGGGCGATGGTGCAAGCTATTCTAAATGTAGAGGCCCATGTGTGTCCCCTCTCAGAAGGCCTAGTGTGAGAGAGAGCCATCAAGCCTTCTCAACACCAATACATCCAGAAAAGGCAAACACCCACTTTCTTCCACCTCCATTGTTAACTTGATGTGGCCTGATTGGTTGTACATTCTCCCTTCCATGTAGCCAATATGAAATTGTATCATATCGATATCAGCCCAACAATTTAGGATTTAGAGAAAAAGCAAATGGTTTTCTTTAAATACCTCCATATAGAGATTTGCAACCATAGAGGACAAGGGAGACCCCAGAGCTCTACCCTCAGATTGCTCGAAAATGTTGTCCTTAAAGATGAAGAAAGTGGACTATAAAGACATTTTCACTAGGTTTGTGGCTTTTGGATTTGTGAGATCTCGATATCTTCAATCGTTGGAATTCTTGGAAACAATCATATCACATCAAAACTCACAAATAAGTCGCCATCCATCCCAAAATTCATCATCTTGTTGACAAAATATGATGATTCCGTCACATAAGATCTTGTATTCCCCACCAAATGTTCTATACTCCCTGGCAGATAGGTAGTAAGGTTGTAGGTTGGTGAATACCTAGTATTTACTACAGATCTCAGGGGGCGCCCTTATAAACTTTTGGAGAGCCATATATCCTTGGTATGATTGGTACACCAAAGTATGACCTTTTTCACTGAATCTTCAAATCTTAATTTTTTAATGGCCTTTGTTTACCCCTTTACAGCATTTGGCCATAAGTTGTAGCTTCCACCACGAGGTATTCATAAAATTTTCGATCATACTTCTCCCTGTTTAAGAAGGCCATCACATTATCTTTATCTGACTGAGTAGGATAACATCCTTGTTATTTTCCAATTTTCTGAGAGCTAATGCTTTTTATTTTGTGGTTTTCTTCCTCCTAGGTGGTTTAGCATTCTTTAAAATCCTACTACAACTTCCTGATTGTCTCTGCCTCTTCTATGCAAAAACCCCTGATTACTGCCTCCATATGGATCTTTGGAGCCACTAAAAAGCCCAAGCCTTAGTTGAGCAAAATCCTTGAAGAAAGATTCAGGACAAGACTTATTTATCATTTTGCTTCAGTGAGTCATTATTCTTTTGATTGTATAGAACGTTACACATAGCTGATATCTCAAATGCGTTATCAGAAATGTCACCCTTGCCTGGATTATCCTTCTGTACCATGTGACTGTTCTGCACCAATCTCGCACCTTGCCATTTTGCGATGTTTACTTCAGTACCTTGCTAATATGCATTTCACTCAGTTCGGACATCATTCTAGCACCACCATGTGTCGCATGCATGTCTGTTATAACTGCACCTTCAATAGCTCTGTGCAGTTTGTCCTCCCTACATTCTTCAGCCATGATGTCTCTAATCATTCTGCTAACATTGTGCCCAATCCAAGGAGCTTCCAATGCTAGATCCGCATGCACGTTAGTATTGTCCCATATTTCTTCTTCATAGCATTTTCCAGCAATTTCTCAAACTTTGATATCCATTTATTTACATTTGTAATGGGTAATTTGTGCCTGCCTTGCACAAATATTTTCAATTTTAATCCAATTTCCTTTTTTCAACGAGGTTGGAAGCTTCAATAATTACGAGACAAGCAGTCAATCTTCCTCATCTAAATCTTGGCATAATTCCTACTTTTACCTAATAACACATTATGCTTACAACATCACTGGTGATTTATTCTTGTAAAAATTGGCATGACATTATTATCACGGCAACACTTAGGAACGATAGGGTTAGATAGAGTGTCTCCAACATATGGAGGCGGGAAGTGGTGCGGGAGATGGGGACTAATACTGTATGCCATTTTTTCAAAACATGGGAGAAGGATAACAGGAGACACCAAAAATCAAAAAATATTTAAATACATAAGTAAAATTCTGAAGAAATAAAATTACTACACAATGGAAGCAACTTTTTTAAAATTTAAAATGCATCAAAACTAACATTTTAAACTATACAAGTTAGATATCGAAGAAAATAGAGATTAATTATATTGATAATCATAACATAAACTCAAGTCTCAAAGCAAATATGCTTGAGGTAGTGTCAAAAAGTACATCTAAAATGCCAACAAATGGGCATGTAAAAAAACAAAAATAAGAAAACGTGATTCATATTCAATATTCTCTCATTTCTCATCAAATGAATCATCTCAACTCCCACATAGGCTATGTTGTCCATCTCCAATTCCTCTGGCAGGATGCTGTCTAGAAACTCATCACTCTCAAATTTTGGCTCCTTTGCATGCAATCGAGCTGGGAATAAATCATTACGGCCACTAGTGTCAACCACCTCATGCTTCAAAGTTAGGGTTTCTTCATCAGGTGGGATTTGATTCCACTTCTTCTGAAGGACCCTCTTGTACCCTAAAGTCTATACGAGGCATAAGTTGAAGGGTGCTATGAATCTAAACTAGGTTTCATGTCTTATTTGACCCTAATCTATTCATCTTTAGTGAATGAATCAAACCAATTCCTCTCACATGCTAAAGAACTGGCTACTTATGACAGAAATCATATTGAAAATGATTGAAATGATTGCAATTCAGGCACTTCACTGCCATGGTCTTACCACCATTCTATTGGGTCCTTCCTCACACACCTATCATACAAGGATTCCATGTTACAAAAATCACCTCATCGATGAGAAACGTTCTGCTACTGAGACCTGGTATTAGAAGCATCATCCCCTCGGACACAACTATTTCTCACTGCAACCAAAAACCCTTCATTACCTCTCTACCGTGCCACTTCATATTTTAAGCATGGGCAGCCATATGTAAAGGCATGTTAAGTTTGTTCAATCTCATGTATATTTTTTCCTCGATCAAAGAATATAGAGAAAGATCCCTCATGCATGTAATTTTATAATTATTTCATGGATAAAATCAATGTCTTCCTATACCTCACCCAAAAATGACATGGTTGAATCTAGAAAGCAAGCTAACTCACAAATGGACTTGATGAAGTCAACCACAAATTTAACATCGGCCAAAAAATGATTACAAAGGATCATATGTCTTGCCTCAACTTCAGCCTCTGTTAAAGATTGCTTCCAAGTTGCAAATGCATCACTAACTGAAGTAGAACATAAAGCCCTTTTGACTGCATAAAGATGCTCAAAAATATAAAGAAATAAAGTTCGAGGTGTTCAACCTTTGGCATGTTTCCGATAAATAACTCGTGTGGTGGTGATGAGATATGAATATCTCTATTTTCTGTCATTTTCAATGAGCTGAAAAATTCACTGAAACCTACCATTGTCTTTGAGTAATTATTCAATGCATGCAACTTGTAAATTGGGTAAAATGGTTAACTTGTAGAATAAGTTATAATTGGTAATTGGTCAGCCTAATGTGGATTGGGTGAGTAAATCACCTTCATGAAATTCTATATAAAGAGACATCTATCAATGTAAATCATCATGGATTATGGATCAGTTCTACAAAGTACCAAAGATAAATGGATTATGGATCAGTTCTACTAAGTACCAAAGATAAAAGTAGCGTAGCAGATTTGGATCTCATAGCAAGAGATATCTTGAAGTGGTTCCTTCCATAAGGATTGTTTCATGGTATAATCCCAACTCGAGTATTTCTATTTTTGATTATATTGAAGTGCAGGTTTAAATCACATAGCAAGACATATCTTGGAGTGGTTCCTTCCATAAAGATTATTTTATGGTATAACCCCAACTCAAGAGTATTTGTATTTCTAAGTTTACTTTAGATTAGGGCACACTGGCACCCCACAAATCTTGTGTCGTGCATTTTTTGTTATATTTCAGCATTGTTTTTTGGATTTTGGACATTGGGATCTTTTCCTTATAAATGTAACATCCTAATTCGCCCTACCTTTTTATTCATGAAATATCACTTGATATGTCATTCCAACCACTTTTTTTGAACTAAAATGATCCACAGATTGTGTTCAATGATTACTTCTTTCCATATCTAATTACTCTGCAAGTCTGAGCTTGTTATTCAATAACTCGGCCAGGGTTTCAGGCATTCATATGTTCCCCTTAGGTAACACAGGAACGACACCATAAGTGGTATCAGGCTCTGGCTTTGATACCATAATACATAGGAGCACTAATCTCAGGGAAAGAACGCATAATTATATACCACAGCCACGTGAAAGTCATTGGAAGCGCATAGGTACAGAAAACTGCTTATAATTCCACAATTGACAGTTGTTGCTAGCACCTTAAATACTGTGGGGCATCATATACAAAACTAAGATTGGTAAGCCCATTCCTTTGAAGCAAAAATTCAGTGCCACTTTGAAACACCTACAGATTGGAAGGCTAGACAGGGCAATCCAAGAAAGATATGAAAAAAGCAGCGGCAGTTTATATCAAGCAAGAGCAGATGTGGAAAAACAGAAACATTAATTGCTGACACTAAGAGGTAGCAGAGAGAAATACTGTCTTATTTACATATCAGTTTGTATCTGATTTACAAAGGCCAAATTGGCCGAGTCTACATAGCATTATGAAGCTAAACATCTAGTAGCAGAAGCAGCAGCACTTTGAAAAGTACTCTGATTCAACTAACTAGTAAGTAGTTTTGTTGAAGCATTGCTAGTTTAAAGCCGTAATAATTGCCAAATAGAAATTAGCGTCACATCCCAATCATAAAATGTTTAACAAGGTTTCCTTATTCTTGCAAAAAAAAAACATTTAAGGAGGATTTGTAAAATCTTAATTTAGGCATGAAAAGCCCCTTTGAACCCCATTTGCCCAATCGATTTATCATTGCTAAATACAACAGCATAATCATAATTTTTTCTTTTAGGAGGAGCAGAGAGTTAGTCTAGACAGGTAAAATTGCTTTGTCTACTTAGTGTTTTCCATCCATGAAAAGTTATCAATGAAAGTAACGAGGTCCAAAATCCCGAAATTCAATGTTTTGCCAATAACAAAGATTCATGCACTCTGGAATTTCAAACTTCAAAACTTCTGAAAAGCATGTTATATTCCTCAGGCACAAGAAAAGTGATCAAAAAGAATTTGCAAGGAAAGCTATATCCTTGTGTAGTCAAGTTTGGATGAATAGTCCGACAAACACAGCCAACCACTTGACATCGGTGATTCAACTTGGAGAGTGCACAAAGAAATTTTGGCATGCAAAGCTCACTATACAAAATAATCATAAAAAGGAGTACTAGAGGCTTACTCCCAATTAGTCATTTGGGTAAACCGCTGTAGACCAGCTCCATCAACGCTCCATGCTTTTCTCTCATTATCATAAGTAATCTCAAAGTCGTCAAGAGGAACATTTCGCTTTTTCTTAATCATATCCGCAATGTTATTGATATAAACTTCATTATCTGTCATAGAAGAGATTTAAATTAATCGTCAAGAAAACTCGGATATAGAATAAATGTCAATGGACTGCAGACCAAAATGTCACAAACAAAGAAATAATATGCAGGAAAGAGATCAAAGTACAAGCCACATAATGCTTGCATCCCCGAAATGCCCAATTCTTCAGAATACCAATTGTGTAAAAAGATATAAAATATTTATTGAAATAAGAAAATATTATGAACATATAAAAAGGACATATATACAATAATTGCAACTGGTACTCAATTATGTGTCATAGAGCATTACCATCTTTCATTAGCTTTACATAAAGGCCGATTTAAGAATATCAAAAAATAATTTGCGTAAAACAATTAGAAAACCAAAATAAAAGTCAACTTCAGAAGTATATATCCAATCACTATTGTATGGACTTCACAATGTAAGCAATATTGACTTGATTGAGAGGTGACATGTTCCATGCAGAAAACCATGACATAAAAGACAGGAAAATTATACTCTTTAAAATCAAGTTTCATGGGACAAAGTGTGGGCATAGATTGACGATTTTCACAGTCAGGATTCAGCAGGAGTCAAAATCTTTGAATTATAGCATACTAAAAATATGGAATTATATGCTTCTGTTTAGTATGGTTATGACTTGGAGGCATACATCATAATGTGAAAGCACTACTAAAAAAATCAAATGTGGAACTATACAGGTTATTTTTCAGCATTATTATAAACAATTATATGTTTCAATTTTCATCGGCAAAGCCAGGTAGTACTTGAAAACGCTACTAATAAAATCAAATGTGGAACTATACAGGTTATAGTTCAGCATTATTATTAACAGTTGTATGTTTCAATTTTCATCAGCAAAGCCAGGTAGTACTTATCTAAGCTATTCTGCCATCCATCCAAAGAAAATGAGGTATTTGTAATAATAATTGTGAGACAATGGATTCTTATAAGTCTGCACTAAAAAATTTGCCAATCCGGAACAGGCTTTGACGTGAAAGTCCTCAGGTTGATGTCTTCACATATTCCTTCTCTCCAGTACTAAAATTGCTTTGAGGCACTTGTGTGCTTTGTATGTCCCCCCCTGCCTTGTTATTATGACCAAGATACATGAGAGAAGGGTCATTAAATAAAATGATTAATCATCGAACTAAATATTTTCAAAGGATGACTTTAATATACATGGGTTATTGTCTATGTTGTTTGGGTACGGGTACGGGTACAGATACGGGGACGTCTCGGGTACGCGGGTACGCCATTTTTCAAAAACCTTGATTTGGATACGTCGTGGGTACGTCTGTGTGTGTGTGTGTGTGTGTATATATATTGTATATTACTCATTTTTTTAGTAAAACACTTGAAACTACATAGTGTGAAAATATTTGTCTATAAATGCTAAAACACCTAAAAATATATAATATTCATTCATTCATTACTTCAAAGACAAGATGTACATTCAATTCTAGAATAAATCATCTCGATTGTCCACAAAATCATGAATGCCACTCCCATTATTTTTCAACTTTATCATTTACTGACACTTTCTCTCACAAGGGCTCATCGGTGCATTGAATCTTACGAGTGCATGCCTTAAGGGGTGCACAGGGAATGGGGTGGGATCGGCTTGTGGCACTTTGCGAGAGATATTCTCATACTATTCTATCACACATGCATCCCTTCGTGCAACCTTCATACCTCCTATGATGTCTCCTTGAAATCTTGAAACCCTGAAGTATGGCTAAGTTTGAAACCCTGAAACCCTAGAATTTGACTAACTCTGAAATATGATAGGATCCTCCAAACCCTAGAATTTGCATTATAGCTCCTAGCAGTCCGAAACCCTCTCAAACACCCTGAAAGTATATAAATAAAATATAACTTAAAGTATAAGAAAATACCTAAATGTTTATTTTATTTATATATTGTTGGGTTCGGATTGGATTTACATTTAGGGTTGTTTAGTTTGTAGGGTTCTTTTTTTTAAGGATTTTTCGAGGGTTTTTTTTATTTTTAAATTCACCATTTTTCTGCCAGAATCCCTCGAGCACGCCCGGAGACGTCCCGGGTACTCCCGGAGGTGTCCGTGGCCATGCTGGACGTTTCCGGTACGTCCCCGTGCCAGAGGCGTCTCCGAATAGGAGGCGCCGGGGGGGGAGGGCGTACCCCTGCAATGTAGGTTATTGTATGCCCCCTTGCTTTGTAATTGGTTATCATAAGGATGACTTTAATATGCATGGGTTAAAATCCCACAAAAATTAAAAATCTATTTCTAGAAGTTTTCAACACCTTTTAAGTGTAGCCCTCTGGGATACAAGTCAGCATTCTAGAATTAATTAACTTCTAATTTTACCAATACCCCAAAAATAAACATATAGGCATGTGCTATAATAAAAATAAAGAGTAAGCAAGACTATATAATGACAATTAACTCGCTCATTTTTATCATTTCTCAATTTCAAGGGCATGGTTTATAAAGAGCTAGAAGGAATAAAATGTATAAATAATCTAAACTGGTGGATAAAGCTAATTTGGAAGATGCGGGCAGGCAGGCAAGAACAAGGCACTTGTAATTGAAGATGCTTAATATGAGTTTATCTACTATAATTGAGAAAATAGGGCAGAATGTTTGTTCCGAAGATCAGCAACCCAAATGTTAAAAAGATACTTTAGTTTAAAGTAGGTGATTTTCAAGTTCTTTCATTTGATTCATCTCGTTCTGTCAAATGATGATTTAATTCTCAGCACTGCAAAGCTATTTACCACAGATTAATGACACTCTATGAGTCAAAAAAAAAAGTCAAGGTTCACAAATAACCAAAATAGGCCAATGGGACTTAGAGAGTCAAATCAGTTATAACGGAGAAATACCAGAGGAAAGAGACCCTGGCTTATGAAAAGTAACTAAATACAGAGTTTGAAAGAAAGGTGAACAAAACAAGTTGGGGATAAACATAAAGTGGCTAAACCCTAAGCCATAAGACATGGTATAATTATAAATATGCCTACAAGGGAGGGACCCCTCAAAGAAACATTGAGTCGATGAAGATCAAGCAGAGCTGCAGAGATTTGATAAGAGACCAACACTGTCACATGCCAGTAGGGCATGAACCTAAAAAGAACAAAAAACATTGACATCTATCTACACAGAGAGTCTCAACCAGGATTTGAGAATGTTCAAAGGGGAATGTCCAAGGTTGAGGGGTATGGCTGGACAATCCTAGACAGAAGCCAAATCCTCTAAAAGCCTCTTCTAACATCCAAAGCCGATGAACCTCTAATAGTAGATAAAACACTAGTAAGGTGCGTCTATCTCTATAACCCCAGCTGCAAACAAGGAGAAGGCCCTCATTGCTAGAATGGAGCAAATCCACACCTATAATGAGACCAAGCGGAGTGGGGTGCCCTGAGAGTAATACATAAAGAGTATCCAAGGGCTGCTTAACACTCCCAATGCCTGTAGTGAGCTGAAAGAAGGAAGTAATCAGCCTGACAACTCTAAGGGTCCCCTATAAGGGGTTTTATCTAAGAATCACCACCTCTCAAAGAAAAATTTATAAAAGCCAGGCACCTCTGATCAAAGGCACTAAAAGGTGGATAACAAAGTCTCTATACAAATAGTGGTATCGCCCACGACTCTCATATTATATGGGAAACCTAAAAATAAAGTGGTCCTAAGTCTCAACCTCTTGGAGGGGTAAAAATGGCAAGTCTTGCCACCCTGCATGATATGATTAATGGTCTCAACACACAATTTGTGGGAGCGCACCTATTGGCCAAGGGGAATCCTCAAGCCATGTGAACCCTAATGCTCAAGATAGTTAGACTGAATGATGTTGCCATATCCTTCAAAATCTTCAGCACAGAAAGCCAATTTGGGATCGAGCGACAGTGGAGAAGTCCACCTAACGTGAATCTACTGCCAATAAATATCCTATCTCACAACTCTACTCTATTGATGACCCCCTTCGAGTGAAGAAGGTGCGGAGGGACAACTAAGGAATATCCCAGAATCTAAGTCCACAGATATAGAAAGTGAGCCTAAAGATATGCTCAAGGCGAAGTGGTTCAGCAAAAAGCTCGGCTTGAACGATGCACTGAGGAATTGTCCATTTGCAACAAATCATACACTGAAGAATGAAAGTCTGGACCCTCTCTACCCCTGTAGCAAGAAACGTGATGGCTAACAGCCGTCACGCATTTTAATGGACCGAAACACCAACGCCACATAAACGGCATTTCAGGGCCATTTCTTTTTGCCTCTGTCTGCTCTAATCATCTTAGGAAAATATCTGCCTGACAATCTGTGACTGTGTTCAATTTTTTAAATGTTTTTATGCCAACTTTAGCGGCCTTTTCTGGTTTCATTAATTTTTTATCAGCCTTTTTTGGTTTTGCGAATCGCGGCCACAGGAAACCTTAAATGCTAAGTGAGTTTTAAAAATGAAGCTATGTAAATTTAAATGTTTTAAGTGATATAAAATTATAACATTAAAATATTTTTTAAAAATTAAAATTAAGATATTAAGAATATTTAAAAACTTGAAACTATAATAATAAAAAATTAGAATAATTTTTATTTTTTTTTAAATATAATAAAAATTATATATATATATTGGAACCGTTTCTTATCCGCAACATTTACTAAGCCCATTTCTAGTCACATTTCCGTCACCGTCACGTTTCTCCATTTCTCATTTCTTGTAACATAGCTCTCTACACAAGCCCAATGAGAACAACCAAAACTGAGGTCCCAAACCTCAAACCCATAAAGAAGTGTAGGCTTAGTAACTACATGGAAGAGGCATCTTTGAAAGAATATTCTGGAAATGTATTTGAAAACAGAAACACTTAAGACCTATCCCTTACGAAGATGTGACTGAGGCAAGCTTCAGACTGAAAGATGGTCCAGTCAACTTGACTCCCAAAAGACTTTTTAGTTTCCACAGGATCTACATTGTAGAAAAACTGAAAACTAAATAAAGCATATTCAAATTTGTTGAGTCTTTGCTAAAAACATGCACATTCTATTGTACTTAATATGTTCCTCAATTAATGAAGACATTAATCTAAAATGTGAAGAAATTGGAGTTAAAAAGGTCATGCACAAGAAAATAAACTAACCCTGAACCTTGGAGATTGATGCAGCCTGTTTTTTATCAGTTCATATGCCTCGTAAACTGGAAAATAAATATAGTGTCTTTGCTTAAAATTGCTAAAAGCAAGCACATTCTATTGTACTTAATATGTTTCTCAATTAATGAAGACATTAATCTAAAATGTGAAGAAATTGGAGTTAAAAAGGTCATGCACAAGAAAAGAAACTAACCCTGAACCTTGGGGATTAATGCAGCCTGTTTTTTTAGCAGTTCATATGCCTCATAAACCACCTCCATGGTACCACTTGTGGTTGCTGCACTCATGCAGAATGGTTGAATTCCCTGCTGTTGCAGATATATCTTAAATGATTCCCATCGCTCAGCTGCTTCTGGAATATCCATCTTGTTATAGGCAACTATGAATGGCTTATATGAAAGCTCTGGGCTAAAAAGATCAAGCTCCAAGCGGACAGCATCAAACTCATAATCAGGTTGTTCGCTTGTGCCATCAACAATGTGTACCTGCCCAGAATAGTATGGACACATTTTATTATTCTGGTTATTCCCAATTCATTCCTCTAGAATGTTACTTATAGTGACATCTACATTTTGATGTGTTCGTTCTTTGGTCATATTACACAATGAAAATAACAGAATCCACAAAAAAAGTGGTTGCACCAACCACTACAGAACCCTGCTAGAAAGACCATTAAAAACACTCAATCTTAAGTTCACAATGAAAAGGTATCAAATTCAATTAAACCAATGTGATCTAGTCATATTTATGCATGGAGAAATGGAGACAATCAATTACCACCTAATCATAGAGGCTGTAGTTAGCATAATTAAAACTAATTCAATAAGTATTGAAACCAAAAGCTAGACTAAAGGTTAGTATTATAATTGTTCTATGTTACTCATTTCAACTTATTGAACACCATGCCCTGCATCATCATAACAGTAGTCCTAATTAATTCTCACTAATGAAATTCAACACGGTTTGCAAGCAGAAGAGAGAAATCTGAAGAGGGAAATATGATAGCCTACTTAAATGGCATTTTACGACACAATAATATTGGAGAAAAAAATTCAAAATGGTCAGGATGAAATGTAAAGAGAAGAACATAAAAATTTCAGATAAGTAAACACTGCATAGAGACAACATAAACTGCATAACAAAATTGGTATAATGATATGGAACTGGATTGAAAATGTAATTTCTATAGCTAGCAATATACAACATTATTTTGGGGGAGCTTCTAGCTGGATTAGAGACACTGAGCAATCCCAACACAAACATCTTGTCAATCTCCTTGCTCAAATAGAGGAGCATCACAATAAAAACGTAAGGTCAACAATAACAGAGGCTGAGTTCATAATTTCATTTCTCCCTACAGCCTGACAAATCTTGTATGTCTTCTCAAACAATTCAGATGAGTTCCATTGCCTCATTTTTTTAGAGATTCGCCTCCAGTTTTCTACAGTTCTACACTACGCAATCCCTGGCAACCTTGACCTAATATGGGAGTTGCATGTACATGCACAAGGTCATCAGCACTGCATAAGCAACGGCATGATGCTTGTTGTTTTGGACAATTGCATGTGCATGCACGTATTTGCATACTGATGCATTCTCATGCATCATAGTTACCATGTTCAGTTCCTTTGGTAAAGAAAAAAGTTTTGAAGTTCTGAATTTCAAGAAGGTATAGTTTAGTTCCGAAAAAAATATTTATATTAAGTTGTTACAATCAAACCCCTTTCCTTGACTAGAGTTTGAGAGTTGTTGTATTAGTTCATTCATCTTTGTATTCATGCCGGCAGTTCTCACCAAGCTCCACTAAAGGAGGCTCCCACCCCTTCCTATGGTGGACATTTGGGCAGACTGAAGGATCTTGCAGCACCTTCAGAGTTCCTTCTATTGGCCTTCAATGTGAAATCAAATTGAGGACTACATCCAGCGGTGCACACTTTTTAGAAATCTAAACCTTCCAATTGAAAGCTAGGATTGTACCAGCTGTTATCGGTACCTTCACAACCATACAAACCCATTTCCAAGAATTTCATTAGTGGTTGGCACGCAATACAATGCCAGCATGGTTGTGAGTTTGTTATCATGTGCCAGTACTCCAAACCTTGTGTCATGCACTGACTGCTGATGCTCCATAGGCTGCCTACTTAATTCCCCAAGCATGTTTGGACCAATGATGGGCTACAACATACCATCATTTTTTATCACTTGTCAGAGTTCTCGAGTCATTTTTGGTGATCGTTGTGGAAAATTCTTGGTTGTCAGTTGCAATTCGCCACTTCGTTTCATTTGCAGACTAATGGGCAGAACAAGGTTGTTAATTACACTTGAGTCCGTGTTCTTCATATCTATCATCAGATATGTCAACAGCAGTACAAATACCTAGCATATCATTCAGCATAATTACAACTGGGCTACCCATGTCCCTACAAAGCACTCTCCTTTCAAAGCTTGTTATGGCTTCCAACCTTTGGCGCCTTATGAGGTTCCAGTTGCTCTTCCAGCTCTCGATAAGTCCCACCAACAGGAACAGAACAAAGCTTCTTTCTTTATGCCAAATTCGGCCAAGCTTCATGCCAAAATTCAGGGCAATCTCCATAAAATTCAGGCCAAATTCAATGCACTCCATGACCATTTATGAGAACTTCATCATTTCCAAGTTAGTGATCAGGTTTGGCTTCACTTACAAAAGCGAAGGTTTCACAACAAATAACATAACACACTGAATACCATCCCATATGAGCCTTTCACTACTCCCAAAGCAATCTGGCCTAAAGCTTTTCGCTTAATTTTTCCAGCTCATTATGTTGTCAATGTGAGTCAGCTCAAGTCGTAATAGCCATCTCACTCGGAGGAGGTCTCCATCACTCATCCTAGGGTAACAATTCTATATTGTCAACAACCATTGATTGATGATACTTTACTCAATGTTCAAACATGCACAAATTGAAAGAAGCAAACCACTACTTAACCTAGTTGGCCACAAAGGCTCTCTACAAAGTTGAAGTGGATCTCCAAGGTGGAAACATTTTCTTATCTAATGGAAAAGTTGGGGACAAAGTCCTCTGAGCAGGAAGGAAATGAAGAGATTCACTCTTATAAATACTCATATCTTTGTGATTAGCTTTGAGCTTTTTTCTTTTGCTTTTTGTATGTGTTTGGCCTTATCCAGCAAGCAGACATCCTTAATTTTGTAGATCTATTTTACACACGCTAATGAAGAGTGTATGCATCAATTTACTTACCCTACTCTGTGTTTCCTTTCTCAGATTTTGCTGTGCATACAGTGAGGATTATGTAAAAATCCTTCTATACTTTGATTCTTTTAAGTTCTCATTGCCACTCACAAAATCCCTGTCAACAAATACCTAATGAGCTTGACTATCAAATCAGAGCATCTTGCAAATAAGCCATTGTCTATGGTTCAGCTACAAAAAAGGGCAAAGAGGAGAACAAGTTTAAGAGACGGCTACCCCAAAAATCAAGGGCATGGAGATCAAATATAGGTAGATGATTATCCCAAAAATAGGGGATTCTCCCAAAAAATATGAAAATAGAAAATAGGTAAAATTCAATGCATCAAAATCAGAGTCTGGTACAGCATACAAGTATTATAGAACACTAACTTTAAATGTAAAAAATATAACGTGAGAGTTGTAAATTTGTAATAATTATACATTTAATCTGAAATATAAATACTAAAAATTGTTTGTGCACAATGGCTGTATAATGGAAAAATAATATCACAAACATGCCCTTTAAAAACATATTGATAGCTTAGGTCTTATAAATTTGCTTACATGTGCCATGGCTAGGAGCTGTTGCTGCAGTCGGCAAATTATATGAAAATTTTCGAAATTCGCTTAACATCAAAGAAGCCCTAGCAAATTCATTGAAATTTGCAAATACATTCATACAGTTTATTCCCTTCTTTTCCGCTTTAATTTTTCTGCTCTACAAATCATGTCCTTCGCACCCTGCTATGGAATAGTTTGGATCATAGTTTAAAAACTCATACTCAGCAAATACATGGCAGCCCAAAATTTTGATTCGTACTCAGGACTCAAGAGTTTCTCGGTAATTACTAGGCATTACTCAGCAACTTTATCACTACTTTAAAAACATATAAATTTGTAAAATAAACTTCAATAAAATGCTACGTTGCCGATACGGGGACGGGTACGAGAATCGGATACGGGGATACGGTGATTTTTTTTTGGGGGGTTTGGATACGGATGGATACAGCGATACAAAAATATATATAAAAAATTAAAAATATAAACAAAATTAACCACAAAATATGCACAGAAGAAACATAATAAGTTAAATAACCACAAAACATACTAATAATTTAATGCCAAATATCATAATATTCAATTGTCGAACTTAGATTAGTCTTATTTATTATTACAAGTACATAATGCAAATGTTACAACTTACCTATATGGACAAAAATAAAGACACAAGAAAATCCCCTCTCTGCAATTTGGTGAAGATTACAATGAGATGGCCTTCTCTTAAATCAATTTAAGAAAAAACAATCGCCATTCAATTTGACCCGTAAAAAACAAATAAAATATATTTATATAAAATAAAAATTAAAATACATAATTAAAAAAATAAAAAAAATCATAGAAAAAATTATAAACAAAATAGAATATATTTAATTTATAATTATAAAACATTAAAAAGTAAATTTAAAAACATAGAAATTAAAAATTAAAAAAATATAATAATAAATTAAACGAAATTGAAAAAAAATTTAAAAAAAAACATTTATTAAAAAATAAAAAAATAGGTCAGGCGACTTTTGAGTGGACCCTGTAGGAAGCATGTGGGCCATGGTGGAGAAAGGATGGGTGCTCGTCCAGCTCGACCACTAGTTCGTAGCCCACCGTCGACCTTCCTGCTCACAACGACCGTCTCTCTCGCTCCTTGCCTGCGGCGACCCTGTCTTTCCCGTCCTCTGCCCGCGTCGTCCCTGCCTTCACTTTTGTGCTCGGCGCTCCCCCCCCCCCGGCTCCCTCTCGTGCTCCCGTTTTCAGGAGCGTTTCCCCGCTCTCCCAAGGCCTATGGGGGCCGTATCCGGTAATGTAGATAAAATGTAAAACATTGTTAAATGACATTAGAAATGAATGTAGAGAATGCATAAATATATCTTCTATTAATTTTTTACCAAAAATTTAAAAAGAGTACAAAGTACAAAGTTACAAACTACAATACTCATAAAGTCATATGAAATATCAAATATACATATTACATTTCATCTCTAATGCCTAGTATAACTCTGTTGTAGACTATAGGTTGTGTGACTGTGTTTTCCTATAGGCTGTAGGTTATGTGGCTATGTTTTCCTTGAGGCTTGAAAACAGAATATGTATTAAAAAGCGATAGGCAACTGTAGGTTGTGTGATTGTGTATACCCTTGGGCCTTGTTAATTACTATATCAGTATGCATTCCTTGAGGGAATCTTGAACAATGAAAACCCTAGGCTTGCGTACCTGTATCACTGTCACTCACTTTGAACATAGATTCAAAAATCCCCAGAAAACCCTAGCTCTACTTAATGTGCATTGTATTTGTGAATCGCAGAGAAAAACACATCAATAAGTATTTTTTTTCATTTTGTGCTTTTAGTCAACGAGTAATCACAGTTATTACTTGGCAAAAATCGCTGATAAATTTCCAAAACTTTGCTTCCAAATTTAAAGGAAATGAATCGTTTGACAAACTCGCGATTTATCGCAATTAATCGGCGATTTTTGCATCTATGGTTTGGATCTTCAGCAGTGTTGTGGAAACTGGAAAACCGCCATTGAAAGCACCATGTGACTGAATGCGAATAGTGAGGGCCGCAATGAGGAGAAGACCTTGTAAAACACACCTACCCTGCTAAAAGCCAAAAACAACATAAGCATCAAGCAAGAAAAGCACCATGGGCGTGATCCATAATGTTATACAGCAGCAATCAGGTAAGTTGAAGTTCAATTTAATTTTTCATAGATTTGGATTTATTTAGGTTATTTATTTTTCATTCTATGAAGTTATAAATAAATAACTTTGTAGAATCTTATTTTTTTAGGGTTTTATTTATTTAGGTTTTTCATATAGTTTTAAATTTATAATTTATAAATTAAAAAAATATTTGTTATTTTTTAAATAGATTATTTTTAAAGTTTAATAGTTTATGATATATATAAGTTTTTAAATATATTTCTTTTAGTTGAATTTCATCAAGAATTTTATGGTTGATTTTCATGTCAACAAAATTTTTTACAAATTTTATCGAACATGAATTCGAATGCCACAACTTAGGTCAAGAGAGGTACAATGCAAGAAGTTATAACCACCTGAAAAACTTTATACGTTTAAATGAAAACAAATTGATTGGTAATCAATGAGAAACATATATATGAAAATTATATATGGGTTATAGCATAAGAGTTTAGTTGTGATATGCAAATGGTTAACCCCATCTATGTTGATCAGAGCACAGGGGCAAAAATTACATTATGTGCGTTATGCATACAATAAGTTGGGATATGCTTTTCCAAGCAATATTTATAACCACAGTTACCAAAAGATGGGTACAGGTTATAAGGAGACGGGTGTTTGGCGAGGGCAAAAAGATAATATATATATATATATATATATATATATATATATAATTTAGAGAGATAAAATATTGTTCAGCTTAATATAGCCTCAGAAAAACATTAAAAAAAATTGAAGTAAAGAAAATACACGTCAAAAAAAGACGAGTTGTTATATCAAAATTTGTTTTTGATATCTCAACATATCTAGGGTCAAGAGTACACAATATATTTAAACAAACAAAGAAATGCAAGTCTCTGAGACAAGTACCAGTCTCCAAGACAAGTGCCAGTCTCCAAGGCGCGTCTCTGATGGTAAGAGATGAATCTCCATGCAACACTGTTTATAACATATTAAAATAGCAGCAAAATAAAAAAAATGTTTGGGTTGGGGGCAGCCAGCCATACCAGGTACAGAAGTAACATTGCCATTCATCCCTAGTAAGACCCGACATCCCTGACTGAAACCAGATACAATTCTTAGTTTTGTCCCAGTCCCAGGACATCAAAAACAGAGGAAAAGCATCTTGGTAGTCTTGAACTACCAAGATGCCATTCCCAGTAGCCACACAGGTATAAAGAATAAAAACAGTACAGATGTTCACATTTGTTGACGGTATATTTCAATGCTTTCAGTCGGATTATCATTCCTGAAAGTTAAAGCCCTATTTGAGTAATTTTATTGGAGGAAAGCTTGTGACATAATACTTACTTATGCACTCTGCTGGCAACAAGATTTACCAATGCTAATGTAATCTAGTCTGCAAATCCTCCATGTTCCTCAAAAATAATCCTGGAATAGGGAGTTCTAGACTTAAAACTATTTCAAACAAATAAATCTGAGAACTTCAAAGAATTTGCCTCAGATTTTCCAATTTGATTGCCAACAATTTATATTTCTCCAAAATGGGGAAGTTTTTTACTCAACCAAAATGTCATTGTTAGTGACCACTTTAGCCACACTTAAAACATGTGAAGATGAAAGTTGGTAAGGTTAGCGAGCAATGCAATCCGGGGCTGTGTAAAAAGCAAGCTATGCATTATAACACCTAGAGGCCCAGGCCATAAGGAAAGTAGTTGTGACTATCAGAAACACTACACAAGATACTGCCACTTAATAATCATTGCCACCCCATAAACCTGGGATTGGCTAATTCCTGGCTACACACCATAACATAACTCCAACGAAAAAAAAGAAAGAAGAAAATTATATTAATGTTCACAAATGACACCTAGAGGCCCAGACCATAAGGAAAGGAGTCATGACCATCAGAAACATTACATAAGATAGCTCATTCCTAGAATCACCATAAACCTAGGATTTGGTAATTCCTGGCTACACACTATACCATAACTACAACCAAAAATGAAAGAAGAGAAATTAAATTAATGTTCACAAATGACCAAAATTAGGTTAATGCGACTCAAGAATACATTCAATTACAATAGAAAGTGCTAGGGTATAAGGACTCCAGGATCAAAGACTAAATAAATAAAAAAGAACTAAAGTACTAAAAATAAGCAACAAATCATTAAATCCCCAACCCAAGTCATTAAGGTACCAACATAAATAGTTACATGGGAGAGCAAGAACCCCCAAAGAGCATGGGCTGATGAAAGTCAGAAAGACCGGTGCTAATCCCATCATACATCTCTGACCATGCCCGGGACAAAGGAATCATCTATGTCATCATCTATCACTATGAAAGGGTCAATGCAGTATCTGATAATGCTCATTGGGGAGTGTCTTGGGCTAAGGGGGTTAGGATGGGTAATCCTAGGAGGAAGCAAACCACTCCCCCTAGAATCAATCTTCAAATTCAAGGCCGAATAAACTCCCCTGGCAGTGAAGAAACTCATAATGTGTTCATGTCGCCCAGCCCAGGAAGATGCCGAGAGGGAGCAGATCCACTATGCTGACAAGAACACGTAATGACCATCCTTAGCACCTCTAGGCCCCCACCTTCTCACAATGGTAAGAAAAGTGGCAAGGTCAATAACTCAAGGAATGAGAGCTCAACTCACATCTCTATTCGCAATTCGTCCAAGTGCCTATGCTCCTTAATACCGTATACCTCCCAACATGCATATATGTACTATGCATTATAAGTATGTACATGGCCCAATAAATAAATCAATACATAGCAGAACGAATGCATGTTGCTCATATTTTTCCCAAGGGACATGTCAATCAACGTCTTAGGGGTATGTTTACCAAAAGGCACACATAACCAACAACATCAGCTAGGGGAAAGACTCATCTAGCCAACAAATAAGTCATGTCGGTAACACCCTAGATGGGGTCATTTATACATTCTGAAATGCATTTACTCTAATGCCAAAATCAGATATATAAACCAGTTGCAACCGGCTCATTAAATTACAAAACAGTGATGATTTTTCCTTCATACAAACTTCACATAGAGTACCGCAACCATAATAAATGGTGTGCAACATGCAAGGGTCCAAAGAGAGGTTTTCCTTCCTAACATTTAATTCTGTAAACTTGACTATATTTTTATGTGTTCCATGTGCTGTACCTAAGACAGTGTGTAACACCGCGATGTTCATAGTCCACTGCAGAATTGTTTCTGACATTGAATAAGATGAATGTTTACAACTATGAAAGCAAGCTGCCGCTGCAATCAGTCCTTGGATCAAGATTATTTTCCAGCTATCCATATTGCTTCTTCTTTATAAGGTCAACACAGATATGCAGAACTCCATCTTTTTTATAAAATGGATGGCATAAATGTCTACATTCTGATATTACTCATTAAGACCAATCAACCCAGATAGCAGAAAAAAGGAATTTTATCCTAGATTCTTATTACCAGAAGATAAAATGACCATATAATGAGCTAAAAGAAGTTAAAGCACAAGAGACTTTGAAATTTTTCGAACAAATTGGTGCATTTACCAGGACGTGACATCTTTCAGTATGCCGCAAAAACTCATGACCTAAGCCAAAACCACGATGTGCACCTTCGAGAAGACCAGGCAAATCTGCTACAACCATAGTCGCATCATAATCCAGTGATACCACACCAAGATTGGGTAATAGTGTTGTGAATGGGTAGTTTGCAATAGTTGGCTGAGCTGCACTTATAACACTGAGAAAAGTGCTCTTTCCAGCATTTGGGATACCCACAATTCCCACATCGGCAACAAGCTTTAGCTCCAAATCTAACCACCTGGCAGAAAGATTAACTGCAACTTCAATGACCAAGAAAAATCATTTGACAAATGTCCATCGGACCATAGACATATTTAAGAGACACAAACAATATGAAGTACAAGGGTAAAAGTGTTTGTTTCTAACTATTGTTGCCTATCATGTTAACATTGATAAAAAGGTAGCAACGTACCCAGGAACTATACAAATTATTGCTTGAGATGAGCTTCATGAGTTACCAAATAAGCATCATGGTTAAGAATTCACTTCAGCATGAGAGCCGATTGCTGCTAATAACCAAGGAAAATTAATGTATTTGGATCATTTTTTATAGTAAAAAAAGAGTATTTACATTTAAAATTGTGTCCTAAGCCCAAAAGGAATTACAAAAAACAGGTTGTTCCAAGATGCCTCTAAAGTAGTCTGTAATTTACTGGTATTGAAATCAAGAGATTCCCATTAGAAAGCAGTAATAAAATTCTGAAAACATATATACCAAATCTATAAATTAAGCTGGCTACATGTAGATCCATATTAGATCATAACCTATTCACATAAGTTCACACAAGAGGAAGCAAATAGTAAAAAGGGTAGAGGGCGGTGGCGAATCAAGTGCCTCTCAAGCCAGTGATTTGTATTATCATTTATTCCATTTGATTTTGGTTTTAATGTGAAACTGTCAACATTGAATTAAAATAAACTATATAGTTTGATACTTATTATAACCAAACAGAAAAACTCTCATTCAAGAGTTTAGACATGGATCACTTATATACAAGTTACTCAACCATGGGAACTAGTATATATTAAAATTTAATATGCTTATCTCCCTTGTGTCAGCAGACATAGGAAGATTGATGTTTGAGTTAAATCCACACTGACAGGGGTTCAATCTGCAAAAGTAAGCCACTTGCAAACAAAAACGCTTATAGGCATGGCATAATTATTGCGTCAAAAGAACGCTTGGGAGATGGGCTTGACGGTTGATGTAACCAGTATTTTCAAGAAACATTCCTAGAAGTACTACATTTCCTGAACCAAAATTAGTTATCTGCCACACATTAAATAAACTTCTGAAAGTGGTTTTGTCTGCCGATACATATCTACAGGAAGCATTAGCTATGGTGCCCACATAAGCTAATTTAAAGGCACAAAATTTGTTCACAAAAGACACTGAAGGATGTTTACATTACAACAAGGGCAGTACTTGAGAAATCAACCAATCTAATCATGCAGTCAAATTGTGGGTTCATCTTCAGCGATAAATTTGAAGATGCAAATGTAAAAGGTAATGACCCAAGATGAGAACAAAATGCTAAGATATCTTCGACACTAATCTTAGAAAGTTAAAAGACTATAATCATATCGATTGTATTTTGTTGCAGTAGCTGCTGCAAAGGAAAGCACAACTTTTAGGCAATCTAGCTATTTATTGTCCTTGACTGTTTTATATCCAATTGGTTCTGATATATTTTATAAGGGTAGAAAAAATGACATATGAGACACAATTGATTGTAACATGCATACAGATTCCAAAGCAACTTGTAACAACTTTTCAGGCTTAGGAGGAATCAATAGCAAACATATATACAGGAGAGTGAACTACAATGGTAGTAAATCAAATCTGCAGCTAAAATTTATGATCCTACTTCTTTCGTCAGTTAATTATTTTGGGTGTTTAACCTAGTGCATAGAAGATACTCCTTTGGTTGGTGGTTATTGGCGCAGGCATTTGCCTGTTTATAGTAAGAGTTACGCAAGAATTATGAATCTGATGGCTCTTAATCCAAGGTAGGCATTTATGAAGGATAGAAGAGGAATTATCTAAAGAATTCAATAAATGAATTGTTGTTGTGTTAGCTCTTTGCATTACAAAGAATTGAACCTTTGAGAAAAGGATGTGAATATTTAGCATCTGGAAAAGAAAAATTTGGGCTCAGTTTCCCCTCTATGAACATGAGAACAGAGCTTGACCATAACCCAAAAACCCCTCTAAGGGTTGGTTAGAGTTTGTCTCACTAAACAGAAGCTTTTTTGTGTGGTTTTATCTCTCTGTGTATGAAACTTTTAGGAGAAAGAGTATATCTTTTTTTTAAATAGCATGTGCAAAAACTAGAGCAACTCTAGTTCAAGAGAGTTTTTGCAGGTTTGAGCTTAAATTTTTGGTGGATTTCATGTTAAATCAGAGAACTGAAATCCCTCAAGGGAAATAAAAACACATTTTGCTAAGTCACTTTCAACATAATCAAGAGTGAAAGGCGACACAAAATACACTTTGAAATACACCAGATGTCTAGGTGGATAGCATACAATGGTTGTATACTCCAAAGAAGGACTACAAGGTATTGCAAAGTTATCCAACAAGAAAGACACAGCTATTAAGAATACGAACTGGCATGCATAAATTCTTAAAAAATGAGATACAGGAGCACCTGCACACTCTATGACAGATTAGGCTACACCAACTCTCCAAAACTGAGATTTAGAAAAATTATCCAGATTCCAGGGTAATCGAGGGGACAAGTATGTCCTGAGGAGACACAATTCTAAAGAAAGAGTTGGAGAAGAGGTGTAACTTTTAGATATATAATCATTCATATAATACCCAGTACACAATTACAAAGTAAGAGAGAGACTGGAATTGGAAATAAAGAACTGTACCTTTTATTATCAATGTGCAAATTTATGTGAAATAGGAAATGTACCTCTATTGCAATTGCCTCAGCTACTGAGCAATCAAAAATATCGTAGAAGACTCCATAGCATGGCCGGAGGTTCAATTTATACAAAATACAATACATGAACCAGTTATAAGGCCATACGTAAAAGAAAAACAAATTCAGTTCAAGTTCTCTAACTGTAACTATTGAGAGGTGTGTTGATTTGAGCTGACACCGTGCCATTTGATGGTTGACCTCATGGCCACTACGCTTCTAAGCTTGAAATCAATGCATTGTGTGGTTGTGGGAGCAACCAGAATCAACATAGAAAATATAGCGCAAAATGAGTATAGTGGATATTTTGCAAGAATGTCAGTAGTTGGTGAGCAAGGCATTGCATAAAGCCGCTAAGGTGGGAGCAAATATTGAAAAATAGCATGTGGGCTTACAGAAGCATAAAGAAGTAGTAAAGATGCACGTAGGGATTATGCTTTGCATATCTAAGAGTGGGAAAGAGGAAAAGTGAGCTGCAGGAGCATATTCAAGTTGATTTGCAACCAAAGTTTGCAAAGGCTGTGCTCTTTGTTTGTGATCCTAATTAGGTAGACATCCCCCAGTTTGAAGAGCAAAAGTCTCCATTTCATCACAGATCAAAGACAATAAACTTATTCTTCAATCGTTTGTCTGCACCATCAAGCCTAGAAGGGCTATTGACCAAATTTAGCTTTAGCTACACATAATAGAGGGATCCCTAAGCACAAATGCAATTGATCAATTCTCAAAAATCTGATCCTTGAAAAGAAGTGTGTTGTATTTCAGACTCAAATCAACTGATCTAGATTTAATAGTCAATTGAGTTAACAAAACCCCAAACTGCTAGGTCTAATGTGTTATAGCTTATACCAAAAACATAGACACAGAAAGACAAATATTGCAATGTAAACACAAACTTTATTGATATGAGTTAGCTATGTACAGTGGTAGCAATCTCTGCATAGAGATGTCTTGCTATGAATCTACTATGGCCCCCTATCGAGTGAAGATGCAAGTGTGGATTTTCTTTGCATATCGAAGGGTATGAAAGAGGTAAACTGAGCTGGAAGAGCACATTCAAGTTGATTTGCAGCCAAAGCTTAAGAAGGCTATGCTCTTTGTTGTTGATCCTAATTAGGCAGGCACCCCCTATCTTGAAGAGCAATAGTCTCCATTTCATCATGGTACAAAGACATTAAACCTATTCTTCAATTGTTTGTCAGATTGTCTGTATCGCTAAGCCTAGAAGGGATACCAACCAGAATTGGCTACACGGAATAAAGAAATCTCTAAGGCACGAATGCATTTATCAGTTTCTCAAAAATCTGACCCTTTGAAAACAAATGCATTCTACTTTGGACCCAAATCAACTGATCTAGATCCAAAGAGAAATCCAGTTGACAGCATCCAAACTGCTAAGTCTAATGTGTTATAGCTTATAACAAAATCACACACACAGAAAGACATATTACAATATAAACAGAAGATTTATTGATATAAGCAAGCTATGTATAATGGTAGCAATCTCTGGGTAGAGTTGTCTTGCTACGAAACTATTCTGCCCCCTTTCGGATAAAGTGCCTCCATATAAACAGCCAAATTCATCAAGAAATGAAGAGACTCAATGGAGAAGATGAAGTGATCTGCCTTGGGCATCTAAGACGCCATTTGTCATGAATGGAAAAGGACAAACTGATTTTGTAAGTGTTGTCATTCGAAACGTGCACCTGTGGATGTTATGCTGAGCATAAATGTTTTGCAGTGGGGCGCTAAGAGCAAATGCCTTGCGCAAGGCGCAAAAGTGTTCGACGTTGGGCGCGGAAGTGTTATAGCTCCCCTGCACGTGCTGAGCATTGGTTGTCTCGTCACGACGATAGAAACGTCCCCAAAGTGTGGAACCCTTACACTCCTTGGGACGAGCCTCCGGAGTAAGCCAGATTCCTTCTATTCTAAGTCCACCTGGTTTAAGACCAACACACAAACCTAAAGAGCAGAAAGGTAAATCTACCGCTAATCTAAACCTAAGATTTTTTAGGGAAAGGGAGGGAGAAGGTAAGAGAGTACTGAAAAATTAAAAAAATGCGATACACTGAGAATAGAACAAGCACTCCTACTACCGTGAACACACTACAAATATTTAAGGACAAGACCTTATCACACGGACTCTGCCAAGGCCACTCTAAATGCATAAGTATTTCTCATAGACGTGAGGGAATGTAGCACAACACTGAGAGGGACAACAAACAATCCACAAACAATGTCTACACAGACCCGAATGTGCACAAGATAGAACCTGCAAATGAGTTCTGAGTTCTACATAGAGGTGTTGGGAATGGACAACAATGAGAGGGGCGAACATTACACACAAATAGGGATCAACAAACACAAGTAGCACACAGAGCGTAAGAAGAACAAAGGGAGGTGAACTTAATCCTTATTAACTTACAAGATTCAGCCAATAGAAGTACTCTTGAAGGGCAAATTTTAGTAGCATGAGGTTGCCAAAATGTGTTGACCCCTTTTACAATGAAAACAAGGTTTTTATAAGGTCAGGCCATTTTACAGTTAATGCGCCACTTGGGGTGGCAGATATATTTTTTAATTCTATTGCGGTGCTGCACCCATGATTCTTGAATTATATCTGGTGGTTCGGATTTAGGAGTTGGTGTCAGGGTTCTTTCTGGGTCCACATGTGTCTAAGAGAGGAAGATTCTTGGAAAAGTCAAAAGGGTGGTGTATACTCATATTCCGATGTTTGATCGCCGCTTTTGCATTTACTTGCTCTGCCAAGGCCTTGGGCGCTGCACAACTATTTTCCCATCTACCTCTTTATAACCTATTGCCACTTGTCGATCGCTACACGGGTCTCTCCTGAACTACCACATCGTTGTTGTACCCCTGGGATCCACATCAGTGTATGAAGTAGTATGTCCACAGCATATATCACAGTCTACGATGTATGAGATTGCAGAAGTAAAACTCTGTGAATTGGTGCGAGACTTCATCCTGAAGGCATGGGGGCCCCTTTGAATAAGAAGGCACATGAAGATGGAAGATCCTGGGCGTGCTTCTTACAATTCAGAACTGCTTCTTGTGTACCTCTGCTTGTGTTGTTTGCCTTAGGCGTGGGCACAGACGAGAGGCATCTGCACACGGCTTGCTCAAAAGTACCTAACACTTCACAAGTGCGCAAATATTTTGAAGGATTTTTGTGAGCTCCGCACAAGCTAGGGGGTGACTTAGAAAGTCAACACTTCTGGCGACCTTTGTGGGCCACTTGCCTTCTAAGAGGGAATCCAGTAGCCTCTGAAGCGATCCACTGGGCACGAAGTCTTTGAAACTTTTAGTTCTTTCATCTGCGAATGCGCTAGCTGTGTATCCCTGGCTATAGAGTGAATTGAGAAAGTTCTTATTGCTGATTGATCTCACATGTGTGAGTGAGATGTTATTTTTGAAGGTTTTGGAGGTGGAATTTGGAAGCACATGATGGTGGTAAACGAAGACAAAAGTGTTGGCTCATTTTATCTCCTTTGATTCCCTTCCTTTTGACCCTAGCACATGATGTCAAACATACTCAATAGTGTGCATTTTAGGCCACATGGAAATGTGGTGCCACATTTCTCTAGCAAAACAAAGAATTGTGCCAAAGGCACTTAGAGGAAAGAGATCTAAGCTAAGAGAACACTGCACACAAGCGCTTAGAGGAAATAAAACTATCCTAAAACAAGGTGCACAAGGCACTTAGGGAAATGAAAAACATCTAATCTACCTAGTTACAATTTATACAAGAATCAACAGAGATAGTGCTTGAGATGGATCCCATTGACTGGGATAGGCAGTTCTTCTCCACTCAATTTAGAAAGTTGGAAAGCGTTGGATTGCCTGCAACTAGTTATGATACATGGACTGCTCTGTATTACGTCAAACTTAGTATGCCTTCCAGCTTTTGCTCTGTCTGCATCCCATTTGAGCACTATATCTACCTCTTGGAAATTTCTATCAACAGCCCTCTTATCAAAAGTTCTCTTTGTTTGGGCTTATTGGAGCTCCATAGTGTGCGCAGCCTGCGCTCTAGTCTCTTCGAGCTCCATTAGCTCTATTAATCTTACTACAAGGGGATCGCTTTCGAGCAACTCCAACTGATGGATGAGTTCTAATGAAGGCAACTCAAGAGATGTAGGCAATCTGGCCTCCCTTCCATAAACTAGCATGAAGGGTGAATTTCCCAACACTCTTTTGGGTGTGATCCGATCAGCCCAAAGGGCAATTCTGAGCTTAATATGCCAAGCTCGTTGATTATCTTCCAGGGTCCTCTTTATGATGCGAATTAAATTCTTATTCGTGGACTCGGCCAAACCATTACCTTGAGGGTAATAATTTGATGAGATGCTCAGATAGATGTTATGCTTGACAGCGCATTCCCTGATCCTGGTTCCAAGGAAGGCCAACGCATTATCATATATAATGGTGGTTGGGACACTGAATCTTGTTACAATGCCCTTGTAGAAGCTCAGAATGGATGTCTCATTGGCCTCCTTGAGCGCTACTGCTTCTATCCATCTTGTGAAATAGTTCGTGGCCGTGATGATCCATTTATGCCCATCGCTCGATGGCAGGTTAATCATGCCTATGAAATACAAGCCCCATTGCGCAAAGGGTTGACCGACTTGTATTGGGCGCAATGGTAAGGCTGTTAGGCTTTGTTTGCCTATGAAGAAGGCACATCTTTTGCAACTTCGCACATATGCGTGCGCATCTTTGAATAGAGTTTGGCCAATAATAACCAGCTCGCATGATTTTTGCAGCAGTGGTCTTAGGTGAATAAAGGCCTCCTATAGGGCCGTCGTGGAATTCTTGAAGAATTCTACTCACCTGATCTGATTTTATGCACCTCAAGAGGACTCCATTGAGGTCCTTCTGAAAAAGCACACCCCTGACGAGCACATAGGAATGCCCTGCAACCTGAAATACCTACGCTTGGCTTTATCCAAGCCAGGAGGATACACACCATGTTGAAAGAAGGCCTTCATATCCTGGGTCCAGTCAATTGCAGCTTCTTGACCCCTTGGTTCTTTTTTGTGCAACACTAAGATTGTTTCATCTTCAAACTTAGCCACCTTGGCCAATTGTTCGTAGAGTCCCTTTCCTTGCACTAGCTTGGTGATCTCGATGTCCACATCGTACTCCATCACCTTTGTGACCCAACCAACGCTTTTCTCACTGATGTCCTTACTGAGCAAAAACTCCTTAACGCCTACGTGCACAACCATGAGTTGGATTTTGTTGTTGGAGAGCATATTCCTGAACTTCTTGAGCGCTCTCACAACTGCGAGGATGTGCTTCTCCATGAAGCTATAGCGTAACTCATAATCCTTCAACGCCTGGCTGAAGAAGGCAATAGGTTGATCCAAATGATCAACCAATTGAGATGCCTTCAATCCCACCGAATGCATAAAGGATAAAATCCTTACTACAATTTGGATTGATCAATGTGGGAGCCTGTGCGATGGCACGCTTGATGGTTTCAAAATTATCCCTGCCTTCAAGAGTCCAGCTAAATGCAACATTCTTCATGAGCATTGCAATGAGGAGTTTGGTTAGGGTGGCGAAATTAGGCACGAATCTCCTGACAAAGTTGATTCTTCCTAAGAAGCTATGGAGACTCTTCTTGTGACTTGGAAGAGGGAGAGATGAGATAGCCTTGACTCACTCTGGATCAATTGTGAGTCCCTCTTTGGAAACGATGTGCCCTAGTAGAGCGCCTTCATGAACTATGAACTAGTTAGGGTTCAAGGATATTCCAAACTCTCGACACCTTTCAAAGACTTGCTCTAGATGACCTAAATGATCTTCTACGTGCTTAGAAAAAACAGTTATGTCATCAAGGTAAACCAAGACGACCTTGTTGATGAGCTCCTTAAATGCTATATCCATGGCTCTTTGGAAGGTTATTCCGACGTTTATCAAATCAAATGGCATCCATTGGTATGCGAAGGTTCCCCACTTAGTGGTGAATATTGTTTTGTAACGATCGCACTCTTGCACAAGAATCTAGTTGTAGCTTGAGTAACCATCCAACAAAGAGAATCTTTCTACGCCTACGATCGTTTGTAAGATCTGTTCCATTGGTGGAAAGGGATTGGGGTCTTTGAAGGAAGCCTTGTTCAGGTCCCTGAAGTACACACAGATAGATTTCTCCATTCTTTTTCCGCACTGGGACTAAGTTGGCGACCCATGAGGAGTGCTTAATTGGAAGTATTACACTGGCTTCAATGAGCTTTAAGAGCTCATTTCTCATCAATGGCTCAAGCTTTGGATTGACTGGCCTTTGCTTTTGGCAGACTAGCTATGCATCCGGGTTGAGCTCAATCATGTGTTGTGCTAAGCTTGGATTAAAGCCTCTAAGGTCTTTATATCTCCATGCAAAGATATCATCGTATCTCCTCCTGAGTTCAATGAAGCTCTTAATTTCTAGTGGGGAGCATACCTTGCCTGCTCTTAGCGACTTTCCTTCTGAAATGGTTACTTGCGTAGAGACCTCCTCTTTTGTTGTCATGCTTCGCTTTTCTCATTTGAATTGGTCATTAGAATTGACGATGCTTTCTGGGGCGACTAGCCCTTTTGGCACCTTGTTTCCCTTAAATCAGACAAATTGATCTTCGTATTGGGCTTGCAGTTGTGCCTGGTTCTTAGCGCAAAACTTTGCCTCATCCTGTAGGAAACCGATGATCTTTTCATCGCTCTCAAACACCTGCCAATTCTCTGTGTTGTTGGGGACTGCTAATTTGATCACGAGTTTGACAAGCTGCCCGGACTCCATTATATCACATGGGATGTCATACTACACACCTACGGTTACAAGTTTATACGCATCAATATTATGCGATCTTGGTATGGAAATGATATTGAATGCATCGAAGCCTTCAATCATATCCCATGCTCTATGCTTGTAAGCTTTCATCAAGCGATTTTTGATCATGCTCTACAACCTAACCTAGTTAACAACTAGTTCAATATCACCCAATGCCTGTAGTGTCTTGATTCCTCTCTTTTGCGCAAGCTGGAGGCCTTAGATCAACGCCTCATATTCTGCAACATTGTTCTTGCAAACGAACTGCAATCTGAAGGCATGGAAATATTTCTCCTTTTGAGGGGAGACTAACATCGCACCAACTCCAATGCAATTTTTATTTCGAGAACCATCGAAGTACAATTGCCACGTACCCTCAAGGTTCTCTTGCGCCTTCATGAGCTCAGGTAACATAGGATCCTCTTCCAGGATGCAGTACGTACCTAGCCCTATTTCCTCCATGTTGTCATATGGATCGCAATTGAAATGTTTGCGTGCCCATTCGTCCAGCAAAGCATCTAGGACCTCTTTAGCGGTGTTGCGGTTTCATGGAGAATCAAATTCTCCTCTTGATCAAACATTGCACAGTTTAATTCAACTGGGTTGGAAGAGTATGGTTCAACATGGGTTTTGAAGATACGTTTAGCCCTGATGGTCACTTTAGTCCCGTACTTGGTTCTAAGTAGCATATGTGACCAAGCTGAAGATTAATACCCACCCATCTTTGTCGTGAAGTCTCGAGAGAGGCAGAGGGCGAAGTAGGGGGTAAGTCGATGACTGCGATATCTTGTGCAATTGAGAGGCTTGGGCATGCATGTAGTGTAAGACTCAAATCTTTGATGATTCCCACAGTTTTGACTCTCGTGCCATCGAGCTGGACCACTCCTTTTGAAACAAGGGAATACGCAATTATGAGCATATCTGCGATCTTCTTTGGCATCACCGAGCTACTTGCACCTGAATCGATCATGCAATTGTGTACCAAATGTTGGCCGATGATTAAGGAGATGTAGAACAGGGGCGGCTTGGTGCTACTACGCACTTGCATTTCCTCCACTTTGGGCCGACATAGACTCGCAGAGATGGAAGGCATAAGTTGGGGTGTCTTACAGTCTTGAAAGCTTTTCAGAGCGTCTTGTAGCAAATTCCTTTGAGCTGGAATGGCAAGAGCATCCCACATGGTTACATTGAGGCTTGTCTTCTTCCTCTATTTGACTATGTTGAAGGGAATTTGAGATCCCTTTGACTATGGCTTCTAGACAGCAATCTCCTCTTGTTTTTGCGCACTGGTCCAAGGCGACTCTCTTCTTTGCACAGCCTGCTCCATGTGAGTTGAAGGGTGCGTAGGCACCTTGGCTTGTGTACCTATGCGAGTGATCTGGTTTGCTGATGAGGGTGCCGAAGTTGGTATTGCCTCCTTTGTCACTCTTCTTATGATTATTGTATTGAAAACAACTGGGATGCTTCCCCCACTTGGCGCACCATTCTAATTTATGTAATTGAAGTCATCCTCCTGCCGATTGATGTGAGTAGACACATCTTGTTGTTGCATTGGTACTTCAATCTCTCCTTCATGCGGAGCCGTGGTATTTGTTTGCTCTTGAGGCTGCAATGAAATTTGCACCATGAGTGCTTGGTTCATGACCCCATTCGCGCATGTAGCTTGATTATGTGTTTGGCTGCATGGAAAACACCATTCCGGATCTTGTGCAAGATTGTTTTGCACCAATACAAGGGCTCTAGAGGCGTTAGCGGCATCAACTTTCTGCACATAAGGCATTCTATTGTATGTGAGCTGATTTTGTGCTTGTGCACCACCTTGGTAAGGAGGTCTGCTTGACTGGTATTGTTGGGTGAAAGGTTGATGAGGCCTAGCGTACTGTGTTTGCTGCCTTTTGAGGGCGACAAGCTCATTTCCAAAGCTTTGCAGTAGCGTTTTAACCTCGTGCAATTTATTAGGGGAAACAACAGATGAAGCTGGTGGGCTCACTGTGGTGGGAATAGGTGCTAACATAGGTTGCGCAATTGATTGGCTAGGAAGAGGCTATGCGAAGAGAAGCATAGGGGGTCTAGGTGCAATTTTCCCTACTTGGATCAAACAATTTTCTACGCGCACAACTTCATAGGCATCGAGTAGTATTGTGCCTCCCAGGGATTGAATCATCGCAACTATATCACTGTTAAGAGCTTTTAGAAAATATAAAAACGCAATGTTGAGAGATGGCTTACACAAAGGTGGGATCTTATCCCAAACTCTCTGGACCCTGAAGTTGAAATCAACCATCATCTCATGCGAGGCTTGCTTAATAGTCGTGAGTTGCTCTATCAAGGACAAATGGTCGCTTTGATCCTCGAATTGTTTGCAGAGTTCATCCCAGTTGTGAATAGAATTCGGTCTCAAGCCTCGGTACCATTGAAGTGCTTTGCCTTTGAAGGAAGAGGCTAGTAGCCTAACTACGACATTATCTTCAATGACATGGTTCACTGAGCAAATATTCACAATACCCTGAATATGCTCCACAGAGGAAGTCGCATTCTCGCCAGTACAGTAGGACAAGCTTTTGAGGGCTGCAATTGGGATGTCGTCATATTGGGCAAGAATCAACGGACTATCTCCATTGAAAGGTACAAATAGCTGATTTTTCTACACAGCCATGAATGGGATAGGGAAAAAGCTTCCTCTAGGTGCAGGGAATCTTCCGAATGGAGGTGTAGACTGAGTTCTGGGAGACCACTAGCTTGAATTGTTCTTTCTTCTAACAAGGGACAAAGATGTTCCTATTCTTCTTCTCCTAGAGGGCGCTGGCAGCTCCATGAAATGGAAGTCAATACCCTTTGCAGATAATCTTGTTCTTCTTGGCATGTAGATAGAGGGATGGTCTTTATGAACCAAAAATGCTTGGAGTCGCCAAATGCTCTTATTGAATGTTTGTAACACTTGTTAGCTTAGGGTAGCACCAATTCCTTAGCTTTTCGTCAAATTGGTCCCACCGAGCATGCCAAAAATTGTTGCCATTCAAAACGTGCACCCATGGATATTCTGTTGCACAAAAATGTTTTGTGGTGGGGTGCTGAGCACGAATGCCTTGTGCAGGGTGCAAAAGTGTTTGGCATTGGGCACAGAAGTGTTATTGCTCACCTACACGTACTAAGCATCGGTCGTCTCATCGCAACGATGGGAACGTCCCCAAGGTGTGGGACCCTTGTTCTTCTTGGGACGAGCCTCCAGAGTAGGCCGAATTCCTTCTATTCTAAGTGCACCTGGTTTAAGACCAGCGCACAAACCTAAAGTGCAGATAGGTAAATCTACCACTAATCTAAACCTAAGATTTTTGAGGAAAAAGGGAGAGAGAAAGTATGAGTGCTGAAAATTAAAAAAGGGCGATACACCAAGAATAAAGCAAGCGCCCCTGCTGTCGTGAACACACTACAAAACTTTAAGGACGGGACCTTATCACACGGACTCAGCCAAGGCCACTCTAAATGCATAAGTATTTTGCATAAAGGCGTGGGAATGCAACGCAACACTAATAGGGATGACAAACGATCCACAGACAATGTCTGCACAGACCTGAATGCGCATAGGATACAACCTACAAATGAGTTCCGAGTTCTGCATAGAGGTGTTGGGAATGGACAACGATGAGAGGGGCGAACATTACCCACAAACATGGATCAACAAACACAAGTAGCACACAAAGCATAAGAAGAAAAGAGGGAGGTGAACTTAATCCTTATTAACTTACAAGATTCAACCAATAGTACTCTTGGAGGGCAAATTTTAGCAACGTGAGGTTGCCAAAATGTGTCGACGCCTTTTACAATGAAGAACAAGGCTTTTATAAGGTCAAGCCATTTTACAGTTAATGCGCCACTTGGGGTGGCAAATATAGCTTTTAATTCTATTGTGGTGTCGCACCCATGCTTCTTGAATTCTATCTGGTGGTTCAGATTTAGGAGTTGGTGGCAGGATTCTTTCTGGGTCCATGGGTGTGTCTGAGAGGAAGATTCTTGGAAAAGTCAAAAGGGTGGCGTATACTCATATTCCGATGTCTGATCACTGCTTTTGCATTTACTTGCTCTGCCAAGGCCTCAAGCGCTGCTCAACTGCTTTTCCAACTACCTCTTTATAACTTGTTGCCACTTGTCGACTGCTACGCAAGTCTCACCTGAACTGCCACGTCGTTGTTGTACACCTGGGATCCATGTCAGTCTACGAAGTAGTATGTGCATAGCATATATCGCAGTCTGTGATGTATGAGATCGTAGAAGCAAAACTCTGTGATTTGGTGCGAGACTTCATTTTGAAGGCATGGGGGCCCTTTTGAATAGGAAGGCGCATGAATGCTTCTTACAATTCGGAACTACTTCTTGCATACCTCTGCGCGAGCGCAGACGAGAGGCGTCTGCACACGACTTGCTTAAAAGTACTCGACACTTTGCAGGTGCTCATATCTTTTGCAGGTTTATTGTGAGCTCTGCACAGGTTGAGGGGTGACTTAGAAAGTCAACAGTAAGTAATACCCAAATCACAACCAAAATTGAATTCTTTAATTGTCAGAAATTATGATGTGGTTTATGGGGGTCAAACAATATCAAACAAAATACCACTCTCTTTCATCATGTTCAACATGTTCTAAGCCTCCTAATGCCTTTTGAACAGGGTTTCAAGTTATGGTCACAAAGTTATAATTGCAGCAAGCTAGCTGTCCCGATTGGCACTCCGGCGCTCTGCTGCATTGATCATCAACTAGTTGAGACAAGGCTGCATTTATATTTTCAAGTAATGATAGAGAGAACGAGAATTCATTAGGTCTACATCAGAGATTGAATGAACACATGACTAGGGTCGAAGGTATAACCGACATCCTGTCTAAATTTTGGGTTGAAAATATTCAAGCATGGAGAAAGAGAATACGCCACAGAAATATGCATCTTTTGTGACAGGGTTATATTTTTTTTTAAATAATCATCTCATGTTGATAAGTTGAGTTTATGTAGTTCAGTTGTATGCATTGCATATATGTATTTGGAAATCCCTTTTTGGCTTTACCCCATTCTCCTATACATCTCTAAGGCCTATTGAACAATTAAGGTCGTTCTGGAACATATTTAAATTGTCAATTTCAATAACTGCCACCCATTTCTGAAAACATAACCCTAGAAATTAAGCTACTAATTGTGAAAACAGAACTAATGAGGACTCTTTATTTAGAATCTTTAGAATTGTAGAAAAGCTCTGATAGCATGTAGAAAATGGTGATTAATCCAAAAAAATCTCTTTAGTACCTATTATCTCCTTTGAATGAAGCTCTACAGACAAATGGATAAAATGTAAAATACATGAAGCATATTTGAAGCATAACAAAAAGAATGAAAAGGCATCACACTATTGCAACATCATAATGCATCTCAAAAGAATATTAACATACTCAACATTTATTACGATGGATATACAAAGAAAAAGAGGGTATATATAGCTTGAGCGAGAGCAAGTTCCTCTTTTCTTATTAGCCACAAAATAAACGAATGTGATTGGCCTACAAAGAGGTGGCTAACTATTGGACAACAATGAATGCTAGTCCTATCTTATTCTAAGACTAAGAAATTGTGCAGTATGTGCACCAGCTAACCTTAGTAGTAAACTATCATAGGTTAATATTAGGTGCATATAAAAATATTGCACCAGCTAACCTTAGTAGTAAACTATCATAGGTTAATATTAGGTGCATATAAAAATATTGCACCAACATTCCCCTTAAGTGCAACTCAAGGAAGTTGTATAAAAAAATGAGTCTCAAACTTAAAGATGAGTCCTAGAAACTAGAACTGATGAGGTACTCATGTACAATAAATACAAAAAACTGCACTAGCAAAAAATGAGACACAACACAAGGGTCTCTAAAAAAACCAATACAACAACACACTTGATTGAAGGTGTTGGAATGTGCCACAAGGATGCCCAAGAAATTTACACATCACACAAGTAGTATGACAATATGCTAAAAGAGGTGGGTTAATCCACACCTGAAAAAACGTGCATTGGATGGGCTGATCCATCACTGACGGAGGTGTACGGTATAGACTAAAACCATCACTAAATAACTACCAGAAGTAGATGTTGAGATGTGCCACTGCAAAGATATCTAGAAGAGCTACACAACACCCAAAGAAGGCAGTTAGTCCCCTGGGTTGTGGTGTAACAGTGAAGCGGATGCATTTGTAGTAGAGTGACCAAGGTTCAAACCCCGACAACGATCATGCTATCCATAGCAAGGAGCATATAATTAGTTGAACGACATAGTGGAGGTGCGAGGACTAGAACACCCGAATGTGTTCCAACTTGGATATTGGCCTGCCTGTACCACATTAACATATATCAACAATCACCCAAAGAAGGCATAGTGGAGGTATGGGGATTGGAACCCACAGCAGGGGGCATATAATTGGTTGAATGGCATAGCGGAGGTACAAAGACTGGAACCCCTGATTGTGTCCCCAATTAAATGTGGGCCCACCTATACCACACTAACATATATCCAAAAAAAAAAAAGTAGTATACCAACACCCCCGCTTGGCCCCTCCATAATGCTGAATTGGTGGAGTGGATAAAAAAGTCTACACGAGTAGTATGAATTTGAAGGATTGACTTCCAGTTGCATCATGTTGAAATTGTTTTGAAACAATGTTTCGGACACATTATGCGTGTCCATCCTCAAGCAGAGAAAAGAGAATTGAATTTCTATGAGAATAGATAGCATTGACCACCCCATAAATATAAGACGTGAGAGGACCAAAATGGTGGTAATAGGCTTCCTTGAAACTAACTCATTATTAACCATCATAATATTTATGAAACAAAACATAAAGTTTGACCTTCACCATCATGTAAGTTGCCTTGGTTCTTTAAATGATTATGATAGGACGCCAAGATTTAGCAATGCCCAAACCATTGTCTCTGTTTAGGTTAAACAACCTTTTTTCTATTTCAATTGCTTCCTGAATATTTCTTTTCTAATACTCGTCCTCTTTAGCTAAAATCTTGGCTTGGTCTAAGCAAATTTGGTGCTTCGTGAGATGTGAGTGTTCTGTGAGGGCGAGGCTTTCTAGACATGTATAATGAATGACTCTCGCATGTTCTTTGAGTCTTGTTTGAAATGACCTGCCAGTAGTATGAATCTACTACTTGAACACCAAATAATTGATAGATGTTGGGGATGCCAGAAGAAACTCACCACAACGAGTCGAACAAACTGTTAAGGTGTCAAAAATATAGAGATAAAAAAATCTCAAAGACAGCAGAAAGCTATCATGGCATAAAAACAAGAGAATCACTACAAGGATCCCACTGTTGGTGTTGGGAGAGCCGTCACATGGATCCCAAAGAAACACCAAAGTATACAAAGAAACACTGGGGACAGCAGAAAATTCAATTGGAGACTGCGAATTTGTCGAAAAAGCCATCACCAATATGAGATTTGCTCCAAGAAGGGAGCACTACAAAGAAGTGTCAAAAGAATCCAATGAAAAAACTTCAAACTCTCATGCCTAAACAAGTCTAAAGGAATCGCAAGACTCGCAAGACTCTCCTACCTAAAGGAGCCTAAGGGATGCTCTAAAGAACTCATAGCACATATAACAATCCTCGTATGGGTTCCTGAAAACAGCATGCCTAATAAGACACCCATGTACGATTGAGGAATCAAAGCTCATGATAATTGTCTTAAAATAGAAAGCACAAATGCACACCAAGGTGCACATAGATGGAGAAGAAGAATCTCCTCTAGAAAATGCAGTAAGGCACGTAAAAAGGGACCTTAGATATCTCAAATAAAATGCCCGGAAGTGGCATATAAAATTGACCAACAACTGCACAAGAAGGCAAAGAAACTCACAAGTGTCTGCATGAGTGGTTTGCAACCACTACTTGAACATAAATTTAACATTGCAGAAAGAAATTTGCCAAAAAAGTGCCATGTGATAAAAAAGACAAAGAAATTCCTCGATAAGGTCCTAGCAAAGAGGACATGTTAGGTACCCTTTGCTTGGCAAGAAAAATAAATACATGAGAACCATGGTGTGCCTCAATGCACACATAGAAAGATGAAGACATTACAAGGCCTTATAAATCAGCTCAAAGAATGAGCAGCACACTCATCACAATAGTGTCAAAGATAGCCACAAAAAATAGCCCAAATGTGATTGGCCTATAAAGAGGTGGTTGACTATTGGACAACAATCAAAGCGAGTCCTATCTTATTCTAAGCCTAGGAAATTGTGCACTGTGTGCACAAGCAAGCCTTAGTATGGTAAACTATTCTAAGTTTTTTGTTTTGTTTTGTTTTTTTAAAACAAACCACAATTATATTAGATATAAAACAATTTTACAAATTCTACTATGCCAAGCTTGAAAACTATTTGACCAAGCCTAAGCAGTATACAAGAAAGGAACAATAGAAGTACTCATTTTACAGAAGCTGAATTTAAAATATTTCTTATGTCTTCCCAAATCTTGTTGGACCACCATATAGGTGGCGGACCATAGCATAGAAGATTATGGTTGTCATGGGCCCAATTGCCCAGCCTATCAACTACTTTATTTCGTTCATGAGGAATATGGCTAAAATACACCTCTTGAAACTGTTCCTACAATCTTCTTATTTTCCAAACCTCTCTCACCATCCTCCAGTTTGGGCTTTGACCTTCTTGATCAGATATCAATCTAACAATCACCTTAGAGTCTGATTCAACTTGAATATTTTGCCACCCATTTTTCAAAGCCTCTTGCATGCCTTTGTACATGGCCTTGATCTCCGCTAGGTTATTAGTTGTGGTCCCCAAATTTTTTGCAAAGAAGAACACCACCGAGCCATCTTAGGTTCTATTGATTCCTCCCATAGCTGCAAGACCTAAATTACCCCTGGAAGCTCCATCAGTATTTAGTTTCCCATACCCCATAGAAGGGGCAACCTATCGACCATCCCTCCTCAATGTATTTTGTTTTGAAAAGCCGTCATGGTAGAATCTGCAGGTTGCACCAAATAGCTGTTTACAAATATACTCCCATTTTGGGGAAAGAATAGGAGGTAAAGAAATCTTATGTTTAATACTTTCAGCAACATTGATTTGAGTTTCTCCCAAACATAAGAAATATCTATCCATTCTGCTATTTCTTTCTTTCCGGATATTCCAAAGGAGACGTGAAATGCTAGTCTAGAGAATTGGAAGTAAATTTTGGCCTTTAGGAAGATGTCCTGTCCAATCCTTAATCAACTGTTCAAAAGACCCAATCTTATTCCAATGCATGTTAAACAATGTAGAAAGTTGTTGCCATAAAGATATAATCCACAGACATTGGAAGAACAGATGAGATATGGTTTCTTCATTCTCCAAACACAAGGCACATCTAAAGGGCCCATGAAAACCACGCTTCATAAGACGATCACCATTTAAAACTCTTCTTTGTAAAAGCAGCCAAACAAAAAAACTAACCTTAGGCCATATAGCAGGCTGCCATATATGTCTAAATACATCCTTACGAGGATGAGGTGTGCCCCTAGTCAAAGAAGCATATCCTAATGATACCATATAAATACCAATCGCTGACTTCCCCCATCCTAACATGTCAGGCTTGTTAGAAGTGGACAAAGGACATTCCTTTAAGATAGTATTAAGCATAATTTGTTCCTCCTGCCCAATGTGAATAGCCCATTCTGACACTGAAATCCAACACTTACCACTTTCCCAAGGATGAGTGGCAATTCTACCATAATGTGCAACCTTTATCCATCCTAGGTTATATATTTCCTCCATGATATGCTGAAGAGGGTATTGGGTAATAAGTGGGGGCTGTCCCACCCAAGAATCAGTTCAAAAATTTGCCTTTTGCCCATTATTCACAATCCCAAAGAGTTGTTTTTTGATAATTTCTTCACCCACTCTAAGGACTGCGAGACTAGGCGAACCTTTGGCAAGAAGAGATAACCAAATAATTCTATCAAGAGGATTCTTCTTCACATATTTGGCTCAAATGTTGGCCGCCCATAATTCATCTGGACCTACAAGCAAACTCCAGTAGAGTTTGGCAGCAAGGGCCTTGGTCTGCTTTGAATGGGAGAGAAGCCCTTTTAAAATGAAAGATATTAAGAATTTGTTCTTCTCTATTAGAACATTGAAAAAAAATTAATACGAGATTTAGCATGATTGATCAACTGACCAGTGGCTGTTGTAAAAACCTACATTAGTTTTTCAAATTATTGGGCTTCCAAACAAGTAGCTCGACCAACCATCGTTGAGTCATTCATAAACTAAAGATGTGTTATTCGCCGAACATTGCTAGCCAGTTGTATACCATGAATTTTCTTTTCCTGACAAGCTTTGGCAGCTAATCTGCCCACACACTCAGCCAAAATAATAAACAAAAAGGGGGATAAGGGATTTCCTTGTCTTATCCCTCTACAAGCCCCAAAAATCTGAGATGGAGTGCCATTCACCAAGACTGAAAAGGAAACTGAATTCAAGCAGGCTTTGATCCAATCTATCCATTCCGTCGAGAATCCAAATTGGGCCAAAACTCGACATAAGAAGCCCCAGTCCACTCTGTCATAAGCCTTAGAGAGATCCAGTCTAATAAACATAGCTGGAGATTTTTGGATGTCCATAGAATGAAGAATTTCCTCTGCTAACACAATCTCATCGTGTATTTGGCATCTAGAAACAAAACCTCCTTGTTTAGGAGATATAATCTTATGTAGGAGAGGCTTCAACCTTTCTGACATGACTTTAGTAATTATTTTATATAGAACATTAGACAAAGCTATAGGTCAAAAACCTGAAATATCCTCCATGTCATTCACCTTGGAAATAAAAGCTATGAAAGTTTTGTTAATTTCCTTAAGCATTGTTTTAACAATTCATACCTATCCTATCACCTGATGAAGATCCATTTTTATTATATCCCAAAAAGCTTAATAGGAAAACCATCTAGGCCTGGAGTTTTACCTTTCTTCATACTAAACACTATCCCTTGTAACTCTTTTTTTGTGACTGGCTGGGTAAGCTTCTCATTACCCTGCTGAGAAATAAGAGAAGGTAAAGTATCCAACACTTTTCGTTGGGAAGATAAATGAAGAGGTTGAGCTGTAAATAACTGCTTAAAATACTTTTGAAGCAAATTATTCATTCCTTCCAGAGAGTATTCCTTGTTCCCATCTTCTTTCATAAGAGAATTGATATGATTGTGGTCTCGTCTAGACGATCATGATTTATGGAAGAAGGTAGAATTTTTATCCCCTTCTTTCAGCCACTGGACCCTGGATTTTTGCTTCCACATTATTTCCACCCTGATTTCCCATTCTTGTAACTCAACTTTCAAAAGACATTATTTGTGGAAAAGATTTGTGTTGCTTCCATAATTCCGCAAATGGCAATTTAACTCTTCCAATTGTTCCAAAATTTTGTTTTTCTTATCCTTGATATTCCCAAACTCATTCCAATTCCAGTCTTTGAGCTAGAGCTGTATGTAAGCCAAACACTTGACAAAAGTGAACATATGAGTACCATGCCTTGGCCTCCCTTCCTGCCACCACTGCTGAATATACTTACCAATCTCTTCATGTCTAAGCCACATCAGCTGGAACCTGAATGGAGCCCGATACGATGCTGATTTCCTCATCTCCAAATACATTGGCCAATGATCTGAGCCAATGTTATTTAGAATATGAGCCTTAGGAACAAATCATGCATCCAAAATTCTTCAAACACCAAAAACCGATCCAATCTTTCAAAGATACAATCCTGTCCCTGTCTCCTATTAGACCATGTCATCACACCATTTCTTGTAGACACATCAACCAAATGATGAGACTCAATGAAGGACATAATAGAGGAACTAAAATCCAACTGATTATTCCCCCTTGTTTCCCCTGAAGGTTAAGGATAGTATTAAAATCTCCAACAATAACAAGTGACACCTCCGAAAAAGATCTGATCATAGAAGATATTTTCTGCCATTGTTGCCTTTTATCCTCAAGATCAGTTGGAGCATAAACATTAATCAATAAGAACTATTGATCATACACCTTAGAATAAGCATGCACAATCAGAGCCCCTTTAATCGCACAAGAATTCATGATTGTGATTACCTTCGGATCCCATGATGAAGTTATGCCTCCTAAAGCCCCTTATGAGCTAATAGAAAGGTGTTGGACCTTGGGCCAGATTGTTCCTGCTAACACAAACATAAGCTCTATAAAAACGTTGCTCTCTTGGATAAACCATTACTGTAATAACCTTCGGAACCCATAACAAAGTTATGCCTCCTGAAGCCCCTTGTGAGCTAATGGAAAGGTGTTGGGCCTTGGGCCAGATTGTCCCTGCTAACACAGACATAAGCTCTATAGAAACTTTGGTCTCTTCGATAAACACTAACATAGGATGGTTCTTCCGAATCATTCTTTTGATTTCCTGTATTTTTGAAGGGCTGCCTTTCAATCCCCATATATTCCAAGTTATTACTTTCATTGAGAAGGTTGTTGGAAAATTTGGGACAAATCCTGAACTTTTCCTGCATTACTCAACTTCAAACCTTCATGCTGAAGAATATTATGATTCGATTTGCGGCCAGCTTTAATGTTAGTATCCAACTTTAATTTTTTACACTTTTCTTGAGCCACACCTAAAGGGGAAATTGTTTGTTCTTGTATGGTGGTATCATCCCTCAAAACCGGAGCTTTTTCCATCCCTTCTATTTCTCTTGATTGTTGATTCTGATCGACAAATTGGTCTTGGTACTTTGTTTTACGCTGATAACTTTTAATAGTGGCACCCACTACATCCTAGATCTGTGGCTCTTGAAATACAACAAGTTGGTTATGACTCTCCACCATCGGCTAAACTAGGACTCCCTTTTGCTTGTCCATTTGTGTCTCTAGAACTTGTGACTCCATCAAATCATTCAGTTCTTTATGTAACTGGTCTTGTATGCTTGCAAATCTATTACTATTACATCCCTCTGTGTGCTCTTGCCCATTTTTCCTTGCAAATTTCTTGTTCTTTGGGGTGATAAAATCACCCTGGGGTTTAACCTCCACTTGCAGTTTTGGTACTTTCTATCGACAATGCCTAAGCAGATGCCCATATTCATGACAAATACAACGAAAAGGAATGTTTTCATAGTCCAAAACTTGATCCCATTTCTCCTCCACAACTAGATATATCTTTGTTGGCAAGGGTTTGATAAGATCCATTAATACACATATACGAGCATAGATCATTTGTTCCAGCTGCAAAGATGCATCCACTGTCATCATAAATGTCCCAAGGGTATTGCCAATCGCCATAAATACCATCTAATTCCAATATTCAGCCAAAAGCCCAAATAGTCTCACCCATACAGGAGCAAAATATGGTAGTTCTTTGTCTGCTTTGAACATAGGATGCCAAGGTTTCATGAACAAGCTCGCCCGTCCAAAAAACCAAGGCCCACCTTGGAAAATAAGTTCTCAATCCATGTCGGAGGCCAAGATAATCAAAAAGTATCCATTTGGAAAATGGAGACCATGTACTCTCCTCTTCTATTCCAGACTTTTTTGCCCACTCTTTGAATGTCGCCAGCGAAGTGCGAAAACTCAAAAACTGAACGATCAAACCACGACTTTCCAATTTATTAATACTGCTTTGTTCATCCAATTTTTGAAGTTTTAGCACTGGTGTACCATTAGCTGCTTTATGCACCCATTCTCATTCTTTTTGGGATCTTGTTTGGGCATCCTCAAAGGCTGCTTTTGTGGACTCCTTGGCATATAAATTTTTGAAGCCTCCCAAAGAACTTCCTTGAAACTTGGTTTGGCAGCATCCAATTTACCCATTGGTTCCTTGCCCGAAGCATTACCTTGTCCCACGTTGACCATAATCAAGAAAAAAAGCTCTATATCCACACGTTTGCCCAAGAGGGCAAATGTGGATCATTGTCAATGTGGAATCGCATCAATTAATAGCACCCTCAGAAAAGACAAAATAAGGGAGACGACAAGGAATAAAACTCTATTACCAATGCTAGATAGCCAGAAACCTATCGTGGATCACAGAAAAAGACAAAAAACTGACATAAATAGAAAACATAACATGCCTAACTCAAAATCGCAACTTATAGATCCGCGATTCACCCCTGCCATAAATCACTAATTTTCTCCGTCGTTCATCTACCATAAATTCAGCAATTTTCGTAAACTATTCTAAGTTAACTTAATATTAGGTGCATCTAAAATATTACACCAAGAAGGATAACTAAAAATGACTAGGTACCCCAAAAAATACATCAAAGTTCAAACACAAATCTGCTAATGCCAATTTGCAGCTAGTGTGTAGAAGCAAGGTTGTCTAGAAAATTACTATTATTTATCAAGTTGTAACTTAATATTAGGTGCATATAAAATATTGTACCAATAAGGATAACATAAAAATGACTAGGCAGCCCAAAAAATACATGGAACACAAATCTGCTAATGCCAATTTGCAGCTAGTGTGTAGAAGCAAGGTTGTCTAGAAAATTACTATTGTTTATCGAGTTGTGGTCTAGCGGTAAGTTGGAATGCTTTTGCTGCCACAATGGCTTGGGTTCAAACCTTGTTGATGTTAACAGTAAGGCGAAGTGATTGCAATGATGATGACACTGATTCAAACTGCCATCAGCAACATGAACAAGTTCCCTACATTGAAACTGTCTGGATAAAAAGGATTAAAAATGAACAAGGCCGGGCGCAAGGCAAGTGAATTTTGTCAGGATATCCAAGTTTTTCTCCCTGCATGACAGGTTATCTGTAATATCCCCTTCTAAACAGGGAATATAGCAACACAAAAAATCTGAACCAAGATATAATCGCTGTTGAATAAATTCAGAATAATCACAATAATATAGTTTCTTAATAACAAATTACAGATTGTATCACTTGTCCTTCTAAATTATTACAATTGCAGTCCTCTAATATGCATATAAATATGAAATACAGTGTTGAAAACCCTGGCTTTGCAAATCTGGAAGTGCAAATAGAATTCTGGAAAGTCTCGGCCCTTCTGTGTCGACACACAGTCGCCGTCGTTGGTCGATATATCGCCGACGTCGGTATCTGTCGGTCGGCTTTCTGCCGACGTCGGTCTTCAGTCGACCGATGTCGGTCACTGAAACCCTCTGTCTGCCGAGGTCGGTTCCTGAGCTGATCTGTACGGACCTGTACGGACCTTGTACGGCCGCCAATTAAGCACAACTTCCCTGTTTTCAACCCCTAATCTGAAATTTACTTTTCTAGCACAGAAGATCTCTAGCTGTATAATTTATTGAATCAAAACTAAATAAAAAAATACCTGGAATATCTGTAATAACTTCTGTGTGAAGTTATCTCTCAAACCTGAAATTCTGTGATAACTTCTGGATGAAGTTATCTCACACTTTGGCAATAGATCAGCTGATATTCCACAGCCTCTTAATTGCACACACTGAAGAGGGAACGTTCTCCAATGCAAATGGAATCCTTGAACCCTAGGCTCAGTCTTCACAGAAGAAATTCTCCAAAATCAATATCAATAATCAATAGCATACTCAACAATGGCCTCCATGAGAAACCCTTATACCCTCAAAAGATATGCTTGCCCTAATTAGGGTTTCTTAAATTAGAATTAGGGTTTCTAATTAAAAACAGGCTAAATAATTAATATTTGATTAAATCAATCAAATATTAATATCTCCCTCAATACATGTCGGATCCACGAACCGATCGAAGCTAGTGAATCAGGGAGTGATTCCGCACATAACCATACCACAATAAAGGCGCTCCGCTGCATATCAAATATCCCTAAAAAGTAAGAGCTCAGGCCAAATGTGTCTGAAATACCCTGAATGAAAATCAAATGTAGAAATCTTGTGAATCAAAGTCGAGCCAAGCTCCATTATGACCCTCTATCCATCTTATTAGCCTACGAAGGTCGCATAATAGGCTAACCATGAACTCAGAACATGTCAATTGAAAAGGGGACATGACAATCCGCCCCTCCTGAAATTGCTTGCCCTCAAGCAATCACTGAATGACAAATCAATCAACCCCCCTGGATCCCAAATGTAGTTAGGATCTCCACCACTGTCAATTAACACGAACCCCATGCCATGTCCATCCCAACTCTCATGTAATGGCGTCACATCATCTCTTGTACTAAGATAAGCACTCCAACATCCAATCCATAAATGACAATCAGCAAGCAAACTCCGTACCTGAATAATATCTAAAACTGGATTGTGAAGGCTAGACATAGTCATATCATCATCAACCTGTGACCCGACTGTAACAGAAAGTTGAGTCCTCACCACATGTGACAACTCCTGAACTGAACTCACCTCAAGACCAAGCTCGTCCTCGTACCTCTCCTGTACTGGTGCCAATGTGCTCTTGTCATCACCCTCTATCATGTTATGTGGTATAGGTACCTCCATCCGATGAAAAAACATATATCTGAAGCTGCTGCCCCATATTGCCTTAAGAATATGTGTCGTCCCATCAACATTAAAGAGAACCTCCATGTCCTTGAGACGAAGAGTAACTTCCTCAAATGAATGAAGCCACTTCATACCCAAGACTAAGTCTATATCCCCCATGTTTACCACATAATAATCAGCGTTGAACTCATAGTTGTTCAAACGCAATGGGAGGTCTCTAATCATACGCTCACACTTAAGAGTGTGACCATCGGCTACCTTAACTCTGATGCCCTCAAAACCTTCTGTAGTGAGTCCACGCTTCTCCACAAATCTAGCATCTATGAAATTGTGAGTGGCTCCTGTATCAAGAAGGGTGATAACCTTCTGCCCTGCCAAAACTCCACGGAGTCTAAATGACTCATCTGACTGTATGCTGGATATGCGGGCCTCCTGTAGGTGAAGCTCTAACTCTGCCTCTACATTAGGCCCTGAAGCCTCTGCCTCTGCCCCCTCAGCACTGTTATGCTGTTCGGAATCCTCAGAATCTGACTCCTCATAATATATCCACATCATACGATTCGCCTTGCCCTTAGGCCTCAAAGGACAATTGTGATGGATATCATATGGTCCTTTGCAGTAGAAGCAAAGCTTCTTCCTGCGTAGATCATTAAGCGCCTCACGATCCAAAGGTGGTGCTGCTGGATTGGCCTTTGAATCATTTTTAACTCCGGATTTATCTATGTTAAAATCCGGTCTCTCCGTATCCCCGTGGGAGTGCTTATGGTCTCTAGAAGAAGAAGTACCTTTGGTGTTAAATTTATTGGATGGGGCTGCCATCTCCATATCACGTGCCTTCTTCATAGCTACCTGTAATGAAGGAGGATCAAAGGCTTTGATCCAACCCCTCAAGGGCTCTGTCAATCCCTCTATGAAGAGAACTACCAATCTACGCTCTGAAATATTGGGTACCATGACTGCTAATCTCTGAAACTCACCAATGAAGGACTCCAAGCTACCTGTTTGTCTCAACTGTGCCAGATCTCGGAAGTAAACCTCGGGATCTCTCCTGTCAAACCGCTCAACCAATCTATCCACAAAGTCCTGGTACTCTGTCACTTGATTATGCTGAAGTGTTACCATACCATGGTACCACCAATCATGTGCTACTCCATCTAAGTGCAAAGTGGCGTATTTGATGGCATCTATCTCTGACATTGGTCTCAACGCCAAAAAGGTGTCAAGCTTATGAACCCAAGCTTGAGCTGTCATCTTACCGCTGCCGTCAAAAGTAGTCAAAGAAAGCTTACCAGTAGCCTTCTGTAGCTCACTGAATTGGACTCTAGGTCTCCTGTCCTGTCTAGCCAATCTATAGTGCTCTCTCCTCAAATTGACAAAACGATCAAAGGTTGTTCTCTCCTGGATATGAGGAGGTAATAAGTCCCACTCATCATTTGCAGCCATGTAAACATCTGCAAATGGAGAATTCCCTGCCTCCTCATCTGCTGGTACCTCTGGTTCTTCTTGAATAAATGAAGGGCGTGTAGGTCTATCAGCTGTCCTGGAGTGAGTCTGTTGTGGTCTCTGATTAACCGTAGCACTCCTATCATCTCTTTGGTCCCTGTTCTGTCCATCAGGTGCATTCATTCTCTCTATCATGGTCATAAGTCCCTGTAGTGTCTGAGCCATCTGCTGTTGGCTTATCATCATAGCACGCTGAAACTCTCTGGTGGCCTGATCAACATCATACCTGTGGCCCCTGGGTGGGCTGCCCTCACGTCTGTCACTCATGATGATCGGTTTCTGATCTAACAACTGGATACCTTCAAGCAAGGCTCGGCTACGTGTGTTATACCTGTGTGGTCCCAACTCTTGTGGCTGCATAAGATCTATAGACCCTCAGGCTGGCAGGATTTAGCTCTGATACCACTGTAATATCCCCTTCTAAACAGGAAATATAGCAACACAAAAAATCTGAACCAAGATATAATCGCTGTTGAATAAATTCAGAATAATCACAATAATATAGTTTCTTAATAACAAATTACAGATTGTATCACTTGTCCTTCTAAATTATTACAATTGCAGTCCTCTAATATGCATATAAATATGAAATACAGTGTTGAAAACCCTGGCTTTGCAAATCTGGAAGTGCAAATTGAATTCTGGAAAGTCTCGGCCCTTCTGTGTCGACACACAGTCGCCGTCGTCGGTCAATATATCGCCGACGTCGGTATCTGTCGGTCGGCTTTCTGCCGACGTCGGTCTTCAGTCGACCGATGTCGGTCACTGAAACCCTCTGTCTGCCGAGGTCGGTTCCTGAGCTGATCTGTACGGACCTGTACGGACCTTGTACGGCCGCCAATTAAACACAACTTCCCTGTTTTCAACCCCTAATCTGAAATTTACTTTTCTAGCACAGAAGATCTCTAGCTGTATAATTTATTGAATCAAAACTAAATAAAGAAATACCTGGAATATCTGTAATAACTTCTGTGTGAAGTTATCTCTCAAACCTGAAATTCTGTGATAACTTCTGGATGAAGTTATCTCACACTTTGGCAATAGATCAGCTGATATTCCACAGCCTCTTAATTGCACACACTGAAGAGGGAACGTTCTCCAATGCAAATGGAATCCTTGAACCCTAGGCTCAGTCTTCACAGAAGAAATTCTCCAAAATCAATATCAATAATCAATAGCATACTCAACAATGGCCTCCATGAGAAACCCTTATACCCTCAAAAGATATGCTTGCCCTAATTAGGGTTTCTTAAATTAGAATTAGGGTTTCTAATTAAAAATAGGCTAAATAATTAATATTTGATTAAATCAATCAAATATTAATATCTCCCTCAATACATGTCGGATCCACGAACCGATCGAAGCTAGTGAATCAGGGAGTGATTCCGCACATAACCATACCACAATAAAGGCGCTCCGCTGCATATCAAATATCCCTAAAAAGTAGGAGCTCAGGCCAAATGTGTCTGAAATACCCTGAATGAAAATCAAATGTAGAAATCTTGTGAATCAAAGTCGAGCCAAGCTCCATTATGACCCTCTATCCATCTTATTAGCCTACGAAGGTCGCATAATAGGCTAACCATGAACTCAGAACATGTCAATTGAAAAGGGGACATGACATTATCCAAGTTTGATTTGTGTTTACCTCGTCTACAATTTTAAGAGAGTTTAAATAAGTCAATAGTACGTAAGATAAGAGTACTTACCAGTTTATTTAAGAATGATAAGAGGATGTTTTTCTATGTGAATTAAAGATGGTAGTGGAGAGCACTTAACAATTTATTGGGGTTCAAATGTTGTGGTATAATGGTGATGCAAAACATTGACAAGAGCGTGACCCAAGTTCAAATCCTCTCGCCACAGTAAGGCAGCTGATAATAAGAACAGCAATGTAACCATGCTGTGGTTTGACAAATATAGGATACATTTGACAGTGACCCGAATTTAATTGGGGTACATTCCAGGGTCACCATGGTTTATCATTATATCATAAAAATGGTTCAAGCTTATCCTACACCACATTAATGAAGCACATAACCTTGCCTGAGATATACCAAGCCAAAACAAAACAATTTACCAAGGAAAACTCCAAAAAACACCCTAAACATTCTCCAAAAAAGGGTTTCTCTTTTTAGAAATGTTGGACAACATCTGCCACCAACATTAAGCCACGTAAGGTTGAACCACATTTTTTTGTAATTTGTACTGGCTATAAGTTATACAATGATATCTCCAAAGTAAACTAAGCCTTGCGAAATCGCTGCACCCTCAGCTATGCACACTATTTATTTTTTTAAAGAAAAAATGGAAGTTCAAATATCTGCAAGTAGGAGCTATGTCACAAGGTACACCAAATTTTATGGGAAAAGTTTGAAAGTCACCAAACTTTATCCTCGTCTAATATGAACTCAACCTTTAGTCATTATTTTTAAGTGGGAAATTTTTGATATGCTTTTGCATACTTTACAAATATATATGTATATATACATATATCCAACTGAAAAGATATCTCCATTCTGTCCCTCTGACATATTTATGAATTTATTTTTCTAAAACTAAAATGATAAAAAATTATTCTATAGTTTAATCTTAACGACATTTTTTCCAAGCTCTATCCATTGGCGAGCTTGAACCCAACATTAACATCATCAAACAAGAACTCAGACTCAAACCTTTTGCTTAAAGTAGGCGAGACATCACAGAGATACTTACAATTCTGCTCCCTCTTCGCCATACTCAGAAATCTGCGGCGCCTTGTTCCGTCCTGTCTTGAAAGAAGCATTGCCGCGCCCGCCTCTGCCGCCGGGCAAAACCATCACCCTCTGCCCTGCATTGGTTAGCTCCACCAACACATCACCATCACTTCCCTCACTAGCTTCCCTCACAACCGTCCCCGGTGCAACCTTCACAACAACATCCATCCCTTTGGCACCATCCTGGCATTTGCCCTGCCCATGACTGCCACTTCCGGCCCTAAAATGCATCTTCTTCCTAAACGGCAACAGCGAATTCATGGAATCGTCCACTTCGATATACACACTCCCTCCCCTGCCACCGTTTCCACCCGACGGACCGCCAAATGGTACGTATTTTTCTCGCCTGAAGGCAACAGCTCCATTGCCCCCGTCCCCCGCCTTGACGTAAATTTTCGCCCTGTCAAAGCACCGCATTACCGCAGGCACTCCCTTTCCGTTACCATCGGGCAAATCTTCGCCATCTTCATGTAATTTTCCGTCATTTTCAATTCCGTCGTATTCATCAGAAAAACTAGGGTTAGGTTTTTTGTTAAAATTAGGGTTAGGGCTTAAGAAGAAGCTGTCGTGGAGAGGCCCGTGAACTCTTTCCAGCTCTGCGAGCTCCTCCTGCGCTTCTCTGAGCAAATCGGCCTCAGAAACAATAACATCGTCATCGCTATTGTCACTGTCACTGTCACTGTCATTGTCGTTGTTGTCGTCATAATTTTCATGGAATTGGAGAAAATCGTCGGGAGTAATAAGGCGGCGCGGGGGTTTTGCGACAACCTTTCGCGACTCGAACCATTGTCGTTCGGCTTCAAGTTGTGCGGCGTCGTCGTCTCTTGGAGGAAGAGCTGTATACGTGGTTGCTAAACTGCTGGCAGCGAACAAAATGGCGTCTTTTCTGTGAGGAATGCCTGCGCTTGCGTTTGCATTTTTCGACTTGGTTTTGGTTTTGGTTTTGGTTTTGGTTTTCCCTGGGTTTGGTTTTGGTGTGGACGAGTTTTTGGCTGGTCTTTTGGCAGAGTTTATTATAAGTGCAGAGGATGGATAAGAACTGTTAAGGACAAGAGAAGAGGAGTTTGCAGCCACGAGAGTGATCATGGCTAAATGGGATGGTCGTGTTACAGCAGCATTTACAGCTGAAAATATGGGAGTGTCGAAATCTTTTCGAGCGGCGCTTCGCTAGTGACATTTTGCCTAGCTCGCCAACTTATCCGAAACTGCTGGACGTATAATTTTTGTGGAGGCAAAGCTCTGCACAATCTTACTCGGTAATTGTTTTATTATTATTATTATTTCTTAGACCACTTGAAAAACGAACCAGGTCTTGTGCCAAATATGTCACCTAATAATATTCACTATTTTCTTTTTACTCCTTTGGCACTTTAGTGAGTGAGAAATGGATAAACGCTTTTATAACTAAAGGTATAAACGATTGCGCTGGTTGTCTTATAGGTTATTTATTTAGTTTTCTCGATGTTAAAATATCTTTATCTTTTTTAATAAAAATTGGAAATAGGGTTTTATGAAATAGAAACTTATTTTTATATTATTATTTAAAAAGAAAAAAACTTATCAAAAATTTTAGGACTGATTGTAAAGTTATTTCCTAGATTTAAACTTTCCTCTGTAATTGTTGTGTGGTTGCCTCCAAAATGTTTCTTCCAATATTTTATTCGGAGTTGTTAACATAAAATGCCTTTTACAATATATATGCTTTGAGTAAGGTGCTCGCACAACTAAACAAGTTGCTGACAAAACTGAGTAGGAAATTCTTTGAGGTACAAAAATAATAACTCTATATTTTTTCAATTGCAAAACAACTTGAGATATTTCTTTATTTGAATATAAATCAGAGGATGTTATTTCAAATATAGATAAAAGATTCAAACCAATCATGCTCCATAAACATACCATCCTAACTTCTTGTTTTATCTTCATTTCCCAAATAGTAATTATTATCTCCTCTGCTGATAGTAGATTGTAAAAGACATTTTATTCTCTAATTCAAATAATTGATAATAATTGTGTGAAATGGTAAAACAACTTTTATCACTTGTAGAAACTCTAAAATTCATCCATTAGAGAAGTACAAAAGATGATTTGAAGTAAGCTTTGAAAATGTTGTCTTTTTTCCTCATAATGATTCATGACTATATCATCTATTAACCAAATTAAAGTAGCTACTTTTAAAGTATATTTCCTTTTGATGAAATCGGAAAATAACTTGGATGATTCATCTACCAATTATATCTAGCTTTGATTCTCACTTGTATATCTCTATACTTTTATACTATTTTGAGAAAGAAGAGTGTTGGAGCAATCATGATTTGGGGCCCAAACAATAGCTTTGGAATAGGTTATGGACATATGTTAAAGAAGAATAATAATTGTCTAACAGACATGTATTTTAAATGTTGAAGCACGTGCATTATTCGACAAAATGTCAATCTAGATGTCTACATGTAAATATAGACATAAAGACTTGTGCACAAATAAATAACAATTTCGATGATAAGATGGTAGGAATAAACGTTTAGTATGTTAATGTTAATAACTCTACCCTCACCTTTAATAGAGTGGTTATATAAGAGCCCTAGGGGTCCGTTAATATTATGTGCATCTAGAATATTAGAACCCACACCATTTTACATTGTTTGATTTGTAACAACATTCGTGTTTACATTCCACCATTCGCTTATAACTTGAGGTATAGGGCAAAGCAAGGCGCTGACAGATCTAAAGAGGAAATCCTTTGAGGAATGGCGACAGTACTTGTTGAAGTATGTTGAGGTTCTCACTTGAAAAACAACTTGAGATAATTCTTTGCCTTTAAAATGCATGCTCCATACTCGTTTGCACTTTTGCATCATTTAGATCGTTGATAAAATATTACTGAATAATCCCAAAAGTTCATCATATAGTTTCCAACTCTATTTTCATAGAATTTGTGGTGCCTTTAATTTTTATTTACTTGGATCAAATCAATGTGTATTGTAAGCTTTAAGAATTTTTATTGTAATTTATAGATCCCTATGATTCATATCTCCATGTTTCTATTTTTCATACTTGTCCATCTTATGAATCAATTTCTATTTTTAATGTATTTATTCATTTCTTTGTTGTAGAAATAGATAGAAAGAATTTTTTTCATAAATAAATTTGTGTATTGTCCAACTCCTACTAAGTCTAGTAATTATAGATATACTTTGTTGATTTCACATGATGACTTACAATATGGAGATCTTTTGTCCCTAAATAATGATAATTATTTTTAATCTATTTCAATTCCTCAAGTTCTAAGCACACAAGTAAACATTGAGGAAGATGTTGACATCACTATAACAAACAATAGTCTTGTTGGAGAAATCAACCATGAAGAACAATCTCCACAATATATTGATGTCTATTTGCTTGAAAGAAATATTTTTTCCACACAACCAAAGGTCATAAAAACTTAGTCATTTGTCTTTCCTCCTCAAAAAGGTATAATTCCTTTGAGTATGAAATATAGTCTTGTTTTAATTGTTGCAAATCGCATTGAAAGGGAAACACAATCCAATAGTGGATCCATGAAAAAAGTTATATCATCATCTGAAAAGTGGAGAATTGTGCAAAAATATTGTTCTAATCACAACATGACTCACACACCAAACCAATGTTGATATCGATGGAAATGTATGCTCAGAAAGTGGCACACTAACCTTCATGCACTCAACCTCTTGAGGTCTAATCAAGACAACCGATGAATAGATAACAATGTGAATGGTCTAGTGGTTAGGTTGGATAGGATAGTGTGATTATGGGATTGGTGCTTGAAGAGACAGAAAAATAGGATGGTTACGCTAAGGCAGAAGAATGATTTTTTGAATAATAGGTTGAAAGGGATGCTCATGACTATACCAAAAGAGCTTACCCACATCACATTATTCATTTAAAGTGGCAAATTGGGAGGAGATTGAATCCCAAGAACCCTCAGTGTAGATGAGGATAATATATCAAAGTTCTTGGTCAATGTTTGGCTCAGGGAATTGGCCAAAATTGGGTTGCAAGACCCTAGGGATTTAATCGGTGTGATCAAGTTGACCATGACCATCCACTTTTATTTCTAAAACAAATGAAAATAGAACAAGGCTAGACCCGAGGATAAAGGAAATGAAATGAAATGCTCAAACATGAAGGTTGTTAACCTAATGGACTAGAATGCTAATGGGTCTCACTATGACTAGAGGTGTTATTGGGGAAGCTTATTAGTCTAAGGCGTCAAGATGGCTAATGATAAGGTTTAGGAGTGGGATAGAACAAAAAATCTTGAGTCTATGTTTGGAATCAATGTCGCCTGAAAGGGCACTCACTAAAATAGGAGTAGGTACTCTAGGAAAAAGGCTTGCCCTATGGAGGTTGGGGCATTCAATAAATGTCATCCAATGGTGGGACAAGGTTTGTTTGGAAAGTGTAAGCGTATATCTTGTCTTGAATGCTTTTATGAAGGTTTACTTGTTTTGGAGAGGTTGATAGCAAGGTTTTGTACTCATGCTCATATTGACGAGGTTTTGTTCAACTTGTTTTTGTTTGTTTTTTATAAGTTTTTTGAAAAATAAAAATGCAACTACAATACATATTGAAATGAAAGTACTTGAAATGAAAAAAATGAAACGCTAAAAATGAAAGGGAATAAATGTTATTTTTTCTCTTTTTATCTGTTTAATTGCAAATGAAATTTCTAACAATGTAATGTTAAACTAGATTTCAAACGAAAGATGCAATTGTTGATTTCAAACTTTTTCTAGTTTGAAAGATGAGAGTTTCGCCTACATTGCACTAAATGAGTGTTTTTTTTCTTCCTTTCAAATGCAAATAAATGAATACTAATGTGTTATTTATATTTCAACCATGCAAATGGGGAATGATATCTAAACTTATACTGGTTTTGTCAAACACAAATTATGTTTTTTCATAAATTAATCCAATTTAAAGCACAAGTTTTAATAAGTTTTAGAATATTATATGTGAAACTGCAGATGCATGAATTTAATCATTAAAATATTGACAATGGTTATCCTTGGCATCTTTCCTTTGCTTGTTCTATTCAGTATTTCACTAACAATTCATGAGAGAGTCTTTATTATCTTGAAAATACATAAAATATCATAAAGACATCCCTATTCCAACGCTATTCATCCCTATTCAATATATAAGCACTGTCAAACCTTTTCCAACAATCTTTGTCTTTCTGGGATAGGACTACACCAGGTCAAACAATGTTGCACTACAGCCTTGTTCACTAGCACAACCTTATCCTCTGCACTCTAATGATTACTTTTTCAAATTAGAATGTTACACAATGGCTCTCCTGCTCTTTTTGAAAGGTTGGTTAGTAAAAATATTCTAAATATTCTCCTATAAGAGCACATCAAGGCATTCACTTGAAAGGACCTGGCAAGCTGATTTCAAAAACACTATACACCAAGAAAAAACACAATTTATCCCAAATTCAATTTTGTTATATTCTAACTTCACATAACAAGTATGAATACTTTTTATTATAGGTCAAGGGCCTTCATTTGTTAAGCATTAAATTAAATCTTATAGCTATAGTTATTCTAGTTGTATAATCATGAATCACACAATCACCCTAGGAGGAAGAACTACATCAACCTGAGGTCCATTAGGGCTATGTAGACAATGCTCAATTATAAGAGATTTTTAAGGCCAACTCAACCATCCCTACTAACCCATTATTCTTTATCTTTGTTATCTAGTCCATGTGTAGGACTAGGGTTTTGTATTTGAAAATATTCGTCATATTTATTCAACTCACACACATAAACAATTAACCTAAAGAAGTTGTCTCATAAACCCATACCAAGAAATTAGGCACATGGTCAACTAGGATGCAATCACAGTCAACAAGCACAACCATATTGTACCTCTATTTGCCTTTTGCAACCTTGTCCCTCTCTAGATTACAATTCTATTTTCAAGCATGACTCTATTTACAGGTCTTTATATGCATTTTCCAATCTCAATCATCCTACATAATCAACATACACTCTGCTTTAGGGATGTTTGCACATTCTCATGCTCTTTTACTATTTTTAGCAAGTTTATAATTTTTGTAATTCAGTATTTTACTGTAGCATACTGTATAACCTTATCAAATCTATATATCAAAGCATTCTAATTTCAATAGTTTAAATCACTTAATTGAATTTATCTAATTAAAACTATTTAAATAGAAATCAAATGATTTGATCTATTAAACAAATTTGAACTAAAAGTTTTATTTTTATTAGTTGTGATGTCATTATTTTATCATGCAAATGGATAGATGAACTCTAAAATGCAAGTTTATTTTTTCATGTTTTTTAGTTTTTGGGGTGTGTGTGTGTGTGTTGATGTTTGATGTGAGTATTTGTTATGTAAAATTAAAAATGAATTGTTTTATTTTGGTTGTACCTATTGATTTGATTCCACTGCTCTACCTTGGATCTAATGTAAGTTGTTTAACCCTAAAAAGATATAGATTATAGTTATCTAGATGTTAAAGGGGTATATAGAAATGAAATGGCACAAAGATGATAATAAGATTTATAATAAGCCAATTAGATGCTAAACTCAGATATAAGTATACATTGAATTTATTACATTGAGATAGTCTAAATATGAAAATTACAACTATGCTAGATATAGAAATTATAAAGAAGTGATGTACTCAGCTTGTTTTAATGTTAATGCAGTTCTGGATCTAAGATAGGTGGAAAGTAGGTTGGAAGGAGATTCTAGAACAATCATCAAATTATGATTATGATGCTTATAGCTTTCTAAATAGTAACGTCAACATGAGATGATTATATTGATGTTACTGTTTGGGTTCGATGCTAGTGTCTTGTACAAAATATCTATTAAAACATGTGTGACTACTTGGATGCTTTTAAATTTTACTTCATCTTTGCTCTAGTGCATTTAGACATGGGTCATGGACTATCGCTCCTCATGAATTTATAAAACCCTAGTTCTTCATCTTTAATGTGACCTAGGGGGAAAATACGTTAATGAAAACATGGTGTTGAGCTTCCCTAAAGACCCTATTATTAATGAGCATTGCTTACATAGTTAATCCTCTAAAGAAGACCTCAAATGCATGTAATTCTCTCCTATGTATTTGATTGTGTGTGAATCATATAATATGTGCAAAATAAGTACAATAATGACCTAGATTGTAACTTGGCAAAGCAGGCTCTTGGATTACTCATTTAGTACTTCAAACTTGTAGTTGTCTTGTACCTATGATTGGTATGGAAATAGGGAAGCTTTGATCAATTAAATGCTTGATAAAGTGCTTTTGATAAGTTCCCTTTGATTTCTTTGGTCTTTTTTAGGTATTCATAGGTAACGAATGAATGAAGGTTAGTCTTGTATTTATATCGATCTCTTTGGAGTAATAACTCACATTAAAGCACTTAGACTAACCATTAGGATATGTTTCATTTTCAAATTGAATGAATTTAGGGCACTAGACATTTGAATCGAGATAAGATAATAATGTTGACACTATTGTCTGTCTTGGACGTTAGTGTCCATGGAGTAGGAAAGCGGATACAAATCTTGAAATTGTAGAGATGGAAGATAAGTACATTTAAACATTTTGGACAAGATAGAAGACCTAGATCATCAACATAAGACTGGTCAGACTAAGATATATGAGCCAAGGGGCACAGAGATAAAGCTAATTCGAGGCTTACAAAAATGAGAAAAGATAAAGAACTGAGAGAAACAACCAAGGTCTAAGTTTGCCAAGTGTACAAGACTGAGGTGTTATCTAATCATAAAATATCACCTATAATTGCCCCCCTTTAATCTAGTAATGAAATTATTATTTTAAAGGAAATGAATGCGTACCTAGGTGTTGTAAACATCATGTGATAATCTCAGAGCTCTAAATTTACTATAGCTAGGGGTGTAAATGAACTATTTTTACTCCCAAGGGTCAAAATATAGTAAAATTTTCACCCCTTAGGTATATAGTTGCTTAATTTTATCTCTCTTAGGCTATTGTTTTAGCCCTTATTATCTATTTTTTCCTCCCACTTTCTTCTAATTGCTCCATTTTTGACCTCTTTACTAAAATTAATGTGATTATTATTTTTTCTGATCGAGGGCCCAACCTGTCAAATATTTTTTTAAAAATTGTTTTTCCCTCGATGGGGCATCACAGGCTGCCTAAATGATGTTTAGGTCATTTTTATAACCCTGTTTGTCCATAACTCATGCAAAATTAAAACAGAAATTGGGAACGAATTTTTTTTAATTATAGTGACATTTTCATTCTTTGAAAAGACATTGCTTTGATCAAATATCTCACCACACGTTCTCAAACATTGGCAAAATGTAGGCATCCAATTCCTATCACTATTGTGCTACAATTATCAATCTAAGTAATATTCAGTGATAATGCACAATTTAAGCTAAAATCACTAAAACATGCTAAATCATTTAAACTTGTCACATACAGTTATCGATTTAGGCTAATGTATCCCTGAATGATGTAATACATTTTATGTGATTATTATCTTTTATTAAATCACTTTGGTTCAAATTATGACCACTTAAAATGACACTCTAAACCATTGAATTCTTCTAATTTGACAACACACATCACGTGCATGTGTTATTTCATGTTCATAATAACCTAATTGGGGTATTATCTTATATGCAACTAACACTTTCTTTTGATTATACTTTAATCAAATTATGACTCAGTATAATGATATTTTTGACTAGGTTGATTAAGCATGTAACAGATTTTCAAAAAAATGTAAAAAATTAATCAAAGTCACTTAAGCAAATTAAACCAAATCAAGAGCCTAAGTGAAAATTCTATGAAAGTTGTTGAATATCTATTTACTGAAAATTCATTGTTCAATTCTGCATCATCCTATAACATCATCAATGGGGTGGTATCCATAAACCATTAATGGGATAAATATCAAAATTAAACCCTCCCATGCCTCATCAATGCCCCATTCTTTCAAATATTAATGGACATATTTATAGCGTATCCTTCCAAAATTGAATCAGTCATGACCATCCTCCATTCACTTAGACTCTTAATTTGGTTTAATTTACTTAAGTGACTTTGATTAATTTTTTATAATTTTTTAGAAATTTGTTGCATGCTTAATCAACTTGATTGGAAATATCATTTTACTGAGTTGTAATTTGACTGGAGTATAATCATAAGAAGGTGTCAGTTGCATATGAGACAATACCCTCAATTAGGGTATTATGAATATGAAATAACACATGCTTGTGACATGTGTTGTCGAATTAGAAGAATTTAGTGGTCTAAGGTGTTATTTTGAGTGGTCGTAATTTGACTCGAAGTGATTTAAAAAAATTTAATAATCACATAAAATGCATTGTATCATTCAAGTATACATTAGTCCAAATTGACTAATATTGATGTAGCACACTTTAGTGATTGTGACCTAGATTATGTATTGTCATATAAAATTTTATTAAATTAACATTTACAACATAATAGTGATAAGAATTGGATGTCTATAGGTGTGTATGCACACCTTGTCTTTATGTGTGCCAAACTTGAGTGCTTTATTGGTGATTGGCCTACAACCAAGAGCATATTATACTATAAAATTAGTGCTTATAATATGGGTTGAAGTACTTGAAATTGATTGAAATTGAAAGAGCAATGTTTAGGAGTACACATGTGTGTCAATGTAATTGTTTTGCCTATTAGCAAGTTGTTTTAAAAAAGATGTATCATTATAAGTCTCTAAAATTGAGATTAAGAAAAATGCAGATAAATCTTTAAAGTGTGTATATCTAAGGAGATAGAGAGAGAGATTAGAAGGCACATGCCCCCAACTTTGTAGAAAAAGGGAGTTTCCAGTTGGTAGTTGAAGTTAGCTCAACTGTGCAACCCAATGATACTTATAACCTGGTGAGGTGGAATGATGAAGTCCAACTTAAAAAATTGGTAATATTGAGTGATTTGATCACCTCGACCATACCAAAATTAAACCAACTACTGCAATAGATTGGTTTAATAAAGTCTATAGGGTATTGGTATGAAAAAATTCATGATATGATAACAATCTATAACAAAGTTTTGAAATTTGAAACTAATTTAAATTTTTCAATATTAGACACATTTTACATAGCATATGCACCTTAGATATGTCTCATGTTGAAACTATCTATAACAATAGTACCAACATATAAAATTCTACCACAACTATGAATCTGAATCATATAACTGTGTTTTGATCAATTTAAAAAATTGTGTAACTGTGGAGAACATGCTTCCAAAGCATGCCCCCAATATATATAGAGAAATATAAAAATTTATATAAGTACCAAGGTTGAGGACATATTTTCAAAACATGCTCCCACTGAATCTGGCAATGTTGAATATTGAATAGGTGGGGAGAACATGCTTCCAAAACATGTCCCCATTGAATCTGAGAATGGATATAAGTACCATATATATGAATGAATGTGGAGAACATTCTTTCAAATCATGCCCTCACTAAATTTTAGAACTATGAATGTGCAAAAGCCATGCTTATATGACATACCCCCACTGAATCTAAGAACTGATATAAGTACCATATACTGAATGAGTGTGGAAAGCATGCTTCCAAAGCATGCCTCCACTTAAGCTAAAAACTATGCAAAGTGTGGAGAATATGTTTCTATGACATGCCCCCACTAATATGCCCCACCTTTGAGGTGAGGGAAAGATATGAACTGGTAGTTACCTCACCCTAAAAGGATAAGACAATTGTATAATCTATGAATGTAACCATGTAGCATACATAAGGGAAATGTCTAGATAGATATATTATTGAAATGCATAGAACCAGTGTGATCACATGTAGGTCTGAGATGCATGATAAAGATTATGGTAATGTCTAGATAATAATAGTACAAGATTGACAAGCAAACAAGTACACATATAAGAGCACTCAAAAGCAAGTCAAAAGGCAATGGTCCAAGAGACTATAAACAAAGGGCATGTTCAAATGCCACACAATTGAAGGGACATGACTTAGTCAAATGTCTACAAAAGGTAAGGATGACATATTAAAATTTCCATACAACAAAAAATGAGATATGCAAATTTTAATGAAAGCATACATAAACATGGGGGCCACGAGCAAATAATCATATTCAAATGCTCAAACAAGGCCTACAATAGCAAGGCAAGACACTTAAGGAAGTTCCTAAATTAAATCACAAGCAACCAACATAAATATGTCATAGTAGCCCATGGATCCAATGTGTTAGGAAAAGATGTCAAGTGTATAATGTATCAAGTACCTTATGTAATATATAATCATGGATAACATACATGTGTAAATACATATGTAAGCTCAAACATGATAGTGTAAAATATTCATCGAATCATATAACCTATGTGCATTAAAATCAAAAAAGTGGATACCCCCAATGTCCATATGACATGAGTAAAGGAAAGGCCCAACATTCAAAATAGGAATGTATCATGTGTTTGTGTATGCTTGTATCACACTCAAGAAGGAATGTGACACATATGTCTATGTAGAATTAATTATGTCATCCATCAACATGGAACTAACACATGTTTGCCAAGGAGCCAATAAAACATGTAAGTGACGAAAGTTTATTTTTGGATGTTTTTGAATTTTTTTAGAATATTTTTTGGAATATTTGACAGGTTTAATCAAGTAAGTCCTCAATCTCAAAAGGTGAAGGGCCACCTGCAAAAGATTTTAATATTTGATTATATCGAGTTAGTACCAACATTTCAATGTTTCTATGTAATGGTTTACCTGAAACCAATGGTGTAGGCAAATAATTGCGTCCATCATGTTGCATGTAAATCTTTATACCCATGTGATAAAATTTTACACACATGTTTGCAGTATCTAGTCTAACATTCCACTTGTATGCATCTAAATTTGCTCACCTTTGTCGGCTTACTAAATTTGACACTAATCTCGTCTAACTTGATCTAATTTGTATTACTAATAATCTTTGTCATTTATTAACACCCCTCTTCATTACTCTTCATTATTCTAACCTTCCCCCTTCCCATTTCTTCATTAATTCTTCTAATTAACTCTAATTATATCATAATCCCACTTATCTATTATATCGTGAATTTTAAATTCACAAACCACCTGCCTACCTACTCCTAGGCTTTCTTACAAGCCTACCCCCTACTCCTCACCTAACCCTTCTCCTAATCTAGTCTAATCTTCCTCTAATGGAATATATAACTCTCCACCACCCTTCTCCTTCTCTAGAGAGTTCTCTCTCTAAAAAATTCTAAGGAGTTTTAAATTCCTTAGAATTCCCTCCTTCCTCTTTAGTGTCTTTTTCTCTAGAGGCTTTCAATGAACTTTTAATTCATTGAAAAATCTCTCTCCTTTGCCTCTTTAAATCACCCACCCCTGCATTGCCAAACTAACTATAAAATCCATTATCCTTCATGCTAAAAATCTTACATCAGCTAAATCTATTAAACTATCATCTTAGTCTTGAATCAAGTTATATACACCCTAAATTAGTCAAACAACCATGCATATCATGTCTTTTCACAGTCATTTCATAGGAGACTCCAATTAGAGAATATGAGCTTTGTTCACATTTAGTCATGTCTTTCATTTTAGTCATCTCGGCCTTATTACATACTCTAGACACCTTTTTGCCTATTCTAAGTCATTCAAAGCCTTTTAAATGGTCATTCCACCTTAGCCACATTAGGTTTTCTATCTTCTTTCCATCCCCCCTAGGTCTCGAGACTGTAGGATAGGAGCGTTGAGGCTGGACAACAGTGTCAATGCCACTAGTGTCCATTTCTAACGCTCTTGTCTAAAGCCATTTTTGCCTCTAATGGTCAATTTTGTTTGCTCAATAGGTCCCAACCCCTTTCTTAGCTTCATCCTTAAGTTTTCCAATGTCGACAAAATATAAATAAAGCTCCCAAATTCGAAATAAAGAGTCTCCTATATAAAATACTATACAAGGCATTTTATATCTAGCACTTACTACTCTGGCACATTAGATATAATAAAAATTTAGTCAATAGTATAGCTCAACATTCTACATCACACATAGATTTGCATGCTTGATCAACGAAGGGCTTAGATGAAAGTCATTCTTGCATCTATCATGCACGTTGATTATGCACGTTTCGTAAGAGAGAACTACATTTGATTTGAGACCCTAGTTTGAGGGTTAATGTAGGTAGTGATTAAGACAATAGGGGTTCTAAATCATGCAATCATTCTTCCCCTAACTAAATTTTTATCCCTTTTACTTTTGATGCATTTGTTATTTCCATGTGTGTAGATAAATATAGGATTTAGAGATTGAAATGGACCTACAACAAGCTATATTGAATTTTAGCTTCCAAAATTTGGTACATAGGCTCACACTAACTTGATGAACAAAACCTAGAAAGATGAGATCCTCATGATAATAAAAATAGAGGTGGACAACAACGTCGGTGCCACTCCTGTGTAGTTCCAGCACTCCTATCCAATCAGAAAACAAAGTCTAGATCTAGATTCTAGATAGTATCTTGGTCCTACATCTCAGTTTCTAGCCCCTAAATCCCTTGTTAAAACCCATTTTTAGATATGTTTATTTATTCTCTTCATGTAATTTATTTGATAAAAATATATATTTTACTTTATTAAACTAGATTTCTCCCTTACTCCAGACCCCTTGTTATTTAGGAACTAAACACTAGTTTCCTAAAAATATTAAAATATTTGGTGAACCTAACTTACTTCAAACAAAAATCTAAAACCCTAGGTACCCTTAGGGTTTCTCCTTTAAATTTTTTGTGCAAAAATTTAAATTTCTAATTTCTAATTTTTATATAAATTTTGTGCATTTATTATATTCAAAAATATTTTTTAAATTTAAAATTACTGCATAATTTTAAAAAAACTTAAAACCTTAGCTCAAATCCCTAGATTTCCAAACTAGGTCCTCAAACCCCAAGTTTTCCTCCCTTACAATTTTTAGAAAAATACTTTGGAGTTTTTACAAATTATTTGGATAGTCAAAAGTATTTTCAAAATCTCTATGTTCATAGTTATTTTTGCATTTATTTGATTAATAGTATTTTTCAATATTCTCTTTGGTGAAAGAAATAAAATGGCTACTAAGGCATTTATTCCCTCTCATCCCATATATCAATTTCTAATTTTTTTCATAATTATGACAATGAACGGACAAATTTACAAAATTGCACATTAACTAAAAATGTGAAAAATGATTTCATTTACAATGAAGATAATTACTATTGTTGTAATGAAGAGTATGATGATATACGTGATAGTTATAGTGAAGTACAAATAGATGCATTTTATTCTCTCAAACCTATCTCTTTTATTCCTTCTTCTAAAGAAAATAATTTTGATAAATGGGAAAGATACTTCTCACCTCATTCTCCTATGCACAATGCACCAAATGAACAAATTAGTCATGCACTTCCAAGTGAACCTCTAATTGGTGATAATTTGCTTCCATGTGAACCTAATCTCTCTCTATTTTGCTACTTGAATGTTCAAATTACAACCATATAAATGTAATAAAATCAAATTATCAATGCATAGTTCAAATGATACATCTCATGTTCCTAATGCTACTTTGTCAAAAGAATGTCTAAATGAAAACTCTTCTTCTCTTATCTCTCATATTGCACCTAAAAATAATGCATACACTCCATCCATGGATAACATAGATGCACATGATATTCCAATTTCAAATGAAACTTTATTGCATATTAGAAAAGAATTAAATCCTTATCTTACACCTCTCCCTAGTTGCACTGAAAGTGATGAGTATGATGGTGAACATGCAAATGAATATGAAAATAAGAGTGATTATGAACGATATTCCAATGATGACAATGCATGGAACAATGATGATACTATGCACATAGTGAAGAAGAATATGCATCTCATGTTTCTAACTCTTCTCTCACTCCTCTCAAACATAATGCACTTCCAAATATTGTTTCTACTTCTATGAATGATTCTATTTCAAATAATGCACATGTTAATGATAACACATCTTCTACTCAATCAGAATGTGATTCACTAAAACATAAAGATAGCAATTAATCCTCCAAGCCACCCCTCATTACAGTGGAACCCAGTTCTCACTCTTCACCTAAAGAGAATGGTAGCTCACATCCCCCTAGTAAGGTCCAAGTTACCATTACTCCTAAGGTTCAAGTGAGAATGCCCCCTCTTTATGATATAATTGCTAAATGTAGCATTCCTATGGTTACAATAAAATTCAATGATTAAATGAACCACTTCAAGATGATAATGTACCATCTCAGGCGATTATCTCTTTGATGCATGCAGTTAGTGAATTACAACACCAAGTACATCTCCTTACCTTGGAAAAAAGGGCTTATAAGTCTTGGATGGATGCCAATGATCTCCATGGTAACCCAAATTTGAAGACATTCATAAAAGCTTCATTGCCTATGCATTTTCAGATACCATCATTGCCTCACTTTGATAGAACTAGAGATCCATTTGTATACTTTCAGGCCTTTCAAAAGGCTTTACCATCTCATGCGAGTCCTTTGATTCTACTCAAGTTATTCCAATAGACATTAGTGGGGGAAGCACATAATTGGTTCTTTCATCTACTCCCTGTTTGCTCCTTGCACATGTATGATGACTTAGAGGAGGCATTTCTCAGACCTTACATAACAAACATGGGCCCTCATGTCGCATATGAGAAACTTGTAACTTTACATCAGAATACTTCAGAGCCAATTAGTGATTATATCTTGTGATTCAAGAATCACATGCTAAGATTGATATACAAACTAGCAAATCTAGAGATTTAACATATTTTTATTAAAGAGATTCATCAACGTCTCCTCAATCATCTACTTATCAGATAGAGTCTTTTTTCAGGCACTTATGTTATACAGTTCTAGCTTTGAAAAAGAAATTGGGATTGATGGAGACAGATTTAGTTGATTAAATTACTCTAGATTTCACAACAGTGTCTACAACTCCTAACATACATCATCCACCATGTCAAAGCACCATTACAATTTAATTCAGAGCAAGATATCCCATCTATCATATTATCAACACTTCTAGATAGGAGGTTAATCACATTAGCTTTTACTCATCGATGAAATCCACGTCTCCATCAAAAATAGCCACATTAGCCCTTTTGCAACTATCATCATATCCATGGACACAGATATAATGATTGTTGTGGACTCAAAGATTGCATTAGTCGATGTGCTAATAATGGCATCATAGCATTTACATAGGGGTCACTGAGATCTCTTCCATCATGGAACCAAAGACCTCATTCTTCTAGGATTGAGTCATCCCAGGGCATTCCTTTATAGGAATCATCGATCACTCATCGTAAGAGTAATGCAGGTTCTAGGATAAAGACTCATGGAGATCTCTTATTCCACCTATACATATGGTTTGGAAACTAGTACAATAAGAGCAACCTACATATAATGGTGTAGTCTAAGGAGTACATAGTGCAGTTCCATACACATATCCAACAGAGTCATAGGCACTGCAACAAAGTACTACTCATGAAAAATATTCACCACGGCCAGATTTTCTAGGTTCTATCTCACATAGCAATCCATTACGGTTAAGATTAAATGAACCCACATCACAAAGTACTGCTTATAAGAAATATACACTACGACCAGATTTTTCAAGTCCTATCTCATGCAACAATCCACTATGGTTGAGATTAAATGAGCATGCATTATAGGTTTTAGTTCCATCTCAATCTATGGCTCAATCATACATATCACAATAGAGGCCTTGGGGTATACGATTACAGACATATGATCCTTCTTCACAACACACAGTTCTATTTCCACATCTAATAAAGCTATATTTTATAGAATCTCCACATCTAGCTATAGGTAGTACATAACATATAGTATCAGATACAGAGCATATTCTTACATAACATGAGTAGTATGGGCACTTGTTTAGTTGGCCAACATGGTTCACATAGCGATACAACATAGAATGATACAATGCACATTCATACCAACATCAATTCATAATTCACTTAGCAGGGCAACGATGGAGCCAAAGGTCTAGCTAGCCTTTGTATTCTTGAGCCACTCTTAGGGAGGTAATATGAACAATGTGTTATCTTACATCCCCATAAACAAAAAAACTAACATTCCTAACTCCTAATAAACTATCCATAGCCAAAACTAGCTTATAAAAAATCTAGACCTTACAAAATTCTATTTTACCAACATTAAACCAACTCAACCCATCCAAAAAATTAACCAACCTCAAACCAACTCAAATTTTTCTCATTGATTTCCCAATTGCAAAAACCAACATAACTTTTGCTCACATATCATCACAAAGCAAATAAAGTCCTTTAATTACATACAATTTGAAATCACAAGCAAGCAAAACACTTATCAACAAAACAATTAAATCACATATCCTAAGTACCATTTTACCAAACATACATAACCTTAAACATCAATACTAGATCAACTACTTCTATTCAACAAATGGCACTAAATATAACAATATATTTCAAATCCCGTAACTCAATATGTCTAAGTCAAAAACAACCCAGTATCCATATATATATAACCAAGTTTTCAAATACATATACATCATATCAAGATATGATCAATCATAAATGGGTGTCATGCCCTCACTCTCAGGCTCACTCTCTCCTCTAATACTAGTCTCATAGTCCAACATCGCATTCGATGTCCCCACACCTCCTCAAGCTCTTGAATGCCTCTTACGTCAACTATCTCACTCTAGCAATTGACCATGTTCCTCACATAATTCTGCATAGTACCTTTGCAAATTAGTGTATTCATCCATAATCCACATACTCATCGATCTATAATCAATTGGAGGCATCCTATGCCTATCTAGCTTATCCCTCAACTCATCTCTCTCCTACGACCTTAACATACACAACTATAGCCAAACTATCTAGTCATATGAGAATAAACACCAATTGTAACTATTGCTCACTCTATCAAACCCTCTTCCACAACATCATCAGAAACATGTCGTGTGAGCTCACAAAGTGTAGACTCAATGATGGTCTCCCAAAACCCATAATTTCCACCTCCTGCCCCAACATATGCTTCATCTTAAGCACCTTCCACTCCACATGGACACAAAAGTACAACACTATGTTAGACATACATTTTCAAAATAAGCTAAAACATGCACAAACTTAAATAACAATTCAAATATAATCAGTACTTACCTTCCATCATCTAGATCAGAGCAGGGTCATACTCAAGGGCATTCCCTCCACCAACACGATATAACAGAACCCATTGATGACTCGCCCATCATGTGGCATATGCCTCTATGCATTCAACATCATCTACATCAGGAATATTTATATTCACATCTCATGCATCTAAAGGTAACGATGCTAATTTAACCTCAATAGGCCTCCCACGAGATCTCACCTTTGTTAGTGCCCATACACTCCTCACCCACACCCATGTTGCAGGGGGCACATCCTGTGGTATCCCAAACTATCTAGTCATATGCTCATATTGAAAGCACTCATACACTCTAACCCAATAGACCAACAACTGACCCTCATAAATTGAAGCTGCACTTCATCCTCTAACTACCTAGGGAATCCTTTATAGGGCCTCCATATGATATCCTGAGCCACCAAACTATCTAAAACTTATTTGTAGTAATCTATCCCAGGAGACCAGATATCCAATGTACTCATCCATTTCTCTCCATATGGATGTGGAGGTGCCCACCTCTCCCTCAGCAATCCTATCGGTCGCATAACTGCTATATGCTCATAAGCCCAACAATGCAATAAAGTCGCTACAATCAGACCACCACTGAAAGCCTTCCAAGTAAATTGGTAAAGATCCTTGGATAAGTGGGCAATCATAGTCCTACCCCATGAGAACATAGTACTATACACCTTTATATTACGCACAATCCTATGCATTTTATATGAAATTGACACCCCACTTCCATCTACAACAACAAATGAAGCTAACAACAGGACCAACCACTTTCATAGGCATGGAACACTCGATTGCATAATAACTAACAATAATACATCACTATCATGCCTCTCTTATGTATACTTGAAGGCACACCAACAAAATACAAGGATGCACGGTCAAAATCATCCACACCCATGTCATCCTGCAATGTCACCCAACGTCCACTAATCGGTAAGTGTAGAATATGGTACACATCTTCCAAAATAATCATAATCTCCCTAGTAGGAAGACCAAAAGTACACGTATCTACATTCCACCTCTCACATAAGGTAGTAATTAGATACCTATCCCACTGTACAGGTCCTAGGTCACACACATGACCCAACCCTGCTCTATCCATCATAACTCTCTCATCAGCTAATAAAGGCAACAACCGCAGTGTCTCCATAACTTGGCCTCTACAAAACTTTCTCATCCATACCTCACCCTGCAACATACCAAAAAAATAACATATGTATTAGTCAAATCTACCAAACTAAGTAGCCAAGCTAAACAACAACCGATAGTCAATCAAAATCTCAAAAAACTAACCCTAGTGGACAACATTATTGCAAAAGGATACTAGCACTAGTTAACAGTGCCAAAACCTAGATAGCAACACTAAACACTGGACACGAGTGTTGACTCCTAGACAAGAGCATTGGAACTAGTGGAAATTTCTTAAAACACTTCAAAATAACTCAAAAACATAAAAAATAGGATTCCAAACAGGCAAAAATCACACATTTCAACTACTTGCCAGGGTAATATCCCCATCAACCTCAATAGGGGCTACCAACTACTCAAATCGGGTCATGACAAGTGCTCATCTCCTCGACATTAATCCTACTCTAGAGCTATAAAATCTCAACCTAGTCAATGCACTAATGAATCAAGAATCAATCCAATTCTCCTATATCAAACAACTTTCTCCAAAGCAAAATATAATTTTTCCTATAACTTCAACCCTGTAGCTTCATTTTATAAACCATTTTATTCCACAAAATCATAACAATGATATCTTCAACATCACACGAGATTCCCTCTCTTACTACATCATCTACCTATTATGGCACACACATCTCTATACCAATTTTTACCCAAACATACAATTTGGTCCTAACTAATCAAAGACTCATTCAACTTTCAAAACAACCCAGTCTAATCAATCAAGCAACTTCTCAATCAATTCAAACTATACCAACCTCACTTTTATCATCACACCATTAGTCATCACTTTTGTCTCAACCTCCTCTATCTCAGATCTCGTCCCTCTCCCCAAAAGGGGGGCATCATTCCTACTATTCCTATTCCTACACTTATCCAACATGTCTATCCACTCTCATAGATGGATACACCATGATTTTTACACATCAACAATTAGATTATCAAATTCAACTTAGATCGATCAAAATATATAATGATTCAGATGACATAGGTCACTTAGCATGGTTTTTACACCTCTAGTATTTAGATTATCAAATTCAACTCAGATTGGTCAAAATATATAGTGATTCAGATTACATGGGTCATTCAACATTACTCAAGACATTTTGAGGGATATACCTTTAGTTTACAAATACAATGGTTTAGATTATATGGATCCATAGTAATTTTAGTCTATAGATACACATATCAGTTGAAATATATAGTGGTTCAGATTATATGGATTCATAGTGAGTTCGATACGGATTTAGACTAGATATCAGATTTGGGGGCATGTACATTACTACACATCTCATACATACAACTTCACACAACATGACATAGTTACAGGACCAAATAATAGATTATAGGCATAGTGTAGAGCACAGTGTTTTGATCTCTATTTTTGCACATGGGGCATGGCACGATAGATCATATCACACGTGGTTATATAGATTACTAGACTATACATACATATCACTCACATACCAGATTTAGGGGCATGTCATAGATGTTCATGTTTTTAATCATCCAACATTATATAGATTAGAATGGCAAAGATATGCCATTCTCTTCTTACACATTTATCAAAATCTGGATATATCGGGCATCATGCATGACATGATGGCTCTCACTTTTAGTTTTAAATAGGGTAGTTGATACAACTTCCAGATTAGAATTCATGTTTTAGACACTAGTGATTGAGGGCAATGTGTGTGGCATATTTATTTTATTTCTTTTTGAGTTCAATATTACCCAAGTATTCTCAATAGTTGAGTGCCTTACTCCATTTGTATGTGGTTGGCATCATTTTGGGTTGGCTTTCATATAAGCCTAACCTCCTGAGTTCTTGAGTAACTTTCATATAAGCTTAGTGCACCAGTTTTAGAGTGGCCAAGAGTGGCCTAGTTTTCAACATACATTTGGCTATCCACGCCAATATTGTTAGATCACAATACATCAATGGGCTTTAGGAGCCATCTCATATGACACACATCCCATATTACATGAGTTTATGTGGGATAGAAGGTAGACATTGGTTTTGGACCTTCGAGCATTTCTCATTCCAGTCAGGTTCAACACGGGGGGCAAGCATTGTCCTCCTCCATGTTATATAGATTTTACTTCCAAGTTTAGTATAGGGGGCATTTATTTCAGGGATTCCTTCCTTCTCCAGGCACTATTCAGCTCTCCATCCACTTCCTTGGCCAGGAAGTGAGTTGGATTATTTTTTAGCACACTTATCTCCATGCAGGTAGGTTCAGGCACACATTCTCTTTTCTTTCTTTTACTTTATTACTTCGTTTCATTGCATCACTAGATTAAAATGGGGGCAAATGTATACACCCTAAATTGGTCAATCAACCACACATATTGTTAGGTTGTGGAGCTAAAAGATTCACTGATGCAAACAGGAGAGGAGGTTGCTGAGGGTTGCTGAGTTGCAGAGCAACCGGCGTTGGTCTGATCAGCCGACGCCGGCAGGATTGTGAAGAGAAGAAACTAACGTTGGTCAGGGATCGGCCGGCGTCGGTCACCTCCAGGCAGACAGGGACCGACGTCGGTCGCCTGTGTGGTTCGGACTGCGGATGTTACAGGCAGTTAGCTAACGAACCAAGTGTTTGCATGATGAGTGCTAATTTTAGACTCATAGCTGCGGATCTAATTATTGTAATTAGATGTCTAATTATTGTTTGAATGAGATCTATATAATAGACTCATGGTTGTATTAGAAACTTGTGCTAGGGAGTAAGAGAGCATAATTATAAGCTCCTTCGGTGTGTGAGGTAGAGCAATGGTGCGTTCCTCCTAGTGCCACAGTACCAGGTGTGTGGGTGCTGGATTGGAGAGTCAGCTGGATTCTTCAGGTATGTATGATCTTGGTCATCAGGTGAGCATGGCCCTTATAGGAGATCTACATGGTAAGTAAGATCGTTGATCTGCAGGTGTGTGTGTGTGCAAGGTCAAGGTTCACAGGTGTGCAGAATCGTTATTGATCTGTAGGTTGGAGATCAGATATGACAGCTACACAATAGGGAGCAGAATCAGGCAGGATCTACTTGGAGTATGGTATGTACTCATTGGTATGTATGTGGAGTACATGAAGAGCTAAGAGGAAGGCAAGGTAGTTCCTTCCATAAGTATGGTCTGTTGAATTGCAGGTTCATGGGAGATCTACTTGAAGTACTTTGAGTACTTGTGGAGTGCGTGGAGCACTTGTGGAGTGCGTGGAGCACAGGTGTAAGGTGAACACCAACTCTGTGTTTGAGTTGGGTGTTGGGACCTAGTAGAGAGAGCTTTGAGGGAAGATTTACTGTTTATGTCCTAGAGGTGTGGGAGCCCTAGAGGTGTGTAAGGAAGAAGAACTATGGCAGTCTTCTTTGTTTATTAATACAAGTTGTGTATTGTCTCTCATATGCTGTGTTATTCTGAATTTTAGTTACTTGTTGAATCTGGTTAATTTCTGCATATTAGGTTGCTTGGTTTGGTAATCAATTGTGTGCTTCCGGTGTTTCGCATCCTGACAAGTGGTATCAGAGCTAAGGTTGCAGGAAGCAGGTTTTGTGTTTGGTTACAGGTCACTCTCAGGGGTTTCTGATTGAGTGGGAGCAGAGCAATGGCAGATGAAAGTAAGCTAAGAATGGAGGAGTTGAAAAGCACAGATGGTCACTTAAGGTCCCATGGAAAGAAAGAGCAGGTAAAATAATATTGTTGGTTTGTGGAAGATCAGCATGAAAAAACTGAAGAAGCAGATGTTGCAGGTGATGTTGTACAGGATGCTCTGGGAGGTTTCTTGGATAAAGTTGAATCTTGGATAAAAGATTCGGTTGCCTCTTTCCATGCAGCCCCAGGTAAAGGAGCTGGTGAGCCTTGCCAAAGAATTGGCAAAGGGGAAGTGAAGCTGAAATTGCAGGCGGCCAACACACAGGTGTTGATGAAGGTCATGCAGGTCCCAAGTTTGGAGATATGGCTAATTTCTTTAGAAAGATTGGGTGATGAGAGATGCACAAGAACTCTCACAGCGGATACACTTGAATTAGTTGGTGGTAAGAAAATAGGTACTCTTTATCTACTTGTTTATATTACTGATTCTTCTTCTGTTGCGGAGACGTGGCTTCGTAGGCTTGGTCACACGAGCAGGAAGGAGATGCATGTAGGTTCAAGTACACATTCTCTTTTCTTTCTTTTACTTTATTACTTCGTTTCATTACATCACTAGATTAAAATGGGGGCAAATGTATACACCCTAAATTGGTCAATCAACCACACATATCATGTCTTTTCATAGTCCTTTTACAAGAGACTCTAACTGGAGAATATGAGCTTTGTTCACATTTAGCCATGTTTTTTTATTTTAGTTATCTCAGCATTGTTACATGTTATAGACACCTTTTTGCCTATTCTTAGTCATCCAAAGCCTTTCAAATAGTCATTCCACCTCAACTAGGTCAGGTTTTCTATCTTTTTAGGTTATGGGATTGTAGGACATGAGCGTTGGGGTTGGACAACAGTGCCAATGCCACTAGTGTCTATTTTCATCACTCTTGTCCAAAGCCATTTTTGCCTTTAACGATCAGTTTCCTTCACTCAATAGGTCCCAGTCCCTTTCTTAGCTTCATCCTTTAGTTTCCCAATGTCGACCAAATATGAGTAAATATTCCAAATTCAAAATAAAGAGTTTCCTATATAAATGACTACACAAGGCATTTTATATCTAGCACTTACTACATTGGCACATTAGATATAATAAAAAATCAATCAATAGTATAACTCAACATTCTACATCATACATAGATTTGCATGCTTGATCAAGGACCTAGGCGAAAGTCATTATTACATCTATTGTGTACATTGATTATGCACGTTCCCTAAGGGAGAACTACATTTGATCTAAGACCCTAGTTTAGGGGTTAATATAGACAATGATCAAGGCAACAGTGGTTCTAGATCATGTGATCATTCTTCCCCTAATCCAATTTTTCCCCCTTTTGCTTTTGATACATTTATTATTTTTATGTGTGTAGTTGGAGATTTAAATGGATATACAACAAGTTCTGTTGACTTTTAAGCTCTAAAATTTGGTACACAAGCTCACACTGACCTAGTGAACAAAACCCAGAAAGATGAGATCCTCAAGATAATAACGACAAAGGTGGACAATAGCACCAGTCCTGTCTAGTTCTAGTGCTCTTGTCTAATCAAAAAATAAAGTCCAGATCTAGATTCTAGACAGTGTCCCAGTCTTGCATCTCAGTTTCTATCTCCTGAATCACCCATTACAACCCATTTTTATATAAGTTTATTTCTTCTCCTCATGTAATTTATTTGATAAAAATCTATATTTTACCTTATTAAACTAGATTTTTCCCTTATGCTAGACCCCTTCTTATTTATGAACTAAACACTAGTTTCACAAAAATAATAAAACACATGCTAATCACATGTTATCCAAGAAAATTTGAGTCTATAAGCAGTCATTAATCTTTAGTCTTTTATTTTTGAATCTTTGTTTAGAATAATTATCTTTAGATTTTATAATGCTACTATAAATATTTATTTTGATTGCTTTATAGTCTAATAACTCTAAATTCATGAAGTAGATTATAGATTTGAGTGCTTTTGTTATAATTTGCATATCTAAATCTCAATGTGGTTCATGCATTGATATCCATATAGTTGAATCTTCGACATGTGGGCCGAAAGAAATGGGTAAGTAAATATATCCTCGATATTTGGAATCCAAGGGAGAATTTATTAATTCAGTTATAGTATGTCCCAATTGTGTAAGAAAAGTAATCCCACAAGTTGTATCCCACTTGTTTAGATTAAAATCTATATGGTGGCAATATAGCCCATCAATATTAGCAATAATAGTTAAATCATCATACTTTTGTCGCTTTGAGGTATATATTTCTTTTGGAAGAGAAGAAGTATGTTTCTTTTTGCCTATTGGGGACACATTGCATATGTGTTCTTCACTCTTATAATGCTAGATTAGATTTTACAATTTCACACATTGATTAATAGTATGGCCAATGATCGAATGGTAATTATAATATGGTACTCCCTGATCTATGTCTAGTAAAAGGTAAAGAAATCATTAAACATTCAAGTAACAAAGATAAGATGGTATTGGTGGTATCATGTTCTGTTATGATATGTAGTATTTGGGGTGAAGCCTTTTGAGAAGACTCCACATTATTTATATGATGTAGTTGAATTTGGCCCTTATAAGGCCAATTCAATGCTTTTAACCAAGAAGAGTGTATATAATAACAAGCATTACATACTTGTTTGGTAGTTTTGATTTGCCCTTATATGGATTCAATGTTGTGTTTTATACAAGTGGGCTTAGCTTTTATGTGATAGCACCCATAAGTTCAAATAAGTTATGTAACAAGGGCTCTAATGGGTCAAATTTTAAACTTTGCATTTTCTCATCTATCATATCATAAGTTGTATTGTTATCATTGTCATAGTAATATGAGATGTGGCCATCTTTTTTCTTAGTATTGACCAATAAAGGAAGTTCAAATGTTGGGGGCTCTTTTGTTTGTACTGATGCTTTTGGTAATTGTTCATGCTCTTTATGTGCATCAATATGCACTTCAAGATGTTGTGTCTTATTTGCATTTTAAGACAAAGGAATATTTATACTTGACTCACCTATTTATTATGTGTGAATATTTTTAGGAGGAATGGATTGTCGAGGTGATATTATTGTAGGAATGTCCTTAGTTTTAGAATGTATCATTTTACAGAATTTAAAGGATTCATCATCAATGAACATTAGGTTGAGAGCATGCATGTTGGCTTCTAGATGTTTGCTCTATAACATTGTAAAATGAATGTTAAAAAGAGATTAAGTGTTGATTTCACTAAAAAACCTTCTCCTTATTGGCATGGATTTGATTTTAAGATTTGAAAAGGCAAGTAATGTAGCAAACCATAAAAACTATGACATATTAGAATAAAAAATGAGTAATAGAGGCATCCATGTTGCACATATTTTAAGACAATCAAGGATCAACAACAAAAAAATCATAAAACCCTAAGTGTCATAGGGTTTGATGTTCAAATATCATGTTCACCAAATATTTAACCCAAAAAAGATCTAGATTGTGGTTATCTAGATGTTAAATGGGTATTAGAAATGAAATAGCATAAGGGTGATAATCAGATCTATAGCAAGCCAATTAGATATTAAACTTAGATATAAGCATACACCAAATTTATTACGTTGAGATAGTCTAAATATGGAAAGTACAATTATGCTAGATTTAAAAATGACAAAAAAGTGATGTACTTAGATTATTCTGATGCTAATGTAGTTTTAGATCTATAACAAGTGAAAAGTAGGCTGGAAAGAGATTTTGTAACAATGATTAGATTCTAGTTTTGATGTTTTTAGCTCTTTAGATAATAACATTAGCCTAAGATGGTTGTATCGACGCTACTATCTAGGTTTGATGCTAGTGTTCTATACTTCTCTTTCACTTTGGTGCATTTAGATCTAGGTCATGGATTAACATTCCTCATGAATTTGCAAAACCCTAGTTCTTCATCTTTAATGTGACCTTAGGGAAAAATGGGTTAGTGGGCACAAGGTGTTGAGTTGCCCCAAAGACCCCACTACCAATGGGTGCTAAATACATAGACATACTCTGAAGAAGGCCTTAGACACATGTAAAGTTGGCTTGTGTGTGAATCACACAATATATACAAAGTAATTACAATAGTGACCTAGCTTGTAACTTGGCAAATTGGGTTATTGGGCTGCTCCTTTAATAATTTAGACTTGTAGATTTGTCATACCCATAACTAGTATGGGAATAGGGAAGCTTTGATCAATTGAATGTTTGATAGAGTGTTTTTGATAAGTTACCTTTAGTCTCTTTGGTCTTTTTTAGGTGTTCACAAGTGAGGAATGAATAATGATTGATCTTGTATTTATATCAATATTTTGGAGTAATAAATCACAATAAAGCACTTAGGTCAACCATTATATATGTTTTCTTTGTAAATTAGATGACTTTAGGACATTTGACACTTGTGTCAGGATAAAATAGTAATGTGAACACTACTATCTATCCTGGACATTAGTGTTTAGAGAGCATGAAAGCAAGTACAGGTTTTGAACTTATAGAAATGGAAGATAAGCACATTTTAAGCATTCTAGATAAGATAGAAGACCTAGGTCATCAACATAAGATTGGCCAAACTAAGAAATATGGGCCAAGGGGCACAAAGATAGAGCCAATGATCTGTAAACTCCACTGATAAACTCTAAGTGAAAATTTTAAAAGTACATATTCTAAATTTTTCAACTTATCAGATGTTAGAATGAATTAAATTTGATCCAAATATCGTGTTTTAAAACTGAAATAAATGTGAATTGATATATCACATCAATTTTCCATTAAAATCGTCAGATTTTTCAAATTCTTGATTTTATGCAATTTTTCGTAAATGATAAAATGAGTAATTTTTGCATTCTGATTAAATTCTAAATTATAATATATAAATTAACTAAAAATGAAATGCAAAACTGAATTCAAAGATCAAAACACATAAATTGTTTAAAGGGTTCATAATTCCTACGTCCCCAGGTTCGTATCGAACCTATCCATTAATTATTGCTAAATTTGCAAGCCAAAATAATACTTACAAAACAACAAAAGATCATATCTCTTTGTAAAATAGTGATCAGACATTCGAAAGACCTTGGCTGACTCAGCACGTCCTTCACCTTCCTGAATCACACGCAGAGGCTTCTCTAAATCAAAATTAGAAACTTATATAGCTCAAAATGGCATCACTAATTCTCCAAAATGGGCAAATGAATATACTGCACATAGCGTATCGAAATTCTAAACAACTTTGTAGTTTACTTTGAGCTCTGATTCGGCCTCTAAGAGCTCCAAAATGACCAAATACTGTAATCGGGTTTATAATCTCTAATACATAGTCGACTTCTTATGTCTATTCAAGTAGAAATTAGTCCCTTTTATAACATTTCAACCTCCATAGCTGAAGTGGTCAAGGCCTATCCCTTGTGGGTGGCAGGTCAAGGGTTCAAAACTGGCCGCCCTCCTTTCTAGGCGCTTTGACTGAGTTTGAACTTTTCCTCCTCCTTTTTTGGTGCCCTGCCTCCACCTTGGCGCATTTGAATTCTTCATATCCCACATGGGCTATGTGGAAGGTTATTTACATGCTTTAAATATCTTGGCGGCCTCTTTGAATATGTCAACACCCCTTTTGTGGGCTCAAGGTGCTTAGCATGCACGTTGGTCAAAACGCTAGCCTTGTCCTCTTCTCACGCGCCACGTGGAATGCATTCATGACCCATTCTGGAGATTTTTTTGACTCAACATATGTGTGTGTTCTCCCATGTGGCATAACCAAAAGTTTCTATGAACCCCTATTAACTGCCACTTGTCACCACTTGATTGGTCCACTTGGCATGCCCTCATTGCGCCACATCATCTTACGACACCAAATTTTTTCATCGAACCAAAACTTCAATGGCCTATAACTTTTGCATACGGTGTCCATTTTGCAAATCACGAAAATTGTCAAAAAGATCTTGATGAGCTCTACATTGTGCCACCACTGAAACTTAGACTTGAAACTATTATCAAAACTCAATTTTTGATTAGCCAATGTGAGACTTGTGGAAGTAGGAAAAGGTAAATAATTGAGAGGAATAACCGAGTTCTAAGTTTGCCAAGTGTACAAGACTGAGGTACTATATAATCATATAATATATACATAAGTATTATCATTCTTTAAAAATTTGATGAACTAATGTAATTAAGGAAATTAAAACTATTATTTTCAATATAAGAAAATAAAAGAGAAGATGATTTGTTTTTTATTTTGGGTCTTTATAAATCTTTTAAATATGTAAATTTACCCTAAAATTAAGAAAACTAAACAAATTTAATAAACAAAATGGAATTGAAATAAAAGCAAATACACAACCTACTCAATGTTAAGATCAGATAAAAGTGAAGAAATTATTGTTGTCAAGATGAAATCCTCAAGTCGTTGGCTCCTTTACTCAAATGATGACCTTGGAAGCTCTCAAACAAGAAGATGACAAAATAATGGAAGCAAAAATACACAAATCTAAAGAAAAAATTAGCTCATTGTGGTTGCACTGATTCACAAGATCAAATGAATTTTCTTCTCAAAAAATAATGCAAAATTAACTTGAAGATGCTTGTAAAGTACGATAAAGCTTCTTAAAAAACACAAGAAGTTGGGCTATGGTTCTGAAATCTTATAAGTATCAATCACATGTATAAAATTTAGACCTTATTTTCTTTTAAAAGTGAAATAATTGTAACAAGGAAGAAGTTGTGACTTGTAGTTAGCTTAAGACTGATTGGGAGTTTGGTCATGCTAACTTGGATACTAAGGAGATTGACAAAAATAAGACTAAGAGTGACCTAGGAAGTCAATAAGGTGAACTCAAGAAGAAATAATAAAAAATGTAGCTGAAACTAAGAAAAATGTGTAAAAATTAAAGTCTTAGGTAACAAATCTTTTAAACGTTGCACATGTGACAAAATTCTCATCTTATGCAGGTGGTGAAAATGGAACCACTACATTGGTTTACAAAACCATTGTCATGTTTTGTTGAACCATCAGGGTGACTCATAGAACCCCTAGAATGGTTACATTTTCATCAGAGCGGTTCCACCACGAAGGTAATTTTTTTAAATTTAAAGCAAAAGACTTAAAAAAAGAAAAAAATGAGATTTCTAAAGGCTAATGAAAGAGAAAAATACAAACAAAAGAGAGAGAACCAAGTATGATCATATTTTGGTAGAGATCATCACATTGTCATTACATTTCATCATAAAATGTTACACCATGCAAAATTTGGGTGTTTACATATTGCCCCCTCGAAGAGATGCCTCATCCTAATTTGGTGAGTGTGTTATCAAGAGCAATAACATATTGAAAGGGATAAAAGAGTTAGAAAAATTACCTCACTTACTTATGTGGTGCAACAAAGCCAGCTGAGAGACCTCCGTGACTTACGATTAATAGATAGGAATCAAGTGTAGTTTAACAAAAAATAGAAAATATGTTAGTTGATGAAAACACAGACAAGTTTACGTCCCATGATTATGGGGGTTAAATACTAACTAAACCATCTTGTTGGGGGATTGAGCTTGGTGTTGAGTGGGGTCAACCAACAAAACTAAAACAAAAAACAAAGTACTTTGCAATAACATGATGGAAGATAAATGGTAGAACTTGTAGATTTTGAGATTTTGACATGTTTTGGGCTAACTTGGAAGTAAGCACATTATAAAATATGAGAAAATGTAACTTTTGAAATAAATTTACAAAAAATGGAAAATTTATAAAACTCAACAACTAGTAAAATGTACTACTTATTTGAAAATGTATTAAAACTATAAATCATTTGTGTATATAAGATTTGAGAATTTTTGAGCTATAGATCTCTTATGATAGATGTGCACCACAAAGTAGTCAAATTGAAGAGCACAAGTAGAAGATGGTGAATGTACCAGTGACAACAAGAGTAGGGCAAGCATACGTAAGTTATATTGACTTTTGTGTTTTTCCCTAGGTTTGAAAATCTCATTAGAAATTTGTTTAAATCCATTAAAATTTGAAACCAATAACATAACTAGGTTTGGGGAAAGGGTAGGCTAGGAAATGTAATGTTTTGTGTTTAAATGTTTTTTCCAAGATTAAAGGGGGTTTGGCTTGGTCACTATCGGTTGGTGGAACCATGGTGTTGTGATAGAATAGTTAGTATTTACAGATCAATAGTTATATTTATATCATCAAAAGTTTGTACAAATGCCACATGGTGGTTACATTTTCGTCACTTACCCGTGGTGGTTATGTAATAATTGGTATGCAAATACTGGAAATTTTGTAACCATCACTTGCATAAGGTGAAAATTTTACCACAATTAGAAAAACTTAGTTTTGGCTAAGTGTTGAGGCCAAGAGACTAATTTAGGCTATCCTAACTTATGATTTCAAGGAGCATACATCCATTGAACTAGATCTAGTGAGTAAGAATGGCTACCTAAGATTTGGGATAACTCACTGTCAATGAGTTGGATACAATAGATAGAGTGGGGATACTATGGATTTCATGAGTGGTGATAGTTGCTACCTCAAGTAGGTTATTTTGTGACTTGGTCACTTACTTAGATGCAGACCAAAACACTTTCTAGTTTATCATGGCCTTGGGAGAGTGTACCATCACTCTTACATACATCTACATGATCTTAGGGTTATGGGTAATAGGTAGGGAAATGTTCTTGAGAGAGGCCACTAATAGAGGTGAGTCATTTAGTTAGGCAAAGTACTTCAGTGATGTAGATGCACCTGACATGGGTGAAAAGTATGATGCCAGGCTAGTAAGGGTGGAGTAAGTAGTAATCTTGAACCTCTACAAGGTGATCACTAAGATCCTTACCTCTCAATTGGTTGGAGACAATAGGACTGATTGCATGCTCTAAAACTAGGTACCCATAGTCAAAGGGGTTAAAGAGAGGGGTCGATAATTTATGTGGGCATAGGAAGTACTAGCTTGGACCTATAGGGATTTGTACAGGATTGTAAGGTTGGGGGCTTTGTCTAATATCCACCCTAGCCTCATCAAGAGCTAGGTATATGAGCGCATGACCCCTACTAGCCAAGGGTGGTGATCTAGACTATGGGGGCCATCAAGGCATGTAGGTTTACATGCATGACACCCTTTAGGGACTTGTCATAGGAAGTGGGGACATTGACAATGATAAATTTTATTGCTTTATCATACCAAGGGATGGTTGGTTAGTAGACGGATGAGGTGGCCTCTGTCATGGCTTGCAAAGGTGATCAATAGTTGGGGGACACACCCATAAAAGTGGAGTTGCACCCCATGGACAAGGTCCCCTAATAATACACTCTACAATATGTATCCAATATGCCCATTCCACAAATGGTTATCAGGGGAGAGGGAAATCTACGATGCTTGACTAGGGAGTTTACAGTGGTAGTGTCTTCCACCATAGACTCCCATCATCATAGTGGCTAGGGGGAGGTAGAGAAAAGGAATGCAAGCTAGGGAGTAGCTTGTACATGTAGTAATAGTCACAATTTTGGTTGAGTTATCAATAACAACCACCAACACCGCAATAACCACCATAGGTGGATCCTTTATAGCAATTCCATACACAAACTAGAGAAGGGTGAGATAGAGACCAGGTCATAATAAGGGGCGACTAAGCACATGCTGAAGATGAACCAACAACAAAGGAAGAGTAGGTTGAGATGAGTTTAGATGAGGACTTAGACCTAAATTGACAAGAGGGTGACCCATGTAAAATAATTTATTTTATTCTTTCAATTATTTACCATGTTACTTATTAATATTATTTAATTTAATTTATTTATATTATTAAAGATATGATGCATGTTTACTCTTGTTTGTGATTGAAAAAATAGCCATGCAATGGAGGACCCCGATTTAAGATACTCTGGTTGACTTATTTCATGAGGGCACTAGTCTTAGTATGGATCATATTATAGCAGATGTAGTCTTCTTGTTGGCATATGCAAACACATTGATGTCTATGTGTTAGCATATCCTGTGTCTTTAGTTCTGGTTCATCGAAGAGGGGTGATCATTGACTTATAGTGTTAGGGGATTACTCTTAGTGACATCATTGAAGGTAGGGGTTATTGAGTTTCATCAAGCCAATAGGAAACAAGAGGGATAACCCCCCAGGTGGGTATGAGGGAGACAATACAAGATCAAGAGCCACGACCCACATCACTCCTTGACATCAAAACCTTCTCACATGAGGAGTAGGAGTCCTAGGCATCAACCTTTGGAGGGGCTCATCAACCAAGGGGACCTTAAGACTATGCTTATTGTATATCTTTTTGGCTTTTTGAGATATGTGACACATTTACCTTCTATAAAAGAATTATAGTGAGACATGACATATGTGAACTTGACACACACAAACACACATATAGAGAGAGAGATTTTGGCTCAAATTGGTGATCTAACATATTGTATTGTTATTTAATTTTATCTATACTTTTCAATTTATTCACTTAGATGCTTAGAAATGTGATGAAATGCTCATATATCTCTAATTTTGATAAATGTTATGGATATGCTTATAATTTTTAATTATGGTAATGAAATGTATGCAAATGTAAAGTGATGGATGCTTACATGATTGCAAATGTCTTGACGACTATCTTACAAGTGATGATCAAGCTATTTTATTTGCACAACAAATAAATTTCATTTACAACAAAGGGGATGAGAGGGAGACAATATATGTAAGATAAAGAAAAAGGAAAACTACACATCAAAACTTCATAAGGAATAGGTGATTGACCTAATATTTATGAGCAAAGAGGAAATTGTACTTATTATTAAGCTTATAAAACACTAGTTTTGTTGGCTTTGTCTAGACTAAGATCAAAAGATGTGTAACGACTATGTTGGGTGCTAACTAGAAATATGTGATTTTTTTAAACACATAAAATATAAATAGATTACACCATGATAATCTAGGCTATGATCATACAAAAATACTCTAAGAGTGATAATTGTAAATAAGCACGTGATATCTAACTGTCATTGATTACTATCAATATATGAAAATGCATCATAATGCAATCATAGAAAGTAATTACAAATATCCAACCACTATCAGTATAATACTTAGCCACAGCTGTCAGTCTATAGTAGATTTCCAATTACAATTCTACATGATAATATTTCCAATAATCAATACAATATATACAAAAGATAAAAATAAGATACAAGGTTCCCAAGAACATGAGTTCCTCGATCTTTCCAGTATCTATGGTAATCTCAAGAGTCTTCTAAAAAATAGTACTATTGTGGGGAGCGAGAGAATCATCTAATCACTTTTACACACCAACCACCGACCAATGATTCTCCACACTAATCCCATCAGGGAATGGCCCTCCCTTCATGGATGGGTAGATAGTGACAATACAACAATCTAAAGAAATAAGCAAGTACTCATGTACTGTATGATTTATAAATATAAACATATAGTGTATCATAGAAAACCTATTCTTTTTCAAGATATCACACAAACATGTAAATCATACTTATGAAATGATATTACCTCACTAAACATAATTTAACCGCAAGGCTCAATCATTACATCCTACTAGCAATCATAACACACAAGAAGCTAAACGTAAGGGTAATCAAAGTAAGTGCAGATTCTATAAAACACAAATGATTCCATCCTAGCATTTGTTACACACTCAAAGGTTGTATGTATGCATACATAATTCCCTACTAACTATTATAAAACATATTATTCATAGTAATAACCAACATGCATATATTTACATAGGTGCGGGTCTAGACATAACAATTACAATATGTACCATCTGAGTATAACATACTTTAATACTATAGAAATCTATGACATCTCATTATATTGTAGATCATTGTGCATGCACACTTTACTTAAACATGAACAAAGAATCTTACATATATAACTATTAATCAAGTATGTTATTATACCCCCTGGATATACCTTGGATTATCCTACAAATTAAACAATTAGAAAAAAACATAATATCTAGGCACACGTCGCGATGAACTATTTTATGCTATAAAAGTCTAAATACTTTTATATATTAATACTCTCACAATATGTACTACACATAAGTTTTCAAAATATATATATATATATATATATATATATATATATATATATATATATATATATATATATATATATATATATATATATATATATATATATAGTCATTTATGAACAATCAGGACTTTCATAAACTTTTAAGATATAGCTTGAGTACTACAGTCTATTTAGACCTGTCTAAAAATTAATATTATGTTCTCGTTATATGCTATTAGTTTTCAACATAGAAGAAAACAACCTCTAACTCAAAACCACCCTAAAGCCATTCGCATAGTTCTTTTTATGTGTTTAAACTCTACATGCTCCTTAGGTTCATGCAATTAATTCTACAAGCTAGTAAAAACACATTCTAACTTTCAAAAATAATTACTATTACACACACTTAGTCTGTAAAATGTATGATTGAACCTCATTTATACAAGTTTTCTACATGATTATATTCATCAAAAATCTGCTTGTAAAAGACAACAATTTTATCATTACATTTTGCTTATCCAAAATCATTTAACTAGTCATATTACATACAAAACCCATTTGCATCAAACTTAATATTTATTTACTAAAATTCACTTAGAAGATAGCTCGACTAGTAAATTCATGACTAGTTTATCGGTAGAAAATTCATACTCAACCTAGCATAAGGATTACTAATTAAAGACATATTTAGAATATTTAAGCATTTTGACAAGATACACATGTTTACATATATAAACTTGTGTTCAACCATAATACAAAAATCTGAGACAATAATAAAGTTCCACTTAAAATTCAACTGCCATAAAGAGTAAATGTAGTTTCCTTGATACATTTATCATTTCTTTCCCAAATAAAGTATATGGAACAATCCCCTATTGTCGGCTATAATTCTAAGATTATATAAATATTATTAATATGTGTAAATACGTTACCTACACATAAATCTATTTTATTATCTCCACTAAAGAATCTATCACAACCATATTTACTAAATAATATTTTGGAGATAAATCTAACACGCAGTACAATACATATTTCAATTCATTTAAAAGTTATAAATAGCCAACTAACAAAATATACCCCTTAGGTTAAATCTTATACCTAGTCAAGATATTAGTATGACTTGGCAAAAAGGAATATTTGAAAGTGTCTTGCCATAAATATATTTTAATTTCTTTAAATTTTGGAAAGTTCCTAAATGTAGGCGAGCTTTAGCATTAGCAATGTGATGCTTCACGTTGGAAAGCATATCTTGCTTGGAAAGGGAAAAGATGTGGCTTTGTTGTTTGGTTGGTCAATCCCTTGTTTGTGGAATTAAGGCTTTTGTTAGGGTACAATTTGGGGCTGCCATTACTTTTAATATCACAATTTTAAGTGTGTTATAAAACCATTGAAACATCTCTAAAATTACCACACTACTACAATTTTTCTACAATTGTGTGGAGAAGTGGCTATCACATGCAAAATATACAATCTAAAATCAACTCAATGTTAAGGTTGAGTATTTCTAACTACAAGCTACTTCTTTATTATCATGTAATCAACTTGCATGTAGATGAATTGCCATACTTAAAGTCAGATTGTTGTAGTATAAAACTACAATCTTGCATAGTAATAAAAATGATTTAAGGATGACTAAACAAATAATTATCAAATACAATAATTTAGTTATTTTTTATTTATAATAACTAATCAAATACTTTGGTAACTGTAGGAATCATCAGTTTAGAAACATTTAATTACTATTTTAATTCTTCCCTACTCATTCTTACGGTTCTGTTAAATAAAATAAGTCAATTCGCCACACAGATTAACCACCATATCATTGGTTTCTAAATAAATAAGAGTATTATATATATATATATATATATATATATATATATATATATATATATAATTCTTACAGTTTTGTTAAACAAAATAAGTCAATTCACCAATGATAACTAACACTTTGCAAGTCCACTTAGAAATAGGTTATTAATATGTACTCTAACATTAGCTAGGATAGTCCATAAGTTACTTAGGAAATTAGTATACCAACTTTGCAAAAGTCGAAGCTATGAGTTTGCAATGAGGATAGCCTAAGCTATTACTAGCTTTTGACCCAACTGGATAATATATCAAATGTTATCATAACAACAATTACTAAACCAACATCCCAAATCACCATGATGTTATAACTATGGAATTGTTTATCATGTCTGCTATAAAAGACTAGTCTCAATTTCTTTAACTATCCTTTATACATATGCATTAAGTCATACATATTACTAAGTTGTTAAGTAATAACATCTCTCAAACACAACAATCACAATAATCATAGAGAAATTATCATATAGATCTAATTGTATGCTGTAGAATAATGAAATCACTCATTTAAATGCATAAAATGAAATATGATCACTGAAAAAATACTTAAGCACTCAAAATCGTACCAACTAGCTAAGTTATACAAGAATCAAACAAGTTATTTTGTTGTGGTGTGTGTGTTGGGTTGCTAGTAGTTCCTATATCATCCCCCAATCATCTCATCTATGCCATCCTCTTTTATGATGCTCTCCCTCCATCATCCTCTAAGGGTAGAATCAATCTTGTATCCACCTCATGACATGTAGGTATTTAGCCTAAGTCATTATATATATCAACTAATGATGCATAACTAACAAATCTACATCTTTAATATATAGAAATAAGAAAGTACAATTGTCACATAATTAATTCATTATGTAAACTAATCAACATATCACTATCTTATAACCACTATATGTCATAAATCTCAATCAAAGCAAAAATAATCAAATGATAACCATATGAATCCATGAATTCAAAGGTTGTAAAACTTAAGGCAAAATCGAGATGTAACAAGATGGCTAGCCATGAAATAATTGGTAAGAGGGACAAGATTCTCCTTTTGACATAGAGATCTAGGCAAGTTTTTTGGGTATTTTTATTGCTTCTTAGACACTTTATGAATTGAATAATCTCTAGCTTTGATTTTTATACTCCCTACTCTTAGTCTTATGCCACTAGAAAGATGTCTGGGCTCATCACCAAAGGCTAGATGTAGGAAAGTAAGAGAATCTCATCCCAATACTAACCCCACACAACTAGTAGGATGTGAGGGATCAACCTCAAGGATTAGTGAAGGATGAAAGATACAACATTGATTTGATTCACATAAGATTGAGTTTGTATTAGTATGTTTTTTTTGTGGAAGGATCTTACCCTAAAATATTGGCCCCATGCAACTAGTAAGATGTAAGGGCTCATCATTGAGGACTAAGATAGACATATAAGGTTACCTAGTTTTAGCATGTTATTATTTTTGCTTGAAGAAAACCATGAAAAGGGGATTTTGTCATGGAAAAGCTTCTAGACTAGATTGTATTCTAGAGTTCGTAAGTTCACAAGAAAGTATAGTGGATAGAGATGCATCATGCTCATAATAACTAAGACAAGACTCTATGTCATGTTGATCTTCATATATTTTTCTAAAGGGAATAGGGTGACTTGAAGAATGCTATAGGATGACATGCTACATTTTGAAATTCCTTATTATGTGAACTCATAACTAAATAATCACTAAATAAAACAACTAAAATGTAAAACAACACATGAAAATTGTAGTTTTTATGTAACTATGCAGGGGCATAATTTGAAATGCAATGTCTATATGTAGGAACATTTGAGATGCAAAGAGTTCAAATACTCACCAAAATCCTTTCCCTCTAAGGTTTACAACTGATAGGCTCTATTATTAAAATCTTCAGTCGCCAGACATGGGCCCAACCAATTAGGTTAGAACTTATGAGCTTCTCCCTTTTTCTTATCTATTATATTGTCAAGGCCCAAGATAAGTCTCCTACTCATATGAGACATTTATGAACGTTTGTATTAAATTGATAGCACATGTGTTCCATGTAAGTAATGTGATTTTGAGTGGTTGTAAGTTAGTGTTCATCTAGGGTTTCTAGTTCAAATTGTCATTTGTTCTTATATTCTTCATGATCGAGGATGCTCTGAAGGGAAACACGAAGGCTGGGAATTTATACCTCAATAGTTAGAATTATCTCAAATCCCAAGATAAGGGAATATGGGGTTGGCCCCATAGGCATACAAATTCTCATCTTATAGGCCCATAACACAAGATAGAGCTGAAGGTGGCAATTTATTTTGTTATCTTTGATAGACCAAGATTGACTTCAATGTTTTATTGATGACCTCAACTTGATCATTGGCCTATGGGTCATATAAAGAGGTTGTGTGATGAGATATAATGAATTTATTACATAACTCATGTATCTTAGGGCTTTTGAAAGGAGACCCATTATTTATGATAATGAGGTTTAGGGCATCCCAAACATATAAATGATTTGGTCTAAAAGGAACTTAGCAATTACAGATCTAGTAATTATCATCAAAGACATCACTTCCTTATACTTGGTAAAATATTATGTGGTTGTAATAATGAAGTCACAGACATCAAATGAAGTAGGAGAAAGCTTGCCAACTAAATCAAGCCCCCAATTAGAGAAGGGCCATGGGGTGACAATGGGTTAAATTACCCTAGAAGGAATATGAATCTTGTGAGAGAAGTGGTAACACTTCTCATATTTCCTCACATACTCAACAACATTGTATTCAAGAGTGGGAAAAAAATATCCCATCATGTGGATTTGGTGGGTAGTTATGTGACCATCAAAGTTCCCATCGCAAATGCCAATGTGATTATTTTGACTCTTCTTGATCAACACACTTGAGGAACATATCATTAAAGTCTTTTCGATAAATGACCTCATCAAGGATGACATACTTATCCATAATGTTGTGAAGGCACCATATCTACTATGAGTTGGCACCCTTGGGTTAACTATAGTTAAATAATTAATTTATAATATCAATGTACCAAGGAGAAGAGATGGTTACTTAACATATTACTATTGACCAAATTTGACTTTTAAGTGAAATTGGGGCACCTATAGGTAAAAACTTGACTTTATAAGTCTATAGGGGGTGTAATATAAGTGTCATGGGGTGTATTATAGTTTAATTAATGTCAATTAATGTTATATTGTCCTTGATCAATTAGTTTTTATGTCCATTTATCATTTTGGGTCATTTTAGGAGTCAAAATAGTACATTTAATGAGTTGTATGAGTTTTTTGAGAAATGTGAAAGTTAAAAAATATGATATCATTCCCCATGTGTCCAATAAGTCTTAATAAACTAACATAAATGACATACGGTAGGTTATGCATAAGAAAGTTTTCTAGAAGGAATAGAGGAGTTTGGCACTTGTATGGCCTCCTTGGGAAATGTGCCACATGGAAAATGGTTATAAAGTGCCTCTTAAACTTCCAAAATCTTAGTTAAATGTTTGGTTTGATCTTAAATTTTTATTTATTTCTCAAAACCATTCTTTTCCCTTTTCACCCTTTTTGGTAACCAAAAGTGACCTTTAGGTTTTTGCTTGGTACAGATAGCTCAGGAAGTTTTAAGGAAAATGATTTTGGAAGGTTGTTTTAAAATTATAGACCTTAATTTTCATATAAGTATTTTGAAAAATTGAGGTATGTGCTTCATGAACCATCCTCATGAAGTTAACCTTTCAATTTTGCCTACTAATTTGTGTACCCTATAGGTTTTGCTCTTGTTAGGGAAGGTTGGTACAATTCACTTACTAAGTTTGGTTATAAATCATATATGATTACTTATATAATGGTTTTAATTATTAGTTTCATCTTTCAAGTTGATTTAATAAGTCTAATAGCTCACTTTGCAAGAAGGTACCACCATGAGTAGTTTCAATCATTTCCCCACTTGTAGAGGCTTGAATTACATACAAAGGCTTCATTTGACTAAGAAATAGCGTATTTCATGTTGAAATGACATGTGGGTCACCTCCTTGAAAGTTTTGTTTTCACAACCCCATAGTTTGATAAAAAACATATGTCCCCACCATGCTAGACCAGTCATTTAACAGTTTGCCTGCCTTATTCCATATGTATATAAGTGATATTCACCTTGAAAAGGATGTATTGTATCTTGTTTCAAGATGTTTTGATGGGAATAATGAATTTTAAGGTTGATTTTGAGTTTATCTGCCAAAGAGGCCCTTTGCCCAACTTTGTTGCTCCATTCTAGAGACTCACTACCCATACATATAGCCAATGCACACATACAGGAACCTTGGTGATGTTATAATGAAGAAATGGGAAGTTTTATGTGTGTATTAAACCTCTTGGTATTATTGAAAGTAAATTTTAGCTCTCAAGAAACATGGAGAGTTCATAAGCATTAGAATCTTGCAAACTACCCAAAATTCCCTACTTCACTACCTATATGGGAAAATGTTCATCTATAGGTGCATCAATAAAGATATGAGGGTCTTAGAACAAAGAAGATTTGAAAGGATTAAAACTTATTGAGGTCATTATATGGTTAAAACATCATGGCAGACTTGTTTGAAATGAATAGGTTGATAGCCCTTCCAAGTAACATTGACCGTGTTCATGCCCTAAGTCTCCAAAAGAGCAAAATAGAGGTCCTAGAAGTTCTTGTGAATCCCTCAAAACATGTTTCCCTAGTGTTGAAAAACATATAAATAGGTGAACCGTGTTGTCTCTACATAGGCCAAGAGATCCATAAGGTTTAAAGAGTAGATATCCAAGGGAAGATGATCATTGAAAGACCTAAAATTGTCATTTTATGCATTGACTTCAGTCAATGATATCTACAGAGGTTTGAGTTTTTAAGCAAATTTGCATTCCAAGATGGTAGTTCTAACCATTAATTCATGATAAATCATTTATAGATAGTGAAGGAGAGCATTTATGGTTTGGAAGTCACTTGATGGAGAATGATGTATTGTCTTTTCAACTCATTTACATCTATCAGTCCGTACAACAACCCAATAAGCACCTACAATAGGGTCTTAAGGGGAGAAGTGTCTCAGCCCCAAGAAGAGTACATTTTGGGTTTCAATGAAACATATAAGTGATTTAAAAATGACATACATGTTTTATGACCTCATAGGGGTTTCAAAGATATTTATGGGCACCATGACCAAGTGAATAAGGTCACAGACACCTACAAGGAGGTCAACATGCTTATGTCACAATAAGCAAACAATGGCCTACTTAATAACATTTATAAGTTTCGGAAAGAGGATACATGGAGTGGGTAAACCAAAGGACTATGATATAATTTAAGGTTTTCATTAGTATCTTATATCAATGAAGGCAAACCTAAAACTATAGAGGTACACTTTTATATGCATCAATAGTCAACTGTGTTTGACTATCTAAGCAGTGAACAGGAAACACTATCCCCATGGTTAAATGGTTCTCATGGTTCATGAAATATCTCTATACATCAAAACCAAGTCCAATTACATAAGGAAACCTATAGGTAAGGGTCCTAAAGCAAAACATAGTCTTGGGAGTTAAACAGGTGTATGGAGGAGTATGTAAAAATTAAGAGCCTTAACCAAACTTAAGACACCTACATAATGATATACATGAGCTAAGGAGGTCCCTATAACATGTAAAACAAGTAGGAAAGGGATCTAATAATGTAAAACACAATCCATTCTTGAAACTCCTGTGTAGTCTGCCATATAAGAAGTTTATTTTGAGTTTTAGGAGGATTGGAGGGTCAAATGACCTAGTATAAAGTTGATATTTTATGGAGAGAATCATTTCCATTTGAGGAAGCCTCTCCAATATTTCCTTTTGTTTTAGGAGATAGGGGAGTGCCCTCTATTTTTTCTTAGATAGAGGGCACTCCCCTAACGCATGAAACCTGCATTTTGAAGAAGAAGAGTAAAAAACATGAACTAAAAGTTGGGGATATATTTCAACGAGTTATGGAGAGGTAAATCACATAAAATTCATCAAGGAAAACCTTCCACAGAGGGAGGAATACCACAATAAGGTCCAAACACCATAAGTTATAATCAGGTTTAAGATTAAGGAATAGACCTAGAAGCTAGATAGTAGATCACTTCTATTTTTATCTCTTAGTAAGCCTTATAACTCATTTGGATATGTTTTTAGGGTGAATTTAGAGATGTATAAGCTTTCCTAATGTAGGGGAATCCATAAAAATTCATCTTGAGCTTCAAGGACAAAGTAGACGTACTAAGCTTAGCTAGGCCTAAAGGTCTAAAAGGAGAGTCATAGTCACTTCAGCTTGAGATGAGGTTTAATTATTATTAAAACATATTTATGGGATGGAGAAGGATGTGTTTAAGCTTTTGGAAGATAAAGAGGTTATAAAGAAAGCCAATTCTAGCTTTGAGAGAGCACAAGCATGCAGGAAAATGTAGAAGGAGCTTGATAGGTCAGGTTTTGAGACTCACATCTTCTTGGAGGATTTGTATGGGAGCCAGTGGAGTTCAAGGATGTTAGAAAAGGTTTTGAAATATGAATTTGTATAATTAGTTGGCAACTTGGATTTCATACCTTTATGAATGAACCTTAAGAATGAAAACTACTTAGAAACCCTTGAAAACCCTTGCAAGGACCAGTTTGTGAAAATATAGTTATAAAGTTAATATAATGGCATAATTTAATCATGAAACCTATTTGACCTTGAAAATGACTCCCTAAAGATACTTCACATGTTTTTTGGATGTATGGACCTGCATGGACATGGTAGAAATAAGGTATTTTTTATTATGTTTTATGTTTTATAGGTTATATAAGGAGTCTGAGCATGAAACTAACTTTGGGAGAAAGATATAGACTTGGGATAACTCTTCATGTCATTTTCATACTATAGATAAACTTCTAAGTGTCTAAACTAGGTGCTTCAACTCAACTGATCAAACTTGGCATAATGGATAAGCTAGGGAGAAGTGTGGAAACTTTAAGTGGATGGATTTTTAAGGTATACCTAATGCTTATAAGGCCATGGAGGGCCTTAGAATATGTAATTCACTCCCTTGTATGTATTTTCATGAGAAACTGATCTCTTTTTGGAAGCCAAGTGTGCAGGGTGCATGAAAGGAGTGTTTCTTGGACTATAGATGATGATTGTTCCTTTCTAGGTGATTCCAAATAACCAAGATAAAACCAATGCATAGAGATGCATGTTTTATGTATTGAAATTTTATTCCAATCATCATATATTGTGCCAATAAATTATAAGGTGTTCAAACAAGGCTAACTATGCAGATAATTTTTTTGAGCTAGAATGAGGAGTTTTTTGCCATTTTTCATGAGATTTATGACTTGGATTGACACTTGTAGGTCCTGACCTTGCATGGTTCATCCCACATCCTCTTCTCATGCACAATTAACTACTTCTCTCAGATTTACAATTTTCCTGGTGACCCTTGGACTTCTCTCTTCTTCTCTCTCTCTCTCAAGTTCTATAAGAGCTAGCCAAACTGGCCATTGTACTCTATGCTCTACCTAAGTATTATGAAGCCCTGTTCATTTGTTTAAATTTTGATTAATAACAAAAATGATTTTTAACTCTTCCATGCATATTATTAGTGTGTTCATTTGGATTGTTTGATTTTGCATAAGCGAATACTATGGATTCCTTAACATGTTTTGTCATTCTTTCATCCTATTTATAGTTGGATAGCTTCTTCTTGTAGGGCATGCAAAGTATTTTAGGATATGTCAAGGATTGAGTGAGTTAGTATTTTATTTAATGTCCTCATATGTGTCTTTTCTAGTCCTCTTATCTTTGTACATTCATCCATAACCTCATAATGTAACATTGATGTGAGAAGATGAAGATTGGAAAAGTGTGTATTTAGTTGTCCTTTGATTTCAAGTGTAACATGCATATGATTGGATGTCATCATGTTATTTGGTGTATCACATCCCTTAGGTTAGTTTGATTTAAGTTATCCTTCTCCCTTTTCACCCTCTAATTTTAGTTATAGTTACAATCCAAAGTGGTACATCAAGGGAGTTAGCTCTATCTAGAGATTCACCTCATTCCTTAGGCTACCCACAAGCCTAGAGGTGATTCCATTGCGCCACTTAGATGAGGAGAGATTTATCATCTCCTCAAAGGGTGTAAATCCAAGTGATAATTTTTTTTGCATGCTTAATGGGACTCTTGTTTGAAGAAGTTGAGAGATTTTTGGTGTTGTCTCTTAACAATCAACCTTTGGAGGCATATATCAAAGCATCAATGGCAAATTTGAAGATATATCAGCTAGTCAAGCAGCCCAGGTTATCCTTTGAAGATTTTTAGCAATGTGTTTCTTTATTTTCTTACTTTCAATGAAATTTCATGGCTAACTTTGGTGTTGAGTTTTGCTATATACAAGTTGGTGAGACATTCCAAGCTTGTGCCATTCCCTATCAATATGAACAAGTCCTTGGTAAATCTTGTCATGATCCTTACTAGCCTCAATATGAATTTCATAAGCTCTAATATGATCCTTTTTATCCCATGCATGAAGTATATCAGTCCTTTAATTAGCCTTATTCATGTCTTGCTCTTAGTCAACCTAGCCACTCCTCAAGCCAACCCATTTACACCTTCAAGAAGACACTCTTGGGTTATGAAAAGTATATGTTGGATATTGATACTCAAATGGGATGTGGTCTAGATATTCCTAGTCATCTTATTCATAGAGCGAGAGAAGCACTAGACTTGGTTAAAAGATGGTGGGTACCTATTGAGAGAGCCAATTGGCAAAGGCTCACCAGTGATGCTTGATGTGAGTGGCCTAGTTTCTTCCTTAGAGGATAGGCTAGGAGTTCATGAGAGATAGCCTTACTAAGTATATCAACATTCATATCCACTTCCCCAAGTTTTTTGTCAGCCATATTTGACCCCTACTCATGAGCCTAATCAAAATTGCCAAAGCCATCCTTTTCTAAATCAAGTGGAAGAGAGAGTTGGAAAAACTAGTCTTGTGTTTGAAGTAGACTTTGATAGAAAAATTGAAGTGGACAATAAGAAAATACAATAGTCCATGTTATTATCCAAAAAATTGGATTTCAAGCCCTCATTTCCCTCTCATGTTTCATCCTAACCACCTCAAAAAGAGACCTCTAATCCTAACATCCTAAGTTGGAGTAAAATAATGGAGTCATGAAGAAAGAAAGAGGAGAAAAATCTTGACAAAGAGTGTGAAGTTGAGAAGTAGCTTGATTTTAGACCAACCCCTCCCACCCTTCCTCAAGTAAAGGCTTCTAATACTAACATCCTAAGCTGAATTAAGATAGTAGAATCATGGGGAAAGAAAGAGGATGGAAGTTTGGTTGATAAGGAGTGTGAAGAGGTGAATGAAGTTGATCCTTTGCAAGTTCCTCCTACCTTTCTTCAAGAAAATTCTTGTGTCCCATGTCAATCCTCATGTATTCATTATGGTCATGATGATTCCTATCAAATTCAAGAGAAAATTTTCCAAGAAAACCTAGCCAAGCAAATTGAGGAGTTAGAGTCAAAGATGAGGTTGCTAAATCAAGGTGTGATGGAAGGTTTAAACCCAAAAGAAGATCCTATGCCTAAACACACCCCATCCACCATTCCTCAAGAGATTACTCAAGATAAATCAGATGTGAATTATTTGGTTTTCAAGTGGAGGGAAGAAAATCAAGTTGTTTTAGCCCAAGATCTGCATCCCCTTCCTCAAGAGCTCCCAAAAGAACCTCTTACTTTGCATTCTCAATCTGATTTTGAGCCCTATGTTCCACCTCCACCAACTAGTTCCTTTTGTATTCACCCCATCACCCTTTGACTTGATGGACTTGTGGTGTGGGAACCTTAAAAAGAGTAACTGGTTGAGGAAAATTTAGAACTCTTACTTGAAGAAAGTGCAACTCCTTGGCAACCTTATTGGGCTAGCTCACTAGATTTTAAGATGCCTAGTCTTGGCATCATTAAGAAAGAGATTGAAGATATTACAGCCCTTGAAAAACAAGATCAGATTATGACAACTGAGGAGCAATTTGAAAATCCTCAAGAGGTCCTAAGTGATAAAGAAGAGGTGGGCTCTTGTGTTGAATCTCCTTGTTCGATTGATGATGAAGCATACACTCCTTGTGTTTAGGAAGAAATATTGGAAGAGGTCCTATTAAAATATAAAGAAGAAGATCAAGGAGTATTTGTTGTTTTACCCCTTCATGATGCTGAACAAAGTGAAGATGATGACTTATGGCAGAGATTTGAAGACATTTGCAAAGAGTTTGAATATCTCAAGGGGTTGACAACTCTTTTAGAGCTAGTTACAAGTGATGGTAAACAAGATGACATTGTTCAGAATGTCATAGATGAGCAAGATGACATTGTCCAAAATGTCATAAGTGAGAAATAACAATGTCCACATTAGCCTGTGGAGGTCAAGACAAACCTCTATTGGTTTCAATCTTTCAAAGAACAAGAGATCATTCCTTTTGAGATCATGCCTACAAAGAAGATGCAAGTTGATCATGAGAAAGAAAGTGGGCAACAACATGAAGTATGTAAACATGTTCAAGAGGAATATATCTACATTTTAGACCTATTTTTAGATAGTCCACTTGAGAAAAATTCAAATGAAGTGCTAAGGAATAGGTCTGGTCCATCAAGTGTTTAATCTAAAGAGCAACATGCTTGGCATCCTCATCCATCTCATGTTAAAGGAGATTCAAGAAAATTTTCCTTTCATCTTGGAAAGGGAGGTATGATTGGTTGTTATTTGTATATAATATTTTGTTCTCTGATTCTCCTAAGTACTTGAGCACATGTGTGACTGTGTCTTTTTAGTTTATTTGCTTTGTTTGGTGTGTGTCCTTGTTTTAGGTGTTGAGGTAGTCAATTAGTTGTCTTGTCTTGGTCAAAGTCAATGGTAAAAGGTTCTCCTTATTTGTCTTAGACTTCAGATGACTCTTAATCTCAATAGGATGATAAGGCTACTGGTCTAGTTAGTATAACAAACATACTACCCTTATGAGTCACCAATTTGTTGACCAAATTTGACTTTTAAGTCAAATTGGGGCACCTATAGATAAAAACTTACTTTATAGGTTTATAAGGGGTGTAATATGATTGTCATGGGGTGTATTATAATTCAATTGATGTCAAATAATGTTATATTGGCCTTGGTCAATTAGTTTTTATGTCCATTTATCATTTTGTGTCATTTTAGGGGTAAAAAAGGTGCATTTAATCAGTTGTATGGGTTTTTTAAGAAATGTTAAGGTTACAAAATATTATTTCATGCCTTATGTGTCCAATTAAGTCTTAATCAACTAAAATAACTAAAAAATGGTAGGTTATGCAGAAAAATGGGCAAATTTCTTGAAAGAAAAGAGGAGTTTGGCACTTATACGACCTCCTTGGGAAGTGTGCCATGTGGAAAATGGTCAGATAGTGATTCTTCAGCTTCCCCAAGCTTAGTTACATGTTTCTTTTGATCTTAAAGCGCCATTTATTTCTCAAAATCATTTTACTCCCTTTTCACCCTTCTTAGCAAACAGAAGTGACCTTAAAGTTTTTATTTGGTATGGATAGCTCAAGAAGTTTCAAGGAAAATGCTTTTGGGAGGTTTTTTTAAACTCAGAGACCTTCATTTCCATGTAATGAGTTTGGAAAATGGTGGCTTGTGCTTGATGAACCATTCTCATGAAGTTAACCTTTCAAATATGCCTACTAATCTATGTACCCTACATGTTTTGCTCTTATTTGGTAAGGTCCATACCATTCAGTTATTGTCTTCCTCATATAATTGTTTTCATGATTAGTTTCATCTTTCAAGTTTATTTGATAAGTCCAATAACTCACTCTGTAAGAAGGTAACACCATGAGTAGTTTTAGTCATTTCCCCACTTGTAGAGGTTTGAATTACATATAGAGGATTCATATGAATAAGAAATGGTGTCTTCCATGTTTAAATTTCATGGGGGTCACCTCCTTAAAGGTTTTAGTCTCACAAGCCCATAGTTTGATAAAAAACTTATGTCTCCACCATGCTAGACCAGTCATTCAACACTCTGCCTGCCTTATTCCATACGTATGCAAGTGATATTCATGTTGTAAATATGTATTGTATCTTGTTTTGAGTTGTTTTAATGGGGTTCATACATTTGAAGGTTTATTTTGAGTTTAGCTTCCAATGAGGCCCTTTACCCATCCTTATTGCTCCATTCTAGACACTCACTGGCTAGACATACAACCAATGCACACATATAGGAACCTTGTTAACATCATACTAAAGAAATGGGAAGTTTGATGTGTGTATTTATCCTCTTGGTATTATTAAAATCTCATTTTATCTCTTAAGAAACATGGAGAGTTCATAATCATTAGAATCTTGCATACTACCCAAAATTTCCTACTTCACTGCTTGTATGGGAAAATGTTATTCTACAAGTGCATTAGCGAAGATATGAGGGTCTTAAAATATAGAATATTTGAAAGTATTTAGTCTTATTGAGGTCATGATATGGTTATAACATCATGGCAGACTTGTTTGAAATGAATAGGTTGATAGACAAGTTGATAATCCCTTCCAAGTAACATTGATTATGTTCAGGCCCTAAGTCTCCAAAAGATCAAAATAGAGGTCCTAGAGGTTCTTGTTAACCCTTCAAAACATGTTTCCCTACTGTTTAAAAACATCTAAATGTTAGGGTGTGGAGCTAAAAGCTTCACCAAGGAGCATTCATTATCAGGTTCGGGTCTACATAGACACCGGCGTCGATCAGGAGCGACTGACGTCGGTCACAGGCAGTTGCAGAGACGCCGACGTCGGTAGAGGGTCGGCCGACGGCAGTCACAGACAAGCAGCAGGAACCGAAGTCGGTTACCTGCGTGTCCAGAGAGCTATTTTCGTGGACAGAAGCGAGTGTTTGCATGATAAGTTTGAGTTGTAGTCTCAAGCTCGCGTCTCTATTATTGGCAATACTATTTTTAGAGCCCTTGTTCAAGTGGCTTAACTGCTTGTTGGATGTACATGCTCAAGTCTCCTAATTCTATATGTAGAATTAGATCTTCTTAGCTTTGTAGTAGATTATTGTAGTTGGGTGAATTATTGTAATTCATTGTATGAGAAGAACAATACATAATTGAATCAATCCAGGCTTGTTGGAGTTGATTGTTCTTGAGAGAGAGAGCTCTTGAGGAATAGAGATATAGTGAGAGATCTATACATCTAGGAGAGGTGTGGAAGAAAGAAGCTTTCTTCAATTGTATTCCTTTTATAAAGAGTTTGTTGATACAAGTTTTCAGGGTGTTTTCTTGTATCTCTTATTCTTGCTATTATCATTCTAATTACTTGTCAATCTGGTTTAATTCTGCATTTATTGCTGTCACAATTATAATATATTGTTGGATTGATCCCCCAACAAGTGGTATCAGAGCCTTGGTTACAGGTTCAGAGCTTGATATCCAATAATTGGTATCAAAGTTCAGGTGCACTAACAGGTGGTTCAGATATGTGTAGTGTGTATTGATTATAGGTTCTCACAGGAGTTTCTTCAGGGATTTCTGTTTGAGTGGGAGAAGCAATGGCAGATGAAAGTAAATTGAGAATAGCAAAGTTTAATAGCAAAAATTATCAACATTGAAGAATGCAGATAGAGGACTATCTGTATCAGAAAGATCTCTACTTACCGTTAGGTGGGGTTGCAAAGAAGCCCAAAGACATGGAGGATGAAGAATGGGAAGTTCTTGACAGAAAGGCTCTGGGGTCTATAAGACTGAGTCTAGCATCCACTGTGATATCCAATTTATCACAGGCAAAGTCTATGGTAGAGTTGATGACTACGTTAGCAAATTTGTATGAAAAACCCTCAGCTTCCAATAAGGTATATCTTATGAAGCAGTTATTTAATTTGCATATGAATGAAGGTGGATTTGTTTCCACTCATCTGAATGATTTCAATGGAATTGTGAATCAATTAAGTTCAGTGAATATAGTGTTTGATGATGAAATAAAAGCTCTTTTGATATTATGTTCTTTGCCTGAAAGCTGGCATGGCTTAGTAATGGCAGTTTCTAATACTGCATCTGCATCAAATATTTTGAAAGTAGAGGATGTTGTTAGTGTTATCTTGAATGAGGAAATACGCAGGAAAAGCACATAAAAGGCATCTGGGAACGCTTTAAGTTTTGAGAGCAGGAGAAGGCAGAAAGAGAAGAGCAAGAAAGGCAGATCAAGATCCAAATCAAAGGGGAAAGGCAGATCTAAATCCAGGAATGGCAAGAAACCACAATGCTGGAATTGTGGAAAGATGGGGCACATAAACAGAGATTGTTGGTCAAAACCCAAGGAGGACAATCAACATGAAGGAAAGGAAGAAGCCAAGATTGCAGGTATTGCACATGATGCTTTAATTTTCTCTCTGCATAATAATATAGAATCTTGGGTATTAGATTCTGGTGCATCTTTTCATGCTACCCCTAACAGGGAATATTTCAGTGACTATATCCATGGAGATTTTGGAATAGTGTATCTAGGGGATGATGAGCCCTGTAAAATAATTGGCAAAGGTAAAGTGCAGCTGAAGATGCAGAATAGCAACACATGGGTGTTGAGAGATGTGATGCATGTTCCTAGCTTGAAGAGAAATTTGATTTCTGCAGAAAAGTTAGGGGATGAGGGTTGTACAGTAACTCTCACAACAGAATCTTGGAAGGTGACCAAGGGTGCACTTGTTATGGCTAGAGGTAAGAGAGAAGGTACTCTCTATTTATGTAATTGTGTTACTAACAAATCTACTTCTGTATTATCTACTTCAGATGTGGATGCTAAATTGTGGCACTCAAGGCTTGGCCACATGAGTGAGAAGGGGATGTCAATTCTTAAGTCCAAAGGTATGCTTTCAGATTTAAAAGGCATAGATCTAGAGTTTTGTGAGCACTGTGTATTTGGAAAACAAAAAAGGGTTAGTTTTTTCAAGACTGGGTCTACTAAGAAGAGGCATAAGTTGGAGCTTGTTCACACAGACGTGTGGGGACCGGCTCAGGTTGCTTCCATTGGAGGATCACAGTACTATGTATCTTTCATAGACGATGCTACAAGGAAGGTATGGATCTATTGTATTAGAAGAAAATCTAATGTATTTGAGACTTTTAACGTTTGGAAAGCTATGGTTGAGAATGAAATAGGTAAAAGATTAAAGTGCCTGAGATCAGACAATGGCGGTGAGTTTTGCAGTCATAAGTTCAGAGATTATTGTTACATGCATGGAATTCGTAGGCAAAGGACGGTTCCAAGGACACCTCAGTAGAATAGAATTATTGAAAGGATGAATAGGACAATAATGGAGCGTGCAAGATGTATGAGATTGCATGCTGGTTTGCCCTTACAGTTTTGGGCACAAGCTGTTGACACTGCAGTGTACCTGATTAACAGAGGACCCTCTACAGCTCTGAATGGTGGTATTCCAGAAGAGGCATGGATAGGTAAAAAGGTCGATCTCTCATATCTCAAAGTTTTTGGTTGTGAAGCCTTTGTGCATATAGATAAGGAAAATAGAAAGAAGCTTGATGCTAAGTCTATGAGATGCACGTTTATTGGCTATGGCTCAGATGATTTTGGTTACAGATTGTGGAATCTAGAAACTAACAAGGTAATCAGGAGCCGTGATGTTGTTTTTAATGAAAGAGTGATGTATTGTGATCAGCTAAAGAAGATGAATCAGTTTGAGCAGAGTAATGGTGAATTGGATGAGGTGAAAGTCCAAGATGAGCTCGCGAAAAAAAGAAATAATCACTTGCACGAAAACACAGAGATCGACGTCGACAAGTTAGGAACCGGCGTCTATAGGACAGAAACCGACCTCGGCTGTACAGAGACCGACGTCGGCAGAATAGGTACCGAGGTCGGTCAGGCAGAACCGACGTCGGCCAGTAACAGGTCTGTAGGTGACCGAGGTCGGTCACTGTCAGAGAATTTGGGTGGACAACCTGTTGTGGACGAGTCTCAGACACCCATCAGGAGGTTAGAAAGGGTGAGTAAGCCTCCAATTAGATATTCTCCTTCTTTATTTTATTTACTGCTAACTGATGGTGGAGAACTAGAGAGTTTTGAAGAAGCAATACAGGTGGAGTCCAAGAGTGAGTGGGAGCGTGGCATGGTTGAGGAGTTAGAGTCGTTAAGAGAGAACCAAACATGGGATTTGGTTGAATTGCCAGCTAGTAAGAGAACACTCAAGAACAGATGGACCTACAGGTTGAAAGAAGGCGAGAATGAACAGATGAGATATAAGGCCAGATTAGTGGTGAAAGGATTTGCACAAAAGCCAGGTATCGACTTTGGTGAGATTTTTTCTCCTATTGTTAAAATGACTTCTATAAGGGTTGTATTGTCTTTAGTTGCTTTTGAGGATTTGCATATTGAGCAGCTAGATGTTAAGACAACATTTCTTCATGGAGATTTGGATGAGGAAATCTATATGGAACAACCAAAAGGATTTGAGGTCAAGGGTAAGGAGAAGTTTGTGTGCAGATTGAAGAAAAGCTTGTATGGCCTCGAGCAAGCTCCTAGGCAATGGTATTTAAAATTTGACAGGTTTATGACTGAGCATGGCTACAGTAGGTGTCAATCAGATCATTGCGTGTATTTCAAGAGATTTGATAATGGTAGATACATTATTCTATTGTTGTATGTAGATGATATGCTAGTTGCAGGATCTCACATGCAGGATATCTCTGAGCTTAAGGTGAAATTAGCTTAAATATTTGCTATGAAGGATTTGGGAGCAGCAAAGAAAATCCTTGGCATGAGCATTAAGAGAGATAGGAAAAATCACAGATTGATATTGTCTCAAGAAGATTATGTGGACAAGGTGTTGAAACGGTTCAATATGCAGGATGCTAAACCGGTAAGCACACCTTTGGCTGGACATTTTAAGTTGAGTAAAGAACAATGTCCTAATTCATATGATGAGGTAGAGTACATGAGTAAGGTTCCATATTCTTCCGCAGTAGGGAGTTTTATGTATGCAATGGTGTGTACTAGACTGGATATTGCCCAAGCAGTGGGAGTGGTAATTAAGTATATGGCCAATCCAGGTAAGGAACATTGGAAAGCAGTTCAGTGGATCCTTAGATATCTGAGAGGAACCAGCAGTAGGCACTTGTGCTATGGAGGTTCAGATACTTCTCTACATGGTTATGTAGATTCAGATATGGCAGGTGATTTGGATGGTAGGAGGAACACTATAGGTTATGTTTTCACTGTAGGTGGAACGGCGGTTAGCTGGATATCTAAGTTGCAGAAGGTTGTTGCCTTGTCAACTACAGAAGTAGAGTATATTGCAGCCACAAAAGCTAGCAAGGAGATGATATGGATGACACGGTTCATGGATGAACTTGGTAGGGAGCATGAGAGTTGCAGATTGTATAGTGACAGTCAGAGTGCAATCCATTTGGCTAAAAACTTAGCCTTTCATTCAAGAACAAAGCACATACAGCTAAGGTATCATTTCATACGACAGGTATTGGAAGATGGTGAGTTGAAGCTGGAGAAGATCCATACAGATAGGAATCCTGCTGATATGTTAACCAAGCTGGTTACAAAAGAGAAGTTGAATCTTCATTCAACTTCTGTTGGTCTTCATGATTGAGTTGAAGATGGAGGAGCTAGAAGATGTTGTTGTACAGGTACTGGTGCAGCTGTTTATCTCCAAGTGGGAGATTGTTAGGGTGTGGAGCTAAAAGCTTCACCAAGGAGCATTCATTATCAGGTTCAGGTCTACACAGACACCGACGTCGGTTAGGAGCGACCGACGTCGGTCACAGGCAGTTGCAGAGACGTTGACGTCGGTAGAGGGTTGGCCGACGACGGTCACAGACAAGCAGCAGGAACCGACGTCGGTTACCTACGTGTCCAGAGAGCTATTTCTGTGGACAGAAGCGAGTGTTTGCATGATAAGTTTGAGTTGTAGTCTCAAGCTTGCGTCTCTATTATTGGCAATACTATTTTTAGAGCCCTTGTTCAAGTGGCTTAACTGCTTGTTGGATGTACATGCTCAAGTCTCCTAATTCTATATGTAGAATTAGATCTTCTTAGCTTTGTAGTAGATTATTATAGCTGGGTGAATTATTGTAATTCATTGTATGAGAAGAACAGTATAGAATTGAATCAATCCAGGCTTGTTGGAGTTGATTGTTATTGAGAGAGAGAGCTCTTGAGGAATAGAGATCAAGTGAGAGATCTATACATCTAGGAGAGGTGTGGAAGAAAGAAGCTTTCTTCAATTGTATTCCTTTTCTAAAGAGTTTGTCAATACAAGTTTTCAGGGTGTTTTCTTGTATCTCTTGTTCTTGCTATTATCATTCTAATTACTTGTCAATCTGGTTTAATTCCGCGTTTATTGCTGTCACAATTGTAATCTATTGTTGGATTGATCCCCCAACACTAAATAGGTGAAACATGTTGTCTTTGCATAGGTCAAGAGCTCCATAAGGTTTGAAGAGCAGATATCCAAGGGAAGATTATCATTGATAGACCTAAAATTGTCATTTTATGCATTGACTTCAGTCAATGATATCTATAGAGGTTTGAGTTTTTAAGTAGCTTTGCATTCCAAGATGGTAGTCCTAACCATGACTTCATGATAAAGCATTTATAGATAGTGAAATATAACATTTATGGTTTGGAAGTCACTTGATGGAGAATGATGTATTGCCTTTTCAACTCATTTGTACCTATTAGTCTGTACAACCCAATAAAGACCTACAATAGGGTCTTAAGAGGAGAAGTGTCTCAACCCAAAGAAGAGTAAAATTTTGGTTTTAATGAAACATATAAGTGAGTTCAAAATGACATACATGTTTATGTCCTCAGAGAGGGTTCAAAAAGATTTATGGGCACCATGACCAAGTGAAGAAGGTCATAGATACCTACATGAAGGTCAACAGGCATATGCCACAATAAGTAAACAATGGATTAGTTAATAACCTTTATAAGTTTTGGAAAGAGGATACATGGAGTGGGTAAACCAAAGGACTATAATAACATTGAAGGTTTTCATTAGTATCCTATGTCAATGAAGGCAAACCTAAAACTATAGAGGTACCCTTACAGTATGCACCATGTTAGGTGAATATTTTGTCCCTAGCTAATTGATGGGCAAAATAGGTTACTTCAACCACAACAAAGGGAGATTGGTCAGCCAGATGTGCAAGTTTACCACATCAAAAGGGGACAAATCTCTCCTCTCATCAAGGGGAGGTTCCCTTATAACTATGAGGAGCTATATATATATATATATATATATATATGCAGAAAATATCACTCAGGGGTAGGACAACACCATCTATCTCTCTTTTTTTAGAGATGATGTTCATAAACAAAGGAGAAATCTTGGTGAAGACACTAAAGGCACTTCTCTTCTTTCAAAAGTGGTCTTGCAACAAACAATAAGAGTTCTTTCTGATAGGTAACAAGTAACTAGTAACAGGGGTGCAGTAACCAACAGACTGAGATGTAGCACAAAGTCTCCACCTCGACTGCCCAAGAGTGAAATACGAAAGACAATGAGGGCACAAAGTCATCCCAAGGTTCTTTACACAAAAATAGAAAATAGACAAACATAATAAAGGCAATTGTGGTAGCATAAAGTCTCTCCACAGTTGGCTTCAGGACACCTTCCTGATTATTTCTACTGATTCTGCTTATTTCATTAACTGGACAAGAACGCATTCAGAAGATAAACATAAGAACAATATCCTAAAATGACACAAGCTATAATAGCAAAAAGTCTAAAAATAACTTGCTTTCTCATTCAAATAAAGAAATATGATCAACAATATGAGCTTAAAGTCTCAGTAATCATCTCTCAATTTTGGCAGAGTTTTGTTTGTATAACCAAAAAGATCTCACTTGCATAAAAAAGGAGATTACAATATATAGTAGCCAAGAAAGGCTTGGCACTTTATTCCATGGAAAGGCCCATGCCACATTCAATGCCTTCAATGCATTTTTAGTTTTGTCAAGGGACTATGCTAGAACAGGGCAACTGCCTTAACTGTGTCATGTCAATTCATCTCAAATGTCTTCTCCTGGGTCCGGGTCATCTGGTCCTTTTCTTGATGTCTGCACAGCTGTCCACTTCACCTTTACTCTAAGAGAGAAAAATAGGCTACGTCTTCAATGTTTGCAAGCTCAAATATCTATTTGGTGAATTGTTCCACCTATTGAAATAACTCCTACACAGATATTTCTGGTCTTTCCCTCTTTCATGTCATAATTTGAGCTCTTAGGCTATCTTTTCCCTTTTTGGCTGGATCTTTCAACTCCCTCTTCAGTTGGTCAATGAGTTTGTTTTTAACTTTTATCTTTTTCCAGCTTTGTCTCTTCTTGGTTTTGTCTTTTCCAGAATTTGAGCTCTCGAGGCTAAATTCCCAATTTTGCTGACTCCTTGCACTCTTCTCTTAGTGATTCTTCCTTTTCGCCTTAAGGCCTTTGAATGCATTTGGGTCCGCGCTCAAGCCTTTAAAGATCAATGGTTATTTCATTGCCTTAAAGCTGACGTTCATGCACCTATCACCATTTGAAAGCCAACAACTAGTTTATTGCCCCAAATTTGATGTCTGTGGGGACGTCATCAGATGTTTGTATCCCAACGGCTAGTTCGCGATGCTTAATCTTAACGTCTTCAGACCCGTCACCCTCCTTGGTAATTCTTTAAACTTTCTTGTTTGATCCTTCTTGAAGGGGAGAAATCCCTTCAGCTTTGGCTGAGAGTCCCCCACAAGGGTACCTGCCCTTCAAGGTCCTTCAAGCTCCTTGGTCTTCAAATCCTTCAGACAAAATGTTCGAAGGAATTCTTTCAGACATTTTGTCTAAAGGAAATGTTCCTTTACATTTCTTTCCCACTTACTTTTGGTTGACTTTCCCTTCAGTCAGGCTTTCTTCTTCAGGCGAATTCTTTCGAATAAAAGTTTAAAGGAATTCCTTCAGACTTTTTGTCTGAAGGAATTGCCTTAACATTTTGCCATGGAAAATCTTTTTGAAGGGTATATTTTTTTCTACTTTTGTTCACTACCCTCTACAAGGGCACTTGCCTTTATTCACTTTTTTGAAGAAAACCTTACCCTTTCAGCCTTTTGTAACGATCCATTTTGCTCATCACCTGCCCTCTACAAGGACTGCTTGATCTGCAAAATTGCCTTTCAAAAAAGTTACAAAGGTCCTTTTGGCACCTATGTGCCCTCCGCAAGGGCACTTGTCCTTCGAGATTTTGGAAGACTCCTTACATTCGATTTAACTGACATTGAAAATGCCTAAGTGTTGGGAACTTGTTTCTTTCTTGCAGAGTCTATAGAAATGACCCTGTAGAGTCTGTAGAAATGAGCCTGTAGAGTCCGTAGAAACTAGCCTATAGAATCCATAGAAATGAGCTTGCAGAGTCCATAAAAATCAACCTACAGAGTCCGTAGAAATAAGCCTACGAAGTCCATTAGCTGAAAAAGCTTGAAAAATGGAGAATTTGAATGCCCAGAACAATTTTTGAGAAGGGAAGAGAGAATTTTGGCCTGTAAGACCAAAATAGTTCATGTGTTGTCCCAAAAAGGAGTGACAAATTTTGAGAACAACAGTTGGCTCTAGTTGGGGAACTTCCTTAAGTTGAAATTTTAGAATAGCTGAGGGAGTAGAAACTAGAATCTCCAGTGCCTTTAAGTATGCCATTGGGCTACGGAGTCATGCTACCCAAAAAAGAAAGGTGCTAAAAATGAAAATGAAAAGCACAAAACAAAACTAAAGACTATACAAATATACATATGCACAGATGATCTTATCTGATACTTCAAGAATTGAAGTGCTTCAGATGCTACCCATTGTGAGGTAGAAAAAAGGGCATCCCATCTTGATACTTCAACAAGAAACTATTTTCACCATTGAGCTCATGGATAGTGAACGGGCCTCTCTATAAAGAATCAAACTTCCCATGAATTCCCTTTGGTTTTCTTCTTTTGTCCTATAACAGGACTTGATCTCCAATCTAGAAATTATAGGTTTTTGCTTTCTAGTCGAAGAGCTTCTTCACCAAAATTCAATGCACAACAATTCGGCCCACCACCATAGTTCACTACTCATCTAATTGAGTTAAGCACATGATCCTCTTATTGATGGAGCTTTCATATGTCTGATCTTCGAGCACCTTTGCCAATTTTAATGTTGGCAATTCCAGGGTGATTGGTATCTCTGTGTTGAGACTATACAGAAGTTAGAAATGTGACATACCTATTGCCCTCTTAGGTGTAATTCTATCTGCCCTTAAACCATCAACCAATACTTTATGCCATGTTCATTGGTTGTCATCCACCAGCGTCTTGATAATGGTCACTAGGTTCTTGTTGCTTGATTCAACTTGGTCATTCCTTTGTGAGAAATAATCAAAAGAGTGGGAGAGGGTAATCCCATAGTAAAAACAAAAATGAGTGATCTCATGAGGAGAGAAATAAGTTACATTGTCTATCACAATCTTGGTTGGGGCTCTAAACTTCGAAATGATGTTTTCCTTGAGGAAATCGCACACCACTTCTAAAGTAACATGCTTGGTTGAAAATTTTTCTACCCATTTGGTGAAGTAATCTATGGCTATGAGGACATAATCATGTCTAGCGCTTGAAGATGTGTTTATAGCACCAATGAAATCGATTTTCCATTACTAAAATGGCTCTTCTATCACCATTGGCTTGAGAGGTAGAGCAACGAACTTGGGTCTTCTAATAAACTATTGGCATAGTTCACATCTTCATACTTATTTGTATGCATCTTGAAATAGAGTAGGTCAGTAATACCTGGCTCACAGAATCTTATGGGCAGTCATAGGCATAGAAAAATGTTCTCCACAAGCCAGATTATGAAAAGACCTCAGAAGTTGGTTTTGCTGCTCTTTATCCACGCAATGAAGGAATACTCTATCAAGGCTCCTCTTGTACAGGCCGTTCTCCCATAGGATAAAATTGGTAGCTTTCAATTTAACAGTCCTCCTTTATTTACGAGATAGGTGGGTAGGACACTCACCATAAATAAGGAAATGAGCAATACTTGAATACCACTCATTCGTGGTGGATACAAAGATGACTGTTGGCATGTCTTCCACTTCTTTTTCTTCATGTCCTGCTTCTTCAGGTATGTTGTCATCAATTAATTGATAGAGGCCCTTTCCCCTCACAAGCTTTGTCAATTTGATAACTAGATCAAACTCTTAGATTTTAGCAATCTAATTACCCCTTTTGGTTCTAAACTCCTGCTGAGTTAGTATGGATTTGACTGTGGTATCAGAAACCAAGATAGTAACATGTGAATTGAGGATGTAAAAATAGAAATGCTTTACTATCTTGACCACTGCATAAGCATGCTTCTCCATGTTTGAATGCTTCAGCTCATGAGCTTCAAGAGGACATCTCATGAAGGATATGGGAGATTCCACACCTTCATTCTATTGAACCAGAATTGCTTAAAGTGTGTGTTCAGAAGCACAACTATACACTGTAAAATCCTTGGTATAATATGGACAAATCAAAATTGGAGCATGGGTAATAGCTGTCTTAATATCTTAAATGCCAATTTGCCTTCTTCAGTCGAGCTGAAGGTGGCCTTTCCCTTCATCATGTCCACAGTATGGAGAGTCTTCTTAGTAAACTTAGGGATGAACCTTTGTAAAAATTTCACTTTTTTGAAGAAAGAGTGAACTGCAGTCTTACTCGTGGGCAGGATAAGCTCTTGGATGGATTTGACTCTTTTTGAGTCAATCTTTATGCCTTCTCGAGATACAATGTGTTTGAGAAGTTTCCCTTTCATTACTCTAAAAATAGACTTCTTGGGATTTAGAAAAATTCCATTCTGGTGGCATCATTCCAACACTTATTATAAATGGTGCACATGATCAAGGTGATACTTAGAAAAGATGGTTAAGTCATCAAGATATACTATAATGAACTTACCTATTTCAACTTTAAAAGCAAGGTCCATTGCTCTCTAAAAAGTGGTGCCGGCATTTATTAGGCCAAAAGGCATTCTTTGATAGGTAAAGGTGCCTCAAGGTGTGGTGAAGGCAATCTTATGCTGGTCTGCTTCACCAACTTCAACTTGATTATATCCTGAGAAGCCGTCTAGCATTGATAATATCTTTAAACCAATCACTGTCTGAAGCACTTGGTCTATGATGGGAAAAGGATAGTTATCCTTTAAGGATGATTGATTCAAGTTTCTAAAATCCATGCAGAGGCAAATTTTTCCATTTTTCTTTCTCACAGATATTATGTTGGCAATCCATGTGGAATGATGAATTGAAAAAATTATTCTAGCATTCAACATTTTCTATATTTCAGATAGAATAGTACCTAATATCTTTGGATTGTATTGCCTTGATTTTTTCTTGTAAGGCACCAAATCATCCTTGAGAGAAATTTTATGGTGAATTTCTTTAGGCCTGAGCGACTTCAGATCATCATAGGAGTATATTAAGACATCCATGTACTGGCAGAGCAGAGCAGTGAACTTGAACTCTTTTTCCTCAGTGTAGCACTTCCCAATGTTCACCATCTTGCAATTTTTTTTGGTACCCAAATTTATTTGATCAAACTCTTGAGAAGAGCTTGAATCCATTTGTTACTGTTTGATGAACCTGTGATGTTTGTCAAATAACTTTTCAAGAGAAACCTAGCCTTTTGAGATTTTATTCCCTTTAAGTTGCAAGAATTCTTCACCTATGTTTGAACTTGATTCAGGGGCTGGTTCACTGCCTTCAAAGTGGAGCTATCCTTTTGTTCCAAGAAGGTAATAATTTGGTTGTCACTATTAAATACTTTCCAATGATTGGCATTGTCAGGCACACTTGGTTGAAAGATCAGTTTGATAGTGTACTTGTCTCCCTTAAAATTAGGGTGAGGAACCAAAAGAGTTGCTGAAACAACCAAAACATCTGCTTTGTCATTGAATTCCCTGGGCACTGTAGAGATGCTAAAAGCATCAAAGCTTTCAATTTGATTCTAAACTAGATTACGATAATGACACAATCTCTTATTTTTGGTTTGGTACAGGTTCTTCATCTGACAAACCACCAACTCAGTATCTCCTTTAACATGAAGGAGCTTGATGCCCTTATCTTGGGTGACCTTCAATCCAAGCAAAAGAGATTTGTATTCAGCAGTGTTATTGGTATTACTGAACTGTAACTTATATGAAGAAGGAAAAATATCTCCTTGAGGAGATATCAACACAATCTTGGCTTTTGAATCGGTATAAAAATAATTGCCATCAAATTTTAGTATCGATACATCATCAAAAGCTGACCTTACCTTAGATTTTTCTTTGTTTGGAGGGGAAGATTCCTTTAGGCTTGCATTGCGCTCTCTCATGTCTTCTGTTGTTCTGTCTGAACCAATTTTTAGATTGTCATTTTCAAAAGTTTTATCAGCTAAGACAGGAGCATCCTCTGTAGTCAGGAAGTAATTACCCATGCCTGAAGACTCAAATAAAATTTGAGCTTCAAACGCTGATGTTTTAGTGACCACATATTTTACTTTCTTTTTAGAGAGCAATCTTTGCATAATGACTTTGACTGGAATCTTTGCTTTAGACATGTCCATGCTTAACTTGCCACCAACATCCTTACAAAAATTTCATCCAAAAAGGATGTCGTATGAGGCTAAGACATCAGCCACCAGGACTGTCATCTTGATTCTCTTTTCTGGGAATGCTATAAATGCAAATTGGGAGTCCTTGATTTGTCCCAGTAGTGGCACTTGTTTTTTATCCATGGAGAAACATCTCCCAAATGTCTTGGTCAGTGTGAGACCAAGATATTCAGTTACTTTTGCAGGCATGACATTGTTAGATGCACCTAAGTCTATGATGCAATTGTTCAGCTAGTGTCCATTTATCAAAAAGAAGACATAAAATGGTTCAGTCCTTCTGGGAGCAACAGGAAGGGGAATGACTAAATTATTTTGGGTGGACGTGGGAGTTACCTTTAGAATAAATGGTCCTGTAAGGATAGTTTTATTCCTCACACATTCCACTAACTTATTCAACTGCTAAGGGTTGGATTGCAGGAATTCAAATTTAGACCATTGAATCTTAGTTTTCTTGACATGTTCGATTATGTCAAATTTCTAAAATGAATTATGAACAGGGAAAGGGAGTTCATCCTTCTGGTTTTTAGGGGGGAAGGACTGATCTGTGAAAATGAAGTTGAAGGTGAAGGCATACTTGAAGTACTTAATTTTTTAGCAATCACTAGGTCCTTTGCTTAAAAAGGTAGAGAAGTACCTCGTTTGACAATCAAAATTATAGGTTGAAGTCGCTCCTCTATTTTTTCTTTATCAGCTTGTTGGGCTGACTAGTTCTTGGCCTAGGTAAAAACAATGTATGATCCCTCAACTACTTTACCTTCACTTTTGGGTTCATCTTGGTAATTTAAGAAACCAATATTAAAGTCATTAGCTTATTCTTCTTCTCCTTCTATGAAGAGATTAGCGTCATCTATTGGGTTCAACTCAGGCTAGAAGGAGAAATCTAATTCTACTTCAAGATATTCAACTACTGAATTGGTTTGAGGTGCTTCAATGATAAGTTTCCCCTATGGGGGAGGAAGACAATTTGGCTGCCCTTGATTTTTGGCAACATTGCCTTGGTATGACTAATTAGGAAATGCTCTCCTTGGTATATCTCTATATAAAGGAGCAGATGACATCCCTTGTGCCATTTGCTTTTTAAGAGCAAGCAACTCATTTACCAGCTTCTGGACCATTGGATCAGTGGTGCATGTAGATGGATATTTAGAAAATGAAGAAGATTTACCTTTGTTAGGATCTCTCCTTATCTTTCCTGCCAAGATAGGTCATCTTCCATCTTAGTGGCCAAATTCTAAGCAGTAGCAAGGTCTATGTGGCCAGCATGTCTTAGTAGAAAACTCACTTCAGGTAGTTATGAGTTGATGAAGAAACATTTAAGGTTCTCAGGTGTTAGCTGAGCAATTATAGGAATCCTATTCCTCTGCTTGTCAAAATTGGCAATGAAATCCCTCATAAGTTCATGGGTTTTTTTCTTCATCTATGTGAGCTAGGCCAATAGAGCATGCACATCTTCTATAGGCTTGAACTTGGCTTCAAATTTAGCTTTAAGAGTGTTTCAGTCAGTCACAGTCTAGGGCTGTAGATGATAGAACCAGTTTGCAACAGTACCTTGTAATGTTTTCACGAATAGCCTGACTGCTACGTCCTCATACTCCACACCTATCACACCGCATGCTATGCTAAAAGTTGTAATGTGTTCATCAAGATGAACTCTCTCATCACCAAAGAATTTGTAGAAATTCTTCTTTGAACTACGTGGTAGCTCATGTAGAGGTGGAGTTAAATTGAGTGGGCCAAAAGAGGTACCCCAGGGGCCTTGAACCGCCATGATTTGATTATGGAAAGTGGGAATAACAAATCTAGGTGGAGTATGTATAGGTAAAACTCTGTTGATAGTAGAAAAAAAAGTTCTGCCTTTTAGTGGTGACTTGGTATTGGTAGAAGGAAGGGTCTTAGTTCGTTGAACTTGAAGTTGTGGAGGAAACAAATCAAAATTGCCTTGCTGCACCAACTCAAAAATTGGGTCAATAACACCTTGGGCTCTTTGGCTTCTTGTATAGTGTGGAGTTGCCAGATTGTAGAATAAAAATGGAAAAGAATTGGTCTTGCTTCAGCTTGAAGCTTGAGGCTTCAAACTACTTGTTCTTCCCCAGCAGAGTCGCAAAAAACTATTGGATGAATATTTTATCACCAGCTAACTGATGGGCAAAATAGGTTACTTCAACCACAACATAGGAAGATTGGTCGGCTAGATGTGCAAGTTTACCACATCAAAAGGGGAGAAATCTCTCCTCTCATCAAGGGGAGGTTCCCTTTTAACTATGAGGAGCTATATACTATATATATATATGCAAAAAATAACACTCAGGGGAAGGACAACACCATCCATCTCTCTTTTTTTAGAGATGATGTTCACAAACAAAGGAGAGATATTGGTGAAGACACTGAAGGCACTTCTCTTCTTTTAGAAGTGGTCTTACAATAAACATCAAGAGTTCTTTCTGATAGATAACAAGTAACTAGTAACAGGGGTGCAATAACCAGCAGATTGAGATGTAGCACAAAGTCTCCACCTCGACTGCCCAAGAGTGAAATATGAAAGACAATGAGGGCACAAAGTCTTCCCAAGGTCATTTATACAGAAATAGAAAATAAATAAACACACTAAAGGATATTGTGGTAGCACAAAGTCTCTCCACAGTTGGCTTTAGGACACCTTTTTGATTACTTCTACTGATTCTACTTATTTCATTAACTAGACAAGAACACATTCAAAAGACAGACATAAAAACAATCTCTTAAAATTACACAAGCTATAACAGCACAAAGTCTAAAAGTAACTTGCTTTCTCATTCAAACAAAGAAATATGATTGATAATTTAAGCTCAAAGTCTCAGTAATCGCCTCTCAGTTTTGATAGAGTTTTGCTTCTATAACCAAAAAGATCTCACTTGCATAAAAAAAGAGATTACAATATATAGTAGCCAAGAAAGGCTTGGCGCTTTGTTCCATGGAAAGGCCCATGCCGCATTTAATGCCTTCAATGTATTTTTAATTTTGTCAAGGGACTATGTTGGAACAGGGTGGCTGCCTTAACTATGGTGTGTCAATTCATTGCAAATGTCTTCTCCTGAGCCTGGGTCATCTAGTCTTTTTCCTGATGTCTATGTAGTTATCCACTTTGCCTTTACATTAAGGGAGAAAAATAGGTTGCATATTCAATGTTTGCAATCTCAAATATCTACTTGGTGGACTGTTCCACCTACTAGAATAACTCTTGCACAGATATTTCTGGTCTTTCCCTCTTTCATGTTGCAATTTGAGCTCTTGGGCTATCTTTTCCCTTTCTGGCTGGCTCTTTTGGCTCCCTCTTCAATTGCTCACTGAGTTTATTTTTAACTTTTGTCTTTTTCAAGCTTTGTCTCTTCCTAGTTTTGTCTTTTCCTAGAATTTGAGCTCTCAGGGCTAAATTCCTAGCTTTGCTGGCTCCTTGCACTTTTCTCTCAATGGTTCTTCCTTTTGGCCTTAAGGCCTTTGAATGCATTCGGGTCCGCGCTCAAGCCTTTAAAGATCAACATCTATTTCATTATCGTAAAGTTGACGTTCACGCACCCGTCAACATTTGAAAGCCAATGACTAGTTTATGACCCCAAATTTGACGTATGTGGGGACGTCATCAGATGTCTGGATCCCAATGACTAGTTCGTGATGCTTAATCTTGACATCTTTAGACTTGTCACCCTCCTTGGAAATTCCTTCGACTTTTTTGTTTAATCCTTCCCAAAGGGGAGGAATCCCTTCAGCTTTGGCTAAGAGTCCCCCACAAGGGTACTTGCCCTTTGGGGTCCTTTGGGCTCCTTGGTTTTCAAATCCTACGGACAAAATGTTCGAAGGAATTCCTTCAGACATTTTGTCTGAAGGAAATGTTCCTTTATGTTTCTTTCCCACTTGCTTTCGATCGGCTTTCCCTTCGATCGGGCCTTCTTCTTTGGGTGAATTCCTTCGGACAAAAGTTTGAAGGAATTCCTTTGGACTTTTTGTTTAAAGGAATTGCCTTAACATTTTGCCACAAAAAATCTTTTTGAAGGGTATCTTTTTGTTCGCTTTTGTTCACTGCCCTCCATAAGGGCACTTGCCTTTGTTCACTTTTCTGAAGAAAACCTTACCCTTTCATCCTTTTGCAATGGTCCATTTTGCTCATCACCTGCCCTCCACAAGGGCTGTTTGATCTCTAAAATTGCCTTTCAAAAAAGTTACAAAGGTCCTTTTGGCACCTAAGTGCCCTCCGCAAGGGCACTTGTCCTTCGAGCTTTTGAAAGACTCCTTTACAAACGTTTGATTGAACCGACCTTGAAAATGCCTAAGTGTTGGGAACTTGTTTCTTTCCTATAGAGTTCATAGAAATGAGCCTATAGAGTCCATAAAAATGAGCCTGTAGAGTCCATAAAAATTAGCCTACGGAGTCCGTAGAAATGAGCCTGCAGAGTCTGTAGAAATCAGCATACAGAGTCTGTAAAAATGAGCCTGCGAAGTCCATTAGCTAAAAAAGCTTGAGAAATGGAGAATTTGAATGCCCAAAACAATTTTTGAGAAGGGAAGAGAGAATTTTGGCTTGTAGGATCAAAATAGTTCATGTGTTGTCCCAAAAAGGAGTGACATATTTTGGGAACAACACACTGACAGTCAGCTGTGTTTGACTATCTGAGCAGTGAATAAAGAGAGCCCAGTTAGGTGAGCCCAAGTGTGTATTAAGGGTTATACCTTGGAGACACTATCCCCATAGTTCAATGGTTCTCATGGTTCATGAAATATCTTTATACATCATAACCAAGTCCAATTACATAAGAAAACCTACATGGAAGGGTCCTTCCAAAGCAAAACACAGTCTTGGGAGTTAAACAGGTGTATGGAGGAGTATGTAAAAATTAAGGACCTTAACCAAACTTAAGACACCTCCATCATGATATACATGACCTAATTATGTCCCTATAACATGTAAAATAAGTAGTAAATGGATCTAATCATGTAAAACATAGTCCATTCTTGAAAACCCTACACAGTTTGCCATAAAAGAAGTTTCTTTTGAGTTTTAGGAGGATTATAGGGTCAAATGACCTAGTATAAAGTTGAGATTTTGTAGAAATCATCCTTTCAATTTGAGGAAGCCTCTCTAATACTTAATTTTGTCTAAGGAGATAGGGGAGTGCCCTCTATTTTGTCTCAGACAGAGGGCATTCCCCTCATGCATGAAACTTGCATTTTGAAGAAGAAGAGTAAAAAGCTTGAACCAAAATTTGGGGATATATTGTATAGAGTTATGGAGAGATGAATCACATCAAATAAATCATGTAATACCTTCAATATAGGTAAAAATTCCATCAAAAAGGTTCAAACACTATAAGTTACATTCAGTAAAGAGTAAGGAATAAAACTAGAAGCCAAATAGTAGATCACTTCTACTTATAGATCTTAGCAAGCCTTCTAACTCATTTTGATATGTTTTTAGGGTGAATTTATAGATGTATAAGATTTCATAATTATGGGAATATATAAAAACTCATCTTGAGCTTCAAGGACAAGGTAGACGTACTAGGCATGGCTAGGCCTAAAGGTCTAAAAGGAGAGTCATAGTCACTTCACCTTGGGATGAGATTTACATCTTCTTGAAACATGTTTTTGGGATGGAGAAAGATGTGCTTAAGCTTTTTTAAGATAGAGAGGTTATAAATAAAGCCAATTCTAGCTCTAAGAGAGCACAATCATGTAGGAAAATGTAGAAGGAGCTTGATAGGTCAGGTTTTGAGACTCACATCTTTTTGAAGGATTTGTATGGGAGCTAGAGGAATTCAAGGATGTTATAAAAGGTATTTAACTATGAATTTTTATAATTGGTTGACAACTTGGACGTTAGACCTTTATGAATGAACCTTAAGAATGAAAACTACTTAGAAACCCTTCAAAACCCTTGCAAGGATGAGTTTTTGAAAATGGAGTTGGAAAGCTAATATGATGGCACAATTTGACTATGAAACCTATTGGAACTTTAAAAGGACTCCCATAAGATACTCCACATGTTTTTTTGATGTACAGACCTGTACAAACATGGTAAAAACAAGGTATTTTAAACTATTTTTTATGTTTTGTAGGTTGTATAAGGAGTTTGAGCATCAAACAAACTTTAATAGGAAGATATATACTTGGTATAATCCTTCATGTCAATTTAATACTCTATATAAACTCCCAAGTGTCTCAAAATAGGTGCTTCAACTCAGTCAGTCAAAACTGGCATAATGGACAAGCTAGGGAGAAGTGTGAAAACTTTAAGTGGATGATTTTTTAAGGTGTCCCTAATTATTATAAGGTGATGGAGGGCCTTGAAACATGTTATTTACTACCTTTTATGGATTTTAATGAGCAACTAATCTCTTTTTGGAAGCCAAGTGTGCAGGGTGCATGAATGAAGTGTTATTTGGACTATAGATGATGATTGCTCCTTTGCAGATGATTCTAGATGACCAAGACTAAAACCAATGCATATAGAGGTACGTATGATGTTCTTAAGGTTAATTACAATCATAATACCTAGTCCTAATCAGTTATAAGGCATTCAAATAGGGCTAATCATACATGTAGTTTTTTTGAGGCAAAAAGAAGAGTTTCTTGCCACTTTTCATGAGATTTATGACTTGGATTGAAACTTGTAGATCTTAACCTTACATGATTCATCCCACATTATTTTATCATGCATAAGTAACTACTTCTCTCAGCTTGATAAGTGTCCTTGTAACCCTTGGACTTCTTTCTTCTTCTCTCTCTCTCAAGTTCTATAAGAGCTAGCCATTTTGGCCATTATAATTTATGCTCCACCTGAGTATGGAAAATCCCTTCTCATTTATATACCTTTTGATCAATAAGACAACTAATTTTTACCTCTTCTATGACTATTATTAGTGTGTTCATTTTGAATATTTGATTTTTCATAAGTGAAGACTATGGATTCCTTAGCATGTTTTGTCATTCTTTCATCTTATTTACAGTTGGAAAGCTTCTTCTTATAGGGCATGGGAAGTGTTTTAGGGGATGTTAAGGATTGAATGAGTTATTATTTTAATTATTTCCCACATAGGCCTCTTTTCTAGTCCTCTTAGCTTTGCACATTCATCCATAACGTCACAATGTAACATTGATGTGAGAAGATGAAGATTGGAGAAGTGTATGTTTAGTTTGTCCTTTGATTTCAAGTGTAACATGCGTATGGTTGGATGTCATCATGTTATTTGGTGTATCACCTCCCTTAGGTTAGTTTTATTTTAGTTATCCTTCTCCCTTTTTACCCCCTAACTTTAGTTGTAGTTTCAATCCACAGCGTTACATTAAGGGAGCTAGCCCTATCTAGAGATTCACCTCATTACTTAGGCTATCCAAAAGCCTAGAGGTGATTCCATTGTTCCACGTAGATGAGAAGAGATTTTACATCTCCTCAAAGGGTGAAAATCTAAGTAAAAACAATTACTTCATTAAGGAATTTAATTTCAATGAGATCATAAAATTCTAAAGGGGGTTTTGGTAACCAATCAATAATGACTCATCCCTTGATGGACTTTTGGTTGACACAGGTAAACTCAAATTTACTCAGAAGTGTGATGAAATGATCAACCTTTCATGAGAGGGTTGGTTGGGTCAAAAATGTTCATAAGGCTTGAGACCCTATTATGACCTATGTTTCTTTGTTGAGCACATGATGCCTTAACTGCTTGGTTGTAAGGACAATGGCCAAGCTCTCATTTTTTGCCTGTGTATAACAAGTCTCATAATCAATAAGAGTGTGGCTAATAAAATAGATGGATCATTCCCTATCATCCTCCTTCTCTTGGGTCAACATACATGTGATGGATACCTCATTTACCCTTATGAGATTTGAGTGCCATAAGTGTTGGCAAGGCTATGAGGAAGCATTTTACCACTTCAAATGTAACTTGGCAATCCCTTGTTAATAGGATGGACAACTTAAGTGAGATTAGGTATGAATTTATGAATTGCCCCTAACTTACCCATGAATGACCTAATTTTTGACTCATTATCAAGGGGAACCTTATCTAATATCACATAAATTTTAGTAGGGTCGATGTCAATTCCCACTTGGAAATGATATAACAAAGGAGTTTTCTTGCCTATAAATTTGAACATGCATTTCTCAAGATTGAGCGTAGCACCATATTCAACCAAGTGTGTGAGTATAGTATGTAGGACCTAAATGTGATCAACTCTATTCCTTGCCTTTCCAAGAATATCTTCAACATAAACCTCTACCATCTTATGAATGGGATTATGAAAGATATGGGTCATAAGCCTCTAATAAATTACCCCAAGATTTTAAAGGACAAAAGGCATGACTATATAATGGAAGTTTTTTCATGGTTAGTGAAGGAGGTTTTATTTCATCTTCACTTGAAATTCAAATTTGATTATATTAAGAAAAGCCATCCATAAGGGATAACAACTGGAAACCTATTATAGCATCTAAAATTACGTCTATAGAAGGCAAAGGGAAACCAACCCCTTGACATGCTTTGTTGATGTCACATTAATATATGGATATCCTAATTTTTATGTTCTTGTTAAGAAGGAGATGATATTAGACATTCACTTGAATTATTCTATAGGTTTTATGAAACCTACTTTCAACAACTTGATGAATTCCTCTTTAACCATTGTCATGACTTTCTTGATCTTCTATTTAACTAGTTGTGTTAGGCATGGAAAATAAATTATGGACAACTTCTTTAGGTTTGATACTTGTCATGTTTATGTAATAAAATGAAAAGGCTTTGGAAATTTTGACAAGCAACCTCTTATGGTCCTCAACATCGTAGGGGGAGAGTGAAGATCCAATTTTTAGGATACTAGGCTTTTCCTCAGTCTCTACATTAATATATCTGGTGTCTTTAATTAGGTAAGCATTCCCTTCTTCAAATTCATCTGGGGTAAAAGGAAGATTAAGATATTTGTCATCCACCTTGAATATGCTATGTTCCTCGTCAGAATAATGATAATCCTTGATATCATAATATGAATCATAATATTTTGACATGAGGGTAAACATGGGGTAGAAAGTGAGAACAAAGCCCCTCTTATGATGTGACGTCGAGAGGTGATCATAGGCCTTTAAAAACTCTAAGATTTCCTCATCATTTTTGATAAATTCAAAGACAAGAAGGCTAGTATCTTTTTTTATGAAAGCAAGAGTTTGATCATTCAACACTTTTTGAATGAGGAGTTTATATTTTATAAAAATTATGAAATTAGTCTTGGGTATCATTAGGTGAGGTAAAAACAAGAAGAGGAGGCAACTATGGAGTTGGTGAGTTTGTTACTTTCTCTAGGGATGACCTTGATATAAATAAAATCAAAGTACTTGGCAATCTCACATATGTTTTTTTTTAAAAGGTGAAGGTGTTTAACTTTGATCTAATAGACTTTTGAAACTTAGTTCACTAGAAATCATGTATTTCCTTGAGTTTTTTAATTTTTGATCACACAACCTATTTTCAATGAGCATACCTAATAATATGTATTCATAATTTGCCCCATTGTTTGTATACTCAAAATCAAGTTTGAAACTAAAGGGTATGATTCTCCCCTAGGGAAAATTAATATTTCTCTTACCCTTGCACCAAAGAGAAACTTTTCTCCATCATAGTGGAACATCCATTGATCACTCATAGAGGAATAGTCATCATTTTTATTAGGGAACACCTCTTGGCTCTCTAAAATATCAACCATACATATATTAGGTATGTTAGCTAACCCCCCTTGGGTTTCAGGTTCTCAACATTCATATGGGTTATAAGTAGATGACCCTCTTGAATCAAAAGGGAACATGATGGGCTTGTATTTATCCAAAATATTAATAATTTTGGTCATAGGCTTAGTTGATATGACTTTTATGATCATAGGGTCTTCCCCACTTAATTTTTCCATTGTATTAACTAGTTTTTCCTCTAGTTTTACAGTTGGCAATGTCTAGGGGTTTTTAAAAGTTAACTTCAAGATTATTGTGGTTGATATGGGTTATTTATCTTTAGCTAAAGGTTGTGGATTCACCACATTGATGTTGGGTAGGTGATAGTCAATATGAAGCCCTAGTATCTAGTTGAGGTTGGCTTGAAGAGTGTCAAAGGGTTTAAGGTCCCCTTGAGCAATTAAAGATTTCCCAAGATTAAAGAATTTGGTCTCTTGGAATAGGGTGGAAGGTATTACCTTCATCTTATGGATTTAGGGCCTTCTTAAGATCATGTTATAGTTTGTGTCCCTATCAATCACATAAAATTTGGTTAATACAGTTTTGGGGCCCAAAGCTACTAAAAGCCCAATGTCTCAATAGAGGTAAACTTGAGGGTGTTGTAGCCATGAAAGGTGTTTCTAGTGATGAAGAAATTATTTTCTCTATAACCAAGTTTTTGGAGAAAAAAATAGGGGATTATGTTAATAGTTGCCTCAACACTGGCCATTGTTTTCTTCATGTAGCTATTATAAATTTGATTTAACAATTTTGGGAATAATTGGGGTTTTATTTCTAGTTTAGTTAAAGGGTTTGGATTGATAAATCAATAAATAATATGTGGTAAATAAGCAACTAATTCATGAAATTTATTGGTAATTAGAACTTTTCTAAAAATATAATAATAGGAAGAAAATAAGACTTAGCTTAAACTGTGCTGATCCAATTGAGATAGAGGCTGATATTGACTATGCAAGACTAGGATACTATCACAAACTAAGATCTAGACTTTATTTTTTGATTGGATAGGAGTGCAAGAGATAGGAGTGACATTAGTGTTGTAGTTCACCTCTACCACTATTGTCTTAAGGATTTGAGCTTTCTGGGTTTTATTTGGCAGGTTTGTGTGACCTTATCTATGGAGTTTCAGTAGTTGGAAGTCTATAAAGATCCCTATAGAGTAGATTATTTCTTCAAACCCTATCTTCCGTTGTGATTTGACCAATTTTGAGCAAGAGGGGGGGTTAGTGTGTGTAAGATGCACTAGATGTGCTTCACACCCCATGCGTGGGCATGGTACTTGCCTACATACCAATACTCTTAAGAGGGATCAAGCCATATGTAGTTCTCCCACTTGATGTACTTTGTGTAATTGAGTATATGAAGATGCAAAATGATGGACTGGATGTACTTGAGATGGCTAGGGACTAGTGTAGGAATTGGAATAAGCTACCTTAGGACACTATCGCAAATAGAATTTTGACTTTCATTTTCTAATTAAATAAGAACATCAAAGTGGATAGGAGTGGCATCAATAATGTAGTCCTTGTTTGGTACTATTGTCTTGAGGGTTTGAGCTTTCTAGGTTTTGTTTAACAAGTTTGTGTGACCCTATTTCTAAAGTTTCAATAGATAAAAGTCTCTTTAGCTTCTTATAGAGTAGATTTTCTCTTCAAACCCTATATTTTATTTTACTTTGACCAATTTTAAATAAGAGGGGGGGTTAGTGTGTGTAAGATTCACTAGATGTGGATCCACACTCCTTGTGTGGACATGTTGCCTATATACCAATACTTTGAAGAGGGATCAAGCCATATGTAGTTCTCCCTTTGAAAGTGCTTTGTGTATTTGTGATATGAGAATGCAAGGAAATGATAAAATAGGTTTGCTTAAGATGATTAAGGATTGATGTAAGGATTTGAATAAGCTAGAATTAGCATTAAATGTCTATATGTAGAGAATAGGGAAATGTGCTTTAGTAGTCTTGCTTGTATTCTTGCTTGTTTTGTGATATTTTCCAACCCCTTCTAAATAATCTTTGAATGGCATTTTATAGGGATCTATTGGTCATGGGTTGAATGTGCTCACGTTAAGTTGAAAGGAGAAGGATGGGGAACCAAAATAAATTAACTATTAGAGCTAGAAATGAGCTTGGACAACAACACCAAAAGCGAACAAGAGTGGCACCGATGTTATTGTCCTAGTATGACACTATTATCCTGAGTAAATGGGACTTGAGGGGGATGGATTAGTCATGAAAAGAGGGTCTTGGCTCAGCTGAGATCAAGTCTAGAGGGCTATGAATGATTAAGAATCAGTGAAAATAAGCCCATGAGGGTTATGAGAGTAAGCAAGAGGGATCTATGGATTGGGAGTCATAAGCCACACTCAAGCTACAAATTTTGCATTTTTATATGACTACATTTACCACCCCTTTATTCTAGTGATGCATCAAAGCAAAATACTAGGATAAATAAAAAAGATAAAGCGTACCTAAATTTCTATGTAAGGGTAAAGCTCATGATACTGTTATGATGCTGGGTTGTGCATACGAAGAGTATGTTGTGAAGTGTGACTCTGCAAGAAAAAACAAGAGTAGATCAATTCTTACTAGATACACTATATCTAAAATAAAAATGTACAAAGCTAGATAAGAGAGAGAAAGAGAAAGGAATAAATACACCTCACTGGGTATGTGAATCAATACAAAACCTGTTGTGATGCTAAGTAATGTTGAGTAATATTAGATGATGTTGTACCAAGAGTAATATTGTGAATGGAGCTAAGTGCTCAATTCCCCAAAAAGTGGCTCAAGAATACAAAGGCTAACCCTTTGGCTCCATCATTACCCACTAAGTTAAGATAGGTGGTTTTGCATGTGTTGATTAATGTTTGGACTATGTGTCCAATCCCTCTGAATCGGTGGCTCAATAATATAAAGGTGAGCTAGACCTTTGGCTCCATCATTGCCCTATGAAGTGAAGCTATGAACTGATATCAGTATGAAATGTATGTTGTATGAGATGGCTCTTGAAGCCCATGAATGTACTATGATCTGATAATGTTGGTGTGGATAGCTGAATATATGTTGGAAACTAGGCCACTCTTGGCCACTTTAAAAGATGGAGATTAGGCTTATATGAAAGCCACTTCAAGACTGAGAATCTAGCTTATGTGGAAGCCACTCAACAACTCAAGAATGTAGAGGGTAGGCTTGTATGAAAGCCACTATGAAATGATGCCAACCACCTGTAGATGAAATAAGGCACATAACTACTAAGAATTTCTAGATAATGTTGAACCAGGAAAGAAAAGAAACAAATGTGCCATGCACATTACCCCCAATCATTGATGTCTAAAACATGGATTCTAATTTGGAAGTTATACCAACTACCATATCTAAAACTAGAAGTGAGAGCTATTATACTGTGCATGATGCCCGCTATATTTGGATTCTCTGAGCAAAATGTGTATTAAAACTACTAATTCTGAATTGGTCTAGCTATGCAAATCTTTAGCTGAACCTACTTTTCTACCTACTTCTAAAATTTTGGGTTTTTTTCTATTTGGATAGGAGCACTAGAAATGGACAATAGCACCATCGATGTTGTAGTCCAGTCTTGGTGCTATTATCCTAGGCCAAATCTGATGACTATTCTAGATTCTTCATTGTCTAATTGGTTTGTTCTAACTGATTTGATGTCTGGTTGCTATCTTGAGTTTTATGAAACTAGATTTTTTGGTTGATAGGAGATCTAATCTTTGTGATAAAACCCCTATTTGTTTCCCCCTCTTTTGACAATAGGAATGGAGACCCTACAATGACTACCCTTAGAAGAAAGAGCCCTACAAGTGTGTTATGCTACAAAATATATGATACAGTAATGATAATTGATAATATATCTCAAGATATAACATGATTTGTATTGAGAGATTATTAGATCAATATTGGTATGCCTAGATAGATATAACAATGTAAGATCATGTACAATATACTTAACTGGAACTAGAAGTGTTAGTTGTTAAATGCTAGTTGTCATGGAGGGATGGAGCATGATGTCCATCATGGCATCAAAGAAGTAAGATAATGTGTGATTTGGATCATGCCATTGCAAATAATCGAAAGCAAACAATCAATAAGCACACAAGGCAAGAAGTAAGAAGCGTATAAGAATGGCCAAGGGGCCAAACAAACAAGGGACATGGGCACATGTCACTCAAACTAGAAATCAAGCATATAAGGCCTATTTAGATGCCACATATACATATAATTAAAAAAAATAAGTTGGTATGAAAGCCATAATCACATAGAAGAGTACAGGCAAGGGATAATGGCAAAAGTCCAAAGGTATACACATAAATAGAAGCAAAGGACATTGGCAAATGTCTTAAGGCACATACCAAGAATAAGTAGGAATTGGGAATGCCAACACATCAAGCTATGTTAAGCAAGAAGATAAATCATGTAAAGACTAGAAAATAAAAGCACATCTAGCTAATCAAAGCAAGAGTGAAAGTATGCAAGACATGTCAGTACAAGACTAGGTATATGTAAAGAAATACACTAGTGTTAAATACTAGTAAGTGTCGATAGAGTAATCTATGTAAGCTAGTAAATAATATACATCAACATGATAACTAGAGTGTGTGGTGTAGAAATAACATAACCTGGATGGTGTAGTCATGTGGAAGATGCCCCTAAGGGGAAGATATATCAATGTGTGTCTTGATGTAGAAGTAAGATGCCCCCTCAATGGGTAGAGTGAAGAAATCAAGGATCTAGATGTCACTACACACACTCAAAGAATATCAAGTGAAGCATGGTAATGTATATAAATTGATAAATAATAAGCATAAAACAAAAAATGTAAGTCTAGCATAGTAGTAGCAATGTAAAGCATGGATGATGCATACAATCAAAATATTTTTGGTGTTTTTAAATGTATTTGTATATTTTTGGATTTTTGATATAAGCTGTATATAATCAGTCATGAAGAGACTATGTACAAGAAAAACTGAGTAACTATGTACAAGTGAGGCTAAGGGGAGACGATATTAACCGATGAGTCTCATGAGAGACTCCCTATCATGGTGTCCTATATCGAACAAAGGAATCATGCATGATTGTGAAGCATGAGGGAATGACTGGGAATATTATTTTGAATATTTAGATTCATTGTTGGTATCTTGTAAATTATAATAGCCTGTATTGTTCTACTCATCATTATCTTCTTAATTTTGAACCAATGGAATGCTAGCATTGACTTTTGTTGTATCTAGATATTTTCCTTTGATAAATTATGTATGTGAATTATTTGTCTTAGGATGTTCAATAAATACTAAACCTTGATGACAAACATTATCAACTAATAGAATAGAAGTAGTGATGCCTTGAGCATGCTTGCCCTACCTTTGACTTTGATAATCAAACTGTTGTAGATTTTTGTGACCAAACCCGTACTACTTTGAAAGTTGAGCCTCATTTTGGAGAGGTAGATTTACATCTTTTTCGTTCTTTACCTATGCTTTTGGTACTATTCTTTGCTTTGATTTTGCTTTTTGATCCTTTTGTTGTTCTGAGTTATGCTTTGGTAACCACTTTTGTACTGTTTTTGAATTTGACCCTTTATGAATGTGTACCTATGTCACTATATATTGCTTGATTTATTTACCTTGTATAGGGTCCTCACTAGTAATTATCTATTGTATATGTTGTTTTAATGCCAAACATGAATATGTGTGATGCCTATGCATTCTATGATATGCACAATAATATTTGAATCTTCTCACCAGATGTAGAGGAGGTGGTTTAATCAATTTAGATTTAATCACTTCCCTTAGTATCTCACTTGAAATATTATTTGATCTTTGAATGATTTTTGAATCACTAGTTGTAGAGTTACTTTTTTGTGATTTATTTTTTTGATATGTAGCATTGCTTGCAACCAATTGACTAGGTGAAGGTGCATATACATGATTAACACTAGGGTGCCGTTGAGGCTTTTGTATTATAATATGATTTTCTAATGTTATGATCTTTTTATGTAATAGTTGATTTTGTCTTTGTAAATCTAATATTAACTTGCTCATACATGTGACTTGAACCCTTAGAGTCTCATAGGTGCAAACTCTAGATACTTCTGATTGAACATGTAAGCACATATGTTGAAGAGGTTTTGAAGAATCTATAGGCTAAATTTATGCATTAGGAATAATAGTATAGACTACCTCACCTTTTAGAGGGGTGATAACATGAGCTTGGTTAGGGGGAAAGTAGCTATCACCCTCTTGGGGGAGAGGAGGAGAAGGATTTTATTTCCTGTGCATAAGATATGACATTTGAACTTGATAGGTGGTAGTTAGCTTATGTAAAAACCATGTAGCCAAAGAGTTAGATAATCTTAGGTAAAAACTATTGTAGGCTAGAATTGCACCCTTGTGGGAGAGTTTTTTAGGCTCTCTAACTTCCAGCTACAATATTGGAACAACCTCAGGTTGTGGGTATTTTGTAATGAGGTTGAACCTCTAGGATTTTTAATAAGGCTAGCTCCTTAGATGATTCACTTTGGATTATTTCCCACACTAGAATCTACTATTGACTAAAGGAAAGGGAGAGAAAGATAACATAAAATGGAAATCTAAGCTAAGGATGGTGATGCACCAGAATATAAAATGATCCAATTTTAGCATGAAAACCTTAACAACTACTAATGAACCTAACCAAGACACAAACTAATCTGATCCTATCTCAAGGCCACAAGCATAAGTATTTTATGTGAAGGTCGAAGGGAAACCCTACAATTTGAAAGATAGAAAGAAATAGGTCTATATGAGACACGATGAACTTGTGACACTTCAAGAAAGGCATTAATGTCTAACACTTCACACAACTTGCAAGGAACCAAAAAACTTAAAGCAAGATACATAGAGAATCTACAGATGATGAAAAGGGACATACATCTACAAGTTAAACTCTAATAACGTATACTTGACTTCAAATCAAAATAAAAAAAATCATCTCATTGCTTCAAAAGTGTTAAAAAGAAAATTTTGACAAAATAACTCTATCACCAATCGAGGGATCTCTTTTTAGGCTCAAAAGCCTGTATATATAACAAAAAAGGATGAGGGAAGATGGGGGTTTCATGAGAAAACAGAGAGAGAAGTCATAAATGGTTGAAACCACCACTATTATCCTTGAGTTCCTTTTCATTCAAAATGTAAAATTACCTTGACCATGAGATAAACCACCTAAGATTACCGCCAATCTCCTCGATCCCTTCACACATTCAAAACCTTTCTTTAAGAATTATCAGAGCCATTTTGAAGGTAGCTGCATGTCCCTACCAAGTGTGCATGATTCAATCCTTGCATTTAAAACTTAGTGTGATCCTTACTGTAGTCTTGGACTATAAATCTTCTATTCTTACATGTTTACGCTCTACCTGGATGCATCTAACTGAGTTTGGGTCACTTTGCATGTTATCTATGTGAATTATAGACCACGTCATTCGATTTGAAAGGAGAAATCCTTGACCTTTTCTTCTGATTGGCTGTCAAAATCCCACTAGGATCCTTTTGAAAACCTAGCCTTTTCTCATTCATTGACCTTCCATCATGAGATCTTGACAAGTGTCAAGCTCACGATAATCTTGATGAACCCTTTAAAGTTTGAAAACTTGACCATAGTCAATGACCACTTACAGGGGGTCAAATTAGATGTTTGCAGGCCTATTATTAATTCCTTCACACTTTTGTTTTTGGCCATTTCTTTGGACTATTTGCTCGCATACAATTCTCTTGAAAGAATTAACCTTTCAGGCCATTCCCTTCAGACTTTTCTTTGTTTTGACCAATAATTCTTTTGTACTTTTATTTTAGCCTTTTATTTCAGAAGAATTTATTCAAACTTTTTATTTGAAATAATTTTTTTGACTCTTCTTCAGGCTTGTTTCATTTGTAAGAATTTTTTTGGGCTTTTTTTTTGGAAGAATTCATTTCTGAGAACAATTCTCCTGAAGGAATTCATTCCTTTTCTTTGGCCTTGAACAATTTTATTTGAAAATTGACCTTTGGATTTCTTGTAAAGTGTCTTGTTTTTCACTTGAAATGCCCTTTCTGAAAGGAAAGTACCCTTCAGCTTTCTTGAAAATGACCCATTTTCTCAAGAAGTGCATTTCAAAGTTTTGAAAAGACCGATTCCTTCAGAACTTTTCCTCCAAAAAACTAGTTCCTTCAAAATTTTGAAAAGGACCATTTTATTGAAGAGTTACCCTTTGGGAAAATTGTCTCGGATAATTTTTTTGAAAGAAAAGGTCTTTGCCTTTTGCTTTAGACATTTTGTCTAAAATAATTATCCCTTCAGAAACCTTGTTTCGGACAACTTGTTCGAAAGAATTCAACACTTAGCCAAAAAGGGTCCAAAAAGAAAAAAAAAAACACTTAATCCCAGCAAAGTCTGAAAGAATGAACAAGTAAATACTTATTTGAATAAAAGATTTTTCACTTAGCTTTTGGCTTGTAGGCTTATCTTTGAACACTGCTGCTGGATCCTCTTTTAAGCTTTTGATCCACTGCTTCATCAAACCATGCAAGAGCTTTAGTATGTGGGCCAGAAATGACCAACAAAAACCATGTATATGGGATGAAATGCATGAAATTAGAGTTATAAATTGTATAATAATATGATTATAAAGAATATTTCACATGAAAGAGAGCAAACAAGTTATAAAGAACATGAAATTGTGCATTAATGCATAAAGAGCTTTTACTTGTGCTATGATATGTCTAATATGTGTGGCAAGATAAACTTGAATTTTTTTTCCATATGAGAGATAGAAAGCAAAGGGTAGAGAGAATGGACTTGTGCATTAATGCACAAAGAGATTTGACTTGTAACATAATATTTCTAACATGTTTTAAAAAATAGAGTATGAAATTATTTTGCATGAGAGAGAGAGCGTATGCGAAAGAAATATTGAAATCTTGTGCATGTTTAGCAATAAATTTTGTAATATCATTCCTTATTATGAAAATTAAATATGAAAGGGAAAGAATGAAACTTTGCATTAACATATGGTAAACTTCATCGTTCATGTACATTGTAGGACCAAGTATGGTCTCTTTATTATTTGCAAGAAATGTAAGAAATATTTGAAAATAAGTGAGATCTATTTTTCCAATCTAATAATGGATGTAAGGTGATACCCCAAAGAAGCAGTGGGACCTATTATATGCAACTAGGATTTGAAAGATGATTATTTGAAAAAATACTATGAAAATTTGAAATTTAAATTGAATTTCTAAGTTAAGTATGCAAGTAAAAAATTAGAAATTTATTGGAAAATTTATGATTTAGAGAGACCTAGTATATGCAATTAGGGTTTTGAAATATAAATATTTTTGAAAATTACTATTGAATGTTTAAATTTGAAGTGAATTTATGATTTTAATATTCTAGTTAAAAATCATAAAATTATTGAAAAAGTACTAGAAAAATACTCGGACCTAGTATGGGCAACTAGGGTTTGAAAGAAAATTATTTTAAAATTACTACAAAATTTTAAAATTTAATGCTAATTTTTGATTTTATTATGCAGGTAAAAAAATTTAGAAAAATATAGAAAAAATCAGTGGAAAATTTACCCTAGGGTTTCTAGGGTTTTTATGCCCAAATGAAGTAAGTTGGGTTCACCAAATGATTTAATAATTTTGAGAATAATTAGGGTTTTATTCCTAATTTAGTTAAAGGGTCAAGATTGATAAATCAGTAAATAATATGTGATAAATAATATATTTATTTATGAAATTCATTGATAATTAGAGCTTTTCTAAAAATAGTAATAAGAGGGAGAAAATAAGACTTAGCTTAAACTATGTTGATCCAATTGAGATAGAGTTTGATATTGACTGTGTCAGATTGGGATATTGTCACAAACTAAGATCTAAACTTCATTTTTTGATTAGATAGGAGTGTTGGAACTAGATAAAAGTGGCATCGACACTTTAGTCCACCTCTATCACTATTATCTTGAGGATATGAGCTTTCTAAGTTTTATTTGGTAGGTCTATGTGACCTTATCTATGAAGTTTTGATAGTTGGAAGTTTGTAGTACTCCTTATAAAGTAGATTCTTTCTTCAAACCCTATCTACTATTATGATTTGACCAATTTTGAATAAGAGGGGGGTTCCTATGTGTAAGATGCACTGTACATGCTTCACACCCTATGTGTGGGCATGTTGCCTACATACCAATACTCTGAAGAGGGATCAAGCCATATGCAGTTCTCCCACTTGACAGGGTTTGTGTAATTGAGTGTATGAAAATGTAGACTGCTAGACTAGATATACTTAAGATGGCTAGAGACTAGTGTAAGAATTAGAATAAGCTGGCCTAGGACACTATCACAAATAAGATTCTAACTTTCATTTTTTTAATTAGATAGGAGTGCTAAAAATAGACAGGAATGGCATTGATGCTGTAGTCCTTGTCTGATGCTATTGTCTTGAGGATCTACACTTTTTGGGTTTTGTTTGGTAGGTTTGTGTGACCTTGTCTCTAAATTTTTAGTAGTCTAAAGTCTATAGAGCTCCCTATAGAGCAAACTTTCTCTTCAAACCCTATCTTTCATTGTACTTTGACAAATTTCGAACAAGAGGGGGGGTTAGTGTATGTAATATTCATTGGACATGGATCCATACCTCTTGTGTGGGCATACGGCCTACATACTAATACTCCAAAGAGGGATCAAGCCATATGTAGTTCTCCCTTTGAAAGTGCTTGGTGCAATTGTGATATTAGAATACAAAGAAATACTAAACTGGGTGTGCTTGAGATGACTAGGGACTGGTGTAAGGATTCAAGTAAGCTAGAAATAATATTGGATAGCTATATATAGAGAATAAATAAATGTGCTTAAGTAGTCTTGCTTATATTATTACTTGCTTTGTGATATTTGTCAACCCCTTCCAAATGATATTTGAATGGGATTTTATAGGGATCTATTAGTCATGGGTTGAATGTGCTCACGTTAGGCTAACAAAGAGAAGGATGGGGAACTTGAACAAATTGACCATTGGGGCCACAAATAAGCTTGAACAATAACATCAAAATTAGATAGGAGTGGCAATGATGTTATAGTCCTAGTGTGGTGCTATTTTCCTAAGTAGACATGACATGGGGGGATGGATTAGTCATGAAAAGAGGGTCCTAACTCAGCTGGGATCAAGTTTAGAAGGCTATAAATGACTAGGAATCAATTAAAATAAATGAGGGTCATGAGAGAAAGCAAGAGAGATTTATGGATTGGGATTCATAATCCACACTAAAGTTACTAATTTTGCATTTTTATATGACTACAAAATTCATACTTGTAGATTCAAAACTGGTTCCCCCCTCTTAGCCATCTTGACATCTAGGGGAAGACTCCTAAGCTCAAGAAAGTATCCATTATCTCTCAAGTTTTACCTTGGTGGGAACATGTCCATGCCAATGTGAGGTGAAGGCATGATTTTGACAAAGTGACCCAATTCTAAGGCATCACATAATATCAAACTATGGGCATGAGAGTTTTTAAACAAGCCTATAAAAAAATGTGAGAATCAGATCTGCAACCAAATCATAGTTTCCCATAGGCCTATGATCAGTTTGGATATTGAATTATAGAATTTTTATAGAAGTGGGAGTCATTGGGTGGTACTCCCTTATGCCAGTGATGATAGTTGGATCTTATTTTTTTCTAGTTATAAAATGCCCATCATCCTAGTTTTTCCTTGGGATCTTGATTGGGGAGCCACATCAAGGTTACATGGTGTAAAAGTGGAAGCTTCAGTGTCATGGGTATATTCCAACAAAGGAGGGTGAGTGAGGTTATCCTATGGTTGGTGTCATATATTGTGTTGGTGGTGGTTAACAAATGAGTTTTGATATATACATAAGTTGGCATTTTGGGGCAGCATAAGACCTGCTGATGGATTTTATGGGTTTACATTAGCATTCCCTAAGAATGTGTCTTCAATTTTTTTCATTCTTCCTTAGGGAGTCTTTGAGTGGAATTTTTATATTCCCTACTAGCATGGGTATTGTGACTAAAGAATCTATGGAAAAAATTGTAGACATTTGGGAGCATAATCCTTAGGCATCTGGTTTTGGCCTTGTTGACCAAACCTTTGTTGGTTTTTATCTTGGTAAAAGTGATGGTTATAGTTTTGGTTAGTGTTTTTGAAATGGCCTTGAAATTAGTTCTTAAACTGAGTGTTGTAAGGTGGAGGATAATTAAAATCTATTGCATGAACCATAAGTTGAGAGTTTTGGTTCCTCACACTTCCATTGTTATTGTTGTTCATGGGTTTAATTTGATTGTTATTTACATTATTTTTCCTCTTTTCCTAATATATTACATCATCTACAGTGGCATTATTATTATTGTTTATAATCTTGGGGCCTTAATTATTGGGATTATTTTGGTTTGTGTTTTGACTACCCCCATTACTTTGGTTAGGGGTGATTAATTTCCCATCATATCCATAAGCTCCATGGCTTATATCGATGGTTACTTGGTCTATTCTCATAACACTCTCAAGTAATTATTTATAGGACTTGTAAGGGAATTTATGAATGTCTTCCTTCACCTTCTTGTTGATAGAATATAAAAAGACATTACATGATTATCTCTAGTCCATGTGTGGGGCACTAATTGAGAAGTATAAGACTTGTTGCCATCTGGTAATGAAATGAGAAATAAATTTAATGAACGCTTACTTAATATGCAAGAGCATTCATATACCAGTCTTAAGATATATGTTCACATCAAAGGCCTTGAAATTTTTTTCCATGATATGTCAGGAGTGAATGGAGGCCTCAAGGAGGCAATAGTACCAATCAAGGGTGATTCTTTCTAAGGTCTTTCAGAATATATTGGTGACTACCCCATCCCAAGGTAGAAGCTATCTCAAAATGGTTGGGTATGCTTTCACATGTTTATTGGGATCTCCTTCACCCTTATACTTGGGGAGTTTAGGTATGGGATGTAGTAAGAGGACCCCTCATATGTCTTGTTTTGGAATATTTAAAATAATTTGCATAGGTCCACATGGAATTGAAATATGCCAAAGACACTTTAGGATGAGCTTGACGTAGAGAGGTAGGGTAAGAAGCAAGTACAAAACTTCTAGGAGTAAATTATGTGGGTTAGGAAGATGGGGTATAGTAGGTCAAGAAGTAATTATCTGATTGTGTACATTCAAAAAACATATATGGTTATAAGGATGTAAGGCATTATAAGAAGAAGTGACATTTGACGCTTACAAAGGTGGGGTGTATGTAGGTGACACATTGGCTGATACATAATTAGGGGTTTGATGAGTGGAAGTGTGTTAGTTTCCACATTATGTGGAGAAAGGTAATGGAAATAATTTCCTATAGGGACATGAGTAGAGGGTTGATATGAAGGAGTGATTTTAGAAGTTATAGGGCTAGGGATTTTGTGAATAAGAACATCCCCCATATATTGGTTTGAAATGTAGTTCGCTAGATGTTGATTAGTTTAATAACATGGTGGATAATAGGTTACCATAGGGATGAGAATGGAGGTAGAATGACCTTAATTATAAAGGTTAGAGTTCATTCACTAGTTTTAAGAGATTAATTTATCTCTAGATCCTAAATGTAGCCCACCAAGGTGGGGATGAGACTGTTTCGTGAAGAAGTGGTTTAGATTTGGGAATCTTATTTATGGAAGATTTAGGAGGAAAGGACTAGTAGCTAGTAATGAATTGGTTTGTGTTAGATGACTCAGGATGAGTCATTATGGGTTATTTATGAGAAATGGAAGTGTTTTGGTTAGTGCTAGAGGGATGTGAGGGTGATTATAGTTTGGTAATCCCATCTTCAAAGTAATAAATTATTTAAATATTGATAAATTCTTCACATGCTTTCTGGATCTGAGCTTTTCAAACTAATATGTGGTCTAGTTATAATTTGAGGATAAATCCTGCCTCTAGTTGTGAAGGTCATGTTGTTAGTGTTAGAGACTTAGATTGAACCCTAGATGAGCAAAGGATTTTTTAGGTCCTCTACTCAAATCTAGTCAAACATGGGAATGACCCTAAGATGTGGGTTACCTAATCTTGAGTCAGACCTCTAGGATTTTTAATGAGGTTAGCTCCTCTGATGTATCACATAGCTCATTTCCACTGAAACCTTCTAATTGTTGGGGTGAAAAGGGAGAGAAAGATAACTGAAAAGGAAATCTAAGCTAATGTTGGTGATGTACCTAGATTGATTACTCATCCACTCTATTTGAACTTCTAAAAACACTAATGAGACAAGCAAAAGACTAAATTTACAACTCTAAATTTTTGTTATGCATCAATATTTCACGTAGAGGTTCACCAATAATCAAAATATGAGGGAAGTGATAGAAAGGCTTGATTAAAGGTACTATCCAGTAAATGTATCCACTTGCTAGCTTTAATCAAATGACATTAAATACTAAACATGACCTGCATAACAAGATAAACTAGTAGCTAGGTGAGATCAGGACTTGATAAGGGAGAGATTTCTACCACGTATGAAAATCAAACTAATATTAACACACTATACTAGAATAATGAAATATGAAACAATCATCTATTTATCTCAGGAGGTTACAAAGATCAATCTTGGCAGAGTCTAGTCATGCCCAAGAGAGGGATCCATTTTAAGGCTTAGAATCCTATATTTATAGCATAAGGGAATGAGAGAGATGAGGAACATGAATGAGAGAATTGAGGAGTCATCAATGATCAAGACAATATTTGTACCAACTCCTCGATCTTCCCATACATTAATGTCATTGGGACTTTGTCTAACATGGAAAGGTGGAGAAAGAAACATGCAATTTGTGATTTCTATAAGTAATCAAGAATGGTTACATAGAATAATTCTCGATCTCCTCATTTAATCTGAGCTCATTGACCCTTTGACCCTATGTGCACCATTGATCTCCTAGGTCTAATTGAACATGTGTCATCAATCTCCTTCCACTTGAGAAAATGTGCATTGTTGATCTGCTAAGTTATTATGATCATGATACTTGCCATCCCCTTACTTGATCTCAAGATCATCTAACTTTTTATCTTGATGCTCACCATTATATCTTAGGTGCATGATCAATTGTGATATGTTATATTTTTAGGACCCACTGACATCATTAGGTTACCACTCATTGTTGGATCTTTGATATGATTGAACATCAATCATTGATCTTATTTTAGGCACTTTTTAACTCTTTAACCTTGCACATGCTGTATATATTCTACCTAAGCTCCTGAGATCTTGAAACCTATCAAATCTACATTCAACCTTGGTATCATTTGAACCCAAATGGTTACTTGCCATCGCTTTATCTTGACATCTCCATGCATGTCCTGGACTGCTAGTTTAACTTTGAAGCTTTATATCTTGAGATAGAAAAGACATCAAGATATGAAATTTGCCAAGGATGATCTAGGCATGAAATATATCATGTCTATGTAATATTTTGGCCTAACAGGATTTATAAGTGAATGTATTAAATACACAACCAACTTGGTCTATTCATTTATACATGGTATTTGATGATAGCTTGGTTCTTCTAGACTTACTCAAGTCATTTCTTGATCATCCATTCCAATCAGGTCTCTACTTAGTTGATCTATCCAAGAAAAATCTTGGCATGAAGGCCAACATGGCCAACATTTTTGGTGACTCATACGGAAGCATGCTTGCTATGCTTGAGAACCTAGAGTAGTTGCCTTGTCTAGTCCATTGGGAATGAAGTCTCTACTCTAGTTCAACATATTGATTTGTGTTAGGTTGTAGAGCTAAAAGCTTCACTAATGCAAATAAAGGAGGTTGCTAGAGGTTGCTGAGTGTCATAGACACCGGCGTCGGTCAGGCCAACCGACGTCAGTAGTATTAGATAGGAAGAGCAATCAACATCAGTCAGGGATCGGCCAGCGTCGGTCACCTCTAGGCAGACAGGGACCGATGTTGATCGCTTGTGCGATTTAGAACTGCAAGTTTTACGGGTAGTTAGTTAATGAACCAAGTGTTTGCATGTCAAGAGCCAAATTTAGACTGGAAGCTGTGGATCTAATTATTGTAATTGGATGTCTAATTATTGTTTGCATGAGATCTATTTAAGAGACTCATAGGTTGTATTGTAAAGTGTTCTAGTTTGAGTTGAGCAAAGTTAGCTCCTTCTATGTGTGAGGTGAGCAAGGATGTTCCTCTTAGTTCCATAGCAGTACCAAGTGTGGGTGTTGGTTTTGGAGAATCAGAAGGGTTCTTCAAGTGTGTAGGATCTTGGCCAGCAGGTGTGCATGGCTACGTTAGGAGATCTACATGGTAAGTAAGATCATTGATCTGTAGGTGTATGTGTGCATGATCTAGGTTTGCAGGTGTGTAGAACTAGTTTGATTTGCAGGTGTGCAAGAGCAGGGAGGATAGTAACACAATAGAGAGCAAGATCAGGTGGGATCTACTTGGAGTACAGTGTGTACTCAGTTTAGAGCAAGAGAGGAAGGCAAGGCAGTTCCTTCCATAAGTAAGATTGTTTGAGTTGCAGGTTCTTGTAGGTTCAAGGGAGATCTACTTGAAGTACATTTATGTACTTGTGGAGTGCGTGGAGCATTTGGGTACTGGTAGTAGTGGATATTGGCTAGTTGGAGGTGAACACCAACTCTGTGTTTGAGTTGTGTGTTGGGACCGTAAGAGAGAGAGCTTTGAGGAGAGAATTACTATTCACTTGAGGTGTGGGAAGCCTCTGAGAGGTGGTGAAGAAGTGGCATCTTCTTTATTGTATTCTTTTTTGTATGAGTATTAATACAAGTTGTGTATTGTCTCTCATATTTTGTGTTGTTTCTGGTTTCTAGTTACTTGTTTCTTCTGGTTAATTCCACATCTTAAGTTGCTTGTATTTGGTAATCAATTGTGCTTCCGTATTTCCCAACAAGTGGCATTAGAGCCAGGTTGCAGGGAGCAGGTTTGTGTTTGGTTATAGGTCACTCTCAGGGGTTTTTGACTGAGTGGGAGTAGAGCAATGGCAAAAGAAAGTAAGCTAAGAATGGAGGAACTGAAAAGCACGAATGGTTTATTACGGTTCTATGGAAAGAAAGAGTAGGAAAAGAAAGATTGCTAGTTGGTAGCAGATTAGCATGAAGAAATTGAAGATGCAAATGTTGCAGGTGTTGTTGCACAGGATGCTCTGGGAGGTTTCTTAGATAAAGTTAAATCTTGGTTAATAGATTATGTTGCCTTTTTCCATGCAGCCCCAAGTAGAGGGGTTGGTGAGCCTTGCCAGATTGTTGGCAAAATGGAAGTGTTGTTGAAATTATAGGCAGCCAACACATGGGTGTTGAAGAAGGTCATACAGGTCTCAGTCTTGGAGTTACGGCTAATTGCTTTAGGAAAGTTGGGTGATGAGAGATGCACAAGAACTCTCACAGCGGATGCACTTGAATTAGCAGGTGGTAAGAAAGTAGGTATCCTTTATCTATCTACTTATATTACTGATTCTTCTTCTGTTGCAGAGATGTGGCTTTGTAGGCTTAGTCACATGAGTAAGAAGGAGATGCATGTTCTTAAGAGGAAGTCAGATGTGTTTGACAGGCTTAAGAACTGAAAAGCCTTGATGTTCTTGGAGGAGATGACAGATAGAGTTCAGTGGATGGGGTTGGATACTTCTGAGCAAGGCAATTTGGACATGGGTTTTGATTCAAAGGAGCTCTCGGGTAAAAAGTCATCACTCATAGGTGAACACAGGTACCAGCATCGGTCAGGAGGAATCGGTGTTGAACAGACAGGTGCCGATGTCAGTCATGTGTAGATTGAAGCCAGTGATGTCAGGTAGGGTAAGACCGACGTCAGTTAGGAGGACCGATGTCAAAAATAATTAAGACCAACATCAGTTTGGAGGACTAACATCAACAACAGGGACACCAACGTCAACAGAGTTGGTAGTCAGGACAGGTGCATGGAACTGACGTCGGTTGGATGCAAACTATGTGGTGACTGAAGTCAATCACTGTAACAGATTTTGGGTGGACAATAAGCTGTCAAGGAGTCTCAAATGCCCATATGGAGGACTGAAGTGGTAAGTAAGCCTCAAATTTCTTGTTCCTCTTCTTTATACTCATTGCTTACTGTAGAGCAGGAAGGATCCAAGAAATAGTGGGAGCATGGTAGGAATATGATGCAAAACCAAATGAGAGATTTGGTAGGGTTGCCAGCCGATATGAAAGCACAGAGATGAATGGATACCTTAGTTAAAGAATAGAGAGAACAGACACGTGAGATGGAAGACCAGGTCATATGGTCTTGATGAGCTGTAGGTACAATGGTACAGTGCTGACAGGTGGTACCAGGTGGATGACAAAGCAGGGCTTTAGTCAATGTCAGTATAACCATTGTGTTTCTCTTACTAGGTGAATGATGGTTGTAACATTATCCTATTACTATATGTGGATGGTTTGCTAGCAGGTTTGCACATATAAGGTTTTGCTGAGCTAAGGGTAAGATTAGTTCAGTGACATGTCATGAGGAATTTGGAGTAGCAAAATTCTTTGGCATGGGAGACATGGAATATCACAGGTTGATTTTGTCTCCAGTGGGAGCTGATGTGAATCAGGTGTTGGTGAGGTTCAGGATGCAGAATTGGAGCACACTAAGGGCTGGCCAGTTTAGTGTCTGAAATCACATGAGGTCTGGTATAGACCTGAGTTTGCCCAAGCAGTGGGTGCTATCAGAAAGTTTGGAGCCAATCCAAGAAAGAAGCACTAGAAGGAAGTTCAGTGGATTCTCAGGTATTTGAGAGGGACCAGTAGTAGGTCGACATGCTATGCAGGGTCAAGTTCTTTTCTACATGTGTTTGTAGATGTGGATGTGGCAGGTTACTTGGATGACAAGAGGTGCACCACAGGTTGTGTGGTGGGTGGTCTTCAGGATTGATCTTGAAGAGGGATACAAGCCAAGAAATAGATTAGATGAGGTACAGGTATAGGTACAATGCAGTTGTTTATCTCCAAGTGGGAGATTGTTAGGTTGTGGAGCTAAAAGCTTCACTAATGCAAATAGGGAAGGAGATTGCTAGAGGTTGCTGAGTGTCACATACACTGGCGTCGGTCAGGCCAATCGATGTTGACAGTATTAGACAAGAAGAACAACCGACATTGGTCAGGAATCAACCGGCATCGGTCACCTCCAGGCAGACAGGGACTGATGTCGATCGCCTGTGTGGTTTAAAACTGCAAGTTTTACGGGCAGTTAGTTAACGAACCAAGTGTTTGCATGTCAAGAGCCAAATTTAGACTGGAAGCTATGCATCTAATTATTGTAATTGGATGTTTAATTATTGTTTGCATGAGATCTATTTAAGAGACTCATAGGCTGTATTGTAAAGTGTTCTAGTTTGAGTTGAGCAAAGTTAGCTCCTTCTGTGTGTGAGGTGAGCAAGGGTGTTCCTCCTAGTTTCAAAGTAGTACCAAGTGTGGGTGCTGGTTTTGGAGAATCAGAAGGGTTATTCAGGTGTGTAGGATCTTGGTCAGCAGGTGTGCATGGCTACGTTAGGAGATCTACATGGTAAGTAAGATCATTGATCTACAGGTGTATGTGTGTGCATGATCCAGGTTTGCAGGTGTGCAAAACTAGATTGATTTGTAGGTGTGCAAGATCAAGGAGGACAACAACACAACAGGGAGCAAGATCAGGTGGGATCTACTTGGAGTACAGTGTGTACTCAGTTTAGAGCAAGAGAGGAAGGCAAGGCAGTTCCTTCCATAAGTAAGATCGTTTGAGTTGTAAGTTGTAGCAGGTTCAGGGGAGATCTACTTGAAGCACGTTTGTGTGCTTGTGGAGTGCATGGAGCACTTGTGGAGTGCATGGAGCATTTGGGTACTGGTAGTAGTGGATACTGGCTGGGTGGAGGTGAACACCAACTCTGTGTTTGAGTTGTGTGTTGGGACCGTAAGAGAGAGAGAGCTTTGAGGAGAGAATTACTGTTCACTTGAGGTGTGGGAAGCCTCTGAGAGGTGGTGAAGAAGAAGTGGCATCTTCTTTATTGTATTCTTTTTTGTATGAGTATTAATACAAGTTGTGTATTGTCTCTCATATTTTGTGTTGTTTCTAGTTTCTAGTTACTTGTTGCTTCTAGTTAATTCTACATCTTAAGTTGCTTGTATTTGGTAATCAATTGTGCTTCCGTATTTCCCAATAATCTAAAGTTAAAATTGGCTACCAACCCTTGGATAACTCCTCTTGAAAAAAACAAGGACCAAAAGGAACAAAAAAAAACAAAGTGCCCAAGGCACTTATTGAAGGGAAACATAGAACATAAGGGAAATTAACCTAAACAAAGCAAAGACCACTAACCTAAAGAAATAGGGGAAACAAGACAAAAGGAAATCAAACTACTGTTTGTGCTAATCACTTATTAAAATAAAGCAAACCTAGAACAACTAACTTGCAGTGACAAGCTTCCCTCTAGGGTCAAATGGAAAGCTATTTGGTGTACCTTAGAACTTTGAAGCATACTTGCCTTTTCTTGATGGCTTTCTTCTGTAGCTAAGAGAAATTGGATGCTCGTGTCTTCTTGGGGAAGCAATTGGTTCCTCTATTACCAATTTTTGGTGCATAATTTGTAGACATGAGTCCAAAACCCAATCATAATCCTCCCAAATTTGTGGACTTTGGAAGAACATCTTCAATTCTTCTTCATTTATATGCTACTAACTATGATCATGTCAGGTAGTTTGGTATGTCTCATTTGACATATCTATAAGGCTGACCTCTATTGGAGATGGATATGATCTTGGGACTTTTGAGGCCAGTTGAGCTCATTCTCAACTTTGAAAAGTAAAGAGATGTTTGAAGTTGAAGAGAAAAGCTAATAACCATGTTTGAAAAGAAAAAATGTCATCTCCTAGAGAGAACAACCACTTCTTGCTTGATGAAAACACTTTCCTCATTTTGTAATGGAATACATTTAAGTAAAGAATAACCTGAATGAAAGACATCAAATAAATCTAAATTCTTTTTCTCATGAAGCTATAATTTAATTGGAACTTCTTCAAGCTAATTGTTAGAATAAAAAATATCAATTGCTTGACCACAATCATGAGGCTACAACTCTATTTTTGATATCTTAGTTTGGTCAATCAACACTACTTCATCTTCAACATCAAGCTGATGACTAAGCATACTCTCAAAGTTAGCTTATTCTTCACCTTATTTTGCTAATTGGTACTTGCATTCTACTACTTCCATAAGATCTTGTCCTTCATGATGAATGGTAGCTCTTGAGTCATCAAATAACTCATGGGAAACACCTTCAACTTATACAATTGAAGTGTCTTCCTCTTGAACATCAACAACCTCCTCTTCATTTACTTGTTCTTGCACTTACATTACAGCCTCTACCTCAACTTCATTTTGTACTTATTCCATCTTTGCATCATTATGGAAGATTGAAACATGTTTGTCCTTACCAAGAGGTGTCCCAATCATGATTTCTTCCTGGTCACTCAAGTCACCTTCATTTTCTATTTCTTTAATTGCATCTTCTTGATTTACATCACAAAAGAGAGGCTCTTTCTCAAAGAGTGGTACAATAGACCCTTAAAAATATTCAATAAGATGAGAAAGGTCCAAAGAAGTTACCATAGAGACTTGATTTTGCTCACGAACCTACTCTTCTTGAATCACCTTCACCTCCTCTCTTAGTTGCATTATTTTTTGAATGGCTTTCCATGAAGGAAGGATATGGGATTTTAAGGGTAAAGGAGTAAACACTGAATGATCACTGGCTTGCTCTTAACTTCAACATCTTAGCTTATGCTTGAATGCTCATTTTTCTCTCTTGACTATTGAATATGATTCCAAGTCATAAACTTAGGTTTAGAAACTTTTCCTTCTATACTTGTTTTTGTTATGGGTGAGAAAAGAGTTTGATGTTGTGTTTCTTTTACAACTGCTATTGAATGTTGGAGATGCAAATTGACAAACTCAATTTTCTTAGCTAAATTAGCCTCAAAATCATGAACTAGATCACCAGGGATCTCTTCCTACAAAACTAAAGATGAAGTCTCCTATATATCTATTGAGAAACATGGAGATTAATCTTTGTAACACATACTTGTTCAGCCTTCTGAGGCCTCTCTTGGATAGATTTCTAGGTAGGAAAGTTAGGCAAGGTCTGAATGGACTCTTGAGGGCTATGGTAAACATTGGTTTGGAATTCATGAAAGGAAAAGGGCAGCTCTATGGGAACATGATGATGATTATGATGACCTTGAGGTTCCTCATAAACTACTAGCCTCTCTTCAATGCTTACTATTAGACTACTTATTTCTAGAATATCAACACTAAAATTTGAGTGGCCTTGCCTTATGAAGGATGTACCTACCTCTTTAGCCTACTACAAATTAGCTCTCATGTTTTGAATGACATGCTTGGAAATCTCCTATCCATAGATATTTTGGGTATCTATGTTCATCATCTATTTATCATAGTCAAATAGAGTTTGTTTGAAGCTTGATATGGATTGATTTGAGGCTTGATAGGTCTGATCAAGAAGACAATAAGATTCATGAGGGTTATCATAGAATTTGTATGCACCATACTATTGGTAAGGCTTTGTACATGGTTGGTGATGCTCATCATAAGGCTGATACAGATCATGGTAGGGCTGATATGGGCCATGAAGAAGGTAAGAACCATGCTCTTGATAATAGGGATCATGAGAAACTTGATAAGGCTCATCATATCTTTGATAGAACTCTTAGTAAGGTTGATTAGGCTCATATGGTTCATATTGGAACTACTGATAAGGAGGTGAATGATATGAGTATTGACCATTGCTATTCATATCAACCTTATATGTCAAATGAGATGCAATAATTGATTAAAATCTTCAATGAGACATACCTAGGTTGCTTACAACTAGAAGCTTTGATTTAGAGTCACCATTGGTGCTAAATTACTTGCTTCTAAAATTTGATTAGAGGAAAAACACATTAACAATATTTCTAATATTTTGGATCTTGGTCCCATCAGGTATGCCAGAACTATTAGAGACTTAGATTGTACCCTAGTTTAGCAAAGGTGTTCAATTCCTCTACCCAAATCTAGTCTAACATGGGAATGACCTTAGGCTATGGGTTACCTAGTCTTGGGTCAGACCTTTAGTATTTTTAATAAGGCTAGCTCCTCTGATGTATCAATTAGCTCATTTCCACTAAAACTTACTAATTATTGGGGTGAAAAGGGAGAGAAAGATAACTGAAAGGGAAATCTAAGCTAATATTGGTGATGTACCTAAATTTATTATTCATCCACTCTATTTGAACTTCTAAAAACACTGATGAGATAAGCAAAAGATTGAATCTATAACCCCAAATGTTTGTTATGCATCAATATTTCATGTAGAGATTCACCAAGTGATTAAAATCTGAAGAAAGTGATGGAAAGACTTGATTTAAGGCACTAACCAATCAATGTATCCACTTGTTAACTTCAATCAAATGACATTAAACTCTAAATATGACTTGCATAAAAAGATAAACTAGTAGCTAGGTGAGATCATGACTTGACATGGGAGATATATCTACCATAAATGCAAATCAAACTGACATTAACACACTATGCCAATGAATGAAATCTGAAATAGTCATCTATTTATCTCAAGAGGTTACAAAGATCAATCTTGTTAGAATATAGTCATGCCTAAGAGAAAGATTTATTTCAAGGCTTAAAAGCTTGTATTTATAGTAGAAGGGAATGAGAGAGATGGGGAACATGCATAGGAGAATGGAGAAGGAGTCACCAATGATTAAGACAAAAATTGTACCAATTCCTCAAGCTCCCCATGTATTAATGTCACTAGGACTCTATCTAGCATGAAAAGGTGGAGAAAGAAGCATGCAACCCATGATTTTTCAAGAAGAAATCGAGAATGGCTGCATGGAATCCTTTTTGAGCTCCTCAATGTGTTAACATTACTCAAAATCTTCTAATGGTAATGTTTGATCCCTAAATATCTACTCTAGTTAAACTTTAAGCTGTATTTTGACCTCTAGTCAAAGTCTCATAACTTTGACCTTTAATTTTGACCATCAATCTTGATATGGGTATTTGAGATTATGACATCGTTGACCTTCATCATCGGCTATTGATTTATGATCTACATTTGAGATTAAGATACTTGGTAATTGTGTATTTATCCTTACGGTACACTGTCAGTTTCATCTGCTCTTATGGTTCTATCATGTGTTAACCTCACATTTAATTTGAGATTATTAACCCTTTGACCCTATACACACTATAAATATCCTTAGTTTGATTGAATGTGTACCATCTATCTCCTTTCGCTTGATCAAATGTACACCATTGATCCACTAAGTCACTATGATCACAACACTTGTCAGCCCCTCACTTGATATCAAGATCCTCTAAATTTTTGACTTGATGTCCACCATTAGATCTTAGGTGCACGTTAAAATGTGCTCCATTATAACTTTAGGACCCAATGACATCATCAAGTTACCGCTTATCATTGGATCTTTGATGTAATTGAACACTAACCGTTGATCTTGTTTTAGGCACTTTTTGACTCTTTGACCTTTCATGTGTTGTAGATCTTCTTCCTGAGATCTTGAAATATTGACACCCATTAGATCTACATTTAACCTTAGGATCATTTGAACCCAAATGGTTACTTGCCATATATTTATCTTGACATCTCCATGCAGATCTCAGACTACTAGTTTAACTTTGAAGCTTGATATCTTGAGATAGAAAAAACATCAAGATATAAAATTTGTAGAGGATGCTATAGGCATGGAATACATCATGCCCATGTAATATTTTAGCCTGAGAGGATTTCTAATTGAATCTATTAAATGCAAAATCAACTTACTCTATTCATTTGTACATGACATTTGATGACGGCCTAGTTCTTCTAGGCTTAGTCAAGTCATTTCTTGATCATCCTTTTCAATTAGGACTCTACTTAGCTGATCTATCTAGGTAAAAGCTTGGTATGTGGGCCAAAATAGCCAACAGTTAGAATCAAGATAGTTATTGGTAGTTTATGAAGGAGCCCTCAGTTGTTGAATTAATATATTAGACTTCATTTGTAAGTTTGAGAAAGAAGAGTTTTGGAATGATCTCTCCACATTTTGAGTGGATTTATTATTCCAACTAAAGAAATATGCCTTGTATAGAACTTGACAAATCTTTTTATATCTCTGAAGATCAATATATATATATCAAAATATCAACCATACATATTTGGGGGATATATATCTGAACTAGGAATTTGACTAAGAAGAGGAGATTAGTATTGTGTTAGTGACAAAACATACAAAACAAATTGATAAAGAACATACTAAGCTAAGACCTTCATGCCTATTTACTAGAGTGAGCTTAGTAACAAAAATAAATGACAAACACAACTAAAAAGTAAGGAAAAACACAATAATTCCTTCACCTTCCTTGGATGCTCTAAATGCCTTTGCAGTAATGGCTTGCTAAGTTTTGTGCTCATGAAGTCCTTGGAAATAGAAACTTATCTACCTCCATCTCTCCTTGGTACCTTTGTCTTATGGCTTGTCTTACCTTAGAATCAATTTGGCATGGTAATAATAGTTACATGAAGCTTTTGGAACCAATCCCGAAGTATAACTTTGCACAAATTAATCTTAAAAATGATGTGGTAAGGCCTCCTATTTATAGATTTTTGAGATTGATCAGAATCAACCTAAATCATCCATCTCAGGACTGAGATGTGTGGCTAAGGATGAATCTAATTTTGTAATTAAAATTGATAAAGAGGCTCATAAATATTTGGGATAGAGGAGCAATTAAGAGGCATGGAGGGCTTTAATGAGGCATGGGAGGCATGAATCTTGATATTTGTGGCATTTATGGCTTAGGGATGTCTTCCCAAGAAATGAGGTCATCTGATGATTCACATATTCAATATTCATTTCCAAAAAAAATTATTCAACAAGTTTCCATGGAATTATTAATTAGGCCATGATTTAGATTAATTATCTTTTAAGTATGTTTAAGCACTTTGTGCACAAATTACTCAAATTGATAAGAATGTCTTGTTATTGATCCAAAATTTGATTGGATTTGAATTAGAAGGTGTGTCAGATGTGTTGGATCCATTATCCCATTTAGGATGTTACCAAAAATAAATAATAAAGGCACGTGTCTCATGTCATAGATTTGATAGGAAAGAGAAATCTAGAGCACCCAAGTGCAAAATTGGCATTTTGATTTGAAATAAACTGATCAAAGTTAGCTGGCCTATAAATTGCACTACCCCATTTAATGATACTCTAGCTAGAATTAGCACTTAAATATGCCAATTTCACATCTTTTAACGTCTTTTAGTGTTTTTAAGCCAAATTATGTGCTTTAAGTGGAAATTAGTCAAAAACTTGATTGAAAGTTATTGATGGCTAGATTTAGATTTCTACAGTTTGCCCTTATTTAGGAAGGCATTGTAAGATATAAGCATAATAACGTCTTCTCAAAGAATGAAAAGGCCCTGTATAACTACAATTGTAATGATGATAAACTAAGTATATGATGCCCCCTCAAGGGAATGGTTAGCAAAAGTAGGTCGACAAATAATCCCTCAATAAGAAGCAAAATGAGGGGACCAAAAAAAAGAAAGATGATGGGGTGAAATACAATGATAATGAAAAAGTAGTCAAAATCATTGAGAATGTAAGTGGGATGGTGTACAATGGTTGCCCAAAGGTGATTATAAACATTGTACCCTAATAGTGGCAACATGGTATGATAACACAATGATTTACGCAAAGATGGTTATAATCATTAAGAAGATGGAGCTACCCCAGTGAGGACAAACAAACAAGATAATAACATGCCCCTGTATGGGAAAAAAAAGGGAAGTGGTAACAACACAATGATTTGTCCAAAGGTAGTTATAATCATTGAGAAATGTAGGTGGGATGGTGTGCAATGATTTTCTCATAGGTGGTTATAATCATTGGACCCCAATTATGGAAAACATGATAAAATTGGTTGAGGATGATGATAACTTAACATAGAGGGTAATGATGAATTGGAACAACCTACTAGTAAGGAGATGCTCATACAGACTAATAAAAGTTAAAATTATTTCATGTTTAATTACTCTATTTAGGATATGATTAGGATGGAATCAGGTTGTTGATATCAAAAAAATGCTGCCATTACTGAATAGACTTCTTGAATCTGAGGTTTGTTATAGCACGTGTTAGTAGGCATCATGGTATAAAAAAATGATGGCTTGGCTAAAATATGCATAAGGATTGACTCCCATAATCTAATAATCAATAGAAAACAATGCACCAATGATAAAAACCATGATGATAATATTGACGTATGAATATAGATGGATTCAAGTGTAAGTGTGGGCAAGGAATCACCCAATGAACACACATAAACTGAATCAAGGAAATAATGCTGAAAGTAAACAAATAGGCACACAAGCAAAACAACAAAGAAGTAAACAAAAAAACACTCAATAGAAACCATATGAATATTTCCCCTAAAAAATAGGTGACAACTTAGAAAATGAACAAACTAGAGGAATAGAAGAAAAGGAAGAGGGTGGCCAAGCTGTCTCCATATGCACTAGGAAAGTGGACACTACCTACATAGTTTCATGAAAATAGAATGGATGTGATAGAATAATATGAATGGTCTTACAAAATGTCAAGTACATGAGAGAAAAAGGCCAAAAAGGCTGGAGAAACTAAATGACAAGTGATTTGCTTGTAACTTAGTAAGGGTTCCCATAATCCTTAAGGCAAAGAAGTGGTCTATATTTTTGTTCCTTTTTAATAAATTTTCAAATGTTTTTTGAATTGTTTTGAAGTATCTCAACTCAATCGAGAATGATGAGACACTAAATAGTTCAAGCTCACTAAATGGTGAGAGTATTTAAACTAAGGTTACTCATAAAATGATGAGAGTGTTCAAACTTAGTTTACTCACAAAATGGTGAGAGCATGGAGAAAAAGGTGATTGAGCTAACCTTAACAAGTATTGAGCGTTATCTACATAGTCCCAAAGTAAGACCTTAAGTCACTATAGTTTCACCCTACATTGAAGGAATTTGACTAGTGTAGCAGTCAATTCAAACAAAATAGGCATAGGTGGTAAAAAAGTATAGTATGGCATAAGAAGTGGCAAGTTGGTATGTCAAGACTTAATAAACAAATGTTTCTTCTAGTTTGCCCATAGGTAGTTATAACTAAGACACAACATCATAAATCAATGGTACTAATTTATCCAAAGGTGGTTATAATTAGTAGCAAGACTGGTGATAAGAAAGGAATAACAAACGAAGGATGCAACTACTTAAACTTTTATCATAATGCTCCAAAATATGATCTTTGTCTCAAGTACTTAAATAACTGATGAAATTGATCAGATTCCTTGGTGCTAAAAATGCATAACAAATAACAAAAACCAATATCAAATAGGCTAAGCTTTAGAACACATCTGGTCAATAGAATGAAATGGTAAAATGGATAAGGTCAAGAGGATGGATAAGAATGATATTTGTACAAAGAAGAATAGCGATAAAATGATATAACTGAAATAGTCTTTACAAATAATACAACTTAGCGGTCAAGCATAATACCACTTCAAGTGAATAATATTCATTGGCTTAGGAAGTTCATCTCCATTTGGTGTGGCAAGCTAGTATGCTCCTGATCCATAATCTACAGTAATGATGAAAGGCCCTATCTAGTTTGGTTTGAATTTACCTTTATACTTCTTCTCAACCATGGTATTCTTTTGATTTTATTTAAGAACAAGACCACCAAGTTAAAATGTTCTATACTTAACATGTTGATTATAGTGGCCTTTAAGTTAGTTCTGATATGCCTAAAGATTATTGAGCATATCTGTGCATTTCTCATCAAGTAGGTCTTGCTCTTGCGGGCAAGCTACTCAATAGTCATGATCATCCAAGACATGCTTGAAAGAGATGCATAGTGAAGGCAATTCGACCTCAATGGGAAGGATGGCTTCAGTACCATAAATGAGTATGGAGTGGATTCTATGGGGATATGATGATTAATATGGTATGCCCAATGGGCAAGGAATATCTATAGGTACCAATCATGACTGGCATCATTGATAATATTTTTGAGAATATTGACAATAGTTTTATTTGATGTTTTGGCCTAGCCATTACCTTGAGGGTAATATGCTATAGAAAAATATTATATTCAGTACATAGTTGGTCTACATCCTTATTCTTGAATGATTCTCCATTATCAGATATAATGTCAGAGGGGATACCATAACAATAAATGAGATGGTTGAAAATGAATATTGAAATTTGCTTTCCAGTCACGTAAGTGAGGGGTATAGCTTCAACCCACTTAGTGAAATACTCAGTAGTGGTAAAGATATGTTTATGGACATCAGATGATGTGGGGTTGATCTTCCTAATGAGGTCAAGTCTCTATATAGTAAATGGCCATGGTATCAACATTAGTTTCAATGTTTGGGCTGGGGCATGAATTAGATTAGCTTGCCATTGACATTTATCACACTTCTTTATATATATAGCTGCATATGCATCCATTATGGGCCAATAATAACTAGTACGTAAGATATTTTTGGATAGGACTACCTTGATAGAATGAGCTCCATATACTCATTCATGAACTTCTCTTAATGCTAGTGTAGACTCTACTGAAATTAAAGAATGAAGTAGAGTTCCATCAAAACTATGATAGTAAAGGGTGGATCCAAGTAGATTATAATGAGTGGAATGATGAATATAGGTTTTAGTATATTTTTGAGATAGGTTAGGTGGTATAACTTGGTTGTGGAGGTAGTTGTAAAGGTCTGAGTACCAGATAGAATTAGGACCAATAATAGCACAAATCATTGCAATGGTTGAAGGTTCATGAGCTGGTGCTGACAAATTTTTGACAATGAACTGATACCTTCTAGCTTTATCTATTTGTCAAATTAGAGAGCTAATAGTAGCCATGACATTTATAGTTTTATTACTAGCCTTTGGTATGTGCTCAAACTGAATGTTGGTAATTTATTGTTTAAGATTGTCAAACATGGATTTATATGGAACCAACTTGTCATCTTTGGTCTGAAAATGATTTGTGATTTGATTAATGATTAATTGAGAATCACCATAAACTTGGATATTGGATATAGTCTAATGTACTACCTATCGAATTCCTGTAATAAGTAGTTCATACTCGACCATGTTGTTTATACAAGGAAAATTAATTTTGAATGATTTAGGGATTAGATCCCCCTATGGTGTAATAAATAAGAGGCTTGCCCCCGATCCATGTGTAGTAAATAAACCATCAAAATATAGCTTTCAGTGCTACTCCTCAAGAGGTGTGTCAATGATGATCATTATGGATTCATTAGGGAAATAAAATGTGAGTAGTTTTGTGTCAGCAAGAGGTGCTTTAACAAGTTGATCTGTAAGAACTTATTCTTTGATTGCCTTTTGATTGACATACTCTATGCCAAACTCACTAAGAAGCATGATCCATTTAGCCATTCTACCTTGTAAAGCTATTTTAGATAGTAGATACTTAAGTGGATATACTTTTGAAATGACCATGGTCTTATTATTCAACATGTAATGGCATAGTTTTTGAGCTACAAAGACCATGGCCAGACAAGCTTTTTCAATAGGTGCATAGTTATGTTTATTGTCCCCAAAAAATGTCATTCATTTTTGGGATGACCTATGGACTATTTTGGCCTTGCACATACCAAAATTGTCTCTTCCCTTTTCAAAATTTGTCTAGAGCATTCAAATTCCTTATTTTTCAAGCTTCTCAGTTTCTACAGACTTCGCAGGATGAAATCTATGGACTCAACATGCTTGAAATTAGCAGGTTCAATAGTTTCAAAGGCTTCTGCAGGCGAGTTCAATCAAAAGAACAAGTTTCCAACACTTAGTCATTTTCAGGATTGGTTCAACGCCTTGGTTGAACCAAAAATGTTCATTGGCAAGCTTCTAATGAACCGTTGAACCTTGAACCATTTTGGTTCATCGATTCAACGAGTTCAATGACTAAATGATTCAATGTGCTTGGTTCAAAAGATCAAAAAGGCTTGCCAAATAAAGAGAATGAACTATTGAACCAATTGGTTCAATCAACTGGTTTAATCGGTAGGTTCAAGGGGCTGCCCCAGGGCCGAAGGAACAAATGCCCTTGCAGAGGGCTGACAACATTGGTTTAAGGGTCAATGAGGAGACAAAAATTGAAATGATTGAAATGGATAAGGAAAAGAAGTGAAGCCTTCCTTCAGACTTGTTGTCTGAAGGAAATGCCTGACATAAAAAGATCGAAAGCCAAAACCCACTAAAGAAGCAAGAACCTGCCAGGAAAGATCAAACCTCAAAGTGTAACAGAAGCTGCCATGTGTCCCTTGTAGAGTCAAAGCGAAAGCTACCAAGTGTCATCCTTCGTGTGATTGCTAAAATTGAGCAAAAGTTGCCATGTGTCCCTGGTAAGACATGGCAGAAGTCACCAAGTGTCGACATCCGTAATTATTGAGTAAGGACTGTGGTGGACCCCAGGTAAGTCACAAGAACAAATGAAACACACCAAGTGTCATCATCTGTGTGAATCCAAATGAGTCCCAAATGTTTCTGTAGTGTTTTTGGAACTTGAAAAAAGTCACCACGTGTCATCTTCCACATGACTCTCAAAAGGTATTCAAAGCTTTGCAGACACTCCCACGTGTCTCGTTAAAACTAAGTAGAGCACGACAAGTGTTTGCATCCACATTTCAAGTTTTTTATAAAGCTTCTTTCACTAAGCTTCTCTCATATTTTTGCAGAGGGCACCACGTGGTAATGATAAAAGGTTTTAATATGTGTTTTTAAGAAGCAGTGGAAGCCACCACGTGTAACTTGCTGAGATCAGCGGAAAGTGGCCAAAGCAAGTGGGAAAGACACAAAGAAATTGCTAAGGAGGATGACATGCTTGAATGCATTCAAAGGCCAAAATGCCAAAGGGAAGAATCGCTGATGGAAGAACGTAAATAGCCAAAAAGGCCAAGGATATAGCCCTAAGAGCTCAAATGCCAGGAAAAGACAAAACTAGAAAGGGGAAAAGTAGCTCGAGGGCTCAAATCATAGTAGGAAGAGAGAAAGGCCAAAATATCTTCAAGGGAGTTATTTCCAGTAGGTGAAACAGTGGATCAATTAGATTTTTGAAGCACACAAAATAAAAGACGTGGCCTATTTTTCTTTCTAGAAGTAATGGCAAATTAGACAGCTGCATAGACATTAGAAAAAGGACCAGACAATCCATACTAAGGAAGAGATATTTGAGATGAATCAACATGCCACAGTTAAGGCAACTACCCTATTCCAGCATGGCCCTCCCTGACAAAACCAAAAATGCTTTCAAGGCATTAATGCATAGCATGGGCTGCTCCATGGGACAAAGTGTCAAGCCTTCCTTGGTCCCTATATATTGTAATCTCTTAATTTGTTTTAAGGGAGATCTTCCTGTTATCAGAAGCAAAACTCTACCCAAATTGAAAGGCATCTTTGAGACTTTGAGCTTAGATTGTTTATCATATTTCTTTGTTTGAATTAGAAAGCAAGTTACTTATAGACTTTGTGCTATTATATCTTGTATCATTCTAGGAGATTGTTCTTTTGTCTATTTCCTAAATGTATTCTTGTTTATGCAATTTAACAAGTAGATCTAGTGGAAGTGATAAGGAAGGTGTCTTGAAGCCAACTAATTTCAGACTTTGTGCTGTCATAATTGTCTTTAGTGTGTGTTTATTTTCTATTTCTATGTAAAGGACCTTGGGATGACTTTGTGCCCCCATTGTTCTTCATATCTCACTCTTGGAAAGTCAAGGTGGAGACTTTGTGCTACATCTTAGACTAATGGTTACTCTATACTCTGTTACCAGTTACTTATCCTACCTGAAAGAACTCCTGCTGTCTCCTGCAAGAACACTTCTGAAAGAAGAGAAGTGCCTTTAGTGTTTTCACCAAAATTTTCTCCTTTGTTCATGAACATCATCTCTAAAAGAAGAGAGATGGATGGTATATCCTACCCATGAGTGTTATTTTCATCTTATTTATATAGTATATAACACCTTTATACCTATAGGGAACCTCCCCTTGATGAGAAGAGATATTTGTCCCCTTTGGATGTGGTAAACTTGCAACTTTGGATGACCAATCTCCCTATGCTGTGGTTGAAGAGACCTATTTTGTTGACTAGTTAGCTGGTTGACAAAATATTCACCCAACAGTTTTTGGTGACTCCATTAGGGAAGAGTGCATAGTTTGAAGTCTCAAGCTTCAAGCTGAAGCAGATCCTGCTCTTTTCCATTTTTGTTTTGCAATTTGGCAACTCCACATTATACCAAAAGACAAAAATCTCAAGGTATTTTTGACCCTAATTTTGAGTTGGTACAACAGAGTAATTTTGAGTTATTTCTTCCACAACATCACCTTCACCGAACTAAGAGCCTTCCTCCTACTCCTACTAGGTCACCAATACAAGGCAAAGCTTCTTTTTTTGTTGTTAGCAGAGCTTTGCCTATCCATACTCCACCCAAATTTGTGATCCCACTTTTACATAATCAAATCATGGCTCAAGGCCTCTGGGGTAACTCTTTTGGTCCACTAAATTTGACCCCACCTCTGCAAGAGCTTCCATGCAGTTTAAAGAAAACTTTCCCCAAATTTTTTGGTGATGGGAAAGTTCACCCTGATGAACATATTACTGCCTTTGGCATAGCCTATGGTGTAATAGGTGTGGAGTATGAAGACATAGCAGTCAGGATATTTGTAGAGACACTACAAGGCGCTATTACAGACTAGTTCTACCATCTACAAGCTCAGTCAATGATTGATTGGGACACTCTTAAAGATAAATTTGAAGCCAGGTTCAAGCCTACCAAAGATGCACATGCCTTACTAGCCCAACTCACATAGATGAAGAAGGAACCCCATGAACCTATGAGGGACTTCGTTGCCCAATTCGACAAGCTAAGGCATATGATTCCCGTGATCACCCAGCCGACACCTTAGAATATCAAGTGTTTCTTCATCAACTCACAGCTACTTGAAGTGAGTTTCTTGCTGAGACAGGCTAGACACATAGACTTTGCTGCTACTCAAGACTTGGCTATTGAGGTAGAAGATAACCTTATCTTGGTAAAAAAGATAAGGAAAGACCCTAATAAAGGTAAATCCTCTTCATCTTCTAAATACTCACCTATAATCACCACTGACCCAATGGTATAAAAGCTAGCAAATGAAGTGCTAGCTCTTAGAAAGTAAATGGCACAAGGGATGTCATCCACTCCTACATACATAGATATGCCAAGAAAGACATTTTATAATCAAGCGTACCAAGGCCATGTTGCTAGAAGTCAAGAACAACTAAATCACCTTCCTCCTCCACAGAGGAACCTCGCCCTTGAAGCACCTCCAACCAACTCAGTAGTAGGATATCTTGAAGCTAAATCAGATTTCTCATTCTAGCCTGAGTTGAATCCTAAAGATGATGCTAATCTCTTCACTGAGGAAGAAGAAGAATTAGCTAGCGACTCCCATATTAGTTTCTTGAACTACCAAGATGAACCTAGAAGTGAAGGCAATGTAGCTGAGGGGTCATATGCTGTATTCACTTGATCCAAGAATTAATTAGCCCAATAAGCTGATAAGGAGAAAGTAGAGGAGTGACCTCAACCAACAATTTTGATTGCTAAGTGGGGGTCCACTCTTCCTTTCCAGCCAAAGGACTCGGTGATTGCAAAGAAGGTAAGTACCTCAAATACTCCTACATCTTCTAATTCAAAGTTGCAGTCCAGTCCTCCCCCTTCCAAAAATTAAAAGGATGAACTCCCATTCTTTGCTCTTGGCTCATTCTAGGCATTTGACATAATTGACCATTTAAAGAAAACCAAAATTCAAATGTCTAAATTTGAATTCTTGCAGTCCCATCCTAAGCAATTAGATAAATTGGTTCAGTGTGTTAAAAACTAGGCCATCCCTATAGGACAAGCAATTACTAAAGTGACACATGATCCCCCCAAGAATGCACCCACTAGAAACAATCTTGTCATTACCCTTCTTGCTGCTCCTGGAGGACTGAACCTTTCTATGTCTCATTGCTGATAAATGATCATCAACTAAATAACTATATTGATTTTGGATCTTCAGACAATGTCATGCCTACCAAAGTGGCAGAATCCCTTGGCCTCACACTAACCAAGACACTTGGTAGATGCTTCTCCATGGAGAACAAGAAAGTACCTCTATTGGGACAAATTAAGGATGCCCAATTTGTGTTTGCAACATTCCCAGATAAAGAATCAAGATGACTATCTTGGTAGTTGATGTCCCATCATCATATGGCATCCTTCTTGGGTGGAATTTTTTTAGGGATGTTGGTGGTGAATTGAGCATGGACTTATTTGAGGCAAGGATTCCAGTCAAAGGTGTTATGAAGAGGCTGCTCCTTGAGAAGGAAGTGAAATACGTGGTTACCCAGACCTCAACACTTGAAGCTCAAATTCTGTTTGAGTCTGCAGGCATGGGTAACTTCTTTCTATCCACATATGAAGTTCATGAGGCATCTGATGAAGTTTCTACAGGTGACAACCTGGGAATGCATTCAGCTAGAATAATAAGAGAATTGGTGGAGTACAATATCAATGTGGAAGGATCTCCACCTCTGAATGAAGAAGATTTCAAAGAAAAAGTAGTGTCTAATGAGGTATGGATACTAGAATTTGATGGCATCTACTCCTCTACTAGTTCAGGAGCTAGGGTTGTGCTGATATCTCCTTAAAGAGATATTTTTTCTTCATCCTACAAGTTGCAGTTTAGCAACACTAATAACATGGCTAAGTATGAATCTCTGTTGCTTGGATTGAAAGCTATAAGGGAAAAAGGCATCAAACTCTTTCAGGCTAAAGGAGATGCTAAATTGGTGGTTTATCAGGTGAGGAACCTATATCAAACCAAGAATGAGAGATTACGCCATTACCGTAATCCAGTCTGGGACCAAATTGAAAACTTTGATGCTTTCAACATCTCTACAGTTCCTAGAGAATTCAATGACCAGGCTGATGCACTAGCTATTTCAGCTACTCTCTTGGTCCCCCACCCAGAACTCAAAGGAGACAGTTTCACTATTGAGCTGGTCTTTTGGCCAAGTGTGCTTGATAATGCCAGTCATTGGTAGGTGTTTAACCATGACAGTCAAATCATTGCCTTCTTGAAGCAAAGGGATAGCTTTGAACAGCTGCATTTTAAAGGTAGTGAACCTTAAAAGCCTAAACTAACCCCTGAATCAAGTTCAAGCACGGATAAAGAGTTCCTAAAACTTAAAGGGAATAAGATTCCCAAAGGCTTGGTTTCCCTTGAGAAACTATTTAACAAACATGACAGGTTCATCAAATAGCAGCAAATAAATTCAAGTTCCTCCTAGGATTTTGATCAAGTAAATCTAGGAATCAGGTAAGATTCTAAGATGGTGAACATTGGGAAATGCTGTACTCTTGAGGAGAGGTTCAAGTTCACCACTTTGCTCAATCAATACATGGACATCTTAGCTTACTCCTATGATGACCTAAAGTCACTCCAGCCTGATGAAATTTGACATGACATTCCTCTCAAGGCTGATTCGACACCTTACAAGCAAAATTCTAGGTAGTATAATATGAAAATATTAGGTACCATTTTATCTGAGATACAAAAAATAATAAATGCTAGGATAATCTTCCCAATCAATCATTCCACATGGATTGCCAATATAGTGCCTGTACAAAAGAAGAATGACAAAATTTGCCTCTATGTGGAATCTAGGAAATTAAATCAGTCATCTTTAAAGGACAACTACCCTCTACCTATCATGGACCAAGTACTTCAGACAGTGATGGGTTCGGAGATGTTATCAATGCTAGTAAAGATTGCGCACCGTAAATCCAGACGTTTGTGGGCACTCCTCTTTGGCTGTGGAGGAATGACACCTGCAAAGAAAAAGAACTTGGACAAGAGAACGTTAGATAGATAGACGGTGGGTTGCCAAGCAAGAGCTTGTTCCCAGAAGTATGAGAACTTCCTTGAGGGAGGTCAACCCACTATTTGATAAAGAGATAAATGACTGATAAAAAGACAGAATGCTAAAATAGACTGAAATGATAGCAAACTGAAAGAGAAAAGGAAGCAAAGGCTTACCTGGAAGAAGCTGTCAAACTGGTTGCAGTCGCCGGCGTCGGTGGTCTTATCGGCGTCGGTTTTCGGATCTGCCGATGTCGGTTAGTCTGCCGACGTCGGTCGGGGTAATGACCGGCGTTGGTCGGGGCAATAGGCTTGGATGGCGTTTAGGCAGGTTCGGTCGAGTTTTGGACAGAGTCCGGGCCGGGCTTGGTCTGTGGACGGGTCTGTGGACGAAGGCCTGAGTCTGCTCTGGGCCTGGTTTGAGGATGGTTTTAGTCAGAAGGACAGAGAGGGACAGGGAGATAGAGGAAGCCAATCTGGGAGATAGGAATCTGGGTCTGGGTGACAGTCAGGGCTAAGGGGGTGCTAAATCTAGTTTAAAAGCAGATGACTAGAAAGCATAAATAAAACAAACAGAGAACATACCTGTGTCCTGCTGAAGAAGATGGTGATCTTGTTGCTGATGATGCTGGATGTGAAACCTGTTGCTGATGGAGAATCCCTGTTGTTCACCTGCAGAAGCTTGCTGTGCACCTGTGGGAGAGAGCCAGATTGATTGGCAGGGAGGTCAAGTGGGAGGACGGATGCAAGGGTCTGATACGAAGGTTCAAGAGTCGGGATGCCAGAGAGGGAGACGCAGAGAGCCCAGAGAAAACCAAGCAGAACCAGAGAGAGAGATAACGGTGAAGAAAACCGTTATGAAGGGTGCCGACGCCGGCAATATCGCCGACGTCAGCCGAGGACTGACCGACGTCGGCGGCTAAAAGGCCGGAAAAAGGCTAAAAATAGCCTTCTATCCGTTTCCCAGCCGCCAGGTCAAATGAATGCGAGGATGAAACGGTTGACGGGGGTTAAATGGGCGAGAGGAGAGGTTGGAAAGGGAGTCTAAGGCATTAAATGGCCATGTGGGGAATAAAAGGGATCCAAGGAAGGTATCCTAGGATGGCGAGGTGGCAAGGAGAAGGAAAAGGGTCTTATTTAATTAAAAATAGGTGATTATTTTCAATTAATAAGACTTAGGTAGGTTAGGGATAGTCGAAGTGGCAAGAGACCAAGGGGAGAGAGGAAGACCAAGGGTTAGACACTTTTTAGGTGTCTACAGCTAGATAGCTTCTTAGGGTATAATCAGGTTAAAGTTGGTGATGTAGACTAGCATAAGATAGCTTTCACCACACCTTGGGGTACATTTGCATATAAAAAGATGCCTTTTAGCTTGATAAACATTGGTGCCACCTTCCAAAGAGCAATGGACCTTGCCTTTAAGAATGAGATGGGTAAGTTCATCATAGTTTATCCTGATGACTTGATCACCTTTTCTAATCATCACCTAGATCATGTGCTCCATTTGCAATAAGTGCTGGAATGCTGTCGCCAGAATGACATTTCCTTAAACCTCAATAAGCTAGTTTTTGGGGTAACAGAGGGGAAACTTCTCAGACACATTGTGTTTAAAGGAGGCATAAAGATTGACTCAGACAAAGTCAAGTCTATTTAAGAGCTTACCTTGCCCATAAGTAAGACTGCTATGCACTCTTTTTTTGGAAAGGTGAATTTCTTACAGAGGTTCATCCCTGAGTTTGCTAAGAAGACTAGACATATTGTAAACATGATGAAGGGAAAGGCCACCTTCAGCTAGACTAAAGAAGGCAAGTCAACATTTGAGGATATCAAGACTGCCATTGCCCATGCCCCAATTTTGATTTGTCCAGACTATAACAAAGAGTTCACTATATATAGTTATGCTTCAGAACATATGCTTTCAACAATTCTTCTTCAATATAATAAAGAAGGTATGGAATCTCCCATTTCCTTCATGTGCTATCCTCTCAAAGCTCATGAGCTGAAGTACTTGAACATAGAAAAGCATGCTTATACAGTGGTGAAGGTAGTAAAGCATTTCTGCTTCTACATCTTGAATTCACACACTACTGTCTTGGTTCTTGACACCACGATCAAATCCATACTAACTCAGCAAGAGTTTGGGATGAAAAGAGGCAATTGGGTTGCAAAGATCTAGGTGTTTGATCTGGTCATCAAGCTAATAAAGTTGGTACGTGGAAAAGGGCTATGCTAATTAATTACTGATAACAAGCTAGAAGGAACATAGCACAAAGAATTCTAAGAAAAAGATGCGCCAATAGTCCTCTTCGTCTCCACTACGAATGAGTGGTACTTAGGTATTGCCCATTTCCTTACTTATGGTGAGTGTTTTGCTCACCTATTTTATAAAGAAAGGAGGACTATCAAGTTGAAACTACCAATTTTGTCTTTTGGGACAATGCCTTGTACAAGAGGAGCCTTGATAGAGTGTTCCTCCGTTGCGTAGACAAGGAGCAATAAAGCCAATTTCTGAAGTCATTCCATAATTTAGCTTGTGAAAGACATTTCTTTGCTCTTGTAACTACCCATAAAATTCTATGGGCCAGGTATTACTAGCCAACTCTCTTTCAAGATGCATATAAGTGGGTAAGGAAATGTGAACTATGCCAGCAGTTTGTTGGAAGACCCAAGCTGGCTGCATTGCCTCTCAAACTAGTGATCATAGAAGAGCCATTCTAGCAATGGGGCATTGATTTCATTGGTGCTGTAAACCCATCTTCAAGTGTTGGACATAACTATGTCCTTACAACCACATATTACTTCACCAAGTGGGTGGAGGCTATCCCAACCAGACATGCTACTTCAGAAGTAATGTGTAATTTCCTCAAAGAGAACATCATTGCCAAGTTTGGGGTCCCAGTCAAAATTATCACAGACAACATAGCTTGTTTCACTTCTTAGGAGATTACTCATTTCTATTTTTACTATGGGATCACCCTCTCTCACTCTTTTGACTACTTTCCATATTGGGATAGATAAGCTGAATCAAGCAACAAGAACTTGGTGACTATCATCAAGAAGCTAGTAGATGACAACCAAAGGACATGTCATAAAGCATTGGTTGATGCTATATGGGTAGACAAAATTACACCAAAAAGGGCAATTGGTATGTCTCTTTTCCAACTTTTTTATGGACTCAATGCTGAAATACCAATCACCTTGGAATTGCCAGCATTGAAATTGGCTAAGAAAATTGAAGATCAAATGTATAGAAGTGCCCTTGATAAGAGGATCATATGCCTGACTAAGCTAGAAGAGCAGAGAACTATAGTGGTGGACTGAATTGCTGCCCATCAATGTCTGGTGAAGAAGCTCTTTGACCAAAAAGCAAAGAACTGTGATTTCTAGATTGGAGATCAAGTCCTCCTGTGGGATAAGAGGAGAGTACCAAAGGGAATGCATGGAAAGTTTGACTCCCTATGGAGGGGCCCTTTTACTATTCATCAACTCAATGGTGAAAATAGTTTCCTATTGAGGTATCAAGATGGCACACCCTTTTCTCTACCTCATAATGGATAGCATTTGAAGCACTTCAACTCTTGAGGCATCAGATGGGTTCACTTGTACATATATATATTTGTATAGTCTTTTGTTTCTATTTTGTGTTTTTTATTTTCATTTTTTGGAGCCTTTTTTTTTGGGTAGCATGACTCCATAGCCTAATGGCATACTTCAAAGGCACTAGAGATTCTGGTTTCTACTCCCCTCAGCTGTTTCAAGTTTTTAACTAAAGGAAGTTCTCAAACTAGAGTCAGCTATTGTCTCCAAAAAATGTCATTCATTTTTGGGATGACCTATGGACTATTTTGGCCTTGCACAGACCAAAATTATCTCTTCCCTTTTCAAAATTTGTCTTGAGCATTCAAATTCCTCATTTTTTAAGCTTCTCAGTTTCTACAGACTTCGCAGGAGAAAATCTATGGACTCAACATGCTTAAAATTAACAGGTTCAACAGGTTCAAAGGCTTCTGCAAGCAAGTTCAATCAAAAGAACAAGTTTCCAACACTTAGTCATTTTCAAGATTGGTTCAATGCCTTGGTTCAGCCAAAAAATGTTCATCGACAAGCTTCTAAGCAAGATTGAACCATTGAATCGTTGAGCTGTTAAACCATTTTGGTTCATCGATTCAACGGGTTCAATGACCAAATGGTTCAGTGCACTTGGTTCAAAAGATTAAAAAGGCTTGCCAAATAGAGAGAATGAACCATTGAACTAATTGGTTCAATTGACCAGTTTAATCAACAGGTTCAAGGGGCTGCCCCAGGGCCGAAAGAACAAATGCCTTTGCGGAGGGTAGGCAACATTGGTTCAAGGGTCAATGAGGAGACAAAAATTGAAATGATTGAAATGGCTAAGGAAAATAAGTGAATCTTTCCTTCAGACATTTTATCTGAAGGAATTCCTTTGGACTTGTTGCCCAAAGGAAAAGCCTGATGAAAAAAGCTCGAAAGCCAAAACCCGCTGAAGAAGCAAGACCCACCGAGAAAGATCAAACCTCAAAGTGTAGCAAAAGCCACCACGTGTCCCTTGTAGAGTCAAATTAGAAGCTGCCAAGTGTCATCCTCCATGTGTTTGCTAAAATTGAGCAAAAGTTGCCATGTGTCCTTGGGAAGACTCAACGGAGGCCGCCAAGTGTCGACATTTGTAGTTATTGAGTAAGGACTATGGTGGACCTCGAGTAAGTCACAGGAACAAATAGAACATGCCAAGTGTCATCATTCGCATGAATCCAAAAGAGTCCCAAATATTTATGTAGTTTTTTTGGAGCTTGATGGAAGTCCCCATGTGTCATTTTCCACAAGACTCTCAAAAGGTATTCAAAGCTTTACAGAAGCTGCCACGTGTCCCGTTAAAACTAAGTAGAGCATGATAAGTGTCTGCGTATACATTTCAAGTTTTTTATAAAGCTTCTTTCACTAAGCTTCTCTCAAATTTTAGTGGAGGGCACCACATGGCAATGACGAAAAGTTTTAATATGTGTTTCTAAGAAGCAGCAGAAGTTGCCACGTGTCACTTGCTGAGATCAGCAGAAAGTGGCCAAAGCAAGTGGGAAAGACATGAAGAAATTGCTAAGGAGGATGACGGGCTCGAATGCATTCAAAGGCCAAAATGCTAAAGGGAAAAAACACTGATGGAAGAGTGTAAAGAGCTAGCAAGGCCGAGGATATAGCCCTGAGAGCTCAAATGCCAAGAAAAGATAAAACCAGAAAGGGGAAAAGTAGCCTGAGGGCTCAAATCATAGCAAGAAGAGGGAAAGGCCAAAATATCTTTAAGGGAGTTATTTCCAATAAGTGAAATAGTGGATCAATTAGATTTATAAAGCACACCAAATCAAGGATGTGGCCTATTTTTCTTCCTGGAAGTAATGGCAAATTGGATAGTTGCGCAGACATTAGAAAAGGGACCAGACAATCCATACTAAGAAAGAGATATTTGAGATGAATCAACATGCCACAGTTAAGGCAACCACCCTGTTCTAGCATGGCCCTCCCTGATAGAACCAAAAATGCATTCAAGGTATTAATGCATAGCATGGGCCACTCCATGGGACAAAGTGCCAAGCCTTCCTTGGTCCCTATATATTGTAATCTCTTAATTTGTTTTAAGGGAGATCTTCCCATTACTAGAAGTAAAACTCTACCCAAATTGAAAGGCATCATTGAGACTTTGAGCTCAGATTATTTATCATATTTCTTTGTTTGAATCAAAAAGCAAGTTACTTTCAGACTTTGTGCTATTATATCTTGTATCATTTTAGGAGATTGTTCTTATGTCTATTTCTTAAATGTATTCTTATTTATGTAATGTAACAAGTAGAGCTAGTGGAAGTGATAAGGAAGGTGTCCTAAAGCCAACTACTTTCAGGCTTTTCGTTGTCATAGTTGTCTTTAGTGTGTGTTTATTTTCTATTTCTATGTAAAGGACCTTGGGATGACTTTGTGCCCCCATTGTTCTTCGTATCTCACTCTTGGGTAGTCAAGGTGGAGACTTTGTGCTACATCTTAGATTGCTGGTTACTCTGTACTCTGTTACCAGTTACTTATGCTACCTAAAAGAACTCCTGTTGTCCCCTACAAGAACACTTCTGAAAGAAGAGAAGTGTCTTCAATGTTTTCACCAAGATTTTCTCCTTTGTTTATGAACATCATCTCTAAAATAAGAGAGATGGATGGTATATCCTACCCATGAGTGTTATTTTCAGCTTATATATATAGTATATAGCACCTTTATACCTATAGGGAACCTCCCCTTGATGAGAGAAGAGATTTGTCCCCTTTGGATGTGGTAAACCTCCAACTTTGGATGACCAATCTCCCTATGTTGTGGTTGAAGAGACCTATTTTGCTCACCAGTTAGCTAGTTGACAAAATATTCACCCAATAGTTTTTGGTGACTCCTCTAGGGAAGAGTGCATAGTTTGAAGTCTCAAGCTTCTAGTTGAAGTAGATCCTTCTCTTTTTCATTTTTTTTCTACAATTTGGCAACTCCACGTTATACCAAAAGCCAAAAATTTCAAGGTGTTGTTGACCCTGCTTTTGAGTTGGTGCAGCAGAGTAATTTTGAGTTATTTCCTCCACAACATTACCTTCACTGAACTAGGAGCCTTCCTCCTACCCCTACTAGGTCACCAATACAAGGTAGAGCTTCTTTTTCTACTATTAACAAAGCTTAGCCTATCCATACTCCACCCAGATTTGTGATCCCACTTCTACATAATCAAATTATGGCTCAAGGCCCTTGGGGTAACTCTTTTGGTCCACTAAATTTGACCCCACTTCTGCAAGAGCTTCCACGTAGTTCAAGGAAGAATTTTCCCAAATTTTTTGGTGATGGGAAAGTTCACCCTGATGAACATATTGCTGCCTTTAGCAAAGCCTATGGTGTAATAGGTGTGGAGTATGAAGACATAGTAGTCAGGCTATTCGTAGAGACACTATAAGGCACTACTGTAGACTGGTTCTACCATCTACAAGATCAGTCAGTGACTGATTGGGAGACTCTTAAAAATAAATTTGAAGCCAAGTTCAAGCCTGTCGAAGATGCACATGCCTTGTTAGCCCAACTCACATAGATGAAGAAGGAGCCTCATGAACCTATGAGGGACTTCATTACCAGGTTCGACAAGCTAAGGCATAAGATTCCCATGATCGCCCAGTCGACATCTCAGGATCTCAAGTGTTTCTTCATCAACTCATAGCTTCTTGAAGTGAGTTTCTTGTTGAGATGGGCTAGACACATAGACCTTGCTGCTGCTTAGGACTTGGCTACTGAGGTAAAAGATGACCTTATCTTGGTAGGAAAGATAAGTAGAGACCCTAATAAAGGTAAATCCTCTTCATCCTTTGAATACTCACCTACAGTCACCACTGACCTAATGGTACAAAAGCTAGCAAATGAAGTGCTAGCTTTCAAAAAGCAAATGGCACAAGGGATGTCATCCACTCCTGCTTATAGATATATGCCAAGGAGGACATTTCAGATTTAGGCATACCAATGCCATGCTGCTAGAAATCAAGGACAACTAAATTGCCTTCCTCCTCCACAGAGGAACCTTGCCCTTGAAGCACCACCAACCAACTCAGTAGTTGGATATCTTGAAGCTGAATTGAATTTCTCATTCTAGCTTGAGTTTAATCTTGAAGATGATGCTAATCTCTTCACTGAAGAAGAAGAAGAATTAAATGGTGACTCCCATATTGGTTTCCTAAACTACCAGGATGAACCTAAAAGTGAAGACAATGTAGTTGAGGGGTCATATGCTATATTCACCCAGTCTAAGAATCAATCAGCCCAACAAGCCGATAAGTAAAAAGCAGAGGAGCGACCTCAACCAATAGTTTTGATTGCTAAGCGAGGGTCCACTCTTCCTTTCCAGCCAAACCTATAACTTTTGATGACCAATCTCCCTATGTCATGGTTGAAGAGACCTATTTTGCTCACCAGTTAGCTGGTTGACAAAATATTCACCCAATAGTTTTTGGAAACTTCGCTAGAGAAGAGTGCCCAGTTTGAAGTCTCAAGCTTCAAACTGAAGCAAATCCTGCTCTTTTCCATTTTTGTTCTACAATCTGAAAACTCCACATTATACCAAAAGCTAGAAATCTCAAGGTGTTGTTGACCCTGCAACTTTGGATGTGGTAAACCTGCAACATTGGATGACCAATCTCCCTATGCTGTGGTTGAAGAGACCTATTTTGCTTACCAATTAGCTGGTTGACAAAATATTCACCCAACAGTTTTTGGCGAGAGGATAGTATATAGCACCTTTATACCTATAGGGAATCTCCCCTTGATGAGAGGAGAGATTTATCTCTTTGGATGTGGTAAACCTACAACTTTGGATGACTAATCTCCCTATGCTGTGGTTGAAGAGACCTATTTTGCTCACCAGTTAGCTAGTTAAAAAAATATTCACCCAATAATATTCATATGTGACCAAGGCACAACTTAGTTAGTATATGAAATTCACTTTTCCATTGTCATCATGTTGAGCCAAGAGTGCCCCCAAGGCATTATCAGTAGCTATTTGGCAGTGATCATCCTAGTGGATTAATGAGATAGTCTTTGAGTTGTTAAAAAGCTATTTGGCAGTGATCATCCTAGTGAAATGTAACTCTATTTTTTAGAAGATGTGTAAATATATGACACTTATGTGTTAACTGAGAGATGAAGCATTAGATTGTATGTATCTTACCTCAAAAACTATGGAGTTGCTTCAAATTGGTTGGTGGCAACATCTCTATTATAACATGGACTTTAGTTAGATCAACTTTAATACCTCTATGAGACACAATGAAGCTAAGTAATTTAATTTAGGTTACACCAAATACATATTTCTTTGGATTGATTCTGACTTTGTACTCGTGTAATCTTTCAAATATCTTATGTAGCACTACTAGATGGTCAGCCCTAGTTTTGGATTTTTCTAATATATCATCGATATAGTCTTCAATATTATCATGTATCATATCATGGAATATGACAGTCATGACCCTTTATGTAGCTCCAATATTATTAAGACTAAATGGTATTACCTGATAATAAAATATTCTCCATGGAGTGGTGAGCACTGTTTTATTTTGTTCTTCTGGTGCTATTTTGATCTGGTTGTATCTTGAAAAGCCATCCATGAGTGAAAACATTTCATAACCTATCATAGAGTCAATGATCATGTCAATGTTAGATAATAAAAAGTCATCTTTAAGACAAGCTTTGTTTATGTCTTCTAAATTAGTATAGATTCTGATCCCTTCAAGCTTTTTACTAACATGTACAACATTAGATATCCATTCTGAGTAGTCAATAAATTAGATACATCTTAATTATAAGAGTTTTTCTAACTCTTTCTTTACCAAGATAGAAAGATAAGGATGCATCTTACATAGCTTTTGTTTTACCGATTTGGCATCAATATTGACCACAAAGTGGTGCAAAACCAAGGCAAGGTCCAAACCTGGCATGTCAGAATAGGCCCATGCAAAGATATCTATAAATTCTATCAATAAAGATATAAAGGCTTCACATTCCTCCTTAGTGAGTGATGCACCTAATTTTATCCATTTGGGCTCTGATGGAGTACCGATGTTTACCTCTATTGTATCCTCTATGAGAAGGGTCAATTTATCTTCTAGGATAGTAGGAAAAGACTAGAATTATTGGACTATATCAGGGTCCTCTACTAGGACTTGCTCTGCAACATCTCCTAGGCATGATGAATCTAAGTTCCCTAATGGAAGATCTAGCCATATGAAAAAAATAGTTAGAAACTCTTGAAGAATTCAATCAAATACTTGTTGTTGCATAAAACTAAACTTGGATCCATAGGTAAGTGCATCATCGGTGGTCTCTTGGTCTAAATTCAAAGAAGAATGAACACCCCCATCTAATGACATCTGAAACAAGGTTTCACCACTAGATTGGCCTTTATCTTTACTTTTTCCCTAGTCAAAAAGTGCCTCAAAGAGGTTTTCACTTTATGACCTCAATGTTTTATTTATTTGTTTCTGGCTAAGGGTGTTTACTCATTCTCTAAAATAGGATTTAGGATCTAATGTAATTGAGAATCTTGACTTGTGATCTCCTAATGAAATGTTGTCCCTAAGGCCTAAAAAGTTATAGAATGCCTCATCATTTTGAAACTCATCAATCAACAAATTGGATTCTTGTTGATCTCAATCTATCAGTTAGGGATAATATAATGGCAATAAGTTATGATGAATGACTGGGGTAAGGGTACAAATGGCATTATTATCAAATAGGTTGGTTTTAGCCAAGTCATCAAAAGTGAGGCTATGATCAGACTTTACTTCACTATCAACATCATAATCACTAGTCGTTAATGATGAAGTTTGAATAAGATATGTGGGGTCACCCCTAGGAGGTTTAAATCCATATTCATAGGGTCTTTCATACTTAATCACGGAAATTAGCTTGATGATTCCTTATTGATTCGATTCGAAGCCTCTACCTTCATAATCCTGATGCTTCATGATCCTATTAGGAATATAATATTTTGCACTTTTATAACAAGTAGCTTGGTTGTCATTGTACAACCATGATTTATCCCCTTCAAGAGGGTCTGGTTCTAGGCTCGATGCTGGTATAAATATGATAGTTCCCTTATTTTTGTTCTTTTATTACCAATGCATGCATGGAGTGACTTTAATTTGCCCAAAGGTCTTCAAATTTTGTAGAAGATTAGCAATATGGAAGGTATAATAGGTCACATACTCCCCTAGTCCATTATCTAAAATGTTAAAATTATTGGAAACTTCAGAAGGCAGCATGTGGGAAAGGGAATTCAAGGTATTAGGATCTATGCAATTATCTTGTGAAGGATCAATAAGTATGGCCTTTCCTTTATCCTACTTGAACTTGGATTCATGCCATAATGATAATTATAGCTTTGAAACTCAGCCTCAAGATGCTTGTAGTGTTAATATGGATGTAAATCTCCTAGAATATTCACTTCTATCCATGAGTGGGAGAACATGATACATTGGTACAACATTGATGGGACTGCATGCATCTCATGTAACCAAGGCCTACCTAGAGGCATATTGTATGAAAACTCAAGATCAAGTACATGGCAAAGTGTATCATGGGTCAAAGGCCCAACAAGCTAATGGTGCCTTGTGATTCTATTTCCTGATTAACATAGGCTTTTATGGTTATTGTTTCTGGCTGGAGATCTGCCATGTGTACTCAAGAAGCTTGATGAGCTTCAAAGACACTATATTAAGGCCTAATCTATTGTCTATAAGGACACGTTTCACTTTATGCTACTTTATATAAACTTTTATGTACAATGGATTATTATGGAATGGGCCAAGGGAAGACATATCAGTTTGGTTGAATGTGACTTATTGGGTTGGAGCTAAGTGTCTAACCAAAGCTTGAAATTTATCAGGGGATATGTCACTAGAAACAATGGATTGGGTCAAGAAATCATTAAATATGTTCTTGTGGATTGTTGACATTTACAAAATATAAAATAGAAATTTGTGCTGGTGTCTTTGACAATTGTTCCATAATATCAAACTTATTGTCTTGGTCAATAGTGAATGGTTTATTTTGAGGCTGAATGATTGGTTGGATAACATACAAAGTGGTAGATGGTTGTGGGCCTAGGATAGTAATATTTGACATCTGAGTTGTGATTGCATAATTAATATTAGATACTAGACCATAATTGCTAAAAAATGTTGGGAATGGTGTGGGACCAAATAAGACAAGTCTCAATTGCCAGTGCACTTGTATGTGGTCACGTGGCAAGGTTGAGTTATTAGTGTAAGGTCCAAAATTGAAAGTCCCAATTTGTTGGTTTGCTATGCACTATCCCAAGTCAAAGAAGGATTGTCCATGTAATGTGGTAGAGTGTTGTTGTTTAGTAAATGTCTAGATTGATTAGCACTTGGTCTAGGATTAATGGAGATGGTGTTAACGCTACCCACTACAATATGACCTACAACCCTGTTGTAGTCATGTGCAACTGCATGGTAGGTTTGTTGGTTGTTACTGTTTTGACCTTGGTTTTGTTTATTGTTCTATCATTGTGAGTTTTGCTATTTATTTTGATGATTCTATTAGTTTGGCCTTTGATTTTGATATTATTGATTTTATTATTGCATTGATCGGTGTTGTTGCTATTATTCTAATGATTATGTTGGGGAAAGGGGTTTTGATAAATCCTAAGAGTTTGATTGGAAGTGGAATCACCATTATCTAATGTTATCTCCCCATTCTCTAACAAATTCTCAATCAAATGCTTGATTTGAGCACATCTTCATAGATTATGCCCATTAACTCGATGATATTCATAGAATTCATTTTCATGGTACCAAGATATGAAATGACTTGTAGATAATGCTTTGGTATAGGCCAACTAATCAAATTAATGATAATGCTTTGGTAGAGGCAAACTAATCATATTAGCAATGACAAGTTTGTAAAATATAGATTCAATAGGCTCTCCTAGGTCACTAAAGACATGATGCGTAGGCATAGTTCTCCTTGGAGGAGAGGTTTGTAATGGTAAAGGCTATTGTATTTATTGCATAGGTCTTGGTTGTTATGCTTGTGACATTAGTTAGAGAGGTTTTTGAGGAAGAGTAAGATGAAAAGGTGGTATGGATGATGTTTGTACCATTTAGACATGATGTGATTTGGTTACTCCATTTGTCATAACATTCCTATTGTATTTGAATTATTTCCATCTTTCTTGGTTATTGGCTTGTGCTGGTTATGATGCTTGTGCTTACATTGGATGTTAGTTTTGACCATTTCCTTGATTGTTATCTAGATTCTAATTGGTTGAATTAAGTTTGCTGATCCCTTTATTAATAAGATCTCACTTAATCAACAAGCCTTTGTCGATGATTTCCTTGAAAGTATGTGCACATTATAGCTCTAGATGATATGTTATCTCATTATGCAAATTTTTGGTAAACACAATGGCTAATTGTTTATGTGGTAAACTATGGGTGAAATAAATTGCAAGGGACCTCCATCACTGTAGATAACTTACAAAACTCTCACTAGCTTTTTGCTTTGCTTATGTTAAGTCCACTACTGAAATCTCATGCTTGAGATTATAGAAAAGTGCTACACAAACTTATCAGAAAGATCATCAAAATATATCATTGAATTTTTGGGCAACTTTAAAAACCACTCCAAGGCTTGTCCAGCCAAGCTCCTTGGAAACAACAACAAAAGGTATATGTCGCTATATGCCACTGGTTAACATGCAACAAAGATTTTAGTTAAATGGTCCTTAGGGTCACCTTTCCCTTTGTGTTTGTGAATTTTGGTGGTTTGTATCCTGGAGGAAATGGTATCTACAAGTAATGTATGTTGAATGGATAAGAACACACATCATCCAACTTAAACTTTTTAGTTTGTTCCCTAGTTTGAATGGTAGCAATTACATCCTTCATCTATTTTAATTATTAGGATAGGAAATTGGAAGGAACATTGGTTTGAGGGAGAATATTAGTCTGGGTAGATGGTTGGGAGGTCATAAGTGGGACACTTTGACTAGGGTATGATGGATATATCTATTGAGGTATATTGGTTTGGTTGGAAAATAGACCAGGAATATGCATATGTGGATTAGGATGTACTTGAAATTGCACATTTGGTTTTGTGATATTTTGGTTTGGGTTAGCAATGAAGGTTTGATCAGGAGAGTTAGGAAGAAGGGATATAACTATATTGTGCTTGTTGTGGTTGAAAAGGGATATGTTACTGATTAATTGAACCTTGTTGTTGAGTGAGAACTTGTGGACCAAGACCCTGTCTCTAAATTTATGACACATTTTGAACCAACGTTTGTCTAGTAGGTACTTGAGAAACATGGGAGCCTCCTTGCTGGATGAATCTTTATGGGGAAGTAAAAGTAGGTTGAATATTTGACATCTATAATTGACCAATATTTGCACATTGTTGAATAGTCATTACTTGGTTTTGGATTGGCATATTAGTCTGTGACTGAAGAGGTATGTTTGTCGTTACCTGTCAAGGTGAAACATTAGTTACCCCTGATTAATGTGGTAATGTATTTGTCCTTTGTTGCATTGGTATAATATATTATGCCTAATATTGTGGAATACTATTCATTACTTGTTGAGGAGTAAGATTCATCACATTCTGTCATTGAGGCTTGACATTGGCTGTTGTTTGAATACCTAATCCTGTAGGTTATACACTTGAAGAAGCAACCAGTTGAGGTTGGGATGCAGAAACTCCTACTCCCTAGTATGATGGTCCACTCATGGTATTAACTATAGGCACATGTTGTTAACTAGTTGTTTGTGTATTAGTACCACTTTGATTGGGATTGGACGTTGCTTGCACATTGTCTACTATATTTGCTCATTATTCTGCGTAGAAGCATAAGACACTTCTTCAATAATGGGCATATATAATAAGTTATCTTTTGAAGTGTTTTACATGAATGGGTATAAATTCTAATTCTCTTGACCAATTAAATCTATCAAAACTCCTATTGAAGGAACTAAGTCAATAAGAGGTTTGCTCACCATGTTCATCTGATTGAAATGGCATGCTAGATTCAGGTAGGTTGGATATGATGTTTTTATTTGATTAAAGTGGTCTTCCATGATTTTTTACATCTATTAGGTAGATTAGGGTCTTGATATGTTGTTTGGAATAGATATAAAGGATTTCTAGAAGAAGTTTATTGATCGTAAATGATATTGTGGGACATTCTTACTAGACTTGGTAAATTTTGATGAGAAAAGTCTGCTAGAGACTTGGCCCCTACCTCTATGGCTCTAACCAAAATCTCATCTTTGTTCTCTAATAAATTGTGCTTAAACAAATATGGATCATATGTGGAAGGTGTATTATTAGAGTGTGACTGTTGAAAAATTGGTTCATTAATTATGGGTATTGTAGCTAGGTATTGTGCGGTTTATTCTTGGTCTTGTTTTGAATAAGGTGGTGTGTTAACCAAATAGTTAGCTAATGAATCTTGGCTTTGTTCCCCTAATTGAGTATTACAAGAGAGATAAGAATCCATATCATAAGGAATATTATATGTGTAGGGGTCTTGCACCATTTCTTGGTGCGCAACCAAATTACTAATCCCCAGATTCTAAATGAGTCCACTACGAGTGTAGGAATACATGTTGGGATCCATAGTAAATGATTTGAAATAGAAAGAGAGTTCTAAGAAATTTAAAAAAAATAATGTCTAAAATAGATGATGTTCAAACTTGCTCTAGATTCATCAAAAGGATCAAAAAGGTTTATGCAAAGATTTAGTGAAGAAATAAGCTAGCGTTAGATGTCCAATGTCTCACTGTTCACACAAAGATGAGCAAATAAATAGGCCAAAAATAAAAATGCCAAACTCTAAGGTCAAAATGTTTCAAATCAGTCTAATCTAAGAAATTAAATGTTGCTAGGTCTTTTGGCCAAATATGGTATCAAAAGCTAGCCTCAAACAAGGCATGTGCTAGGACTCTTGGCCAAATGATGTCAAAATCTAGACTTTGAAATAGATGAAAGTTTTAATCTAATGGATTTGAAACACTTATAAAAAAAACTAGGCATTTGATTCTTAGACATGAACTCGATCAACTACGTATAAAGTATGAAACAAAAGACACTTTAGAGATAGTTTATTTTCTCATAAATAATGGTATAAAACTTGGTTCTTTTCACAAATAAACTAGACAAAAGTGAGTGGTATAACTGTGCTAGATAAAGGATCATAAAAGTACACTCAAATTGGTCTAAAAATGTAGGAACAAATTTGAACTCTATGCAAGAAGGTCTATGAAACAATATTTGAAATGTTTTGGGTAGCATAACAATGCTATACTACCCAAAAGGTGTGGCTAAATATTTGTTTTAAAAACTCTCCAAAGCAAAGATAGTTTCCCATAATTTTGATAACACAACACTACTTTTCTTGGCTCAAAATGTTTTGGTGCACAAACTCAAAGTGCAAGTGTTTAGCACAAAATGGCTTAAGTCTATCAAGTGGTGATAAAGATCTTGAGTCTAAAATGACCTTCAACCCAAATTGGAAATTGAACTTAAGTTCCCTAAAGTTTAGTGAAAATGGTGAATCCACTTAACACATCAACCCTATGAACTTATAAAGGTAAAATTTCAAATTTAAATTATAAATGAAGGACTTAAACAGCTTTGACAAAGGTCTAGACTCAATTGGGAAGCATAACTATGCCAAAGTGGATGATATGACTCCCAAGTTTTGATGGACTTTGAATCAAGGCAAATTTGATGACTTCACATGGGCAACATAATGCTTCTTTATTCAAAGGAAAATTAAGACCATGTATTTGGTTTGAATTATTTGTTTACACCAAGTTTTGACTGTGAACAAGACTTTAATCTAAGACAAGACTCAACTGATTAATCACTCTTAGACTCTAAATTGATAAGTTTGCTTGGTATTATTAGAATTGATCAAGATACATTATTTGAGAGGAATTTAAGTGTTCATTCAAAATTAAATGCACATTATATAGTAGGGTTTTTACACCTCCCCTTCTCTCAAATGACAATACTATGACATGGACCTTGAAGCACACCTTGCACCAATAATGCTTCCACGATAAGTGGGGATTTGTCTAAGATCTATAAGTTTCCAAATGTTTTAGGGGAATCAATTACACAATGACTCTCATGCCAAACAATGCAAAAGAAAATAATGGAATTTGGGTTTGTATCACTTGGATTTTTTCAAAAAGGTCTAGTCCTTTTTGCAAACACTACATTGCTGTTCATTTAGTGTAGTGTGATGTCCAAAGTGCCACTACGTCCCATGTGCAAATCTAATTAAAAGCCAAATGAAGTCAATGTCAGAAGATGAAACCCCATGTTAAAGCTTCCCTAAAGAACTCATGGGAGGTGATGAAATCCCCCTCGTAAGCCAAGTTTTCATAAAAAAAAAGAAATCATGAAATAGAAATACTTTAGGGTCATTTTCAAGGTCACCCAAACTTTGACAAGTTTTTGGGGAGTGCTTTAGATGGATTTATTTCTAAGCCTTGGACTAAGTTATTTGAAATAGGAATAGAAATTTTGATTCCAAGGGTTCCCTAAAAGAGACAAATGGAAGAACATACATGCAAGACCCCTCTTTTTGCCAAACAAAAATCTAATTTAAACAACTAAGTGAATACAAAAAGCCTGGAAATGTGAGTTCATTTTTGAACCCAAATTCAAAAAATGAGGTGGCGTTCATTTGACCCCTTGGTCTTAGTTATAACTTTAAAAACTAATGCTAAAAACACTTACTTAAGCACATTAAATGTTACTTTAAGCACCAAAATAATGTTCCTAATTCATTTTAAAACATGCAAAATATGTTTTAAAATATGATTTAGCAAACTTGAAATCTGCTAGCTATCTGTCTACCCTTAAGACATCACCCCAAAAGAAATCATGTTAGATTAGAAACATTTTAAATAAATTTTCCAGATTTTGTAAAAAATCTATAAAATTTGAAGCTAAATTAATATCAAATTTTGAAAATATAGGAGAAAACACATGGTTTAAAAAAAACATCTAAAATTGAGTTTGTATGACCCCAAACCAAGTATTTTAAAATGACCTATTAGCTCTCAGGTTTTGTGTTAAAAAATAAAGTGACTAACGTTAGTTCTATAATCGATGATGATTATGTTTACTAACTGATGATGGTTATATAATTGACATTAGTTATACCAATAGTGATTGATGATGGCTATGCTAATTAATGACAATTTTACTAACTGATGTCAGTTATTGTGTAAACTTGTGACAAAGAAAAACAACAAAACAAAGTTAAAAAATCAAATTACAAGAGTTTTAATGATCTAACTGAAGATTTTAAAGTTGAAGAATGATCTTATTCATGTGTGGGATGCATTTGGTCCCACAGACCATGCCATATGGGAACTAGGAATTTGACTAAGAAGAAGAGATTAGTATTGTGTTAATGACAAAATGCACAAAATAAATTGACAAAGAACACACTAAGCTAACACCTTCATACCTAGTTACTAGGGTGAGCTTAGTAAAAAAAATAAATGACAAACACAAATAAAAAGTATGGAAAAATATAATAATTTTTTCACGTTCTTTAGATGCTCCAAATGCCTTTGTAGTAGTGGCTTGCTTGGTTTTGTGCTCATGAAGTTCTTCACAATGGAATCTTGTCTACCTCCATCTCTTCTTAACACCTTTGGCTTGTGGCTTGGATCAACTTGGAATCAATTTGGCATGGTAACACTAGTTGTATGAAGCTTTTGGAACCAATCCTACATTATAATTTTGCACAAATTAAGCTTAGAAATGATGTGGTAAGGCCACCTATTTATAGATTTTTGAGATTGATCAAAATCAACCTAAACCTTCCATCTCAGGATTGAGATGTGTGGCTAAGGATTAATCCAAATTTTTAATTAAAATTGATAAATAGGCTCATCAATATTTGAGATAGAGGAGCAATTAAGAGGCATAAAGGGCTTTGATGAGGCATGGGAGGCATGAATCTTGATATTTGTGGCATTTAAGGCTTAGGGATGTCTTCCCAAGAAATTAGGTTATCTGATGATGCATATATTTAATATTTATTTCCAAAACATATTATTCAACAAGTTTCCATGGAATTATTAATTTGGCCTTGATTTGGATTAATTATCTCTTAAGTATATTTAAGCACTTTGTACACAAATTACTCAAATTGATCAGAATATTTTGTTATTGGTCTAAAATTTGACTAGATTTGAATTAGAAGATGATGTCAGATGTGTTAGATACATTATCCCATTTAGGATGTTACCAACATCAAATAACAAAGGCACATGTCTTGTGTAAGAGATTTGATAAGAAAGAGCAACCCAGAGCACCCAAGTGCAAAATTGGCATTTTGACTCAAAATGAACTGATCAAAGTTAGCTAGCCTATAAAATACACTACCCCATTTAATGATACTCTAGCCAAAATCGACACTTGAATATGTTAGTTTCACATCTTTTAACATGTTTTAGTATTTTTAAGCTAAATTATGTGCTTTAGGTGGAAATTAGTCAAAATATTGATTGGAGGTTATTGGTGGCCAGATTTAAGTGTCTACAATATAAATACCCATATAATAAATGGAAGAGAGAAGAGAAAGTGGAGGAGAGAAAGGAAAATATGATAACATGAAAGGAGAAGCCCTTCACGTTAGGTTCACCAATTTTTGTACCCTTGAAAAGTGACATGCTAAAATTTATTCACTCAACCTCTCAAAGTTTAAAAAAGACAACTGATGAATAAATAGTAAGATGAATGGTCTAGTGGTTGGATTGGATAGGATGGTGTGGTTGTAGGATTGGTGTTGGAAGGGTTGGAAAATTAGGTTGGTTGGGCTGAGGCACACGAATGAGGTTTTTAAAGATAGGTGGTTAGGGATGCTCATAACAATACCAAAAGAGTTCACCTATGTCATATTACTTGTTTAGATCCACAAATTGGAAGGAAATTTAATCCCAAGAACCCTTAGTGGGGATGAAGACAAGATATCATAATTCTTGGTCAATGTTTGGCTCATGGAATTAAGAAAATTTGGGATGAAAGACCCTATGGATTTTATTGGTAAGATTGGGTTGATCATGGCCATCTAATGTCATTTGAAAATTGAATGAAAATAGGATGAGGCTAGACTCGAGGATAAAGGAAATGAGAGGGGAGGCTCAAACATGAAGGTTGTTAACCTAACATATTAGAATGTGAAGGAGTATCACTATGACTGGGGATGATATTGGGTGAGCTTATTCATCCAAGGTGTCAAGCTAGATAATGATAAGGTTTAACAGTGGGGTGGGAAAAAAACCTAAAGTCTAAGTTCAAAAATCAATGTTGCCTTGAAGGGCACCTACTAGAATAGGAGTTGGTACTCTAAGAAAAAGACCTTGCCTATGGACGTAGGGGTGTTCAAGGAATGTCATCCAATGGTAGGGTAAGGTTAGTGTAGACACATAAATTTTATTTAGTATTGAAAGGCACTTAAAATATATTTAATAATTCTTCTTAAAATAATTAATCATATTTTCCTTCACATTCAAATAATTGAACAAGTTAAATTAGTCAATTATGCACACTTTAAATCCTTATTTTAAATATAAAATTTAGATTTTACACCTCATTCAACATGTCTCACTTTTTTCTCCCTCATCCCAACTAAACCCATAACTTTCTCAACCTCTTATGAGTCATCCCTTGAGTTGTCAAGAAGTTTAACTTATTCCTACTGACTCAACTAACCAATCCCATGTTTCTCTCAACCATTTGAAATGGTATTCATAATTATGGGTGAGGAATCATTAGCCACCATTGATTATTTGTATATTTAATAAATCCAAATAATCCTCCACCATTGAATTTTCCTTCAAAAATCTATAAATAAATTTGAAAACCTTTATTTTCAAGAATCTTGAATCTTAGAATTAGAATCCTGACTTATGCTAATGAAGTTCTATTTATAAGAAAATCCAAGTGAATCAAAGTATACAAAAATCCTTTTGCACCAAAATGCTACCTATTCTCCTTTGCATTAGAAGAGTGAGCACCACATTTCTAAAGAGAATATCAAGTTTACATCATAATGGAGAAATCTTGCACATTTGAAACATAAATCTATGTTTTTTATTTTCTTTGTTTGTTACTCTATCTTAAGTTATATTTAACTTCGATTAAGATTAGTTAATTTCTCATCACTTTTAATTTTAGTTCACACATTTATGGTATGACCAATGGGACTTTCCCTCATCTTTTTCATCATTTTTATTTATTTTTTATTATTTGTATTTGCATATGCATTTAATCTTGTCTTTTTAAGTGTTGGTATAAAGTTATAGGTCATTATCAGGTGTTTTCTATTCATCTATTTAATATCACTACATAATAATGAATTTAGAAACATTAATAGTGAAATCATTTTTGACCCATTTTTAGCCTTTTTTTCCTTATTTTCTTTACATCATTAGCTTTCTATTCACTTTCTACTTATGCTTGTGTTTTCAATTTTTTATAACTCTTCACTATAGTAAAAATGCAAAATTAATACACTTTTCAATGAAAACATTGTGTTTAAGAGCAAAATTGTCATTCTTAGCAACAAGATTTTTCATCTGAGTAGTGAAATAATTTTGTTAGCACCTTTGTGTTTTCTATTTCATGTCCATAGGTTTAACCAAAAAATTATTTTGAAGTAATGAAATCATCATATTTATTAGTGAATTCATCTTTTTATATAGCAAATTCATCTTTTTGTGTAGCAAAATCATCCTTGTTAGTAGTGAAATCATCGTCCTTAACAATGAATTCATATTTTTGTGCAGCAAAATCATTATATAGGGTAACAAAATCTTTATGTAAGTATGAATTTGTTTGTTTATTGATTTATGTATATGTCTTTTTTATGTATTTGTTTTATCATAATTTTGCTTTCTAATCTTTCTGCATAACTACGAATTTATCACATAGAAGTGTTTTTTACTTTATTTTTATGATTTTTGCTTATTTTATTGTATGTTTCCTTAATCCAAGCCTAAGTAAACATTATAACCATTTTTTTTTAGAATTATAATCAAAGATAATCAACAAAAAGGATAAATAAAATCTATTTTCTTTTACTAACGCTTTCAATTTTGTTTTCAAAGTTTTTAGTAATTACACCACATTTTATTTTAGCATTTCATTTGTAATTATGGAAATTATATATGATCTTAGCTTGGTGTCACATTGATGATGATACTCGGCAATTAGAAATATTATCATAATTTTTTGTGTTACCCAAGTAGTGCCCGCATATGCTCTTTCCTTGACGTCATATTGATGATGATACTCAAAAATAAAAAATGGATGTTTACTTTTTATTTTATTTTATTTTTTTGGGGCTTTATTGATCATGGATTTTACCACCATATATTAGGCCAAACCTCATTTACCCATAGGATATATAAATTAAGATCCAAATATTTTAATTAACTTAGTGGTTGTGTGTTTTAAGCACACCATGACGTGAGGAGCTTTCATGCTTCAATACCCAAAGTTTTAATAGCTGCCTCAAAATATGATATCACTAATTATCAATACACTAAGACCCCTATATTTGTGCTAAGTAATTTCGGATAAGACCCAATGATGTGCATCTACTTTTTTCTTCCATGGTTTCTCACCTAGATAATCTTGTTTAAACCTTAAGCTTAGGATAACCTCTTTTACCATTCGACTTTGGTGCATTAGTTAGTAGTTAGCATCTATAAACTACCTTCCACACACCCTAAAAAATAGACTTAGTGGGCCGTGAGAATGGTGGGATCCTCCATGGTTATTACATTTAAATATTAGACTATAATTGAGAGTACATATAAGTTAGTGACATTAGAAAGCTCAATAGTTATTCACAACCCTCATCCTAGTTTTTCACCTTTTATGTGCAATTTTTTGACTATTTAGAATATTTTTTTTTACCATGTGTTGAAAAATCTTTTTTTGTAAACTAATTCTTTTGAGTTTTAAACCATATCCTAAAATCATTTTTTTTTCTAAAAACTCAAAATCATTTAGTTAGCAATCAAATTTTTGGTCACTTTGATATTTTATTTTATTAGAGTCTAGTTTCAAAACTTTTTTGTTTATTGAGTCAAGTATTTCCTTAATAACATCATCCATTGTAATAAGCATGGCTATGTGGAATGACCCTTGATTAATTTAGTCATAAATCCAAATCTAAATAGTCCTTGTCCTCACCTAGGATTCTATCCAACCAATATTTATTTAAACACATATTTAAATCAACATCAAATCAATCATCCAACAAATCTAAACCAAAGTTTTAATATCATTGAAAACTCACCAATCAATCTTCCAAAAATCTAAATATGATTTTGAATATGTATTCATACTCATCCATCAATCAATCAAATCTAAACTTGAATAGTCATTCAAGTTTACCAATTGACCAATTCAACCCAAACATCAATCAATCAATTTCAAACTTGAATACTTATTCATGCTTACCAATATATCAACATCCAAATTTTACTTTAGGGACAACACAAATCATTTTTTTAGATTTTATATTGAAAATTATTTAAATTTTTTTACAATTTCCACCCCATCCACAAATCAAAAGTTACCAACTACAAATCAAAATGCATTCACCAATCCATCTAGTTCCAACTTTAGCATCAATCTAAATCAAACTTTTGATTCACTTTCACCACCACTTTCAAATTTATATTTGAACCAAAATTCATTCACAAATAAAACCTAATTTCAATCAAATCCAAATATCTTCCATCTAAATCAACCTTTCAAATCCTACACCCATCAAAACTAACCTTTCCACATTCATAAAAATCAACCATTTGATTTAACATCTAACTCTTTTCCAAACAAAAACCAAACTACATCAAATCCACATTTGTTCACAAGCCTAATAAATTCATATCCGATTAACTTCAAAAATCCAAATTACCCCTTTAACATGAATCCATCAACATCAAGTCCATCAAACTTCATAAATCCATAAAATTTAAACTTTTTCAAAAATCCATCTACCTTTACAAATTCACAAAATCCAAATATTTTCACCTTTAACACAGATCCAAAAAATCCATACTTTCAAGATTAAGTTACCTCTCTAGCCTACTTCATTACTAGGGAATCCCAAAAAACTCCACATCAACATCACCCTGCCATTAGTAAATGCATTTTACAAAATCAACCAAGTCTCCTTTCTGCTAGTTATATCCTCGATTCTAACATCCCCTATCACACTAACAAAGGGAATCCAATTTTAGCACCACTACCATCTAATATTACTCCACCCCCAGGCTACAACAAATTCAAAACTCCAAACATATCAACAACATTACTATGCCTATTAAGAAAACTCTTTTATGAGAACCTTATGATATATTATTTCAAATATTGGTTGTTGAAAAGTCATATTTCTAAACACCAAATAATTTGAACCAAATGTCCCAAAACTTAAGTGGTATAAACCTAACAAATATTGTGATTATCAAAAAATTGAAGGTCATTCTACAAATCATTGTATGAGACTAAAGCATTATATCCAAGATTTGATTAATAAAGGATACATCAATGTATATCTAAGTGTATCCACATCTGAAAATCATAGCTTGGAGAAATGCGAAGATATCTTTCATGAGACTAATCAAGCCACACCACTTCCTAGTCAAGGTCATAACCTTCCATCTATTTCTCAAGATCTTATTTTTGACACATCTATTTTTAACCAATCCATAGTCGATCAACCTACCTTTGACAACCATGGTTTACCATACATTTTTTTTATGAATATCCCATCTTTATTGAATAATCTATCTTCGATCAAAAACCTTTCTTTGATCAAGATCCCATCTTTGACAAAGATCCCATTTTTGATTAAGATCCTATCTTGGACAAAACCTAGGTCAACCAACATCTCCTATCACCCATTATCCAAACATCCAAACCCTTATCACCTATTGAATCTCCCATCATCCCACAACATGCACTCCAAGTGATAGAGGTACTTATAAACAAAACAATCCATGAGTGAGGAATTATCGAACCACTCCATTTTGAAGTAAATGCTAGACCCCATAACATCAGTTATAAACCATTTAAAATTCAATGTAAATATGTTAGTGATATTATTGTGGTTTCTATGGGAAATACATCCATAATTGAAATAATATTTGTTCATAGTCTCTATGAATACTATGATACAATCACTCCTTTCATCAACATCACCAATCCTACCTTCGATCTTACAAGCTAGTATCCTACACCTATTGATTAGGACCAATGATCTTACTTATATTTAACTTCCTTCCATGATAATAAAATAATTATATACTTCCTATATGGTCTCTTGCAATAATAGCATCAAGGAACATCTGCATATTCTAAGGAATAACACGTGCATCTTAATTAAAATGAATCCTATAGTCTAAATATAAAACTGACATCTCATTGTGAAATTTTTTTTGAGGCACTATCAGATGATCAAAATATAAATTTCACTTAAAATATAAATTAACATATAAAAAATAAAAAATATGAGTCCCTTAGTGAAAACATCTTTGAGACACTATTGGCCAATCCAAATCTACATCCCAATCAAAACAATAAAAAAGACCCTTTCGTGAAAACCTTTTTCTGGTACCAATGGATGAGAAAATTAATATATCTTCTACATTATCATAATTTTTGGATATATCCCCATCACAAATTGAAGATATCATTGATGCAACATTAAATTCTCAAATCATCCAACATGTAATTACTCTTAGTCTTGTTGAATGTGAGATTGCTGGTCCCATTCACTATTTACATCATGACACATATACTTATCCCCAATATAATTCCATCTCTCCAAATCCTTCATGCACTTAACACACATCCTTCATCCAACATACTTTCCATTTGACCTTGTTTGGTAACATCCTCTATCATAGGGACTATGACCATATCCTGGTAAATTTGGAAGAAGCCAACTTAGAAATCAATAAAGTTACTGAAGACATGTCTAAAGTGCATACCTAAAAGATCAATAGTGATAAGCATCATGCATCCCAAATCCTTTTATAATTGAGATGCCAAAAATTTAAAAATAAAAATAAAAATGAGAAAGAGAAATAAATTTATCAAAAGGAGAAAACCATTTCTATGGTGCATTAGGCAAATACCATGATGAAAACTAATTTTTGACATCATGCATAAAATAATTATTTGTCTATGATTACCAAACACTTGGGGGCAAGCTCATTCCATTTCAATCCTATGCATTCTAAATCATCCCTGCATCCTTACCCATCTTACAATTTTTTTAATCCTGTTCTTTACCATCATATGCTTACTCTAAACCATCTTTACCTATCCTAAAGCATGCTTACCCTTTCTACACCTATCCAATCCATCCTAAACTCATCCTCAACCATCATACACCATCCTTTAATACCATTACCTATCCAAACCAATCATTATCCATTTAACTCCAAACCCATCAAAACGTATCCAATCCTTGCCATCATAAAACCATCATTCTTCCTATTTTAACTTTGATAAGTGGAAACATCTTGAGACATGTTCTTAGAAACATCTTATTATATCCTTGAAATGATATTTTGATGACTAGACACTTGCTTCTTAAGTCATGTGTTCACTAGATTTATCATCTTAATTCCAATCCATTCTTATTCATCCATACTCTATATATAATGTATTCCTTTCATCCCCTCTCACTCATTCTTTGGTGCTAGAATATGGTTTTCCCTTTGCTTGTATTTTTTGTATATACACTTATAAATTAAAAAAATCCAAAAACATTTCAAAATCCAACAAAATCCAAAACATTATAAAATCCAACAAATACAAAACATAAAAATCCAAAAAAATATCAAATAATCTTTTGTCCTTAGTTACATACCCTAGTCATCCCTTATACAGATTACTCATCGGATAGTTCAACATTGTAAAAAAACACATATGACAAAGGGTTATACTCTATCCAAAGACATAAAAAAAGTCATTTTATTACTTATTTTGTATAGTCATCTACTTTGTTTTACATCATGGGTGTTTACTTGCTTCTACAGTGTTTGTTTACTTCCATGTTTGTTTTACTTACATCATTTTCATTATTGCAAACATCTCTTTTTATCTTATCTTTATTATTTTTTATTATGTCTAGATCACTATGTAAATCACTAATGGTGTTATTAGGATCTTCTATATCATGATGCACTAAGTTCTATACTTGTGAATTTATTAATTTTTACACATATCATATGATAGTCATCATGGTTTTTATATACCATTGGTGCATTTATCATGTGCAATTTCAAAACTTAGGTTGATCAACTCTTACTTGGTTGGAATTATTGTTGTAAATCCAATGCAAAAACAAAATAAACACAAGGCAACTATCAACCATCTCACATTCTCAAATGAAGCATCTGTGTTTCATCTCAGACAAAGTCATTATGGTATAATCCTAGGAGGACCTACAACATGCTAAGAAGACTGATTCATAGAATGCTCTAAAGATATATTCAAACTTGTCTATTCTACACACATTTCAAATAGAGACTACATCAATCATTCCATTCTCATTATCTATTTAAAAAATAATCATTAACATTCACAATCATATCAACAAGCACTTCAAATTATCAAACAACATTACTCTTATCCAACCTAACATTTGTAATTAGTTTTCCACTTTTTCTAATTATTTGTCCTAATTGAAATGAAAAAATGTGTTCATATTTGCATTCTCCTTCTCAATACCTTAATTATGAATTCATAGCATTTAGTTGCAAATTTGTGATACTTAGTTTCAAAATCATTTCTCAATGAATTCACCACTCTGTTTAATGAATTCGACACTATATATGCCAAATTTGTAGTTATGAGAATTGTGAAATTGTTATCTTAACAAATTTTCCACTATGTTCAACAAATTTGCCACTATACATGCTAATTTCATGATTATGCTAATTAAAAAATAATTTTTCTCTCCTTTTCTAAGCATTTAACTACACAAAAACTAAATTTTTTCCCTCATACAACCCAAAATCACCTCTCTTTTTCATCCATCAATTGAATCCGTGTTATCGAATCATTTGATCCATCATCATTAATCCATGTGGTCATTTCACTTCTGTATTTATGTTTGTACATCAATCATCCATGCTCATTTCTTACTCTTCCCATTCAATCTCTCACATCCATCGATTAGGATCGACATCATCACAATATCTATCCTTTATCCATCCATCACTCAATCAATCAATCAATTAATCAACTCATCCAAGCTCCCACACCATTTTTTCATAACTTTATGATGTGATATATCATTTTCATATCTGTTCCTATGAATCTTGATTCATGGGTCACCTTAAAGTGTGCAATTTCTCTTGGGATATATCAATTTTTCATCCACTCCTAGCATATATCATTACTTGAGGGAAATCAATCTAATTTTAACTTAAGTGTGTTAATATTATCTATGGGTCAATATTACATTACATCATCACTTATCTTCTTATATTAGGAGAACTACATCTAGCTTGATATCCTCACTCAGATTTTGTTCATAGTAGATTATGTAGGGAGTGCTTAGAGACATGAGGTTTTTAGGGTCAGTTTAGCCACCATAATCCATTCAATATATTTCATTCACATTTTCTACACCTAAATTAAGACACTATTTCAACATTATTTCAAAGAGGGGCAAATATAGACACCTAAATTACATTTAGTGTTGAAATGCACCTATAATCTATTTAATAATTCTTCTTAAAATAATTCATCATATCTCCTTTTAAATTTAAACAATTAAATAAGTCAAATTAATCAATTATACACACTTTAAATCTTTATTTTAAATATAAAATATAGATTTTATACTTCATCCAACATCTCTCACCTATTTCTCCTTCATCCCAACCAAACTCACAACTTTCTCAACCTCCTATGAGTCATCCCTCGAGTTCTCAAGAAGTTTGATTTATTTTTGCTGACTCAACTAACCAATCCCATGCTTCTCTCAACCATTTGAAATGGTCTTCATCCTCATAGGTGAGGACTCATTAGCCACCATTGATTATTTTGATTATTTAATAAATCCAAATAATCTTCCACCATTGGATCTTCCTTCAAAAATCTATAAATAAACTTAAAAACCTTTATTTTCAAGAATCTTGAATCCTAGAATTGGAATCCTAACTTATGCTAATGAAGTTATATTCAATAAATAAATAAACTCAAGTGAATCAAAGAAAATAAAAGCATGCAAAAACTCTATTTTCACCAAGACACTGCTTGTTCTCCTTTGCATTAGAAGAATGAGTGCCACATTTTTGAAGAGTAATCAAGTTTACATTGCAATGAAGAAAGTTTGCGCATTTGAAATATAAGTTTATGTTTTATATTTTTTATTTATTTATTCCTCTATCTTAGGTTGAATTCATCTTAGGTTAATATTAGTTAATTTCTTAACACTTTTAAATTTAGTTCACACATTTCTAGCATGTCTAGTGGGACTTTCCCTCATCTTTTTCATATATCATTGCTTGGGGGTATCATCACACTCATTTTCATTCATTTTGGCTAAATTTTTCTTTATTAATCAATGACACTCTAATTCTTCCACTATTTTTTGAAACAGTGTTGCTTTGCATCACTATTTTAAAGAGGGGCAAATGTAGACATCTAAATTTCATTTAGTATCTAAATGCACCTAAAATCTATTTAATAATTTTTATTAAAATAATTCATCATATCTCCTTCCACATTTAAATAATTGAATAAGTTAAATTAGTCATTTATTCATACTTTAAATCTTTATTTTAAATATAAAATCTAGATTTTACACCTCATCCAACATCTTTTATCTTTTTCTCTCTCATCCCAACAAAAACCATAACTTTCTCAACTTCCTATGAGTCATCCTTTGAGTTATCAAGAAGTTTGAGTTATTTTTGCTGACTCAGCTAACCAGTTCCATGCTTCTCTCACCCACTTGAAATGGTCTTAATCTTCATGGGTGAGGACTCAATGGTCACCATTGACTATTTGGATCATTTAATAAATCTAAATAATCCTCTATCATTTTCCTCAAAAAATCTATAAATAAACTTAAAAAATTTTATTTTCAAGAATCTTGAATCCTAGAATTAGAATCTGATTTATGATAATGAAGTTACAGTCAATTCAAAAATGAATCCAAGTAAATAAAAACATATAAAATCTTTTTTTGCACTAAAAATTTACCTTTTCTCCATTACATTGGAAGAGTGAGCCCCACATTTTCAAAGAGCAAATCAAGTTTACATCGCAATGGAGAAAGCTTGCACATTTGAATTATAAGTTTATATTTTTTATTTATTTCTCTATTTTAGGTTGAACTTAGCTTACATTAATATTAGTTAATTTCTTAGCACTTCAAAATTTAATTCACATATTTTTGGCATGTTCATTTGGAATTTTTCTCATCTTTTTCATATATCATTGCTTGGGGGCATCATCACACTCATTTTCATTTATTTTGGGTAAAATTTTCCTTCTTAATCATCAAAACTCTTCTTCTTCCACTGTTATTCAAAATAGTATTGCTTCGCAACACTATTTCAAAGAGGGGTAAATATAGACACCTAAATTTTATTTAATGTCAAAATGTAGCTAAAATATATTTAATAATTATTCTTAAAATAATTCATTTTTTGTCCATCCACATTCAAATAATTAAATAAGTCAAATTAGTCAATTATGCACACTTTAAATCCTTATTTTAAATATAAAATTTAAATTTTACACCTCATCCAATATTTTCCATCTTTTTTTCCTCATCTCAACCAAACATACAACTTTCTTAACATCATGCTTTGAGTTGTCAATAAGTTTAACTTATTCCTACTAACTCAGCTAATTAATCCCATGCTTCTTTCAACCATTTGAAATGGTAGTCAACCTCATAGGTGAGGACTCATTAGCCACTATTGATCATTTAGATCATTTAATAAATCCAAATAATCCTCCATCATTAGATCTTACTTCAAAAATTTATAAATAAAATTGAAAACCTTCATTTTCAAGAATCTTGAATCTTAGAATCAAAATCTTGACTTATGCTAATGAGGTTATATTCACAAATAAATCTAAGCAAATCAAAACATAAAAAAAATCTTTTTGCACCAAAATGTTACCCGTTATCTTTTGCATTTGAAGAGTGAGTACCACATTTTCAAAGAGAAAATCAAATTTACATCGTAATGGAGAAATCTGTTACATTTGAAGCATAAGTTTATTTTTTCTATTTTCTTTATTTATTGCTCTTTCTTAGGTTAAATTTAGCTTAATTAAGTTTACTTAATTTCTTATCACTTCTAAATTTAGTTTACATAGTTGCTTTGGAAAGGTCTAAGTGTATAACTTCTCTATAATATTTTTATGAAGGGTTACTTTCTATTTTGGGAAAGTTGATAGTAGGGTTTGGTACTTGTGCTCATTTTGATGAAGTCATGTTCAACTTATTTTTGTTTATGTTTTAGTAATGTTTTTGCAAATATAAATAAAACTACATTACTATTTTTTATAGGTAACAACTTTTGATCATAGTATGGACAATTTTGGGACATAATTGAGGGCCTAGATTCTCATATGATTTATTAACCACCTAAATATCACATGTATACTAGATATTATCATATATATGCCAAATATTATAAAAAATGAATAACATCGACCTCTTGAATAACCAACAATCATTATCAGCTCTGAGAATGTAACTAACAACCACAATGGCCTAATATGTCTTTCTTGAGATTTGAACCCAGGTGGAGATTGAAACAACCAAGCCACTTAATCAACTCACCCACATCTCAATGGCAATGAAACAACACTACTTAATGAAATGAAAGCACTTAAAATGAAAGAAATGAAAATCTGAAAGTGAATGGAAATAATTGATATATTTCTATTTTTGTGTTTTCAAACACAAATGAAGTTTTCTATAATGTAATGCTAAACTATATTTCAAATGAAAGATTCAAGTGTTGATTTTAAAATTTTCCTAATTTGAATGATGAGACTTTTATCTACAATGCACTAAATGAGCATTTTTAATTTTGTCTTTTCAAATGCAGATAAATGAATACTAATGTGTTGTTTATGTTTCAACTATGCAAGTGAGGAATGAGATATAAAACTTAGATTGATTTTTCAAAGAAAACTTCTATGTTTTCATAAATTAATCCACATATGCAAGCTAAAATGCAAATTTTAAAACTTTTAGATTATTGTATGTGAATCTATATGATTTGAGATTTAAAATATTGAACTAAAATTTATATTTTATGATTTTTGACATGATTTTATCATTCAAATGGATAGATGAACTCTAAAATATAAGTTTCTCTTTTCTCAGTTTTCTAATTTATGTGTGTGTGTGTGTGTTGACATTTGATGTGAGTATATGCTATGTAAAATAAAAAATAAAATGTTTTATTTTGATTATACCTACTAATTTGATTCAAATACTCTACCTTGGATCTGATGTAAGTACTACCATTCTTTGAGATTTTGATGAGCCAATGCAACTAAGGAAAGCAAAACTATTATTTTCAATCCAAGAGAATGAAACAAAAGATTTTTACTGGGTTTTAAACATTTTAAATAATAAAATCTACTCTAAAACTATGAAAAATAATCTAATCTAATAAACAAAATAGAAATGAAATAGAATAAAATCCTCCAACCTGATCAATGTTGAGATCAGTTGAATGAGAATGAATTGTTATTATGAAGATGCAATCCTCAAATAGCTAGTTCCTTTGCCTAATGATGAACTTATAAGCTCTAAAGTAAGAAGATGAAAAAATAATGGAAGCATAAAGACACAAATTTTATGAAGAAAGGAATTGATTGTACTAGATTGGTTCATGAACAAGAAAGAACAAATTGAAAGCTTAATGAATTTCTTTCTCCAAAATTCATGCAAAATTGACCAGAAGATGATTGTAGACCAAGGCAAAACTTGTTCAAAAACACAATCAGGTGTGATATGGATATGAGATATTCTAATATTACATCACACATAAAATTTGGATCTAAATTTCTTCCAGAAGAAAAATACTTGTAATAAGGAAGGAGTTAAATGATTAGGAGTTTGGTCATGTTAGGTTGGAGATCAAAGAGATTGACAAAAAAAAAGATAGAAAGTGAAGTGGGTAGTCAAGGAAGTGAACTCAAGAATAAACATTAAAAATTCAACCAATACTAATAAAAATGCATGAAAATTGAAGTATTAGGTAAAAAATGTTGCACAGCTGATAAAACCATTGCCTTATGCAAGTGGAGAAAAATTATCATGGTAGTTACGTTTTTGTCATGGTAGTTTGAGAAACTAATGTGATGGTTTCATTTTTACCATGGTGATTTCACCATGAAGGTAATTTTTTTTAAATTTAAAATAAAAAATTAGATAAATAAAATTTTGAGGTTTGTAAAGGCCAAGGAAAGAGCAACATACCAATGAACAAGAAAGAACTAGGTCTAAACATATTTTGACAGAGATCATTGCATCATCATTAATTTTCATTGTAAAATGTTACACCACATAAAGTTTGGGTGCTTATAGGGAACATATTTAACATGATTATAAAAATATTAGAGACTATGAAAACACTATTCCCTCAGGGCATGAAAATTAGACAATACAAGACAAGGATTGATAAAGAGTTCCTTGAAAAGTACACTGAAGAGATTTTAATGTAATGAATGTTAATTTTAGTCAATATTAAACCATCAATCTTGGAAATATAACCTTAATAGTTAAGAGACAAATCATGTGGTTTATGAAGAATTTTCTTCACCAAATGAGAATGAAAAATATAATCACTGCCAAACACCTAAAATGGCATCTGAAAGCCAATCCATAGGGAAAAAATAAAAAGCAACATTTAAAGCTACAAGTCTAAAAGATACTATTGTTGAGAATAAGTTAATGATTACTACTCTATAGATGGTTGAGAGGTGAATGAAACACCATGAGAAGGAATTTACTTTGCTTGAACACTAGATGTAGAGGGAAGATGCTAATGAGGAAAGGATGATCAATATTGAAGAATAAAATCTCAATTTGTAACTCAATTTAATTTCAGATCTAAATTCTACTAGGCAAGACATGGTGAACGTTAGTGAATATTTTTCCAACAATAGATGAAAAATTTCATTTGTTAGGTTAATTTAAGAACCCTAGTGGATATATTATTTTGTCTTGTCCTTATGTATCCTTTTGTTTCTTTGTATTGATTTTAATTTAAAATATGGATTATTTTTGTTATAAAATGATGATAATTATTGATCTTAATTTAGTATCCTATTTTATCACAAGTAATTGTACACTTGATTGGGTAGAACAAGTGATGCGTTTTAGAGTTATTCAAATGTCATCTTATAGGCATATTTTGTCAAGTTATAACCATGCCATGATCATCAATACAAACTAAATTTATTAATCAATTTATAATTCATTGGTATTTTTAAATAGTTTTTGATGCTATAAATTTTGTCATAAATTTTAACTAGGAGTATATTGTATAAGTTGAATATTTAAATGTTTATAAAATTTCTGTTATTGTTTATGAAAAGATAAAGACATATTATTGTGTGTTGTATGTTATAATTTTTTTTTTGCCAAAGTGAAATCTTGTCAATGATATTGATTGAGCACTTGATTGTGGATTTAACACTTTTATAGGGAGGGTTTGCATTGTGATCTTTAACAACATCGCTTGTCATAAAATGAATTCTAGTTCAACAAAAATAGTAAAAATCCTTGTGGCAAGTGCATCTATTATTGTCCAAATGGAATTTCAAATTTGGTATGAAATTCAAGGTTCAAAAAGTATGCAACATGTATGAAAGATGCATAAGATATGTTCATATTTAAGCACATGGTCTTCAAAGGTCAAAATCGATATGGAGATCCATGCAATCATTTTTTAGCAAGAAACTATGATCCTTAACACAATTTTATGTAATTCTCATTGTAAAAAGAGGATTCACAACAAAAGTTATATCAAGCCCCATTCATTGCATTGGTGCAACCACTATATATTTAAATTTATATGTGATGATAGATGGTTTCACAAATTTTTGGGGTTTCCATTTACATTATATGCATCTCTTTGTGAGTTATTGAATGATTACCTTAGTCAAGGTGATATATTGTTATCATTAATGATATCTATAAAGGTTAGGGTGTTTCCAATTGATAAAAAAGTGGCCATTATAGTTAAACAGTTATCATTTGGAGTGACAATGATTACCATTAGGGATATTTTTGGCTATGGAAAGTCAACGGTGGTATGAACAATAAATAAGTTCATTACTTTCACACATATTCATTTAAGAAGTCATGTACAATGGCCAAGTAATCATTTAGTGATTAAACATGTAAAAAAAGGTTTTCAAAAAAAAAAAAGGCTTAAAATTATTGTGGTGCTATAAATGTAACTCATATTCAATTTGAGCTTTCATTTAATGAGTGTTCATCTAATTAGTATGACAAAGATCACAACTATAGTATGTTATTACAAGCCTTGTTGATAGCAATATGCATTTAATGAATGTTTTCACTGGGTGGCTTGGTTCTATTAATGATGTTATAGTCTTTCAAGATTCTTCTTTTTATGGGTTGTGTGAAGTGGGAAGAGGCTAAATGGTGATGTATTTCCATTGGTTTAAAAGAAATGAGAGAGTATAATATTGGTGATGGTGGTTATCCATTTTTACCATGGGTAATCACTCCAATTTATTGATCTTAAACAAATACTAAAAGGGAATTTAATTATAAATTATCCTGGACAAGAATTATTGTTGAATGTGTATTTGGAAGGCTAAATAACATATGGAAAATTTTTCATTCAAAATATTTTTTCCTAATTTTGAAATGCTATTAAAAATCATTCTAATAGGTTGCATATTTCATAATATGTTGTTAACATATGAGGAAGATGACAATGAGTCAATTGATGTCAATGATAATGAATATAATATATGATGCAGAGGTACATGGGAAAAGTTTCAACTATTTACCTTCAATGAAGTTCTAGGGGTTCAAAAGGTTTATCTTATATCTTGTTCATCTCTCTCACATATCAACACTTCACCAAATCCATATCTATTCTCTTCCTCAAGCACATATGATTCTTTCTTGGGGATTGACTATGAAAAATAGGGTATCTACTATGTTTAATATAATACTGACTGAGCATTGAACATATAACAATCAAACTTATATTCAAATAAATAATATACCTTCCTATCAAGAATATAATTATCAATGGATTATCATCTCAAACATGCCCATATTTTATACTTTAAGAGACATTAAACTTGCCTCCATACCTTTAACTATAATGAGTGTGTATAGGGTCTTAAGACAAAGTTGTCTTTTCTTGAGTTTCCCCACTCCACATCAGTCTATTCCATAACCAAAGAGTCCATAAGATCTTAAGTAACTCTAGGATTAATATAATACAAAGTTTCTTCCTTCACAATCCTCATCAACTTCATTACCTTATTATTTTCCTTTGACAATAACTCTATCCTTTCTTAATAATCACCTATAGTCAATCCTCAACCTAGAACCTCACACAAGTATTAACATGATCATGGCCTCAAGGGCCTTCAAAGAAAATATGTAAACAAGAATTGTTTATATGCTTATCAAAGGAGAGTAAAATACAACCAAAACACTTTTATTTATTCATGTAAATCAACCATAAATACATACAAAGTCCTCGAAAGGAATTAATCACCTTCTTGAGAGGTTTTTACAGTCTTCTCTTCATTGGTCCCTAACTCTCCTTTTCGGATCTCTCTCTCCTTTCCTTCACATTATCCTCTATGCTACAACTAACTCCAACTTCCCTTTTCTGTCTAGCCTCTATGTTAGTTTGGGTAGTTACAAACAAATTTATTACATGGTGGTCAACCCAATGTAATAATGATAGTTACTCTCTTTAACAACATTCTTAATTTTCATCACCTTAAGGACTACACATCAAAATGACTTCAAATATGCTTAACATGACTCCTAATTAGGACATTTCACTTTAACAACACAAAATGGTGTTTATATGCTTGATGATCCTACATCATACTTTATAGGAGGAAGAAAATTGAATGCTAATGCCTTCTTTATTGCCTTCTAATTTAGTCTTTGGGGATCTTCCATGCTGATTGTACTGTTACTCCTCCTTTCTTGCTCATTTTTCTTCATGAGACTCTTATATTTTTGTCTCTTTGTGATGCAGGAGCATCAATACCAATTGAAAATTTTGGTTCATAGTTTTTATATTGAGTCATTATAATAATTTGAGATCTATAGGAGTCATTATAAGATGCTAGGTCCTTGTCTAATTTGAATTTAACTCACTTTGGCATTTTCCTACCAAATCTAGGTAATTTGTATTTTTGAATGGTTTGTCTAAGTTTAGGGGTTGTAGGAGTAATTTTAAGGAAGCCTCAAGTGTCAAAGGATTGATGTGAATTATTTAAGACACTATGTGTCTATACATGGGTCATAATACATACTTGTACATAATATCAACTTTGGCATATGTTCTAAGGTTCAAACTTGGTTACTAGTGACTGTTGGGGAATCAAGATGTAGTTAGGATAGTTGTAGAAGTTTTTGATTAGGTAGGTATTTTGGTTAAAGAGTCATGGAGGATAGAATATAATTTTTAAATAAAGGATGGTAGAGGAGTTTTGAATAGAGAAAGGAGGAAACTCAAGAAAATAGGAAACTCTATCTAACATACTTTGTTATGTAAGTGTTTGTCAAGAATTATGAATGTAGAAGAACAAAGAATATTTTGAAAACTTGTGGAGTTAAATTCCCTAATTTAAGAATGATAATGTAATTATTTTTCAATTCCTTATATGAATTAAGATGATATGTTTGTTCTATAACTTGAAAGAGTGGACTTACTTTCTTAACCCTATTATAATCTTGTATGTTGTGATCAGTGAGAATAACTATTCAGACCTTTTAAAATGTGTATCCTATGTTCAATGAGACTAATTTTGATTTGTGACAAGATAATATTTCATTTTCCAATAAATATATAAGGGAATTCCTCATGTTTTCAAAAAGGATACTATATACCCTATTTTCCTATGCATGTGTATTGGTAAATAACTGTGTGTAATGGATCAATGAAAGAAAGACACAATAAAGAAAATTTATGATACATATTATGAAATTGGTGAATGTGTTTATTTTTTCCTTAATATTCCTTGTGCATTTTTTGGCACTTCTTTCATACTATTTTGTATAAAACACAACATAGTCCTATAGGAGTGAAGAGAAAACTTGCATAATCAATCAGAGATCTTTATAAAAAAGTGTAGCAAAGGCGTTGAGGGGATTGTCTAATTATTAGAGAAGGTGTGGGATAATAGAAAATATATTTACCATAATTAATCATTCCTTTAAATCCCCTAGAAAATTTTAAATCTCAAGTTTAACCTTCTTGTGTCTCCACAGTCAGGTATAAACCCTATGCTAGGGTTTTCACACAAAAATGTGGATTGTAAGAGATTTCACTATTGATAAACTCCAAAAATTTGTGATTTGATGTGAAATTATGTTTTCTAAAATATTTTATAGGTTTTAAGTTGATACCATATGTTTATGTATGGATTAGAGGAACTGTGTGTAAGATAGGGTCAAAAGAGACCTAATTAGCTTATAGAAAATCCTAAAAAGGACTAGAAAAGTGGTATTTAATTAGAGTTAAGCCAAGAAATTTCATAAGAAGGAAGAATATGATGGATGTGTTAGAGGTAAAATCCACTAAGAGGGGGGTGGGTGAATCAACGGTGATAAATAATCTAATTTAATTTCCAAACCCTTGCAAATACTTAAGCATTCAATACAATCATTCATGAAGCATAAAAATCATTCATAACAATGAACAATGAATATAATTTAAGATCACATACACAACACAAGATCTACATGGAAAACCCTCTTTAGGAATAAAACTTACTCTCAAGCCTATAAACACATGGATTACTATCCTATAAGATGATCAGAAAGAAGAGACTAATCAAGTCCTTCTGATCAGGAACCTTGGTCAAGTCCTTCTGACCTAAGGCCTTTAGTGAAACAATAGTTTTAGAAGGAGAACCTAACCTTAAGATGATCAAGTCCTTTTGACGATTTTTTTGGTCAAGTCCTTCTAACCTAAAACTTTGATCAGGTCCTTATAAATAAAGCTTTTTAGTGAAACCCTATTTCACAAGGAGCAACTGCCCCTAAGGAAGATCAAGTCCTTTAGAACCACCTTGAAAATAACACTTCCACCTTAGAATTGATATCTTCAACACCTAATGATGGACCTCTAATTATATGAAAACTATAAAAAATCTCTCTTTAACTCATACAGGCCTCTCACATAGGCATGTCACAATCTCTCTCCTTTTTCACTCAAATAGTCCTCATATGCCCACTCAGATCTCTTTGCACAACTTCAAACTGCAAAAACACTATATTGTCATTAGAAACATGATCTACAAACCATACACATAGTCTTTAATCTCCTCTACTCATCAACTCAATAGCCTATCACTCTCACTCTCCTCTCTTTTATTTTTCTCTCTAAATATCTCACATACAAGTCTCTCTCAAATCTCTCCCAAGTCTCTTGCTCACAAATCTAGAAATCACCATCTTTGATTTCACTATTTATAGATCATACTTGATAATCAACACCTTAGTCAGCCATTATTCATGAAATATACATTAAGGCATCTTTCACATGAAGACATAGCTTAATATAAACTTCTTAGGTTGACCATAGTACTTATGGGCCACCCTTAAGCAGTTACACCTTTAATAAGGCCTTTATAGCCCATTATAGGTCTCATGGAGAACTATTCACCCATTTAACACTTCATCAAGAAAATTAATAAACACAAGACCACTTCCAAGTACATATATCCACTCCTTATGTCCCCTAGGACATCCTCAAATGATCATAGTCACTCATGCTCACCTCTGCATATGCTCAAACAACTTAATCACTGACTTGATGCATAAGAACACTATAAATAAATACACAGTCAACTTCTTAACTTTTGTTCATATAGAATAACCATTTATCACACCTTTAAAAACCACACATATCATCCCCATGGAGTCTAAAACACTCCCAAAAGGCAAAGTCATCATGATACATTGAAACAATATCAAAACAAGCTCAATTACCCTTCTTGGGTTACTTGCAAAACATGCACGAACACACAATCAACTTTAGAGATAGATATATTTATCTATATATACAATTATACATTAAATTAATATTTACATATTCATATTATAATCCTCTACAACTTCATTTTTTACACTATGAGCAAATTCTACATAGATCGAAAGATATGGCACAAAAACTAGACACTGGTCTTTTCCTTTGTAAAAATCAAATATTCAAATTCAAATGGTCATGGTTAAACTTTGAACACTATGATTGCATATCGTGTCCTCATTACTCAGATCAAATACTGACCATCAATTTTTTTTAATCTTTAACATATAATCACGAATGCTCAAATGTTAAAACTCAATCACTTGGACCTCATCTCGTACAATGTAGAAACTTTGACTCCACATGCTCTATCGATCTCTATGGATTAGTCAGGTATTTAAATAGAAACGCTCACCATTCAATAAATATATATGAACACCTAGTCACCATTGATACATTTACATTTTCTCAATCATTAAATAATGTGCACTTCTTGCCATCTTATTACTTTCTGACATCTTAGAATACACACGCTCTATTGATCTTATGTAACATGTTCAATCTTTATCTTTGTTAAACAACTATCACATTGACCCATTTAACACTAAATACACCATTATATATGGAATTATGACCTCTTATTAACTATTGTATATCCATTAGGTCCATATCTTTAACATCATGCAAATTGACTAAGTATGGGTACCAACTATAATATGCCTAGAAATCCTACTTTGGACCTTAATAACTTTTGTTGTGCTTAGACGCATGATCTAGAATTTGGACCACATGATCAACTTTAAAAGGAGAATACATAAATATAAAAATATACTTCTATAACTCATACACATGTGATATATATCATCATTAAAATGCCTTCTCAAAATCTTCTGTTAAAGGGCTAACTATGTTTAGAACTTGTCTGGAAGGCCAAGTTTGAACATGCATATCTTTTGATGCATTTTAGCACATGATATAAAATTTATCACAAATAAACTAGGCTCAAAAATAAATAAACCCATATGATCACCTACACATAAAACATCCACACGTGGGATATATTATACCAAAAAATGCTCACTCAGCTCTTCTTACCACTTTGCAAATTTGGCTAAGTATGGGAAAACATTGTCAAAATGACTAGGAACCCAACTTTACACCCAAATATATTTGATTTCACTTAGGTTCATGACCTAATATTTAGTGAATAATAACAAGGTAAAAATTTAATCATAAACATATGACCAATTCCCCCTGACTCATCCACATGTGGTAATGGTGACGTCAACAAACTGCTTACTCAAATTTTCTGCCACTAGACCCAAACTGTCTAGATGAAAACTATGGACTAATAAAAGAATTACACTTATACAAACAAGCTCTAAAATCATAAATAACATCTTAGGGACCTATTACACATGATCCAATCACCATAATCATGCTTGAACATCTCTAATCATGCTAACATTGAAGATCAACCAAGCCTCCTTTAAGCACACTAGGACAAGCACATTACACACTTTCATTATTACTTAGGATATCAAAGTACTTAATCTACTCATTAGGATGCCTCCATGACATCATTGAAAACTCTCCAACAATCTCACCCTTTGTCACTAATGTTAACAAACATCATATATGGCAATATAAAACTTACTTTTTCTCTCTTTAAGCATTCCCACAATATGAACTTTCTCCCCCTTTGACACAATGACAAAGTGGGCACCAATTGATCCTAAGGACTTGAAAAAACCATAAATAGGAAAGGGAAATATTAAAAATATGATGCAAACTCCCCCTTACCTTGAGACTACCTCTTTTTGCCTTGACAACTTCCTCTTTTTCTATGCCAACACTCTTCTTCAACTAAGCACAATAAAAAATGAAGAAAGAACACAAAAAACACTAAAATATGATGGAAATCACCAAAAACATCTGAGAGGGACTCCCCTTAAGATTGATAAGCCATTTCAGCTCTTAAGCATCTTCAGATCTCCACACACCATGAAGAATCACCGCACATGCTCACTAGCCTTCTCTATCAAACAATCTCAAGAACCAACAACAAAACTTCATACCACTCACCAAACAAGAAATATTCTCTCAACTAACTTGAGAACTCTCCATGAAACAAACACACCTTGCTCTTTTGGAGAAAATAGACAAAAAATCACTGTTCTTCAAACTAGGCCTGTGTAGCCTTCTTGTAGCCCTACCTAGAACTTACAAAGCCCACAATTTTTAGTAGACACATCTTTATGATATAAAACATCCTATCTAGAGTACTCTCATATGCCCCCTCAAGCACACCAATTTTCATCACCAAGCTCATCCTCTGCAATATACTTCCATTTTGACAAAAACATAAAGAATTTGAAAACCACAAACCTTCAAATCTCTCTAAATCTTGATTTGACAACCCATTTGGACCATTAAAATTATTAAAAAGCCTCATAACTCAACTCATAAGGAAGACCACTTTTATATCATATCCCAAAACCTTAGAATCTCAAAACAAATAGAGTCAACAAACCTCTTTCTAGTCAACACACACCTTTGACACTTATTTCACACCTGGAGACACCCATCACACACTTTTGGACCAAGACTTGAGATTCCACACCATTAGGAATGTAGACTTATTATAACCCATTTTAAGCCTACTTCCCCTTAAGCCAAAAATTGAGAAAACTGAGAGCACTCAAAAAATCTTCAATTTGACTTCAACATACCTTTATACCACAAAAGCACTTGGAACACATCAAAAAGAAGTGTATAGACCTTTTTGAGCATCCAAATATTCTTGATATTTGCATAAATCTAATTAATCCACTTGAAACCCCCCAATCTGACTCTGTACTACAACTCCTTCATAAACCAATGGAGTAAATTCATGAAGTTGTTGCTCCCCCTTAACAAAAGAACTTCTGAGATCAACACAAGTATCTTTTTAGATTGGTATTGTGATATTTGAGCACACAAAATTACTTTTCCATTTAAAGGAGTCTCTTAAGAATCATAGACATAGACCTCCTCTACACCCCAATGCTCTATCATGGTGTGAAACTAGGAGTTGCCCATAACTCCTCATATTCCTTCTCCTCCTTAGTCATTTTATACTTTTAGGTCTTCTTCTTCTTATTTGTATTAAGGGAAATAACTTCCTAAAACACTATGACATTCTCCTTTTCTTCTATAATTGGATTGACAATACATGGAGATAACACATTCATGACATACCTTTTCATTTGTAGAATATTCCTTGCAAGTTGGAGCCTTATCACTAGGCACTGAAAATTGATGTTATTTGCATGATACTTGCTTACCAACAACATGATGCTCACTTGTATCCATGTTTACCTCAAAACTAGCCTCAACTAGCACCTTGGTCTTCTCTTTTAGCTTGATCTATTTATTTTCAACATGAGTAGACAATGATAGCCCTTATCATTCTTCAACTTATAAAGTATTCTCCACCATATAAAATAGATTATTGGGACCTAAAAACTCATCATGATTCATACTTATCACCTTTTGTTTCCATGAGTTAACTTGCCTTATTCCTTGCATTCTTAGAGCTTGATTAAACCTTTTTTAACTTATAGGCCTTTGCTTGCAAAACTTAGTAATGTGACTTCTCTGTTCACAATTGAAACATACCATACTTTTTTGCAAGAAGCTCTTTCTGCCTTTATAGATTTGGAAAAAATATTGCAATGTGTCCTATGTCATAACAACTGTAGCACTCAACATTTATTGAAGGGAACTTAGCTTGTCTTACCTTACAAGGAAAATGTTTTGGAAAGTGTCCCACAACATGATAGTTGAGACATTCAACCTTGCTCACACCTTTTGACTGATGACTCCCATCATAGTTCTAAGCAAATTCATTTATAACTTGTCTCTTGCATTCTCTGTCCCTATGACCAATTTGATTATAGGTATAACAATAGCCATTGAAATTTGCATACCTCATTACATTTAGTTGTCTAATTTATTTTCTCTTCAATTTACCAGCACCTTCATTCCTTGTCTAATGATTTGTCTTCAAAGACTGATCATCCTTGTTCATAGTAGTCTTCATCTTGTCTTAAGTTATATTCTTTTATTCTTCTTTATATCCAAGACCAGTTCTATCACTAACATGCATTTGACTACTCAGAATTTTGTCTAGATCACATGAGCTCTTTTCAAATATCATAAGTAACTTCACCTTACTAGATGTCTTCTCTAACTCAGATTTCAAAGAATCATTTTCAGAAACATACATTGAACATTCATCTTCTTTAGATTTTAGGCTTGTAGATAGAATTTCCAATTGACAACTAAGATGTTTGATCATATCTTCATGCTCCTTGGTGTTTTAATTCATTCTTTCCTCATACACACTAAATTGCTCCTCATAGTCCTTGAGTTTAGATTTCATTTTCTTATTGATCTTCTTCTCAATCTTTAGTTCTTTAAGAGCATTCATAAATATAGTCTCATAGTCCACCTCATCTTCATCATTATCTAAATCACTCCAAGTAGACTCCTTCTAATGTGAGCAACTTCCTTCCTTAGCCATGAACAAAGCTTCATCTTTAGTAGGACTATCATATTCATGATCATATTCTGAGTCACTGTCTTCACTCTCATCTGATGAGTTGTAATCTTATTTGGTGTAGAGACTCTTCTTGTCTTTGGAATACTTATTTTTGTTGTCAAACCTTCTAAATCCTTTTTTGTTTTTATTAGACCTAAATGATCTCTTTCCATCATCATGACCTTGATCATGCTATTAATAAATATCCTTCTTGTACTTATGAGAGCACTTATTAGAAAAATGTGCTACCTCTCCACAATTGAATCATTTGAAAGGTAGCTTACCTTTATAATTATCTGAATCTATTTTTAATTTATTTGTAAATAAAGCAATTAGTTAATCCTCATTAATATCAAAAATGTCATCTTCCTTAGGTTTCTTACCTTGAAACTCCTTTTTTGGATTCATCTCTATTTTGATTGTTACTTCCTTATCTGGTGGTATATCTTCATTTACTCTCATCTCATATGCAGTAAGGGTGCCATGCAATTCATCCATCTTCAACTGAGTAAGATCATGACTTTCTTCTATAGTAGATACTTTTGGATCAAATTTAAGTGATAGAGAATTAATACTATTTGAACTATAGTATTCTCTTCAAGGTTCTCTCCAATACCTCTAATGGTGTTTGCAATCTCATCAACTCTCTATAGAAAGGATGCCACATAATCTTTTTCTTTCATTTTGAGGCTCTCAAATTATCTTTAATGAGTCTGCAACATTGCCAACTTAACCTTTAAATATCCTTCAAAAATTATCTCCAATTTATACCATATTTCCTTGATATATGTGCAATGAATTACTTTGGTGAACTCAGTTTATGTAAGACCACAAGTGATGGCATTCATTGCCTTCAAGTTTTTTTCAAACAACTTATTGTTTACAACACTAGATGGAGGAATAGTAGGAGCAACATAACCATCAAAAACAAATTGCCATATCACAAACCCTAGGGACATAATGTAAGTCTTCATCCTATCACTCCAAAATGCATAATTGGATCCAATGGACATCATTGTTTTCTTAGTAGAGAAACCACCTTGCACATTTTGACTGACCATTGTACCTTAGATCACCTTCAAGCCTTTACCAAAGGACATTGCTCTGATACTAATTATTAGAGGTACAATCTAATTAGATGGGGGGGGGGTAAATTAAGTGGGGGAAAACAATCCAATTCAATTTCTAAACCCTTATAAATACTTATGTGTTCAATATAATCATTCATGAAGCATACATGTCATTCATAGTAGTGAACAATGAACATAATGCAAGATCACATACACAACACAAGATATACATGTGAAAGCCTCTTGAAGAATAATAACCACTCTAAAGCCTAAAAAAACATGGACTACTATCATATAAGATGATCATAAACAAGATACTGATCAAGTCCTTTTGATCAGGAACCTTGGTCAAGTCCTTCTAACCTAAGGCCTTTAGTGAAACAATAGTTCCATAAGGAACACCTAACCCTAAGATGATCAAGTCCTTATGACCACCTTTTTAATCAATTATTTTTGACATATAACCTTGATCAAGTCCTTCTAAACAAAGCTCTTTAGTGAAACCCTATTTCATAAGGAGCAATTGCCCCTAAGGAAGATCAAGGCCTTTAGACCCTCCTTGAAAATAACACTTCCACCTTATAACTGATGTCTTCAACACCTGATGATATACCTCTGATTATTTAAAAAATACATAAACTCTCTTTATCTCATACAATCCTCTCACATATTCATGCTAGAATATCTCTCCTTCACTCAAATAGTCCTCACTACCCACTCAGATCTCTTCGTATAACTTCAAACTGCAAGAATGCTATACTATAATTAGAAACATGATATATAAATTATACACACAATAATTAATCTCCTAAATTCATAAACATAATAGATAGGAAATCTCACTCTCCTCTCCTTTCCTTCTCTCTCTAGCTCTCTCACATATAATTCTCTCTCAAATCTCTTCCAAGTCTCTCACTCACAAATCTAGAAATCACCATCTTTGATTTCACTATTTATAGAACATACTTGATAATTAACACCTTGGTTTTCCATTAGGCATGAATTATAACTTAACTCATCATTCACATGAAGACATATCCAAATACAAACTTCATAGGTTATCCATAGCTCCTATGGGTCACCCTTAAGCAAAATAAGGCCCTTGTAGCCCTTATAGGTCTCATAGAGACCTATTCACCCATTTAGCACTTCATCAAGAAAATTAATAAACATAATACTAATTATAAGTACATATGTCCAATCCTTACTTACCATAAGACATCCTCCAATGATCATAGTCACTCAAGCTCACATCTGTGTATGCTCAAATAAATCAATCATTGACCTGGTGTACAATAACACTATGAACAAACACAGTCAACTTATTGAATTTTTTTCATACATAATAATGATTTATCACACCTAAAAACACACATAAATAATCCCTATGTACTCTAAAACACTAAAAAAAGGATAAGTCATAATGAGACATCGAAACAACATCAAAACAAGTTCAATTACCCTTTTCGAGTTACTTGCAGAACATGCAAGAACACACAATCAACTTTGGAGCTCAATATATTTGTATATATATATATATAATTAAAAATTAAAATTAATATTTATATATTTAAATTATAATCCTCTATGACTTTAATTTTTAAACCATGTGAAAACTATGAATAGATCAAAAGATATGGCACAAAAACTAGACACTAGTCTTTTACTTTACAAAATTCAAATATTCAAATTCAAATGGCCACAATTAAACTTCAAACACTATGTTTGCATATAATTTCCTTGATGTTTAGACAAAATATACACCATTGATTTTTTTTTATATTTAACACATAGATACCAATGATCAAACAATAAACCTCAGTCATTTTGATCTCATCTCGTGCAATCTATAAACTTTGACTCAATACACTCTATCGATCTCTGTAGATCAGTCAAATATTTAAATAAAAATGCTCACCATTAAATAAATATAAATGAAAACCAAATCACCATTGGATCCTTATCCCTTAAATTTTATTAGTCATTAAACAACATGCACTTCTTTCTATCTCACTGCTTCCTGACATTTTGGAACACACACGCTCCATTGATCTTCTATAAGATGCTCGATCTTTATCTTTACTAAATAGCTATCAAATTGACCCATTTGAATCTATGAACACTATTTGATATGGAATAATGAAATCACAAAAATCTTTAGATCTCCAATAGGTCCATATCTTAAGCATCATGTGAATTGAGTATGGGGACCAACTGCATTATGCCTAGAAAGCCTACTTCAGACCTCAATAACTTTTGTTGTGCTTAGATGCATGATGTAGAATTTGGACCACATGATCACCTTTAAAATTAGAATACATCCATATAAAAATCTAATCCTATAACCTACACATATTTGGTATATTTTCATTAAAATGCCTTATCAAAATCTTTTATCACAAAGCCAACTATACTCAGAACTTGTCTGGAAGGCCAATTTTGAACATGCATATCTTTTGATGTGCTTTAGCGCATGATATAAAATTTAATGAAAATAAAATAATCTCAAAATTTAATAAAATAATATGATCACCTTATCCTAAAACATCTACACATGTGAGATATACCACCATCAAAATTCTTACTCGACTCTTCTTGCCACTTTGAAAATATAGCTAAGTATGGGAAAACATTGTCAAAATGCTTGGGAGCCCAACTTTGCACCCACATATATTTTACTAATATTAGGTGGATGAAATAATATGTAACACATATAAACTAGGTAAAAATGTGATCACAACCATATGACCAACTCCCCCTGACTCGTCCACACATCAACAAACTGCCTACTTATATTTTCTGCCACTAGACCCAAACTGTTTAGATGAAAACTATGAACTACCAGATGAGTTTCACTTATGAACACAAGATATAAAAGAATAGATAACATATTAGGGACTTATTTCACATGGTACAATAACCATACTCATCCATAAACATCTCTAATCTAATCATGCCAAAATTGAAGATCAACCAAGCCTCCTTTAAGCACACTAGGACAAGCACATTGCACACTTTGTCATTGTTACGTAGGATATCAAAGCACTTTATCCACTCACTAGGACACCTCCATAACATCACCATAACATAATTTAAAAATATTTCACAATCTCCCCCTTTTTCATTGATATCAACAAACATCATATATGGTAATATACAAATTACCTTCTCTCTCTTCAAGCATTCCCACAACAAGAACTTTCTCCCCCTTTGACACAATGATAAAGTGGGAACCAACTAATATTAAGGACCCAAAAATAATATAAATAGAAAATGAAAATATTATAAATATTATATGAACTCCCCCTTACCTTGATCTTACCTATTCTTGCCTTGACAACTTCTTCTTGCTCTATGCCAACACTGTTCTTCAACTAAGCACAAAAAAAAATTAAGAAAGAACACACAAAACATTAAAATGTAATGGAACTCACAAATAAAAATCTAAGAGGGACCCCCCCTAATATTTATAAGCCATTTCACCTCTTAAGCATATTTAGATCTCCATACACCATGAAGAACCACCACACATGCTTACTAGCCTTCTCTATCAAACCATCTCAAGGACCAACAATAAAACTTCATGCCACTCAACAAAAAGGAAATATGATCTCAACCAACTTGAGAACTCTCCATGAAATAAAAATACCTTGATATTTTGGAGAAAACAAAGCAAAAATCACTTTTCTTCAAATTACGCCTATTTAGACTTCTTGTAGCCCTACCTAGAACTTGCATAGCCCAAAATTTTTAGTAGACATATCTTTAAGATCTAAAAATTCATATCTAGAACACTCTCATATTCCCCCTCAAGCACATAAATTTTAATCACCAAGATCGTCTTTTGTAACATACTTCCTTCACAAACCTACTACCTAATTTTGCCTCCATTTTGACAAAAACATGAATAATTTGAAAACCACAAACCTTAAAATCTCTATGAATCTTGATTTTATAACTAATTTATCCTATTAAAATTATTGAGAAGCCTCAAACCTCAAATCGTAAGGCATACCACTTTTCTAACATAGTCCAAAACCCTAGAATCTTAAAACAAACAAAGTCACAAACCTCCTTTTGGTTAACACACACCTCTGACACTTCTTGCACACCTGGAGACATACATCACACACATCTAGACCAAGAGTTGAGCTTCCACACCATTAGGAACATAGACTTATTATAACCCATTATAGGCATGCTTGCCCTTAAGCTAAAATCTGAGAAAACTAAGAGCACTCAAAAAATATTCAATTTGCCTTCAATATATATTTAAACCACAAAAACACCTAGAGAACATCACAAAAAAGTGTATATAACTTTATAATCATCTAAATATTCTTGATATTTACATTAAACTCATTAAACAACCTATAACCCCCCATTCTGACTTTGTATTACAACTCCTTCACAAACCAATGGAGAAAACTCATGAAGTTGTTCCCCCTTAACAAAAGGCCTTCTGAGATAAAAAAAAGTCTTTGTTTAGATTGGTATTATGATATTTGAGCACAAAAACTTGTTTCTCCACTGAAAAGAGTCTCTTAAGAAGCATAGACAAAGACCTCCTCTACACCACAATGCTCTACCATGGTGTGAAACTAGGAGTTACCCATAATTTCTTATATTTCTTCTCCTCTTTAGTCATCTGATACTTTTAGTTCTTCTTCTTATTATTTGGCTTAAGAGAAATAAATTCCTCAACCACTACAACATTCTCCTTTCTTCTATGATTTAATTAATAATACATGGAGACAACACAAATCTATGACATACCTTTTCATTTATAGAATCTTCCTTGTAACTTTGATCCTTATCACTAGGCACTAATAATTGATATTATTTGCATGATACTTACTCACCAATAACATTATTGTATCCATGTTTACCTCTGAACTAGCTGTTTCTACTCATTTTTTGCTATTTAATATTAAGAAGAAATAAGAAACTAAGGATAAATGGTTAGGGGTTAGATGATACCCAGATGAAGTTGCACACCGTATCCAAGTGATTAAAGGAGCTCCTATTTGGCTATGGAGGAAGACACCTGTAGGTAAGAATAAGAAACTCAAACAAAGAGATTTTTAGAGATAGATATGGTGGACTGCCAAGCGATATGCTTGGTCCTAGAAGTGCAAAGACTTCCTTGAGGGATGACAATCCACTATTTATAAGTAAAAGTGTCAGAAATAAAGAAATGATAAATGACTAACAAAGAAGAAATTAGATAATGTGTACCTATTTCTTTGCAGTTGGTCTGCCATAGTCATCGACATTGGTAGTCTTGTCGGTGTCAGTTGGTAAATATACCGACGTCAGTTATGTTACCGATGTCAGTTGGGGATGTGGTCAATGTTGGTCAGGGCAATGGCCTTGGATGGGTTTGTGGTTGACAGAGGGGTCTGGAAGAAGTCTGGGTCTAGGAGTCTGGGTCTATGTAGGGTTGCAAGGAGATGAATAAGGCCCACAGAAGGGCAAAGGTAGATGATAGGTTGTCAAAAAGGGTAAGGGTGAGAGGAAGGCTTTTCAGCCTTTCCCCGAAAGAAGTCAAGTTTGGTTGAAAGTCAAGTCTGATTGAAGGTTGGGTCTGGTTGAACGTTGGGTCTGGTCTGGTAGTATTTAAAGATAGTAAATTGACTAATTACTAAAGTGTTCTAAATACTAAAATGAAAGGCAAAAGAAATACTTAGCTCTGGTGAGATGAAGAGCCAAGGTGTTGAATGCTTGTGCCTATTACAGCTGATGTCTAGGTCCCCGTGCAATGCTTCAGTCCAATTTGGAGTGACTGGTGTAGAGTCTCTGTGGCCAAGGGAGCGTTAGTTGAAGTCTGATACCTGTTGATGTCTTAGAGTCTGAGAAGGAGTGAGAGAGCCAGATCTGAGCGAGAGAGAAGCTGATTTGAGAGAGAGAGTCCTAGAAATGATTAATAAGAGCTAAAGGCCCTTAACTCTGTGTTAGACGTTAGTTTATGTAACTGATGTAGGCGATCCCATCGGTGTCGATGGGTAAAGAACTGGTAAAAGGGCATAACAACCTGTTCTCCATCTACCAAGTGCATCATCCATTGGAGAATGGTCAAAGATCAGGCTAAATATGCATGAGAGTTAGTTAGGAGGTTAAGGAGGAGTAAGAATAGGTCTTAGGTGAGTCATCGGGTGAGAAAAGGTCTAAGGGCGAGGTGTCCATGGTGAGGTGTCAAGGGTGATGTCATTAATTTAAAATAAGTAATGTATTTTAAATTAAGATGTGTAAGGGACCAAGGGGTTGACACAATTTAGATGTCTACATTTGCCCCTTTTTGTCTTGTTGATTGTTCTTGACAAATTGCAAGACAGAAATAAGAGTAAGTTGCCCCAAGTATGGGAGATGGTCTTTTTTTTGTCCTGTTGGTTGTTCTAACAAACTGCAAGACAAAAATAGGAGTAGATGCCCCAAGTATGGTGATGAGGTATTCCCCCTCAAAGTGAGAGTCAAGGGAAGCTAACCTGATATCGGGTGTGGATTTGATAAGCAATGGATAGGTTATGGTGAAGTTTGAGTGTGAATGCTGCACTAGTTGGGATTGTGCGTACACCACTTCACATGATAGATAGGTCAAATTGTCACAATCAAAGGTTGAGGAGTGATAAAATTGAAATAACTATCCCCAGCATTTAGTCGTAGCTGATTGGGTTAAATGATCATAACTATTGCTCCAATGATCGTCGTCTTCCAAGTATCTCGGGCTCAAAAAGTGCTCCTAGAAAACACAAAAATGTCACAAGTAGTGGGGATCAACTTGGTCGCGATCCGATACTTGTGAGGGTCATAATGTGTGGTGTACACAATTTTGCTAACTATTCATGAGGTAGCATACATGCAATCAAAACAACTAAGACAGAGTTGTCTCAGAAGTGGTTGTGGTCAGAGGAGATAGTCACAATCTCTATGGTCGTTGGTCGAGTCAGGTTGAGATATAAGTGATCTCCAATGTGCCCCATGAGAAGTCGAAGGTGACTTCTACATTATCAGGGCTAGTGGTTTGGTCATGAGTTTGGGCTGGTTAAGTCATGATTAAAGGTTAAATGGTTTGTCCATCAAATAGATGAACAAATGAATGGCCATTGTCATTAGGGAGATGAACGGGTGAATGGCTGAGCTAACCTCAGAAGACTGAGTGCTGCCTACATAGCTCCTGTTTTAAGAGCCTCAAGCCAATGTAGTTTTGAAAAAGGGTCCAAGTGGTTGATAGTTGGTCAGGTTAGAGATGTCAACATTTCCCATATGTGTGATGGTACATGCTTGAAATGATGAAGATATGATGATGTTACAGCCTTTTCCATATTATGTGATGGTGTATTTTGTAACATTGGTAATGTGGTCTTTCATCCCTAGCAATTTTCCATATTAGTGATGGTGTATGCTAAAAATGAATTGTAGATGATGTTATATCCTTTTCCATATTGTGTGATGGTGTATTCTATAACATTGGTTGTGTGTGGTTGATAGTTTCCATGTGTATTGTTTTCCATAGAAACTAGTGTGAATGGGCTAAGTCATGTTAGTGGTCTGAAAAAGGTTTGGTTTGGTTTGGTTGGATGTGACCAAGATGTATAAGAAGTAAAAAGTGCATTGCTCTTTTATTGACAAGGACTATAATGATATCATAGATAAGGTTTTTTGAAAACAAAAGCCCCGTTCATGCATTACGTCATTGACCATTGGTTTGTGTTAGAGAAGTAGTCGAATCACTTGACGTTAAGTGAGCTCAAAATCCCTTGACTATGTTGGGGTAATAGGTTTGATTATGTGATATGTTAGGATAACATAACCCTTTTTAGCAGGGATAGCTTTGCCCCTTTTATAGGTGACCCTGAGAACAACTATAGACAAGTCCATAATTTAAGAGTTTGTTAGTCTTTTTTTTTTGGTAGACTGATCAATGCCGGAAGTCCACTTGGGGATGTTGTTTTGTTTTATGGTCATATGGTGTTGTGTATGTATCAAAATTTGGTCATATCCATCCTTCGAGGGAGTGGTCTATATTGTGCTTGTTGTATGCTTAGATGTCTATGAATAGCTGTCCTTCAAGGGAGTAGTCTAGTAATTACAACAATTATGTAGATGTCCTTCGAGGGAGCATTCTACATTTATAGTTTTATGACCTTTGAATAGGCATCCCAGTTTTATGTTTTGTTTTTGACTAAAGTTTTGGTCATGGACTTGACTATAGAGGTTCAAGGGTTTCCCTTTTATTAGGACAAGGCATTCATGCTTGAAAAAAGGGTTAAAAGAAATAGGCATGACGATGATGGGGGTTTCTCAAGGGACAAGCTCAAGTTAAATGTCAAGTGAGTGATTACTTGACTAACAAAAAAAATGGTCAAAGATGTAAGGCATAAAGAGGCTCAGGTTCTAGTTAGTCTTTGAGAGAAGACATAAGATAAGTCCCTGATCCATGCTTGTGTGTCGATGTAAGGTTTGAGTCAATTAGGAGTAAACTTGCTCCATTTGCTTCATTCCAAATTGGTCACATGTTGGTCGTTGTTGTAGGTAGGTTTTGGTCGATGTTGGTCATGAAGTCGGTTAGTAGGTTGTTGGCATTTTGTACAATGCCAAACATAGTTGTTGCAGTCTTGGTTAAGAGTGGGCCAATAATAGCCTAGGTGGCAGATGTGCTTGGAAACCGAGTTACCACTGAAATGTTCCCCACAAATCCCATCATGGACTTGTTTGATGATATGGGAAGTCTTAGTGGTTGTTAGTCATTGGATGAGGAGGCCGTCTTGACCTTGTTTGTAGAGATGTCCCCCCAACATGGTGTAGCGAGCAGTGCTTTTGATAAAAGCCCGCTATGCATTGCTAGAAGAGATTAAGAGGTATGATAAAATATGTCAAGTAGTCCACAAGTCTCTTATACCAAATGCCATGTGGGCTAGAGTGGTTAGGAGGAGTTTTCCCCAGAGATGATGGTCAAGACATGTCCAAGATAGAAATCTTGGGTTGTGTTGGTTGAGAGGTCTTAATGAATAATGGATATGTCAAAGGTGTAGAAGTCTGGTATTTTCCTTTATTCTTCACAGCTTGGGGCCTAGTGGCCACATCAATTGTGTTGATTTCGAATAAAGGAGTGGATGGTGGTAAAGGGACCATAGTCTTGTATGGGGATCCCGATTTAGGTGAAGAGGTTTGGGAGGCATGGGATGGTGTCAAATTTTTGTCAAAAGAGTGGTCAGAAGAAGCCTCAATGTGAGGGGTGTCCTTTTTCAAGTGTTGATGAATGACAACCTTAAGGGCACAACAATGCTCAGTATCATGTCCAGGTGTGCGATGATACCAACAGATTTTAGTGTCATCAAACCAAGATGGTTTTGGTCTGAGATGTTGGCATGGTTTAATAGGCAAAAGAGTGATGCTAGATGACTACAACAATTGGCATAACATCGAAGCATAGGATCTCCTTAATGGCTTTGTGATTTTTATTGTAGTTGGGGTTGACAACTCCTTTTTAAGAGTTATTTGGGGAGTTTGTCATATCATCTTTTTGTTTGGCAATGTGGCCATACATGTAGATGACACTTTCATGGTGAGAGGTGTTGGATGTTTTGGAGGAAATATATTTTTGGTGGGAAAAGGGTGTAATGGAGGAAATTTGTTTTTGTTTTTGATAGATGTTGGAGTAGGAAGCACTCTTATTAAGGTGGAAGGGTGTGGGCCCAAAATAGAGGGTGATGATGATGGTGGGGGAGGAGTTCTTCGATGTGGTTTAGTAGCCTTATTTAGTTTAGTGCGAGGACTATTATTGGGTGAGGTGAGGTTCAAGTCTACCTTCACTTGTGGGTAAGTGAGGTTTGAGAGGCATGGGATGGTTATGGCTTCTGCATGTGGTCGAATAGCAGGGAAAGTATGATCCCCTAATGATGATAAGAAGGATGAGGGTGAGGCAGCCGACGTTGGTGCCATCAAATCATCCTCTAATATGGGAGAGGTCAAAGTAGACTCTCCCACATGTGAAAGGGGGTTGGATAGAGGACAAATAGGAGAAGAAGGCTCTTCTACCTATGGTGGACAAATAGGAGAAGAAGGCTCTTCTACCCGTGGCAGATGAATAAGAGAAGAGAGTTCTTCTACCTGTGGTAGACAAATAGGAGAAGAGAGTTCTTCTACCTATGGTGGACAAATAGGAGAAGAAGATTCTTCTACCTGGGGTGGATAAATAGGTGGATTAACCTCTTCAGACTGTGGGAGAGGTTGGTTAGAAACCATGTCGACTGTGCATATATTACACTCTTGAAAGTCATTGACTATGGTTTGAATGTTATGTTGACTTAGGGGATAGTTAGGGAATGGCTGTCTAAAGACATCCATGTTTTGGTTAGTCGGTGCATGTGGGTTATCCAAAACAAGATTCCCTTTGTCCAACATGTCTTGGATGATGTTTTTGAATGTTTTGTAGTTGTCTGTGTCATGACCCAAGACATGATGAAAGTTGCAAAATTCATTTTCCCTATACCTTGTAGGGATGGCTTTTGAGGGTTTGAATTGAGGTGGTCAAATTTGAGGGAGATTGAGGACTCCCTACTTGATGGGTTTATCCAACATAGAAGCGTATGACTCTCCTATTGGAGTGTATTGACACTGTACATATCATTGTTGGAATTGTCTTGTGATGTATTCTGATGTGGAAGGTTGAGATGGGTTGGTTGTTGTTGAAGATGATGGCCTAAAGACCACAGCATTTACTGATCCTTTGGAATTGGAATGAGAAGAAGGTTTGGAAGAAGAATGGTCATTGGATTTTGCATTGTTATTTTTACTACACAGTTTGACTTTATCTTCTTCGACAACACAGAGTTCAAGCTTCTTAGCCATGGTGAAAGCTTCGTCAAATGTGCAGAATGTTTGGACCCACAAAGTGGAAGAGATGTGCTTGGCACATGCTCATGAAAAGAGCTCAATGAGCTTAGTTTGAGGTAAAGAGAAGGAGAGTTGGTTAATCAAACCTCTCCAACAGGGGACGAAGTTAGCTATTGATTCGTCATCAAATTGTTTAATTAAATAGAGGTCTGTAATGGAGACCTTCTTAGTGATGTTGATTGAAAAGTGGTCAAGGAATATTTGGGTGAGTTGAGTGAAGGAAAAGAGAGAATGACTGGTAATAGAGCTATACTAGTCAAGGGCAGCCCCCGAAAGTGACATGGGAAATGTGCGCAGTAGTAACGCATCATCGTGTGCTATAAGGTAACAAGCGTGTCTAAACGATCATAGATGTTGTTGTGGGTCCTCTTTACTTTGAAAATGAGTAAATTTCAGGAGCTCCCACTGGTTAGGATATGGTCGAATAGGCACCGAAGGGTGAATGATTTCGTTACATATTTGTTCATATGAAAGAACATTGCTTGAACCAGAAATGGATGTCTCAAGGTTAGACATCTTATCAATTAGCATTTTGATTAGATCTACTGACAGATTGGTAGGTGGAGCACCCCCTAGGTTGTAAGGTACTTAGAAGGCTTTAGGAGGGGCATATGACGTACTTGGTTGCACTTGCATAGGCACAATATATTGGTGGTTTGTCATAGGGACTGAGGTTGAGGCTAAGGGGGCTTGTGCCATGAAGCTAGAGGGCACAACTTGACTAGGTGCCGCCAAAGGTGATTGAATATTGGTGACACTAGTTAAAGGGTAGGTGGTCACTCTTGTATTTATGGGTGCAAGAGTGTGTGGGCTAGAGACAACCAAGTTTTGAAAAGGTGTCGAACTTGATTGAATTGTCTGTGGTTGAGGGGGTACGAAAACCCTGGTGGAGGTAGGTCCAAAAATGGAAGTGGAGGCCAAATTGTGGACATTGGTCATGGTCATGTTAATGGTTGAGGTAATAGCCTGAGTTATGATGGGTCGACTAGCAGATAGTGTTGATGCCATTACCGCTTTAGTAAGAGAAGTTGGTATCCCAAAAATAGGATTACCTAAAGGGTCTCACGTTTGGCTTCTCACGAGATAGTGTTAGAGAGCGTTGACATTGTGGTCAAGGAGTCTCTCAAAGTCTTGATCTCCTTTGAGAACAATAGGAGATTGATTGGTGAGGGTAGGCTGGATAGGAGTACATTCAATATCTAAAATATACTCTATTTGAGGACTTGATATAAAAGGTGAAGGCGAAAGTGGTTGTTGCCTCACATGGTCAATAAGGGATTTAGCTTGACAATGTGTCAAATCCATCCAAGGCAAAGGGGGTTTAAGTTCCAGAAACTGTATGTTTCAGTTTTAGAAAACTAGAAGGGGTGTTTTACAACAAGATCAGTCGGGTTTTAAGCTTGTTGTTTTGGAAAAAGTTTGTTGACAGTGACCAACATCGGTTGAAAAACTGATGTCGATGAACATAAGTTGCCGACGTCAGTGGAAAAACTGATGCCGGTGAGAATAAGTTGCCGACATCGATGGAAAAACCGATGCCGATGAGTAAAAGTTGTCGACGTCGGTGGAAAAATTGATGTCGGTGTCTGTGTGTTTCCAAAAACTCAGAAAACTAAAAGTTTTTGGAAGAAAAAGAAAGCTCTGAGTTGTTTAAAAACTCAAAATAATGCATCCTTACCAGCTTAAAAAACTAGATAAAAATAGCAAAAGTGATGAAGGGAAGCAACCTCTAAACATTAATTCTTAAGAATAAAATTTAGAGTCATGACGGCTTATGCCTTAGAAGAATATGTTTGGAAGTGGGCTTTTAGAACGGGTCCTAAAAGAGGCAGTCTAAGGTTGGTTTCGGGTTAAGTTTTGGTGCTCAAAATCTGTATTAGGTTCCATACGTGGCCTGGTGCTAGGAGCTTGCTCCCCTCACTTCACGAGCCCAGAGCCAAGCTGGGTCACTTAGCCAATATATACTTCCCCTAGAGTTTATACTCTGCCAGAGAACAAAGTGGGTCCTTCTCTTGGTTGTGAAGTCCAAGTAGGATTGCTGGGAAGGGTAAGGCATCTGCTAGGTGGTGAAATCCTAGTCGGGCCTTGTCTCAGGTATGTTATATGTTTAATTTGTGAATGTGGTCAGGTTGAGTAACATATGTGCACTACGATTTATTCATAATGCGTTGTTAATTACTAGATGAGCTAAATATGCATTCAAGCAGGAGTGAAATGCATTTAATTTTTAATCCAAATTGAAATGATGTTGTTCAGATGCAAACAAGTGAGGAAAATGTTGAGAGTATGAATTTCACTACTCTAAGATGCAAGAAAGAGGTGACAAGAGGAAAAAGAAAGAGGTTCTTTTTAACTTGTGCTTATGGTTTCTTTTTGAGATAAAGAGATAGGAGAAGGATGCAAGAAGATAAAATTTCCCAATGCAGCTATATGAATGATTGCCTTTTTTAGAAGAAAAAAGAAAGATGAACCCAAGGAAATTCTAGGGATCCCACTGGGAGTGCCAAAATGTTTCTACTCATTTTTTGCTATTTAATATTCAAAAGAAATAAGAAACTAAGGATAAATGGTCAGGGGTTAGATGATACCCAGATGAAGTTGTGCACAGTATCCAAGCGATTGAAGGAGCTCTTCTTTGGCTGTGGTGGAAGACACCTGTAGGTAAGAATAAGAAACTCAAATAAAGAGATTGTTAGAGACAGATATGGTGGACTGCCAAGTGATATGCTCGGTCCCAGAAGTGCAAAGACTTCCTTGAGGGATGACAATCCACTATTTATAAGTAAAAGTGTCAGAAATAAAGAAATGATAAATGACTAACAAAGAAGAAATTAGATAATGCATACCTATTTCTTTGTAGTCGGTCTGCCACAGTCACTAACATTGGTAGTCTTGCTGGCATTAGTTGGTAAATATATCGACGTCAGTTATGTTATTGACGTCGGTTGAGGATGTGGTCGATGTCGGTTAAGGCAATGGCCTTAGACGGGTTTTGGATGGGTTTGTGGTCGACAGAGGGGTCTGGAAGAAGTCTGGGTCTGGAAGGAGTCTGGGTCTATGCAGGGTTGCAGGGAGACAAATAAGGCCCATAGAAGGGCAAAGGTAGATGATAGGTTGTCAAAAAGGGTAAGGGTGAGAGGAAGGCTTTTTAGCCTTTCCCCAAAAGAAGTTGGGTCTGGTTGAAAGTCGGGTCTAGTTGAAGGTCGGGTCTAGTTGAAGGTCGGGTCTGGTCTGGTAGTATTTAGAGATAGTAAATTGACTAATTACTAATGTGTTCTAAATACTGAAATGAAAGGCAAAATAAATACTTAGCTCTGGTGAGATGAAAAGCCAAGGTGTTGAATGCTTGTGCCTGTTACGGTTGATGTCCAAGTTCCTGTGCAATGCTTCAGTCCAATCTGAAGTGACTGGTGTAGAGTCTTTGTGGCTGAGGGAGTGTTAGTTGAAGTTTGATACCTATTGATGTCTCAGAGTCTGAGAGAGAGTGAGAGAGCTAGATCTGAGTGAGGGAGAAGTCAATTCAAGAGAGAGAGAGTCCCAAAAATGATTGATAAGAGTTAAAGGCCCTTAACTCTGAGTTAGACGTCAGTTTATGTAATCAACATTGGCAATCCCACCGGTGTCGACTGACAGTTGACTGATGTCGGTGGGTAGAGAATTGGTAAAAGGGCTTAACAGCTCATTCTCCATCTGCCAAGTGCATCATCCATTGGAGAATGGTCAAAGGTTGGGCTAAATACGCATGAGAGTTAGTTAGGAGGTTAGGGAGGAGTAAGAATAGGTCTTAGGTGAGTCATGGGGTGAGAAAAGGTCTAAGGGTGAGGTGTCGACAGTGAGGTGTCGAGGGTGATGTCAAAAATTAAAAATAAGTAATGTATTTTAAATTAAGATGTGTAAGGGACCAAGGGGTTGACAAAATTTAGGTGTCTACACTAGCCTCAACCAACACCTTTGTCTTCTTTTTGATCTTGATCTCTTTATTCTCAACATGAGTAGACAATGATAGCTCTTGACATTCTTCAACTTCTGAAGCATTCTCCACCATAACAAATATATTACTTAGACCTATAGACTCATCATGATTCATACTTATCACCTTTGGTTTCCATGAGTTAACTTACCTTCTTCCTTGCATTCTTGGAGCCTGATTGAACCTTTTTTGACTTGTAGGACTTTACTTTTAGAACTTAGTAATGTGACCTCTCTGTTCACAATTGAAGCATACCATACTTTTTGCAAAAATCTCTTTCTTCCTTTCCAAATTTGGACAAAATCTTACAATGTATCCTATGTCATAACAACTGTAGCACTCAACATTTATTGAAGGGAACTTAGCTTGTCTTACCTTCAAAGGAAAACATTTTATAAAGTGTCCCACAACATGATAGTTGAAACACTCAACATTTCTCACACCTTTTGACTAATGACTCCCAACACAGTTCCAAGTAAATCAATTTTTAACAGGTCTCTTACATTTTCTATCCCTATGACCAAATTGATTACTAGTATAATAGTAACCATTGAAATTTTCATACCTCATGGCATTTGGTTATCTAATTTGTTTTGTCTTCAATATTCCACCACCTTCATTCCTTATCTAATGATTTATCTTCAAATACTAATCCTCTTTGTTCATAGTGGTATTCATCCTGTCCTGAGTTACAATCTTTTGATCTTATTTATACTCAAGACAAGTTCTATCACTAGCATGCTTTTGACCACTCAAAATATTATCTAGATCAAATGATCTCTTTTCAAATCTCACAAGTGACTTCACCTTACTAGATGTCTTCTCTAACTTATATTTCAAAGACTCATTTTTAGTAACATACCTTGAGCATTCATCTTCTTTAGCTTTTAGGTTGTCGATATAATTTCCAATTGACAATTAAGATGCTTGATCATAGCTTTATGCTCCTTAGTGTCTTCATTCATTTTTGCCTCATACACAATGAATTTATCCTCATATTCCTTGAGTTTAAATTTAATTTTATTAATGATCTTCTTCTCAATCTTTAGTTCTTCAAAAACATTCATCAATACAGTCTCATAGTCCACTTCATCTTCATTATTATCTGAATCACTCCAAGTAGACTCCTTTTGATGTGAACAACTTCCTTCCTTATCCATGAATATATCTTTATCTTCAATAGGACCATCATCTTCATGATCATATTCTGAGTCACTATCTTCACTCTCATCTTCTGAACTATAATTTTCTTTGGTGTAGAGACTCTTCTTGTCTTTGAAATGCTTGAGACTCTTCTTGTCTTAAGAATACTTCTTATTGTCAAACCTTCTAAATCCCTTTTTATTTTTATCAAAATTGAATGATCTCTTTCCATCATCAATACCTTGATCATGTTATTTATCAATAGCCTTATTGTACTTATGAGGGCACTTATTAGTAAAATGTCCTACCTCTCCACAATTGAAGCATTTGAAAGACAACTTACCCTTCTACTTGCCTGAACTTGTTTTTAATTTCTTTGTAAACAAAGTGATTAGTTTATCCTCATCAATATTATAAATGTCATCTTCTTTGGGTTTATTTCCTTAGAACTCCCTTTTTGGCTTCATCTTTATTTTGACTATTGTTTCCTTATTTGGTGGTATATCATCATTCACACTCATCTCATATGCAGTAAGGGTACCATGCAATTGATTCATCTTCAACTGAGTAAGATCATGAATTTCTTCTGTAACATATACTTTTAGATCAAATTTGAGGGATAGAGACCTTAATACCTTTTTAAATATATTAGCCTCTTCAATGTTCTCTCTACGACCTCTGATGATGTTTACAATCTAATCAACTCTCTATAGAAAGGATGTCATAGAATCTTCTTCTTTCATTTTGAGGCTCTCAAATTATCTTTGATGAGTCTACAACTTTGCCAAATTAAACATTGAATCTCCTACAAAAATAATCTTCAATTTATCCCATATTTCATTGAAATATGTTCATTGAATTACTTTGGTGAACTCAATTTTTATAAGACCATAAATGATGGCATTCATTGCCTTAGAGTTGTTCTCAAACAACTTCTTGTCTACAACACTAGATGGAGGAATAGCGGGAGAAACATAACGATCCAAAATAGATTTCCTTACATCAAACCCTAGGGACATAAAGTATGTCTTCATCCTGACACTCTAAAATTCATAATTTGATCCCTTAAACATTGGTGCTTTCTTAGTGGGAAACCACCTTGCACATTATGACTAGCCAATATACCTTGGATCACCTTTAAGCTATCAAGCCTTTACCAAATGACCTTGCTCTGATACCAATTTTTAGAGCTAAAATCCAATGAGAGGGGGGTGGGGAATTTAGTGGTAGAAGATAATCCAATTCAATTTCCAAACCCTTACAAATACTTAAACATTTAATACAATGATTCATGAAGCATACATTTCATTCATAGCAGTAAATAATGAACATAATGCAACATGACATACACAACACAAGATCTACATGGGAAACCCTCTTAGGGAATAAAACACCCTCTTGATATTGAAAAAACATGGAATATTATCCTATAATATGATCACAAACAAGAGACTAATCAAGTCCTTCTGATCAATAACCTTGGTCAAGTCCTTCTAACCTAAAGCCTTTAATGAAACAACAGTTCCACAAGGAGCAAATACCCCTAAGATGATCAAGTCCTTATGACCACCTATTCATTAAACTCCTTATAACCTAAAACCTTGATCAAATCTTTGTGACCAAATCCTTTTAGTGAAACCCTATTTCACAAGGAGCAACTGCCCCTAAGGAAGATCAAGTCCTTTAGACCCTCCATGAAAAGAACACTTCCACCTTATAATTGATGTCTTCAATACCTAATGATGAACCTATGATTATTTGACAACTATAAAAAATCTCTCTCTAACTCATATATGCCTCTCATATAGGCATGCCGCAATCTCTCTCATTCACTCAAATAATCTTCATATGCCCACTCAAATCTTTTTGCATAACTTCAAACTGCAAGAACACTATACTATTAATAGAAACATGATTTACATATCATACACACAATACTTAATATCCTATAGTCATCAATATAATATTTGGTGACTCTCACTCTCCTTTCCTTTCCTTCACTCTCCAAATTTATCACATACAAGTCTCTCTCAAATGTCTCCCAAGTCTCTCGCTCACAAATCTATAAATTACCATCTTTGATTTCACTATTTATAGATCATACTTGATAAACAACACCTTGTTCAACCATTAGGCATGCCTTATCTCTTAATTAATCTCTCACATGAAGACATAGCTTAATATAAACTTCATAGGTCGGTCATAGCACCTATGGGTCACCCTTAAGCAACTACACCTTTTAATAAGGCCCTTGTAGCCCATTATAGGTCTCATGGAGACCTATTCACCCATTTATCACTTCATGAAGAAAATAAATAAACATAAGACCACTTGTAAATACATAATTCCACTCCTTATGTCCCCTAGGACATCCTCAAATGATCATAGTCACTCATGCTCACCTTTACGTATTCTCAAATAACTCAAGCATTGATGTAGTGCATAAGAACATTATGAATAGACACACAATCAACTTATTAAATTTTGTTCACACATAATGATGATTGATCACACCTCCTAAAACCACATAGATAATCCCCATGAAGTTCACAACACTAAAAAAAGGCTAAGTCATCATGAGACATTGAAACAACATCAAAACTAGCTCAATTACCCTTCTCGGGTTACTTGCAGAACATGCACAAACACATAATAAATTTTTTAGCTAAATATATTTGTATTTATATAAAATTAAACCTTTAAATTTATATTTATAGATTCATCTTGAAATCCTCTATACCTTTTATTTTTAAACCATGAGCAAATTCTACATAGATTAAAAGATATGGCACAAAAATGAGACACTAGTCTTTTCCTTTACAAAATTCAAATGGCCACGGTTAAAATTTGAACATTATGCTCACATATCGTGTCCTGAATGCTTAGATAAAATATGACCATTGATTTTGTTTGATATTTAACACATAGGTGCTAATGCTCAAATGTTAAACGTTAGTCACTTTGACCTCATCTCGTGCAATCTGGAAACTTTGACTCAATGCACTCCATCGATCTCTATAGATTAGTCAGGTCTTTAACTAGAGATGCTCACCATTCAATAAATTTGTATGATTACCCACTCACCATTGCATCCTTATCCTTTAACTTTTCTTATTTATTAAACAATGTGCACTTCTTACCATCTCATTGTTTCCTGACAGCTTGGAACCCAAATGCTCCGTTGATCTTCTGTAAGATGCTTGATCTTTATCTTTTCTAAATAGATATAAAATTGACCCATTTGAATCTATACACACTATTAGATCTAAAAGTATAAAATCTTATGAATTTTTGTATCTCCACTAGGTCTAGATCTTTAACATCATACAAATTGACTAAGTATGGGGACCAACTACAATATGCCTAGAAAGCCTACTTTGGACCTTAATAACTTTTACTGTGCTTAGATGCATGATTTGGAATTTGTATCACATGATCACCTTTCAAAAGAGAATCCAAACATATAAAAATTTGCTCCTAGAACCCACACACATGTGATATATATCATCATTAAAATGCCTTCTCAAAATATTTTGTCACAGAGCTAACTATGCTCAGAGCTTGTTTTGAAGGCCAATGTTGAACATGCATATCTTTTGATGTGCTTTAATGCATGATCTAAAATTTATCAAAAATAAACTAGGCTCAAAAATTAAAAAAACCATATGATCACCTTCTCCTAAAACATCCACATGTGTGGGATATTACACCATAAATATTCTTACTTGGTTCTTCTTGCCACTTTACAAATTTGGCTAAGTATGGGAAAACATTATCAAAATGCATGGGAGCCCAACTTTGTACCCACATATCTTTCATTGTGCTTAGGTGAATGACCTGATATTTATCACATATTAAATAAGTACAAATGTGATCACAACCATATGACCAACTCCCCATGACTCATCCACATGTGGCAATGGTGATGTCAACAAACTGCATACTCAAATTTTCTACCACTAGACCCAAACTGTCTAGATGAAAACTATGGACTACCACATGAATTCCACTTATGTACACAAGATTTCAAAGCATAGATAACATATTAAGGACCTATTTCACATGATATATTTACCATAGTCATCCATGAACATATCTAATCATTCTAAAACTAAAGATCAACTAAGCCTCCTGTAGACACCACAAATGTGTCTGCACCTTGGTTCTCCCCCCTTGTCCACCTCAAACCCATATCCTAACCCTTGGCCTTAGTCCCCTCCACTCATTTAATTAAAATAACTTAAATATTTCAATTAAGTGGCCCCCTTTCCACCTCACCCTTGCCACCTTGGATCCTCCCTTGGATCCCTCCACCTCCCTCCCAGCCTTTATTATGCCAAATCTTCTCATTATCTTCCTCCCGCGCCCATTTAAGCATCCTCATGACCGTTATTCCCACAATCCCTCACTCGGCGGCATGCAAGAACGGGCAGAGGCTATTTTTAGTCTCTGCCCCCATTCTGCCACTGCCGACGTCGGCGACCCTTCGGCCGACGTCGGCGATCCTGCCGGTGTCGGCAGCCTTCAAGACTCCTTTCTGCATCCATCCCAGCCCCCGGCCCCTTGAGCTCGCAAACTGAATTCTCTTAGCGTTTTGGCATTCTACTCTTCTCCCTCTGGACCTCGTGCAATAGCAGCAACAGGTGCATGAATTCTTGAGCAGAGATTAAGTCTTCTGTGGTCTCAACAACAGCTCTCCCACTCTTCATTCAGCAAGCTAAAAAGGTAAGCAGAGTTTGTTATTTCATTTCATTTCATTTCTTTAGTGTTCAGTTATTTGGTATCTGCTGTCTCCCACTCCCTCTGTCCTGCCCCCTGAGAGGTTGAAAAGCCTTCTCAGGCCCTGTCCTCTGTCCATCTCCCTTTCACCTGTCATCCTTTCAGTATAATCCCGAACAACTACCTTATCCCTCCTGCCAACAAAGACCCTGTACAGGGCACCTAATCAGAACCAGACCATTCCCCAGTCCATTCAAAGTCGTCCCTAAACTCTATCTCGACCTTGTTCACAAACCAGACCTGTCCATAGTCCAGAAACCTGACCTGACCCGACCACAGGCCACTTCCCCGACCGACGCCGGTTACTTCCCTGACTGACGTCGGCAGGATAACCGAAGTCGGCAGACCAGGCAACCGACGCCGGCAACATTCCTGTCCTCGGCGACTGTCATCAGCCCGACAACTCCTTTCAGGTAATCATTGATCTTTTCTTTCATTTCTAATTTGTTTATCACTCTTATATTCTGGCATTCTGTATTTCCTTAGTCTTTTATCTGTCTGTTATTAGTGGGTTGACCTCCCTTGAGGAAGTTTTCACACTTCCGAGAACAAGCTTTCGCTTGGCAACCCACTGCCTATCCATCTAACATTTTCTTGTCCAAGTTTCTTTTCTTTTGCAGTGTCATTCCTCCACAGCCAAAGAGGGGTGCCCACAAATGTCTAGATTACGGTGCGCAATCTTTATCTAGGTACTTCTAGCCTTGTCCATTTCTTTAGTTTCTTTATTCATCTTTTGAATGTAGAAAGCGAATTAGCGATAGAAACATTCTGGCACGCCCGATGGGACCTTAGGTTCTTCCTTGGGTTCCTCTTCCTTTCATTCATTTAGGTACATTTAGGCCCCTTCCTTCTTGTCTCTTTCTTCTATTCCAAATGACACTATAAGCAGGACTAAAACGAATCTTTCTTCCTTGCATTTCTAGACTAGTCTAAACATCATACTCTCAAACCTTTTCTCAAACTTGTCTTCATCCAAACTTCATATTTTTGACTTGGGCTCAAAAACATACTGCATTGCATTTCTGCTTGTGCTTGCATTAGTCTTCACCTAGTAATTAGTAAAACGCATATTGAATAAATCGTAGACACTTGATGTTACACTACCAAACCACATGCACTAAAACGAACATAAAACATACTTGAGACAAGGCCCGACTGGGATTTCATCCCCCAGCGGATACCTTACCCGTCCCGGTGACCCTACTTGGATTTCATCACCAAGGGGGAAGCCCACTCCGTTCTCTGGCAGAGGATAAACTCTAGGCGAGGTATATCTTGGCTAAGCGAGACCAGCTAACCACTAGAATCGTGAAGTGAGGGGAGCTTGCTCCTTAGCACCAGGCCACGTAGCAGACCTAACACAGATTTTTGAGCACCTAAAACAAGACCCAAAACCAGCTCTAGATTGCCTCTTCTAGGACCTTTCTTACAGCCAATCTCCCTAAACATTCATCTAATGCATAAGCCACAAGATTCTAAGGTTAATTCCTAGGATTTATCGCTTAGGCTTGTCTGTCTCTCTCAGTTCTTCTCTTCTCATCTATTTGTTTGAGTGAGTGAGGACGCTTTCTTCATTATTTTTCCAAGAATCTTAAAATCTTTTGGTTCTCTAGAAAACACAGTCACTGACATCGGTTCTTCCACTGACGTCGGCTTTCTCCTCTTACCGGCATCAGTTATCTGATCGACGTCGGCCATATTTCTTACCGACATCGGTTTGTCAACCGACGTCGGTCTCTGTCACTGTCCTTTTTTTTCAAAACCAGTAGCCTAAAACCTGTCCCTTCTCTGTCAAAAACTCCATCCTGGTTTTCTGAAACAGAAAAACACAGTTTCTGAAACCTGAACCTTCTTTGCCTTGCATAGTTTTGACTCGTAGCCAAGCTAAGGCTCTTGTCAACCACGCTAGCCGTCAACCACTTCCACTTACCCCGTCTGTGACCAAGCCTACAATGGAGTTCAACTCGGAGACCAAAAGAACTCCTATTCGTCCAACCCCGCTGCAGACTCCTATTGTCCAAAAAGGGGACCAAGATTTCAAATGATTCTTGGACCTCAACGTCAAGGCCTTGCAACACTATCTCATGCATAGCCGAACGTGAGACTCCTTGGGCAATCCAATCTACGGAATGCCAACCTCTCTTGTCGTGACTACGGCTGTATCGACGGCATCCGTAGTTCAACCCTTGGACACTCAAGCCATCGCTTTGACCACTGACCAGACTTTGACCAATCCTCTAGGTGTGGCCTCTCCCTCTATCTTTGGGCCCACTTCCACCGGGGTTTCGGCTCCCTATCAACCTCAACCCGCTCAATCGCTATCCACTCCTTTTCAAAACCTTGTGGTCTCTATTCCGCCTACACTGGCCCCTATCAACACCAGGGTGGCTTCTTATCCCTTGGCCCTCGTTACCACAATCCAACCCCTCGTGGCAACATCGGGCCTAGCTATGCCTTCTACCCAACCACCTTTAGCCTCTTCATCTATCCCTACGACTAGTTATCCCTATGTTGCGCCTTTACAGGGGCAACCAACTACATCGTATGCCTCCCCTAGCCTCTTCCAAGCGCCCTACAACTTAGGGGGCGCGCCACCCATCAATCTGTCGGTAGATATCATCAAAATGCTGATGGACAAGATGACTAGTCTAGAGACCTCCGTTTCCGGCTCACGCAATGCTCTCTCATACGAGCAGATCTCCAATGAGCCCATTCATCCTTCTGTCCCAATCAGACCATATCCTACCCAGTGGGAGCTTTTGAAGTTTTCTCGCTTTCAAAGCAAGGAAGACCCATAGCAACACTTGCGGGCATTCAGACATGCCTGTTACCTCATTGCCCATGATGATGCGTTGCTCTTACGCACATTTCCTATGTCTCTCTCGGGTGCTGTGCTTGACTGGTACAGCTCCCTTCCCAGCCATTCCCTCTTCTCATTCACACAATTGGCCCAGCTCTTCCTCAATCACTTCTCCATCAACATCACCAAGAAGGTCTCGATCACGAACCTCTATTCTATCCAGCAATTCGAGGACGAGTCCATAGCCGACTTCGTTACTCGATGGAGAGGCCTCATCAATCAACTCTCCTTTTCCTTACCCCAGGCCGAGCTTATTGAACTCTTCTCCCAAGCCTGCGCTAGACATATTTCTTCCACCCTGAGGGTTCAAACCTTCCGCACCTTCGACGAAGCCTTCACGATGGCCCACAAACTTGAGTTGCGTGCCATCAAGGAAAATAAAGTCAAGTTGCGGAGCGAGAATCCCAACTCTAAGACCAACGACTCTTCTTCTACTAAGCCATCATCATCCAATTCTAAATCCAAGGCTTCAGCTAATGCCGTGGTTGTTAGACCTTCATCTTCTTCAACCAATCAGCCTGAGCCATCCACATCTCAGAGTGCCACTCGCCAATTCCAGCAGAGATACGTACAACGACGGTATACTCCTCTCAGAGAATCATACGCGTCTGTGCTGGAAAAGCTTGTTAAGCAGGGGGTCCTCAATCTCCCTCAAGCCTGACCTCCTCCACAATTTGATCCCTCACACGCCATCCCTGTGTGGTATAGGGAACAAGACTTCTGTAGCTTCCACCGTGTTAAGGGACATGACACAGAAAATTGCAAAACTTTTAAGAACATAATCCAAGACATGCTTGAAAAGGGGGACCTCATCTTAGATAATCCCAATGCACCCCCTAATCAGGCCATTGACATCTTCAAACAACCATTCCCTAATCATCCACCAACCCAAAACAATGTCCGGACCTTAATTGATGACAATCATGAACACAACATTCGAACAGTCAATACGGTCTCGCCTTTCGTCCCCAATCAACCTCAAGAGGTTAGTCCATCAATCAGTCCATCACATGTGGACGAACCTCTTTCCCCAGCTAGTTCTCCATCGACCTCTCTCATCTTGGAGGATGCCTCGGCTTTACCAGCACCACCGGTCTCACCATCCTCATTTCTGCTGCCTATGGAGGACCCGACCCTTCCTACTCCTCAACCGCAAGTGGAGGGCACCATCATCCTTGCCCTTTACCCGCTTGAAGAGCCTCACTTTCCAGATTCTTCTCCACCCAGGGAAGAACCTGTCTCCCCTTAGTCTCCATCTAAATCTGTCTTGTCTTCACCATACCATGCCTCTAAGACTGCTACACCCATCTCATCTTTAACCCCGCAACCATCAACATCTTCTTCTCAGCCATTTTATCGATTAGTGAAGAAAATCGAACTTCTCCCTCCAAGGAGAGTGACGCCTCAGGTGTTGTGGGAGCATCTTAAAGCTCTTCAACATACCCATGCCCTCTCATCACATGCTGCTAATCTTCCCAAGGCAGAATCTCTTCAGACTCTTGACAAAGACCAGACTCTCAAACCTCAACCAAACCCATCAAAACCGAAACCTACATCTCTGTCGTCTAAGCCTATCAAGTCACTTGGCGTTCGTCCTATCTCCACCGTCACTCACCCGCAAGTGAAGGTGGACCTATACCAGACCTTGACCAGTAGTAGTCTTCCAACCAAGTCAAAGAAGACTGCCAGACCGCCGAAGTGAACGCCTCCTTCCCCGTCACCATTGCCATCCATTTTGGGCCCCCATCCTTCGACCCTGGCTAGAATCCTTCCCACTCCGGCCTCCAATCATAACTCGTTGCCTCCTTTGCTTCCTCTACCTACCTCCAGCCGTCCCTCTCCCAAAAAGGCAGTACCAATCACCAAGAAAGGGGCCGTCTTCGCCTGTCACCGCACCATCAACCCATAAGGTGGCACAAAAACCTCTTCCAACCTCGCCAAAGCAAAAGTCACCGACCTCGCGCATATCAAATAGCACGGACCCTCTAGTGGGCTCATACTTGTTGATATTGTGCTGACTTCTGCAGACTTCTAACATAACCCTTCCACCCATCAAGCCTTTCCAACCTCTCAGGTCCAAGCCCTCCTGGTTCGACGACACGAAAATTTGCTTATATCATCGTACACCAGGACACGATACCGAGACTTGCTGTGCCCTCAAGGCCGTCATCTACCGCTATATGGAAACAAACACTCTTCTCCTTGAGGACACTCTTGACCAGGCCCCAACTCCTTCGCATCCAACCTCTTCAACCACATCAACATCTCACCAGTAAGACATGACCCCTTCTTCACTTCCCATTTTTGAAATCAATGCTATCCGTATAACCACTAGGTCACAAAAGGACAAGGAGAAAGAAAAATCTGCCATTCCTTGGACCTATCCCTTCGTCAAGCCACCTCTTGCGCCCAAGCCTAAAATTTCTATCCTTGGCACGTCTTAGCCTTCTTCATCTTCTTCTTCTGGGCCAATTCACGACTCCATGCTGAAGCAGCTTCACCAAACGCCTGTAAAGATGTCTCTTTATGACCTTATCCAAACCTTGCCTCAGCACCATCAAGCCCTCATCTAAGCCTTGCAGGCAGCGGAGGTCTAATCCAAGGACCCCCAACCACTCGCTACCCTTGTCCATTCTTTATCTCCTGTCGCCTCCATCACATTTAGCGATTCTGAGATTTCCACATCTAACACAGAAGATCAGGACACCACCCTCTTCATCACTGCCTATGTTGATCAGACACGCATTAAACACGTTATGATCGACGGTAGCACTAGCATCAACATAATCTCTACCCATGCCTTTGATCAGTTGGCTCTTCCTAAGAATTGCGTCTCCAAAACTGACGTGATCTTATGCTCTTTCAATGACACCACCGCCACGACCATTGGCACAGTCATCCTTCACATTCACATTGGTCCACGCACAGTCCCAGAGCTCTTCTATATCATCAAAGGAGAGTTTCAATACAATATTCTACTAGGTCGACCTTGGATCTGTGCCATGGCCTGTGTCCCCTCTACCCTGCACCGTTGTGTGAAGTTTGAGCATGACGGGCAAGTCCACACCATTCTCGCTGACCCTTTACCCTTTAAGACTTGCAACACAACTTACCGTCCCAACGATGTCCTCATTCCCATCAAGCCGTCAACTCTGGCACCGCCTCCATCTGTGGAAGCTTCGACCAGTTCGCAATCAGTGGTCGCCCTCACCCCTCCTCTTCAAGCGCCGACCAAAGACCCCATGGAAGACATCTTCCAATGACTATCACTTGGGGAATATCACTTGTTGACCCTAGACATGTTCCAAACTCCACAAGAGTATGGACGCCTTCATCTCAGTCCCAATTACGACCATCGGATCAGGATGGTCGTTCCTTATGGTCCTCCTCACCTCCGAACCAACTTTGTCTATGGGGGGCTCAATCAAGCTCCTACCAATGACAATTCCCTCTCTTCACCCCAACCTTTCACATCAAATTTTTTATTTCTTGGCAACCCCGCCTTCGCACACACTTACCTTTACAGGTGTGCATGGAAGGGTTTTGGTTTTGGACGTTATGAGAAGGGCTCCCATCAGCCCATCGAGCCGCTCAATGATGACGATGCCAAGAAATGGTATGGCCTGGGATATCATGACCCCACTCAGGCTCCTTTCGACCTTTGTCCCGAGCCAACAATTGACCAATCTCCTCCAATCTCATCCATTTCTCCTTCGTCACCTACGGAGTCGGTGGTTTCCATCCCTCCTAGTTTTTTTTTTCCATAAACACCATCCACCTGGAATCCCTGACCTATCAACTCAATGGGGTGTCCAGATCTCTCCCTCTCATCTTTCCTAACATGATAGAGGATGAGTCAGCAACCATTCACACTGTCCACTGCGTTGACGATGATGCCATCCTTTCCTACATGGGTGCCGATGACTCTTTCATCTAGCATTCCCTCCCTTTCGAGACCTAAGTTATGTTAAATGAATCAACCATTGACATCAACCTCCCTTCTTTTGATGTTCCTCACATTTTAAAGATTGGCCAATCTTTAGACGCTCAGGAGCAGCTTGACTATACCCAGTTCCTTTCTGACCATAGCAAGGCCTTTGCCTGGACTTACAATGACATGTCTGGCATCGACCCCACCATCGCTACCCATAACATTGTCACCAAACCAGAGGCTAAGCCTGTTAGGCAAAAGCTTCGAAAGATGCATCCTCGCGTTGTGCTCCTTGTCAAAGAGGAGCTTCAGCGCCTTCTTTCTGTCTCCTTCATCCAGCCCATCGATTATCCGCAGTGGGTCTCTAACATTGTCCCAGTTACTAAAGCAATTGGGGGGATTCAGATCTGCATGGACTATCGCGACCTTAACTTAGCCTGTCCCAAAGACGACTTTCCTCTTCCTAATATTGACCAGCTTGTTGATCTCACGGCCGGCCATGAGATGCTATCTCTCATGGACGGGTTTTCAGGATACAATCAAATCCTGATCGCACCGAAAGATCAACACAAGACTACCTTTATCACCCCATGGGGGACTTTCTGCTATCGTGTCATGCCTTTCAGCTTGAAAAATGCTGGTGCCACATATCAGCGCGTCATGACCTACATTTTCCACGATCTCCTCCACAAAATCATGGAGGACTATGTGGACGACCTTCTCGACAAGTCCAAGCTTCGCCGCGACCACTTAACCATTCTTAAAATCATCTTCTCTCGCCTTCTTCAATACAATGTTCACCTTAACCCCAAGAAATGTGTCTTTGGGGTCCTCTCAGGCAAGCTTCTCGGCTTCATTGTTTCCTTCTGTGGCATCAAGATAGATCCCGCCAAGATCCGTGCTATCCTCGAAATGCCACCCCCGACCAATCTCAAGCAGCTTCGCAGTCTACAAGGGAAGCTCCAGTCCATCCACTATTTCATCTCGCAGCTTTCAGACCGCTGCCAACCTTTTCATCATCTCCTTAAGAAGGATGTCTCCTTTAAATGGGATGAGAACTGTCAAGAGGCTTTTGAAGCCCTCAAAAGCTATCTGGTCTCTCCACCAGTCCTCATTCCACCTAAAGATGACCAACCCTTCTACCTTTATATCTTTGCCACCAACCATTCGTTAGGTGCCATGATCACGCACCGAGATGAGCATCATCATGAGCAAGCGGTTTACTACATCAGCCGAACACTAATCGACTATGAAACTCGGTATACTCATATCGAGAAACTCTGTTTGGCATTAGTCTTTTCTGCTACCAAGCTCCACCACTATCTTCTCAACCATAAAACCTTTGTCATCACTCACACCGACCCTCTCAAGTATATGCACTCTAAGCCATATCAGAATCAACGTATGGCTCGGTGGCTCATGCTGCTCGCTGCGTTTGACCTCAAATTCATCCAGTAGAAATCTATCAAGGGGAAAACCATCACTGACCAACTGGCAGATGCCCCTCTTCCCGACAACCAACTTTTACAGTGTGAGTTTCCTGACGAATCTATTGCCACACTTTCCACCGATGACACCGTCTACCAAATGACCATGTTCTTTGACGGCTCCAAATGTCAACTCGGTGGGGGTGCGGGGGTCATCCTCATCCCACTCGAAGGGGAGCCCATGCCTCTATCTTTCAAGTTTGACTTTGATTGTACCAATAATATGGCCGAATACGAGGCCTTAATTTTGGGACTTCAGACTGCCCTTTCCCTCCACATCAAGTCTATCAACATCTTCGGTGACTCGCAGCTCATCGTCAATCAAGTTAACGATTCATACCTCTGTAAAAATGAAGTTTTGCAGAGGTATAAAAATTGTGCTGACCTTCTTTTGGCATCTTTCGACCATTATCTCTTGCAGACTATTCCACGCTCTATGAACAAGTTTGCTGACACCATGGCTTCTCTTGCTTCGCATATCCCATCTTCATCATCGTCATCTCGACTTTTTGTCATGGTGCATCATGTACCCTTGCCTTCATACATCTCCCCTCACATCAACCATATCAACACTGTCAATTCTAGCCGACAAGATGACTGGTATGAGCAACTAGTGGACTACTTGTCTCTTTCTGTCACTCCTCCCAACCTCTCTAGCAATGTGCGGTGAGCTTTCATCAAATGCACAGCTCGCTATACCATGCTAGGGGGTCTTCTTTATAAGCGAGGCTTCGATGGCCTCCTTCTTCATTGTCTAAACTCCACTAAAGCTTCTCAAGCCATAAAACAAGTCCACGACGGGATTGTGGTAGACACTTTAGTGGGAACTCAGTTGCCAAGCGCATCCTTCGCCTGGGTTATTATTGGCCCACCCTTCATCAAGACTATAGCGACTATGTTCGACGTTGCATCAAGTGTCAGCAACACTCTAACCTACTTCATCTCCCCAGCCACGCCTTACAAGTCACTCAGGATTTATGGCCTTTCTCTCAGTGGGGCTTAGATCTCATCGGTGAGATTAACCCTCACTCATCTCTTCGTCATCAGTCCATCATCACTGCCACTAAGTATTTCACCAAGTGGGTGGAAGCCATTCCTCTTGTCTCCACAAAAGTCGACAAAATTGTCAACTTCATCAACAGCCACATCATCTATCGTTTCAGTGTCCCTCACAAAATCATCACCGACAATGGCAAGTCCTTCAAAAACAAGACTATCCAAAAGCTATGCGACTCATTTGGCATCAAACTCAGCTTTTCTTCGCCTTACTACCCACAAGCAAATGGGCAGGCTGAGGCTTCCAATAAAATTCTGACTAAAATCCTCATGAAGGTGGTCAACGACATAGGAAGGGATTGGCACATTCATATTCCCTTCACTTTGTGGGCCTACCGCACTAGCATCCGAACCTCTACGGGTGCTACTCCTTTCTCCCTCGTGTACGAAACGGAGGCTGTCTTACCTCTCGAAGTATAGATCCCATCTCTCTGCATCTCCCTACATGACATTCTTTCCAATGATGACTTTCATCAAGATCGCTTAGCTCAACTTGAGTTACTTGACGAGCGCCGTCTTGCTGCCCTCAATCATCTCCATGTCTACCAAAGTCGCATAAAGCGAGCCTACGACAAAAATTTGTGAGAACGAGATTTCAACATCGGAGACCTCGTCCTCAAAGAGAATTAGCATGTGACCAATATGGAGCGAAGTAAACGAGGCAAATTATCCCCCAATTGGCTTGGACCTTTTATCATCATGCACAAGTATGGGTCAGGGACTTATCGTCTATCCTTCCTCGACGGATGGCCAGAACCTGAGCCTCTTAATGCGTTGCATCTTCGACCATTCTTTTGTTAGTCGAGTACTCGTCTACTAGACACGTAACTTGAGCTCGTCCCTTGAGCAATCCTCGTCCTCTTAATCCTCATTCCTTTCAACCCTATTTCCCTTTAACAAGTCCTCTACAACCCTTTTATGATGCATGGATGCTTTGTCCTAATAAAATGGAGTCCTTGAACTTCTACAGTCTTGTCCATGACTCAAAAAAAATAAATAATCAAGATGTCAAAACATAATCCAAGGTCACAAAATCAAATCAAAAAGATAGACTGCTCCCTCGAAGGACAGCTATACTATCATTGCTGTAGCTAATAGACTGATCCCTCGAAGGACAGCTATTCAAACATTATATAAAGCAAAAATATAGACCACTCCCTCGAAGGATGGCTATGACTAAATCTTGCTACAAAAAGCAACCTTTCTTAGAAGCTTCCTGCATTGATCAGCTTCGCAACATGACCATAAATCAAATGACATCTCTATGTAGACTTCCCGCATCGATCAGTCTGCACCAAAAAAAAAAAAAAAAAAAAAACGAGTCATGGACTTGGCTTGTAGTTGTCTCAGGGTCTCCTATAAAAAGGGGCAAGGTTATTCCTGCTCTTAAATTGGGTTACCCTATCCTCCTCCTATTACCTGCTCAAGGGACTTCGAGCTCACTTTAATGTCAAAGTGATTCGATTACCGTTCTAACACAACACTGGTCAACGACGTAATGCATGAACGGGGCTTTTGTTCTAATAACCCCTATCTATGCTCCCTTTCTGGGCCTTGTCAATGAAAGAGAGATTCGCCTTTCACCTTTTCTCTACATTTTGGTCACATTTAACCACATCAATTATCGACTCAAACCAAGCTATTTTTCATCCTCATGGCATCAGACATCATCCTCATCCATTTCACATAGTTTCTATGGACACCAATGCACATGGAAACTATCAACCAGACCCAATTTATGTTAAGCATAAACCAATACTTGTTGAAGCATAAATAGAGCTCCATTCATTTTTAGCATACATCCATCATGACTATGGAAACTTGCTAGGGATGAAAGACTCTCGACCAATTCTACAGAATACACCATATGTAGCATCATCTTATCCTCATTTTACCCTCATCATTTCGACACTTGACCACATCCAATCATCGACCAATCTTCTCAATTCATTTGAACTACATTGATTTGAGGCCCTATGACCAGGGCTATGTAGGCAGCACTCAGATAACACATCCTCTGAGGTTAGCTCGACCACCCCCGTTTGTTCATCTCTTTGATGGACAAACCTTCTCTTCTGTGACTTTGATCATGACCAACTCCATCAACTTTGACCAAGACCAATCATTTTTTTTAACCAAGACCAATCATTTTCTTTGACCATTCCTCCCTTTTAGGGAGAACTACATTGGCCTGAGGCCCTTCACACAAGGGCTATGTAGGCAGCACTCAGATCACATGACATTTTCTGAGGTTAGCTCGGCCACATCCTTTCATCCATCCATCCCCTTGACCAATGACCATTGGAGATCATGCGTATCTCCTTCGACCTTCGACTACTTCCAAGCCAATGTTGCCTTGGTTGTTTTTGCATGTGTGCTACCTCACGGCTAGTTAGCAAAATTGTCCACAGACTATTTTTGACCACTCGCAAGTATAGGATCGCAAGCCAGTTGATCCCTACTACTTGTGGCATTTTTGTGTTTTTGGGAGCACTTCCTAAGCCTGGGATACCTGGAACATGATGACCATTTGGAGCTTCAGCTTAGATTGAGTAACCTGATCAACAGACGACTAAATGCTGGGGCCCAGTTACTTCAATTTTGGCACTCCTTGACCCTCGACATGTGACAATTTGACCCGACCATCTCGTGAAGTGGCATACGCGCAATCACAACTATTGCAGCATTTTTGCTCACACTCTTCTATCCATCTCTCTATCAAATCGACACTCGATCTCCAGTTCCCTTCTCTCAACTATCGCTTTGAGGGGGGAACACCTCATTCTTTTCTTGGGGCAACCAACTCCTATTTTTGTCTTGTAGTTCGTCAAGAACAACTAACAAGACAAAAAGGGGCAAATGTAGACACCACAAATGTGTCTGCACCTTGGTTCTCCCCCCTTGTCCACCTCAAACCCATATCCTAACCCTTGGCCTTAGTCCCCTCCACTCATTTAATTAAAATAACTTAAATATTTCAATTAAGTGGCCCCCTTTCCACCTCACCCTTGCCACCTTAGATCCTCCCTTGGATCTCTCCACCTCCCTCCTAGCCTTTATTATGCCAAATCTTCTCATTATCTTCCTCCTGCACCCATTTAAGCATCCTCATGACCGTTCTTCCCACAATCCCTCACCCGGCGGCGTGCAAGAACGGGCAGAGGCTATTTTTAGTCTCTGCCCCCATTCTGCCACTGCCGACGTCGGCGACCCTTCGGCCGACGTCGGCGATCCTGCTAGTGTCGATAGCCTTCAAGACTCCTTTCTGCATCCATTCCAGCCCCCAGCCCCTTGAGCTCGCAAACTGAATTCTCTTGGCGTTTTGGCATTCTACTCTTCTCCCTCTAGACCTCGTGTAATAGCAGCAACAGGTGCATGAATTCTTGAGCAGAGATTAAGTCTTCTGTGGTCTCAACAATAGCTCTCCCACTCTTCATTCAGCAAGCTAAAAAGGTAAGCAGAGTCTGTTATTTCATTTCATTTCATTTCTTTAGTGTTTAGTTATTTGGTATCTGTTGTCTCCCACTCCCTCTGTCCTGCCCCCTGAGAGGCTGAAAAGCCTTCTTAAGCCCTGTCCTCTGTCCATCTCCCTTTCACCTGTCATCCTTTCAGTACAATCTCAGACAACTCCCTTGTCCCTCCTGCCAACAAAGACCCTGTACAGGGCACCTAATCAGAACCAGACCATTCCCCAGTCCATTCAAAGTCATCCCTGAACTCTGTCTCGACCCTATTCACAAACCAGACCTGTCCACAGTCCAGAAACCCGACCTGACTCGACCACAGGCCACTGCCCCGACCGACGCCGGTTACTTCCCCGACCGACATCGGCAGGATAACCGAAGTCGGCAGACCAGGCAACCGACGCCGGCAACATTCCCGGCCTCGGCGACTGTCATCAGCCCGACAACTTCTTTCAGGTAATCATTGATCTTTTCTTTCATTTCTAATTTATTTATCACTCCTATATTCTGGCATTCTGTATTTCCTTAATCTTTTATCTATCTGTTTTCAGTGGGTTGACCTCCCTTGAGGAAGTTTTCACACTTCCGGGAACAAGCTTTCGCTTGGCAACCCACTGCCTATCCATCTAACATTTTCTTGTCCAAGTTTCTTTTCTTTTGCAGTGTCATTCCTCCACAGCCAAAGAGGGGTGCCCACAAATGTCTGGATTACAGTGTGCAATCTTTATCCAGGTACTTCTAGCCTTGTCCATTTCTTTAGTTTCTTTATTCATCTTTTGAATGTAGAAAGCGAATTAGCCATAGAAACACCTCCTTTAAGCACACTAGGACAAGCACATTGCACACTTTGTCATTGTTACTTAGGCTATCAAATCACTTCACCGACTCACCAAGACACATCCATGACATAACCATGACATTAATGATATCTATCCAATAATAGGGTGTCTAAAATAGTGTTTGGTTTTCCCAAAATACATTGTACTTGACCGTATAATTAAAAATTATCTAAAAAAGGCTAGTAGAAAAGCCTGTCATAGTGAAAGAAGTTGTTTATGATCAGAGAAATATCTTGAGAGGTTAAGAAGAATTGAGAAGAGGTTATAGAGGACTTGAACAAGTTGTAAAAATACAAGTCAAAGTTTATAAGTGTGAGAGTTGATGGAAGGTAACAAGTGTGAATGACATTAATTGAATAGGTAGTGCAAAGGTTAGAACAAAAGCCATTAAACTTAAATGAGAATATAAGAAGATTGAAACCATATATATAGAATGAAGACTAGTAATGATGAGGGATAGGTTATGTTAGTATATGTAAAGGTGGATGTGATTCTTTTTTAATTTCAAAACAAACAAGCTTGTTATAGACCTCTGCATCAGTTAGCATATAAAATAAGAGACCACATAATCTTCTTGAATGCCTCTTTCTTAGACACTCTTCTCTTCTCCTTGTCCTCTCTCTCAAGTGCTCCTATTGGCACTTCTCTCTTCTTTATGTTCTCCTTAATGATAACTCTTTTCTCAACCTCTTTATCTTGTTTGTCTCTTAAAAACTCCTCAACCTCCATGCCTCTATGGGCTGTACTCTTTCTTTTCTTATTTTCATTCCTCAAGACAGTCATCTTATGCCTTTTATCTCTCTTAAGTAGATCTAGTGGCCACTTCACTCTCTTATTTACATTGCATTCAATCTATTTGATTCTTTGACCTTTCACAATATTCACCATGATCTCTATCTTATCCAAAGTCTACCCAACTCTCTTTTCAACTCTATCACTTCTTCTTTTATATCCATATTGTATTTTCCTCTTCACCTTCTAGGCATACTTAGACATCTCTCCTAATAAACTACCTATTTGATTCTTAGATCTCTTTTGGATCTTCTTCTCTTTTTCTAATCCTTTATATAGAACTATTCTTACCTTCTTTGACTCTCTCTTTGAGTCTTTTCCTTCTTTCTCTCTCTTGAGATTCAATTCTCTTCTTCACTCTACCTTCTCTAGTCCTCTCTTGACTAGCTTCAAGTCCTTCTCATTGGACTTTGGGGATTTTATTCTTCTCTTTATCAAATTTCAATTTATTTATTCTAACCTCAATAGGTCATGTCTGCATCATACTTCTTCTCTCATAATATCTTATAATGTAACTTCATACATTCCTCATGGAAATCCTTCCCAATCTCAACTCAACAAGCTTCAAGAAACTCAAAACAAAATCAAACCAAGAACTTACCTTACTCTAATAGCAAATGATGCAGAGGTACATGGGAAAAGTTTCAACTATTTACATTCAATGAAGTTCTATGGGTTCAAAAGGTTTATATTATATCTTGTTCACCTCCTTCACATACCAACACTTCACCAAATCCATATCTATTCTCTTATTCAAGCACATATACTTCTTTCTTGGGGATTGACTATGCAAAATAGGGTATCTACTATGTTGAACTGAATACTGATTGAGAATTGAACATATACCAATCAAAATTGTATTCAAATAGCTAATATACCTTCTTATCAAGCTTATACTTGTCAATATATTATCATCTCAAATGTTGTAATGAAATTACTTCAAGAATTAAGTATAATATAAGAATTATATCCAAATTTGACTAAAATATATCCAAATATATGATAATAGATAAGCCACTTTGAGGGGGAAACCTCCACAAGCTTTAATAAGAGTAAAATTCACAATATGATGATAAATAATTACCCACTACCTCTTATATATAGTCTATCTAAGCCATGGTTACACCATAGGCCAACCTACTAATCAAAAGAAAGCATAGATAAATGTAATATAACATCAAAGAGGGATAAGTAAGCCATAATTTGGCTAATACTATCCTCATACATGTGATAGGTTAGGGGCTTAGCATGCCCTTCCCCTTCAAACCAACATTGTCCTCAACATTGAACAACTCTAGATGTTGTTGCAAAAAATCTTCACCTTCCCAAGTTGCATCTTCACTACTCTAGTTTTTCCACTTGATCAAATATTCCCTAATCTCTCTAGTTCTCAACCTCTTAGTATGTGTTTGGAAGATCTTCTCTAGTTCCAAAATGACTCATCCTTCTTCATCTAGTTCTGGGAGCTCTGTCTGGGCAGAAACTTTCTATCCAATGAACTTCTTCAAACACAAAACATGAAATACTGGGTGTATGTGAGATGAATGAGGTAACTCGAGCTTGTAAGCCACACTTCCAATTTTTTGTAGAACCTGATAAGGGCCATATTACTTAGGAGCAAGTTTGTTGTCCTTTTTCTGTTGCTTCAAGGAAATCTGCTTGTAAGGCTACAAATGAACAAATACCCAGTCACCCACCTCAAAATTTTGCTCACTACGGTGTTGATCTGCTTGTTGCTTCATCGTATTTTGTGCCAAGGCCAAATTATCTCTCAAACTAGCCAAAACCTCTTGTTGATGTTGAATGTGCTCTTCCACATCTCAAAACTTGGTGTGCATCTTTAATGAAGAAGTGATGGAAGGTGGATGGTAACCATATAGTGCTAAAATGGAGACATTTTAGAAGAGGTATGGAAAGATGTGTTATACCACCATTCTGCAAGTGGTAGCCATTTAACCCAATGTTCTTGTTTATCTGATACAAAACAACAGAGATACCCCTCTAAACATTTGTTAACCACTTCAATTTATCCATCAGATTGGGGGTGGTAAGATGAGATATGAGCTAGCTGAGTACCCAAACAAGAAAATAGTTATGTCCAAAAACTACTAGTGAAAATAAAATCATGATCACTTATAATTATTTTTGGGGTTCCATGTAATTTGAGAACTGCTTCCATAAAAATAGCCGCTACTGTACTTGCTAAAAATGGGTGTGAGAGAGCACAAAAATGGGCATATTTTGTAAGCCTATCCACAATGACCAAAATAAAATTATTACCTTTAGAACAAGGTAACCCAGTGATGAAATCCATGGAAACCTCCTCCCACCTTTGACTAGGAATTGCTAACGATTGTAACAGACTTGGGGTCTTAGCTGTTTCACCTTTATTTTGTTGGCATATCAAGCATTCTTCCACAAACTTTTGTACATCTCCCTTGAGTCCTCCCCAAAATAATTCTTTCTTAATTCCATGATAATTTTTTAAGAACCATGAGTGTCCCCCAATTGGAGATGCATGAAAGTCTACAAGAATCTTATGCTTAATCTCTAATTTTTTGCACAAGTATAACCTACCCTTAAACCATAGGACATTACCTTTCCATTAAAATTTGTCAGAGGATAAATTACCTTGCTGGAGATTCTAAATCAAAACCTATGTATCCTTGTCTTGCTCTCATTCTAACCTAGCTTCATCCACCCAATCTGCTTGCAACATGGACATTGCACAAAGTAATGCTTTTGTGGATGCATCCCATCTGGATAGTGCATTTTCTACTACATTATCTTTACCCTTCTTGTAGATGATTTAAAAATCATAACCCCACATTTTGGTTACCCATTTTTGTTGTTCCTCAGATGATAATCTTTGCTCCAAAAAGTATTTGAGACTATCATGATCCGTTTTCACCTTAAAGTGTCTACCCATCAGATAAGACCTCCATTGTTTAACTGCATGAAGAATAGCCATCATTTCTTTCTCATAGATAGGTTTTTTTAGATTCTTACCTTTGAATTGATGACTTTCAAATGAAATGGGTCTTCCTTCCTGCATTAGTACTACCCCCAATCTAGAACTAGAAGCATCGCATTCAACATTGAATGTTTGTGAGAAGTTTGGAGTAGCCAAAACTGCAGTGGTGCACATAGTTACTTTTAGTTTCTCAAATGCTTTGGTGGCATCATCATTCCAATGGAAAGCATCCTTCTTTAGCAATGCAGTGAGTGGAGCTGCTATGCTACCATAACCTTTCACAAATCTTCTGTAGTAACCTGTTAGTCTAAGGAACCCTTGAAGGTTTTTGAGAGTTTTTGGCATGGGCCATTCCATTATCACTTTGATCTTCTAGGGATCAAATTTAACACCTTCATGGGAAACAATCTGATCAAGGTACTCTACCTCCTGTACTCCAAAATCACATTTAGATGGCTTCGCATAAAGTTGGTGCTTCTCCAAAACTATCAACACCTGTTTCACATGTTGTAGATGTGCTTCCCATGTCTGACTATAAATCAATATGTCATCAAAGAAAACTAGCACAAACTTCCTTAAAAAAGGCCTAAAAATAGTGTTCATAAAGCTCTAAAAAATAGATGGTGCATTTGTAAGACCAAAGGGCATTACCAAAAACTCATAATGGCCCTCATGTGTTCTAAAAGCAGTTTTATGAACATCTTCATCCTTGATTCTAATTTGATGGTACCTTGAGCAAAGATCCAATTTTGTGAAATAATTAGCACCATGAAACTCATCAAGTAAATCATCAATTAATGGAATAGGAAACTCATCTTTGATGGTGTACTTGTTCAGTTCCCTATAATCTGGGCACATCCTCCATGTGTCATCCTTCTTCTACACCATGACCACTGGTGATGAATATACACTTTGTCTATGCTTGATGATCCCTGCCTCCAGCATCTCATGGACCATCTTTTCAATTTCACTCTTTTGTGCATATGGATATCTATATGGTCTGATATTTGGTGGTTGACTACCTGGAATTAGTTAAATGGCATGATCATGTTCTATTTTTGGTGGTAGTCCTTTTGGCATGGCCCCAAAAATAGATGAGTGGTCCTCAAGAATTATCTATAGATCAAGATGTGTAGATACCTATGTGGATTGAACTTCTATGGAGCATAATCATGTAATTATTCCCTCTACCCCCTTTTTTATCATCTTGGTCATCTGATGTGAACAAATCAATTGTGGAGATTTTGCATGTAATCCATGTAGTTCAATTTTATTACCTTTAGAATGAAAGTGCATGAATAGGTCTTGGAAGTTCATCTCAATGGTACCTAAGGTTGTGAGCCATTGGAATCCCAAAATAATGTTTGTGTTACCCATGGGAATAAAAAATATAGGAGAGTCGAGATTATACCCACCCATAGTAAGCTTAATACTATGGCATTTGCCTAAACAATTAATTGTGCCACCATCTGCAATCATGACCTAATATTTTGGTGCTGGGTAGATGAAATAGTTCAATCGAGTGGCCAACTTATGGTTTATAAAGTTATGTGTACTCCCTAAATCAATCAACACTGTCACCTTCTATTTCTTGAGGAAACCTGCCACCTTAAGAGTTTGTGGAGTGCTAATACCTGTAAGTGCATGACAAGAGATTGTAGGTTGGGAATCTTTAGGTACCTCCTCTATATCTTCCTCATCATCATTGGAGGCATCATCTACTTCTTCATCTTTGTTTGGTCCCTCAATGTAGAATAACTTATTCTCAGCACATCTATGTCCTTTACTCCACTTGCTGTTACAACCAAAACATAATCCTTTTGCACGCTTCTCTTCAATTTGCTGAGGGGTCAATCTAGTAGGTGGAGGAAATGTTGGTGACGATATGCTATGATATTTGAAGTGAGTGAATGGCTGCTTCTTGTTGGCTATGAATTTTTCCTTATCTCTACATGCCATGATAATAGAATAAAAAATCTTAAGTGGATTAAACATGTTTACCTCATATTGAATGTGGTCCTTGAGTCCACCCAAAAATAGATCATTCAAGTTTGCTTTAGAAATTGTCTCCACACATAAGGATAGGTTCTAAAAATGATGGATATAATCCTTGATAGAGACAATTTGTCACAATTTTGCCAGTTGGCTAAAGTAATTCTCTATCACACTATTACTATAGTGTAATTGTAGCTCCTCTGTAAAAACTGACTAGGTGACATTAAGAGTCATCTTTTTCTTTTGAGCACACAACCATCGATACTAAATGATTGATCAGTTTCAAGATACAAGGATGCCATGGTAACCTTTTGTCTACCTAGAATCTGATGTAGGTCAAAAAAACTCTCCATTTGGTTGATCTAATTGAGTGGATCTTTTCCATCAAATTTGCACATATCCAGCTTTGGTAATAGGTTCCTCTGTGGCCATGGAGTTAGATTTGAAGTAGACTGGTTATGAAAACCACACTGGTGGGTTTGTGAAATAGAGTTAGCTTGATTATTTGACTAATTAATGTTCAAACCTATCATGATATCTCCCAAACTATCTTGTATGGATTGCATATTAGATTGTATGTCTTGCACCTCACTCTAAATGCCTTGTACACTATAGTCAAGCTAGCTCACTTTATGATCTATGTCAAAAAACCCTGGTACAAAGGGTCTAGTACATCCACCTTATAACTCCATCTCTTCTTTTTTAAGAGTTTTACTTGGAGTTTTAACACCCTTTCCTCAGCCTCGAGTTTGTGGACCTGCCATAAAAGGGTTTTACAATGTCGACCCTTATTGGCTCTTTTGACCCAACTTTGACCAAGAGATTTTGGAATTATGTCAGCCTCAAATCAAAATATACAAAGAACATACCATATCCAAAATTTTTTAATATTTCAAAAAATGTAAATAACTCAAAAAAATTCTTTGAATTGCACACTATAGAGCAATTTTATGAAAAACCATACAATAGTGATAACTTTTGTACAACAAATTAAAATGATCTAAAATTTTAATAGAATCTTAATTTGATTATTTATCACTTCCAATAAAATTTTTGTAGAGAAATTCACAACCATTTTTTATATATCACAAAATTTAAAAATTTAGTGTTTCGCCCACAAGATTGCCCAAATCACAGCTCTGATACCACTTGTAATGAAATTACTTCAAGAATTAAGTATAATATTAGAATTATATCCAAATATGACTAAAATATATCCAAATATATGATAATAGATAATCCACTTCGAGGGGGCAACCTCCACAAGCTTTAATAAGAGTAGAATTCACAGTATGATGATAAATAATTACGCACTACCTCCTATATATAGTCTATCTAGGCCATGGTTACTCCATAGGCCGACCTACTAATCAAAATAAAGCATGGATAAATTTAATATAACATCAAATAGGGATAATTAAGCCACAATTCAGCTAATACTATCCTCATACATGTGATAGGTTAGGGGCATAACAAACATGCTCATCTTCTATACTTCAAGAAACATTAAACTTGTCTCCATACCTTTAACTGTCATAAGTGTGTACAAGGTCTTAAGACAGTTGTATTTTCTTGAGTTTACACACTCCACATCAGTTTATTCCATAACCAAAGTGTCTATAAGATCTTAAGTAACCCTAGGATTAATATACTACAGAGTTCCTTCCTTCACAATCCTCATCAACTTCATTACCTTCTTCTTTTCCTTTAATTGTAACTCTATCCTTTCTTGATTGTCACTTACAGTCAATCCTAAACCTATAACCTCACACAATTATTAACATGATCATGGCCTCAAGGGCATTCAAAGAGAATTTCTAAACAAGAATAGTCTATATGCTTATCAAAAGAGAGTAAAATATAGCTAAAACACTTTTCTTTATTCATGTGAATCAACCATTAGTACATACACAATCCATGAAAGGACTTAATCACCTTCTTTAGAGGTTTTTATAGTATTATCTTCATTACTCCCTAACTCTCCTTCTCAAAGCTATGTCTCCTTTCCTTCACATTCTCCTATACACTACAACTAACTCCAACTTCATTTTTCCATCCAACCTCTACATTGGTTTGAGCAGATACAAACAAATTTCTTACATGGTGGTCAACCCAATGTAATAATGATAGTTACTCTCTTTAACAAGATTCTTAATTTTCATCACCTTAAAGACTAGACATCAAAATGACTTAAAGCATGCTTAACATGACTCCTAAGTAGGATATCTACCTCAACAACACAAAATGGTGTATATGCTTGATGCTCTTACATCAATATGTCAACCAATGAAGAAGCATCAGGTGATCCAACTACAATAATATCTTGAGTGGATTTAATGGAATTTATTAATTAAAGGAATGGACTAGCTAGTTAAAAGTGAAAAAAAATGATCTTTCTACTTTTTGGTGTTCTTCCACATTTTATAAATTCCAATATGGGCATTCAAAATAACAACATAAAAATAATGTTTGTTATTTGAATGGTCTTTATCTAATGTTCCAAAATTCTATTACCATGTTGAGAATTTTTTTTTTGATATTTGAATGATAGTTAGATGATGTTGAGAATATTATTTGTTTGATATTTAAATTATATTTATACCATGTTGAGAATATCCAGTCATGAGTGCAATCTATAAGATCACATTTCCATTTATCTTTCAAAACTTCTATTTGAATCACAATCATAAGTACTATCCATGGATCTGAACTCTTTTGTACCACTAGACTCTAAATTATTATATATCTTATATTATGAAATTATTTATACTAACAATTTAATTTGAGTGTCCTATATGATGGTGGTGTTGTCATTCTCTCATACTGTCTTGATTTTACTTGTACAATGTAACATTGTATAACATTTGACAATGTCCCTTATTTTACTAGTACAATGTAAACATTATGGTTTTGTTATATATCAATTGATGAAATCAAAAACTCTTTTAGATATATTAGCTAATAGACCTGCACATTTATATTCTCCATAATATAGATACATAACACACAAAATCACAAGTTTCCATTAAAAAAAGAAAGAAAATAAATCATATTTTATATAATGTGCATACTACAAAGAAGTGCATTTAGACTTAAAAAAAGGATTTAAACATATTGAATTTAGAGCATTATTGATCTTTGAAAGTGTCATCCCATTTTGACCATCCTTGTGGAGCCACAATATATGTCATTTATGTGCATCAAAATACTAATCTAAAATATGACCCCCACACTTTGACCAAGTATATCTTCCATGTTCATATTATTAAAAAATTCAAAAAATAAAATCATATATGCTTTATTAGGGACTAATTGTTATGTGCTATAATGCATCCAGTTATGTGGCTTGGATCGACTCTTGTAGTAGAATGGAGTTCACATTATTGAAAGAAAAGAAAAGTTAGTTAGGCCAAAAGTGGTTATTTTTCTATGTTAAAATTATTAACGAAAATGAATAAGGAATTACTCTAAGTCTTGGTTATTATTGTTATAACCTAATAGAGGTATATCCCATGTCCAAAATTGACATCCATTGTTCCATCAATGTAGCAATTGTGAAATTAGTGCCTTCCCTCGTCACAAACAAGTTCGCATGAGCCCCATAAAAACTATAGTTGTAAAATGCAGCCTTATCTCCTGATGATCTAAGTGCCACTGCTTGAGATCACAAAGTTCCTCTTTTAGGGTATGCAAAGTTATATGGAAATAAAAGAATTAATTACTTATTTTGTTTGATGTACATTTGTTCAAATTTGTTTGAATTTGGTGGAGAGAAATACAAAATGGAGATGTTTTTGGAGAGAGAATTTATTTTTGAGGTTGGTAAATGTTAGGGATCAAAGATTAAATACAATCCCACATCAAGTATCCACATTAAACACATTGCTATGGAAGAATATATGATGATAACTCACACCAAAACAAATGGTAAAATCCCAAAGTGAGAAGCTTTACACAAATTATGAATTTGTAAAGCTATTATTGATTGCATTATTTAAAAGAATTAAATCATGAGATGAATTTGCAAAGTTGTTATTGATTATTTAATTTAAAAATAATAATCATGAGATGCATTTACAATATTTTTCTTGTTTGTGGCTTTCAATATTTTAACTAAGAGATGCATTTGTGAATACATTATTATTTATGACATTATTTTTTTAAATTTTGCAAAATTGCACCTATTTTTGTGGCTTTAAAAAATTAAATTATGACATATATAAGGCATCATGGAATTTATTCAAAAAATTTACAAGGTATCATGGAGAGAGACTTTGGTTTTGAGGCTGTTAAACATCAGGGCTCAAAGCTCAAATACAATCCCACATCTAGTATCCAAATTAAACACATTACCAAAGAATAATATATAATAAGAACTCACACCTAAAACAAATGATAAAATTACAAACTGGGAAGTTTTGCATAACCTATGATTTTGAAAAGTTGTTATGGATTACATTATTTAAAAAATTTAAATCATGAGATGATATTTTCAAAGTTCTTATTGATTATTCCATTTAAAAAAAATCAATCATGAGATGAATTTGTAATGTTGTTCTTGATTGCAGCTTTCAAACTTTTAATTATAAGATGAATTTATGAATACATTATTGTTTGTGACTTAATTATTTTTAATTTTGAAACACTACTATTTGAGTGACTTTGAAAATTTAATTTATGACATGTACCAGGCATGATGGAACTACTTAAACTTATTAGAGTGTTTTTTTAGAAGACTCATAACTCTATAAGAACCTCAATTTTTTCATATAAAATCTAAAATGATATAATTTTTATTATGAAAAGTTTGAATCTACAATACATATTACTTTGTGATCATTAGAAAGAGTGGTTCCTGCCACTTTAGTAAAATAATCCATGGGACCAATTGTATGGGAACCTAATTTTTTTAAGCAGTTCCTATAGAGAAAATTTAGGAAATGCACGTAACCATAAATAATAATAAACTCTTATAATTTATTAGTAGTACCTACTTAAAATAAATTAGCTCACCCCAACATGGGACCCCTACCTCAGGTATAAGTAGTTAAATAAGGAACATTAAGGCAAGATTCTCATGGAGGGGGTCATTGCTCCTATTTTTGAAGAATGAGTGGCTGCATGAAAAATGAAAGGTATAGAAAGAGAGAATTTTAGAATCTTTTCCTAAAAGTAAGGAGTAGGTAAGTTTTTAGAGGGAAAGTTTGAATGGGTGGAAAAAGGAGAGGTTGGAAGTTTCCCATACCTATTTTTTAGGAAGATATTTTACTAAATGTCAATATATGAATGAAAAAATTTTAATTAAATTTTTATTATAAATAAAAACATAACAATTTGAATTATTATCTCTAAACAAATTATAATATGTATTGAGAATTTTATATGATGGGACCATTTTTACTGTATATACTCTCAAAATTACTCTACAACATGTACTAAGAATATTTAAGAGCCCCCTTTCCATGGGACCACTTCCTAAGTGACTTTCTTACAAAGAGAAATTGTCGAAAAGGTCACATTTTTAAGGTTGGTACACCTTTTCATATATTTGTGTATTATGTAATGAAAATTCTCTTCTACATATAATATATAGGTAATGTTTCACTAGATTAAATAGTCACGTTTATGAATTGTAGGTTCTAACCAAGACCATACATATTATCCAAGTTCATCACTATAGTCTTAAAATTTGACTAAGATCAGTTGTATAGTCATGACTCTATCACAATCTTGTTGTACCCAAATTTAGATGCTAAGGAAAATTTGGGTAACTCATGTAAAATTTTAAACAAGTTAGGTCAGAGGATAAAAAATGGAGTTCAAATAAGTGTGAATAAAAGGCTTAAAAGGGGGAAGAATGAAGAAGTTAGAGGAAGTCAAGATTGGACACCTAGAAAGTAGATTTGAGACTTTGATGCCTATTAAGGAGGCATATAAGTCTGACCAACCCTCATTTATGAGGATTGATGCTTGAGTGTGTCAAGGTTTAACCACCATATTATTTATCCTTCCACTCATTGTTACTCACTTTGAAATTGATCTTCTCACAAACTCTGGTTTGCTCCCATTTGAGTTATCACTCCCATATGATCATTTGGCCAAGTTTTTCTCTCATTTTTTAAAGGGTTTTCACTCAAATTTATCTATTCTATCTAGTTGATGATCCAATATTACTTTTCATTGTTATCAAGTTAGGGTTTTTAATTTACATTAGGGATTTATCAAATTTACACTCCATTTTTCACTTCCTTAAGGCACTTAGAATATTACAAACTCCTTAAGGTACTTAAAGGACTCTAAGATCCTTGAGGCTCTTGGAAAACTCTAATCCATGCTAAGCACCTATTATGATCTAAACTTTGTTGGATAGCCTCCTAATTTCACCTTGATGAACTTCAAAACTTGCTCAATACTTCCTTGCTTTTAACCTATCAGAATTTGATCCCTGACATGCACCCATTTGACTCTAAAACCTATTGAACACTTTCTTATTTATAATTCATTGGACTCTACCCAATACATTGCAACTCCTTGTTTTTACCCTGTCAAATTTTAATCTCTACTCAACAACTCCCTATTTATATCTTCTTTAGTCCATCTTATCTGATCTTTCACTTATAAATTTCATATGTTGAGGACTCCAATGAATAAATTAGAAATGAAGTACTAATACCATAAGGTTGTAAAGCAAGATTAAAAAGCAAGTTAGTTCATGTATTAGTAAAGAAAAACCTAATAATAAACATAAATAACCTAACATGATAAGCCCACTTTATTGAGGGGCAGTGTCAATGAAATTAATAATATAATGAGGAAATCAAGACAAACAATACCCTCCCAAAGTGGCTTTCCTTCAAAGACAATTCATAAACATATTTGTGCCCAAATTTGATGATTTAAGTCTTTGTCAATGCCATCATGATAGTGCCTCTATCATCTCTTCTACCACCAACAGATTTGGCTCCTTGATTGGTCAATTTAGAGGAAGTAGTGAAAATCTTATAGCAATATTTTTGCATAGGTTGTTTTCACTAAAAAGTTCATCTTTCTTGAAGTTATTTACATAACAACATTACATAAATAAATCTTAAAGGTTATGGACATGGCTTATGTATTTATACTTTCCCAAAAATGTTAAGAATTAACTGTGACTATCCATCTTGAGATCAAGATGTGTGGGAAATTTTTAATTCAATTTTGGAGGATAAAGCAATTAATATTTTGGAATAAGGGAGCATTAATAAAGTACATGTGGCCTTAAACCTGATATTTATCTCCATCAATGCCTAGTGCTTGACACCCTTTTGATGATGTCATGTGTGATGTCATGGCCTAGATATTTTGAAAGATGAATTTCCAATAATAGATATTCAATAATTTTCCATAGATTTTCCACTCCATCTCTTAATCTAATTTGATTTGCTTATTGTATTTATTTAGTATTTTACAATTCTTAGAAATTGGTTGTGTGTTTAATCAAAATGGTCAAAAATGTCAATTTACTTAGCCATAATTTTATTGGAGTTAAATCAAAGGATGATAATAGTTATGAATGGTGTATTACACCATTCAGGAATACATTGGTATAAATCAAAACTTATACGTGACATGTGTAAATGAATTAGAGAATTTAAATGGTCTAGAAAGACAATTTGCTTGGTCACGAAATTAATGCAAAGTGAATTGGAAGAAAATAATGATTCCCTAAAATGCATTGCCCCATTCAGGGACACCTGAGTGAAAATTGACCCCTAAATGTGATGTGTGTGGATGAATTAGAGTACTTCAATGATTTTGGTCCATATTGTGTGTTATTACAAAATGTCATTCAGATTTGTAATTTTATCACAATAGTGATAAGAATTGGATGTCTATATTTTTCCCATATTTGAGAATGCATATCAAGACATTTATTTGAAGTAACAAATTTTTAAAGAATAAAAATGTCACTTAGACTGAGCATAATTAGAATAATTAAATTTGTTCCCATTTTTTGCTATTTTTTGAATGAGTCATGAAGAAATGAGGTTACAAAAATGCCCCAAACAAAATTCAGGAAGATCATGATGCCCCATCAAGGGGAGGACATAAAATTTAAATATTTGATAGGTTGGCCCTTAATCAGAAGAAAAAAATCATGCTATTCTGTAAATAGGGTTGAAAATGGAGTAATTAGAAGAAAATGGTTTGAAAAATGAATAAACAGGGTGAGAATGAACACTTTAGGAAGATAAATGAGGTAACAATAGGCCCAAGGGGGAAGATTTGAAAATTTTACTATAAGTTTACCCCTAGGGGTGAAAACCATTCATTTTCACCCTCCACTATTGCAACCCAGATCTCTGATAGTTGCACGTGAGATAACTGAGAATAATGGCTAATATCCCATACCATTGACACCTTGGGGAGGATGTTTGAGAGTACCAATGATCACTGGGGAATGAAGCATTGGTAGGTACCCTTTTGGGTTTTTATTTTATACATTTAATATATTTATTACTAGGTAAAATTAGGGATTTAGAAAATCTCACCATTTTAGAATTTTTGCAAACATTAAGGTCACTAATAAAAATGGTAGTTTCACCAAAAAAATGATGAGGTCATGGATGAATTGGTGACCTCACTAATTTTGAAGGAAATCATTGGTCAAATGGTGGGGTTGCTAAGTCAAATGGAAAAATCACTAAAAATAATAAGGTCACCCTACCAAACGACGAGAATACCCTATATAGAGGCAATTTTACAAACCAATGAAAGAAAACAATGGGGTCAATATGATAAATGATGATATCACCAAGAAAATGGTGAGGTCACCAAAAATAAAAAATGATCTATAGGAAATGAAAATGGGTCTAATAGAAGATTAGTATAGGCCAAAAATTAAAAGAATTTAGGTAGACTTAATTAATTAGAGGAAAAATGATTGACTTGATTCCTTGTGTGGTGACTTGTAAGAGAAATTCAAGGTCATTACAATGTGTGAATGATGATCCCAAGTGTTATGATGATAGATTATATGGACAAAGGAGCTCATGGGCCTACTATAGGTGATAGTGTTATATCACTTGGATCAATTACTAGTGATTCATGCAGATTGAGCCTATCTATCAACACTTATAAAATGTTGGAATTCTAAGACATATATAATTAATTTGTTGATTGAGAGGCCATAATGACCTTGGAAGATGTCCATAGGATATTATGATTGTTTATCCAAGGCTAGAGGATCACCTAGATGTCAGTAGGGTGACTAACATTGCTAGAGGATTTTATTGGGGTGAACAACCTAGAGATAATGGAGGGGACCATAGATATAGATGCATTGGAGGACCTATCTTGGCCTCCAGACCTTGGGGTAGGAGTAATAGAAGTAGGGCCTCTTATAGTGGCTATAGTAACAACATAAGGGATAGTTCCCCTTGAGGTTATGATTTTGATGGCTCTATTAGTGGCCTTCTACTTATTGGACACATTTGGCCAACATAGAGATATTGCTAGAAATGTTTTGAGTAGGTGGACCAAGTTTTAGATGGAATGAGCGGTCTAAATAAATCATGTAGTGTGCAAAGCTTTTGAAACCCTTTAAGCTTATTTGAAGTTTATTTTGTCAATTCTTGAGGGATAGGCCTATAGAGTGAAGTAAAGGGTTTGTGTAGGTTCTCATGGTGATTGGAGTAATTCTAAGTCATGGACCAAGTCTACATAAGCTTCAGGTTTTAATAAGTTCATTCAAGCCTTCAAGGATCTAGCAATAGGGCAAGTTGCATAAGTTTAGAAAAACTTGTGAGCTAAAAGGCTAGGTGTTAATTTTTTTAGGATTTTATTTTAGACTAGTTCATTCTTTCAGACCTTTTATTTGGAACAGTTCTAATATTTCCTTCAAGAGAAATGTTTTGGGAGTTTTGACTAAGTTTTGGGAATTGTTTCAAACATTTTATCTAAAATAATTTCCTTGAGGACCTATTTACTTCAGATATTTTGTCTGAGGTGAAAGCTAAGTGTTAGAATTCTTTTAGACACATTATTCAAAAAATTTCCTTGAAGACCAATTCTCTTGGACATTTTTTTCATAGTAAAAACCCCGCAGGCTCATTCTCTTAGACATTTTGTTTGCAACCATAAGTTTCAAAGACTAATTCTTTTGAGGAAGTTTTTTTTCACTAAGCCTATAACAAAAGGTACAAGGCATGAATTCTTTCAAACATTTTTTTTGAATCAAAAGGTTGATATAAAAATCTAAGAACATAATTCTCTTAAATATTTTGTTTGCAACATAAGTCACTTCTTTTGAAAATTTTGTCTGAGACAAAAGCCCACAGACTAATTCTTTCAAAGGAAATGTCCTGGAATAAAGCCCCAAAAAAATGTCCCAAATAAAAGCCTAAAGAAAATGGTTTGTAGTGAAAGGCCAAAACATAAATTCTAGAATATGGTTTATCTTAGAGAAGTTGATCTAATAATTTAACATTCACACAAGTGTCAAAATCAATCTCAGTAACTAGTCATTTGAGTTTAAAGTGTGACAGGATCATAGACATCAGTGATGGTCGCATAGATGTAATTTGATGATCACACAAACATCAAGTTCAAGACATGAAAAATACTTATTAAAGTTCAAATATCTTAGTGATGATTAAGCAAATGTCAAATACATTTGCATGGATGTTAAAGATAGGTGCATAAATGTCAAAGTCAAGTCTTGGGGAATAACCATTAGAATTCAAAAGGGAGGATCAAAAATTAGTGTTAAGTCATATAAGAGATCCAAAAATGAGTGATAGTTGATAGTTTAATAGGCCTAGGTAAATCAATGGATTGCATTCAAATATGGATGTAAATCCAAAAACATGCGAGCAAGTCAATAACGTCCTCGACTAAATGTAGGCTTAACAAGTGTCCAAATCTCAGGTGCCCAGATCAAGTCCAATGGATAGTAGGTAATGGTAGGTTAGTGTGTCTAGGAAGATCTAATTGAGAATATTTGAGAATACAAAGGTAGATCAATGGTGCGAGTGAGGATGAAGAAGTCAAAGAGCTCAAAGGCCACCACATGACATAAACATGGAAACGATTAAGCTAACAACATGATCTTAAGGATAAACATAGAGATACCAAGTGGTACCAACTTGGATAGAGTTGACAAGTCAAGAAAAGATCTAAGGCTCATGCTTTCCCATGACATGAAGATCAAACAATCTAATAGATAGTCAATAGGTTAATGAGTTGAGTCAGTTTTCAATAGCCAATGAGCAAAGAGGGTGAGCTTAAGATTTTTGATGAAGGTCAACAAATCCATTTTTGACCTAGGAAAGGTAAGTATGGATGGAATTAATCACAAACATGATTTAGGTTAGACCAAGAGTAGATATTTTGGGATAAAGTGGTGCCAATAAGACTCTAAAAAGATAGAATAGTCCTCTTTAACCTGATATAGATTAGGGTGGGCTACTAGCTGATCATATGATATAAATATGTCGATATGGATATATCAACTAAATGAAAACCAATATTTTAAATTGGTTTTCAATCTATAGTAAGCCTAAGTACACATTTCAAAGTAGAAGGCAAATATATGCAATTAATAGAGGAGCATCTTGAGCCATACTCTCAGCTACTAAAAACAAACATGAGTATGGACTTGAATACAAAAACCTTACCCTGTAATGAAAGAATTTGATACAGAAGACCTCGAGAGGGTCCATGCATAGCAAAGCTTTTATTCTATAGCTTATCTTGATTTTCATATCCTCCATCATGACATAAAAGGATAAAATGACATTAATGCAGGAGCAGGCTTGAGGAAGATTATGACAATCATTGTTTTGGGTGAGATTGGCTCATTAATGATCCCTTTAGTGCCATTTTTTCTCTCTCCTCCTTTTTCTTCCTATAAATACTATATTTGAGCTCTTGATTTGGATTTCTTAGTTAGAGGTAGTGAAGTTCTACCAAAATCACTTTGTAATACTCTCTTGAAGCAATATAAGATAATTTTTAGATTCTATTTCAAATGCTAAGTGTGCTTTATTGAAGTTTGATGTGCATAATGTATGTTTATATTCATCATCTGTATGTTCTACATGTACCTTGATTTAATTTTATTGGTTTATTGTAGGTTATATGAATTGTTCATTAGTGTATCCCTCTTGAAGTGTCATAAGTCCATAGTGTCTCATATAGACCTATCCCTTTCTCCCCTTCAAGTTGTAGGTCTCTTTTCAACCTCCATACAAAATACTCATGCTTTTAACCTTGTCATAGAGTTTGACCAATCATTGTCTTAGTTGAATTCATTAGTAGTCAAAGAAGTGTCCAAGATGAAAGTGGATCTTTAAACACTTGGTGCATCACCACTTTTAGTATAGATTTCCATTCATGTATTTCTCCCCTTTTTCATCCCAATAGCATAAGTTTAATAAAAAGGGACCATATTATTATATTTAAGGAGCTATCCTCATTAAAAAAATCCTAGAGGTTTGATCCCATTATAAGATACCCACAACTTGGGGTCAATTCCATGTTGGACTAGGTTTGAGAGGTCCTAAACATTCCTGCTTTTAGCTGGGGTACAATCTATGTCCTTAACAATTTTAGCATGCCCAATGGGACCATTGAAGAAAATATTAAGAATTGGTGCTATATTTGGCTTACAAGTGTAGCAGATACTTATAAAGAGCACCTAACAACTCCAAACATCTCTGGTTCACAAAAGCCACCCACTTACCTACATGCCAAGAAGTACAAGATCATCTACAAGGGGTATCAACTTCCATTTTAGTGAGATTTCAGTGCCCTCAATAATAAGGAGAGTAAGATCATCCTCATCCCCTATTAGGAGATGTATTAGAAGCCACTTGCCCCATATTGAACAATCTACATGACCATTCAGAAGGTTCTATTTTAGGCGAGGCCTATTTCCATTTCCATTCACAATGTTATCGAGTAATCAAGATTTTGTACCCTTTAATTGGGGGATCCCTCTTAACCTTTATCAATATTATGACATCCTTGCTACCTCTTTGAAGAGTCTACCATACTTTACAAGAGAAAACTCCACCACTCTTGTAGATCACATTGTTGACATTGTAAACTTTTGTGCAATGCATCACATTACATAAGAAAATGTAGCCATGAGACTACTAGCCACATCCTTGAAAGGAAAATCCCCACAATGGTATAGAGTTTTAACCCCTACCTTAATTAATACTTGGGATGAGTTTGGTGAGTGCCTATGTAAACATTTTGAGGATAGAAGTGACCATGTTTCACTTGAGGAACAACTTACCTCAATCAAAAGGGCACCCCAAGAATCTATGGTTGATTTCAACTATAGATTTCAAAAGACTTGGGATAGGATCCCTATCATAAATAATCCCACACCTAATTATGCTTTCCTTTATTATTTGAGAGCTTTGAATTTAGACATTACAATCATGATCCAATCTATGGGTGTGACAACTCTATCTGGGGCTTATGAGATAGCTATAAGAGCAAAAAAATGTTTGATATAAGTAGGAAAACTCATGCCAAAACCTCTCATGCCACTTTTCCCTAAAATTCAACCAACCATATCTACCATTGTTCCAATACCCACTCTAAAAAACTAAGCCCAACCTGATGATGGCTAGGTAGATAAATTTGCAAGGATTGAGAGTTTGTTGAAGGCACAAAACAACTAGCTAATGGCTTTAAAGAGGCAACAACAGACTTCATATATGTCAAAATCATACTAAGGTCTCTTCCAAACCCAATACCCTATTCAATCCTATAATATGCCCCTTTATCCATCAAACCAAAAAACTCGAGGCCAACTTACTCAAGGTAGGCCTTACAATAGCTACAACCCTACAATGTTACACCCTTAACCTTTGGCATGTCTAGGAATATGTGTGGCCAACTTATGGCTTACAAACATCTTTTATATTATTGTTACATTTCCCTATGTTCATATTTAGGTCAGCCTATGTAATAACCATATCTACATAGACTATATATAAGAGGTAGTGGTTAGTCTTTGATCATCATGTTAAGTATTATGCTTTTAGTGCATTGTTGTGGAGGTTGCCCCCTCAAAGTGGGGTTTGCTATATTATCTAGTATTCTACTTTGATATTAATGATTGCTATGTGATCTCTCATATTTGCTTATTTTGTATGATATATAATCATTTTGTGTGAACATCTAAGTAATTTTATTACAATTGGTATCAAAGCTTTGATTTGGTCAAGTTTCCTATGACATTATTTTTTTGGATCTAATAAGGCATGACTTCTGAGAGAGGAAAGAGTGAAAAAACATAAATTTCAATATGAGAAGAATTAATTTTTATGTTAGTTTAATATTATTTGAAACATTTTTTTGGAAAAAAAAGAGTTTGTAATTTTTTTTCACTTTTTGTAATTGTGGTCATTGGATTCGTCTTGGTGAGATGATCATAACGATATATTCTGTTGGTACACTTTTTTGGTGCCAAATTTTTTTACCTTAGTACACAAAGGTAGTCATTGGATTCATCTTGGCAAGGTGATCACAATGTTATCATATCTTGGTACACTTTTTTTGGAGTAAAAACCCTCTTAGGGTTTGTATATGGTAGGTCCTACATGAGGAAGAAAAGGGGGAACAAAATCCTAAGATTCCTATCATTGATATGGAATATGAAACTTTAGATCTATTGATTTCTTAACTTTAGGCTGACATAAATGGCTTGGTATGGAATGTTGAATTTGTTGTAGTTCAAACTAATGTTTTATGGATGAATAGAGAGATTAATGGGGTTCACACTCAATTTATTTAGATCACTACTCAATTGGCTACCCTTTCATCTCAGTTACAATTAAATAACCCTCCACTTCATCATTCATGTCCTCCTCTCAAGCCTAACAACTCCAATTTTGGTGTGAAACTAATGTTGCAAAAAGTGGACATGCATAAGTTTGATGGTAAGGATCCTCTCACATGGATTACCCAAATTAAGAATTTATTTGATTTACATTAAACTCCTAGTTCTCAAAAAGTGATAGTGGCATCTCTATATCTAGAACCTGAGTAGTTTATTTGGTATCCTTGGTTGTGTGATCAAAAGAAAAATAATTGTGCTCTTGTTACATGGTATATTTTCACTAATGAGTTATTGGCTCATTATTAGAATAATGTCTCAGAGAACTACTTTAGCTAGTTAGCCAAACTATGGTAAACAAGATCTGTGAAGGATTATATTCATCAATTTTAGAATCTATCCTTATGGGTGGAAGACATCACTAAGGAAAATTTGACTGATCTATTTTTGGGTGGCCTCAAAGCTAGAACCCAATTGGAGGTTTAGATGTTTAACCCAACATCTATATCAGAATCTATTCCATGGGCATACATAGTAGAGGAAAAAGAGATAGTTAAACCAAAAACTTTCACTTCTGGTCATGATTGCACCTTTCTAGCACTATCATATCCTCAACCCATAAGATTGACACCTAAAAAAATTGAATAGAAGTGAACCAAAGGGTTGTGTTATGTTTGTGATAGCAAATGGAGCAAAGAACATCATTGTGATGAAAAGAAGCTATTTTACATCAAAGGTGCCAATGAGGATGATGATGATGAGGAAGTAATTGGAAAGGATGAAGAAGTTCCTAAGAAGGAATTTGAAGACTCTCAACCTACTATTTCCTATCATGTTCTTTCAAGTATTAATACTCTCCAAACTCTTAAGGTGGTGGGTTTCCTAAAGAAATAGAAGGTCATGATATTGATTGATTCTAGGAGCACACACAATTTCATCAATAGTAAATTGGTTGCTCACTTGAATTATTTCATTTATCCCACTCTAAAATTTTAGGTCATGATTTCAGATGGTGGTACTATCAGCTACTTAGGAAAATTCCATAGTATTAAGTTGGCCATGGGAGATTACTTGTTGGATTCTCCTATGTTTGCTATTTCCATAGGGGGAGATGACATTATTTTGGGAGTATAGTGGCTCACCACTTTGGGCATGATTGAGATGAATTTCTAAGAATTATTCATGCACTTTAATTTTGAGGGGAATACATTTGAGCTAAGGGGATTAAGGGTTAAATCTCCACAATTGGTTAGCTCCCATTACATGACAAAAATTCTCTGAAAGGGTACTGAAGGATTTGTAGCTCATTTTTTTGTGAAAGTTTAGCCAACTCAACCATATACACATCCTGAGCTACAACAAGTGATTGATGACCATTCAGTTATTTTTAATGACATACTAAAAGGACTTCTACCTAGTTGCATGCATGATCATGCTATCAAACTTATTCCTAATAGTATACCACCCAACAACAAGCCATATAGGTATCTTTATGCCCAAAAAATATAAATTGAAAAGATGGTATAGGAGATGTTGGATGCAGGAATCATTTTCCATAGCCAAAGCAAATATTCTTCACTAGTTGTCATGGTGAGAAAGAAAGGTGACACTTGGAGGATGTGCCCTAAATACAAAGAACTCAACAAATACACTATCAAAGATAAGTTTCTTATTCCTATCATTAATGATTTAATAAATGAATTAAATGGTGATCTTTATTTTACTAAGTTAGATATACATTTTGGGTATCATCAAATCCAAATCCATGATGAAGACATACCCAAAACTACTTTTAGGACTCATGAGGGCCATTATGAGTTTTTGGTTATGCCTTTTGGGATAAAAAATGCACCATCCACCTTTCAAAGTTTGATGTATACTATTTTTAGACCATTTTTGAGGAAATTTATTTTGATATTTTTTGATGATATCCTCATTTATAGTAAAAATTGAGAAGACCATAAGCACCATGTGAAATAGGTACTCTCAATTTTGGAACAACATCAGTTGTATGTCAAACCTTCCAAATTTACTTTTGGAGCTTGTGAGGTTGAGTATTTGGGTCATCTAGTTTCACATGTAGGAGTGAAAGTGTATCCTAAAATAATTCAAGAAATGGTGGACTAACCAATTCCTAAGACACTCGAGCAACTAAGGGGATTTCTGGGGATAACTAGTTATTATCACATGTTTGTCAAAAATTATGGTAGCATTGCAGCCCCACTCACCTCTTTGTTGAAGAATGACTCCTTTTAGTGGATTGATACAGCTACCAAGGCATTTAAACAAATGAAATTGGCTATGTGTATTACTCCAATGTTGGCCACTCCTAATTTTTACAAGACTTTTGTGGTTGAATGTGATGCATTTGGGTATGGTATGGGTGATGTACTCATGCAAGAAGGCATACCACTTACATTTGAAGGTTGTCAACTAAAGGGTCAAAATCATCACAAGCCCATTTATGAGAAGGAAATGATGGACATTTTACATGTAGTCAAACAATGGAGGCCTTATTTGATGGGTCATCACTTTCAGGTAAAGACTGATCATGATAGTCTCAAATATTTTTTTAAACAAAGGTTGTCATCTGAAGAATAATAGAAACAGGTAACTAAGATGTTAGGCTATGATTTTAATATAGTTAACAATAAAATCAAAGACATTTTAGTGGTAGATGTACTATCTAGGAAGGATGAGTCAATTTGAGGCATTATTATGTGCTATGACCATTCTATAGGTAGATTGGGTAGAGGAAGCACAATTAGAATGGGATAATGATAATGATACCCATGATTTGATTTAGAATTTTTAGCAAGGTTTGGGTGGATTTGAAAAATTCACATGGAAAGGTGATGCATTATGGTATAATTATAGAAAATACCTATGTAAGAATTCTCTTCTTAAACAAAAAATCCTTTAGGAACTTTATGCAACTCCAATTGGGGGTCATTCAAGATTTTGGAAAACCTATCATAGTATCAAGTAGGATTTTTTTGGGAAGGTCTCAAGGGGAATGTACAAAAGTATGTGGCTGAATGTATGATATATCAACAAAATAAAAGAGAAACCATCAAAACCTTAGGTATTTTGTAGCCTTTATCCATCAATAGCCAACATTGGGAAGAGCTGTCTATGGATTTCATTATAAGGTTACCAAGATCTAATGGTCAAAATGTTATCATGGTTTTGGTAGATCATCTTAGTAAGTATGCTCATTTTTGTTATTTATCACAACCATTTTTTACTAATATAGTAGCTTCTATTTTTCTCAATATATTTTATAAATTGCATGGTACCCCTAAGATCATTATTAGTGATAGAGATCCCATTTTCACTAGCAATTTTTGGACTAAGTTATTTGCATGTTTGGGGACCTAGTTGGCTCATATTTCATCCTATCATCCTCAATTAGAAGGATAAAATAAGGTAGTCAAAAAATGTCTGAAAGGATATATTTGTTATTTTATTTTTGATAAATAAGATAAATGGCTTCATTGGTTGCCACTTGTTGAATGGTGGTATAATACTTTTGTTCATAGTTCTTCCAAAATGTCTCCTTTTCTAGAACTATATGGATAATACCCTCCATCCATCCCTTCAACCTTGAAGGTCCATCCTAAGGTTCATTTAGTTGAATAACATATTCACCATCAACAAGAGTTCTTTGCAAGTTTTCATGAAAATTTAGCCATGGCCCAAAACCATATGAAGCAACAGACATATCAACACAGGAGTGAAAGGCATTTTGACATTGGTGATTGGGTCTTTTTTTGCTTATAACCATATAAGTATATGTCCTTGAAGCAACAAGAAAAGGATAATAAGTTGTCCACTAAGTATTATGGGCTTTATCATATATTGTAAAAAATTGGTAGTGTGGCCTACAAGTTATAATTTCCTTCTTTCACTCACATACATCAAGTATTTCATGTATCATGCCTAAATAAATTCATTATACATATAGTTTCTACTCAAATTGAGTTACCAAAATTAGATGAGGAAGGAAGAGTTATTCTTGATCCTGAGGTGATCCTTCAAAGGTGCACTAAGAAACTATGATCTAGAGTGATTAAAGAGTACCTGATCAAATGGAAGAATATGCCTTGTGAAGATGCCACTTGAGAGGATGAATCCTTTATGGAAAAACATCTAGAGTTGACTCAATATTGAGGACATCATTATTTTAAAGGGTAGGGGCATATTATACCCTTAACCTTTGGCATGTCTAGGGATATGTGTAGTTGACTTGTGGCTTACATACCTCTTTTATATTCTTTTTACATTTCTCTATGTTCTTAGTTAGGTCAGCCTATGAAATAACCATGGCTAAGTAGACTATATATAGGAGGTAGTGGTTAGTCTTTGATCATCATGTTAAGTATTATGCTCTTAGTGCATTATTGTGGAGGTTGCCCCCTCAAAGTGTTTTGGCTATATTATCTAGTATTCTACTCTATTATTAATTATTACTATGTTATCTCTCATATTTGCTTATTCTATGTGATATATAATCATTGGTGTGGACATCTAAGTACTTTCATTACATACAACTGCAAATAGTTGGAGAGCCTTGGTTCCCATACAAAACAATTTTACATGGGTCAATGGAAATTAGGGGAATAGCCTAATGAGATGGTAATGGTTACAAGTGGGGAGATATATCAGGACCCTAGTTGGTAGCATGCTCCTTCTTTCCCAGGCCATGACACCATACCTCCACCACCACAAAGCCCCCTAATGAATCAAGGTAATATGCCTACCATGACATCATCAAAAGCTTAAATTCAACAACAAGGAAACATGGGTAATAAACCAACGGACACCACATTCATAAATTTTTAATAAGGGGAATATATGTTCAAACATGTAGTGGAAAACATGGGACAAACTTCACAAAGGCCAGATGGACCCATTGCATCCCATATAAGGGCTAAGAAGAGAATGTTAAATGATGGTTTAGGGTAACCTATGGATTCTTCAACACCTCCACAAACTAGTTAGAAACCAACCACTTAAAATGTAGTTTCTAAATATCCTACAACTCAACAAATACCCCAATATTAGAGATAACAACAAAAGTCTCTTGTTATTCCTCACATCACTCAAGTGCCAAGTGATGCTTCTCCTTACAAGGTACAATACAAAGGTACTAGTTTCCATTTCAATATTGTGGATCATATGAGAAGGGATAATATCACTATGTCTATGTATGATACTCTATCGATTCCAGGGCAAAGAAAATCCTTCAGTAAGAACTCTCCAAGCCTTCTCATATGAATGAGACAGCTAAAAAAGTGAACATTGTTTTCACAAATAGTAGTCATCTTAGTCCCTGTTAGGTTTCTAGTCAGGTTCCTAATCAAATTTAAGTCTATAATATTGTTAATCCCCCCAAGGTTTCCAAATCCCCTCCATTCTATTTTTCAACCATCATAGGAGATTGCCTAGTGCATAATTGTATGATAGATTCAAGAGCTTCGACCTCAGTTATGCCTAAAACCATCACAAATAAACTTGAGATTAAATATGTACCTAATGAAAAGGATGCTCTTTAGTTGGATGGTTCCCCCACTAAAATGGTAGGCATAGTGAAATATCTTAAGATCACATTGGAAGGTTGCCAAAATTATGTCATCACTCAAGATGTAATGGTTGTGGACCTACCCCTATATTTTTCCCTATGCCTATCTAGGGACTTTATTGCAAATATTGGGGGATATTTATCCTCTGACTGGTCATATATGGTTTCTAGGACCAGATATGGGACTAAGGTCACTATTAGGTTTGAACCTATCTCTAGGTTCCATGTAGAGCCTTATATGCCTAACCTTGCAAATGTCAACTGCAGCATATTTGAGGAGGATAAAGATGTTAGTGAATGATAGCCTCATGATCATCTTGAAGGAGTTTTAGACCTATATCTAGATGAATGGGCAGCTAACAACCATGGATTTGATACCTTTATCAATCTTGAAGAAGCAAAATTATGGGTGTATTATATGCATGAGGAGAGTGTTACTATACCTTTCTTATCTAACACCACTCAAGAGGAAGATGGCACATGGACTTTATTATTTTATGGATCAAGGACAAAACATGGTAGTGGAACTAGGCTCATGTTGGTTTTACCCTCAGGTTAGAAGTACTATTCAAATACAAGATTCTAATTTAGTTGCACTTCAAATATAGCTGAATATGAAGCTCTTTTACATGGTTTTCAAGAGACAAGAAGAAGAGGTGTCAAACTTCTTCAAGTCAAAGGCGATAGTGAGCTTATTGTGAAATAAGAGGCATAGCTATAGTCAAGAACTATAATTTAAAAGCCTACAAGAATCATGTATAGGATCTCATATAAGACTTCTTAGCATTTAATATACAATCCATACCAAGAGAATCAAATCAATGTGCAGATAGGCTTGCAACCATTAAAGCTCAGTATGAGGTTATAGATGGAGCCAAGGAAAACCAGAGCCAAGACAAGGTCAAGGTCATATGGAGGCCAGTTGTACCTAAAAATGAGGTAAGTTGGCAAGTGTTTGATAATGATGATCAAATTATATGTTTTATAATGTAGAAGGCAAAATTTTGCCATAAAAATCAAAATAAGTTCTAACACTAGTATGATGATCAGATAATAAAACTAAGATCAAACAATATACCTAAGGGGCATGTGGCATTAGAAATCATATTTAATTAAGATGACCAAGTAAGAAAATGTAAAGCATGCATCTCAACTAAGGAGGAACATTAAGAGAAGATAGAGATCTTCAAGGATAGATTGATAAAGTTAGGAAAGGTTAATACAATAGAAAAAAGAGCTGCATTTATTACTTTATGCCAAAATTTTTTTGACGTATTTACATGGGAGTACAAAGACTTGAAGGGGTTTGACCCCAAATTTGCATAACACACCATTGAATTAGAAAGTAATGCCAAGCCAGTCAGGCAAAAACAAAGGCCTATAAATCCAAGAGTGAAGGATCTCATGAGAAGAGAACTCTTTAAATTGATTGAATCAAATATAATATTTCTAATTAAGCATTCCTCATGGGTGGAAAACCTTGTTCTAGTGAGAAAAAAAATGGATAAGTTTGTTTATGTGCTGACTTTAGGGACCTTAATAAGGTGTCCCCAAAGGACCATTACCTGTTACCCTCAATGGATCAAATTCTGCAAAAGGTGGATGGTTCTCAAAGGTTCTCATTGCTTTATGTCTATTATAGCTATATTTAGATCATGGTCAAAGAATAATATAGGCATAAGACTGCCTTCAGTACCAAATGGGGCACCTTGCATATTTTAAAATGCCTTTTAGACTCTCCAATGCTGGAGCCACCTTCCAAATAATAACGGATGTTGCTTTTCATTATCTTTTAAATGAAATGGTTTTAGTTTATCTTGATGATATAACAATATTTTCAAATAATCCTAATGATCACCTAACACACTTGAGAGTTGTTTTTGATAGATGTAGACAATTTAGAGTTTCATTGAATCCAATGAAATACATTTTTTAGTTCATGAAGGAAGACTTCTTGGGCATGTGGTGTCCAAAGTTGGTCTTTCCATTGATCTAGAGAGGATATAAGTAATCCTTGTTCTATCATTACCTAAACATAAGAAAGAACTTCAAAGCTTCTTAGGCAAGATCAATTTCATCAAGAGTTTCATCAAAGGGTTTGCAAAGTTGGTCAAGCCCCTCACCCTTATGTTGAGAAAAGGAAAAGAATTTACATGGACAAGAGAAGGTAAGAGAAGCTTTAAGGCTATCAAGGAGGCCATATATCATGCCCCCACATTCCTTAATCCCAATTTTAATAAGGATTCCTATTTGTATGCCTTCTCTACATTAGATTCAATTTCAACCATGCTTATGTAGTATAATAATAAAGGTCTAGAACAACCTATTACTTTCCTTTGTTAGGCTGATGAAGGTTATGAGGAAAGATATAGATTTTTATAAAAAATGTACTTGATATTATAAGAAGTTTGAAGAATTTTAGACATTTAGTTTCAAATAATAAGATTATACTAATGGTAGCCCATCCAAGTGTGAAGGATTTTATCGTCAATATAGACTTAAATGAGAAGAAAGCTGGATGGGTCACTAAGTGCATGGAGTATGCCATTGAGGTCAAGGTCACAAAGATAGTATGAGGTAAAAGATTATGTGAGCATATTGTAGAAGATGTGAGAGAAGAAAAAGAGATAATTTTGGTAATTTAGGACACTCAATATCAAGCTAAAAATACTCCTACAAACTAGACACATGATATTGCTAGATTTCTATAGACATGAAAGTGTCCAATGGGACTAGATTCATCACAAAGAAGACACTTTATATTGAATTCCATTTCATACATTTTGATGGATGGAATGATTTTCAAGAGAGACATAGGACGCATGATGTTGAGGTGTGTGGAATCATGCTAGATAAATAAGCTACTTGAGTAGTTCTATGATGGTCCAACTGGTGGACACTTTGATTCCAAAACCACAACCTCCAAAATCAATAGAGCTGGGTACTTTTGGCCCACAATGTCTAGAGATGCTCACTCCTGGGTAAGGAAATTCCTAAAATGTGTAATGTTTGTTGGCAAGAGGAAGCTAACTACCCTAACCTTACAGCCCATACAAGTAGAGCAACCCTTTATGTAATGAGGCTTAGAATTTATAGTGATGATACACCCAATTTCAAGTAAAGGACATAAGTGGATCATTATAGCAACATATTAATTTACAAGGTGGGTTGAAATAGTTTCCCTTAAAGAGGTTAACAAAGTTTCTATTTTAGACTTCTATGATAGCCTTGTGACTAGATTTGGTGTGCCATCTATAATTATTTCTAACAATTCATTAGATTTCAGTAGCAACAAGGTATTTGAGTGGGCTCTTTCACATGAAATTTATCTCAAGGCATCCTCTAACTATTACCCATAGGGTAATGGACCAATAGAATCCACCACTAAGAACCTACTAAGGATTATAAAAATAACTATGGAAGATAGTCAGAGGGAGTGGCATACTAGGCTAAGGAATACCCTATGGTTAGACATAGGGACACCTAAGTCAACTATTGGACATTACCAATACCTCCTTATCTATGGGATGGAAAACAAACACCTTATATCTCTTGAGCTTCTTACATTAGATCTTGCACATCAACTTGAACTTTTAGAGGATGATACTATGTAGGTAGAGTTAAATGAGCTAAGATAGCTGGAGGAAACAAGAGACATGACTATGCACATCATATGGTCTAATCAAAATTAGGGTAAGAGGTCATTTAATAAGATATATTCCTCAAAAACATTTTAATAAGGTGATACAATCCTCAAATGGGATGAGGATCATGCAAAACCCAAAAAGTGCTCCAAGTTTGACAATCTTTGGAGTGGACCTTATATTATCACAACTTACAAGGAGAATAATGCTTTTGAGCTTACTAGGATGAATAAATAGAGCCTTCACATCCCTATCAATATGAGGTATCTCAAATTCTATTATTAGTATTATATCATGATCCTTGTACATAGGTAGATAGGTCATCATGAATGAGCTCAATTAAATTCTAGGTTTCATGACCAGTAGGTTGGTCAAGCTAGCCGAGTCACCAAAAATGTTGGCTACATTTGGCCAATATAGATATCTTTCTTAGAAATGGTTTGAGCAGATGGACCAAGTCTTAGATGGAATGAGTGGTCAAGATAAATCATGCAACATGCAAAGATTTTTAAACACTTTAAGGTAGATTAAAGTGTATTTTATCAATTCCTGAGGAGCAAATCTACGGAGTGAGGTAAAGGGTCCAATCAAGTTCTCATGGTGATCAAGGTAGTTCTAAGTCATGGAACAAGTCTACATAAGCTTCAAGTTTTCATAAGTTCATTCGATCCTTCAAGGATTTATAAGTAGGGAAAGTTGCATAAGTTCAAAAAAGCTTATGAGCTAAAAAGCTAAGGGTTAATTCTTTTAGGCTTTTATTTTGTCTAAGTTCATTCTTTTAGACCTTTTATTTGGATAAGTACTAATATTTCATTTAGGAGGAATGTTCTAGGCTTTTTCACTAAGTGTTGGGAATTATTTCAAATATTTTGTCATAAGCAATTTTCTCAAGGACCCAATTTCCTTTAGACATTTTATTTGAGGTAAAAGCTAAGTGTTAGAATTTTTTCAAAAAAATTATCTGAACAATTTCCCTGAAGACTAATTCTCTTAGACATTTTATCTGCAACAAAAACCCCATAGGCTCATTCTCTCAGATATTTTGTTTGTAAGCATAAGTGCAAAAGACTAATTATTTTGGGGAAGTTATTTTGCACTAAACCCATAACAAAAGGTATAAGGCATGAATTAGTTTAGAAATTTTGTTTGAATCAAAAGATACACAAAAAAGCTAAGAACATAATTTTATTGGATATTTTATTTGTAGCATAAGTCAATTCTTTCAGACATTTTATTTGAAATAAAAGCCGATAGACTAATTCTTTTTGAGGAAATGTCTTGGCACAAAGCTCACAACAAATGTCCCAAATAAAAGCTTGAGGAAAATGGTCTGTAGTGAAAGGCTGAAACACAAAGTCTAAAATATGGTTTGTCTCAAAGAAGTTGATCTAGTAATTTGACATTTGCATAAGTGTCAAAGTAAATCTCAGTAACTAGCCATTTGAGTACAAAGTGTGATGGGATCATAGACATCAGTGACAGTCATATAGATGCCATTTGATGGTTACAAGAATGTCAAATTCAAGACACTATAAATAACCATTAAAGTTTAAATATCTTAGTGATGGTCACATGAACGTCAAATGCATTTGTACAGACATCAAAGATAGGTATACAAATGTCAAAGTTAAGTTCTGGGGAATAACCTTTGGAATTTAAAAGGGAGGATCAACAATTGATTTTAATTCATATAAGAGATCTAATGGAAAGTGGTTGTTGACAATTTAATAGGCTCAAGAATATCAATGGCTCACATTCAAATGTGGATTCATATCCAATGGCATGTGAGCATGACAAAGGGGTCCTTGGCTGAACACAAGTTTAACAAGTGTCCAAATCTTGAGTGCCTAGATTAAATCTAATAGATAGTGGGTAAAGGTGGGTCAATGGGTCCAAGAAGATATAATAGAGTGTATTTGAGTGTACAAAGGTAGATCAACTATGTGAGTGAGGTTGGAGAAGTCAAAGAGCTTAGAGGCCACCACATAGTGCAAATGTGAAAGTAGACAAGATGACAATAGAATCCTAAGGATAAAAATAGTGTAACCAAGTGGTACTAGCTCAAATAGAGTTGACAAGTCAAGCAAAGATATAGGGCTCATGCTCACCCATATCATTAAGATCAAATGGTATGAGAGAGAGTCAATAGGTTAATGAGATAAGTCAATTTTCAATAACCAATGAGTAAAGAGGGTGAGCCCAAGATTTTTGATGGAGGTCAACAAAGCCATTTTTGACCCAAGCAAGGTAAGTATGGATGGAATCAAGCTTGAGCATGATCTAGGTTGGACCATGAGTAGATATTTTAGGATTGCTCATTGCCATTAAGACTCTGTAGAGATAGAATAATCCTTTTAGACTTGATATAGATTAGGGTGGGCTACTAGCGATCATATGATATAGATATGTCTAGATAGATGTATCAACTATAAGAAAACCAATATTTTAAATTGGTTTTCAATCTATAGTAAGCCTAGGTGCACATATAAAAAGTAAAAGGTAGATAAATGCAATTAATGGAGGAGCATCCTGAGTCATATTCTCAACTAATAAAAATAGACATGAACATGGCCCTAAATACAAAAACCTTGCCTTACAAGAAAAGACTATGATACAGAAGAGATCGAGAAGGTCCATGCATAGCCAAGATTGTCTTCTACAACTTGTCTTGATTTTCATATCCTTCATCATGATAGAAAAGGACATAATGACATTAATGCAAGAGCAAGCTCGAGAAGGTTTATGATGATGGTTGTTATGAGTAGGATTGGGATCATTAATGATCCCTTTAGTGCCATTTTTTCTCTCCCCCACTTTTTTCTTCTTATAAATACTGACTTTGAGATCTTGATTTGGATCTCTTGGTTGGAGATAGTGAAGCTATGATAAAATCACTTTTTAACACTCTCTTGAAGCAATATAAGACATTTTTTTAGATTCTAGTTGAATGCTAAGTGTGATTTATTGAGGTTTGATGTGCAGAGTGTATGTTTCTATTCATCATCTGTATGTTCTTCATGTACCTTGCTTCAATTTTATTGATTTATTATATGTTGTATGAAGTGCTAATTAGTGACATCCCTCTTGAAGTGTCATAAGTCCATAGTGTCTTATATAGACCTCTCCCTTTCCCCCTTCAGGTCGTAGGCCTGTTTTCAACCTCCATACAAAATACTCATGCTTGTAACCTTGTCATAGAGTCTGACCAATCCTTATCTTTGTTGAATTCATTAGTAGTCAAAAAAGTTTCCATGCTAAAAGTGGATCTTTGAACACATGGTGTATCACCACTTTTAGTATAGATTTCCATTCATGTATTTCTCACCCTTTTCATCCCAATAGCATAGGTTTAGTAAAAAGGGACCATATTGTTATATCTGAGGAGCTAACCTCATAAAAAAAATCCTAGAGTTTCGATCCCATTATAGGATACCCACAGCCCAGGGTCAGTCCCATGTTGGACTAGGTTTGAGAGTAGGACCTGAACATTCCTTCTTTCATCTAGGGCACAATCTACATCCTTAACACTACTAATAGACAAGAGAGGATGGTTCTTTCAAATTGGACTGATTGGGGTGATACAATAGATGTATGATCAATCTATATGATTTTCATAGGGGCTTATCATTTTGGCCTAGCTCTATTGAGATTTACATATGATATCATATCATAAAGGGTAGAGTATCAGGCATAGTACATTACTCCAAGTCTAGGCTTGGGAGAATACATCTATTGAGTGACTAGTGGGGCCAAGATAATAGCAAGGACCTAAGGATCTGATGGTATATGGGTGGTACCTCACAAGCCCAAGCCTATGTGGCCACCTAGGAGACCTATATTATTATGAATGGGCCATAGATGATATGGTTGATGGTGATTTTATCTAGCAGCCATACTTGGTGACACTATTTTACTGGATTGAGGACCTGTCTATCATTGGCTTCATGATTACACCCTGATAGATCACATGCCACCATGACCTATGGTAGAGAGATATAAACTAGATTGAGTATAAAGACAATTTATTTTATAGTAAGATATTTTAGAGGGTCCACACTTATTTCCCCATATGACTCATGAGATTAGAAAGCGGGCGTTACTAGTGCCTCGAGACTAGGCCATGATAGATTTTGGCAAAGTCCAACATATACTATGGGAATATGTAGGTGGGGTAGCATATGATGGCATGAATAAAACCTATGTATCATGATGGGTTAATGCTTAACCCATTTGGTTGACTAGACCATGATTATAACATCTACTCTTACATCAAAAATGGCTTTGATAAAGGATATACAAGAGTCAGGCCCCAACATAGGTACATGTTCAAGTGCTGATTTAGTTAGTGATACCTTAGGCTATCTCACTAAATTTTGTTCATGCTTAGGTGTAGTAAGACCCACTAGGGGATACAAAGATGGTTGAGGCATGTTGGTGTAGGCATTTTTCCCACTGGGTTTTGCCTACATAGTTGTATTAGCTTGCTTAGGGCTCTAGAGGTCATGTTAGTTACTTAGGAAGATTAGTCCCACATTCAATAGAATATGTGTTATATTTCCATCTCCAACCTATATATGTACCTCTCTCCCTTCATATTTATAATGTAGTGTATTGTGTGGATTATTTAGATCATTCATGTCCTGGTGCAATCTTTCTCATTGATTTCATTCTTGCAGTTGCATGTGTTTGTTTTGTATTGTATTGAACAATACATGTCTTACGTTGCATCTTGAATTAGTGAATTGATTTGGATCAAAATTCCTAGAGCTCATTGTATTATGGTATCAAATTTCTAATATGTCTTCACAATTATTTGTAAAGAAGGCATCATAGATCTATGTTTGGGATTCTAGCAAGATCTAACCTTTGGCATCACATTTTGTAACTTGGCATTTTTTAGATTTTGATATGGAAAGTTATGGTGTTTTTGATTTATTATAAGCATTGGATTTATTCTACTACTATTGTTTGGAGATATTTTTTTATCTTTATAGACCTACTTTTTTTCAAATTTGACATCATCTCTCAAAAGAAGGCATCTCATGTATCAGATCTGGTAAAGAGTGGCATCCTCTTTTATGTTATCTTTTTCTCAGCTTGGCACTGATCAGACATGCATTGAAATTAGATATTGGTGAGATATATCATTAGAGATTTCATTTGCTGTTACGTTTTATATTAGTCCCAACCTTGTCATCATCTTTTTCAACTACTACATTAAAGTTTTTTTTGGGAAATGGAAAAATACCATCACCTTGATTAACCTTGGCACCATCATCTGTCAGTTTTAAATTTTTGTTTCATTATAAAAGATCAAAATCTAATTAGAAAATACCTGGGATACATCCTTTTTTGAACAATATTGACATCATTCTTTTGGAAGATCTACCTTTCTTGCCTTTGTGTTAGATCTACAATGATCTAAATGCTATGTTGGAATTCTTGTTTACATATGGAGCATAAAAAACATATTCTCCACCTTTTTTTCCTCTTAAAAATAGCTGTATATTTTATTATTTTCTTTTACTAGCTATACTTTTGCTTAAAGAGGATGTCAAACTTATTTTCATGCATCACAAGGTAACTAGCAAAACTTTTTTTACTTTTATTTCTTTGTTTAAGTCTATGGAAAAATTATGGTTCCAATGAATGGTTGTAAGGAAAATTTTACCTCACCCAAGGATACATTTTTTAAGTTTTAAGTGCGAGTTTTTAGTCATAGGCCTATTTACAAGAAATTGTATTATTAATATCATGCAAATGATAACTTGAAATTGAGTACCTTGTTTTGTAAAAGTGTTTATTTTCTTATTTCCCATGCATTGGGCCAATTTTCCTTATAAAACACACTAATTTATAAAGTGCCAAAATTTGGGAGGCCTCCCTAACTAGTGAAAAGGGGGGTTGTCAGTGTGTTGGTTCTTGTCTGCACATCTTCTCTTTTTCACACATGCTTTTTGCATCATGATTAACACATTTAATGAGGTTAGTTATAATCATGAACTGAGATAAAGTTCCAATTTTGGGGTTTCATCATGGATATGAGTAATGAATTCCTTAAATATGTTGTAAGGCTAATTTTAAAGAACTATGTATCTTAGAAACAAGGGATAAATAATCATTGCCTAGAGCAAGATCTCTGCCTTATCTCTTAGGACTTGTTCTTGAACCAACTACCTATGAAAAAAATGTATGGTTTAATAATAATGACATGGTCTATGTCCTAATATGTCTAACTATATCTAAAGATATTATGTATTATATTGAACATACTGAGTGGCCTTTCACTACATGAACCATCATCCAATAGTTTCATGCAAACATTAGATCTTCATCTAAAAGTTATACTTCCTTGAATGACCATGTACCTACTGATATTCTTGATGCCTCTTCTTGTGTGGACACATCCTCATTGGATGATCAGTTTATATGGTTGACATACATTGATACCCCATCTATTATTGATGACATTTTGCATCCTCTTTCATCTGTTGATACTTCAGAGTTTAGAGTTACTACATCGAGAGCTTTTAATGATTATTTGTAGCAAGACATACATAGTCTTTTAGTTTCAACATTAAGTGATGATCTCTTGAGAGGTGTTTCAGACTTGTTTGTAGAGAATCATATTGTAGATGTGGAGGACACATTTGAGGGTTTATCTATCTTGTTTGATGATAACCTCATCACAACTATTATCTCATCATCATCATCATCTTTAGATCTTGTTCATCAACCATTTCTACATGGTCTTGGTTTGTCTCCTAATTCTTTGATTAGGCACGCACCTATTTGGATTGTGACATCTTCACCTATGGACATGGTGAGATTTAAAAAGTTTTTAGAGGCATATTTGATTATATTTATTCCCTCATATTGCTTTCTATAATTGGGAGATTATTTACACTCTATTGTAGTTTTATTTCTTCCCAAGGGGAGGAATGTTGTTTGACAAGATTTGATCATCTTCAGCATTCAGTGTTGGGCATCTACTATCATTGTAGGAGGATCTCATCTTTTGAGGGGTATTATTAGCTCCTTATTTCCTTATCTCTCTATTCTACTGGGGCATACTCTATTTTGGGGGGGAATTGCATTATACATGGGTATCTTATTAGACTTTGTTGCTAGGACCCATTTTTTGTATCATCGCCCACTTATACTATGTTTATGGGGGGTGTTGTTTTACTTACATGGTTATATTAGCTTGCTTAAGGATCTAAAGGTCATGTTGGTTACATAGGAAGATTAGTCCCACACTCACTATAATGTGTGGTATATTTCCCTCGCCAACCTATATATTTACCTTTCTCCCTTCATATTTCTAATGCATTATATTGTGTGGATTATTTGTATCATTTATGTCTTGGTGTAATCTTTCTTATTAATTTCATTCTTGTAGTTGCATGTGTTTGATATGTATTATCTTGTATAATACACATCTTACATTACATCTTGAATCAGTGAATTCACTTGGATCAACATTCTTGGAGCTCATTCTAGTATGGTATTAGAGCACCAATCCATGTTCATGATTATCTGCAAAGAAGGTGTCATAGATTTATATTTGGGTTTCCATCAAGATCTAAACTTTGGCATCACATTTTGTAACTTGGTATTTTGTGGATTTTGATATGGAATGCTTAAGTGTTGGAGTTATTCTACTACTATTGTTTAGAGATATTTTTTTAATCTTTACAGACCTATACTATTTTAGATCTAATGTCATCTCTCAAAAGAAGGCATCTCATGTATCAAATCTGGAAAAGAGTGGCATCCTCTTTTATGTTGTATTTTTCTCAGCTTGGTACTGATCAGACCTATGTTGACATTAGAGATTAGTGAGACCTGGTGTTGGAGATTTTATTTGCTACTATGTTTTAGATTAGTCCTAGCCTTGGCGTTATCTTTTTCAAATATTGCATTTTTTTTTGGGCATTGGAAAAAGACCAGCACCTTGATTAGCCTTGGTGATATCATTTTTTAGTTTCAAATATGTGTTTCATTGTAAAAGATCAATATTTGATTGGAAAAGACTAGGACTGCATCCTTTTTTGAACTATCTTGCAATCATTTTTCTTGTAGATCTACCTTTCTTGCCTTTGTGTTGGATTTATAGTGATCTAAATGCTATGGTGGAGTTATTGTTTAGATATAGAGTATAAAAAACATATGCTCCACCTTTATTTCCTCTTAAAAACAATTGTACATTTTATTATTTTCTTTTACTAGCTGTAATTTTGCTTAAAGAGGAAGTCAAACTTGCTTTCAAGCATCATGAGGCAATCAACAAAACTTTTTTTCCTTGCTATTGAATTTTTTAAGTCCATGGAAAAATTATATTTCCTAAAAGTGGTTAGAAGGCATATTTTACCTCAGCCAGAGATCATTTTTTTAAGTTTCAAATGCAAGTTTTAGTCATAGGCCTATTTATAAAAAATTGTATTATTAATATCGTGAAAATGACAACTCAAAATTCAGTACTATCTTTTTTAAAAGTGTGTATTTTATTATTTACCACACATTAGGATAATTTTACTTGTAACATACACTACTTTATAAAGTGCCAAAATTTGGAAGGGGCTACATGACTAGTGAAAAGGGGGGTTATCACCATGTTGGTTTTTGTTCTCACATCTTCTCTTTTTCACACATGATTTTTGAATCATGGTTAACACATTTAATGGGGTTAATTATAATCATGAACTGAGATAAAGTTCCACTTTTTAGGTTTTATCATGGATATTAGTAATGAATTCCTTAAATTTATTATAAGGCTAACTTCAGAGAACTATTTGTCTCATAAATAAGGGATAAAGAATCATTGCCTAGAGCAAGATCTACTACCTTATCTCCTAGGACTTATTCCTAAACCAACTACCTATGAACAAAAGAATGCATGGTTTAACAATAACGACATGGTCTATGGTCCAATATGTCTAACTATGTCTAAGGATATTATGTATCATATTGAGCATACTGAGTGCCATTTCACTACATGGACCATCATCCAATAATTGCATGGATACATTATATCTTCATCTATAAGTGATGCTTCCTTGGATGACCATGCACCTATAAAGATTCCTGATGCCTCTTCTTATGTGGTCACATCCTCATTAGATGATCAGTTTATATGGTTGACATACATTGACACCTCATCTATTATTGAGGACACTTTACATCCTCTTTCATCTGTTGATACTTTAGACGTCAGATTTGATTTATTGAGAGATTTTAGTGATTCTTTATAGTAGAACATACATAATCTTTTAGTTTTAACATTAAGTGATGATCTCTTGATAGGTATTTCAAACTTATTTGTGGAGAATCATATTTAGATATGGAGAACACATTTGAGGGTTTGTCTCTCTTATTTGACAATAACCTCATCAAAACTATTATCTCATCATCATCATCTCTAGATCTTGTTCATCATCCATTTCTACATGGTCTTAGTTTATCACCTAATTCTTTGATTATGCATGTACCTGTTTGGATTATGACATCTTCACTTATGGACATGGTGACATTTGAAAAGTTTTTAGAGGCACATTTGATGATATTTCTTCCCTCATATTCATTTTTAAAATGGGGAGATTATTTGCACTCTTCTATAGTTTTATTTCTTCCTAAGGGGAGGACTGTTGTTCGATGTAATTGGATCATCTTCAGTATTCAATGTTAGGCATCTACTATCATTACAAGAGGATCTCATATTTTGAGGGGGATTCTTAGCTCCTTTATTTCTCTCTCTATTCTTGGGGGGTATACTCTCTTTTGGGGTGGGGATTGCATTGTACATGGGTACCTTATTAGACCTTGTTACTGGGACCCATTTTTATATCATTACCCACCTATGTTGTGCTTATTGGGGGTGTTGGTGTAGGCCTTTTTGCCACTAGATTTTGCCTACATGGTTATATTAGCTTACTTAGGGTTTTAGAGGTCATGTTGGTTACTTGGGAAGATTAGTCCTACATTCATTCGAATGTGTGGTATCTTTCCCTCTCCAACATATATATACACATCTCTCCCTTCATATTTCTAATGCAATATATTGTGTGGATTATTTGGATCATTCATGTCTTTTTGCAATATTTATCATGGATTTGATTCTTGTAGTTGTATGTGTTTAATCTATAATGTCTTGTACAATACGCATATTACATTTCATCTTGAATCAATGCATTCATTTGGATCAATATTCTTGGAGCTCATTCTGTTAAGGTGGTAGGTGGTGGTGAGGGACATGGGATAGGGATAGGAGATGTTGGGGCCTCTATCATAATTATAGGGGAGGTTAGAACCTATGGTACAAAGATAGGTATAGGTACAAGGGAGGCATAGACCTTTAGCATAGGTAGGTCTATAGAGGACCAAGTTTTGATTGACAAGCTACAATGCAAGATTACTACATGATTATTAGAGATTGTAGGCCTACAAAGTGATATAGATAGATTACATGCAGAGTTAACCACCACACAAGGTGAGATTACCCATCTATAGTGACTAATTATAACCATGGATGCTGAGATTACTATACTTAAGAGATAGGTAGCCTAGTTGACAGGCATACATGCCTAATTGGCCACATGAGACATAAAGCTTATGATAGTGACTAATGAGTGAGATATATCTTAGTGTGATTAGGAACGGCTAGTCACTTAGGTAAAAAGGCTGATTGGAGACCTAGATGAGGCTCATGAGTTGGTATAGATGGTATTTCATTCAGGGCCTTAGATGATGTGATTGTGGTCAATGATGATACCTTATGCATGAAGTATGATGTTTTACATGCTAAGGATGAGATAACATACTATCATAATTTGTATGAGGATGCAGTCCCTTTAAAGAGGAAAATGTCATCATTTATAGACTATTCTAGGTCATAGACCACTAATGGAACCTCTATGTCTAAGCATGTAACACAATTAGAGCATTCAGTTGGACATCCGACCTCATAATGGGTAGTGAAGGGTCCACCACCACCATATCTACCACCATCACCAACATCAGGCATGGGCTAGAGTTTTCAATAGAGTCCCTTAAGAGATGACCCAAATTAGAGCTAATTTGTAGTTTTATACTATATATGAAATGTATATATATTCTCTCAATGTATAAAACATGATTTTGATATACATATACATATACATACATATATATATATATATATATATGTATATATGTATATATATATATATGTATGTATATATATCATCAGGTATGGGCTAGAGTTTTCAATAGAGTCCCTTAAGGGATGACCCAAATTAGAGCTAATTTTTAGCTTTATACTATATATGAAATGTATATATATTCTCTTAATGTATAAAACATGATTTTGATATACATATACGTATACATATATATATATATATATATATATATACATACATATATACATATATATACATACATATATATATATATATATAGATACATATATACATATATATACATATATATATATATATATATATATATATATATATATACACACACACACACACACACACACATACATACATACATACATACATACATACATATATATATATATATATATATGACATTATTTTTTGGCTCATATTTTTGGCTCATAGCTACTTGTACATGGACTGTTAATATTCTTTGTGTTTTATGATGATTTTTACTATTGTTATGATATGATGGTATATGTTAGTATTAGGAGATGCATATCCTTAGTTAGCACGTGGATGTTGATTTATTTATTGATCTATTTAATGTATGACTAGATGCTAGAGGATAGTTTAGGAGATGCATGTCCTAAACCAATAATAGAGTGTATGTCAGGAGATGCATGTCCTTCATAGAGAGTCTTGTTTGTTTCTAATGTTTTTACTCTATTATGCTTATGATATTCTGAGTATGTCTCAAATATGGGGGATAGTGTAGTTAGAGATGTTTGTTAAGTTCCACATTGACTGTTAGAGTTAGAACATTTGGTATTTACTTTGGCAAATGAAATTATGCATCATAAGTATGAATAATCTATAATAACATTACATTTCAATTACGAATGGACCAGTTCAAATGTGAATATTTACAACTAAAGATAATGATAAATAATACCAAAACCAAAGTTGTAAGCACTTACGTTTTAACACAAAGCAAAACAAAGAAAATATAAAAAGAGCTTTCAAATACAAAATGTAACCAACTCAAAATCAAGATATGAATCATCAAGACTTAAGTAGGAACAAGAATGCACTAAAAAATCAACAAGTAATAAAAAAATTCAAATACAAATGTAAACAATTCAAGCCCAAGGTAAGGCTAGATTTAAAAAGTTTACAAATTGTAATCAAACACAATTCTAAAAAAAAGCTAACAACCAAATAAGCAAAACACACAGAAACACAAAACAATAAGATACAACAATCAATCAATTAGTTATGCATGATGATGAAGCAAATTAAACAAAAATACAAAAAATAATGGTTAGTTATAATGTTAGTACAAATAGAAAACAAATTATTCATGCATGTGTAATAGAGGTGTTATTCTTGACGATAAGATGAACTTTAAGCTAGGTAATAACAACACATATATAACAATGCAAGACCATAAGATGATTAATGTTGCCCTTAGGCTATAAGGAACAATGACACATAACTAAGATGACAAACATTACCCCTAGGCTAAAAGATATCAACAAATAAAATAAATAAAATGGGGGGGAATATAAGAAAAGGAAGGGATAACCAAGCTGATTCTAGATGCACTAGGCAAGTGGACACTGCCTACATAGTTTTATAGATGTAATATCTAACACAAAATTTAGGCTAAATATAGTTCTCCTAGGATAGTAGATTGAAGAAAAATTGAGGACAATGAAACATGATGATGTGTATAGGAATAAGGGAATGGTCTCACAAAATGGTGAGTGCATATAAAAAGAGAGGGATGACATTTTATAATCATAAAAATGTCAACACAAACAAATCAAAAAAGTGCAAGAGTAAGGTTTAGGTTAAAACCACACTAAATATGAAATAGACAAGTAACTATGCATAATAGAGGTCATAATGCATACTATGTCTAAGGTTGAGAATGATAATGGGCTCACAGAATGGCAAGAGATCAATAACTCACAAAATGATGAGAGGATAAGATGAAGGTGCTTGAAAAATGGTGAGAGTGTAAGGGTAAGGCCAATAAGGAAGGGGAAACTAAAGGACAAGTGGTTACTTATAAAATAGTTAGGAGTCCCAGGATCCTTAAGATAAAGAAATGGTTATAACATAAAGGTGCGACTGAGCTATCTTGAAATACCCCATTTATCCAAGTGCTACCTATATAGTCCATGTTTACCTTAGGTTGATGCAGTTCTCCCAAAAATGGGAGAAAAAAGACCAAGATGATCTAAAAATGAACTAAACAAATAAGGTGGCCCATCCTTAATTTTTTTGACAGCTTTATATCTTGCATGGAAATTTTAAGCCAATTGTCATTATTTTGTGATTTTTAGGATTTTTTTAATATATTTTCAAATGTTTAGTGGTTTTTTAGGCATCTCAACTCGATTGATAATTATGAAATACCAAAATAGTTCAACTCATAAAACAATGAGAGTGTGGTTAGATTGCTTGTAAAATAATGAGAGCATAATTTAAACAAAGGGTACACTAATGGATCCATTTTAAATGAACAATGCACACAATGGTGAATCACAAAATGATTAGTGCATGGTTTAAACCAAGGTTTCAATAATGCATCTATTTCAAATGAACAATGCACACAATGGTGACTTGAAAAATAATGAAAGAATTCATGACCATAATAAACCACAATAAAGGAACACAACTAATGATCAAAATAAAAATGTAACCCACCAAAAAATGCATGACTTTATAACTCTTGTGGAGATTTTAAGCCCATCTTCACGAGTTGATAATGTTTTTGGTCTTTCATGTTATTATTTTATAATATATTTGTGTTTTTGGAATAAGTAAAATAAATGTAATATGAATAAAGGTATAGGGAACCACTTAGTCAAGGAGATGCACTTATATAGGTAAGCGTTCAAATGACAGCTAAACTAGCTGTAATGAGTAGATTAACAACCATATTAGGGCAATGGTAAATACCAAAAAATGACAAAATAAGAATAGAATAGTACACAGTATAAAAGAAGTCCCAAGGAACCATCAAACAAGCTAAAAGTCATGTGTTGACATACCTTAATACACATGTCTACAAAAGGAGCTATAGATATTGATCAAGTGAAACTGCCTCATAAAATGGTCCTTGAATGTGTACATAATGATGGTAAATCATAATTAGGATCATAATTAGTGAGGGGCATAGAATTAGAATAGTCTAGGTGAAATTAATATTTTCCTAAATAAAATGGAATATAAATGGTCTAGGTTACAATGGTTTAGGGTATAACGGTCTAAGTTATAATGGTCTAGGGTACAACGGTGTAGGGTATAAATATGATGGAAAAATAAATAATTTTGGCATAGGGTGCCCCTAGGGATTTTATAAATAATATTTTAAAATATTTTCAAGCATGGAAACACTTGAGATGTGCAATGTTTGTTGGTTCCGATAGCTCTTTTCCTTTAGAGTAGCCAATATGTATGCCCCTAAACCATAGTTTGTTGTAACTATGTATGGGCCTAGTTAATTGGGTTAAAAATTAACCTTCTTCTTGTGGTTGAAACTTACCCTTATTCTTGCATTCAACATTGGTGTTATTTTGATTTTATTTTGGGAGTAAGTCACCAAGTTTAAAATCCCAAGGGAGAATGTATTTTTTATAGCTATGATGTAACCTATTCTAATATGCTCTTAAATTATCTAGGGTAGCTAAATACTTGCCATCAAGAAGTTCTAGCTCTTACAACCTAGAAATTATATAATCTTCATCATCAATGGTGTGCTACAAAGATACTCATAATGAGGGTAGCTCAATCTTAATCGAGATGATAGCCTCTATACCATAAACCAAAGAATATGGAGTGGCTCTTATAGGGGTATGATGACTAGTACAATAGGCCCAAAGGGTAGGAAATATTTGCAAGTGCTAATTATGACCAACATCATTGACAAGGATTGTGATAATGGTTTTGTTGGATGCCTCAACTTGACCATTGTCTTATGGGTTATATGGTGTGGATTTCTTGTGTTTGATTTTAAATAGGGTACAAAGGGCTTTAACACATTTGTTCACAAATGAACTATCATTATTAGATATGATTCAGGTGGGAATACCATAATGATAGATGAGATGATAATGGATAAACTTGGTGATTTGATTCCTAGTTACATAAGTGAGAGGAATGACCTCAATTTACTTATGAAAGTACTTCATAGTAGTAAGAATGTATTTATGACCATCAGAGGATGTTGGTTTTATTTTCCCAATGAGATTGAGACCCCACATTGAAAATGGCCATGGTGTAGTAATCAACTATAGTGGAAATGAAGGTACATGTATCAAATTACCATGTTGTTGAAAGGCAACACACTTCTTGATGTATTTGCAACCATCTATCTCCATCTTGGGCTAGTAATATCCTATTCTTAGGAGTTTCTTGGCAAGGATTGCATCACTAGTATGGGACCCACACATTTATTCATGGACCTTTTTAAGCACTAATGTTGATTCTCTTGAAGATAAACAATGAAGAAGCATTCCATCATAACCCCTAAAATAAAACATGTTTCTAAGGAGGGTATAATAGATTAGGTGATGAAGGAATTTTTTTTGGTAATTTTTGAAAGGTTGGGGGGAAGAATTTGGTCATGAAAATAGTTATAAATATCTTAGTACCAATGAGGTTTAGTCGGGATATTTGGACCAACAATAGTACAAGCCCTCTATGAATCTGGTAATACATGAGCAAGATTTAGAAGATTATCAATGAGAAACTGATAGTCTTTAACATTTTTGGTGACTTGTACCATTGACCCAATTTTTTCCATTGCATTGACCAATAGATTATTAACCCATGGTACATGTTCAAATTGTAGTGACCTAAAATATGACTTGGGATTGTCTATAATATGATTGTAGGGTACAAGATTTTCATCCCTAGTCTGATACTAGTTTATAGTCTAATTAATAATTAACTAAGAACCCCCATAAACCATTAATTACTAAATATCCCATTGTATTGCAAGATAAAGGCTTACAATAAGGGCTTCTTATTCAACCATGCTTTTGGTGTAATGGAAGCTGATATGAAATACCTTGGGGATGAGGTCCCCTTGTGGTGTTATTAGTAAAATATTAGGTCCATATTCATGAGATGTGAATCAACCATCAAAATATAATTTCTAGTGTTCATATTCATGAGCCACTTCCTCCATGGCCATGATAGGGTCGTTTTGTAACATCAAATGTAAGTGGTGTAGTGTCTATAATAAGAGCTTCAACAAGTTGATTTGTGATGAATTGCCCCTTAATACCTTTTATATTCTAGTACTCAACATAAAATTCACTCAATATCATAACCCATTTATACATACGGTCTGTAAGAGTTGATTTAGACAATAAGTACTTGAGAGGGTCTACCTTAGCAATGACAATAGTCTTGTTGCTCAACATGTAGTGCCATAAATTTTAGGAAGTGAACACTATTTCCAAACATGATTTTTCAATAGGTGAATATTTATTCTCATATGTTATGAGTGTCCAGCTTAGATAGTATACTACATGTTATTTACCTTATTTGTCATGCTAGGCCAATAGTGCCCCTAGTGCATGTTCTATTACTGATATATAAAGAAGTAATGGCTGGTTAGGTGTTAGTGGTATTAATATTAAGGGTTGGCCAATTATGTATTTAGGCTTGCTAGCACTCAATATCCCACTCAAATGTGACACCTTTCTTCAAGAGGTGTGTAAAAGTATAGCACTTGTCTTCTAGCTCGACTATGAACCTATGAATAAATTAGATTTTGCCTCGTAGGTTGTAGAGTTATTTCACATTGGAAGGTGGATGCATTTTCATGATGGAATTGAACTTAGTGAGATCTAATTTAATCCCTCTCTATGATACAATAAATCCTATAAATTTTCCCAAAGTAATGCCAAAGATGCATTTTTTAGGATGAGACAAATTTTGTATTCATGAAGTCTCTCAAAGATTCTATGTAAAACATCAAGATATCTGGCATGGGTTCTTGATTTCATCAAGATGTATCAAAATAATCCTCAATTATGTCATTCATCATGTCATGGAATATGATAGTCATGGCACATTGATAAGTATCACCAACATTATTCAAACCAAAATGCATGACTTGGTAACATAATGTTACCCATGGTATGGTGAATGTAGTCTTGTGTTGGTCCTCTAGGGCTATCTTGATCTAGTTGTACCTAGAGAAACCATCCATGAGGGATAATATATTATAACCTACAATTGAGTTGACAATCATGTTGATGTTTGGTAGAGGGAAATCATCCTTAGGACATGCCTTGTTGATGTTTCTAAAATTAATACACAATCTTATGCCCTATGGATTTTTGCTAATTAGGAATATATTTGATATCCATTTAGAGTAGTCCAGTGGTCTTATGAAGCCAACTCCCAATAATTTCTTTAGCTCCTTTTTCACTAATATGGTAATATATGGGTGCATTTTTCATAATTTTTGCTTAACTGACTTAACATCTAGATATATGACAAGTTGATGCATGATCAAGATAGGGTCTAGGCTTGGCATGTTTGAGTAAGCCCATGTGAATATGTAAATAAAATCCCTTAGAATAATGAAAATATAATCACATTGTTCATCAGTGAGGGATGTACCTAAATAAATGATTGTAGAAACCTAAAAACTGCACAATGATATTTTTCTATGTCATCTTTAACTATGGACCCTTAATCAAATCTTTATCTAGTGGACCACTTAGTCTGCTAGCATTAATTTACAACTTCATCATAAAAAATCCTCCCTTAAACACATCTTTTAGTTTATCACCTTTTCACCCATTTACTTATGGCACCCTCGACCGTCGTTGGTTAGGATAACCATTGACGGTTAACCTAACCATATATAGTTGGGGTCACCAAACTTGTCTTAACCATTTAAAGCATTTCTAGCTTTGTTTGAGATTGGAATCTTACAAAATGGAAACTTGCCTTAACACCAAATTTTTGAGACTAACTAAAATATGCAAATTCGTCCCCTCCCAACTTAGCAACTTTTCCTTAAGCTTCCCTCTCCTTAGAAGTTTTGTGTTATAAATACATGACTCTTGGGAGAATTATGGATCCCTAAATTTGTGCATCTAGGATTTCTTATTTTATTTGTGCAGGTATCCAACATCTCAAAACTCTATCTGCATGATTCTCAATGGTTGAAGTATTGTTATGCTACTAAAATCTCTTCAACTATCAATTTTTCCACATAACAAGGTGTGAGTTTTAGGTCATTCTTCCCTAGCTAAAGAAGGATCTCTCACTTCATTTGGTCATTAACGAGCATAATGTTTACTAGGTACATACCCTTTATCTCTTGTTCTCTCACTTTTCATTTTATAAAAAAATTTAGAAAAAGTAGGAAACATTTTAGCATGCCTAGTGGGACCCCTTAAGGGTTCATAGTTATATTTATTTCATATAGTTGCATTATTAAATCTCATATTCTTGAATTTATACAAATATTTAAATTTCAAAGAAAAAGTACAAACTTCATTCAAGGGATAGGTTTCATTTTCATCCTGCATTCATTGCATTGTTCCTTGTTTTCATGAAAAGACACCAAAAATTTATTTTGGGTAAAGTTAAGTGCATCCATTGTTTGCCTGTTTAATGCTTATCTCACCTAAATTAATTAACTGCATTATGAATAAACTATGAGCACATATGTTACACTACCAAATCAGTGCACCAAAGAAAACATCAAAACATACCTGAGATAAGACCCATAGGGATTTCATCACCCTTTAGATCACCTTACCCTACTTGATGATCCCACTTAGATTTCACCACCAAGGGGAGGACCCACTCTATCCTCTGGTGGAGTATAAACTCTAGACAAATGGTATCTATTGACTAAGTGACCTAACTCAGCTTCAGGTTTGTGAAGTGTAGGGAGTAAGCCCCTAGTACCAGGACCATACCTAGTCTAGTGTGGATTCTTTGAGCACCAAAACTTAACCTGAAACCATGCTTAGATGTCTTTTTTTAGTACCCGAATCATAAGCCAAATTTCCATTTCATACTCTTCAAGGCATAAGCCAAAAGTGATTTAAAATAAATCCTAGGATTAATTATGCTTTTAGTGTGTGCTTTGTTTACTTTGGGCTCTTCTTTGTTTACTCATTATTTGAGGTGAAAGGTTCATTAAACATTCTAGATTTTTTCATATGGTTTTGACTAGACAACAAGTGAAAAATCAAAATAATCAACCACCATATTCATCTTCATCCATGGATTATACCTTGGATGCAGATAAATCTCCCCATGGTTCACCTCACCATTATCCTCCACCACCATCTCCTTTTAGAATCCTAATCATATCTGAAGGAGATTTAGACTTCACTACCTTTCTCGATAACAATCCAGTTTCCTTGCAACATTACCTCAACACCCTACCTCATCGTACCCACTCTGATTTGATTCCTTCTTCTGATCCTTCTCTTGGTATACCATCCCACCTTATGGTAGGAATCACTTCAACCCAACCATTAACTCAGACCTTTTCCAATATCCCATCCACCCAAACCCAAACTAAGCTTCCACCACCCAACCAAACACCACTAGTTACACCACTTTAGCTTTTATCTTTCCTTCGATTGCAACCAATCCTTCAACCACAATTCCACTTCAAAGCTTAGTTCTCTCTGTACCTCAAAACCTTCCTCTAATTAGCACTAGGGTAACCACCCAACCTCAACCTTCCCAACTTCTACCTCAAGCATACCAACCACATATTTTCCTTAATAACTAATTATGATAACTTACCTATATGTCTGTAACCCACAAGGGTACATACCGACCACCACCCAACCTTTTATGCCAAGTAGTTCTTATGTGCTAGCATCTCAACCTCTTGGCACCACTTATCAGTATGTGGCTTCATCAGTGCCACATGCTGCCTATTTGTACATTAATGTGAACCAAACTCAACAAAATGTATCTCTTAATTATGTGGTTTCTCAACCCTAGCTTGACCTAATCAAAATGCTCATGGACAAAATGACTAGTTTCAAGTCATCCATCTTTGCCTCAACCAATGTTTTGTCTTATAACCAAATTTTTAATGAGCCTATCCACTCCTCTATACCTATTCATGCTTACCATTCTCAATGGGAATTTCCAAAATTTTCTAAATTCCAAGGTAAAGAGGACCCTCAGAAATACTTAAGAGCATTCTGACATACATGCTATTTGATCACTTATGATGATGCTCTTCTTCTCTGAACCTTTCCCATGCCATTATCTAGGGCCACCCTTGACTGGTATAGTGCTCTTCCCACTCATTCAATCTTTTATTTATCTCAATTAGCACAAACATTTATAGAACACTTTTCTCTAAACATATCTAAAAAGGTTTCCATTACAAACTTATACTCCATTAACTAGTTTGAAGATGTGTCCATTGTTGATTTCATTACTAGATGGAGAGGTCTCATTAATTAACTAACTTTTCCATTACCCCAACTTGAATTAATCAAATTATTTTCTTGGGGTTGTGTTAAACACATTGATCCAACTTTTAAAGTCCAAACCTTTAGGACCTTTGATGAATATTTTACTATGGCCCATAAATTGGAAAACTATGCTATTGATGAAAAGAAGTTGAAGCTTCAAAAGAAACATTCTAGTTTCTAATCTATTAGGTCATCCTCCACTAAAACCATGAACCCAAACAATTCTAAAGTGAAAGCATCAATACATTCAATCATTCTTAAAATCACACCTCCTTCACCCATCAATAAAAGACCTCCAACCAACAACCCTTCTAATCGCCAAAACCATACTCAAAATCAGGTTCCTTCAAAACCATTCACCCCAATTGGGGAATCTTATGCATTGGTGTTGGAAAAACTACTCAAAGCCAATCTAATCCAATTTTCACCCATCAAGCCCCTTCAGTAATTTGATACTTCTCAACCCCTTCATAGGTGGTACAATAAAAATGATCATTGTGACTATCATCAAGTTATTGGACATGATACCAATAGATCAAATACTTTTAAAAGCATTATCTAGGACCTAATTGATAAAGGGGAAGTTGTGTTTGATAACCCAAATGATCCTTCAAACCAATCCCTTGGTATTTTCCAAAAACCATTTCCAAACCATCACCTTCAACCCAAAACCATGAAAGCCAACCTGAATCCTCCAATTTTCATGAGACACATGTAATCAATATCATCAGTAATGTGCACACTATCAAATAAGTTATTACCTCTATCACCCAAATCAAGGAAAACTACCTGCTATTAATCCCTTCAAATACCCAAATGAAGGAATTAACTATCCCTTCCACTTGCATGGATGAAACCATGGTTTCACCGAACCCTCCCATGGTGGAAACACCCAAGGAGATGGTCACTCCATTGACCATTTCATTCACTCCTCCAATCTAACTCAAAAACCCACTTATTCCTTTAGACAAATGAATTGAAGAAGAAGCTAAACCAACCCTTCTACCTGAAACCGTTACCCTTACCACACCAATTTTATAATCATCCCCATCTTCCTTTAAAGCCATTTTCCAAGAGACAATACCCCTATCTACCCAACCATTACCTTTGTAACCTTCCACCAAGGATAATAACACTAAAACCACTCCATTTTCATCCCCAAGGGGTTTACACTTTGAAGCTAATGATCAGGTAACAATTCCTATTTATAAACCCTTCTCTCGGCTAGTTCAAAGTTTGGAATTCATCTCCCAACCTAACTTTGATAAAGCCACCTTTTGGCATCAACTTGGACTCCCATATCAAAATAAGACTAAACCTTCTACTTCATTAGAATCTACTCTCAATCCTATTATTATAAATCCACCAACTACTCCTCCTAAAGTTACCAAAGAACCACCTCAATTACCCCTATATAAACTTACTAAATCACCCTATGCTTCTTTTACCAAGCCAATAAAGACCTTGGGGATACCTCCCATGCCAAATCCCTCTCACCCTCATTTTAAACTAGATCTAACCACACCAATCCAACCAAAACCTAATCTAATTAATCCCATTAAGAAGGGGGATTGTCTAGACCTCAACTTTGAGGAAGAACCATACCGAATCCTTCACCTTTACCTTCTATTTTAGGACCACATACTTCCACCATTCCCATAACCTAATCTTCTTCCAAAAAACCATCTCCCTTTTCTCTACCTATAACAATCCCATCTCCTAGTTTAGCATCATTCCTCACCAACCTTTCCCCATCCACCTGCCCATCTATTAAACCCTCATGATCTAGACCCCCAATTCCTAAACCAATTACAAATAAGCTAATTCATTCAAAACCTCCATCCAAGCTTACTTCACCAACCATACCTCCTGTTAAAAATCCCTTACCCAATAAGGAACCTAAACCAAAAACCCAAACTCCACCATATCCAAAATCCTTATTGGAGTCTTATATAACTATATTACAAGGGATCCTACAACCTTCTGCTGTTAACTTACCCCACATCAAGACTTTTTACCCCACCCACCAAAAGCCAACAAGGTTCAATGACAATCTAATTTGTCTTTACCATATAACCCTTGGGCATGTTATAGAGAACTATAAAGCTCTCCAAACTATCATTCATGGCCTTTTGGAGGAGGATAATCTATTAGATGAACCTTCTTGAATCCCTTTGCCTCCTTTACTACTTATTCAATCCTCCTACCCATCATCTACTTCTCTACTCCTGCCAACAAGTGAAATAGAGGAATTGAAGCAAGTAACTACTCCCCTTATCCATATTATTCATATGGTAATTTGGCTTAGAGCCCAACACAATGATAAGTGTAAAGTAGTCTAATAAAATGAAAAGTGTAAAGCCAAAGCCACCATTCCATGGTCTTACCCTTTAACTCCTCAACCAATGAACCAAACCCTAAAGACTACACCTTCACCTTCACAACCATCCAAGCCTAAGGTCTCCATTTTGGGAGCCCCTTCATCTTCCCATGCACCTTCATTAATCCAACACCTGGTGATTAAGAAAACTCACTGAATGCTTATTAAAATGAGTCTTTATGACTTAATTATCACCTCACCTCAACATCATCAAGCTTTAATCGAAGTAATTCATTCCATAGAGGTTTAACCAGATGATTCCCAACCTCTTGCATCTTTAATTGGAGCTATCCAACACATTTACATCATCACCTTTCAAGAGTCTGAAATCCCATCATATTATAGTGAAGATGCTAATACCCCTCTTTTTATCACAACATCCATCAATCATACACATGTCAAAAGGGTCATAATTGATGGGGGAGTGAGTATCAATATCATCTCCTCCCATGCCTATGATCAAATTCAACTACCTCAAAACATCATGTTAGAAGCTCAGTAGTTCTTTGATCATTTAATGATACCTTGGCCACAAATCTGGGGACAATTATTATCCACATCCATTTGGGGCCTTAAACCATTCCTGAACTATTTTACATCAGAGAGGGAAATTTTTTAATATAATGTGTTACTTCGTCACCCCTAGATCCATGCCATGGCATGCATCCCTTCTACCCTTCACTGATGCATCAAGTTTGAACATGAGGGACAAGTCATTACAATCAAAGTTTATCCAAGTCCCTTTACTTCTTGTAATATGACATATCAACCCAATGATGTTCTTATTCCACCTTCACCCTATTTACAACCAACCACTAGCCAAACGACCACGTCAAACCAACAGACCAACACTTATATTTTTTAATAATGGTGAATCATCCTCTAGTTTAACTATTCATTTATCACAAATCCTAGTCGAGCAACCCTTGCAATCCACATTCCAATGACTTACCCTTGGGGAATATCAACTTTTAGTTTCGGACACTTTCCTTTTCCACATAAATTTAAGAACCTTCAGAACAATCCATCTTATTATCCCAAATTGGTACCCTTATCCACTTTGGCCTTCCCAACAATACAACATATTTTTTCTATGGGGGACTTAATAAACCAATTCTTTCACCCACCACTATGCCTTATATTTAGCCTTTTAATTCCAAATTTTCTTATTTTAGAACCTCGACCTTTGCCCAAAATGTACCTTCATCGATGTGCTTTTAAAGGGTTTGGGTTTGGCCTCTATGCAAAAAGACCCCATGAACTTCCTACTATCAAAAATCAAAAACCTCATGAGTTCTTTGGCCTAGGGTATGTTCCCCTAGAAGAGCCCAAACCAAGCTCACCAATCCTACCTCTCCCATTTAGAGAACCACCAATCTCACCAATTCCACCTATCCCATTTGGAGAACCACTAACCTCACCTCTCCCATTCGAGGAACTTATACCCTTATCAAACTCACATTTCCAATTTGAAGATAGCAACATCATCCCACCTAACTTTTTTTTATCAACACTGTTAGTTTAGGTCCCCTGACTTATCAATAGGAAGGCCAAACTAAAAGCATTGCTCTCATCCACCCTGAAATGATCATGCATAATTCTCCCACCATTAACACTATCCAATGTCAAGATGACAAATCTATTCTTACCTATCTGGGTGTGGAGGATTATTCTCTTCAAAAATACCTCCCTTTTGAAAACCAAATGATGCTAAATGAGTCAACCACATACCTTAATTTGGGTACTCAAGAGAACCCTCATATTGTCAAGATTGGCCAATCATTAACTCCTGAGGAATAAATAAACTATATAGCCTTCCTTTGTGACCATAACATAGAATTTGCTTGGTCTTATCAAGATATACCTCGTATTAACCCATCTATTTCCCTTCATAACATTGTCATCCATCTTGAATTTAAGCTAGTCTGATAAAAACTTTGTCAAATCTATCCCAGTATAGTTCTCTTTATCAAAGAAGAACTTCAACACCTTCTATCTGTTAATTTCATTCAATCCATTGACTTTCCATAATGGGTCTCTAACATTGTTCCTATCACCAAACCCACTAGGGGACTCCGCCTTTGTGTGCATTTTTAGGATCTTAACCTTGCATGCGCCAAAGATGACATTACCTTACCTAACATTGACCAAATTGTTGATCTTACCACTATCCATGAAATGTTATCCCTCATGAACATATTTTTAGGATATAACCAAATCTTGATTGCCCTGCAAGATCAACATAAGACATCTTTTATCACCCCATGGGGAACTTTTTGTTATTGCATCATGCCTTTTGGCTTAAATAACGTAGGAGCCACATATCAATGAGCCATGACCTACATATTTCATGACCTTATTCATACAATAGTCAAAGACTATGTTGATGATTTTCTTAAAAAATCCAAACATCACCAGGATCACCTCATCATTTTAGCCATCATCTTTGAAGGACTTATCCATTATCATGTTAGGCTCAATCTAAAGAAATGCATCTTTGAGGTCTTATCAAGAAAACTTTTGGGCTTCATTGTTTCCCTTCATGGAAGAGAAATAGACCCCAAAAAATCTAGATTCATTCTAAAAATGCCTCCTCCTACTAACTTAAAATAACTTCGTAGCCTACAAGGTAAACTTTAGTCAATCTACCATTTTATCTCCCAACTATCCGATCACTGTCAACCCTTTCACCAACTCCAAAAAAAAGATACCTCCTTTAAATGGACCAAGGAGTGTTAACAAGCCTTTGATGCAATCAAGGAGTATCTTTTTTCTCCACCTATCCTTATTCCCCCAAAGGAAGATCAACCCTTTTATTTATACATATCTACCACTGATCATTCTTTGGGAGCCATGCTCGCTCATTGTAATGACCAACATAAGGAGAAATATATTTATTACATTAGCCACACCCTCATTGGATATGAAACTTGATACACCCATCTAGAAAAACTTTGCCTTGCCTTAGTTTTTGTCACCTCTAAACTTCATCACTATCTTCTTGACCACAAAACTTATGTTCTTACCAACACTGACCCCCTCAAGTATATGCACTTTAAGCCATATTATAACCAATGTATGGCTAAGTGGCTCATGATTTTAGCTGAGTTTAATCTTGAGTTTCTTCCACAAAATTCCTATAAAGGACAAGTCATTGCATACCAATTAGCTAAAGCCCCTCTCCCTAATAATCAAACTCCTCTTTTTTCCTTTCTAGATGAGTCTATAGCTACTCTTTCTTCAAAAGAACCCACCTATCAAATGAATATGTATTTTTACAATTCTAAATGTAAAAATGGTGGGGGTTTTGGCATAGCCTCATTCCTATTAATGGAAAACCTCTCCCTCTTTCTTTCAAACTCAATTTTGAATGTACCAATAATATAGCTAAATATGAGACCTTGATCATAGGTTTCAAAACCACCCTAGCTTTAGGAATCAAAACTATATACATCTTTGGAGATTCTCAACCTATTATCAATCAAGTCATAGGAGCCTATCAATGCAAAAATGATGTTTTTTTGAAATATAAATAATTTGCTGAAAAACTATTAGCATCATTTAACCATTATACCATCCAATCAATCCCTCACTCTACAAACAAATTTGTAGACACAATAGATTCCCTTGCATCCCAAATTCCATCCAAACCTACTGAATCTAAATTATTTGTCACCATACATCTCTTTGTCACCCCATCTTACCTCAGTCTTGATCTTCCTACCATTTTCCAAGTGGAAACATCACATTTAGACATTTGGTATGACCAAATCTTTGACTACCTTAATGTTGGTGTCCTTCCGCCTGATCTTTCAAGAAATGCTCATAGAAAAATAAGGCTTTGATGGCCTCTTTCTTCACTACCTTTGTAACAATGAAGCCTTTCATGCCATTAAGGAAGCACATGATGAAATTTGTGGAGGACATTTTAGTGGTTTGACTGTTGCAAAATATATTCTTTGCCTAGGTTATTATTGGCCTACAATTAATCAGGATTGTTGTGACTATGCCAATAAATGCATCAAATGTCAACAACATACTAACATCCATCATGCACCTCCTCATGGTCTCCAAGTATCAACAGATTATTGGCCCTTCTTATAATGTGGTCTTGATCTAATTAGTAAGATCAATCCTCATTCCTCTCAATGTCATCAATATATCATCACTGCCATGGAGTATTTCACTAAATGGGTGGAAGCCATTTCTTTGATCTCAATCAAAGCTAAAAAAATCATTAATTTCATTAACCATCACATCATCTACCACTTTGATGTCCCTCATAAAAACATCACTAAAAATGGAAAATCCTTCAAGAACAAAAGGTCCAAGAGCTTTGTAAGGATTTTGGCATTCACTTAAGCTTCTCTTCCCCTTATTTTCCACAAGCCAATGGGCAAGATGAAGCTTCCAAAAAAACTCTCATCAAAATACTCACCAAGGTAGTCAATGCTTTCATCAAGGATTAACATCTCCATATCCCATTTGCTTTATCGGCTTATCACACTACTATTTGAACTGCTATAGGGGCTACACCATTTTATCTTATCTTTGGAGCTGAGGTAGTTCTACCTCTTAAAGTCTAAATTTCATCTCTTTGCATATCCTTGGATGAGATTCATTCTGAAAGTGACTATCATTAGGAATGCTTAGCACACTTAGAACTCCTTGATGAACATCACCTTGCTGCCCTTAATCACCTTCATATCTATCAAGATCATATCAAATGAGCATACAAAAAACATCTGAAAATATGAGAATTCAACATTGGATATATTTTCCTTAAGGAAAACCAACACGTCACTAACATAGAGAAAAGCAAAAAGGGCAAGTTTTCCTTCAATTAGTTTGGACCATATATTACTACCCATAAGTATAGATCAAGAACTTATCATTTATCCTCTCTTGAAGGCAAACTAAAACTTTAACCTCTCAATGCTTCACATTTGCATCTTTTCTATTATTAAGAACTATCTAACACATGTTGTTGTCTAACTTAAGCTCATCCCTTAGTTTATGAGATTCTCACCTCCCTTATCCTATTACCCTATTCCTCTTAGGGAGATGTGGTTACAACATATCCATGTGATTATTCATCATGTGTTTTCAACTGATCTTAAACATGGGTACCATGGGTCTACCCATGTCATGGTTCTCATGGATACTTTTTGTCTTTCATTAGATAGAATCCCATGGCCACACGTTTCTTAAGAACCTTCCCTATTATCAAATAACCACCACTTGTGAAATAATATTGCCCTTGTGAAAGGCTTATCTCTAAACTAAAATAGATGCATCCATGTATACAAACCAAGATCACCATTTTATGGGATACATATTATCTGGGTCCATTTTCCTAAAAAAAAATAGACCACTCCCTCGAAAGACAACTGTCACCTAAAATCAAGATAGATAGACTAATCACTCGAAGGACAACTAATGTAAGATATACTTAGACCAATCCCTTGAAGGATGGATAAGCTAGCATGTTAAATAATGTCTTAAAGCCATAATCAACTCTATTGTAACTTGTTGAAGCTTCCCACCTTGATTTTCTTGACCTCTTTCTAATAAAGCACTACATGACCCTGTCAAAAGTAAAATTTATCCCAAAAGGCACTGTAATCGGTTATCTCACTCAAAAGTAATATTCATAGACTTCTCACATTGATTAGTTTACACCTTCAAAAAGACATGGACTAATCTAATTTAGTTCTAGCATCACCCAAGTGAGGGTAGTTAAATCCACATATAGTTCGCACCTAATGCTTTCTCCTAATTAATTATCACTACCCTCCCTTCTCACATAACCTCTATAAATCAAGGGATTTTGAGCTCACTTGACACATTATGTTTATACAAAACACCTTGTCATTGGAAACATGATAATTTGATGCCTATGAAAGGTTCATCTTCATTAGGGTCCTATCCACCATGGGTTTAATAGGGTCTTTGCCAATGAACCCAACATAACTTTTTGGTTCACATGGATTTGTTACCCATACCTACTCTATGTGTTATTACCCATTTATTGCAAGTTCATTAAATACCAAAACATTAACATTAAAAAATAAATCAACTTCTCACATTTAATTAACATGCTAAACAATATCACATCAAAGCATTAAACCAACCATCATGCATATAGTTATTAAAAACTATGTCATCACACACCTATACTATATCAATCAATCATCATCATTCATCAAGTCATCAAACACATCATCATGATCAAACATCATAACATGATTAAAATATAATCAAACACATCATTATGGAAATAAAAACATCAACTCTTAAATTAATCATTCACATCTACACAAACATTTAAAAAACACCAAATCACACACACACACACACATATATCATAGGTACAAATGTGTACATGTCATATCTATCACTCACATACACATCTCATGTCTCAACATGCAAGATGGTATCAAAATATCAAAAAACATCACATGAAATCTCTACTCATGACCCAAGAGCACCTGAACTAGAACCATTGGCACCTATACCTATACCTACCCTAGAAGGAGGCCCTATCAACTTATCCACTTCTATCACCCAATAATCTAGGTTTGTAATCACTACTCCACTCACCAGTCTACCTTGGTACTCTCCCCATCATGGCTCATTAGGACATTAAGCTAACACAATGCCCTCATAATAACACAACTCCTAAATGGTTGCTAAATATCTAGCCTATCTCATAAAACCTAGTGGCACCACTAACCCTCCACCTACACATCATAGAGAATCTCTATCCTATGTCACTATCCCCAGTGAGACCCTCACCTAGTTTTTATCTCTTATCACTCCTCCTAGATGACCCTGAAGAGTGGCAATTTGTCCCTGAAGAGTGGCAATCTATCCCTATAACATAGTAATATGGATTTATGCTGCTACTACCTATAGATCCCCATTTTTTGGTACCTATGCTAGGTCAACATCTATGGGTCATTGATCCCTACCTCCAACACAAAAAATAATGGTTATGTACCTCCCTTGAAACCATGTTGTATTATCTACAATAACACCAACATCATCTCTCAACCTATCTAGAATCTCCTCATAATATAATACCTCCTCCTGCGGCTATAGCTCTAGAAATATAAACTCAACATCCTCTCTCTTGTAAAGAGGGAAGTTCAGTGGAATACCCTATTGGAGTTTGAACTATCATTGCACTCTCTCCATAAGGAGGATTTCTATCTCATCATCATGTCTATTAAATACCCATCTCTAGCTCTATAGTGTGAACATATGCTACATATATCCATATCATATAGGCCACATCATATATGGCCTCCATACAATATCACTTGGTGCTAGACTCTCTAGTACACCTTGAAACCACTCTAGATCCCTCATTCCACCACTAACTCCTATGATCATGCCTCCTCTCCTCCATCTCAAAAACCCCACCCTGTAGTCCGTTAGTAAATATGCATCCAATGGCAAGCCCAAGGGTCTCAATACCCATATGTGATCATATGCCCAATAGTGTAATACAAATCCCACACTAATACCATATCATTTGTACACCCTAAACCCCCATATATATATATATCTACACCAATAAAGCTTATACCCAACCAAAAATAGCTCCACCCAAAAAAAACTCCACCAACACCCACAACAACATGTTAAGGTATCTCCCTCTAATAAAATCTAGTAATGCATAATAGGTAACTACTAACTACAACATAGTAAACAAATGTCTCTCTCTTAGAGCTCTCTGATATAATGGTTTGATACTAAAGCCTCTAGCATGGAATTATGTCATACTGACATCATCCTCATATATCATCTCCAAACACTCATCAATCTCATCCCCCTCTATGTGATAAATGGGATCTCCTTAGATGGGTAGACATGTAATCTGATGTACATCCTCTAATAGGATGGTCATCTCTCTTGTCGACATCTAGAAGGTATTAGTTTCTAGATCTCATCTCTTGATGAGGGAAGCTATCATCCTAGCATCCCTAAAAAGGCACTAGTAATGCCATATCCCTCCAAAACCCACAAACTCCATGTGGCACCACTCCTCCACTAACATTACATCCCTCACCTTTGTAAACATCTCAAACCCCTAAACTCACAACTGGATATGGTCCCAAACCTACAATAATAAGTTATGTTAGAAAAACCACCTATCTTAACAACAAGTTATTACCTAATACTACACATACTAACCCAACTCGTAACCCAACTCTTAACCCATCCTTCCAAATATTTTAAAACATTTCCATGCCAACTATATTTCCCCATCCCAACTCTCTTACCCCACCCCAATTAACCCATTCCAAATCTCTTACCCCATCCTAACTAACCCATCGCAACTCTCTCACCCCATACCATTTCCTAACCCATCCCAACTCTACTTCATTCCAACTCACCCATCAATTCTCCCACCCCAACTCACTCATCAATTCTCCCATCCTAACTCAACTTAACCATCAATGGATCCCCCTAACCATTGATGGTCTCCTTGAGGCCCTTTATCCCCATAGTCGACTATCACCAATTAGTTCCAACCATTGATAATCACTATTAGGTAATCATAGGCAGTGAGCCTCAACCCCTTAACCTCCTTCTAAAACCCTAAAACCCCCCTCTACCACCTACCACTAATTTTTTGACACCATTAGACATATCTAGATACCTCTCTACACCTCAAACACCCACTGACACATATAATGTTACACACAAACCAAAACCCTAGTAAAAACCCTAACCCCACTGCTAAACACACCTCTATTGCCAATACTTTCACCTATTTGATTTTATTTTTACCTTTTTAATTCACCTATTGCAATTCACTATCAAATTTAAGACACCCTTAACTCATTTCATGATCGATGACACCACGCCAATCCATGTCCAACCACTTATCTCGGAGCCCCTCTAGCATCCATCTTGACCCCACCATCCCTCCCATACACCACTCTCCTCTCACAAACTCCCATACACTCATGAATACTCTTCGTACCAACACTTAAAGTAAATCAATCAAAATTTTACAAATTGCAAATGATGCCCAAAATATCCCCATTAACCTTTTTATCTATAGTTTTAGGGTTTTTAGGCAACTGACGCTGGTTGCCTAGACCATCGATGGTTGACACTAACCATCATCGATTGATACCCCCATCCTTTTGACCCCAACCAATGATGGTTACCTCACTATCATCAGTTGACACTAACCATCGATGATTTGTGCCTACTTAGCAATACCTCTTCTTGGGGTTACCCTTACATACCATACCATGACCTATTTGGGAATAACCCTTTCCATCTACCTAATTAAGAACTACATTAGGCCTGAAGTCCATGTTGGATGTATTATCCATGGGACTATGTAGGCAATGTCATTTTTCTTAACACATCAAGAGTCAGCTCAGCCATTACCTGCACTACCCTACCCACCAGCCCCTTCAACCATTTCCACCTCAATGTTGGCCTTTGTTTTACCCAACCTATTCACATACCTTTACAATGAACTTGCCTTGGTACTTTTGATCACCTAACCCAATTTTACCATGTTAAAAATTTACATTTACACCACATCATGCATTAATAGACCATTTATGTTTTTCTCAAACACACTTCATACCCTAAATACCTGAGTAAACATTGACCTTATCTAGGAGACTTGATAAGACTAACCTGATCAGTTATGACCAATGCTCAGGCCTGGTTACCTTATCTTTTATCCTAGAACCTGACCTTATTATTACCAACATGGTAATATTTATCTTTGCATGATCTTAGTTATCACACTTAGTTATATTTTGTGTACATGCTTGCATCTCAAATGTTACACCTTACCTTTTTGTCACCCACCTCATGCCTTATCCTCTACCATTTATCAAACCTCGACCTAGTTTGACCTCCATCTCATTAACTCCTAATTTGAGGGGGAATACCTCCTCCTCCCACACTTAAGGAAACCAAACCTATACCTTGACCAACCACCTATTTTTGTTTTATATCTTTCTTAAAGCTACACAACAAAAAGGGGTAAAATGTAGACACCTAAAAATTACACAGTGACAATTTTTGATGTCATCTTCAACTATGGACCCTTAATCAACTCCTTGTCTAGTGGAACACCTAGTATGCTATCATTCATTTACAACTTCATCATAAAAAATCCTCCCTTAAACACATCCTTTCATTTATCACCTTTTCACCCATTTACTCATGGTGCCCTCACCCATCGTTAGTTAGGGTAACCATCGATGGTTAACCTAACCATCGATGGTTGGGGTCATCAAACTTGCCTTAACCATTTAAAGCATTTGTAGCTTTTTTTGAGATTAGCATATTAAAAAATTGAAACTTGCATTAATACCAACTTTTTGAGACTAACAACAATAGGCAACTTCATCCCCTCCTAACTTAGCAACTTTCCCTCAAACTTCCCTCTCCTTAGCAGTTTTGTGCTATAAATATAAGACTCTTGGGAGAATTGTAGATCCCTAAATTTATGCATCTAAGATTTATTATTTTCTTTGTATAGGTATCCAACATCTTGAAACTTTGTCCACGTGATTCTCAAAGGCTGAAGTACCTTTACACTGCTCAATCTCTTCAACTATCAATTATTCAACATAACAAGGTGTGATTTTTGGGTCATTCTTCCCTAGCCAAAGGAGTTCTCACTTCATCTGGTCATCAATAAGTGCAATGTTTACCATGTACATACCCTTTATCTCTTGTTCTCTCACTTCTCCTTTTATAAACAAAAATCAAGAACAAGTAGGAAATAATGATCTTAAGATTTTCATAGGTTCCAAGGTTTACCTTAGTTATATTCTCTACAAGGAGTGTGGAGCCATCTTCTAGATAGTAGGTAATGTTTGATACTAATTCTCTTATTTAGCTATCGATTGTGAGTCCTAAGGCCCATCCATACAGTAAGAGGAATTTGAGTCTACCTATTTTGGTAATGGCCAATTGACAAATTTTTGAAAAAAGTTGAGAGCAAGATGCTAAAAGACTTTATGTTGTTTAGAAGTAATACTAAAACTGGATGTAAGGCTTGGACTTGGTAAACACTCTGCTTCTTATGGAGGTGAGAAAACTTCCCCATCTAAGAGCCCCTGAAATAAGTTTTCACTCGAGGGTTTGTATTTATATTTACTATTTACCTAACCAATGAGCACCTCAAAAAGGTTCTCACTTGAAGATCTTGATGTTTTATCTATTGTATGACCAAAGAAGTTTACCTGCTCTCCAAAGTAGGTGACAAGGTCCAATGAAAATTCAAAACCTTATTTTTTATCACCAAGTTGCAATCCATCTCTAAGGCCAATAAACTCTATAAGAGACTCTTCATTTTAAAACTCATCTATAGGTATAATAGAATCTTACTATTCCGAATTAATAAGGTTAAGATGGAAAAGGGTAAGTGGGTAATGAGCTATATGGTCATAATGGAATTGGAATCAAATAGGCTGGTATCAACTAGCTCATCATATTCACTATAATTGAGAATTTCTTCATCAGTCAAGGGAGAGTAATCACTTTCAAAATACATGAGGTCATGCCTAGGTAGTATAAATATGAGGCCTTAGTTCATAGTAGGTTTGATAGCAAATAGAGGTTCAAGAATACCTTGCTCTCTTGGCCCTAGGCCTTCACCTACATAGTCTAAAATATCCATAATTTGATTAGGGATAAGGTATTTAGGATTATGAAAATAATTGGCAAGGTCATAAACATACAACCAATCTCATTTAGTAATGGCCTCTCGATGCTGATTTGGGGAAGTGTCTAGCATAAATACCATTTGATGCTTTTATAAAGGTGTGTTTCTATTTTGTCGAATCATGTTGGGATTGTTAGGGATTTTAGAAGGTTTGGTCCTTCCATAGGATTTGGGAGATGTGGGAAACTTTCCTATATGAAAAACATATTTCATACAGTATGTGAAAATGTTAGTGTCCTCAATAGTAAAACAATTTACAATGGCTACAGGAAATAGATCAACCAAAGTGAAAGCAAGATCACTAGGGTCAATATAATTAGATTCAGGTGGTTCAAAAAATATGGATTTATTCTTTTTGGCTAAAAATATAAAACCAAAGAAATAATTATAATTCCTATATTTAGCCTCTAAGTGATTAAAAGATTGGTATAGATGTAGATAAACATAAATAGTCACCTCAATTCTAGAATGGGGGAACTTGAGGCATTGATACAAGGTATAAGGGACAACTCATACTTCAAGGATCCAAGTATGACTAAGAAGTAAATTATAAGGTAATTATATGTCTATGACATGGCATGGGGTATCATAGGTTACATGCCCAAAAACAATTGGCAAACAAATGGTCCCTAAAGACTCACTTTCAGTGTTATCATATACTTGGATTGTGATTCTTTTAGGTTGCATGTCTTTGGTTGTATTTCCCAACCATTGTATCAATTTTAGTGACACTATATTTAGCCATAAACTATTATCTATAAGAACCTACTTGATCTTTTGATGTACTATAATGACCTCAATATACAAGGGATTATTATGGCTAGGACCAAGGGAAGACATATCTCATTGATCAAAGGTAAGTTATTGGCTTGGAGATATATGTCCCATGAGTGTTTGGAATTAGGTAGGGTTAATGCCTTAAGAATAGTGGACTATTGGAGGAAGTCATTTATTATGGTCATGTGAACTTATGATGTACACAAGAGATATAGGATATAACTTTATGCACATGTTTTTCTTAGTTATTCATGAATAGTATATGTTTTCTCAACATTCAGGCAAGAAGGTTTAGCCCTAGCTGATACATGGTTTGATTTAGGATTAGAAGGCATAAGGTTAAAATTTGGATCAATACTAAAAAAAGGCAAAGGGCCTTGTAGGGTATTTCATGAGCATCTAATTGTGATTTCACAATTTTGAGTTAGTAGGGAGTTATCACAATTAGAAAAATTAGGTGGTGGTCTAGAAATAGTAACCCATAAAAATTGAAGCATAATAGAATTACTTGAACTTGGTGTAGCCTTACTTGAGGAAGAGGGTGATGACCCTAAAATAAAGGGACCAACACTTTGAGAGTTTTAGATGGTACATGGGTTTTGACTATAATGGTGGTGACGTGATTACCATAAATACACCCCATGATATGATTATAATCATATGACATATTATTGTAGCCTAGGTTATTAGATTGGGTATCATAATCCTGATTATGATGATGTTGATTTTGTTTCTAACCTTGTCCTTACTAACATTGGCCCTATCCATGGTTTAAATTATGTCATTGTTGTTGTTGGTTGTGTTTAAGAAATGAGTCTTTATAACTCCCCATATCTTGATTTGTGTTTTGTGCTTCTTATTTTACTTCAATCTTTCTAATGAGATGACTTAATTATATACATCTATAAATAACATGGAAAATAACATGATGGAAATATTAGAACTCATCTTCATGATACCAGTTGGGTTTAAGTTGATCTTTAATAAATAATTTTGACATAAGCCATATGATTAATAGTTGCAACTAGCTTCTTGAACAATGCCTCAACAACTTCCCCTCGCTTGCTAAATAGTCTATATTTGTTGAAACCTCTACATGGAGGATCTCCATACAAAGTGGGTGGTGGATTAGGTTGTGCATTTCAAACTAATAGATCTTGTACTATTTTCACATGTCATGACTCTATTATTATATCACCCACCATGTTCTTGTTCTAATTAAAAACTTTAGGTTTATCCATAGTATTAGCTTGAATAGTTGTTTGAGTCTGATCATATTTTTGATCCTATGATTAAATTTTTAATATGACTTTGGTAATAAATTATTTCTTGATCTACACATCCTTATCAATGATTTATTTGAATGCGTTGATATAAGGAAGCCTCATATTATGGGCCATTTCAAGGTGTAGGTTATGTGCAAATATGTCAACTAGCTGCCTACCTAATAAATTGTGCTAAAAGTGATTAGCTTATACTCTCCACCATTCTAGATATGCCATGCAGATTTCCCCATATACTTGTCTTGATTTACATAAGTCAACCACTATCAACTCATGCTCAATGTTATAAGAAAAATGGCTAACTAATTTTTTTGATAAATCATTGAAATTTGTCACCGATCCTTTAGGTAATTTTAGGAGTTAATCTAATGTTGTCCAACCAAATTACATGGAAACAAACATAGAAAATAGATGATAATTTCAGATACCTCCTAAAATACCACAAAGAAGGCTTGAATATGTTCTCTAGGGTCACCCTTCCCTTTGTATTTATCAAACTTTAGTGGCTCAAAATGAGGTGGAAAAGGTGCCCTAAAGATTGCTCAAGTTGATCAATAAGGACATATCTTGTTGAACTTGTATTTTTTGATTTGTTTGCTTATTTTAAGCCTCATGAATATCTCTTTCATTGAATTACACTCTTGAATATTTGGTGCATTTGTTGGTGGAAGGTAGTTTTATTGGGGAGAAATGTACCCTCCCTTGTGTAGCCCTATTAGGGATGTGGACCCTTTACCTAGAATTTTAATTTTGGTTCATCCTTTAATGTGAATAAGTTTAACACTATTGGTTCAAAGAATGCTTTATACTGATTCTTAGGAATCTATTGTTTTTAACTATAATAAATTTGCTAGTTTTGTGGTATTTATTGTCGGTTTACTATAGGATATTATTATTGCTAGTTCACAATGGGAACTTTTTGTGGTTGAGAATAAATTCATAAAATGTTGTGTAAAATATCCATAACATGTGATGAGTCTTTATCAACATGTTGTTGTGACTAGCTAAGAGTCTCTAGATGGTTAAATAACATGTGCTCTGTATCAAGTGAAACTTATTATGAAGCATCTATAGGTTTATTCTATTCAGGAGAAGCCATAAGGTCTACATCAGATACAGAATTGGCTAGGTTTTGATGCATTAATTATAATGGTTGTTATTTCTCAATGAAAGTGATATTATCAACTAAATTTATAGCCAAATAATCCATAAGTCATTGAATAATTGATCAAGATATTGTTGACTAATTTGTTGTATTTTTATCATAAGATCTTTCTTAGTTGGAAAGGAATTCACAAGTGGGCCTTTACCTTTACTATAATAAGTAATGTTTGGTTTTATGATATGAGTAAGAGTTTGATTTATAAATTACTCCTCTACTTGAACAAATGTATGTAACTACTCCAATGGGAATTCAAGAAAAATTCTAGCTCTCGATTTTATCAACCTTAAGAGAGATTCATCTTTATCCTCTATATGTTGGTGTTCAAAGTAACCTTGCTTGGATCCTACCAATGGGAGGTTATAAAACACAATGGGGTGTTCTTCCCCATCATAAAAATTCTCTTCTTCATAACTAGGGTGGTAAGAGACCCCCTACAAGTATACCTTTGCATGTTTGATAATGATTTTCTACGTTTGTGAAATATTTTGAATTTTGGTTTTAAAACATTAAAATGTGTTTGGATTATAAGATCAAATATATAAAATGTGGATTTGGGTCTAGATTAAAAAATCAAGTGTTTTAATTCACAATTTTAATGAAAAAGAAGTCATGAGAATACTCGACCTTGGTTAGTCAAAATCAATAACTAGAGGAAGGTAGAACAACCTTGGAGCTTAGGGTACATGCTAGCACAAGAAATACTAAGTTTAAAGTATGTTAGTAGCATGAATATTTGAGACCAACCGTGGTAGGCCATGATTAGAAAAAAAGAGAAAAGGTTCAAGTGATCCAAAAAGCTTAGGATATAGGTTAACACAATAAATCATAAGTCTAAAAAAAATAAAAAAAATGGGTAGCACAATATTACCCAATAGAAAATAAATTTGAAGGGTTAAATAACTTATAGAAAGAGTAAACACAAGATAAACCAAGTTCAAACAAGAGTAAAATGAGTAGCGTCTAGATAAAGGATTTCAAACCAAATAGAGAAATTCACCCAAGTTACTCAAACCAAGCACAAAAGGTGAATCTCCCAAGACCCCAAGTTGTAGATAAGACTCTAGCATAGACCAATCACGTTTTGGGTTAAAACTTAGAAAGGTAAAATTTTCAATTTGGACTAAAGGACCCTAGATCTCCAAGTGATGAATAGTCTAGACCTAAATGGAAAACATAATGACACTTTTTAAAAACATAAACACAAATGGTTTGATTCATTTTTTGAACAAGGTAATTTGTTTTGAATTAATTTGACCAATGTAATGCCTTCTTGTTCGAAAGGTGGTGTCTAACATGTGTTTTATTTTGGACATGATTTGGTTCTTGTTTTTTGCACACACATACAAATAGTTTTAGACTCAAAATAATGCAAGTAAATAAGAACAAGAAAATACCAAAGTGTAAGTCATATCCTAGAATCTAACAAGGTTTCTTTGTGCTATTGGATTCCATCAATATACTCCTTGAGAGGAATTAAGTTTTTTAATCCAAAAATTAAAGGCACATGAAAAATAGGGTTGTTTAGATTCCTCTTCTCTCAATAAATTGTACGGTGACATGGAACTTTGGGTTACTCACCTTGCACCAATAATATTGTATGACAAATGGAGTTTTTCTAAAATATATAAGTTTTGATATATCTATATGGTTCCGTATGCATGGTTAACACTAGGTTGAAACATGCTATTTGTATCCAAGCTAATCAACTTATTATAAAAAGGTATTATCCTTTTTACAACCTCTACATCCATTAGATTGGTTAGTGTAGTACAATGTCCAGATTAGGCCATTATTCCAAGGCAAATATTACTAACATAATTAGTTTAACCACTCAAACTAATGTCCTAATAGTCACCCTCAATTTATATTCCCCACCATGGAGTGGACTTGGAATGATGCTAGGAGATGAAATCCTAGGTTAACAATCCCTTAAAGAACTTATGGGGAGGTGGTTAGATCCCACCCATAAGTCAAGTGCATGAAAGAAATAAAAATAAAAAGACTTTAAAAGGTCATTTTTTATATCACCCAAGTTATTTGAACTTGGGGAGAGCATTAACAATGTTCCTTCTAAGCTTTGGACTAAGTGACAAGGCAATGGATGAAGTGTTTTTGGGTCACTTGAGTTCCCTAAAGAGGATAGGGGGAGAGCATATGTACAAAGTGTAACAAACCCCACTAGGGTAAACTAGAAATACATGATTTTATTTTTAATTAAACACATATACCATAAATATTTTACACCATGAGAATATATAGAGATCATATGAAATACATAAGCATGATAGTAGTAACAAACATAATACATCACATATCACTGATCTCTAATATCATGAGAGCACATCAAAATGCATATATAACAAGTAACTATATTAACTCAACCATAACTAATGCAAGTCTACATCCACCACTATCAATATACAATAACAAGTAATTACAACTCTTCATGATAATATTTAATGATAAGTACAATAAAATGTACATATAGATACATGGCTCCCTTGAAGCATAGTTACCAAACTCAAGTAGCTTTGGTAATCTCAAGTGTCATCTCGATAAGTAGTATTTCTATGGGGAGGGAGATCATCATTCAAGAACTTTTCCACACCAACCATGGACCAACAATCCCCTGCACTAATCCCATCAAGATATGGCCTTCCTTTTATGGATGAGTATATAGTGATAGCATGTAAATCCAGAGAGACAAGCAAGTACTCGTGTGCTGTATGATTTTTAAATTAAACATGTAGTGTATCATATAAAACATTTCTATTACAAGATATCACAAAAACATGTAAATCATACTCATGATATGATATTGTCTCATTAAACATACTTTAACCCAAAGTTTTACAAATAATAAATAGTAATGATCTATAGATCAATCAAATTCATACACACCACTTGATTAGACTACCTTCATCTGTTATTGTGATACTAGTAAGCTAGTGAAATCCATCTCACTCCTTACTCTGTATCAAAAATACAGATTGGTCAAATACAATTCAACCATAATATTCATTTAATTTACATATTACTAGAAAACATAACATACACCATGCTAAACATAGGACTAACCAAAGCATACATTTATTCCTTTAAACGTATGAATGAATCTTACATCATCTCTATCCCATACTAGAAATAATGAATTTAATTTATACCACTAAGATAAATACATATTTAAATATAAATTTTTACTATCACAATTAGTTTCTAAACATATTACACCCTATGATAACCCATATTACCATAGTCTAGTATTCTAAGGCATAACTACTAATTTTACACAATCAGTCATATAAAATAGTCTTAATACATGGAAACATAGGCTTATATTTAAGTAACTGAATATAATGAAGCAAGTCACAGTCCCTATGAAACATAATAACATAATATCATAGCATATGCTACATTATCAAAGGTTGTATGCATGCACACACAAACTTTTACCATCTGTCATAAAACATGCTATTCATAGTATTAACCAACACACATACAATTGGTTAGTCAAACATAGATGTGGGTATACACATAAAAATTGTAGTATGTACCATCTGGGTATCACTTACATTTATAGTATAGTATTCTATGATATCCCATACTATCATAGTTTACAACTTCATAAAAAACATATAACCAAACATATGATTCCAAGAATCAAATGACTCACATTGATAAATAATAATAAATTATGGGTTATACCACCCATATATACCCTAGGTTTATACTACATACTAGTAACCAGATGAAATAAACCTATAAGCACTAATTCATATGCACTATTATATGCTTACATGCATCTAATCACTTATATATATTAATGTACTCACAATATGTACTGCACAATATATATATATATATATATATATATATATATATATATATATATATATATATATATATATATATTGTGCAGTACATATTGTGAGTACATTAATATATATAAGTGATTAGATGCATGTAAGCATATAATAGTGCATATGAATTAGTGCTTATAGGTTTATTTCATCTGGTTATTAGTATGTATATATGGGTGGTATAACCCATAATTTATTATTATTTATCAATGTGAGTCATTTGATTCTTGGAATCATATGTTTGGTTATATGTTTTTTATGAAGTTGTAAACTATGATAGTATGGGATATCATAGATGTACCATTTGGGTATCACTTACATTTAAACTATAGTATTCTATGATATCCCATACTATCATAGTTTACAACTTCATAAAAAACATATAACCAAACATATGATTCGAAGAATCAAATGACTCACATTCATAAATAAAATTAAATTATGGGTTATACCACCCATATATACCCTAGGTTTATACTACATACTAGTAACCAGATGAAATAAACCTATAAGCACTAATTCATATGCACTATTATATGCTTACATGCATCTAATCACTTATATATATTAATGTACTCACAATATGTACTGCACAATATATATATATATATATATATATATATATATATATATATATATATATATATATATATATATGTATTGCTAATCTCTTGTAACCTTAATCAAAGTCTTTATAAGGTTTTTACACAAAGATTACAACCATGAGTCATCAAAACACACCCTGAGTACTAGAGTTAATAGACTTTATATCTCAAAATTGACTCTCATAATTTACTATTAGTTCTTAAGGCAATAAATTCTTTCATATTTTGATTCATATATGATTGTCTAGTAAAATATAATTACCTTCATATGATCCATAAAAGGTATAATCAAGAACATATTGGTATATGATTCACCAAAGGTCCTGACAACATACAAGCCATAACCTGTGCATATAGATATGCATCCCATAGATTTATGTAAATTATATATACACACATTCATACCTATAATTATACCCATGATACAAATGGTACACAAGTTAACTATGGATCAAGCACAATACACTAACCAATAGTTTTCATTAGGTAAAAGTGGATCATATTATAGTATACTTATCAACAATACTACGTATATCCATAAATATGGTAACCTTTAATGGAACATACATGGCATATACCAAACCTCTATCCAGTAGATTAATTGTTAGTATCACAAATATACTTAAGAACAAAGAGTCCTACAGTCAACATACCAAGCAAAGAAGACACACACAATATGATATTTAACAAAGTCTTTGATCTAAATGATCTCATATCAATATATAATAGATTGTTTATAATATAAATGACATTATCAATGGTAATAACCCTAATAGTTAACTTTTTATGCTATTAACTCTTCCTTATAATTGGAGTACATAAATATAGTGCTTGTATTCAACACGAGAAAGAGTAGAGGATATATATTAATGTGATTATAAACATTACTCAATTATCGATCCAAAAAAGTGAACTCAAACCATCACTAAGAAACATTAATCTTATATAATAATTGTAATTGTTATGTAGATATTGATAGTAAAGATATTACTTGATTATCCAATTATACTTTACTCGTCATATAGGTATAAATATTACATGGTCTAATAATTGCATTTGACAGTTTTGTAACATTATGTATTTATTTCTAGTTAATCTATATGTATATTAATTACATTAACTCTATAATTCTTTTCAGGCATGTCGACCTATATGTAATTGGGCTCCCTATCTTCGATGCCACCATTATCAAACTATCAATGATATCTATCGGTAGCACTAAAAACAACTTCAACGACAAATTTTTTGAATTTAAAGACCAATCAAAAGTGGCCCCCAATGACTCCACCCAATCTAAAATTACTACACTATTGGAATATTACATAAATAATGACTTACACACATCAATTGATTACATCAATGCCACTGCTAACTTGACAGAATAATATGCTACCTTCAACTAGATTGTTGTATAATTCATTTCATTAGTTAAACAATTGTAAAATCATTGCAAAGTAATCACAATTTTAGTATATAAAGCTTGTTCATAAAATTTAAAGGCCACATAGATCCTATTTATCATATAGCTCCAATGTAAATTAAGCTCACTGCATATAAAGATAACTATTAAAATTTCCTTATTGTTTATTGTGCATTTATAAATCACTGCCTAAAAATCCATGCTATAGATTGCTACTACTATAGAATTTCTATTTTTAAATATCTGACTTTATCACTAGTCTATTGTTATTAAGATATAAATATGATTTGTTATGTGTAACAAGTAGTTTATATCTACAATTTATATTTCTAGATGGAGTCATTGCATTGCATATTAAGTCACTCACTATTTATATTCTAAGTCACCATAGATAAAATTAGGTCACTGTACATATATGGAATCACTACACACATGATGACATCTCTACTCACTTTTGTAAGTCGCTATATCAGTCATGATGTTTGTAAATATACACCTAAATTCACTGAAAAAAATATAAATTATTGCATATTCTTAAATGGCTATAAAACATGAATATAATATCAAGCTAGTCATTACATATAAGCTATATAATAATACAATTATTAAAAGATGGTAAAGCTATTATCCATCACTGAGTAGTCCCCTATGATTCACTATTTACTTAGGTAATAAAAGTCATTATTTAACTCAACTCTCAAGTATTATTTTATATTCAACATATATACGTAATAAATGAATATTTGCCAATGTAAATAAACTATCAATGCATAAACTCAATTCTTAGATAGAATTTCTAAGTTTTTTGGGTATATACTCAGCTTTCACAGTTTAATAGTATCATGTTTATGTATACAGATACAACCAAGTACATTATTGATAACCAGTTAAACATTTTAGTATAGTCAAGGTTTTTTTATATATCTGCCAATTTATAAAACAATACTAGTTTGCTATTAAAGTAAAAATCCTACCTAGTTATAAAGCTTGATGATTCTTTCCTTTTGCTTCCTTGTGTTTCTCAATTATTTTTCTCTGGTTATGGTGCCATCTAGAATAACATGGTTGAGAAATAACTCCCTTTTCTAGCTCTTTTCCTCTCTTTTTTCTATTGCACCATAATTCCTTTTTCTCCTTCTCTTATCTTTCTATAAGATTTTTCCCCTTTTTATTTTATTTTTATTAATGATTTTCTTTCTTTTTGTTTTTTTCCTTTCAGTTTTATTTGTCCAAATTTTTAATTATTATTATTTTCATGTAACAACCCCATTGGGGTTAACTAGAAATACGTGAAATTTATTTTGTTTTATTTCTCTTTTTCTATTTTCTTATTAAAACATAATTTTCAATTATTTTTATACATTTTAACATTAATTATAAGGATTAGTAAATTAACAAATTTAATTAGTAACTCCTAAGCCATGATGGATTAATCAATAAATCCAAATTTAATCAATTTATACTAATCTCCAAAATATTAACAATCATAAACAGAAACACACAAGATAAAATCACTGAAGTATGAACTCAAACTAAGATGCAAATCATGCAAGATAATTCTACGAAACCATTAAACTATGTTAAAAAATCAAGTATAAATGACTATCTAATGCAAATGACATTAAACACACTTTGCTAACCACTCAATTATACATCTAATCATGTGCCAACTAATGTGGTGTGTGTAGGGTACTGATTTATTTCTCTATTGTCCTCTGATATCTTGATCTACGCTACCCTCTCTGATGATTCTCTCTCTATCACACTCTAAGGGATGGATTGGCCTACACCAACTTCACAACAAAACAAGTAGTTAGACCATAACAACCATGATATATATTCACCATAAATATAGATGAAATGATAGGTCATCATGATCATAAGGTAAACATATACTTACAACTAACTCATAGTAGTGTGATCATGTACCCTAATCAATATCCTACTACCCCATAATAACATATATCTTATAGTTTAGATAAAAATAGCTAAATTTAAATCTGTCAACTACAGATATCTATAGATAATCTATCAAATTTTTGTGGTGAGGAATCAGGATGTAACATCCTCCCCCTAAATCTAGTAATCATCCTCAATGACTCTTATTCAAACATAAATTCTAAATTAAAAACATTATTTAGAACAACAATAACATGGTATACAATATCAAATAAAGTAAATAATTAGAAATTTTACTTGTAGAACTCATCATAGTTCTTTCAAGTTACACTATTTAATGAGTATTGGTCCCATAACACCCTACTCTATGACATCTCACTACTATGTAATATGTTTTGTGAGTATTACTTAATCTGATTGATTCTATCATGACCACCTTGAGGTCCAAAACCATCAAGAAAATCCTATATACTATAGAACTGACCACTTTTGTTTCTTTAAAGGGTCCCACATATCTTAGTGAAAGTTTCATTGCCTTATCAAGAGTATATAAGATCATCATGCAAGATAAAACAAATTACCAGGGAGAGTTCCACAAAATCTTCCATCCCTTATGCACATCTCTCTAACATAGAGAGTGTTTTTCTCATTATGGAGAAAAGTATTTAGGGATCCTGAAAAAAATTATGTGCATAGGTTAATACTATTGCTACCTCTCATATCTTTTGATAAGTATAACATGCCAATATTTTCACTACTCCATAGAGTTCCTAACAATTATGATGATGAATCAGAACTGCAAATACTACATTTCAATATATACAAAATTATGGAATAAATGTTCCACCATATACATGCATATGGCCATACAACTAAATTTGACAAGTCTATTTGTAAAATATTGAATTCAACAAGTCCATCTATCAGATTCAACTCAGTAAATACTAAGTCAATATGAGGCTAAGTGAGATACCATCTTATCACTTAGAACTCACATTCCTAATTCACCACTCTTCCCTCAAGTCTCCACAACTCGATGATCTCTAAAATATGCTCAAGGTTCAATGAAACACAAATCTATAGTAATATATCATAAAAATAAATATTATATGCTAAATAATTTTAGATGTACCAACATACATACAAAAAAATGATACAATCATTTCACAATTGTATTAAGTTACCACTAGATAAATATAACTAGTATCATATTTCACAACTTAACCCATAGTGTTATTTTCATAGTTAAGAGGAAATAATGTTAAAATTAACATAGCATACATAGGCTAACGATCACACCATCCTTTCAACCTTATAAGAGAACAAATAAAATAATATCTCCCTGCTTGCTCGAATAGAATTCAACAAGTTAAAAGTTTATCTCAAACCTTAGATTGACATCATGTTCTAAGTTAAAAAGAGAATAATATCAATCTAATCAAGGACAAATAATAAAAACTTATAATTCTTAATCTAGAATTTAATATAGAATTTAGGGTTTACCACTCTACATGGTCTAAACTCACAAGTTGGATAAAGTAGTGACCCTAAAGGGTCACAAGTGAAAAGTAAAGAACTACCATCTCAAAAACTCCTACATACCCTCATAGGTAAAAATAAAACACTGCAACTCAATGTTACCAAATCACTACCTACTTATCAAATCTATAAGTATAGTATCACAATCTATTTCCACAACTAGAGAAAAATATACTAACCACAAATATGTACCAATTCATCCAATCCTAGAACTGCTCTCTTAATAAGTAGAAGACATCTATTCCATGAACTCCAAGGAATAAGGTCAAAAAAATATTTCATAAACAAGTTCCCATCTAAGAGAACACTAAATCAACATCATGCATTTATGAATCCTCTTGGTAGTTTATAATGATGTCAAATGAGAATGAGATAATAACAAATCTCCACTAAGCTAACTAAGAGAAATGACACTTCTTTCTAACCACATAACTTAAGAGTGAAAATTCCATAAACAAACTCCTAACACAAAAGAACATCATTCTACTAAGAATATTCTCACCACCCTAGGTGGTGCTAAACTAAAAATGGTCTTAAGATTACACATTCCTAAGATTAGTGTACATCAGACATAAAAACTAAAGCACATAAATCTAGGTGAGAAGCATTTCATGCTATTAATCACTGACAACACCAAACATAAATGGCAAAGGTAACTTGATTACTAATAAAAATGTAATCATACTCGAGGTGTTCAATCTAAGTGATTAAACTATGGTAGATTTTTTTGTTCATAACTCATGAACTATGCTATATACTCACCTACCCAAACCTCATATATAACTATCACCATTGAGGCACTCGATAAACCAACTCTTTAACAACTCTAAGAGGGTGTAAGTGCTCCAAACACATTTCATGAATGTCTTAAAACTCTAATTATTATGTAACATGGTTCTGAACTAAGGTACTACAAATCTAAAATATTAGTGCAATAATTCATGTCACTGGGTTCACACTGGTGAACAAAAAAACACAAAAATGCTAATGGACTCATTAGGTCCTAGAGTTTGAGCCACAAATCTAATAGCACATATAACAACCTCATTGGGGTCAACTAAAAATACATAATTTTTTAATTTTATCTCTTTTTTTGCTTTCTTGTAAAACATATTTTCTAATTATTTTTATACATTTTAACATTAATTAAAAGAATTAGTAAATTCACTAATTTAATTAGTACCTCCTAATCCATGATGAATTAATCAATAAATCTAAATTTAATCAATTTATACTGATCTTGAAAATATTAATGATCATAAATACAAACACACAAGATAAAATCACCTAAGAATGAACCCGAACTAGCATGCAAGTCATGCAAGATAATTACACAAAACCATTAAACTATGATATCAAACTAAGTATAAATGGCTATCTAATGCAAATGACATTAAACACACTTTGCTAACCATTCAATTACACATCTAATCATGTGTCAGCTAATGTGGTATGTATAGGGTATCAGTCAGTTTCTCTATCATCCTCCAACATCTTGATCTACATCATCCTCTCTAATGATGCTCTCCCTCTATCACACTTTGAGGGATGGATTATCTTATGTCAAACTCACAACAAAATGGGTAGTTAAAACTTAATAGTCATGATATACTTTCATCATAAATATGGCTAAAATGATAAATCATCATGATTATAAGGTAAGCATATACTTACAACTAACTCATAGCAGTGTGATCATGTAGCCTAAGTAATATCCTACTAACCCATGAAATCATGTATCTCATAGCTTAGATAAAAATATCCAAATCTAAATTTATCAACTATAGATATCCACAGATAATCTAGCAAGTTTATTTGGTGAGGAATCATGATGTAACACAAAGTCTAGTTTACGAGAAAGTAAAACAAACAACAAATAAAAAGAAAAACTATTAAGATCACTTAATATAGTATTTGTGTTTATTTTTTTAATCACTAAGTGAAGTGTGAAATGAATTTTGCTTTTGTTTTTGTAAAAAGTAAACTAGCAAAGTGTCATAATCTTGCAAAATAGAGTTTTAGTAGTCAAGCAAGGGTGTAAGATATCAAAATGAAACTAAAGTTTTTTTACCTTGATGGATTTGAACATAGGGAGACTTTGCCATTTTGTAGAGTGATCACACCATTTACATAGTGATCCCAAAATTCCATAGGGTGATCTAATTATTCCATAAAAAGGCAAAACACAATATGTGGTGACTTCACCAATTAACAAGATGACCTCACCGATTAGCAAGATAAGTTCACCATTTTCAATTAATCTTAAAACACAAAAGTTACCTATAATTTGGGTTCAATATGATCTCATTGATTAGTAGATGACCATGCCATTCCATAGGTCAATATTATAACTACACAAGCCGATCTCATCGATTTGTAAAACATAAGTAGTGAATAAAAAATCAAAATAGATAATTTTATCACTTGTATTTATGACCTCACATTACTTAGGGCAACCTCGCCATTCCACATGTTAATCTCATAAATATTCAAAACAACCTTTCCATTTATAAGGTAACCTCATTATTTGGTTTAGAATATAGAAAACATGAAAATTAGAATAAAAAGATCCAAACAACATCAAAAGATGGTACAAATGTAAAATTAGAAGGATAAAATGGCCCCCAAAGGGGTATGTGAGATGCATAGTCCCATCAAGTGTGCCAAAATGTAAATCAAGATTAAAAAGTAGGTTAATTCATGCATTAGTAAGGAAAAACCCAATAATAAGCATAAAGAACCTAATGTGATAATCCCACTCCCTCGACGGGTAGTGCCAATGAAATCAAAAAACTAATAATGAAAGAAAGACAAGCAATACACTCCCAAAGTGGCTCTTCTTCAAATACGGTCCATAAACATGTTTGTGCTAAGATTTGATGCTCCAAGTCTTTATCAATGAAGTTGGAAAAGTGCCTCCATCATCTCTTCTAGCACCAATGGCTTTGGGTCATTGATTGGTCAATTTGGAGGAATTAGTGAATCTCTTATAAAAATATTTATGCATAGGTTATTTACACTAAAAAGTTCCACTTTCTTAAAGTTATTCTTACATAATAAAACTACACAAATAAATCTTAAAGGCTATGGCCATGGCTCATGTATTTATACTTTTCTATAAATGTTGAGAATCAACCGTGACCATCCATCCCGAGATCAAGATGTGTGGCCAATGATTAATTTAATTTTAGAAAATAAAGTAATTAATATTTTGGAATAAGGAAGCTTTAATAAGGCATGGGTGGCCTTAAAATTGATATTTATCTCTATTAATACCTGGTTCTTGATACCCTTTTGATGATGTCATGGGTGATGTCATGGCCCAAATATTTAGAATTATGAATTTATAATAATAAATATTCAATAGCTTTCCATAGATTTTCCACTTAAGATCTTAATCTGATTTGATTTGCCTAATAGACTTACTTAGTGTTTTGTAATTCTTAGAAAATGATCTCATGTTTAATCAAAATGCTTGAAATGTTAATTTACATGTCCACAACTTGACTGGAGTTGAATAAGAGGATGATAAGATTTGAAATGGTGTATTGCCCATTTAGGGATATAATAATATAAATCACCAATTACATGTGACGTGCAAATGAATTAGAGCATTTAAATGGTCTAGAATGATAATTTTCTTGGTCATAAACTTGATGCAAAGTGAATTGAAAGAAGATAATGATTGAATAAAATGCATTACCCCATTTAAGGATACATGAGCACAAATTGAAACCTACACATGACATGTGTATATAAATTAGAGTATTTTAGTGATGTTGGTCCAGATTGTGTGTTGTTATAGAATGCGGTTCATACTTATAATTTTAGCACAATAGTAATAAGAATTAGATGTCTATAGGGCTCACTTCATAGTCCAATTTGAAATCAAATGTATAATGATATTACTTCACCAAATAGTGAGAATAACAGTAATAAATCACAATGATATAGAAGTATAGAAGAAAATATGAATACTAGATAAGCCACCTCAAGGGGGAAACCACCCAAATGCTTGCAATAAGAAATGAATACTCTAATATGATGATGAACAACTAACCCTAACTCTTATTTATAGTCTACCAAGGCCATATACAACCCATAGGATGCCTTACTAAGCATATGAGTATATAGATAAATGTAAAATAATATGCAAAAGGGTTATGCAAGCCACAAGTTGACCACACATATCCCTAAACATGCCAATGCTTAAGGGCGTATCATACCCTTCCCCTTAAAATCAATGTTGTCCTCAATGTTGAAGTAACCTTAGATGTTTCATGAATGCTTCATCCTCCTAGGTAACATCTTCATACTCCTAGGTTGTTAGATACCCAACCAAAAAACTCTATCATTGCCTTTGTTGAGAATTATGGAAGCACATAATTGATTAACAAGCAACTTAACATTCAGAAATTAAACTAGAATCACAAGTAACTAGAATTCAGAAATAACACAGAATATGAGAGACAATACACAACTTGTATTAAAACTCTTTCAGAAGAAAATACAATAAAGAAGATTGCCACAGTTCTTCTTCCTTACACACCTCTAGGGCTCCCACACCTCTAGGGCATAAACAATAAATCTTCCCTCAAATCTCTTTCTCTTACGGTGCCAACACACAACCCAAACATAGAGTTGGTGTTCACCTCCAACCAGCCAGTACCTAAGTGCTCCACGCACTCCACAAGTACACAAACGTACTTCAAGTAGATCTCCCCTAAACCTGCAACAACCTACAACTCAAACGATCTTACTTATGGAAGGAACTTCCTTGCCTTCCTCTTTGCTCTCTTTTTGAATACACACTGTATTCCAAGTAGATCCTGCCTGATCCTGCTCCCTATTGTGTTGCTATCCTCCCTGATCTTGCACACCTACAAATCAATCTAGTTTTGCACACCTGCAAACCTGGATCATGCACACACATACACCTACAGATCAATGATCTTACTTACCCATGTAGATCTCCAAAAGTAGCCATGCACACCTGCTGACCAAGATCCTACACACTTGAAGAACCCTTCTAATTCTCCAAACCAGCACCCACACTTGGCACTGCTGTGGAACTAGGAGGAACACCCTTGCTCGCCTCACACACAGAAGGAGCTAACTTTGCTCAACTCAAACTAAAACACTTTACAATACAACCCATGAGTCTCTTAAGATCTCATGCAAATAATAATTAGACACCTAATTACAATACTTAGATCTGCAGCTTTTAGTCTAAATTTGGCTCTTGACATGCAAACACTTGGTTCATTAACTAACTACCCATAATACTCATAGTTTGAACCGCACAGGTCACTGACGTCAGTCCCTGTCTGCCTGGAGGTGACTGACGCTGGCCGATCCCTGATCGACATTGGTTGCTCTTCTTATTTAATCCTATTGACGTCAGTTGGCCTGACTGACGCCGGTGTCTGTGACACTTTAGCAACCTCTTTGCAACCTCCTCCTCTATTTGCATTAGTGAAGCTTTTAGCTCCACAACCTAACAATCTCCCTCTTGGAGATAAATAGCTGCGCTATACCTATACCTGTACCCTATTTAATCTATTTTCTAGCTTGTATCCCTCTTCAAGATCAATCCTGAAGACCAACCACCACACAACCTATGGTGCACCTCCTATCATCTGAGTAACCTGCCACATCTAAACCTACAAACCCATGTAGTGAAGTCCTAACCCTACATAGCATGAATCCCTACTGCTGGTCCCTCTCAAATACCTGAGAACCCACTTCCCCGAATTGGCTCCTAACTCTCTGATAGCACCCACTGCTTGGGTAAACTCAGGTCTATACCAAACCTCATGTGATTTTGGACACTAAATTGTTCAGCCCTTAGTGTGCTCTGGTTCTGCATCTTGAACCTTGCCAATGCCTGATTCACATCAGCTCCCACTGGAGACAAAATCAACATATGATCTTCCATGTCTCCCATGCCAAAGAATTTTGTTGCTCCAAATTCCTCATGACATGCCACTGAACTAACCTTACCCTTAGCTCAGCAAAACCCTATATGTCTAAACCTGCTAGCTAGCATACCATCCACATACAGTAACAGGATAATGTCGTAACTCACTATCCACCTGGTAAGACAAACACAATGGTTACACTGACATTAACTAAAGCCCTGCTTTGTCATCCACCTATCAAACCCTGTACCACTGTCTTACAGCTTCCTCAAGACCATATAACCTTGTCTTCTGTCTCACGTGTCCATTCTTTCTATTCTTTAACTAAGGTATCCATTCGTCTTTGTGCTTTCATATCAGCTGGTAACCCTACCAAATCTCCCACTTGGTTCTACATTCTCATCATGCCATGCTCCCACTATTTCTTGGATCCTTCCTGCTCTACAATAAGCAACGAGTATAAAGAAGAGGAATAATGAATTTGAGGCTTACTTACCACTTCAGTCCTCCATATGGGTGTTTGAGACTCCTTGACAACTTGTTGTCTGCCTAAAATCTGTTACAGTGACCGACCTCAGTCATCACATAGTCTGCATCCAACTGACATCGGTTCCATGCACCTATCTTGACTACTAACCCTACTGACATCGGTGTCTCCTATTTCTGACATCGGTCCTCCTAACTGACATCGATCTTACCTATTGTTGACATCGGTCCTCCTGACTGACGTCGGTCTTACCCTACCCAACATCACTGACTTCGGTCTGCACATGACCGACATTAGCACCTATCTGTTCGACGTTGATTCGTCCTGACTGATGCCGGTACCTGTGTTCGCCTATGATGACTTTTTTACCTGTGAGCTCCTTTGAATCAAAAACCTTGTCCAAACTACCCTGCTCAAAAGTATCTAGCCCCATCCACTGGTCTCTGTCCGTCATCTCCTCTAAGAACACCAAGGCTTTTCAGTTCTTAAGTCTATCAAACACATCTGTCTTTCGCTTAAGAACATGCATCTCCTTCTTGCTCATGTGACCAAGCCTACAAAGCCACGTCTCTACAACAGAAGAAGAATCAGTAATATAAGTAGATAGATAAAGGATACCTACTTTCTTACCACCAGCTAATTCAAGTGCATCCACTATGAGAGTTCTTGTGCATCTCTCATCACCCAACTTTCCTGAAGCAATTAGCCACATCTCCAAGACTGGGACTTGCATGACCTTCTTCAACACCCATGTGTTGGCCGCCTAAAATTTTAGCAACACTTCCCCTTTGCCAACAATCTGATAAGGCTCACCAACCCCTCTACTTGGGGCTGCATGGAAAGAGGCAACAGAATCTATTATCCAAGATTCAACTTTATCTAGAGCATCCTGTGCAACACCTGCAACATCTGCTTCTTCATGCTGATCTGCTACCAACCAACAATCTTCTTTTACCTACTCTTTCTTTCCATAGGACCGTAATAGACCATTCATGCTTTTCAATTCCTCCATTCTTAGCTTACTTTCTTCTACTATTGCTATACTCCCACTCAATCAGAAACCCCTGAGAGTGCCCTATAACCAAACACAAAACCACTCCCTACAACCTTAGCTCTAATACCACTTGTTAGATACCCAACCAAAGAACTCTATCACCGCCTTTGTTGGGAATTATGGAAGCACACAATTGATTACCAAGCAACTTAACATGTGGAAATTAAACCAGAATCACAAGTAACTAGAATTTAGAAATAACACAGAATATGAGAGACAATACACAACTTGTATTAAAACTCTTTCAGAAGGAAATACAACAAAGAAGATTGCCACAGTTCTTCTTCCTTACACATGTCTAGGGCTCCCACACCTCTAGGGCATAAACAATAAATCTTCCCTCAAAGCTCTCTCTCTTATGATCCCAACACACAACTCAAACATAGAGTTGGTGTTCACCTCCAACCAGCCAATATCCACTACTGCCAGTACCCAAGTGCTCCACGCACTCCACAAGTGCTCCACGCACTCTACAAGTACACAAACATACTTCAAGTAGATCTCCCCTGAACTTGCAACAACCTATAACTCAAATGATCTTACTTATGGAAGGAACTTCCTTGCCTTCCTCTTTGCTCTCTTTTTGAGTACACACTGTACTCCAAGTAGATCCTGCCTGATCCTGCTCCCTATTGTGTTGCTGTCCTCCCTCATCTTGCACACCTATAAATCAATCTGGTTTTACACACCTACAAACCTAAATCATGCACACACATACACTTGTAGATCAATGATCTTACCCATGTAGATCTCCAAAAGTAGCCATGCCCACTTGCTGACCAAGATCCTACACACTTGAAGAACCCTTCTGATTCTCCAAAACTAACACCCACACTTGGCACTATTGTGGAACTAGGAGGAACACCCTTGCTCATCTCACACACAAAAGGAGCTAAATTTGCTCAACTCAAACTAGAACACTTTACAATACAACCCATGAGTCTCTTAAATAGATCTCATGCAAACAATAATTAGACACCTAATTACAATAATTAGATCCACAGCTTCTAATCTAAATTTAGCTCTTGACATGCAAACACTTGGTTTATTAACTAACTACCTATAACACTCGTAGTTTGAACCGCACAGGTGACTGACATTGGTCCCTGTCTACCTGGAGGTGACCGATACCAGCTAATCCCTGACCGATGTCAGTTGCTCTTTCTGTCTAATCCTGCCGACGTCGGTTGGCCTGACCGACGCCAGTGTTTGTGACACTTCAGCAACCTCTCTACAACCTCCTCCTCTATTTGCATCAGTGAAGCTTTTAGCTCCACAACCTAACATAGGTAACATCTTCATAAGGTAGATTCTTCCATTTGATCAGATACTCTATAATCATTCTAGATTACAGCTACTTAGTATGCATTTAAAGGACCACTTTAGGATCCAAAATAACCCTCCATTTCTCATCTAATTCTATTAACTTGATTTGAGTGGTAACTTTGTATCTAATGACCTTGTTAAGGCAATATACATGAAATACTAGATGAATATGAGTGGATGGAGGAAATTTCAGCTTGTAGGCCACACTACCAATTTTCTACAAGATCTGATAAGGGCCATAATACTTGGGAGACAACTTGTTATCCTTTTTATGTTACTTTAAGGACATCTAATTATATGGATGCAAATGAATAAAGACCCAATCATCAATTTAAAAATCCTCTCATTCCTGTGCTAATCTTCTTATTACTTCATGTAATTATGGGGTAAAGCTAAATTTTCATATAAACTAGCAAGAAATTCATGTTGTTGTTGAAGGTGTTCCTCCATTATAATAATATTTGGGTGGACCTTCAAGGGTGAAGTGAGGGATAGAGGATGGTATCCATACAATGCCATAAAAAGAGACATTTTGGATGAACTATGCACAAAATTATTATACCGCCATTTAGTCAGGGGCAATCACTAAACCCATTTATCATGTTTATCTAATATAAAGCAACAAAGGTACACTTATAGACACTTGTTGATTACCTCAATTTATCGATCAGATTGACGATGATAGGATGAGCTTTGAGCCAACTGGGTTCCAAAACATGCAAATAATTCTATCTAAAAATTGCTAGTGAATATGGGATCTTGATTACTGACAACAATCTTGGGAGTACGATGAAATTTATGAATTGTATTGATAAAGGTCAAATCTAATAGACTAGCCACCAATGGTTGAGATAAAGAATAAAAATGAGCATAATTTATGAGTTTATCCACAACAACCATGATAACATTTCTACCTTTAGATTGTGGTATCCCAATAATGAAATCCATAGACACCTCTTCCCATCATTGACTAGGGATGGATAAGGGTTATAAAAGACCTAGGGTTTTAATAGTTTCAACTTTATTTTATTGACATACCATACATTCAGCCATATATTTTTGTATATCCCCTTGATTTATTCAAAATAAAATCCCTTTTTGACTCTATGATAGGTTTTCAAAAAACTTGAGTGACTGTCAAGTGGAGACACATAAAGTTATTGAAGGATTTTATGTTTGAGAAGAGAATTCTAACACAAATATAACCTATCTTTGTATCATAATTCATTCCCCTTACATGTTAATTTTTCAATCCCATCTGAACCCTAATGTAGATTTTGAATCAATGCATGGGAAACACTATCATTCTCCCATTGTAGCCTTACTTCCTTGAGGTAGTCTACCTACTAAATGGTCATGGCACATAATAATGCCTCAACTAGTTCATCTTGCTTGAATAGTGCATCGGCCACCACATTTTCTTTTTACTTCTTGTAGACTATTTCAAAATAAAAGCCTTACATTTTTTTCACCCATTTTTTTTGTTATTTAGAAGACAACCACTATTCCAAAAAATATTTAAGGATATCATGATCAGTCTTTACCTAAAATGATGACCCAATAGATAAGGTCTTCATTGTTTGACTGCATGTAGAATAATGATCATCTATTTTTCATAGATTAGTTTTACCTAATTTTTATCATTGAATTGATGGATTTCAATGGCAATGGGCCTACCCTCTTGCATAATTAATGCACCCATACCATATCTAGATGCATCACATTCAACCACAAAAGTTTTAGAAAAATCTAGAGTATCCAATACTAGAGTGGTGCATATAGCTATTTTAAATAGTTCAAATGCCTTGGTACCTATATCATTACATTAAAAGGATTATTTATTTAACAAGGAAGTGAGTGGTGATGTGATACTACCATAATGTTTGACAAACCTACTATAGTAACTAGTTAGCCCCAAAAATCCCCTTAGTTGCTTGAGTGTCTTAGGAATCTGCCACTCCATGATGGCTTGGATTTTTTTAGGACCAACTTTTAATCCATCATGTGATACAATATGACCCAAATATTCCACTTCTTAGACTCTAAAATCACATTTTTATGGTTTATCATACAATTGATGTTGCTCGAGAACCGAGAGTACCTATTTCACATGCTACTTTTGGTCTTCCCAAATTTTATTGTAAATAAGGATGTCATCAAAAAACAAAAGTACAAACTTTCTCAAAAATGGCCTAAAAATTGTATACATCAAACTCTAAAAGGTAGATGGTGCATTGGTGAGACCAAAAGGCATGACCAAAACATCATAATGACCTTGTGAATATAAAAAGCTATTTTAGGAATGTCCTCCTCATGGATCCAGATTTGATGATACCCAGAGCAAAGATCTCATTTGGTAAAATAAATGACATCATGTAATTCATCTAACAAATCCTAAATTATAGGAATAAGAAACTTATATTTGATAGTGAACTTTTTGATCTCTCTATAATCTCGATACATCCTCCAAGTTTCATCCTTGTTTTGCACCATGTCTATTAGAGAAGAATTTTCACTTTGGCTATGGTGAATGGTTCCTACCTCTAACAAATCTTGTACCATTTTTTTGATTTCACTCTTTTAGGCATAAGGATATCTATATGGTCTAATGTTGGGTGGCGTAATTCTAGGAATGAGTCTAATGGCATGATCATGGGTATAGAGAGGAGGAAGACCATTTGCATTAGCGCTAAAAACAAATGAATGTTCATCTAATATTTATTGTAAATCAGGATGGGTAGACTCCTTATAATTTTGAACATCAATGGAAAACAAGTACACCACAAATCCTTTAGCATCTTGGTCATCTGATGTGAACTAACCACTTGTGGAGATTTAAATCTTAATCCCTACAATTCCATTAGCTTGCATTCAAAAAGAAAGTGCATGAACAATTCTTAGAAATTCATCTCAATAGTATCCAATGTGGTGAGCCATTGTACTCCCAAAATAATGTTAGTCCCACCCATAAGAATATAAAACATAGGAGAATCTAATAGATAGTCATCCATTTATAACTTCATACTGTGGCATTTTTTATAATAATTAATTGTACCACCATATGCAATCATGACTTGAAATTATGGGGTTGGGTAGATGAAATAATTCAAATGAGAAACCAACTTAATGTTGATGAAATTATGTGTACTTCCTTGAGTTAATCAACACTGTGACCTATTTCTTAAGGAAACCCACTACCTTAAGAGTATGAGGAATAGAAATACCTTCAAGGGCATAACATGAGTTAGTAGCTTAAAAGTATATAGATTTATCCTTGGGTCATTTAAAACCCTCACCAAATGCCTCCTTATCTTCTTCATATTCATCATCCCCTTCGATGTAAAATAACTTCTTTTCATCACATCGATGACCTTTGATCCATTTGCTATTATAACCATAACACAACCCTTTGGCATGCTTCTCCTCAATTTGTTGTTGTATCAATCTAGTAGGTTGAAGTAGTGATGGATTTGGGAAGGTGCATTCTTAGTGAGTAGCGAAAGGATGACATTTTCTCATCTCTTTTTATTTTGCTAAGCATGCCCTTGGTATAGCTTAAAATATAGTTTGGGGGTTAAACCCGTGAATCTCCAATTGAATACTATCTTTTAGTCCACCCAAAAAAGGGCTAGTCAGATTTGCATCAATGGTGTTCTCCACATGTGAGGTTAAATTTTGAAACTGATGAATACAATCCTTCATGATTCTTATTTGTCAAAGTTTGCCTAACTGGCTAAAGTAATTTTTAGAAACATTATCCCAATAGTGAGACATCAATTCAACATAAAACACTGACCATGTAATAGGAGCACCAATATTATCATTTTGAGAACACAACCAATGATACCAAATGAATGGATCAAGTTTTAGATACAAAGATGCCATGACTACATTTTGAGAGCTAAGAGTTTGGTGCATATCAAATAGATTTTCAATTTGAGTGATCTAAGTGAGTGGATCCTTAACATCAAACTTGCACATTTCCACTGTTATCAACATTGATTTCATCCCCATATTGGTGGTGTTAGTTTTGAGAGGAGGAGGAACAAAATGAAAAAATGGAGGGTTATTGAGTGGAAAATGAGATGAAATGGTATCCATTTGTGCTATGATCTACTGCAACTAATTTCTCATGCCATTAAGCTCCCCTTGCATTGCTAACAATTAAGTTTAAACTTACACATTCTTATGCATTAGGCCATGTAGATTTAACTAAATTTGAAAAATCATATCCAAAGACATAATATCAAAGGTTTTAGGCTCCATGTCATCCCCTAGAGGAATTTTAGGTGTGTCTTTCCCTGTCTCCTATCCATGAGTATTAGGACTAGCCATACAAAGGCTTGATGGTGAGCCTTATTTTTCCCTATTGACCCAAATTTAACCATGAATTTTTTTAAAAATGTCAAACTCAAATCAAAAACATAAAATAATATACCTAAACTATTTTTTTCTAGGATTTACACAAATGAAAATAATTTTGAAAAATTCTACATATTGTGAGCTATGGAGTGAATTTATGAAAAATCCTAAAATGGAAATAAATTTTAAAACACAAATCCAAATGAGCTAAAATTTTAATGGGAGTTTACTTGAATGATTTTTTATCTTTGATAAAATGATTTCAAATAAATTTGAAACCATTTGCAAGATATAGCTAAATTCTAAGATCTAGGGATTTTAACCTAATTATGGCCTAAATAAATGATCTGATACCACTTGTAATAATATTATTTCACCAAATAATGAGAATAACAATAGTAGATCATAATGATATGGAAATAAATCAAAAAATATGAATAATATATAAGCTACTTCGAGGGGAAACCTCCCAAATGCTTTCAATAAGAAATGAATACTCTGATATGATAATGAACAACTAATCCTACCTCCTATTTATAGTCTACCAAGGCCACGAATAACCCATAAGAAAACCTACTAAGCATATGAGTGCACAGAGAAAGGTAAAATAATATGCAAAAGGGTTATGTAAGCCATAAGTTGGCTACACATATCCCTAAACACACCAATGGTTAAGGGCATAACATACTGTGGATCAGATTATAGACCTAGGTCATATTGACATGGTGGAGTTTTAGGATAGGATAAACACAAAACACAAACTAGACTAGATATAGAGCATATATAATAGTAAGATACCTCAAGAAATCACTTTTCTAATATTAGTTTAGTGCCCTGAGTTGGTATTAACTCTAGCGAGTCACTATGATATGGAAAACAAAGAGGTTATAAAGTCAAAGGATGAATATGGTTTATGCTTAGGAGTAAACCACATTAAAGATATGTTGAGGATTCCTGATCAAAATTCATTTGTCGACCTCTCTATGGATTTCATGGGCTAGTTTTGGGAGCTAAATAAAATTTCATGTTCTAAATCATTAAATAAGCATTCATTGATAAATCCTAAGGTTTCTTCCGCCAGGATTCCCAAGACTATGGCTCACTCAAAATTCATGATGGAGATCAATGACATTATCACTCTCTTGAATAGGGTGGTTTCAAACCCCATATTAGAAGATTATCAAGATTAGATTTAAAAATATATTCAAATCATTCATGAAAATAAAAAATTCATCAATTAGGCTAAACTGATAAGTGATTCCATCCATAAACAATTATGTGAAGTCCATCAAATTGGGAGATTCTATATGACTTAATATATGGTATATACATTAACATGTAGAATAATATATAGGGGATTAATTACAGTTGGACATATGTCTTCCTCATAGATCTATGACTTTTATCCTCAACTCACATTGGAGGCTATTGCCAAACACTTCAACAAAATCAATGTCACCTTTTTACAATACGTCATCTAGATGTTTGAGGTAAAGCTATACAATCTTAGAGTTTCTATTTCTACCACCATAAAGATTATAAGATTTAGAATGATGGTTCATTCAATTCCCCACCTTATCTTATATCAAGCTCTATGGTTATAAGACTACACCATTTATGCTACCAAATTTTGTTGATGATAGGTGGGCCCTAATGGGGTTGGTGCAGTAATTCATTGAAATTAATAAGTTTATAACTACCAAGAATCTATATGTTTGAGGTAAAACTATATAATCTTAGATTTTTTTTTACTACAACCATAAAGATTACAAGATTTGGAATGATGGTTCATTCAATTCCCCACCTTATCTTATATCAGGGTTTGTGGTTGTAAGGCTACACCATTTGTGCTACCAAATTTTGTTGATGATATGTGGGACCTAATGGAGTTGGTGCAGTAACTCATTGAAATGTATAGATTTATAACTACCAAGCATAAGTCTAGAGCACATTTTCCTTTCAAAATTGGGAGGTATACTTGTGACACATTGCATAAGGCAAAATCCATTGAAGTATAAATGGTTCATGCCACTCTTTAGACTTTCCACAACATGCATTCATTTTATGCTTGAGGAATGATAGAGAATATTATGAGCTCTTCATATCGGCACATGTCATATTATGAATCTATTAGATGGATTGAGATGATGATTAGGAAGTCATGCTTCTGGATTACTCTCATTTTACTCTTGAACAACTGATTGAATACAATATAGCCTTCATTATGGAGGTTTTTGAGGATAATGATGACATTGTAAATCCAATTTATTTTGAGGAGAATATAAAAACAAGGCCTTTACCTCACTTATATTGGAGTAAGACAGACTTAATGTCCTTAGAAGATCAAACACAATTAGTACTAAATAGATCTATCTCATGGCATAAAGGCAAATGAGTTAATGTTGAAAATTTTGGTCTTCCACCACCATTGAGAGCAGTAGATATAACACCTATTGAACAAACTAAGCATACCAAAGAGGGGAAAACTTTGAGAAGTTCTTCTACTAGTGCTACAATAGAAACTATAATAATTAAATAGGTAGAAGGTCCCAAAAGTGATATAGTAAGAAGGCAATTAAAAATAAATCTTAGGAAGTCAGTTGGAACTAAAGGAACCCATAGGATTACTATATTTCTAGGTGATCAATATGAGAATGTGGTTCATTATCAAGGAATGATCAAGCACACCACTTTATAATTCATGATAATTGATCCCTCTTTGGTGGTTCCTGTATCATTTTATTCTATAATGGGAATTCCTCAACCTTCCATCAAGATATCTGACTTACCTCCTAGAATTTTATCAAAAGATGTCATCACACCTCCACCCTTTTTTCTAGAGTCTGAGCTTAAGCTCCAAAATTCAATTGAGGAATAACTTAAACCTTCTAAATAAAGTGAAGAAAAAGCTAAACCAATATCAAAGTAAGCTCTAACCATTATTCTTGCATCTATCAAGACTCAAAATAAAATTAATTTAGGACCTTTATAGGAAGATTCTAATACAAAAGGTGCCTAAATGGATGAATGGAGTGGAGTAGTTAAGAAAGTAAAATAGATAGTTTAACCACAGGAGGTTGATTTCAACACTCTCATCACACCAATTCCTTTTGCCTCAAAGAAACCCAAGATGATTTCTCATATAATTAGAGTTGAGTAAGGGGAGACGTATGAAAAATTTATTGTTCCTCTTGATAAATACAAAGAAGAGGTTAGAATTGGTGACTACCAAGTTTCAAAAATACATTTTGGCAAGGCGACTCATGAGGGAATAAAATAAAATGTGAAAATGACAATTGGCATATTAATTGAAAATTATGATCAAGATAAAGTGACTAAAGATCAATTAAAAGAGAAGGTTGAATAATTGACATCAATAGTTAAAAAAATGTTCCACCCAATTAATTCACAACCCTATAATTATACGTTAGATTCAATGACCATGATGATAACTAAGGAGATAAGACTATGGGTAGGTCTACCAAGGAGTGGTCAAATTTTTTTCTCCTTAAGGAGATCAAATCAATAATTATGGGCATTTATGTTTATGCATAAATTGATAATGAGCTAGGTTATATTCAAAAAAATGAGAGTGTATTCAAAAATAAAATTAATAAATTGAGACAATTATTGCCAAAATTAGAGGCTTTCTCTAAAGGCAATGTAAATACCCTAGTTATAAAAGGAGTCATAAGTGAAGAATGTCGGGGAGGTCAAATTGAACTCTTAGGTGAAACCAAGTTTAAAATTCAAACAATAGAATAATCCCTTAGAATGTTTAAGGAATCATGTTTTTTTGTAGTGGACACTACATGTGATATTCAAGAGATATTAAAAATCCCCTTGCTCATTTATTGATGATAATGGGGAAGTAATTTCTACAAAAATAATCAAGGAGTAATTCAAGTAGTTGATATAACAAAAATATAATCCAACCTCCACTTTTAATTATGAGTTGATTCAAAATTTCATTAATATTGAAACACTTCTGTTAAACTTTACAAAGATCTAAAGAATTTATGGAGCATTTCTCATTGAATGATATATCTTTAGGCTGAATTAATAATTGGATACATGCATCCAAATGGCCCAAATGAATACAAGTCAAAGAAATAATGAATAAATTTGATGAGTATCGAAAGAGGCTCCAATAGAAGAAGGAAAAATAGGTTCTAGTGATATAAAATGAAGGTATCAGTGAACAAGTGTTAGAAGAGAACCTCTAATTTGCAATTTTCAAAAGTCTATTTTGGCATGTCTTCTTATGAAGTTCTAAAGATGTATTTTGACATAGGCATTTTTGCAATCAAAGAATTGTAATGTATCCACTTTAAAAATGTCAATTTTATCTTAAAAAGTGCAACTAATTCTATTTTTATAAAAGTGCACTTTACTAGGTCAAAGAGTGAATGATTCTACCCTCTTAGTTATAAATATAAGGCATGCAATCTTTTCAAAGGGGAATATTAACTTTTTTACTTTTTGACAAGACACAAAATTTAGGAGAGAAGAAAGAAGAAAACAAAAACCTTTATTTTTATTAATAATTAACAAAGACAAGATTGTTACAAGACTTTGTGCCTCCCATATCATTGTGAATGTATTTTCTTATGTTCATTGATTCATATTATTAATCTCTAGAATTTATTTTATACAAAATGCTTATTGGCTAATAGCCATTCCTATTTCTAGTTTACGAATGTGAAACATAATTGAAATTTGTATTTGCTCATTTATTCACATCATCATTTATATTTTATTAATTCATATATTTCCATTCTATTATTTTTCTACTTCCAAATCACTAAAATTCCTTTCTACATACATGCAAACCCCCAAAATATAACATGTACATTTGTAGATATTTCAGATTTACATTTTCTCTTTGTTTCAAAAAGGTAACCTCACCTGATAATAGAGGAGGGATATATCCCATTATACTATTTATTTTAATGCATATTTTTTGACATTGAACATTTTTTACAGCCAATAAGTCTGAGATCCATATTAAAGTGTCAACATGTCAAGTAGTTTTGAATTCACATAATCCAGTTCAAATTATGATAACAAGCTTAGAAACAACTCAAAATCATTTGTAATAGTATTATAAAAATATAATAGCTTTTTATCCCTTCAAAGGGTTGTGAACACTTAATTATACATTGTTTAAGTTTTATTTTACATGTTTTAAAATATTTAATTTGAAGTAGGTATATTTATATGCATACAATGTATGACTTACCTTCATGAATGAATCACTTATATTATATTAAATAATCAAATAAACACAAAGAAAATGTGTTTATAAATATCCGTAGAATTTATCATCATCAAATATAATCTATTAATATATATTTATTTATTTACCTAACATGATTTTTAAATTTTATGTTCTATAGTTTTAACCTAATAATTATGGACACATAATTTTTGTACAAGCCCATTTTCTATATCACACATGGTCTGTGCACACACATTTAGATTTTTTGGTACATATTCCCCTTGTTTTGGGCCTAGTATCCTCATCCCCTAACATAGGTTTTCTTCATATATTAAATTTATATTCATTTTCAATCAATGCCAACCTACCCATTTGATGAAAAATGTCTAAAAACTTATATACTAATTATTCATCTACCTTTATACGACCATAAATACTTATGGAATGTCTAAAATAATATTTAAATTTATTTTCCTATGCCCTAGTTAGCTCATGTAAATGGTTTCCTTAAATATGGGCCCCCTTTTACTATAATTCCACATTATCCTATCTTTTAGGGTCAACCTATATGTAGGTGTATGTTTGAGGAGTCTATATATACAAATATACCCTTAGTCATTTATCTACATAACATTTGCATTCAAGGTTTTCATAAGCCAAATATTTTAAGCTTATTTTCATCAAGCTTTATCAAGAGGACATTACCATTGATTACAGTGGATTTTACACATTGAGACAACATTGTTTCTACATATTATTCAAATCTTGTGCCATCACTAACTTATACCAAAAAAGGGTTAGGTGAAGTGTTCATGTAGCTGTATTTTCACATATAAGGAAAAATGAGGTCTAAAATCCTTGGTGGTGTTTACCATTCTCAAAGTAGGAGTAAACTTATTGTAATTAGATGTATTTAAGCATATATCCATGAAATTATAAAATTTAGATCTATTAAATAGGTTAAGCTCAACAATATGTCCAAGTGCAACAAACATGACTAGGTTATGCAAAATAAATATAAAAGGTTAAGGAATGATCACACTTGATTACTATTCTACTATTTAGACATGTATAAGTCTGTCTAGGTTTTACACCTAAAATATGGAGCTCAACAACCTATTTTGGGTAAACATGCACTTTGTGTGGGCTTGTCTTGGCTAAACTCAACTTGGTAAGAATCACAACTATTGGTTGTTCTTGTGTTATTGATTTTATCCTATGTAGGGTTACCTAACCTAATTTTTATATCACTAGGGTGTTATATATTTTATAATGTTCTTATATATTCCCTTCAATGATTTATTGGGAAGAAAGTTTAAAATTAATGTTTTTCTCTTTGACATAGATTGACACTCTAAGTTTTCCTCTTTGACATAGATTGACACTCTAAAATGAATAAAGAGTTATGGAGTTAGGCAACCATTGAAGTAGTGTTTCAAACTACATATCCTACATGTTTGGAATCACAACTCCACATAGTTTTTTGAGTGTGTGGATGGAATAGTTGGAGTGAAGGTTTTGAACCTACTCTTATCTATAAGTGATAATACAAATATATGCAAGTTAATACGCTCCTTTGTCACAAGGTAAAAAATGAGAAACCAAGAATAAAAACTTCATTGCAAGTGTGTAAGATACAAATCAATGAAGCTCAACTTAAAGTAAGAGGAACGATGTTTGGATCAAGGATTGATTTTTAATATTCCAATTTCATGTGTATATTATATAATATCCTTTCTCTTCTCATCCATGAAATGGATTGATATGACCTTTTATAAATAGGTTGATCTAGGACAAGTTTGTGCATATTAGGTGACTTTTGAAATGATAAGGGGTGGGGTTGAAGGTGTAGATTTAAAAAAATAGCTAGAAGGGACCACAAGGCTAAAGATACACATGCTCTATTTTTTAGGCAAAGCATAATAACAAGAAATGTATAGTCCAAACATGATAACGAATAATTTATGATAAGTGTTAGACTGTTATTTTTAGGTTATAGGGCTGAATGGGGATATAAGTAGGTCCAAAATAGACCAAGAAATATGTCAATTTTTACAAGTTCTCTAAATATGATAAATTGTAATAAGACAATGGGAATAAGGACAAATTCATGTGATTACATAATGAACCCAATTTAATGTGGGTATAATAATGTGAGTGAATGCATGCATGTGTTAAAGTATGAATGTAAATAAATTGAAACATGCACCTCCACTTACATAGAGAAGAGTAGAGGGGTTTATGACACACACTCAATCTAAGAATTCATCCACACATTTTTTATGTACTTAAAATAAATGTTAATTGCTACAAGTAGTCAATACTCGTGATAAATATTTTAAGTTTAAAGTTTAAATTTTTAGAAATTTGAATTTTAAAAATTTAAATTTTGAAAAGAGAACATATGAATGAATGTACCTAGTTGTTATTTATTCCAAATTATGTAACAACTACTTCCATAACTAGACTTTCGATAGGTTTTAAACCATAACCAACACTTATTTGGGTGTCACCAATGCTCTATCCATTATTTGATCAAGGAAGTAGATAATTTTTTACAAATTCAATCAAGTTTGATATTTTTTATAATAATGCTCATATATATGCCCCCTTTTGAGGTGAGAGACAAATATATGTCTACAATCACTCATTTCTAAAGATAATGCTAAATAAACCATATGTTATGAAAATAATATAATTGAAGCATCAATATCTTAAAACATATGCCACTGAAATTTAAATATAGTCGATACCAACAATTTATTTTTGAATAGATAATATGTCCTTCCATAATTTGGATTGTAAAACCCTAAATAAGATATCATCCACTAGAATAATTTAGATTGACATATATGGAATTAAAGCATACATATGAATGTAAATTATGTAGTCACCTAAATTCAGCAACACTTATTTTTAGTGAATTTATTTACATAGGTATTAACTTATGAATAAACACTTAATGGTGCACATTCATTGCATTTTCCCCTTCCTAATTTTATGATTTTTTCTTATATTCTTCACCTTTTTATTTTATTATTTCATTATATTCACCCTTTTTCTTTATGAGACTTTATGACTTAACTAACCCATCCTTAAGTCTTATAAGTTTCTTAACCCCACATTGAGCCATTTAAAGTTTTTAACTCCTCCTTGAATATTTTAAGTTTATTAATCCCTCTTCAAGTATTTTTAATTATTTTTGAGTTGGTCCCTTGTGTGCACCACCGAGTTCAATTCAAATATTAAGAATCCATATATAAAAAATGTTATAAGAAGGCATTTCATATCAAGCACTCTCATGTTTTGATAAGTCTTCGCACATTTTAAAGAACATATTCAAAGTTACATATTTTCTTACACTAATTGCTAGAGCTATGTTATGAAGCTATTACATTTGCATGCTTATGCCAAGGGTGAACTAGGAGAAGAAGCTTATAGATTTACATGATACATACATCCTTAGAAGGGATAACTAAATTGGTATGAGGCTATTTTGGTTATGTAGGCAACACTAAAATTACATAATTTTTTGAGGATATCTTAGCCCTTCCCACTACCCCCATTTGTTCCCCTTTTGTTATTTGATGTCTCTCTAGTGTATGTGGGAGAAAGTAGGGCTTGGATATTGAAGGTATATACACACACAAAATAGATATTGTGAAAGTGGAAATGAGCATTGTTGAATCCTCTGTACCCCTCAAACAAGTTGTAGACCTTCACTATCAAAGTATAAAATTAGCTAACATGATAGGATCGACCCCCATACCTATCTTAGTCTATTGATGTTATCTTGAGCTTAAAACAATCACTCATTTTGAAATAAGAAGGTTACAGTTAGTTCTGTTGTGTGAATATTTTGTCATCAACTAAATGATGGCAAAATGGGTATATCAACCACAACACAAGGAGATTATATGGTAAAATGGGTATGTACACCATAGCATAATGAGATAAATCTCTCCTCTCATCAAGGGGAGGTTCCTTATAAGTTAGGGGAGATTCCCTATAAACTAATATATAATAATATAAACTGAAGATACACTCAGGGGTGAAATCATACTATCCATCTCTCTTTTTTTAGAGATGATGTTCGCAAAGTAAAGGAAAATTCTTGGGTAATTACTGAAGGCATTTCTCTTCTTTCAAAAATAATGTTTAAAAAATTAGAGGAAGACTTCTTGGGTAGTAAATGTAACCACAAGAAACCCATGAAAGCACAAAGTCTTTCATTGCTTCTCCTACTGATTCAAGATGAAGGTTACAGTAGAATTGAATACAACCCAAATTCTCCACCTAAAACTACAATAGAGTAAAAGATTATGAAGGATAAGGGGAGCCCATAGTCAACTTCAAGACATCTTCCAGATTATTTCCACTAGTTCTGCTTATTTGATCAAATGGACAAGATTGTATTCAAGAAAAAGACATAAGAACAATTTCTTAGATAACACAAGCTATTTCAACACAATGTCTGAAAGGTCACTTACTTTCTCATTGAACTGATAAAATATGATCAACAATCTGAGCTCAAAGTCTCAGGAATGCCTTTCAATTTGGGCAGAGTTTTGCTTCTGATAACTGAGAGATCTCCCTTATACAAACTGAGAGATTATAATATATAGCAACCAAAGAAAGACTTTGGTGCTTGTTTTCATGAAATAGCCCATGTTGTATTCAATGCATTGAATGCATTTGAAATTCTATGAAGGGGCCATGCTAGAGTAGGTTATCAATCTAGACTTTGGCATTATAATTATATCAAATGTCTTCTCCAAAGTATCAGCTTCCTAGTCCTATTTTATGATACTTACATAGCTATCCATTCACCTTTATTAAATGAAGAAAAATAGGCCGTGCCTTTGAATTTTTTTGCTCTCTGATATCCATCTGGTAGATTTTTCTACCTACTAGAATAACTCTTCTATAGATATTTATATATTCTCTATATCGTTCCCTCTTTCCTTGCTATACTTTGTCCCTTCCTAGTAATCTGAGCTCTCGGGGCTATCTTCTCACTTTCTACTAGCTCTTTTAGCTCTTTCCTTGGTTGGTCACTGAGTTTGTTCCTGGGTATGTACCATTTGAAAATTAATAGTTATTATATAGTCCTAAATTTTATGTCCATAGGGATGTCACTACTCACTGGTTGCTTGAATCATTTTGAACCTTGAACCTTGAACCTTTTGGAGTTCACTGGTTCAATGGTTCAACGGTTCAGTGTTTCAATATTTCTTGCAAAGAGCCACATTCACTTAGTCTTCTTTAGGAGTTCAATGTATCATTGAACCAATTATTTGAACCATTTAGTTGAACCTTTTTCTAAAATCTTTTACTTGAACCATCTGATTAAACTTTGAACTTTGAACTCATTGAACTCATTAAACTCATTGAACCTTTGAACTCATTGAACTCGTTGAACTCATTAAACTCATTAAACCTGTTAGAGTTTAATAGTTCAACAGTTCAATGGTTCAATGGTTTATTCCAACTCTTTGAACCCCACCATTAAATCTTTGAGCCCTTTAAACTCTTTGAAGCGGAGTTCAATGGTTGAATGGTTCATTCCTTATAATATTTTAGGAAATGCCTTAAGTGTTTTGGAATTTTTTCTTGTGAAAACTCACCTATTGAACTTGTGATTCCCTTAGCTGAAAAGGTTTGTGTGATTGAATAACTTGACTACTCAGAACATTTTTTTAAGAAAGGAAGAGACAATTTTTGGCCTATAAGACCAAAATGATCAACCAATTGTCCACAAAAACAAGTGATGGATTTTGGGAACAACAACTAGCTCCAGTTGGGGAACTTCTATTAATTGTAAAAATAATCAAAGGGAGTAGAATCCAGACTCTAAGTGCCTTCATTCCATGCCATTGGGATATAGATTCATGCCATCCAAAAAGATAAAGACACCAAAAAATGAAATGAACAATACAAAATAAAACAAAGACTATACATATGTATAACTGATCTTATCTAATACTTCAAGGATTGAAGTGCTTCATGTGCTACCCACTGTGAGATAGTGAAAATGGCATGCCGTCTTGATACTTTAGCAATAAAATATTTTCACCATTGAATTGATGAATGAAAAATGGGCCTCTCCACAAGGAATTCAATTTTCCATGCATTCCTTTTGGTTCTCTCCTCTTGTCCCACAATAAGACTTGATCTCCAATTTAAAATCCATGAATCCTTACTTTCTAGTTGAAGAGCTTCTTTACTAGACTTTGATGTGCAGCAATACAATCCACCACCATAATTCACTACTTATTTAGTTCAGTCAAGTACATGATCCTCTTATCGATAGAATTTTTAAATGTTTGATCTTTGACTGCCTTTGCCAAATTTAGTGCTGGTAGTTCTAGGGTGATTGGTATCTCTACATTCAAACCATACAAAAGTTGAAATGGTGACATAACTATCACCCTCTTGGGTGTAATCTTGTCTGCCCATAGAGCATCAAACAATGCTTTATGCCAAGTTCTTTGATTGTCATCTACCAACTTCTTGATAATGGTCACCAGGTTCTTGTTGCTTAATTCTGCTTGGTCATTTCCTTGTAGATAATAGTTAAAAGAGTGGGAGAGGATAATCCCATAATAGTAGTAGAATTGGGTAACCTCATGAGAAGAGAAATAGCCAACACTATCTATTATAATCTTAGTTGGGACTCCAAATCAAGAAATAATATTTCCTTGAGGAAATTACATACCACTTTTGAAGTAGCATGCTTGACTAGAATGGCTTCCACCCACTTGGTAAAGTAGTATGTGGCCATGAGAACATAGTCATGTCCATCACTTGAGGATGGGTTCACGATGCCAATGAAATAAATACCCCATTATTGAAAGAGATCTTTGATCACTACCGATTTGAGAGGTAATGTGGCCAACTTGGGTCTCCCAATGAACTATTGACACAACTCACATCTATGCACCCAAGTGTATGCATCTGGAAACCAAGTAGGCCAATAGTACCTAGATCATAAAATCGTATTAGATGTCACAGGTGCAAAAAAAAATCCTCCACAAGCCAAATTGTGAAAAGACTCCAAAAGTTTACTCTGTTTCACTCTATCCATGCAATGAAGGAATACCCCATCAAGGCTCCTCTTGTATAAATCATTGTCCCACAGGACATAGTTAGCTGCTTTCAATTTAACAGTTCTCTTTTCTTTAGGAGATAGGTGGGTAAGACACTCACCATAGGTAAAGAAAAGAGTGATATTGGAATACCACTCATTTGAAATAATGATAAAAAGAACTGTAGGCATGTCTTTGACCTCTATTTCTTCATGTCCTATTTCCTCTGGTATGTTATTAGCAATTAATTAGCAGAGGATTCTTCCTTACACAAGCTTAGTAGGTTTGATAACAAGATAAAACTCTTAAATTTTGGCAATCTAATTGCCCCTTCTGGTACCAAACTCCTGTTGAGTCAAAATGGACTTTACTATTGTATCAGGTACTAGAGCAATAGTGTGTGAGTTTAGGATGTAGAAACATAAATGTTTCACCACCTTAACCACAACATAAAATGCTTCTCCATATTTGAATATTTTAATTCATGAGCTTTGAGAGGAAAACTCATGAAAGATATAAGAGATTCCATACCTCCTTCATTTTTTTGAACTAAAATAGCTAAAAGTGTGTGTTCAAAAGCATAGTTGTATACTATGAAGTCTTTGGTATAGGCTAGACAAACCAAGATTGGGGCATGGGTGATAGATTCCTTGATATCTTGAAATGCTAACTTGCCTTCTTCAGTCCAGTGGAAAATAGCTTTACCTTTCATCATGTTGACAATGTGATAAGTCTTCTCTATGAATTCAAGAATGAACCTTCATAGAAAATTCACCTTTGTAAAGAAAGAATGAACTACAATCTTACTAGTAGGAAGATAAAGCTCTTGGATGGATTTGACTCTTTCTGAGTCAATATTTATGCCTTCTTAGGATACAGTGTGACTGAGAACTTTCCCCTCTGTAACTCCAAAAATTGATTTCTTGGGATTAAGAGAAATGGCATTTTATCGACATCATTCTAGCACTTGTTGTAAATGATGCACATGATCAGGATGATGTTTGGAAAAGATGGTCAAGTCATCAGGATATACCATAATAAACTTCCCCATTTCATTTTTGAAGGCAAGATCCATTGCTCTCTAGAAGGTGGTGCTAGCATTGATCAAACCAAAAAGCATTCTGTGATATGCAAAGGTGCCCCAAGGTGTAGTGAAAGCAATATTATGTTGGTCTACTTCACCAAATTCCACTTGATTATACCTAAAAAAACTATCTAACATTAATAACATCTCTGAACCAGTCACTGTCTATAGTATTTGATCCATGACAGGCAGGGGGTAGTTGTCCTTTAAAGAGGATTGATTTAAGTTCTTAAAATCAACATAGAGGTGAATTTCCACATTTTTTTTCTCATAGGGACTATATTCACAATCTAAGTGGAATGATGGATTGGAAAAATTATCCTTACATTTAACATTTTTTGGATCTCAGAAAAAATAGTACTTGATATCTTGGGGTTGTACTACCTTTGTTTCTGCTTGTGAGGCAATGACCTAACCTTGAGAGGAATTTTATGCTGAATTTTTTCAAGCCTGATAGATTTCAAATCATCATAAGAATATGCTAAAACATCAATATAATGGTGAAGCAGAGTAACAAATTTGAGCTTTTCATCAGGAGTGTAACAATTTCTAATGTTGACCATTTTGGGATTATCTTCTATACTCAAATTTATTTGATCAAAATACTCAGAGGAACTTGAATCCATTGGTCACTACTTGATAGACCTGTCATGCTTGTCAAATAACTTCTCCAAAGAAACCAAACATTTTGGGATTTTATTCCTTTTGAATTGGAGGAACTCTTCACTAGTTTTTAAATCTATTTTGGAAGTTGATTCTCAAAGTGGATCTTTACTACCTTCAAAACAAAGCTCCTCAAAGCTATCCATCTATTATATAAAAGTAATAATTTGGTTTTCACCATTAAATACCTACCAATGGTTAGCATTATCATGTACATTTGGTCAAAAAACTAGTTTGATAGTGTACTTGTTCCCTTTGAAATCTTGGTGAGGAACCATAAGGGTCGTAGAGACAGCCAAGGAATCTGCTCGATCATTGAATTCTCTAGGCACCATAGAAATACTAAAAGTATCAAAACCTTCAATATGGTACCATACTAGATTGTGATAATGTCACAATCTTTCATTCTTAGTTTGATACAAGTTTCTTACTTGATAAACCACCAGTTTAGCATCTCCTTGGGCATGAATAAGTTTTACACCTTTAGCTTGAGCAACTTTTAATCTGAGCAACAAGGATTCATACTCGGTGGTGTTGTTAGTATTGCTAAACTATAACTTATATGAATAGGGGAAAATATCTCCTTAAGGAGATATCAAGACAATCTTAGCTCCAGAACTAGTAGAAGAATTGCTGCCATCAAATTCTAGGATCCAAACATCATTAAAATCTGATTTCTTTAAAAATTTCTCTTGGTCAGGGAGGGAAAATCCTTTTTCACCTGAACTACGCTCTACCAATTCTTCTGATGTCCTATCTAAATTTTTTGGATTGTCACCTATAAGACTTTCATTTGATACAATAGAAACATCTTTAGTGGACATGAAGTAATTATCCATTCTTGAAGATTCAAACATAATTTGAGCTTCAAGGTCTGATGTCTGAGTGACAATGTACTTTGCCTCCTTCTCAAGAATCAACCTTTACATGATGCTCTTCACAGGTATCCTTATCTTAGATAGGTCCATGCTCAATTCTCCACCAACATCCTTGCAAAAATTTCATTCAAGTAGAATGCCATAGGAAGTTGGAACATCAGCCATTAGGACTGTCATTTTAATCCTTTTTTATAAGAAGGCCACAAATGCAAATTGGGCATCTTTTATTTGAACTAATAGTGGCACTTATTTGTTTTTCATGGAAAAACATCTCCCAAAATTTTTAGTTAGAGTGAGGCTGAGAGAATTTGCCACCTTGATGGGCATAACATTATTAGAAGCTCTAAAATCTATTATGCAGTTGCTCAATTTATGTCTATTTATCAATAGGGAAACATATAAAGGTTCTATTTTCCTAGGAGAAACAAGATGAGTAATGACAAGGTTGTTTTGAGTGGATGTGTTCTTTAAGGGATCATGAGTTACCTTTAAAACATCTTGTCCTGTAGGGATGCTTTTATTCTTGATACATTCAACTAACCTATCTAACTACTTAGGGTTGGATTATAAGTATTAAAACTCAGATATTTAGATCTTGGTCTTCCTGGTATGGTCAATTATATCAAATGACTGAAAATAACTAGGAACAGAGGAAGAAAGTCCATCATTTTGAGTTTTATTGGGTGTGGTACTAGTCTGAGAATTTGAAGCAAAAGGTACAGGAATATTTGAGGTACTTACTTTCTTATTGATCACTGGGTCCTTTGATTGGAAGGGCAAAGTAGTCCCTCATTTAGAAATTGATATTACTGGTCAAGATTCTTCCCTTATTTTTACCTTATCAGCTTGTTGAACTGACTAGTTCTGAGACATGGTAAATATGGCATATGATCTATCAAACATTTTTCCCTTACTTCTAGCTTCATCCTGGTAATTCAGGTAACCAATATTGGAGTCACCAGCTAATTTTTAATCTCCTTATATAAAGAGATTAGCATCATCTTCTTGATCAAACTCAGGTTAGAAAGAGGAATCATGTTCATCTTCATGATAGCTAATTGTTGAGTTAGATGGTGCTGCTTCAATAGCAAGCTTCCCTTATGGGGGAGGAAGATGATTTGTTTGCCCTTGATTTCTGGTAGCATTACCTTGATATGACTAGTTGGGAAATGTCCTCCTTGGTATATCCTAATAAGAAGGAGGAGTAGACATCCCTTGTGCCATTTAATTTTTTAGAGATAGCAATTCATTTTCTAGCTTTTACACCATAGGATTAGTGGTGCCTATAAAAGAATTTTTAGAAGATGAAGAAGATTTATTTCTGTTAGGATCTCTTCTTATCTAAACTACCAAGATAAGATCATCTTCAACCTCAGTAGCCAAATCCTGAGCCACAACAAGGTCTATGTGGCTAGCCCACCTCAATAGGAAACTCACTTCAGGAAGCTGAGAATTTATGAAGCACTTAAGATTTTTAGGTGTTGGCTGAGCAATTGTAGGAATCCTATTCTTCAGCTTGTCAAATTTAGAAATGAAGTCTTGCATAAGTTCATGAGGCTCTTTCTTCATTTGTGTGAACTTAGCTCATAGGGCATGTGCATCTTCTATGGGTTTGAATCTAGCCTCGAACTTGGCCTTGAGAGTATTCTAGTCAGTTATAGTCTGAGCTTGTAGATGATAAAACTAGTCTATAGTAGCACCTTGTAATGTTTCTACAAATAGTCTCACTGCTATGTCTTCATATTCCATTCGTATCACACCACAGACTATGTAGAAAGTAGAAATATGTTTATTAGGGTGAACTCTCCCATCACCATAGAACTTGGAAAAATTCTTTCTTGAACTATAGGGTAGTTCATGTAAAGGTGGGATTAAATTGAGAGGACCAAAAGTGATACCCAGGGGCCTTGGGCTGCCATGATATGAAAATGGAAAGGAGGGATAACAAATTTTTGTGGGATATGTATAGACAAAGCTCTGCAGTAGATAAAAGAGAAGATTTGCCTGGTATTGGAGACCTGACGTTGGTAGGAGCAAAACTCCTGGTTCATTGAAGGTGAGCTGGTGGAGGAAATAGATCAAAATTACTTTGCTGCACCAACTCAAATACATGATTAATAACACCTTGATCTCTCAGTATGTAGAATGGAAATGGAAAAGAACTAGAAATGCTTCAACTTGAAGCTTGAGGCTTCAAACTATGCATTTTTCCCCAGTGAAGTCACTAAAAACTATTGGGTGAATATTTTGTCATCAACTAACTAACGACAAAATGGGTATATGAACCATAACACAAGGAGATTTATATGGAAAAATAAGCATGTCTACCATAACATAATAAGATAAATCTCTCCTCTCATCAAGGGGAGGTTTGATATAAGCTAGGGGAGGTTCCCTATAAACTATTATATACTAATATAAACTAAAGATATACTCAGGGGTGAAATCATACCATCCATCTCTCTTCTTTTAGAAATGATGCTCAGAAAACTAGAGGAAGACTTCCTGGGTAGTAATTGTAACCACAAGAAATCCATGAAAGCACAAAGTATTTCATTACTTCTATTGATTTAGGATGAAAGACACAGTAGAATCGAGTGCAGCCCAAAGTCTCTACCTAAAATTATAATAGAGTAAAAGATTACGATGGATAAGGGGAGCTCAAAGTCTCTCCAATATCCTTTACACTGAAACACAAAATACATAGACTAAAGATAATTATGGCAGCACAAAGTTTCCCACAGTCAACTTCAGGACATATTCGAGATTATTTCCACTAGTTCTACTTATATGATCAAATGGACAAGACTATTTTGAGGAAAAAGACATAAGAATAATTTATTAGATAACACAAGCTATTTCAACACAAAGTCTAAAAGGTCACTTGCTTTCTCATTCAACTGATAAAATATGATTAACAATCTGATCTCAAAGTCTCAGGAGTACCTTTCAATTTGGGCAGAGTTTTGCTTTCAATAATTGTGAGATCTCCCTTATACAAACTGAGAGATTACAATATATAGCAACCAAAGAAAGACTTTGGTGCTTATTTTCATGAAATGGCCCATGATGTATTCAATGCATTGAATGCATTTGAAATTCTATGAAGGGGCCATGCTAGAGTAGGTTATCAGTATGGACTTTGGCATTCTAATTATATCAAATGTCTTCTCTAAAGTATGAGCCACCTGGTCCTCTTTTATGATACTTACACGGCTGTCCATTTGCCTTTATTCAATGAATACAAACAGGCCACACCTTTGAATTTTTGTGCTCTTTGATATCCACCTGGTGGACTATTCCACCTACTAGAATAACCCTTCTGCAGATATTTCTAGATTCTCTATATTGTTCCCTCTTTCCTTACTACACGTTGTCCCTTCTTGGTGATCTGAGCTCTCGGGGCTATCTTCTCACTTTTTGTTGGCTCTTTCAGCTCTTTCCTTAACTAGTCACTGAGTTTATTCCCAGGTCTGCACCATTTGAAAATCAATGATTATTCCATTTTCCTAAATTTGACATCTATGGGGACGTCACTAGTCATTAGTCACTTGAATCATTTTGAACCTTGAACCTTGAACCTTTTGGAGTTTGCTAGTTTAATGGTTCAACAGTTTGGTGGTTCAATATTTCTTGCAAAGAGCCGCGTTCACTTAGTCTTCTTTAGGAGTTCAATGTATCATTGAACCAATTATTTGAACCATTTGGTTGATCCTTATTCTATAATATTTTGCTCAAACCATCCACTTGAACTTTGAACTTTGAACTCATTGAACTCATTAAACCTTTGAACTCATTGAACTCTTCAGAGTTTAATGGTTCAATGGTTTATTCTAACTCTTTGAACCCCACTGTTGAATTTTGAGTCCTTTGAACTCTTTGAAGTGGAGTTCAATGGTTCATTCCTTATTATTTGTCAAGAAATGCCTTAAGTGTTTTGGAATTTTTTCTTGCAAAAGCCTGCCTGTCGAACTTGTGATTCCATTAGTTGAAAAGGCTTACATGATTGAATAACTTGACTGCTTAGAACATTTTTTTAAGAAAGGAAGAGACCATTTTTGGCCTACAAGACCAAAATGATTGACCGATTGTCCACAAAAATAAGTGACAAATTTTGGGAACAATAAGTTCACATACTCTTCATTCAACCTATCAACCTAAAAAAATCAAAGAAGTATATCAATATAACATGTCTTTCTCTATCCCTTTGATTTTCTTAGTGTGCTTATCGAACTTTCTTATCAAGAAATGTGTTTGTCGAAACAATGTTATATTTCTTATTTTGGTCAATTTACATGCAAATAAATATTCTAAAAATTTATATAATTAAGGAAAATATTGAATTAATTAAATTTTATATAAAACATTTGGTGAACCCATGTTTTGTTTGAATATTATCAAACTTTAGGGTTTCTTACAGGTTTTAACTTTATTTTTTTATTTTATGAATTTTGACCTAGGGTTTCAGGTTTATCTCTAGTTTCACCTCCTCCTTGGTGAAAAATCATAATTTAATTTAATTTAATTATTTCCCTAGGGTTTCACCCTCATATTGTTTTTAGGGTTCTTATTCATACACTTGTGACTCATTATACCTTGATTAACACATATAATATTCATAAAAATCTATTTTTAGAGTTATGAGAGGTTTTTATTACTCACATTATTTTAATCAAAAACCTATCTTTTCTTGCCAAAATACTATAAAAAAAATTTAGAGTACATTTGGATTATAATGCTTAAGGTTAAATGATTTTTTAATTAATTTCTAGGTGTTGTCAATTTTATGATTTTAGTGAAAAACCTATCTCAAATTTCAAAAATACCTAGAAAATTTGTATAGCTTGTTGATTATTTATTGTGCATATTTTAGGTTTTTATTGTGATTTATCCTAATTTTTTTGGCTCATTTATGATTCATTATAGACCCAATTTAAAAACTATCCAAGGTATTTTTCTATTCATGTTTATATAATCAGAAACCTCTTTTTATTTGAAAAAAATTGGACAGATTTTTTAGAATTGTCATTTTTTAGTAATTATTTACTTAAGGGTGAAGGGTGCATTTATTTTCAAATTAATTTATAGGTTTAATTTATTTATTATATTAATATAAAGAAATATATTTGAAAAATATATAATGGAGATATCGTGATTTCTATAATTTTCTTGTGCACATTCTAAGGTTCACATCTGGGAGGGTGTTTTTAAAGTAGGTCTAATCCTTTTATTTTTTACCATTATAGCCTTTGTAAATTTAAAAATGAATCCATATAATAATAATCCCCATCACTTTGATTTTCTCCTTTATGGTAATGATACACAACATGTTAATTTGAATTCATCTAGTTCACAAGCTCATGGCCCTCATCCCTCATTTTTTTCTTTATCCCAATAATATGACATATGGTCATTATAATGAATATTTATCATAAAATCATAGTTATAATCCCTTATATATATTATATCCATGTTTTACCACATTATTATTCCAATAAATGGACTAATGATTATTATTATATGATTAAAAACATTAACAATGTAGATGAATAAAATGATTATGAAGGGGATGATTATGATTATAATCCTTATGATGAAAGTAAAGTGTTATAGGTATAATAAATAAGAGGGGGGGGGTGAATAAATGATTCAATACAATCCAAACTTAAATTCCAATCCTTTCAAACCCCTAATCAAATAATACTAGCATTCATGAAACATACACATCATTTATAGTAATGAACAAGAAAGATAAGCAAGATCACACACATAACATAAGATATATGTGGGAAACCTTCTTGGGGAATAAAAACCACTATCAATCCTAAAAAAACATGGACTACTTATCCTATAAGTTTATTACAAACATAAGACTTTAGTGAATCACCCACTTCACAAGGAGCACCAACCCTTAAGGATGGATAAGCACCTCTTGCCCTAGATGTTGAGCACCTAAAACAAAACCTATGAAATGAACATCTCTTGATCTATAATTCCATACCAATATGATGGAGATAAAATTCATATAATCTCTCTTCAAACCTACACACTCTCTCTAGCCTTCACACCTTCGCAATGCATCCAAAACCACCTTTAGGATGTTCATTTCATAAGTGGTTTTGGATGCATTGAGAAGGTGGTTTTGGATGTATAATTTATTGAATATGGATTGGTCAAACCCAAAAAATATATAAGATGTTACTTATGGATTTTAAAACACTCTCTAATAGTAAATTCACCTTGAAACATCAGAACACCATCAATACAAACACAAACTTTTTTCTCAGGTCACTTGTAGAAGATGGTCAAAACCTAAGTCAACTTTGGAGCTAAATAACTATAATTTTAAAAATAGTCAAACATTATAATCAATTTTTATATAAATACCTTGGATTCCTTTACAAATTTATTTTTATACCACCATTAAATTCATCATACATTAAAAGATATAAACAAAACAATAAACACTAGTTTTCCTTTATTAATTTAAAAATTCAAATTCCAATGGTCATTGTTTAATGAAAAAATCTTTAGACACGTGTCTTCATCTCACACCCCATGAAAACTTGATAAAATTAGATCCATAAATATCCTCAAGATTATCCTATCCTTGAATTTTTTCTCTCTGTTAATATTTGATTTGGGCTTTTGAGATTGTGACACTTAACAACCCCATATTCCTTTTGTGTACCCTATTGTCAATCTCCATTTAGTTAATGATATTACACCACTTGGAAACCTTGCATGAAATTTAAGAATATTTAATTATTGAATCAATTCACACCATCTATCTCCATTTTCATGGTTGAATATTCACCATTAATCTTTGATCTACATGATCAAATGTGCACCATTGATCCGCTAAACATATGATCAAACATGAGCCATTGATCTACTGCTAATTCCCCATGTTTGTGACACATGTCACCATCATGATTAATATTAGGATCCTTTGAATTATTTACTTAGTGATCACTATTATATATCCATATGAATGATCACTCAAATGTTGTTGATTCTTGATCTGGTCGATTGAGGTTTTGACACTTGGCAGCCCTGAATAAAGGTCACTTGATATTGAAATTTTGGCTAAGTATGGAAACTAGTGAAATATTCTTAGGAGACCAACTTTTTACCCTTATATATTTTGATACACAAAAATTCATGACCTAAAACTTATACCATATAAATTAGGCTCAAACCTAAACACCACCATGTGACCATTTCCTTCTGACACAACCACATGTACAAATTCATCAATCTGTTTACTCAACTTTATCTACCAAGATGGTTAAGAGAACATAAATATTCATATGACTACTTTGATGAATTAATTTCAATTCTAAAATCAATCCAAGCACTCATACCCCATAGGGTCTATGAAACATGACCATACCATCAATAACATCCATCAACTACCTCACTAAGTCAAATACCAAAGAACCATGAAAGAACATTGAAGCACACTTTGTCATTATCATTATAACACACATGACATCTCATCAACATCATTGGCCACCTTGGAGACATAATTGACAAATATCCAACAATATCCCCCTTTGTCATTTATGTCAACACCAATCAAAAAGCTTATGCTCACACTCTTTCTCTCTTCAAGCACTTTCTCCCCCTTTGACACAATGATAAAGTGGGTAACAACTAATCCTGAGGACCTAAAAATAATTCAATGACTAGAAAAAAGAAAGGACCACCTCTGAGAGATGATACAAACTCCCCCTAACAATTTACATACCTCTTCTTTCCTTGAACTTCTTGATCATGCTCCATGACTACACTCTTCTTTGATCATGCTATCTCTATGAAGACAAAAAATAAACAAACACTAGAAACTAATTGAACTCACCTTAAAAACATTAAGAGGGACTCCCCATAAGTCACTTGAGCTTAGGCACCCCTTGAGCACCTTCAAACCATCTCCAACCATAAAGAATTTCATATTTGCCTCCAAATTTTCTCTCACAAGCCAACTCCATGATCATCAACATATGAACAAGCCAATCTTCAAATAGGAAATATGCACAAAAATAACTAAAAATATCAATTAGGAACAATCATCATTTGGAAAAAATGACCAAAAATCACTCTTCTCTTCACTAACCTTACCTAGAGGCCTAGTAATCCTACTTAAACCTTGAAGCACCCATATCTTTTTGTGTATGCACTTTCATGTCTTGAAATTTCAGATCTGGAGTAAAGTAATGTGCCCCCTCATTCATGCCAAAATTCATTATCCAATTCTTCCTCTACACCATAGATGATTTGTAAATTGACCACCTTCTAATTAATGCCAGCTCTTGAAACTTCTTCCACACCTTGCGGTCACCAATACACACATCTAGATCAAATTTTGAGCACAAATTATTTTGGGAACCCATACTTACTTTGACTAGGTTTTAGACCTACATACCCTTAGTAAAAACTAGGAGACCTGAGAGCACACAAAAAACTTCAACTTGCATACAAAAGATCTTCAAAGCATGAAACCTCCTTTCTTGTTTTGACACATAGAAACCTCCATATAATGCCCTTAGGACTAAAGTCACTGAATACATCTTGAGCACACATACTTGATTTTACACAAGAAATATGTCTCCTAAGAAGCATAGGCAAAAATACCCTACCTCACATAGTTCCTTAGAAAAATATGAAATTAGGATATGCCCACATCTCCTCATATTCCTTCTACTTCTTGGACATCTGAAACTAATAGTTCTTCTTATTATTCTTATGCTTAAGAGAAACAAGTTGCTCATCCACTACAACATTCTTCTTCTCTTCTAAAACTATACTGATAACACATAGATATAACATAGATTCATGACATACTTTTTCAATTGAGGAATTTACCTTGCATTTCAAAATATTATCATCAGACATTAACAACATATGATCTCTATAGGAAAATTTCTCATCAATATTAGAATGACCACTTGGACTCATGCACACCTCAAAACTAGCCTTAACTAACACATTGGTCTTCTCCTTGAGCTTGGTCTCTTCATTCACAACATGAGTAGAAAATGAGAGACCTTAGAAATTCTTAACCTCTGTAGCATTCTCCACCATAGTAAACAAACCACTTAGACCTACATATTCATCATGACTCACACTTTCCACTTTCGGTTTCCATGAGTTAACTAGCCTTCTTCTTTGCATTCCATAAGCCTGAAAGAACTTGTTTTGACTTGATAACCTTTGCTTGAAAAATATATAAATGTGACCAATATTCTCAAAGTTGTAGGAAACCACTCTTCTTGAAGGAAACTTAACTTGCCTTTCTTGATTTGGAAAAAATATTGTAATATGTCCTATGTCATAACAATTTTAACACTCAGCCTTGCTCATGCCATTTGACTAATGATTCCATTCATTCTGAATAGTTCTTCTACACTCTCTATCCTTATAACCAAATTGATTACAATTATAGTAATAACCATTGAAATTTTCATACCTCATAGCATTTGGTTATTTAATATGATTTGTCTTCATTCTACCAACACCTTCATTCCTTGACTGATGATTGATATTCAAGGTCTGATTGTGCTTGTTTACATTAATCTTCATCTTGTCTTGAGTTACATTATTTTATTCTTCTTTGTATTCAAGACCAATTCTATCACTTTCATGATTTTAGTTATTTAGAATATTGTCAAGATCATTTAAAAACCTCATAAATGACTTCACCTTACTAGATGTCTTGTCTAACTCAGCTTTCAATGACTCAATTTCAATCACATACCTTGAACACTCATCTTCTTTGGCTTTTAGGCTTATAGACATAGTTTCTAATTGACTATTGAGATGCATGACTATACCTTCATGCTTCTTGGAGTATTCATCCATTCTAGCCTCATACATATTGACTTAATCCTCACAGTCCTTCATTTGTGAATTCATCTTCTTGGTATTCTTCTTCTAAATCTTTAGATCTTCAAAGGAATTCATCAACTCAGTGTTATAGTCTACCTTATATTTATCATCATCTGAACCATTACCAAACCATATATAATCTTCTTGATGTGAATATCTTCCTTCCTCAACCATGAAGAGGACTTCATCTTTAGCAAGACCATCATCTTCATTATCAAACTCAGAATCACTGTCTTCACTCTCATCTAATGAGCTACAATCTTCATTGGTATAGAGACTCTTCTTGTCCTTGAAAGACTTATTATTGTCATTATACCTCTTTAATCCTTTCTTGTTCTTATCAAACCTAAATGTCTTCTTGTCTTCATCTTGGCCTTCACCATGCTCTTCATCATCATTATTCTTATGCTTATGAGGGCACTTATTAGCAAAGTGTCCTACCTATCCATAATTGAAGCATTTGAAGGGTAGTTTATCCCTTATACTTGCCTAAAACTATTTTTAATTTCATTATAAACAAGTAATTAGTTTATCATCATCAATATATGATATACCATCCTCTTTGAGTTTCTTACCTTGGAAATTCTTCTTTGGCTTATTTTATGCTTTAAATGCAACTTATTTCTTTGATGGTTTATCTTCATTGACTTTCATCTCATAGGCTATTAGAATACCATGCATTTCATCCATATTCATCTTTGTGAATTCATGACACTCTTATATGGAAAAAAACTTTGAATCAAAGTTGAGGGTAAGAGACCTTAATACCTTTTACACAATAGTAGCTTCTTCAATATCCTCTCTAAGACCTCTAATGATGTTCACAATCTCATCAAATCTTTGTAGATATGATGTCACTGAATCCTCTTCCTTCATATTGAGACTCTCAAATTGTCTTCAATGAGTCTACAACTTGGCCAACTTGACCTTTGAATACCATTCATAAATGATCTATAGTTTGTCCCATATTTATTTAGTAGATTTATAATGGATTACCTTGGTGAACTTAGTCTCTGAAAGACCATAAGTGATGGCATTCATTGCCTTATAATTGATCTGACATAGCTTCTTATCTATAGCACTAGTTGGAGGATTAGGAGGTGAGTAATTACCATCCAAAATAGATTAAAAAATGTCAAACCCTAGTGACATGATGTAGGTCTTTATCCTTGCACTCCAAAAATCATAATTTGACCCATTTAACATTGATACTTGCTTATTTTAAAATCCTCCTTACATTTGATGACTACCCATATTGTACCTTGGATCAACTTTAAGATGTCAAGCCTTCACTAAAGGACCTACTTTGATACCAAATTTTAGAGGTAAAATCACTAAGAGGGGGGTAAATTAGTGGGTAAGACAATCCAAACTTTAATTCTAATCCTTTCAAACCCTTAACCAAATAACACTAGCATTCATGAAGCATACACATCATTTATAACAATGAATAAGAAAGATAAGAAAGATAACACACTTAACACAAGATATATGTGGGAAACCCTCTTGGGGAATAAAACCCACTCTCAAGCTTGCAAACACATGGACTACTTGTCCTATAAGTTTATTACAAACATGATACTTTAGTGAAGCACCCACTTCACAAACAACACCAGTTCCAAAGGATGGACAAGCACCTCTTGACCTAGATGTTGAGTACCCACAACAACACCTATGAAATGAGCATCTCCTAATATTTGATTTCCTACCAATATTATAGAGATACAATGAATATCAGCTCTCTTCAACCCTACACATGCTCTTTATCCTTCACACCTTCTCAATGCATCTAAAACCACCTTTTGGATCACTCTACACTTCTTCACACATACTTAATAAAAAAAAATACAACAACTCTATCACAACATCAAAAACATGACCAAATGGTCATACACACATACCTCACACTCCTCTTATCCTTAATCCATCCACCAAGCTCACACAATCTTCACATTTTCTTTGCTCACACTACACACTCTTTATACTTCGCTTATCAACTTTAAAAACTTGTAAGTATACTATTATAACATCAAAATTATGACCTGTAGGTCATACACACAATACTCAACCTTATCTACTCTTTAATCCATCCACTATGCACACTCACTCTCCTCTTCCTTCGCATCTCAACTCTTTCCCCTTTACATTCACTTAATCAACCCATTAGGCCTTCTTACTCAAATAACCTCTTTTAGATTCATTAGGTCTATTGACCTATGTATTCATCTGCAACAACTTATCATACAAAAATAATAATATCTCCTTCTACCTCTTATAGTCCTCAATGACCTACTACATCAAAACACCATCAATAGAAACATAAACATCCTTCTTAGGTCACTTACAAAAGATGGTCAAACCTTCAGTCAATTTTGGAGCTTAATAACTATAATTTTATGGAAAATCAAGCCTTTTAATATTTTTTTTGGAAATCCCTTAGATTAATTTAAAACTTTTATTTTTATACCACCATCAAATTCATCCTACATCAAAATATATAAGCAAAACAATCAACATTAATATTCCTTTGTAAATTTGAAAATTAAAATTCCAACGGTCACTGTTTAATACAAAAATCTTTGAACACATGCCTTCATATTGTGCCCAATAAAAACTTGATCAAATTCACTCCATCAATCTCCTCAGGAGGATTCTAGCCTTTACTTTATACTCACCATTAATCTTTGATTTGGGCTTTTGATATTGTGACACTTGACAGCCCCGTGTGCCTTCTATGTACCCTACTATCAGTCTTTGTTCAATTAATGCTCTTATGCCACTTGGAATACTTACTTGTAATATGGGCCTATTTAATTATTGAATAAATTCACACCATATATCTCTATCTACATGGTTGAATGTGCACCATTGATATTTGATTTACATGATCAAATGTGCATCATTGATCCGCTAAACATACGATCAAACATGGGTTATTGATCTGCTACTAATTCTTTATATTTGTGACACATGTCACCATCATGTTAAATATCAAAATCATTTGACTTATTGAATTCATGCTCACATTTATACTGCATCTTCACAATTACCTGTGTGCCATTGATTATTGATCCGATTGAGAAAGGTTTTAACACTAGACAACCCTGTATAATGGTCACTTGATATTAAAAATTTGGCCAAGTATGGAAACGAATGAAATTTGCCTCAAGTACTAACTTTTCACTCTTATATATTTTGATAAACACAACATCATGACCTAAAACTTGGACCATATAAAATAGGATCAAACCTAAACACCACCATATGACCATTTCCTTTTGATACTACCACACATGAAAATGTTGACATCATTAATATGATTACTCAGCCTTATCTACCAAAATGACTAGGAGAACCTAGACATTCATATGACTGATCTGATAAATTCTTTTCACTTCCAAAATCACTCCAAGTACCCATAACACTATATAGGATCTCTACAACATGACCACATCATCAATAACATCTATCAACTGCCTCACTAAGTCAAACACTAAAAAACCATGCAAGAACATTGAAAAACACTTTGTCATCATCATTATAACACACATGACACCTCATCAACATGATTTTCCACCTTGGATACATCATTGATAACTCTCCAACATGAAGAATTATAAAACTATGTTATGTTTGAAACAAGGGGAAAAGCCCATTACATCTTTTTCATAATCTTCTTTTGATTATGATTCAGAGTAAGAGGAAAATCATGTTAAGGTATACACTAATATTTCTTCTACTTATATATATATATATATATATATATATATATATATATATATATATATATATATATATATATATATATATATATCTTATGATCATGCTATAAAATAAGCATACATTATTTTACTAGATGTTACACATTATAAAACTTGAATTTTCTTATTCCTTAGAAAATGATGCAACTATTACCAAAATTGAAAATTATTCTTCCTTATTATAAAATGAAAATGATAAAAATTGTGAAAGTGTTTCTCATTAAATTTATATAGATGATGTCGATAATATAAAATTTGAAAGCACTTCTCTATCTTTACCTCTTAATGATGCAAATGTGACAAAACTTGAAAATTCTTCCTCTTTACTAGATGATGTAAATAAATAACTTTAATGTGCTTCTCATTTTGATACAAATGCTCCAAAAATTGGATGTCATTCTTCTTTATGTTATCTTGATCATGAAAATTTAAATGTGCTTCTTCCATTCTCTCTAGAAATAAAAGTATATGCACATTTGCAAAATACTTCTTCATCTTCCTTTAAGAAGTCATGCAATAGTTATACAAATCTTCATGACATTAAGAATGATATAATTGTTTATTTAAAAACATCATGTGATATGAATGTGCCTTCATGCAATGACTCTAAATTATGTAATGTGCCTTTATGCAATGTTGCTAAGTCATGCAATGATTCCAACTTAGAATGAAATGATAGTTATAATTAATTTATTATCCCTAAGTTTCAAATAGATGGTAAGTTACAACCCATATGTGAATATTCTCAAAATTCAACCATTCATACTAGTCACATTGTATATCTAATGAATGATATAGGAGATCTTCAAAATCAAGTTTTAATTCTCAAATTAAAATTATCTTCATGTAATTATAATATTAATGATAACATTCTAGAAGATCAACCCTTTACATGAGATGTCTTTGAGTATCCTTACCCAACAATATTTCTTTGCCTATGTTACCTCTATTTGATGGTCAAGGATATCCTTCTAACCATTTGACATAATATGTACATTTTTTTGGTCATTGGACTATATATATATGTTTATTATCAAAATAATTTCATATGAGTTTAACAATAAAATCTTGGGATTGGTTCAATAGTATTCATAATGGTTCTTTACCTCGTTTTAGGAATTTATAGGACATATTTATTATATTTTCATAAGCATGAAATGCATAAGTTAACATTGTAAAATTTATAAGGCTTAAGGCAACATGATGATGAGTATATTTGAGATTATGTTATACAATTCAAGGATACACTACATTTTTAATATATAGACCCTCAGATTTGGAAGTAAAATTCATATTTAGTAAGGGTCTTCTTTCTCCACTTAAATAAAGAGCATTACATATTACTTAAGCTTCCTTTGATAGTTTATATATGGATGTGCACAAATATGCATGTGATCTAATGAATAAAAACACATAATTAAACACATCATTCAAAAATAAAAGTTTTGTTAAAGATTCTTTAAAATGAAAACATCAACCAAAGATGTTCATAGGTCTATCCAATGCCTTATTATAAACCAAAAATTCATAGCAAGGAACATAAAGGAAAGGAATCAACATATAGAATACCTCCTATAATTAAATCATATAATCCTACTAATAGGAAATGACTTCACTTTGATCATCTCAAAGATAGATCACATGATATATTGCATAAATAATTAGATAAACACTTGATCACTTTTCCTCCAAATTACTATAATCTACCACACATATTCAAAAAGATCAAAGGACAAACATTTTGAACTTATCATGGTATTAATAGACATTTTGATAATGATTCTTATTCTTTAAAAAAATATATTACACAACTTATAGATAAATGAGTCATTATAGTTGAGAATAAGGTCTTCTTCTCCCACTTCTTCTAGTAGTTATTTTAAGAAGACTATAAACATCCCATGACATTCCTACTAAAGAACAAATGGTCTATCTACCTTTGACAAACTAAACCACTAGAATAAGTCTTTCTTCTAGTTCACATTATACAATTAATAAAACATCCCAATATATTCCTATTTAGGAACCATTGGTCATTCAAGCTCTTGATAGAAGTGATATTAGAAGAAGTTCAGTTACTAATCTCCAAAGTTATATGTTTCAAGTACATCTATATCAACTTAAAATCCCACATGGAAGTAAAAGAAGTATCAAATATCTATGGAATAGTTAAATATACAAGTTCATAGAGTAGTACAACTATCACAAGTGACAACTTTTTGAATTGTTCAATAACAAATAATTACACTAGAGTATGCTAAGTTATTATGCTTCCCAACTAGTTTTCAAACCTCATTGTTGTGAGAAATAATATCATATATGTGATATAAAAAACTGAAAAATACTAACATTTGATGCATATCATCAACATATTATACATTCATATGTTCACAGTATTTATTAACAATCTTCAAATTATAAAACTCATGAATGCAAAAAATTTAAACATATCACATACGATTGCTAAAAATGAAATGATCTCATATATATATATATATCAAAACCATGTTTACAATATATAGGTCAAACAATGATGGGGGCATCCCCCTCATCTAAACTATCACTCAATGGATCCATATCCCTGATTTTGAGGCTCCATCACATCCTTGTGATCATGACATGTATCATCTAACATATGTCTTAAGTCTCTCATTCCTTATTAACACGTGAGTATGCTTAGACTATAAATCACAAAACTAGCTAAGCAAATCTCTAGATAAATCTAAATTTTAACTCAGTACATGCCATCTATCAAGTTTTTCCTACATATCATCAAGCTCACTAGTAACCATAGTATATGATGAAATGGTAACCACGTAATGAAAACATGATCATTATCAATCTAATCATCTCACTCTTTCAATCTAATACCTATTACATCATATAACACATTATGCATAAATGTATGGATAGACACATCTACCATAGTGAATGGATAGGTATAATATATGATATCAAATTATGTGAATACATTAGAAAAAATTCTAAATGATTATTATATAAACACACAAGTAATTTATTTAAAGATACTCATGCTCAATTATGTTTTCTGCAACTTGAGCACCTCCACCAGCATGTTGTGTTGTAAACTATGGTACAGGTGGAACATATACTCTATCTCCATCTCCTCCACCTTGTGTCAAAAGCAAAAAACATGATCACATGCTATAATAATAAATAATAACACCCTTGATGTATTATCCCACCATTGTGTATAGGCTACTATGTATCTTACATCATCATCATCTACTAAAGGATTAATATAATCTCACTCAGTCACTAGATGAGGATTATATAATTTTTTTAGATTTATCCATATATAGTGGGGGAATGATTTGGAATAATTTTCTCCACACTTACATAGTTTTTTCATAATTGTTCAAAGCAAACAACTATGTGATTCAAATTCATAGTTATAGTAGAATTTTGTATATTGGTAACATTTTTATACACAGTTTTAGCATGACACATATCTAAAGTACATATGTTATGTAATTTGTGCCTCATATTACAAAATCCAAATTATATCAGATTCTAAAACTTTTTTATGGATTTATACCACATCATAGACTTGTACGTATTCATACCTCTATTGGAATTTTAAGGACTTTTATTGAACTAATCTATTGTAGTAGTTGGATCAATTCTTGGTATGGTTGAGGTGATTAAATCACTAAATCTTGCCAAGTTTTTAGGTTGGAATTTATTGTATCATCCAACCTCACTAGATTATCATTAGACTACATGGTTGAGCTAATCTCAATTGCCATGTGGTAACTCATTTTTGCTCCAAGGTTGGGGGCATGGGCCTTCCAGTCTTTCTCTATCTCTTTGGATATGTGCATTTTTTAGATTTATTTATATTTTTCCTAATATTAGTTTAATATCCTTACGATGATACATATTTTTAAAATCAACTTGCTAATAGGTAGAGTGGTTACATTGACATACTGGTGTACTCTTAAACCTTACTATTTTAATTTCAATCAATTTCAAGTATTTTCAATTCTAGATTATATACACTAATTATATACTGTAACATTCTCTTGGTTATAGGTTAATCACTAGAAAAGCACTCAAGTTGGGTACACATAAAGACAAGGTGTGTTATACAAACTGAGGTATATATTCCTTTCCTTTAAACTAGAAATTTCACTACTAGATTATGGATTATATAACACCTCAAAATAATACACTTGGAAAACTCAGACCTTGGTTATTCCTTTTAGTTGTAGACCTTTTCTCACTTTTTTAAGTCTTGCTTGGCCTATCTCTTGGTTTGACTAGTCTTATATTGAGTACCCAAGCTTTCTATCTTACCTAAAATGCTTAAAATGTACTTATCTTCCACCTCTACAAGTTTTGAGCCTATACCTATTTTATTACTCCATGAACACTAATGTCTGGGACAAACACCTGCATCAATGTTAGTTTCCTAACCTAATGCAAGTGTCCAGTTTCCTAAAGTCATCTATTTTGTAAATGAAATGTATTCTAATGGTCAAAATAAGTGATTTAATGTGAGTTACTTATCCAAAGGGATTGATATAAATACAAGATCAAACCTCATTCATTTCTCACTTGGAAAAATCTATAAAAGACCAAAGAGACCAAGGCAACTTATCAAAAACACTCTATCAAGAATCAAATTGAATAAATCTTCCCTATTTACATACTAGTCATAGGAACAACACATCTTCATGTCTGAAGTACTAAAAGAGTAGCCCAAGAGCTTGATTTTCCAAGTTACAAGATAGGTCACTATTATACGTGATTTGTATATTATAGGGAAGAACCATATTAGTCTGAGGCCCTCTTCAGAGTATTGGCTATGTAGGCAATACTCACTGATATATGGGTCTTTGGGTTATCTCAACACCATGTACCCACTAAACCATTTTGCCTAGGGTCACCATGAATATGAAGAACTAGTGTTTTAACATTTCATGAGGAGAAACAATTCATGACCTAGATATAAAGCATTACAAAAAAGGCAAAGTCAAGCCCAGAAGTAACCAAGTGGTCACATCCTTTTCTAGTAGGTATTTTATTTCTTTTTAGAGTATTGGCTATGTAGACTACATTTGTGTCAAGGTAAGATAATAACATCAACATAACTATCCCAAGTTGACGTTAGTATCTAAGGCTCCAAAAGCATCAAATCTAGAATTTGATGACTATTCTAAAATCATCTTCTAATCTGATTTATGCTTGTTGTAGATCTAAAATTGTGTTAGCATCAGAACCAACTAAGTATATAACTTATTTTTCATAGCATGGTTTTACTTTATATATTTCACCTATTCTCAGTTGTATAAATTTAACATATGTTATATCTAAGTTTAGTACCTAATTTAAATGGTTTTGTTTTACTCTCTATATTTAGCCTATTCTCAGTTTTATAGATTTAACATATGTTATATCTAAGTTTAGCACCCAATTAATCTATTATAGATCTGATTATCACCCTTGTGCAATGTCATTTATATATACCCCTTTAACCCTAGATACCCTAATATCTAAATCCATTTTAGGGTTTAAAAGTTATACTTTGAAAGACAAAATCATGGATCTTATTGATAAAGGTTGCATTGAGATTCAATCACATCCTAATGATACTAAAAACTATCCTCAAGAGGATCAAATTACTATGATATCTCCTAAAAAATATTCTCATAAAGAAAAGTTACCTGAAGAAGAGTATCCTAAATAAGAGCTACCTAAATAAGAGTTAGATGAATAATATTTTCTTAATAAAAATGTGTTTGAGAAGGAATCTCCCAAAATGTACCTATCTAAAAAGATTAATGATCCATATAGGTTTCTAATGTGCCAACCAAGACTTATGTTTCAATTGTGGAACCTTTGATCATTAGTGCTTACATAAAAGAAAAGTAATACAAGAATATTATGGTTGATGTCACTACTCAAGTTAATGTGTGTGGTGTTATTTTTCTTATATATCTTAGATATGACATTGAAAATTTATCTAAGATTTATTTGCTTATGTGTATCAAGTTAGATACATCTGATTGCTTATATCTCTTCACCCCAAGACACATTTTGTTAATTTTCATCTTAGGCCCACTTTGCTTAAGTATAATGCCATATTAGAAATCCCTTGGAAAAATTTAAGGGATGCAACACTAGATAATACTCATGATCATATTACATTTGATTTACAAGGTGGTAATATTTCCAATTCAAGAGATAGAAAAACTAAACGTGAAGAAGATATTCCCAAAGTGGATAAAATCATATCCCAAGAGTGGGTACCTAAGTGTAGATATGAAAATCTAGTATTAAGTACTTGAAAATGACAATCTTGGCATATAATTACAATTAATGACTTATGCACACATATATGGTCTTAACCCACCATTATATTACATCTACATGTTACCTTATGAGTTTAATCATTTTATTCTACTATTACATACCTATACATACCTCATTTTTTGTTTCAAACTTGCGTACTACCTTACATAGACATCTCCAAACTTTCAATTCAATATGCTTGTAAATGGGTCAGTAATGTTAGTCTTTAGTAACCTAAGCATGTTGATACTAAACCTCTCCCAACAAAAAATACTTAGAATCAAATATTTCCTTAGCATTAACCCATCTCTCTAGCATATAGGTGGTGTGAAAAATTACCAAACTAGATTAATATATTTAAAAATCAAGGCCTCACTTGATAAGGGACTTGACACTTATATGGTATACATCTATACACTATTATTAAGAAATTCTTCCTTATTCTTCCCAAAATTCAAATCAGTCACTAGGAGCAGTCACAAGCCAAGTCTAAATCATACTAAAGGCAAGTCAAAGTAAACATTGTCAACTATCAAATCCAAATCATTAGTTGAATTGCATATCATAAAGGATCATGATTAAAAAATCATACTAAGGGAGAAATAAGTGCGGTTTTATTTCTCTCCTTGGAGTATTAAGTATATAGTTAATGATTATTCATCATTGGGGTTGATTTGGGTCAACTCAACCCATTACACTTTCATGGGTTTTATAAGTTTATAGCCCTAACAAACACACATAGTGTTTCAAGGTGAAGGATGTTGATTTTTAAATTTATGTGCATCATCAAGGTTCAACATCACATTTAAATAGCATTAAGAGATAGACGCATGTGACTATGTGGTCTCTGACCCATTTTTCAACACATATCACTATCAACCACTACACATCAGTATCAACACTTGATTCTAACCTAGATCTGATAGAACTGACCCTAATCAAAGATAAACATGATTATCTAACTAGATGAACCCTATGTATTCTTAAATTTATTTTATACTATGTGCACATAGTCACAATTTTACAATCAGTAAAAAAATCAAAGTGCTCATCCCTTTGTTGTACTTATTATATTAAACATATGCCACTTATCAAATTATTACGACTAGTTTTAATATTTTATATTAAAATGTATGATTGAATGCCACATCTTATTATTTGAATTATTATACTAGTTATTATAATATTAAGGTTTATAAAACTAAATTAGGGTAAAAAATATTAGTGAAATCATACATTGATTGAACTGTGTTAAACCCTAGGGTTTTAAATTTCACCCAATTTCTAGATTTTTATTTTCAAACATGATTTATGATTATTCCATAATAATACACATAAACCATGTGTATAATCAATGAACATGGTATTTATTGGTTAAATTAATTCATGAAGGTGATCTTGTCATATTTTTATTCTTAGTATCGTATCTCATCTGGATCAATTATATAAGGAAATAAATCAAATATAAGAACACTTATGAGGCTAAAATGAACAAATAACAATACCAAGACTATCTCAAATTATATTATTTCAACATCTAATTTGAATTTCCTTTTTTCACTACTAGATGTCAAAGTGCATGCATGACCTCCTTCATTCCTCATACTATGTATTGTATAGTACATACTACACAACCGATTTACAAACTTATAATGGATATGGAGTATGATACTATTCATGAAATATATACAACATATCAACTTGATGCCATAGATGAATAAGAACTCACTTAATTTATTAACTTAAATCCACATTAGATTTATGCAATGTCATATATTTCAAGAGATAAAAAAAGTTGTCTTAATATACTACATTTAAGGAAAATTTTGAACTCTTTTGTGATATCAACCAATTCTTTCAAGCCAGTACTTCTATTTTAGGTGTTCAGACTTATACTATTAGTATTATCCCTGTATATACACCTCTAATGAAATATGTGACAACCACCCAAGATGTGGGAATAACACAAGTATTCCAAAAAATCCATACCTATTCCTACACAATTAACCTTTACCCCTTTTATGATGACTATTCATATTACATCACAAACCTCACATACTACACATTATCTTGAGCATATTGTTATAGCTATGCATACTAAGGTGTTATAGTTAAATACACATGCTTCAAGCTAGTCATTCAATGGATTTACATGCCTTCATAATCCATTATCCCCTAAGATAATAGCTTATCCTTTGCCTATAGGCTTTATAGGTCCTAAGATTCCATTATACAAAGGTGAAGGTGATCTAAAAAAACAACTTAAATCATTATGCAACATGCTTGGATTATGCATAAAATGACATATTATTAACCAAGTTATTCTAAAGAAGTCTCATGGATTATGCTTGCAATGGTTCTATGACCTTCCCATCTAATCAATTAGAGAATTTAACCCATTGTAAAATCCATTTTTAGCACATTTTGCTATCAAAATTGATGCGAAACTAATGCACAAATTGCTAAACTCAAGATAAGGTCTAAAAAGCTAGTCAATGATTATGTAATTTGGTACAATATTATGCTAGTTAGGATGACTAATGTTATGGATGATAAGGAATAGGTAGGAATTGACAATTTTGTTGATATCATGGAAAATTGAAATCAAGAGTTTTGCCTATGAAAATGCTAGAAATGCCAATAGGAATGACAGAAATGCCAATATAAAGTTCACCAAAATGGTGAAAACATGATAAAAAATGGTATAATCACCATTTTAGGGTGGTAAATGCCTAAATGATGAAAATGAATTATCAAAATGGGAAACACCTTAATGGTGAAAACATCCTACAAAATGGTGAAAATGACTAGAAGGGTAGTAAATTGGTTAATAAAGAAAATATTAGTTTGGTTGAATTGGTCAAGGCATAAAATGGACTGATATAAATAGGCATGATGATGTTTGGATTTGTATAGATATCAACTATATGGATTTAATTTTAATGGAGTTACTTATTTATGCTAACTTATCTTTGCTTATAAGAGTATATCAAGGTATTGGTCATGCACGAGTACTGATCACATTATTTGCATATGGGACAAATATAGACCAAAGAGATGTGCACATTTTTTGAGGTCATAAATCTTTTATACATTTCCTAGATACCCACAAATAGAGTATATAGACAGTAACTTAGTACACTAGCTGAGAGATGGCACTAAAAAATGTCCACATTCTACTTACTAATATGCCATGCCATAATCACCTTAGAAGATGTTTGACAGATGTTGAGATTGCCTATGAGAGTGACAACACTATACTATAAACACTCTCCTCAAGGTGATAGGGTTTACTAGAGATATGATTAGCTTTGAACATGGTGATGATTTATGAGATAATTAACATTGATTTGCTTGAGACACTGACATGTATTAAACTATATGACTTACCTTAAGAGGCACCTTTCACACCAACTTAGATTTATATAGAGGTCATAGTGCTTATTTCCATTGTCAATGACATCTTGTTACCTAAAAATAATGATCAATACTTTTATATGGGTTTATGTGGGATGATCAGAGACATGATTGACTAGACCACTATCTTTACTTATGGGATGGTTGTATTAGCTCAATTGTATAAAGACCTATATGTCGTGGCATTTTAAGGAGCCTAAATTATTGGTGATTATACCTTGCTTTAAGTCTGATCCTAGGAACACATTGCCATTGAGTGACCAATAGGCTTGAGATGGATATGGGGTCCAGAGGAGCCTTTGGCCTTTGGATGGGTTTAGATAGGGGTTGAATATATAGGGCATAGATGAGATATTTATTTGGTGTCCCTATCTAAAATTATAGCTTCATTAGAGGTGAACTAGTTGGTACATTCTATTTATGACCATGAGAGGATTCACTATGAGCTAACAGACACATATTATGGATGAGTATAGGCCAGACTAGGTTTGGCACCAATTTGGTATATATTAAGATGTCCCAAATTGTTCATGCTTCTTTACGTACGTGTCTAGAGATATTAGCATTATGATATAGCCTATATATAGATATGCGTATGTATTGAGCTATATGAGGGGGGGTAAAAATTGGTTAGGCCTACAGAGGATTCCTAACAAATACAAGAGTTATAATGACATATAAGACATGGTGGGTTTAATTTTGACCTGAAAGGTTGATAGTGCCCTAGGGTGTCTCTAGGTAGTTGGGGCCTCTATCAAAAACACATGTACAAGGATACAGACAAGGGAAAACATAGATGGAGGTGTACTCAGAGGATACGACCAATGATATAGGTGATAACATCCCAAACCCAAGGATAAATATCAAGATTAGAGGGACACAACATAAGGTGGCTCATGACACATAGATGGAGATGAGGGACCTAGGTTAAGTGGGTCCTTTAGGTACAACTAAAGAAGATAAAGATGCATGTTTAAGGATGATATTATCAAAAGGGTGGTTGATATAGTTGGCCTACAGGCTAGGGACTTATTATACAGTAGGTGACAAATAATTGTAAATAGAGCATAGCCTTATATTTAGAGATTAACTCACTAAAGGTAGAAGTGGCTCAAATGATAGGCATTTAGGCTCAGGTAGATGTGTAGAGGATATGTAAAGAATGAGATACAATGTGTGATGCACTTAAACAACTAGGTATTTCTTATATTGTCCTTGAGAGATTTTGGGATAAGGACAAGGTAGCTTATTATCATAAATTATATGAGAGAGTCATACCAGTAGAGGGTAGGGCACCTAATTTTGAGGTTTATGAGGAATAAAGATCAACTTCAATATCTATAAGATCAAGGACACACCATACTTAGACATCAAGGCATTCAATGCATCAACTACCACCTCCTCCACTGCTAGGGATCATGGGACCACTATAGTAGACATAGAGGACAAGAGAGAGTGAGGGTCATGGGGATAACTAGATTTAGATCTAATTAGCTTGTGATGATAGCTCCTTGTATTTTGTATTATGATTTATGTATATTTGTGATGTATATGACATTATTTTTGAAAGATATATGACATTCATTTTTTTATCTTACTATTGTACATGAAATCTATATATATGATTTTTTTTTTGATTCAATATTGTTATTACCTCATGATGATATAATAGATATGTGATTGGATTCAGATTGTTAGTTACTATTGATGTTGATATGGATGATGTTTGTAAAATATTTATTTTCCTTGATTTTTTTATTTGATCATTGTAGATTTGGATGAATAACAAATATGATCAATTGTTATTTCTTATTTTGCATATGTGATATGATATGACTCGGCATGAAATATTACTATTGGATCATATCATAAAATGTTTACAACTTTTTTTATATGCTCATTTATGGATATGTATCATGAGTATAATATAGAATAGCCATGTTATTTAATTAGTTGTGTTGTGAATAGTAGATAAGGAGATTTATTGTTGTGATATTATTTGTTAGACATCGAATACTTAGTTTTTGATTTTAATTTGACATTATGCATTATAATTATAAATTAATCATGATAAATATGGATTTTATAAGCATAAGAATGTGATTTAAATGTAAATTTAAAAAACATAGGATTAAAATACAAAGAATCAAGCCCTAAGTGTAAAACATAATGCAATAAACCAAAGACAACCAAAGAAAGGAAAATAAAATAATAATAAAACATACCAAAAAGTAAGTAAGTGAGCACACACAAACACGTAATAAAAAAGGAACAAGAAATTACTTAATTGACCATTTTTGCATGTGTGAAAATAAGGTGTTACTCTTGGGTGCTGCCTCAAAGGGAAGAGAAATCTCCGATAAGGCTTTTGACAATTGTGGTACAAGGGGGAATAGAAGAATAAGGAAGGGATGGGTGAGTTGACCCATAATGCCCCCATACATACAGGAATTGACTACATAGTCCATTATAGACTTCAATAAAAATGTATTTCTCTTGAGAAATAAGATAATATGAAGGATAATGACAAGAGATAAGGTGCAAGTGATAAAAGAAAGGGGAGGGAATCACAAAACATCAAGAACATTTAAATGGTTATCTTGTAAAATGATGAGTGTATAGAATGGGAAGCTTTAAAAATGATGAGAACATTGATTGGAGGATGGTGATAAGAGTGGTTGAGCTAACCCAAGATTCCCCATGCATCTAAGCATTGCCTGCATAGTCTATGTAGAGCTCAAGCTGATGTAGTTCTCATAGAAATGGGAGGATAGTGAAGAGATGGTGATGTAGAATAGAAATGATTTTGATGGGATAAGAGGTTCCCACCTAGAAGATGTCTCAAATGGAGGGTTACCCACGTAAGTCTATAAATAGTGCCACCTAAAACATAACCAAGGGCCACTAATGAATAGGATGATAAACCATTCAAATATTTTATGGATTTACATCTCTTTTGGAGGTTTTAAGCCTTTTTCTAAATTTTTTATTTTTAGGATTTTTGGAATTTTCAAGTTTATAACATTTTTGGGTTTTTCAAGTTATTAGTATTTTTGGGTTTTTCAAATGTGTATGGTTTTTGGAATGAGATATTTATATAAGCAATTTGTAAGTAGAATACACAAATAAGCAAGTGTACAAGGGAACCATCTAGTAAAGGAAAAATAACCTTGGGTAGCGGTTCAAATGGTTAACTCACAAAAAAAAGAGAGCACAATTAAAAATACTTGAAAAACAACAAGATTTTGGTTTTAAATGCTCATAAAATAGTGAGAACATGGCTTAAAATGCCTAGAGTGTAGATTAGGGATTGGCTGATAAGACTTCAGAAATTGAGCATTGCCTATATAGTTTGGTTGGACCTTAAGCCATTGTAGTTTAACCTACAATGAAAGATACCAATAATCAACAAACGGTTGTGATGGGAATAATAATAAAGTGAGAATAATGGTATAAGACTTGGAAAAATCTAAAAGATGCAATTTCAAGGACCACTACATAGGAAAACAATGTCGAAGTACTCTAAAATATTGACTTTAAGGATGCATTGATGTGACCAAATTTGAATCATGTGTTGAATATTTATCTGAATCTGACATTTGAATTTTTATTTTGTACCTATAGACTAAAATCAAGATAATGATGGTAATAGGATGGGGAAAAAGAGGGACTAACTAAATTTAAAGTTTATGAAGGACAAGTGATAGGCCATGCCCCCAAATGGGGGTACTCATAGACAATGTTTTAATAAATAAAACATAATATTGCTTGAGATGCATAATATTCAATGAATCATCTAGCTCTTGCCCATATGGGATAGCCAACCTATATGCTCTAGATCCATAGTTAATCATGATAATGAATGGTCTTAACCAATTAAGCTCAAATTTTCCCTTCATTTTTCAATTTTCATTGGTGTTTTTTTGATTCTCTTTCAGCACAAAATCACCAAGTTTAAACTCTCTAGTTTGATGTACTTGTTATAGCTATAACATAGCCTATTCTGATATGTTTAGATATTATTCAAGGAAACTACTCATGTTTCATCAAGTATTTCTAGTTTTTATAACTAAGCAACTATATACTCCTTATCATCGATGCTATCCTACCATGAAATATAGAGGGTTATTAACTAGGGAATATTGTACAACTCTTGTGGGAATTTAGGTATTGGTATGGTAGGCCTAGAGGGTAGGAAATAATTATAAGTGTCAATTGTGGATAATGATAGTAATAATATTTTTATTGATTTTAACAATGGTCTTGTTAAATGTCTTAGCTTTTCCATTACCTTGGGGAAATAAAGAGTGGAAAACCATTGTTCGATATGGTATTAGGAAAATAGGGCTTTGGTGTCCTTATTTTTATAGGACTTGCCATTATAAAAAATAATATTAGAGGGAATGACATAACAGTAGATAAGGTGGTTTAGAATGAATTTGGAGATTTTATTACTAGTTACATAAGTGAAAGGAATTGATTTAACCCACTTAGTAAAATAATTGGTCGTAGTGAGAATGTGTTTATGGTCATCTAAAGAAGTAGGATTGATTCTATGTAGGACATTATAAGGGCCATAATACTTTGGATAAAATTGTGTGTGTGTGTGTGTGTGTGTGTGTGTGTGTGTGTGTGTGTGTGTGTGTGTGTGTGTGTGTGTGTGTGTGTGTGTGTGTGTGTGTGTGTGTGTGTGTGTGTGTTTGTGTGTGTGTGTGTGTGTGTGTGTGTGTGTGTTTGTGTGTGTGTGTGTGTGTGTGTGTGTGTGTGTGTGTGTGTGTGTGTGTGTGTGTGTGTGTGTGTGTGTGTGTGTGTGTGTGTGTGTGTGTGTGTGTGTGTGTGTGTGTGTGTGTGTGTGTGTGTGTGTGTGTGTGTGTGTGTGTGTGTGTGTGTGTGTGTTTCTTCATAGACATTCACTTATATAGATGGAAGCACACAAAGACCTAATCACTCATTTCAAAATTTCATTCACTAAAATGTTAATCCACTTGCTAATCCATTCTATTATGTGTCTTGCAAAATTCTATCTCAGATTATCTAGTACCTCATGTTGATGTTGAGTGTGTTGTTGAACAACTCAAATTTTAGGATGCACCCACAATTATGAAGTAATGGAATGGGGATGATAAACATACAATGCCATAAATGGATACATTTTGGAATAGGAATAGAAGGAAATGTTATACCACCATTCTAATAGTGGAAACTAATGAACCCAACATTCTTGTTTATTTAATGCGAGACAATGGAGATAATCTTCTATAAATTTGTTAACCATGTTTATTTTTCCATTAGATTAAGGATGATATGATGAGATATGATCCATCTAAGTGATTAAATAGGAGAATAAATTAGTCCAAAAATTATTGGTAAAGATGGGATCATGACCACTTATAATGATCTTAGGAGTACCATGAAACTTTTGAATTATATCCATAAAAGCATAAACTATTTTACTAACTATAAATGGCTATGAAAAGGAGAAAAATGAGCATATTTAGTAATCCTATACATAATTAACATGATGAAATTTTCCCATTTATACCTTAATAACCCTATAATGAAATCCATGGGGACCTATTCCCATCTCTGGCTAGGAATGGATAAAGGTTGTAGAAAACTAGGTGTTCTAATTATTTCACCCTTATTCTATTAACACATCAAAAATTCAACCATATATTTATATATCCCCCTTGAGTACTTACCAAAATAAATCCTACTTGATTCTATGATTAGGTTTTCTAAAATTATGATTACCATCCTATTGGAGAGATATGAATCTCCTTAACTATCTTATGTGTAAGGATATAGTTATTACATAGGTATAAGTGATCTTTATACCGTAATGCATTCCATTTCAACTAAAATTTGGTAGACACATTAGAACCATGATAGATATTATGAATCAAAACTTATGTATTCCTATCATTCTCCCATTCTGATTGTGTCTCTTCTTACTAAGCTTCTTGCCAAATGGTCATTGCATATAATAATACCTCAGTGGATTCACCCCTTTTGGATAATCCATCTAATACAACATTATCTTTTCATTTGTTATATATGATGTCAAAGTCATATACCAACATTTTAGTCACCCATTTTTGTTATTCATCTAATGAAAAATGTTGTTCTAAAAAATATTTTACATTATCAGGATTAGTCTTTACCTTAAAGTGTTTACCCATCAGAAAAGGTCTCCATTTATTAATTATATGAAGAACAACTAGAATATATTTCTCATAGATTGTTTTGAGCCTATTTTTACCCTTAAGTTGATTACTTTCAAATGTGATGGGTTTTCCTTCCTGTATGAGTACCACCTCCATTTTAAAACCTTATACATCAAATTTAATAATAAAAGGTTTATAAAAATCAAGGGTAGACAAAATTAGAATAGTGCACATAACCTCATTTAGCTTATCAAAGTCCTGGTAGGTGTATCATTTGAATGGAAAGAGTATTTCTTTAACAAGGTTGTGAGTGGTGTTGTTATGCTACTATTTTTTCAAAAAATTGTAATAGTAACCTATTATCCAAAAAAAGACCTTAAGATTATTGAGGGTTTTTATAACCTACCATTCCATCATAGCTTTCATATTTTGAGGGTAAAATTTGACTCCTTCATGTGAAAAAATATGACCCAATTACTCCACTCTTTAGAATCCAAAAACACATTTTGAAGGTTTGTCATAAAGTTGATGTTGTTCAAGAACTAACATGGCTTGTTTCACATGCTAAATTTTTTTTCCAAAGTTTTTATATCTATTAGGATGTCATCAAAAAATACCAACACAATTTTCCTCAAAAAAGGCCTAAAAATAGGGTTCATCAAACTTTGAAAAGTATATGGTGCATTTGTGAGACAAAATGGCTTGACCATAAGTTCATAATGGCCTTCATGAATTTTGGAAGCTATTTTAGGGATATCCTCATATCTAATTTGAATTTGATGGTACCCATAATGAAAATTTAACTTTGTAAAATAAACTTTGCCTTGTAATTCATCTAACAAATCATCAATACTAGAATATTGAACTTATCTTTGATGATGTACTTGTTAAGTTCTCTACATTCTGGACACATCATCCAAGTGTCATACTTATTACATACCATGACCATTTGGGATGAATATTAACTTTGGATATGTCAAATGATACCCACCTCCAACATGTCATGTGCCATATTTTTAATTTCACTCTTTTGGGCATATAGATACCTACATGGTTTGATGTTTTGTGGTTGACAACCCAAAAGTAAGTAAATGGCATGATCATGTTCTCTACCTAGTGGTAGTCCTTTTGTCATGGAAGAAAAATATCTAGGTGGTCATCAATAATCATATGTAGATAAAGATGCATATATGCTTTTGTTGGTTGAAAATCTATAGGAAAAAATTATGCTACAAATCCTTTAGCCCATTTTTTGAGAATCTTCATCATTTGATGTAAAGTAACTAATTGTGGAGATTTTTATCATAATCCACGTAGCTCAAATGTACTACCTTCATAATGAAATCACATGAATATTTATTTCAAAATCATCTCTATTGTGCCCAATTTTATGAGCCATTTTATTCCCAAAATAATGTTTGCCCCACCTAGGGAACATAAAAATAGGAGAATATAGAATTTAGTCTCCCATATTAAGCTCAATAATATGTGATTTCACATAAAATTTTATTATGAAACCATTTACAATCATGACCCAGGAATTTGGAGTTGGGTAAATGAAACAATTCAAATGAGTAGACAAATTACTATTGATGAAGTCATGTGTACTCCTTAAGTCAATCAACATTATCACCTTCTATTTCTTGAGGAATCCCACAATATTAAGGGTTTGAGGCATGATAATACCTAAAAGTTTATGACAAGAGATATCAGGGTGGGAATTTTGAGATTCCTCCTTCGTCTCTTCCTCACCCTCACCTGAGGCCACATCATCTTCTTTATATTCATTGGATCCTTAAATGCAGAACAAATTATTCTCAACACATTTATGTCCTTTGTTCCACTTGTTATCATAGCTAAAACATAACCCCTTTGAACACTTTCTCAATTTGGTGAGGGATTAATCTTGTAGGCTATGGAAATGATGATGTCAAGGAACTACATTCTTAGCCATTAATTAAAATAATTCATTTGACCTAATCTATTTCCTCTAACTTGCATGCTAATGATTCATATAATGAACTTGGATATAACATGAGAACATCAAGGTTTATATTATCCTTGATCCCACCCAATAATAGGTCATTCATGTCATCCTTATTGATTTCATACACATGTTAGGATAGATTCTAGACTTGTTAAATATAATCCTGTACATACCCTATTTGTCATAACTTTGTTAACTAACTAAAGTCATTTTTTTGAGATTTTGTTGTGATAATGCATAATGTATCTCTACTACATTAGTAAACACTATCCAACTAACATAAAGGCCCTTATTTTTATTCCAATCACCAACCATTGATATCAAATGAACTACTTAGATTCTCGATTTAGATATGCCATGACCACATTTTATGCACTCAATTTTTGATGGAGATCAATTATATTTTCCATTTAATTGATCCACGTGAATAGATCCTTACATAAATTTTATAAACTTCCACTTTTGGAATCATGTTCTTTGAATCAATATCAGAGTTTTGATTGTTCTGATTGCGATAACCCAAATGGTGGAGTGAAGGATTATTTGGTTGAAGATAAGCCATAAGAGTGGTTCATCTAATAATAGTTACCAACTGATAATTCACATCATTTATGTTCCTTTTTACCATAACAATGTCACATTTTACCACATTGATATCATCTTTCTTCATTATGCTTTTCATATCTGATTGAAGTTGGTGAACCACCTCAAAAACTAAAGGATCCAAAGTTATAGAATCCATATCATCCTTTTGAGGTGTTTTTGGTGTGCCTTATCCTTTCCCAAAATTTTTAGTGTTAGGAATATCCAAGCACAAGCCCTAAGATTGAGAGGTTCAAGATCATAAAAAGTGTACTAACATATTATATCATTATTATCATTTCATCGAGATGAATCCAATGAATACTAATTTTAATAGGGGTAAAAAAATTATAATTTTTTATTTCAAAACATGAATTCAAACAATAATATGGTGATGAAAAAATAAATTTTTCCTGAATCATAAGCTATATATTTTTTATCCTTCAGTTCTCAAGATAACAACTGCACTAGATCTGGAAAAAACTAGACTACATAAACTTGTGTAAATTGACACTCTAATAATTCACACTAATGGAATATTATATTACATAAATAGGATAAGAATAAGTATATCCATAAAAATAATCAATGAAAGAGTATAATAATTGATAAGTATGACTAAGCCGCTTTGAGGGGGAAACCTTGACAATAATGTAATATGAAAAAAATTTATAATATGATGATCAAAGACTAACCATTACCTCTTATATATATGATACTTAGCCATGATTATTTAATAATATGACCCTCTTAATAATTTAATAATCATAGAGAAATGTGACAAGATAATATGAAAGGTTATGTAAGCCACAAGTCATCCCTATGTATCCCTAGACATGCTATAGGTTAAAGGCATATAAAATAATCTTCAAGAGATTGAAATCATTTAATGAGATATGCCACACAATAAGATATAGAAAAGTTAAGATTATATCTGTAACCAAGATGAAGTATACACCTATCCCTATAGCTACTTCAACCAATTTTTTTAAATCAAAACAAACTACAAGGTCAAACCAACTAACAACAAGAATGAGGAAAATATTATAGTTAATGCATCATCACAACCTACAAATTACCTAAAATTAATTATTCCATTGAAGAGGCAATTTTACAAATTACCATCACCTTTTCATATAAAGTTGCATAAGCTACTTAAGTGCAACCTTATCACTCTTCTTCTTTCACAAGATTTCAATCCAAATAAGCCTAAACCAAAGACCTATGATAGAAATGCATACTATGAATATCATCAAATTACGTGGCATTATAAAAATAAATGCTTCAAATTAAGACATAATATATAATATCTTATCAATGAAAACACTATTGAGTTGAGCACCCCTATAGAGGAACCTAGACCATAACAAAATGGAAATCATAAGTTGAAAATCTTCAATGATCCATTCTCTAATAATGAGATGATAGAGACTAAGGCTACTTTAGAAGTACATTATGCATATAATAAGAATCCTTCACTGATGACATATGATCACCCAATGTACATAATTATTGGTACACTTATCAACACCTCACCACAACATCTTATGATCACATTTAATGGCAATGATATTATCAACGATGACTCAAATTTTCATGTATTATTTATATGAGCCTATGATAATGTGCAACCCATACATAGTGTTATGATTGATAATGGCTCAAGTGATAATGTGTGCATAAAAATACTTCTACACTCCCTTGGATACGCACAATAGGATTTACAAGATAAATCAAGAGTAGTTAAGGAATTTTATGGATAGAAAAATAATACCATTATCAACACATAGTGCTACCTCTTCAGGTAAGCTCCACCTCATTATCCACACAATTCTTAGTTATACATAGTAATAAGGATTTAGACATATTATTAGGACATCCTTGGATACAAAATATTGGTGCAATATCATCTATAGTGGATCAATGTCTCAAGTATATACACTGCTATAAAGTCATCACAATTAGATTTGTAAAATATAACTAACCTCTATAACCAATATTATCTCCCCAACCACCCCCATCACCATTGTAGTTGGTTGATACACCCATACATGATAAATGTATAAACCTAATGGTTATACATATGTAAGATATTTTTATACACCATTTTCAAAGGAAATTAATTGGGTGTACTAGACAACCAATGATTCAACTTCCATCACACTAGAGAGTTATTTAGGGCTCAAAAAATCATCTCATATATAACATAGTTATTACCATAGATAGTTCAACATCTTCCATAGATAACACAAGCTCCAAGACATTATCCTACTATACAACAAACCCCATAAAATCCTAGTCCTTCTAGAGTTACCCATCATACATGAGATTTTATGATCAATGATCATGACAATTATCGTATAACACATGACTTCTTATCATATTTTGATACACCTACATTTGGTACCTCTCACTCATGACAAAGGATCCTCACACTATTTAATACAAGCATTCCCCATGGTCCTCCCATTAATGGGATCATTGGTTATCACTTTTCAAATTTCAAATATTTAAAAAATAAAAAAATAAAAAATAAAAATAAAAATAAAAATAAAAATAAAAAATATAAAAATATTCAAAAATAAAAATTAAGACCTAAGCATGACATGATTATTATATTTCATGATTTACATATGTTATTTTTCACATGATTGGTATATTCCATATTCTTTTCATACTGTAGACACATAAATTAACATTTATTGCTAAAACAATGCACTTGTGACCATTCTTTGTACACACTTAGCTCATGCCCAATTACATGATCTTTGACCACCCTTCCCTCACTTCTATGTAGATGAATTATACCTTTTAAGAAAATTATTATTTTTAATATCCTTATTCACCATTTTAAATAGCCTAAACTCACTTTCAAATTAACACACACTTTTAGTTTAGCTATCTTTATTCCTGAGAAAAGGCCACTCCTTTAGGAATATCCCACTTACCAATAGTGTCTCAGTCTGATGGCCATGTCCTCCTACCAAATAAAATTTATTTTATCAAATTTAAATTCACCTAATGGTTTGTCTTGCATGTTTTAATAGTCCCATTTGAAGGAATTGTAAAATGATCACTATATAGCCACATTTTATAACCATTGTGCATTAAAGATTCATATAATTAAAAAAAATTAGAATATCTAATTGAAAATTGAGAGGAAATCACTCATTATTCTAATTTTGAGTACACATAACCCTGGTAACCCTAAGATAAGTTTGTATACACCTTCAAGGTCACAAATCATTGTCAAAGAACTTAATCACACACTAGATTTCCCTAACATCTAACATTACACTAATATTTCACACACAACACTATAACATGTGATAACTACATGGATTTTCATCCCTCTTGAGAGTAATGGTATGTAGGCAACACTTAACATAAGGGGTGTTGAGGTCAAACACAACTTCAACCACTAACCCCTTCTCCCCATTTATTTCATTTATTATTTATGGTTTATTGAGCTAGGGTTCTAAGTTAAGAAGAAGGCATAAATTTTTTTTATCAATGAATCACACAAATATGATCTCACACACAAGACTCATAGGTGAATTCATGCATACCCATTTTTACATAGAGGGGGAAACCCTAGTAGATGTTGACACTCACACATGCTAGCCTTGTTCATATGATGACCTTATCCTATGAAGATGTGAATCCATATTCCTAATTCACAAAAACCTTAGTCAACCTCTCAGTCAATCACATAATCACAATCATAATCCTAAATTGTCTAATTTACAACAAATTTATTCTTATTTGGTACTTTCCATTTTTAGTAGATTTCTAAATATAGTAAGTTCCAAATTAGTTTTCATGATTTATTATATATTTCATTCAATTTGATTTTATGCAACAATTTGTCTAATTAATATTAAAACTCTCTTAATCCTAAATTTGATCAAACATATTGGTGAAACCCTCTATTGATTGGATATTAAAACACCCTAGTTTGCTTTAGGGTTTCCTTCTATTTTTAACATTTATATTAGGGTTTTAAATTTTAGATTTGATTTTTTCCCTACTAATCATGATCATAATGATTGGATTTATCTATTACTTTTTGGTCTAATTTTTTTTGGTATCATTTACATGTATTTTACCTACAACATGTAAAATATTTCACTTATATGTAAATCCATGGATTCATAATTTAATGGAAAAAATAAAATTGCATATCAATTAGGACCTTAATAATGAAAAATTATGTGATGCTTATTGCTGCATGGTTAAGTTTGAGTTTCCATTTGTTATTACTAGATGTCAGAGGGCAAAAATGGTTTCTTTTGTTCTTCCCACCCCTAGAACTCACAACCATCTTAGCTCGTATCTAGCCTTTACTATTCACCTTGAGTTTATAGTATATCCCATGATATGAGTTGTTGTCACTAGATGAATTCTAGTGCTCATCAAGAAAGATAAGAGGAATGAATTAAAATAATCCCTTCCCATCCCCAACCCAATATAATGATACCAATTAATTAATCTAAAGGGTATGATATTTTGGATCAATTTAGAAAGACCACTAACTAAGATTTATATGTTATAATTACTTCAAAAAGCTACTATTTTCAAAGATACTTTATATCAAGCATTGAATCAAAAACTTACGCATCATGATATAAGTCCTTCTTCAATTTTATTTTATGTAAATAATTTGAAGGATATATAAAATGTTATATCTTTTTGGAATGATGATTTACCTACTCAATCTACAATTGATCATAATCTTCCTTTGTTATATAAGTGCAAATAAAAAGTACAATAATCGAAAGGGTTTTGATTGATAATGGTTAAGGATTGAATATTTTTAATCTTATAGTATTATAGATAATGGGTATTAATATGTATCCCCTTTAAAATAAATATAATAATATCAAATGATTTGATGATAGGCCTCACCAAGATTTAGGTTCTATCATTTTGGATATCAAGGCAGGGCCCACAATATTGTCTACTTAATTCAAAGTAATGCCTAATCATTTGAACTATAACTTACTATTGGGCAGGACATAGATAAAAAAAAAGTTGTTGCCAGGATCATTAGATCAACAAATTATAGATGATGGAGTGATATCATGAGTTGAGCAAGTGCATATCACAATGAAGTTGCTAAAGAATGAAATCAAGCATAGAGAAATACTGTAAAAGGAATAAGATAAAATAAAATACTCTATATCATAATGAATGAAGAATACAAAGGGAGAGAGGTGTATATATAGGTTAGAGAGGGAAAGATATCACACATTATAGTGAATGTGGTACTAATCTTCTCAAGTAACCAACATGGCCTCTAGAGCCCTAAGCAAGCTAATGTAGCCATGTAGTCAAAACCCAATAGAAAAAAGGCCTACACCAATACCCCCCATAAATTTAGCTTAGGTAGGTGATGATACAAAAATACGTCCCAATAATAAGCCTAATGTGGTAACCATGTACAATGCAATCTCTCATAAAGTAGAGAAAAAGAGAAAACCCAGTGGGAAAAAACTCCCCCGCAAAAAAAAGAGAGAAAAAAGAAGAGGAGACTAAAAGACCCCCCAAAAGAAGATGTTAAAATAATCATCACTCCAAGTACATAACGATGATCTCAGTATCCTAAAAAATATGAATAATGTGTGCCTCCACAAAGAAAAGAGAGAATGTATGCGTGGAATGTCATATGGTGAATGTTGTAGTAGGTCCCTCTTCAAAAAATTATATCTCTTCCTTTTAGAAGAAAGAAACCATGAGCTATCAAACAACTAAACTCCCACTCAAGTGTAATATGTGTAGGAATCATGATGTAGTTCTCTAAAAAATGCTAAAATGTCTCCCTATTAGTGCTCAAATGTGCTAAAGTATGATTAGGTATCACAAGCCTAATATTAGAAGATGGTAATGAAGAAACATGAAATGAAGGAGAGAGAAGAGCTAGAGCACAAGATAAACATGGATCATTCATTAAAAGAATGTCCATGAGAAGAGGAGAGCAAATATCAATAATCATTGAAACTGAAGACTAGTTTATAGATGAAGTACTTAAATCTACAATATGAATATATACAAGAACATATGAGTCATCAATACTCTCAATATATATACTCTCACTAAAAAAGTCTTTTGAAATACAGGTTTATGAAGGTTCTAAAATATCAATAATCTACATAAGAATGGATGTAGAATTTACAATATGATAACTGAGGTCTAGTAGAACATCATCCTGTAGTAGGAGCTTGATAGAAGGAAGAGTATTGCCCACCATGGATGAATCATCATAGGAAATAAAAGTAGGGGGTGAGAGTAAAACTATCTCTTTAGAGATGATAAGAGGCAGAGGAGTGATGTAAGTCTCATCTAGATCTCTAAAAAGAGACTGTCGGATGATCCAAATAGTGCATGAACACTCTATATATTCCACATGGCAATGAAGATCCATGGAAATATGTAGTAATAAAGTGGAAAAAACCTTGTCACAAGTATTTGATGACTTATTGAACTGAATAAGATCAGTGGGTGTAGGGATTTGTCCATATAGAAATGAAATATGATTCTTGTGTGTGAGTAAGTTTTCCATATAAGCACACCATGAAGCATAATTATCCTTCCCAAGAAGGATCACTAGATACAATAACTCTCCTCATCTGGAGTAATAGTGCATGCTCTAGAGATGGAATTTGGACTATGCTGAAAATGAGTCCACTCAAATGAGAGCAATCTATGCACAAGTGAAAATGTATGCTCAAATGTATGTTATGCTTTGTTGATAATGCACCCAAGATTTCAAGAGAAATCTATGCAAATATTCACTAAATGGGCACAAGTAACAATTATAAAAACTAAATGTGTGCATGAGATAATGCAGGGCCCATGAAATCTCCCCAAGATAATCAACAATGACCCCCTATGTTTTAAATTACAAAGCACACTCAAGGAATGAGTAATCTATGTTTGTGATTAAGTACTAGTGCACACTCTAAGTATGGATGTTAGAATTAACGAAAATGGGTCCACACAGGTAAGAACAATTAATATATGAGTGAAAAAACATGTCTCAGTGAATGAACTTTAGACTCAACTAAAAATGCATCTATAAACACTAGAAATTGGTGTAATATCCACTAAATTGGCATATATTAAAACTACAAATAAGCCAAATAGGAGGATACTAGAGTCTGTCGATAATACATCCAAGTGAGAAACATAATAGGGTGGGTAAGCAATGTTGCATGCTCTAGATATGGGATTCAAACTAAGATAAAAATGAGTCCATATAGATGAGAACAATTAGTGTATAAAATATGTTACAAAAAATAGTAAAACCCATAACCCCCTTGAATATGGCACTTTATAACTTTAGTGCATTTTACATAACAAAATAGATCAATGAAAAGAGGATGAAAAAACATGCACTTTTGAAAAATGTGGCACTCAATTATTAGTTACCAATCAAAAGTTATATCAAAATACATTTTACATCATTAATGGCCTTTTTAATTAAATTTCAATTTAAAGTTTAAATGCTCAATAGGTTTAGACACCAACTATGCCATGTAAACACTTATTAGAATTGGCACTGAATAAGGAATGTAATGGTTTTGTTTATGAGGGGGAATTGGCCTCCTACCAACTTGGGCCTCACCCTTCATCTTCATTGGGTAAAAATACAAGGTAAATTAAAACCAATAAAATTATCCTTTACAATGTATTGTTTTTAAATTAAAAAAACAATCATAAATACGTGTGCCTCACTCATAATAACAACCCCACCATGTCTTTGCCACTTGTAAAAGTAAATCACCCACCTTAACAATTGCCCCCCACTTTAAAAATTCTTTGTCCACTTACAATACATAATGCCCCACTTATATGTTTGCCACTAAAATGTTTCCCACCAAGGAAAAATACCCATGAGAAAAACTTTATCACAAGATTTTCACAATTTAAAAGTGCCAATAGTTGACATTGTCAAATAATAAACTTAACCCATTTTTTTACTTGTGAAAAATCAATGGTTTTAAGAAAACATAGGTGGTTTCATTAGAAAACCATGAATAAGAGAAGATGTATTATTGACAGGGAAGCAAAGATAAGATTGTATGAAGCATATGAAATATGTAGAGTAGTGGTGACTAACAAGGTTGTGAGGATGGACAAAGGTGAGAAGCAAACAATGTGGGTCTATAGATGTTGTATGAAGACACCGATGGGATAGCTATAGGTAGTGATTCACATACCAATGATGAGTGAAGGAAAATCAATAGAGAGGAAGATGAAATTACATGCAAGCTTGGTTACTTGTTGGCACAGGTCGAGGCACTAAGTGAAAGGATCCTTGGTGTATGCCATTATTTTACAAAACTATATCCTAGGACCAAAATGAAGCACATAAAATGGTGTCCAAGGATTTAGACCAATAATACATTGCTTCACCTCCTCAAATCACATGCCTCATTCTCTTGGTAGATCTCTAACAAGATACAAAGTACCTTTCTCTGGCTATTTTCCAATGCCCAACTATCTTTCCAACTCAAAAATTAGGTTTAGGAATTAAAAAAAGATACATCAAACTATATAAAGAGAATTATATAAACTACCAACCCAAGACAAAGGCATCAAATGGAAACATTTTAGTCTCTACACCAACTTAGACTATTCTCCTATGCAATAGCCCAAATGCCTTGTAGATCTGGAAAAAAAGAACAGGATGCAAACCTTACACAACTAGATCTATAGATCAATGTAGACTCCTTATAGCTCCCACAAAATGGAATATAGGTCAGTAATTAAAATCTTCAATGCCTCTCTCTCAAAACCATTAGCCAAATCTAGAATGCCTCAAATCTCAAAAGCCATTTCTCTTCTTAAAAGCAAAATACTTTTCAAGATCAATACACATAAGATCTAAGTAGTGGAGAAGCGTAGAAGTTAGATACACTTTAATAAACACTCCAACACATGTGTCTTCACTTTTCAATGTCTTTCTACAAAGAAACATGTCAAACTTAGTAGATTTAAATAAAAAAAGAATGGCATAGGTCGACAAAAACCAAGAAGGAGCTTTGGCTTTCAAACACTAAGGGAAGTAGATCTGAACACCTCTTAAATAAGATCTACACAAGATGAATGTGAGAAGTAAAATAAATATTTTGAATTCACTGATCCAAGGAGTGTCAATAATGAAGTCTTTCAAAAAAACTTTTAGATTTGCACAAAATTCCTTATACAACAAATACAAAGGCATGCAAATACGTGCAAATGCCACTGACAATTGTTAAGAAAATAATTGATCTAATTATTTAAAGAGAAGGTGTGATTGATGAAAAATAAGGTTTATAATATTTTAACACAATAATTATTACTGAGCATTATCATAACTAATTGGAATCTTTCAATCGACCAATGTAGACAAGATCCACTGATACCATAGATTTGTAGAAAAATATCCCTACAATTTTTTTTGATCACTTAGACAATCAAGGAATTTTAAAAAATACCAAGGTTTTTGAGATGTTTTAAAAAAAAAACCTCAAATTTTTTTAAACCCACTAAAAAATTTCCTCACAAATATGCAAATAAACTCTAAATTTCAATGAAAGCTTAACAACAATTAAAACTAGACAATCAAATACTAGATTGGTGCTTTGATACCATAAAAGAGTTACATCTAGGATCAATGGATCAACAAATTATAAATTATGGAGTGATCTCATGAGTCGAGCAAGTGCATATCATAATGAATTTGCTAAAGAATGAAATCAAGTATAGAGAAATACTACAAAAGGAATAAGAACAAATGAAATACTCTATATCATGCTGAATAAAGAATATAAAGGGAGAGAGGTGTATATATAGGTTGGAGAGGGAAAAATATCACATATTATAGTGAATATGGTACTAATATTCTCAAGTAACCAATATGACCTATAGATCCCTAAACAAGCTACTGCAATCGTGTAGCCAAAACCTAGTGGGAAAAAGGCCTACACCAATAGGATACACACAATGGAAGTTGTAACTTATACATTACATTAGTGTGTCAAATTTATACATGATGGATACTTATATACATTACCTATTGATGGTAAATCATTCATATAATGTAATATTATAGAGTTTACTATTGAGAATCAAGTGCAGTTAGGGGCACCTCAATGTATTAAAGTGCCACCATAATATACTATAATGACACCACCAGAGATCATACACATATAATAAATGCACACATATGACATTGGTGAATCTAGTAAATATGATCAAAATTTATAACCTATATAACAACATTCATCTAAAAATATAAAATAAGATGTAAAAGAATTAGCTTTACTAGTAAATTTAGAATATCCAAATTTCATATCTATAAAAGGCATATTCTTATGCTAGTTCTAATGATGATATAATTATAATGCAAATTAAAATTTATGATTATTTATGTGGTTTGAATTTTAAACCACTCAGCCCAAGTTAATATAAAGATGATTCAAAAGAATTCATTTTGGTGAACACAAATAATAGAAAAATAATGATTTTAGATGTTGATAAAGGAAATGAAATTTGTTACAATGTACCTACTACACATAACACTATTTTATTAGGTATACCATGGACTAATATCTTTTTCAAATATATAAATATTATATAACAAAAGGTACAATACATAGATCAATGTATTACAAGTATGCACATATCACCATTTACAAATCTAGTCAATAATGTGGAAATAATGGATATAAAACTAGTTATCAGAATTCGAGCTAACAATGCATATGAAGACCACATGTTATGTTAAATACATTTCTTGATAAGGAATTATTTTCTTTGACAATAATATGACATATATATAATAGTATATTATCAAATCAAGAGGGAAAACCTTTTTTAATTTTCACAAAATAACATGACATGCTACTGATACTTGTTCAATATTACAATAGAAAATTCAAAAATATAAGGATAAAGTTACTATTTAGACTATACAACCCTTAATATAACCCACTAGGGATCAAATGAATATTCTAATACATATAAATTATAATAATTCCATATGGAATCCTTTGACTATTCATGTTTTTATTGATAATGAATATAAACATGTGGAAATTGTATGTACACTCACATTTTTTCAATACATAGGTTATGGTCTAGATGAATTGTTACATTTTATATATTGATACTAACAATATAATAACATGATACACATTATAATAACATGACATACTACTGACACTTGTTCAATAACAGTAGAAACTTCAAAAATATAAGGATAAAGGCATTATTTAGATTATACAACCCTTAATATAACCCACTAGGGCTCAAAAGAACGTTCTAATACATAAAAATTACAAGCACTCCATATGGAATCATTTGAATATTCATTTTTTATTGAAAATTAATATAAAAAACATGTGGAAATATATGAGGACACATAGCCAAATGTATGTACACTCACATTTTTTCAACACACAGGTCATGGTCAAGATGAATTGTTACACACTATATATTGGCAAGATTTAATAGAACATTTTATAATACTAGTTTCATGTGGTTTCAATGTTGTTGATACACTCATTTTTTTTTATGAAAGTAATAATTTAGAATAGTGCTACATTGGGTCAACAATTTTTACATGAAATGGAAGCTATGGTTGATAAATTACAGCATCTTACATTCAAATTTGTGGATAATACAATTTGTATTCATAAAGATGGTATTGATGATAATTTCAAATTAAAAATGAGAAGCAAGGCTTAAATTTGATTTATCCAAAAATCACATTTGAGGCTTCCTACATGATAGAACAACATGTTATACACATGTGCATGATTCAAAAAAATACAAAACATAATGCTACAATTATAGAGCATGAGTGATATGATGATCAAATAGATGATGATATATGTGAATTTGATAAGATTCACTATCCATAATTTGTTAATATTCCACTAGATCCATCATTTTATTATCCACATCCCTTGGATGTATTTTTTGATTTTTAGATTATCATATGTCTTATATGCAAAAAAATACAAAAAAGTAGAATATTTCAAAAAATTCTCAAAACTAGGACCTATGCATGCTATGTATAGTTTTATCAAATCAGCTGATTTGTGATTTAGTATATGTAATACTTATTTATATCTAGTTTTATATCAAACATGATTTAAAATTATACTTGAGCGAGTTACAAAACATACAAGTTGTAATTTCTAGATGTAATTATAAGTGGTGATATTGTCTCAGACCTAGAAACTATACACAAACAAAATTGCTCTCTTCCAAATAGTAATAAAATGCACTCTTATCTTATTTTTTCCAAACTTTTCCTAGTGAATACAAGATGTATTTTTTTTTAAATTTAAACTAGTCACATGCCTTCTTTTGATTGCTCACATCACAACAAGTTCATTGTAGGTATCCTTTTACACAAGTTGTATCATTTTATGACTATCCCTATTGTTCCTACTTCAATACATTACATCACGTGATTATTTGATCACTTACTTTCACATTTATATATTACTAGATCCATGTGTTACTAAATATCATGATGTTACACATTACTTATATAGGTCAATTTCACTTATCCACACATGTTTATCATGTTTTGATTATTTGTTTAATGCTTTATGTGTATTAATTACTTTGGATTGTGGACATTTGAACATGTCCTTACTTATGGATCTATGCCTTACTATGTGTTTCTATGCATGGGAGTGACATTTGAACATGTCTTTTATATGTTGCCCCTTGGCCTTCTTACATGTTTTTTGTGATTTTATGTGTACTCTTTGTGTGTGTGTGTCATGGCCATGAATTTTATTTTCTCAAAGTTTTGAAGCCATGATGGACATTATGCATCTTTCCAAATTTTCCCCATGCCATATGGATATCATTCATTCTCCTCTAGTTACTTTATATCAATCTAAAATGTTGAATATATGATCAGTGTTCATTATGTTTCTCATTACTAGCATTTATCTAGACAAGACACTATGTATCCTTGGTTCTACATGAATATTACATTACTATATTACTTAGTTTACCTATGATGATGACATGATCTATAATTTTATCATTATTAGTTAAAATTTCAATCTTTTATATAATATATTTTGCATAACTTTATTCTTTTGAGATACGTTATCACACAGGCTTCACAACTCACTTGAAAAGAGGAGGAATGCATAATGTCTTATCTTAGAGACTAAGATATAAAAATACAATGCATACACAATAAAATATGAATTTTGATTAGTAGATCAAAATTAATACCCAAATTCTACTCAAAAATTAGTTTTAGACAACAACACTCCATTTGGATAAAGACACAAGCTAACTATGTCCATAATACTGCATTGGCATCCCACCAGTAATAAAATAGTGATTTATAAAAAAAATTAGAATCACAACCAATTAAAGAGAAATTTACAATAGGTATATAGAGTTATTTCAAATGAATATTTAGAATTGTCTCAGATTTTTCTCATATTGGGTATATTTGTGTGACATGTACTTTAGTCATACATGATTTTAATAAAAAAATCACTTGATATTCCTCAATTCCATGTCATTCTATATCTTATATACACTAGACTTAGATCATTCTATTTTCACTAGTTTTTCATTAGTTTTTCACCATAAATTGAATCTTATTTCATCTGCATCAGTTAGATAATTTTTTGCACTAATTTTACACCATAATGATCTATTGGAATTCATACAAGGATTCTAAACTACTCTATTATATTGGATATGCAATGATGGATTCAAACACACCTTGATTTATTTTTCACACTCTCATTCCAATGAGGATTGGGCATGCACAATCCAATCTAACTATTTCAATGAAATTAAAATCTCCAAAGGGTCTTACCCTTTATAGTCACCAATTTTGGACTAGAAAACATAATGGTTTGTGTACCTAATCAAGTGTATCTATTCCTTATTTTTTGATATATAATTTTTATGTCTTTAATTTTGGATTTATATCCTAAGTAAGGACTAATTTATACATGCTTCACTATAGGTTTTCTTGAAGAATAATTCAATATTATGGCCTATATTCAAGACTATTCTTCATAAGTAGATTCAAGTATAACCCTTTTCCTTTTAATATATTAATTTTGATTTGATGCATTATTAGAATAAAAGAGGGAATAATTTAAAAACATAAATTAACATTTATTGCACTTGTGACCATATATTGTACACACTTATCTCATGACCAATTCCACAGTCCTTGACCGCACTTATTTCACTTATATGCAAATGACCCTTAATTTTTAAGTAAATTATGATTATGAATACCCTTATTCACTAATTTAAGTATCCTATACTCACTTTCAAACTAATACACACTTCTAGTTTATATGTATGTACTCCCTAGAGAAGGTCACTCATTCAAGATTATCCCACTTACTGGTAGTGTCTGAATCCATTGACTACATCCTCCCACCAAATAAAAAATATTTTCTCAAATTTAAAATCACTTAATGGGTTATCCCACACATTTTTAAAGTCCCATTTGAATGAATTATGATAAATATAAAGCCACATTTTCTAACCATTATTCACTAGAGGCTCACATGATTGAAAATCACCAAAATATCTAACTATGCATTGAGAAGATAGCACCTATTCTTCCCATTTCTAAGTATACATAGCCATAATATCCATTAACTAAGTCTTCATATACCTCCAAGGTCACAAGTCATTTTTCAAGATTTAATCACATCATAATTGCACCAACATCTAACATTACACCAATATTTCACACACACCACCGTATCATGGGAGAACTACATGGAGTTTGATCCATATTTATAGTACATATATATATAGGTAGCTCTCAACATAGGGGTTTTTGAGTTCAAACACAAATTTAGCCACTAACCCATTTCCCCCATTTATTCTATTTATTCTTCATGTTCTATTAAACTAGGTTTCCAAATGAAGAATAAGGTGTACAATTTTTGTTAGGTTCAACATGATCCATACTTAGATTTTTCACATGGGGACCCTCTCACTTTAACATACTATTTTTTTCATGTTATTTCATACTAGTAATACTTCATTTATGAATGACTTTCAAATTACAGAGATTTGGTTCCATTTATAGTCACCAACTCATGAGCTCGACCTATTTATCACATTCTAGTTCATTTGTGTATCATCGAGATATATTCTTAATATAGTTTTAAGTGTCAAGTGAAATGTATATTATTACATGATGTAATTATCCATAATTATCATAATTAGAAGCACTTATATTTAAAATTCTAAACTAGCTCATTATATTTGTCATTTATTCAAGAGGTTTTGTGTCAAAACATTTGCCTTGTGCTACATTGTTGAGATTTGTGATTGTATTATGATTATGATGTTAAGTTAAAATATTAATTTAGCTATTAAATAAATTTAATTCACTAAGATTCATTATTATTCAGTTTATTCTTTGTTGACATCCAACTTCACTTATGTTTCTTGGGTTTTTTTCCTTGTAGTGAGTTTTTTGTTTGGTTGGATCATATTTGTCTTTCATATGATTAAGTCTATGTTGTTATATGTTTTGCTTAAGTTATATTCATTATTGGATGGATTTTGGTTTTCAAATAAAAAACTATTTATTTATGGAGTATACCTTTGCTTTGTATTTACTCTTAGATATGGAAATGATTCGTAATCAAATCTTTTATAAATGGCTTTCCTTTTAATGCCCTTGGTATTGAGATCATGCCACTTGGCATGCTATCGATGACCCAAACAAATATAGAATCAGTAGGATATATAAATATTTGTTCCCCCAAGGCCCTAAGATTGCACTAAGTGGCACCATCTTGGAAGCCCAATGTCTTAGAAGTGTACCCATAGTGATGAAGCTTTATGCCCTTGAGGCCATTGGATTACACCAAATGACACTATCCCAAAAGTCTAAGAGTCTAGAGTGATGGTAGTATTGAGCTTGGGATCATGTGGTTCTATGAAAATAGTGACATCCATCCATATGTCATCATCTTATTAACCCAAATGTGACATCAACAAGGTTTATTAAATAATCATTTTTAGATGAGTAGAACACTAAGAGTCATCCACATGTTATCATCCTGCTAACTTGAATGTGATTTCAATAGAGTTTCTTATATGATCATTTTTAGGAAAGTGGAGTATTTAGAGTCATCTACATGTCATCATCCCACTAATTTGGAGGTAACATTAGTAGAGTTTATTATATAGTCATTTTTGAGTGAGCAGAGCAATGAGAGCCATCCACATGTCATCATCCCTCTAACCTAGAGGTGACATCAATAGATTTTCTTATAGAATAATTTATAAGTGAGTGGAGTAGTGAGGATAATCCATGTGTCATAATCCTAGTAACCTAAATGTGGTGTTAGTAGAGTTTCTTGAATGGTCATTTTTGGGTGAGTAGAGTAGTGAGTGTTGTCTACATGTCATCATCCTACTAACCTGGAGTTGACATCAACGTAATTCATTTGACAACCAATTTAAGTAATGGAGAATTGAATATGTGACAAGTGGTAGTGAATAATACACATAAAAATCCCCCTCAACATAAAATAAACCTAAATTTAATGACAAGCATGAAGGCCTAGTGGCATCTAAGTGATGACTTGTGTCTAGTTGAAAGTAGAGACGATAGGCAGAGGAGAGTGGGTGATTGTAAGACATAGACCCAAGACTTTTAAAGTAGATACAACAAAAATTTAGTTAAAATAAACTCCATTGAAGATTTGGTGAACTAGTCACAAGAATAAAATAAACATGGAGGTAGCAATGGTAGGGAAGTATTCATAGTAGGGGTGCACAAAGATATCATTCCAAAATAGCATTAACAAAATTGAGCAAAGTTAGAGTGGTAGAAAATGGAATAAAGAGAGATGTCTTATTTGAACACATGTATTTATAGAGTTATAATAATTCATAATTCCAATTTTTTTTAATCACCAACATTTATTAAAGACATGATTTTATTTGAACACAATTTGTGCAATCATGAAGAGAAGCATAAAAAATTGGGAATGGACAAAGCTAATGCATGAAATGATTATTCCATCATTGGGATTAATATAGAATGATTTGGTTGCTCTTGATTGGGTTGATAATTAGGTAATGGAAGAAATTAAATATCATAGAGTTCTTATTGTTTATTAAATACTTGATTACATTGGATATTGAATCCACTTCCATCTTAGAAGTTATATCTAAAATTGTGCCATGACTAGATCAATCTTATCTTCTTTATTATTGATGTGTTATCATAAAATACTAAGTTATAATCAGTTATTCCATTTAATTTTTATATCAAGAGAATTTAATTTATGGTTATGTATCATGGCCATGATGGACTAATATTGTCTATATAAGCATCATTACTTTTTATTATAAAGGGTTGGTAAATTTGATCCCAAAATGCTATCAGTAAAGCTAGGATTAAATATATTTTTCCCTAATGATTTTGGATTTTTATTATTTTCCATGGTCAACACATTTGAGTACCAAAACTCTGTAAATATTGAGCCAAGATTTCACCTGCCCTTCCTACTAGTTTTATCTTGATAGTTTCCCAAAGATATTGATTTGAGAAGTAATCTATGTAATGAAGTTTTTGATGTTGTTGGTATGCAAGTGAATATATAATTATATTGTGTAGCAGCTAGTTTAATTATATTTGGGAGCTCACTTTGGCTATATTGAGGCTTACATTGGTCATGGTGTGCAAATAACTATAGGTTGGTATAATTGATTTATTTGAATAGAGTTATAGATTTTTATGTTCACATAATATTCCTTGGAGTCTTTGTCATTGTAGTGTTTAAATTTTTGTAATATATATATTTTATGCAAATGATTAGATACAAACCAAATTAATCTAATTTATAAGTATTGGAAGACCTGCCTCAATCAAGGGATTTATCTTTTTTTTGCCCTACTCTTCCCTCTCTTTTATAATTTTTTATGAGAAACATGTTATCATAAAAAAATTCACCCTTGAGGAGGTTTTTCAAGCATCCTCACTTAATTGATAGCATTGAGACACCTCTAGGCTGTGGGTGGTTGATGTATACTCAATTCCTATAATCTCTCTCTCTTGACAACACTAGCTTTTAAACCTCTTTTAGAGCATAGTATTCTAGTCTCTTCTTTGCTTCATCACTTCAAATATTTCTTAACACTTAAATAATGAAAAATATCACCATGAGTGACCTCTAAGTGATTTGATAAAATTAAATAAATACACTTGGATACCTCATCTAATCTCTAACACCCTATTTCACACCTAAAGCCCATACTTCTCTTCACTTCCTTATAGCCCTCAAAACAAGTAAAGCTCTCTATCTAGAATAATACAAAGGGATTATAATAAAAACAAAACTATTTTTATATAATATTTAACTTAATTTAAATTCAAAATAAATTTCATTATCCAATTCAAAACTTAAATCTTTCAAAACCCTCTGTTTCTTCTAGAATTAAGTCTATTTAGGCCTAGTCTCATGTTACATGCTAAATACCATACTATACAGTACTAAATATTTTTTTAAAATTATTAATATTATATAATGTATTAAAATATATCAAATTACCAAATTTTAATAATTTACAAGGGTGGAGTCTCGAGATAAAGAGAATTGAATGTAGAAAGACTAGTTGAGGGTTACTTAGTCCTATGTGAGCCCAAGAGACTAAATAATGGATGATTTTGGATCTTAAAATAATTAAATCAATTTAAATATGTTTATGAGGTCTTAAAATGTTAATTACACATTCATGACATGTTATATCCTCTTGAACAATCACATGAAGCACATATCAAGCAATTAGACAGAGTTTTGAGGTTCCTTTTATGACTGTGTAAACTAAGAAATAAAATTGTGAACTATTTTGGTTTTAAAATAATTTAAAAACTATTATGAGACCTACGGGTCTATTTTAAATTCTCAAAACCCTCCATAATATTATTTATCCCAAAACAATCATAAAATGTTTCCAAAATGACAAAATCATAGAGTTTTGTGTATGCATAAGGACTGTGTATAGAGTTTTAGGTTTCCTTGTCTTTTGTTCTTCAAATAGATTTTGAGTTATAAAAAAGATTAAATTTTATATCTAAAACCTCCATAAAATGGTTAGGGTTCATACTATAAATCTCTACTTCCATAACTATCATCAAAATAAATTACTTAACCATCATGACCGCATGTAGGCATAATTATATCTTTGAGGACTATGCAAATTTTTTATTTGATTTAAGACCTTCTAATGGATAGTTAAACTAAAAAATAATCACTATAAATTATAAAACATTTATCTATCCATAATCTAATTATATCTAATTCAAAATTCACTCTCAATAATCATAAATGCACCACTGTATAGATGTTCTTGATTGTGTTACCAGAATTGGATCAAAATTAATTTTTTACTATTTGAAAGAGTTTCTAGGTTTCCTTGGTATTTGTAAAGTTATTATAATCTGGTAAACAACCTCTAAAACCCCAAATAAGATTCAATAACGTTCTAAACCAACTTTGGTCCTATTCTTGGACTGGAACATACAAAATAAAGTTAATCCTCAAGACTTTGTGACAGAGAACATAAAATCAATCCAATTATTTATTTTGAACACCAAAAAGATCACCATTAATAGGAAGAGAAATTATTACACCTCAAAAAACCTATACACTCTTTAAATTAATCCTCAAATCATTTACAATTGTCTTACCTCTAGACTGTACAAAACATGACTATCAATATTTGAACAATACAACTTCTGCCTGAAGATAAATATCAGAGTTCATGTTACTCAAATATTAGCTATAGTGCAAGATGGATCATAAAACATTAATATTATGAAACACACAAATAATTCAAACACTATCTTTGATTTAATTCTATCATGTAATGTATCTAAGCAAAACACATTTTTTTTCTTTTGCAGGTAGAGGTTTTCCTCTTTATGGTCTTCTCTTATTTTTATTGAAAATATCTCCCTATCTCTTCTCATAGATTTATCCTCACTCTCTCTTATCCTCCTTCACTCTTGATTATCAATGCAAGAGAAAAATTTCAAAGGGATATAGACCATGCTTTCAGAGGTCTGGTAGGAAAATGTATCATCATCTATATGGATGATTTGTTAGTTTTCTCCAAGAATGGAGAGGATCAATTCATGCACTTGCAACATGTGTTTGAAATGTGCAAAAGATATGGCATTTATCTCAACCCAAAAAATAGTATATTTTTTGTCAGGGAGGGGAAACTACTAGGCCATGTTATCACCAAGAAAGGGAACTTCATAGATCTTGACAAAGTGGAGGTCATTTCTAAAATTGAGTTGCCTAATAGTAGAAAAGAGCTTAAGTCATTCTTTGGGAGAAATAACTTTGTAAGAAAGTTCATCTCAGGTTTTGATAAAATTGTCAAGCCTTTGAATGACATGCTAAAGAAGGATGCCAAGATCTCTTGGAATGATGAATCCAAGAAGGATTTTGATGATATTAAGAAAGTAATCATTGAAGATCTAGTCCTCATAAGTCCTGACTTCTCAAAAGATTTCTATTTGTATTCATTTGCTTCTGAGCATACTATGGCTGCAGTACTGACTCAAAAGGTTGATGGGAATGATCATCCCATATCTTTCATGAGCATCAATTTCAAGAATGTTGAAGTAAACTATTGAATGATTTACAAGAAAGCTTATGCATTAGTAAAAGAAATTAAGAAATTCAAGAATTATATCCTTAGGAATAAGATACATGCTATCTTTCCAGACCCAGCTACAAAACTCATGATGACTCAAAATGAGCTTAGAGAAAGAAGAGGTAAGCAAATGTCCATTCTCTAGGAATATGATATTGAAATTAAGATTTCCAAGTTGGTAAGATGCCAAGGTTTATTTCAAATTATTGCTAATGTTAACCCCAAGCTCCATGTCATGTAAGTCAACCAACAAAACTTCTAGTCTAGTGAGTGGTATGAATCTATTATCCACTTAGTTATCGATGGTTTTTATCCCCCAGGACCTAAAAGAGAGAAAAGGAGAGCGTTGAGGCTCAAATTAGCTCATTACATCATCAATAATGGAGTCTTTATAGAAGGAACTTTGAGGGATTTTGAGAAATTTTATACTAGATCAATTAATATAATTAGAATTATATAAAGATTGTCTGGTGTTGTGTTATATTTTTTTTGCTTTCTCTAAATTATAGTTGGGTGTCTTAGGTTTGAATGGTTCTTGGATAAATGAGCTATATTTCATGTTCATGAGGTTTCTAGTTTGTGATGTGATAGACTAGTTAAAGGATTCTAAGTTTACTTCATTTTATTTTTTTTTGCATTTGAATGTTCTTATGAAATTTAGATTAACATTGCAAAATCTTTAAGTAATCTTGAATTTTACTCATGATCTTTATATTTCCTTTGAATCTTTCTTGATTTTTGGTAAAGCTTGGGTTTATGCTATGTTGCATCACTAATTGGTTAAATGTATGTTCAAATTGAAACCTTTTACATACATACCCCTAAACATGAATCTAACTCCTTATTCTTATCTACTCAATGTATGGAGGTTGTTACCAAGACGCCATTCTTGGCTTACATTTCTCTTGTTCATATCTTGTACATTGGAGTACCTTTTTCATAATCCATAGGATAAAATAGGATACATTAAAACATGTTTTATATCATTATACTTTCCAAATACTTGAAAACACTTTACATAACTAACTCAAAATTTCAAATTTTCAAATTTGGAGATTAGGAAGGAAAACCTCTAAGTCTAATAATATACTAAACTTAAGAACTCCTATAACTCTAATGAAATATAATGGACCATCTAGGGCCCATCACAATTATTTCAATATAAAAATGATCACTATTAAATATTTAGACACACACACACCTCCTCAATATCTTGGGATGCTCTGCGTCAGTTACCTAATTAGTGAGGTGAATCTCTAGATAGGGCTAGCTCCCTTGATGCTATCACACTAAACTACTACTAGGCTTATTGATTGTAAAGGAAAAGGGTAAGAAAAACTAAAAGCAAACAAATATATGGAGGTGATGCACCAAATTAACACCCTCCACATGATCATCATGCACTAATAACATGAATTAGGCCTAAATCTAATCACACTACTCAACAAGGACCTTCAAGTATGAGTGTTCCAACATGGAGGTCATACATAATGTATTATATGAGAGGGATAATCAAGAGGTATAAGAAATAAACATATGACTTAATTCCACTTAAAAACTATACAAGGATACCTAAAACTCACCATGTGATCTATAAGAAGACAATCCAATTGGAAATAGCTAGGAGAGGACAAATGAGAGAAAGTAAAATCACTACTACTAACATTCATCAACAATCACACAAGTACAATAGTTGTAAGCATTTGAGAAGGTAAGAATCAGATTTATTCAACATTAAAATGCATATTAAAAGTTTTTATTTGAGCAACCATACTCAATAAAATGATCTATAATAAACCATTTAAGGTTGCATATATAGGAGAAAGTGAGAAGGAGAGCGCAAAAGAGAGGCATAGGAATATCAATGACAAGTGTCATGTCCTTAGAAAATCAGTTAAAATCAATAAAATTGTTAAATATCAGTTTTAATAACTCTTTTAACATGTGTCAACTTGATGTGCTATTCTCCCTCATCAAGGGTGGCATGGAATGACCCTTCACCTTCTAGGATGACTCATGAACCTTGCTTGAAACTACCCATTCTTGGTCATTGAGGAGTTATAAGTCTTTGTATTATCATGTGTCATCCTTGATCATGATTAATTGATCTCTAAAAATCCATACTATGCCAATTACATGCTCTTTTCATCTTGGGATAGAAAGAGAACTAAGTTTCACACTTGTTTATGCTACTAAGAATCTACAATTCAACCCTCTTGGTGCAAGAGTGATCACCTTTATCCTTTGATTCCTAGTTTAACCTTTATAACCTGTACTATTATTTTTAATACCTCTAAAATGAATTTTTAAGTGACATAATACCTATATATTTTCTCAATAACAATATGCAAATGGTTAGGAAGAATTGTGGAGCTCAAAATTCTACAAACCAACTCCAAAAGGTAGTTTTTAGGCCACATATCGATATATCTACTCCCACACATGAAAAATACTTTTTTTATTCAAGTTATAATAGGTTTAAAAATTTAATTCAATGGGTTTTTAGACAATTTAAATTAATTTGGAGTACTTATGAATCCAAACTCCTCCATCAGGTCCTTTATAGGGTTTAAGCAGGCTTATCATCTTAATGATGATTCATAAAGATGAGGGCCTTAATCCTTGAAAAAATTCCATAAGTTTATAGTATATATGGGTCACATTACATTTATAATATATTTATGTCCCATTAAAATTCTCATACAAAATCCAAGCAAAAAACTCAAAGCTCTTCACAAGGTGGCATGAGGGTTTTAGGGTGGTCTTAGCTCTTAAGCATTATTCATAAAGAATAGTTTATTGATTGAAAAAACAATGAAATTAATTATAATTATTAGACACTACCCAAACCCCAAATAATATAATATAAATTTGACACCATGAATATCCTTAGTGGAGTTTCTAAGCCTCAAAAGTAGTCTCTTAGGCTTGCAAGACTATGTATGAGACCAAGAGAGAGAGTTTTTAGTCTAAAACCTTTAGAGTGCATTTTTTTACTTATAATATCATATAATAGTTATTAAATAGTATATATTATGGTTATAAATTATATACAATGGGAATTTACCTTTTAACAAGTTCTATAATTTATTTCTATACTTTGAGGGTTTGTAGGCCATTAGGCTAGTCTGACCCTAGTGGCCTTGTTTGGATTTATCTTCTTCACCCCAAGGTTAAAACCATTATTAACACAAATTTTAGGATACTTACTAACCTTAAATAATAATCATAACCAAAATATCAATTCAAAATTGCATATTATCCTTATACTTTTGAAGACAAACAAGAAAACTCTCCATTAAGCCTATAGGTGCACAATCTAGGTTTCTTGAAGATTAGACCTTGAAAATAATTATTCAATTGGTTTTAGTATATATAAGGGTATATAAATTATATTAATTTTACCATGAACTCTCCAACTCTCAAAACACTTAAAACTTGTAGGTTTATTTATCTTCACACACTCAGTTATGTAGGTGATGATTTAGGCTTCTAGGCCTAATTACCCATTCTTGAGCCTTTTAATGCCATCAATAATATTAAAAATCAATGGAAACCATTTGATAATTTAATATTAAAATTAAAACACCTATTTAAATATATCCTCATTTGATCAATTGTCAACATAATTTCTCCAATTCACCAAAACTTGCATGTATGTGCTTGTGGACAACATGACTATAGATTTGAAGGTTTACCTCTTTTTTGGCACTTTAGGCACCTTGGTGGTTTGAATATATATATATATATATATATATATATATATATATATATATATATATATATATATATATATATATATATATATATATATATAATTCATGTTAATAATGACCTATAAACATACTTATAAACCTTGATAATGGCTCCCATATCACCATATGGTGTTCAGACTTCATCTTTTAAAACAAGGTCTATTGCATTTTCTTGGAAATGGGGACCTACAGGTCTGTAGAACTATAGGTCTACATTTTCATAATTTTAAGCCATTTATGAATAAATTTATGGTCTTATTAACCATTAAAAAATACCTATATTAATTAAAAATAATCCTCATGAGGTTTGAGACCTTCATACCTCTCAAGGAAAGCAAAAATTTATCTCTTTGGTTCAATCTTGCATAGACAAATTTACACATTGTCTTCAAACTTGAGATCACAGTAGGTTTGACTAAAGGATTTGGTGTTGAGGACATATCTTATTTGATTATTCATGAAATAATATTATATTATTTCAAATATATGAAACCAATTCCCTTATTGATAAGTGGTTGTTTTTGTATTGTATATTATTTATAATCATTAAAACCTCCTAAAATCACTATTATAACCAAAAATGTCAAGGAAATAATATTTCATGTTCATCAATGATGAAAACTTGTGGAAAACTGTTAGTCACCAACATGTTGTGAAGTTTTAGGGTCCAAGAAGGAATAAATAGATCTTAAATTAATCCAAATATCATTATATGGTATGTAAATATGATGTGATATATTTCACTACATGCCTTCAGCGTCTTAGATCCTTGAAACATTAAAAACACCTTATCTTCAACCTGCAACATGCTCCAAACTAAAGGTTTCTCACCTCCTTGAGCTTAGATGTGCCAATTGAGGTTGATATATAATATGTAATGATATAATATATACCATATATCCTTTACCATTACATTCATTTTCAACACTCTTCAAAATGCCATTTCAAGAAGAAAACTAAACTAGTAGGGGTTTTGTAGGGTTTTAGACCACCCTACGTTCTTAGCATTTATTCATAAAGCCTATCCCATGAAAATACTCAATATGACCATTATTTAAAATGTAATAATGGTAATCATATATGTATTTGATATTTCTACTAGACATTATCTCTCTTATCTGTAGCAAGAATCTATAAATAGCCATTGTACGCTTACCAAAAGCTCAATGGGAGAATGGAGGTGAGTTTTGATTTCTTTAGACTTGCACAAGTTTCTTGAATATGAATTTAACCTAAGAGACATGATATGAGACTTATAAAATATTTAAAATTATATTCTAATGAAAATCCTTGCAAGAATACCTCTTAGAACCTATTTTCTTCAAGATAATGCCCATTTTTCTTCTTGAACTGATAAAGATGATGAACTAGACAATCATGAAGTTATATCTTGACCCATATGGAAGTGTGATAATGTGAAAAAACATTTCTCATCTATTTTACCTTGAAATTTCCTCATAATATCTTGTTTGGATGTTATAAATGAAGAATGAGCAGTTACAAAAGCATCTCAATGTTAGATAAGGAGTTTTAAATACTTTAGGTAAGGTGTATGACCAAGTACACTTGTCATGACATCACACAAGCATAAATGACTTAAAAGACCTTTATTTCACTTTATTGACCCTTGATAATAAAGACTTGAACTTGAGATAATTATAAATAATCATAAGACACTAAACTTGTGTTGCCTTAATTTCCCCAAAAATACCTTAAACAATGTTAAACTTGTATAAGACATTCATTTGGGGCTCCTAGAAAGGGAGACCTAGTGCAAAAAGTCAAGTTTTTAATTAATCCCACCTATGGTAGACAAATTTTGACAACATATTTGGTGACCTCTTGGTATTGCATGCCTTTTATGCACCTTAGACTGGTTTCTTAGTCCATCCATTGGGCTATGGAATCATCTGTCACTCAATCTCAGACCTGAATTGACCTTGACACTTGATTTCAAATATCTTGAAATAGATGGAGTAACTAACCATCTTCACTAAAAAAATAAAATAAGAAGCAAACACACCAAATCAAGACACACAAAAAACAAAACAATAAGTTAAAATACTATGTTATAAAGTACTTAAGGAAAACAAGATAAGAAACTATTAAAAATAACTAACCTTAAGGAATTTTCCTCCTGAATCAAAATGAAATTTTTTTCAAACTCTTTCTCCATGAGATGAGAAGTGATGTAGAGAAAGCTTCCCTTTTGACATGATGTTTGATGGATTAGTCTTCTTGCTTTCCAACTCATTTGGAATACTCTCATGTGAATTGTCAGCAAAAACCATATCTCCAATGAAAACATACTCATTTTATGGCTTAAGACTCACCTTATGTTGCTCCTTGATGTTTGTACTTACCTTAAACATAGTCACATCTTAGCTCATAAGGGAAACATCAAATTTGGCTTCTAGTGGCTCCATAAAATGGTATGTTTGATCTTGAATGACTTCTTGGGGATTCCCACATTGATATTCAAGTAAGTGATCAGATTAAAAAACATCTTTAACTTGCCTAACAAGAGGTATAGGTCCTTTAAGTACCTCAAAATCATTGCAAATCTCTAAATACTGATGCCACATGTCATCTTGAAATTCTTCATGTTGATTTGAGAAGTCATGCTACATATGATTATCCTGTTGAGGACCTATCTCCATCACCTTTCTAGTTGTTATCATATGATCATGAGCTTCATGGTGGTTACTTAGAAAGTCGTCAATATTTTTTACCACTTGAATTTGCTCACTTAAGGTGATTGGTTCATGTTCATCAAGGGTGATTGATTCATGCTCATTAGAGGCCATTTCAAGCCTACTCAAGTCCTTATCTTGTTTACTTAGGAGATATCCTACATCAAGATCAGCTAAAAATTCTTCATAGAGACTCTTTATGCAAATGTTTTCTTGAGATCCCTCTATTTTTAACTTAGCTAATTCTTATTTGCAATAAGAAAGAAGACCAACACTCTCAATAAAAGGAGAGAGCATAAAACAAACTTTTACCTCTTCTATACTACTTAGGAAATCTTGAAAAATATCCAAATGTATCTCAATTACATCTAGATACTTCAATTCATCAAGAGACTCTAAAGACTGCTATTCTTGATAATCCATGATATTAATGAGATGACTAGATGGATGTGATACTGATGTAACCACCTTAATTGAGATTTTATTATATTTAAGAGTGTATTCTCCCTCAAATTATACTACCACATGATGAAGATTACCTTCCCCTTAATTACCAAAGACTAATTTTTTATTTTCTTCACCAAGGGGAATGCCAATGATGAGTTCATTCCTCATGTTCACTTGAAGTGTCTTCTTCATAGCCTTCATTTTGCTCACTTACAACTGTAACTTGACCTTCATTAGACTCCAATAGAACATGTTCTTCCTTAATGATGGGCTATTCAACCTCATAAACAAGCTTTGGAATTTTGAGATCCAAGAGCCTATCCTTCTTCTCCTTTATTCACTAATGAATCCCTTCACTATTGATATGTTTTGATCTTTAACTTTCTCAACACGGACCTCCTCCTTCATTTGAATACTCTATTGCATTGACTTTCATGATGGGAAAATTTTAGGTTCTTGAAGAGGGAGGGGTGGGGATTGAATAGGTTCGTGAATTGGATTAAAGATTGGGACCTCTCTCTTATTTTGGATGACATCTTGGATAGACTTCCATAATGGGAAGATTTAGGGTTCTTAAAGAGAGGTGGATGGTTCTTGAATAGGCACAAGCTCTTTTTTGGACTCAACTTCTTGATTTAGGCATGACTCATATTTATTCCCCCATGACTCCACCACTTGCTTCCAAATTGGAACCTTAGACTTAGGAGCCTCCTCTTGATGGTGTGTTGAAACTTGAGGGGTGGATGAAGGATTTGAGAAGCTTACAAGCTGATTTAGAGACTCATTAAATTTATAGAGCATAGGAAAAGGTTAATGAGGGAGATTAGGTTGAGCTTGGGGAACTATGAGTGAGGATTTTAGAGAATCAAGCCTTTTTTGATGAATTATTACAAGTTAGATAAAATTAGGAACATAAGAGGACTAACTTGGGATTACATAGGGTGATTGAGGTTGAAGAAACTTCAATTCTTGATCTTCCCATCTTACTAATTGATGTAGGGCATCATTTGATAATCTAAGGAATTAATGTATTTAAGTATGTATTTTGATAATTTTTGGTTCAGTTTGGTGTTAGAAGTCCTATAAGGACCCAATGAGGGTGTTAGAGTCATTAGTGCATCATATGTGTAGGTTTGAGAGTCATTTTGGAGTTTCCCTCAAAAAATTAGAATTTGAAAATTTGAATTATGTTGTTAGCTTTGGGGAGGTATTTTTTGAATTCCAATGTTTATAATGGGTTGTTTAGGTTATAGGAGGTATTATATATGTGTGTGGATGCATTATCAATGTACAAATGTAATGTAATATAGAAACTAAGAAAGAAATGTAAATTCCCCTTTATTTGTGGAGGTGACCAAGAAATAAGGAAGTTGGTAGTTACGTACTTAGAGGAATGTAAAAACTTGTAATAAATGTTCATGAGTAATTATAAGTATATATGAGGGTATTAGTGAGTTTTGGAACTAGGATAATAAATAAATATATGTCAAATGATGCCAAAGAAGAAATTATAGTCTTATCCATGAAGGACAAGAAAATGTAACAGATTGTGTATTGTAAATATTCATTAGAAACTAATAAAGACTGAGTTGTTTAAGTAAAATATCTTTTGTTCAATATGTGTTGAGTGTTATTTGAATGAATTTTTATGGATTGATAGGTTATTGAGGTTGGAAGAAGGTATTTTATATGAAGGTACAAAACTATGTTAAGAAAGGTGAAGGACAATCAAGAATGGAAGATTTTTAAAATATGAAACTTGTATATTAGAAAAAACAAGGTAAGAGAGATATATTGAGTTTTATCAATCCATATTCATGTTTTGTGTTGTCATCTATTTTCCTATAGGTCATTTGAAACCCTACAACCTGAGTATTCTATGTGGTGTATCATGATTAGTGCAATAAAATTAAGTTTGTGATGTTTGGGAGTTTAGTCAAGATTCAAATGCATCTAGAGAAGTTGTATTAGGTATGAAAAAACTGTTTGGAAAGGTTATAAAGCCTAAAAATGTGAATCAATTCAATTTAAGGTAATTAGTATGCTCTTGACCTATGTGTAAGGGTGAAACCCTAGAGGAAAGATGAAATGATGTAACTTTATTTTGAGCCAACCAAAGAGATTGAAATTCATAAGGAAGGTTGTATATTTTGTTTTGAAAGGTTGTGAGAAGTTTTAGACTAGTAGAATACTTGGAGAGAAAGAACTTAATTGCAAAGACTACAGACCATATGGAACCCTATCAACAAGTCAAAATTCTCTCAAAGTGAATGATCAGAGGAGTTTAGAGATTGGTGGAGATGATTTAATGATTGGATAAGTTTTCTAGGGGTATAATAGACCTATTTCAGGTCTTAAAAGTGTGAATATAGGTTAAATTTCAACCATAGTGCTTTTTAAAAGGTTTCAGCCATGCACAGGCCTACACAAACCTAACCTAGGGTTTTTAGATGAAAACATAAATAAATTAAGATTTTACCAGTCAAAAATCACCTAATTTGGTATTTAGTTGGGAACTAATATTTATTAAGACTAATATTTATCCTTGTACTAACTTCCTATGTATGATTTTTAGGAGATTATGTCTAAACAGAGGTAATTATGCCTAATGAAGGGCTAATTGTAAGAGGAAGAAGTGAGAAAGTAGTGTAGGCAAGTGAGTTGGAAAATGAAACTTGGAGTGGAGATATATGAGGATATAGGGTAATCATAAATTACATTGGATTTTCCATAACCATTTTTACTTGTCCATACAACTCAAAAAGTCCTAAAAAAAGGTTATTAGGAGAGAAGTTTGGTTGACAACTTGATAAGTGAATAAGGTAGTTGAGGTTGTGAGAGTTTGATAAAAATTGAAATAAATGTATTAAGTATTAAAAATATCATTCATGTTGAAATATTTTATACATGAGACTGAGCTTAAGAATTGAGGTGAGTTGGGTCTTGAGAAGCTTATAGCCTAGTGAAGATTAGTGTGAGAGATAAATGAATGTTAGTGAGGGGATGAAAGCAATGAGTTAAATGAATTAGTGAGAGGTTTATGGAGAGTATAAAGTTAGAGTTAAATAGTTAAAATAATCTTAATATAAAGGATCATGAATGAAAATGATATATAAAGCCTAGTTGAGAGAGTTGATATACAAGAGAAGATAGAGAAGATTGGTTGCATGTATTTCAAGTTGTAGGTATCAGAGGTTTAGAAGGAGTATAAAATGAGGGATATCTACATCAGTAATATATCCTCCATGAATTTATTCAAATCCTTTATTTATATCTTTTCATTGGTTAGGACATGCTGGTTTCCCATCTCAAAGGATGGCCACTCATTCCTTTCAAATTGTAACTAGTCCCTTAGCTTTTGAATGAGGTGACCAAATTATACACCTACATCTACCTTTGTCATAAAATTTTAATTATTATACATATTCATGAGTATATGATAATATTTATATTTCTTATCTTGGATTTTCATAGCTATACACTCCTCCTTATACCTTAACTCTTACTGATGATAATCTTGATAGAGTTGATATGAAGGTTGAAAATCTTGGTAAGGTTAATGAAGAAAGGAGGGAGGATAAATCTCTTGATAGCGAGGCTGATCACATTGATAACTAGGGTAATATGGAGTGTAATTAGGTTCATTATAGGGATGGTATGGATCAACATAGGATTGACATGGTTCATTAGGTTGCTGATAAGGACCAATATGCTACTGATAAGGCTCACAAACTTGATAAAATATAAGTATACTCTAAATTTAACCATGAAACCTCATGATAAAGACAAAATACAAATATTACATGCTTAGAATAATATCTATGATATTAAAACAATCTTATTGTGCTTGGAGTCACCATTGGTTCTTGTGTTCATGCCTCTAAATTTTGATGCATTGAAGAGCACACCAATCACTTTTCAATGGATGAAGTATCTTATTCCATCGGGTGTGATAGAAATATTATCATAAAAAATTTCACCCTTGAAGAGGTTATTCAAGTCTCATCACTTAATTGATAACATGGAGACACCTATAGGATGTGGCTGTCCTAATCAGTGAGGTGACTTTCTAGATAAGGCTAGCTCCCTTGATGCTATCACCCTAAACTATTATTAGACCTAATTCTTGCAAGGGAAAAGTGTAAGAGAAACTAAAATTAAACTAATCAAGGGAGGTGATGCACCAAATTAATACCCTCCACTTGACCATCATGTACTAAGAACATAAATTAGTCTTGAATTTGATCACACTACTCAACAAGGACCTTCAAGCATGAGTGTTTCAATACAGAGGTCATAAATAATGTATTAAATGAGAGGGGTATTAAGAGCTCTAAGAAAGACACTAATTACTAGATTCCACTTCTAAACTATGCAAAGCTACCTCAAACTCACCATGTGACTTGTAAGAAGACAATCCATTTGTAAATTGGTAGGATAGGATAAATGAGAGAAAGTAAAAGCACTACTACTATCATTTATCAACAATCACACAAATACACTAGTTAAAAAATTTAAGAAGGTAAGAAAAAGCTTTATTCAACATTTTAAGGCATAATACAAGTGTTTATTTGATTAGGGCTTCACCATACTCAGCTAAATCATCCATAATAAGCCATTCAAGGATGCATATATAGGAGAACGTGAGAAGGGGAGAGCGAAAGAGAGGCGTAGGAAGATAAATGATAAGTATCATCTCCTTGGAAAATAAGTTATATGTAATTAAAAATGCATCATGTTTATAAGTCAATCCTAACTCAAAGAAGATAGATCATACCAGACATTTCTGATTGGGAATATATTAGATAATTGGGAACATGACCAATATGGGGATCTACTAGTCCAAATTAGGGGATCTATTATCATAATACACAATGTTAGGGAGGGTTCCAAAGCCTCTAGTCAAGCATAATCACGTAATAACCCTAAGGGAGTCCTATGTTTTGATATCTCATTAAACTAATAACAAGTAAAGTAAGTCTAATCTAGTGCTTACTAAATCTTGTGGCACAATATGGGGGTTAGTAAACAAACAAAACATGGATAAGAGAATCTCAATTAATCTATGTATGAGTAAGAACATATTACATGGAATAAGAAGACTAATATTATTCAAAACCAATGCTTATGCTACTTATATCTAATAAAAAGAGGAGCAAAGTTAGAGAATACTTACCTGAATGATGAACCCATCGAGACTCAATATCTCCCTTGGTCAAAGTGGTTTCACAAGAGGTTTTGTGATGATAGTAATTTGATGATGGAGGGGAGGTTAGATCAAATGTTAGTCTAAAAATGAAATCAAATTGACAAAAACACACTAACAAATCATAACACCTCCATGACTAAATCATAGGGGGAGCTTGTTGAACAAACAATACATGATAAAGCTCAACTAAAATTCAAGAAAACATACCTTCCTTACCTTCCTTGAATGCTCCAAATGATGTGCTCATTGGCTTGTTTGGATTATTCTCAAAAGGTCTTCATCAATGGGGTTTGGCTATCTCCATATTTGCTGAGCACCATGGTTGTCTTGACTTTAGTTTGATGTTGCTTGAAAATGGCTTGGCTTGGCTCAATTTTAGCATTATAGCACTATGAATTTGCTTCATGAATGAAATCTTGCATTATAACATTACTCTATTCAACCTATCTAAATGAAGAGCTCTAAGCTTACTTTTATAGGGTTTGAAATGACTTGGAATGGGTTAAATCCTAACCTTGGCTAGCTTAGTTAACCCCAATAGGGTTAAAAGCTGTCAAATGGTCATAATTAGCATGGAATAAGCATGGGTGGGATATTTCCAAAAAATGACAACTCACAAAGGTAATGATGAAAACCTAGGATATTTATTATTTTTGAATTTCCATTTTTTGATATTTGCTTAAATTTCTCATGGATGAATTTAATTAGGATTTGATTAGGATTAACCTTTTTTAGGCATTTGAACATTTGTCTAAGATTTGATTTAAATGATGTGTGCATTTGTCTCATTTAATTGATTTTTAGGCCAAATTTATTTAATTAATTGTTATGAAGCCAAATTTGAGACATTTAGAAATTCTTAGGCTAGATATTCAATGGTTGGTAAGAATTATTCCAAAGTCAAGTATGAAGCCATTGGTGGCCAATTTTATATGTCTACAATTTGTTATTGTTTGGGAAGGTGTTGCAAGCTGTAAGCACAATAACATCTTCTCAAATAATAAAAATGTTTTGTGTGTTTATGACTTCAATGGTAATAGATGAACTATAGTTTTCCCCTCAAGGGAGTGGTTGGCAAAGGGGTTAGAAAATGGTCCATCAAAAGAAGGAAATGAGTGGACCAATCAAATGAAAATTATGGGGTGATAAAACAATTATTTTTTCAAAGTTGGCCAAAATCACTAAGAATGCAAGTGGGATGGTGTACAATGGTTTACCCAAAGTAGTTATAAGCATTGTAAACTAATAGTGGCAAACATGGTATGATAACATAATGATTTTCCCAAAGGTGGTTATAATCATTGAGCATATGGAGCTGCCCTAGTTAAGATAGACAAATAGGATAAAAACATGCCCCAATTGGGCAAAATAAAGTGAATTATTTGCCCAAAGGTGGTTATAATCATTAACCCTCAAATTGATGATAACATAATGATTTACTCAAAGGTGGTTATAATCATTGAGAATGTAGGTGGGATGGTGTGCAATGGTTTTCTTAAAGGTGGTTATAAGCATTATACCTCGATTATGGAAAACAAGATTAATGTCTATGTTAGGTTGTGGAGCTAAAAGCTTCACTGATGCAAATAGGGGAGGAGGTTACTGAAGGTTGCTGAGTTGCAGAGCAATCGGCGTCGGTCTGATCAGCCAACGTCAGCAGGATTAGTGAAGAGAAGCAACCAACGTCGGTCAGGGATCGGCCAGCATCGGTCACCTCTAGGCAGACAGGGACCAATGTCGGTCACTGTGCAGTTCAAAACTGCAAGTTTTATGGGTAGTTAGTTAACGAACCAAGTGTTTGCATGTCAAGAGCCAAATTTAGACTAGAAGCTACAGATCTAATTATTGTAATTAGGTGTCTAATTATTGTTTGCATGAGATCTATTTAAGAGACTCATTGGTTGTATTGTAAGGTGTGCTAGTTTGAGTAGAGCAAAGTTAGCTCCTTCTGTGTGTGAGGTGAGCAAGGGTGTTCCTCCTAGTTCCACAGTAGTGCCAAGGTGGGTGCTGGTTTTGGAGAATCAACAGGATTATTCAAGTGTGTAGGATCTTGGTCAACAGGTGTGCATGGCTACTTTAGGAGATCTACATGGTAAGTAAGATCATTGATCTACAGGTGTATGTGTGTGCATGATCTAGGTTTACAGGTGTACAGAACCAGATTGATTTGTAGGTGTGTAAGATCAGGAAGGACAGCAACACAATAGGGAGCAGTATCAGGCACGTTCTACTTGGAGTACAGTGTGTACTCAAAAAGAGAGCAGAGAGGAAGGTAAGGTAATTCCTTCCAAAGTAAGATTAGATTAAGTTGTAGGTTGTTGTAGTTCAAGGGAGATCTACTTGAAGTACGTTTGTGTACTTGGAGTGCGTGGAGCACTTGTGGTGTGCGTGGAGCACTGGAGTACTGGCAGTAGTGGATAATGACTGGTTGGAGGTGAACACCAACTCTGTGTTTGAGTTGTGTGTTGTGACTGTAAGAGAGAGAGCTTTGAGGAAAGAAGTACTGTACATTTGAGGTGTGGGAAGCCTCTGTAAGGTGGAAGAGTGTGGCGGCTCTTTATTGTATTCTTTTTTGTATGAGTATTAATACAAGTTGTGTATTGTCTCTCATATTCTATGTTGTTTCTAGTTTCTAGTTAATTGTTACTTCTAGTTAATTCCGCATCTTAAGTTGCTTATATATGGTAATCAATTGTGTGCTTCCACGGGTTCCTAACAGTTGGTATCAGAGCTAAGGTTGCAGGGAGCAGGTTTTGTGTTTGGTCACAGGGCACTCTCAGGGGTTTTTGATTGAGTGGGAGTATAGCAACAGTAGAAGAAAGTAAGCTAAGAATGGAGGAACTGAAAAGCACAGATGGTCAATTACGGTCCTATGGAAAGAAAGAGCAGGAAAAGAAATATTGGTGGTTTGTGGAAGATTAGCATGAAGGAACTGAAGATGTAGATGTTGTAGGTGTTGTTGCATAGGATGCTCTGGGAGGTTTCTTGGATAAAGTAGAATCTTGTTTCACAAATTCTGTTGCCTCTTTCCATGCAGTCTGAAATAGAGTATCTTTTCATGGTAAGGTCTTTGGAGACTTCAGAAAGATTTATTTAGGGGCTAGTGTGCCTTGCCAAAGAATTGGCAAAGGGGAAGTGAAGCTAAAATTGTAGGTGGCCAACACATGGGTGTTGAAGGAGGTCATGCAAGTCCCAAGCTTGAAGATGTGGCTAATTTTTTCAAGAAAGTTGGGTGATGAGAGATGCACAAGAACTCTCACAGTGGATGCACTTGAATTAACTAGTGGTAAGAAAGTAGGTACTCTTTATCTACTTGCTTATATTACTGATTCTTCTTTTATTGTAGAGATGTGGCTTTATAGGCTTGGTCACATGAGCAAGAAGGAGATGCATGTTCTTAAGAGAAAGACTGATATATTTGACAGGCTTAAGAACTAAAAAGCCTTAGTGTTCTTGGAGGAGATGACGGACAGAGACCAGTGGATGGGGCTGGATACTTCTAAGTAGGGCAGTTTGGACATAGATTTTGATTCAAAGGAGCTTGTGGGTAAAAAGTCATCACTTACAGGTGAACACAGGTAATGGCATTGGTTAAGGGGAACCAACGTCAAATAGACAGATGCCGATGTCGGTCATGTGCAGACCGAAGCCGATAGTGTCAAGAAGAGTAAGACCAACATCGGTTAAGAGGACCGATGTCGGCAATAGGTAAGACCGATGTCAATTAGGAGGACTGACATTGGCAACAAGAGACACCGACATCGGTAGGGTTAGTAGTCAGGACAGGCGCATGGGAACCAACGTTGATTGGATGCAAACTATGTGGTGATTGAGGTCAGTCACTGTAATGGATTTTGGGCAGACAATAAGCTATCAAGGAGTCTCAAACACCCATATAGAGGACTAAAAGTGGTAAGCCTCAAATTCATTGTTCCTCTTCTTTATACTAGTTGCTGACTGTAGAGCAGGAAGGATTTAGGAAACAGTGGGAGCTTGGCAGGAATATGATGCAGAACCAAATGGGAGATTTGGTAGGGTTGCCAGCTGGTATGAAAGCACAGAGATGAATGGCTACCTTAGTTAAAGAATAGAGAGAATGGACACGTGAGATGGAAGACCAGGTTATATGGTCTTAAGGAAGCTGCAGGATAGTGGTACAGGTTTGACAGGTGGATGACAAAGCATGGCTTTAGTCAATGTCAGGGTAACTACTATGGTTTGTCTTACCAGGTGGATGATGGTCATGACATTATCCTATTACTATATGTGGATAGTATGCTAGCTAGTAGGTTTGTACATACAAGGTTTTGCTGAGCTAAGGGTAAGGTTAGTTCAGTGGCATGTCATGAGGAATTTGGAGCAGCAAAATTCTTTGGCATGGGAGACATGAAAGATCACAGGTTGATTTTGTCTCCAGTGGGAGCTGATGTGAATTAGGTGTTGGTGAGGTTTAGGATGCAGAACTAGATCACACTAAGGGCTGGATAGTTTAGTGTCTAAAATCACATGAGGTCTGGTATAGACCTAAGTTTGCCCAAGCAGTGGGTGCTATCAAAAAGTTTGGAGCCGATATGGGAAAGAAGCATTGGAGGGCAGTTCAGTGGATTCTCAGGTGTTTGAGAGGGACCAACAGCAGGTCGACATGTTATGCAGGGTCAAGTTCTTTTCTACATGTGTTTGTAGATGCAGATGCGGCATGTTACTTGGATGATAGGAGGTGCACCACGGGATGTGTGGTGGTTGGTCTTTAGAATTCATCTTGAAGAGGGATACAAGCTAGGAAATAGATTAGACGAGGTATAGGTATAGGTACAGTGTAGCTGTTTATCTCCAAGTGGGAGATTATTAGGTTGTGGAGCTAAAAGCTTCACTGATGTAAATAAGGGAGGAGGTTGTTGAAGGTTGCTGAGTTGCAGAGTAATCAGTGTCGGTCTGATCAGCTGACATCGATAGGATTAGTGAAGAGAAGCAACCAATGTCAGTCAGGGATCAGCTAGCGTCGGTCACCTCCAGGCAGATAGGGACCGATGTTAGTTACCTGTGCGGTTTAAAACTGCAAGTTTTATGGGTAGTTAGTTAATGAACCAAGTGTTTGCATGTCAAGAGCCAAATTTAGATTAGAAGTTGCAGATCTAATTATTGTAATTAGGTGTCTATTTATTGTTTGCATGAGATCTATTTAAGAGACTCATTAGTTGTATTGTAAGGTGTGCTAGTTTGAGTAGAGCAAAGTTAGCTCCTTCTATGTGTGAGGTGAGCAAGGGTGTTCTTCTTAGTTCCACAGCAGTGCCAAGGTGGATGCTAGTTTTGGAGAATTGATAGGATTTTTCAAGTGTGTAGGATCTTGGTCAGCAGGTGTGCATGGCTACTTTAAGAGATCTACATGGTAAGTAAGATCATTGATCTATAGGTGTATGTGTGTGCATGATCCAGGTTTGCAGGTGTGCAGAACCAGATTGATTTGCAGGTGTGCAAGATCAGGGAGGATAGAAACACAATAGGGAGCAGTATCAAGCAGGATCTACTTGGAGTACAGTGTGTACTCAGAAAGAGAACAAAGAGGAAGGCAAGGTAGTTCCTTCCAAAGTAAGATTAGATTGGCTTACAGGTTGTTGCAGTTCAGTGGAGATCTACTTGAAGTACATTTGTGTACTTAGAGTGCGTGGAGCACTTGTGGTGTGCATGGAGCACTGGAGTACTGGCAGTAGTGGATACTAACTAGTTGGAGGTGAACACCAACTCTGTGTTTGAGTTGTGTGTTGTGACCATAAGAGAGAGAGCTTTAAGGAAAGAAGTACTGTACACTTGAGGTGTGGGAAGCCTCTGTAAGGTGGAAGAGTGTGGCGGCTCTTTATTGTATTCTTTTTTGTATGAGTATTAATACAAGTTGTGTATTGTCTCTCATATTCTATGTTATTTCTAGTTTCTAGTTACTTGTTACTTCTGGTTAATTCCACATCTTAAGTTGCTTATATATGGTAATCAATTGTGTGCTTCCATGGGTTCCTAACAATCTAATGATTGAAAACATGATGATGACAACTTGATATCAAGGGTAAATATGAATTTGGAAAACCTACTAGTAGTGAGATGCTCATCCAAACTAACAAAGGTTGAAATTATTTTTTTGTTTTAATTACTCTATTTGGGATATGATTGGGATTTTTGTTGGTGCTAGTGCTAAGGAGATGTTGATGTTGCATTGATGATGTAGACTTATAAAAGCTGATTTTTGTTGTAACACTTAATAGTAGGCATCATGATATAATACCATGAGGATTTGGATGATATATGCATAAGGATTGACTCCCATCATCTAATACTCAAAGGAAAATAATACACTAATGATAAAGACCATGATGACAATTTTAACATATGAATATGGGTTAATTTAAGAATAGTGTGCAAGGAATCACCCAATGAATGTATATAAAACTAAATCTTGGCAATAATACTTAAAGTAAACAAACATGCACAAAAATAAACAACAAAGAAATAAGTAAAAAAATAAACAACAATTAGTCCCAATATTAGTACAAACAACTTGATGAATATTGTCCCTAGAAAATAGATGATAACTTAACAAACAAACAAAATGGTAAAATAGAAGAAAAGGAAGGGGGTAAATGAGTTTTCTCCATATGCACTAGACAAGTGAATGTTATCTACATAATTACATGGATGATATATCCAATACAACTTTAGGCCAAATGTAGTTCTCATAGGAAATGGTATAAAATAAAATGTTGATAGAAAAAAACAAACATGATGGATGTGCTATAAGAATAGGAATGGGTTCCAAAAATGGTGAGAGTATGGGATAAAATGCCACAAAGGATGGGGAAACTAAATGACAAGTGGTTACTTGTGACTTAGTGAGGGTTCCCATAATCCTTAAGGTAAATAAGTGGTTAATGTTTTTGGTTTTTCTAAATGTTTTTGGAATTTTATAGTATCTCAACTCAATCAATAATGATGAGACACTAAATGGTCCAAGCTCATAAAATGACTAAAACGTTTAAAATTGAAATGATTGCAAAACAACAAGAGAGTGATGGAAAGGGGGACTGAGATAAACTCAACAAGTATTGAGCACAACCCACATAGTACTAAAATTTCTGTAGGTCATAGTAATTCCACCATTTAGTAGAGGAATCTGAATAGTATAATAGCCAATTCAAACAAAATAGGCATAGTTGGTATGATGGCATAGTATGACAAAGGAATGGCAAGTTAGTACGTTAAGGCATAATAAAAAAATGTTGCCCCTAGTTTTACCATAAGCAGTTATAACTAGGATACAAAGGATCAAACCAATGATACTAATTTTTCCATAAGTGGTTATAATTATTAGAAAGACTGATGAAAAACTAATTTTCCCTTATAGGTGGATATAATCTGGCTCACACAAACAAACATGACAAGAAGGGAATGAGAAATGAATGATGTAAGTGCCAAATTTTTTGTCTTACTATAAAATATTGTCTTTATCTAGAATGCTTGAAATAAATGCTGAAATTGATCTGATTCTTCATGTTGAACATGAAACCAATGGATGAACCTGTAGATCTAATAATTTGACTCAAGAGAGGATGGTTAGTATGGTGCTATTTTCAAAATGAAAACAAAATGAAAGAAACACACTAATAGCATAACATCTCTAGGCCTAGACACTAGGAGAGCTTGGTAACAAAAACAAATGACAAACATAACTAAAAAGTAAGGAATAAAACACAAGAATTCCTTCACCTTCCTTGGATTCTCCAAATGCCTTTGTAGTAGTGGCTTGCTCATTTTTGTGCTCATGAAGTCCTTAGCAATGGAAGCTTGGCTACCTCTATCTCTCCTTGGCACCTTTGGCTTGTGGCTTGGCTTGGCTTGACATCAATTTGGCATGGTAACACTAATTTCATGAAGCTTTTAGAACCAATCCTACATTATAACTTTGCATTCTTAAGTCTTTCAAATGATGTTGTGATGCCTCATAATTATAGATTTTTGCAAATATCTAGAATCAACTTGAACCATCCATATTGAGATTAAAATATGTGGTTGAAGATTAATCCAATTTTTTGAATTAAGTTTATAATTATCCTCATCATGACATTGAAAAAAAGGGGCAATTAAGAGGCATGGAGGGCATCATGGAAGGCATTAATGAGGTATGGAGGGCATAAATCTTGATATTTGTGGTATTTATGGCCTATGGATGTCTTCCCAAGAAATGAGGTCACCTAATGATGTAGATATTCAATATCCATTTCCAAAAATAAGTTTTCAACAAGTTTCCATGGAATCCTTGATTAGGCCTTGATTTGGGTTAATTATCTCTTAATCATGTTTAAGCACTTTGTGCACAAATTACTCAAATTGATAGGATTGAAATTTGAAGGTGACATCAGATGCTTTTGATCCATTATCCCATTTAGGATGTTACAAAAAATAAATAAAAAAGGCATGTGTCTTGTGCAAGATATTTGATATGAAAGATCAATTTAGAGCACCCAAGTGCAAAATTAAAATTTTGACTTGAAATGATCTGATCAAAGTTATCTAGCCCACAAATTGCATTACCCCATTTAGGGATACCCTAGCCAAAATTGGCACTTGAATATGTCAGTTTCACATTATTTAGCATGTTTTAGTGTTTTTAGGCCAACTTGTGCATTTTGAGTGAAAATTGGTCAAAAGTCTAATTGAAGGTTATCAGTGGCTAGATTTAGGTGTCTATAGTTTGCCCCTATTTGGGAAGGTATTGCAAGATATAAGCACAATAATTTCTTCTCAAATAATGAAAAGGTCATGTATACCTACAATTACAATGATGATGAGCTAATTGTATGATGCCCCTTGAGGGGACGATTGGCACAAGCAGGTCAACAAATGATCCCTTGAAAAGAAGCAAAATGAGGGGACCAAAGAAAGGAAAGATGATGGGGTGAAAACATAATGATATTAAAAAATTATTCAAAATCATTGAGAATGCAATTGGGATGGTGTATAATGGTTTTTCTAAAGGTGGTTATAAGCATTGTACCCTGATAGTGACAATGTGGTATGATATCACAATGATTTGCCCAAAGGTCATTATAATCATTGAGAAGATGGAGCTACCCTATTTAGGATAGACAAACAAGATAATAACATGCCCTTGTATAGGCAAAAAAATGGAAAGTGGTGAAAATAGAATGATTTGCCCAAAGGCAGTTATAATCATTGAGAAATGCAGGTGGAATGGTGTGCAATGATTTCCCCATAGGCGGTTATAATCATTGGACCCTAATTATGGAAAACATGATAAACTAACTATATGAGGATGATAACTTAACATAGAGGGTAATGATGAATTGGAATAACCTACTAGTAGGGATATGTTCATCCAAACTAATAAAGGTTGAAATTCTTTTGTGTTTAATTACTCTGTTTGGGATATGATTAGGATAGAATTAGGATGTCAGTGCCAAAGAGATGTTTCCATTGTTTAATAGACTTCTTGAAGCTTAGGTTTGTTGTAGCATGTGTCTATAGGCATCATGGTATAACATCATGAGGACTTGGCTATAATATGCATGAGGACTGACTCTCGTAATCTAATACTCAATAGAAAACCATGCAGCAATGATAGAAACCATGATGATAATTTAAACATATGAATATGGATGGATTCAAGTGTAAGTGTGATCAAAGAGTCACCCAATGAACACACATAAACTGAATCAAGGAAATAGTGCTTAAAATAGAAAAATAGGTAGACAAACAAACAAAATAATTAGAAACAATAAACAATACAATAAAAACCCTATGAACATTGCCCCTAGAAAATAGGTGACAACTTAACAAATAAACAAAATGGGAGAATAGAAGAAAAGGAAAGGGGTGGCTGAGCTATCTCCATATGCACTATACAAGTGGACACTTCCTACATAGTTCTATGGATGTAATATCTAATAAAATTACTTTAGGCTAAATGCAGTTCTCCTAAGGAATGGGAAGAATGTGATAACTGAAGAAAACAAATAGAATGGATGTGATAGAAGAAGAGGAAAGGTCTTGAAAAATGGCAAGTGTGTGAGAAAAAAGGCCAAAAAGGATGGGGAAACTAAATGACAAGTGATTTACTTGTAACTTAGTAAGGGTTCTAGAATCATTAAGGCAAATAAGTGGTCAATGTTTTTATTCTTTCCTTATGATTTTTTAAAATGTTTTTGGAGATATTTTGGAGTGTCTCAACTCAATTGAGAATGATGAGACACTAAATGGTTTAATCTTTCAAAATAGTGAGAGCATGGCTTAGGTTGCTCATAAAACAATGAGAGTGTGGCTTAGGTTACTCAGAAAATGGTGAGAGCATGGCTTAGGTTACTCTCAGAATGGTAAGAGTGTGTCTTAAAGTGACTGAGTTAACCTCAACAAGTATTGAGCACTACCTACATACTCCCAGAGTAAGACCTTAAGTCACTGTAGTTCTACCCTTACAATGGAGGAACTCAATGAGTGTAGTAGTTAATTCAAACAAAAATAGGCATACTTAGTGAAAGGCATAGCCTGGCATAGGAAGTGGCAAGTTTGTATGTCAAGGCTTAATGTTTCCCCTAGTTTTCCCATAGGTGGTTATAACTAAGACACAATGGTATAGATCAATGGTACTAATCTACCCAAATATAGTTATAATTAGTAGCAAGCTAGTGGTAAGAAAGAAATAATAAATAAAGGATGCAACTACCAAAACTTCTATCACACTATCCCAAAATACAATCTCTGTCTAAAGTACTTGAACCCACTAATGAAACTAATCATATACCTCAATGTTGAACTATGTAATGAATGGCAAAAAAACAAGGTCAAATAGGTTAGGCTTTAGAACACACTGGGTTGATAAGTTAGAAGTGGAAAGTGGGTATGGTAGATAAGGATGGTATTTGTACAAAGAAGAATAGTGATAAAATGGCATAACCAAAATGGTCCTTACAAATAATACACCTTAGCACTCAAGCATAGTACTGCTTGAGATGAATAATATTCATCAACTCAATAAGTTCATCTCTATCTAGTGTGGTAAGCTTGTATACTCCTAATCCATAATCTACAGTGATGATGAAAGGCCCTATCTAGTTTGGTTTGAATTTCCCTTTATGCTTCTTCTCAGCTGTGGTATTCTTTTGGTTTTCTTTAAGAACAAGATCACCAAGTTCAAATGTTCTATACTGAACACATCAATTATAGTAGCCTTTGAGTTAGTTTTGATATGATTGAAGATTGTTGAGGGAGGTTATGCATTTCTCATCAAGTAGGTCTAGCTCTTACAAGCAATCTACTCGATAGTTAGGATCATTTAGGACATGCTTGAAAGAGATGCATAGTGAAGGCAATTCAACCTCAATGGGAAGGATGGATTTAGTATCATAAACAAGTGAGTATGGAGTGGCTCCTATGAGGGTATGTTGATTTTTATGGTATATCCAAAGGGTAGGGACTATCTGCAAGTCTTAATCATGACCAACATCATTGACAATATTTTTTAGAATATTAACAATGGTTTTGTTAGATGCCTTAGCCTAGCCATTACCTTGAGGGTAATATGCTGTAGAAAAATGTTGTGTGATGTTATATTTAGTACATATTTGGTCTACATCCTTATTCTTGAATGATCCTCTATTATTAGATATAATGTCAGAGGGGATACCATAGCAGCAAATGATATGGTTGAAAATGAATTTGGAAATTTACTTTCTAGCCATGTGAGGGGTATAGCTTCAACCCACTTAGTGAAATATTCAATGATGGTAAGGATATATTTATGGTCATTAGATGAAGTGGGGTTAATCTTCCCAATGAGGTCAAGTCCCCATGTAGAAAATGGCCATGGTGTCAACATCAATTTTAGAGTTTTTGTTGGGGCATAAATCAAATTATCATGTCATTGACATTTATCACATTTTTCAACATATGCAGTGGTATCTACATCCATTGTGGGCCAATAATAACTAGTACACAAGATCTTTTTAGATAGGACTACCCTACTAGAATTAGATCTACATACTACTTTGTGAACTTCTCTTAATGCTAGTGTAGATTCTATCAAAGTTAAAGAATGAAGTAGATTTCCATCAAAACTGTGATGGTAAAGGGTGGATCTAAGTAGAGTATAATGAGTGGAATGATGAATGAAGGATTTCATTTGTTTTTCAGATAGGTTAGGTGGAAAAACTTGTTCATAAAGGTAGTTGTAATAGTCTAAGTACCAAATAGAATTAGGACCAATAATATCACAAATCATTGAAATGATTGAAGGTTCATGAGTTGGTGCTAACAAATTCTCAATGAGGAACTGATACTCTCTAGATTTATCTATTTATCGAATCAGAGATCCAATAGTGTCCATGGCATCTGCAACTTTTTTACTAGTCTTTGGTATGTGCTCAAATTGAATGTTGGCAATTTATTTCTTAAGAGTATTGACCATGGCTTTATATGGAACTAGCTTGTTATTTTTGGTCTAAAAATGATCTATGACCTGATGATGATTAATTGGGAATCACCATAAACTTGATGATGAGATATATTCCAATGCACTACTTTTCAAAGTCTTGTAACAAGTGCTTCATAGTCGGCTATGTTGTTTGTACAAGGAAAGCTAATTCTAAATGATTTAGGGATTAGATCCCCCTATGGTGTAATAAATAATAGGCCTCTACCCCTGTTCCATGTTTAGTAAATGAACCATCAAAATATAGCTTCCAAGTCTGATCCTCAAGGGGTGTGTCAATGATGGTCATTATGGATTCATCAAGAAATTGAAATGTGAGTGGTTGTGTGTCTGTAAGAGGTGGTTCAACAAGTTGACCTACAAGAACTTATCCCTTGATTGCCTTCTGATTGACATACTCTATGTAAAACTCACTATGAAGCATGATCCATTTAGCCATTCTACCTTTTAAATCTATTTTAGATAGTATATACTTGAGTGGATGTACCTTTGAAATGACTATGGTCTTATTATTCAACATGTAATGGCATAATTTTTGAGCTATAAAGATTAAGGCTAGACAAGCTTTTTTAATAGGTGCGTAGCTATGTTCATATGTAACCAAGGTACAGCTTAGGTAATACACAACATGCTCTTTTCTATTGTAATCATGTTGAACCAAGAGTTCCCCTAGAACATGGTCAGTCACTGACAGGTATAATAAGAATGGTTTGCCTAGCATAAGAGGTAATAAAATAGGTAGATTAACAAGATAGTCTTTGAGTTATTAAAAAGTTGTTTGGTAATGGTCATCCTAGTGAAATGTAACTCCCTTATTCAAAAGGTGTGTAAATAGATGACACTTATCTACTAATTGGGAGATGAAGCATCAGATTGACTTGATCTTACCATACAAACTATAGAGTTGCTTTAAATTGGTTGGTGGTGGCATCTCAATTATAGCATGAACTTTAGCTAGATTGACTTTAATACCCCTATAAGACATGATGAAGCCAAGTATTTTGTCTAAATTTATACCAAACACACATTTCTTTGGATTGAGTCTAAATTTGTACTCTTGTAATCTTTCAAATATCTTACATAGCACTGCTAGATGGTTGGCCCTAGTTTTGGATTTTCTTAATATGTCATCAACATAGTCTTCAATAATATCATGTATCATATCATGGAATATGATAGTCATGGACCTTTGATATGTATCTCTAATAGTCTTAAGGCTAAATGGCATTACCTGATAACAAAATATTCCCCATAGAGTGGTGAACATTATTTTATGTTGGTCTTTTGGTGGTATTCTAATTTGGTTGTATCCTAAAAAGCCAGCCATGAGTGAAAGCATTTCCTAACTGATCATGGATTTGATGATCATGTCAATATTAGGAAAAGGAAAATCATCTTTAGGACAAGCTTTGTTGATGTCTCAAAAATCAATACAAATTTTGATCCCTTCAAGCTTTTTACTAACAGGTACCACAGTAGAGATCCATTTTGAGTAGTCAATGGATCAGATACATCTTGCTTCTAAGAGTTTTTATAATTTTTTCTTTACCAATGTAGCAATGTAAAGATGTATCTTACATAACTTTTGTTTTACTGATTTGGCATAGGATTAACTACAAGGTGGTGCAGAACCAAGGCAGGGTCTAAACCTGACATGTCAGAATAGACCCATGCAAAGATAGCTACAAATTATCTCAATAGAGCTATAAAGGTGTCACGTTCCTCCATAACGAGGGATGCTCTTAATTTTATCCATTTTAGGTTTGATGGAGTCTCAATATTTACCTTTATGGTATCTTCAACTAGAAGGGTCGAACTGTCTTCTAGGATAATAGCCAATGACTTGAACTATTGAATTATGTCAGGGTTATCTGTTAAGAATTGCTCTTCAACTTATCCTAGGCATGATGAATCTAAGTCCCCTAATAGGAGATCTGGCCATGTAATAAAAATAGTCAAAAATTTGATCAAATACTTGTTGTTTCTCAAAGTTTAACTTGGATCCATAGGTAAGTTCATCATTGGTGGTCTCCTGGTCTAAATTTAAAGAAGAATTAACACCCCCATCTAATGGCACCTAACATAGGTTTTCAACACTAGACTGACCTTTATCTTTACTTTTTCCCTAGTCATAAATTACCTCAAAGAGGTTTTCACTTTGGGACCTCAATTTTTTACTTATTTGTTTTTGGCTAAGGGTTTTCACTCACTCTCCAAAAAAGGCCACAAGATCTAATGTGATTGAGAATCTTGATTTGTGATCTCCCAATGAAATGTTGTCTCTAAGGCCTAAAAAGTCATATAATGCCTCATCATTTTAAAACTCATCAATGAATAGACTAGATTCTTGTTGGTCCCAATCTATCAGTTGGGGATAATATAATGGCAATGGATTATGATGAATGGCTAGGTTAAGGGTACAAATGGCATTATTATCAAATAGGTTGGTTTCAACTAGGATATCAAAGGTGAGGCTATGATCAGATTCTACTTCACTATTGGCATCATCATCACTAGTCATTGTGTTGGAGTTTGAATAAGATATGTGGGGTTACCCCCAAGTGGTTTAAATCCAAGTCTATAAGGTCTTTCATACTTAGTCATGGAAATTAGCTTGATGGTTCCTTGTTGATTTGATCTGAGGCCTCTTCCTTCATAATTGTGATGCTCCATGATCCTATTAGGAATATGATACTTTGCATTTTTATAAAAATTAGCCTGGTCATCATTGTATAACCATGATTCATCCCCTTCAAGAGGGTCAAGTTTTAGGCTAGATGTTGGTACAAATGTGATAGGTCCCCTATCTTTGTTCTTTTCTTGCCAATACACATGTGTGATGACCTTAGGTCACCCAAACGTTTTCAAATTTTGAGGAAGATTAGAAATATGAAATGTATCATGGGTCATATATTCTCTTGGTCCATTATCTAAAATGGTGAAATGATTAGAAGTTTTAAGAGGTGACATGTGGGAAAAGGAATCCAAGGTATCAGGATCTATGCAATTATCTAGTGAAGGATCAATAACTATAGCCTTTCCTTTATCCTAATTAGAACTCATATTCATGTTGTACTAATAATTATAGATTTGAAATTTGGCCTTGAGGCACTTGTAGTGTTCATATGGATATAAATCTCCTATAATATTCACTTCCATCCCTGAGTGGGAAAACTTGATGCATTGGTACAATGTTGATGGGACTGTACAAATCTCATGTAACCAAGGCCTGCCTAGAAGTATATTGTATGATAACTCAAGATAAAGTTTATGGAAAATTATATCATGGGTTAAAGGCCCAATGATAACTATCAAACTAATGGTGCCTTTTGATTCTCTTTCAAGATTATCACAGGCTTTGATAGTTATTGTTTCTAGCTGAAGATCTACCATTGTGTACCCAAGAAGCTTGATGAGCTTTAGAGACACTATGTTGAGGCTGGATCCATTGTCTATAAGGACACATTTCACCTTATGCCATTTTATATAAACTTCTATGTATAATGGATTATTATGGAGTGGGCTAAGAAAAGACATATTGATTTGGTTGAATGTGACTTGTTGGGCTGGAGCTAGGTGCCCAACCAAAGCTTGGAATTTATCAGGAGATATGTTACTAGCAACAATGGATTGGGTCAAAAATTCATTCAATATGTTCTTATGGATTATTGACATTTATAACAAATCTAAAATATAAATTTTTGCTAATGTCTTTTGTAATTGTTTCACAATATCAAACTTCTTGTCTTGCTCAGTAGTGAATGGTTTATTTTGAGGCTGAATGGTTCGTTGAATGACAAGCAAAGTGGAAAATAGTTGTGGGCTTGGGATAGTAATCTTCAACCTCTAAGTTTTGACTACATAATCAGCAACAAATACTGGACCATTATTTCTAATCGATGTTGGGAATGGTGTGGGACCAGACAAGACAAGTTTTGATTGTCGATGCACTTGCATGTGGTCATGTGGCAAGGATGAGTTATCGATATAAGGTCCAAAAGGAGAAGTCCTAATTTTCTATTTTACCTATATTCATTCCTAGGTCAAATAAGTATTATCTATGTAATTTAGTTGAATGTTGTTGTTTATCAATGGTCTAGGCTAATTAGTGCTTGGTTTAGGATTAATGGAAATGGTATTAATGTTACCCCCTACAATATGACCAACAACCCTATTGTAGTCATGTGCAACTGCATGGTAGGTTTGTTGGTTGTTACCATTATAACCTTGGTTTTATCCATTTTTCTATCATTGAGGGTTCTGTTACTAATTTTGTTGATTCTACTAGTTTAACCTTTGATGTTGATTTTGTTATTGCACTGGTCATTGTTTTTGTTGTTGATTATTCTAATGTTATTGATTGTTATGTCAGGAAAAAGGGTTTTGATAAATCCCAAGAGTTTGATTAGAAATGGAATCACCATTATCTAATTTTATCTCCCTATTCTCTAACATATTCTCAATTAAATGTTTTATTTGGACACATCTTTGTAGATTATACTTATTAACCTAATGATAGTCATAGAATTCATTTTCATGATACCAATCAGGATAAGGAATGCCTTATAGATAATGATTTGTTATAGTCCAACTAATTATATTAATGGTAGCAATATTTAAAAATATATATTCAATAAATTCTCCTAGGTCACTAATGACATGAGGTGTAGGCACAGTTCTCCTAGGAGGAGGGGTTTGCAATGGTAACAGTTGTTATATTTATTATGTAGGTCTTGGTTGTTATGCTTGTGACATTAGTTGGAGAGGTTTTTGGGTAGGAGTAAGATAAAAAGGTGGGGTAGATGATGTTTTCACCATTTTTACATGATGGGATTTGGTTACTCCATTTTTCACAACATTCCTATTGTGATTGAATTGCTTCGATCTTTCTTGGTTAGTAGCCTGTGCCAGTTTTGATGCTAACGCTTGAATGGGATGTTAGTGTTGGTCATTTCCATAATTGGTACCTTGATTTTAATTAGTTGAATTAAGCTTCATAAATACTTTATTCATGAGTTCCCACTCGATCAACAAACCTTTATTGATGATCTCCTTGAAAGTATGTGCACATTGTAGTTAGAAATGATAAGCTATCTCACTGTGCAATTTTTTGGTGAACACAGTGGTTAATTATTTATTTGGTAAACTATGGGTGAAATATATTGAAAGGGATCTCCATCATTGTAAATAACTTAAAAAAATCTCACCATCTTTTTGATTTTCTTGCGTTAAGTCCACTAATGAAACCCCATGCTCGAGATTATTGGAAAAGTGCTACACAAACTTATTAGAAAGATCATCAAAATTTGCTATTGAATTTTTGGGAAACTTTAAGCTAAGCTCCTTGGAAATAATAGCAAAAGTTATATGTTGTTATACACCACTGGCTGACATGCGTTAAAGAATTCAGTCAAATGAGCCTTAGGGTCACCTTTCCCTTTGTATTTATCAAATTTTGGTGGTTCATATCCTGGAGGAAATGTAATTTACAAATAGTCCATGTTGAATGGATAGGAACATACGTCATCCAATTTGAAATTTTTAGTTTATTTACCAGCTTGAATGGTATCAATTATATCCTTCATCTGTTGTAATTCTTGGGATAGGAAATTAGAAGGAATATTGGTTTGAGGGAGAATATTGGTTTTGATAGATGGTTGGGAGGTTACAAGTGGGAAACTTTGACTAGGATATGATGGATATACCTATTGGGGTACATTTTTTTGGTTGGGGAATGGACCAAGAATATGCATATGTGGATTAGGATGTACTTGAAATTGCACATTTAGTTGTGTGATATTCTAGTTTGGGTTGGTGATAAAGGTTTGAATTAGAGGATTTTATGGTTAGGACAAAGGGATATAGTCATACTATGCTTACTGTGGTTGAAAAGGGACATGCTACTGACTAATCAAACCTTGTTATTGAGTGGGAACCTATGGACCAAGACCCTTTCTTTGGATTTGTGGCATATTTTGAACCAACAGTTATCTAGTAAGTACCTGAGAAATATGGGGACCTATTTATTATGTGAATCCCTATGAGGAAGTGAAATTAGGTTGAAGATTTAGCATCTATTATTGACCAATATTTGCATATTGTTGACTAGTCATTACTTGGCTTTGGATTGGCATATTAGTATATGACTGAATGGGTATGTTCATTATTACCTAGTGAGATGGAACATTAGTTGCCCCTGATTAAGGTGGTAATATATTTGTCCTCTATTAAATTGATACACTGGATTATGCTTGTTGTTGTGGAATACTACTAATTTCTTATTAAGGAGTAGGATTCATCATATTTTGTCATTGAGGTGTGACATTAGCCATTATTTGATTACCTAATCCCATAATTTGTACACTTGAGGAAGCAATCGATTGAGGTTGGGGTGTAGAAACTCCTACTCCTTGGTATGATGACCTATTCATAGGATTAACTACAAGCACATATTTTTGGCTAATTGTTTGTGCATTAGTACCACTTTGATCAGGACTGGATGTTGTTTGCACATTATCTACTATGTTTGGTTCACTATTCAATATAGATGCCAAAGAAACTTCTTCAATAATGGGCATATGCATCAAGTTACCTATTGAAATAGTTTGTATAAATCAGTCAAAATTTGGATTTTCTTATCCAATTGACTCTATCAATACTCCTATTGAAGGAACTAGGTCAATGAGAGGCTTACTTACCATGTTCATCTAATTAAAATCATGTGCTAGATTTAGATATGTTTGATATGATATATGCATTTGGTTAAAGTGATCCTCCATGATGTTTTTATCTCAATTAGATATATTAGGATCTTGGTACATTGTTTATAATAAAGCCATAGGATTGCTAGAAGAAGCTTGTTGATCGTAAATGATATTATGGGGCACTCTTACTAGACTTGGTAAATTTTCATGAGGGCAAGTCTACTAGAAACTTGGACCCTACCTCTATGGATTTAACCAAAATCTTGTCTTTGTTCTCTAATAAATGTCACTTAAACCAAAATGGATCATATGTGGAAGCCATATTAGTGGAATATGACTATTGAAGAATTGGCTCATCTACTGCATGTATTTTAGCTAGGTATTGTACGATTTGCTCTTGGTATTATTCTAAATAAGGTGGTATGTTAACTAGATATTTAGCTAATGGATCTTGGCTTTGTGCCCCTAATTGACTATTATAAGAGGGATAAGAATCCATCTCATAAGCAATATTATCTGCATAGGGGTCTTACACCATTTCTTCCTATACAACTACATTACTAATCCATGGGTTGTACATGAGTCCACTATGAGTGTAGGAATACATGTTGGGATCCATAGTTAATGCTTTTGTGATAAAAAGTCAAATAGCTCTACAAACCCTAAAAAGGATAATGTCTAAAATAGATGTTGTTCTAACTTGGTCTAGATTTGTCAAAAGGATCAAAAGGTTTATGAAAAGTTTTGTGAGAAAACAAGCTAGCGTGAAGTATCTAACATTTCATTTTTCACAAAAAATAAGCAAGTAAATGGACCTAAAATCAAAATGCCAAACTCTAAGGTTGAAGTGTTTTAAATCAGTATAATCTAAGAATTTAAAATTTGTTAAGTCTTTTGGCCAAATGCGGTGTCAATAGATAGCCTCAAACAAGGCATACACTAGGACTCTTAGCCAAAAGATGTCAAAAAATAGAATTTGAAATAGGTGATAGTTTTAATTTAATAGATTTGAAACACTTATAAAAAAAACTAGGCATTTGATTCTTGGACATGAACTTGATCAACTAGGTATAAGGTATGAAAAAAAAGGTACTTTAGAAATAGTTTATTTTCTCACAAAAAAAGGTATAAAACTTGGTTCTTTTGACAAACAAGCTAGACAAAATTGAACAGTATAACTATTTTAGACAAAAGATCATAAAATTACACTTGGATTTGTCTAAAAATGTAGGAGAAAATTTGGAACTCTATGCAAGAGGGTTTATGAAATAATTTTTCAAATTTTTTAGGTAATGTAATGATGTTATACTACCCAAAATTTGTGACAAAAAAGGTTTATTTAAAAAACTCTCTAAGGAAAAGATGTTTTCCTACAATTTTGATAGCATAACCATACTTTTCTTGACTCAAAAAAGTGGTGTATAGACTCAAATTGCAAGTGTTTATCACAAAATGGCTTAAGTCTATCAAGTGATGGTAATGATTATGAATCTTAAATGACCTTCAACCCAAATTAGAAATTAAACCTAAGTTCCCTAAAGTTTAGTGTAAATGGCGAACCCACTGAACACATCAACCCTATGAACTTATAAAGGTGAAATTTTGAATTTAGATTATAAGTGGACTTAAACAACTTTGGTAAAGGTCTAGACTTAATTGGGAAGCATAATTGTGCTAAAGTGGATGATAAAATTCTCAAGCTTTTGATGAACTTTTGAACAAGGCAAATTGATGATATCATGTGGGCAGCATAACGCCTCTTTGTTTAAAGGAAAATTTGGACTATGTGTTTGGTTTGGATTGTTTGTTTACACCAAGTTTTGACTCTAAACAAGACTTTAATCTAAAACAAGACAAATTAATTAACTGCTCTTAGATCTTAAACTAACAAGGTTGCTTGATATTGTTAGAATCCATCAATATACGCCATTTGAAAAGATTTTAAGTGTTCATCCAAAAGTAAATGTGCATTATATAGTAGGTTTTTTACACATCCTTCTCTCAAATGATAGTACTGTGACATGGAACTTGAGGTGCACCTTGCACCAATAATACTTTTGCAATAAGTGGGGATTTGTATAAGATCTAACAAGTTTTTGAATGATCTAGGGGAATCAATTACACAATGACTTTCATGCCAAACAATGAAAAAAAGCACATATTTTAGGTCCATATCACTTGACTTGTTGAAAAAAGGTCTAGTCCTTTTTAAAACCACTACATCATGTTATTTGCTCAATGTAGTGTGATGTCCAAAGTGCAAATACGTCCTATGTGCAACTCTAAAAGAGCCAAATGAAGTCAATGCCATGAGATGAAACCCTAGGTCAAAGCTTCCTTAAAGAACTTGTGGGAGGTGATTAAGTCCCCATCGTCAGCCAAGTTTGCATAAAAAATAAAGAAATCATGAAATAGAAAGACTTTAGGGTCATTTTCAAGGTCACACAAACTTTGACAAGTTTTTGGGGAGTGTTTTAGATGACTTTCTTTCTAAACCTTGGAATAGGATAATTACAATAGGAACATCACTTTTGATTCCAAGGGTTCCCAATAAGGGACAAATGGAAGAACATACATGCAACATTCCTCTTTTTTCCAAACAAATATTTAATCTAAACAACTATTATAAACAATATTTGATAAGTGTGTTCAATTTTAATCCCAAAATAAAATATTTGGTGGTGTTCATTTGACCCCTTGGTTTTAGTCACAAACTTTTAAAGCATTCACCAAAAACATCTAAATTCTTTGTTAAACACCCAAAACAAGGTTCTTAATTGATTTTTAAGTATGCAAAGGTGATTTAAACATGTTTTGAGAAAATATCAAGCTTGGTCCTATAGAAAAAATATTAGCATGTCCTTTAGCTTTGAAGCTCTTTTTGGTTTGAAATAATGAACTTTGGAAAAATAGCTCTTGGGTTTGTGTTTTTGGAAAAACATAGTGACCGATGTCAATTATATACAATCAATGATGGTTACCTTGGCTAAATAAAATCTAATCAATGTCATTTATACTAACCAACATCATTTAAGCTATGTAATTGATGTCAGTTTTACTTGCTGACGTCGGTTACTGTGTAAAATTGTGGCAACCAAAAATGGCAAAATAAAGTTAAAAAAATCAATTTTCAAGAGTTTTAAGGGTCCAAATAAATATTTTAGAGTTTAAAAATGATCTCCTTCAAGTGTGAGATGCATCTAGTCCCATCGGGCGTGCCATATGTTGATCTAGGAATTTGACTCAAGAGAGGATTGTTAGTATGGTGTTAGTTTCAAAATGAAAACAAAATGAAAGAAACACACTAATAACATAACATCTCTAGGAATAGACACTAGGGAGAGCTTGGTAACAAAAAAAAATAGAAAACACAACTAAAAAGTAAGGAATAAAACACAAGAATTCCTTCACCTTCCTTGGACGCTCCAAATGCCTTTATAGTAATGAAGTCCTTGGTAATGGAAGCTTGGCTACCTCCATCTCTCTTTGGTACCTTTGGCTTGTGTCTTGGCTTGGCTTGAAATCAATTTGGCATGGTAACAATAATTTCATGAAGCTTTTAGAACCAATCCTGCATTATAACTTTACATCCTCAAGTCTTTCAAATGATGTTGTGAGGCCTCTTATTTATAGATTTTTGAAAATGTCTAGAATCAACCTAAACTATCCATCTTGAGATGAAGATGTGTGGTTGAGGATTAATCCAAATTTTGGAATTAAGTTTATAATTATCCTCAGCATGACATTGGAAAAAGGGGCAATTAAGAGGCATGGAGGGCATCATGGAAGTCATTGATGAGGCATGGAGGCCATGAATCTTGATATTTGTGACATTTATGGCCTAGGGATGTCTTCCCAAGAAATGAGGTCACATGATGATGCAGATATTTAATATCCATTTTCAAAAATAAGTTTTCAACAAGTTTCCATGGAATTATTGATTATGCCTTGATTTAGGTTAATTAGCTCTTAAGCAAGTTTAAGTACTTTGTCCACAAATTACTCAAATTGATCAAAATACCTTGTTATTGGTCCAAAATTTGTTTGGATTAGAATTGGAAGGTTACATTAGATGCATTAGATCTATTATCCCATTTAGGATGTTACCAACATCAAATAACAAAGGCATGTGTCTTGTGAAAGAGATTTGATAGGAAAGATCAATCCATAGCACCCAGGTGCAAAATTGGCATTTTGACTCGAAATGATCTAATCAAAGTTAGTTGGCCCATAAATTGCATTGCCTCATTTATGGATACTTTGGGTAAAATTAGCACTTGAATATGTCAGTTTCACATCATTTAGTGTGTATTAGTTTTTTAAGGCTAAATTGTGCATTTTGGGTGGAAATTAGTCAAAAGCCTGATTAGAGGTTATCAGTGGCCAATTTTAGGTGTCTACAGAACCAAGGTGAAATGGGCTAGGATAAGATGGACCAAAACATGCTTGGTCAATAAAAATGGAGTAGTATAACATCTAAGTGATAAGCAAAGTAATAGGTTGGTAGGATGATAAAAAGTGATGGTACAAATAAGAATGTTGATAATATGTTACAACCTGAAATGATCCTCATAGATAATACAACAAGTCACTCAAGCATAATACTGCTTGAGATGTATAATTTTCATAGGTTCATCAAGTTCATCCCCATTTGTTGTGGTGATCCTGTATGCTCTTGCACCATAGTCTACAACAATGATGAAAGGACCAACCCAGTTGGGTTTGAACTTGCCTTTATGCTTCTTTTCAACCATGGTATTCTTTTGGTTTTCTTTGAGTATAAGATCACTAATATCAAATTGTCTATGTTTCACATGTCAATTATAGGGGACACAAAGTTGATTATGGTATGATTGAATATTGTTCACTACATCCATGTATTTTTCATCAAGTAATTTTAGTTCTTACAGGTCAGCTACTTGATAGTCTTCATTGTCTAGGACATGCTTCAAAGAGATGTGTAATGAACTCAAATTGACCTCAATAAGAAGAATGGCTTTAATACTATAAACAAGTGAGTATATAGTGGTTCTTGTTGGTGTGCGATGATTGGTATGGTATGCCCAAAGGTAAAAAAAATATAAAGGTGACAATCATGACCAACATCATTGATAATGTTTTTGAGGATGTTGACAATGGTTCTATTTGATGTTTCATCCTAGCCATTAACTTGATGGTAATATGCCATGGAAAAATGTTGTTTGATCTTGTATTTAGCACATAATTTTTTACATCCTTAATTTTAAATGATCTTTCATTATTAGATATAATTTTAGAAGGGATACCATAGCGACATATGAGATGTTTGAATATGAATTTTGAAATTTTATTTTCATTCATATAAGTGAGGGTATAGCTTCAAACCTCTTAGTGAAATATTCTTTGGCAGTGAGGATGTGTTTATGACCGTCAGATGAGGTGGGTTTATCTTCTTAATGATATTGAGGCCCCATGTAGAAAATGGTCATGGTGTCAACATTAGTCTCAAAGTCTTAGTTGGGGCATTAACTAGATTAACATGTTGTTGACACTTATCACATTTTTTAACATAAATAACTACATCTGCATCCATCATTGGCTAATAGTAACTAATATGAAAGAGTTTTTTAGATAGGATTGCCTTGTTGGTGTGGGCTCCACGTAGTCCTTAGTGAACTTCCCATAATGGTAGTATAGATTCTATTGAAGGTAAAAAATGAAGCAAAGTTCCATAAAAATTATGATGATATAGGGTTGGTTTGAGTAAGGTATAACATTGAGCATCATGGATGAAGGCTTTGGTTTTTTTGTGGGCAAAACATGGTCATGTAAATAGACATATAGGTTTATATACCAAGTAGAGTTGGGACCAATAATATCACAAATCATTACAATAGTTAAAGGTTCATGAGCCAACATTATTAGATTTTTAATGAGAATTTGGTATTCTTTGGTTGTATCTATTTATTGAATGAGAGATCTAATGGTAGCCATTACATTTGATATTATGTTATTTTCCCTTGGTATATGTTCAAAATGGATATTGGAAATCTACCACTTGAGAGTGTTGACCATGGATTTATAGGGAACCAACTTGTCATCTTTGGTTTGAAAGTGGTTTGTAACCTAATTGATGATTAACTGTGAATCACCATGAACCTTTAGATGATGTTTATTTAATTATACTACTTATTGAATCCCTAATATAAGTTATTCATATTCAGTGATGTTATTAGTACAAGTAGTGTTGATTTTGAATGACTTAGGGATTAAATCCTCCTATGGTGATATAAATAAAATGCCTAACCCCAATCCATGTGTTATGAATGAACCATCAAAATATAGCTTCCAGTGCTACTCTAAAAGAGGTGTTTCAATTATGGTCATGATGGATTCATCAAGAAAATGGAATATCAATGGCTCTGTATCTCCAAGGGGTACTTCAACAAGATGATCTATAAGAAATTACCCTTTGATGGATTTTTGGTTCACATATTCTATCTCAAACTCACTAAGAAGTATGATCCATTTGGATATGTGGCCGTGTAGCATTATTTTGGATAGTAGATACTTGTGCGGATCTACTTTTGAAATGACCATGGTCTTATTATTTAAAATGTAATGTCATAGTTTTTGAGCTATGAAGACCATGGCTAAATAGTATTTTTCTATGGGCATATAATTATGTTCATACACTACTAATGTATAACTTATATAGTATACAACATGTTCATTTTCATTATCATTATGTTGAGCTAGAAGTGCCCCCAGGGATTTTTCTATCATTGATAGATATAGAAAGAATGGTTTCCCTAGCATATGATGTAATAAGACTAGTGGATTCACTAGATAGTCCTTTAACCATTGAAAATCTTTTTTATAATCATCATCCTAAAGAAATGTCACACCTTTATTCAATAGATGTGTAAAAGGATGACACTTGTCAGCCAATTTATGAAGCATCTAATGGATTGGATCTTTCCCTATAAACTATAGAGTTACTTCAGATTGGTCAGTGTTAGCATCTCTATTATGGCTCATAATTTGGTTGGATCAACTCCTATACTTCTATGAGACATAATGAAGCCAAGAAATTTTCAAAAAGTAACTCCAAAAACACATTTCCTAGGGTTGAGCCTAACTTTGTATTCATGTAGTCACTCAAATATCCTCCTCGATGCTACTAGATGATCGACCCTAGTCTTTAATTTTCCTAATATGTCATTGACATAGTCTTCAACAATGGCATGCATTATATTATGAAATATGACTGTCATGTTTCTTGGATGGGTGGCCCCTATATTCTTAAGACCAAATGGCATAACTTGATAATAGAATGTTCCCCATGGAGTGGTGAATGTTGGCTTGTGTTGGCCTTCTAGTGCTATTTAGATTTAATTGTAGCCTGAGAATTCATCCATCAGTGAAAGTATCTCATAGCCCATTATGGAGTTTAAAATAATGTCAATCTTTAGTAATAGAAATTCATCCTTAGGGCAAGCTTTATTAATGTACCTAAAATTAGTGCAGATTTTGATTCTTTTTAGGATTTTCTGATAGGTACAACAATATAAATCCATTAAAAATAGTCGATTGGCCTAATACATATCACTTATAAGAGATTTTATAACTCTTTCTTCACTAATACAATAATGGGAGGATGTATTTTATACAACTTTTGTTTCACTGGTTTGACATCAAGATGCACCACAAGGTGGTAAACAACTAAGGCGAGGTTCAAACTAGGCATGTTAGAATATGCCCAGACAAATATATCAACAAATTACCTTAATAGGGATATAAAAACTTCACACTTCTCCTCATTGAGAGATGTAACTAATTTACTCCACTTTGGGTCATTTAGAGACCCTATATTTACTTTTGTTGTGTCTTCCACTAGAAGGGTCAAACTATCTTCAAGAATAGTGGGCAAAGATTTGAACTATTTGGCTATGTTAGAGTCCTCTATAAAGAATTTTTATTTAAGTTATCCTAGGAATGATGAATCAGATTCCCCTAATGGGAGGGATGGCCATGGAACAAATACTATTGGAAACTCCTGAATGATGCGATCAAAAACTTGTTCTTCAAGACTAAATTTGGACCCATAGCCAAGTTTGTCATCATTGGTATCCTAGATTATTTGATCAAAAGCCTTTTCTTTTTCAATACTAAAATTAGACCCATAGACAAGTTTATCATTGGTGGTCTCCTAGTCTATACTTGAATAAATCTGAACACCCCCTTCTAATGGTGCTTAAAATTGGGTTTCACAACTAGACTAGCCTTTATCTTTATTGTTTACCTAGTCCAAAAGTGCCTCAAAGAGGTTTTCACTTTAGGACCTTAATATTTTATTTATTTGATTTTGGATAAGGGTGTTCACCCATTCTCTAAAATAGGCTTCAGTATCTAGTTTGATTAAGAACCCTAATTTATGGTCTCCTAATGAAACATTGTCCCTAAAGCCTAGAAAACTGTATAAGGTCTTATCATTTTGAAACTCATCAACTTGCACATTGGATTCTTGTTGGCCATAGTCTAGTAGTTGGGGATAATAAAATGGTAGTGGATTATGATGAATGGCTATTTGAAGAGTAAAAATGGCATTGTTAAACATATTAGTACTAGTTAATTAATCAAATTGGCTATGATTAGACTTTGCTTTACGATCAACATCATCATCACTAGTCATCGGCAATGAAACTTGAATAAATTATGTGGGGTCACCCCCAAGCAGTTTATATCCAAGTCTATAGGTTCCTTTATACTTAGTCATAGAAATGGGCTCGAGTGTTTCCTATTGATTTGGCCTAAGACCTCTTCCTTTATAGTCTTATTTTTCCATAATATAATTAGGAATGGGATATTTGGAACTCTTATAACAATCAACAAATTTTTCATTATATAACCATGATTCATCACCCTTTAGAGGGTCCTTCTCATGGACAAAGGTGAGTATGAAAGTGACAAGTACTAGACTATGTTGATGGTCTTTGCCCTTTCTTTGACATTACATGAGTGTTTTGGATTTTGGTCTTCCAAAGGATTTTAGGTTTTGTGGAAGTTTTACAATGTGAAAGGTGTCATGGGTTAAATACTCTCTTGGGATATTAGCTGAGATGGTATGATGATTGGATATTTTAGGAGGTGGCATGTGGGAAATGGAATCAAGGGTATTAGGGTCAATATAATTGGCCTCTAGTAAATCAGTAAGTATTACTTTCCTTTTGTCCTATTTGGTGACTAGATTCATACCAAAATGGTAATTATAGATTTTAAATTTAGCATCTAGATGTTTGCAATGATAATATGGATGTAAATCTACTAGAATACTAACCTCCATCCCTAAATGGTAAAACTTGATACACTGGTGCAATGTTGATAGGACTACATGAATCTCATGTAACCAAGGTCTACCCAAAAGCATATTTTATGGAAAATAGAGATCTAACACATGGCAAAGTGTATCATGGGTTAAGGGCCCAATGATAACTAGGAAGATAATGGTGCCTTATGATTTTCATAGTTCATTCTCTTAGGCTTTTATGGTGATTGTTTCTACTTGGAGATCTATTGGCGTATACCCAAGAAGCTTGATAACCTTTAGAGACACTATATTTAGACCTAATCCATTATCTATGAGGACATGTTTCACTTTGTACCTATTTATGTAAACTTATATGTATAATGGGTTATTGTGTAGTGGGCCAAGAGATTACATATCACTTTGGTTGAAGGTTACTTGTTGGGTTAGAGCTAGGTGTCAAACCAAAGCTTGAAATTTGTTAGGGGATATGTCATTTGTAACTGTGGATTGGCCAAGGAACTCTATCAAGATATTTTTATGGATAGTAAACATATGAAACAAATCTAAAATAGAGATTTGTGCTGGCATCTTTTGCAATTATTCCATAATATCAAAAATCTTTTCTTGGGTAGTGGTAAATGGCTTGTTTAGAGTCAGAATGACTGGTTGGATGATGGGTGAAGTGGTGGATGGTTATGGGCCTAGTATGGTAATACTTCACCACTAAGTTATGATTACATAATCAAGATAAGGTACATGACCATTATTTATATTAAGTTATGGTGGAGGGGGACCATAGAGGACAAGTCTCGATTCTTGATACATTTATGCATGGTTATGAGCTAATGATGAGTTATTAGTATAAGGTCCAAACATGGGAATCAATACTTGCTAGTTCACTTGTGTGCAATCCCAAGTCAAGGAGGGTTTAATAGAATTGTTTGGTTTATTTGGTATGATTATAAATGTTCTTGTCTAATTTATACTTGGTCTTGGATTAATTGAAATGGTTATAATGTGACCTCCTAAAATATGGTCTATAACTGAGTTGTATTCATGTATAACTGCATGGTAGGTCTATTGGTTATTACCATCATTCTAACCTTGGTTTTGTCCATTGTTTTGATGTCATTGGCTCTGCTATTGGTTTTTTTGAGTTTGTTGGTTTAGCCTTGGTTATTGATACCATTATTTTTTATGTTGCATTCACCATTGGCATTGTTGTTGTTATTGATTGTTATGTTGGGAAAAATGATTCTAATAAATGTCAAGGCTCTGATTGGAGGTGGAAGCTCCAATATCTAATGCGATCTCTTCATTTTCCAACATATTATAAATTACATGTATAATTTTCACACAATGTTCCAAATTATGGCCATTGACCCTATGAAAATTGTAAAATTGTTCTAACTTATACCAATCTAGCATGTCAGCACCTTCATAAACTTGTTCTTTCTAAATAGGCCATCTGATTAAGTTAGCTATTGTGAGTTTGTGAAAGAATGATTCAATGAACTCTCCAAGGTTAGTAAAGGCATGATGAGTAGGTACATTTATCCTTGGAGGTGGAGGGTTTTGAAAAGGCATAAGCATTTGATGTGTTTGTTACATTTGTTGTACTAGTCTAGGTTGTTGTGCTTATTTCATGTGTTGTGGCTGCTGAAAACGTTGTTGGTTAGGAGTAAGTTGGAAAGGTAGCAGAGATTGAGTAGATGGTGTCTACACCATTCAGATATGTTATGACTCTATTACTCCATTTCTTACAACATTTTTTTTGTAATTGAATTGCTTGGGCATTGTTTTAGTTTTGGTTCTGGCCATTATTTTGATTTGATGAGGTTAGTTTAATGATCCCTTTGTTAATAAGGGCTTGTTCGATCACCAAACATTTTTCAATGATTTATTTGAATGTATATGCACACTACAACTCTAGATAGTAGGATATCTCACTATGTATATTTTTAGTAAACACAGTGGCTAATTATTTGTCTGGTAGACTATGGGTAAAATGGATTGCAAGGGATCTCCATCACTATAGATAGCTTACAAAGCTTTCTCTTAATTTTTGTTTTACTTGTGTCAAGTCTACTAATGAAATATCATGCTCGATATTATAAGATAAGTGTTGCATGAACTTGTCCAAAAGATCATTGAAATCAAAAATTAAATTCTTTGGTAATTTCGGGAACCATTCCAAGGCTTGTTTAGTTAGACTTCTTGGAAATAAAAATAAGAAGTATATGTCATTATAAGCCACTAGTTGGCATGTGATAAATAATTCTATCAAATGTGCTTTAGGGTCACCTTTCTCCTTGTATTTGTGAAAATTTGGTGGCTCGTACCCTAAAGTAAATGGTATCTATAAGTAATCCATGTTGAAAGGGTAAGAACAAACATCATCCAAAAAAAGTTTTATGACTTGTTTCCCAGCTTAGATGGTGGCAATTGCATCCTTAATTTGTTATAGCTCTTATTTGCAGAAACTTATGGCAATATTGGCTGAAGGTGATGAGTGAGTGATCACAAGTGGATTACTTTAACTGAGGTATGATGGAGGTATTTTCTAGGGAATGTTGGATTGGTTAAGGAATGGACCAGGAATATGCATGTATGGGTTAGGGTGAAATTATTGAAGTTGCACATATTGTGGTGTAATATTTTGGTTAGGATTGGGTATGTAGGCCTAATGTTGGAAATATTGTAGTTAGGATGGTGGTATATAACCATACTATGATTTTTGAGGTTGAAGAGGGGCATGCTACCAACTAGTCACACCTGGTTGATTGAGAGAGACTTGTGAACCAAGACCTTATCTTTGAACTTGTAGAACATTTGGCATGAAAGGCAACTATTGCCTAATAGGTACTTGAGGAACATTGGAACCTCTTTGTTACATAAATCCATGTTGGGAAGTGGATGCATGTTGGAAATTCAACATTTGTTGCTGACTAATTTTACACTTTTTTGGTTAGACATTGTTTAGTTTTGGATAAACATGTTAGTCTATGACTGAAGAGGTATGTTCATTGCTATTTGGAAATGTAGAACATTGGTTGCCCCTATTGAGGTGGTAATATGTTTTACCTCTACTATGTCGGTAAACTAGACTATGCCTACTATTATGTAATATTACTCCTCACCTATTAGGGTGGAGTAAGATTCATCACATTCCTTTGTGGCATGGTACTAGTCATTGTCTAACTACTTAATCCTTTTTGTTGGGTGATAGAAGAAGTAGTTGGTTGAGGATTAGAGGTAGTTGGTTGAGTTTGGGACATATAAACTCCTACCCCCTAAGTTTGTGAACCACTAATGGTGCTAGTTAAAGGCACATTTTATCATTGGCTAGTTGCTTGTGAATTAACACCACTTTAGTTTGGATTGGATGTTACTTGTGCATCATCTACTATGTTTTACTCATTATTTTTCATAGAAATAGAAGATACTTCTTCAATATTTGGGGTGTTAAACATGTTCTTTACTGAAGTGTTTTGCATAAATGGGTCTAAACCCTCATTTTATTGACCAACCAATTTCATTAAAAATCCTATTGAAGGAGATAAATCAATAAGAGGATTATTTAACATGGTCATATTGTTAAAGCTACATGTTAGGTCTCAATATTTATAGTGTGCTATCTATATTTAAATGAAATGGTCCTCTATGAGACCTTTTTGTGTGATAAGCATACAAGGATCTTAATATGGTATTACTATTATGGAATTAGGGTTTCTAGAAGAGGCCTGCTCATTATTTTGATAAGACATATTATAAGGCCCTCTTAATAGATTTTTTAAATTGTCATGCCCTACCTCATAGTTTGATGCCACTGTATCATAATAAGTTTTGTGTTGGACATTTTATGTAATTGTAGGTATACTAGCCAAATATTAAGCTATTTGTTCTTGATCTTGCTCCATGTAAGGAGGTGTACTAACCAAATAATTGTCCAAAGTTAATTGAATTTGTTATCCTATTTGAGTATTGTATGGTAGATAGGCATATGTATCCCAGAAAACATTGTCTCCATAAGGGTATTGAATAAAGTCTTGTTGTGTACTAACATTTCCATATCCTAGATTGTACATAGTTCCACTATGTGTATAGTGAGCCATGGTCAAATCTATGAAAAATGTTTCACAACAAGATGGATTAGAGTTCTAAAAACTCTAAAAATCTATGTCTAAAAATACAAAGAGATTCAAACTTTATAACTTGGTCAAAGGTAGAGCTATATCTCCAAAAAGTCTAAGCAAAGACTTGGTAAAAATAGTATAACATCAAGTGTATAACATTAAATGTTTTATGAAAACAAGGTCAAGTAAAATGACCTAAAAACAAGATGCCAAACTCTAATGTCCAAACATGTTCCAAATAAGTCTAAACTAGGAAAGGAAAATGTTGCTAGGTCTTTTGTCCAAACTTGGAGTCAAAATTTATGCTCATACAGGCTATGCTAAGACTTTTGATGAAATTCAATGTCAAAATCTAGGCTTGAAACAAAGGTGATGATGATTAATCTAAAAAACTTGGAACAATTTGGAAAAGACTAGGAAATTGATTCTATACATAGACATGATCTGATTAGTATAAAACCCAAAAAAAGGCACTTTGAAGATTGACTGATTCTATCAAAAAAAGGTAGAAACAATAAAAGTTTCCAAATTCAAGTAATGGATTAACCTAAGTTATGAAACCCAAAATAGAAAGATCTATATATCAGACCCTACATGTCGAAGCCTAAACAAAAATCAATCAATGTTTGGATCCAAACTTGTAAAAGTTAATCAAAGAGTCAATTAAGGTAAACTAGGATTTTTGATGACCAACAAGCTAGGCAAATTTTAATGGCATGACTGTGCTAAACAAAAATCCAATAAGACACAAATGATTGGTTTCAACAATGATAATTTGGACACAAGACAAGATAAGTCTTTTGAAATAATTTGGTCAGCATAATAGTGTTATCGTTCCCAAAATATGTGATAATGTTATGTTTCAAAGACTTGTAAGGCACAAAATGTAAAATTATTTGGGTAGTGTAATGTTACCCATCTTAATTAAGTAACACACACATAATGTTTTGACACAAAAGTTTTTAAAGTTAAATAAAGGTGTCAAATGGATAGAATAATGCCTTCTCAAATGATAGAGTAATGTTGGACACAAGACTTGTTCATGACATGGTATAAAAAAGAGAAGTTTTAGATCTAACACACCAAGTAATAAAATAATAAATGACCAAAATACAACTAAGTATAATTATCCTAGATCCTATCAAGGTGTGGCAAAGTGGGGTTGACGTAAACTTACAAGTTACAACCATCTAGATTGATCTCATGTGTATAAAATTTTACTTTTGAAGCTAAGAGAAGAAACACATCAATTGGATCCACATCAGTTAGCTTGTTATGATAATATTTATCCTTTTCACAACCACTACATCTGTCAATTAATCAATGTAGTGCATGTCTTTATTGATCATACATTTTGAGCTAGCTTGCCACTAACAGAGATGGTTTAACTACTCAAACCACCATTCCATTAAGGCATTCCCAAATTGTATACCCCCTATGGAGAGGGATTGAAACCCTACCAAAAGATGAATCCCTAGGTCAATGTTTCTCTAAAGAACCTATGAAAGGCAATGACACCCCCTTCACAAGCCAAAATGATTTAAAATAAAAGATGAGTATCAAGACTTTAGGGTTGCTTTTAGATCACCCAATACTATGCGAGTTTGGGTAGAGCTTAGGCAAGTTTATTTTTACACCATAGACTAGGCACCAAATTCAATAGAAAGGCACATTTGATAATATGAGTTCCCTATAGGGGATAGGGGGAGAGCATACATGCACTATCCTTTTTGCAAAAAAAATAATCAACAAATAATTTGTAAATAATGTGTGAGTGAAGTTTGATTTTTAAGCACCAAATCAAATGTGACGTTATTATTTACTAACCCCTTGGCTTAAGTGTGAAAAATTGAAAGAATATTTGCATAAAAGGCCAATTTATTCAAAACCATCTATTTTATTTTAAGCCCAAAGTCTAAATGTGCAAGATGTATCCTAAGTTCATTTTATAACACCAATTTAAAATGTTCAAGATTTAAACATGTGTTTTAAGCACCACATTTAAATTGTTTCTAAGACTTAGCATGTTAGATTTATTTTAGGCACTAAATACTAAATGTGTAAGATCTAACACGTTCATTTTAGACCCAAATTGAAATGTGAAAGATTTGACTAATTCCATTTAAAATCCCAAAACAAAATGTTTGGTTAGTTAAAATAAGAAAATTTGGTGTTCGACTCGATTCTTTAACCTATAATTTCTAGATAATAATCCCCTTATTTGAAGCACTTTCTTGGTTAGGCAAATTATGTTTGATTTTTAGCTCTCAAGTTTTTAATTTAGTTCACACAATGATTGTGAATGGTCACAGATGACCACCGCTAGTTTTAAGGCAACCATGATGGTGGGTTAATAGGTAACCACTATTAGTTAAGTAGAATCAACACCAATCGATAAAGATCATCATCGATAACCTATGGATCTAAAAGCAAACCACAAAAGGTAAATGCATTAGGTTAGGCAATGGTTAGTTCAAAGATCTAGAAAACCTACTTAAGTCTAGTGATTTTGATGCCTTTAAAACTAAGGAACCAAAAAAGGGAATAACATAAAGAATCAAAATGTATCTTTATGAATGTTTTTCCCCTATAACCCCACCATTTGTGGTTCACATAGAATTGGGGTCAGCTAGGTAGAACTATGATTGGTTTAGCCAAACCATCATTGGTTATACCTGACCATCACTAGTCTCTATGTAAATCTAAGAAATAAACCCAAATCAAATACAACCAAAATAAGTTATAAAATAAAATTTAGAGAGATTCAAGCATCCAAATGAAGATTTGAAAACTACATATTGATGTCCTTGGTACGTGGGATGCATTGGGTCCCACTGGGCATGTCATTTGTGATGCTAGGAATTTGATGATAGAGGGGAGGTTAGATCAAGTGTTAGTCTCAAAATGAAATCAAATTGACAAAAACACAATAAAAAATAATAAAACCTCCATGCCTAGATCATAGGGGGAACTTGGTGAATAAACAACAAATGGTAAAGCTCAACTAAAATTCAAGAAAACATACCTTCCTTACCTTCCTTGAATGCTCCAAATGATGTAATCATTGGCTTGCTCAGATTGTGCTCAAAAGGTCTTCATCAATGGGGTTTGGCTATCTCTATCTCCTCTTATCACCATTGTTGGCTTGGATTTGGATTGATGTTGCTTGGAAATGGCTTGGCTTGGCTCAATTTTGGCATTATAACACTATGTATTTGCGTCATGAATCGAATCCTACATTATAACATTAGTCTATTCAAAATCATTAAATGAAGAGCTTTAGGCTTAATTTTATAGGCTTTGAAATGACTTGGAATGGGTTAAATATTAATCTTGGTTGGATTAGTGAACCCCAGTAGGGTTAAAAGGTGTTAAATGGTCATAATTAGCATGAAACAAGAATGGGTGGGATATTTTCCAAAAATGACAACTCACAAAAGCTAATGATGAAAACCTAAGATATTTATTGAATTTTGAATTTCCCTTTTTTGATAATTGATTTAATTGTTCATGGATGAATACAATTAAGATTTGATTGGGATTAACCTTGTTTAGGAATTTGAACATTTTTTCAAGATTTGATTTATATGATGTGTGTATTTATCGCATTTAATTGATTTTTAGGCTAAATTAATTTAATTACTTATTATAAAGCTAAATTTGAGACATTTAGAAATTCTTAGACTAGATATTCAATGGTTGGTAAGAATCATTCTAAATTCAGGTATGAAGCCATTGATGGCCAATTTTATATGTCTACAATTGTTATCATTTGCAAGGATCACTAAGAAAGGCCAAAGCATATAAGACTTCTCCACAAGACTATATTCTCCAAGTAGAAATCCTAAGCTAAGACTCCTCAAGTAGAATGGTGGAAGAATAAATTATAAAGAAGGACAAGTGAATAATAGCTCTTGTTTATTATTAATTAATGATGAAATGATCTTTTATATATAGGTGGATTTAACTTTAAGCCCTTCCAATCAATCAACAAGGTCAACCCAATCAACCTAGTATAATTAAGGATAAAAAATCACTAGGTCACGAGCTAGGTCAACCAAGAGCTGACCTAGACCCTAAATTAGTTTTCCCAAAATTGTACAAGGTCAACCTAGTTGACCTAGTACAACTAACTATCAAAATGGGTTTAAGGTGAGGAAAAAGGGGTGGAAGTGGGAAAAGACTAGAGGAGTATGTAAATAAGGAGTAATAGCTTAGGGAATGGCTTTATGAGCTAGTTATATTGGTAATAAGTGGTAATAAGGGATAAAAATCCTATGAAGCATCAATTGGTTTGCCCACTCCTTTCCTAACACATCGCTTAGGGCATACACTCAAAGAGATTGAGTCTTGATGGGTTCCTGTAAGATGAAAAATGTCAGTATTTGATAAAATTTTGAAAATATTATGTGTATACATATGACCCACTTGAATCTTATCACATGTCACATAGATGCAATAGGGGATGGGGCTTGGAGAAAGAACATAGTAACACACAACATTGAGGCTAAACCAAGTTACGATATTTTAAATCGAAAATAACTAAAAGAAAATGATTGAAATGGAAGTAACTAAAAAATTAAATGTAATGTGTACCTTGACTTACCTTTATTGCTAGATGATTGTTTACTATGTTTGTAGTTTTTATTGTGTAGGGCATAGGACTGATTTCAACAAACCCAAGAATACAAAATTAAAGAGCAAACACAAACAAACATAGGAAAACCAAGATAACTAGTGTTATGTGGATGGGATGCACTTGAAAATTTGGCAAGCTGGGGTGACAAGTGCTATGTTAGACCAAATGACCAAGTCAAAATTTATATTAAATTAGGTAAGTGAAAATCCAAGGCTACTAAAGATCAAAAAACTCAAATAAGTAAGGCTTAAGTTTGAAAAGCAAACACACCAAGTCAAACCAAGGATACATGTCAAAAAGGATAGTAATCAAACATCGATGTAAAATAAGTAACAATCCTTAAATAAATATGGGCAATAAAAAAAAGGCTAAAAAATATTGATGAGTGAGAAGTAATAATACTTACTCAATCATCAATGGAAAAATATTCATAAAAGGGAAAACAATATTGATAACTGAGAAGTAACAAGCCAACCTCACTCAACAATGGAAAGAGTACATGAAATTAGAAATAGAATCAAGTGTCCACAAAAAAGGTGGTAAAAAAATGACAAATGGTAAAATAAATCAAGGCATATCTAAAAATGTAAATCTATGGTGTAAAGAAAGTAATCTAGAGATGCTCAAACATGTTGTTTTGGTTCTAAAGATAGATAAAATTGAAATAAAGTAATGCTAACATGTTTTTAAGATGTGAAGAATAAGAAAATAAAGAAGAGGGAAAACATATTTGGAATCATAATTTTATTGTCAAGGGGGGAGATGAAATGGATGGAGGGTAAAATGAAGGAAAAATCAAGGTATATGAACTCTTTATCAAAGTTAAGACACTCAAATTAGGTTTTTCAAAACTAGAGGACTATCAATCTTAAGGAATTTGAAGAGATTTTCTTAGCTACACAAGTATTAGGTCAACAAATTTAATAAATAGATAATCCCATGATGGCTATATTCATAAAAATTAAAATGGAACTACCTTCCCACAATGTGTTCCCCATTTCTCAAGACCCCTTATAGAGGCATCGATCTACTACAAAGATTGGGTACTTATGTGAGAAAGTAAGTAGCACCATAGAGTTTTTTAAATTCTCCTATTCCAATCTATTGGTTTGATGCACCATAATAGACCTTGGCTCTATGTGAGGCCAATTGTAGAGTTTGAGCCTCGATTAGAGATGTGTTTGTAATCACATCTTTTGGTGTGATTTTGACTTTTGAGATTTGTGTGTTGCCTTTTGTATATCATTGTATTTTGGTTCAAATGATTTATCTTTTAAATTTATTGATGGATTTTTCTATTCCTCCTCCATATGAATTTGGAAAACTAAACATGAGTGCTAAATATGACTTTCAATTGAATACTTGGGACTTGATTACTAAGAGAGAGAACTTCAAAGAGCATGGTGTCTAAGAGTCTCATAAATCTAGGTGAAATAAAAGTGATATCTTGACTTAAATCTTATTTTATCCAATGAAGAGTGAAATTAAATGAAATCAAGAAGAATGAGACATGGAACAATTTAAATTACTTCAAATCATAAAAAATATGACAAAGGGTAAAAAAGGGATTCAATTATAGTAAAGTGTGATTCCTCATCATAAGAATGAGGGAAATGGAGGGAAACATGCTAACATATATTTTTAATCAAATTTAATTTATCAAAAGCGGCAAAAGATAAATCTAAGAAGAAGGATCAATAACACATTCTAAAAAATACATGACAAGATGGTAATTTTATGAGGAAGGCCAGGTCCTATCCATGGTCTTACACTACAACTCATAAAAGAGAAACCCATGAGGGTGCCAAAAAGTATATGAAAAATATATGAGAAAAAGATGGTATTTTGTGAGGAAGGCCAGGTCCTATCCATGGTCTTACACTGTAACTTACAAAAGAGAAATATAAGGGATGCCAAAAAGTGTGTAAAAAGAGTATGAAAATAAATAAGACTATGGTACATCATGAGGAAGATTGGGTCATATATGTGGTTTTAAAATGTAACTCATGAGAGAAAAAGAGAACTAAAAGACCAAAAAAAGGAATAAGGTTTGTAAAAAAAGAGAATTACTACAAAGGGAGAGACTCATGTAAGTAACCTACAAAAAGTGTTATATAGATAAAATATATAAATCATGAAAATAAGGGAAGGGTTTAGGCAAAATAGTTCTTAAGGAATTGTGCATTGGTAGGCTCTTTGAAAGCGTGACCTTCATTGGTTTGAAGGCGATAAGTACTTGGACCAAAAATATCTTTGACTTAATAGGGGTCCTACCATTTTTGGGTGTATTTAACTTATTTATCATGAGTGTAGTCTAATTTAAGGACAAGATCACCACTATTAAATGTGCGAACTTTGAAATATTTATTATGTTGTTTGGAAATATGAGCCTTGCATTGGCAATTGTGTTGCAAAGCAAAAAGATGATGTTCATCAAGGAGATCAAGGGCATTAATGTGAGCTTCACATAATTATTCATTAGGAATGATACCATGAAGAGATATACAGAGAGAATGAAGTTCAACTTCTAATGAAAAAAATGTTTCAAAACCATAGACTAGAAAGAATGATGTTGCCCTAGTGGTAGTACATATGCTAGTCTGATAGGCCTAAAGAGCAGGGTAAAGATGAAGGTGCCAATCCATACAGGTTTTAAAAATTGTCTATTGGAGAATTTTTTTAAGAATTTTATTAGTGACCTCAACTTGGCCATTGGATTATGGATGATAAGGTGTGCAAATTTTTTTGATTGATCTTGAATTTAGCGTAGAGTTGTTTGACATCCTTGTTTTTGAAATTACCACCATTGTCTGAAATGATAGTATGGGGAACACAAAATTAGTAAATGATTTGATTAAAAATGAATTTGGTAATGGTGTTACTAGTGAAATTAACAAGGAGAATGGATTCAACCCATTTGGTAAAACATTTGATAGTAGTGATGATAAAAATATGCCCATCTTGAGAACGAGGTAATTTTTGGATGAGATTGAATCCCCACATGGAGAATGGCCAAGGAGATTTGACAATTTGAAGCTTGACTAGAGGTGAATAAATAAGATCATCATGAAGTTGGTAAGGAGTACACTTTTTAGTGAATTTGATTGCATCTTTTTCAAGAGTAGGTCAAAAGTAACCCACACATAGGCATTTATGGGCTCTAGCATGTCTATTCAATAAGAGGAGGGACCTCATCTTTCATAACACAATAAAGTAATGTAGTTAGTATTATGATAATAAATGATGTTATATAAAAATACATAATTAAAAGCTTATTTATGAATATGAGTCTTTTCATGAGAGTCTAAATTAGGAGGATAAGTTTGGTGTTCTAAAAATTAAATGATGTCTTTATACCATGGGCTATTTCAAATGGTGATAGCTTTGATGTGGCAAATAAGTGAATCTTGTGGTTGAGTAGAAGATAAATATTTCATTATTTAGATAAGAAAAGTGGGATTAGAAATAACGTGGTGGGAATGAAAGAGAGATGCTGAGGAAGCAAGAGAATCAACAATAGAATTTTGATCTCTAGGGATAGGCACAATAGTAAAAGAGATGAAATCCTTGGTGAGAGTGGTTAAAATTTGATGATAAGTAATGAGGTTATCACTTTTTTATTGGTAATTTCCATTGAATTGGTAGCAAATAAGTTAATAATCACCTAGAGCATGTAGATGTTGGACGTCTAAATCAAGGGTAACTCTCATGCCTAAGATTAGAGCTTTGTACTCAACCATATTGTTGGTGACATCAAATGCTAAATGGAAGGATAAATGAAGGATTTTTACAAGAGGACTTGTAATAATGCAACTTGCCCTAGTTAGCACCATCAAAGTAAAGGGTCCAAGTATCCTAATGTAATTTGACATTAGTTTCAAGAAGCTCTTCGATAACTATTTTTGGTTTAGTAATATCGAAGGGAATAGAGGATTCATCAAGATTACTTACTTCAATATCAATGATAAAGTTATGAAAATGATCTTTAAGAGAAATAACTTTATTGAGACCTTTAATATAGACAATATTATCATTTGAAATATTATTGAGAAGGTGATTGGTGGTTGGTACAGGAGTTATGACAAGTTGGTCAGCTATGACTTGTCCTTTGACAACTTTTTGAGTTACAATGCTGAGATCAAATTCCATAAGAAGGACCAGAAATTTGTTAATTCTATCTTCAAAAATAAAGGATTTGGAAAAGAAATGATGAAGGGGGTCAAAATAAATGATAATATCAGTGGTCTGGTATAGCATGTAGTTCCAAAGTTTTTCATCTATGAAATAGATGGTGAGGAAATCACATTCAACTTTGGTATAACATTTTTCATAATCGATGAGGCCTCAAATAATATAGTAAATAAAATACTCTCTTCTAGTATCATCTTATTGGGTAAGCATTGCCCCAACTGATATAGGTGTGGAAGAAGTATATAGGATCAAGGGTCGATCATTAGGAGGAAGAAGTGTAGGTGGGTGAAGTAATGACTCTTTCATATTATCAAAAGCTTTTTGACAAGGGTATATCCATTCTAAGGCATTGACTTTCTTAAGAAGATAATTGATGGAGTGGATGCAATAAGCCATTTCGGGGACAAATTATCTAATTACCCCAAGTTTACCTAAGTAAGTGTGAATGTCTAGGATGGAATAAGGAATGGACATGTTGATGACAACACTAATCTTAGCTTGGTTTACATCAATGCCATGGAAAGATACTAAGAATCCTAATAATTTTCTAGATGTGACACCAAAGACACATTTCTAAGGATTTTGTCTAACTCAATATTTAATAAGATGATTAAAGATGATAACAAGATCAAAAAGATGAGCCTTATGACTTTTGGATTTAACAATGAGATCATCCACATAGGTTTCAATAAATTTGTGGATATAATCATGAAAGATGTGAGTCATCTCTTGTTCATAAGTGGTTATATTATTTTTGAGGTTGAAGGGCATTTTGACATAGTAATAGGTGCCCTATTCCATGTTGAAAATTGTCTTATGTTAGTCCTCAGGGGTGATATGAATATGATTATAGATTGAAAATCCATCCATAAGAGATAACATTTCATAACCAGCTATGGAATCAACTATGACATCTATCAAAGGCAAGGGGAAGTTGTCCTTGGGACAAACAAGATTAAGATTATGGATATCAATACATATGCAAATGATCATAATGACATTTTTTTGAACGAGAAATATGTTAGAGACCCATTCAAAATAGTCCCCTAGTTTTATAAACTTATCATCAAAGAGCTTAACAATTTCCTTATGATATAAAGTGGAAACTTTGAATGGAAATTTCCTTTACTTTTGATGCACAGGCTTGGCATTAAGATAAGTAATGATGTTATGCACCACAATGCTAGGGTCAATACCAGGCATGTACACATAAGATCAAGTGAAGATATCATGATATTTATCAAATAATAGACTAAAGTTATCATATTTGGTAGGTGAGATTTTATGAGAAACTATAATTGGTCGAGGATAAGATGGAGTACCATAATCAATGCAAGTGGTTTCTTTGATAAGTATGTCATTGCCATATTAGAAGTATATGGTGAATTAGGTAGAGAATAAATTGGATTAGTTTTGGGATTAATGCTATCAATGAAGTTATTAAAATAAGGGGTTTTGGTTTTAAAATTTCTAAGTTTATGATGTTGTCAAGGAAGTTAAGGTTCTCGAGCATGAAGTATTTTAAGACTAGCTTCATCACTAGGCAAGGTGGGAAGAGGACAATAATACTCAACATCTACATCAAGATCTAAAATTTTATTACCATGGTGATCATACTCAGAATGTATCTAATGGACATCAGTTTCTTTGGAATCTAGTGTAATCTGGGGAGTAGGAGAAGTAGATGGATTAAAAGGGATAGGAGTGTCAATAGTTTCAGTGATAGGGGAGGATCAAAGGTAATGATTGGATATGTAGGTGGTAAAGAAGATGCTAGAATTTTTGGAGGTTCAAAAGGTATAAATTTCTCAACCACCTAAGGAGTATCAAGAAGTGGATAATTGGTAGGAGGCACATGACCTTTGGGATCTAAGTCACAATCTATAGAAATGGTATGGACATCCCAGTTAAAATCATGTACTTGATCTAAGTTTTTTTTGATAATTTTGGACATCCAAGTCTCAATATTGAGCTTGGGACATTATGTAATCATCATCATATGTTGGAGAAATTATACATGTTGAAATTTAAGGGGAGTTTTAGAAGGTGAAATCTCAATTTTACTGAATATATGTGGAGACATGATGAGAGGATATTAAAATAATTTAGCCACTCCAAACTTATTGCAAGTGAAGGCATATTCATGTAAAGAAGGCTCCTAATCATTGCATGAAGGGGAAAATCAATTATATCATCAATAAGAGGAATAGTATGATCCCTAGGTAATAAAGAAGGAGGAAATCACTCTGAAATATAGGGAGGTAGCTTGGTAGTATTTCAAGTATGTTATCAATCATTAGGTTCATCATCACTTAAATCAACAAGAGTTTGTAAATTTGGATTGATATTAATAACTCAAGTAAAGGAGCACTATTGATCTTAGGAATGGTAGGAATATGATACTAAGATTTGGGATTAGGGAGTTGAATACACCATGGGTTGGGATCAACCTCATGCTTATATCATTTGCCATTATGTAAGAATTTAATGGATTGGCTACCAGAAGAAGTAATGGCCATCATTCTATGAGTTCATGGGTGACCAAGGAGTATATTATAAGATAAGGGTAAATCAAGGACCATAAGCTTAGTTTGAATGGTCTTAGGTCTGATTATTAATGGAAGCCAAATGCAACCAAGTGGATTTTGACTAATTTTATCAAAACCATGATAGGTAAGATGGGTTTGCTTAAGATGATCTTTGTTATAACCAAGTTTTTGGATAAGCCACAAAGATGTCACATTAATATCAGAGCTTTCATCAACTAAAAATTTATGGATAAGGGTAGTATTAATGTCTATTTTAATGAAAAGTGGTAGATCACTAATATGAAAAAGAATTTCATCATTGATCATGTCCTTTTTAAGAAATTCAAAAGAAAGTTTAGAAGAAAGACACATGGTTTCAATGGTATGCATGGTGGTAGATTGAGGTTCAATATAAGGTGGTTATTCATCTATAGAGGATGGATCTTAGATTTATTATAATTGCTACATAAGGAAATTGTAATGATAGGGGGAAGTATGAACTGACTCCATGAGTGGAATCTTATAAAGCATAGGATTAAGTTTTTCAAGAAAGTTCTAATGATATTTAGAAGAAGAACTAGCACAATGTTTATGAAGTAATGTATATTTTGATGGAATAGAAGTGGTTGGAGGTTTAGAAGGAGGAATTTATTCCTCAAGAACTCCAAAAGTGATATTAGTGGTGGTAGTATCTTTAATAAGTTGTTTTTCTAAATATTGTTTCTTAGGTTTGATAATAGGATATTTGTGAGCTGACTTATGACAATAATTGACCTTGGTAGTGTTTTTGATAATATAAGGTGGCTAAACTAGGGGTTGAACCCTTACAAAAAGTAGAAAAGCCACTAAGTCAACCAACACAAAAGGTGCCTTAAAATAGAAACATCACTGTCTATGATCCAGTAGACAGAACAAAAACTGTAACTATAAACTAAGATAGTAATAACAAAGAAGCAGAGTATCAAAATGAAAGCAAAAACTAAGGAGGCAAGACCTCTCTTTACTTAAACATGGATTTAATAAGGTCATCCAAGTTCACAGAGTCTTCCTCATTGTCATTAGTAACAGTATCACCCAGGTCCTGGAGCACAGACATGTTAAGGAAAATAGAATTATGGAGCACAGTAGAAAAGTTCTGTTCTAGTTTTTGAATGCGACTCCTCAGGACTAAAATTTTAGATCCCAACCCAGCCTTGGTTTTAGTTTAATCATCTTCTTCCACAAACATCTTTCCCACTTTGCCAGCATTTTTTGCAAAGTCAGCAACATCCTTAGCAGTAGCCTCTAATTATTTAGTCTCCTATTTACCCTCAGTATTCGTAGAGATTTCTTGAACATCCATGTCATTGGCCTCATCATCTTGAGTGTCTTCATCTGAGGAAATATCAGAGTAGTTGATAAGCCTAGCCTTGGGAGCAAGTTTGCCAACAATTTTTCCTGAATGTTTAACTCCTAAGGAGGAAACCTATTTAATAGCCTTAGTAGGTGAATGAGAGTTACCACCTTGACCCCTAGGTGTCCTATAGGGATTTTTTGGGGTCCCCATAGTAGTCCCCATAGTGCCTACTTCACCAGCATATGTCTTCCTCTTATTGCCTTTCATACTCACAAAAGAACCCATAGTGTTTATGGGAATCTCCTCGGGAGTAGAAAAGGAAACTTCTTTAGTCTTAGTAGAGATAGGGGAAGGGAAAGGCTCTTCGACAACATCAGTAGCAATAGGGTTAGAAGAAATTTCCTCACTATCAATTTGAATGGCCTTGAAAGGCTTGAGGGCATGATGGAAATTGTAAAGATAGAAAATAAGTACCTGATGAAGGGGGATAGGATTCTTATCAAGTTTCTTAGCCAATTTAGCTCTAACCCTAAGGACAAAATGCTCAAGGGAAGAAAGCAGATAAAAAGGAAAGCTAATGTGAGCATTTCACCTAAAATGGTTAAGAAGGGGAAGATGATAGTTTTAAAACTTGGTAAAGTCCCCTCCAGAGTGAAATACTTCATGAGGATAAAACACACACTGTCCTAAGGTTCGAGCAACATGGCTCGATCAAATCCCCCTTGGTAAGGTGCTAGTTCTTCGCCTTCTCCAAGAAAGAGCTTTTGACTAGAAAGGTCTACAATTTTAGTTTTTTGTTGCCATTTAATCCCCTAAGTAGACATGCTAGTAGCCATAACAATCACATTCTCTAAAATCTCAAAGCTAATTCCCCCAACAGAGACTCGCCAGTTTAGCCAAGACCTAGCAAATTATTTAGAAAGGTTTTCATCAAACTTGTTGAGCCTCTCTAGATAGGGGCTAATCCCTCCCTCTTTGTAATAGTGTTAGACCGCTAGGTTGTCTTTAAACTTGCAACAAGAAATGGGTTTTGTTCGTATTCTATTGCCACCCATGTTGGACTTACAGATTAGACAAGAAAAATCCCAAATCTTCACCGTCGTATTTGCAGTAACTTCAATCCCTTGATTACAGATATTGATAATGGTGATGAAATAACACATAATTAGGAACATCATGCAAATATGACACTTAATCATCCTATGCTTAAGCATAATTTCATGGTGATCTCCATAATGATGAAGCAGTTTGCTTGCCTTATCAAAGAGGCATAATAAATCAAAAATGATGATAAAAAAAGTACAAAAAGACCTATACTCCAAGATACACATCAGCACCCTCTAAAAGGACTGACGAGGTGAGATATCTCTCTAATATATTTGACTCATCCTTAACACGTCACTTCCTTTTGAATGAGATACCTAATATTTAAAGGGATGTGATCAATTTGGCACCAATGTCACTAATTTGAATATTATTGGCCAATATCAGCACAAGCATCAACAACACCATTGCCCTCCTAATAAATATGTGAGATGTCTACCTTGGTAAACTTTTGTAGGAGAATTTGTATAGCCCTAATAATATCTTTCAGCTTAATACCAACAATTGATACATTGTTGACTGCATCAACAACCCTTTTGGAGTCCCCCTGGATACTCAAATTGTTGATACCAAGGGATATAGCCAGTTTAATCCCCCATAAAAGAGTAGTTGCTTCAGTATAATTATTAATCTAATAGCCCATTCCACTAGCATAGACATCAATCATCCACCCTTTGTCATCTCTTATAATCCCTCCCCCACTAGCTTTACCATCAGCCTTAGAGGCCCCATCAAAGTTAAGTTTCAACCAGTTAGGCTTCGAGGGATTCCATCTAGTATTGAGTCTCTATAATATTTTGGAATTATTATGAGCAAGTATATGATTTAGTATCTTCCATTTAGTCACAATTTTTCCCTCTTCATGAGTTAGATGTTTCTCCACAGTGCGAATATGGGCATTAGTGTCACTTTCCAATAGATTCTTAATAAAAGTATGAAAAACCTGAGAGGCATCTCTAGCAGTATCCCTAAAAATTCTATGGTTGCACTCTTTCCATAAAGTCTAGCTCAAATAGGGTAGAGTTTGTTTCCATAACTCAAGGAGCCAGGGATGAGAAAAGGTAGGATGCCAACTGTTAATGACTTCCTTAAGGTTAAAATTATAGACCCACTAAATGCCAAAATTATTCAGGATTATGTCCCAAAGTTCCCAAGCAAAATCATAATGTATGAAAAGATGGGAAATAGTCTCCTCTTTTAAGCAACATAGATAGCATCTATTAACTAGGGTAAACCCTCTCTTCTGTAAGTTGTCTTGGGTTAAAATTTTGTTATGATCTACAGTCCACCAAAACATGTTGACTTTTGGTAAAAGTTTATGGTTCCAAACCTGACCTTGGTAGTGTTAACATATTGGGAATTGCTATAATATTGATCATAATTGGCATCAATGGCACGAACATCCTTGGTATTGGGTTGAGTTTTTATGGAAAAATATTTTTGATTATTTGAGGTAGAAGCTTTAAAAACTTTTCATTTTTTATAAGTAGCGGTGTACTCTTGATGATGTAGGTTGATCAAGGATTCATTATTGAATGAATCACCAAGCATGTAGGAGCTATAAAATTTGGTGATCCCTCTACAATATTCTGGGAGTGACCAATATTAGCATGGAACCAAAAAAATTGATTACGGTCATAACATTTAAGAGGATTGTTAGGATGGGTGAAAGGTTTAGAGGGTGGTAAAAATTATTTCATCTGTTGTATCGAGAGTGGTGTGTGAGAAGATGAAGGGATGTCAGCTTTAGAAACTCCTGGTTTGGTTTGTGGAGTATTAACAATGATATCATTAGTAGATGTTTGAAAATATCCTCTTAGAAGTTTAGGATGAGGTTTAAATTGCTTCATGAGAAAGTCTTGATGCTTAGCTTTATCAAGATCTTCATTAAGTGTTTGGGGAGCAAAATTTCAAACCTTATATTAAACAGAAGGATTCAAAAAAATTATAAACAGTTTGAACAAGTTATCATCAGTCATGTTATGATTGGCTTTGTGGGACAATGATTTTCATCTTTTTGAGAAAATCATGAGCTGATTTAGTGGGAGATTGATTATCATTGATGAAGTGGCTAAGATAATTTTTGAGAAGATCATTATGTTAAAACTCTTTAAGTAAAAAATTTACCAAATCTTCAAGTTGCCAAAAGGAATGTTGCAAAAGTTAGTTATACCATTCTAATACATTGCCTGTAAAGGTTTTAACTACGAGTTTATTTATGGCAAAGATATCAGTTTAGATCCACTCTTTGTAAAGGTTGTCAAAGGATTTGAGAAATGAGGCTGGTCTTTAATCCCATCATGATTTATAATTGGAGATATGTTACCAATATCAATGGACATAATGAAGGGAGTTAAATGCTCATTTTGAATAGTTTGAAGCTTCTTGTTATTCATTATGGGTTGAGGAATAACATTGCTTGAGGCATTTATAAGAGGTGGAGGAATATAATTGGGATTATCTTGAGGATGGATAGCTAGAGGTTGATTAGCCATTTTAATCAAATGATTTTAGAGTTTCATCATTTGATAGGTGTTACAGGTTTGCATTATGTTCATTTGCTAGATAACCTAGGCAAGAAGTTGAGTTGTATCAATAGGTGGGTTGGTGTTGGTAGGATTACTCCTCAAATTGGTTAAACTTGTGCCAATTGATCCCACATTAGTTTGAATATTTTGAATATGAGAGGCATATTGGTAAGCATAGAGAAGATCAAACCCATCAAATTCATCTTGAGGTATGATTTACACCATGTTACAGGTCATGGATGAAGGAAGGGAAGAGGTGTCCCAAGAGTGATGGTGCTCTTGGGAGGAAAAGAGAGGGAGAAATGAACATCCCATATAGTATCTAAATGGATTTAGGCTATCCAAGAAGATTTTGATAAGGCACTTCATGATTATTTAAGAGAAATGAATAAAATGCTAAGAAAGAGATAATTGAGTTAGATAAATAGGCATGGCAAAAAAAGTACAAAAAATAAGGTCTAAAAGTTTGACAGATTCAATAAGTTCAACCTAGTACTAGAAACATGAGATAAAAAAGTGTACATAGTTGATAAGGTTGACCTAGCACTATAGGCAAGGGAAAAATATACAGTCTGTAAGAGACTGTGTTGAGTAGAACAATTGTGTATTGAAACAGGAAAATTTTTGCAAGTAATTTTGAAAGTGATAAATGAAAGGAAGCACGTAATCAATTGGGTCAATTAGATTGATCCAATTGAGGCACACATCAAAAAACCCTACACCAATGTTGGCTAATGTAATTTTTTGCAATACGACATACAATTGAGCAAAGAACAAGAAGTCAGCTTGGAGAGTAAAATCTAAGTGGTCATCTTAAATATTGTTAGATTATTAGAATATAATTTTAGATGTGATAGGGAGTTGGTTGTAAGTAAGGAACTAGAAAATAATCTATGGATGGTTCTAAGACATTTAGGCCGAAAGGGATCTGTATTGGTAATGGTATTAGATGGGTATTAGGGCCTGCCCCCTCACTTCACACATTTTATGGATAAGGGTGTCAGGTGATTTGACAATATATACCATTAACCACATATTTATACTTGGCCAAAAAACCAAGTCAGCTTCCCCCTTGGTGATGAAATCCAAGTAGCTAGGCCTTGGGTAGATAATTGTTAAAGTGCATATTAAGATTTTAGGATTTGGTAGTGTGTGCATAAAAGAGAAAATAGTGAAACTAAATGGTATATTTAAAAACCACCTAATTATATTATGTGATTTATTTTAAGCATGCAAACAACAAAAAATGAAAGTATGAGCTAATTAATAGCATATAAGTGTTAATTCCAACTTTGAAACACAATATATTGTTGATTCAAATGATAGTGTATGCAAATATTATAGAACAAAGTTGGAAATGTTGCTTCTTTACTACAAAAGCAAGGATCTAAAAAAAACTATAATGATATTATCGACCTAATTTTCTATATAGAAGATAGAATATAAAACTACATCGATAGGGTCGACATACTTGACTGTACAAGGGTAGTTTTAAAGATTATAAACTATGAAAAATAGAACTATAATGAATAACATAAATATAATGAATAACAAAATTGTAATGAATAATATAAATAACAAATAAGGATAGAAAGTAACCTTGGTGGGTTGGACGATGCAGAGGAAAATAATATTATTGTTGAAGTACCCTAATTTATACTTCCAAATTCTAATAACTAGGTTGACTGGGTTGACCTAGATTTGTAGTTCCCTATTTGTTAAAAACATGTAATATTTACTATGTTTTTGATTAAGGTGGCAAACCAGGGGCCGAACCCTATACAGTCAAAAAAGACAAGAAGGCAAACAAACAAAAAATGCCTTTAGAGAGACGACGGCACAACTGAGAACAACAGATAGAAACAAAACACAAGCCATGGGAAGACTAGAGTTAGAGAGGTCTCCCCTTACATAATTATTGATTTGATAAGATCATTGAGTTTTTCATTCTCCACATTGTTAGCATACCCAGTATTACCCACCGATTCCAGCATAGACATGTTTAGCAGAATTGTATTATGAATCCCTTTGGCAAAGACCTTCTCTAGCTTTTAAATGTGGTCCTTTAGGGCCCCAATTTTAGTTTTCCAATTAGTCTCATTCTTAGTGCCCTCACCAGCTTCTTCGATATACATTTTCCCCTTATTATTAGTAGTTCCCATAGTGTCAACACCCTACTCCTCAATAACCTCAAAATCCATAGTAGCCTGCTTCCCTCTAGTGTCCTCTAAAATTTCTTGGATTTCTAGCTCCTCAGACTCTTCCTCCTGGGTTGCTTCTTCCAAAGCACTTTTCAAATAATCAATCAGTTTGGCCTTTGGGGTTGGTTTACCAGCAATCCACCCCGACCTTCGCACTCTAGAGGGGAATCCTTCCTTATTAATTTTGGAAGGCTTATGAGATTTGCCACCTTGGCCCCCCTGGCCCTACCTAGATTCTTGTGGGTCCCTTCCATAGTCTCTTTAATATTTTGTTCCTCTTCATCAACCTTTCTCTTCTTGCCCTTCTTGCTTGCAAAGGAGCTGAGGGTATCAACAGGGGTCTTTTCAGGGTCATCAATATGCCTCATTCCTAACAAGTCATCTTCTTTTGAATGATCTCCCTAATGTTTAAGGGAATATAAACACCTTGTCACCACACCCTCCAACCTAAAAATTGCTGCCCAAGGTTGGCACAAGCATCAGCGACCCTGTTGCCTTCTATGTAGGTATGGGAAATCTCAACTTTGGAAAACTTTTGTAAAAGAAATTGGATATCAATAATGATGTCTTTTAGCTTGATTCCCACATTTGAAGCTTTATTAATGGCATTTATGACCATCTTAGAGTCTCCTTGTATATTCAAGTTCCTTATTCCTAGGGATGTAGCTAACTTTAATCCCCATAGTAAAGCCATTACTTCAGCATAGCTATTGCTATGGCATCTAATTCCACTGGCATAGATTGCAGACATCCATCCTTTATCATTCCTTATAATCCTCCTCCACTAGCTTTACCATCCAACTTGGATGCCCCATCAAAGTTGAGTTTCATCCAATTAGGTTTAGGGGGGATCCATTTAGTATTAAGTCTCTGTAGTATTTTGGAGTTATTATACCCAGGGATCTGGTTTAAAACCTTCCATTTGGCTGTAATTTGGATTTCAATTTGAGATAGGGGTTTCTCTGCAACATGAATATGAGCTGTTGTAACACTTTCCATAATGGTCTTAGCAAAGGATTTAAACACCTACGAAGCATTTCTAGCAGTGTCCCTAAAAATTTTGTGATTGCGCTCTTTCCATAAAGTCCAACTCAAACATGGTAGATCTTGCTTCCATAATTCCATAAGCCAGGGATGTGTGAAGGTTGGTATCTAGCTAAGAATTACTTCTTTAAGGTCAAAATTGTAGACCCATTCAATACCAAAGTTGTTAAGTATCATGCCCCATAATTCCTGGGCAAACTCACAGTGAATAAAGAGGTATGAAACTGATTCCTCTTTTAAACCACATAGGAAACATCTGTTAATCAAAGTAAAACCTCTCTTTTGAAGGTTATCCTAAGTAAGGAATTTGTTATGAGCAGTAGCCCACCAAAACATGTTAATTTTTGGAATAAGTTTATGATTCCAAACCTTTTTCCATAAATCTTTATTTTGAGCTTCAAGAATGAGCAGATGGTAAGTAGATTTGACAGAGAATGATCCATTCTTATCTAGCCACCAGTATTGTTCATCCTCCTGAGGAAAGAAAGGGATTTTGATCTCCTGAATGCACTATTGGATCTCCCAAACTCTTGAGAAAAGCTTAGGCCGGTGCACATAGCAATCCAAAAGATTTTTCTAGCTCCTCATCCCATTGTTATTTTCCATATAATCACTGACCCTATCTATAAAAGACTGGGTAGTCAAGTCAACAATCTCTCCATAGTTTCTCTATGTGATGAGAGCCTTGTCCTTTAACCAGATATCATCCCAAAATTTAACATGCTGGCCATTTCCAAGTTTCCATCTAATTCCCTGTTTGAGAAGGCTTCTACTTTTTAGCATTTTATTCCATATCACAAATCCCTGGGGTAATCTTATCTATTAAAGAAAGTTGGAATCATCAATGCTATGCATGTATTTGGCATACATTATTTCCCCCCAATCATTATTTTTATGGATCAAGTTCCAACTAACTTTTGAGAGAAGGGCTTTGTTCATGTTCCTGATGGACCTAATATTAAGTCCACCATGAGATTTTGGAAGACACACTTTTTCCCATCTGACTGAAGACATTCTTTATTTGTCTTCCACTCCCATCCATAAAAATTTCCTTTGGATCTATTCTAGTTTCTTAGCAAAATACACAGGAATTTTAAAAAGAGATAGGAAGTATGTAGGAATACCTTGCAGTGAACCCTGAAGAAGTTGCAGTTTACCAGCACTGCTGAGTAGTTTCCCCTTCCAACCAAAAAGTTTCTTCTACATTCTTTCCACAATTCCATTCCAAAATCTAGGAGATACCTCTTTGATCGAGAGTGGGAGACCCAGGTAGGTAGCTGGTAGGCCAGCTTTAGCACATTCTAATATATCAATGATTTTATGTCTAAGTTCATTAGGAGTGTTGAAGAAATACACATTGCTTTTCTAGAAATTTATCCTTTGTCCTAACTCTCTGGCATAATTATTTAAGATATTCTTCCATCTTATAGCTTCAATCACCGATGAGATGCCAAAGAAGATGGTATCATCCACAAACTATTGTACCACCATAGGATGAAGGGAGGAGGTAGGTTTGATGCCCACTAGCTTTTTTGAGGCTATATCTACTAGTATGTATCTTCCTAGTGCCTCAGCCATAATGATGAATAAGTATGGGGAGAGAGGGTCTCCCTAACAAATTCCTCTTGAGGATGAGAAAAACCCTCTAGGAACACCATTAACCAACATTGAGAATTTTGTAGAAGAGACCGCGTTCCATAACAAGTGAGACATTTTATCATTAAACCCAAATTTTTTGATCACTTGGAATAGAAAAGTCCAAGAGACTCTATCATAAGCTTTAGAAATATCAAGCTTGAGAGCCATCCCAAGGATTCTACTCTTAACCATGGAGTGAATATTCTCATGTTTGGTGATCATAGCATCAAGAATCTGCTTGCCCGAGATGAAACCTTTTTGAGAAGGAGAAATAATTTTGTCTAGCAAAGGTTGAAACCTCATGACCAGCATTTTAGTACATAACTTATACACAGTGTTGCATAGACTAATGGGCCTAAAATTAGTGAGGTGTGAAGGTTGTGATTTTTTAGGAACAAGTACTATGAAGGTATTATTAGCTTATTTCAAGAGTTTACCTGATCTGAAAAAATCACGCACAACAGCCGTGAGGTCCGCTCCTACTATCTCCCAATATTCCTGAAAGAATATAGGAGGAAAGCCATTAGGACTTGGGGCTTTAAAATCACCCATGGAGAATAAAATAGCATGGACTTATTCCTTGGATATAGGTTTTAACATCTCCAGATTATCTTCTTCCATTATCAAACAGGGGATTTTATCAATAAATTGATTCATAGGTCTATCAATTCTATCATTATTATTTTCTTTCGTAAGCAGATTCTGAAAAAAAGCCCTAGCTTGTTCCCCTATTTCATTATCCTCAGTAATAATGGCACCATTATCTAGGAAAATCTTAGTTATTGAGTTGGCTTTCCTATGTTTCATAGCTGAGAGATGAAAAAAGGTAGTGTTCTTATCCCCCTCTTTAAGCCACTGAACATGGGATTTTTGTTTCTAGAAAACCTCTTCTCTTTCCATAAGATTCTTCCATTCTGAAGACTAATATTTATTATGTTGATAAGGTTGACCTAATATGTTTTTTAGAAGTTTGAAAATGTACAGAGTTGATAGGGTCAACCTAGTAACCTGATCTAGATGTTTGAAAGTGTATTGTGTTGACAAAGTTGACCTATTTGCCGTACTTAATGAAAATCCTGCATAGATAGAGCTGAGTCATATTTATGTGACTGTGTGTTAAACCTATGCATATAAGTTATAACTATATCAACATTATCAACCTAGTATCAAAAATATAGAGAAATAAAATGATAAAATAATGAAAAACATGAAATAAAAACTACAAGGGTTAGATTCATGTTGGGTTCATCAGAATGTATGCAATAAAAAATGCATCATGTCTATAAATATATCCTAATTCAAAGAAGATATATTATACCATACACATCTGATTGGGGATACATTAGATAATCAAGAACATGACCAATATGGGGAACTACTAGACCTAATTAGGGGATTTCTTATCACAATACACAATGCTAGGAAGGGTTTTAAAGCCTCCAATCAAATAGAATCACACAATAACCCTATGAAAGTCCTATGTTTAGATATCTCACTAAAATAATAAAAAGTAAAGTAAAGTTAATATAGTTCTCACTAAATCTTTTGGCACAATATGGGGGTTAGTAAATAAACAAAACATGTATATGATAATCTCAATTAAGCTATATATGAGCAAGACCCTAATACATGGAATAAGAAGAGTAATATTATTTAAAGCCAATACTTATGCTACTTCTATCTAATAAAGAGAAGATAAAAGTTAGAGAATACTTACATAACTTATGAACTTGTAATGGGGAGGAAGGGTTGGGGGCTCGCGTCTGCATGGCCCCCTCAAACCCTTCCTCACATCTGTGTGGCATTATAATGTGAGATCTATTATTGCGTAGAACTTTATTTTTCCCTTGGATTTCCATATTGTGGATGGAACTTGGGTTGGATTTCCAGCCTGAGTTGGATTGCCATCCCGATCTAGTTTGCGAAGGAAATAGTGAACAGATGGGGGAAACTTTGTTTCCTCTGTGTCAAAGTGCACTGTGTGGAAGGTGGCTTTGGTGGTGGTTACAGGTGACCACAAATAACAACCAATGACACTTATCAAGGAGTGTAGGGGAAGGAGGCCACTGTGTTAAACAAAACCCTAACCTTCATGGCCACCTTCTTGGCCTTTGGTGACCAGATCTGGTTATTCACCATCACCTTTTGTCGATTGGGGTTATGGCTCATGCTGATGTGCTTCCAGACGTCAAGGATTTCTTTGATGATGTTTTAATTGCCATGGTGGCAAATCCTCTAAGCATAGAGGGGGAGAATGGGTAGATGATTGGGTGGATAAAATGGGCACTGGTGGCACTGGTTCTGGGGCTTGTTTCTTTGATTTTGGTGTCATTTTTTGTAGGCAGTGTGATTTTAGGGTTTGAGGGCATGGTGGAGCATGGCCTTTTTCTCAATTTAGATACGGCTGTCATTATTGTCGGATCTGATGATGTCTCTGTTAAATCAAAGGGATAAAGAAACTAAAGGTATTTTGTAAAATTTTAATGTCTCGATAAATGCTTGTGTGTCATTATTGTTTAATGAAATGGTAACCTGCATTGTTGGATAGGTCAGAATGCTAAAGATATATATATTTTTAGCATTCTTTACCCTATGTTGTAAGCTCTTTGAGGTTTCAGGTCCTTATAAAACTTGGGTACTTTTATTGGATTATATTTATGGTTTCAAGTCCCTGTAAAACCCGGTTTAGATGCTACTCTTTAGTAGGTTTTAGGACTGCTTGTCCTGGTGGTTGTTAATGCTTTATCTTTCTTGTTTTTGTTAAAGGGTTTCGGGGTCCCTTCAAAACCTACTTTTACCATAATCTAAAACTTATGAACTTGTAGAGACTCAATCTATCCCTTGGAAAAATGGGCTTTGTAAGAGGTTGTTGTGGTTTTTAAGGATCACTAAGAAAGGCCAAAACATCCAAGACTTCTCCACAAGACTAGATTCTCCAAGTAAAAACCCTAAGCTAAGACTCCTTAAGTAGAATGGTGGAAGAGCAAATTGTAAATAAGTGTAAGTGAATAATAACTCTTTTATTTTTAAATAATGAAGAAATGATGTTGTATATATAGGTGGATTTAACCCTAAGCCCTTTTAAAAGTTTTGATAGATAGGGTTGACCTAGTTGACCTAGCATAATTAAGGACAAAAATTCATTAGGTCACAGGCTAGGTCAGCCAAGACAAAACCTAGACCCTAAATGAATTTTACCTAAAATCATATAGGATTGACCCATTCAACCTAGTACAACCAACTATCAAAAGGGGTTTAAGGTGAGGAAAAAAGGGATGGAAAGTGGGAAAAGACTAGAGGAGTATGCAAATAAGGAGTAATAGCTTAGGGAATGGTTTTATGATCTAGTTATATTTGTAATAAGTGGTAATAATGGACAACAATATTTCAAATCACAAATGTTATACCCACCCCTTTCCTGGTGCACCCCATAGGGTATGCACTCAGAGAGACTGAGTTTTGATGGGTTCTTGTAAGATGTAAAGCATTAGTATTTGATAAATTTTTAAAAAAATTATGAGTATACACAAGTTAAAATTAATAAAACTATTAAATATAAGTCTTAATAAATACTTAAACATGTGTTAACTTTATTTGATCTTCTCCCTCATCAAGGGTGGCATGGAATGACCCTTCACATTGTAGGATGACTCATCAACCTTACTTGAAACTACCCATTTTTGGTCAAAGAGGAGTTATAAGTATTTGTGTTGTCATATGTCATCCTTGATCAGGCTTCTTTGAGCTCTCCAATTCCATCCTATGATAATTACATGATATTTTCATCTTGGGAGACAAAGAGAACCAATTTTCACACTTGTTTATGCTGCCAAGAACCTACACTTTAACCCTCTTGGTGAAAGAGTAATCTACTTTATTCTTTAACGCCTAGTTGACCCTTTATAGCCTATAATATTATTATGAATACCTCTCAAATTACTTATGAAGTTCCAAAACACTTTTATATTAGCTCAATAACACTCTACAAATGGTTAGGAAGACATATAGAGCTTAAAATTATATAAACTAACTCCAATAGGCAGTTTTTAAGATATATATCTATACATTTCCTCAAACACGTTCAAATTAATTTGTTAATTTAGGTGTTATTAGGTGTTAATATGTAATTAAAGGAGTTTATATACCATTTAAATTCATTTGGATCACTTAGAAATCCAAACTCCTCCATCAGATCCTTTGCAAGGTTTAAATAGGGTTTAAGGTAACCTATTATCTTAATAATGATTCATAAAGATGAGGGCATTAATCCCTAAACCAATGAAAAAATTTTATAGTACACATGGGTCCTGTTACATGTCTAATATATTTAGGTCCCTGCAAATATTTTTTCAATATCCAAAAAAAAATTTGAGGTCTCTTCAGCTCTTCACAAGGTGGCATGAGGGTTTTAGGGTGGTCTCAACTGTTAAGCATTATTCATAAAGCATAGTTTATTTATTAAAAAAATTGCATGAATTTGAAGTATTTTAAACCCCTAAACTCCTATAATATACATTTTACACCATGCATATCCTTAGTGGAGTTTCTAATCCTCAAAATTTGTCTCTCAGACTTGCAAGACTATGTGTGAGACCAAGAGAGAGTTTTTAGTATAAAACATTTAAAGTACATTTTTTAGTTATAATAGAATAAAATAGGTATAAAATATTATATATAATGGTTATTAATTATATATAATGGCAGTTTACCCTCTAACAGGTTCTATAATTGATTTTCATACTTTGAGGGTTTGTATGCAATTAGGCCAATCTAACTCTAGTGGTCTTGTTTAGATTTATCTTCTTCACGCCAAGGTTCCAACCATTATGAACACCCATTTTAAAAAACTTAATAACATTAATTTATCATAATAATCCTAATATAAATTAAAAATTACATATTTTTCTTACACTTTTGAAGACAAACATGAAAACACTCCATTAGGCCTATAGGTGCACAGTCTAGGTTTCTTGAATATTAGACCTTGAAACTAATTATTCAACTAGTTTAAGTGTATCCAATGGAATATAACCTATATTAATCTCACCATGATCTATATAACTCTAAAAAACTTCAAAATTTTAGGTTTATTCATCTTCACACACTCAAGCATGTAGGTGATGATTTAGGCTTTTAGGCCTAATTACCCCTTCTTGAGCCTTTCACTACCCTCAATAATATTGAAACTAAATGGAATCCATATTATAATTTATTATTACAATTAAAACACATATTTCACTATAAATCCTCATGGTTTAAGCAAATTTCAACATAATTTCTCCAATTCACCAAAACCCGCCTATATGTACTTGTGGGCAACATGACCATAGATTTGAAGGTTTACCTCTTTTTTGGCACTTTATTCACCTTTGTGATTTTAAAAATATGTTAGAGAGATTATTAATGTTAATATTGACATCTCAAAATACTTGTCAACCCTTTTCATGTCTCTAACAACACGATATGGTCTTTAGACTTCATCTTTCAAAACAATGTCTATTGCATTTTCTTGGAAATGAAGACCTACAAGTCTGCAAACCTATAAGTAGACATTTTCATCATTTCAATCCATTTATGAATCAATTTATGGTCATAATAACCCTAAAATAATATTTTTGTTACTTCAAAATATTCCTCATTAGGTTTGATACCTTCATGCCTCTCAAGCAAAGCAAAAATTTGTCTCTTTGGTTCACTCTTGCATAGGCAAATTTATACACTATCCTCAAACCTGAGATCATATTATGTATAATTTAAGGATTTGGTGTTTATAAAATATATTATTATAGTCTTATTTAAAAATTCAAAATTTTAATTAAGCCCACGTATGGTAGCTAAATTTGGATAACAAAACAATCTACCCATTACATTGTAAATAACCAATTATAGAAGAACCAATGGTTAGATCTTGAATATTTAGAGGAGATCATTTATAACCTTTGGTGAAAACAATCATAGCATACCCATGATATAATATTTTGGAGTTTATTGGCCCTTAGATCACCAATAGATCTTAAAACAAGGGAATTTTTGTCCCATGAGATGTTGATTGCTTTTATTGATTTAGATTAGTTAGTTCTTAAATGTGTTTGAGTGAGTCACAATTTTAGCCTAATATAAATTGTCATTAGGAGGGCCTCCAGGTACCATATTTTAGATCTTTTAGTCTATCTAATTTTGAACTTTCCTATGCTCTGAGCTTATTCATTGATTAAGACTATTAAGTCATATATATACTTGTATATGTTGTATGCTTAAAACCAATACTAACAAAATATTAGGATTTGTCACTTTGGTGTCTTATTTAAGAGTCACATGGTATGGAATCAGGTTGGGAAAAAGAAAATTAATTATTTCTCCTCTTGAAGCACATATAAATCCTAGATCTAATTGAGGTATACCTAGAAGATTAGAATACCCTACTAGATCATCCCCAAAATCTATCACCAATAGACTAACCCAAATGGCTATAACTTTGCTACTTGGATCAAACATAAATGTTCTTGGTGATGTGCATGATTTTCCCAAAAACCTTGAGTGTTATATTCCAAAGTTCACTCCAAACACTAAGAGGACTATAGAATAGCACATTACATCATATATAACATCTCTCAGATTTGTCAATGTTGAGCATAAAGATGTAGCTTGTAGGTTATTTCCCTTCACCTTGATTGATCAAGCTTATGATTGGTTCCTTAACGTTCCTAAAAATTGAATCATGGGATGGGATCAATTAAATACCACATTTTTATCCTAGTTTGGTCAAGTGTTACATCCAAATATATTTTAATAGTAATTTGTTTACATGTGAAGGGAATCCAATGAGCCTATACATAAATTTAATGCATATTTTTAGAAAATGTATAGGAGGATAACATATTTATATAGGCCAAATTCCCAATTTAGCCTTAATAAATTTTCAAAAAAACACTAGATATTTTGACTACTACTTTCATAAGGAGGGACCCAACTATCATTGATTTACCTCTTACATATGCTGAAGTAATAAAAGTGGATAGGCAACACAATCCATAATGACACATGTTGGCTCCCATTCCCAATGTTCTCCCAAACATGCCAACTTTGAAATTAATACCTCCTTAAAAAAATAATTTTCCATTATCATAACATCTTCTAATTATGAATCAATTTCCATTCACTCGTGTTACCCCTAAATATAATTTAGTATTTCTCAATCTTGCTAGTAGTGAGGCAATATCTTAGTATTATAATCAAGCCTTAGTTTTATTATTGACCAACAATACAAAAAAATCTCCTAAAGATGTATCCAAACTTGAATTAGATGCAATTAAAATAATGGTCCAAAAATTGAGTGATGATTTTTTTAATTTTTTTAAAAAAATTAAGAAGCTCGAGTACTAGAAAATTAAGCTCCAAATTTTACTTATCAACACAATTACAAACCAACCCTTTAATAGAGCTAGTAAACAAGATGAGTCCTCATCCAACAAATTAAATCAGATTAATATCATGGATATTACTTTGCCTAATTGGTTTCATGCACACAACACAACCCAACATGGAGAACTTGACTGTGTTGAGTTTTGTCTAGCATTTGACATTCTGCATAAATAAATTGATGAATATGAAGTTGTCCTAAATGATCAAAATGCTTCAAGTAGTTTTGATGTTTCTACTTCATTGAAGTGTCCTAATATAGTGATGTATATTTTATGACTACACTCTCCACATACATTATATGTCTTTTATTTATTGGTTTTGATCTCTTTAGTCTGATCTTTGATTTGATTTCTTTTCAAAGGTACTCTACTTATCATTTACAATCTTTGATCAATATTTCTTTCATTTGTCACCTAAACCTCTTGTCATGCATAGTATTCTTCATTTTATTTAAGAATTATTATTATTCATCTCTCTCTACAAACTTTCCTCTTTAACACGAACTTCATCCAATCATACACCAATTCCAAAACTTCACTTTCCATTCTAGCTTCAAACTAGCTCATTCTCATGTAGATTCATAAGCTTACAAGCTTCATGCATGGTTCTAATGTTATTTATCCACACTATGATAATATTAAAATCCTAATCTAATGTATTTTAACTCATTTTCACATCTAAACATAAATACCCACTCTCCAAGATTGAACTCTCAACCAATCAATTTTTTCTTCTTTAAGGTATCTTCTAGTAGCCCTATTTTGACACAAATCTAGTAGGCTTGACAAATATATATATATATATATATATATATATATATATATATATAATAAATACATATTTGGATACCCTTTATCCCAATTTAATTTGACACAAATTTTTAGGACCCAACTCTCATAGGAACCCTACTAACTCACCACACCTCTTTACCAATTATGTCTCTTTAGGCCTATTCCAAAGACAGACCTGGATACCATATTGTATGGTCAGGTAGCAAGATAAAACCACATGAATATTTTATATAATGTAAAATAACATATGATTCCAAATATTTTATAAATTTTAAAGATGGAATCAAAAGTTATTCAAGTTTTTAACTCAAAACCCTGGTCTTGGTGTATACAAGCCTGCAAAAGGTTGAGGGCATAGAAAATGGTCTAAAATAAATTAAAAGACACTTAAAAGAATTATAATACCTATATAATGTATTACAAAATATAATAAAACCTATAAAACATCTATTAATTCATAGACAATCTTTGCAAGGCTTTAACATGCAATTATACAAAATTTTGAGTGTCTTTCTTGACTGTGTTGGTTTGAATGAAGGCTCAAGATCAAATTTTTATCACTTGAAAGTGTTACGAAGGTTCCTTTGCACAATTAAATATCTTTCACTCTTTTTAAAAATATATACAAACTCAAATTAGTATTAACAACCTTCTAAAAACATTGTTGGTCCTATTCTTAGGACTATGTAAACACATAATTCTCTCAAATGGGTCTTTGTGAGCTTAAATAGAAGTCTAAGTTAAATATTGAAAAATAAAGTGGATTATTTAGAGAATTAAAAGTATCATTACCATTATACAAATATTATATGACACTCAAAATACCTTACAAGTCTTGAATGAACCTCAAAACAAACACTTTGTTATCTTTCTTCATGACTGTACAAAACAAAGCCTTCAAAGCTTGCAACCCTTGAACCTATATGTAGGTGACAATAACACACTCTATGAAAATAATAAAAATAAAAAATAATTAATTCATACCATGAAATTCAAGTAATTCCATAAATTCTCTCTAAAACATTCACTTATTCCTTGATCACATTGTTCTTATAACATTCAAACATAGAATTTAGAAAGTAGGGAGAGTTCTCTTTCAATATTGATATTTTCTTGAATTTTTAGACTCTCCTCCTTTATCCTTAAAAATTATCTTATCCTGCCTACCTTATACCACACACTCTAACACCTTACATGCATTTCCCCCCTTTTATAACACCAAAACATGCAAGATAACTTCTCACAAGGCCATCTCCCATGTAGGGTGGCAATTACAACTTCTTGTTTCTTGAATTGTATTGTTTTTTTACCATGAATTTTAAGTTGAAACACCATCACATACATTCCTATCACACTCTATAACCTTTTAACAACATCCACCAACATTTTTATTTCACACAAGACTCAAAACACCATTCAAGGCCTAATTATAAATTCATTTTTTCAAATTCCCTTTTTGGTGGGAAACTCCAAATGAGATTAAAAAAAACACTATCTAAAAACTTATATTGACTCCAAAAATCCATAAGGGACCCTATAACACCCTTACAACACATATCAAACTAAAAAAATCTAACATGAAACTCTTACACTTACTAACTTCTCAAATTAGCTTGTGATGCTATGCATCAAGCTCCCTAAGTGGGAAAATTTGAGCTCCCACTCAAATGTGCCTTGTCTAAATTCTTCCTTGTTTTCAAATCTTCATCTAATTTTTTGATCTCCTCTTTCTACTACTCCTCTTATCTTTCTCATTTATTCTTGGCTAGTTCTTGTGTCTTTATCTTCTTTCTTTATCTTGCTTCTTTGCCAACTTATCCTCTACCTCTTTGAAGTACATGATCTACTAAAAATCTTTGTCCTCATCATATTCCACCTCTTCCATATCCAAATTCTCTTCAACATGATCTACCTCAAATGGCTAATTCTCAAGCTTCACTCCTTCTCATATTCCATATCTTCCTTCTACATGTGTCATGATTGGTTCTTGCACTTTTTGTTGGGATATCTTCTTAACAATGCTTTATCCTTCATCCTCAAGATCTAATGGATTATTATGCACATGTTATTTATTCACTCTTATCATAATCTCAATTATATCCTCTTTTTTTCCCTATTCATGATACTCCACCTTCTCATGGTGAGTCTTCTCATAGTCTTTGTGTTTATCTGGCAATGACACCTCCATTTTGACTTCATCATGACACAACACTTATTATAAACCTCTTATATTACTATCATCATGCATACATTTAACCAAATTATCTACAATATTATCAATTGAATATATTGATTTATTACCTTTCTCTTGCTTCATTTGCTTATTTTCTTACTCACCTACTTTTAGCTTTCCTTTCACTGGCATATTACTTGGTCTCATTCTTGGGATAATATTACCCTCTCTTTGTTCTCTCAATGTTATCTTGCTCTCAATCCTTCCTTGGATTACCTTTGAACTGATCTTGTCCTCTTCTAAACATGCTTTCTTCATCCACTCATCTCCTTTGTGAGGAACATGGCTATTCTCATGTTTCTTTGGCTCTATCATGAGCTATTAAATCTCATTTACTCCTTTATCCATGTGATCATGGAGTGAATCCCTCTCTTTCATATCTATACTTTCACCATCATACGTAGTACCTATAAAATTGCATTCATGAGACCGAATAGTCTCTTCAAGGATCTCATTGTTCTTTCCACCCTCTCTTGCTCTTGTATTCTTATTCCATGCCTCCCTAGGCATCCATTACATCTTCTTGAGTTCTTTATCCTTTCCTCTTAAATTTTAATCTTTACTTGTATTATTAGATGACAATACTTATTCATTGATCAACTCACATGATGTTATGCTTATCTTACCTTAAATTTCCACTTGGTTTGATTTTCCTTGTACTAATGCTTGTCCATCTTCTTGGATGCAACTCACTACTTGTTTCTAATTTTCTGACCTTATGTGACCTATAATTTTACCTTATTTAAGTGTTCCCATAGGAAACATTCTCATTGTCCTTGAAATCTTCTCTTCTTCATCTTGTGATTATACCTCTAGCTATTTCATAACAACTCCCTCCTTCTCTTTACTTTGACTAAGGAACTTTAATAGATCATCTTCAGCCTCTTGCATCAATCCTTTCCACATCAACTCTTCATCCTCATTGTGTTTTTGTATAGCTTGGACCATCACTTGTATTTGGGCTCCAACTCCATCATGTGTCAATCTTGACACTCCTTCATACTATAAATCAATTTATATACTTTGATGCTTCATGATGTATTCTACCTTATCCATCAATATTTCTCTCTCTTAAGACTCCATTGACTCATGTCAAGTGCTCATATCTTCAACTAATGTTATAGGACAAACTTTGTCCTTTTCTCCATTGCTTATGGCATGCTCCAAAGCTATCATCTCTGCTTGTAATTATTTATAGCTCTCATAGATAAATAACTAGTCCTATTTCTCACCTAACAACTCTCTATCACATGAAAAACTCTTATTCAAGATGCTCTTTGATTGCTTCATGAAATGTAAATTTGAATTTTTGATCTTTATACTTATTGACTCCATCTTCTTGATTTAATTTTATCACTTCCGTGCCTTCAATAAAACATCCTTCTTATTGAAGACCTCCTTATCCAAATATATCTCCTTTTTTAGGATAATAAACCACTACACCTCTATACATGGATACCCAATCAAATTTTGGAGGTTTGTCAATAATGTCTCAAAGGTGACCAAGGATGTTGATGAGGTGTCATGTGTGCTAGAATGACAATGATAAAGTGTGATTCAATTTTATTCAATTATCTTACATAATTATTTAGTTTTTAACTTAGATAGGTATATGGTGGATGTTATTGATGGTATGTTTAAGTTATAGAGACCCTATGGGTTGTTATGAGTGCTTATGGAAGTGAAAGGAATTCATCAGAATAATCATATGAGTGTCTAGGTTCAAGTAGTCATTTTGGTAGACAAGGATGAGTAAGAAATTTTATTAAATAATAATTTATTCCCCTATGATAGGTGATCATGTGGTTCAAATTTTAGGTCTGGACATTGAGCATAGAAAAAGTTACAATAGTACAAAGTTGGACTCTCAAACAAAGTTCACTAAGTTTCTATACTTATTCAAATTTGCAAGAAGAGATATAATGGTGAGTGTTCAAAACATATAATGGAGATAATATAATATAATAACCTCATATCCAATAGTGATCAAGTGATCACGTAAATAGATATCAATAACATGTGTGAAGTTATTAAGTCAAAGGTTCCTGAGATTGCTTGTGTTAGTGACATGTGTCTCAATCATGATGGATAATTAGAAGATAAATGGCACATGGGTATTAATAAATATGAATATAAATGGTATTCATATATTCAACAAGTCATAAGGGTGCTCAAAATGCATGCAAGACTACCAAGTGCCATAAGCGCATTGAGTTTGACAAGCAAGGTCCACATAAGGCATGCAAGGTGGTCAAGTGTCTCAATCGCGGTAGCACAAATCAAAGATCAATGATTAGTGACTAAAGGTAAAATTAAGAAGACTCATTATGAGATATATGGAGTGTATGTGATCAATGATTAGTGACTCAAGGTAAAATTAAGAAGACTCATTATGAGATATATGGAGTGTATGCGATCAAAATTTTATCATAAATTAGATTAATACACATGGCTAATGTTTTTACAATATACAGTGACCATTGAAATTTGAATATTTAAATTAATAAAGGAAAAACTAGTCTACAATATTTTGCTTATATCTTTTGATATAAGATGAATTTGAAGGTGATGTAAAAAAAAAAATTGAATATGACTTAAATATTCATATATAAAAGTGAGTTATGATGTTTTAATGTCTGTACAATCAAATATATTAAGCTCCAAATTTAACGGTGTGTTTGACCATGTTATGTAAGTGACTAGAGAAGGATATTTGAGTTGTTATTGATAGTATTTTGATGTTTCAAGATGAAATATCTATTTTAGACTGTTATATACGCCATAAGGACAATATATGTATATTTTTTAGTTTTGAATAATCCATCTTCAATGTGAACAATTGCTTAGAAGTTGACTATGTTTATTGAATACACTAGTAGTTTGAGTAACCATCTTATAGAGGTAAGTTGAAGGTGTTCAGAGAAAAATTGAAGAAGAAAATGAGTATGGATATGTTGTATAAGTCTTAAAGGATTATAAATGGCATTTTTTGTTATGATATGCCCCTGATTAGATATGGAAAGTCAAAATAGCTTGACTATATTTTGATTGTATATGATTAGTCTGAGTGGTCATTTTAAGAGAGTTATTTTGAGTACTTAGACCTTGTGTTGAAGTATCTAAAGTACATAAAGCAATTTTATAGGTATTTAAGGTTTCACCCATTTGACATAATCATATGGATATGTGAAAATATTTGAGAAGTTGCTTCAAAAGTTTAAGATTATAATTTTTGTGTATAAAGGCCTAAAGAAAAAGGAGACCTAATTGGTAGGTTTAAGTATTGAGTTGGTGTTCTAGGTGGAATGGACCCATGAGGGAATGATAAATATTCTATTGGAGACAATTTTGATAGGTTATAATCATTGGTGGAAGCTGAATGTGGTCCAAAATGTTGTAAAAGCAACATGTGGATGTGAAGGCCTAATTGTTTTGGGTCTCATTAAGGCCTAATGGAGTATTTGAGTCTTAAGGACCATGGCCAACCTATGGAGTGGAGTGTTTCACCCATATAATGTGTGTGGAGACCTATTTAAATTGTAATACAATTATGGTAAGAATCTTGGCTAACCAATATGGGTTAGACCAAGAAAGTGGTATAAATACAAGGCATATTTGGGTTATTTTAGGTGTTGAGTAAGTGAGTAGATGAGAAAAAGATTTGTGTAGGTTGTGAGATCCATGTGGATGTCTTGAGAGGTAGATCAAAGTTTAGGTTGCATGTATGACCTTATGGTCATAATTCTAATGTTGAATTTATAGGTTTGATGCATGTTCTATGAAGTTGTGTAGATTGATCTAAAAGGTGGGTTTAGATGCCTTACTTGTGTGTGAAGGTTTAAATGAGTGAAGAAGATTGAAGGAGGTTATTTTTCAAGTTTTCTCTATCAAATTGAAAATAAATCAGAGTTCTAGAGTTGTACTTTTCATAGATGTTGTGTTGGTGCTCAACATCTTAGCCAAGTTGGTGTTTGTCATCTTTATGGGTTAGTGTTCCTTGTGAAGTGGGTGCTTCACTAAAGTCTCATGTTTGTAATCATGGTATAGGAAAAGTATTCCATGTGTTTTTAGGCTTGAGAGTGGGTTTTCTCCCCCAAGAGGGTTTCCCACATAGATCTTGTGTTATCTTTCTTATCTTTCATGTTCATTACTATGAGTGGGTTAATTTTTTGTTGATTGTTTATGGTGTATGACTAAGGGTTTGAAGGATTTAGATTAAATTTTTGAAATATATTGATTCACTGATTCACCACCATCTTAATGATTTTACCTCTAACATCAAATTCTTCTTCAGCATAAACATGCTATTTATGCTTGCTTTCCTTCATGATTTCAAAATTTATGTCCTCAATATGTACTTATTATTTCTTCACTTTCATACCTACATACACACATGACAATAAATCATAATATTCAAAATCTTGAGGCTTGTTTTCCTCAATCTTCTCCTTCTTAAGTTGCTTTAGTTGTTTCCTCTCATCATCCTCCATAACTATCTCATTCTCCTCAAGATGATAACCACCTTCCTCTTGTCTACCAATATGTTCATCCATCATGAACTTCTTCATCTCCTCCTTGAATTACCTACATAAAAACTTATTTTTCTTCTCATTATATCTCATGACAATATTTTGTATCCTCTCTATGATTAGACTTATAAGCCACTTAACTCTCTTATTCATCATTACTCATCCATACCATTGGTTTTCCTAATTTTTCATGAGCTCCACTAGGATCCTTATCCTCTCTATAATTTGATCTATCTCACTCATCTCCTCTTAAACAACTAACCCTTTTCTCTTTTAGTCTTCCTTCTTTTATTTCTCATTATGGCACTCTACCTCAACATAGCCCTTCCTCTCTTTTATCTTATCTATCTTAATATTCTATTAAACACGTCTTTTTCACCTTGATTTAGCAAGTCTCTTTCACCTTGACTTGGTGTCAAAATATAGGTTCTCTACTCTACCTGGTCTCTTGACACTCATGTCTAAGTATTTTTTACCTTATAACTACTCTTCTTGGAGTCTTTCTTATTTCTTCTTCGGGATGATCTTATACCACAAACTATTTAAATCTCTATTTTCCTCTTTCTCTAATCAATCTCAAACCTTCTATATGGTCTCTATACCTACATTCAAACATCTCCTCATCTGTAACTTAAATTCATGCAACCTTAAATAACAACCTTTAATATTCAAAAGCATAAAATATTCCAATATATTATAAAATTTGATACCAATTGATGTAGATATGATGCCTACACTCTCCACATACCTTACCTAGATTTTATTTCTTGGCTTTTATCTCTTTACTTTGATCTTTGATCTAATTTCTTGTCACAGGTACTCTAATCATTTACAATCCTTAATCAATATTGATTTCATTAGGCACCCAAGCCTATTTTCATGCATAGTATTATTGATTTTATTGAGTACCTATCATCCTTAATCTTTCTCTACACTCTACCATCCTTAACACCAACTTCATCCAATCATAAACCAATTCCAAAACTTCACTTTCCATTCTAGCTTCAAACTAGCTAATTCTCATGTAGATTCATAGGCTTAAAAGCTTCATGCATGGTTATAATGTTATTTTTACACAATAATATTATATTTACATCCTCCTCTAATTTATTTTAAATCCTTTACAAATCTAAATTTAAATACTCAATCTCCAAGATTGAACTCTCAACCAATCAAATTTTTCCTCTTAAGGTTTTATCTTCTACTAACCCTATTTTGACACAAATATAATAGGTGTGGATAATTTATATATGTTAAATAAAAAATAAATAAATATTTGGATACCATTTATCCCATTTCATCTTCATACAAATTTTTAGAACCTAATTCTTAGTGTAACCCTACTAACACACCATACCTCTTTACCAATTAGGTCTCTTTAGGCCGATTCCAAAGACAGACCTAAATACCATATTGTACAATCAGGTACCAACCTAAAACCACATTAATATTTTATATAATTTAAAATAATATATGATTCAAAATATTTGATAAATTTTAAGGTGGAATCAAAAGTTATTCAAGTTTTTAACTCAAAACCCTAGTTTTGGTGTCACTGGCCTATACAAGGTTAAAGGCATATAAAATGGTCTCAAATGAATTTAAATACACTTAAAAGAATTATAATAATCTTATTATGTCTTACACAACATGTTACAAACTATTTAATAGCTAATAATTCATAAAAAATGCTCACAAGGCTTTGACAAGCAATTATACATAATTTTGAGTGCCTTTCTTGACTGTGTTGGCATGAATGAAGACTCAAGATCAAAATTTTCACTCTTGAAAGTGATAAAAAGGTTAATTTTCAAAATTAAATCTATTTTAATATTTTTAAAAATCTATCCAAACTCAAATGAAGCTTAATAACCTTCTAAAAACATTGTTGGTCCTATTCTTGGGACTATGTAAACACAAAATTTTCTCAAATAGGATTGTGTGAGCTTATATAGAAGTATAAATCAAATATTAAACTATAAAATGGATTATTTAGAGCATAAAAAGGATCATTACTATTATACAAATATTCTATGACACTCACAACACCTTAAAACTCTTGAATGAACCTCAAAACAAACATTCTAATGTTTTTCTTCATGACTATACAAAATAAAGCCTTCAAGGCTTACAACCTTTTAACCTATATATAGGTGATAATAGCACACTCTATGTAAATAATAAAAATAAATAAGAAATGATTTCATACCATGAATGTAAATTAATTTCATAAATGCTCTCTAAAACATTCTTTTATTCCTTGATCACATTGTTCTTACAACATTCAAACATAGAATTTACAAAGCAAGTAGAGTTCTCTTTCAATATTGATAATTTCTTGAATTTAAAACTATAATCCTTAAAAATTTATCCTACCCTAAATACCTTATACCACACATTCTAATACCTTACATGCATTTTCCCCCTTTTATGATGCCAAAACATGCAAGCTAACTTCTTATAAGGCCATCTCCCACATAGGGTGATAGTTATAACTTCTTGTTTCTTGACTTGCATTATTCTTAGCCATGACTTTTACATTTAAACACACTCACATACATTCTTATGACCTTTTACCAAAATCCACCAACATTTGTATTACACACAAGACTCAAAATACCATTCAAGTCCTAATTAGAAATTTAACATTTCAAATTCCCTTTTTGGTAAGAAATTCTAAATGAGATAAAATAGACCATCTAAAGAACTTTAATGAATCTAAAAATCCCTATCAACCCTATAATAACCATCACACCCATATCAAACTAAAAATGGCTAACATGAAACTCTTACACACACTAAATTCTCAAGTTTCCTTATGATGCTTTATAACATCATGGAAGACATGAAAAGGATTAAAACAAACATAACTCTCCACAAACTAGCACAAATCATTGTATAAAGGGATTTGATTCTTAAATATCTCATGGATAACAGTAGTCAAATTAAACAAAATACCCAAACTAATACCAATGTTGTAATACATAAGACTAGAGATGAAGTTCCACCATTCTTGATTACAATTAGAATTTTTCGTAAGAACATTCACAATTATCTTTTAGATTCTAGTGCATCAACTAATTTTATGCCTATAGGTGTTTTCAAGAAGTTAGGATTGGTTCCCATGAAATATAATAAAGTGGTAGTTCAATTGGACAAGTTTAAATTCAAGGTCTTTGGAGAGATATTGAATTTACATATGCAGTTGTAAGCTAAGACAAGAGTGAAATAGTTTATAGACATACAAGTAGTTGATATCCTAAAGGCACATGGCATGCTATTAAGTAGAGATTATTCAAGATCACTCAATGTTTATATGTCAAATAATTTTTCCCACATGTGGTTATCATGGAGAGGAGCATAAAATCAAATTAGAGTTGATAGATAAAATAAATGAAATTGATGATAATATAATACAATTCAATCAACGATTAAGTTAATTTCACTTATATATAGGTAGATGTATATACTTTTTCAACCAAGATTTTTTTTGATCATGATCAAAATTCAGGTATGTGGTCATGATATTTGGATGGAACACAATCTAAGCAAGTAGTTAGGGCTGGTATTGTCCTCATTGGTCCCAATGGTAAGCAACATGTTGCAAATTCTATATTAAAATTTTGGTACTAACAACATGATAAAATATGAATCTTTGGTCTTGGGTCTATAGTTTGCAATCAATTCTGATGTCCATCAATTAAGAGTCTTTAGTGATTTTGAATTGGTCATCAACTAGGTACATAACAAGTTTGAGTGTAAACTTTATTATTTTTAGAAATAAAAATATCGTGCTTTGGATTTAATTAAATATTTTAATTCTTTTAAAATTTTAGTCATTCTTAGAGCTAAAAATGTAATGGCTAACTCATTATCCATCTCAACTGCTAACCTCACACCATTAGACAAGACCAACTTGTAAAATTTTTTAGTAGAATTGATTTCTTATCCTTATATACCTAATAATGTTAAACATTTCCAATATTTTGATGATGATAAGAAAATTATTTATTTTTTACCTAACTCTAATGCTTTCATTACATAGGTAATTGGTAAAGAAAAAATACTTGATTTTGAGAAACAATGATATAATTCTGATGGAGTGCTTCAACTAAAATATAACCATATTCTAAAAGGGATGTTGTCACTTAAGATATTGTATGACTTAGACAATATAACATCTAGATCAAGAAAGGAGTTTTAACTAAGTCAAGAGTCATAGATTCTCAACATGGGAACTACAGATAAGCTTGAAAACATGTTGGTTTGACCTAAATGCATCAATGAAGAGATGAAAACATTGAAAAAGATGTTGTTGTGTTATCAAGATATCATAGCATGGAGCTACAATGTATTGAATGTGTTCAACCCTCATGTTACACATAACATTCCCATAAAACCTAATCAAATACCCTTTAGGTAATTTTAAAGGCCAAAAAGTAGTTTTGGAACCATTCATTTTAAAATAAGTCCAAAAGATGTTATCATATGATATTATCCTCTCAGTGTGCCATTAAACTTGGGTGGAAAAAATAGTACCTATGAAGAAATAATTAGAGAATTCTAACTTTGTGTATAATTTATAAATCTTAGTCATGCATCAGATAAAGATAACTACCCCTTGCCTTCACTTGATGAAGTCATTTAATAGGTTAGTTTTTTATAGATGATGTCCTTTTTGGATGGATTCTCAAGTCATAATCAGATCTTAGTAGATAAAATAGACAAATTCAAAACAACATTCACCACTAAGTGGGGCACCTATACCTATAATAAATTGACATTTGATTTTATTAATTCTACTGTTGCATTCTAATGAGATATGGACATTGATTTTAAAGGTCTAATTGGTAAGTGCATAGTAGTATAGATGGATGACTTGACTATATTTTCTAGACATAAAAAATATCACTTCAGTCATCTAGAGAATATCTTTGAATGCTAAAAAATATTTGGCATGTCTCTTAATCCCCAGAAATGTGTCTTCTATAAAATTCAAGGTAAAATTCTAGGCCACATTATCACCAAATAAGGTATGTCAATCGACTCAGAATGAGCTAGTGTTATTTCAAAAATTCAATTACCAAATAGTAAAAAAGAGTTAAAATCATTTTTTGGCAAAATCAATTTTTTACAAAAGTTTATTTTTGGTTTCACCAAGATCACTAAACCTCTAAATTTTATTCTAAAATAGGGAGCCAAGATAGAATGAGATACTTCTTATAAGAAGTGTTTCAAGATATCAAGGATGTAATTATGCAAACTCTTATGTTGGTCAATCCAGATTATGGTAAATTTTCTTATCTTTATTCTTTCACTTCTGATCACATGATTGTATTTGTGTTGACACAAATATTTGAATATGAATAACATCCCATAGATTTTATATGTACATATTTGAAACAAGATGAATTAAAATATCCTATTTTGGATAAACAAGCCTACACATTGGTGAAGGTAGTCAAAAAAACTATATCATTATATATTAAGGAATAAGGTACACACCATAGTTCTAGACCCTATAGTGAAGCAAATAATAGGACAAAATGATCTAGGTGAAACAAGAGGATGATGGGTTTCTAAACTTTAGGACTATGATATTGAAGTAAAACCTACAAAATTGGTATGCATTCAAAGTTTATCCAAGTTAATTTTAGAAGTTGATCCCAACATATACATTGTATGAGTTGAATAATCTAAAGTTCATTTTGGTCCATCGTATGATTCAATCATTCATTATTTACTTTATATAAATCCATCGATCCATTTTGATAGAATGTAAAGAAGAGCTCTAAGTTTGAAGGTTGCATGCTATATATTGTAAATACGAGTGTTGTATCATAGGAATCACAAGGTAATTTATTTGAGATGCTTTTTAAGGATGAAGTGCAAGAGGTGATGAATTCATGTCATGATAAATTAAGAAGTGGTTATCCTTTTGGTAATGTCACATAGTCATTATTCTTAGATCTAGTTATTATTGGCCAACATTATTAAATGATGCTTATGCACATGTGAGGACTTGTCATTCATGCTAGATCTTTATTGAGTGGGAGATTTATGATCTTATGTTACTACAACCAGTAATAGAGGAGCACCCATTTGCTTAGTGGGGTATAGAATTCATTGGAGGCATAAATCCTAACTCATAAATTGGTCATAAGTTGATTCTTACTACCATTGACTATTGTATGAGGTAAACTTAAGCTAAAACAACAAATAATAGTAAAATTGAATAAGTTATTGCATTTTTAGAAGAATTTATTGCAACTCAGCTTGGGACTCCTTTATCACTTATTTGTGAAAATAGACTTGGATTTTAATCAACAAAGATGACTGAGTGGGCATATTATAATATAATCATATTGAAGTTCTCTTCAAACTATTATCCCCAAGAAAATGGTTTGGCAAAGTCTACCAATAAGAATTTATTAAATTTTATGAAGAAAAAAATTGAGTAAAACCCATGTAATTGGCATGTGTTCCTCAAATATGATCTATAGGATAATATAATAAGGCACAAATAAAGATTGAACACTTATCCTTTCTTAATTATCTATGGAGTAAAGCCAATTTTCCCAATTTAACTCAAGAAACCCACTTATCAGTTTATACAAAAGTACATGGAGGTAGATCCAAGAAGTTAGTATAGATTCTTAGACCTAATCCTATTAGAATTTAAATGGGATGAAGTTGTAAAAATTTGTAGAAAATCTCAATCTATTGTGAGGAGATAGTTTTATTGAAAATCAAGGGTGAAATCCTTTCACATTTCATATTTGGTCTTGTTATGGGACAAAGCACATGAGATAAAGGGTCTGCATACTAAGTTTAATCCCTTGTGGATTGGCCCTTACCAAGTGTTTGAATTTTTGGGGCACAATACATTACAACTAATGGATCTCTAGGGCAAGGAATTTCCACTACCACTTAATGGATAGTACTAAAAACATTACTTCATGGCTACCCCATCAAATATCGGGTTCGAGTGAAGATATTCAGGTTCCTTTGTGTAGATATTTTGTACCTAGTTTTTGTTTCCTAGTTATTATTTCCTACTTTTTTGTTTTAAATTACTTTTCTTTTACTTGTCTATTTATTTCATGTGCTTTTTTTCCCTTCTTAGTTAGTTTAATATCATTTACATGTTTGATATTTTACTAGATTATAGTGTGCCTTTTCAAACATTGATTAGAGTTGTTCACATGTTTATTATAAAAAGTCAATCCCTGAAAGGATAGTCTTGGCCTTTTTGAATCTTTCTTGGCATATTCTATTGCATTCTTTATCATGCTCTAGTATTGAAAGAGTAAGGTCTATTCACAATTAATACTATAGGACAATCAAATCTGAAGAGAATAAACAACATATTTTTAGATAACACTATATTAAATAAATGTTGTGTCCTCATGCTCCCATAGGTGAGGAACTTCAAATGGTGGAAATTAAAGTATGAGAATTTTCAGTTGTTTGGAAATTAGTATGTGAATCATCCTTGACTAGTTACATAAGCTACTAAAATTTATGTATGCATTTATATAATTTGAAATCCTATGATTCAAAATAGAATGTGTGAATTTTATAAATGCTTTATTTTCTTGTTGAAGCCATCAAACTATATTTAATTTCATATTATAAGAAAATTGTAAACATTGAATTGATTTAGCTTTGTGATAATAGTTATGAATTTTATGAGTCTATAATTATAACTATGGATTGATCCCCAACCCTCAATACACTAAAAATTAAATCTTTAAAAAAATCAAAAGGAAATTGAACAAATTATAAAATCCAAATTCTTTCCTTGAAATGGTGGTTCAGGCAGTCTTCATCACAAGATCTTCATTATAGTTGGCAATGGAGTAAGGCCATGAGTGGGACCATAGGTATCTCTATTGGGCCTATAGATGCGTGAATAGTAGTAGATCAATGCCCATGCCATTTCCTCTCCAAGTCAAACATCAAAAATTATCCTTCTCATAAATTTTGATTGTGTTAGACAAGTTTAAATTTATTTACATCAATGCAAATCAATAAAATAATCAATCACTTTTAACACATATTGATGGTCTTAGGTAAATCTGAAATTTAATATGTCACATACAAGGGAAAATTTAGTGATTTCATTTGGTCTTGTTTAAAGGAGCCATTTGTGGTTTGGTGTTTCTTGTGGAGTTTGATGATTTACAATATATGTTCTCAATACTAAGCAACATTATCCCCATACAAGTCACCATTTGTTGGTTCCAACATGACTATACTCAGAGTTTTCACATGGGAACCCTCTTGCTTTAACATAGCTATTTTATTTTCATATTCTTACATACTGGTAAGAATTCATTTATGAATGCCATTCAAATTGTTAGATTTGGTTCCATTTATAGTCTCTAACTCATGAGCCTACCCTGTTTATCACATTTTGGGTTATTTGTGCATCATCAAGATATATTATTAATGTAATTTCAAATATCCAATGAAATGTGGATTCTTCCATTATCTAATTATCCATCATTATCATAGCTAGAAGCATTTGCCTTTAAAATTCTAAATTGGCTCATTATATTTGTCATTTATTTAAGAGGTTTTGTGTTGGAAATTTTGCCTTGCGCTACATTGTGGAATTTTTGACTATATTAAGATCATGTTATCAAGTTGAAATGTTAATTTAGTTGTTAAATCAATTTAATTCACTTAGGTTCATGTTTATTGAGTTTAGTCTTTTTTGATATTCATCTTCAGTTCTATTTTTTGGGAAATTTTTTTTCTTGTAGTGAGTTTCACATTTGGTCGAGTCATATTTATCTTTCATATAATTAATTCTATGTTAATATATGCTTTACTCAAGTGTTTTTCATGTTTGGATGGATTTTGGTTTTTGACTAACATACTAATTATTTCTCAAGTCAACCTTTACTTTGTATTTATTCATATAGATGGAAATGATTTGGAATATAATATTTTCAAAATGGCTAAATCTTTTTAATGCCCTTGAATACTGAAATTGTGCCACCTAGTATGATCTTGGTGACCTAGATCAATAGAGACTCAATAGGATATAAATCTCCATGCCCTTGAGGCCCCAAGATTATGCCAAGTTATACCATCTCAAAATTTTAGTGATCTAAAAGTGTACCAAAAGTGATAAAGCTCCATGCCTTCAAGGCCTTAGGATTGTGCCAAATAGCACCATCTTAAAATCCCAAGAACCCATAGTGATGGTAGCATTGAGCATAGGACCACATGGTTCTAAGAAAATAGTGATCTATTCACATGTAATTATCCTACTAACCCATAAGTGATGTCAATAGAGTTTATTACATGGTAATTTTTAGGTGAGTTGAGTAATGAGAGTCATCCACATGTCATCATCTTGTTAATCTATAGGTGATGTTAGCATAGTTTCTTAAACAATCATTTTTAGGTGAGTAGAGAAGTAAGAGTCATCTATGTGTAATAATATTGTTAACTTAGAGGTGACATCAACAAAGTTTCTTGTATGATTGTTTGTGGGTGAGTGGAGTAATGAGAGCCATCCATGTGTCATCATGCAACTAACATGGAGGTGACATCAACAAAGCTTCTTGTATGATCATTTCAAGATAAGTGGATAAACAAGAGTCATCCACATGTCATAATACTACTAAACTAGAGGTTACATTAGTATATTTTCTTATATGATCATTTTTGGGTGAGCAGAGTAGCGAGAGTCATCCATGTGTCACCATCCCACTAATCTAGATATGGCATCTGTATAATTCATTTGACAACCAAACAAAATAATAAAGAATCAAGTAGGTGACAAGTGATATAGAATAAAATACATAAGAATCCCCCTTAACATATAACAAACCTAAATTTAATGGCCAAGGTAGATACCGTGCAGAGGTCAAGTCACGACTTATGTTTGGTTGAAAGCAAAGATGACAAGCAAAGGAGAGTAGGTGATTACAGGGCATATACTCAAGCATTTTGAACCAAAAAAAACATAAAGTTGGTTAAAATAACCTCTATCAAATATATGGTTATCTAGTCACAAGAATAAAATGAATATGGAGGTAGTAATGGCAGGGAACAATTCATATCAAGGGTACACTAAGATATCATTCCAAAATAGCATTAGTGAAATTGAGCAAAGTCAGAGTGGTAGAAAATGGAATCAAGAGAAATGCTTTATTTGAACTCATATATTTATAGAGTTAGAATAATTCATTTTTCCATTTTTTCTTAGTCATCAACATTTAATAAAGACAAAAAGTTATTAAAACACAAGCTAAACTATCATGGAGACAACAATAAGAAATTTGGAATGGACAAAGTTAATGTATGAACTAATTACTCAATCATTGGGATTAATCTAGAATTATGTGGTTGATATTCATTGGGTTTTTAATCAAGAAATTGAATAAATTGGATATTATAGTGATTATTTTCATTAAAGATTAGAGTGCATTGGTAATTAAATCCACTTCCATCTTGGAAGTTATATATGAAATTATGTCATGACTAGATCGACATTATATTCTTCCTAATTGATGTGTTATCACAAAATACTGAGTTCTAATCAATTATTCTATTTAATGTTTGTATCAAGAGCATTTAATTTTATGTTTGTGTATCATGGCCATGATAGACTAACATTATTTATATAAGCAACATCACTTGCTATTGTAAAGGTTCAATAAATTTGATCCCAAAATATTATCATACTAATGCCATGATTACACCTAATTTTTTCCTCATACTTTTGGATTTTTATTATCTACCATGGTCAATGCATTTGAGTACCAAAACTCTATAAAGAGTGACCCAGGATTTCACCTACCCTTACTACTAGTTTTATCTTCATGTTTTGCCAAAGATCTTGATTCGAGAAGTAATCTATGCAAGGAAGTTTGTGATGTTGTTGGTGTGTAAATGAATATACAATTAGATTGTGTAGCAAATAGTTTAATTGGATTTGAGATATCATTCTAGGTATCTTGAGGCTTACATTGGTCATGGTGTGCAAATAAATACAACTTTTGTAATTACTTTCTTTGAATAGAGTTCTAAATTTTTATGTTCAAATATTATTCCTTGGAGTCTTGCTTATTATGGTGTTTCAATTTATGTAATAGCTATATTTGATGCCCAAAGATTAACTATAGACTACATTAATCTAATTTTTAAGTATTGTAATACATGTCTCAATCAAGGGATTTATCTCTTTTCTTCCCTATTCTTCCCTCCCTTTTACAATTTATTTATGAGAAATGGTCTACCCATTACATTGTAAATACCTCATTTATAGAATAACCTATAGTGAGATATTGAATATCTAGAGGATATCATTTATAACCTTTGGTGGGAATAATCATAGCCTACCCATGATATAATCTTTTCAGGTTTCTTGGCCCTTGGACCACTACCAATCCTAAAAATATGGGGACTTTTATATAATGAACTATTGACTATTTTTATTTATTTAGATCAGTTAGTTCCTAATTGTGTTTGAGTGAGTCACAATTTCAGCCTATCAAATTCCATAGTGAATCACATAGATCTAATCTTACACAAGACTCACAGGCAAAGGCATACAAAGCCATTTTTATTCAAAGGAAAAACCTTACTAGGCACTAATGTTCCCTATAAACACTAGCATAAGTTAGCCTTATCCAAATAGCATGGCCTTGTCCCAAGAAGATGCAAAACCTTATTTTTGATTCACAATAACCTTAATCAGCTTCCTAGTTGATGACATAATCATAGTCAGAGTCCTACATTGTCTGATTTCTAACTAAGTTATTCCTCTTTTTATACTTTTTATTTTTAGCATATTTATAAATATAATAAGTTTCATATAATTTTGCATGATTTATTGTATAATTCATTCATTTTAAGTTTACACAATAATTTTTTTAATTAAGATTCAAACTCGCTTAATCCTAAATTTGATAAAACACATACACACATGCATTTCACGATATATGAGTACAATGCATGACATGTAGGTTACATATGGATTTATAGATGTTGGAATTTACTCTACCTAGTGGTCATGAAAATATTAAAAAAGAATTATTCCATAGTTTTCACTATTATAGGCTATACCTTTCTATAACATTCTACTATGTTGAGTTATATAGATTACTGACACATGGTTTGATAGTTACTCATATCTTACATAATGCTACATGGATATGTTATTATATTATGATGTGGCATTGATAAATGTAGATGTCATAGAGATTAATTTAATTTTTTTATACTTTATTGATGATGTTACTCTTTTACATGATAGGCTACTCAATGTTTATCTATTGTGTACATCCCTTAGTCTTGTGTGGGTAACATATTTATGTTCCTTGTGTGTGGCCCTTATCCTTGTTTGATGTGTCATATTTATGTAATTTATTTGAAACATATTTATATCCCTTTCATGTGGCCTTTATAATTATTTATTTTGACATGTTCATGTCCCTTATATGTATCCTTTGGTTGTATGTGTGAAACTAACTTTTGAGCTTGTTGCACTTGTTTATCTTTCTAAAATTGAATGGTGACATGATAAATATCATCCAATTGTACTACATGGTCATATTTAGTTATCTATAAATGATGATCATTACTCATGTTTCACTTATACATCTATCTGTAGACACCCTATTTTGGCTACATCTATATCTAAACTATACTTTAGATTGATTTCTTCCAAACTATGCAAATTAAGCCTAGAAATCACTGAAAATGCCCAATTTCATCCATGCATGGGATATAACTACCTAGAATCATGTTTAGGCTTCCTTATTTGGGGTATTAACCTGTATGGAATGACAAACTCCCATGGACTCATCCATAGTCAAGTTATAACCAAATAAACTGATGTTTTTGACTAATTAAGTGGGGCACTTAACCAACTTTTAGAAAAGGTCAAAAGATTAATTAAATTTACTTCATTCATTAAACCCAATTAAGTTATTATTTTTTTATAATGATAAGATAAAAAAAATGGTTCATATCCCTAATACAAAAATCCCTGAGGGCAACAAAATAGGCCAGCAACCACAAATAGTGAAACAACAATAGGCTAACACAAAAGCATTAAAAGACCCAAAACCAAAAACAATAGATGAACCCAAAACTAATTAAGCAAAGCATTCCAATCATCCTTGAGGAAGCCCATAAGTTATTCCTTACTAGCAACCTCGCCATCATTATCCACCTTTTCTCCCTGAGCATCCTACAAGATAACCCATGAAGTAGCACCCTGATGAATCACTTCAGAGCACTTGGTAACAAGAACCTTCATTTTAGTTTCTAGAGAGAACAACCCACTCTTGACATCCTCCAAGTCCTTCTTGAGATAAATATAATTAACACAAATCTTTTCACTAGCATCTTCTTTCCCAAGGGTTTCCAAGGACTAGATGTCCTCCTTATCATAGTCACAAAAAGAGTTATTTAACTCCTCAAAGTAGCTGGAACCCTCTTATTCCCCTGATTGATCAAGAGTCGATTTGACCTCCATGATCTCCACCTCATTATCCATATATGAGGCTAAAGAGTAATCTACAATCTCTAACACTAGGATTTTTCCATTAACCAATTTTTTTGACCTCTAAATGCTCAACTTCCTTATAGTAATCCCCTAGACCTCTTTCCTCTTATCCTTATCAAAAACATCATCCCCTTGATCCTGAAGCTTAGAGTGCCCCTTGTCCATAGTTGACTTTACTTCTTCTCAACACCAAAAGACTTATTGACTTTTTTGTTGCCCAACTTCCTAGGCATAGAGAAGTCACTAGTATTTCCTTTCCTCATTTTATTGCTCGAGTGGGAAAGGCTATTTTTTAATTCACACAAACCTCAACCACCACTTTTGACAATTAGTCAAGGGACCCAATCACACCACCCATGGGGGATGAGATAAAGGGGCCCTATAGTACAGGGTTATTCTCTTAGGACTCAAGTGGGTTCTTAGAGACTTTATTATTATGGGGTCAAGATACAATAATTTTAATGACCAAATCTTTAGGGTTTTGGGAACTACCAAAAGGGCCTAGGGAATATTTCATAGCAAGTTTGGTGGTCTTGCTTCTACCAGGGCTGCCATACTTAATGGTCAAGGGGATATTATCTTTTAACTCATTATCATTAGCTTCATCCACCAGAGAGGCTTTAATGGACTTAGGTAGATAGAGTACCAGGTGGAAATGGTAAAGAAAAAAATTAGGCCTTAGTGAAGTGAGATAGATACAATATCAGGGTTAATTTCAAATGCATTATTAAGAACAAGAAATTAACAAGAACCTTATGAAAAAAAATGGTTCAATAAATAAAAATTATAGTGGTAGCAACACTTGAACCTACCTTCCAAGGTAACGTATTTCATAATAATAAAGTAAACCTTATCGCAAGGGTTGATCAGGCTCTCCCTATCAAATCTACCCTACAGTTGAATTAGTGACTTACCTTCTCTAAAAACTCTCTTCATACCTTCAGGGCCCTCAACTTTAGTTTTATTCTTTAGCCTTTTCCATTCACATCTCAAACCCATAGTCTTAGATATAGTATCTTCGCTCACTTCAAATTAAATTCTTCTAACCTAAAATTTATGACCCTCATCATATGACATAGCAAAATTAATAGATAGTTTTTCATTGAATCCATTGAGGCATTCTAAGAGTGGAGTGATACCTCCCTCATAATAAATACTCCACAACATGGCATCAACTTTAGATTTTGCATAGGATAAGGGTTTAGTTTAGACTTTGTCACCACCCATAATTAAATTCTTCACAATTTTGAGGAAAAGATCACATATAATAGACCCCAACACCTAGGGATAATGTGACTTAATACAAAATTGTATAGTAATGGTGATGTAGATATCATCATTAATCCAACTCTTGATGTTGATTGAATACCCAAGCTCATCCTTTAAATAATTCATGCTAATCAAGTAATAATTTTAAGCATAATTAATCTTGTATAGGATATCAATTAGAAAATGCACTGCTAAGATTTGATAAATCCTTATGGGATAACTAATCACTTGCCTCAGACTTAGACTAATTTGAATTTTGTTGATTGGGCAATTCTCATCACCTAAATTGTAATCATGTGTCATCTTATCCATACTAATGAAAACCTCTTTTTGCCCCTTCTAATGGTAAATATCTATCAAGGATCCACCAATTAGAATATATATAAGCAATATTGCTCTATGAGGGTCATTAGGTTGTATAAGATTGGGCCTCCATTTGAATGTGATCTCTAACATTTATAGGTAGATTGTTAATATTCATCCAACACCTTATAAGGAAGAGGTTGATACCCATATTTACCATCACATCTACCACATGGTTTCCCTCCCTATAGATATGCTTAACCTCAAATCCCTCAAATCTAAAAAGGAGTTTCTTTATTTCCTATAAGATGTTCATAATTTGTCATCCCACCTAAGTTTTCTCCTTAACAACATCAATGATAAGTTTGGAATTACCTTCAACTAGGAGGTTTTTAATGCCAATATCAAGATCCACCTTAAGACCCTAGAGGAGGGCCATAGCCTCAACAATGTTATTGGAGTTTTCCCCTAGCATAAGTAGTTATAAGCTCCCCCTTAGTATATCTCAAGATGATACCCACATTTTATTAACTTGGGTTACCTTTGGTAGCCCCATAAAAATTGACCTTTGTCCAACCATCAGCAGGGGGATCCCACTTGGTAGTAGCATGAGTAATCCTCTTAGAGTTATTATTTTTACATATGTGAGTTGGGACACTCCACTGATTAATAATACTTGCTTCAAGCTTAATGGGAGTAAATTAAATATCTTTCAAAGTGATATTAGAGACATTTTCATGCAGTAATTTATTAATCATATAGAAGACTTCCTTGGGAGATTTTTCTTTATCTCTAAATAACCTATTATTTCATTCCTTCCAGAGTCCCCAAGCCAAGATAGGGGGATATGATCCTATATCTCTTTTGATATAGGATAAATAATGGGGGAAACCAACACCTTATGACAGTTGAGAGATCATGATTCATGCTCCAAGAGACTCCAAGATTATGCATATCAATGCTCTAAACCTCCCATGAGAACTCATAATGCATCAAAAGGTGGGAAATTAATTCTTCTTCCTTAATGTAGAGTGCATAATGGTTAGTGATTTGGAATCCTCTGATGTGGAGGTTATCCATATTATAGTAAGAATATTATTATGTGTGTAAAGCCACCAAAAATGATTGACCTTGGGAATAAGGTTATAATTCCAAACCCTTCTCCATAAGTTAGAGTCCTCATTAGACTCTAGGAGTAGATTGTAAGTAGATCTGACTATAAAAACTCTCATTTTGTCTTTATCCCACATAAATTTATCCTTTTAGGAGAATATAGGAACCATACATCTTTGGAGAGAGAGTTGAAACTCCTCATCAATTGAAAGAAGATCATTATGGTCTTGACATTAGTCTGACAATTGTTTCTAGCCACCATTTCTAGGAAGAAGATAATCAGTAGCCAACCTCAAAAAGTAAGTAATGGCCCTTTTATCTTGTCTTAAGAGGTCTTGGATCTTATAAATAGGGGTTCCCTTTAACCAACTATCTTCCCAAAATTTAATAGATCTGCCATCCCCCAAATTCCACTTAATACTCTACAGTAGTAAGGTTTTGCTTTTTAACACATTATTCCAGATCACTAAACTTTTGGGGATACCAATAGTGTGAAGGAAATAATTAAGGTTATTATTTGAGAGGTACTTTGCTCTCATAATGTTACCCTAGTCCTTACTTATACTTATGAAATTACACCTAATCTTAGCCAGGAGGGCTTTGTTGATCAAGTGAATTTTTCTAATCCCAAGACCTCCTTATAGTTTAGGTCTACAGACTTTGTCCCAACTGACCAAGGCAATCATCTTTTTCTCTTCCACCCCAATCTATAATAAATTCCTCTAAATTCTCTCAAACTTCTTTGTAATATATTTGGGGATTTTTAAAATGGAAAGGGAATAAATAGGATTTCCCTAAAGGGAGGCCTTCAAAAATTAGTATTTTCTAGCTTGACTCGATAGCTTACCTTTCCACCCATCCAACTTATTTTGAATTCTTTTAATAATTAAATTCAAATATATTTGGGGAACATCCTTAATAGCTAAGGGAAGGCCAAGGTAAGTAAATATAAGTTCACCACTTGAATAGACAAGAATCCCCAAGATTTTTTATTGAAGGTCCATATAAGTGTTGAAAAAGTAGACCAAGCTCTTGTCATAATTGATACATTGGTCAGATGCATCCTCATAATCCTTGAGAACCTTCTTCCATTTCATAGATTCCACCATCAAGGCAACTCCAAAGAAAATAGTGTCATCCATAAACTATTGAATGGTAGTAGGATCAACTGTTGAAGTAGGTTTAATAACTTCAATCTCATGGGATCTTAGTAGTTTTATAAAACTCTTGCTTAGAACCTCAGCCATAATAATGAAGAGGAATGGAGAAAAATGGTCACCTTGTCTAAGAACCCTACCAACATTGAAAAAACCTTAGAGACCCCATTGACTAGGATAGAGTACTTGATAGTAGTGACATAGGTTTTGATGAGCTGCATTATTACATATTGGAACCCCATTTTCTCAAGGACTTTGAATATTAAGTCCCAATCCACTCTATCATAAGCCTTAGAAATGTCTAGTTTGAAGACCATCCCAAGCAAATTATTTTTCTCAATGGAACGAATAAATTCATGAGTGGCTATGGTAGCATCCAAAATTCATCTGCTAGAGATAAACCCCTTCTAACTATTACTGACCAGATGGTTCAAGATTGGTTATAATCTACATACCAAGATTTTAGAGAATATCTTGTAGAAAGTATTACAAATGCTAATGGGCCTAAAGTCCCCCATACAAATAGGATCCAATTTCTTTGGAACAAGTGATATGAAGGTGTGATTAATCTATTTCAATAATTTTCTAGTCCTAAAGAATTCTACAGCTGCCTCAGTAACATCCTTCCCCATTATCTCTCAAAACTCTTGGAAAAAGGCTAGAGGAAAATCATCTGGACCTGCGGCCTTGAAAGCACCCATTAAAGAGAGGCATGCATGTACTTCCTCTTTAGTTATAGGTTTAGTAAGGAGATTATTATCTTCAACATTAAGCTGGGTAGGGATAATGTCAATAAGCTATTGCTTCTCCATTATATCCTGAATAGTAATAAATTTCTAAAAATAGGTGGTGGTCACCTGGCCCACTTAAATATCTAATTGGACCAAAGATCCATTCTCATATATTAAATTAATAATGTTGTTTCTCTTCTTATGCCTCATGGAAATTGATGGAAGAAGGTAGTATTTCTATCCCCCTCCTAAATCTATTACACTTTGGATTTTTGCTTCTTGAAGATTTCCTCCTTTTTCAATAGTTCACTCCATTCCTTTCTTAGGGAATCCTTTTGTAGTAACATATCATTAGTGGTGTCTCCATTGTCCATCTATAGTTGAATTCCATCAAGGTTATTAGATATCCTTCTCTTGTTCTCAAATATATTACAAAAGGTATATTCACTCCAACCTTTGACCTTATTTTTCAAAATATTTAGCTTATATGCCAACCTGAACATGGGGGATACTTGGATAGTGATATTCCACCTACTAGTCAACTAATATCTAAAGCCTGGGTGATGAGTCCACATTAACTCAAACTTAAAGGGGAAAGGGCCCTTTCTCTCTCTATCCTTCCATGATAAAAGGAGAGGGTTGTGGTTAGAGGTCATCCTAGGGAAGGCTTCAAGAAGATATGCACCAATGTAATCCTAATTAGAGGTGACCAACACCCTATCTAGTCTAACTTGTATTAAGTTCTCACATTTCCTTTAATTAGACCAAGTAAAATATTGTATGTTCTATATGGTTGAATATCCATGAAATATTGCTTGGATAATAATATTAAAAGGTGAGGATATTGATATGACATGGAAAACATGATAAAAAACCTATCCCCACCCTATAAATACATTATCAAAACATGAAGGTTTTGTAGATATTGGAAACCTAACAAAAACATAAAATGGTATGAGATGATTTACATATCTAAACAACTTGAAACACTACACCAAGCATGGGGATCATTTTGGGACAGAGTAATCATCATCTAGAAACAAAATTAATAGGTGAATTTTATGGAATTATCCAAAACAAGTCAAAACCTATAGGGTGCATAGATAAGAAAGCAAATCAGATAGTGTGACTTATTAATAATGGTTCATAAAGCACAATACACCATTCCTCTATAATCAAATTTATAATGGAATATGACTAAATTTATAATACACCCCCAAGAGCATTTTTATTGAAACTTCTCATGCTTGCCTTACCAAGTACAAACCTGAAGACCACTTTTTCTTACCAAGCCAGGTGGAAGGAGAGATAAGTAGTTTTATTGATTTTTTGAAGCTTTTGATCAAGATTATAACTTAAGTAATTGTATAGAATACCAAGGGACACTCTTGAAATTCCCCAAACTTTAGGATTCTATATAATTTTGTACAACTCATTAAATGCTCAAGTTTTCAAGAAATCTACCTCTTTTTTTGAATAACCTACCACTTTGTAGTTAGTAATAGTTAATAATGACATAATGGGACACATTTCACATTAAATGACGTTTTTACACTTTCACACTTCCCAAGTAATCCATACAAGTCATTAAATGCCCCTTTTATGACCCTCAAGTGACTCAAAATGATAAATGTATTGATATGACTAATGACCAAGGCTATTATAACATGAAATCACACTAAATAACATATAATAAACATTAATACATATATATTTGACCCTTTAAACACCTAATAAACAATTTTTTACCCACCTAATTGACCTACAAGGTCAAATTTGATCAACAAATTGGTGACTCATAGGGGTAGTATGCATGCTATACTAACCAGACCAGTAGCCTTATCAGTCCATTAGGATTAGGGAGTCATATAAAGTATAAAACAAAACAAGGAAACCTTTGACCATTGACCACAAGCTTTGATCAAGACAAGACCACTTGACTACCTCAACCACACAAAATAAAGGATACACACAAAGTAAAGCAAACACACCAATAAGACACACATGTGCTCAAAGAACTTAGGGGAAAATAGGAATCAAACAACTATATACAACTAGAAACTAATCATACCTCCATTCTAGGATCAAAAGGAAATTTTCTTGAATCTCCTTCTTAGTGAGATGAATCATGGTGCCAATCATGTTTCTCTTTGGATTAAACACTTGATAGATCAGACCTACTTCTTGGCACTTGACTTGCTATGATCTCAAGTAGACCATATTCAAATAGGTCACCAATGTAAAATTATTCCTCTTGGTCTTACACACATACCTCATATTATTGCCCACTCTTCATCTCATGATGAACTTACATCTTCTTTGTAGGCATGATATCAAGAGGAGTAGTTTCTTGTTCCTTTAAAGATTAAGGGTAGTAGAAACTTATCTTGACCTATAAAGGATGAGGTGAAATTTTCTCTTTATCATTTATGACATTTTTAAAAATGTCATCTTTCTCATCATCACTTCTAATCAACTCTAAATAAGTTATAGACCCCTTGAGAGACTCAAACTCATTGTAAATGTTTTCAAATTGCTGCCACAAATCCTCATCTTATTTTTTATAAACATCATGAAGTGAAATAATAAGGTAAGCTCCTTCAACCTATTCTTTATAATCCAAAAGGACTTCATCCAAGATTTCTTGTTTAACACAAGGAAGAAATTCTTCATTATTAACCAAACAAGAAGACTCAACACAAGGACTCACCTCTTACTTGGAATTTAGGACCTATTGAGGCCTCTCAAATTGTATCTAAAATATCATAATATAATTTTTATTCTCAATGGCTTCAATATCTTCAATTTCCTTTTCCTTCTTGGTGATGCCAACACTAGGCATCTTGAAATCTTCTGACCTAGCCCAATGAGGCTGCCAAGGAGTTGCATTTTCTTCAAAAAAGAGTTCAAAATTTTCCTCAACTAAATGATCCTCTTTAGGTTCCCATACCATAGGTCCATCAAGGCAAAGGGTGATGGGGTGAGTATAATATGAATTAAGAGCTAAGAGCTACACCTTAAGGCAAACAGGAGGGTTTCTGGCATTTGCAGTCGTCGGCGTCGGCAGGCCACACCGACGACGGTCAGGGGACGCAGAAGGAAAACCGGCATCGGCAGAGGATCGGCCGACGTCGGTCACCTCCAAGAAGGCAGGGACCGACGTCGGTCACCTGTAGCGGTCTGAACTGCTGTTGACGAATAGTCAGTTAAGTGAACGCAGAGTTTGCATGTTAAGGACTTGTTCGAAGTCTTGAGCCGCACGTCTAATCAGTGTATGCATGAGGTCTATATAATAGACTCATGGGTTGTATTGTTAAGTGGAGAATTTGGAGAAGAGCTATGTGAAGCTTGGAGAGTTCTTCCCATGGTGGAATCAAGTAGGATTCCCCATGTGTGTTTAAGTAAGATCAGGTTTGATTTGCAGGGGGTGTATGGATGCGAGGGTCAGAAAGGAGATCAGCACGGGGACGTTAGATCCAAGGTGACAGCAATACATCAGCAAGATCATGGAGAGATCTACTTGGAGTACGATTGTGTACTCGATTTTACATATGTGCAATGAGGTGAACAACAGCTTGTGTTAGCTGTGTGTTGTGACCTGTTATGAGAGAAGATTACTCTGGAGGGAAGTTTACTGTAAGCCCACAGGATGTGGAAGAAAGAGTGCCACCTCTTTGTTGTAGATTCCTTTGTAAAGAGTTGAATATAATTGTATATTGCCTCTCATGTTCTGTGTGTTTTCTCATTGATAATTATTTGTTCTTCTGGATTCTGCATGTTTAGTTGCTTATACATTGGTAATCATGTGTGCTCTTAAATCTGACAAGTTGTGTCAGAGCTTTGGGGGGTTTCGGTCCTATCAATAGGTCCATCAAGGCAAAGGGTGATGGGGTGAGTACAATATGAATTAGTTGGTGGAGGTGGAACATAGGGCTCAAAATTATATTGATAATGCATTGTAGGGGATTCTTTTGGGAGATTTTGAGGAAGGGGAGGCAGACCTTTAGGTAAGATAGCTTGGTTATCTTCCTTCCACATGAAAATCACTTCATTCACATCTGATACAACTTGAGCACTCTCTTGAGGGAGGTTATATGAGGTGTGTTTTGGCATAAGATCTTATTTTGGGTCTAAACCTTCCATCAGACCTTGACATCGCAATCTCATCTTTGAATCTAACTCTTTAATTTATTTGGCTAGGTTCTCTTAGAAATGTTTTTCTTGAATTTCATAGGAATATTCATGAGGATGAGTAGTACAAGAGGGTTGACATGAAACACAAGAAGTCTCTTCTTGAGTAAGGGTTGGAGGTGATTACAAAGGATCACTTCATTCTCAACTTCACACTCTTTATCAATACTTATATCCTCTTTCTTTCCCCATAATTCCACTATCTTACTCAACTTAGTATGTTAGGATTATAAGTCTCTCTTTTAGGTGTTGATACACTTTTAGGAGTGGATGAAGTATTCAAAAAACTTGGAATCTCATATCTAGAGGTCACTTCTTGAGGTGGGGATGTAATTGGAGAGGGAAATGAGGGCTTAGATTCCACCTATTTTATTGATGACATGGACTAATGCATATGTATATTATCCAACCTAATCTTCCTATCAAGATTATCTTCAAAAATAAGGTTTCTCTTTTTAACTCTCTCTTTCGACTGATTGGGAAAAGGATGACTTTGATAAGCTTGATTGGGTTCATGAGTGGGAACCATGTATGATTTATAACAATCTTGTGGAAGTGGAAATGATGGCTAATAGGTTTGGTGAGGCTACCATTCATGAATTCTTAGCTTATCCTCTAAGGAAGAAACCAAACGACTCACATCTAGCATTTGACTTGTGAGCCTATGCCAATTGGCTCTCTCAATAGGTGTCCACTCTCTTTTGACCAGATCTAATAGATATCTCACCTTTTGAATGAAATTACTAGGAACATCTTTACCACATCCCCTTAGAGTATCAAGATCCAACATGTACCTTTCATAGCCCAAATTTTTTTTCTTGAAAGTGGAAATAGACTGATTAAAGAAGTTACTAGGTTGACTAGGAGCAAGATATGGAGAAGGTTGATTTTAAGGATGATACACTTCATGAATGGGATGAAACACTTCATGTTGGTGCTATTAAGGATTATGACAAGGTTGATATGGAATGCCATATGCTAGATATACCTCAAAAAATTGTGTAAAACAAAACTCAACACTAAGGTTAACCATGAAACTTCATTAGGAAGTAAGAACATAAGGAATGATTATCAACAATATTCAAAATGAATACCTAGGCTACTTGACTATATAATGTAACTTCAAAGTCACCATTGATGATTAGATAGATGCTTCCAAACACTAATTATTGAAAGATAACACCAAAAACATTTCAAACTCTTAGATTAAGAGTCCCATCAGGCATGCCAAAAACTATTATCACTTGGATTTACACCCTCTAATGAGATTTATCATCTCTCCTCATCCAAGTGGCATAATTGAAACACCTCTAGGCTTGTAAGTAGCCTATGAATGAGGTTAATCTCTAGATAGGCTAGCTCCCTTGATGTACACATTTGGATCACTACTACACCTAAACTTTGGGGGGGAAAGGGAGAGAGGAGATTGAAATAAAACTATCCTAAGGGAGGTGATACACCAAATAGGTTGATGACTTCCAACCAGCTGCATGTTACACATGAGAACAAAGGAGTAACCAAACATACACTTTTCCAATCTAGATCTTCTCATATAAATGTTTCATTATGAGGTTATGGATTAATGTGTAAATGGACTATAAAATAATCCTTAAATGACACTAATAAATATATTAACTCACTCAACCTTGATATTTCCTAGAACACTTCATATGACCTACAAGAAGAAGCTGCAAATAGGTCAGAGAATGAGACAACATGCTAAGGAATCCATAATCTTCACTAAGTAAGATCCATCATCTAGTAAAACACACTATGAATAGTTATGTAATAGGTAAAAATAAATATTATTATTATTAATCAAATGGTATGAAAATGAGGAGGGCTTCTCCAAACTCAAGTGGAGCATAAGTTACAATGGTCAAAATGACTAGTTCTTATAGAACTTGAGAGAGAGAGGAGAATAAATAAGTCTAAGGATCACAAGGACACTTTTAAAACTAATAAAAGGAGTTAATTTTGCATGATAAAATTATATGGTATGAACTATGCAATTTTAGGAGATACAAGTGGCCATACAAGGCATGAAACTTATGAAAAGTGGCATGAAACTCCTTGTTCTAGCTCATAAATTTGCCTTCATGATTTGGACCTATTGAACATCAAAAAACTAATTAGGGATAGGTATAATGATTGGAATTAAGGTTAAGGTTTTAATACATGCCTCTCCATGCATTGGTTTTAGTCTTAGTTATTTGACATCATCTGGAAATGAGCTATCACCATCTGCAATCTAAAAAATTCTTCCTTCATGCACCCTGCACACCTAGCCTCTAAAAAGGCATCGATTTTCAATGAAAATATATGGGATGGAGTTAATTATATTTTCCAAGATCCTCCATGGAATTAAAGGAAAATTTTACACCTTAAAATCATCTCACTTAAAGTTTTCCACCTTTCTCACTAGTTTGGTCACTATGTCAGTTTTGACTGGTTGAGATGAAGTAATTTATTTAAACACTTAGGAATTGTTATAAATAATTAAATGGACATTAGGGGTTATCCCAAGTCCTAATCCTTATTCCAAAGTTTTTTTCATCTTTAGACTCCTCTTGTAACCTTTAAAAAACATAAAATAGTCAAAACTACCCTATTTTGTACCCTATCCATACAATTACATATAGTCCAAAAGAATGGGGAGTATCTTGAGAGAGTATACTACAAGGTTAAATCATCATCTTGGGCAAAATATTCCATTATATTATCTTTCCAACCTCATTTCTCCAAATTGGTTATTAGCAAGGGTTTTTAAAGGTTTTATCCTTTTTTGACATCTTAATCTTCATTCATAAAGATTGGACATTAAAATTGTAAAAAAATCCCATAAGAAGGTTGTTTATGACCTCTTCTAATTCCTATAAACTTCCTTGTCCCCCACAAAAAGCATCAAGAGAGATATGAGTTTCCAAACCTCTTTTATCAAGCTTTGTTTTCACATTTTACACTAGTCTAAGTTGTCTTTTGGCCAAAAGTGGATTCCCATGGAACTTCTCTACCTTTAAAAATATTTAAAACATCTTTCCCCATCCTATAAACATGTTTTAATATGGTAAAAATCTCATATCAAGGTGAAAGTGACCATGACTCTCCTTTTGGCTTTAAGGCTTAAACTTTGTTTAACATGCTTGAGTTGGTTTAAGACCCAGAATTATCTTCTTATGGTTTATAATTCACTCCAATAGATTTAAAACTTCTTAATTCACCCTTAAAACATGTTCTAATGAGTCAGAAGGCTCACTAAGAGCTATAAGTAAAAGTGGCCTACTATTTGGCTTTTAGGCCTTAATTATGCCTACTAGGTTTGACTGAAACCTTAGCATTTTATACCTCCTTGTTTAGTTCAATCATTATATGATATGTTATTAATATTTTCATAGGTGATATAAAAATTCACACAACTCTTTGCAAGGTATTTTTAGCCTCTGGTCTCATATTTCTACTTTATTCTCCAAAATTGTAGGTTTTATGCCTAAGGGGAGTGCCCTCTATTTGAGACAAAATAGAGGGAAATTCCCCTATTTTTATAGAATAAGTAGGTATTTTAGATGATTCTTCAATTTTTAATTATGATATCCACAAATTTTTATCCCTTGATCTTATGCATAGACCCCCTAGCCTCAACAAAACCCAAGATAGGCTTGTGCTAAATGGACTGTGTGTAAGAATTTCATATGTAGACTGAGTATGCATTTTTGGAGCCTTTATTTTCTTTGATTTACACTAAAAAATGACTATATATATATATATATATATATATATATATATATATATATATATATATCATGATCATGATTAATTCATTCTAGGTTTTTTAAACACCTCAAATCCTTACATACATCTTTCCGTATATTGAATAGTCAAGACTATGTGCAACCTTGTTAGTTGTATCTCTATTTTAGCGGTCACATATAGATGTGTGTGTATGTATTAGGCCTTAAAATAGTGCATAATATTTATTAAAATATTCCAAGACTTATTTCACCTATTATTCTACTTATCTCACACTTTAGAGGTTGAAAATCTCTCAAGACCAGTCATAGGTAGTTAATTGTGTTACACTACTTGTATGTGCAAATTACCTCCTTGGGGATATTTACATGGATATGGGGTCCTATTTAATACCTAAAAGACATCCCAAGCATTATTTAGTCACATATGCTATATACCTACCATGTTAAATACTTAGGATTACCCTTAACTAAGTCACTAGTAGTATATAGTCACTTATAGCTAACTGTGTTGGAGTCATCAAGGCCTGTAGGTGTAAATTATATGACCTAGGCATTTAATGTATGCTTTATTCCCTCCTTGAAACTTTAAAAACCATTACATAACTATAATTTTCATATCCATGCTTTAAATGAGGTCCATCACCAAGGTATCTAGTCTACTATCTATAATGACCCTACAACCAACCTGTAGGTGTTAATTTCTAGAGGGAGATACAGTTGTAGGTGTTTAAGAGACCTTAAACACTATATATCACCCTATCCTAATTATATATATGTCCATTGGTGTATATTTAACTAAATTAGGCAATTGAAAACAAGGATTTATGCCTCATCAAAACCTTGAAGTGTTAAGGTCACCTTGTACCTTTAAAACCTGTAGATATTACTATCTAAACTCAGTGCATATTGGAGCTCTTTAACAATCATCCTCCACTAGTCCTCTGCCTTCCAATTTTTACCAAGTATTTATCCTATGTAGAATATATATAATTAATGTAATAGGAGTAATTAAAATTCAATATGGCATTGTTATAAAATCTCTCCAAAATATCTAAGTGCTCTTTTTTACATGTTTAGGTAATGGATCCTTGAATTCCACAGTCATTACTTATGGAAGATTCCCACTTCTATTTGCCAACCTAGTTTGTCAAGTAGGAAAATTTTGAATTTTTATTCACACTAAGACCTAAAGGAGAGTTTCACCATCTATTCCAACACTTCAAAATGATTCCCTTGCTCTATGTGGTATCACTTGTAGGTGGTTATGGTCATGTATAAGTAGTGTATGAGGATAATAGGCAGTGGATTGTTTCTTGACCTTTCATGAGTTTTGGCCTCTCTTCAAGGATTAAAAATTTATGTCTTCACCATATAAAAACATGTTTATCTCAAAACTTCCTTTCAACATGATGGGTCCTATAAGGGCACCTGTAGGTGAATAGTTTTTTAGTTGCATTTAGGTAGTGAGAAGAATTGGAATCATGTATATAGTGAATGGTTGCATGAGTAGGCCTGGGATCTTCACTAATTATTCAAATGGATGTTATCATTTTGAATATGTTTTAAAAATTCTTATAACCTCCATTCCAATGTGATATTTGCCCTCCATGGGACCTGTAGATAAATATGTTCATGGCAAACTGTGTATGTTGTATATGGATGCAAATCCATGAAATATTGCTTGGAGAATAATATTTAAAGGTGAGGGGATTAATAGGGAATGTAAAAAATGATAATAATAATAATAATAATAATAATTTTAAAAAAAAAAAACTATTTACACCCTCTAAATCCATTACCAAATCATGAAGGTTCTGTGGATATTGGAAACCTACCAATAACATAGAATGGTATGAGATGATTTGCATATCTAGACAACTTGAAACACTAAACCAAGCATGGGAATCATTTGAGGATGGATTAAGCATCATATATAAATAACATTATTAGGTGAATTATATGGAATTCTCCAAAACAATTCAAAACCTATAGGGTGCATAGATAAGCAAGCAAATCAGATAGTCTAACTTCTTAAGAATAGTTCATAAAGCACAAGATACCATTCCTCTACAACCAAACATCAAATGGAATATGAATGAGTTTATAATACACCCTCAAGAGCATTTTTCCTAAAACTTGTCATGTTGATCATACCAAGTACAATTCTAAATAACACTTTTGCTTTCTAAGCCTAGTGGAAGGAGAGATAAGTAGTTTTCTTCATTTTTTGAAGCTTCTAATCAAGTTGATCACTGAAGTAAGTGTATGGAAGACAAATGGACACTCTTAAAATGTACCAAATTTTAGTATGCTATACAATTCTATACACCTCATTAAATGCTCAAGTTTTTAATAAAATTACCTCCTTTTTTGAATAACCTACCACTTTTCAATTAGTAACAGTTACTAAAGACAAAATGGGGCACATGGCATGTGACAACCTTTTGACACCTTCACACTTCCCAATTAGGTTGTAAAAGTCAATAAATGCCCCTTTTATGACCCTCAAATGACTCAAAATGATAAATTTACTAATATTACTAATGACCAAGGCTAGTATAAAATGAAATCACATTAAATGACCTATAATACACCTTAAGACATATATATTTGACCCCTAAAACACCTAAAAAATAGGTTTTTACATATAGGGGTCCTAATTTGACTGCATGGTCAAATTTGGTCAATAGATCCCATAACTCCTTTCTTATATTTCTTTAGTTGGGGGCATAAATATTGACTAAAGTCCAAGATTTATTATGGATAATCATCTTAACACAAAAACTATTATTGAATCTAGAAATGAGACCCCTTTCACAACATTACTATTCCACATAGTGACGATACCTCTTGAAGCTCATAAGGCATCACTTATACAATACGTAGTGTTAGGCCATATTTCTTTTGAAATAAGCTAAAATCCTTCATCTTTCATCTTGACTTCTTGTAGTAAGAGGTTATCAAATTAATTATCATAAATGTAGTTCTTAACAAGAAACTACTTCTGAGGGCTATTGAGCCCTATAATATTCCATGAAATAATCTTCATTTACCTTGGACTTTCTTGGAGCCAATATTTAGAGTCCTCTATCTACCCATAACAATGTCCTTGTTAACAACCTTGTATCTAGTTTCCCTTTGGGTGGGTCTTCCTGATTTAGAATCCACCCTAACATTAGTAGTTTTCCTTGCTTGACCTTTGCCTTTCTTTTTAGCAGTGGTCTAACCCTTAGAATCTAGATCCTAATCATTACTACTAGTTCTTGATCTAGGGGTTAAATTAAGTGAGTTTTCCCCTAATGAAGTGAGATCTTGTAGTTTTCTACCTATTCCTTCCCCTTTGACTAGGCTTCCAATCCTTTTAAAGAAATACCATTTTCTGCATTATACAACTCAAAACTTCTTGAATTTAGGTCAATGACGTATTCCCCTTCCTCTAAACCTTACAAGGGTGGAGACATTACACTAGGTAATATTTAGTTGTTTCTTCATACCGAGATCAATGACAAGAGTATTTTGAGCCTCTCTCTAAGAGGTGGAGATCTTAAGATCTTTCACCATGTCATCAGACAAGCCTCTATCTTTTTCCCTTAACTTATCTTCATTGTTCTCCTTTTAGGGTGTGCTAATGATGTTTAGGATGTCCTCCCTGAAAGGGTAGTCTTCCTCAACTCCATTAGTTTGGATTTCAAAAATAATGGAGCTCTTTTTATTTACTCTACATTGAGTTATAAGGTACCCTTTTCTATTATAGTTCTGACAAAAGACCATGGCATTCTCATACTAAATAGGTTGATTCCATTAACTAAATTTAGACTCAAGAGTAATGGAGTTTGGTATAGACTTATTAATATCTACACTAACACAAAAGTGGGAAAATACTAACCTAGAATTATTATTGGTAGTATTATCTAAATCAATGAAGTGACCAAAAGTATTCATTATCCAAATGATCACTTCCTCATCCCAATATTCCAAGGGGAAACCTAGAAGTCTCACCCAAGCTAGGGCCATTTTGTTTAGATTAGTAGTAGAATCAAACCCTAATTTCCATTTACAAAGAGAGAGATTGTGCTTTTCATACACCCATAGTCCCCCCATAAGAACATGGGTGAGATCTTCTCTAGCCTTAAAATTGAAGAGGAACATTCCCCCCAGCCATGGCACTAATAGAAACACTACCTTTTACCTTCTATTCAGTAGTGACCCATCTCCTCACCAAATAAATATTTGGTCTAAAGTCAAAAAAAATTCTAACAAGATCCCATTTCACTGAAGAAACTATTATTTCCACTATAAGATCAGGTAGTTTGAGATCTAATCCATCCTCTAACTCTAATAGTAGTGGGACAACCCTCTATTTCTCATAGTTATTATCCCCTAAAAGGACATTCTTCCATGTGTTGGGAAGTGATGTGTCACCCTGGGTCATGTGTTCAAGATGGCAGCCTGAGGTATTCCTAGAGCTAACCCTTACCAAGGGGGAGAGGGAAGAGGGGTTAGCGGGTCCCCCTAGATCCCTCATAGCCATGGCCAAATTCAAAATTCACACAAGTAGGAAAATGTGGAGTGTTAGATCCCCACTAAGTTCTTAGTTAAATAATCCATTTATAATTAATTATTTAAAATTATAAATTAAAATATGTAAAATATCAGGCCTTTCCATCATTACTTTTGTGAGTTGTCAAGCACTCACAAAATATTTAACAAATATCTAGATTTATGAGTCATGTTTATTAATTGAAGAATACTAATTAAATTTTTGACTCAAGTTCCACCACATATATCATTTATTATCTAAAGGCCATAATGGATTTTCCTAACCTACAAATAATAGATCTTTCACTCTCTTTCAATAAGCTCTCAAACCAAATTTATAATGCTAAATTGTTAAAAGATAGCTTCACATGCCAAACCAAGCCAATCGAAGCTAAGACAAGCCAAAGGTGGACAAGGAGAGGTATTTCCCATAAAGCAAAGGCATTGACTAAAGACTCTATTGCACACATAAGTCAATCAATCCAACTACTCAACAAGTGAATTTAGAGCTACAAAGAGGGTAAAATAGAATTTATCTTTTATTTTATAGTCATGTTTTGATTTGTTCTTTTTATTTATGCTTCCCCAAGTATCTAGGCTTGAGAATGCTTTGTATTATGCTTTTTGTTTATGTTTATTCTAATAAAAAATGACTAATGTAACCCATTATATTAATTGTTATATAATGGCATGCCTGATGGGACCATGTACCGCACAAAAACTAAGGGAGTAATATTGGACCTTTAAAATCCAAAAAATATTCACTTACAAATTTAGTTCTTAGATTTTTTGCCTAAAAAGTCCATTTTATGGTGTCTTGTTTTTGTGCCTAGTTTTCAACTTTGCTCTTCAAGAAATGTTGGTTATTACTCGATTACTTGACTATGCTTCTCAACTACATGACTAAACTAATCAATTATTCTTCAATTTATAAGAAGACCATATTATGACTGTACCACTTAACTGTTCAACTATGCCATTTGATCAATCAAATATTCCACTTGATTGTTCATCAATTTGTAGGAAAACTCTCTTATGACCATTGCCTAGTACCTTTTCCATTTCCCAAAAAAAATTCTATCCCCTAATAGCTTTTTCATTTCATGACAATATTTCCATCACCTGGTATATTTATTATGGACCAAAAACATCACTATTACTTGATAGCTTTTCCATTACTCAATAGCTTTGTTATCACCCAGTAGCTTTTTTATTATCTGATAGCTTTTTCATCAACCAATAATGTCACTATTACTTAATAGCTTTTCCATACCCTAACAACCTATGCCATCACTTTCTAGTGTTACCATTGACCAAAATATTATACCATCGACTGAAAAATTCTATCATTACCCACCAACACCACCATTTCTTGACAATTTCTATCATCAACTTATAGTTTCTGATCTCACTAGACAACTTCTACAGTCAACTAATATTATCACTATTGACTGACAACATCACCATATATTGACAGTGTCAACATCAACCAATAGTATCACCATCAATCAATAATGTCACCCTCAACTAACAGTGTCACCATCGACCAAAAACATGATTATCGATTGATAACATCACCATTTATTGACAACATCACCATTAATTGACATCATCATCAACAACTAATAGAATCACCATCAGCCAATAATATTATCATCCACTGATAACATCATTACCACTCAGTACTTTTTCACCCTAAGTCAAAAACTTGAAAGCTTCAAAGGTGAAACTTATTTTTAGACTAATATTTTTAAATAAACACAAGTGAATCCCCTAACATTGATTGCAAGAAACTAAGTCAAAGGGAGAATTTTTAATCACTTTAAAAATCATTCACACTTATCTTTTTGGTTTTTAAAACTTGAATAAATAAACTTTACTTTTTAATTTTCAGTGTTAAAGTTCAAACACACAAAATGGCCAAACTTCACTTCACATTTTGTTAAGTACTCTTAAAAAGAATAAAAACATTATATTAGTGCTCTTAAGAGCTTTTGATTTTATTTTTTTTGCAAAAGTACTTAATTTCTTTTCCTAGATTAGTTTCTTTTTTGTAACTTTGTGTATGCTCTCTTGCTATCCCCTTTAGGGAAGTTGGGTGATAAAAAATGCATCATTTTGCTGGTTTAGTTAAGTAATAGAAGTGAATAAAATTCACATATGCTTTCCCCAAGCTCTGAGTGACTTGGGTGAATGACGTTAATTTCTTTTATTTTCATTTATTTCTTTTTTTATCATTGGCTTGTGAGCATGAGTTCATAGCCTCCTCATGAGTTATATAGGAGGAATTTGACCCAAAGTTTCATCTAATAGCATTATTCTAACCCCATTACATGATGGGGTATAGAAAATTATTGGATGGGAGCAAACTATTGGATGGGATAGTGGTGATCAGTTACCCTAACTAGTCTAATAGGTACTTAGAGCTTGCACATACTAGACATCAAAATTCACTAAGAAGTACACAAACGAATTCATTATTCAAAGAAATAGACCATTTTGTAACAATTTAGGTGGTAACCATATAATTAACATGTTAATCCTTCATGTTATACACATGTGTGGAACATATAAACATTCAAAAATTGTAGATTTAGATCAACCCCACTTGCTGTGGAATATCTACTCAAATTCTGAGTTGCTTTCGCACTCTAAGTTTGTATCATGTATCAATGTTTAGGAGATAGAGGGGGGCATAAAAAATCTACCTACATGGACTTTTAATTTATTGGATTAATAATTAATTCCTTTTGAGCATTGGTATATCAATTGGAACTTTAGCAGAGACTATGAAACATTGTCAATTTTTAAGGTAAGACGTGCACTTAGGTGCTTTTCTTAGTATTTTACTTGCATTTTGTTTTAGGGTATAAAATTGATTTTTGTGTCAAAATTGAGTCTAAAAATTCAACATAAAACACATGTTTCACACACTACTTTGAGTCAAGAAGTGTTACACTATCAAAATCACTCCAAACATTTGCTTTAGAGATTTTTAAAACCACCTTTTATGCCCTTGTTCAAAGAGGCATTATTATGTTACTCAATTTGTTCCAAGACATTTTACATTTGTTCAAAACCAACTCCAAATCTATCTGTGTACCTTTGTTATAAATAGTTTTGTTATGCTACCCATTTAAGTCTAAGCCATTATTCATTTAAAAATCCAAGTCTTTAAAAATCACATTTGAAATATATATTTCATAGATCAGATCTAAAATAATTGCTTTACATTTGAGTCTTGATTAAAACTTAGGCTTGAGTGGTTCACTTTTCTATCTTTAAATTGTGCAACTTGAATTGATTTTTAGTTTGATTTTTAAAGATGTTAAACTAGAGATCGAGTTTTCCTTTTACCATGTCTTACCTTGATTCCAAGTTTCTAGTTTTTATACCAAGTGTGTCATTTGTTTCAAATCAATATTTTTAGACTTGAGACTTCTTCAAATTCATAGGCATAGCCTAACTTATGTTTCAAGACCTATTTCATGTGCCTATATCAAGTTTGTTTTCAAATGGTTAACCCAAGTTTGTTTGTTTCATGCCCTATTTCATGTGCTTAGATCAAATTTATTTTGAAATACGTAGTTCAAGTTTGTTTTTAATTCCAATTTCACACTTAGACCTAGACCAATTCTAAGTTCTATGTCCAAATTGACCATGTTCAAAGCTAGACATTTTCCAAACATCAAGCATTTCAACCAAGTTACATAATTATGCCAAATCAAGGTTTATTTTTGAACCCACATTCCAATCCAATTAGAGTTATTTTTTATCCCACTTATACCATGCCAATAAAATCCCTTTCGTTACCTATACTTAGACCAAACTAATCAAACCCATGCCAATTATCGAAACCAAGTTTACTCTTCTTTGGGTTAGTTTCTTACCAAGTGCCAAGACCACCCTCTTTGGGATAATTTATAATTTCCAAATGACACCATGCCAATTATCATATGCTAAGATCACCATTATTTGGGAAAATTAAATTACCAAGTTCACCCTTTCAGGGCTAATTTCTATGATAATGGTATCTAATCCCCTACTTATGCTAGTAATCCTCCTTTGGCCTACATTAGCAACCAAGCTCCACAATTCCCAAGGATTACCATTCTAGGCACTCCTCTTCTATCCTATATTAGAATCCAAGCTTCACAACACCCAAAGATTACCATTCCATACCCTCCTCCATTAGCATGTGTTAGAAACCAAGCTCTACAACACCTAAAGATTACCATTCTAGGCCCTCTTCCTTTAGCCTGTATTAACAACAAAACTCCATAGTGCCTAAAGATTTCCATTCTAAGCCCTCTTCCTTTGGCATACATTAGTAACCAAGCTCTGTAATGCCCAAGGATTACCATTTTAGGCCCTCCTCCTTTGACCTACATTAGAAACCAAACTTCACAACACCAAGGATTACCATTTTAGGCCTTCCTCCTTTGGTCTACATTAGCAACCAAGATCTGTAGCACCCAAGGATTACCAATCTAATCCCTCCTCCTTTAGTATGCATTAGAAACCAAACTCTACAATGCCGAATAATTACCATTTTAGGCCTTCCTCCTTTGGCTTGTGTTAACAATCAAGATCTATAGTGTCCAAGGATTACCATTCTAGGCACGTCCCCCTTTTCTTCCAATTTTATTTGCTCATTATCTCAACAAGGTTATACAATCACAACTAGGCATATTATTGTTACCATCCTAGATCCATAGCTAGTCTTTGTTGATCCCATCTTAGATGAGCCTATTTATGAAGAGCCTATTTTTTAACCATAGGTCATTACTCATCCATTTCCAAAAAATTTCCCATTTATAAAATTCAAGCCAAAGGTGAGAAGATACAATAGAGCCAATCATTACCTTTCCAAGAGCCATCATTTAAAGAACAAAATGTGTCCAAATCTGAGATTTCATAACCAAGTGTAAACCAAGACTAAGATAACCAACCAATCTATGATGTTATTATTGAAGTACCTATTTATGATGAGTTAACCTATGTTGAGTAACCCTTTGACCATTTCCCTATATTTAAGTAGCCTCACTTCAATAATCTAGTCTCTACGAAGTTACCTATTGACCAATTCCCTTTTGTTGAGGATTTTCACTTTGACAATCCAGTCTTTGTTTAGTCACCCTTCAACCATTGCCCTATATTTGAGGAACCTCACTTTAACAAGCTAGTTTTTATCATTTCCATTTTGTTGAGAAGCCTCACTTTGATAATCCAATCTTTGTTGAGTCCTTTTTAGAAGAGCCTATTTCTTAAGATCTCATTATTCAACAATAGGTCATTACTAATCTAATACCAAACATTCAACTTAACAATTTTGATGCCACACTAGAAGAAGAATCAACATTAAATTCAAGTTCTATTTTTGAACCAATATCAAATTTAGTATCAAAAGCAAAATCAATGTCAATCTTAACATTAGATTCAGTCCCTTAAGTCAGACTCATCTTGAAAATTAAAGTATCTTAGTGGATGTTATGACATTGGTTACATACACCTTATAGATCATTTTGAATATATTTTTGATCCTTTCATAACTTTAAAGGATGTTTACTTTAGTATCAACACAAGTTCTAGTATCTTCTATGAGGATTGTGTTATTTCTTACCATTCCATTACCATTTCACTTTCCATTAACACAAACCAACCCAGCCATTATATTGACATTCCATCTCCCATAAGTGTTGATTGGGACCAATAGAATTGTACATTATTGAATTACATCCATAGAAAAATATTAGTTATAAAATATCAGGGGGACCAAGACCACATTCATGTAGAAGAAGAATAGTCTCTTAGTGAAACCTTTTTAGAGGCACTAGGGGGAAATCAAAGTCCAAACTCAGCATTTATAGTGAAACCTTTTTTGAGGCACTAGAATACAATAAAATTCAAAATTCAATGTTCCTTAGTGAAACCTTATCAAAGTCCCTATGGGATAATCAAGACAAATTTATTGATGAAAACATCATTGATGTGCCAATAACTGAGTACAAGAGTTCTTCATTACTTGATGAAGACATTACTGAAGATAACATTAGTACAACTTCTAATCTACACCATAATCAAATGGCAACATCTCTCAAGCCCAAATAATAGAAAAAATTGGTAATCCTATCGAGAGCATATTCAAAATTCTTTAGCTTAACCATAACCAAAATTATGTCAAATCTAGAATCAACAACATTGTGTGTGCCTAAAAATCTTGATATTCATTTGTTGTCCAACCATTATACATTTTGTTATGATCCATTTATCCATTTTAGACCTATATTACATTGCCAAAATAGACCTTTTATCCAATGCTTATCCTTATTTTTCATCCATATTCATACTTTACATAGGCTATGAAGACATCTTGTATAGAAGTTTGGAGGAAATAAAATCAATGACCAATGAAGATCACAACTGTGCTATTGGAGTCCAAATCAGCACCAGGTTCTTATCAAATTAGTTATTGATAATGGGTGTGGGCTAAAGATTAAGATCATTAAACATTCTAGTTGTATCATATAATAATCAATACGTGTATATCCACATTAATAAGGATAATAGAATCACACATTACATTGCCTTACCATTTACTTTCCTTTTCCATTTACCTTACCTTTCCATTTATCTTGCCTTACCATTTACTTTGCCTTATCATTTACCTTACCTTTCCATTTACCTTGCCTTTCCATTTGCCTCACCATTTACCTTTCCTTGCCATTAGCCTTGTCTTGCCATTTGCCTTGCCCTGTCATTATTTTACACCTTTACCCAATTTTCCTATTCCTAACCTATTATTACTTAGTCAAGATTCTCCATTATAAGGAGTAACTATATTGATTTGAGGTCCTTTGGGATTATGTAGGAAACACTCAATTTACATTGAGGCTAGCTCGATCACCCATTTTTCCATGATCTTACCATTTTATGAGTTATACCATTTTGTATCTCATAATCATCCATTATGTTGAGATACCAAAAAACCCAAAACATTGGAAACATTTCCCAACCTTCTTTACTATAGGGAGGAGCTACATTGAATTGAGGTCCTTAGGGAATATGTAGGTAGTACTCAATTTACATTGAGGTCAACTCAATCAATCCCCATTTTTGCCATGCTCTCACTAGTTTTTGAGCCATGTAAGCCATGTTAACACCATTTTGTGAGTAACCTAAGCCAACACTCTTAGAATTTTGAAAGCAACCTAAGTTAATGCTCTCACCATTTTATGATCAATTTAAGTCATACTCTCACCATGTAATGAGAAACCTAAGCCAATGATCTCATAGTTTTATGAGTAATTTAAGACATGTTCTCACTATTTTGTGAGTAACCTAATCTAAAGTTCTTGCCATTTTGTGAGTCACTTTTGTGTACATTATGCATTAGAAATTAATGCACTATTGCACCCTTGGTTTATCCCTTACCCTCACCAATTTATGAGCGATATCTTATCAATCTATAATGAGTTAAGATACCTCAAAAATTTCCAAAGACACTCAAAACATTTCAAAAACTTAAACATTTAAAAATGACTTACAATCTTCTCGAGAAATATAAATCCCCAAAATCCAAAAATGTTTGTCTGGTCCTAAACCTAGTCAATAATCCTCAATCCACCCACCTTGGATAACCTTAGTCCTTGATCTAATTATCTTAGATACCATTGGGATGTATCCTTCCCAAATCCTCCTTACTAGGGAAAATCTATTTTTTGTTCCAATCCATTCCATTTCCATTTGGGTGTGACCTTCCCTTTACATGTATCCTTATTTAATGGCACCATCCAATTGGCACTTTTAGGCCAAACTCATAGCATTTGCCCTACTAGGGCAAAATCAAATTGTATAGCTTATACCAAGATATCTTATCCCCACATGCCATCCCCTTTCATATATAATTACCTAGGGAAGCCATTTGTTAATCATTATATTATGCCCTCACACATAGATATTGACTTGGTTAATGATAGAATATTTTATGATGCTTTTATTTTCAAGATTTATGTGTGTTTGTTTGTTTAGTTATTTGTTTATTTGTCTATTTATTTGATTTCATTATTTTCCCTTGAATTAGTGTATATGTGTTCATTAGGTGATTCCTTGTGCATTATACTTGAGTCCATACATATCCATATGTCAACATTGTCATGGTTTTTATCATTGGTACATTGTTTTCAATTATCTATTGGATCAGGAGTCAGTCTATATGCACATTATGACTAGGTCATCATATTAATTTATATCATGGTGCATACCATCACGTGTTATACCAAAAATTAGGCTAATATATCTATCAAATAATTTAATGGGTAATATTTCTCCTTGTTCACAACTGACATATCCCAAACATCACCCAAATGTAGAGTAAATAAACCAAAAATGAATGGTAATACCTACTAATTAGGATGTGCATCTCCAAACTATTAGTCATCCCAAATTCATACCTATCCTCTATACTAGTTCACCATCAATCAATGATTATGGGTTCATTATGTGAGATTCATTTACCCTATTATGGAAAATTGGTAATTATCCCCTACTCTTTGATCAAATCAACTCATTGACCATTTTGGTTGTATTAATGCTAACAAAGATGAGCATATCTACATTGGAAGGTATAATTGGATCATCTACATTGATCAATTTTTATTATTATATTGTATTTTTCATCCCATTTTCTCATACTTTTGGGAGAAATAGATTAGCATGGCGTCTATTTGGACTATGTAGGAGTGTTAGGATACATGGCATATATTGAGTCAACTTAGCTATCACCATAATTAACACCATTATTCTTCCATCCCCAATATTGTCTTCTAATCATCTATTTCATCACTTTACACATCCTCATGTGCTTGGTTGTTTGTGGCTTCTTCAGTATTTAAAAAGTCATTAGATCATTGCACCTAAGTTTGTACCCAATTATATTTAATCTATGTGACATGTATCCTTGAGTTATGCTTTCCAATATTCCCTATTGAGGAAAAATCAATTTTATTCCATGACCATCCTACCCTATTAGGGCACATCATTATGCCACTGATTATAACCACCTTTCATAAAATCAATAGTTCAACCCATCCACCTTGCTAGGGCACATCACAGTGCCATTGATTATAACCAATTCTTGGTAAATCATTAGTTCAACCTATCCACCCTATTGGGCCACATCACTATGTAAATGATTATGACCACCTTTAGGTAAATCAATAACTCAACCCATCTGCCCCACTAGAGTATGCCCCTTTATTATTGATTATAATTACCTTTGGAAAAATTGATCTTTTAATTAGTGTGTGCAGGAATTAGCTCAATTGGATTTATCTCATCCATGGATTAATTTAATTATTATTCTTACTTATTTTTGAGGTACCATCCATCAATCATACATTTCAGCCACTCCCTCTGGGGGCATCATAGACTTCCTAAAATTTATTTGAAGCTTCATCCCTAAACTATTATCTTATTTTTATTCTTAACAAATTTGTCATTATTTGAAAATATGTTAATTTCCCTATGGATTTCAATGTCTTCTCAAATAGGTGTAAAATGTAGACACCCTATTTTGGCCACATCTGAGTCTAAACTAAAATTTACATTGATTTCTATTAAACTATGTAAATTAAACCTAGAAATCACCAAAAGGCCCAATTTCATTCACACATGGGATATAAATATACATAATCATGTATAGGATTCCTTATTTGGGTTATTAATCTATATGTAATGATAACCTTCCATAGATTCATCCCTAGTCAGGTTGTAATCAAGAAAATTAACATTTTCAACCAATTGAGTGGGGCACTTAACCAAATTTTAGAAAAGATAAAAAGACTAATCAAATTTACTTATTTTATTAAACCTAATTAACTACTTAATTAAATAATCCATTTATAATTAATGAATATCTAAAATTGGAAATTTAAAAATGTAGAATATTAGGCCTTTCCACATTACTTTTGTGAGTTGTCAAGCACTCACAAAATATCTAACAAAAATTTGGATTTATGAGTCATGTTTATTAATTAAAGATTATTAATTACATTTTTTATTCAAGTTCCACTACACATCTCATTTCTGATCCAAAATCCATAATGTATTTTCCTAACCTATAAATAAGAGATCCCTTACTCTCTTTCAACAAGCTCTTAGGCCAAAGTTATAATGGTAAATTGTTAAGAGATAGCTTCACATGCCAAGCCAAGCCAAGACAATACAAGACAAAGGTGGACAAGGAGAGGTATTTCCCACAAGGCAAAGTCATTTACCAAAAGACTCCATTGCACAAATAAGCCGAGCAAGCCAACTACCCAATGACTAAATTTGGAATTACAAGGGGGGTAAAAGGGAATTTATCTTTTGTATTCCAATTATGTTTTGAATTATTATTGTTATTTGTTCTCCCCCAAGTATCTTGGCTTGGGAATTCTTTGTATTATGCTTTATTTTTAAGTTTATTCTAATAAAAAGTGAGTAATGCAACTCTTTGGATTCTTTACTACACTATATAGACATGAAACTTATATGTGCTACATTACATATGTTACATACATACCTTCATTGATATATACAATTCCATGATGACATACTCTTCACTTGTTTACATAATTATACATGATGTTATATTTACACATGATATGATATAATTAACTCTTATTTTTAAATGATTGGCTTACAAGACACAACCCTCATCTCAAAATGGGAGCATTAAAATTTTATTATCATATATACATAATCCATCATGAATAGATAATAAGATAAGAGTTCATATTTTAGAGATTTAACATGATTTAGATATCGAATGACTTCAATTATATGATAGATATTTACATGTTAGTAAAATTTATGGGGTAATGCCATGTATATGCAATCACTTTATAGATACTTGAGTAAAATTTCACACACTTGGGTGCATATGAAAGGGAATATATACAAAGTTTACAAGAATAAGAATTATGGGTGTCCACATAAACATACATTTGAGATACAAGTTATCAGATTCAAAATATAGATGAATAACATTATATATTAGTCGGCACTAATTTAGGAGGTATGATATTGGTTCATGCACATATACACACTTTCATATTTACAAAGTATGATATTGGTTCATGCACATACCAAATATTATAGTTTACAAGTTTAATGGAAAATGATTATAATTCTACTTCATACTTGTTGACACTAAGCTCATGATGGGGGTATGAACAGTTTTAATTATTTGTTGATCATGAATTTTATTCTACATTGAGTAAATCTAATTGAACTTGAGTGAAACTATAAAATAAAATCTACATGCACTATGGAGGCATGAACAATATTTATTTCCTTTCAATCATGAATTTTGTTTTACATGGAGTGAACTTGAATGAATAAGCCATATGTAGTGGTTAATTTAGTTTCACTTTTAGTTAACCCATAATATGATTCCTCCATTATGTTTTGAGTAGTTATTTGGGTTAGTACATCATGTAATTCGCCCCACATTTTTTAGGGTTGGGGCATGTTATCTTCCCAACCCAAGGGATTACATATCTATATGAATTCAGGGCATACTCATCCCAATTCTCCATGTGATTCAAAAATTAAGAAACATATCTCCGTGGTTCAACAAGAGGAACCAATTGCAAAATGATTTAGTGGAAAGCACTTTTATCTAGTTTTTCAATAAAGAAGCATCATATCCAAAAAATTGTAAATGCGACATGGTTTTCACCACCACATGATTGTAATCTTTTATTATATTTTATTTTCAAAATTTAAGTTTAGATTTAAAATTTTAATCTAACATTGAATAATACATGTTTGATGCATGTTTTTCTATTGAGTGACCTGCACAATTATAGCTTCTTACCAAAGACAAAGTACTTGATAATGACAAGTGTGACATTAATTTATCATGTATGAATTGCATGCACAAATATGGTCCTAACTAACCATTCTTTCACACTTACATTCTACCTTATGAGTTTGATCTTTCCCTTCTATTATTAAACACTTATAAGAGCCTAAATGTCTTTTTTAAACATATTTACTATCTTTCACAAACATATGGAAACCTTAAAGTCAATCTAATTATAACACTAAATTGGATACGTAGCTTTAATCGATATTAACTTGAGCCTAATGGTACTATTCCTCCCCCAACAATGACTAGTTTTTAAAATAAAATCTTTCCTTAGGATCAACACATCTACTTAGCCTATTGGTTATGTGATAAACTACTCAATTAGACTCATATATATAAATCAAGCCCTCATTTGATATGGGACTTAGCACATATTTGGTACACATATATACACTACTACACATTGAGAAAATATGTCATATTCTTTCTAAATTATAAATTAGTCACCAGCTAAGTTTAAAGCTATTTAATCTATTTTTAATTAAGTGAATAAAATTAATAGAATTAAATTTTGAAATTAAGATATAAGAAATATATAGATCTAGAAATGAAATATAAAATTTATAGAATTATAAAATTAACTAAAAATAACAAATAGACCTACAAATATGCAAACCTCCCTAAGACATATATTATGTTATTTATGACTTAAAACTAACTGAAAGGACCCATGTACTACATCATGACCAAATACATTAATTAAAACTATGTTGGGATAATTTTGGATAAGAAGGACTTAGATGCATGGTGGCCTTCTTTATTGATTATGGGCCTATATTGGTTGACTGTACACTTTATTTTTTGATATGAGTCTATGTGAATGTTTGCAAGGGTTGATTATTTAATTTTATGTGCTTAATATGTTATGCACAGAGCATGAAAAATATAAAATTTTGTTCCTACACATAAAACACAATATAGATCAAATACAAATGGGGAAAATGGGTAAGGGGAATAGCTAAGCTATCCCAAAAAGAACCATGTAATATGAGTGTTACCTACATATCCAAAATGGGCCTTAGATCAATGTAGTTCACCCTCATAGGGTTAATGTATGATTCATGACTATGAAACTATATGAATATAGTGAGAATCTTGATTGAAATTATTAGTAATGGATGCCCTTGACCTATAATAAAATAAATTTAGACTTGGCCTATAAATATTAGAATGTAACATAATTAAATTAGAAGAAACAATATTTTTTTACTCACTGTGCAATAGACAAGTGATTACTATATGTATTGGGAGAAGACTTGATGTTCATATATATGGGAATATTTTGAATATTTTAACTAAATAAATTTAAAAAAGGTATGAGAGAGCCATTATGAAATGTATTTATTTAAAAAAGTTACCATTGGAGTGTGGGGGATAAGACTATAGAGCAGGCTTGTCTGACTTAGCACAAACTTGTACTAAAAGGACAAAGACTATTGTAAAAGGCCTAGTAGGAACCTTTAGGCTGATTAGGGGTGAATGAGGTTAAAATAGGGATGCCTATATGATATTATTAGTGTTTGAAAATTAGTGTAATCTATCTTTATAGACTATGAGTTAGCAAAATGGAGAACAAACCAAGTAAGGTAAGGATGTCAAGATTAAACATTATCAAACACGTAATGATTAAATTTATATGTATACATTTTCCCCCACTTTATTTTAGTGATGTAATAAAATGAAATTAATAGATTAAATTATATGTGAACCTAAGCGTGTATACAAACTATCTTTTGATTTGAAGCTTAATCATGCAAGATGTCTTAATGTAAAACTTGCAACAATGCCACTAAAAGTAGATATTTGTCCATATTTTAAAGCCGATAATATAAAATTTGAAGTTTAAATTTTGAAAAGAGAGAAAGGAAAGTATACACATGTAAGTGTATGCAATATAATTTCCTTGTAACTCAAAAGTGGAGAAGTGGTTACCTCTTTGTTTGGGACTTTGGAGAAGTGTTAAACCTAAGGTGAATTGAGAGTGATCAAGTCTCACTTTTAAACCCTTTTAATTCTCTTGAGTTGGAAATATTGTATGATATAACTCTCATTTGACAATGTAAAATACTCTATAAAATAATTGAAGGGTGGAACCACCAACTATGGCTTGCTACATAGAAAAAGTGCAACCATAAATGTTCAGTGTCACTATACTCAAACATAAACCACCTATAATAAGAAGATTAATAACCCAAATTTATATGGCTATAGATTATATTTGAAACTTTTTTATTTCAAAACTTTTGAAACTTTAAAAATTTGAGACTTTGAAACCTTTTAGCTTGATAAATTTAGAAATTACATGTAGTGACTTGAACATGAATGTGTACCATGCCCTTTGTACTTTAATAGATTGACATTGAACTCAATTTTAAATTTGTACTTTTTAAACTTGTAATTTTTTGAATTTTTTTACACTTATAACTATAGGAAAGAGTGTATGTGCATGTCACATGCCCCCATGATCTAAAAATCATGTTGTAATTTTTAAAACTGTATAATGCCATAAATCTAAAATTTTCTCATGAGGACTTTACTTCTCAAGACAAACCCATTGTGATGCCCCCTTTTAAAAATGAGAGATGTAGCCTTCAAGTCACTTAACTCAAAATAATAATTATGGAATATGTGAAATATGTAATAATGTAGTAGCACTTGAAATTGAGTGTATTGTATCATAAAATTTTAATATAGCATTGAATTTGCATGTGAACTTGTATTATATTGATATATCATTGAAGCACTTAAGAAACATGTGCATGATATGTATCATGTCACCAAAGTATAAACTAAGAGTAACACATGATAGTATAATAACACAAAATGAAAATACAAATAATGTCATATAATATCACATAATTTGCATATAATATTACAAAGGCCCAAAGGCCACATGCAAGGGGCATGTGAATGTTACATAAGCACACATGGCTAAGGAACACACAAAAATGGTATAAGAATACCATTAAATCAATAGCATGTAAATATTGTGAGCATAAAAAGCCAATGATCACACATAAATGGTATAATAATACCATTCATACAAGAACATATAAATATGTTATGCATATAAGGCTAAGGGCCACACATCATAAGCAATCAAGTCCTAACTTATGTGGTAAAGTAATAAAGAATCATAAAACAAATGAAAATAGTTTACATTATACATATGTATCTATGTCATTGTTAATAACATATTCATGTAACACATGTTTAGTATGAATGATTATCAAAACATATGTATGATATGTAGGTCAATATATTAGAAAGGTTGTGGATAAATATAACCTACTGAATTGTTCATAGAGAACGAAGAGATGGCCCTGAATTAACAAGGTTGGTGGGTAATAAGGGATGCTTGACATATTTAAAACTAAAATATATTTTAAACAATAATGTGTATTTAAAATTAAAATATGTTATCTATCCAAAATAATACAAATAACATATGTAAGTAAGTATGCTAGCAACAATAGAAAGTGACTTTTAGGTCTTGATTTTGAATTTTTGAAACTATTTTGACTATTCTAAATTTTTTCCATTTTTGAATTTTTAGAAAATTTTAATAAAAGAATTAAAAAGTGACAATAATCAAGGATTTGAAAAATAGAATAAAAAGGGAGGAATTTGAACAAACCTCAACAAGGTGTCAAAGCATAAAGTGGCAATAAGGAACGAAATTGATATGCCACCAATGTGTGTAAATGAGTCATAGAAATGTAGCTCAAATGATTAAGATAGATAATAATGTACACACTCCTCATGGGCAAGAGAGAGTTGTGATCATGTAAGTGCAATGAAATTTATAACATACTAAGTATGCAATAATAAGAAATAAAGAGTATTAAAAGTGTTTGTAAGTTAGTTTATTTGGATTATTAGAATTAGTTTGAAAATAAGTAGGGGAAGTGCCTAAAGTGAAGATAAATACAAGGGATAGAATAATGTTTGGATAAGGCATAGAAGAATTAGTAATGAAATAAAAACCAAAAAGTTATGTACAAAATATAATGCTAGTAGTTAATCAAGAGACTCAAGTCAATTAATGGATTGGGAGGAGGTAGCAGGTTGTGTCAGACCAATGATCTCATGAAGAGGATGCACATATGTATACCCAACTATATTTTATGAAGGAATGACTTATTGTCAAGAATAAGTGTCAAACGTAGATGCCTCTGAACCCAAATGAGTGTCACATTCTATAATATAACCTTATAGATCATTATTCGTATGCAAATGTAAACCTATATAGTCATGTGAAATAGGAGAATATGTGAATAATTTTACCTATGATGGATCTCTTTGAATAACTTGTTGTTCCTTAGGATAAGATGACCTATTTTTAGGTTCCATTTTTTGCTTAGGAAAATGTACCATTATATTTTTAACTAATTGAATATGCTCATGTGTAATTGTATCATACTCATAAGTAGATGGAGAACTTAATTATGTAATATGATCATGTTAATTAATAGATGAAGAAACTATAATGTGCTTTAAATTATGTATATCATGATCTTCAATAGTTATATAAACTTTTTCATTACCATTTTACTCAATGATTATGTCAGGAATTTGTTCTATAGTATAAGTAAACATGATTGGTTCCATAAGATATTCATATCGAATTCCTAAAATTTTAACTGCTTGATTTTCATGAATACATTTGACACATTTAAGCACTGTATAAGGTATTGGTATAATATTTTGTATTTAAGGCCATCCTAATAGCATATAAAAGACTCTTATGCTTGGCAGAACTAAGAATGGAGAGGGAATTATGAGAGGCCACACTTATAAGAGTATTACTATAATCACAAAAGTGTCTTATGTATGCCCATAAAATTATTTGACAACTCTAGAAGTACCCTATAAATCTTTCTCTATATAACCAAGATAATGAAGGAGTGATATGGTGCACACATTTTCACTTGATATATTATCTATCATAACACTATGTATGGATTTTTTGTCAACACATGCTCAAATAAATATTGCATGTCTATATAAATTATCATTAATAATTTCATTATCATCAAAAGTAATCATAGGATGTGATGCTTGTTTACTTGTAATTGTACTAGTGATGCTATCAAATGGATGTCCATATGTAAAAGGATAAGGATAATAATTATATGTATAATGTATTATTTAATTATTATTATTATTTTCTTCATGATTTGGAAAAGGATATTTATAAATTTTGATCTTTAATTTCATTTACTTCTTGCTTAGTTTCATACATAATTTTGCCAATATCAATAATGTTCTCATCAATAAGATCTTGAATATTTTTCATAATATTAAAAAAAAATTATAATGTGATTCAAATGACTACTAAAAACATACAAAATTGATGTAAATGGAAAAACATATACTTACTTTGTACCTTAACCTTGTTAACTCTCTCAATTAAGTCTTATCTAGAACATCCCTAATCATTCTCAGTGCTGTTAGGCTCATAAGCCTCCTTAAATCCATATAATACTCCTTAATATTTACTACATATCATCCTCCATGTGACTCTACACTCTTTCACTCTCACCTCCTCTCATGTACCTCATCATCCTCCTAATCCATTTTCAAGTCTATCTTCTCACTTCTTGTTTCTAGATTGTTCAAACTCATATAGCTTTATAGGCCTAAAGGCCTCATTCATAGTTCCATGTTTATTCTCTTTAATCCAAGGCATATATAACTATCCACATTCTTATTTTAACCTTCTCTCAACATCTAATTAACAACACAATTTAAAAGTAAGAATTCTTCAACAACTTACACTTACTCTATTGAAGGACTAATCTTTGTAGCCTTATTTTAGGACAAACTTAGCGAGTTATAACAATATGAAAAGCTTCCATAAAGATTAATCACAAATTAAAATACCCATTAAATTTTTTAAACTTCATAAGACATTTCAAATCAAAAATCTCAAGGCAGATCCTTTAATTCTCAAGCTTTTCTTGATTATTAGGCCTAAGGCTTGGGCACAGTCTATAAATTATATTGTACAGTATAGTACCACTCTAAAACCTCATTAATATTCAATATATTGAAAATAAATACCAAAATTCATGAATTTTGATTGGTTTCAACTCTCATTATTCAAGTTTTTATTTCAAAACCCTAGGCTATCTACACACAGGGCTGTGTAGGTTGATGGTGTATAAAAGGGTTTATATGAGTACTATAAATTTTAAATCTCTTCCAAGACATAGAATATATATTTCCTATCTTTATTAAACTCTTAAAATATGTTTTAGTCTTACTCCATAACTAAAAGTCTACAAAATGCATACTTTATAGAATTTTATCCTAGTTAGGCTTGTGTCAACTTAATTCACCTTATTTTATGGAACTTGGACTTGTCTAATGACTAATGAATTGAAATAACTTATAAAAAATTTCTTTAATATCCTTATAATGATTTTAATTCTTCATATAACAATTCAAAACCAACAACAAATTCTTATATGGTCATTTACCTCTTTGTAGTCTTCATTGTTGACAACCTACAACTATAATAGTATATAGTCAACCATATCTATTTCCAAAAAGATTATATGTTTATATATATATATATATATATATATATATATATATATATATATATATATATATATATATATATATATATATATATAACACTTGTATTATCTTTAAACATATTTTAAAAACTACCCAATGAATTTTAAGTGATTTCATTGGTTAGAAATGAAGTTGTAACCCTTTGTTGTTCTTAAAACCATGTTCTAGGGTTTGTAGAGCCTAAGAGCTATATAAGAATTGTTCATAAAGTTAAATGAATATTTTCTTAAACCAATACCTCAAATATTATCTAAACATAATTATTTTACCCCTCCAAACATCATTCAAACTCATGTGTTAAGTAATACATCTAATCAAGGGACTATTACAAACTATAAGTAACCAACAAATAAAGTATGCAAGGTTTAACTTACTTAAACCTAGAATCAATTACCACTTCTCTTCAAATTGAGTTAGATATTATTCATATATAAAAAAATCAAATGAAAAAAATATATAAATTCACCATATTTCTTTTAGTTTCAAGAAACATATGTTTCCTTAATCACAGAACCTTGTTAAAAAAGGAAGATGGACAACAAAACCTCTTTTCATGTCTTAGCATTCAAAATACACCTCTATATCATTAATAACGTGTGAAAATAAGACCAAAATAGATTTTAAAAAATACATTTTCTTCCATAATATAGGTATTCAAGACCAAACAAATTTCTTTTATTATTTAAAACTATCCTCTTTACAACATTACAGGCCTAAAAGCCTCCATCCCTCCTCCTCTCCTCTATGCATCAATGACTCTCATCATTTTTTATTTTATTATGCTTCCACTAATACTCTTCAATCATAGGCTAAGTCTTCTCCACTAATTGTGCCAATATAACAATTACTAATTAGAGCCTCTTTCCAATTCATGAATCCTCCTACTAGATGAGAGTTTAGGTGTTTTCAATTACAAGAGGGTAAGGTTCATTTAGGACCCTTCCAAGAGGGTTCATACCCTTACCATTCACTAAAAGAGTATAAGAGCCTTAGTATGACTATTTGAATATTTGAATATGGGTTTTAAAGGGAAATATCTTTAAAACTATCTAGAAGTGACTCAAATGAGATTCTAACATCTTAGTTGTATTATGATGATTCAAATAAACTCTCATATACTACTTGGACCTATAAAAACCTATTATAAGCATATTAAAACATGACACACTTTCTTTCCCTGCACCACATGGCTTATTTGACTAACCTAGGCCACTTTATACAAATGTACATCATATTGTTGATGCTCCTAAATCAAACTTATGGGCCAAAATTTGCATGATCTCCCACTCATTAGTTCATTGAAATTACCCTTACTATTGTCATCTATATTTAATTAAATATTCTACCACTAATCTCTCATGTAGATGATCATATTCTTCAGCTCCACATTTGTATCTTTTTTTCCCTCTTACTAGCTTCATTCAAGCTATACATGCAACTAAAATCAAATCATTAGAGAAATGATATTGTTCTTTATGCCTTTGAGTAATATTCCACCTCTCTTCCTTTTTTTCATAATGCTCATGCTACTAAGCATCATGATGAACTTTGAATTTTTCAAATTTCAATAATGACTCAACCACTAACTTATTTTTATCTTCACTTGTTGTTTCTTTTCTATTTCTATCTTTATTTATTAGTTGATCTTCAAACATAAAATCTTTGACTTCTACATTTAATACCTCACTTTTGGAAATTTTCATTTCTTGTAACATGTTCTCTTGTATATGATTGATCCTTTTCTTAATACTTTCTCTTGCTTTAGATACCATTGCTTCATACCATAAATATATGTTTTCTTTTGTCACCTACTTCACCATCTCCTTATATAACTTGTGAGGATCAAATTCATTTTTTTTTAATTTTATTTCATATAAATCATAATATGACTTGTTATCTTCATACCTTTGTTCTTGATTTTATTTTGTATCTTGTTTTTCATCATACACCATGGTTGATTCTTTGTCATCATTTGCATCCTCTTGCATGAGAATAATTTTGTGCTCAATCAACTTTTTATTCATGGATGATTGACATATTTGTTCTTCAAGTATTAATAATTTATATTAAACCTTCCCTTCATCTTGGTTTATATTGAGCACTACTTGATGAAGTGATTCATCCTCTTGTTCCATGAGCCTATTCATTAGATCAAGTAGTTCATTTTCTTCATCAATCCCTATACCTGCATGCAAACATAATAAGACATCATTAGATTGAAAAACTTAAGTCTTGTTTATCTCCATCTCTTCCTTCTTAGGTTTTTGATCTAGAGTTCAATTTGGAAAAAGGTCCCAAGCCATGATGAAACTAATTGCACAATGTATAGCTCATCAAGAGCTTTCTAGTGCTTCTTTCAAATCATAAAAAAGAGTCTGAATGCCCAAGTTATAGGCTGTTGAAGTTATTCTATGATAGGAAAACTAAGGAGGTGTCACAATATGAATGCAATAAGTGGACCAATTAATGATTGACACATGGTAGTCAGTTTTTTACATTCATGCAAAAAATTGGTTAGTGTTTGGTTTTGTTTCAGCCTCTGATCTTTGATAGGTAGATATGGAAAACCATGGGCCCCATTATTGGCTCATTGGGGGCCCTCAACGAGGGTCGACACACTTGATTAAGGAGGGTTGCCTTGGCCTCCATCTCATAATGCATTATATTTGCATTTGATTTTAAATCATAATTTTCTACCCACTAGATGCATGTGGGACAATTAAATTGTATGTTTTAAAGCTTTGTAATTATTTCCTTAGTAATTCTTTAAACCTTATTATTACCAAGCCCCATTACATCATATGGTAGAACCATAGTTAACACACCGAGTCAAGCTCAAGATTGAATACTGAGATGTATTCCATGCTAAAATTAGTGTTTGAGCCAAGTTAAGAATGTGCTTCAAGCCTTTGCACCCACATGGAGGATCCACATAACACCATTGCCAAGATCAAGGACCAAGCACACTGCCCAAACCATCAGACGTGGCATATGCCTTAGCCAAAAGGAATCAATGACCATTATGGTGGATATTCTAGCTATTAAAAGTTCAAATTAGTTTGGATATACTCAATGTGGGACTAAAGATAAACCCATGAAACACAAGCCTAGGCTGACAACTTGAAGCCATTTCCTAATATGGGATTAATGAGATAAGCCAAGTGCCCAATAAGGAAGCTAATGACTTAAACTCATAACCTCCCATGCAAAAGAGATATGCCTTGACCGCCCAAGCTATGGGTTTGGAAGTGTTATAAAAGGCACAAAATTGTATTTGAATTAGGCATTCAGCTGATTGTGTATTTATTTTTAAGAGGTCAAGAGCTAAATGGAAGCTTGGAGAAAGCTAGCAAATGGATTTTGATCCATTATCTAACCAGGTACATAGTAAGTAAGCCTTTTTAATTATGTTTTGTAATAAAAAAGAGAATGTTATTATTATTATTTGGATAGACCAATAGTTTAAGTGAAGGGACCAAAGCACATTCGGAAAGGATTGAAGACTGAGGAAGGATTTTGTGTTGTCGAGCTTGAGTATATTAGCATAGGTGGAGTTCTTGGATAGAGATCAAACCTAAGGAAATTTGTGCAATGTTTTAAGAAAATTTTAATGTATTTATTGTGCAAATTTAATAGAAATGGTCCTCACTATTGGGTGGACCTAGAGATGTAGGCAAGAGATGTCGAACTCTATTATCAATTTCATGTGGTAATTTGTATTTTATTTGCATGTTTTTATTTTAGATTCTAATTTTTAATCAAGAAAATATTTACAAATTTTAAAAATTGACAATATATGACATTTGATTTAAAATATAAAATAGTTTTATCGGTGAATGGAAGTTAAAATTCAATCGATGGTTCCAATCCAATTCAATAACCAAGAATATATAAATGCCAAATAATTTGCAAGTTATTTTGAGTATTTCAAAAAATTGTTAAGTTTGAGAAATTTATAATCTATAGTTTTAAACTTCACTTTGAGTTTATCAGTGTAGTTTATAGATCAAATTGGTATAAAAGCAGTTAAAAAGTAGGGTTAGCTTCTGATTGTGATTTGACAGTTGCTTTTAGTTTATTGGTTTTCAATATCACTTGATTAGATTATAGTGTGTAATTTTGGAATCAGTGTGTTTGCAGGAAACCATGGGCAAGTTATCACATAAAGCTAATATGGAAGAGCTTGAAGCCATCAATACCCAGATTCAGGATGAGAATGCATTCCTTAGATGTAAGCTCTTAACTCTTGAAGAGCAAGTTGCAAGTTTGAAATCACAGCTTGAATCTAAGGATGAGCTCTTGATCAAATTGTAGTGTGATGAACCAAAGAAGGAAATACCTTCTACTTTAGATGTAGAGACTATGACTAAATGTATTGTAAGTTATTCACCAAGTAATTCATCTTCTTCTTTCCATTCAGATTCAGATTCAAGTAATGATGCTTTTGGTAGTTTTGAACAACATAATAAGGGTATAAGATCCAAATTGTTGAATAAAATGGCCTTTAATAGAAGAGGTCTTGGTCGAGATGTCCAAGGAATTACTAACCCAATACAAGTAGAGTATAGATCTCTTCATGCAAGTTTGGGTTACACTAGTGAGCATGTGGATATTGGAGAAACTTCCTCCATGGCTAAAGGAAGACAAGCTTCTGATAGCAAAGGACCAAGGCCACTAATAGAGCATGTGTAGTGTAAGAGAACACGTAGAAGAGGTATTGAGACTCCACCTCCTAGTTCCTACACTACAGTTAGCACTAAATCTTTTGATCCACTTGTTATGTTTAAGAAATTTGGATTTAACATTTGGAAGATGATGCAATCATTTTCTTGCACTTTTTGTGGGATGCATAACCACAATGTTGCATTTTATTGGAAGATACATGCTTTGATTAAGCAGATTGCAAGTGTTAAACACCATTGTTGACATGGAAAAGTGAGAAGAGGTAAAAGGGAGACCTCACCTAAGAAGGTTTTATGCACTCATTACCATATGAGTGGACATCAGACTGATCATTGTTTTAAACTTCAATCATCTTCTCATTCTATAAATGGTAAAACTAAGATGATTTATCAACCTATTAATAAGTTCAATGAAGTTAAATCAATCCATAATGATGTTAAGGAGTCCACTAAGGAAATAAAGTTAACTAGGTAGAAAATTTGATAAGTGGATTAATAATGCACTTATTTGTCAAAGCATTATTAAGAATTTTGTTAAGGAAAAAACAAGCTTTGATGATGCATTAGTAGGGCTTGTGAGAACACTTCGAGACAAGTTTATCATTCGAAGTATTTCAATTCTCACCTTATGTTTAATAGCCCTATGTTTTTAGAATCTCCTATTTATGCTGAGTGAGTTGTCTAGAGGACTTAAAATCATTTGATTAGTTGGAGATAATCGCAGAATGAATGTTGTAGGTTGAGTTAATTCTTTACAACATTTGTCTCATATTTGACTACTATTTTTAGAATGTATCTATTTTTGGCACATGTATGTATAGATGCATTGTAAGACCCTATGGGCATGTTTGAATGTTAGGCAATATACACTTTGTGTTGTTTGCATTTGCTTAGCATTATAAGTCCCATACTAGGGCATTGTATTGCAACATTTATACAACATTTATTATATGTTTTCTGCATTAACAAACTTGTTTTGTAGTTACATTGGGAATTGTTTTAGTTTATTGACAGTTCACCAATTTACAAGATGTGACATGGATAGATAGTTTTGGTATGTTGTGATTAGTTTATTGGTAGTTGTAGATTCCTTTACCCATGCCATGTAGTAGGAATTTTTAGCTGAGTTGTGAATCATTTATTTTTCCAATGTTTATGTCTTGCTATGATGTGATGTAGTAGACCAGTTATCAATTTTCAAGAGATAGTAGACTTTTGGAGACTAAAAGACTCTTTTATAAGGAGTTATGGTCTAGAGTTCAATTCAAAAAAAGGTCCCAAGTCATGATGAAACCAATTGCACAATGTAGATCTCATTAAGAGCTTTTTGGCACTTCTTTTAGATCATAAAATGGAGTCTGAATGCCCAAGTTATAGGCTACTAAAGTTATTTGATGACAAGCAAAATAAGGAGGTGTCACAATTTGAATGCGACAAGTGGACCAATCAATGATTAGCATGTGGTAGTCAATTTTGTTCATTTATGCAAAAAATTGGTTGGTGTTTGGTTTTAGTTCAGCCTCTGATCTTCGATAGGTACTCATATGGAGAATCGTGGGCCCTATTATTGGCTCACTGGGGGCCCTCAGCGAGGGTCAACACACTTGATTAAGGAGGGGTGCCTTGGCCTCCATCTCACACTATATTATATTTTCATTTACTTTTAAATCATAATTTTTTACCCACTAGATGCATGTGGGACAATTAAATTGTATGTTTTAAAGCTTTGTAATTATTTCCTTGGTAATTCTTTAAACCTTACTATTACCAAGCCCCATTACATCACATGGGAGAACTAAAGCTGCCACGCTAATTCAAGCTCAAGATTGAAGACTGAGCCATATTCCATGCTAATATTAGCATTTGAGCCAAGTTAAGAATGTTTTTCAAGCCTTTGCACCCACATGGAGGAGCCACATAAAACCATTACCAAGATCAAAGATCGAGCACACCACCCAAACCATCGAACATGGCATGTGCCTTAGCTAAAAGGCATCAGTGACCATTATGGTGGAGATTCAAGCTATTAAAAGTTTGAATTGGTTTGGATATACTCAATGTGGGACTAAAGATAAACCCACAAAACACAAGCCTAGGCTGATGACTTGAAGTTGTTTCCCAATGTGGGATTAATGAGATAAGCCAAGCACCTAACAAGGAGGTCGATGCCTTGAACCTGTGACCTCCCATGTAAAAGAGATATGCCTTGACTGCCCAAGCTATGGGTTTGGAAGTGTTATAAATGGCATGAACTTGTATTTGAATTAGGTGTTCAGTCGACTGTGTATTTATTTTTAAGAGGCTGAGAGCTAGATGGAAGCTTGGGAAAAGCTAGCAAATGGATTTTGATCCATTGTCCGACTTGGTACACATTAAGTAAGCCTTTCTAATTATGTTTTGTAATTAAAAAGAGAATGTTATTATTATTATTTGGATAGACCAATAGTTTAAGTGAAGGGACCAAAGCACATTAGAAAGGGATTGAAGACTGAGGAAGTCTGTGTTGCCGAACTTGAGTATATCAACATAGGTGGAGTTCTTGGATAGAGATCAGACCCGAGGGAAGTTTTGAAACATTCTAAGAAATTTTTAAGCCATTTGTTGCACAAATTTAATAGAAATTGTCCTCACTATTGGGTGGACCTAGAGACGTAGGCAAGAGATATCGAACTCTATTATCAATTTCATGTGGTAATTTGTATTTTATTTACATGTTTTTATTTTAGATTCTAATTTTTAATCAAGAATACATGCACAAAGTTTAAAAATTGATAATTTATGACATTTGATTTAAAACAAAAACTAGTTTTATTGGTGAATGGAAGTTAAAAGTCAATCAACAATTCCAATCCAATTTGATAACTGAGAATATATAAATGCCAAATAATTTACAAGTTATTTTGAGTATTATGAGAATTTGTTAAGTTTGAGAAATTTAAAATCTGTAGTTTTAAACTTCACTTTGAGTTTATCAGTGTAGTTTATGGATCAAATTGGTATCAGAGCAGTTAAAAAGTAGGGTTAGCTTCTAATTGTGATTTGACAGTTGCTTTCAGTTTATTGGTTCTCAATATCACTTGATTATATTGCAGTGTGCGATTGTGGAATCAGTGTGTTTATAAGAAACCATGGGCAATTTGTCACATAAAGCTAATATGGAAGATCTTTATGCCATCAATACCCAAATTTAGGATGAGAATGAATTCCTTAGATGCAAGATCTTAACTCTTGAAGAGCAAGTTGCAAGTTTGAAATCATAGCTTGAATCTAAGGATGAGCTCTTAATCAAATTATAGTGTGGTGAACCAAAGAAGGCAATACCTTCTACTTCAGATGTAGAGACTATGACTAAATGCACTGTAAGTTATTCACTAAGTAATTCACCTTCTTCTTTCCATTCAGATTCAGATTCAAGTAATGATGTTTTTGGTAGTTTTGTAAAACATACTAAGGGTATAGGATCCAAATTGTTAAAGAAAATGGGCTTTAATGGAAGAGGTCTTGGTCGAGATGGCCAAGGAATTACTAACCCAATACAAGTAGAGCATAGATATGTTCATACAAGTTTGGGTTAAACTAGTGAGCAAGTGGATATTGGAGAAATTTCCTCCATGGCTAAATAAAGACAAGCTTCTGATAGAATAGGACCGAGGCCACTAGTAGAGCATGTGTAGTGTAAGAGAACACATAGAAGAGGTATTGAGATTCCACCTCCTAGTTCCTACACTAGAGTTAGCACTAAATCTTTTGATCCACTTGTTATGTTTAAGAAATTTGGATTTAACATTTGGAAGATGATGCAATCATTTCCTTGCACTTTTTGTGGGATGCATAACCATAGTGTTGCATTTTTTTGGAAGAGACATGCTTTGATTAAGCAGATTGCAGGTGTTAATTACCATTCTCAACATGGCAAAGCAAGAAGAGGTAAAAGGGAGACCTCACCTAAGAAGGTTTTATGCACTCATTGCCATATGAGTGGACATTGAATTGATCATTATTTTAAACTTCAACCATCTTCTCATCCTATAAATGGTAAAACTAAGATGATTTATAAACCTATTAATAAGGTCAATGAAGTTGAATCAATCCATAATGATGTTAAGGAATCCACTAAGGAAATCAAGTTAACTAGGCAAAAAAATTGATTAAGTGGATTAATAATGCACTTATTTGTCAAAGCATTATTAATAATTCTGTTAAGGAAAAAAACAAGCTATGATGATGCATTAGTAAAGCTTGTGAGAACACTTTGAGATAGGTTTTCATTCAAAGTATTTTAATTCTCACCTTATGTTTAATAGCCCTATGTCTTTAGAATCTCCTATTTATGTTGAGTAAGTTGTCTAAAGGACTTTAACTCATTTGATCAGTTGGAGATAATAGCAGAATACATGTTTTAGGTTGAGTTAATTCCTTACAACATTTGTCTCATATTTGACAGTTATTTTTAGAATGTATCTATTTTTGGCACATGTATGTATAGATGCATCGTAAGACCCTATGGGCATGTTTGGATGTTAGGATATATACACTTTGTGTTGTTTGCATTTACTTAGCATTGTAAGTCCCATACTAGGGCATTGTATTGCAACATTTATACAACATTTATTTTATGTTTTCTGTATTAACAAAAAAAATTTGTAGTTACATTAGGAATTGTTTCAATTTATTGACAATTCATCGCTTTACAGGATGTGACATGGACAGACAGTTTTGGTATGTTGTGATCAATTTATTGGTAGTTGTAGATTCCTTTACTCATGCCATGTTTTAGGCATTTTTAGTTGAGTTATGAATCATTTATTTTTCCAATGTTTATCTCTTGCTATGATGTGATGCAGTAGACTAGTTATTAGTTTTCAAGAGATGGTAGAATTTTGGAGACCAAAAGCCTTTTTTGTAGGGAGGTATGAACCAGAGTTTAGTTTGGAAAAAGGTCCAAAGTCTTGATGAAACCAATTTCATAGTGTAGATCTAGTTGATAGTTTTTTGGTGCTTCTTTTGGATCGTAAAATGGAGTCTGAATGCCCAAGTTATAGGCTGCTAAAGTTATTTTGCGACAAGCAAAATAAGGAGGTGTCTCAATTTGAATGTGACAAGTGGACCAATTAGTGGTTGACATGTGGTAGTTAGTTTTATAAATTCATGCAAAAATTTGGTTGGTGTTTGGTTTTTTTTAGCCTCCAATCTTTGACAAGCAGTCATATGGAGAACTGTGGGCCCTGTTATTGGCTCATTGGGGGCCCTCAGTGAGGGTCGACACACTTGATTAAGGAGGGTTGCCTTGGCCTCCATCTCACAATGCATTGTATTCACATTTACTTTTAAATCATAATTTTATACCCACCAAATGCATGTGGGACAATTAAATTGTATGTTTTAAAGCTTTGTAATTATTTCCTTGGTAATTCTTTAAACCTTACTATTACCAAGCCCCATTACATCACATGGGAGAACCACAGTTACCATGCCAAGTCAAGATTGATATTGAAGACTGAGCCATATTCCATGCTAATATTAGCATTTAAGCTAAGTTAATAATGTGCTTTGAGCCTTTGTACCCACGTGGAGGAGCCACTAACACTATTGCCAAGATTAAGGACTGAGCACACTACCCAAACCATCAGATATGGTATATGCCTTAGCCAAAAGGCATTAGTGACCATTATGGTGGAGATTCAAGCTATTAAAAGTTTTAATTAGTTTGGATATACTCAATGTGGGACTAAAGATAAACCCATAAAACACAAGCCTAGGCCGATGACTTCAAGCCATTTCCCAATGTGGGATTAATGAGATAAGTTAAGCGCCCAACAAGGAGGCCAATGACTTGAACCTATGACCTCCCATGCAAAAGAGATATGCCTTGACTACCCAAGCTATAGGTTTGGAAGTGTTATAAAAGGCACGAACTTGTATTTGAATTAGGCGTTCAACCGATTGTGTATTTATTTTTAAGAGGTTGAGAGCTAGATGGAAGCTTGGAGAAAGCTAGCAAATGGATTTTGATCCATTATCTAACTTGGTACATAGTAAGTAAGCCTTTTTAATTATGTTTTGTAATTAAAAAGAGAGTGTTATTTTTCTTATTTAGATAGACCAATAGTTTAAGTGAAGGGACCAAAGCATATTCAGAAGGGATTGAAGATTGAGGAAGGATTCTATGTTTTCAAGCTTGAGAATATCACTGAAGGTGGAGTTCTTGGATAGAGATCAGACCTAAGGGAATTTGTGCAATGTTTTAAGAAATTTGTAAGCCATTTATTTTACAAATTTAATAGAAATGGTCCTCACTAAGTGGTGGACCCAGTGACGTAGGCAAGAGATGTCGAACTTCATTATCAATTTCATGTGGTAATTTGTATTTTACTTGCATGTTTTTATTTTAGATTCTAATTTTTAATCAAGAATACATGAACAAAGTTTAAAAATTGACAATTTATGACATTTGATTTAAAACAAAAACTAGTTTTATTGGTGAATAGAAGTTAAAAGTCAATTGACGGTTCCAATCCAATTTGATAACTAAGAATATATAAATGCCAAAAAAAAATCAAGTTCTTTAAAGTATTTTAAGAATTTGTTAATTTGAGAAATTTAGAATCCATAGTTTTAAACTTCACTTTGAGTTTATCAGTGTAGTTTATGGATCAGTTTCTTTGTCAAAATCTTTAACTGTCTTCTTAATTTGTAAAAATCTTATTGTCTTCTCTTATTCCCCATAATCTCTCTGAGGCCACTATACTATTTTTATAATTCTTACTAAAATTATTTCTTCCTCCAAGATTTTCTCCACTTTATCTAAACCTTCCAAGATACCTTCATCTCAACGATCTCTTTTTCCATCTCTAAGTCTCTTTTCTCAACTTCTCTCTCCATCTTCTTGTGGTAACTTTATTTATTCATGCCATTCATTATTTATCTCTCTTATCTTTAATCTTTCACCTTGAATTCTCTTTACACTTTAGGACTCACTTAGACCTACCTTTCCTTATCAAGTTTAACCTACTTGCTTCTTAAGACCTCACCTGGGTCTCTTCTCTTTCTAATCCTTTGCCTAGGACTGGTCTTTTTTCTCTAAGATCTTCTTGAGCTTAAATTTTGATATTAAAAAGGCTTCCTCTCTATCTTTAAATCCTATATGGATTTAGGGATTTATTTCCACACTGATCTCTTACCTTCTATTTTTCAAATATTTATGCCTCTTATCATATGCTTGCAATCTTGATTAGCAACCTTCAATAATATCAAATAACAACCTTTTATAGCTCAATATCATAAACTATACCAAGATCTTACCTATTATAGTACCACCTGATGCATATCACTACTACAAACATATAAAATTTATGTAAATGGAATAACATATACTGATTGTACCTACTCCTTCTTGAGTCTCTCAATTTTATCATGTCTTGAATATCCTTCATCATTCTCAATGCTATTAGGTTCATAAGACTCCTTAAATGCTTATAGTCCTCCTTGATATTAAAGACATATAATCTCTCATGTGAATCTAAACTCTTTCAATCTCACCTCCTTTCATGTATCTCATCATCCTCCTAATCCATTTTCAAGTTTGTCTTCTCACTTCTTGTTTCTAGATTATTCAACCTCATATAACTTTGTAGGCCTAAAAGCCTCATTCATGGTTCCATGGTTCATATATTCAATCAAAGTTATATATAACCATCTACCTAATTATCTTAGCCTTCTCTTAACATCCAATGAACTAACATAACTTGTAAGTAAGAATTCTTCAACAACTTACACTAATTCTCTTGAAGGACTAATCCTTGTAGCCATGTTTTAGGACAAACCTAGTAGGTTAGAATAATATACAAAGATTCCATACAAATTAATCACCTTTATAGATACCCATTAATATTTTTCAGCTTCACAAGACATTTCAAATAAAAACTCTCAAGGAATATCCTTTGATTCTCAAGCTTTTCTTGACTATTAGGTCTTATTAGGCATAAAGCATGCACATAGTAAGGAAACCAATTTGTATAGTATGATATGATTAAAAACCTAATTAATATTTAAGATATTTAAAAAAGACATAAAAATACCAAATTTCATTAATTTTGACTGGTTTTATCTCCCATTATTCAAGTTTTCATTTCAAAACCCTAGGTTCGTCTACACACAGGCATGTGTAGGCCAAGAGTGTATAAAAATGGTTTATGTGAGTAATATACCTATTAAATGTCTTTCAAGGCCTATAATAGGTATATAATATCTTTATTAACCTCTTCAATTAGGTTTTGATCTTTTTCCATCACCAAAAGTATACAAAATGCATATTTTACAGAATTATGTTCTAGTTAGGCCTATATCAACTTATTTCACCTTCTTTTAGGGAAATTAGACTTGTCTAATGACTAAAGAATTGAAATAAATTATTAAAATGTTTTATAATGACCTAATAATGATTTAAATTATTCATATAACATTTCAAAACCAATAAAAAACTCTTATACAATCATTTACCTCTTTGTAGTCGTCATTGTTAACAACCTACAACTGCAACAATGCACAATCAACCATATCTCTTTCCAAAAGGTTTATATCTATAATATAACACTTATATTAGCTTTAAAACATATTTTAACAACAAATAAGATAATTTCAAGGGATTTCATTGGTTATAAATGAAGTTGTAACCTCTTTTTATTCTTAAAACCATGTTCTAGGGTTTGCAGAGCCTGACATCTATATAAGAATTATTCATAAAGTTCAATAAATGTTTTTTTGAACTAATGCCTCTAATAATATATATAAATAATTATTTAAATCCTAAAAACATCATTAAATATCATGAATTTAATAATATATCTAATCAAGGGACTATTATAGGTTATAAGTAACCAAAAAATAGAGTATGTAAGGTTTCACTTACTTAAGCCTAGAATCAATTTCCAATTCTCTTAAAATTGAGTTATGTATTATTCATATATAAAATAATAAAGTGAAAATAGGATATAAATTCACCATATTCCTTTTATTTCTAAGAAACACATGTTTTCTTAATCATAGTATCATGTTAACATAGACAGATGGACAACAAAATCTCTCTTCATGTCTTAGCATTCAAAATACACCTCTAGATCATTAAGAACATGTGAAAATAAGACTAAAGTAAAGAAAATAATACATTTCATCCATAATACATGTATTCAATACCAAAAAAAAATATTTTATTATTCAACACTATCCTCTTTACAACATTACATACCTAGAAGGCCTCCATCCCTCTTACTCTCCTCTATGCATCAATGACTCTTATCAATTTTTATTTTATTATGATCCCACTACTAATCCTAAATCATAGGTTAAGTATTCTCCACTAATTGTCCTAGTATAGTAAATACTACTTGTTATAGATCAAATTTTCACCTTGAGAGGGTGATTCAAGCCCTCTCAATTGAGCTATACAATGGGATTAGTCCTAGGTTATGGGTGACCTCTAAATGGACTAAACCTATAGATTATGTGGCTATCTCCCCTTCATGTATCAACTAGGATCACAACTCTACACTACTAGAAATTAATGAAAATGGAGAAGGATAAAATTAAATAAACCTTACTAGGGAAGTCATACACCAAATTGATTGATCACTACCTACCAATTACATGTGCACATGTCGACCATGAGACTAATATGAGTATAAAATACTCCCAATCTAAATCTCTTATATCAACATTTAAATGTGGAGATTGTGATATATGCTTAGGTTATGAGGGCTAATCAAGAGGTCTAAAATGACACTAATGAATAGATAAACTCACTCAATCCTTACACTTCACTTGAACACCTCACATGACCTACAAGAGAAGCTTTCAAACTAATTATAAGTGTCATAATGGGACAACATGTTAAGGAATACTAAGAAAATCACTTAAAATATCAATTATCTATGCATACACACTAAGTACAGTCATTGAAGGAGGTAAAATCAATAGTCTTTATTGATCTAAGGCATACTAATGAGTAGAGCTTTGCCATACTCAGGTGGAGGATCCAACAAATGCCAAAATCAGGCATACTTATAGAGAAAGTGAGAAAGGATAGAGAGAGAGGCATAGAGGATCTCATTGACAAGTGTCACTATTCTAAGATCATTTATAATAAATAGAGTTAAAAACAGCCTTGGAACCTCCTTCATATGTGTCAACTTACTTGATGATGATTTATTCATGGAGCTAGCATAGGAGTGACTCTTGGCAGATCTGAGATTCTTAGAATTAATTCCCTTTCAATGAAGCTACACAATTTTCATCTTTAATATCATTTAAAAATAGGTTCAAATTGACCCTTAGCATAATAGGGAAAATTCAATGCCAAATTTTCATTTTGCAATGCTCATATATCCTTTAGGACTTACACTTTGGATTTCATGACTCATAGTTATTCTCTCTTTTTCCATCAAGATATAATCCTATAAGTAAGTTTGGTATTATCTTCAACATGATTTACTACTTCAAATAATTATATTTTTGTGACCTATATAAGTCTTTTGTAAACCTTAGGGATCAATTTGTAAGTAATATTTCATGCTTTGTTTGTCAATATAGTTGTAGGGGACCTTCATTGTCATATAGACTTCAAGTGGCCTTGAGGATAAGAATTAATTTTAATCTATATTAAATGACTCCATATACCATTTAGATGATCTTTATAATACTCCAAGGTGTTTTGAAACTTCTTCAATCTCTAAAACCTCACAATCAACTTATGCCTTCACTATCTTGAAGTGATATAGGTCACCCTTCTTCATTGGGAGTGATTGAGAACATGAAACCTATATTATAACTATGATAAAATTTTGGATGATTAGTGGGGGGAATAATACTCTTGTCATGACTCAAATGTCCTTTTCAAATGATTGAGGGGATTAATAACCTTTAAAACCTTGAAAATAAGCTCAAAAATGTAGTTCTATATCACTATTGCATACATTATTAGCTCACACATGCTAACACTTTGCTTATTCAAGTGTCTAATATAATCATATAAGTCATATAGATATTTTAAAGTATATTCCAAATCACCTTAGGTACTTAGGATACTAATTATTTCCATTGGGTCATTTGAGGGGATTTAAGGCACCTTAACTCTTAATGATTATTCATAGAGTTATGGGACTTAATGTATACATAAATTTTAATAAAATTGAATGGATAAACCCCTACACTTATCCCAAGGAGTTATTTATTCCATGCACCTGCTCATGTGAGATCACATGTGATAAAATGGCTTCTTGGGCAAGCAGGCTTGTATCTTGTGAGCTCAAGAAAGGTTAATTTACATGAGAAGGTGTAAAAGAGATTTTTATTGGATTTGGACAATTTTTTGAGGTATTTATAACTATTCATGATTCATACAAGTGATTCTCTACACTACTTCACTCCTCAAAATCATTGTAACCTCTGTTAACCTATGATCGGGGTCTGAGAGAAACATTGTGTTATTCACCCTAACTATCTTATTTTGGTCATTCCTTCCTCTTTCAAGGAATTTATATGTTTTTAGAGGTTTTTACATGACCTTACCTATCTTCAATTATCATCATAACCCTAAAACCAATATAAATACCTCATGTTTTCTTCATGAATTAACAATAGACTTGTACATCTCACTTAGGCTTTAGATACTTCTTTCATGGGATATTGACCTCTTGAGTTGGTTTATAATCAAAATAGGGGACATAATCAATGTGAATAATTCATTTTTAATTTATTTGGCCCTAATAAATCTTTGAGTTTTCATTCTAATGCAGTTTGCACTTCCTAGCTCATATTCTTGCACACATGCTTGTAATTGTCTATCTCAAACTTGAAAACATCACAGACCTGAGTGTTAATATTTCCCATTTGACTTGAGGGGTATCACATCACTATGATGCTAATTTTAGGTTTATTATAATCTTATATGGTTTTTATCAGGATTAGAAAGCCCTCAAGTGATCTTGAGGTTTCTAAACATCTCAAAATGAAGAAACATACATGTTTGCCATCATTGTAACTTATGAAGGTCTTCATGAAATGAGATTTAAAACCATAAAGGATATTAAATTAGGGTATTATCTATATTTTTTAATTATTTACCATTCAATATCATCTTAAAATAACAAAACTCCTTGACTCTCTTTCATATAGGTCTGAGTGTATAGGTTTGGCCCTGCTAGGCCTAAACAATATTTTTGACATCTTTTCTACCTTCATTCACATTTTTATCTTCATGAAATGATCATATTATTATTTTTAAATATATTTGATTAATAATTATAATATTCCACTTCATATTTCCAAAAAAAATAATATTTCTCTTACATTTCCCCTAAGCAGACTTGTAGGTTTCCACTTAAGTTCTTTGACTACAAATTGAGGGGTTTTCTTCCTTTTTGGTATTTTTTGCATCTCAGTGATCATTTTAAAGAATTTGGGAAGTCAATTATTGTTATATATTCCTTCTAAAATACCTCTTATATCTCAACTTAACCTTATACATGTGCCCCTTCCATTATTTTCCTAACACAGGCATGTAGGTTTCTATTTAAGCCTTCTAACTGTAATTTGACATTTGCCTTCACCTCCATGAAGCCTTAGAATTTTGGTATTATTTGGAAATTATTGGATATTAAATATTATTCTATATTTATCCCCATATACCTCTTAAACCTTTGTGCTTACTTAAACTTGATTTTTCTCTTTGAGTAGGCCCGTGTGTGAACATTTGGGCTTTTGGCTATAAGTAGTCAAATGGAGTTCAATAGGGTTAATAAATCTTATTTAATTTAATTAAGTATTTTTAATAACTTTATATCTTTTTATTTTGGCTAATATTGATCTCTTAAATCCCTTAAACACCCAACATAAACAAACTTTTTATATTTTACATGCAAACCATGAAGACACATTCACACAAGATGGTCATGGTTGAAAGTTGAAACTTGGTGAAAGTTGGAAAATTTATTTAAGACCTTGTATAATATGGAAGAGGTATAGATACATTTTTAAAATTCATCACAAAAAATTTTGCACATCAAATCCATCATGTTACTCTTCTCCTCTTTGCCATTAGAAACCACTTGTAACTATCATTTTCCACATAAAACTAACTCAAACTAACTTGACACATGTTTTCAATTAAAATGATACTTTGTGTAGACAACTAAAAGTGGCCACCAATGACATCCAACCAAGCTTTTGACCAATTTCTATCAAAATGCACAATTTGGTCTAAAACACTAAAACATGTTAAATGATTTGAATCTATCATATACAAGTGCAAAATTTGGCCAATGTATCCCTAAATAGGGTAATTCATTTAATGAGATAGCTAATTTTTATCAATTAATTTCAAATCAAAATGATGATTTCACACCTAGGTACTCTGGATTGCTCTTCTCTACCAATTTTCTTGCACAAGATACATGCCTTTATTATTTTGTATTAGCAACATCCTAAATGGTATAACAAATCCAATGCATCTAAAATTGCATCCTAATTTCAATCCAATCAAAATTTGAGCCAATAATATGACATTTTGACCAATTTGATTAATTCGAGCACCAATTTCCAATATTTGCACCAAATTTGATAAATTGTGTTTAAGACTAATTAATTTGGATCAAGAGCTTAACTTGATTTTCCATGTAACTTGTTGAATATTTTCTTTTTGGAATTTGATTATAAGTTTTAGCATCATCAAGTGACATCATTTCTTAGGAAGGCATCCCTAGGCCATGAATACACAAAATATCTGATCAAGCCCTCTAATGCCTCATTAATGCCTTTCATGCCTCTTTAAATTCCTCTCTATCCCAAATATTTATTAGGGCATTTATTGAATTTGGCCTCCAAAATTGAATGGATCCTTAGCCACACATCTTCGTCTTGAGATCGATGATTCAAGTTCATTCTAATCATTTTTTAAAATCTATAAATAAGAGGCCTTGCCTATTGAATTTAGAAGCTCTCTTGATGTAAAGTTATAATCATAAAAAACCCTCTCAATCTATTGATGAGTGTTGACATGCCCAATTGTTGAGCCAATCCAAGGAGATCACAAAGCCATTGATGCCAAGGAGAGGAGGAGCCAAACAACTCCTTCGATAAAGACTCATTGAGCATAAGCCAAGCAAGCCACTTTAACAAGCTATTTGGAGCATCCAAGGAAGGTGAAGGATTTATTTTTCTTTTGCATTCTAGTTGAGTTTTTTCATTTAGTATTGTTATTATTCTCCCCCCTTGAGATAGGCTTAAGGAGTTAGCATTAGAGTTTTGTATTTTGGATTTGATTTCATACATTAACACCATACTAATCTCCCCTTGTTACAATATTATGTTCACAAATAGCATGCCCGATAGGACCTAGCCTCACAAATTTGATCAAATAGCACCTAAAAGTAACCTACTAACCAATGTCATGTAGGATCTTGGAGTGTGAAAACAAAGAGTGAAAATTTGAGTAAAAACACATTTTTTTGGAAGTCACAGTTTTGTCACTATGGAGTCATGGGTTTGTCCTCTAGACCATAATGACACCATTGAGACAGTCACAAGTTTATCATTTTAAGTCATGGTATTATGATTACACTATGTTTTTAGACTAACCTTATCTCTGTCTACAAATCTTATAGCTATATTACAATATCATTACTTATAAATAATGATATTTCAACCCCATAATTTACTAGTAGTGATATTAAAACATCGCTACTCTCTAAGTAGTGATATCACAATATCATGAGTCACTAGTAGTGATATTGCAATACTATGACTTGAAAATCATGATATTGTAATACCACAACTCAAAAATAATGGGATTGCCTATTCGAGTCATGGTATTGTAAGTAATTATTTAGTGGTTAAGTGACAATACCATAACTCTCGTAGTGGTGGTATTACACTATGACTTACAGGATTGTTAGCCCTAGTAGTGATATTGTGGATTTATGTTAACTAACTTGAGTAGCGATATTGCCTATTCAAGTCATGGTTTTGAAGAGTAACAGGATTACACTCTGGAGTAGTAGGATTGCACTGTGTGGAACCTAAGAGCTCAATTTGTGAACTTATTTGTTTCATTTGGAAAAGTGATTCAAGTCTAGACAAAAATCTGAATTTTTCCTTTCAGGGCCAACTTGAAATAAGATCTAAACAAACTTAATCTAGTCTTCCTAGCCTCTTTGTAAGGGCTTAAAAAGAATTAGAAACTTTCATTTTGTTTCTTAAGGAAACACCTAGATGTTTACTTGAATAGTTTATAGTGGTTCTTTACAAATTTTTACAACTTAAAGCCAAGGGGCTAAAGAACATCACCACACATTTCATTCAGTGCTTTGAAATTGAAGACACTTCAAGTTTTTACAAGTTGTTTATCTTTGTTTCTTTAGTTATTTTTGATTGAGAAAATAAGGAGTTATGCATGTATTCTCTCCACCTATCCCCTATAAATAACTTGTGGGATCAAAAGTGCCAACTTCATGGCAAAGTGCCTTAGTCCAAAGGCATAAAATAGAAGTTGTGAAAGATCTCCCTAAGACCCGCATATCTTGGGTGATCTATAAACAACCATAAATCTATTTTACTTAGTCTTTACTTCTTGAATCTTGGCTTTTGAGGGGGATTTCATCACCTCCCATAAGTTCTATAGGGAAGCCTTGACCCAAAATTTCACATCCCCGCATTAACTTCAACCCCTCTCCATGAGAGGGTATATAAATTAAGATCACCCCATTAGGATGGTGGTTTTGATCAGTTAAACCATCTCCTATTTTTGGGGATAATCCTGAGATGTTTGATCAAATTGGACATCGCACTACACTAAACAAGTAATGGATGTATTGGTTGTAAAAAGGGCAAAACCTTTTTACAACAATCCAAGTGTTATGGACCCAATTGATGTGTTACTTCTCTTGTATTTTGATGTGAAATCATTGTGAATGGGATTCATCTAGACATTTGAAAACTTTTTAGTTAGTTAACCCCACTTTGTCATACCTTATCAGTTTAGGGATTAATATGATTAGTTAGTTAATTTACTTGGTTTTTGTGTGGAGTCAAAACTATTTTTCAACAAAGGGTTACATAACCAAACACATTATTCACCATTTTATTAAACAAGGAGGCATTATGCAACCCAAGTTAAAATCATCCTTTACCTTGTTCAAATAGTTATCATAAACTTTGTGTCATATCTTCCAATTTAGCACAGTTATGCTTCCCATTTGAATCTAAACTATTTACCACATTTTCTTAAGTCCTTCATTGATAGTTTAAATTCAAAATTGGACTCTTCCAAGTTTTAAAGGTTGATGTGTTAAATTGGGTTCACCACTTTACACTTGACTTGCTTTAAATTGAGTTCAAATCCCAATTTGAATTGAGGGCCATTTTTAGACTCAACATCATTATTATCATTTGGGAAGACTCAAGTCATCTTATGTGTTACTAACACTTTGAGTCCTAGGCTACACTTTGTACTACCCATTCCATTTTCCCATTTGTCTTGAGTCCATTTGATAACACACTTTTGCCTTAGATATTTTTTAAACTTTGTGTGTGTGTATCATTAGAGTTGAGGAGTGTAATGTTATGATACCAAAAAAAATTTAAACAATGTTTTGCCTTAAATTCTTGAAGCAAACATTTATCACATCTTTTGAGCATTCTAGCATTGTTACGTTGCTTAAATTATTCTAAAACTTTTTTCATAGGCTTGTTCACATAGAGTCAAAGTATTTTTTTTAACTATCCAACCAATTCAAGTTTTCATTGTAAACCTTTTTATAATGCATTTGTACCATTCCACTTTCATATATCTTATTAGTCAAAAGAATCTAGTTTGTGCCATTATTTAGGAGAAAATAAACTACCTCCAAGTGCCTTTTGTTTCATACCTCATACTTATTAATCAAGTTTATGTCCAAGAGTCAAATGCCTAATTTTTTTTAGAAGTGTTTCAAATATTTTAGATTAAATATCTCATCTTTTAAAGTCTAGCTTTTAACGTCGTTTAGCCAAAATTCCTAGCACATGCCTTTGTTTGAGCTAAGATTTTGACTCTACATTTGTCCAAAAGTCCTAGAATCTTTTATTTTTCCTAGATTAGACTCATTTGAAGCACTTTGACCTATAATTTGGTATTTAGATTTATGGTCCTTTTACTTGACCTTTTTGTCTGGGATGTTTATGTTAGCTTATTTTATCATAGGTCATTAAATCAATCTTTTTTGTATATACATATCCATCCTCTTGACTAGGTTAAACCAAGTTTTGAACCTCTTTTTAGGCATCACTTTTTTAGAGTTTGTATAACTCTATCCCTTTTTGTCATGAAGCATTTACTATTGATCCCAAAATGTATTCTTACATTTGTAGGGGTCTTATGTACAATCCAAGATTTAGTAATATGGTCGCATAGGAAGAGATGGTTCAAGACCCCTATGAAAATAAAGTTGCTTATGATACAGACCCTTATCCATCTTATAACACTCAAGTAAGGGCACAAAACCAAGACCCATTGGCTCATTATTTGGTAACATGCCTCCTTACTCAAAGCAGGATCAAGAACAAATAGAGTAGTACCTAGCTTTGGTACCTATAGTTGAAGAACCAGTTCCTTAATAATTTTACTATGTTACTACACCATCCATGTATGATCCTTACCTATTTGAGTGGCACTTGTTGGAAAACAAGGATAAAATTTTGATTAGATCCATAGAATTAGGGGATAAGTTTATAACAGAGTTCCCCCATGAGAATTTGTCAAGTCTAGTAAGAATGCCTCACAACATAGTTCACAGTCAACAGGTTTCTCCTAGTAATCCTTTATATCTAGTCTAAATGGCATATCAGGACCCTAGTATGCTTGTCAAAGGCAAGGACCTCATGGAGGATCACTATGTATAAATGTAGACAACATATCAAATGTATTTTAACCTCACATGTAATTTTAATCAAATAACCATATCAAATAGGCCTATCATAGATTTAGTTCTTTCAACAAGAGTGTTGATAGAATTGTCTAGCTAGGAAAATCAAGGTGTATACCCCTTCACATAAATCACTTTGGTTGATAACTTATTTCATATGCCAACCATCGAATAAGTGTCTTCTGATTCTACGTAGAATATTGAGCAAAATGTAGTGGATAATGCATAAGCAATGTCTAATCCAAACCAAAGTGGTGTAAATACACAAATAACTAGTTCATAATAAGTGTACCTTTAGTAAACACCATGAGTGGTTCTCAAAATTAAGGAATAGGATTTTATACTTCCCAACCTCAACCAACTACTACCACTAATCCTCAACCAACTACTTCAAGTACTCAACCAACAAGATTAGGTAGTCAACTAATAATTAATGTTGTACCTGAACAACAAAATGTGGTGAATCTTACTCCTCACTAAAAGGTAATGAGTAATATTCCATAACAATAGGCACAATCCAACATACCAATGCAATAGAGGTAGAACATATTACCACCTCAACAAGGGGCAACCAATATTCCACCTCGCCAAGTAGTAGAAAACATACCTCTTTCCTCATAGACCAATATACCAATTCAAAGCCAAATGATGTCTAATCAATAGCATACACATATTGGTCAATGATAAATGTCAAATCTTCAACAAGCATCAACTTTTCAACAAGTATTCATGTAATCTAGAGGTTTTAATGTTCTTCAAATACTAATCAAGCAACATTTGCCTTTTACATAGAATGTGATGCTAGTTTAAAGATAGGGTCTTGGTTCACAAGTACCCCCTCAACAATAAAGTTTTATTAGTCAATAGAAGGTCCTTATTCAACCCCAACAAGCATATTATAGCCATATCATTCCATCCCAACCTCAAAATCCCTAAACCTAGACCTACTTACCCAACTCAAACTAGAATATCACACCATAGTACATGCAATTTCAATAATTAAACTCTAATCCCCACATGTGTATTCCTAGTCCATTCCCCAACCAAACTAGCATGGCCTAAAAAATACCTCCATCATACCCTGATCAAAGTGTTCGACTTGTGACTACTCAACCATCTATACAAGCCAATATTTTACCTCAAGCCAATCTTCCCTCTAGTTTCCTAGCCCAGGAACTTCAACAAATGAAGGATCTGATTGTTTCCATCCAAGCTAGGAAATAAACCAAAAATTTTAAATTGGATGATGTGTTTTCTTATCCATTTAACATGTAATACTTGTAGATACCATTTCCTTCAGGATACGAACAACCAAAATTTGACAAATATAAGGGGAAAGTTGACCCTAAGGCTCATTGATTGAGTTCTTTGTTGCATGCCAACCAATGGCATATAAAAACATATACCTTTTTCTATTACTCCCAAGGAGTCTATTAGGACAAGCCTTGGAGTGGTTTTTCAATTTTCCCAAGAATTTAGTATCCAATTTTGATGATCTTTCAAACAAGTTTGTGCAACACTTTTCATACAATATTGAACATGAGATTTCTTTGGTCGACTTGACACAATCCAAGTAGAAGGCTGGTGAGAGTTTTGAAAGCTATTTATAGTGATGGAGATCCCTTTCCAATTGATTCACCCATAATTTACCAAATAAATAATTAGCTTCTATGTTTACTAAAAATTTGCATAGTGAGATATCCTATCATCTGAAACTGTAGTGTGTACATGCCTTTAAGGAGATCATTGATAAAGGTTTATTGATTGAGTGAGCCCTTATTAACAAAGGGATCATCAAGATTACCTCATCAAATTAGAATCAAGGTACCAATCAAGGAAATGGCTAAAACCAACATCAAGTCCAAGTGCAAACATCACAACTAGCATAGGCTAATAACAACGATAGACCAAGGCAATTCAACCGTAACAAAAATGTTGTTAGAAATGAAGCAATAGAGTCTAGACATGTTTAAATAGTTCAAACATTATCATCTACTCAACCCATGTATCATATTCAAATTATTCATAATCCACAACCTTTTTAGCAAATGCAACAAGCATAATATCCCAAGCCCACACAACAAATGTAACAACCTTTGCCATTACAAGCTCCTCTTCTAAGGAGAACAATGCCTACTCATCATGTTTTTAATGTCCTTGGAGAGCCTATTAAATCTATGTTTCACAAGCTCACCACCACTAATCTGATTAGCTAGACTATATTGAAACATTATCTTTAGGGCATCCTTTTTCTTGATTGGTACCACCAAAATGAATTATGTGAATATCATCGATTTAATAGACATAATTTATGCCATTTTGATCAATCAAACATTTGGTTCATAATATATTGGATAATGGGGAGATAATCTTGGATGGTGGTGCTTTCACTTCCAATCAAACCCTTAGAATCTATCAAAACCCCTTTCCCCAACATAACAATCAACCACAATAGTAACAACAACAATAACAATAATAACATCGAGTGTAACACCAAAAAAAATAGTTTTAACAACCAAGGCCAAACCAATAGAATCACCAATAGTATAACCAATATCATCTAAATAATGAATAGAACTAAAGTCAAAATGATAATAATCAATAGACCTACCATGCAATTACATATGACTACAACAGGGTTGTAGGTCATATTGTAGGACGTTGCATTAACACCATATCCATTTATTCAAAACCAAATACCAATCAATCAAGACCTTTGTTAAATAATTCCAATTCACCAACTCACATTGATAATCCTTCCTTAACCTAGGATCTCATACAAGTGTACTAGCAAGTAGGGATTACTAATTTTGGACCCTATACCAATAACTCATCATTGCCTCGTGACCACACACAAGTACACCAAAAATAAAGACTAATCATGTTTGGTCTCCCACCATCACCATCATTTATTGAAAATCATGGTCTTGTGTTTAATCCTGATTGTGTAATCATAACTTGAAGGTTGAAGATTACCATCCTAGGCCCATAACCATCTGCCACTTCACCCATCACCCAACCAACCATTCAACCTCAAAATAAACCATTTAACACTAACTAAGAGAAGAAATTTGACATTGTGGAAAAATTACAAAAGATGCCCACACAAATCTCTATTTTAGATTTATTGCATATGTCAATAATCCATAAAAACATTTTAGATGACTTATCCAATCCACTTTTTCAAGTGACATATCTCTTGATAAATTCCAAGCTTTGGTTGGACACCTAGCTCCAGCCCAACAAATCACTTTCAATTAAAGCGATATGTCATCCCTTGGCCCACTGCATAACAACCCCTTGTACATTAAAGTTTTCATAAAGTGGTACAAAGTGAAATGTGTCCTTATGGACAATGGATCTAGTCTAAACATAGTGTCTCTAAAGCTCATCAAGATTCTCATGTACATGATGGTAGATCTTTAAGCAAAGACCATAACCATCAAAGCCAATGATAATGAAGAAAAAGAATCACAAGGCACCATTTATTTACCAGTTATCCTTGGGCCCTTAACCCATGATATACTTTACCATGTGCTAAATCTTGATTTGTCATACAATATGCTTTTGGGTAGGCTTTGGTTACATGAAATTCATGTATTCCCATCGACATTGCACCAATGTATCAAGATTTCTCATTCAGGGTTGAAAGTTTATATATTAGGATATTTGCATCCATACAAGTACTGTAAACACCTAGAGGTTGAGTTTAAGAGTTATAACTATCATTTCAACATGATTCTAGTGTCAAAACAAGATAAGGGAAAGGCAATACTATTTGATTTTCTAGAGGATAGTTGCATTGATCCTAATACCCTTGATTCCTTTTCTCACATGCCACCTCTTGAGATATCCAATCATTATACCATCTCATCCAATAGTCCAAGAGAGTATTTAACCCATGATACCTTTCATATCACAAACCTTCCACATAACCTAAAGTCCTTTGGAAGACCTAAAGCCAATCCACTTAATCTAGAATGGACACAAAAGGGCCAAGGTAAAGGACCTGTCACATTTATACTAGCATCTAACCTAGAATAGGACCCTCTTGAAGGAGATGAATCATGGTTGTATAATGATAAGTAGGTTGATTGTTATGAGTATGAAAAATATCCTATTCTTAATAGGATCTTAAAAAATCAAGACTATGAAGGAGTAGGCCTCAGACTAAATCAATGAGGCACACTCGAGCCCATTTCCATGACCAGATACAAAGGGCCTTATGGACTTATATTTAAACCACCTAGGGGTGATCCCATGCACCTTAATCATGTTCCACCACCATTGACTAGTGATAATGATACCATCAATGAAGTAGAGTCTAATCATAGCCTTTTTGATGACCTAGTTGAGACTATCCTATTTAACCCTCATTCCATCTGTACCCTTAACCTGATCATTCATCACAACCCACTGCCATTATATTATCCCTAACTAATAGACTAGGACCAAAAATAATCCAATGTGTTGATTAATGAGTTCCAAAATGATGAGGTTTTTTGTGATTTTCTTGACCTGAGAGACAATGTTTTATTAGGGGACCATAAATTAGGGTTCTCAATCAAGTTAGATCTTAAAGCTTATTTTAGAGAGCAGATGAACACCCTTAGCCAAAAGCAATAATTAAAACATTGAGGTCCCAAAGTGAAAACCTCTTTGAGGCATTTTTTGACTAGGGAAAAAGTAAAGAAACAACTCAGTCTAGTTGTAAAAATCTATTTCAAGCACCATTAGACAAGGGTGTTCAACCTTCCTCAAGCATAGCTCAGGAGACCACCAAAGACAAACTTGTCTATGAGACTGAGTTTAGTTTTGAAGAACAAGAATCTTTTGATCAAATCCTTTAGGAGTTTCTAATATTTTATTTTACATGGCCAAACCTCCCATTGGGGGACTCTGAGTCATGATGCCTAGGGGAACTCAAAGAGTCAATCCTAACAGAAGACTCTAATGTTGTTAATCAATTAAAATCTTTGCCCACTATCCTTGAAGATGGTTCAAACCTTCTAGTGGAAGATATAATAAAGGTTAACATTAGGTCCCTAGATTACCCAAAATGGATCAAACTAGGTGTGTCCCTTACTGAGAAGGAGTGTGAAGTCCTCACAGCCCTTTTGAGGGAATTTATTGATATATTTACAAGGGCATATTCTGACATGCTAGGTTTAGACCCTACCTTGGTTTTGCACCTCCTTATGGTCAATCCTCATGCCAAATCAATAAAATAGAATTTGCGTAAGATCCATCCTCGCATTGATATATTAGTGAAAAAAGAGTTGGAAAAACTCTTGGAAGTAGGATGTATTCAATCAATCGACTATTCAGAGTGGATCTCTAATGTTCTGCCTATTAGCAAAAATCTAGAAGGAATCAAAATCTATATGGATTTCCATGATATAAACAAATCTTTCCCTAAGGATGACTTTCCATTTCCAAACATTGACATGATCATTGAATCCATAGTGGGTTATGAAATGCTTTCATTAATGGATGACTTTTTAGGGTACAACCAAATTAGGATAACACTAGAAGACCAACACAAAATAGTATTCACTACTCCATGGGGAACATTTTGTTATTAGGTAATGCCTTTTGGTATTAATAATGCAAGGGCCACTTATCAAATATCCATAACCATCATATTTCATGATATAATGTATGACATTGTTGAATAATATGTTGATGACATTCTTGGCAAATCAAAGATGAAAGATGATCATCCAGTAGTGCTACATAAAATATTTGAAAGACTGCATGAGTATAAAGTTAGATGTAACCCTAAGAAGTGTGTCTTTGGTGTTGCATCAGTAAAAAAATTTAGCTTTATTATGTCTCATTGAGGCATTAAAGTCAATCCAACAAAATTGCAAGCCATAACAAAGATGAAACCATAGACTAATTTTAAGTAGCTCCATAGTTTGTGAGGCAAGATCTAATCTATCTAATGCTTCATATCATAATTGGCTGACAAATGCCATCCTTTTACACATCTTCTAAAGAAGGGAGTCACCTTTCATTGGGATGATCACTACCGGAAAGCTTTTCAATAGCTAAAATACTATCTAGTGAATCCACCTATTTTTTTGCCTCTTATGTCAGAAAAGCCATTCTTATTGTACCTATCAGCTACTAACAATACCTTGGGGACACTTTTGGCTCAGCACAATGATAATGGAAAAAAGCATGTTGTGTATTATTTTAGCCATATATTGGTCACATATGAACACAATTAGACACCCATAAAAAAATCTTGTTTAGCCATGGTCTTCGTAGCTCAAAAACTACACCATTACTTGTTAAACAATAAGGCCATGGTTATTTCAAAAGTTGATCCACTTAAGTATCTACTATCTAAAACAGATTTATAAGGATACATGGCCAAATGGATCATGTTTATTAGTGATTTTGACATTGATTACATCAACTAAAAATCCATGTAGGGGCAAGTTTTTATAGATCAACTTGTTGAAGCACCCCTTTATTGATACAAAGCCACTCACATTCCAATTTCCTGATTAATCCATAATGACCATAATTGACACACCTCTTGAGGAGCAACACTATAAGTTATATTTTGATGGATCATTCATAACACATGGATCGTGGGTAGGCCTTTTATTTATTATACCATAGGGGGATCTAATCCCTAAATTATTTAGGATCATCTTTCCTTATACCAATAACATGGCCAAATATGAAGCACTTATTTTAGGGATTTTCCAAGCATTACAATGTAACATATCTCATCTCAAAGTTTATGGTGATTCCTAATTAATCATCAATCAGATTATAGACCACTTTCAAACCAAATATGACAATTTGGTTCCATATAAGGCCATGGTAGACACTCTTAAGTATTAGATTGATGACATTCAGTTTGAGCATATACCAAGGGCAAGTAATATAATCTTAGATGTTATGGCCACTATCAATTCCTTGTCAAGAATTTGTTAGCACCAGCTCATGAACCTTCAACTATCGTGATTATTTGTGATATTGTTGGTCTTAGTCTATTTAGTACCCAGACCTTTATAACTACCTCCATGACCAAATTATACCACCTAACCTATCCCAAAATCAATTAAAGCCTTCATCCACCAAACCACTCATTATACCTTACATGGATCAACCCTCTACCACTGTAGTTTTGATGAAACTCTACTTCATTGTTTAACTTTGGTAGAATCTACACTAGCATTACGAGAAGTTCATGGAGTATGTGGAGCCCACACAAATAAGGCAATCTTATCCAAAAAGCTCTTGCATACTAGTTATTATTGACCCATGATGGATGCAAATACAAATGCATATGTGAAAAGATGTGATAAGTTCCAACAACATGCTAATCTAATTCATGCCCCCACTAAGACTCTAAAACCAATGTTGACACCATGGCCATTTACTACATGGGGCCTCAACCTCATTGGGAAAATCAATCCCACCTCATCTTATGGTCATAAACACATCCATACCACCATAAAATATTTTAATAAGTGGCTTGAAGCCATATCCCTCATTTACATGACTAGAAAGCAAATTTTCAAGTTTATTTTTAACCATCTCATTTATTGATACGGTATCCCTTTTGGCATTATATTTAATAGTGGCGGATCATTCAATAACAAGGATGTCAAAAATCTATGTGTTGAGTACAACATCACACAACATTTATCCATAGTATATTACCCTCAAGGTAATGGTTAGGCTAACTCATCAAACAAAACTATTGTCAATATTTTTTAAAAAATTATCAATGATACTGGTCACAATTAGTACCTTCAGATATTTTGTGCCCTTTGGGCATATCGTACCAATCATCATACACCCACAGGAGCCACTCCATATTCACTTGTTTATGGTACTGAGGCCATTTTCCCATAGAGATCAAGTTACCTTCTCTATGTATCTCTTTCAAGCATGTCCTATATGACAATGACTATCGAGTAGCTCACCTATAAGAGCTAGAGTTACTTGATGAAAAATGCATGGATGTAGTGAACAATCTCCGAGCCTATCAAAACCAACTTAGAGACCACCACAGTCGGTGTGTGAACATAGAGAATTTAAACTTGGTGATCTTATCCTTAAACAAAACCAAAGGAATACCATAGACAAAAAGAAGCATAAAGGCGAGTTCAAACCTAAATGGGTTGGTCCTTTCATCATTATGGAAAAATATGGAATAGGAGCATATAGGCTTGCCACACTAGACATAAATGAACTTGATGAGCCAATAAACATTATCCACCTCAAGTGGTACTATGCTTGATTGACTTGGTATATTGTCTATAAGGACCATTTTAAGTTGTATCATTTTATCAATATTTTTCTTTGTACTATAACATTTTACCATCCTATCATCTTACCAACCTATCACTTTTTCCTATCACCTATCCATTTTACCATACCTCCTCACTAATTGCATTATTTTTTCCCTCCCCACCTAGCCCTATGACCTTGGTTTCATCCATTTGGTTTGATCACCACTTTTAACAAGAGGATTTAGATTCAATTTCAACAGTTATTTCACACATTCTAGACAGAGGTAGTATTTTAGAGTAGTAAGATAGTAGTTTGGCAATTGCATCCTTCCTTTATTGTTTCATTCTCTCTACCAAGTGTGCCTGATTAGAACTACCTAAGGTAAAATTAGTGTCTCACCAATCTTATTACTAATTATAACCACCTATGGTAAAATTAGTATCATTAACCTATGCCATTGTGTCTTAGTTATAATGCCTGTGGGAAAATTAGGGGCAACACTTGTTTATCATGCCTTAACATACCAACTAGCCATTTCCTATGTTGTACTATACCTTTATACTAATTGTGCCTATTTTATTTGAATTGACTACTACAATAGTTAGATTCCTCCACTATAAGGTAAAATTATAGTGACTTGAGGTCCTATCCTAGGACTATGTAGGTAGCGCTTGATACTTGTTGAGGTCAACTCAATCACCCTAAGCCACACTCTCACCATTTTATGAGAAAACTAAGAAATTTCATCACCATTTTATGATCTTAAACCATTTATTATCTCTTCATTCTCCATCAAGCTGAGATACCTAGAAAATTCCAAAAATATTTGTAAACTCATTAGAAAAACCAAAACATTGACCACTTCTTTGCCTTAAGGATTCTAGGAGAACTACATTTGGCCTAAAGTTTTTATTGGATATTACATCCATGGAACTATGTAGGTAGTTTCCACTTACCTAGTGCATATAGAGATAACTTGGCCCACCCCATCTTTTTCTTCTATTCCTCCAGTCATGTTTTTTTGTTAAGTTGTCATCTATTTTCTAGGTGCAATGTTCATCACATTGTTTGTACTAACATTAGAACTAACTTTTATTTATTTCTTTATTTGTTTGTTTATTTTTTTGTTTGTTTGTTGTTTGTGTGCCTATTTATTTACTTTTAGTATTATTTCCTTGATTCATTCTATGTACATTCATTGGGTTATTTTTGCGCACATATACTTGAATTCATCCATATTCATACGTTTACATTGTCATCATGGTTGTTATCATTGGTGCATTATTTTCCCTTAAAATTTGAATTACGAAAGGAAGTCCTTGTGCATTTTTTGGTTCAATCCTCATGGTGTTATATCATGATGCCTACTATCAAGTGATACAACAAAAATCAAGTTCAAGAAGTCTACTTAGCAAGGGCAACATCAACATCTCCTCATCACCGGCATCCTAATCATATCCCAAAAAAAGTAATTACACAATGAAATAATTTCAAAATTTATTAGTTTGAATGAGCATCTCCCTAATAGCAAGTTTTTCCAATTCATATTTATCCTTTTTATCAAGTTACCCACATCATATTTTCCATCATCATCTAAACAATTATGTTTTCCATAATCAGGGTCTAATGATTATAACCACCTATGGGCAAATCATTGTACACCATCCCACTTTTATTTCTCAATGATTATAACCACCTTTGGTAAAATAATTGTGTTATCACCAAATTTACTTTATTTTTGACCTATCATGGGCATGTTATTATCTTTTTTTTATATCCTAACTAGGGCAACTCCATCTTAATTACTATAATCACCTTTGGGCAAATCATTGTGTTATCATACAATATTTTCACTATTGTGGTACAATGATTATAACCACCTTTAGGCAAACCATTTTACACCATTCCACTTGAATTATTAGTGATTTTGACTACTTTTTCAAACTCATTATGTTCACACCCCCTCATCTTCATATGTTTGGTCCCCTCATTTTGATTATTTCTTTTGAGGGACTATTTGTTGACCTACTTGTGCCAATCATTCCCTTGAGGGGGCATCATATAGTTCATCCATTGTAGTTAAAGTTGTAGGAATACATTACCTTTTCATTATTTGATAATATGTTACTATACCTATAACTTTCAATGCCTTCCCAAATAGGGTTAAACTGTAGACACCTAAAAGTGGCCACCAATGACCTCCAACCAAGTTTTTGACCAATTTCTATCAAAATACACAATTTGGCCTATAAATACTAAAACACGCTAAATGATTTGGATATATCATATATAAGTGATAATTTTGGACAATGTATCCTTAAATGGGGCAATACATTTTATGATACAACTAACTTTGATCAATTCATTTCGAGTCAAAATGATGATTTCACACCTAGGTGATTTGGATTGCTCTTTTCTACCAATTTTTTTGCATGAGACATGTGTCTTTGTTATTTTTTTTAGAAACATAATAAATGAGATAATTGATCCAATGCATCTAACATCACATCCTAATTCCAATCCAATCAAATTTTGAGCCAATAATATAACATTTTGACTAATTTGATTAATTTAAGCACTAATTGCCAAGATTTGCACCAAAATTGATAAATCATGTTTAAGAATAATTAATTTGGATTAAGAAATTAAGTTAATTTTCCATGTAACTCATTGAATATTTTATTTTTTGGATTTTATTATAAGTTTTTGCATCATCAAGTGACATCATTTCTTGGGAAAGCATCCCTAAGCCATAAATGCATAAAATATCTGATCAATCCCTCCCATGCCTTATTAATTCCTTCCATGCCTCTTTAAATGCCTATCTATCCCAAATATATATGAGGGAAATTTAATGGATCCTTAGCCACACATCTTCATCTAGAGATGGATGGTTCAAGTTTATTTTAATCATTTTGAAAAATCTATAAATAGGAGGCCTTGCCTATTGAATTTAGAATCTCTCTTGATGTAAATTTATAGTTATAAAAATCCCTCTCAAACCATTGATGTAGTGTTATCATGCCCAATTTTTGAGCCAAGCTAAGGACAACACAAATCTATTGGTGCCAAGGAGAGGAGGAACCAATGAAACTCCTTTGATGAAGACTCATTGAGTACAAGCCGAGCAAGCCATTTCAACAAGATATTTGGAGCATCCAACGAAGGTGAAAGATTTATATCCTTTGAATTATAGTTGTGATTTTGTATTTAGTATTAATATTATGTTCCCCCCTTGAGATAGGCTTAAGGTATTAGCATTAATGTATTTTGTTTTGGATTTAATTTCATACACTAACACCATACTAATCTCCCTATATTTCAATCCTATGTTCACACCTTGGTTAACTTTAGTTTGACCCTATTCCAAATTTGGAGTATGTGAGTCAAGACAAAAAAGGATTTTGTTAAGGGTTTGCATGAAATATGACTCAACTACACACAAAACCATGAAAATAACTTAACCTTAAAATCTCCAAAAATACCTCAAACCTTTCAAAAATATTCCTAAGACCTTATTGAACCTTGAAACCACTTGAAAATGTCAAGTTTTTTAATATAGGGGTATAAATTTGACCTGGGGGTCAAAATTTATAACACTAATTATAGCCTCTTTCCCATGCATGAATCTTCCTACTAGATGAATGCTTAGGTGTTTTTTAGTTACAAGAGGGTAAGGTGTTTTTTAAATTGTAGCACAATCATTTAAGACCCTTAAAAGAGAATTCATACCCTTACCATTCACTCAAATAGCATAAGAGCCTTAATATGACTATTTTAATATGGGTTTTGGAGGGAAAGATCCTTACAATTATATATAAGTGACTCTAATGAGATTATAGCATCTTGGTTATCTTAATATGATTTAAATAAACTATCCTATACTACTTAGACATATAAATACCTATTATAATAATATTAAAACATGGAACACTTCCTTGCCATTCACCACACGGCTTATTTGACTTACCTATGCCACTTTATACAAATGTACATCATATTGTTAATGCTCCTGCGTCAGAATTCCTAATACATGTATGGTAGTCACAATCTCAAATGATATCAAATTTGTTAGATTGCGGTATAGACATGTCCACTTCCATTGGTGGATGACTTGTGTTGAGATTACATTTAATTAGCTTTTATAATAATACATGAGGTGAAGGTAAACTTGAAAATTTCCTCCTTAGTGGAGTTTATAATTGAAGATTTTGTGTTGGTTGTAAGATAACATTAAATGTAATTTTATATTCATTTGATTTGCTCTTATAATTTGTCTTGATTTGAAAATTGACATTTGAATAAGAAGTATTATCTAAATTATATTTAAGCTTGTTCAAAGTAAGTTACTTGACCTCACATTCTTTGACTGTATGGCATAGTTCATCAAAAGATTTGAAATTATTAAATTTAATTAACTCTTAAATTGGAGATAATAAACTTTGAGTGAAGATAGTTTGGATATCATTATCAAACATTTGATTTATCATTTTGGCTAACATTATTTTGTATATTATCACTTATTAATAATTATTTAATTAGAACCTCATTTTTGCTTTAAAAATTGAGCATATAAAATATTTTCACTAATGTTTATAGAAAAATGTGTTAAAAAATGATTTACAAAAGGGTTTAAATCCTCTAATAATTGAAGAGGAAGATCATATAACCATCCAAGAGAATATTCTTTTATTTTTTAGATTTAACTTTGTCAATAATTTGTCATTATATGCATAGTCTATACAAGTTGCATGGAATGCACACAAATATTATTCAGGGTCACATTTTCTTTCATATAAAGGAAGCTTAGGGGCCACAAAGCCAATTGGTAATGGATAATATGAAATTTTTAGTGTCAAAAGGTTATGTAACAAAGAACATGAGTCCATAGAGGGACTAACATTAGAGATAGTTTTCTCAATGTGAGATAGCTTATCTTGTAAATAAAGAAGTGCATGTTCAAGAGTAACAATTGTAGAGGTAATTAGAGGAGTATAAGTCATATGAGTAGGCTTAGGCATAAATATATTTTGGAAACCAATTGATGTTCCCAAATGAAGAGATGGTGCTATAGGTGTAGAAATATGAATGGATGTAATGGTATAAGTAATAACATCAGAATTAAGAGATTTAACAACCCAAAAAGGCAATTATTATCGTGAAGATGTAGCCAATTTAGCTTGATGCTCAACCTTTGATGCTATAAGTAGACTAATGATATTATTAACCTTATGGGGGTTCTCTTGAAGACCTTGATCAAATTTAGATAATTATTGCACTTGATTTTTATCTAATTTATTAAGCTCATGTAGATTAACATTATTTTCATGTCCATTAGATTCTTTTTCATTACTTTCATTATCAATTTCAATGTGAACCTCATTTATAGGAGACTAAGGAATTTGAATAGTAGCATTATTAGTTTGAGAAAAAATATCATGACTAGCCATTACTAAAAAAACCAAAGGAAGTTTCATAAGTGACATATAAATACCACTCAATATATCACTACACCTTAAAGGTATGAAATATAATATGAATAAAGCAAGGCTAGTGATTATGAATAAAATACAAGAAAAAATCAAGGTATAAGTGTTATTTAGGTAAGGGTTTGAATGATTATGTAGGATCTCAAATATACTTGCTTGTTCATTGATTAATGTTGGCCTAATGTTTTAGAGCACTAACTACCATGCATGTGGCACAATAACCCCATTTCTTGGGGTATAATTAGTGTTGGAAGACCATGCATGTGGCACAATAACCCCATTTATTAGGGTATAATTAGAGTAACTTCCATAGGTGATATGCTCTCTTAGGTATAACATAAATCAAAAGGCTAAAAGAGGCTTCTTATGCTATAAAAAATGGATCCTAGGAATTTTAAATATATCGAGAGGCACACAAAACAAAATTTCATGTTTAGTGTTGTACAATGGATATGAGTGTTGGGGTAAACTCATTATGTCAATGTCTATAAAATAGTACACTGCATATCCCTTCACAATAATCACTTATTAATTTTAAAACTACCAAAGCATAATTTATAAAAATGAGCACAAGAAATAAAAAATAAATAAACAATAAATTGAAATATTTTTATGTATGGATATTAACAAATTTTAACTCGAGGTCAAAATAAAGAGCTTTTGTGTAGGATTTATCCAAGGTGACAAGATAACCTCTTCAATGTTGGATTATTGTAAGGTCAAAAAGGATTAGGCCATTATGTGCCATATTTTATCCAAGGTTGAAGGTTGTTTTATTTTAGTGTTAATATTTTATATAAATTTAAATTAAATACCAGGATAAAAATCAAGCAATGTTTTAAAAATAATGGGATCACCAGAATGTTAGTCTATTTTTAATTGAATGAATTAAATTAATAAAATTAAACTATTGAAATTTAAATATAATAAATATTCAAATTTATAATGGAAATAAAAATTTATAAAATAAATTAGCTAAAAATATCAGATATGAAAACCTCCCTAAAATAGATATTATGTTAACTGTGATAAAATATTGACTGGAAGGACCTATGTACTATGTCATGACCAAATGCATCAATTTAAAATACACTAGGATAAATTTGTATAAGGAGTGATTGGATGCACTATGGTATTTTATTCTAACTTTAGTTGTATCCTAGTTGACTGCATTTAATTTTATAATCTAGGTCTGTACGACTATCTGTGAGGGTTAACATTTTAATTTTATTTGTTGATGTGTCATGCATAAAATCTAAAAAAGAAAAAATATTATTCCTGAATAACAAAAATAATATAGATAAAATCCAAATGTGGGTAATGGTAAGGATAATAACCAGACTATCCTAAAAAAATCTTGTGTAATCCAAGTGCTACCTACATAGCATAAATGGGCCTTAGGGTGATGTAATTCTCCCTCATAGGGTGAATGTGTGATCCATGATTGTTAAATTATATGAATATATATACAATATTGATTGAAATTATTGATAATATATGACCTTGACCTATAATAAAATATATTAAAACTTGTCCTATGACTATTAGAATGAAATAAATAAATAAATAAAAGTGAAATAAATAGTGCTCTTTTGCTCAATGTGCAGTAGAATTTCCAAGTGATTACTAGATGTATTGAGATAAAATTTGATGTGATTATATAGGGGAATATTTCAAATATTTTTGATAACTAAATTTTAAAAATATATGAGAGAGATGACATAAAATGTCTCAATTTAAAAAAGTGACCATTGAAGCATGGGGGACAAGGCTATAATGCAGCAATGTCTGACTTAACTTAGACCTATCCTAAAAAGACAAATACTATTGGAAAAGGTTCATCAAGAACCTATATATTGAATAGGGATTGATGTGGTTAAAATTTGGATGCTTTTATGTTATACATAGTGTTTTAAATATAGTGGAGGCTCTCTTTATAGATTATGAGTTATAAAAATGGAGAACAAACCAAGGTAAGTATGTCAAGATTAAACATTATCAAGAACTTAATGATTAATTTTATGGTTCTATAAAATCATATAAAATACAAGTCAAATAAGGCATTGTAAAATATCAAATAAAAATCATTAGCTACATTCATGATGGATAAACCACCAATGTCTCTAGATCAAATGCAAACACTGATTCATGAACAAAAGATAAGCAATTGTATTGAGTTGTTGAAAGGGCTTAAAACCATAAAATGAGAATATTATAGAAGACACATGAGTAAATAATCCAATACACACTCCATATGAACAAATCTAAAATAAATATGTAAAAATAAGAGAGTAAGATATGTAATTCTTCCATGAACAACCAAAAAGGGCATAGAGTAGGCATGTAACTCCTAAGTCTAAAATAATCAATCAAAGAGTAACATCCACTTGCCAATGATTTAAAAAAATGTAATTACCTACATATAAGTACACTTAAGAAAGATAAATCAAGTGTAGGAATAATATAAATAACACAATAAAATAAAATAAAATATCTTATACTAACAGCCCCCATAAACACAACTTAGGTGGGTAGAAGAAATGGATCCTGGTAATAAGGCCTGCTGAGGTAACCATGTACAAAACAAATCCCATAAATTACAGAAAGGGACAAAACCTATATGAAATAAATTACCCCAAAAATATATAAAACAATAAGAGAGCTTAAAATCCCCACTAGAAGCTACAACTACATGTACCCACCCTGTATCCTGTAAAGGAACTCTATGGAGTGACCATAGATTAGTAGTAGATGTAATGAAGAGTGAATCACCCTAGAATAGTGAATGTGTCAGCCAAGTGCCTAATGGATCTCCAATAAATATGTGGTTTTATACAAGGAAATTTTATCCTAATACATAGTGTATGGGATAATTCCTCCATGCAATGATGGTGCATAAGAAGTAGAGGCTAAGAAGGAACACATAATACCTTGTAACTGAGGGTTAACTACCTGATGTCTGATGAGTCCTAAATCAATTTACCTAATCTATATAATGTCTAAAGTGGAATAAAAGTATGTGGATAAATAAATAACTCCTCAATATTTGTAAGGTGACAAGGCAATGGTGGAGGTGTGTGCCCATCACCACTATAGTCATCTGTGCTAGAAGAAAACTCCTCAATAGAGATGTGCTCAATCTCAGAAATGTTATCAAACCTAAGTGATTTTAATGAAAAAGAATCTAAAGGAGAGTCAAGGGAAAAGTTTGAGAAGGTATATATTAGAGTATAATGATTTATTACTCACAATTCCAATATAGTATCACTGTACAACTCTTTAATATACATTGAATCTAGAGTGAACCTAACCTTCATCCCCAAACCAAGATGAGTAATATGGTAAATTGATAAGAAATTAGTTGAGAGTGAGGGAATACTTAGAACATTATTGAATATTCCACCACTCACTTCAATAGACCCTAGCCCCAAAAACCTATGTAAAAATGTCATCACCCAATTAGATAGTGGACATGTCATATGGTTTCACAAGTGAATTGTATCTGTGAAGAAGCCATGTGATGTGATGCACTAGAGTTAATAACCCATGTAGGAATTAGAGGAGTAACTATAATAAGGGCCTTACCTTTTAACTTTTCCTTACTATATTCTTTTGACTTTTCTTTACCATTTCCCTTTACCTTAGAGGATTTTAGGGTTGATGAAATTGGTTTGATAGACTCAAGAACACCTATATTGTTCTTCTCAAGAAGGCTAGTTAGGTGGTCAATCTACTTTTTCAAAAAAATGATTTAATAATGTTTTCCTGAGTAATACCCACATTTGATCTTCTCTTTCTTAGGCTTAACACTATAATAGGAGGTCTCATTGGTCAATTTTTAGGCAAGAGGATTTTGATCCTTCTCTTGATCCTTTTTATTTTGTTTCTTCTATTTGTTATTTGAAGCCTTCCCTTTCCCATTCCCAAAAATTAGGGATTGAGGTTTTGAGTACTTTATTGTGACCATTTGTATCAACTTATGTTTCTTTTACGTTAATTTTGAAATAAAATTATCTAAATAATGCATCTTCCATGTGGCTCTAAGATCACTTTTTATGGAATGGAAAGTGGATACAAACACTGAGTAATCTGGACTCAATTTAGAGAGTATAGATAGAACAAATTGATCATATTCACTATCTATTCCACATTATTTTAACTACAACCTTAGATATTTAAACTTAGGTAATAAATCCTATAGTGTTTCAAAGTCACATAAACTTAAACTGGTGAGCTCATTCTCTAGTTCATGACCTCTCATCACATCCTACTTCCCAAAGAATGGTTTTAGTGTGGTCCATACTCAATTAGGTGTTTTAGCATAGTCTATGTGAAATATTATATTAGGAGAGACATAAATACACAAAAATCCAAAGGCTTTATCATAATGGTTAAACCATTTAACATTTTTGTCTTCTCTAGTAGGTTTAGTTTTAGTGCCCATTATAATTTGATGAAAACCCTTGAGCTAAAAAATGATTTGCATTTTGGATTTTCATTTGTGATAATTAAATGGTGTGATAATAATTATCGAATTTGAATATATGTGTAAAAATGAAGTTTTAGTAGTTGAATGTAAATTATAAATGCAAAAAAAAGAATTTACAACACCATACACCACCCCCTTAAATCAAATATATTAACCCCCTCAAGATTTTAGCATTTTATAATTTGGTGAATTTGATAAAATAAATGATACTAATGGATAGGGAATGAAAAATTATGCACTTTTTCACAAAATGTCACTCAATTCTGATTTATCGATCAAAAGTTACAATGAATATGGTTTCCCATCATTAATGGTCTATTTTAATTAAATTTGCACTAAATTTTTAAATCCACTAAGGGCTAAAAATAGATATAGCCTTACATATAGGGGATGGAATCAAACCAAATACCTATAAACAATGTTACTAATCCTTGACTAATTCCATTATGCACTCCCATGGGTATGCAACTAAAGAAAAGCCTATTTGACCTTGGTTTTTAAATCAAGCTACTAAAAAATAAATTTAACATGAATGATTTTTAACACTTTTAGGGAAATTTTATTTTGACTTAGTTTTATGTAAATAATTTTAACAGTGAGATTCCACCATTATTAGAGTTTGAAATCTTAGATACTGTCATGGGAGAGCTCAAGGCCTCACTTGGATGGATGATGCCAAGGAGCTTGATGTAGGTCTGAACTTACTAAGGATCTATGAGGCAGTGGAGTTGTTGTGAGGAGGGTCTACATGTAGGTCATAGTTTTTGAATTCAAGATTCAATGATACAAATGGAGAATATAGGTGGGTCTATTAAGTGGTAGGTTGATGTGTAGGCAAAGTAATGGAGTTCAGGCTTCAAAACAAACATCAAGCAGGGTCAAGGGTAGCAGGTTAAGGAGATCACAATGAGGAAGATATGTATAGAAGCTTAGATAAACATGATAATATTTGGATATATGAAATATATTGTATACAACAGAAGGAATGGGAATACACTATGTGACATGGAGGTAGAATGTGAGGTCAATGGCCATGGGTGTAGAGTAGGATTGGCTAGGTGGTAACAATAATAATTGGTATGGAATTGATTTGAATAGTGTTTTTAGAGCTTAAACAAATCTAACAAAATGAGACAACTAGGCCATGTGACAATTAAGAGATAATAATATTTATTTTTATAAGCACTTTAATTAATTATTGTGGGTAATAAATAAAAGATGTCAAGTTGATTGTGTAGGCCTTAGCCTGTACAAAACCACCTTATAAAAATAGTAATACGCTTGATTTCAAAAATGAAACTAATAATAAACAAAACTAGACAATCATATACCATATTAGAGATTTAGTACCATGTCTTAGTGACCAAAAAGATCTCTAGATCAAGTGCAAACACCAATTTATGAACAAAAGATAAGCAATTGTACTAAGTTACTGAAAGAATATGAAACCATAAAATGAGAATATTGTATAAGACACATGAACAAATCATCCAACACAAACTTCATATGAATAACTCAAAAATATATATGTATAAATAGGAGATTCAATGTATAAATCTCCATAAACAACCACAAAGGTCTTAAAATAAACATGTAACTCCTATTTTTAAAATAACCAATCAAATATTAACATCTTTTGGACATTGATAATGGAAAATAGTAACTCCTTATGTCTAAGTACACTTAAGCAAACTAACTCAAGTATAGGAATAATCCATGTGTGTAGGAATAATATAAATAAAACAATAAAATGGAAATAGTTATCCTACACTAATAATTCATATAGTGAAGGAGCATAATTACATAATCACACTAAGTGAGAGAACTATGTGTTATTTGATTTCCATCCTTAAAGTATCAAATATGTAGTCAGTGGTAAATCATGAATGGGGGTGATTTGGGTTGACTCAACCATTACATTTTCTTAAGTTTTATATGTTTGTATCCCTCACAATCATTCATAGGATTTCAAGGTGAAGGAGGTTAATCTATAGAGTTTTGAAAATCATTAGGGTTTAGAATCACATTTATATATTTTAAAAATGGGAGTAGGTGGACATACATTCATAGACCCATATTTTGACATAGGTCACTAATAACCACTACAAGTTAATGTTGATGGTTGATATTGATCCATATCTGATAAAATCAACCCTACGTAGACAAAAACATGGTTCCCAAAATCGATGAACCATAGACCCACTTTAGTCTAGTTTTTACTTTTAGAGCATAGTCATAATCAGATAGTGAGTCATAAAAGCTAATTAGTCATCCCTTTTTTTAATTACTATATTTGACATATACCACTTGTTTAATCATTACAATTAGTTTAAATATTTTACATTCAAATGTATGCTTGAATTCCATATCTTAATATCTAAATTAATTTAATAGTTCATATCCTATTAGGGTTTTTAAAGCCAAACTAGTGTAAAACACTAAAAAAACACATAGTGAGGATAATAAAGAAGAAACAAAAGATCTTGGGCCATATTCACATAACACTCCATCTCCTCCTATAGAGGAGTATTTTGAATATGATAATATATCTTAGTGTATTGGATTTGACTATGATGGCATGTCTGATATGGAAATATCACCTCCTCCTAAAATGACTTATGCATGACCATGTATCACAATCATATACTTTGATAAGTCCACTTTAAATATTGTCATTGGTTAGCATTTGGTAATATACCTTAGGCTTAAACATTTTATCATATAAGACTTACATTATATACCTATGATTGGAATTCATGATTGAGTTTAGAGGCGTTATGGTGGAATTAATTTTTGAACCTTGCAATGAGTTTTTTTCTACTTTATTGAAAGATTGATCTTTTTGGATTTATGATATTTCATGATTTATTACCACTTGGCTTTTACTATTGACTTTCAGTATCTTAGTCATCTATATTTCATTTTACATGCATGCACTTTTCTTGGTTTATCTTGTTCAGTGTGTGTGTGTGTGTGTATGTATGTGTGTGTATGTATGTATGTATGTATATATATATATATATATATGTATGTATGTATGTATGTATGTATGTATGTGTGTGTATATATATATATATATATATATATATATATATATATATATATATATATATGTATGTGTATATATATATATACATATATATATATACACACACACACATATATATATACATATATATATATATATATATATGTATGTGTGTGTGTGTGTGTGTGTGTGTATTTACTTATATTTTCCATGATACACATTATACATGTGATTGAATACTTAAATATTATACAACATATTATGTGATCTATACTTATATATATTACACTTGCATACCATATGATCCATGCATTTATTACTATGAACATGATTCATTACTATACTTAGCCTTATTAGAGGTGCATTAAATACATGATCATACAAATACACACAAAATTTCACACCCATAAGGTCATGATACACATTATTTATACTTGAGCATCATTGATATCACATCACCTTTTATACCCACATTACCTACATGCCTTGCATTGCTACTCTAAGGGGCACCTTTGACCCTTTGTACCTTTTACATATTAATACAGTATGATTTTCATACTTTACATGTGTGTGTGTGTGTGTGTGTGTGTGTGTGTGTGTGTGTGTGTGTGTGTGTGTGTGTGTGTGTGTGTGTGTGTGTGTGTGTGTGTGTGTGTGTGATCATAAATTACAAAATGGTGAAAAAGACACATTTATTTCCTACCAAGGGATAATATTTTACTAGAAAATGATAAAAATTATGAAATGATAAAAACATTTGTAAATTACAAAAAACACAAATATTGATTTATCATTGGTTAAATATATACATGTGTAAGATATTTTCATATCCATGATTTACACACATAATTCTCATGGTATTTATTTAAGTGGGTAATATTCAAATATATAAGACATTTATCATTGGTTACATATCTACCTCTATAAGATGTTTTCATATCCATGATTTACACACATTATTCTCATGGTATTTATTTAAGTGGGTGTTATTCATATATATAAGATATATATGATTATGGATCATCCAAATTTAAAGCGACTATATGGCGGACACCCTGGGGGCATGATCACATTGATGTCATGCTTATGATAGGGACACCTTCATACAATAGCTCAAAATGGTGATATTTTTCCTTATTGTCCATTTATCATATTGAGCTAATTTACATAGGTCACACATATATTTTTAGTACCTATAATTCATGTGATACACACACACATACATGGATTAACTACATTTTAGTTTGAGTGTGGGTCATTTCTTTGTGTGTATGTGTATGGTTGTGTGTATCGTTGTGTTCTCTTTTATAGAGGATCCTCTTATTGTGTTGTCTTGTCTTTTGAGTCTCATTCTTTCCTATTGGATTACTATATCATGTGTGGTACTAACTTGAGTAAGATATATTAAGTTTGTTGCCATGATTCTTACCATGCATACTATTATACTATGTTTGGTGCCATGATATATATCATGCATGTATATTGTAGTTGATTTACCTTAGTTTTTATTTTTTGTGATCTAATAAGATAAAACAATTACACCATTCATATTGTTTAATGTATTACAACAAAACATGCATCTAAATGCTAAAGTAAATAATGATTAAATAATTTCACTTATTATTTATATGTAAATTAATAAAAGGATTTAGATACTTAGCTTGTTAATATTTTGTGTAAGACTAAGATGGTGTGCAAGTGACTAAAAGGATTATAAAATGGATTATAAGTTGTTCATATTAGGAATAGGAGTATGTGGATTTACTTGGATGAGTCTATCATGATTTAGATGTCTACATCAGTATAAAGGTGTCTATTATTTCTAAATATATCCTTGTGAAATAATCCTCACTATTTTGGTGTAATCATTTTAGTTTATTTGAAAAATGTTTTCTTATGTTATATTAGGTGATTTTTAATTCCACAAATCCAAAAAACATATCTCCTTCACTTCAAAACCAAAACTTCACTTTTTACACTAGGTTTAGGCCTAAAGGGTGGGTTGATCTGATCTCAACCATTATCAAATGAATGGTTGTGCATTCCCTGAAGAGGGAAGTCAAATCACACATAGTTCTCTCTATTAGGTGTATGTGTGCAATTTTTCTCATTTTATGAATGAAACATATAATATATATTTTGACACTTAGTAATGGCAAAGTTTACTTGGCTTAAATGGTTCAAACTTAGCTATGGCCTAATTCTTGTGAATGATTTATTGATTCGGGAATTTTACATTAGTCCAATTCAATGTGTAGATTTTTAAAAATATATCCTTGATGAGTGTTAGATAGGGAAATAGGATTATACCTATTTTGTATTTATATGAGACACTTTTGATAATTTCTCATGCCATCAATATGTGATAAACCATGAAGATAAGTTAAATTTGAAAAAAAATACTATTTTTTGGCACGGGGATAATCCATCAGAGTTAAACATCGATAGAATTTGGTAGGTGTTTGAATCTAATAGAATCATTTGAAATGTAGGAATATTAATCTAATGTTCTAGAGACAGTCTAAGTTTGATAATGAATAGGTTAGGAATAGACTAGGGAATCTATGTGGGTGATTATTAGTAAATTAGAAAGGTCACACCCATATAAAGCATGTAAATATAATTGAAAGGTGTGCATGAGCCATATGTGTATACATAATTCATGTAAGGTTCTAACATTTCCAAGTGTCTAATACTAAATTTTAGTGTCTACAAATGACCCCCTTCATTTTAGTTTTGAAATTAATAATAATGGTAGAGTAAAAGGATATATAGATTTAACATGTAAACACACATTGTATTTGGGAGAAAGCTCTAAATGTCCAAATTTCTCCTAGAAAACCTACAATGAACATTAAAGGATTCATGTTGTACCTTAGATGCAAAAGCCTTAACTTTTTCTTCATTTTTAACCTCAAGGATAACCTTCAAAACTTGGTGCAAGTCATCAAGTTGTTGATAGATTATATATCAAAATGTAAAAAAAAACTTCAACTTGTTTAGGATCTACCCCATTAAGATCATTAGGATAGATTATATATTTGTATTCATTGTTATCTTGATTAGTATATTCTAAATCACACATTTCATCATTAAAAATAAGATTTTGCACTTGTACATGTTCATTATTAACATTTACATAAAAATAATAAGAAAGATGAATATTCATCTCACTTACTTTGGCCATTTTAGTGTGAATCAAAGGAATCTAATTATGTTTAATTTCAACACAACTTAACATAACAATTTGCCTAAAAGGAACAAAATAACTAGCCTTCTTAGATGGCATAAAATAAAATCATGGAGATATACAGAAGGCTAGGGCCAAGGTGAAAAATATTTATTGCCTTGATGTTTCAAGAACTCAAAAATAAAATATGAACCATAAGAAAAAAATCTAAAACCCTAGATAGAAGGTTGGAACCCTAAGGGAAAATATAGGGTTTGATGTGCTCAATATATAAATAAGATCACTAATACGTTTTACCTTATTTTTTATTTATGAAATCTAATAAAATAGAGATTTTTAACTATTAATATTGTTTAATGTATTACAATAAAACACACATCTAAATGATAAAGTAGTATATTATTGAACAAGTAAACTTCTTACTTGTGAAAATACTAAGATGATTTAAATACGTAGCTTGTTATCTATCTATGTAATACTGAGACTATATGTAGGTGATTAAAGGAATAGTAAATGGATTAGAAGTCACTCGAGTTAGGAACATGAGTATCTAAATCTACCTTCATGAGTCTGTCAGGACATACACACTTGTATCAACATAGAAGCATTTGTTATGTGTAGTTTCATCCCTATGAACTTTTCCTAACTATTTTTTTCACAAATCATTACATCTACTTGAAAAATATTTTCTTGTTTGATATTATGTGCATAAATCCAAAAAAATTGTCTCTTTCACTTCAAATCCATATATCCATTTTTGACACTAGGTTTGGGCTTGAAAAAGGGGAAGAAAGGTGGGTTGATTTGATTTTAACCCCTTCTTAATGAATAAAAGAGTGTTTTTTATGTATAAAATACTCCAAGGAGTGAAGTTAAATCGCATGTAGTTCTCCCTGTTAGGTGTATGAATGCAATGGTGATCTTTTTATGAATGTAACCTATAATATACATTTTTACACTTGATAATGAAAATCTTGAGTTAGATTAGGTGTTTTAGGCTTGGATAGAGCCTAATTATTTTAAATAATTATTAACTTAGGAATTTTAGGGTAGTCCCTCTCAATGTGCAAATTTGACCAAATGTATTCTTGATGAGTGCTAGATAGGAAAATAGACTTAGACTTATTATGTATTCATATGGGACTTTTTGGGTAATTTATCATGCCACCAACATGTGAAATATGTGGATTGACCCATTAAGATAATTTTAATTATAAAAATGATAATTATTTGGCACAAGAATAAGTTCATCATAGTTAGATGCCTTTAATTTTTTATAGGGGTTTGAGCCTATCAGACTCATCTAAAAAACATGAATATTAATTTAATGATCCAGAGATAATCTGAGTATGATAATAAATAGGTTATACACAAACTATGGAATTATTTTTGGTGACTGGTAGTGAATCAAAAAGGTTAGATGCATAAAAATTATGTGGATAGAAGATAAGGGTGTGCAAGATCCATATGTACATACACAAGTCATGTAAGGTGAAGGTAGGTTGATATTTGTATTTTCAAGTGTTTAATACTATATTTTAGGATCTAAAACAATATATTTGTTTAGTACCTATGTTTATATGGTCTTTACCATGCATCTATGGGGGCACACTAATTATGTATGTTTCATAATGTTATATCTTGATCAACTATGGGCATATTTACTATATTTGGGCATGCTAATTTCTCCTATCTTTATATACCACAAAGAACATTATACCCTTGTGTTGATATTTATATAATATTATCTTTCCTACACCATATGACACTTTTATATGAAACTTATGGTCAAAATTATGTATTTGGCATTGATTTTTACATAATTTATTTATCTTATGTGACTTGACACTTGGGGCATACTAGTTTATTTCATCTTACCTACTATAGGGCTTTGCATGTAATATATTATGATAGTTTCTTATATTTAATGGAAAAAAAAAATCATTAACTATATACATTTTATTAAACATGGTGCTTGTAACTCTATCATGTTTGGATGAGTGATTTCAAGTGAAAGTCATTCAATCCCTCACCTCAAAATGGGGGCACATATCAAAATAATTTTAAAGTACTATATTCCTAAGTGAAATTTAGTAAGGAAAAAAAATTTAGAGTAACTTCATATTGAATATTAGGCATAAAGAAAATTTCAAAGTGATTTCATAAAAAATTTAGGTATGAATAGTTTTTCAGATTACTTTCCTCTTACATGGAAGTTAGGCATGAGCATTTATTTAGAGTACTTTCATATCAAAAGTCAAGAAGTTCCCTTAAGATAAATTTTTTTACATTATTACATGATTAATAAGTAGGAATAAGGTTCATAAAAATCCTAGAGAAGTGTTGGTTATGAATAAAAGCTTTCCACAAAACTGTGTTTACCACAAAACTTTTCAGTTGGAAAAATTATTATATGAACACTATTTTTTTACATTATAACAACATTGGGTTTGATATAGAGTAGGTGTATTCACTCCTAAGTTTTTTTAAATTTCAATTTTAAATTTTAACTTTTAATTTTAGTTGGGATAAAACATTATTATGACATTGACAACTTATTACAGTTGGCCATTATTTTTAGGATGTCAACATATGACAAATAAAGTGTAAAGGGAGTCCATATTAAACATTAATTAATCCCTCCCCCTTCCTTAGGTAAGTGAATGTACATTCTTAAATTATTTTTATTTATATAATTTTTATGCATACATGCATTCAATCACATATGTACATCAAAATAGGGGCATTATGTAGACACGTAATTTCTATACAATCCATTTTCTAGAGTGTCATTTCCTTATTTTATCATATTTGGTCCATGTACACACATTTGAATATTTTTGGTACATATTCCCCTTGTTTTATGTCTAATAGAATCATCCCATGATATATATATTCCTCATATATTAATTCATTGTTCACTTGTATCCAATTACAACCTACCCATTTCATGTAAGATGTTTGAGGATCTATAAATAGAGTATTAATTTACCTTTATATGACCCTAAATGCTCATAGGATGTTCATAATACTATTTTAGTGTATTCTCATATGTCTTAGTAGGCCCGTGAAAACTATTTCCTTAACTTTTGGGATCTATTTACCTAGAGTGTCACATTATCCTAGATTTTAAAGTCATCTTATGTATAAGTAACTTGGAGGAGTCTATATATACAATGGTCCCCTTAGTAATTTATCCATATAAAATTCACATTAAGCCTCTCATAATCTAAGTCTCTTAATGTTTACACTAATATTAATTATGCATTAAAATTAAATCTAAATGGAAATGTAAACTATTAATATTTGATATATGATGGTATATAAAATAGAATATAGTAAAATAAAGAGATCCACATAATTTATAAATTCATTAAAAATAGAAACTAGGGTTAGGTTATAGAATTATCCTTGAAAATTATTTATTCCAAACTATATTTAATTTATCCAAATTGTAGTTGTCTAAAAAATGCTAAAAACATAGATTTATTAGGAAAAATTGGCTCACTATCTGCTAGGACAAGTTTGCAGGAGGCAGATAGAAACATAGTGTGTTGTTGTCTATGTACTATGATTTTATCATATCAAGTTGTGCATTAGATGTGAAAACATGTATTTATCATCCTACATTTATATGTAAAAGGTCCTTATGTAGAGCCTAAATTGATGCATGAAATGCCTACAAAATAAGAACACTAATCCTACACAAGCACATGACATGAGATCAAGTTCAAAAGGAGAAAAATGGGGGAAGTGGGAATGGCTGAGATATCCTTAAAAAACCCCTTGTTGACTAAGTGTTGCGTACGTAATCCAAAGGGCCTCAAGTCAATGTAGTTATCTCTTTAGGGAAGATCATATGAATGTAACTAAAAAAAATTGATTATTATGCTTGATAAGGGATGCCCTCAACTTGAAATAAACAATGTTAGACTTGGAAAAATATTATAAAATTAAAATATAATTTCAATAGGGGTCTTTACTATAAAAAATAGATGTTTTTGAAATCAAAAATATAGGTGTCTTGTAAGAGAGTGGTAGGTCTTTTCAAGTGTGACCCTTGATGTGATTTTATAGAGAAATATTTTGAATTTTTCTAATAACCAAACTATTGCTATGAGTGTGAAAGTCATTAGGACTCTTCTCATTTTGAAAAAATGGTTGTTAGAACATGAGATAAAAGTCCGCACTACTAGATAGGTGTGTAGTGCACCCTTATCTACCTAGTGAAAATTTATGCTAAGAAGATAAAGGCTTATGAAACAAGAGTGAAAATAAAGTAGATATTGAACAGGGATGAATAAGAATGAAATAAGGAAGTATGGGAGATATTATTAATTGTAATACTTTGAGTGATTTCTTAGAGATTGTAGGTTATCATAATGGTGAATTGTCCAAGCAAGGTGAAGATGTCAAGGACAAGAATTATCAAGCATTTATTGATTAAATTTTAGTTTAAAAATACCCCCCACCATTTATTTTAGTGATGCATAAAATTATTAGAGTAAATGAAATTAAAATTTGTGTGTATACACACTTTATCTTTCATCAAGACATGCATGCCCCCTTGTTGAGGCATGTGGAAAAGTGTTTAACATGTGGTGAATTAAGAGTGACCAAGTCTCTATTTTAAGAATCAATGAAGATAACTGAGTTGAAATATTTTATGCACTAACCTTCATAGATTAATTTGTAATGCTTGATGAGATAGGATTCAATAAAGTGGTTCACTAAAGTGCAAACAAAATGTTGAGCATCATTGAGCTCTCACATGGCTCACCTGTTGAATTAAAAATAATATTTGGGAATGAATGCATGGCTCACTAATGTGTAAAAAATATCTAAATAATCACTAAGCTCAAGTATTATATTGGTCATGAATGCATATTATGCCCCCTATACTATATAGATTACCAATCTGATCTTTTGAAAACTATTTGAGATCTTGTAACTATCTTTGCACTAGTGTATTTGTGCTCGAGTAATTGTAAGAGTGGAGTGCATAAGCAAGTTGAATGACCCTATAATATGAAATTTCTAATTTTTTTATATTGTAAATTATCAAATCTAAAATGTATTGCTTGTGAAAGCTTGGATATAATCCCATTATGATGCCCCCTTTTGAGATGAGGTAAATTTCATGTAAATCAATAATATCAAAATAAAATGTGAGAGCATTTCTGAAATATATAATCATGTAATAATATTTTTCATATTTGAATTGTATTAGAATGTCAGAGATGTAACATTAAATCATATGAAGAGATTTTGTATTACATTACATCACATAATTTAACTATAGCATTGAAGTAGTGTATGAAGCATGTCAATAACTTGAAAGTGTTAAATATTTATTATAAACATAGTATTTTTTAAAATGAAGCATTTAAACATATAAGTATTATGTACATGATATGTATCATGACACCATATATATATGCAATAGATACTTAATAGGGCATGATAATAATTATGGCACCATAGTAGCCAATAATGAATATGTAATAAAAGTCACACAATGTGGCATAAGAAGGCTCAAATGCCATAGATAAGGGACATAAATGTCACATAGAGAACTAGAAAGTTTTCATAAATGTCACACATAAGACCCAAAGGCTGAATACAAGGTACATGTAAATGTCAACCAAAATAGAAGGCCAAAGGCGACACACACATGGCATGATGGTGCCATACATGTAAGAGGGTGTATGTTGAACATACACAAGGACAAAGGTTGTATTCAATAAAAAAACAATTTGAATCATGTTATGTAATGAAGAAGATATATAGAGAAAATGAAGTTAACATATTTGGATCATATTCATTTATGCTCATGTTAGATAATTTCATATTCATTATGACACATGTAAATAATGAATGAAGAATAAGACATTTACTTTCGTTATATCTCAACATGTAAAATAGACTGTAGACAAATACAACATATATAGAGTTCACATAGAATGATGAGATTCCCCCAACTGAGTAAGCTTATTGGGTAAAATTCTAACCCAACATTTAAACCATGTAAAAGTAAGACATAACTTATACTTTGACTGATTTTTGAATATTATTTTGTTTTATGATAAAAATCTATATAAGAGGTCCTTATTACTATGTTTCATTTGGAAATAAAAAATTATAATGCATAGGGATAGAGTCATAGTACGATGACATGTTTGTAGTGTGTTGATATCCTTATGGTGTGACTTTGTCCAAATTGACTACATACAAAAATCTATAATTAGGACAACTTAGTCTGTGTATGATTATTTCTTGGTTTTTTTAAAATATATTCTATTTCACACTTAGATACATTATGAGAAGCATTATGTATTGAAAATTTAATGAAATATTCTATGTATTGAACATAAATATAGATGACATATAAAAATGTATAATGCATTAATAGGAGAATATGCTTATAGGTCTTAATTTTAATTTTCTAAATATTTTATTTTTTAATACTATTTAGAATATATGAATGTTTTTGTATTTTTTCCATTTTTGAAAAGTAAAATATGCATAAGTGATTTTTGAAAAATATTTTAAAAATAAGGTAAGTTTTATAGTTTCACAAATTGAAGAAGGATAGGGAGATTCAAACAACCCTCAATAAGATGTTAAGGCAAAGCATGGAAAGAGGGGACACAAATGAAATTCCCGCAAATAGATGTATATATAGTTTAGAAAAGATGTCAAGCATGACCATGTGGACTAATGTAAAATTATAAATATGTGATCATGAAAGTATAAGAGAGATTTATAGCATGTATAAGTGTGAAACAATGAGAAAATAACTTTCTATAAATAATGTGCATTGAAATCTTAGTAAGATAATTGAATTGGATTTTTAAATTTAGGTTGAAAGAGACAAGGGATCAAGTCATCCAAAATGAAAAATATATTCAAGGGCAAGAATAAAAATCTGGATAAGGTGTAGAATAATAACCATCAAAGTAAAGAATAAAAAGTTATGTACAAGTAAGGGTTGTTATAGGCTAAGGATCTCATCAATTGGATGTATATATGAATATGGATGAGGATGAGCATGCATATGTTCAACTACATGGTGTGAATGAAATAGTTCATGTGAATAATAATTTTCAATTGTATATGCATCCAAATCATTAGAATTGCACCAATATTGTATAGAGTCAGGATCATAATCTTCAATGTAACCATCATCATAAGATAGAGTGAACTACTTAGGTTATGTTTGAGAGTATGAAAAACTGATATCACCATATATTAGAGCTATATTCTTGTAATTTTGTCTATCATTATCAAAAAGCTCACATCTTAGTCTAAATTAGAGAAGAATCATGTAACCTTGCTTGAGTACTAAGAAGAGAATTAATTTGTGTTTTGACTTATTGAATTAGAGATACAATCATAAAAAATTTAGCATTGACCTTATATTTTTAATTTAAACATATGAGAGAGATTTTCATAAAGGTGTTTTCTTATTTATCTTGAATTTTGTCTTGTAATTATGCTTTAGGTAATTGATATTTATCTTTTTGTAACCTTTCTTGATTTGAGTTTACTTTGTACAATTATTCCTTCTCAATTTTTTCCTTTAAAAACTTGTCTTTGTCATCTTGTTACTTTTATAATTTTACTTATTTTTATTATTTTTCTTTGAATTATCCTTTTGTATCCATTCTTATTGTTTTTGCTTCTTTTGAACTAGATTTGATTTTGCCACTTAATCTACTTGGACTTGTGCTTTAAGAGATGAGATCATAATATGAGTGGGTTGTGTTGGAGAGTTATCACTAATGTCATGGTGATTTCATGGAGGTGTCTTGGTGAGTGGATGAAGTGCCTTGATAGCCTAAGTGATATTGACAAAGTATGCAATATGTTTATCCTAGTATGCTTGAAGCAGGCTTGGTTGATCTTCAAAGTTTGATTGGTTAAAAATGTTCAAGGATGAGTATGGAGTATTGACCTTGTGAAATGGGTCCTATAATAGGTTTTATATGATTTTAGTGTTTATTTACATTAGTGGTTTTCATTTGGTTGATAATTGTTTTCCATCTAGACATTTTGATTCTAGTGGCAGAAAATCTGAGTAGGCAATTTAATGACATCACCATTGCCACATGTGGATGAGTCAAGTGGAGTTAATCATATGTATATGATCACATTTGTGCCTATATATTATGCACTAAATATTAGGTCATTGACTAAGTTTGACAAAAGATATTCAAGTGCAAAGTTGGGCTCCTAGGTAGTTTAATAGTGTTTTCCCATAGCCAAATTTGTGTGAGGTAACAAAGAGTCAAGTAAGTAGTCTGGTGATGTCATATTTCACACATGTGGAAGTCTTAAGAGAATTTTATCTTATGGATTTGTTTATTTTTATGCCTAATTGGTATTCACTAAATTTTAGGTCATGCAATGAATCATGACAAAAGATATGCATGTTTAAATTTAGTGTTTCAAGTAGTTTTTGACATAGTTGGCTCTGTGGCATAAAAATCTGAGTGAGTATATTAATGGAATTATATTTTGCACATATGAAGGTTTCAAGAGAATATTGACATATTATTATAATCTCCTATGTTAGGATATCATATGGTCAAAACTTTAGATCATGTGACTAAGTGTAACAAATGTTATTGAAGTCCAAAGTTTGCCTTCCATGCAGATAAGTAAAGGTCTTCAAACTTAGTCTATTTTGCATGATGCTAAAAATAAGGACCAAATGAAAATACAACCATTCATATGTGTTCATACATATCGATATATGGTGTGTATTAATTCAAATGGTTCAAATTATTCATTGGTTAACTAAGCTAAAGATTGAGCTCCTTATAAAATAATCAACGAAGCGTGTCTATTTTAAGATCTCAAGATGCAGATGGTGCCAAGTGTTCGATGTTTAAAATTGAGAAAAGATAAAGATAAAGATTATTCCAAGGATCAATGGTGATTAGGTGTTCTTACTAATTGATATTCATGTTTCACATTAAATTCAAGAGGCCAAAGTGACAGCTATCTAGCATTGTTAAAGCGAGGATAATCTCGAAGAGATCAATGGAGCGTATGAGATCAAAGTTCCAAGATTGGATGAGATGAAGTCAATTGTTCAAAGTTTAACATTTGGGAATTGGTACACTATGAGTAAAATTTTGAAGAATATCAATGGTGCATGTTTAATTTGAATATGTTAGGACATGAGATGCGAGAAAAGTGATCAATGTTTAAGTGTGACAGTTTGCATTTGAATATTTGAATTTAATAAAGGAAAGAGAAATATCTAATTTTTGGGCCATATCTTTCAATATATGTAGAATTCATTCATAGTGTAAAAATAAAAATTATACAGGACTCTAAGGCACTTTTTTAAATATAAATTTTAATTTCATAAAGTGTGTACAGTCAAAGTCATAATGGTTCAAAGTTGACTATGTTTTCATGTATGTCCTGCAAGTGACCTGAGAAGATTGTCCGAGCTTATTTTGATGTTCTTTAGATATATCTTGATGAAGTAGCTATTTAAGAGTTTTGTAAACTCCACAAGGACCATATATGTTAATTATTAAGGTTTGACCAATCATATGCAGTATGAACAAAGGGTTATAATTTGATTATCTTTTCATTCATAATGATTGTGTACAGAGAAGTGTTTAAGCTAATTGAGGGTTAGAATAAGAGTGTTATGATGGATATTGGAACCTAAGGAGGACCTATATATCATGTGACATGGTTTCATGATTTTTAAAGTGTTCTTTTGTTCTTATTTTTCTTGGAGAAGGGTCAAAGAGGTGAATGGTTCATCATAGGGCCTAAAAGGTGACTTAGGCCTATTTGAAAGAGAATTGTGCTTAAGTGTGACCCATGTAAGATGACTTAAGGGTAAATTCATGTGTTATGACTAACAAGGAAATATTATGGACTTGATAATTCATAAATTCTCTATAAATAGTGAAACCAAATGAGATAGTTTCTAGACTTGTGTAAGACTTGTGTAAGACTTGTGCAAGGCTTGTGTGTAATGAGTGAGTGTTGAAGTGAAGGACATAGAAGAGTAGGTGTGCGTAATGTATGGGTTGATAATCAGATCAGATTGAGGACTATGTGTATGACCTATAGTTTATATTTTTGATGACAAAATAGTGCTCATATAGATTGAGGATATGCAAAGAGGTCTGAGTGTGCATATGAGGATAGTTTGAGTGAAGAAGGAGAGAAATTATGGAATGCCTATGTGAGAGGCCTATATGAGATTGAGAGGGAGTTTGTTTAGGAGTTATAAAATTAAAGACCCATCATTAGGGGTTTTAGACATTATTTTTAAGGTGGAGGTGTTCACTTCAAAGGAGGGTCTAAAGTAATTGATCTTACTTAAGGGCAATTACTCCTTGTGAAATAGGTGTTTCACTAAAGGCCTTTGGTCAGGAAGACTTGATCAGGGTTTTTGGTCTAAATTATTTGACTAGTCTCTTATTTATAATCTCTTATAGGATAATTAATCCATGTGTTTTAGTCTTGAGAGTGGGTTTTATTTCTCATGAGGGTTTCACATAAAAACTATGTGTTATGTGTTTGATCTTTTGTATGCATTGAATGACTGGTCTCTCTAGTTAATGTTGCTTGATCAAGTTGATAAATGTTGCTTATTTAATAGTTTCAAAGGATTGGAATTGAATTTAAAATATTTGAGTTCACTGATTCACCCTGCTCTCAATGATTGTACCTCTAACAATTGGTATCTAAGCAAATCCTTTGGTAAAGGCTTGACAGCTTGAAGGTGATCCAAGGTACAATATGGGTAGTCATCAAGGAGGTTTCTCTACTAAGATAGCATCAATGTTCAAAAGATCTAATTATGATTTTTAGAGTATGATGATGAGGACATACATTATGTCCCTAGGGTTTGATGTATGGAAATATATTATGGATGATTATGTTATTCTACTGCTCCTCCATCCAATATTGTAGACAAGAAGTTATGTAGAGTAAAAAACTCTACATTTTATTTTGAGTTTCAGTTATGCGCTCTAAGTTTTGTCCCTGTGCATTTCAGTTTCAAGGTAGTAAGGGTTATGACACAGGGTGCAGGTTTTCATTTTGCCTAAAGTTTTGTCTAAGTCTCAAAGTTGAGCAGAAGCTGCCAAGTGTAATCTATCGAGACACATTATAAATTTTTTTTAAAGTAGCAAAATGTACCACATGTCCTGTTATAACTCAGTGGAGCATGATAATTGTCTGCATCCGCATTTCAAGTTTCTTATGAGTTTCAAATGATTCTTTACATAAGATTATCTCAGTGTGCGTGGAAGGCTCCAAGTGGCAACTATGGAAGGTTTCAATATGTTTTTCTAAAAGTAGTGGGAAGTTTTGTGTGTCCCTTATTAAAACTCAGTGGAAGCCACCAAGTGTCAACATCCATAGTTTCTTCATTTTATTTCATTGTTGAGTGAAGACTATGGTGGGCCCCAGGTTTTGTTTCTAAAGTAAGTGGAATCTGCCAAGTGTCATCATCCGTGTGAATCTAAAATGAGTCCCAAATGTTTCTATAGTGTACTAGAGCCCTGCAAAGATTGCCACATGTCATCTTCCACAAGACTCTCAAAAAGTGTCTAAAGCTTATATATACAAGTAGATGCTGCCAAGTATCCTCACCTGTTTCATAGCAAAAAGTGCCATGTGTATCTATTTCAGCTAATGAACTTGCAGAGAGGCCAACCATTTCAGACCCAAAAGATATCTTCTGTTAGACACTTCCAATTAAGTTAGAATTCAGTTAGACAATTGGGATTTGATTGTGTAGGCAATCTTGAGCCAATCCTATGCTATAAATATGGGTTCAAATTATAGGTTCAAGTACAACAAGAGGGGGGAAAATCATCATCAAAAGAGAGAATTTTTTGAAAGAGATTGTTATCAAGAAGTTTTTTTAGACTTTCTTGCTGTGGCCAGTAATATCATTTGCCTTTGTTCTATTTCCTTGATTTAGAAAGTTTGTATAACTGTGCATGTGTCAGTGCCTTTTATGTGACTGGAAAATTAATAAGAAGACTGAGTTCTATGCCTTTGTTGATATTTATTGTGTTACTACAAAAATCATCTAATTTGTGAGCCTTTGATTCTATTTGTTTTCATCTTTTATATTGATCATGCATTGTTTGCTCTTTAATGTAATTGAATCCTAAATATAGCTTCACTGTGCTTAGTATTAAGGGATGAATTAAACTTAGGTCCATCGCCATAGTTAAATTTTCTTTTGTTGCATTGGTGATTCCATTTAATTTATATCCCTTTTCTCACAATACATTTGAGATAAAGAAGAGCTAGCTTCTTTAAAATCTGGAGGTCATTTTAGGTCGCAAGTCCCACATTCCTAAAACTTCCCATTGTTGGTGTTGGAAATAGCACAATTTTAAGCATCAACAAGTTGTTTGAGAATAATTCTAAGCAAATGAACGCGATCACTTGTGGTCAGATAGAGACTAAGTTCACCAAGGTAATCCATTATAAATCTACGAAAGAGATATGGGAAAAAATGCAGATCATTTATGAAGGAGATTCAAAGGTCAAGTTTGTTAAGTTGTAGACTCACAAAAGGTAATTTGAAAGTCTCAAGATGAAGGAAGAAGATTTTTTGGCATCCTTTCTATAGATAGTTGATGAGATTGTGAACATCATCAGATATCTTGGAGACAACCTTAAAGAGGCTAATGTAGTTCAACAAGTATTAAGGTCTATATCCCTCAAGTTTGATCTAAAAGTATTTGTTATAGAAGAAAGTCATGATCTTAATCAATTGAAGATGGATCAATTACATGGTACCCTTACTGCCTATGAGATGAGGAAAAATGATGATATACCACCAAATAAAGAAGCAACTTTCAAGACTAAAATGAAGAAAAAGAAGTTCCAAAGTAAGAAACCCAAGGAGGATGACATTTTTGATATAGATGAGGATGAAATAATTTCTTTGATTTCAAGGAAATTAAAAATAGGTTTAGGAAAGTATAAGGGTAAACTACCCCTCAAATGCTTTAATTATGGAGAGGTAGGACATTTTTATAATAAGTGCCCTTATAAGTATAATAAGTATGATGATGAAGAGTAAGATTAAGATTATGATGATGGCAAGAGATATTTTAGGTCTAATAAAAGCAAAGAGGGATTCAAAAGGTTTGATAACAAGAGAAGTACTATAAGGACAAGAAGATTCTCTAAACCAAAGAAGATTGTAACACATCAGATGAGAGTGAAGTCAATGACTCAGAGTATGATCATGAAGATGATGATCTTGTTGAAGATTAAGACATGTTCATGGCTAAGGTAGTTATTCACATCAAAAAGAGTCTACTTGGAGTGATTCAGATGATGATGAGGATGAGGTAGACTATGAGAATAAATTGATTAATGTTATTAAAGAACTAAAGATTGAGAATAAGATCAATAAGAAGATGAAATCTAAACTCAAGGATTATGAGGAGAAATTTAGTATGTTTTAGGAAAGATTTGTTGAAGACTATAGAGACCATGAAATTGTTTTCATGTTTCTTAATCATAAGTTGGAATCTTTGTTTACAAGTCTAAGACCCAACGAAGAAGAGTGCTCAAGGTATGCTTCTAAGATTGTCTTTGAAATATGAGTTAAAGAAGTTTACAATCAAGGTGAAATCATTTTTCAAGTTTCATAAAAGTTCTTATAATCTAGATGATATCCTAAAGAGTCAAAATTCATCTAGTGATAGATCTAGATTAGGTTTAATGAAGAGCCTAAATTTTCTTCTCAAGATGACATGAATGTCAATGACAGCAAGGTGGATTAGTATTTGAAGATAAATCATAAAATAAGGAATGAAGGTGCTGGCAGAATGAATACAAATCAAATTAGATAACCAAAAGCCATGAGGTATGCAAATTTGAATGGTTAATACTATACTTGTAATCAATTTGGGCATAAGGCAAGAGAATGTAAAAGACCTGTTAGAAATGAGTTTGCATAGAACTATGAATGGAATCATCAATCAAGTGGTGTGAGCAAGGTTGAGTGTTTCAACTCTCATAACGTGGGACACTTTGCAAAGCATTATCCAAATAAGGAAAGGCAAAGTAAGACTTCTTCAAAAGGTGTATTTTGTTTCAATTATCATGACATTGGACACATTGATAGTTTTTATCCGAACAAGGTAAGATAAGCTAAGTTTCCATCAAGGAGTATTATTTACTAAAACCATGAAAATATTAGTCACATTGCTAGATTCTACAAGCAAAGGTCTACAAATTAGAATAGGTTCAATCAGTCTCTAAGAGTGCAAGGAAGAAGGTAAGTTAGCTCATGGAAATCAAAGGTCGTAAGTGTGAGTCATGATGAGTCTACAAGTCTAAGTAATCTATTTTATATGGTGAATAATGTTTTATAAGTTAAAGAGTGCCAAGGGCTCTCATTATCTGCTCATGTTGTGAATGAAGAGACCAAGTTTAAGAAGAAGACCAAGGTATTGGTTGAGGCTATTATGAGATGTGTATGGATCCAAGTGAACATCCTACAATTACATAGCATGTTTCATATAAAGAACATCAATTGTCAATACCTAGTGATGAGGTTCCTAACTACAAGGTGGATTCTTTAGATGAAAAGGTATGTCATGAATCTATGGTGTCTCGATGTATTATCAATCAAATCTTGGAAGAGAAGGAGAGTGATTTATAAAAGGAACCAGTTATCATAGTTTAGATTGAGAAGAAGAAGAAAAAAAGTAAGAAATCTTATATCTATAAGAGGATTCTAGTGGTTACTGAGGAGATGTGGGCCACTCCTGGCTTCACTTTGTTGTAGAGCATTATGATGCAAAGGATGTCTCTAACTATGCTTCTTAAGATATTCCTTTTAGTGGAGAAGCAAGTGATTTTTTGATGTTATTCAAATGGTCCTAGAAGGCTAGCGATGAGTGTTTTTAATTGGAGTATGTCTAGGTAAAAGATATGCTTTGGTGTTATCAGAGTGATGTCATAGTTGTATATGGTCAGTTTGTAGGGTTAGATTAAAGGTTTTCAAGTGGAAAAAGAGGATTTATTATTTTTCAAGATCATATTTTTTCATATAAAGGTTTGTTGACTTTATTATATCATGCTCCAATTGGTTTTATTATATGAAGGTATGTTGAAGTCAAATTAGAGATTTTTGAGTACTCTCAGTTTTCTCAATTTGTGCTTAAGAGTATGTAGGTCCTAAAATGGGTTATAATATGTATGGGTTCCTAAATATTTGAAAGCTCAAATCTTGGTCCAAAAGTGTGTAATGGTTGTCTCTAGGTTTACAATAAGTTTTAGAGGTGTGCATTGACCAAAAGGAAGTTTGTTGACCTTATTTGTTTTAAGTTTATAAGGTTTTGGGCTATGCTATAAAAGTTGTCTACCTTATGAGTTGAGGTTTGAGGCATATTAATAGGTTTAATAGACCAATTTGTTGTCAAATCAATCATCATATATATTTTAAGGTTTGTGTTTTTCATATTATTCATGTTTTTATCAAGATGAAAGCATAATTAGCTAGTAGGTTTATGCAAGAAGTATGTTGTAGAGGATGATATAGGTGATTAAAATTTGTGTACTTTAGGTGTCATATAAGAGTACTCTATATATTAATTTTTATGTCTTGAAGGTGTTTCTATTAAAAGTTTTGAGCTCTTCAAGTTCCATGTAGGGCTATAAGGAGTCTAGATAGGTCTAGTGAGAAGAAGAGTGCCTTTTTGTTTAGTTTCTCCAAAAGAGAATGTCATGAGTATTTCAAGGTGAGTTATCAAGTTGGTTTAGTTCATGTTTCCTTTTTTTTAGTGTCATGAAGTTTTTTTGGTGGTCCTTAAGGTGGATTGAGAGAGAAGTCTAGTAAGCATGTATGGTGGTTCTTCATGGTGTGTGGAGAGCTGAAGATGATCAAGAGGTGAAATTGATTATAAATATTAGGGTGAGTCCCTCTTAAAATTTTCCTGGTTATTTTCATTATATTTCAATTATTTTTTGTGTTCTTTCTTCATTGGTTGTATTTCTTGGTTGAAGAGAGTGTTGACATGGAGCAAGAGGAAGTTGTCAGGCAAGAAGAGGTGGGCTCAAGGTAAGGGGGAGTTTATATCATATTTATAAGGAGGTCCTTTCCTATTTATGGTATTTTTAGGTAATTAGGATCAGTTTGTTCCCACTTTGTCATTATGTCAAAGTGGGAGAAAGTTCTTGTTGTGCGAGTGCTCGAAGAGAGAGAAGGAAGGTGAACTATATATTGCTATATGATGGTTGTTGACATCAATGACAAAGGAGGGGATTATTAGAGAGTTTTAAATGATGTCATGGTGATTTAATTTATGTTTAATAGTGATTAGATGAATTTCCTTGATAAACTAAGTGATAATGATAAATTTTTCAATATGTTTATCCTCGTTTGCTTGAAGTAGGCTTGGTTGATCTTTAGAGTTTAACTATTTAGAAATGTTCAAGGATGAGTATCAAGTATTGATCATTTGAAAGGGGTAATATAAGATGTTTTATATGATTTGAGTACTTGTACTCATGAGTGTTTTTAATCTGGTTGATCATTGTTTTTTGTCTAGATATTTTGGGTCTAGTGGCAAAAAACTTAAGTAGGTAGTTTGTTGACATCACCATTGCCACGTGTGGATGAGTCAAAGGGATTTGGTCTTATGGTTGTTATCACACTTTTTCATATATATTATATTTCAAGTCTTAATTCATGTAATTTAGTGTAATAAAATATATAAAAGTACAAAATTGGGCTCCCAAGCAATTTGACAGTGTTTTCCCATACTTAGCCAAATTTGCATGAGGCAAGAAAGAGTCGAGTAAGTAGTTTAATGATGTCATATTTTTCATGTGTGGTATTTTAAGGTTAATTTGATCATATAAGTTAATTTATTTTTATTCCTAATTTATATTTACTAATTTTAAGATCATGTGATGAAGCACAAAAAAATATATGCGTGTTCAAAGTTGGCCTTCTAGGCAGTTTTTGACAAAGTTGGCTATATGGTAGAAAAATCTAAGTGAGTAGATTAACAGTGTTATATCTTACATGTATGAATTTTTAAGGATTATATTTATATATGGTTGTAATATCCTATGTTATTATATCATATGGTCTAAATTTTAGATCATGCAACTAAGCGCATCAAACGTTATTCAGGTCCAAATTTGGCCTTTCAGGCAGATAAGCATGGGTCTCCATACTTAGTTTATTTTACACGATGTTAAAGATCAGGACTAAATGAAGATCCAATGGTTCATCAGTGTTATTACATAAATATATATGATGCGTATCAAGTAAAATTGGTCAAAGTGTTTTTTTTTTAAGAATCTAAAGATAGAGCTCCTTATAAATGGATCAATGGAGCATGTTTATTCTAAGATGTTAGGATGCAATGTGATGGTGCCAAGTGTTTGATTTTTAACATTGAGAAAATATAAAGATAGAGATTATATTAAGGATTAATGGTGAGGATTTATTTTTACTAATTGATATCAATGGTGTTAATTAAATTCAAGAGTTCAAAGTGATAGTTGTCTAGCATTACTAAAGCGAGGACAATCTCAAAGAGATCGACAGAGTGTATGAGGTCAAAGTTGCAATATTGCACGAGATGAGGTCAAATATTCAAAGTTTAAGGTTTGGTAATTAATGTAATATGATTTAAATTTTGAATATTATTTATGGTTTGTATTTAATCTAGAGATGTGATGACATAAGATGTGAGCAAAGTGACCAAGGTTTAACTGTGACCATTTACATTTGAATTTAACGAAGGAAACACTATTGTCTATTTTTGGGACATATCTTTTGATATAGTGTTTGATTTTTAACATTGAGAAAAGATAAAGATAGAGATTATATTAAGGATTAATGGTGAGGATTTTTTTTTACTAATTGATATCAATGGTGTTGATTAAATTCAAGAGTTCAAAGTGATAGTTGTCTAGCATTACTAAAGCGAGGACAATCTCAAAGAGATCGACAGAGTGTATGAGGTCAAAGTTGCAAGATTGCACGAGATGAGGTCAAATATTCAAAGTTTAAGGTTTGGGAATTAATGTAATATGATTTAAAGTTTGAATATTATTTATGGTTTTTATTTAATCTAGAGATGTGATGACATAAGATGTGAGCAAAGTGACCAAGGTTTAACTGTGACCATTTACATTTGAATTTAACAAAGGAAACACTATTGTCTATTTTTGGGACATATCTTTTGATATATGTAGAATTTTCTCATCATGTAAAAATAAATAATTTAGATGAATCCAATTCACTTCTATAAATATAAATTTAAAGGTTTGAAAGTGTGTACAGTCAAATTTATAAAGTTTCAAATTTGAATATGTTTTCATGTATGTCCTACAAGTGTCCTGAAAAGATTATTCAAGCTTGTTTTGATGTTGTTTTGATATATTTTGATGAATTAGATATTAAATAATGTTTTAAACTCCATGAATACCATACATTTGAATTATTAATGTATGATCAATCATATATAGTATGAACAAAGGCTTAGAAGTTGATTGTGTTTTTGTTCATAATAACTATGTGTATAGAGAAGTATTTGAGTTAATTGGGGGTTAGTAAAAGCATGATATGATGGATGTTGGAAATTAAGGAAGACCTATAGATCATGTGACATGGTTTCATGAATTTTAAAGTAGATAAGGGTCAAAGAGTTGAATGGGTCATCATAGGACCTAAAAGGTGACTAAGGCCTATTTGAAAGAGAGTTATGTTTAAGTGTAACCCATGTAAGATGCCTTAAGGGTGAATGAATGTGTTGTGGCAAATAAGAAAAGATTATGGAATTGATAATTCATGAATTATCTATAAATAGTGAAACCAAATGAGATGGTTTCTAGACTTGTGTAAGACTTGTGCAAGGCTTGTGTGTGATGAGTGAGCATTGAAGAAAAAAATAGAGAAGAGTAGGTGTGCCTAGTGATGGGTCGATAAGTAGATCAGATTGAGGACTATGTGTATGACATGTAGTTCATATTTTTGATGTCATGATAGTGATCTTTCATATTGAGGATATGTAAAGAGGTTTGAGTGTGCATATGAGGATAGTTTGAGTGAAGGAGAGAGATTGTGGCATGCCTATGTGAGAGGCTTGTATGACATTGAGAGGGATTTTATGAAGGGCTTAAAAAATTAGAGATCCATCATCAAGTGTTTTATACATCAGTTCTAATGTGGATATGTTTACTTCAAAGGAGGGTCTAAAGTACTTGATCATCCTTAGGGGTAGTTGATCCTTATCAAATAGATGTTTCACTAAAGGCCTTTGGTCAGGAGGACTTGATCAAGGTTTTTGGTCTAAAGTACTTGACTAGTATCTTATTTTTTAATCTCTTATAGGACAATTAGTCCATGTTTTAAAAGTTTGAGAGTGGGTTTTATTCCCCATAAGGGTTTCCCACATGAACTATGTGTATTTGATCTTATGTATGCATTGAATGAATGAGCTCTCTTTTTAATGTTGCTTGATCAATTTGATATATGCTACTTGTTTAATAGTTTGAAAGGATTGAAATTAAAATATCTAGGCTCACTAATTCACCCCCCTCTTAGTGATTGTGCATATAATAGGTTATTGAATTGATTTATCTGTTATAGGATCACCACTATCAATGATACTATATTTTCTTATTCAAAGTGAAACAACTATTTGTATGATGCCCATGAATTTTATGATATACATATTATTATTTTGATCTTATTATAAGAGGCATAAAACATAATGTAATTAATTTATTTTGAAGCATTTATCTTAGAATCTCACTTGAACTCTTATTATCCTTTTTCACACTTGTAGGATCACTATTTGTAGATGTATGTTGCTTTTGAACCTTTATTTGAGATGATATATTTGGAGGCATGACATAGCTAGGAGATGTATATACATTATTAACACTAGCATGGTTGGATTTATTTTATTTTTCCATAATGTGATATTTGCACTAAAATATTTATTTTATTGTTGCAATTATTCTATTGTCTTTCTCATAGTGATAATTTATCCTAAAGGGATTCATAGTGGAAAACCTTAGGAAGTTCTGATTGAACATGCATATTAATTTCAATTGGAGCTTGAGATGTGTTAAGAAAAGAAGGGAGTGTATACGATGGGGAATGTAAATCTATATCTATGGTGGACACTAAGGGGGATGTTATAAATGACTCCAAAGAGGAAACTAGAGGTGTCATCGGGGAATAATCTAGGGAAGAATTCAAAGAGTAATATTTAGAGGAAATTTAATGAGAGTCAAGAGGTGTAACCAAAGAAGACAAAGATAAATCCAAGGAGGAATCTATAGGTTTTAACAAAGGGAAATCTAGAGAGAAATCTAGGATAGAATCCAAAGATGAATCTATGGGTGTGAGAAAATATAAATCCAAAGAAAAAGCTATAAAATAATCTAAAGGGGAATCTAAATGTATGATCAAAGTTAAATCCAATGAAAAATCAGAAGAGGTTTCTAGAGGAGGTTCTAAAGAGTAATCAAAAGGTGTGTCTATATGAGAATCCAAAGGAGGACCTTATGTTTCCCAAGGGTCACTATAATAACCTTAGATATTATACACTATTTGAATATCAAAATCATCATGATCAATAAGTTTTTAATTTTGATATTTTTTCCATTCATCTTTATCATAAATAAAATGTATAACATGAATAAAAAAGGATTCATAGAGGGGATGAATATTACAAGCATATCTATTGTTATCCATGAGATAAAAAAATGAATTTAAATACAATGAGTACAATAAATACAATGTTAAAAACTAATAAGTAATCTAACATGTATAAAGGAACTAATGACTAATCACACAATACAAGTAAAAATCAAGGTATAATGAGTAATCTAGGAAAGGGTCTTCAATGATTTGTAGGATCTCAGATAGATTTGATCATTCATTTAATATTATCAATTAAATGTTTCATAGGAATAAACACATAGGTATAACCATACACGTAGCCCACTAATCCCATTTTTAAGGGTAAGTTGAGAGTAACTTCCCTGGGTGATACACTCCTCTCAAGTGCACCATAAATTAGATAGATAAAAAGGCTTCATATTGGTGTAAATAAGGGGATCCTAGAAATTTTTAATAGAATATGATGTACAATGAAACTAAAGTCAATGGGATAGTGTTGTACTATGGATTTGACTATTGGAATAAACCCCTTATGCCATGATGTCTATAAATAGAACACCCACGATAATCACTAAATAATTTTAAAACTATCATAACATAGTTTCTAAAATAAAAAAAGTGTTTAACCACTTTTAAAAATAAGGATTAAATATAAGAGTAACTTAATCAAACAAGGAGTAAGCTACTCTAAAACACTTGACAATTAAAATAATTTAGATTCTAGTAATATTATGATGAGATATATTGAATCCAACAATATGCTAAATTTAGAAATTGCAACATTCAATGTTCTAATACTAGTAATATGAATAATAAATTGTATATATCTTATTCACTGATGTGCACATAGGTCTAAGTAGTGCTGGTGAAAAAGTGGATTGTCTAAAGATCTATATCCCATCATCAGATTCTGAATATTTGATTTTTTCTAGTCTAGACACTTGTGTCACCTTGTGCATACTAGCATTAACACTAATGTTCTAATTCTAACAATAGTGTCCATTATATAATATTGACTCTTTTCTATAAATTCCACCTACACATATTATGGTTGAATTTCACCTTGTATATTTTTAGTTCATATCATACACATAATTTCTTGATATTAATATTTTAATTAAAACCATATATCCTCAAATTTGGGCATGCCACCTTGTAAAAATAGGGGTTAGTGGGCTCAAAAAATTTCAATATGACCTCAAATACCCCTCTATCAATGAGTACTACAGACATATCCATATACTCTAGATAGGGCCTCAGACCAATATAGTTCCCCCCTTATGTGGGCATGTGTGTGTGAAAAATGGTGTAATATGTTATATACGAGTACATGTAGTCATATATATATATATATATATATATATATATATATATATATATATATATATATATATATATAAACTTGACAAATAATACTCAATTGATATTATTTAAATGCTTATAAACTTGCAAGAAGACTAGTCCTAAGATTAATTTGGAAATAGGGAAGAATAGGTTAATATAACTTAATTATGCAAATACTTTAGTGATATTAAATAGGTTCTTTCTTGGTAATTACTGGATTAATAATGAGTTTTCTTCATTTTGTATTTATATCAAACCTTTTTAAAATAATACCATGGAGGATTAATTAAGATAAATAGGTTGACCTATACATATAAAAATATTTATAGATTTGAGTGTTTGTAGGGTATGGACACTAGCATTGGATCTGGGACATTACCATTGATACTAGTGTCCTGAATGAGAGTGTCTTGGAGAATAGAAAAATATTTAAGTTATGTAACTAGTAGTGAAGGAAATATATCAAGTTTTAAAATACTATGGACTACAGGTGATCTGTATAATAGAAATATTAATGTCAGACCATAATATAATTTTTTAGGCATAATGAGATGAAGAATGCAAGCCTTTAAACAATGGGAAAGATAAGAACTGAAGGGTAGAGTATTGAATGATATTATCAAGTGTGAAAGACTATTTTATCATGTAAAATATAGATTTGATTATTTACATTTCCACTATTTTAGTATAGTAATTCATAAGGATGAAATTACTAGATTAATGGAAAGAAATGCATACCATGATGTGTATAAAACATCTTGATTTTACTTGAGCCCTATTTGAATTTATTGTATGTGTATGCCTTGAAACAAAGAACATGTTACAAGTGTAATTAGTGAATATAATCTAAAAATTAATAATTTAAATTTATTGAAAGAAAAGAGACCAAGGAAGAAGTATACCTATGTGTCTATGCAACTATGTTTCTACTTAATAGTTTGCTTTGGTAATGATGCTTCCTACCTAAAGCATTAGAGAGAGAGGCTAAAAACTCAACCTTGGAGATTTGAAGAGGGAAATTGAAGTGTAATCATGCACCCAATATATTTGAAGGATGAGTTGTGCCAAGTCCTTCAATATCATTGAATCTCAGTTTCACAACCCAAATGTAAACATAATCTAGCCAATCTCGTTAAATTCAAATGGTGTAACCATACCAACCAAAAATAATAAAATTATTGCCAAGTCCATCAAGGGTGTTGAATCTTGATCAAAATACTCAAGGGAGCCCATTGTTATAGTAGATGAAATCTCAATCAATGCATCTTGGTAAGGTCAATGCATGAATATTAGTATAACTAAATAATGTATCTACAATTTGGTGTATTTATATGGTGCATGCACCTCTAATGTGTCTCAAGTTGAAGTATCTATCAAAATATAACCTCTACTCTATAAATTGTGTATAATATGCATCACAAATCTTTTTTTAAATGTCCCAAATCTATGAAAATTGGCGTTAAATGTATAAGATTCTATCACAAGTGTATATCTAAAGACAAAATGATATATACTATGTCAAATTCTATCAATTATATCAACTGAATGTACATGGATTCATGTCTCTATGATATGCCCCCATTGATATGATCCCCATTTTGAGGCAAGGAGAATGAAATGTGATAGTCACCTTATCTCAAAATTATAATATAGCCATGTTATATCTATATGAATCACGTAGTAAAGAAGCATATTAAAATAGCATGTTTAAGTATATGTATCAATGAAAGTCTCAGTATCCAAACATAATAAACCCTAAGATGCATGATATGAATCTTGGCAATGTTTAGAAGAAACAATCTCAACAAAAAATCAATCACACATAAAATATTACTCAATTTCAATCAAAGTGAGGTCTAAAGAGATCACAAATAAGGGTCATATTCAAATACCACACACCAAAATGGGAGGACATGTTCAAATATCCACACACCAAAAAAAACACTCAAGTAACTAGGGCTGACAAACAAAGAACATGTTTAAATGTTACACAATCAAGACAAAAAATCAAACAAAAAGTGCACTCAAGTAAGCCATATGATAAGATGAATAATAAATATAAGCAACTAGTATAAGCATGTTATATTAGTTCTTACATATATGTGTTAGCAAAATGTCCTATAAAATAACATATCAAGTATACTGTGTAAGATAGTAACATGATTATAGGCATTTGTAAGCATTAGTACATAATACAAACATTAAAATGTAAAATGATCATAAAAAAATATAACATGTATCAATCATAATCAATAGAATCAAGATGCTCCCAATGTAGTGTGTCATATGGGAAGAGGATATATCCAACATTTGCATGATCTTGTAGCCTAGATCTAGTGTATCATATATCACACTTCAGTACCTATGAAACATGTGTATAAACAAATGATATTCTATATACTAACATAAATTAAAATATATATACAATATCTAATAAAAATGATAAATGCTAAATATTTTTGTATTGTTGCATTATTTGAATGTTTTTGTATTTTCTTGAATATTTGATTTTTTTGAAATTTTGAAGTTTTAGGAAAGCAAGGGCTAGTCAATGATCCCATCTAAGGGATGCTCATAAGATGATAATAAATGAGAATATGGTACAAAAAATTAGTCATGTGGCTAAGGATCATATATATGTACCAAACATGGAATTGTAGAAGCTGTAATACTCTAACTATGTTTGATAGGACTCTATAGTCATAAAGTAATAGTGCAAGTTGTAGTGGTTCATGGAATCCATTATTTATTGATTTGTTACTTATTTAGTTCAATGTTGGGTCTTTGTACCCTCTATAAAATGTGTAGATATGCTATCAATAACTGGTTAAGCTATGGAGGTATAAATGAGGACTTTGTGGATTACTCTAAATATATTTGATGCAATAACCTCTCAAGTATCAATTGTCTAGGAAATGAGATTACGTTTTATTTACCATTTCATGAATGAATAACCTTATTTGGTTATATTATTATCTATATTTGAACAAAATTCTCTTACTGTAGTGGATGTTCATATCGAATTATTGAAACTATGATTATCTTGTTGGCATGAATATACTTTAGACATCCATATACTATGAAAGGTACTACATGGAGATTATGAATCCAAGGTCATCCTAATAACATATTAAATACTCTTGTATATGGTATATCTAAATATTTTGTGATCACGCATTTTTGACCAACTTGTAAAGGTAATTCAATCTCACTAAAAGCTTGTTGTACTTTCTCATCAAATACTTTGACTATCTTGGTTGAAGGGTATAAATAGTCATGTGTATATCCCATATATGTGAGTAATATCATGTCACATAAATTATCACTAGAACTATTATCAACCATGACACTACGTATGGGTTGATGATCAATATGTGCTATAATAAATAATGAGTGAAGATCTGATTTATCATCCATAATCTCACTATCATCAAATGAAATAGAAGTCCTTTGAACCATAAGATGTATCTCTTGTGTAAATGTGCCCATAATTTGGAGGAAGATGTGAATTATATGTAATTTTCACTTATGATTCTCCTTATAGTGATCTTGTAATGAAATTTTTAATATTTATTGATTTTGATGACTATTATGTTGTGACCCCAAATCATTTTTAGAATCATCAAAGGTAAGTTATTTACTATCAATGAGATATTGTATCTCATGTTTCAATTTTAAAAATATATTAATGGAATACCCAACACATTTTTTTTAGTAAAAATAAGTGTTTTAATCATATCCTTTTGGTAGAGGCTAACTCATATCAAAAAACATATCAGGAGGGAGATATATTAGATGACACTCACTAGCTTTTGAAGGAGTGAAACTAAAGACTTAGGTAATCATGTAAATTGTCTCTTAGATGCATTAGATTAAGATGATTTGATTATGTTCATGTCACACTATATTAACTATAGTTTTTGTATGCAAGTTAAATAATATAGATCTACAAATTATCCCACTTAGTAATATCCAAGCTTAGAGAAGGTAATAAATTAACAATCCACTTAGCAATACATTATATCAAGGTCATGACCAATTATAGATTTGCTAAACCTAACTAAGGGATCTATTACTAAACAAATATAAAATGATAGGTTTACAAGGCCTACATTCAAATTTCATCATGTAATAACCCTATCTAGGTCTTATAATGTGATAAACATAAATTATTTAATCTACTAAACAAACATACAAGTTAATCTAGTAAATAAACATACAAGCTAATCTAGTGATCACCAATGCTTGTGTCATAAATGGGGAAGAAAATAAATAATCAAATATAATTCTATTCAAGACAATATCGATGTAATACAAGTAAATATAAATACAATTCAATCCATTATTTATACAATAGCTACATATCAAAATTAAGGTTTATGAGTATACTTACCTTGTTGAAGTGAACCTATCATGCCTCAATCTCTCCCTTGGCCAATGGTGATTTAAAATAGGTTTTTATGGCTTGTAAGGATCAAAAATATAGATCATCTCTAGGATACAAGAATTTTCTTATGCATCCAAAACCTTGATAAGATGAATGTTACTACTCCAAGGTAAAACCCTAAGCAATGAACCTTTTAAATGATAGTATAAGTATATTTATGAGTTATAATGATGAAAAATTGAATGATAATCTATTTGGAAATGAATTTAAAGAGGTATTTATATCCAAGTATTGAACCAAACCCTCCCAACAAGCTATTTGACAAGGTCATCCAAGTTGATCTTGTTTGACAGGAAACAAAGGTGTTAGGCCTCAAACTAGGTTGACTTCGGCCAACAAAGTTTTGTAAATGTGTTAGGTTCCTAACAAGGTTAATTGGGCTGATGTATTAGTAAAAATGAATATAAGGGGTGTCTACTTAGTTAGGGGATATTTAGGATGGTGAATTACTTAGCAGAGTATATAAGCAGGCTTTTACTACTTAGGGAATTGGATAAGGGTAGCTTGTAGTGATGTTAGGTAATGGTATATGTATTGATAATCTTGTAAAGCACCAAAGGTATACCAAACCCTTTATTGGTGCACCTTTTGAGGCATGCACTTAGAGAGATTAAGACTCGATAGGTTCTTTCAAGAGAGAAAGTATCTATAAATGATAAAGTTAAAATATTGTGTATACATATACCCCACTTGAATAACATCATGTGTCACATAGTTGTAACATGGGATAGTTATTTGATAAAGAACATAGAAACACTCTAACTAAGCTAACTAAAAATGAAATATTGAAATTGTTGCTAAAATGAAATGAAAGTAACTTAAGGTACCATATAGATACCTTGACTTACCTTTCTATTGAATGACTACATGTAAATATTATAGGCTTCATCATCGAGGGAATAATAAATTCATTTGAGAAACCATAGGGATACAAACTAATAATAAAATCAATTCATGTGTACATAGGATGGTTAAAGTAATAATGAATAACTCTAAAAATTGGTTAAATTACTTAGAAAAATTGGCAAGCTACGATTATTAAGATAATGTTAGAACCAAAAGATCAAGCATGTAAATGAAAAAATGATGAAAAATGAATGTATAACACACTGAATCACATTATGAAGCATGTAAATCATGAATGAAAAAAAATGTAGAACATATTGAATCATTTTGGGAAGCATGTAAAATAGGAAATGACAAAAAGGAATGTATAACAGACTAAATCATGTTGGAAAGCATGTAAAACATTGTAAGTAAATGAAATATCATGAAATAAAACTCTAAAAAATATATGTAATCAAGTGAAATCTAATATCATGTAAGATAAGCATGTTGAATCAAACATAAAGAAAACATAGATGACTGAAAATTAAATATAAATCAAGATGCAAGATAAGCATGTCAAGTAAAGTATGTAAAAAGCTTAAATGACTAAAAATGAAATGTAAGTCAAGATGTAAGACAAGCGCATCAAGAAAAGTATGAATAAATCATATAAAAATGTAAAATGTCCTATGTAAGATAAGTTAAATTCATAAAATTCAAATGAGAACATGATGTATAGATGAAAATCAAAAATCTCTAAGGATGACTCAGTCATAATGCTTGTTTTAAGATACAATGTAAGAAATCACAACTACCTAATGACATGACTAGTATGATAATAAGATGGTGTGGTAATAAACTATAAATGAATGTTTGTAACGAAAACTTGGTCCTATCCAAGGTATTATAATGTAACTTACAAATTAGAAACTAAGAGGTGTAAGTAGGTAGAGTGATCAATGAAGTAAATAGCTAAAAATAATAGCCAATAAGGGGTTAGTGGGAATAATGTGATGTAAATAAGGAATGTGAGGTACCACATGGGTGGTTTGGATAACCTTAGCATGAATGAGATAGACTATATAAGTGATCAAGGCTAAAAACTATCAACATATAGGACTTAGGACATTATGAATAATGAACATAAGTGTTAGGCTAAAAATTAAAGTACATAGATCATCTCATGAAGGCTATATGCATGAAAATTAAATTGGACCTACCATCTCACAACATGTTTCCCATTCTTTATGACCCATTATAAATTCATCAATCTATTATGAAGATTGGTAGTTGTGTAAGAAAGTAGATGGCACTAGATAGTATATGATATAATGAGACATCCTACCCTTGTCTATTGGCCTTTCACACCCTAATGGACCTCGACTCTATCATGAGGCCAATTGTGGAGTTTTATCTTAGACTAAGATAATATCTATTCTAAATAAAGATCATGTATTTTGGTATGATCTAACTTTTAATATTATTTTTACCTTTTGATCATTGCATTTTATTTCTTGTATGATTTGGATTTTAACTCATTTGGATTTTTATATGTTAATCAAAAAATATACTGAGAGTGGGGGGGTGAATTAGTATATTATATATCTTATTTCTTAATCAAATTCCTTTTCTTTAACCACTTAACCACACATTCAAGATATGCAATAAAATTGAAACAATAATATGCACCACACAAGAGAGAGAGAGAGAGAGAGAGAGAGAGACCAGATTTTTATGTGGAAACCCAAAGTGGGAAAAACTATGAAGAACAATCTCAAGTATATGAATGAGCACCAACTTAAATTAAAAATTTCACAAGCACCAACTTGTAGGATCACCAACCCCTTTTCCAAGCACCAACACATCAAATATTTGTGAGCACCAACCCATAGAAGCACCAACCCCTCTTGTGTATAAAACACAACTATATCTCAATTTTGCTTACTCAACAAATGATAGAACTATACAATATCTCTTTCTTTTCTCTCTTCAAAAATAAATACATACCATGCACTCTCTTGCATATTACAAATGGCTTCTCAAGCCTTTATTTATTTCTTTCCAAATGACCTTTGGCATTCACCCTTTTTGACCCTTCAATCCTCATGGAAAATGGTGCCAAACTTTCATGACCCTTCGTATCCTTACATTTGAAAAGTCATATGGTGACCTTTCATAAAAAAAAGCATCCTTTCCTATTTTGTCTTTGTCTTGGTGACTTTTCATATTCCTCAAAGTGTACCTTAATGGAAAAATGTGTCATAGCCTCTTTTATCTTCACATGGTGATTCTTGTAATTTCTTAAGATGACTCTTCATGAGAAAATGCATCCCATTTCTCTTTCATCTTTTACCCTGTGACTCTTTGATTTCTCCATGGTCCCTCTTTTGACTTATATGCAACCAAAAATATATTAATTAATATTAAATAAATATTAACACATAGTAGCTAAGATATGAATATTAAAAACACCATTAAATTCAATGGAGCCTTTATCACCAATAATGCTAGACCTTTGACATCAATGACAATATTTCCAACATTATATTCCTCCTCCATATAGATTTGGATAACCAACCATGACTTAAATATGTGACAAACATAAGAGAGTTTACACTTGGTCACTAGAGAAAAGGACCTAACACCATGGTGTCTAAATATCCCTATAATTGTCCATAAGTAAGTGTGCAAACTCAAAACTAACCTATGTGTGCCTCAAATGAAAAGAGATAAAGGAAAGATAGGGATTGTGAGACATCCTTCCATGTAATAAGTGGTAAAATGATGGATATCCTCATAATTGATCAAAAAGATGGAAAGTAGTGCTATGAAATAGATGGGGATATTGATAGTTATGTCATTAAGAAAGCCATACTAACCTACAAGGTATCCAACACAAGTGCTGATGAGAATAGTAGTCATCCCAAAAAGAGGGGAAAGTAAATGTTCATCCCAAGAAAGGGGGAAAGGAAATAAGGGTCAAATTATCATAAAGATACTAAGGTAAATAGTGACATAAAAAGATAAGAAGTGCTAATAATGAAAGAGATATATAAGAACTAAAATGTAAACAAATATTGAACATAATATGGAAAAACAAAGAACCCAAAGGAAACTATGGTGTAATTAAAGTGAAATAAAACCAAATAACCTAAAGTAAATAATGGTCTAATTAAGATAAAACTAAATGAAAATGAAACACACAAAAACAAAGAAAGATGTGACAAAAATAATGAGCAAAATCTATGTTAATGTTTATATCAAAGATGAACATGGTAAATACAAGCCTATGTGTCTTCAAAGGTTTCTTGAAGTTGAATTTGTTTGTTATTATGAAATTTAGAAGAGTGGCAATCATAGGATGACCCAGATGGTAATATGATGTAGGGATGGGCATAAAAAGATGCCCCAATGTTTGAAGTGAAATGTGTATTGGCATCACAATATGCCCCAACATGTGATATGGAATGAGGTGAAGTTAAGCTATTAGAATGAACTACATTGGGATTTATGTTGTAGTTGGAGATATGTAAATGTGTTGATATGTTGGATTTTAAGGATGTTGGAATTGACTTAGGATGTGTAGTAGAGGTATTAATAGGTCTATAATCTAAAAGATGACCATTTATGATGTGACTTGAAATGGGCATTTGAACTAGGTACTCATTTGGTTTGTGTGACCTAAGAGGTAGGATATTTTATGAATGAAACAACCTATTTAAATTTATTCATATTCACTATCCTTTTTTATTGGTGTAAGAAGAAGAATGAACTATGGTTTGGACAACATTAGTAGATGAGGTGGAGGTGTATGATTGTATTTTTGAGTTATGAATCAAAACTACTATAAATAACAACTCTAACCCATAAGCACAATAACATCAAAAAGAGATAAATATATGAACAATAAATAATTTATGAATAAATCCTTACCATCACCTTGCTACTAGTAGCTTCCCTCTAAGATTTTCTAACAAATTATCTAGGGCTATTTGACTTGTATGTGGATTGCGTGATAATGACTTGAAGATGGATTTAATGGCTTCTTTTAATGCTCGAGTGAATTTAAAGAGAGTGTGAGTGATTTAGATGGTTGGTCTGTGGATGAAAGGAAGGCTTGTGAGATTTATAATTAACTTATCCATGCTCCAAGCATGGTTATTTATAGGTTGATGGAGGGAGGTTTAGAGGAATTTTTAATTCCTTAGAATTCTCTAGTTTAAAGAGTTCTAGAATTTTAGAGAGAGTTATTTAAATCTAGAGACTTCTACGTTAGATTAAGTTATAATATGGATTAGATGGGGATTTAATGAGGTTTAATGCTTATAGGGATGTAGGAAAGGCTAGGGGGTAGGTCGGATGGGGTGGTAGTTGGAATAAATATGAATTTTTAATTGGCAAGGGGGCTAGTGGCTAGTTAATGAGGTAGGATTAGTAGTTAAGTTGAGATGTTAGTAAGATAATGAGGTGATTAATTGTCATGGGGTTGTATAAAGGTTAATAGTATGTTGAAAATGTTTAATGGGAAATAGGACTTAATTAATTAACTAAGATTATGGTTATAGGATAAATTAGTAGGATTAGTAGAATAATTAAGGTGGGCATATTTAGGTACATATATTTTGCCTATTTGAAATGGCATTGCAAGTGGATGAAGTGGAAGGAGTAATGGTCTTTCAAATAAAAACCATTTCATGGACAAGTGAGTAAAGTAGGGTTATATGCTTCCCCCTTAAGGGGACATGTGGGGAGGAATGAGTCAAATGGACACTCAAACACAGATCCCAAGGGTGGGAGAAGACCAAGATAATGAGGGTTTAGGATGCCTCGAGTGTTGGTTAAGCTACAACAAGATACCCTAAGCAGAAGGAAATGGTGGAAGGGTGTTGGAAAAATACTATTCCCAAGGGGAAATGCACCTGAGAAATGATGATTAACCTCATATAATAGGTCCTAGCTAGAACACCAATGCTAAAGAGGGAGGTGAGTGGATTGATGTGATAAGATGAAGATTCTTGAAACATAGAAATATGCCTAGGAAATGGATAGATTAAAGAGGCCATGAGCTAGTGACATTTCCTAATAAGTATGCATGCAAGGTATAATTATAGGCCTCTAAAGGATATAAGATAAGTTATTTGTGAAGATAAATGGATTTGAGATAAATACCATACATGATTTAATGGATTCGAGTGACCCAAAGGGGATGGAATAGAATTAGATGCTAGTAATTTTAAAGTTATCTTTGGGCCTTTGAAAAGTGGCCAAATATTACCTACATAGTCTAAAGAGACCTTAAGTCTATGTAGTTCTGACTCATGATGGTGGACTAGAAGTGGGGAATGGAAGTCCATGCCCTAAAAAGTGAGTAAAAAGGACTTGGGGATACAATAAAGACTAAGAATGGGAGTAGAGGTGATAATCAAGATATATAAAGGGGTTTGAAGGTCAAAATTGGTTAATCAAATAGGAAGTTATAGTTAGTAGGGGATAAACAAGGTGAAGGGGGTAAAATAATAGGGTTATTAGGGGTAAAAGGAATCATTTTCATTCTTGGTTATTGTGGATTTAAGATCTAAAGATAAATGCATGGAACACATCCCATGATCATCACACCACAAAGAGAGAGTTTGGGAACTCCAAAGGGTGGATGATGTAGGACCATTGGTGAGTGCCCTAACCCTAATTCATCATTTTTTCTTTTGTGTATTTTTTTAAATCATTTATTAGGTGTACGTTTGGGTAAGGAAAAACTACCTCTGGGGGCATTGCCCATAATTACGGTATTACAACCAAAAAGGGTGGTATTACACCCAAAAATTATGGTCTTGTAAAATTGCATGTAGTGATCTACAATTTTACAATACCATGTTGAGTGATATGTGGTATTACAATACTATGGGGAGGGAAATGTGGTCTTTGAAAACTGCAAGTGATGACTTACAATTTTTCAAAATCACAACTTGTGATAGGAAATTTTGACAAAGTCATAAGTTAGGGCTAGAAAGGAGATGTGATATTGAATAAAATTAGTGTTGGGGTTAGTTAAGGGGATAAGAAGGGGGTGGAGGGATGGTATGGATGAAGGTGTTAAGTGGATAAATGGATGGGTGATTAGGTTAGTTAGATAGGTAGAGGGTATATTAGATAGTTATATAGATGAAAAAGGTAGATAGATAAGTTAGGCAAGTGGTTAGTTAGATAAGTTAGATAGGTGGAAAGGTTAGTTAGGGGGTAATATGGGTAATTAGGGGTAATTAGATAATAGGATTAGGAATGATTATTTAAATAGGGATGGTGGGTTAGAGAAAGTAAATAAAGGGATTGGCTAAATAGGGAGAGTAGGTGTTGACTTAATTAGATAGGCATGTACGAGTTAGATGGGATAGGTAGGATGGGTTAGATAAAAAGGCATGATTGGATAGATAGGGTAATTGTGATGGGTTGGGTAAATAGGTTAATATATTAATAGTGATTGCATATTTATGGGCTATTCATTGGTATATGAGGACTTAGAAGTGTTAGTGTCTCGATTACACTGGGCTTTAGTTCTTCATGAGATCCGCATACTAACTCCCATGAATAATGGATTTTTAGAGATGATTGGCCTCTATTATATTGTGAGGATACTAGTGGTTTGGATAGACAAAGCATTAATCACAACCTTAATGGATCGATGGCACTCTAAGACTAGTATATTTCTTTTTGTGACTAGGGAGATGACTATGATCTTGGAGGATGTGTTGCATATTTATCAGCTACCTATGAGAGGTGGTTAGATCTACTGGTGATCATGACCATTTAGTACTAATTTGTAGAGACTATGTGGGTGCTTATAGATCAAAGTATAGGATACACAGATAGACATTGATAGGGAATGTAGAGAGGGGTGATTGATAGGTTGACTCTAGTTGTGATGTCTCTTGTTACTGGCAAAATCTTTCCAGACAAGAGTGGATAGCAGTGTCACCTTGGATTAGGGGATGTATTTTTTGACATGGTTCAAGATGTTCATGTATTTTCCTAGGGTCCCATAGTATTGGGTCATTTGTATAGTGAGTTGCACATGGGTACATATAGTAGGGAAGCCAACTTTAGTCCTTCACTACTACTTCAGATTTGGAGTTGTGTGCACATAGTGATAGAGAGACCATTGTGGACACACAAAGGCATAGATCTTGATTAGCCTCTAGTTTTTGTTTGGTACATCATTTTATGGGTATCAAGAGCCCATGTTGGAGACATGTGATTCTATAGGTAGGCTTTTTATAGTTTCAAGGTTGACCAAATCCCATGGACACCCTACAAGTGAGTACAATGGGGATGGACCAAGGATGTATATGTTACATAATTTATGCTCACAAAGTGCTACTTGACTAGTTGATGAGACTATATTATTGAGAGATATAGGCCAAACCAAGTCATAGATAGTTTGGTTGATAACAAAATGTCCCCAAGGATGAGCACCTATTTTTCATATAGTGATAGATAGAGGACCCATCGGGGACAAGCAATGGATAGGGTATTGGTGAGGGTGTATTATGATAGCATTGTCCTAGTTGTGTGGGATTATCAAATACCCATGGTATATCCTAGGGTCAAGACAACATACACAAGACAATAGGCATAGAGATGGCCCTATAGATTATTGAGACAACTGATGGGAATAAGGAGGAGAGGGTTGATACAAAGGCTACTACAAACATGGGCCTATTTAAGGAGAAGGCAAGCTTAGAGACCATAAGCCCAAGCTCAGGTTGGGAAGGATGGATAGGATGGTCAAGATGGGTATGGTTTGGCACTGATGTATATTGATGATGGAGATTAGGGGGTTAAGGAAGGAGACTAAGAGGTAAGAAGAACATATCCAGATGATGTGGGGCCATCTAGGCCACCTATCAGTGCATACAATTAGTCATTATTAGATAGACTAAAATAAGAGGTGTCAGTTAGGGCTATAGAGGTGGTAGGGATTACCATCGAGTAGGATATGATGGTGGTGGACATATAGTGCCAAAATATACACTAGGATAGTTAGATGGGATCTATATTGGGATAACTTATAGGTCTATTAGGATAGGCTAGAATAAAGGATGCACATATTGCATCTTTACAGGGATAGGTTACATCTTTAAGGGTTAATTGATCCAAATTTAGGATCGAGATGGTCAAATTAATACTTTATAGAGGTAGAACTAGACTTGAGATGCAAAAATATTAACTATACAAGGGTATGTTGGGCAGATTCAAGTGAGACTAAGTTAGAGAGAGGCAGAGTTATAGGTGGCTAAGAAGGCCAAGGAGGAGGATGATGTCCTACTATAGAGGTAAGGTCTAGGGATGTTATGAGTCATATATCTTAGTTGGCACATGAGGACTAGTATTATAAAGATCTATATGAGAGTGCAGTGCTAGCAGATCATCATGCCCCTCTTATAGGGCTAGTACTTCCTCTTAGTCAGTGTATCAGCTAACCAGGAGGCTTCCAAGATAGTGTTAATCTAGATTTTTTTGTGAAACATGATGTATATTTAAGACGTGTTATTTTAGCACATATATGCCCATATGGTCATTATTGTACTTATATATTTTGACTAGACTCTTATGGATATTTATGTGATTATGGGACTATTTATATGACATTGTGATTATATTGTGTTAATATGATTGATGATGTATTGACTAGATTAGATATTGGATATTTGTAACTATGATGATTAGTTATAAATGTATTGATTATGGATTTGGCTTATATGATTTTGATGTATATATTTAGATTAGATGGTTTATTGATTGTTATTGATGATATGATGTGACTATGGATGTTCTTTATTTATGAGGATATGGATGATCTTCTTTATTATGTGATATGTATGACATGGTTTAGAGATAGATGATGTATTATTTTTATTTCTCATGGGATAATGTGATTTGATAATGAATGGAAAATGTGGTAATTAATGACATGTGCTAGGAGATAGATAGATAATCCTTTGATTTTACTTAGATGTCTCAAAAATTGGTATTGGATAAGATCCTCATGTACCAAGGAGGAGATGGGGTTTATTTAGTAGGCTATATGGTCAAATAGGATAATGTAATGATTAGAGGGAATGGATATGGATTGTGGGTAATTGAATTTATTATAAATGTAGGCAATCCAACTTTACTATTGCACTTTGATTATAAGTTTACTTATATGATTAAGCTAGTTGAGGTCATATTGGATTTAGAGTGTGTTGGGACTTAGAATGGGAAATCCATTAATGACATTCCTAATTTTCATATTAGGTAATGCCATCCTTATTCCCATTATAAAAGGAACAAGATAAGATATTTATAAAATATAACACTTAAATGGACAATCAAGACAATCAGAAAAAGGACTAATGCAGTAAAATATTTTCACTTCATAATCATATGAACAAGACAAACTAATGGGACAAAAAACTATTTGCATGTGGACATGCACACTAAATTTTAACAAGATAACATATATAAAGGACAAGACAAAATATTTACAAATACTAAAACTTATAAAGATAATATAACAAGACTATGACAAAAATTATGACACAATAACATTAACAAGACAACTTAATGAAGACTAAATATATACATTGACTCTTAACAATATAACTAAATAAAAAGTGATTTAAGTGATTTTGAAACATAATTTACAAGAAAAACTAAACATTAAAAATAAAATGATAATAATGATATTATTTATGAGATGTCCTAAACCTAAAATGGCCTAATAATGATTTCTATTTTTCAAAACACAACCTAAAAGTCAACTAGGTAAAATAAAAGGGTAATAATGATGAGTATGTACAAGATGACCTAATAAAAACTTAGACTAATATAAATGACTTTAAAGATATGGTTAAATGGATATTCACAATGGTACATAGTGCCCAATAATCTTTATGACAACCAAAATAAAGATCAACCCAAATATAATGACAATGTAGGATCTAGAGTGAAATTTCAGGATTTAATTGTGTACAAAACATATTATAGATCTTGGAATAAAAATATTGAATGACCCTTCTTTAATGATGAGGTTAGTGGGTCATGTGGGTTTTTTGAATAGGAAATGAATGGGGATGGATAAAGTTGGGTACGATTGAGGCTGATAAGAAGAAGAGTCATCTAGAAGGATGCAATTAGGATTTGTTTTAGGATGCCAAAATGGGATTAATAGTTTAAAAAATGGATTAGATGTTCCAGATAATTTTTTTAATAGGTATCCCCTTTACACTTTTAGAAATGATCTTCCCCATGTCTAAAACTCATATCTTCATAAAGGCATATGTTTTATACCCATTTTTAGGATCAAAGTCACATGGGAAATGATTGGATGGGATGCAAAGATGAGAGAAGTGGAGTGGTGATGGATGGATGTGCCCTAAAGAGTAGGGTCCTATAGATAGAGGATAGTTGGAACCCTCTAAGTATATAACCACCTCAAGTGCATAATGTTCATGGGCTCATAAATCTCATCACCATCTAAAGTAGAAAATTTGTAGTCTCTTAATCCAAAATTTTCAACAATAACATAGGGTCCAAGCCAATTTGATTAAAATTTGCCTTTCTTTTCATGTTTTGCATTGGTGTTTTTTTAATTTTCTTATAGGATTAGGTCACCAACTTTGAATTATATAAACTGGATCTTTTTGCAATATTGGCCATTAAGCTTATTCTGATATGACCTAAGGTGATCAAGGGCATTTTGATACTTTTCATCTAACAACTCGAGCTCCTGTAGCTCCTCTTGTCTATAGTTATTGTTTTATTATCATACCCCACAAATATATTCTTCAAGAGGGGAGCTCCAATTCAATGGGAAAGATTTTTTATGCTCCATATACTAAATATTATATAATAGCCATAAGAGGTGTTATGACACTGGTTCTATAAGACCAAACAGTTGGCTATAATTATAAATGCCAATTTCTTCTAGCATTGTTGACAATTTTCTTAAGAGTTTTGAGAAGTGTTTTATTGGTTGATTTTTCTTGACCATTACCCTAAAGATAGTAAGGTGTAGACAAAAATTACTAAATGTGATAATGATTACACAAGTCTTCTACTTCTTGATTATTAAAATATTTTCCATTATCTGTTATGTTTCTAGCTAAGATTCTAAAGCGGAAAATAATCTAATTCAAAATGAATTTTGATATTTGTAAACCAATGGTATAAATTAGTAGCATTACTTTGACCCATTTGGTGAAAATTTTGTAATTGTGATTATGAACTTATGTCCATCTGATGATGTAGGTTTAATACTTCCGATAAGATCTAGTCCCCATATTAAAAATTGTCATGGACTCATTATAGGTTGTAGTTCTTGTCTGGGTGCATGGATGAGATTGTCATGCTTCTGAAAGGTTACACATTTATGTATCTACTAGCATACATCACAATCCATTATGGGCTAACAGTATACATTGTAGAATAACTTTTTAGCTAGGGACATACCACTAAAATGGCCCCCATAGCTATCATCATGGACCTCCTTGATTGTAATAATATCCTCCTCTGATGTCAGGCATCTTTAAAAAGTCCCATCATAACCTCACCTATAGAGCATGCTTCAAAGGATGGTATAATAGGATGTGTGATAGATGAAGTCTCTGCATTGATGGCAACTAAGGTTGGGTGGTAGGATATTATCATGGAGGTAGGTATAAATGTAATCATACCAAGGTTGATTGGGATTAGGTATAGCACAAATTTTATAATGAGCCATTACTTGATTAAAAGGCTATAATAATTGTTTCAACTAGAAAAGTGCCTTCAAGTACATCTTCTAGAAGATCTATTAATGAACCAATAGTGGCCATTGATTCGACTAAAAAAATTCAAAAGTTATGGATTGAAATTTTTGATTCAATTGATCCACTAGTTGCTTATAAAGAAGTAAATTCTCATCCTTTATCTAGAATTCTTCATTTAACTATTTTATAATCAATTGAAAATCACCAAATACCTAAATATGTTGTATATTCCATTGAATGGTGATTTTTAGTCTAGTAACTAAAGCCTCAAATTCAATAACATTATTTGTACATGGGAAAGTGATTCGAAAGGATTTAGGGATTAGGTCACCTTTTGGGGTTACCAAAAGGATTTTTGCCCCCAACCCATGCATGGTAAAAGATTCATCAAAATATAATTTCCATCCATTTGATTCCTTAGTTGTTAGTATAGATTCATCTAGGAAGGTCGTGATTAATGGTTTTGTGTCTATTATGGGTGATGATGCTAGTTGATCCACAATAAATTTCCCCTTAATGGCCTTTTTATTTACATAATCAATATCAAATTCACTAAACAACATGATCCATTTTTCCATTCATCAAGTTATGGATGATTTATATAACATATATTTAAGTGGGTCAACTTTTGCTATGAGTTTGACTTGGTTTTTTAGGATATAATGCTTGATTTTTTTTGAGGTGAAGACCATAGCCAAGAAATCTTTCTTGATAGGGGTGGAATTAAGCTCATATAAAATTAAAGTTCCACTTAGATAATAAATAGATCTTTATTTAACTTCATCATTATGTTGAACAAGTAAATGCCTTATAACACAAGGTGTGTTAGAAATATATAAGAGTACTAACCTTCCTAAGATAGCTGGTGATAATACTAGAGGCTTCACCAAATACTACTTTAGATTATCAAATGTTTTTTGACATTCTTAATTCCATTCGAACTGAGCTCCTTTCTTTAAGAGATGAGTGAAGGGGTGACACTTTTCTACCAACTATGATATAAACCAATGTATGGCCTATAGTTTCCCTTAAGGGCTCCATAACTGCTTTAGGTTCTTAAGAGGCATATCAACAATAACTTTCACTTTAGAAGGGTCTACTTTAATGCCTCACCTAGAGACTATGAAAACCCAAAGTTTGCCTGAGATGACTCTAAATACACATGTTTTTTTAGGGTTCAATATAACTTTGTATTCCCTATACCTCTCAAAAATCCTTCATAGGACCATTAGATGTTTTGATCTAAGCTTAGAATTTCCTAGTATGTCATCCATGTAGTCATCTACAATATCATGCATCATATGATGGAATATGACTGTCATAGACCTTTGGTAAGTGGCTCCTATATTTTTTAGACCAAAAATCATTACTTATTATTATAAGGTCCCCCATGGAATGATAAATGTAGTTTTATGTTGATCTTTAGGAGTGATTTTAATTTGATTATAGCTAGAAAAATCATCCATGAGGGAAAGCATATCATACCTTGTAATAGAAACCACGATCATGTCGATATTGGGTAACATATATTCATGTTTAGGGCATGCCTTATTTATGTCCCAAAATTTGGTACAGATTCGTATTCCTCCTTGTGGCTTGGAAACAAGGATGATATTATATATCCTCTTGGATTAGTCAATTGGTCATATAAATCTAGCTTCCAAGAATTAATGTTGTTATTATTTGACCAATAGTGCTACCTTGGGGTGTATTTTATGGAGTTTCTATCTAACTGGTTTGGCATTCAGATGAACCATTAAGTGATGCTCCATACAAATACATCTATAAACTCCTTAAGAATCTCAATGAGAATGTGTTGCTCCTCAGATGTGAGAATTACCCCTAGTTTGATAATTCTAAGATTTCCATCTATTCCAATATTTAATTATATAATCTCTTCAATAAGGGAAGGTGACTGATCTTGCAAATAGGTTGGGGCTATGGCAATTCTTCTCCTGAAGAAAATTCTTCTTGAAGCCTTGCATCTAATTCTAGATAAGATTCTTGTTCATTAGGAGTTCATATTCTTATTCTTTGATTTGAATTAGTGACTCTTGTTTCTCTCCAAAATATGTGGATTCATTTAGATTGATAGAGAATCCTTTATTATGGTCTCCTAAGAGCATAAAATCTAGAGCTTCTAGATATTAAATAATGGCCTCATCATTTTAGAATAAATCAAAGGATGGCTAATTCTTATGATCCTAGTCTATGAGTATGGGGTATCAAAAGGAAACACTGATGGTGGAAATGGTAGTGTGAGAAAAGAAGTTTTTGGTAGCCAAGTCTTTATAGAGACTATAGGTAGAACCCATCTTAACTTCTTTAGAATTAGAATTTGTAAGAATTGAATAAGTATCCATAATGATAGTGTTTAAGTCAATTCCTAGTGTTTTATACCCTAGGCCAAGATGTTTTAGATGTTCTTGAACTGCAATAGGTTCCAACCGACCTTGTTATTCACAACCTAGTCCTTTGCCCTTATAGTTCATATTCTAAAGCATTTTTTGAAGCTAGGGATATTTTTGTTTATGACATTATAGGGCCTCATTTTTAGGAATGAGCCATGAATCATTAGGTTATTCAAAATATTCATCTGATAACATACCAACACTTATGAAGATCATGGACTTGAACTAATATGTAATGGTTTTATCTTGCCTCATAGCTAGGGACCCATAGCTTTGTGGGGATAGTGGTAGGTTTCTAAAACAAATTTTTATATTCATACTCCCCACAACCCTTGGAAATGATTTTGAAGTGAGTGATGTCTTGGGATTTAGATGAAGTGGGTGGTAGATCATCAAGGTGGACATATTTCATAACTTTGAGATTATAAGAACTATGGGTGTTAAGGCAGTAGCAAGTAGAATTGAATTATTTCATTTGAAAGCTATGAAAGTGTTCAGTGTCCCCTAGGATTGTGACCTCTATTCTAGAATGTGGGAATTTTAGACATTGGTGGAAGATAGAGGGCACTGATCTCATTTTGTGGATCCAAGGTTGTCACAAAATTATATTATATGGGATATCAATGTCCACTACATGAATTAGGTTTTGGTGGACTACAAGACCCACAGTTATAGGAAGATAGATTGTGCTTGCAAATGACCTTTCATTATCATCATATACTTTAATCATTATTAAAGTGGGTCTTAATGAAGATTTAGAATTCCCTAAATTTTTAAGAAAGTCAAGATTACATAGATTTAGGGTTGACCCTTTATTTATAAGTACCCATGGGATATTATGATTATAGATGGAGATTTCAATGAACAATGGATAATTATGGTGAGGGCCTAAGGTTAGCATATCCTAAGCACTAAAGGTGATTTGTTGGGAAGGGGATAAATAACCCAAAAAGGCTTGAAATTAACTTGTTTCAATATCCTTGAGAACTTTTAGTTCATTTAATACTTGATTTAGTATCTCTTAATGTACTGATGATGTCTAGAGAAGATCTATAAGAGAGATTTAGGCTAGAGTCTTCTCAAGGTTTTGAATTATATCATATGATTTATCAAAATACCTAGAGAATTTATTAGGGATATTGATTTTATGACATGAGGAGGTGGATGAGTCCTTTGGAGGTGCTCTAGGAACTGTGAGTTTGCCACATCATGTAGTGACTACACAATTAACTATTGCCCTATTGATTTTAAGGATGGTGGATGGTAGATGTGCAAGCTCTTGGAGGCCTCAGATTTTTATGGTATTAATGTAATTATATGGGATGGAGTGATAGTCAATTCTATTAGAAGTGTATGCTTGACCTTGATCCTTTGGTGGTTTTTCTACTTCTGATTGTGCTTAGGTAATGGGTCCTAATATATACCTAAATGTTAATTCTTGGATTGGCTTGTTGGACTCTCCCTTTCAACTTCTATTTCTCTTTTTTATATTAAATCTTGGATGAAGTGCTTTAATTGCATACATTTCTTGATGTCATGCCCTTTGACTCTATGATATTAGAAAAAATCATCTTCTTGACACCAGTATGGTCATGGCTTATTATCATCTAATGGTCAAATTTTTTGGAGAGTGATCATATTAACAAGTAATTATTATAGAACCATTTTGTGGGTACACCAAGACTGATTATATGCCTTTTCCCTTTCTTCATTTTGGTTTTCCCTTTGATATAGTTATACTGGAGACATTTTGCTTTTCAGTAGTAGGGCGAGCTTTCTACATTGTTTGAATATGTTTTGAGTCTATCACACCATCTCCTACTACACTTTTATTCTTATTAAAGACTTTGGGTTGACCTAAAAAAAGTATTATCTTAACTTTAACCTTGTTCACTTTGGGTATATAATTTGATTTCCCCTTTTCAATTAGTTCTTCAATCTGAATACTTTATCTATAATTTCATTGAAATATTTGGCACACTATAATTTTAACTCGTAATTCAATTCAATATTTAGACTATCAATAAATATTTTGGCTAGTTTTTTTTAGAGAGTATGCATCAAAATTGACTAGCAAGGCATCTCCAGCATTGTAAGAATGATGTTAAGGTCTCCCCATTTATCTATTTAGTGTTATAAAGATATCTAATGGAAATATCATGTTTAATATTAAAGGAGAAATGTCTCATAAATTTTTTTGTTAGCTCTCAAAAACTAGAAATGGACCTTTTTAGTAGATGCATGAACCATTCTAGTTTGGGTCTTGTGAGACTTTTGGGGAAGAGTCTAAGTAAATAAGCATCATCATACGTGACCTCATGGGATGCCACATAGAACTCTTGAACATGGTCATGTGGGTCCCCTCTCCCCTTATATTTGTCAAACTTTAGAATCTCAAAGTGTGTCGAGAAGGGTATTTACAAATACTCATATCCAATGGGGAAGTACATAAGTCCTCATATTTATATCTCATTACCTAAGTATGAAGGTCAATAAATTGAAGAGTTTCTTTCATCATCCTCCACTTTTGAGCAAATAAGGGGTCCTTTAAAGGATTAGAGGTTTGTGTTTGGCTTATTCTTGGTCTTAATGGATCTAGATTAGTATTTCTAGTAGTTCATCTTGGTGATGTAGGTCTTTGGTTTTTAGCATAGAATTGGGATGAGAGAGAATTAATTTTTTGAGTCAATTGATTTAGCTAATCCTCTAAGGTGGATCTCCTTAATTTAGCCTCAACGTGATTGTTATGTGGGGATTATTATTCTTCTTCCTATTCTTTTTTATCATCTACAAGGTTGGGTTCCCCTTATTCTTGATTAGTGTTATTGGGATGAGGCAGAGTATTAGGTCTAGATGATGGATGAATGAGATGTTGCAAGAAACTTGGATTAAATGTATGGGTGGTTTTCCCCCATTCTAATGACTTGGGTAAGAATTTCGTCACAATTATCATATATATATATATATATATATATATATATATATATATGCTCTAACGTCATCACTATTAAAGAAGTCATTTGTGAATTATTCCTCTTCTCTAGGAGTGTGCATATTTCTTTGTGTTTCTTCATTATCCCAACTCCAATCACCTAGAGTTCCAAGAATATCATTTTCTTAGTTGATCATTTTCCCATTCTTAGTGTTAAGGTGTGGAGTTAAAAGCCTCAACTGTTTGCAGACACAAGGAAGGATGCTGAAGAACTAGAGCCACCGGCGTCGGCAGTATGACTGACATCGGTCAGATGTAGTGGAGAAGGAGACTGGTGACGGCAGGGAGTCGGCTAACGTCGGCAGCACCAGACCAGCAGGGACCAGCGTCGGTCGCCTGTGTATTTCTAGAACTGTTGTTGATGAATAGTCAATTAAGTGAAACGAGTGTTTGAATGTCAAAGGACTAATTATAGTCACGAGCTGCGTGTCTAATTATTGTAACTAGAGTTCTATTTTTGTAAGCATGGGATCCTATTTAAAGACCCATAAGGCATGTATTGTAATAATAATTAAGAAGGCAAGTAATAGCATTGAAGCTAGCAAGGTCAAGGAGATCAGCTGAAGCATTTAAGGAGGGATAGAAACTCAGGCTTTAGATTTGTTGTGTTGAGTAAGAGAGAGAGGGAAGAAGGTCTTGAGGTGTGGCAAGCCTTTGAGGTAGAGGAAGAAGTGGCATCTTCCTTATTGTATTTTCTTCTAGTAATATTTAATACAAGAGTGTGTATTGTCTCTCAAATTCTTTGATGTCTCATGTTTCTAGCTACTTTATCATTCTGGTATAATTTCGTGTTTAATTGCTAATATGAGAAGTAATCATATGTGCTCTAAATGGTAGAGCTAGATCCCCTGACACTTAGGATTTGAATATGGGTTATGATAGGCATGGTGGATAGTGTGAGTGTGATGTGAGGGTAGTTAAGTGTTGTTTTGATGTATGATAAGAGGGGAAGTGAATTTAAACATTACATTTCTCTTAAATTGTAGACTAAATTGGTGAAGAGATGTGATAGGGGTGAGGTAAGATTTGGACTTGAATCTTGAAGACTAAATATTACCAAGGTAAAAACCCTATAGAGGTTTAATATAGTAAAGAGACTAAGGGATGAGACAACTAAATGCCTCTTCACACTAATAAGATAATGATTGGATTGGTGTTAGGTATGAATAGGCAAGATGATAAGATGATGGGATGCTAAATGATACTTAAAAAGGTTGTATACTTTGATAATGTTTAATCAAAGATAGATTGAGTGAAGTGATGACTAGGATTAAGAGTAATAGGTGACCACTATAGTTTTGTTTCTAAGATAAAATCTAATACTCAAAGGTGTGGATGATGATATTAAGATGAAATATTTTAGTTTTATCCTAAGATGGGGAGTCCTAAAATATATCTAGGTGTTTTGGTGATAGGGAATTAGTTGACTCGACTCACAAATAATACGGGTCTTAACATAACACACACAAGCATGCCAAATCACAAACCCTATTATTAGTCAACAAAAAAGGTGTGTAACCTGATAAATACATCATCTAATAGATTCATGGGTGAGGCTATAGTTTGATTACCCATTAAAAAATCTACCAAACCCTCTTAACCTTGTTTGCACTTGACGATCACTTGAGAATTGATCCTGACTCTAATAGCAAGTTGATTATTATAATTGATACATCATAAACTAGGTTTACATAAAGGTGTTTAGGGGTGTCCCAAATATACACAAGGTACATGGGGCCTAAATCCATGTAGATTACTATCTAATGCCTAGTTCATAGAATTAACTCATCCCCTTTACAAATGACTTGTATACTCTACCAAAACATGGAGTTTGGTTGAATGTGTGGTGATGAGCTTAGCATCACCAACCCCTATTGATTATGAAAGTGTATGGGGATGATTACACATCATGTTGCACTTTTAGAAAGCAAAAATGGGTTGACAAATAAAAAATTAAAAGGTTTATTTATCTGACTAATTAATTATTTGAGAGAATTAAGTAATCAAGCAAGCAAAGATATATATATATATTAAATATTAAAATTCTAGACTAAGTATTTATCCTACAAAAAATGCTTTAATAAGTTGATATAGGATCTCCAGTTCAGGTTTCTTGCATGGAAAATGATTAATAGTTTCAAAATAGTCAAAATAACCTTTGATCCTACTATTGACCATTTTTAATACAAGCCAAAATGGGTCAACCCCCTATAGTAAAAATTTGTATAGGGAATTTTTATAATGTCATGGGGTATGTTATAGCTCATTTGATGTCATTTCATATGCCATTATAGTCTTGGTCATGGTCTAGTTCAATCCTTGTGCCTATTGGTGTCTTAAGGGTCTTGTTAGGGTCATATTTATAAGTGATAGGTCTTTATGGTGATTAATGTAGTTAGAGCATGGAACAGGTTTGCTTATGCCTTAAGGAATTCATCTAAGCTTTAAAATATCAAGAAATAGCTCAAGAACAATATTTTTGAAGCCAAACTATCATCAAGATGTCACATGGAAACCAGAATGGAGTAGCTTTCTTTTGTAATTTTTAAATATGCTCAGAAATCCGTGTATGACCATAAAACCACACATGATCAATGTCCTTAGTGCCAAGATCATGCTTTATAGGTTTCATATCTTGATGAGCCTTTTATCTCAAGATCTAAGCCTTCAAATTTCAACTTATTGAGTCTAAGGAGTCAAGTTGTCCAGGACATCATCCAAAAATGAATGAACCAACTTGTTTGTATATTTTTTATCTTCACTCAAGAATCCCCTATGAGCTAAAGGATTATAGTGATAGATATTTTTTCATTCCAAGAACATGTCTTAAAAGTTTCAATTCCATGTGAGCTTCTTAGCTTAAGATATGAAGCTTCAAAGTTGAACCTACAGAGTAAGACATCCATGCAAATGTCACATTTAAGCTCAACCAAAATAAATTATTTTGAGCTCAAATTTGATAGTCACTTTAACATCAAAGAAAATTTTATGTACATCATTTTATGGGAGCATGGATGTTAATTTTAAACTCATAAAATAGTTGTTGGTTTTAAAATAGTGGGTCCCAACAGATCTAACAGTCTACATTACATCATACATCTTGATCCAATTATGTGAGATGAGTTAAATAGTCAAGGACCTTAAAAATTGATACGTGGTGTAAGCACATGAATTTATAGACTAACAACAAGATCCTAAAATCAAATATGAGGCTACCACATGGTGTAATCTTGGATAAATTTGACAAGCCATGGGCAAGATCAATGACTCATGGTCATTCATACCATGCAGGATCGATGGTGCAAGCAAAAGGTTAATATGTCAACAAGTTGAGTCAAATATTGATGACTAATGAAATTAAAGGTCAAAAAGCTAAGGTAATTTATGGAGATTGAAAATGTAACCAAGGTTAAACTAGGGTAAGCTTTCCAAAGGGGATATTCTACCATTGAAGTTTAATCAAACACCACAAAGAAGACACAGTGATGCAGTCAAGTATGAAAAACATAAAGGACCATCATCAAAGCTTAATATGGACATTTGATTTAAAGATTTGAGGGTTGTAATGTCATCTAGTGACTGTATTCACCATTATTAAAATAAGGGTTCATGCATCTATAAATTTTTGCTTCTAGCAGTGACATAATAGATCTATGTGGACTTAATAAGAACCAAGCATCGAGCAGAGTGTCATAATATAATGACTATAGGAAAATCAATAGTCTAAGATTAGTTTTCCATCTATAGTGGACCCATGAGCATGGGGGTAAGTTTGAGCATGATCTATATGGAACAAGAACTATAATTTTAAAGGATGCCATAAAGGTATACATGTAGACCCTAATAGTTTCACCTCTAGGACTAACTATATGAAAGGGACCCCTTCTCTCCATTATGCATGCCACAACAAACCTATTTGGATAAATTAACACCAAGATAAATTTCTAATAGATGGATCTGATTATTCTAACTATATTGATGTTGAAACTTAGCTTGAAGCCACTTGATCCCACTGTTTCAACTAGATGGAGCATGAGTGAAGGAATAATGAGTTGTTACAACTGCTTGAGATGACTTGGATCAATCAGGAAGTTACAAAGAAGCACAATGGTAGAGGCAGTTGTAATTATGGTTTAAATGAGGTTGAACTCATTTGATTCCCCTGGGGACTTCCCTTTTCCCTCTTCTTTCTCTAAAATGCTATAAGTAGCTACCATTTTGGCCTTTGTAAAGAGACCACACTATGTACGGTGAAGCCCTCCTAGACTGATGTCATATTTTAACTTTGAACATTAATGCAAGTCTATTTTTGAGTTTTGAATAAATTTTCTAAGTCTAAAAGTGATGTATGGTGATGAGAAATGATAATTCTCTATCCTTACTTCCCTTATCCTTTCACGTTTGAGCAAGATTTCCTATTCTAATAGGTCATATAGAGTGTAGTCTAGTGTGTAAAGCTTTTACAAGTGTAAAATTATCCTTGGAGTGTGTAATATACCCTTTGATTTATTTTCCTTGTGTCATTGCTCACATCTCACCTCTTTATTGAAATGCTCATGTTAGAACCCTATAAGACTTAGAGACTACTTTGTATGCTTTGTTTCATCATGGTAGAAATATGATGGTCATGTGGAAGACATTTTTGGTGCATCGCCTCCTTTAGAGTAGGTTAAATTTATGCATTCTCTAACTCTTTTCCCCATAAGTAAGTAGTAGTTTAAGTGATAAAGATTACATGATATATTCAAGGAGCTAGCCCTTAAATCTAGAGGCTCATTTCTAATATAGGTACACCCATATAACTGTAAATATTCCCATGTTTCCCAAATCTATAATAAGCTTGAAAAACTTCTTCTAAGGTTCAAGATTTGGTGACAATAGTTTTGGCATGCTCTGTGGGACCCATTGTTTACAAGATAACTTGTCAAGGTGAATGTTGGTCTTGACAACATCAACTACAAATTAGAGTGCTACTCAGCATTTAGTGACTCTTTCAAGGTAAATCTAGTTCTAAACCATCTTTTTTTATAAAATTACCCCCATAATCTTGGTCCTCACTAGGTCATCATCTGCTAGAACATACAATCCTATTAACCCACCCATTCAGCCTGAAATTCCTTCCATAATTCCATAGCCACAGCCTAATCTACCCTTTAAAGAATGAATAGATTTTGCTAGGGAGGAAGAGGTTGAAGAGGCTGAAGAAGTTGAAGATCTTAAAGAAGAAGACATGGCTAGACCTCATGTTTTCCATGCCTTCAATATTGATAATCCAATTCAACTTCACATATATGATGCCATTCCTCCTAATGCCATAAAAGGTGTGCCTGCATTCAATGGTGAGAGTCATATCACACCTAGCGAGCACATTAGAGATGTTTCTAACTTTTGTAGTTTCCAAAATATTGTTTGAGGGAACATTTATACTAGACTCCTTACCATGTCCCTTAAAGGGAAGGCTCTTGATTGGTATAGGACTCTAGAATTTGGATACATCACAACATGGGATGGGTTTGGAGTGTTTTTGGCTTTCATATTTGGAAATGAAAGTGATCATGCTTCTCTCATACATCAGTTTAATGTGATAAAAAGGGGACCTAAATAAATAATGCATGACTTCAACAAAGGGTTTTAGAAGACTTGGCATAGATTGCCTCCTCCCATGAGACCACCTACTAGTTTTATGTTCCCTACTTACTTTAAATCCATTAGGACCAAAATTGATATCATGCTTCAATCTATGGGAGGATCCACCCTCCCTATATCATATGAGTTTGCTATTAAAGCTAAAAATAATCTCATCCAAGCTGGAAGGTTGCTGCCTAAGATGTCTATGACTCGCTTATCTCATATTTTTTCAATTATTCTAGATGTAGCCCAAATTCCTAATGTTAATACCAAAAATATGGTTGCTCCTAGGCAAGCAAAAAATAATGTTGATTGGAAAGCAAAGTTTCTAGCCTTATAGGCTCAAAATAGACAAGTTAATATGAAATAAGGTGCCCATTAGAATTCTTACCCCTATCATCAATAGTATGGTCAAAAATATGTAAGAGGAAGAGGCCAATAGTAGCCTAATCCCAACAGGCCTGTTAATGCATACAATCCTAACTTTACCACTAATATAAGGGGGATGGTACTAGTTCATAGTAATTTGGTGAAGGGAGAAGATTGGAAGTAAGACCAATTTAGGGATGCCAATGAGAATGGAGAGAAAACTTTGGTGGCTCAGGGAGTAGTTACTCTCCTCTTATCAAATGAGGATGAGGTGATGATAGAAGTTAATGAGGATTAGTAACCTCAAGGAGAGATCTTCACCAATTTTTTGGTTGAAGACACTTTAATTATAAATCAAGGAGCCTCTATTACAGATAATACATAGGACAATAGGAAGGCTCTATGAGGTGGTAGTATCATGCCCACATGCTCATCCAATCTTCCTACAAGGCAACAAGACACAGTTTTAAGTGTGATAGTTCCAAAAAATTCTACATCTCCATCAAGCCAAAATATGGTAAGGTTTGCTCCTATTCCTCAAGTTCCAATTAGTTCTCTACCTGAAAAATCATAATATAAAGTAGTTATAACTTATTTAAACATTGTATATTATTTTAATAACACTAAGATATATATTTCTTTTTGGGATGTTCTACATATACCTAGTCAAAAATAACTCCTACAAAATCAATTAGCTGTTATCCCTGCTAGTGCCTTGCCCTTAAATCAAGTCATGGCCATGTTTCTCTTGAAAATGATTCTAGTACCATTATTGAACCATCCATTAGGGCTAAGAAACCTCCACCATTTTACCTCACCCTTATTATAGGTGATAAATTGGTGCATAATTGCATAGTCAATAATAAAGCTTCTACTTATGTCATGCCCAAAGTTGTAGCTGACAAGCTAGGCCCTAAATATGAGCCACATAATAAAGGGTTCATTTAATTGGATGGTACACTTGCCAATACATTAGGACTAATAAATGTCTTGAATGTTTTCTTACACATTTGTCCTATTTTTCCTATCTTGCAAGACATAGTTGTGGTTGATCTCCCAGCCACTTTGTAATCTACCTATCAAGGGAATTCATAACCAAGATAGGTGGCTATCTCTTAGATGACTAGTATTTTTTGGATTTTCAAAAAAGATATGAGGTTAAGGTGATAATTAGGACACAACCTATTGCAAGGTTTTATATTAAACCTTACATTGAGAAAAGTTTTAATCTGAATTGTGTTATTTATGAAAAAATGATTCTATTCTAGATGATGGCACTTCCTCCAAGCTTGAGAGAATTGCATATTTGTTTCTTGATGAATATGTTAATAATACTTATGAATATTATCCTTATGCTCTCATGGAGTAAATTAATCTAGGAGTATATTGTATACATGAAGAAGGAGTACCGACACCTCTACTTGCCAAGGAAGAGGGTGAAGATGATGAGATATAGAAGATGTTTTTCAATGGTTCAAGAAGTAAAGTTGGTGTATGGGATGGTGTTATATAGGTCTCTCCATCCAAACAAAAATATTATGCTTCATAAAAATTTAATTTTAGTTGCACTTGTAATGTGGCTGAGTATGAAGGTTTGATTCATGGCCTTAAATGTGCAAGGAGAAAAGGAATCAAGAACTTGTATGGAGATAGTGAATTGGTTGTGCATCAGGTGAGTAATGTGATTTATGATAATAAACATTTATTTAATTCATGCAATCATAGGGTGTGGTATTTTATTGAATACTTTAATGCATTCTGTATACAATAGTTCTAAAGGAGCAAAATAGTCATGCTAACAAACTAGCTGGCATAAGAGCTTAATTTGACACTTCAACTACCATAAAGGAGGAGTTAAAATAGTTTCATATTAAGGTCATTATCAGACCTTCTATACCTAATAATAAATTTTATTGATAAGTGATTGATAGTGACAAACACTTAGCATGCTTCTTGAAAAATGGGGCTGAGTTTTCTTCAAGGAATCAAAGGAGGCTCCAAGAATAATTGGGTGATCATATTGTACAACTAAGAAATAATAAGATACCTACAAGTTTGGTGACCTAAGAAATTATTTTCAATGAGAATCATAATAATAAGAAGGAGAAAGTGATTATGTCTACAAAATAGGATAATTATGAAAGACTCTTGATCTTCAAGAACAAACTCCTCAAACTAGGAAAAGTATGTTCTACATTAGAGAATCAAGCATTCATTGAGATATGTAAAGAGTTTCAAGATATATTTTCTTGGTAATATAATGACCTCAAAGGATTTGATCCTAGCCTGTCACACCATACCATTGAGTTAGAACCTAGAACTAAACCAGTTAGACAGAAGCAAAGACCCATTAACCCCAAGGTTGAGCAACTTGTGAGTTTATAGCTTACAAAACTCCTTGAATATGAGATAATATTTCCCATCAAGAATTCAACATGGGTATCTAACCTTTTGCCTATTAGAAATAAGAATGGGGAGATAAGACTTTGTGTGGACCTTAGAGATCGTAATAAAGTGTCACTCAAAGATCACTATCCTCTACCCTCAATGGAGTAGATTTTGCAAATGGTTTCAAGTTCTCAACATTTTCTCTTTTAGATCGATATTCAGGCTATAATCAGATTTTAGTCAGTGAAGATGGTCAGTTTAAGATATCATTCACTACTAAATGGGGGAATTTTACTTATAGAAAGATGCCTTTTGGTCTGTCTAATGTTGGTTCCACGTTTCAAAGATCAATGGGCATGGCCTTTAAAGGTTTGATCAATGATATGTTATTGGTTTATCTAAAGGATGTAACATTATTTCTTAAAGATGATAATGAATACATGCAACACTTGAGGCAAGTGTTTGAAATATGCAGGCAATATGGAGTATCTCTTAATCCAACGAAGTGCATATTTATTATTCATGAAGGTAAGCTCTTAGGACATATTATTTCCAAAGATGGTTTGACTATTCATTTTGAGAGAATAGAAGCTATTATATTCTTATCATTTCCCTTGCATAATAAGGGTCTTCAAAGTTTCTTGAGCAAGATAAAAAATTTAAAGGAGGTTCATCCCTGGTTTTGCATCTTTGGTAAAACCTATCATAACTATGCTTACGAAGAACCAAGAATTTTCTTGGACCAAGGAGGGTAAGAGTAGTTTTGAAGCCATAAAGAAATAAATACTACAATATCCTACTCTTGTGAATCCTAATTTTAGTAAAGACTTCATGTTGTATTCATTTTCTAACCTTGATATTATCTTAGCCATGTTGATGCAAAAGAATGATGAGGGTGTAAAGCATCCAATTGCATTATTTAGTCAAGGTTTAGAAGATTATGAATTAAATCACACCTTTATAGATAAACAAGTCCTTGATATTATAAGGAGACTAAAAAAATTCATACATATGGTTTCGAATAACAAGATTCATGTTATGGTCTCTCAGCCTAGCACCAAAGCACTTCTTTTGAGCAAATATCTTAGTGAAAAGAGGGTAGGGTAGATCACAAAGTTATTGGAGTATGATGTTGATATAAAAGTGACAATATTGGTAGAGGGTAAAGGCCTTTGTGAACATCTAGCTTCATATCTTCATGAGTTAAAGGAAGAGGCTCTATTCAATCATGATTGTTCCTAATCAATTGGTTCATTGTCTCCACAAAGTTGGACATAGGATGTGACCAAAATTTTCCAAAATGGTGAGTATCCTAAAAATATGATTAGATCGCAAAGGAGATATTTTAGATTTCAATCTATTCCCTTTTATCTTGTGGATGGTGTGCTTTTTATGAGGGACATCAATAATGTGTTATTGAAATGCATTGATAATGACCAGTTTGGAGTGTTGCTTGAGAAGTTCCATGATGGGATAGGAGGAGGTATTTTCTCTCTAAGAACCATAGAAACCAAGATCATAAGGGTTGGTTATTATTGGCCTAGCCTCTTCAAAGATTAAAATTCTTAGGTGAGAAGGTGTAGATAATGTGCCTTCTTTGTAGGAAAGCATAAGCTTGCAACTCTCCATTTAAAGCCTATCCAAGTTGATCAACCTTTCATGCAATGGGGTCTTGATTTATTTAGCATGATAAATCCCCCATCAAGTGTTTATCACAAATGGATACTCACAAAAATTGACTATTTTACAAGATGGGTTGAGGTAGTAGCATTGAAGGAAGATAATGAGGGTGCTATCTTGGAGTTCTATGAGATCATCATAACATAGTTTGTCAGTCCTAATATCATTTTAAATGATGCCCTTACTTTTATGGGTGCTAAGACATATGATTGGGAAAATAATAGTGGAATATTCTTAATCACTTCATCCAAATATTACCCTCAAGGTAATGGGTTGGCTAAATCTACTAACAAGAACCTGATCAGAATCATCAAGAGAACCTTGGAGCATAACTAAAGAACTTGGCACACCAGATTGAAGATAGCCTTATGGGATGATAGGATAAATCCTAAGAGGTCAACCAAGAATTATCCTTTTGTGTTTATCTATGGAAGGGAAGCCAAATTGTCTATCTCTCAAGAGCTACCTACTATAGAGTTAGCACATCAACTAGAGTTACTTGAGAACGCTCCAATGGAAGTGAGATTGACAAAATTAATGGAGTTTCAAGAGACTAGAGATAAAGCACATCAAGTTATGGAGCATCACTAGGTCCTGATGAAGACATATTTTGACAAGAATGAAACTTGAATATCATTTCAAAAAGGTGTCATAGTCTTGAAATGGGATGAAAATAGAGCAAAACTAGCGAGGCATACCAAATTTGATACCCTATGGAGTGGACCATATGTCATCATCAAGTGCAAGTAAAGCAACTCTTTAATTAGCAAGGATGAATGGAGAAGAGTTGCCCATCCTTATGAATGGGGTAAATTTAAAACCCTACTATTGATAATTGAAGGTCTATTTTATAAATATCATAACAAGTATTTATTTTCTTTGTTGTGTATGTTAGGTTCCAAAAAGTGCTCTTAAAAACATGTGTATTGTTTGCTTATTTCCTTGCTTTGTGTTTTATTCCTATTATTTTTTTGTTTTTTGTGTAATATTCAAGGAATTTTTTATGTCCAGCCTATATACTTATGACTCCATAGCCCTATGGATAAGATTAGGCAATTGGTCATGGTATAGCAAGCATGCCATCCTAGGGAAACCACCAAGAATATTGACAATTTTTACTACAGGCCAAAATGGGTCAACCCCCTATAATCAAAATCTATATAAGGGATTTTTAAAATGTCATGGGGTATGTTTTATCTCATTTAATGTCATTTCATGTGTCATTCTAGTCTTGGTCATGGTCTAGTTCAATCCTTATGCCAGTTAGTGTCTTAAGGGTCTTTTTAGGGTCATATATGCAAGTGGCAGGTATTCATGGTGATCAATGAATTTAGAGCATGGAAAAAGTTTGCTTAGACCTCAAATAATTCATTTGATCTTTCAAATATCAAGTAGTGTCTCAATAATAGGCTTTGTGAAGCTAGATCATCATCAGGACGTCACATGGAAACTAGAATGGAGCAGGTAACTTGTGCAATTGTTAAATATGCTCAAAGTTCCTCACATGATCATCAAACCATGCATGATCAAAATACTTAGTGATAATATCATGCTCTAATGGTTTCATATCTTGATGAGCCTTGTATCTCGAGATCTAATCCTTCAAAGTTTAGCTTGTTGAGTCTAAGGAGCTAGGCCATCTAGGATGTCATCTAGAAATGAATGAACCAGCTTGTTTTTACATTCTTTTATCTTCACTTAGGAATCCCCTGAGAGCTAAAAGATTCCATTGATAGATAGTTCTTCATGCTAAGAACATTTCCTAAAAGTTTCAAGTCTACACGAGCTTCCTAGCTCAAGATATGAAGCTTTAAAGTTTGACTAGCAGAGTAAGGCATCCACATGAATTTCAAGTTTAAGCTTGAGTAAAACAAATTCTTTTGAGCATAAATTTGGAAATCATGAAAACATCAATGATAGTCATGAAAATATCATCTGATGGGATCATGGACATTAATTTTAAGCTCATAAAATAGCCATTGGTTTTCAAATAATGGGTCTCGATAGATCTAATGGTTCACATTGCATCATATATCTTGATCCAATGGTGTGAGATGAGTAAAATAATCAAGGAGCTTAATAAATTAACACATGGTATAAGTGTGTGAGCTGACAAACTAAAATCAGGATCCTAGAATCAAATACAAGGCTATCACATGGCATAAGCTTGGATAGAGTTGACAAGTCAATGGCAAGATCAATGACTCACAGCCATTTGTATCGAGCAAGATAGATGATGTGATTAAAAGGTCAATAATCTAAGTTAGATATCAATGACCAATGAAATTAAAGGTTAAGAAGCTAAGGGACTTCATGGAGATCAAACACATGACTAAGGTTAAACTAGGGCAAGTTTTATAAAGGGAATATTCCACCATTGAAGCTTAATTAAACACCATGAAGTGGACACTATGATGTAGTCAAGTATAAATAACATAAAAGACCACCATCAAAGCTTAATATGTACCTCTGGTTCAAAGATTTTAGGGTTGTAGTGTCATCTAGTGACTTATCCACCTTTCTTAAAAGAAGGGTCCATGCATCTATAAATTCTCAATTTTAGGATTGACATAATGGATCTATATAGACTTAATAGGAACCAAGCATCGAGTAGAGTGTCATAATTTAATGACTATAGGAAAACCAATAGCCTAAGATTGGTATTTTGTCTATAGTAGACCCATGAGCATGGGGTAAATTTTGAGCATGATCTAAATGGAACAAGAGATAAAATTTCAAAGAATTCCATGAAGGTATACACATAGACCCTAACAATTTCACCTCTACGACCAACTACATGAAAGGGACCCCTTCTTTCCATTGTGCATTCCATAATAAACATGTTTGGAGCAGTTAAAACCAAGACAAATTTATAAAAAATGGATCTATTTGTTTTAACTACATTGATACCAAAACTTAACTCAAAGCCACTTGATCCCATCATTGCAATCATATGGAGCATGAGTGAAGGAATAATGAACTGTTGCAACTACTTGAGATGACCCAAACTAATCAAGAAGTTACAAAGAAGCATACTAGCAGAGGTAGTTGTAACTATGGTTCAAATGAGGTTGAACTCATTTAATTCCCTTGTGTAATTCCCTTTTCCTACTTCTCTCCCTAAAATTCTATAAGTAGCTACCATTTTGGCCTTTGTAAAGAGACCACACCATGTATTGTGAAGCCCTACTAAATTGATGTCATATTTTGCCTTTAAACATCAATGCAAGTCTATTTCTAAGTTTTGAACAAATTTTCTAAGTCTGTAAGTGATGTATGGTGATGAGAAGTGATAATTCTCTATCTTTCCTTCCCTTATCCTTTCATGTTTGATCAATAATTCCTAAAACATGAATTCCTAGTCTACAGGTCATATAGAGTGTAGTCTAGTGGGTAAAGCTTTTTCAAGTGTAAAATTGTCCTTGGAGTGTTAAATTTTCCCTCTAGTTCATTTTTTTTGTGTTGTTTCTCACATCTCACCTCTATATTGAAATGCTCATGTTAGAATCCATTAAGACTTAGAGACTAGTTTGTATGCTTTATTTCATTGTGATAGAAATATGATGGTCATGTGGAAGACATTTTTGGTACATCACCTCCTTTAAAGTAGGTTCAATTTATGCATTCTTTAACTCTTTTCCCTGTAAGTAAGTAGTATTTTAAGTGATAAACATTGCATGATATATTCAGGGAGCTATCCCTTAAATCTAGAGGTTCATTTCCAATATAGGTACACCCACATACCTAGAAATTTTTCCATGTTGCCCAAATATAGCAGAAGCTTTAACAACTTCTAAGGTGCAATATTGGGTGACAACACCTACAAATTTTCACTTACACAATCAACTAATCCAAATCTGATGTTAGAATGCACAAAACTACAACTTGGGGTCAATACCACAACTCAGATATATCTGGTTTTGTAAATTATAGATAAACATAACTATGAGGTTTAGTAAAATTGATTACGATCAAGCAATACCATAGGTCAAAGTCAATACTACAGATTATGAGATCCAATTTTATCACTTAGGTAAAAATATAGTAAATTCAAAAATATTTACAAAAATATAAAAGGTAAAACTATTTACATAATGTAGATATTTACAAAATGATAAACTTAAAGCCTTAATATATTATTTAAGTTTCCTAAGTCAATATCGCTTTTTATGATATGTGGTTTTTTTATATATATAAAAGATAATAAATTCTAAGATAAAATATTCACAGAATGCCTACACTATTTATAAAATGTTAAAATATTTTCAAAGTATTAAAAAGTTACAAAATATCTACCGAAAAGAGGCTAAAATACAATATTTACAAAAAATGTATTGCTTAACTACTTTAAGTCGAATCTGCTTCTCAATATGCAAAATTTAATATGAAAAACAAAATTACTTCTCACAAAATGTAATATTAAAAAAATTTAAAGTTTTATTGATATTCAAAATATTAGGGGAATTACTAAGATTATTTTTGAATAAAAAGATGGTGTTATCTAAAATAAACTAGATGTTTATGACTAAGATCTAGAAAACAAAATGATTGCAACTTTTATCTATCTCCTTGCAAAACTGACCCTACAACCTACAAAACTATAGCTAGTAGTCAATATCACTTCTAAAAATATGTAGTATTTCACCACGTAGTCAAAGTGGTGTTTACAGATTGTTGATATTAATCTAGCTAGTACCTTCCCCTTCCTTTAAGAAATGACAATTAAATAAAGATGGAAAAGTTGTTAGAAAGCAAAAGTTAGTAGTCTAGGTTAATGTTTTTTTTGTCTAGGTAAAAACTACCTCTTCCAAAGGTAAAATTGCAATTTAGAATCAATATTGTAACTATAAATATGCAGTTTTGATTAGTATAAAATAGTTAATCTTATTAAAGATGATAGAATCTTATTTTAGCTCCATTAGATAATCAAGTTAGTACAAAGCCACAAAAAATAGAAATATGTATATAGGGTTAACTTTTGACTTTAATATTATACCCCTTGAAAATTGCACTTTGATAGTCAAAACTACAACTAAAAATCAAATTTGCCCTTTGCAAGAGATAGTATTGCAAAAAGTCAAAAACCTACCAAGAAAGCCAACTATTAGCAGTTAGATCATATAGTTTTTATATTACTGTAATTAGAATCCTCAATAGTGCCTATGCAATATCATAGTTTTTAGAGAAAAACAACACTTCGCTTGAGACATGAAAATTTTAAAAAATCTGGAGCCCACTCTTCATCGAACTAATCCTACAAGCTAGTCTAACACATCTAACATGCACAATGGTCAATTTAAAGGAGGGCTTCCACTATAGCCACCAAATTTATGATTTTATTTTTGAGCTATGAATCAAAACTACTATAAATATCAAGTTTAAACCAAAAGCACAATAACATCAAAAAGAGAGAAATATAAGAACAATCAACAATTTAAGAATAACCCCTTACCATCACCTTTCTCCTAGTAGCTTCCCTCCAAGATTTTCTAACTGATTATCCAATGATATTTGACTTGTATATAGATTCTTTGATAATGGATTCAAGATGGCTTTAATGGTTTCTTTGGATGCTTAAGTGATTTGCAAGAGAGTGTGAGTGATTTAGATGGTTGGTATGTGGATGCAAGAAAGGCTCATGAACTTTTTAATTAGCATATCCATGCTCCAAGCATGGTTATTTATAGGTTTATGGAGGGCATTTTAGAGGAATTTTTAATTCCTTAGAATTCTCTAATTTAAGGAGTCCTATAATTTTAAACAAAGTTCTCTAGATCTAGAGACTTTTAGGTTAGATTAAGGGATAATAGGGATTATATAGGGATTTAATGAGGTTTAATGCTTATAGGTATGTATGAAAGGATCAGGGGTAGGTTTTTTAGGGTGGTATTTGGAATAAATATAAATTTTTAATTGGCAAGTGAGCCAGTGGATAGTTAATGAGGTGGGATTAGTAGTTAAGTGAAATGTTAGTAAGATAATGAGGTGATTAATTATCATCAGGGTGTATAATGGTTAATAGTATGTAGGAGATGTTTTATAGGAAATAATTTAATTAATTAACTAAGATTATGGTTATAGGATAAATTATCAGGATTAGTAAAATAATTAAACTGAGTAGATTTAGGTGCATACAAGAGGTATGGGGTAATTATTGTTATCATTGGGTAGGTGATGTTGATGTGATTATGATTATTTAGACTAGGCTTGTGAAGTTTTAAGATAGTCTTGATAACGTTGTTGTGTAATAATATCAAGATTGAAATGTGGACCAAGTAAGGAAACAAGAATAAATCGATGATGATCATGACAAGTCTCATGAGAATTACCTATTGTATCATGCCACCAACAAAAATTATTAGGATTGTTCCATTATTTAGTAGGTTTGTAAGGATCAAAACTCATGAGTTTAGAGGGTGGAAATTTCTTCTTAAGTGCTTCTAGACTCAAGGGAGGGTGGGTTAGGTTAAAATTGGTTGAATTAGATTTTCCCTTTTGAGGTTGGAGAAGCTTGTATGAGTCAATATTATAACAAAATAATTGAAATTATTTCTTAGTATTTGTTTGAGGTGACTCAAATTGACTCATAATAAAGTATTTCCTTTTTATTTAGTCTAAGGCTTCTTCTAAAATTTTAAGGGAAAACATTCAAACTTTGTATTGAAGAGGACCTTTAAGAGAGGTAATAAATAGTTTTAAAAAAGTATCATTATTCATGTTAAGCTCCAATTTTTGAGCTAGATACTTCCATCATTTGATGAAAGTGTGAGTAGACTCATTAGAAAGTTTCTTGGCATTGATGAAATGGCTAAGGTACTTTTCAAGAAGGTTATTATGTAAGAATTCTTAAACTAGAACATTGACTAAATCTTTTAGTTGTGTAATGGAATGTCTAGGAAGTTGATTATACCATTAAAGTGCATCACCAATCAAGTTTTTGGCTAGGATATTACTTGTATCAAAGGTGTTAGTTTTTACCCATTTATAGATGTTACCAAAATATTTAATAAAGATAGCGGGGTCTTTAGTTCCATCATATGTAATATTTGGAGAAATGTTTACAATGTCTATGGATGCAATGAATGGAGCTAAAGGTTCATTTTGAAGATGTTGAAGCATTTTGTTATGCAAAGAAGGTTGAGGGATGAGATTTCCATTGGCATATCTAAGAGGATAAGGGAAAAATTATGATTTGGTTGACTAATGATGACTTGAGATGGTTGACTATTCATTTGTAATATATGATATTGCATTTACGTCATTTGGTAATTGTTAGTTGTTTGCATAGAATTAATTTGTTGAATCATTTGAAAAAGAGTTTTAGTTACATTAATGGGAGGAGTAGGATTGTTGAGAAAAAGAATATTCCCAACATTAATATTAAGAGGACTAGGGTGAGTAACTTGAACTGTATTACATTATATTTACTTTATGGATGAAAAATTTAGGTTGCATAATGGAGTAATTAGTTTGGGATTAGGAAGACATGAAGGAAGGAATTGAATAGTTTCATCGTATGTGATATTATAAGTGAGATTTTGATCTAAATATTTGATTATGTAATATTCTTCACTACTTAAAAGATAAAAAGAAGACATAATTACGAAATTATTAGTTTACTAGACTAGGTCAACCACCTACTGAACTAGGTTATCCATCTACTAGAATGTGTTATAAAATAGAGGTGAAATAAACTAGGTTGATCACCTACTAGACTAAGTCAGCTACCTATGAATTGTGTCTAAAAATAAAGACAAAACAAACTAGGTTATTCATTTATTGAATTAAGTTGACCACCTACTAAATTATGTCTTAAAATAGAGGTAAAATAAACTAGGTCATCCATTTATTAAACTAAGTCAACCACCTACAAAATTATATCTAAAAATAAAGGCAAAATAAACTAGGTCAACCACCAAATGAACTAAGTCAGACCAGACCTATAGAGTCAATCAAGTCAATCTAGTTGATTTTTAAGAATATAAATAGTAAGATGAAATTATATTAGGTTATCCAAGTCCTATAGAGTTGGTCAGGTTGATCTAGTTGAATTTTGGGAAGAAAATTATTAGTGTAAAAAAAGGCCAAAATAAAATAGATCAACTAACTCGATCTAGTTGATTGTGTGATACAATTCTATAAAACTAAAAAACTAGCAAAAATAAAATGTAAATTTGAAGTACTGATTAATATTACTAATAAAAAGAAATGATAAACTGAGATGATTGACAAAATTAAATTACTAGGTTGGTAAGAGAGAACCTAGAAGATAGAACAAGATCGACTAGGTCAATTTAATAATTTTTCCTAAGAATGTTGAATTATTGACTAGGTAGTCTAGTAAAGTTTTTTATCTTGTGCATAGAATAAAAAGCTAGGTTGACATGTTCGACCTAGTTGAAAACTTATGTACAAAAAATATAAATAATTTGATAGGCTCAACCTATTTGAAAACCTATGCCTAGAATATAAAACTATGTAGACAAGATCGATCCAATTGACTGTAAATGAAAATTAAAAATTGTAAGGGTTAGATTCATGTTGGGTTCACTATAATGTATGGAAATGAAATAAGATAGATATATAACTTATCCTACTTAGTAATATCCAAGATTGGAGAAGGTGATCAACTAATAATCTTCTTAGCAATACTTTGGTATATTAGGGTCATGACCAAATATTGATATATTAAACCTAACCAATGGATCTCTTACTACACAAATAGAAAAAGAAAGGATTCAAAGTCTTATAGTCAAATGTCATCATGCAATAACCCTAACTAGATCTTATAATTTGATAAATTAAAATCAACTAATCTACTAAATAAACATACAAGCTAATCTAATAAATAAACATACAAGCTAATCTAGTGCCCACCAATGTTTGTGGAACAAATGGAGAAGATAATAAACAAGCAAAGATAATTCTATTCAAGACAATATATGAGTAATATAAGCAATAAGAGATATAATTCAATCCATTATTTATACAACATCTACAAATAAAAATGAAGGGCTATGAGTATACTTACCTTATTGAAGTGAACTTTTCATGCCTCAATCTCTCCTTGGGCCAATGGTGTTTTATTGGAGGTTATTATGGATTTTAAGGATCTCAAGGATAGATCATCTCTAGGCTATAATACTTCTCCTATGAATCCAATACCTCCACAAGATGAATGCTGATACTCCAAGGTAAAACCCTAAGCAATGAAACCTCCAAATGATTGTAAAAGCATATTTTCAAGTTGTAATGATGCAAAATTAAATGATCCTCTATTTAAAAATAAATTTAAGTGGGTATTTATATCCAAGGATTGACCCTAAACCCTCCCTAAAATTTAGTTGATAAGGTCAACCAGGGTCAATCTTGTTTGGCAGGAAATCAAGTTGTTAAGCCTCAAACTAGGTCAACTTAGGTCGACAAAGTTTCGTAACATGCACTAAGTCCACAACAAGGTTGTCCAAGCCAATGTAGTAGGAAAAATGAGTAGAAGGGATGTTTACTTAGGTAGGATAGATTTTGTATGGTGAATTACTTAGGGGAGTGTATAAGTGGGTTTTTATTACTCAGGGAATTAGATAAGGGCAACTTATAGTTATTTTAGGTAATGGTATAAGTACCAACAATAATGTGAAGCACTAAAGGTCTTCTAACCCTTTTTATGGTGCACCCTTTAATGCATGCAATTAGAGATATTATTACTTGATAGGTTATTATAAGAGAAAGCATCAGTAAATGATAAAATTAAAAATATTATGTGTATATAGTTGTTGCTTCTTTTTTAGCCTCAATAGGTTTTACCTTATAGCTAGGTTTGATATGAAACCTGATATTGGATGTAGTCGGTGTGTTTGTTAACACTTATTCTTTTTTAATTCAATAAGTTATTATTCTTGATCTCGAACAATATAACATATGTCATCAAAATATATAAACTTATTGAAGACAATAGACTCATGTAATTGGGAAAGCAAAGTTTGATTAAAGATATATTGAAGTTCTTTATCTACCATTAGATTTATCATTTTGGCTAACATTGTCTTGTACCTCAAACCATATTTATTTATAGCCTCATTTGTTCCTTCTTTTATCTTTACAATTTATGTATATGACATTTTTTTAGTAATGTTGATTGAAAAATGTGCTAAAAATTGGTCTGCTAGAGGCTTGAATGCTTTCATTGATTGTATTGGTAGATCATGGAACCATCTCAAACCATAGTCCTTTAGACTTATTATAAATAATTTTTTTCAAAAGATTATCATTAGAAGCATAATCAAGGGCTATTGCATAAAAATATCAAAGATGCTACATGAGATCACCCTTGTCATCATTAAGTGTGAGCTAAGGTGATACAAAATTAGTTCAAAAAGGGTACAAATATATCTTAGGTGCAAGAGGATTATGTAATACATCTTGTGAATCAATAGCATGAGTCAATTTCAAATAATTTTTCTCAATGTTGGTAACCTTAGCTTCCAAAGCTTGAATAACTTGGAAAAGAGTTTTCACAATAGACCCATTGGGACAAGGATTTGATATTTGATAAATCACCAAAAGAGATGAAAAAACAACTTGTGTTGATTTAGGCATTTAAACTGATAATTGGGTTGAATTATTAATTATTCCCATGGAGGATGTTAAAATTATTGTTTTATATTTAAGAAATAATGGTTTAAAAACATATCTTATGCCCCCATTAGATGTAGGATTCAACGTCATGCTCAAGGGGAGGGAGATTGGGAGTGATGTATTAATAGAGAATAATTTTTTCTCACTAGTTCTTTTGGATTTTTAGTTTCCAAGATAGTATTAAGGATCCTTTTAAGATATTTAATATTTTCATGAATACACTCTTGAAACAAAGGAATAGATTTAACCTACTCTTGATCTACTTCCTCATGTTCATTATTCTCATGTGCTTTACTATTTTCATGATCAAATTCATCCTCTATGATATTTTTTTTCAATATTTTTCTCGTTATCATTAGTATCACTCTCATTATTTGAAACATTTGAAAGATTATTAGCTTGAGACATCATAGGTGGCTCAAGGGGAAGTTAAATATGTTCAATAGGTACACCACCTTTTCTATCACTACACCTAAGTTGCATATAAATGATAAAACATATATGAATAAATATAATAATCATAAACTTTAAAAGGTTGAAAACACTTGGGCAAGCTAGGATTTGCATAAAAAGACTTAGAGTTAAGGTTCACCAAATATTAAACCATTTTTATAAATAAGGATTAAATAGAAGAGTAGCCTAATGAAAAAAGGAGTAAGCTACTCTAAAAATTAGGCCAATTAAACGAATTTAGATTCTATTGACTATTATGATAAGATACACTAAATCTAACAATATGCTAAATATGAAAAGTGTAACATTCAATGTTCTCATACTAGTAATTTGAAGGAGAAAATGTACTTAACTTATTTATTGATGCATAGGTAGCTTTGAGTAGTACAAGTGCATAAATGGACTATTTGAAGATATGGATCCAATTTTAGATTCTAAATATTTATTTTTTATAGTATAGACACTTATACCACCCTGTGGACACTAGCATTGACACTAGTGTCATGATTCTACCACTATGTTTGATATGGAATATTGATTATTTTATATAAATTCCACTTATGCATGTTAGGGTTGACTGTCACCTTGTAAATTCTTTGTTTAAATCATGTGCATAGGTTCTCGATATTAGTGTTCTGATCAAAACCCTAAATCTTTTAATTTGAACATGCCACCTCACAAAAATGGGGGTTAATGGTATCATTGAAGTAGATCTAACCTCAAATACCCCTCTATTAATTAGTGCTACCTATATATCTATATACTCCGAAGAGGGCCTCAAAATGATGTAGTTATCCCCCTTCTGTGGATTTGTGTTTGAAAAATAGTGTAATATGCTATATGTGAGTGTATCTAATGATTTAGATTACAACTTGACTAGTACCACTCATGGGCTATTATTTAAATGCTTCAAACCCGTAAGAATACTAATCCTATGACATAGCTAGAAATAGGGAAGAATGAGACTATAACTCAGTTGTACAAATGACTTAGTGAGTGAATCGGTGCTTGTTTGGTAATTTTTAGATGAATAATGAGTGAGATTCATTTTGTATTTATAACATACCTTTTGAAAATAATCTCACATAATGTTAACTATTAAAATAAGCCAACCCATACTTATCAAAATACTTACAAATTTGAGTGTTTATTTTGTATAGACACAAGCATGGGATATAGGACATTAGTGTTGATGTTAGTGTTCAGGTCTAAATGGTAGTGTCTTGGAGAATAGAGAAATGTTGAAGCTATATAACTGATAGTGAAGATATATATCAAGTTTTAAGCATACTATGGGTTACATGTGATTTGGGTAATAAGAATATCAAGGTCAAACTATTATATAAGCATTTAAGCATAATGAGATGAAGAACGTGAGATTTTCAATAATGGAAAAGTCAAGAACTAAAGGGTAGAGCCTTAAGCGATATTTGTCATGTGTGAAAGATTAGTTTTTCACGTAAATGTAATTTTTTAGTATCTACACAAAGATAAAATAAAAATAAATTAAAATAAAGGTGAAATATTTTTGAATAAGAAGACAACAAAATTCAATTTGAAGTCGAAAAAAAGAGCCTATGTGTCAGTGTCTCTCTGAGGTGACAAGACAGAATTTTTCAATGTCAAATTAATCTAATGTCAAAATAGCTAAATCATAATGTTAAAAATGATATCCAAGGTCATGGACTGTATTCTTTTAGTGTTAATAATTTATATAATTAAACTGAAACCCTAAGCCAAAAATCAACAAACAATAAGTAATTTTACAACTTTAATGGGTTCACCAAAATCTTTACACTAAAATTAATTATGAATTATAATAAAATGAAAATGAAAAGGTAAAGTATTAAAATCTAATCTAAGATGATATATAAAATGGAATATAGTAAAATAAAGAGATCCAAAAAAATTATAGAATTAGTAAATTTTATAAAAATAGAAACTCAAGTTAATAATAGAAAATTGTCCTTGCAAATGATTTATTTTAGACTATATTGACTTTATGTGAATTGTAACTGTCTAAAAAAACCAAAAAACACATATGTATTATAAATAATCGGCTCATCATCTACCAAGACAAGTTCATAGGAGGTGTTCATGAGCACAATGAATTCATGTCTATTTACTATGACTTTGTCCTTGTCAGGTTGTGTGATGGATCTAAAAATCTAAGTTTATTTATTTACGTATGTATGTGACTTGTCTCTATGCAAAGCCTAAATTTATGCATGGAATACCTATAAAATTATAACCCTAATCCTACACAATCACACAAAAGGAGATCAAATATAAAATGAGGAAAATTTGGGGAAGTGGGAATGATTGAACTATCCTCAAAAAACCACTTGTTGACTGAGTGTTACCTAGATAGCCAAAAATGCCTCAATATTAAGTAGTTATCCCTTTAGAGAAGATCATATGAATGAAACTAAATTTTTTTATGGTAATTCTTGACAAGGGATGCCCTCAACCTACAATAAACAATGTTAGACTTGGCCAAAGAATGTAAAATTGTAGCATAATTGCAATAGGGATATTTACCAAGAAAATAAATGATTTTGAAATTAGAATGATAGGTGCCTTGTAAGAAAGTGATAAGTCCTTTCAAGTGTGACCCTTTATGTGATTTCATAGATGAATATTTTAATTTTTTTACAACCAACCTATTTATATGTGTAAGATATTCATTAAGAAGTGTGTTATTTTGAAAATATAATCATTAAAGCATGAGAGACAAGTATACACTACGAGACAGGTATGTAGTGCACCCTTATCTTCCTAGTGAAGACTTATCCTAAAAGGATATAAGCTTATAAAACAAGAGTGAAAACAAATTATCTATTAAATAAGTAAGAATACGAGTGAAATAGGGAAGTCTAAAAGATGTTCTTAGTAATTATAAGACTTTGTAGGCTTTCTTAAAAATTGTAAGTTATCAAAATGGTGAATTGGCCAATCAAGGTAAAGATGTCAAGGATAAAAATTGCCAAACATTTATTGATTGAATTTGTATTGTCTACACTTAAGCATATTTTATCAATATTTGATAAGATGACATCACCATTACATGATATGACTTACACATTGAGCCCAAAAAAATCTACATCTTCTTCAAGTCTTGTGACGTCACTAACTTGTACCAAAAAGTTAGGTGAATTGTTATTGTAATTGTATCTTCACATTTGGGGAAGAGGTGGTCCAAAACCCTTGATCAAAATTCCATTTATACTATACAAAACTACGTCGAAGTTTGATTCTAACATGTGGGATACATAACTAGAACTCCTTTAAGGTTTCCTAACTGAAATTTGTTTTTATTATTTTTCATTATTAATTTGTGGGAAGTTAGGGAAAAAATAAAATAAGAGGAAAAATAGAAGATTATGTCAAAAAAATTATAATGATAGGTGCAACCATTATCAACATTAAAAAGTACACATTATCTTAAAAATTCAATATTTTATTGTATAGGGGGCATGATCATTGGTAAAACTTAGCTAATGTTGATCTTTCCTAAGGAACGATTGTATCTGTGTATAATTTTATCCCAATTTTAAAAAAAATAGAATCACATAATATTTTTTTGGTGTGTGCCTCACTATTTGAATCACTTTTCATAACTATAACAACTCTAGAAAATGTACCGTAAGCAAAAATTCATATTTTTATGTCTCATCTCTCTTAGTCAAATTTCAAAAGTTCTAATATATATTTTATCACATTTTACATCTATTTGTATAACTATATTTTTTTATTTAATTATATTTGTATTTTGTATTAGTTTTAATGTTTGTGCATAGTTTAGGTCACTGTGCACTCAAAATAGCTAAAAAATAACCAATTTTAATTACACATTTAAGCTTAAACATAATTATATAAAAACATGTGATCTAAAAATCTATATAAATATAAGTGAATATGACCCAAGATCATTTCACACACATAAATAAACAGATGGATAGACAAATAAACAAACACACGCATAATTAAAAAATTATAATCATGAATGGTGTAAGCCATACGTAAATTCTTATTGGATGATCCCATGCATCTAACATAGATTAACATCAAGACTATCATCCACATTACATGCATACATATAGAAATTTAAGACATTGAAAAACATACATATGTTTAAAGTAGAATGAAAACTAGATGTCATTATAGCTCAGAAGTACAAGAGGGCCAAAAACCTACATATATAAAATCTGCACATGTAGGTTTTACATTTATCTTAATCTCAATTTTAATGATTCATAATGAAACATCTTTTCAACAAGATGGTTTCATCAATACACAGGTGTACTCCTAACTTTGATCTCTTTACTTTTAAAAATTTTAAATACTTTTTATTTGAGATTATATGTATTGATTATATATTATAAGATGATGTTGGTTATAGGTCATTCACCAACAAAGCACTTGAATTGGACTCATGCGAAGACAAGGTGTGTTATACACAACTAGGTACATATTTATTTTCCTTTAAACTAGTAATTTTATTACTAAATTAAAGGGGGGAAATGTAGATACTAAATTTAAATTATATATCACCTTAGTCTTGTATACTTGGAAATTACTTCTCATGGATATACCCTTCAGTTCTTAGATCTTCCCACTTCCAATAGACTCACATTTGTTATCTCTTATGACTATTACTTATCTCTTAATTTGAACATATGTTATTGTGATGATCAAGCCTTCTATATTGTTCAAAATTGTATAAACTTGATTATTATCATCCTTTGAAAGTTTTAGACTTATACCTATTTTCTAGCTTCCTAAACACTTACATCCCAGCCAAATATCTTTGTCAATGCAAGTGTCTTATGTCAAACTAAGTGTCCAATGCCCTAAAGTCATCAAATTTACAATTTTATCATGTACGTATAGTTGGACTAAGTGATTTAATGTGAGATATTTCCTGAAAGGATTGGTATATATACTTGATCAATCCTTATTCATACCTCATCTAGAAAATCACAAGGAAACTTACTAAAAATACTCAATTAAGCATTTATGAGAGTAAGTCTACCCTATTCATCCCTATTTACATATCAATTATAGGAGTAGTATTACCATAGGTCTAAATTAATGAAGGATAATCCCATGAGCCATATTTTCTAAGTTACATGCTAGGTCACTCTATGTAATTACTTATCACATATTGCATCCTTATGCACACACAAGCCAACACATAGAGGAAAAATACATAAGTATGAGACCCTCTTCAGAGTATTGTCTATCTATGAAGCACCCATTAATAGATGGGTCCTTGGGGTAGCTTGATATTATGTGCCTACCAACCCATTTTTCCATAGTCACTATGAAGATGAAGAACTAGTATTTTGATCTTTGATAAGGAGAGACAACCTATGAGCGAGATTTGAGTGCACCAAAGTAAAGGTGCAAAAAACTTTGAATGTTGTGAGTGGTCACATTCATATCTAGTCAATATATATGTTTAAACACCCATATCTAGGATAGACAGGTGCATCGATGTAACCATTCAAAATTTATGAAAGTGTATGAGGCCATATAGTGTAAATTTATAGAATCTGATGCTTGATCCATAATCTAGATCCAATCTACTTCTAACATGTTCCATACAGATCTACATGCACATAATAAACTAGTTAAGAACTATTATTTTCCATTTATTTTAATATTAATTGATAATTAGACTTACTATTTTTAGCATATATCAACATTTAAATTTAGAATATTATTTATTTGAGTTTACAATTAATTAGCCTGCTATAGATCTGTTTGTCACCTTTATGCTTATTCATTTCTATATTTGTAACCTTATACTATATTGATTCATCTCAATTTAGGGTTAAATAGTTTATTTTACCTTTTTATGGATTATTTTTAATTTTAATAAGCACATTTGATAAAACAAAATATATAATAGATATCTACCATTTAATAATGTAAAAATATAATTTAGATCTACCCTAATGACCATAAATAGTAAAATATAATAATATAAAATTATAAAATAAGAAATTGACAATATGAAAAGAAGAAGTGATGGAACAATCACACTTGGTGATCAATTTTGAATTTTGGAAAGGGCTTTGGACTATGTAGATGTATATCTACATGTGTGAAATATAGTTTTCTAACTCAACATAAAAAAAATGATGCATTTCTTGACTAAAGATAATGTTTGATGTAAACTTGACATTATGCCTCTATGACCAAAGACTATGTCTACCTATGAAAAATTTAAATTGTACACAATTTATGGCTTTTTAACTTTTGGTGTAGGTTCAGATTGAATGTCATACATTCCTATTCTTGCATATTTTATAATTGTGGGAATAATTTTAGAAATGTAGTTTTATTACTCCCTTGACCTAGTTTTCTATAAAATCAAATAAAAAACAAGTTATAGGTCAAACAACCCCAAGGGATTTATTGCTACTTATTTCACATATTGAAATCAAACTCTATGTAGTTATTATGCAATGTAAATAGAATCTCGAACAGGTGTCTGGACCTCTTATTCCCTAGGTGGAAATGTAATTATATGCACATCTATCTAAAACCTTCTTTTGATATAAGAGGGTGACATAAGAAAGGTTGAAGTATCAAGATGGATGAATTTATTGCAAGATTAGTAATAGATATTGCAAGGGTTCACTTAACTTGAAGGTGGAATAAGAGTTGCTCATAAGATTGGTCTTGACTTCATACTTAGTGAAATGGCTTGGTATGACTTGGTATATATAGGATGTTATAGGACATGACATGCACACTAAGACTAACCATATAAAATAATAATAAACAAATATCAAGGTGTAATAAATCTGGCTAGAGGTAAAATGACCTATAAAACAATGACACACAAGAACACTAGGCTAGATGATTCAGCTCATGGCAAAATTAGTGGAATTTTTGAGTCTATCCCAAGAAAAATAGAAGCATGAGGCATGAGAATCAACATGAATATGTGTGAAATTAGTCTCAATGATAAAAAAAAGTGATTTAGTGAATTGTTAAAATGAATTTAAAAGGCTTAAGATCCAAATAGAAGTTAGTGTGGGGTAGGAAAAGTCCAAAAAACTATAGACACATAAATGTGGTATTAAACACTTGGAAACATAATTTTTGACATACATGATTATGCATATATATTTGTCTCTTATTCACATTCTTTGATAGCCATTCATCTATTTGTGGACTTGGCCTTTCCAATTTTTTTCCTTTCATATACATGATTTCCCTAATCTATTATTTAATGTTATATTATCCTAGGAAGAATGCCAATGTATTATAGATCACTATTTCCTTATTCCTGAATAGTGCCAGCAACAATCATATTCTATTTGTTACAAATAGTGTCTACTTTCATTATCAGTGTCCCAAGTTCATCAAACGATTATTTCATAATTCAAATCCCTCCCTTAGGTTAACCCACACATTTTTCAAGTTAGTTATATAAGGAAATTATTCAAAAAGTCACACACACACACACACACACACACATCAAGTCTAAGGCCATATCCATTTATAAGTTATCTATCACTCACTAGAACATTGAGGAATACATTTGAAATTTTTTGAAGCACTATCTAAAAACATCCAAATTAAAAAACCCCTTAAATTAATTATCCAAAAACCAAGTCTAAACATCTAAATCAAGGTCAAAGTTTCATGTTGTCAAGTGTTTAAAGACAAAGAGCTACATTGCATTTGAGTGGAACACTATTGAGCACACATATACATGGGTGGGAGAACTATGTTAAAAACACACTAGGTTCCAATACAAAAAATTACAATTTTTTTAAGTAATTAATTGTTATAATTAAGATTAATTAATGCTAACAATCTTAATAAATACACCAATAATATAATATTAGCTTTTATACATAATTCAAATACCTAATTTTGTTATTTATCATACTGAAACCAACTAAATACAATAATCACATAGATCTCAGTATCTCACCAATCTAAGCATATAAACATTTGTTGAATTAATCATAAGAGCTTCCCAATGATACAAAAATAGTAAAATTACAAAATAATACAACATTAAAGCATTAAAGTTATAACTATACATTATTTCAATATCAATACAGTTGAATGTCGTATCATCTAAATTTATTAAATCTAGCATTGTTGAAGTATATTGCAATAAATAGTGAATGTGCATGTAATCCAACAAGCATTGTGTAAGCCAGTTCAATTACAACAATACAATAGAGCTTCAATGGAACAAATCATAAAATAGGACATTAGTTATGATTTTATATCAGGAAGGGTTTAAATTAGTTAGAGGGTGGTAGAGCATCATATGGGCACTTATCCTCCAATAGCATATCATTAGTCTCCCACACACCTTCCCATTGGGAGTGGCCCTTCCCTTAACAAAGGGGTAGCTAATGGTGATGCAGACATCAAGAAATCATCTAAAATGTGTAGTACATTCAATATTACATGCATTAGTAAAAAACCATGGAATATATCCTCTATAAAATATAACATCACACACATGTAAACTAGAAAGTACATTGTACAGACAATGTATACAACTATAACATAATTTTAGCCAAAGAAATATGTGACTTATGGAAGAGCTTCTTTCATGTCACTTATCACCCTTTATCGTGAAGGATAGTTTATTAAAATCACACTGTGAAAACAAAATTTAAATATAATAACTCATTTTCACAAATATTCTAAGGACATATACATACAATTCAAAATGTCATTTTGTATCCATTCTTGTTAAATATTAAAATATTAAACTAGTATAAGTTAAGAAACCATTCTATAACTTTCTTACAATCATCATGCAACCCATCTTTCTTGAAGAGTTTCAAGTATAAAACCCTAATATTTTTGGTACTATGTGCAATATTCCTAACTATTAAAACACTAATAAATTATAGATGGTATTTAGTCCCTAATACATATACTCTCTTATTCAAACTTCAACCACTAATTCATAATATTGATTTACATTATGAATCTTATATGATAGAATACACAATTAATAAAATAGATCATATTAAAACTTGAATTTAATAATCATTATATGTTTAGTCTTAAAAATTATAGGCTTCTCATGCTATTTATAAAAAGGACAAGGAATTATTTTAAAACCTCAAGTATATATCTCTTAAGTGGTCAAATTGAAATGTCGATTGAAACAAGGTAACTTTAGAAATATTAAAAAATAATGAGGATAATTTTTTAATGTTTTTTACTCTATAGCTTAAATATTATAAGGTCCATATTCACTAATGTCATGTTATAGCTAACCATATACACTAAATAAACCTTAGTATTGATATATCTTAATATGTATCCATTCCTTAACAAATTAGGTTTTGTAATTCTATTTGAATTGAACTTTTTATAATTCAAAACAAATTATTTCATTCTCCATTCACATATATCTCAACATTCGAATGAAGATTACTTCATTATGATCTAGACATTATTTGAGGGGTTTACACATTTTTAAAAAAAGTTCTTTCAACTCAACTACAACTTGATAAGATGTCTACCCATAACCAACTAGGGTTTTAATAAAATAAGTTAAGGAAATAAGTGCACACAATCATAATTCCTTTATAAAAAATTTCACATATAACCTTAAATACATTCATATTAGCTATCTATTTGAATCATCTTAACATGTGTGTATGCTTAGCCACTCAATATTAACCCCAATTGTTATTGTTTAGAAATGGTGAACCATTTTACACATATATCATGCCAAGTAAAGTAGAAAATATAGTCATTTTAAGATATAAACCCTAACATTAACCTTATTCATATGTGTCTATGGGCGAGATCAAGCTCTCACCCTAGATCCATGTGGGTGGAAAAATCCATTTTTCAAGAAAAGGTCTTCATATATAGATATATGCCATAAAACTAGTATAGTTTTCAACTATCAATGAAGTCCATTAAATAAATACAATTTTAAGGGGGAAACTAGTTATAATTTCATGACCTTGTTATATTTATGAGGATCCAAAAGAAAAGATTTTCTTATAACATAGATATATCATATAACAATCTGAATATGATCTACTTTATATTCCTATTCAAGCAATAACCCATAAAAAACCATTTTTAGTTTATTAGTACTAGTACTTGCTTGAAATTTGGAGAGTAAAAACTTGTCTCACCTTCGAAAATGTAGACCCTTTCAAGCTTCCTCTTTCCTTTCCTTTCTCCAACAATGACATGTCCAAATTTCACTTTTTACTCCATTTGTATTCTCATTCTCTCTATTTTTCTATGTTGTATGCCACAATCTTTGCCATACTAGCTAGTTCTTCCTAATGACCACCAAGGATTAATCAATGCATGTATTAACATCAAGTTTAGTTATTCTCCACTTTCTAACCAAACTCATCTAAAAAAACCAAAGCTAATATCTTTAGAATGATAGTTATATTTGACCATAAAAAATATGTGATATGCAATGATTTAAAAGCTATATCCAAAAGTGATAATCAACTATGTAGACACCCTATTTCGACCACATTTGTGTGTAAATCGGACTTCAGATTGATTTCTACCAAACTCTACAAATTAAGCCTAAAAATCATTGAAATACTCAAATTCATCTACACATTATATGTAACTACCCATAATCATGTTAAGCCTTCCTTATTTAGGGTATTACTCTGTATGTAACAATATACTCCCACAAATTCATCCCTAGTCAAGTTCTAACCAAGCAAATTGATGTTTTTAACCAATTGAGTGGGGCACTTAACCAACTTTTATAAAAGGTTAAAAGAATTATAAAATTTACTTAATTGATTAAACCTAATTAAATACTTATTTAAATAATCCATGTGCAATTAATGAATATTTAAAATTAGAAATTCAAAAATGCAAAATATCAGGCCTCTTGATTATTACTTTTGTGAGTTGTCAAGCAATCAAAATATCTCACAAATATCTGGATTTATGAGTCATGTTTAGTAATTGAAGAATATTAATTACATTATTTATTTAATCTCCACCACACATCTCATTTATGACCCAAAGGAAATAATAGATATGCCTAACCTATAAATACAAGTGCCAAGGCCATTGTTTAACAAGCTCTCAAACCAGAATTATAATGCTAAATTATTAAGAGATAGCTTCACATGCCAATCCAAGCCAAGCCAAGTCAAAGGTGGACAATCAAAAGTGTTTTCCACAAGGCAAATGCACTGAATAAAAGACTTCATTATACATATAATCCAAGCATCAACACACTCACATGCCAACGAATGAGCTCATCTAACAAGGGAGGTAAAGGTGGTTTGTTGTCTTTATTTCCTAGTTATATTTGTGCTTAGATTTTTTATTATTTGTTGGGTTTTTTAAATCTTTAATAACATTTTCAAGAACTAAAGTGTAACCCCAATGAGCTAACATGTTGGCCTTTCATGCAAAGCTATGTGTCTTGTGTGCTAACCCAAAGCATGCAGTAAGAGACTGGTTCCCATGGGTTATGTTGCATAGTAACATATTAGTCATATACTTGAGTTTAAATTTATATCTAATTAAAAGTTACATAGAAAAAGAGATACACTACTTTGGTCCTTGTCTCATTAAGCTCAATAATCATAATTATGCAAATAAATGCCATGAAATTCAAATATTAGTATGCATGTTCTAAGTTTAAAAGTTGTATAAATATCATAATGATTTACAACTACAAGTTACACAAAGCAAACCTATCAACAAATGCATACCATGAATTAATTGGAACATAAACATCAGAACTAATAGTAATATCCATAACTTTATCTTATATTTCAATAAAATCATATCTAGTCTCCGTCACCTTACAATGATTTCATACAAGGGTATTTATAATTGTTTTCCCTAACCAATTAGTTACATAATAAATTACATGAGTGAATGGCCAACAAACTCTTTATAGACTGAGAGTTGTGGTAGTCTATCAACTATTTTCTCCTAAGGACCTGAGCCTTTATATCCCCTATATACTTGTTCTATGCTAAATCCTTGCTACCATGTATCTTCCTCTTTGTAGGCCAGTATAAAACCCTTGATGGATAAGGTCTGGATGGCCCTTGAGAATCACTCCTTAAGTGTCTCTTGCCTCCCATGTGCTCCCCAAGTCTTTCATTATTATTCTGAGTCAAATGCTCTTGAGTTCCTTGTAATTATATCCCATCTTTGACTGGGTCTTCTCGTGTTAGTGCCTTTGTGCCCTTATCCTTTTGCACCTTGTTAGTTCCATGCCATGATCATTTTACACCACATTAGTTTCATACCATAGTCTTTTTGTGTTATGCTCTTTTCATGCCATGCTAGTTCCATGCTAAAATACTTAGTCAAAATTTGGGGTCTAACATCACCCCACACTATGCTCTTAGTCCATCCTAGATTAAGTCTCAGTTGTGGCCTCCATCAAAAATTTAAACCCCATTTATTCAATTTGCCTTTTGACATTGTCCTACTATGATAACGTGTTGAGCAGCGTTGGTGTTATTTCTTTAATGGTTACCTTTAATTTATCCATCTCCTTAGGTTGGTCAAAATTCTCATTGGCCTTCTTGAACAATTCATCTAGGGATGTGCTAGCATCCTTCTAAATGTATTCTAATGTCGAGAGCTCACTGATAACTAGTCCTCAGAGAACTATAAAAATGGCATTCAAGTGTTATCAATGCACATTTATTTTCTCTTCCATATATTTAACATCTTTGAATGCCTTCACATGCTTGGTCTAATCCTTTATTAAGAGGGAAGCATCTACTAACTACTACCTTTGGGATTCCTATGCATGGAACTAAGCCTCCAAGATTTTATTAGGTCTGCCAATCTCTAAATAATCTCATCTAAGATGGGGATTACTTCCCTAACTCTTTTGAAAGTGTGATTCCAAACCTCCACTACCTCAGTAAATTGATTTTCCACCAATAATGCTTCATTCATTAGTACATATTGTTTCTAATAGTGCTTCAATAGGATATTCATCAAGGTCTATAATTTATTTAAAGCATCCCCATCTAGAGGCACTCCATCAGCTAATGCTGACTCTTGGTCCAAAATTTATTTACATAACTTTAAAGTTTTACCTTAGCTTCTATGGCCTCCTTTATTTATTATTTTAATACATATATTTCTTCTACGAGTACCTTTTGGGTGACAACCTCTTTTTCATACATAGCCACAACCTAGCCATGTTTCTTCTCTATACCACGTACATCAGAGTCTAAAAGAATGGCTTGGCACGTGACTTTAAAAGCCATTTTCAAAAATGTAATACTACCTTATAAAAGGGTGATCATCTGGGGATCAACCCCTAGTGGGGTTGGTAGCACTGGATCTTGAGAATATAAGAAGAGGTTATCTGGAGGGAGCTCAAAATAGTGCTCCTCATTATACATGTCCAAAAGGAAAGACATTTGTCTCCTTGTATCAATGGTTACATCTTGGGGGAGGAAGTGTGACCAAAGATAGAGCATCCTATATATGGAATTCTATTTTGGTATTGATCATGAAGATTGGTAGATGCATCAAATAAAGGTGGTTATCCCTCAGATTTGGAAGGCTCCTTTCCTTTGTTCGAGTTATGCTCTAAGATTTTGACTTCTATGTTAGTAGCCAAAAAAGTACTATCAATAGCCATTTTACTCATTTTCAAGGTATCATCACCATATCCCTCTTCACTAAATGGACCCATAATGTCCAATGGTGAGTCTTCAAAGGTGCTATCATCCTCTCATACTAGGTAAGAACTTGTGGAGGTGAAGGCAAGGGTGGAGGGACCTATAGGGGTGAAACTCTAGGTGGAGAAGGTATGGGTGGAGAAGGTATGAGAGGAGAAGGTTTAAGAGGTGGCACTTGGGTAGTCCTATGCCATTTTGGAGGATCCAACTGTGAACTTATGTTGGCATCATGTCCAACCCACTTCTTCTTCACCACTTGTGGTGCTAGTGGAAGTTTCTCTTGAGTCTACTCCATGCCCTTTGAAGTCTTCCTCTTGGGCCATAGAATATAAAATAAATTATTTACATATTCTCCCGCCAATATATATTTGACCTTGATATTAGGTTGGTCAGTCTCCTACTTCTTTCAATAGGCCTTCTTTCCAAGATACATGCACATCTTTCAAAGAGTGTGAATCTCTAATTCAATCTAGTATACTTCCAAGGTAAGAGGTTGTGCATCAAAAATGTGGTTTACAAAGTCAATGAAGTATCGTGCCAAAAAGGCATAGGGCAACTTCAACCATGTGGATATTTCTCTATAGGGGACCATTTTGATGCACTATAAATAAAAATGTTGCTTCACAACAAATTGAGCTTGCTCACCAACCTAGGTGGGCAAGTCTTTTGAAATGAGCCATTCATTCCCAAATGCTTCCTTCATTCCATCAAACCATGACTTCATCTTATTTTTGTATGTGGGGTTGATGTGCCCAAGGCATGTGAATGTTTTATAGTGCTTAGTAGGGAACTTGTGTTTGGGTGGATATGCCCACTTTAGCTCTCCCATGGTGTAGTCAAGTACATTTATCTCATCAAACACCATCAATAACAAAAATTCCCCCCATGGGACCCTATGGTTGGGTATTTGATGGGTCTTCTAAGCATTAATAATTTTATGGGCAAAATACATAGCCCAATTATACTTCAAGTCCTCATTTACTTGGTGAGTGATGTAGAGGTGGGCCATATCCACCTCTTTCTAATGATTGGTGCCTCTGATCTTAGTCATTAGGATTCATGCAACCACTCAAAGGATAAGATCTTGCTAGTTATTGATGTGTATGACGTGGCCCTACTTTTGGTATATGAGCATTATTGCCATTTTTCCAATCTCCTCTAATTCCTCCAATCAAACTCTACATCCATTCCAGAGCACTATAGCCCTAACACCTTATCCTTTTGGGCATAATTTTCATATTGCACCCAACAAAGTAAAGGTAGTACTCATGGATGCCTAAGATTAGAAAATTAATTGCTTCCATGGGTTTTCTAAAGTATGGAAAGTTGAACCATTGAAAAAAACTTATAGTTCCCAAAGAATTAAAAAATTTGAGGTCATACACCAATTGGTTTTTAGTGTTATGGAACTAAACTCGATAATTATTTTCCAACTCAACCTCATTCCCAGTTTGATGATGATTATAGGCAAAAAAGGTGAATGAGGGTACTTTTGAGGCTTAATTTTTTTCATGAAGCATTGTCTCTGCATACTACATTTCATCTATCATTAATGGTAGGGGTGGAAATGATTGTGCCTTATTCACCTAACATGCCAACCTAACCTCTTATCCTTCCATACACTATGTTTTTCCTTTAGGCATCTCTTCCCTAATCAATATTACTTTCCCCCAAGTACTTATTCTTCCTTTAGAATAGTTGGCAATGGATCAATTCTTAAAGACTTTCTCTTTGGCTGCATCACCCTTCATGGAGCCCTAAGGTTGAGGTGTGATCATCCAAGGTTCTCAAAGGAATATGTGATTATTGTGTAGATGAATTAGGCTTTTCTTACTTCACTTCCATCTAATGGTGGATGTCTACATCTACAACCTGAAACTATTAGTTATTTTTGTCATGGTCGTGTTTTGGAGTCAACTTTGTGCTTGATTACTTAGCTTGATGCTTAGCTCAATAGCTATTTATATAATTTTAACATTATTTACTTGCCTTGAAATCTCTTTGGCTTAATCTTTTCTTCAGCTCTATAAACTCAAGTAGAAGCAAACATAAAAATAAAAAATGAGCTTCCATGTCCTTTTATAGGCTTGAGGGGGGTAACCTAAATTTACTACCTCATTCCTTTGCTCCATCACTTCTCATTATTAATGCACTTATAACGGCCACCATTCTTCGACCATTAGTTCTCACCATAAATGCATTTAATAGTATTATCTTGTCATGATGGTGGCACCTTTATTGTAACCATTATTTATTTCATATTAATGACACATCCCATCCTGTGCTTTTCTTTTAAGTGGAAGACAACTATGTCCCATGCTTTTCTTTGGAGTGCAAGATAGTTGTTCTATTTATTTTGAATTTTCAAACTATTTGATGGAAATATCTTATCTTTGGGTTGCTTACCTTGTGCACCTTAAGTAACTTGCATACCGTAAGTAATTTAAATGCCATAAGTTGTGCACACATCCTTAAACATGAATATAGGTACCTTTTACCCCACATGAAAACTGTGTCGTGGTCCTCCATGAAATTATAAGTACAAAATTCTAAACTATGCTATATTTAAAAAATGTTATGCATAATAAAGGAAACACTTTTATTAAAAATAACAAATCCTATAATAATGGCATAAGCCTTATTATTATAAAATTTAAACTATTTAGAGGTGAAATAAGGTCGTAGTTGGCTTCTATTGTAATGCCCAAGAAGAAATTGGTCATCCAATCTTTGTAATCGAAAGCACTAGTAGGTCAAATACTATGAATTATAAAAGGACCATCCCATTGAATTCAAAGTTTTATAGAATGGAACATGAACTTAGAGTCATTAAAAAATGTATTTCATCCCAAGGATAAATGTCTTATACTTGATGTGTCAATCATGCCATGCTTTTTATTTGTGCTTCTCTACATTTTGACTCCAATGAGCAATGAAACGGGCTTCTTCTAGCTGTAACAAAGTATCTAAGTGAACTTTCAAAGATGACTCCTCATCCAATTTTCTAATGTAATCAATAAGAAGAGATGGTAACAAGAATTCAACTGATAGAACTACCTCTTTACTATATACCAAATTGAATAGTGTGTTCTTATTCAAGTGCTTATAGGTTATTCGGTAAGCCCAAATTACCATAGATACTCTATTATCTTAGTCATTTTGACCAGTATTAAAAAAATTCATAAGTTTGGTGCTTAAGATTTTATTGAATTCCTCAAAAATGCCATTTACCAGTGAGTGATATGGTGTTGTTTTGTGATGAGCAATCATGAACTCAGCAAGTAGGATGTGAATAATTTCATTAAGGAAATGTGTACCATGATCACTAGTAAAAATTAGTGGGCATCCAAACTAGGTTATGATATGTTTCTAGATGAAATGCATAGTAACAAAAGTAGTATAATCTCTCATTAGCACAACTTCAACCCAGTGTGTGAGATAATTAATTTTTATAATGATATAACAATAACCTATTCGTCATTCGGCTAGATTGATGGGGCCGACAAAATCAATGGCCTACTTCTCAAATGGTTCATGAAATATAATTAGATATATAGGCATGTCATCTTGGTGATTCAATTTTAATACGCACTAACAGATGTCACACTTTCTAACATATATCTTGGCATCTTGAAAAAGGGTAGGTCACCATAATCTGGCTAGTAGAAATTTGCATGCAGTAGCCTCTCAAGCATAGTGTCCACCTACAATTCCCTCATAAACTTCTTGGATTACTTTAGAGCGTTCATGTTTCATGACATAGAATTGAAGAATTTTGTCTCAGCCAAGCTTGTAGATATCCCTTTCGATGAACTGAAAAGATGTGGTGCAAATTGTAAGTTGTTTCTTGGCCTGAAGAGTCAGACAGTTGAGCATTGATCTAGTAGTTAGAAAATTTTCAATATCTTCCAACTCCTTAGATATAAGAGACACATGAAATAGTTAAACATTAGGTAAGTCAACTTCAATATCACAGTGTTTCTCTAGAATCAATTCAAGAAAGATGGTCAGGACCATAATTAGTTTTTCTTAATTTAGCCATAATAGAGAATTGAAAGTCTTGAAACAATACTATCTAGTGGTATATGTGTCCATGAAGAACATGTTTATTTATTAGATACTTTAAAGCTTAATTATCTATATAGAATATAAAAGGAGTTGCCAACAAGTATTGTCAAAAAAATTGTAGATCACAAACCATTGATAAGGCTTTGCACTCCATGATGGTGTAATTCTACTCAATCGGAGTAAGTATTATACTATCAAAATAGATTAGGTGATCAAGGTGACCTTTACATGGTTGTGCAAGGATTTTCCCAACTACCATTATAGAATCATCAACATGGACATGGAATGGTTTTGCCTAATTAGGGAATGGTAGGATTGAAGTAGTACCTAGTTTGTCCTTTAAGTCCACAAAGGCTTCTTGGTAGGATCAAGTCTAGATGAAGTGATCATTATGTTTTAAGAGTTCCTCCAAAGGCATGATAATATTTTCATACCCATGAATGAATTTCCTATAATACCATGTAGTCCTAAAAAGGCACAAACTTTAGACTAAGACTTCAGTGGTGGGAGGTGAAGAATGATAGATAATTTTTTTAGGTATACCAAAAGTCCATCCTTACAAACAATATGTCCTAGAAGAAAATCAAAAGGCATATCAAAAAGACACTTATTTAGATTCAGTGATATTTTTAAGACTCAACCACACTCAAGCATGAGCCATAGATTAGAGTAATACTCCATGACCAAGCCATAGACTATCCAGTCATTCAAATAGACTTGAATAAATTTATGGATGAAATATTTAAAGGCCTCAATGGCTATACATGAAAACATAGATGGTGCATTCTTAAACCAAAAAGGCATGATAATGTATGCAAAGGATCCTCATTCAGTGGTGAAAATAGTCTTAGGTTGATCCTCCTCGATAATCTAGACCTAATGGTACCTAGAGAATCCATTTGTGAAATTATGATCACACCTAGTTATGCCTTCAAGTATTTCTTCTCTGAATGGTGTTTGGAAGGGATCAATAATACAAGATGCATTAAGTATCCAGTAATCAATGCAAATTCTAATTCATCCAACTTTATTTATACTTATCACCATAGGATTGACCCACTCAGATTCTTAAATTGGGGTTATCACTCTGGCATGCACCATAGTGTCATTTTTTTCTTTTACGTTCACCTATAGATTTGGGTTCATCTTATATGGCCTTTTCCTGACCGGTCGAGCACCATCAACTAGTTTGATATGCATTTTGACTAGAGATAGATGAATGCCTTTCATCTCATTATAGCTTCTTAGGAAGACATCTTGGTATTCCTTTAATAACTCAAATGTATTTGAAACTTCTATGTCAGTCTAATAATTACCTATGGTATCTATTTTTGGTTCTTCTTTTGTATCGATGTTATGTTGGATAGTTTGAATTGGCTCAGAGTAAGGATTATCTATATTAGGACCAGTATTATGAATAATTCATGAGCCATAATCTATAGGTATCTCTAAATGATTTTCCAATGGTTAGGTGGGTCTGACCCTTCACCTTTATTTACCTAAAATAATAATTTTTATTTCCCTAGGCATATCTCTTCATGTTGGTCATGATCAAAAATTGGTTCTGGTGCAGAAGCAAATTGGGTAGATGATTCATTGAAGAGAACTAGACCTTCTTTTGGGACATCATGGATATATCATAGGTGATCTTCGAAAGGACTGGGGTTACCAACCATTGCTTCATACATGGTCTAGATAGTGAGGTGCAAAAATATTCTTGGAGAGGAATAAGATAATGCTAATTTCATATTTTCTTTCAAAATATGCCAAAAATAGGTACCCAAAAGTCACTCTCCGTGAACATACCATGCTTTCACCCAGGTTCATAAAGTTCCATATAAATTATGTACCCATAGGTATGCTACCAAAAAATACTTCTCAGCTATCTACATGGATTCACAAGCCTCTATATGGGTTTTAGGTACTCATACTCCACTATAGTCGATTGTGCCCCTGACTCGATTATCATGATGAAATCGGTGATGTAAAGCAGAGTATATTTGATCCCATTTAATAAGTCAATCATTATGGGTTCACCACCACCTTGATACTATACCATAAAAGAGGTGAATCAATGTTTTTAGAGTTATAAAATTCATCAAAGCATTAGACAAAGTCACAAAATTCTATTTATTTATGAAATCATGGAGCTTCATCAAGTCTTTCTAATGGTGCATCGATCATTGGTCCCTGCATGACTTGTCTAGTGATAAGCTAAACAAGCCTATGAAATGTATGATACTAACATAGAATGATCTCATGACTACCAATAAAACTACATACTCTTCTAGTATAGTCATATTCACCATGGGCCCAACAATTACAAGCATTGCTCATAGTGTCAGAAAGGGATTGAGTATCTATCCACCAAAGGATGCCATCATGAGTCAGATCATGTTGCTCACCATCTCTAGATATGGCATTATAAATGTAATTAATATCTTCTTCCACATTAATAGGTTCTACATATGGAGGCCCATGTATTTGATCTAATGAAATCACAATGCATTGATTAGTGTTCTCAAAATTGATGTGGTGTTTTTTTAAACTTAAGTCTATGTTCTTTTCATAACACTAGGGTTGCCCCAATAGAGCTAGAAAATAATCTACCTCAACTAACTCAAGAATATCAAAATTAGCTTTGAAAGGCATTTTAAGGATATCTATTGTTGCATTATTGAGGACACCAATCAGTAGAGCATGAGTTTTATTAGCCATAAATAATGTGTGTGATGATGGTTGTAATATCAGACTAGAAATTTTGTCTTATGCATCTTTGGTGAGGACATTAACCTCAGCATCAGTGTCAACTAAGATGTCCCAAATCACCCAACCATCGATGGTAACATTCAGTAGTATTTTTTTTCCTCTTGAGGGCTAAAAGGAATAGGGGTATCTTACCATTAAGCATGATTTAATCAATGATCCTCAATTTATGGAGTCAATTGAGGTTGAGCATCAATTGGTGCTTGTACCTAATTCTTAATCTAAATACATAGTTGTGGGATAATTTCTTCATCTAGCATATGCTTGTAAAGCTCTTGAAAATAATCTCGTACCATGTTTTGAGGCTCTGTTGCCTTCTATATATTAGCACATTCCATTAATTTTTGGTCCTTAAGAAACTAAATTTCTCTTGTAGTTCTCTTACCAGCGCCATAGTGTCCTAGAGTACATCTTTTTGTTACTAAGCATCAAGATATTTCCTTGCCTGAGGCTCTTGATGTTGTCCCTTCTCAATAAGAGTGGAGGTAGACTAAGATTATCCACCACTATGCATATTGATATTCACATATTGAGTTGTTGTGGTGCTTGAATGTGGGTGCTAATGTGGTTTATCAATGAAAATCATACCTATACCTTTTTCATTTATTTACTTAGAAATGGTCATGTATAAGTCAGGACATTCATCCAATTGATGGTCCTTTTTATAAAAAGCAAAAGCTGGGTGCACTTGATAATCCCATTGATAGTGGTCTCATGATTTACACTTATAACACATTCTCAATGGGAAATGGAAACCTCCTCATCTTCACCCTACACTTCAGCCATGATATCCACCACTATCTTGATTTTTAGACATAGAGGTTTGGTGTGTACCATGCACGTATGCTTCAAGGATATCACTAATTAGTAGACAATCATTTGTTTCATGAGTGTAGGCATCACATATTTTAGAATATTTAGACACCTTCAAATGTGTATCTCACTATAGAAGAGGATAAGAACATACATCATGCTCTTCAATGCAAATTTAACATGACTACTTTAGTATAGTATAAATGTTTTTGCATGGGTAGTTTCTTCAATTATGTCCATACTCATAATCGATACACCAAATACCATTATGAGTATTGTACATAATGTTTATAGTTAATTCTTCAAGTTGTGATGCAATTGAAGCTATTTGGGCTTCCATGAAAGGACTAATCTTAGTGTTAATACTACCAACAGCTTCAGTGTAGAGGGTGGTTTTTAGAGCTTCACGTGGGCTAGTGAAAGTCTTCTAGGATAGTATTCATCAAAAGGGAAGTAAAAAACCTCTCATGAACTATTATTCATGTTGAGTAGCATTTATTTCAAATGATAGATTTGATAGAAGTGTCTTGAACCATGCATCATATTCCTATACACTTTTAGTGAGCTCCTGCTTTATATCTTTCAATATGAAAATACTTTATTACTCAAATTTAGGAATGTCAAATTCTTGAAGGAATGCCATTTAGAGCTGATCATATTCAATTACCACTTGTTGAGGGTCATAATTTATATACCACTTATGCACTCTCTCTAAAAGTATAGTTGTGAATTATGTGGCTTTTCACTTAGAAGAAGTTATGCCTCACACCCTCCAAATGATTTTGCACTTATGGATATACACTACAACATTCTCCATGCCTTGATATTTAGGTAGGTGAAGCATCATTTCATAATATACTATTGGAAGCTGAGATCCTTATGTTGGTGGTTGTTGAGAACCCCTAGATCCTAATCTTTGAGGGGGAAGTCCACCACTTCTTCCCATGCCACCTCCTAGTCTGCCTCTAGTGCCTCCAACAATAACTCCCATATTGTGAGGCATGGTAGTCAGTTGATTAATAAGAATTGGGCTTGTACTTTGTCCACTATGAATGTTAGGTCTACCAGGCATCCCAAGTTGAGCCATGAAATTCCCTTGAAGAAGAAAAGAAAGTGTTAATTAAGTATGAGTTACAATTGGCTCAGCTACAATTTATCTTGCAGGATTAGTTTCTGATTCCACATTATATGTATCCTAATTATGTATACGTAATTCATTTGATTCAAAATCATGAGCGTGCACTATGGTTGGGGAACTTGGTTAGTTCAAACTTGGTTCTTCAATTTCTATTATCTGGCTAGTTTCTCTTTCATATGATAAAAGTGGCATGGGGCATGATTCAAAAGTGATGGAATCCTCTTTAAGTGTTTTTTTCTTCCTTGCATATCCTTATATCTCTTCTTAAGTTCTCATGGCCCCTTTCGGCAGCACTCCTTCCTATGTTCCTCTATCGAGATTCATCATATTTCCATTTTTTTAATGCCCAGTGACTAGCTACCATTTTGAATATAAAATTCTTTACCAACATTGTTCTATTCCCCTTTCAATTTTTTAGCTTATGCAATGATGGATTTAATTCTCCATTGGCATAGTTTCAAGCCCACAGTGAATGAACAACTTTTTGACTTCTACTAAAAATATCTAATATACCAACCATGCAATTCTCTAAGGAACTGAGACTTAGCTTCTTAAGGACAAGAGTAAGTGGTTAAACATACTCCAAAATGTATCTATTCAACACTCCTCTCCACTAGATATTAATAGCTCATGTCCATAATGTTCCTAGTCATGCTAAAATTCTTTGTCATTCTAACATCCAAGATTGTCTTTTCTCAAAGTTTTGTGATCGACCTTGAGCATAAGCAAATAGCCAAGCATATAAATGAACAAGGATTTCAAAAAATAAAGTTTCATATAATGCAGTGTAGATAATTTTTTCCACCCACTGACATGTATAAAATCCTCGTTCAAGGTAAGGAACCACAAAATTATCCACAACCCTAGTAATCCATTATTCAATACTTTCAAGGGTGATAGGTTTAAGCATATTCCATTATTATGCATCAAGTGTTACGGGTCCCAAAAATGGAAAAAAATGTTAGGTTTTTTAATATTTAATAACATTTTCAAGCACTAAAGTGTAGCCCCAATGAGTTAGCACACTAGCCATTCATGCAATATTTTGGTCTTGTGTGCTCACTCAAAGCGTATAATAAGAGACTAGTTCTCAGAGGTTATGTTGCAGAATAACATATTAGTCATATACTTGAGTTCAAACTTATATCTAATTATAATTTACATATAAAAATAGATACACTACTTTGGTACTTGTCTCATTAAGCTCAATAATAATAATTACATAAACAAATGCCATGGAGTTCAAAGACTATTATGCATCTTCTACGTGTAAAAGTTGTATAAAGCTCATAATGAGTTACAACTACAAGTTACTCAAAGTAAACCTATAAACAGATGCATACCATCAATTAAATATAATATGAACATCATAACTAATAGTAATATCCATAACTCTATCTTATATTTTAGTAAAATGATATTCAGTCTCTGTCACCTTACAATGATTTCATAAAAGGGTATTTATACTTATTTTTTCCTAACCAATTAGTTACATAATAAATGACATGAGTGAATGGACAATGAACTCTCTATGGACTGAGAGTCACGGTAATCTATCAACTATTTTATCCTAAGGACTTGGGCCTTTGTGCCTTTATATACTCATTTTATGCTAGATCCTTACTGTCATGTGTCTTCCTCTTTGTAGGCCAGTGCAAAACCCATAATGGATAAGGTACGAATGGCCCTTGAGAATTGCTCCTTAACCATCTCCCACTTTCCATGCATTCCCCAAGTCTTTTGTTGTTGTTATGAGTCCTATTCTCTCAAGTTCCTTGTAGTTATATGCCATCTTTGACTGGGTCTTCTTGCGTTAGTGCTTCCACACCCTTTTCCCTTCGTGCCTTGTTGGTTCTGTGCCATGATATTTTTGTGCATAGTATATTTTTGTTATGCTCCTTTTGCACTATGTTGGTTCTGTGCCAAAATATCAAAACACTAAGTCAAAATTTAGGGTCCAATATTATTCACCCAAGTACATAGGCAAGTAATTGTTACTTTCCTAAAGTTGTTTGATATTGGGATTTTACATATTCCACTTATAAGAAAAATCTCAAACAAATCTCCTTTGTAATTTTGTGCTACATAATGGCACTCCTAGTGGGACCACACACCCCACAAGCACAAAGGGATTAATATTTGACCTTTAAAATCCAATGAATGTTCACTTACAACTTTAGTTTTTAGATTTTTTTCCTTAAAAGTCTATTTTCTTGTGTCTTATTTTTTTGTGTCTTGTTGTCAAATTTGTTCTTTAATAAATGATGATTACACTGATTGACTAATCAACTGCACCACTCAAATGTTTATTATTTTGCAATAAAACCCTCTTATGACCATTTCTCAACATCTTTTACATCACCTAATAGCTTTATCATCAAACAACAATGTCACCATCACCTAACAAATTTTCTATTGCCTAACATTATTTCCATTTCCTGATAACTTTGGTATCAAACAAAAACATCATCATCACCAGATAGTTTTTTCATCACCTAATAACCTCTACCATCACTCATCAATGTTACTATCACCTAACAAATTTTATTATTGACTGATAGCTTCTACCATCGCTTGATAGCTTTTACCATTGACTAAAAATGTCACCATCAATTGACAACATCACCATTGACCAATAGCATCACCATCGACTAACAACATCACCATCAACCGACAGCATCACCATCAACTAAAAACATCACCATCAATTGACAACATCACCATCGACTAATAACATCACCATTGATTGATAATATCACTATTGCTCAATAACTTTTCCACCTTGTGTCTAAACCTAGAGAGCTTCAAAGGTGAAAGTTGTCTTAATACTAACCCTTTTAAAAAAACATAAGTGAATCCACTAACATCTATTGTAGGAAATTAGTTCAAAAGGAGAAGTTTTAAATCACTTTAAAAAATCATTCAAACTTATCTTTTTTGTGCTTAAAAATCACTTTCAAAACAAATCTACCTTTTGTTTTTAAAAGTTACTAGTTCAAACACACAAAATTTCAATTAGTTCTCTAAAAATAATGAAAAGATTATATTAGTGCTCCTAAGACCTTTTGATTTTTGTTTTCCTTTAAGTAAAAGTACTTAGTTTTCCTTTCCTAGATTAGTTTCTTTTTTGATCAAAACTTCACATGTATGCTCTCCGCTGTCCCCTTTAGAAAACTTGGGTTATCAAAAGTGTATCATTTTTACTTGTTTGGTTGAGTCATAGAAGTTTATTAAAGTTGTGTATGTTCTCCCCAAGCTCCAATTGACTTGGATGACTTAGAAGAGACCCTAAAGTTATTCCAGTTTCATTTATTTCTTTTTCAACATTAGCTTGTGAACGGGAGTTCATAGCCTCCTCACAATTTATCTAGGAGGAATTTGACCTAGGTTTTCATCCCATGATATTTTTCTAACCCCATTTCATTATGGGGTATATAAAATGAGCAAATTATTGGATGGGATAGTGGTGAGTAGTTAACCTGACTAGTCTAATAGGACTCAAAGATTGCATGTACTAGACATTAGAATTCACTAATAAGTACATTGATGAATTAATTATGCAAAGGAGTATATCATTGCATAACAAGCTAGGTAGTAACCATAAATTTTATGTGTTAATCCATCTGTTATCCACAAGTGTGGAACATATATATGTTCAAAAATTATAGATTTAGATCAAGCCCACTTGCCATGAAATATCTAGCCAAATGAAGATTTACTTTGGAATTCTAATTTTTTGCCATATATTATTTCTTGAGAGACAAAGGGGGGCCTAAATACTACCTACATGCACTCTTACTTTTTTGGATTACCAATTAATTCCTTTGGAGCATTGGTATATTGGCTAAAAATTTGGTGGAGACTATGCAACCTTATCAATTTTTAGGGTGCGATATGTACTTAGATGCTTTTCTTAAACTTTTACTTAAATTGGTTTTAGAGTTTAAAATTATTTTTTGTGTTGAAAAATTTCCAAAATTGAGTTAATAATTTCAAAAGAAAACACATGTTACTACCACCATTTTGAGTCAAGAAGTGCTACACTATTGAAATCACTCCAAAAATTTACCTTGGGGATTTTAAAAATCACCTTTAGTGCTCTTGTTCAAAAGTCATTATTACACTACCCAATTTATTACAAGGCATTTACCTTTTTTCAAAACCAATTCAAAAACCATTTGTGTACATTTGTTCTAAAAGTGTTGTTATGATGCCTCTTTGAGTCTGGGCCATTGTCCATTTCAAAATCCAAGTCTTTCAAAATCTCATTCAATTTTTATCTTTCGAAGTTCAAATCTAAAATAATTGGTTTGCAGTTGAGTCTTGTTTACAACTTGGGTTTGAGTGGTTCACCTTTCTATATTTAGATAGTGCAACTTGGATTGATTTTTAGTTTGATTTTTAAAGACCTTTGCCTAGAGAGCAAGTTTCCTTTTACCGTGTTTTACCTTGATTCCAAGTTTCTATTTTAGACCACAAGTGTGCCATTTGTTTTGAATCAGGATCCTTAAACTCAAAAGTGTTTCAAAATTTGCATGCCTAGATTGAGTTTTTTTCAAAGACAGAGTTAAAGTTTTATGTGCCAAGACATATTTCATTCGGTTAAACCAAGTTTGTTTTCATATGCTTAGACAAAGTTTGTTTCCATGTCTAAATTGACAAAGTTTAGAGCCAGAGTTTTCCAAACATTAAGTATTTCAACCAACTTGCACTATCATACCAAATTAGGGTTTATTTTTGAACCCACAATCTAATCCAATTAGAGTTATTTTTATCCTACTTAGACCAGGCTAATCAAACCCATGCCAATTACTAAAACCAAATTCACCCTCTTTGGGGTCATGCCAATTAACAAGGATCAAGACCACCTTATTTAGGCTAATTTATAATTTCCAAACCTAGCCATGCCAATTATCATGTGCCAATACCACCCTTCTTTGGTCTAATTAAAGTACCATGTTTGCCCTTTCAAGTCTAACTTATATGATAATATTACCTAATTACCGAGCTCTATAGTTCCTAAGGATTATCATTCTAAGGGCTCCTCCTTTAGCCTGCATTAGTAAGCAAGCTCTATAGTGCCTAAGGATTACCATTCCATGCCCTCCTCCTATGGCCTAAGTTAGCAACCAAGCTCTGTAGTGCCTAAGGATTACCATTCTATGCCCTCCTCCTTTGGCTGGTGTTAGCAACCAAGATCCAAACTACCTAAGGATTACCATTTTAGGCCCTTCTCTTTTAGCCTATGTTAGCAACCAAGCTCTATAGAGCCCAAGGATTAAAATTCTAGGTCATCCCACTTTGGCTTATATTAGTAACCAAGCTCTACAATGCCTAAGTATTACCATTCTAGGCCCTTCTACTTTGCTCTAAATTACCAACCAAGCTTCAAAATTCCCAAGGATTACCATTTCATCCCTTTTTCCCTTTACTTTCAAATATAGTATCTCATTACCTAAATGAGGTTGCACAATCATGATTACATATTATGGTTACCATCCTAAACCCATAGCAAGTATTCATTGAGCCCATATTTGATGAACCTATTTTTTAAGAACCCATTATTCAACCATATGTCATTACTCATCCATTGCCAAACATCCCTCACTTAAGAAAATCAAATCTAGTCTGAAGGCCACAACCATACCAATCATTGCCTTATAATGCCCACTTATCTAAGACAATTAATGCATCACCAACTCATTTTCAAATCCAATTTGACAAATGGCTTGTTGAGAATAAAGATGCAACTCTTCTAAAATCATTGAAATTCAAATCCAGATTCCCATCTAACTTTCCTATAGACCAATTGAATATATTTATTAAGAAATAAGAAATACTCCCAACATCTAATCCAGTCTTTGAGCCACAATAAAGCCAATATTTAACTCTCAAAGAGCCATCATTTAAAGACTAATAAGTGTCCAAATCTAAGATTTTACAAACAAGCACAATCCAAGACCAAGACAACTAACCAATCCATGATTTTTTTGTTGAAACACCTATATGTGATGAGTTAACCTATGTTGAGTCACCCTTAGACCATTTCCCTAAATTTGAGGAGGCTCACTTTGACAAGCCAATCTTTGTGGAGCTACTTGTTGACCATTTCCCTTTTATTGGGGAGTCTCACCTTGAAAAGAAAGTATTTGTTGTGTCACCCTTCAACCATTGCCCTATCTTCAAGGAGCCTCACTTTGAAAAATCGATCTCTATCGAGTTACCCTTTTGTGGAGCTACTTGTTGACCGTTTCCCTTTTGTTGAGAAGCCTTACTTTGACAAACTAGTCTTTGTTGAGTCTTTCTTACAGGATCTTATTTTTTAAGATCACATTCTTCAACCACAAGCCATTAATCATCCAATACAAAACATTCAACATAAAATCTTTATCACCATAATAGAAGAAAAAATAACATTAAAGTTGGGTTCTATTTTTGAACTGGTATCGGATTTAACAAGTAGAATCAACATCATTCTCAACATTGAATTCAGAGTCCCTTGAGTTAGACTCAGCTTCAATATCACAATACATTAATAGATGTTAAAGCATTAGTTACATGCACCTTGCAAACTAGTTTGAATATATTTATGATCCTTACATAGTTTTCAAGATTGTTTACTTCAACATCAACACAAGTTCTCCTAGTATCTTCTATGAAGATTGTGTTGTGGCTTACCATTCCATTACCATTTGACGTTCCATTAACACCAACCAACTTAGCCATTATATTGACATTTTGTTAGGGTGTGGAGCTAAAAGCTTCACCAAAGAGCATTCATTAGCAGTTTTGGGTCTACACAGACACCGACGTCGGTCAGGAGCGACCGACGTCGGTCAGGAGCAGTTGCAGAGATGTCGATGTCGCAGAGGGTCGGCCGACGGCGGTCACAGACAAGCAGCAAGAACCGACGTCGGTTACCTACGTGTCCAAAAAGCTATTTTTGTGGACAGAAGCGAGTGTTTGCATGATGAGTTTGAGTTGTAGTCTCAAGCTCACGTCTCTATTGTTAGCAATTCTATTTTTAGAGCCCTTGTTCAAGTGGCTTAACTGCTTGTTGGAAGTGCATGCTCAAGTCTCCTAATTCTATATGTAGAATTAGATCTTCCTAGCTTATTGTAGTATTGTCGTTGGGTGAATTATTATTGTAATTCATTGTATGAGAAGAATAGTACAGAATTGAATCAATCCAGGTTTGTTGGAGTTGATTGTTCTTGAGAGAGAGAGCTCTTGAGGAATAGAGATCTAGTGAGAGATCTATACATCTAAGAGAGGTGTGGAAGAAAGAAGTTTCTTCAATTGTATTCCTTTTGTAAAGAGTTTATTAATACAAGTTTTCAGGGTGGTTTCTTGTATCTCTTGTTCTTGCTATTATCTCATTCTAATTACTTGTCAATCTGATTTAATTCTGCGTTTATTGCTTTCACAATTGTAATCTATTGTTGGTTGATCCCCCAAAAAGTGGTATCAGAGCCTTGGTTGCAGGTTCAGAGCTTGATATCCAACAATTGGTATCAGAGCTCAAGTTTACTAACAGGTGGTTCAGATCTGTGTAGTGTGTATTGATTACAGGTTCTCACAGGAGTTTCTGCAGGGATTTCTGTTTGAGTGGGAGAAGCAATGGCAGATGAAAGTAAATTGAGAATGGAAAAGTTTAATGGCAAAAATTACCAACATTGGAGAATGCAGATAGAGGATTATCTGTATCAGAAAGATCTCTACTTACCGTTAGGTGGGGTTGCAAAGAAGCCCAAAGACATGGAGGATGAAGAATGGGAAATTTTTGACAGAAAGGCTTTGGGGTCTATAAGACTGAGTCTAGCATCCACTGTAATATCCAATTTATCACAGGCAAAGTCTACGGTAGAGTTGATGACTACGTTAGCAAATTTGTATGAAAAACCCTCAGCTTCTAATAAGGTATATCTTATGAAGCAGTTATTTAATTTGCATATGAATGAAGGTGGATCTGTTTCTACTCATCTGAATGATTTCAATGGAATTGTGAATCAATTAAGTTCAGTGAATATAGTGTTTGATGATGAAATAAAAGCTCTTTTAATATTATGTTCTTTGCCTGAAAGCTAGCATGGCTTAGTAATGGCAGTAAGTAATACTGCATCTGCATCAAATATTTTGAAAGTAGAGGATGTTGTTAGTGTTATCTTGAATGAGGAAATACGGAGGAAAAGCATAGAAGAGGCATCTGGGAACGCTTTAAGTTTTGAGAGCAGGGCAAGGCAGAAAGAGAAGAGCAAGAAAGGCAGATCAAGATCCAAATCTAAGGGGAAAGGCAGATCTAAATCCAAGAATGGCAGGAAGCCACAACGCTGGAATTGTGGAAAGATGGGGCACATAAGCAGAGATTGTTGGTCAAAGCCTAAGGAGGACAATCAGCACGAAGGAAAGGAAGAAGCCAAGATTGCAGGTATTGCATAGGATGCTTTAATTTTCTCTCTACATAATAATATAGAATCTTGGGTATTAGATTCTGGTGCATCTTTTCATGCTACCCCTAACAGGGAATATTTCAGTGACTATATCCATGGAGATTTTGGAATAGTGTATCTAGGGGATGATGAGCCCTGTAAAATAATTGGCAAAGGTAAAGTGCAGCTGAAGATGCAGAATAACAACACATGGGTGTTGAGAGATGTGATGCATGTTCCTAGCTTGAAGAGAAATTTGATTTCTGCAGGAAAGTTAGGGGATGAGGGTTGTACAGTAACTCTCACAGCAGAATCTTGGAAGGTGACCAAGGGTGCACTTGTTATGGCCAGAGGTAAGAGAGAAGGTACTCTCTATTTGTGTAATTGTGTTACTAACAAATCTCCTTCTGTATTATCTACTTCAGATGTGGATGCTAAATTGTGGCACTCAAGGCTTGGCCACATGAGTGAGAAGGGGATGTCAATTCTTAAGTCCAAAGGTGTGCTTTCAGATTTAAAAGGCATAGATCTAGAGTTTTGTGAGCACTGTGTATTTGGAAAACAGAAAAGGGTTAGTTTTCTCAAAACTGGGTCTACTAAGAAGAGGCATAAGTTGGAGCTTGTTCACACAGACGTGTGGGGACCGGCTCAGGTTGTTTCCATTGGAGGATCACAGTACTATGTATCTTTCATAGATGATGCTACAAGGAAGGTATGGATCTACTGTATTAGAAAGAAATCTGATGTATTTGAGACTTTTAAAGTTTGGAAAGCTATGGTTGAGAATGAAACAGGTAAAAGATTAAAGTGCTTGAGATCAGACAATGGCGGTGAGTTTTGCAGTCATAAGTTTAGAGATTATTGTTACATGCATGGAATCCACAGGCAAATAATAGTTCCAAGGACACCTCAACAGAATGGAATTGCTGAAAGGATGAACAGGACAATAATGGAGCATGCAAGATGTATGAGATTGCATGCCGGTTTGCCCTTATAGTTTTGGGCACAGGCTGTTGACACTGCAGTGTACCTGATTAACAGAGGACCCTCTACAGTGATGGATGGTGGTATTCCAGAAGAGGCATGGATAGGTAAAAAGGTTGATCTCTCATATCTCAAAGTTTTTGGTTGTGAAGCCTTTGTGCATATAGATAAGGAAAATAGAAAGAAGCTTAATGCTAAGTCTATGAGATGCACGTTTATTGGCTATGGCTCAGATGATTTTGGTTACAGATTGTGGAATTTGGAAACTAACAAGATAATCAGGAGCCGTGATGTTATTTTCAATGAAAGAGTGATGTATTGTGATCAGCTAAGGAAGCTAAATCAATCTGAGCAGAGCAATGGTGAATTGGACGACGTGAAAGTCCAAGATGAGCTCACGGGAAAAAGAAACAATCACTTGTAGGAAAACACAGAGACCGACGTCGGCAGGTTAGGAACCAGCATCGACAGGACAGAAACCGGCATCGGTCGTACAGAGATCGACGTTGGCAGGACAGGTACCGAGGTCGGTCAGGCAGAACCGACGTCGGCCAGTAACAGGTCTGGAAGTGACCGAGGTCGGTCACTGTCAGAGAATTTGGGTGGACAGCGTCTTGTGAATGAGTCTCAGACACCCATCAGGAGGTCAGAAAGGGTGAGTAAGCCTCCAATTAGATATTCTCCTTCTTTATTTTACTTATTGCTAACTGATGGTGGAGAACCAGAGAGTTTTGATGAAGCAATACAGGTGGAGTCCAAGAGTCAATGGGAGCATGGCATGGTTGAGGAGTTGGAGTCCTTAAGAGAGAACCAAATATGGGATTTGGTTGAATTGCCAGCTGGTAAGAGAACACTCAAGAATAGATGGACCTACAGGTTGAAAGAAGGTGAGAATGGACAGATGAGATATAAGGCCAGATTGGTAGTGAAAGGATTTGCACAAAAGCCAGGTATCGACTTTGGTGAGATTTTTTCTCCTGTTGTTAAAATGACTTCTATAAGGGTTGTATTGTCTTTGGTTGCTTTCGAGGATTTGCATCTTGAGCAGCTAGATGTTAAGACAGCGTTTCTTCATTGAGATTTAGATGAGGAAATTTATATGGAACAGCCAGAAGGATTTGAGGTCAAGGGTAAGGAGAAGTTTGTGTGCAGATTGAAGAAAAGCTTGTATGGCCTCAAGTAAGCTCTAGGCAATGGTACTTAAAATTTGACAGGTTTATGACTGAGCATGGCTACAGTAGATGTCAATCTGACCATTGTGTGTATTTCAAGAGATTTGATAATGGTAGATATATTATTCTATTGTTGTGTGTAGATGATATGCTGGTTGCAGGATCTCACATGTAGGATATCTCAGAGCTTAAGGTGAAATTAGCTCAAACGTTTGCTATGAAGGATTTGGGAGCAGTAAAGAAAATCCTTGGCATGAGCATTAAGAGAGACAGGAAAAATCACAGGTTGATATTGTCTCAAGAAGATTATGTGGACAAGGTGTTGAAACGGTTCAATATGCAGGATGCTAAACCGGTAAACACACCTTTGGCTGGACATTTTAAGTTGTGTAAAGAACAATGTCCTAATTCATATGATGAGGTAGAGTACATGAGTAAGGTTCCATATTCTTTCGTAGTAGGGAGTTTGATGTATGCAATGGTGTGTACTAGACCAGATATTGCCCAAGCAGTGGGAGTGGTAAGGAAGTATATGGCCAATCCAGGTAAGGAACATTGGAAACCAGTTCAGTGGATCCTTAGATATCTGAGAGGAACCAGCAGTAAGCACTTGTGCTATGGAGGTTCAAATACTTCTCTACATGGTTATGTAGATTCAAATATGGCAGGTGATTTGGATGGCAGGAGAAGCACTACAGGTTATGTTTTCACTTTAAGTGGAACGGCGGTTAGCTGGATATCTAAGTTGCAAAAGGTTGTTGCCTTGTCAACTACAGAAGCAGAGTATATTGCAGCCATAGAAGCTAGCAAAGAGATGATATGGATGACACGGTTCATGGATGAGCTTGGTAGGGAGCATGAGAGTTGTAGATTGTATAGTGACAGTCAGAGTGCAATCCATTTGGCTAAGAATTCAGCCTTTCATTCAAGAACAAAGCACATACATCTAAGGTATCACTTCATACGACAGGTATTAGAAGATGGTGAGTTGAAGCTGGAGAAGATCCATACAGATAAGAATCCTGCTGATATGTTAACCAAGCCGGTTACAAAGGAGAAGTTTAATCTTCATTCAACTTCTGTTGGTCTTCATGATTGAGTTGAAGATGGAGGAGCTAGAAGATGTTGCTGTACAGGTACTGGTGCAGCTGTTTATCTCCAAGTGGGAGATTGTTAGGGTGTGGAGCTAAAAGCTTCACCAAGGAGCATTCATTAGTAGTTTCGGGTCTACACAGACACTGGCATCGGTCAGGAGTGACCGACATCGGTCAGGAGCAGTTGCAGAGATGCCGACGTCGGCAGAGGGTTGACTGACGGCGGTCACAGACAAGCAACAGGAATCGACGTCGGTTACTTGCGTGTCCAGAAAAGCTATTTCCGTGGACAGAAGCGAGTGTTTACATGATGAGTTTGAGTTGTAGTCTCAAGCTCGCGTCTCTATCGTTAGCAATTCTATTTTTAGAGCCCTTGTTCAAGCGACTTAACTATTTGTTGGAAGTGCATGCTCAAGTCTCCTAATTCTATATGTAGAATTAGATCTTCCTATCTTATTGTAGTATTGTAGTTGGGTGAATTATTGTTGTAATTCATTGTATGAGAAAAACAGTACAAAATTGAATCAATCCAGGTTTGTTGGAGTTGATTATTCTTGAGAGAGAGAGCTCTTGAGGAATAGAGATCTAGTGAGAGATCTATACATCTAGGAGAGGTGTGGAAGAAAGAAGTTTCTTCAATTGTATTCCTTTTGTAAAGAGTTTGTTAATACAAGTTTTCAGGGTGGTTTCTTGTATCTCTTGTTCTTGTTATTATCTCATTCTAATTACTTGTCAATCTGATTTAATTTCGCGTTTATTGCTTTCACAATTGTAATCTATTGTTGGTTGATCCCCCAATAATTACATGCATCTTGCAAACTAGTTTGAATATATTTATGATCCTTACATAGTTTTCAAGATTGTTTACTTCAACATCAACACAAGTTCTCCTAGTATCTTCTATGAAGATTGTGTTGTGGCTTACCATTCCATTACCATTTGATGTTCCATTAACACCAACCAACTTAGCCATTATATTGACATTTCACCTCCCACAAGTGTCGATCGAGACTAATAGAATCACACATTATTGAATTGCATTGAAGGTGACATATTAGTTGTAGAATATCAAGGGGATGAACACCACATTCATGTAGGAAAAGAACAATCTCCTAGTGAAATATTTTTGGAGGTGCTAAGGGGCAATCAAAGTCCAAACTCAACATCTTCTAGTGAAAAAACTTTATTTGAGGCACTAAAAGACAATCAAAGTCAAAATTCAATGTTACTTAGTAAAACCTTCTTGAAGGTGCTATGGGACAATCAAGACAACTCTATTGGTGAAAACATCTTCTAGGCACCAATAACTAAGCAACATAGTTATTCATTACTTGATGAAGACATTATTGAAGATAACATCAATACAACTTCAAATCTACAACATAATCAGATAGCAACATCTCTTAGGCCAAAACGATAGACAAATCTAGTGGTCTTACCGAAAGCATATTTACAAGTCTTTCTCCCTACCACAACTAAAATTATGTTGAATCTGGAATCAATAACATTATGTGTGACTAAAAATCCTATTCTTCATTTATTACCCAACAATTATATATTCCATTATGATTAATTTCTCCATTCTAAACCTATATTACATTGCTAAATCAAACCTTTTATCCAATGTTTATCCTTATTTATTATCTTTGGCCACACTTTCCTTTACAGAGGTTATGAAGACATCTTGTCTAGAAGTTTGAAGGAAACAAAATCAAAAACCAATGAAGATCACAATAACATTATTAGAGTTCAAATCAACAACAAGTTCTTGATAGAGTAACTATTTAGAAGGGGTGTGGGTTAGGCATCAAGAAGGCCAACATTATGCATCTCGTAATTCTTAGTTGAGTTGAGATGCTAAAAAAATCAAAAACACAAGGACATAGTTGGACAGCTAGGTAATGGTGGACTCTTAGATAGACATAAAGGTCATTCACTTCACCTATTTAAAGTACCCTAAATCCTGGAAAATAATAGATATTGAACAAAAATGAGGTTTCACCTAAACACAAAGCCTTATGTTATCGATGGTGTCACTAAATTTTTTTCAAGACCTATAGATTTTTATTATGGCCATCCTGCACTTATGAAATGGTCTTATAGCCTATCATCCATAGAGATCTAATAATTTGATGTTGAAGAAATATTGTTGGTAGGGAAACAAGTCAATGTGTAAATAAATAATAATTTTTTACAGCCTCCTCAAATGTTAGGGTTAAGATCATATGGGCAACCCTCCTTAATAATATGGGGAAAAACACCAATAAAATGTTTGCATACAAAATCACATTGTAAACATCACTCTGCATAATGCACCCATCAAACATTATGATGCATCTAGTGCCCTTTTAAAATAAATTTAAAGCAATAAAGAAGAAATTGAGGTTTGATAAAACCATTCCAAGCCAAGGAATTCTATTTAAAATTATAAACTAGATCTGAAATTTTATTTTTTTATACAATGATCCCAAAGCTATCCAAGCTAAACTAAAAATCAACATTTCAATATAATAAAAAATATAGGAAACATAAATAGTAAAAAGAAAAAGAATAAATGTACTTCTACTCCATTAGGGCTATTACTGGGAATCAATATATCTAGCATTGATAAGCACCTTTTCCCTCTTGGCCAAGTCCAACATCATGGCCACCAATTACTTGAAAGTGAATTTTGAATCTCAATTAAGAAGCTTATGTGCCTTGGTAGAATCCCCTCCAAGATCATCAACCTCTGTAGGCCTAAAATACCTAGGATCTATGTTAACATAGGCCTTCTAGTTCAAATTGACATACCTAAAGGCTTCCTAAAGAAACTCCTCGACAATATGGTTATCATCAGTGGTAACAATGTAATAATCAATCTTATCTTTCTATAGCATGAGCCACATTGCCTCCACATATTCCCTAGAGAAGCCCCAATACTAGGAGGCATTGAGATTGCCCAAGTAGAGCTTATTTTGCAGCCCAGTTTTGATCCACCCCATAGCCCTAGTGATCTTTTTGGTGATAAAATGTTCCCCTCTCCTTGTAGACTAATGATTGAAGAGAATGCCATTATAGGAAAAGAGGCTATATGATTCCCTATAGTTGATAATGTACCAGTGAGATGTAACTTTAGAAGTGGCATAGGGGTTGCAAGGGTGGAAAGGGGTGTCCTCATTCTAAGGAGGAGGGGTAGATCCATACATTTTAGAGGACCCAGCCTGGTAATACTTTACCTTTCATCCTGTGCTCTAAATATGGATACGAATGGCCTCCAGGAGGCTCAATGCCCCTATGTCCACCACATCGATAGTATATTCTAGGTTCTTAAATGAAACCCCCATATGGGACTACACTGCCAAATTGTACACATCATCTAGGTAGATTACATCTACCCATTTTCTCAAGGATGATGCATCTATTAAATCTTCATAATGTAACTTTATGCATGCCTATGAGTTGCGTGGATAAATGTATATGTGATCCATCCATTATGTGTTGAAATTTGATGAATGTTAGATTATTTCATGCACCTTGTACTTCTTTTTTAGCAAGAATTCCATTAGATATGATCCATTCTGACCTGTTATTCCCATTATCAGTACCTTCTTTGCCTCTGCACTTTCCCCCATTTATTTTCTCACCTCACCCTCACCCTCACTCTCTCTATTAATAAGCTTTTTGAAACTAAAAATTTATCTAATTTTTTGAAAGTTACTTTTTGCTTTTATTTTGCCACATCAAGGTTACAATCATTGATGGATACAAAATGTTTATGTTAATGAATTTTTAAGGCATAAGGGGTGAGGGTATATATATGGATATTTTAATAATGTTCATGAGACCAAAAATAGTTTATGGGACCCCCAAACCAAAAATCATAACATAAAGAAGTGAAGAAACTACGTGAAAAACAAAGTGACATTAACTTTTTCTAACTCTAATTCCCAAGCTTATCATTATTTTTCCTTTGAAGATTCACTCTCCTACTATGGCTATTGATCAAGAATTCTTCATTTCTATCAATTTTCTCATCCTCAAATAAATTGAGCTTAGAAACTCCCTCTAAGTTGCCCACATATTTAGCTTGGATGTCATCATATGTGGAACATTCCAAGAGATAATGTCATTCCATCTCAACCAAACTTGATGTGCACATAATACATCTTCTCTCTTCTCACTTTTATTTTGGGATCTTGGATTCGTGTTTTATTCAAAGATTGCTCATATAGACTTTAAAATCTCCACTTCCAATTATAAAATGATAAAGTTTCCCTCTCAATTTAGAAATTTTTTTCTTTAGATAATCCATTTATTTTTCCTATTTTTATTTTTTAATTAGATTTTAAAATTTAATAAAACTAAAATAATCTTATGAAACTATTCTTAAAAACTCACTTTTTTAAGCTTTGTAGTTTTCTATGTTTTTTTAAGTTGGCCATCATGCTCTCATTAACATGTCATAAACCATAGTCCCATCTTACTAATTGCTCTAAACCTACATTAGATATTAAAATGTGGTATTAAGTATTTGAAAATGACAAGTTTCACATACATTCACAATGCATGAATTGAGTAGGGCACTTAACCAACATTTATAAAAGGTCAAAAGACTAATCAAAATTATTTAATCGATTAAACCTAATTAAGTGATTATTTAAATAATCCATGTGCAATTATTCGATATCTAAAATTGAAAATTCAAAAATGCAAAATATCAGACCTCTCCATCATTACTTTTGTGAGTTGTCAATCACTCAAAATATCTAACAAATATCTAGATTTATGAGTCATGTTTATTAATTAAAGACTATTAATTACATTTTTTACTCAAGCTCTACCACACATCTCTTTCAGATCCAAAGGCCATAATGGATATGCCTAACATATAATATAATTGCCAAGGCCATTATTTAACAAGCTCTTGAGCTAAAGTTATAATGCTAAATTTTTAAGAGATAGCTTCACATGCCAAGCTAAGCCAAGCCAATCCAAGTTAAAGGTGGACAAGGAGAAGTGTTGCCTACAAGGCAAATGAATTGAATAAAAGACTCCATTGCACACATAATCCAATCATCAACACACTCGCATGCCAATGAATGAGCTCATTTGACAAAGGAGGTAAAGGTGGTTTGTTGTCTTTATTTCCTAGTTGTATTTATGCTTGGCTTTTTTATTGCTCACCCAAGTATGTAGGAAAGTAGTTGTAGATTTCCTAGTATTATTTGATATTTGGGTTTTACATATTCCATTAATAAGAGAAATGTCAAAAAAATCTCCTTTGTAATGCTATGTTACATAATGGCACTCCCAGTGGGACCACACACCTCACAAGCACTAACAAAGTGATATTAGAGCTTTAAAATCAAAGAATTGTTCACTTACAACTTTATTTTTTATATTTTTTACCTTAAAAGTATATTTTCCTGTGTCTTGTCGTCAACTTTATTCTTCAATAAATGATGATTTCATTTCTTGAATGCTCAGTTACACCACTCAATTATTCATCAGTTTGAAATAAAACCCTCTTATGACCATTTCTTGTGACAACTTTTCCATTGCCTAATAGCTTTTCCATTGGCCAATAGTTTTGTATTCAAACAAAATTATCATCATCATTTGACAAATTTTCCATTGCCTGATAATTTTTCCATTTCTTGATAGCTTTATAATCAAATAAAAACATCACCATCATATGATTGCTTTCCATCGCTTGATAACCTCTACCATCACTTGTTAGTGTTACTATCCCCTGACATATTCTATTGTTGACTGATATCTTCTGCCATTGCTCGATAACTTTTACAATTGACTAAAAATATCACCATTAATTGACAATGTCACCATCAATCGATAACATAACCATTAACAAATAGCATCACTATCAACCAATAGCATCACCATTGACTGACAACATCACCATCAACTGACAACATCACCACCGACCGACAGCATCACTATCACTAGAAAACTTTTCTACCATGTGTCAAAAAACAAAGAACTTCAAAGGTGAAAGTTGTTTTTAGACTAACCTTTTTAAAAAAACATAAGTGAATCCACTAACATTTATTGTAGGAAATTAATTCAAAAAGAGAAGTTTTAAATCACTTAAAAAAATTATTCACACTTGTCTTTTTGGTGCTTGAAAATCACTTTCAAAACAACTCTACCTTTTGTTTTTCAAATTTACAAGTTCAAACACTCAAAAGGGCCCAAATTCACTTCATATTTTATTTCGTTCTCTAAAAATAAAAAAACATTAGATTAGTTTTCCTAAGAGCTTTTGATTTTTGCTTTCTTTTAAGCAAAAGTACTTAGTTTTATTTTCCTCTATTAGTTTCTTTTTTAATCAAAACTTCGCATTTATGCTCTCCCCCATCCCCTTTAGGGAACTTAGGTGATCAAAAGTGCATCATTTTTGCTTGTTTGGTTGAGTCATAGAAGTGAATAAAAGTTATGTATACTATCCTCAAGCTCTGAGTGACTTGGGTGACTCAAAAGAGACCCTAAAGTTATTCCATTTTCATTTATTTCTTTTTCAACATTGGCTTGTGAGCAAGAGTTCATAGCCTCCTCATGATTTCTCTAGGAGGAATTTGATCTGGGGTTTCATCTCTCAACACTATTCTAACCCCATTCCATAATGGGGTATATAAATTGAGCAAATTATTGAATGGGATAGTGGTGAGCGATTAACCTGACCAATCTAATAGGACTCAGAGCTTGCACATACTAGATATTAGAATTCACTAAGAAGTACATAGATGAATTCATTATGTAAAGGACTATACCATTGCATAACAAGATATTTAATAACAATAAAATTGATGCATTAATTCCTCATGTTAGTGACAAGTATGAAACATATAAACGTTCAAAAAAATTAGATTTAGATCAATGCCACTTGCCATGAAATATTCAGCCAAATGTTGAGTTACTTTGGCATTCTAAGTTCATGCCACATATTAATGCTTGATAGACAAAGAGGGGCATAAAAACTCTACCAACATGCACTCTTACTTTTTTGGATTAGCAATTAATTCCTTTTGAGCATTGGTATATTGGTTAAAACTTTAGAGGAGACTATACAACCTTGTCAATTTTTAGGGTAGGATATACACTTCGGTGCTTTGCTTATTCTCTTATTTGCATTGGTTTTAGGGTTTCAAACTATTTTTTTGTAAAAACATGTCCAAAATTAAGTCAATAATTTCAATACAAAACACATGTTACTACCACCATTTTGAGTCAAGAAGTGTTGCACTATTGAAATCGGTCTAAAAATCTACCTTGGGGATTTTTAAAACCACCTTTAGTTCTCTTATTCAAAAAGGCATTATTGCACTACCCAACTTATTACAAGGCATTTATCTTTGTTTAAAACCAAGTCAAAAACCATTTGTGTACCTTTATAATAAAAGTGTCATTATGCTACCCATTTGAGTTTAGGCCATTGTTCATTTAAAAATCCAAGTCTTTTAAAATATCATTCAAAATCTATCTTTCAAAGTTCAAATCTAAAACAACTGGTTTATGATTGATTCTTGTTTATAACTTGGGCTTGAGTGGTTCACCTTTCAATCTTTAGATTGTGCAACTTGGATTGATTTTTAGTTTGATTTTTAAATATCTTTTCCTAGAGACCAAGTTTCATTTTATCATGTCTTACCTCGATTCCAAGTTTCAATTTTAGATCACAAGTGTGCCATTTGTTTCAAATCAGGATCCTTAGACTCAAGAGTGTTTCAAAATTCACGTGCCTATATTGAGTTTATTTCAAAGACACAGTTAAAGTTTTATGTGCCAAGACATATTTCATGTGCTTAGACCAAGTTTGTTTTCATTTACTTAGACCAAGTTTGTTTCCATGTTTAAATTGACCATGTTCAGAGCCAGACTTTTCTAAACATGAAGTATTTCAACCAGCTTGCACTGTCATGCCAAATTAGGGTTTATTTTTGAACAAACATTCTAATCTAATTAGAGTCATTTTTTATCCCACTTAGACCATGTTAATCAAAACCATGCCAATTATTGAGACTAAATTCACCCTCTTTGGGGTCATGTTAATTATCAGGGACCAAGAACACCCTATTTAGGCTAATTTATAATTTCCAAACCCAACCATGCTAATTATCATATGCTAAGACCACCCTTATTTGGTTCAATTAAAGTACCAAGTTCTCCCTTTCAAGGCTAATTTATCTAATAACACTTCCCAATCCCCTACTTATGCTGATAATTATCCTTTGGCCTGCATTAGTAACCAAGCTCTACATTTCCCAAGAATTAGCATTTTAGGCCCTCCTCCTTTGGACTGCATTAGCAAAAAATCTCTATAGTGCCTAAGGGTTACCATTATATACCCTCCTCATGTGTCCTATGTTTTCAACCAAGCTCCATAGTGCTCAAGGATTACCATTCTAGGCCCTCTTCCCTTTCCTTCTAACTATAGTAGCTCATTCCCTGAATGAGGTTGTGTAAGCATGACTATGCATATTACAGTTACCATCTTAGACCCACAGCTAGTATTTGTTGAGCCCATATTTGATGAGAATATTTTCAAAGAACCCATTATTAAACCATAGGTCATTACTCATCCATTGCCAAACATCCCTCAATTTAGAAAATCCAATCTAGTCTCAAGGCCACAACCATACCAATCATTGCCTTATAATGCCCACCCATTTGGGTCAGTTAGTGCATCACTAACTCATTTTAAAATTCCATTTGACAAATGTCTTGTTGACAATAGAGATGTAACTCTTCTAAAATCATTAAAATTTAGAGCTAAATTCCCATCTAGCTTCTCTATAGACTGATTAAATATATTTCTTCATAAACAAGAAATACTCCAAACATATAATCTAGTCTTTGAGCCACAATAGAGCCAATCTTTACCTCTCCAAGAGACATCATTTAAAGACCAAGATGTGTCCAAATCTAATATTTTCAAACAAGTGTAAGCCAAGACCAAGATAACTAACCAATCCATGATTTTTTTGTTGAAACACTTATTTCTAATGAGTTAATTTATGTTGAGTCACCCTTACACCATTGCCCTATCTTTGAATAGCCTCACTTTGACAAACCAATCTCTATGGAGCTATTTATTGACCATTTCCATTTTATTAAGGAGTCTCACCTTGAAAAAATAGTATTTGTTGAGTCACCCTCCACCCATTACCTTATTTTTTAGGAGCCTCACTTTGACAATCCAATCTCTATGGAGTTGATTATTGACCATATACCTTTTCTTGGGAAGCCTCACTTTGACAAGCTAGTCTTTGTTGAGTCTTTCTTAGAGGAGCCTATTTCTAAAGATCACATTCTTCAATCACAATCCATTACTCATATAATACCTAACATTCAATATAACATCTTTTCTGCCACAATAGAAAAATAATTAAAATTAAATTTAGGTTTTATTTTTTAACCATTATCATATTTAACATTAGAATCAAAATCAATAGGAATGTCAACATTAGATTTAGATTCCCTTAAGTTAGACGCAAATTTAGAATCAAAATACATTAGTGGATGTTACAACATTGGTTACATGCATCTTCTAGACTATTTTGAAAATATTTATGATCCTTACATAATTTCTGAGGATGTTTACTTTAGTATCGACACAAGATCTCCTAGTATCTTTTACAGTGATTGTGTTATGTCTTACCATTCCACTTTCCATTAACACCAACCAACCTAGCCATTATATTGGCATTCCACCTCCCACAAGTTTTAATTGAGACTAATAGAATCACACATTATTGAACTGCATTGATGGTGACATATCAGTTGTATAATATCATGGGGACCAACACCACATTCATGTAGAAGAAGAACAATCTCCTAGTGAAATCTCTTCGAGGCATTAGGGGGAAATCAAAGTCTGAACTCAACATCTTTTAGTGAAACCTTATTTGAGGAACTAGAAGACAATAAAAGTCAAAAGTCAATTTTACTTAGTGAAACCTTCTCAAATGTCCTATTGGATAATAAAGACAACTTCATTGGTGAAAATATCTTAAAGTCACCAATAGCTAATCACAATAGTTTTTTATTGCTTGATGAAGATATTATTGAAGATAACATCAGTATAGATTCAAACCTACAACATAATCAGATGGAAGTATCTCTCAAGCCCAAACAATAGATAAATCTGGTGGTCCTATCAAGAGAATATTTAGAAGTCTTTGTCCCTACCATAACTAAAATTATATTGAATTCAGAACCAACAACATTGTGTGTGACTAAAAATCCCATTCTTCATTTGTTACCTAATGATTATACATTCCATTATGATCCATTTATCCATTCCAATCCTATATTACATTGCTAAATTAAAAATTTTATCCAATGTTTATCCTTATTTACCATTTGGTTGCACTTTCCTTTATAGAGGCTATAAGGACATCTTGTCTATAAGATTGAAGGAAATAAAATCAATGACCAATGTAGATTACAATAACATTATTGGAGTTTAAATAAACAACAGGTTCTTGATAGAGAAACTATTTAGAAGGGGTGTGGGTTAGGCATCAATACGTCCAACATTATGCATCTCGTAATTCTCCATTGAGTTGAGATGCTAAAAAATCCAAAAACACAATAATTCATTCTCTACAAGTGCCTTGTCACTTGGGGGTAACCCTATTACCATTATAGCCCATTCTCATAGTATCTTATGCTAATTAGGATGAGCATCTCCACATTATTATGAATAATGGATCTGTACCATATATCATTCCACTTGTACCTTGATAAAAATACATATATGACATTTAGATTATATCCTCACCACTTAGGACGTGCATCCCCTACTTGGTAGGTATAATTGAAGCATTCTCATGGCTTTCATCATGAATATTTCCATTTTTCTATTATATTGTATGATCATGTTTCATCCCATTTTTAGGAGAATTAAATTTATCCTGAAGTCTATGTTGGACTTTATGTCCATAAGACTATGTAAACAACAACTATTGCCTAGTGCATTTGAAGTCAGCTCGATTGATTTTGGTGATTGATCTCATTCACCATTTTCATGGATCATTCCTTATTATAATATTATCTCATTACCACTCTGACCATTTTTAGATTAACCTAAGACAATGCTTTCACAATTTACAAGTCACTTTTATGTGCATTGTGCATTTGAAATTGATGCACTGTTGTACCCTTAGTTTGTCCCATGCTCTCGCCATTTTATTAATGATATATTATCATTCTCTAATGATTTAAGATACCCCAAAGATTACAAAAACTTTAAAAACATTTTAAGAAACCTAAACAATTGAAAATGGACTACAATCTCCTAGAGAGATATAAAGTCGTAAACTCCAAAAACATTTGTCTTGTCCTAAACCTAGTCAATAATCCTCAATCCACCCACTTTGGGGTGCATTAGTTCTTGAGCCAATAATTTTAGAATTCAATGGGATGTGTCCTTCTTGAATCCACTATGTAGGGGAAATTCATTGTTGGTTCCAATCCATTCCATTGCCATTGCAGTGTGACCTTCCCTTTACATGTATCCTTTCTTAGGGACACTATCTAATTTACACTCTTAGGCCAAGCTCATAGCTTTTGTCTTATTGGGGAAAAACCAAAGCATGCAGCTTATACTAAGATATCTTATCCCTATATGTCATTCCATTTCATATAGCCTTTCTTGGGGGCACCATTTGTTTATCCTTCCATTGAGCCTTCACACATAGATATTGAGTTTGTTAATGACAAGATGCCTTATGTTACTTTTATTTTCAAGATTTGTGTGTGCTTATTTTTTAGTTATTTGTTTTCCTATTTATTTTATTTAATTATTATGCCTTGAATATATGTATATGCATTCATTAGGTGATTCCTTGTGAATTGTACTAAAGTCTATCCATATTCATACATCAACATTATCATCACAGCTTTTGTCATTGGTACAATTTTTTTAATTATCTAATGGATGAAGAATCAGTCCATAAACACATTACAACCTTGTAATCAAGGTATTTTATACCATGGTGCATACCATCACATGTTACAAAAAAAATCATGCCAATAGATCTATAAAAAAATGCATTGGGTAGTACTTATCCTTGTTCATAATTGGCAAAATCCCAAACATCACCTAAACATAGAGTAATTAAATAATAAATGAATAGTAATCCCTACTATTTTAGATATGCATCTCCATACTAACAGGTAGCCCAAATTCATACCTATCTTTTGTACCAGTTCACCATTAATCTATGATTATGGGTTCATTACGTGAGCATCCTTTGCCCCATTATGGCAAATTAACAATTATCCCTTACTCTTTGATCAAATCAACTCATTGACCATTTAGGATGTATCAATGCTAATAAGGACAAACATCTTTACATTGTAAAGTACAACTAAATCATCCACATTTATCAATTTTTATTCTTCTATTCTATTCCTCATTCCATTTTCCCTTACTTTTGGGTGAACTACATTGGCCTAAGGTCTATTTAGATCATGTAAGAAACATTTGGATACATGACGTATTTGGAGGTCAGCTTAGCCACCATTATTATTCCATCCCCATTATTATATTCTAATCATATATTTCATCACTTTGTGCATCCTCATGTGCCTAGTTATTTTTAGATTTTTTAATCTTTGAAAATTCATTAGACCATCGCACCTATATTTGTGCCTGCTTATTTTTAATCTATGTGATAAGTTATATCCTTGAGTTATGTTTGCCAATATGACCTACTAGGAAAAAATAGATGTTATTCCATGAGAAATATGCCCTACTTTGGCACATCATTATGCCACTAATTATAACCACCTTTGGGAAAATCAGTAGTTCAACCCATCCACCATACTGGGGCCCATCATTGTGCCACTGATTATAACCACCTTTTGTAAAATTAGTAGTTCAACACATCCACCCTATTGGGGAACATCATTGTACCATTGATTATAACCACCTTTGATAAAATTAGTATTTCAACCCATCCACCATGTTGGGGCACATCATTGTGCCACCGATTATAACCACCTTTGAGTAAGTCAGTAGTTTAAACCATCTACCCTGTTGGGGTACATCATTATGCTACTGATTATAACTGCCTTTAGGCAAATCATAGTTCAACCCATCTGCCCTATTGGGGCACATCATTGTGCCACTAACTATAACCATCTTTGTGAAAATCAATATTTAATCAATGCAGGAAATCATTAGCTCAATTGGATTAATCTCATCCATGGGTTAATTACATTCATCTTCTTACTTATTTTTAAGGGACTATCCATCAATTGTATGTTCTATCCACTCCCTTGAGGGAGCATCATAAGCTTCCAAAACTTTGTTTAGAGCATCATTCCTCAATCATTATCTTCTTAACAAATTTTTAATTCTTTAAAAATACATTATTGTGCCTATGTCTTGCAACACCTTCTCAAATAAGGGAAAAATGTAAACACCCCATTTTATCCACATTTGTGTCTAAACCAGACTTCAAATTGATGCAAATTAAGCCTAAAAATCACTGAAATGCCCAAATATATCCTCACATCATATATAAATGCCAATAATCAGGTTGAGGCTTCCTTAATTTTGGTATTACCTTTAATGCAATGATAACTTCCCATAGATTCATCCCCAGTCAGGTTATGACCAATCAAACTAACATTTTCAACCAATTAAGTGGGGCACTTAACCAAATTTCAGAAAAGGTCAAAATACTAATCAAATTTACTTAATTTATTAAACCCAATTAAGTGCTTAGTTAAATAATCCATGTGTAATTAATGAATATCGAAAATTGGAAATTCAAAAATGCAAATTATCAGGCCTCTGCATCATTACTTTTATGAGTTGTCAAGCACTCATAAAATATTTAACAAATATCTAAATTTATGAGTCATGCTTATTAATTGAAGAATATTAATTACAATTTTTGACTCAAGCTCCACCACACATCTCATTTTTGATCTAAAGGCAATAATGGATTTACCTAACTTGTAAATACAAGTACTAAGGCCATTATTTAACAAGATCTCAAGACAAAGTTATAATGTTAAATTGTTAAGAGATAGCTTTGCATGCCAAGCCAAGCCCAAGGTGGACAAGGAGAAATACTTCCCATAAGGAAAATGCATTGACCAAAAGACTCCATTGTACACATAAGTTTAGAAACACACTCACATGCCAATGAACAAGATCTTTTGACAAAGGAGGTAAAGGTGCTTTGTTATCTTTATTTCTTAATTGTATTTGTGCTTATCCCTTGTATCGCTCACCCAATTATGTAGTCAAGTAGTTGTTTCTTTCTTAAAGTTATTTGTTATTAGGGTTTTACAAATTCCACTAACAATAAAAAGCTAAAACAAATCTTCTTCATAATCCTATGTTACACCAACCACATACACACTTCTCTTAACCAAGAAGTTGAGTCACCCAATTATTTCCATGATTCTCACAAACAAGTACTAAATCATCCAACCAACTCCTTAATACATGCAACTACCATGGTGTTGTTTAACTATCTTGACTCATTCATGAGAATATTTCAACCACACAACTAAATTTCCCATATTTCTCATCTGTTTGAGGAATTGGTCTTCTCCACTTAGATGAGGACTCAAATCAAACTATTTAAAATCAAGATCATCAAATAAATATAGATTTTCCTATCCATTCATCTTATCATCCAAACACTTATAAATTGACATAGTTCATGTTGTGATCAATCAATCATCAAGGTGTCAAATTGTATTCATGCATCCTCTTGAGAATTAACATCAAACTACCATTATGCTACTAAAATTCACCTTGCATTGGATATTTCACTTTGAGCATCCACATACAAAGATCATAAGATCACATCCAAGTCATTAAAAGAAAAAATATTCACATGATTGGTAAGGTGAAGGTATACTTTTTTTTTTCTTATTTTAGCTCTATTCAAGATTTTAAGTTGATTTTAGAATAAAGAGTCAATTATTTATTTTGATTTCGTAGCTTGCAAGTTCTAAATTCTAGCTATTAAATTCAGGCACGCCTGATGGGACACATTCCTAATTCTTTTAATCATGCATTCTAATTGGTTATTTGAATTTATTTCAATTCATTATGCTTCATAACTATTATAACATGTTTGGAAGGTTTTTATTATTTTTATAGGTGAAGTTTCCAAATTTAGTCTATTATCTCTAGATGTACCTAAAAACTGTGTTTCAGCTTAATCATCCTTGGGAGTAGCAAAAAGTTTGAGTAAAATGGCCAAACAAAAAAACTTACAAATGAAAGAAAGCTTTTGACACTTAGTTGATTATTTGAAACTTGCCTACAACCATGTATCACATTTATGCTCAACAGGACTTAAGCCATTTTTATTTAAAAATTTCTTGGTGGGTTAAGAAAGCTCTTTGAAACTTTGTCAATTTCAGGTTTTTTTCCTAGTGATAGCTTTGGGGGAAACTATGTTTAATATGAGGGGATCCCAACAACATCTTGATGGCTTTTCAAGTTATTAGTGGTAATAGGACTCCACTCTAATTGTCCCAGTGTGACATAATAGTCATATATAGGTCCCAATGGCTCCAACCCATCAATAAAAGCATTTTGGCACTCAGTTGATTCTCCAACTTGACTCAAAGCCACGTGTCAGATCTTGACGGTCCTTGGCCTATTCTAAAATGATTTTAAGACTTAGCTAAATTTCCTTGAGCTTTCACGATAGATATCCACATCAATAAATTTTCAAGTAAGTGGGATGTTTCTATGTGTTACAATTCCACCATTTTGCTCTCTTAGATATTTTTTTATAGCCTAGAGAGATGTAAAATCTCTAGGTTAGTGGGTGAATGGGATGACATTGTGTGGTACAATCCTATGACATATCATGCAACTTGTAGTAGTTCAATAGAGCATGGATGAGTGGGATGGCATCATGTGGTACAATCCTACTACTCTGTAACCCTATAATGGTTGGTATAAGCATAATAAGCATCTATACAATGGGAAAGTGGGATTACACCATGCAGAGAAATCTCACTTCTACGTAGGATAAATAGTTTGGGTAGGTAGTCAGAGTAAAAAAAGAGTGAAAAGTAGCTGTGTGGCAAGCCCCATGTTTGAGTAAATAGGACAAGATGGCTATGTAGCCAATAAGGCAATGATTTAAATTTGATAGCCTATCTAACTTCAAAATCATCAAAATTGATATAAGCTTAGAATGAGCCTAATGTTGACACATGGATGAAATCTACCATGAAAGTGTTCATTGGCACTTAGTTGACACTAATTGAAGATAAATTTAATGGCCTGTTTCACCCATCTAGATGTTAAATTATGAGTAGGTTGTGTAACAGATTTGATTCATAGAATCAATCATTGAGTGGCAGCCTCAACTAGGAAATGAGTATAAAATTGGTGAAATTTGGTGGAATCTGGCTTGAGTCATCATGAGAATAAGCACATGAAGATAAAAATTAAGTATGAGCATAAAATAGAAATGCAAGATTAAGGATATGTGGTAGGTAGTTCCATAGGCATGGACATGATGATATAGAGGAAATTCCCACTACCTTTAGCCAACCTCTCTAATCATGATTTGAATATGTAACCACCATGTTAATCGATAAAGCCAATTCAAACCTTGAGCTCTAGATATTTTACCTATAAAAGTAGGTAGATGTTTCATAGAAATCATCCTCAATTTAGGTAAACTGAAGCCCTTCTCTAATAAACACTTGTACTTTGCCTCTGAACTAAATATATGTTGATTTCCAACCTTCTCAATATTGCAACTAGCGTATATCCATGGTAGTTTGATGAATGTTTGTGATAGTGTTTGCAACTTCATTTCATTTATCATATTTTATTACCTCTTTATAGGTTGTTGGTAATCTTAATAGGTCATATAAAGTTTTTAACATGGTCTTACAATGGTTGATTATGGAAAATATTCACTAGTGTCTCCTATGAGACCTCTTATTCATCCCTCTTAGCTAATGTCTTGACCATAACCTTCATATTGAAATATTGATGTTTGAAGACTCATCTTGAGTTAGTGTAGTAGATTTTAGTCCTTGTTCACATAATTAGTGTATTATAGTCAAGTGGAGGGTGTCAATCTTGGTGCAACACCTCCCATTTACCTATTTATAGTCATTTCTACCCATTTTCCAAGCAAGCAATAGGTTTAGTAGCAATTTCAAGGTGAATCATCAAGGGAGCTAGTCATATCTAGAGATTCACCTCATTAATTAGGCCACCCACAACCTACAGGTGTCTTCATGCTATCCCATAGATGAGGAATGCTTGAACAACCTTCTTCAAGGGTGAAATTTAGTGTGATAACAGTTTATGGTATGCTTGGTGGGATGTCAATTTGAAGATCTTTAAGTCATCTACTACAAAAGTGTTATTGTTGTTATTCAGTATATCAACATTTAAAGGTAGTTCCACAAACACCAATTATGATTCTGAGTCTATTTCAACTAGCTGGTTCTAGTAGCCCAAGTACCTTTTTCAACGTATTGTTCATAGATCTCTTGCTTTAGTTTACCCCATAAGTTTAATGGTTGGGTATGGAGAGGAGTTTCATTTTACACCTCATTTTTAGCAGTATGATGATCCATATTAGCCCTATGTTGAGCCATATCATTTGTATAATGACCCTATATTTCCTTCATATGGCTCTAGTTATTAGTATGAGTAGCGTCCCTATAATGAATGTTACCCTCCCTTCAATTATTAGTCTCCGAATCAAGATATACAACATCTTTATCAACCATTTAATGAGTTGAGTCAATCCTATGTATCTCCATGTGCTCCAAGCCAACCCTCTCCTACTCTTAGCCTATCTCCACTTGCTGACATGCTTTCAAGAGAGAAGTGGTGTTTTCCTTATAAGGAAACCCATGACTAGTAAACATGTGCATATGCAAGAGGAGAAATGGGTGCTAAAGTATAGGAATTTGAGCTTAACACCAAGCTTTCAATAACATGATATCAAGATGGACCAATGTATGAACTTCCTCTTCTTCAAGTCCCTCAAAATTCCAAGTTGGAAGCAAGTGTTAGAGTCATGGGATAATCAAAATGGAGAATGCTTAGATTGGGGAAATGAGACTAAAGAAGAGACTATATTTATACAAGCTCCATACATCCTTCCCAAAGAGCTCCTAAATAAGTCCTTCAAGATCCCAAGTTGGAAAGACACCCTCACAAGCTTCAAATAGATTAATAAACTCTCTTTCCCTCCCACCATCTCCCTTTTGGAAGAAAAGACTATTGTATAGAATCTTAATGAATAACATTAAGCCATAAGTGAGCCTCAAGAAGGCTATGAGGAGAGTGATTAAAGTGAAGATGATGAGGAAATCATCATTGGAAGTCCTCATCATACCATTGGATCAGATTTGGGACAAATAAGATAAAATCAATCTTTTGAACATATTCTTGATCAAGAAGAAGATAAGCTTGCATCCAAGACTGTTGATCCTCATGATCATGAGGAAACTAAGGCAAATATATTGACTAGTGAACATGGTGGAAGCATGAGTTACGAAGCTCCTAATAACTCTTTTGAATGGGCTAAGGATTGTTTTGAGGTTCAAGAGGACAATCAAGAAGGTATAGACTTCAATTCTTCCTCTATTCTTACTGAGAACATCACCATAATAGCCTACATAGAATCAAAAAAAATCCAAACGAGTCACAAATGTGTGAAGTTTAACTATAATACTTGTTTAAGGTTCTAGAAGTAGGTTATGTGCTCTTACAAGTATAATACAATCTGATTAAGGCTAAACAGGGTAGAGTTCTAAGTATACCATCACAAGAGACTACTCAACTTGATAGGGATTTGTTTATGGTTTTCAAATTTGTTTATTAGATCCTAGGTCAATTTTTAAACTTGGAAAAAGATGACATTTTCTCTTTTAGTGGATCTCAAGAAGCTAAGAGCGGAGATGAATAAGTTCATATGAGTTATGACAACAATCCCTTAATCTCATTCAAGATGTTTAAACTCTTTGTAAGCCTACATATCCTAGTAAGAACATTGATGAGGTGTTTGTCAAAATTGAAGAATAAGATGTTAATGAGCCATTAAAGACTGAGGTCATAGTTGTGACCACATTGGAGATATTTCTCAATGATGAAGATCGAAATATGGTGAGCATTAAACCATAAAAAGACATTGTCTATATTGGAGATATCTTTGCCTCAATTGATCCATTTAGAGACAATATAGGGAATTTGATAAGCAAGAAAAAGGTTGATCCAACTAGAATGACACCTAAACAACAACTTGTCCACCATCTCTATCAGCCACATAGACAAGACCTAAGAGGCTTTTGTTTTGATCAAGGTGGTTTGAGAACCTTGCATTTAGTTTGTACACTATAGTTTAGTCATTTTTATTTCTTATAAGTGTTGTGGCACATTATTTTAGCTATTATTTTCCTCTAAGTTCTTTGGCACTTTTTGTTCATTTTTGCTTTCATTGTCTATTTAGATATGGATCTCAATGTAATTATTTAGCAAGTTACAATAGGGTTGTGTCTTCAAATGTGAAAAGGTTGGATGTTTCTAGGATTCCAAACTTAATGGATGCATAAGGATACTGATTTAGAGTTCTTAGAAAGCAAGCACCCCCCCTAGAGGTCACCAATAATGTTGACCATTTTTGGTCACCATGGAGGAGAAATTTTTAGTTTAGAGTTTTAGGTGGGCCAAGTTGCAGGTTTTTAGAATTCTAATAAGTCAAGAAAATTATCAAAAGTTAGAGATTACTATGAAGAATCATAAAAAAAATTATTTTAAAAGTGGATGCCAAAAATAAATTATCTAAGTAAAAAGTCCAAACAACAAAAGTCATGAAAGAAAGCTTTTGACACGTAGTCAATTCTTTAAAACTTGCTTGCATCCATGTATCAAATTTTTTGTTAAAAGGACTTAGCCATTTTTATTTCAAATTTACTCATAGGGTTAAGAAAGCTCTTCAAGACTTATTTAATTTGAATTTTTTTTGGTGACAACTTCAGGGGGCACCATGTTAAATTTGATGGGCTCCCAACATCATCTTGATGACTTCTTGGGTTGTCAGTAATAATAGGGATATGCTCCAATCATCCTAATGCTATACAACAATCATACATAGGTCCCAACAACTCCAACCCATCATTGAAATCATTTCAACACTTAGCCAATTCTTCAACTTTGCTCAGTGCCATGTGTCAGACCTCGATAGTCCTTGACATGTTCTAAAATGTTTTTAAGATAACCAAATTTCTTCAAGCTTTCCCAACATATCTCCACGTTAGTAAAGTTTCATACAAGTGGGATGATTCTATGTGTATGAAATCATAAACATATCATGTCTATAAATCAATCCTATCTCAGAGAAGATAGAGCATACCTACACTTCCAATTAGGGATACACTTGTTAAGTTGTAGCATGACCAATATGGGGATTCACTAGACTTGATTAGGGGATCACATGTCAAAACACATCATGATAGGAAGGGTTCCAAATTCTACAGTCTAACACAAGTTTAAAAAATTTCACTTATTCTAATAACAAGAAATTAAATCTAATCTAGTGCACACCAAAGCTTGTGGCACAAAGTTGGGGTTAGAAATAATAAAATAAATAACTAAACTAAACATATATTAGAAGACATAAACTCACATCAATGTCTATAAAAGCCTAATACATGGGATAAGAATACAAATGCATTATCTATCTACTCTTACAAAGGAGAAATAAAGTTATTAATACTTACCTTTGAAGACTAACCTGTTGAGCCTCAATCTCTCCCTTGGCCAAGGTGCTTCATAAGAGATTGTTGTGGTATGTAAGGATAACCAAGATAATTCATATTTAGGCTACATAACCTATCTAAGCATCTAAAATGCTTCTCCAAAATATAAGATCCATATCTCCAAATAAATTATGGAACCCTAAGCTTTATTCCTCGAGTAGAATGGTCAATAAGCAAATGTTCGCTCGCACTTCTTCACTAATAATTCTTCTCTTATGAAATGGTGGGAAATGAACTTATATACATAGGTAGATCTTGCCCTAAATATTCCCAAGAATGTCAATTATACAGGGTTGACCCAGTTGACCCAGTGTGTTTTCAGGGACAATTCACTAGGTTTAAGTTAGGTCAACTAGAAGGCTAAGAAGCCAAAAAAGTGAAAAATACACTTAAATTGTACTAGGTCGACCCAGTCGACCCAGTACAGTCAACTATCTAAAAGGGTTTTAAGGAAAGAAAATAAGGAATGGAAAGAGGAAAATATTGGAATAAGTAGGACTAAAAAGAATAAGCTTAGGGTAAATCATTTTAGGAGACAAATGTGTAGATGGAAAGTGGAAAAAGGGACAACAATCTTATGAAGCACCAATGGTTTGCCCACCCCTTTAGGCATGCACTTAGAGAGATTGAGACTCGATAGGTTCTTGCAAGATACAAAGTATCAGTAATCAATAAAAGTTTGAAAATATTATGTGTATACATATGCCCCACTTGAATCTCATCGCGAGTCATGTAAGTGCAACATAAGATGGTGCTTCAAGATAGAACATGATAACACACAATGTTGATGCTAAGTAAAGTGAAACAGGCAAAAAATAAGATAAATGAAAGGACTAAATTTCAAAATGCATGCCTTTAACTTACCTTAGTGCCGTAGATAAATAAGTAGACTATAAGAAATGTGAAGGTGTCCAATGTAGGGAACACTAGGCAAACCTATGGAAGTTAGTGCAAAAAATAGCCAAAAAAATTCAAACTTTTAGAATATAATCAAATGGTAGTTAAGAATGACAAATAAGATAATTGGCAATTTAGGATTGGTGAAGCAAGGTTTTTAGAATATTGAAGGAAAATAAGTGACTAAAGAATGGCAAATGAATGACAAATGATTGGCAAATGAATGACAAATGATATTGAGTAAATGACAAATGATATTAAATAAATGATAAATGATATTGGAAAGCATGTAAAGCATAAATAGTAAAAAGGAATGTCAATGCAAGAAAAATTTAACAAAGATATGTAAGAAAGTGAAAAGTAAGCTCATGTAAGATAGGCAAAAAGGAAAACATGAAAGAAAGAAAATCAAATGCAATTGAATATGTGAGACAAATATGAAGAAGACATATATAAAGAGAAACATGTAATAATGTAAAAAGGGTATGGACTCAGCTATACACAATAGAAGGGTAGTAAAACAATGAAAAATGAAAGAAAAGAGTGATCCATAGTTACTCAAACATGTTGTTTTGATCTAAGGATAAATAAAATTGAAACAAAGTAATGCTAACATGTTTTTAAAGAGATGAAGAAGAGGGAATAATTAGAAGAGGGAAATAAAATTTGGAATCACAATTAGGCTATCATGGGTGGAGGGGATAATGAAGGAAAAACCAAGGTAGAGGAACTCTTTATCAAAGTCAAGACAGTCAAATTAGGCTTGTCAAAATAAGAGGACTTTAGACCTTAAGGACTATGAAGAACTTCTCTTAGCTACATAAGTCTTAGGTCAACAAATGAAGTATTTATATCATACCATGAATGTTATATACATGAAAATTAAATGGACCTACCTCCCCACAACATGTTCCCCATTCTTTAGGACCCCTTATAGAGTCGTCGGTCTACTACGAAAATTGGGTACTTGGGTGAGAAATTAGGTAGAACTAATTTTTTTTTTAATTCTCCTCTTCTAATCTACTAGCCTACCACACCCCAAAGGACCTCGGCTCTACTGTGAGGCTAACAATGGAGTTTGAGCTTTAAATAGAATAAGTAGATGTTCTTTGAATCATGTATTTTGGTGTGAATTTAACTTTAGAGATTTGTATGTTGCCTTTTAGATATCATTGCTTTTTTTTCAAATGATTTGGATTTTAACTATTTTGATGGCTTTTTCTATTCATCTTCCATACAGATTTGGAAGACCAAACATGGGTGTTAAAGATGAATTTCATTTGAATACTTGAGACAAGGTTGATAAGAGAGAGAACTTCAAAGAACATGGGGTCTAAGAGTCTCGTAAATCTAGGTGAAATAAAAGTTCTATCTTGACTTTGACCTTGTTTTATCTAATGTGAAGATGAAAGGAAGGGGAAATCAAGAGGAGTGACACATGGAATAATTTAAATTATTTCAAATTGCAAAAAAATGTGACAAAGGGAAAAGAGGGATATAATGACAGTAAAGTGTGATTCTTTATCATAAGAAAGAGGGAAATGGAGTAAAATGTGCCAACATAGATTATTGTGCAGATTTTATCTAGCAAAAGAAACAAAAGCTAAAGTTAAGAACAAGGATCAAGAACATAAAAAGGTGGTAATTCTATGAGGATGTTTGGGTCCTATCCATGGTCTTACAAAGTAAATTATAAAAAAAAAAACCCATCAGGGTGTTGAAAAGCAAAAGAAAAGGCAAAAGGAAGTAAGCAAAAGAAATAGTAGTATTTTGTGAGGGATGCCAAAATAGAAATGTCAAAAGATAAAGAAGATTATGGTACATCAAGAGGTAAATGCTAAATAAAGGGGAAAAAATGATCATAAAGCTACTAAGTCAAAGAGTGACATAAAAAGACAAATTAAAGAGGTATATAAAGACAAAAATAAAAATAAATGTCAAATGTAATATGGAAGAAAACCAAAGAATGTAAAACAAAATAATGATGCTAGTAAAGTCAAAGTAAAGGAAGGAAAGAAAAATACACAAAAATAAATAAACATGAGACAAAATAATAAATAAGACCTATGCTAACGTTTATATCAAAGATGAGCATGTGAAATACAAATCTATAAATCTTAGAAGGTTGCTTAAAGTTAGATTTGTTTGTTATTATGCATTGTAGAATAAGAGTGGCCATCATAAGATGCCCCAAAGGGTAAATGGATGCAAGAATGGGCATTTAGAGATGCACCAACATGTGAGTTGGAGTGAGGTAACATTGAACCATTAAAATGATTTGCATTGGGTTGGTAGGTGCATTTGGAGATAGGTAAATGTGTTGGTTTGTTAGATTTTAAGGATGTTGAATGTGACATATGATGTGTAGGCAAGGTATGAAGAGGAATGTGACATATGATGATGTTGAATGTATGATATGATTTGGAGTGGGCATTTGAACTAAGTACTCCTTTGGTTTATGTGACTTAAGAGGTTGAGATTCAATGGATGCAACAATATGTTTAAAATTGTTCATATTAGTTGTCCTTTCCTTATTGGTGTAGTAAGAAGGATCAACTATGGTTTAAATAAAATTAAAATATGAGGTTTGTTCATTAAGTAGTTGATGTTGATGTGATTATGGTTCTTGAGATTGAATTTAAGAAGCTTGAAGATAGGATTGATAATGTTTTTTAATGAGAGTATCAAGATTAAAATGTGGACCAAACAAGGAAGAAATAAGAAATCGGTGAAGATCATGACAAGACTCATGAGAATGACCTATAGTATCATGCCACCAACAAAATTTATTAGTATTGTACCATTTTGGAGGAGGTTTGGAAGGATCAAAGCTCATGATTTTAGAGGGTGGCAATTTCTTCTTAAGTTGTTCTAGACTGAAGGGTGGGTACGTTGCATTAAAATTGGTTGAATTAGATGCTCCATTTTAAGGTTGGGGAGGCTTGGATGAATCAATGTTATGAGAAAATGATTGGAAAGGTTATTTAATAGTTGTTTGAGGTGTTTTAAATTGAGTCATAAGAAAGTCTTGTCTTTTTGCTTAGTCTAAGGCTTCTTTTAAAATTTGAGGTGAAAATATTTGAACTTTGTATTGAAGGGGAGGTTTAAGAGTAGTGACAAATAGTTTTAAAAGAGTGTCATCATTCATGTTATGGTCCACATTATGAGAATATTCATTAGGAAGTTACTTGGCATTGATGAAATGGCTAAGGTAATTTTTAGGATAATCATCATGTTAGAATTCCTTTACTAGAGCATTGACTAAATCCTCTAGTTATGAGATGGAATGTATAGGAAGTTGGTTGTACCATTCAAGTGCATCACCAAAAAAAAAATTGGCTAAGATATTGGTGGTATAAAAGGTGTTAGTTTGGACCCATTCCTTATAGATATTACCAAAATACTTAAGAAAGATAGTAAGGTCCTTAGTCCCATTATATGTGATAGTTGGATAAATGTTTCCAATATCTATGGATGCAATGAATGGAGCTAAAGGTTCATTTTGAAGATGTTGAAGCATTTTGTTATTCATTGGAATTTTAAGGATTATATTTCCATTGGCATCTCTAATAAGATGAGGGATAAAATTTTGATTTGGTTGAGACATGATGACTTGAGGTGGTTGACTAGTCATGTGTAATAAATGTTGTTGCATGTTCATCATCTGAGATTGATTGGTTGTTTGCATGATGTTCATTTGTTGAAATAAATGTACAAGAAGTTGAGTTGTATCTATAGGTGGGCTGGTGTTTATAGGAGGGGTCTTAGTGTTGATAGGAGGGGGATTGGTAGTGTTGGTAGAAAGAGGATTGTTAGTGTTGGTGGGAGGAGGATTCTTTGTAGGTGAAGGATTCCCAACATTAGTGTTGGTTTCCTTAAGTGTGGTAGAAGAAGAAGGAAGCTTGGTAAAGCCACCATCCTTCTGAGGAGTGTAGATAGTATTATCATCAAGGTTCTTGAATAATTGAAAACCATATAGATTATCCATTTGAGTGGTTACAACCATGTTACTTTGGGAATTGATAACACTTGGTGATTTTGTTATGGGTGTAACAAGAGGATTATGAACATTGGTTATAAGGGTATGAGTGTTGATAGGAAAGGGATTAGTTGGTGAAAGATTCCCAAAATTGGTATTAGGAAGAGGATTAAGCCAAATGACCTCAACCACATTACATTATGTAGTGATTGGTTTTGGTTTAGGAGAAGAGGAAGGAAGAAATTGGATAGTTTCATTGGAAGTAATAAAATAAGTGAGGTTATTATCTCAATCTTAATTATGCAATGTTATTGACTAAAAGAAGGTTGAACAAATGTCATCGTGATGAAACAAGACTAGATAACTACACAAGGGGAACAAAAAGTGATAGAAAATAGTATATGATTAACTAGGTCAATCTTGTAGAAAAAATAGGGGCTAAAAAGGGTTTGCAAATAATACAAGGTTGATTAGGTTGATCTTGTATAGAAAACAAAGACAAAAAAAGGTCTATAAATAGTACACGGTTGACTGGGTCAACCCTGTATAGTGGATAGAGGTTGAAAAAGGTCTACAAATAGTATAGGGTTGATTGGGTCGATCCTATACAGTGAATAGAGGCTAAAAATAGGTAGATTCCTTGTTTTGTTTGTATCTTTGTTTCTACTTATCCATTTTTCAAACCATAAAATGTGTTGGATTCATGATGATGCAAAGAATGTAAATAGGGAAGATGAGAAAGTTGGTAACAAGTTATGAATAGTATAATTTTGAAATTAATTTAATGAAGTGATAAAAGGAAACAAATAGTTAATTGGATCAACACTAGCTAATCCAATTAAGGCACACAAAGCAAAACATTGCACTAACACTAGCTAATGTAAGTTTTTACACACACAATTGAGAAAAGATCAAGAAATCAACTTGAAAATTAAAGATCTAACTAATTGGTCAACCTAAATGCTTATTAGATTATTAAGAATGATTTTAAATGTGATTGGAAGTTGGCTATAAGCAAGGTACTAGATAACAATCTAAGGATGGTTTCAGGTAGTTTGGGTAATAGACTATAGTGATAATGATACAGGCTTGGTATTGGGGCCTACACCCTTACTTCAATCACTGTAGTGATAAAAGTGTCGAGTGCTTATCTACAATATATAATTAACCATGCTTTATACTTGACCAGAGCATCAAGTCAACTTCCCCATTGGTGATGAAATCCAAGTAGGTTAGCTTAGGGTAGACAAGATGTTAAAGTGCTTGTTTATATTTTTGTGATTTGGTCATGTGTAGATGAAATATAAATAGTGAAACTAAGTGATTAATTAAAAATCCCCTAATTAGATTATGTGAATGTAATGTCCCCTTGTTAGCATGATCCTATTTTATGATGGTTTAGCCTATCACTGGCCTTCATAGGCTAACTCAGATGGTTAGAGGGTTTTTTGTGACAGAAACCTAGTTAGTGGATGGTTTATTTATTCTTCAAAGTTTCGTAAGTTTTAGGGTTGGACTTTGCAAAGGTTTTAGGACTCTTTCTCCCATACTTACTATTTATAGTAATTCATTCAGTCAGGGTTACTATTTATAGCAAGGTGCTTGAATGGGATATTTCAATAGTGTCAATTCCAGTATTCAGTTGGCTTGGAGAAATAAGGTGTTTGGCCTAAGTTATGATGTTTAATTATTATTAAAGGTCACTTTAATAATAATAAATATTTTAATATTATATTTTAACGTTATATTTGCACTTTATGACTTGAGGGGTCATGTGGCATAAAAAGGGGGCCATTTCAATTTATTATTTATAAAGTCATATTTTAATATTATTAAAAGTGCAACTAAAATATTATAAGAAGGAAGCTTCTAGATGGGCCGACTTGATGAGGAGAAAAAAATTATATTAAGAGGGTCACCCAAGCTTCATATCATCCAATAATTTATATTTGATTTTGAGATTATTGGTGATGAGATCAGCTAGGGTTTCTACCATTACTTCAGCCATTGGGAACAAAGACTCTCAATTGGTAATGTGATTTTGAGGTTGTGGAATATCTTTCAAATTATTGCTTCATTGTGGGCTTCATCTAGGAGTCCAATCTGTGCTTAAATTGGAGAATACATTAAGTTTCACAAGGTTTCCAAAGGTTAATCATTTGTAGATCTAAAAATTATTGATGGCATGAATAGTGTTGTGTTATAGTACCCGCTACAATGCACGTGAATAGTGATTGCTATAGTGCACATGAATAGTGATCACTACAGTGAATGCTATAGTGCACATGAACAGTGATTGCTACAGTAATTGAAGCAATGTGAAAGGAAGAAGCAGATTATTGAGGTTCACTTTTAAGGCATTTGGTGGCTTAAAATATTCATATTTATTGTGGGAAAAATTATGGGTTTTAGAGGCACATTGGCAACCATCGATTGGCATATTAGACCTCACATATTTGTATATTGGGAGTTTAATACTCATCAATTTCTCCTATGATCTTGGGCGCTTCCTTCCTAAGGATGGGACAATGATATTTGATGCATATTTAGAGGTCAATAAGGTGTGAATATTCTTATTATCTACAACTTCAGGTCTGAAATAGGGGTATCACCATTAAGGGTTTGATTTAGCTTGTGGCAAAGATATTAGGTTCTATTTCATTGAGGATGCACCTTCTCTAGCATTGGCACTTCATGTGACTAGGTTCTCCTATGATAATCACATTACATATAGGCATTTTGAATGAGTTTGTAGCTACTATTTTTATCTCAAATACTAGGGACTGTATTACATTGTAATGCCAAGAGACTTGGCTCTTCAATATATGGTATTGAGATAGATTACCAACATTGGGGAAATAAGTTACATGATAATTATTAGATGTAATGATTATATCAAATGTATTTGATTATCATTTTAGAATGCATGCCAATTTTTTGATAATTTGTCATTGGTTGTAGATGATCTTATTGCATATTCAGTTTGTGGGACAATTGCTTGTGAAAATACCTTGCAGTTGTAGGTGATTATTGGCATATGAAAGTTGCATAAGAATTATTTTTTTTAATGTCAATGGTTTGTAGCTATTCTTTGAAACATTTCCAAGTCATTTAGGATTCATGCCAAGTGTTTGATATTATGTCTACTAGTTGTACAAGTCAATTTTAGTCACCTATATGTATGAGGAAGTTCAAGAACAATTAATATATTATTCCTATAACATTGTCAATCCATCTTGCATTGTTAGAAGCATTCAAAACACTAATTGCAGTGTTCAAAACTTATTCAAGCAAGAACCAATCAAATTGAAATACAGAAACAACAAGTAAAGAGATTATATGAAAGGTGTTCGATGATATTCCTTGAGCCTCTAATCAACATTTCAAGGTTAGTTTGAGCAAGGGATACTACATTTATTCTAAGCATGTAAACAACAAGAAAATAAATGTGTGAACTAATTAGTATCAGCTATAAAGTTAATTCCAATTTTTAAAAAAGGTATAGTGTTGAAACTATATGTATAAAACACAAAATAGGGTTGACATGGTTGAACATGTACTATGAAAGCAAGGTCTAAAAATGAATTGAGTCAGTAGTGTCGATTTAATAATTTCAAACAATACATAGAACATAGAACTAGATCGATAGTGTTGATCCAATTGACTATGCAAGGGCATTTTAAAAAATTACAAACTGTGAAAGGAAAGATAGAAAATAAAGAAATAGAGAGGTAGAAAGGAACCTTGGTGGATCGAAGATTCAATGAAGAAAGATTATTGATGAAGAACCTTGAAGTATGTTGGTAAAACCTGCAAACTAGGTTGATGGAATTGATCAAGCTATATAAGAAACTATTAAAAAAGTGTTAAAACTTTAAGGGGTTGATTGGTTCAACATAGTAGGCTAAACTGGGTGTTTGAAAGGTTGGAAACCTGTACTGGGTCGATCTAATTACTTGTTCCTGGAAACTTGTACATAGAGAAAAATAGCCAGGTTGACACAATTGATCTAGTATGTCAAAAATATATGATCAAAATGATGATCAAAATAATGACTTAAAAGAATAAAAAAATGAAAGAAATCCTGCAAGGGTTAGTTTCACATCAGGTTCACCAGAATGTATGCAATTAAAAATGCATCATGTTTATATATCAATCCTAGCTCAGAGAAGATAGAGCATACCTACACTTACAATTAGGGATACACTTGTTAAATGTGAGTATGACCAATATGGGGATCCACTAGACCTAATTAGGGGATCACATGTCACAACACATCATGCAAGGAAGGGTTCTAAAGCTTTAAGTCTAACACAATCACACAACAACCCTAATGGAGTCCTAAGGTTTAAAATAATTCACTTATTCTAATAACAAGAAAGTAAATCTAATCTAGTGCACACCAAAGCTTGTGGTACAAAGTGGGGGTTAGAAACAATAAAACAAACAACTAAACTAAACATGTATTAGAAGACATATACTCATATCAATGTATATGGAATCCTAATACATGGGAAAAGAATATAAATACATTATCTATCTACTCTTACAAAGGAGAAATAAAGTTAGGAATACTTACCTTTGAAGATAAACCCACCGAGCCTCAATCTTTCCCTTGGCCAAGGTGATTCACAAGAGATTGTTGTGGTATGTAAGGATAATTGAGATAAATCAGCTCTAGGCTACAAAACCTATCTAAGCATCCAAAAAACTTCTCCACAAGACAAGATTTGTATCTCCAAAGAAAGTATGGAACCCTAAGCTTTATTCCTCAAGTACAATGGTCAATAAGTAAATGTTCACTCACACTTATTCAATAATAATTCTTCACTTATGAAACGGTGGGAAATGAACTTGTAGATATAGGTAGATATTGCCCTAAATCCTCCCAAGAATGTCAGTTGTATAGGGTCGATCCAATTGACCCAATGTGTTTTTGAGGATAATTCACTAGGTCTGAGGTAGGTTGGTCGAAAGGCTAATAAGCCAAGAAATTGAAAAATACCCCTAAAATATACTAGGTCAACCTAGTCGACCCAGTACAACTAACTGTCTAAAAGGGTGTTAAGGTAGGAAAAAGAGGAATAGAAAGAGGAAAAGATTAGAATAGGTAGGACTAAGAAGAATAAGCTTAGGGTAAAATGGTTTTAGGAGACAAGCGTGTAGATGGCAAGTGGAAAAAGGGACTACAATCTTACGAAACACCAATGGTCTACCCACCCCTTTCCTAGTGCACCCCTTAAAATATGCACTTAGAGAGATTGAGACTTGATAGGTTCTTACAAGATACAAAGTGTCAATAATCAGTAAAATTTTGAAAATATTATGTGTATACACCATGTGTCCCAATCTTATTGCTTTGCTCCCTCAGATATATTTGTATAGCCCAGAGAGATGTTAGATCCCTGGGCTATCAAGTGAGCAAGATGGCACTGTGCGGTATAATCCCACCACTTTATAGTCTCATGACATTCCATGCAGCTTCTAATAGTTTTTCAAAGTGTGGGAGAGCATGATGGCACTACATGGTACAATCTCACTACTCTATGGCCCCATAATGTCTGGTACAAGCAAAATAGGCATCCATATAATGGGTAAGCAAGGTGATGCCATATGAAAAAATATCACTTCACCATAGGATGAATTGTTCATACATATATTTAGAGTAGTGAAAGAGTGATAAGAAACCATGTGGCATACCCCTTGCCTGAGCAAAAGGACATGTTGGTTGTGTAGCTATCAAGGCAATGACTTAAATTTGATGGTCTATTTGATTGTCAAAACTGTCAAAATTGTCAGAAGCCCAAAATGAGCCTAATGTTGACACATGGCTAAAACCTACCATAAAAGGGTTCACTGGCATCTAGTTGGCACTAAGGGTAAATTTTATGAACTATTTCACTTGTCTAGATGTCAAATTAATGAGAAAGTTATGTAACTAATTTGATTCACAAATCATTCATAGAGTGGCAGCGTCAACTAGGAAATGAGTAGAAAAGTGGTAGAATTTGATGGAATCTGACCTGAGTCATCATGGGAATGAGCACATGAAGATCAAAATCAAGTGCGATCATAAAGGATAAATGCAAGCTTAAGGGGGCATGGCAAGTAGTTGTGTAAGCATGGCCATGGTGATCTTGAAGAAATTCCCATTCCCTCTAACTGACCTCTCCACCCATCATTCAAATCTGTAACCACCTCATTAGTGGGCAAAGCTAATTCAGACCTTGAGATCTATATATTTTTCCTATATAAGTAGTCAAATGTCTAATGGAAATCATCCTCAATATAGGTATGATGAATCCTTACTTTGATAAACACTTCTACTTTGCCTCTAAACTAAATATATGTTGATTCTAGCCTTCTCAATACTGCAACTAGTGTATATCCATGGTAATTTGATGAATATTTATGATAGTTTTTGCAACTTCCTTTCATTTGTCTTATTTTCTTACCTCTTTATAGGTTTTTGGTCATCTTAGCAGGTCATATGTAGTGTGTAACATGGTTTTACAATGGTTGATTGTGGAAAATGTTCACTATTGTCTCCTAAGAGACCTCTTATTCATCATTCTTGGCTAATGTTTTGACCATAACCTTCATATTGAAATGTTGATGCTTGAAGACTCATGTTGAGTTAGTGCAATAGATTTCAGTCCTTGTACATGTTCTTAGTGCAGTATAGGCAAGTGGAGGGTGTCAAGTTTGGTGCAACACCTCATATTTACTTATTTTCAGTCATTTCTTCCCCTTTTCTGAGTAAACAATAGCTTTAGTATCAATTTCAATGTGAAAGATCAAGGAAACTAGCCCTATCTAGAGATTCATCTCATTGATTAGGCCACCCACAACTTAGAGGTGTCTCCATGCTATCCCCTAGACAAGGAAGGCTTGAAAAACATTACTCAAGGGTGAAATTTAGTGTGAGACAAACAATTGTAATAATGCTTACTACAAAATGTGTAAATGTGCATGAATCAATACCATGCCCCTTTAGAACCATGTCAGTTATAAATTGTCATAGTATGTATGTGCATGAACTAATATCATCCCTTATTAATATGAAAGTATGTATATGTGCATGACCAAGTATCATGCCCCCTGAATAAATACCAATTGATATAGAATGTTATGCATCGATCTGTTGAATATGACAACATATATATCAAATGTATGTATATGTGATAAGTTATAATTTATGTTCCTATAAACTATGTACATATGCACAATCATATAAACTCAAATGTGTATGTATTTTTAATCAAGTTTCTTTAAAGTAAGTGAATTTGTATGGCATATGCTCCCATAATTTGTATAGATGTGTCAATATTTGTCATGAATAAAACTATTTGATATCTGAACCATTACGAATCTTTGAAAGTTGTGCATTGATTCCAAAATATATTTTTTTATTAATGGAGGCTTATATTGATATAACAATCCCACTATAGTGCTCCCTTTTGAGATGAGGGATGTGTCCTATAAGTTATTCATCTCGAAATATAAGTTAACTATATCATGTCATGTATAAATGTAGTATCATGTATAATTATGTGAACATGTGGACAATATATCATCACAGTAATGTATATATCAATTAAGGCATTTGTAAAGTATATAATCCATGCCATATAAGAGTCATGTATAGATATATGATCAATGAATCACTCAAGAATAACCATCATTGCAATATAATTGAAAAAGACTACATAGTAAAAGTGCATGATATGGATCATAACATCACTCAATGTTGGCAAGCTAAAAAATCATAACAAGATCAAGAGTTAGTTTTAAACATAATGCCAAGATCTGTATACAATGGACATGAAGATGTCACAACAAACAAGGCCAAGGGCCACACACAATGGACATAAATTTGTTGAGAACAAGGGACATATATATGTTGTATAAAATAAGGCCAATGGCCACATGCAAGGGATATAACTACATTGAGTCAAATAAGGCCAAGAGTTGCACATAACAAACAATTAATGATTAACTTATCAAACAAGAGTAACAACATCAATGAGTCACAGAACAAGTATATATTAATTTACACAATCCATATGTATCAATGTCACATTATAGTATAATAGCATATCCATGTAACATTATGTAAGATTAAGAGTAACTAGCAATATGTGTAAGCAATCTAGATAGCTCAACATGGTATACAGGTCATAGAAATATCTAACATGTAATAGTGAAACATGTGGAATAATATGCCCCTAGTATTAGCATGACCACTAAATAAAGGAAAGTCCAACATTTATATGTCCATGTGTAACCTCTATGTCTTGCATCACACTCATATTCAGTGAAATGCATGTGTATGAAAATAATATTCCATCTACGAAACACATGATAAATAACACATGTGAATAGTTTCATCTAGCAATCATGTCATACTCAGGTCTTGATTTTTATATTTTAAATATTTAGATTTTTTTTGTATTTCTTATTTTTTGTTGTGTGTTTTTTTTAAATATATGAACTTAGTCAACTAATACCATGTGCTAATGGTTTTGAATGTAAAATAATGGGAGAGATTCAAACAATTCAAAACATGTGCTAAGGCATAGTGTGCACTATATGTGATAGCAATGGCAATTTACAGGAAGTGAAAGCAAGCAATATGCCCCAACTATATATTTGAATCACACAATGTAGATTAATAACATGTGTGGAGATAAGGATCTACATGCCCCCAGTGGGAAAAAATCAACGTATATTCATGTAATATGTAGAGATGAATGTATGTGATTATGTAAGCTCAATTAAATCCACATTATGTATAAGTAGTCGATATGTAATACTGGCAAAGTAGAATGCCACCAAGGATGTGTACTAGAATAATGGTCATGGATGTCTAGATCATGATATTAATCAAGAGGAAAGGGCTAAGGGCTAGAAAAGTGGGCAATGCAAATCCATATGAGTGCATGTATTTCAAAATATAATAATAAAATGGATGAGTAATTAAAGAGGTTATATAAAATAGATAATATTGAAGTTGAACTAATGAATCCAACAACAAAACACTTCCATGGAGTTCCACATAAAATATGTCATCTCTTGTTGAATTATGTGTTAAATAAAAAATTAGAATGTGGTTTTGATTTATAGATCCTATATCATCTTTTGAAGAAATAGTTTTTGCTTTATTTTCTTGATTTGAAGAAGATCCCTCTCTTGAAATGGTAATAGTCACACATTTGTGCTCAAATATAACATAGTTATGATATTTACCTAACATTTCTCCCATTGATCTTAGCCATGATATTCCTAGTATTTCATTGTATTGATCCAAAGTAGGGTCAACGTGAAATATAATAGAACATGTTTTGAGCCTAAGTGTTATTGAAAACCCGTTATATCCAATACATTACTTGGGTTCAATAATCTTGTTCAAATGTTGAATGCCATATCCAAGAGATTGGAGAAGTGTCGTGCTATATATATTGACTTCATGAACATTAGTAATCTCTTTATTGGTACATTTCATGTTATCTATGCAAGGAATAAGAATTAAGGGGTCAATATATGAGGAATACTTTTTAGTTGCCTCCTTTGAAACCATACTTGGGACATTAACCTTGTTGGGTATATCTTATTTTTTAACTTCCTTCTTGATAAACCCTTTTTTAACAACACTTTATTACTTAGCTTGTGCTTCTTTTAATAATCTTTCTTTTTTTCAGCTTCTCTTTTTGTGACTTCTCTTGTTGTAACTTTTTTAAACCTTTGTTGTTCTAACAATTCCTTTTGTAATTATTCTTTATGAAACTTTTCTTATTAGGCTTATTCTTTGTGTAATCTTTCCTTTCCTAATTGTGCCTTTTGTAATTGTTACTTTTGTCTTTTTTGCATTTATTTAGAATATGCCATTATATTATGAGTAGGTTTATTGATTGTAGATAGTGTTCTTCAATCATGTGATGTTTTGATGGATTTATCTAATGTAGGATCATTGTTATCAATACTACTTTGTATTTTGCTCTTCAAGGCCCAAAATTTATTCGTATAATGTCCATGCATTCTATGATATATGCATCAGTATTCTTGTTTCCTTAGAAGATGCATAGGAGGCAATGCGATCAAATTATTTTAAAACATTTCCATCAATATCTCACTTGAAATATTATTAGCCTTATGAAAGTTTTTTGAACTGCTAGATGAAGATGTATTATTTTGTTGAATCCCTTATTAAAATAAAATATTTTGAGGTAAAAATCCATTAAATGGAGGTGTAGATCTATGATTGACACTATCACACTCAAGATTCATTATATGTGTAATACCACCTTTAAGTAATGGAACTTATAGACTTAGATATTCATATTTATTTTGTAATGCCTCTATGTATTTTCTCATTTTGAGTATCTAATCCAGAAGGGCTTCACAGGCAAAAACCTTATGCACTTTTAATTAAAAATGCATACAATAACCCTTAAGAGGATGTGTGGGAGGAAGAGGGGGTTGAGGAGGAACATGTTGACTACCTTCATTTTATCTCACATGATGGGTCACCCTACCTTGTCTAGTTTTAACAACATGAACTGTCAAATCTAAAATAAGTTATGGGTAGATAATAGGCACAGGATAGTAGCTTGTACAACCTTGAATTCTATAGGGAGCAGAAACACAAGGATTTATGTGTTGCCTTTAGCATCTATAGATAGCAAGAGTTATCTAAAATTGGGTGTGGTAACAATATGGTTTAAGGAAGGCTTAGGATTGTTCATTGTAAATTTTAGCCTTATTATTGTTCTTAGATTTGATCCATTTCATTTTATGAATGAGCAGAATGTAACATATGCAAATGGAAAAATAATAAAAGATTACCTTCATGACTTGCATTAACAAATAAAGACAATGTTCACTCATTATATCCATGGGTAATGTGTATTATTAACGACAATAAAAAATTAGGTCTAAAAATAAAACCCTAAAATCAAAATATAAAACCTTGGGAGGATGAAACCATAAGGGAAACCTAGGGTTTGACATGGTTTGAGCCATGTATGAGTTCACCAATATGTTTTACCCTAATTTAGTTTTATAAACCCTAATATGATAGGAATTAGTATGTTAATTTTGATTACTAAATATGACATTTAAGCATGAATCTGAATGTAAAATATTGAAATAGATTAGAGTGATTTAATAAGTGGCATATGCTAAATATAGTAAATATATAAAGGAATAAGTAGTTAGCTTTTTGACTGACTATCTAATTATGGTTATGTTCTAATTATGTAAAATAGGTTGAATTATGTTTATGATTCATCCAAGTTTAGAACTTTTTTTGTCTATGAGATCAGTTCTATTAGCTTTGGGTCAATATCGACTGTCCATATTAGCCTATAGTGGTCAATAGTGACCTATGTGGAAAAGAGGGTATGTGATCGTTATTCACCTTTGCATATATTTAAAACCTCTATATACGCAATGCCAAACCTTAAACCCTAAAATCAAAATATAAAACCTTGGAAGGATGAAACCATAAGGGAGACCTAGGATTTGACATGGTTCGAGCCATGTATGAGTTCACCAATATTTTTTACCCTAATTTAGTTTTATAAACCCTAATATGATAGGAATTAGTATGTTAATTTTGATTACTAAATATGACATTTAAGCATGAATCTAAATGTAAAATATTGAAATAGATTAGAGTGATTTAATAAGTGGCATATGCTAAATATAGTAAATATATAAAGGACTAAGTAGTTAGCTTTCTGACTGACTATCTAATTATGGTTATGTTCTAATTATGTAAAATAGATTGAATTATTTTTATGATTCATCCAAGTTTAGAACTTTTTTTGTCTATGAGATCAGTTCTATTAGCTTTGGGTCAATATCGACTGTCCATATTAGCCTATAGTGGTCAATAGTGACCTATGTGGAAAAGAGGGTATGTGATCGTTATTCACCTTTGCATATATCTAAAACCTCTATATACACGATGCCAAACCTTAGTGATGCACACAACTCCAAAAATCATCCTCCTTCACCTTGAAACCCTAGGTGTGTTTGTGAGAGCTAAAAACTTGAAAAATTTGAGAAAGTGTAATGGGTGAAGTTGACCACCCCAATCACCCTCATTGATGATTTAATGCTACCTATGTATTTGATATTCAAAGGAGTAATATCAAGCCACGCGTAGTTCTCTCCCCTATTGTAATTATGTAATTATGTTACTTTATTATATGATTGAAACTAATGATTTGGATTTGATAATGTTTACTTTGACTTGGATTTGGTATGTTTCAAACTTATTTTGTTACTGCTCTAGTGACTAATTTGTAATTTGGGAATAATAGGGTAGTCTTGCTCAATGTGCAATAATGTATAGATGTGTATAAAATAAGTGCCAAGTCCCTTATCAAGTGAGGTTTGAATTTGTATATATATGAGTCTAATAGGGTAATTTATCATGCCACTGACATGTTAGGTACATGGGTTGACCCTACATAAATATTTAATTTTAAAAAGTAGTAGTTGTTGGGAGAGGGTCACTATTGATAGACACAAGTTAGGATTGATTATAGATACTGACTTGGTATGATGGTAACAACCCATGCATCAAAGAACTTATTTGAAGGTTTAAGGATGTCTGTATGAGATGATAAGTTGGTTTGACATAGACTATAAGGTTCATGTAGGTGTTTAAAAATAAATTGAGCTCATAAGGTAGCATGTAGATGTGAGAGATTGAAAAGTTAGGACCATATTTGTGCGTGCAAGTAATGCATGGTAAATATATGCCAAGTCTTTAATACCAAATTTTTGTATCTATAATAATAATTCATGATTTACTACAATAAGAAGCAAGAAAGACTTAATGATTAAGGTTGGATCCTTATTTTTTAGAATCAATTGTTATAGGCCTTTTGAACAATATTATCATACTCATGATTACTTATAGAACAACTAGTACAAATGATCTATGGGAATTAGATTGTTGAGATCTCAAATAGATGAATCTATCTAAACCTTAGATTTGAAATTTACCATGATGATTTTTTTAATACCTAAAAGGTTTTATGGGTTATAAAATTTCAATTACATTAATACTCACTCAATAAAATATACCAACTAAGAGAAAAGTGAGATTATCTTATTCTTTAATCAAAGTCAATATAAAAAAGAGGAGATATCCCTTGATTTTTTATCATAATTATTTCAAATTATTGTAACCCTGGTCATAAGATCTAAATAATAGTTATAAAGTATATGTGAGATTTTCTTGAATTTATATATATTATATACCTTGTGTTTTATATATTAATTATTAGACCAATATATAATGAGGGAGGAGGACCATCCTTATGAAGAAAATAGATCAATCGTTTGTATTGGAACTGAGATCAAATTTCATGAGTTGCACACCTATATTCCAAAAATCCTCAGATAATAATAATCATGCAATCAAATTATTGAAACGTAATAACCTGAAAACTCAAGCTATTCAAAAGTTTGCCTTCCTTGTTATTTTTTATTTTGGATTAACTCAAGATCTAGGTGGATCTTCTAGTTTCTCTAAAGCCAACTAAATTTTGTTGAATAAAACTATCAAAAAAAATCTCAAAAATAATAGATAAGAATACTACAAATAGGCCCATTGCATTACCCATGAGAGGAACAATTGCTATTCCAAGAGCCACTTTCCCAGATTTAGTATTAAGTGGTTTTAAATAATTTCCTACACTAATTCATATTAAATGGTTCAATAAGTATCATCAATGGTCTGTGTAGCCATGAAAAAAATAGTATTGGTTGAGATCTATTAACTTTGTTTACTATTACGTATATATACATACATATGAAGGATTGCATATCAATAGAAATTGAAAGTTAAGTCTTTATCTCCATATCTTGTTTACTTATTACCTTTACTAGTTATGCCCTATATATTGCCTTTGGTCAACCCTATGAACAACTTCAATATCCTTTTGAAGAGCACATAGACTAGCTGAAAGAATGACCTTCCCAATCGGGAAGGTCATTCTTTGATTATAATAAAGAAGATTCATAAAATGAAAAATTTATTTTCCTCCTATGTCCAAAACATTTAGGGGTTCTTAGAAGAAAATAGTGAGCAAGATTATCCCTAAGGTCAACACCAAGAAGAATGTGTAAATTAATTCTTCCATAGATTTGATCATAATTTACAATTATGGAGATAACTTTTGTACTCATTACAACATTTTCCAGAAAAAAATGTAATCAAATTATTTTGAATTGTTTAAATTAAATATTCCCTAATATGGAATATCTCAATATTAATTATTGATGGGAACAATGATTTATATTATACCATTTTTCTTTTAGTAGTTAGATCTCCTCCTTTTTTTAATGCCCCAAATTTTACTAGGGCATCAAAATTTGGGTCAATACTAAAGAAAACATCTCTAAATATTATTTTAGCACCTACCAATTGTGTCCAAAAAAGAAGTGAAGAGAAAATGTAGTATGCCCATCAATAAATAAACACCTTGGATTATGTAGACACCAAAATATGATATTAAGCACTTGGGAATGACAAATTGGCATACATTTACTACACATGAATTACACACACATATATGGTCCTAACCTGCCATTATTTCACACCTACATGCTACCTTATGAGTTTGACCCTCTATGTTTATTGTCAAACACCTACAATAACCTTACAGTCTGTGCCAAACCAACTTATTATCTCATACAAATATCCTAGACCTTTATTTCAATCCTCTTGTGATGGTCCATTAATGTTAAACTAGGTTAGTATTGTTAATCGATATTGACTTGTGTGTGTTGATAATAGCCCTCTCCAAGAAATGATTACTTTTTAACATCAAATATTTCCTTAAGGTTGGCCCATCTACCTAGAGTATCAGTGGCATGTGAATTTTCCCAGTTAGACTCATATATATACAAATTGAGGCCTCACTTGATAAGGGACTTAGGACTAATCCGATACACATCTATACACTATTTCACATTGATCAAAACTGCCCTATTCCTCTTAGTTTAAAAATTAGGTACTAGGAGTAGCCCACATCCAAGTCTAAATCATACCAAAGCCAAGTCAAATCAATCATCGTTAAGGATCAAAGCCTAATCGTTAGTTACATTCATATAGTGAAGGATCATAATTGCATAATCACACTAGGTAGGATAATTTCGTGTGGCTTAGTTTCCCTCTTTGGAGTATCAGATATATAGGTAGTGACAATCATCAAGGGGGGTGATTAGGATCAACTCAATGAATTACACTTTTTCAAATTTTATAGGTTTCTAGCCCTGATAAGCACACCCAGGGTTTCATACTAAAGGATGTTGATTTCTAGAGGGTTCGACATTGCACATACAAACCTTTCAAAGCCATGTGAAGGTGATCGTACAATCCTAACTTATCTTTTTTGTGTAGGTCACTATTAATCACTGTAGGTTAGTATCGATAGTCAATTGTGACCCAAAGCTAACGAAACTGATCTTGCACAAACAAAAACTTAGCTCTAGATCTAGATGAATCACATACATGTTTAAGTCTATTTTTCATTGTCAAATGTCAGTCAAAGTCAAACAATCAATCCAAAAAGCTAAGTACTTATCCCTTTTGTTATACTTACTATATTTAGGACATGCTACTTGTAAAAGTGTTATAATATATTTCAAGCTTGTACATTCAGAGTCATGCTTAAATGCCATATTTAGCAATATGAAAATGTAGACAAAACATAAGAGGAGAAAATGTAGCATATCCAAAAGTAACAAAACACCTTAGGTTACTTTGAAAGACACTATCAAATTTAGAAGTAGCCCTGATTGTACATGCCTAGTGTATTTTTTGACTATACTAGGATCACCAAAACTAATGTCATGAAGTTTACCACCATATAACTCAATGATTACACTTTGTTTGATAATTTTTGATAAATTTCCCATGCATTCATTTTTAAAAGGAGCCCAAATAAGTTCACAATTCACCTTCTCAATAACCCATTATTCAAGGTAAGAGCTTTGAATATCATAGTAATGAGTTTTTTTCATATTTATTATCATTATAACTTGTGATCCGAGAGTAATTTTGAACTTAATAATTTTTAATTAATGCCAATGAGACATATGATGAAGTTCATAGTGAAATCATACATCTGTAGGATCACTCTTGTATACCAGTACCACAACATTTAACACAAAGATATTGCACACACATAACAAATATGCATAATAAAGTTTTTGTAATTTTATTCACAATCTTCATGTGGGTCTCCACAATGATCAAGTTAAAAGTATATGGAAGTGCTTATTAAATAGGTGAGATAGGTTGTTTCATGTAATAAAATATTGTTGCATGAATAACCTATAAAATAAGAGTGTCTATTATTATTGTGCAATAAATAATTACGTTTATTAAAAAAATAACATTTCCAATAATGAAACAAACAACTTCCGAATCAAGCTTATACGCTTTACTCCAACACCCTCCTTTAAGCATAGAATAGGGAGTGAGAAAAGAGAAAGCAAAGAGATTGAATGGGTCCCAGTAACTAGGCTTGATCAGGTACCCATGTATAAATTATAGTGAAATACAAAGTGTCCCTATGGTAACCAATCCATCTTACCATAATACATGGATGTCGAGTTGCTGTAACTGCCAAGTCAAATGGGAACTGGTACTCTATACGAGGCTAACTTTGTAAAAAACACTGATCTCAAAACACTAAAAAAAAGAGTCACCAAGGACGAAATGTATCACTGCAAGGTACCCAAAAATTAGTAACAATAATTAAAGTCAAGAGAGCTAAAACATATGATGCAAGGTATCCCAAGAAATCAAACGGCTCAATACTTGAATATAATGCTGAAAATGTGCGTTGGATGAAATGAAGGCCATCAAATACAAATGCTCTTGGTGGACTCAAATGTCACAAAAGAACTCAATCTACATGAGTGGTCTGGATCCACTGCTCAATCACAAAAAAAAATTGACACTGCAATTCACCGGAATAACTCTTACGAAAAGAGACTGTCAGAGGTGTCGATAGTGAAACAAATGCTCACCAACTAAATTTTATCTACTGCCAAAAGATGCGGTGCACCAAGGGTTAACAAAGAACACAACAACCGAATACATAGGATCTGCACCATTCCCCCATATTGCTGATTGGGTGGAGTGATGCAAAAAAGTCTATATGAGTGGGCTAAATCCACTACTTGAACACTACCATGCTGACAATGTATTCACCATAATAGCTACTCTTCGGAAGGAGATCAAACTCCATAACAAATCTAAAGGAGATTGTTAATTGTCAAAAAAATGCCAAAGATAGAGAAAAAAATCTCTCAAGAAGATGGCCTTGATGGTGATGGAAAAGACAAGCAACTGAAAGAGTGAAAAATGTGTCCAAAATAGAACACACAAATGCATGAAGGTAGACAAGGTTGAATCAACAAATCCCTCATGACGCTTTATAACTCATTGCGAGTACAAAATATCCCATACAAAAAAACACTAGATGATGCAAAAAATCCATAATGCTATCAATTTGTAGAAGACACCATCAAGAACAAGAGAGTTGCTCCTAATACAAGGGAACATGTGTAGACAAAAAACACGTGGCACAAAACATACTCCAGAATGTAGGACGTCAGGATATGTTGAAAATGCATCCATGAGTACAAAAAATAGCACATAAAAAAATACAATGCACACTCAAAACGCGACGTCGGTCACATCTATAAAATCATCTATTAGTGTACAAATCAAGAAAGAGAAGGTTTATTTGCTTGTGAAGGGGTCTGACCTCTTGTCAGACCAAACCTCACCCTCTGGGCTTCGATACACATGATCGAAAAAATGTCCTTTGCAAAAAAAAATTTTGATTTAAAATGATCCCCTTTTACAAAATATGGCTTCCTTTATATCTCAATAATATTCAAGAATTTTTTTATAATATTAAAGAGAATTTAAATTATGATATATTTTTTTATTTGATTTAAATTATTTGTAGTTGTTTAGTCAAAGGAACTCACTGATTTAGATATATACTTTCTCAGCATTGTAAATTTGTTATATGCTTATTTCTAAAATATAGACTGAGACGCTTACATTCAATATAATTCAATGATTCCATATAATACCTTCACATTCTCGTACTTCTAACTTTGATCATCATAAGATTTTAACGCTCACACTACGATTCACTACAATTCACTACTCTCTTTTTGTGAACTTTAATTTATATACAACGCTATACGAAAATATTAAAAACAAATCCATAATTACGATCTACACTTCTATACATCCAATAAAACCCAATTCCCATCACCTATACATACCCAAGGAAAAGGTTTCCCTCCACCAATGAGCGTTGGCTCAAATAAGTAGTTCTCAAAAGCCGTATGATGACATCTTATTTTAAAATTATGCAGCTAATGACAAATTGTAAAGAAATTCTAACATGAAATAAAACGATCCGTTTGAAACTCTCTGTAAGGAAATCCACAGGCTAAATTTGCGTATGAGCTTGAGCCTAAATTACCATGGGAAGACAAAAGCGATCTATGGAACGGAGACAGAGAAGGCTTAAGGAGATAGCCGAAGCCCGTGCTATACCATACAGTGAAGGAACCAGGTTATTCATTTTCATCGCACCCTTTCCATTGTTTTTCAAGCAATTTAGGAAATTCGCAGTCCATTTAACACAATACATTTTAGTTGGTGCAATTGGAGTTTTATTCTGTGTTTTGAACTAGAGTTAAGTCTGAACAGCCTTTTCAAATTTAATATGAAGCAGTCAGGGGCTGGTGGGTCAATTTCTGTGCTTAAAATTTATTGTGCATAAAATTTCGGTACCGGAAATGTTGGCTTCGGTGTGGAGCCTGCAAGAGGGTTTCTTTCTATTTACCATACATATTGTTCAATTTTTGTACCCTTGGGTTTTGACCTCTTCCAAGCTAGGGGGATAAATCAAACCTTATCAATGGACCTGCACCTGGAATACCACTTTAGTTTTCTGCTTTCTTTCAAAAATTTAAATCATCCAGTAATCATGATGTGGGTCAATAATCTTAGAATTTAGAAACATTTTTTCAGTTACAAAAGTGTTTGGGTATGGGACATGTTTTATTTTTTATATGGGTAAATTGGTAGCATTCATGGTGCCATCTTTTATTGCACGGGAAATGCACCATAGAGCTTAGAAGCTATATCCAATGGGTTTCTATTTTGCTAAAATTTGGGGCATCAAGCTTAGACCATTTTTCCAGATTGGTAACATCCAACTGTCCATCTTTTAATTCATGCAGATTGCGCCATTGATCTTAGAAGTTGTATCCAAGGAGTTTCTGTGTTGCCAAAATTTGCTCCAGACTTTTGCACCTAACCTCACATTGGGCATCTTATAATGCTTTGGCTATACACAATCGATCCTCCTTTTCTGCACATAAGCTAACCTCTACTTTTATACCTAGAAGTTTGCAGCACTCACTGGCAGATTCTAAGGACTACTTTGCCAAATGGAAACCTTTGTTTTGTGTTCTTTTTTCAAAAAGTTTTATACTTACCATTTTTAATGCATACTCTTGAAAAGTTGTAGCAAAGAGTAGGAAATTTGGTTGCACATGGGACCATTTTATTGCAAGTTGCTCCAAAATTTCTTGGCAGCACCTGCTGAATAAATTGCGGTGGCTGCCCACCCACTGCCCCCTCTTTGCCCCCCCCATGGGAACTTTTCTAAATTGGTAGCACTTAGCTGGCTATCTTTTAATACACAGGAGATGTGACGTAGACGAGAATGAGGGGGGCAAATGAATAGCTGCCTTACCCCCCAGCTGAAACTTACACTCACTCTCAAATGGACACGCACACAGACACAAGAAATCAAATTGGAAACCAAGCATAATTTATTTTAATTGAACTAACATAAAATATTACAAAGATTCACACACTTATAGACTCCCTTCCCCGAATGACTATGAAGAAGACATTGCATTGAGTCTCATGGACTGCCTTCAATGAACATACATTTTCAAGCTCTTGGATCTTCTTCTCTTTCTCTCTCTCTCAGAGATAAACACCATTCTCTTTCAGTTCTGCTGTGTCTTGGAATTGGAGCTCTCTTCCCTCCAACTACTTGTCTCTCTAACTGACTTCCCAACTCGTATTCTAAAACTGATCCAAATCTTGCTTGCTTAACATTCACACCTTGCAAACATCTTCAAGCTCTCTCTGCCTTGAAAACCGGTCCACATGTGTTTTTCAATTCCGAGCAGTTACTGTACCCATACCTCCAATGTGGGGGAAACCCCTAGTTACTACAGATTGGCAATTTCGAAACCACTGCCTGCATTAAGTGGCAGTTTCATCACAGTCCAAAAAGGGGTTATTTGACCTCAGGGAGGTGACTGAAACTAACTTTACTAGCCTTTTCTGACATGTTGGACTCTTGATAATTTTCTTGGGATTAATGTTGATCTTATTTCATGCACGCAACATTGTCTACATGGCTGACCAGTGGCACAAACACAAACACAAACACACGTGCACAAGAACCCAAACCATGATTTTGGTTGATGCAATATTGTTTGTGAATTCAAATATTCCTGCATCAGACACCCAGGGTAAATGAAATTGTTCACGAGCTCCTACTCATGAACCTTTTGTGAGCTCTTCAATGGTTTCCCTGTACTTGGCAACCTCAAATGCACTCATCCAAGTGGCATCTTCAGCTACTCTATTCCTCCACTTAACCAGATACTCCTTGTACTCAATACTTTTTTATTTTCTTGCTGAATCATGTATCTAATACTGCTTCAACTTCTTCTCTTGCCTTCTTAGGCAACTGCTGTCTCCAATCCACAATTGAAGAATTTGAATTTGCACCTTTATCACTCCCTTGTCCCTTACACTAAGAGTACAAATCCACTATGTTGACGATAGGTGATATGTCAACTCCATGTGGTAGCTCTATCTTATAAGCATTCGTTAAGAATCTCCTTAGAACTCTGCAAGGTCCAATCATCTTCTATTTGAGCTTATTATACGTTCGTTTGGGGAACCTCCCGTTATGCAAATGCGCCAAAACCAAAGTCATATACTTGAAACTCTCTCTCTTCTTGTATTATCTGCATACTACTTATACTTCATGACACTTGCTTCCAACCTTCTCTTCACTTCCCTATGCGCCTCATCTATACATGTTGCATATTCTTGTGCTTAAACACTTCTTCTCATATCAGCTATGTTCCTCAACTCACAAATGCCTTTAGGGCTACAACTATACACAATTTGAAAAGGATTCATTGCTGTATTTCTGTTTGCTGAGTTGTTATAAGCAAATGCAGATTATGCTAATGTTATATCCCACTGTTTGGGCATGTCTCCTAACAAGCATCTCAGAAATTTACCAAGACTTATTCACCACTTCCATTTGTCCACCATTTGAGGATGATAGGTTGAATTGAAATCTGACCTTTGTCCAATTTCCTCCACAAAGTGCTCCAATAGTGCCCAATAAACCTTGTATCACTATTTAATACTATGCTCATGGGCAACTCATGTGGTCTCACTACTTTCTTGAAAAACAATTGTGCAACATGTGTGGCATCATATGTCTTCGTACATACTATGAAGTGTGTCATCCTAGAAAATCTATCAACAACAATGAAAATATAATCATTACCTTTTTGATTTCTTGGTAGCCCAAGCACAAAATCCATGTTTATCTCCTCCCATGGCCTCTCCATAATTGGTAAAGGTTGATACAAACCTGAATTTTGACTTTTGCCCTTAGCATATTGGCAAACTCTACATCCTTGCACAGACATTTTTACATCTACACTCATCCTCGACCAATAGTAACTTTCATTCAACTGTGCGAATGTTCTATCAACAACAAAATGACTAGCTAGGTCTTCACTATGCTTTTCTCTCAACAAATTCTCTCTTATTAAACCTTGATGTATGCACATCCACCGTCTTTTGAACAAAAAACCATCTTACAACAAATATTCCAGCCATGGAGTTTTATCCATGCTGGTTGGATTAATGCATGTTGCATGCACATCTCGTAAATCTAAATCTTATTCATACAACTTCTTCATTGATTCAAACCCAATGACTTCTATTCTCATCTCGTTCATCATGAGTTAAACTCTTATACTCAAAACATTTGCAACCTTATTTGATTGACCACTTCTATGTTTCAAAACAAATGAATAACTTTGAAGAAACTCAACCCGCTTCATTTGCTTTTGATTCAACATACCTTGGCCATTTATGAACTGCAATGCTTGATGATCTGTGTACAATAGGAACTCTTTGGAAAACAAGTAATGCTTCCACTTTTTAAGAGCTTGTACCATAGCGTAAAACTCTTGATCATAAAGGGAATGTTTCTGCTTTTCTTCATTCAACTTCACTAAAGTAAGCAACAGGCTTATCTTCTTGGCTCAAAACCGCTCCCATGGCTATTCCAATAGCATCACAATCATTTTGAAATACCATATTGAAATCTAGTAATGCTAATAACGGCTGCTCCATTACATTTTTTTTCAAAATCTGAAAACTCCTCTGCTGCAATAGTCCACTCAAACTTCTTTCGATCACCTTTTGTTGTTTCCATAATGGGTGCACATATAGTGTTGAAGTTTTTAAATTTCTTATAGGAACTTTCCAACCCATGAAAACTTCTAGCTTCAAACATATTTCTAGGTGATGGCCATTCAACAATTGTTATTACCTTTCCAGGGTCTTTTTTCAACCCATCATGTGAGATTACAAATCCCATATAGAGCAACTTCTCTTTCATGAAGCTACATTACTTCAAGTTTACCAACAAATTCTCCTCTTCCAATCTTTGCAATACAAACCTCAAATGCAATGAATGCTCTTATTTTGTGTGGCTGAAAATTAAACTGTTATGCAAATACACAATGGAAAACTTACTCAAAGTATGGTTTCAACACTCTTTTCATGAGTCTCATGAACGTGCTAGGTGCATTTGATAGATTGAATGGCATAACAAGTTACTCATACAACCCATCCTTCATCTTGAATGCAGTTTTCTACTAGTCACCTTGTCTATTTTTCATTGTGATAGCTACTCTTTATATCAATCTTTATAAAATACTGTGCTCCACTCAAACAATCCATCAAATCATCTATCCTTAGCAATGAAATTATATATATATATATATATATTTGATAGTGATCTTATTAATTGCTCGTGAATCCGTCCACATTTACCAATCTTCGCCCTTCTTAGGTGTCAATATTGTTGAAACTGCACATGGAATTAAACTCTCTTATCAAACCTTTCTCCAACACCTCTTGTACTTATTTCTTCACTTCTTCATTCTCCATAGGTTTTAACCTATGCGCTGCCTTATTTGGCAAACTAGATTCAAGTAGTAGATCCATATGATGACTAATGCTTCTTATAGGTGGTAATCCATTTGACAAATCTTTAGAAACAATTTCAGCAAACTCATTCAACCAATTCTACACTTCAATTGGGATTTCACTCCCCTCTTTTGCAATCACAACTTGCATTGGTTCAAGGATGAAAGCAAAACATGTATTCTCTTTTTTTGCCTCCTTCAAAAATTGTTTACTAGAAACAAACAAGACTTTAGGACTTTGTCCACCTCTTTTCCTCTTTCCTTCAATGGGCTCAATGTGAACCTCTTACCATCCTCCACAAGTGTGTAGATGTTTACTCGTCCATCATGTACAACCTTTCTATCAAATTGCCGTGGTATTCCCAACAACACGTGACATACATCCATAGGCAATATGTCACACAACACTTTATCTTTGTAAGTCCCAATCTGAAAACTATCCATACATTGCTTATTAACCAATACGTAATGAACCTTAAGAAACTAAGAAACCTTGTAGAGATTGGGATGCACTTTCTTTTCAGCCCAAGCTTCTCTACCATTTCTATTAAACTAAATTATTCGTGTTACCACTATCAACAGTAACCTTATAACACTTACTTCCCTCTTTGTATATAGTCCAAAAAATATTCTTTCTTTGTATTGGTTCATTCTCCTCTTTGGCTGGTTTCAATAACACTCTTCATCATGCTCCAGTTCCTTTGTGTGAGTTGGGGATGCAACACTTTCTTCATCCACATGATCAAAATGATTGCTTGCTTCATTTCTTCTATTACTGTTTTGAAATACTTTGGGACCTCTAAAAGCTCTATGTCCAACATCTCCACATTCAAAGCACTTACCTATGAATCCTTTACCTCTTCCTCTAGAAACCCTCTTCCTCTGTGTCTTATTTTGATTTTGAGAAGTGCTAGCTTCTCCTTCATGAATACGCTGTCCTCTACCACTGTTTGTTTATCCTCTTCCTCTTGAGAACCTTCTTCTAACTCTAAATGTATTTTGTTGCCTCGTTGACAACTTTTCTTTCGCCATCAATGCACATTGAATGACTTCATCCATCAACTTCAACCTGAATATTGCAAATTCACATTGAATAAAAATACGAAGTCCATTTACATACCTTGATATATTTTCTTTATCATCCTCCTCACGATCAGCTCTAATGGGGAGCTTGTAGAACTTCTTTGTGTAGTCATTCATACTCATCTCCCTTTGGCTCAAATTCTACAACTTTTTGAATTAACTCAGCTGATAATCATAAGATAGAAATTTATGTTTCAGCTTTGTGACCATTCTATCCCAAGTTTTGATTTGATCTTTGCATCTTCTCTCCCTTTATGGCTGCACATATCCTATCACAAGGATGCATGTCCCTTCAGTTTGGTGTAGACAAACCTCACTCTCTTGGGGTCCTCAATTGACACAGTCAAAATACTTTTTGAGCTCTGTGATTCAATCAATAAAATCCTTAGGGCTCATGCTTTCTCCATGGCTAGTGGTGTCCAACTTTTGTTTGCTTCCCATATTTGCAATAGCTTTCAAAAATATATCTTCTGGTTCATTTGCTATCTCTTCCACTTGAATCTCTTGAGTTCGTTCTTCTTCCTCATCACTTACATCAACAATTTCAGTTCCTCTCCTCTTTGCAAATTCCATTGCATCCAATCTCACTTGGATTCCTTTCAACATCTTTGCCTGGTCTACAACTCTAGGTGCCCTTCCTCCTTTAGGAGGTATTCCTTTGTGTGCTGTATCTTCACACAGAGCCTCAGCAAGAGCCTCACACACTCAACCCAACAAGGAAAACCTTGCTTTGATACCAATTGATGCAAATGGGAATGAAAGGGCCAAATGAATGGCTGCCTTACTCCTCAGCTAGGACTTACACTAACTATCAAATGGACACACAAAAACACAAGAACCTAGATTGGAAGCCAAGCACACTCTCTTTATTGAAGTAACATACAATATTATAGAGATTCCCACATTCACACACACCCTTCCCCCTATTGACTATAAATAATACATTACACAGTCTCATGGAGTGGTATCAATGAACGTACATCACACTTGCAGGGTCTTGGCTTTACATTTATCTCTCTCTCATAGAGCTAAACTCTCTTCTCTTTCAGCTCTGCTTTTGTCCTAGAGTTGTAACTCTCTTCTATCCAACAACTTGCCTCTCTTTTGTTACAGGGTATTCATGGGTTTCAGTGTTCCATCGTGAGACACGCAAATCAGGTGGCGTTCGTGGTTCAAGAGGTGTAGTTTGCCTCATTCGGGACAACGCCAAGTCTAGAGTTTCTCTTGTGGCTTCTAATGTCCACTCCAGATACATATGGCTTTAGATTCAGAGAAATCCACTTTCTTTTTAGGACGTCTTCATAGTTGTTTGCTACTCCCTCTGCCACATCTTCATTTGCCATTCATGTTGATGGGGACTCGTACATTGACCTCTATCTAGAGATCTCTCGGTACTCTGCTATTGGGGATATCCTTTTTTTCGGCGATTTTAATGCCCGTACAGGGAATCTCTAGACGCCTATTGATGACCTTGCTTAGAACGAGTTATGCCTTCATGAGCTAGATCTTGAGGAGTTCGGTTTACATAGAGATTTTGCTGACAGGAATGCTACAATCGCAACTTATGGGAGACACCTCTGATTGGGTGAATCTCAGAGCCTTCACATCCTCAACGGGCTTCCTCATTTCTTTGGCTCTGGTAGGTTCACTTGTTTCCCCCATGGTGGTGGTGCGAGTGTCGTGGACTATGTTCTCACTAGCAGATCCATCATCCCTCATATCTATGGTTTCCTCATTTTGCCTCAATGCCCCCTTGCTGACCATGCCGTCTTGACATTCACGCTCCGTATCGGTCCTAACCCTTCCCTCCACCTTCCCTCTCCCCCACATCCCCCTGCACTCGACACACCACAATCCACTTTGATGATGATTACACCTTTGATTATGTTGCTCGTCTCTCCCTTCTTATGTTTGGATTCTACTCCCTCCCTCTTCCCACCACTAACTACATGTATGATTTTTTACGCCAAATCCTTTGCGATGCTGCCCTTGACTCTTGTCCCCACACTATTCATTGCTTTAGATCCCCTACACATCACGGAACTTGTCCCATGATCCAGTGGTATGCTAATGAGTCTAAATCCCTACATCAGAGACTTCGGTGTTCTCGAACCCATGATCCTACCTCCATACCCACCCTTCGTAGGGAGTACCATTGTCTTCTTTGATATAAGAAATGAAAGTTTCTTGCGTCTAGATGGCTTTCACTCCTTGCTGATCTCCACCACTCCCCTAAGATTTTTTGGCGTACTCTTCTCCCAAGGAAAACCAACATTTTCGACATCACACCCGAAGCATAGGTCTCCTATGCCAATTCCCTCTATGATGTTCCGGCCCATCCTACTCCCATGGCCCTCACTCCACCTTCCTCCTCTGTTTTCTCTACTTCCTCTGTCAAGAGAGTTATTTTGAAATTACGCACCAACAAAGTAGCTGAGTTCATCAAATATGGTGTATATTCCCTTGCCTCTCCCCTTGTCACACTTTTTAATCAGGTGGTGTCTTCAGGCTTCCCTTAGTCTTGGTCCCAACACATCATCCACCCTATTCATAAGTTAGGGGATCCCTCTATCCCTGGCAATTACAGGACCATTATGAATGGGCATACATTTTCCAAACATTATGCCACACTTTTAGACATGCAACTATTAGAATACTTGGAAAGGAATAATATCAGAGCTCAAGGGCAGGCGAGCTTCAAAAGGGACTACCAAACTATTGATCACATCTTTACACTCCGGGCAATTATTGAAAAAGCTCGTCATAGGTCTTCCAAAGTCTTTTGTTGTTTTGTTGACTTTAAGAAAGCATTTGTCTCAGTTTCGAGACACCTACTTTTCTAGAAGTTGAGAGATTTTGGCATCCTAGATTCTATGATTACCACAGCTTGGAGGCTTTATGAGACAGTCATTGGGCAACTTCGTACCTCTCACGGTCTGTCTGACTTTGTGAAGATTACCATTGGGGTCAAACAAGGGTGTCCTCTCTCATCGACTCTTTTCAGCATATACACTGACAAGTTAGAGGGGTTTCTGCGGCATCATACTCATATGGATGATGGTTGTCTTCTGCATGAGGTTCTTATAGCCATCCTCCTTTTTGTCGACGATGTGGTCTCCTCTCACACCTGCAGAAGGATTACAACGACAACTTGATGCCCTTGCTCGTTTTTGCGAACTCCAACAACTTGTGGTCAATCTTAGTAAAACTAAGGTCATGATCTTCAATATCTCCAAGCACTCTCTCTCTCCAGATTCTAATTTATCTATGGAGGGGAACTTCTTGAGATCACATTAGCATACACTTACTTGGGGGTCCAGTTTTGTGGTCCATGCTTTAACATGAAGCTTACCACTCAACCACGCCTTTGCAAGGGGTACGCCTCTCTTTCTATTTTGGAACGTTAGTGTTTCTAGATCCACTTCCAGAACATCCCTTCCAACTTACGCTTTATTATGAGATCCGAGGAAGATACCACTGCCTTTATAGGGACTCAAACAACACTCTAGCTACTTTCTTCAGCTGTACTGACCAACGGTGTTTGACTCTTTATCTTCACGAGGCTGTCACCTTCCGACACAGATCCTTACAAGGGGAGCTTAGAGGCTCTAGAGCTCCCATATTGATCACCTCTTTCTTTCAGTGCACTCAAGTTATTGACAACACTAAGCATCCTTTGGACACCGGTACACCACACAGATCTGATAGATTAGTTAGGCAGCGCATCATTACTACTCAGACTATTCAGATCTCCAAGTCTGTTATCTCTTGGCACCATGGCTCTACTTTGATTTTTTGGCATGGCTCTACCCCTCTTTGACGACATGAGTCTACTGTTGAATACAACTATCTACTAAGAGAGGGGTGAATCAATAGACGAGCTAAAACTAGTCCATTTAAAACCTTTTACAGAGGATGTAAATTCATGTGCAAATCAAAGAACAAATGCAGAAGTCACACACACACAAAAGCATGTAACATCATATTTTTATATGGAAAACCCAAAGGAAAAAACCACAGTGAGAATCAGTTGCTAGAATCTACTGTTCTAATCTAGCCTCACAATAAATGCCTTATTGGCAAACCTCACTGGTTACATTCAAGGACACCAATCCTTAGGAGACACCAATCTCCTTACTGAGCACCAACCCAGTTTGTATGTAAGCACCAACCTACCTGAACTATGGAGCTACAACTTCAGTGTACAAGATAGATTCACAAGTGAATTCAGTTCAATGTTATTTGTTACAAGTCTAATCTGTAATTGCTCACCTTCTTTTCATTATTTCTGTGCTCTATCTTCCTACTTGCTTAATCTCTGTCTACATATGTCTTTCACTCTGTATCTGCATACATGTGGTTATGCTTTGTTCAGATACACTTCATTCCCCTTCTCTACGTTTTACTCTGTCTGCATATTTCTTTTTATCGATAGCCCTTTTTTTCACTTGAAAATGCAATAGCAACAACACCTTTATGATGTGTTAAGAGTCGTGTTTATACAAGGATTCATTAGGGTTTCTTGACTCATTTATTACATTCACATTCTATTTGCACTTAACCAGTTTCAGTTTTGGATTCTCCTTTAATGCGTATTTGACTTTTGCATTTTCCCGTGTCTTGGTTCTTGCATCATACAACAATTGTCTATTCTCGTTTCTATCTTTGACAGCGACGGGATTCGGGTCATTACTGCGTCGCTTCTTGGATCAATCATTTTAGTATGATTGGGACAATCAATCTTGAGCCCAATGCAATCACATGCAGGTCTTACACCAGTTCTGTCTGTTTCTCCATTTGCCCATTGGAACACATTAAATGTGTGCCTTTGATTTCTTTCTTCATGCCATCTTTAACTATCGAGTCCCTTTTTATGTTTTCCACTATATCTTCTATAGTTGGATCGCTTTTGCTCCTTTAGATTATTCTATTGTGCTCGACCTTTACTTTTGTCTATATGTCCTTCGGGACTATTGCAAATGATCTATTTCGGAAGCTTTGTAATGGTCCATTTCATCCAAAGGTATCCTTCGGGAACTTTGTTTGGGACTTTTGTTTCGGGCTATTTTCTCGACTTAAGTCTTCGGGATAATTTTCCCGATTTATTTCTTCGGGACAATTTCTCTGGAGAAATCCTTTGGGACAATTTTCTCGATGAAATTCTTCGAGACAATTTTCTCGACAAATTGTCCTTTGGAATCCTTGAAAACGTCCTCATGCCCTTCGGCTTTTCTGTAGACTACCCTTCGGCTTTCTTGAATGGTCCACTTGCCCTTCGGACTTTCTGTGGACTACCCTTTGGCTTTTTTGAACGGTCCACTTGCCCTTCAGACTTCTTGAGAAGTGCCCTTCGGCTTTCTTGAATGGTCCACGTGCTCTTCGGACTTCTTGAGAAGTGCCCTTCGGCTTTCTTGAACGGTTCACATACCCTTCGGCCTTTTGCAAATTACCCTTCGGCTTTTCTGAATGGGTCCACATGCCCTTCAGCTTTTTGCAAACTACCCTTCGGCTTTTCTGAGAGGGTCCACATGCCCTTCGAACTTTCTTGAATGTACCCTTCGGCTTTTCTGAATGGTCCACTTGCCCTTCGAACTTCTTGAGAAGTGCTGTTCGGCAATTTTGCAACAATCTTTTTGGATTTTTGTTTCGAGACAATTCCCCGAAAAAGACTTAATTTTTTTGAAAGAATTCTTCAAGACCATTTCGGGTTCTTCATTCAGCATGACTTATAGACTTGGAAGAAGTAAAGTCATCTTAGAAACCTGATCAACTCTTCTAGACCCATTCGGGTTTTCAACTTTGCTAAACTTATTAGAATGAACTAAGTAAATTTGTTGCAAAACTTCGATCAACTCACCTAGACCCATTCGGGTTTTTCACATTGCTTAACTCATAAACATGAGAGAAGCAAAGTCACCCCGAAATCTCGATTACCTCTTCCTTGACCCATTCGGGTTTTCCACATTGCCTATCTTATAATCATGAAAGAAGTAAAGTGCTTCCGAAACCCCGATCAACTCCTCTAGACCCTTTCGGGTTCTTGAGACAACTTGACTTATAAAAATGAGACAAGTAAAGTCATTGCATAAACCCGATCTACACTACAAGACCCATTCGGGTTCTCAAGATTGCTTTAGTTATTTTATAAGTAGAAGCTCTTCACAAACCCGATTTGCACTGTAAGTCTGTGCAATTCAACTTTTGACATTAATGTTTGATAGCACAAGATGCCTTTGACATCAATGACAATATTACAGACATTAGCCAAAATTGCCAACATCTACTACTCGCCAACAACTCCCCAAACCACGGGGGCAAACTGATATTACTAGCTGCTTTCCTCCTACGGGAGTTACACCGGCCTTGGATGTTCGGGGAGATCCTAGAATCCCCCTACCTAGCCTTGGATGTGTCTTGCTTCCTCCTAGGATCTCCCTACCTAGCTCCTCCAACCCTGTATACTCGCCGAATAACATTATTAGTTCTCTCACAGTGATCAATAATGGCCCAGATGATTTCTCCACTTCAACATAGACAAGGGATTTTCGATGAGACTTGCCTCCAGTCTTCATTGGCACATGCTCTTGGGGCTTCTGCATGCCCCTCATTGCTATTTATTTTGGTTTCTTTGCCACTTGTGTTAGTGACACTTTGTTCTATTATGTCTTTGTACTTTATTTCTTTGGTTCACCTCTAGGATTCTCTCTTCCTAGAACTCTCTATTGCTATTGGTTGTTTCCTTCAGTCCCATTGACCTACTTTTGTTCATTTCTGGACATTAATACAATTTCTTTCTTTCTTTCTTCTTTCTCTAATTGACTTCCCAACATTTGTTCCAAAACTGATCCAAATCTTGCTTGCTTGAAACTAACACCCTTTAAGCCTCTTTGAGCTCCCTCTACCTTGGAAAATGGTCCACATGTCATGTTTTTAAGCTTTGGGCATGTATCCTACTCATGCTCTCAATGCAAGCGAACCGTCGCTTGAATTAAGCGGTGGTTTCATCACCATCCCAAAAAGAGGTCATTTGACCTCAAGGAGGTGATTGAAATTGTCTTTACTTGCTTTTTTTTGACATGCTGGACTCTTGATGATGTTCTCGGGATTTTTGTTGATCTTCTTCCATGCGCACAACATTTTTGACATGGCTGACAAAATGCACAAATACAAATGCACGCACACAAGAACCAAACCCATGTTTTTGGTTGATGCATGATTGTTCATGAAACCGAATGCCCCTGCATCAAGTGTGCCATCAATCTTATCTATGAATGGGGAATGACCTATCAAGCTCAAAGAACTATTCAAATTAGAAGTTATGCCCAAGGGGTTTCTATTTTTCTAAAATTTGCCTAGGACTTGCACCCAACCTCATCCAACTCATCTTTAATTCACGAGAAATGCACCATCAAACTTATACCTTAATTTAGTTTATAATCCATGTCTAAGGTTTTCTATTTTGCCAAAATTAGCCTAGAATTTGCACCCAATTTGACACTAGGTTTTTTTGGAAATGTGCCATCAACCTTAGATGAGTAGTCAGTGTAGCAGCTATGTCCAAGTGGTTTTTGTTTTGTCAAAAATTGCCTAGGACTTTCACCGATCCTCACCTTGACCATCTTTTAATGCATGAACAATGCACCATCAAGCTTAGACCATCATTTTCCCAGAAGCTATGTCCAAGGGGTTTCTCTTCCATACTTGGAATTTGCTTTCGACATCTTTTGTGTGGAGGCACACATTATTACGATTGTTTAACATGGAGAGTATACCCAATAGGCCTTGGACCCAAGTCATGATGATGATGATTTTTCAGCTTTACTAGTAGATGTAGGTATAGAATATGTTAATTACTATTTTGGATTTATTATCCATGTAAAAGATCTTGTGCCACATAGTTCAAATGTAATAATCTTTCTCAAATTGCTTATACAATTATACTTGATTTAGTGCTATTTGATTATGTATGCTCCTAGTCTCTAGCATGGTATTGCTGATTGAGCCAGTACTAGACATGCACATATTTGGTTATTCCTAAATACATTTCGTCTCTTTTATCCAACACATTTAAGAGGAAGATAGATCAAATCCTCGAATGTGCAAGTTAGAGGCCTTGTCGAGGGATATAATTTTAGGAAAATTTCTACCAATGCTATACAAGATACAGTGTTTGACCATGTTGAAAGCCAAGAAAGAATTATTTACATTGTGAAATAAAATCTATTTAGATAGAAATTTATCTGATTGCAAGAAGAGGAATTAGAGCAGAGATGATAAATCTAGAAACAAAGGGAGCTGGGCAGCAATTCAAAATTGGTGGAAATGCTTTCAAGATTTCCAACCCCCAATATTTTAAGCTCCAATGATCTTAAGACCACTATATGAACTATATACCACAGCAGTTTGCATTGTAAGAGATTTCCGATAATGTGTAACATGGCTGTTTTCAATTTGAATTATCATGTGAACCTATTAAGCCACATGTAAAGCCAAATTCCTAGAAGAAATAGAGAAACTCAAGGAAATTAATGAATTTATAAATGCTATAATATGGAGAGTATGGCATTAAAAAGTGTTTTACAAGGACTTTTCAAAAATATATAATATGTCTATCTAGAATAATCACAAGAACACAATGCATGGTTAAGATATTTGGTAACCTAGTGCTAGAATGGCATCCGTTGGCCAATTGGTATCCAAAATATCAATGCCAGCTTTCCATCTTGGCGTAAGTTGGACCATAACTCGCGAGACATGGGAGAATATGTTAATTACTAACTTGGATTTATTATGCATTTAAAATAGCTTGTGTGACATACTTCATATGGAATCTTGTAATGTCCCCCTTTTTAGCATAACTTGTTTATAGACCCTTAGCTTGGTTTTGTTCCCACAAGACTAAGGGAAATAAAGAGAAGGGAACTGTGAGAGTTATTCAAAGAACATAAAGGTGAAAAGTACTTAAGTATTTTAATTTTCAATTGCAACCATTGGTCAATGTGTATCCAAACTACTAGTACAAGAATACAGCCTCCCATCCCATCCTAAGCTAGGAAATTGGATGGATACTTTGAGGAGTATAAATATCTTAGACAATTGAACATTTTCCATATGTTCGAAATTATGTTTGCACAAAATATTTCTCTAAAGAAGGCCAACTATGATATAAAGATACATAAACATTGTTATAAATCGCTTTCACATTCTTTGACCGTGTTATACTAGCTTTGTCGAGGGACAATTTGACTCATGCTATGAGAGAGGATACCTACGTTGCTATTAAAGATCAAGACATTGTCTAGTATAAGAAATCTTGCTTGAGATGTCATTCCATCCACTTTTGATTTATTATTTTCATGTAAGAAGTATGTTATTAATTATAATTTTATTTTTCATGTATAATTTTTTGTATCATATATTATCTGTCATAAAGCCATGGGCATTTATCATAAGGTGGTTTTTGATGTTATGTTGGTAATTCATCTTTTTTTATTTTGTTCCACCTAGGAAACCTCGCTTTAAATTATGAGGTTTATCCGACAGTCCTGTTGGTTCAAATTGAAATGGAATGTTGGGGACCCATGTTTTTGCTTGTGGTCTCATAATAGAATGTTGAAGACTCGACTATGACTGTGATAATGGGTAGTGAGGTCATGTGATGTGGTTTCAGCCATCAATTAGTGAACTTGACTCCCTAAGGGATAATGATGATAAACGTTAAGGTTAGATGCCTTGTAACAATGCCATTAGACTATTAATATACCCACTTGGTGCATGCAATTTCTCTTGGGGTCAATGGAGGGAAAAAATTAAAGATAGTCATTGTACTTCTCTGAGGATGAAATAATTTTTTTACAATGCCTTGTATGCATGAATTTGATTTGATAATCTATGATGAGGCCACAAGGGAAAGGTAGGAGAGGGAGAACTTCGGATTTCCTTTTGTGTTCAGCTCTCTAGTGTAGACATGATTGTAGTGGACTCGGTAAGGATTTATCTAGGAAAAGAAATAAGACGAGCCTTTGCGAAAAACGTTGAATCATCTCATGGGGAAGTTGAATGGAGAAAGTGTATACACCTGATATTTTTCACTCTTTATCACTTTATTGACGGTTTCTCTTGCAAGGGCTTATTGACACATCAATCTCCCTAATTGCCCCACGAATGGGGTGGGATCGGCTCATGGTACTTTGCGAGAGATGTTTGCATACAATTTTGTCATACTTTCATCAGTCTAACCTCCTATTAGTCTCTTTCCTTCTTACCTCTTTGTTTACTTGTCGTTCAATCTTGCTAGCCACCTTATATTTTTACTATATTGGCCAGGTCGATACTATTTGTTTCATGCCTGTCTTTCCCTGTATTGTATTACCTTGGCCAATATAGTTGTGAGTCTTGTCTTTGCCAATTTTACTGTATTGGCCTGGCTAATACTGTTGGCTTATAATTTAGGGTAAATTATGGGTTTGGAGTAGTATATATAGGGCTCATATTATCATTCCAAACATATCACAACACTCATCTTCTCTGCTTGCACTTACATTTTTGCTCTTAAGTAGTAAAAGGAGTTAGAGGTTAAGGTCTTATTCTCGGAGGTCAAATTTTGCTTAAAGATATTTGAAACTCAATAGGAAGAGTCGTGTCAAGGAGGTGTCCCAGTGTTTGGAGTTCCCAACTAAGGATATCTAGGTCTTCTTCTTGCCATTTGAGGTTTTCATCTTACAACATCTCTTACAAAGTGCCATTTGAGCCAAGGGAGAGATTGATGCACTAATAAGTCACCTTAAAGGTAAGTATATCTATCCCTATTCTATTTCACTTATTTACTTTGTAGATGGATATACTTTGCTTATTGTTATAATAGATGCATGTTTGTGTGTCTTTGCTTATGCTCCTCCTATACTGAATAAGCTAGTATAGCTATAGGGTCGCTTTGGCTTGCCATGAACATCTTAGGTTGCATAGACCACCCATTGGTTGACCATTGCACCGCTTACTTTCTTATTAGTTTAATATGATACAATTATCTTGGATCTAGGTTACTCTTGTTTGTCAGTTTCTTGCATGCAATATCCTTATTATATCCTTGATACACCCCTTTGTTTTTGATAGATATTAAGGGTTGGAGGGGCCCTCATCCATACATTGATAATAAAACCGGATTACACAAACCGGGAGAAAGAAAGTGGACTCCACATTTCTTTTACCGCAATAGGAAGAAACCTGTAGCTAGAAAAAGCCAAAAATGGGGGACAAGCCCCATAACTAATAAGACCAATAAAACATTATAACATATTACATTGCCAAGGTCCCACACCAAAAATGAAACTGGGACACCACGAGCAAAAAAGATAACGAAACCAAAGATCAAAACAACTTGTCCACAATGGTCATGATCGCCACATCCCTCGAACCAACCCTCATGCCACAAGGCCAAAACCAGAGAGGACACCAACTGCTCACCGAAGAGCCCAAAGCCAATAAAAAACCCAATGATTCTTAGTCGAAACAACCAACAACATAAGAATACACAAGCAAAAAAACCTTCAAGAGGCCCTGCACGGTAAATTGTATCCAACTGACAAAACAAGCCCAAATTGGTTTGGTCAGGGGACACAATGTCCCCAACCGGTAGAATCCAGTAGCAATCTAAAAAAGGGTGTGAGGGAAGCTTCCACTTGACCTTGTAGACCCCATGATGCAAAAGGTAAAAAATAAACCTACTCATGCTCAACAACAAACACTCAACAACCACAAATAACCAGGTAGAAAGGGAAGATCCACCTCTCCACCAGGATGCACTTAGATAATTTACCATGCTAGGCCAAAGAAGGATTGGAGGACTGAGATTATCTATCAAAGTGGAGAAGAAAGTAGAGGTGGATAGGGGAATGAGAGCCCATCTCAGAGATCTCCTTTCCACTCCAACTGTCCCTCCACCCAAGATCAAGAAACTGAGGAGAACATGCCCAGACTAAAGTCTTAAAAATACCATCCAAGAACCAATAGGGTAATGCCACCCTTCCATTGGGAAGAACACAAACAAGGGTTTCAATGGCCTTGCGGAAAAAACAGGATAGACCACAACATTCCAAGGGCTCGCGAGCTATTCCTTTGAAAAGAAAGCAAGGTAATTTTGCCAAGGAACCAGGGGAGACGGAAATAGTGTGGTTGACATTTCAGTCCATAGAAAAGGGAATAAAACAGAAGAACCTGGCGCTCAATCCTGGAAGACACAACCTCCTCACAAAAAACCTCCCCAAATTTCATGAAGGAAGGAACTGAAAGCACAACTTAATTGAAGCTCTCAATATAGGGACCACTGATGCCACTTGCATGTTGCGCTCAGCAACCACTACATCACTTGGAGGGAAGATAAAAGAACCGAGTTTGATGCAAGAGGGCACCAAAGTGGTTGGCACAGGCTCCTTACAAAAAACAGTGTCACACTCCCCTTGGTCTACTATGTGTGTAGGAGATAATAGGGTTTGAGGGGAGCACACGCGGCTTGGAGTCCATCCTGCTTGATTGGTTTTGGGAATTCTCTACTTCTGGATCCAAACTGCCACCGCACCTGCTTTCGTTCTACGCCTTTGCTAGCCTTGGGGCAGACCACCATAACATCGTCCTTCTCATTGCTCACCCTTGCTTTGGTTTCAACCGCTGCCCTAATTTCTAGAAATAATTGTTTAAGTTGCATGAAACACAAATCAAAATGAGCTCAACATATCACTTGCAAATTGATGGTCAAACAAAGATCATGAACAAATGCTTGGAGACCTACTTATGTTGTTTTCATAGTTACCAAGTTCAGAAATCCGGATCCATTCACAAGAGTGAAAAAATCCAAAATTCTTGAAAAAATTCAGAAAATTCGATTTGGAATATATATAAATTACTATGTGAGCATAATTTTGTAAATATGCAAAACGGACAAATACAATGAAAAACATTAATAAAATAATATAAAAATGTTAATATTATATCATATTTATGGTTTCTGGGCTTTTTTTGCATAGAATACCTTAAAAAATAAAAAAAACAAAAAAAAATATTTTTTTGAAAAAAAAAATAAGGTCGACCTAGACAAACTTATCTAGGCCGGCCTAAAAATTCATATTCGGTTGGAGTTTGTCCAGATTTGGCCGGATTTTGTAACTATGGTTGTTTTGCTTCGGAGCAATAAACTCATTGGGCTAAGTGGCTACTCTCGCTAAATGATGGCACAACACTTATTTGCACTCTTCGACCAAGATGACACCTTATGAAGCAGTGTATGGCCATTCACTGCCCTCACTCACATCCTACCTTCCAGAATGCTCCAAGGTGTAGGCCGTCGACTCCACTCTAAGAAACTAGGAGACTCTACTTCGGCCTCTTAAGGAAAACTTGGCATAGGCTCAGAACCATATGAAACAACAGGGAGATCAACATTGTTCAGAGTGCACATTCGCTGTGAGGGACATGGTCTTTCTGTGCCTACAACCGTATAAGCAAACTTATTTGAAGCTCAAAGGTAGTCATAAGTTAGCACCCAAATTCTATGGACTGTACAAAGTGCTACAACAAATTGGAAAGGTCATGTACAAATTGGACCTACCTCTGTCTTCCAAGATTCATCCTGCCTTCCACGTGTCATGTTTGAAGCAGGTCCTTGGACAACATGTTCATGTTTAGCTGGCCCTTCCAGAGTTGGATGAAGAGAGCTCCATCATCCTTGAACCTAAGGCTCTTCTAGAACGTACGTACATACTTCACAACTATATTATCACTGATGTTCTGGTCCAATTGCGGGGCTTGCAACTAGAAGATGCGACTTAAGAACCTGCAACAATTTCCATAGCTCAAGCTTTGAGGACAAATCTTTCCAAAGGGGGGAGGCATGTTACGATCCTATGCCCTAACCATATATTATTCTCTTTGTGCATTGTAATAGGCATAGTTTAGTTCATAGTTGGAATAACCGTTTGGGGCGAGTACTCGTCGAGGGCCCAAAATGGGTAACCGACGATTACTCGCCCCACTCGGTTGAATAAATGGTAAAGGCAAAAAACGGCAAAAAATACTCGATTTTTTAAAAATAACGTCATTTTTCTAGAAATTATAGAAATAAAATAGATGCAACGAGTCTGTAAAATGTAGGGAAAGTAGTTTCTATTAGATTTGAATACATAGAATGTACAAAATTGCATAATGATGCAAATACAACAAAATCTCAAAGTACAAATAGACTTATAGTCTTATACAAGAATCTACAAGACTACAAGTACAAATTACAATCATCTATAATTTTCTCTTTACTGCCCTCTGAAAAATAAGGGAGGCTGTGAAACTCTAGTCCTCCCACTCGGCTAACCCACCTTGCTTTGTCTAGAAGACTGCACTTGCCCCTGTGGCTCCACCTGCACCTGTGCCTCATCTCCAAGGATGCCCTCCAATCCAATCTCTGCCCTTGCTTCCCCTGCACCCTCCATAGCTTGCCTCTCGAAATCAACAATGTCTTCCTCTGTGAACATGGGGGCCGCCTCCACCTGTGCAACCCAATCGCTGTAGGGATTGATCTCATCTAGATTGATAGGCTCCTCTGATGTGTTCTCCAACTTCTTTGTGTGAAATCAAAGGTTGTATTGCACAAACACCAAGACATTGAGCTGTTGTTGACTCAACTTGTTGCGCTTCTTCATGTGAATGGAGTCAAACAAATTCCAATTGCGCTCACATCCAGAAGCGCTACAAGGCTGAGATAAAATATTTATTTATTAATTAAAATACGATAAATTAATGATAATTATAAACTATAAAACGGAAACTAAAATGCATTTACGATTTACAATTTTAACGATCAAATTAAAAATACAATCTGTAACGGTTATTTAACGGAATAATAAACAACAATTTTAAATAAATAATAAACATGAAATTTTAACGGGAATGCATAAAATTTGATGCAATGCATCAAATTTGTATACTAAGAAACAAAAATATTTATCAAACATGTATTTAATTAAATTACAAAACTTTACATGCTTGGAATTATAAAAAATAATAAATAAATGCATGAAATTTACGAAAATTCACAAAATGCATGTAATAAAAATGAAATTCATCAAATTCGTATACTAAGCATCACAAATATGTAGCAAACATGTTTTCAATTGCATTAGAATTAATTTACATGCTTGGAAATTAATTTAAAAAAAAATTGCATGAAATTTGACGAAAATTCATGCAATTAAAATGGAATGCGTAAAATTTGTATACTAATCATCACAAATATGTCTCTAACATGTTTTCAATTAATTTAGAATTCATTTCTATTTTTGGAAATTTAAAAATAAAAATAAAAATGAACTAACCTAGAAATTTCTTGCTCAAATCTTCTCAATCTGCCTTAGAATGCTCCAAATCTTGTGAGTGAAGAGTGAGGAGGTGTGATGCATTTTATAACATTCTAATCCGTGTTTTAGGAGCATTTGGGGTCTCAAAGATGCGTTTCAGTGTGTTGGCAGCGTCTAAACCGCGTGGGAATCGCGGGACACAGAGTCGGCGAGTAACCACCAGTTACTTGCTGAGTCTTTTTTTTTTTCCATTGTTCGACGGTTACGAGTGGCAAGTATTTGCCACTAGGAATTCCCGGTGAGTAATTGGCCAACTGGCAGTTACTCGCCGGTTATTCCAACTATGGTTTAGTTAATTAGCTTGAGTGCCTAATTTGTATGTGGGGCTAACCCTTAAGCATTAGGCTTATGGTTTGTTATGAAACTCGGGCGCCTATTTTTTTGTGGGGCCGACCCTTGAGTATTAGGGTTAGGGTTGTAATTTTGATGTATTGAAGAGAGCAGGGGAATACATTTTTTGTATCTAAGCTCTGCTCTTTAGGAGGTTTCTGTTTCCTCCTCAAAGAGGACCATGATATTTGAATATAAGCAAGGTTTGCAACTATTTTCTAAGTTCATTGCATAATCTATTCTTTTGCATGTTGTTTTTTCTGTTCGTTTCCATTTCCGCAAGCAAGATCATAACATATTAACCCCATGCTCTTGATAATGAATCTAGCCCATCAGTTGGTAGTTGTACATAGATATTGGGGAGAAATTTAACGAACACTTTGTAATTGGTGGTTATGGTGTGAATGTTCTTTTAGAGGAGACCTGGAAGAGGCTTGGGAAGCCAACTATTTGGCCATTGACCTTACAATCGGTGGGTGCAAACCAGTATGGTATAAAGATTATGGGAGTATTTATGGCGCAAAAGATGTTTATTAGTACCCAACCCTTTATATTAAATTTTGTAGCCATCTCATAGCAGAAAAAATTCTACGAAGCATTGTTGGGTTGTGGTTGGTTGATAACAAGCAAACACAACTGGAATAAAACTTACTATCCATTGAAAATAAAGGCCAAATATATGGAAGAGAATTGAAGAATAGGGAAATAAGTGAGGAACTAGTGTCATCAAACTTGGACTTTGAAGAATAATGCTTAGTAGATGGAAACAATCGTATAATGGAGCTGAATGATAAAGGGATGTTGGAGTTACAATCATGCTCTGAGGATGAGGCATTCCCTAAATGGTCTGTTCCATTGGAAAATGGAAGACTATGAGGTGTTCCAGCGTAATTTTAATTTTATTGAGATTTTGGAGATTAGGGAAGGATAGGACTTGCAATGAGATGACCAAAGATTGAAGTTGGTGATGCCAAGTTCTTCTGAGCTGACATCCTCACAGCTTACCCTTCCGAGTTCACTGAATATAAAGTTGGATGAGAAGCTTGCTCACTCGGTTGGATGGGTCGAGGACATGAAATATAAATAACCTACTTGTGAGACACTCTAGAACATGTTTCCCAAAAGGGTTTATATATATATATTCTATTTCTTTAAACACAAGAAGCATAGACAATACACAATGCTTCATCTCAAGCATTAATTAACTACAAAGACATTCTTCTCATATAACATAGTTACTTGTTTGGGTAATAGCACAAATTATACAAAGCATAATGAAACATAAGAAAACTCATGTTTATTCCTTTCTATTTGGGTAAATAGCTTGAATTATAGACAAAATAGAAGTACCCATTCTTACATCAATTTTCATGTAACTTCTTTCTCGTAAACAAGATTTTATAAACATATAATGAATATAATCCGGAGTCATTGAAATCTAGCCTACTTTACAACATAATCTAAGCTTTATAACCTAAAGCATTTCATACTTAAAACAATTTAAGTTTCTCCTTCTTCTATGCAGAGTAATACATACTTAAAGCACATATTAGGGGTCCCCATCCCATCAAAAGGCAAGGGCATATATAGAACATCAATTACATAATTAATCATTTTAACACAAGTTCACTATCCCTTATTTAGAATTTACAATTAAGTATTGTCAATCATCCATGCTAAGTAAAACAATAATTAATTCAAGAAAACACCCCTCTTTTTCTTTATAGCACAAATCCAATAATTTTCTTCTTCTTTTGCAATAATAAACTCATCTTTTCTTTTCACAACACAACAAAATGTGACTTCCACCACAACATCCTCTTCGTAGCACAACTTATTAAGTAGGTAGAGGGGGAAAACTCACCTTCTAGCCATATGATGTCATCAGGTATCCATGACCCTCATCAACCCCTGAGCCCAAGAGGTTTCACAAAATACCCAAAATCCAAATATGGTTACATGCATAAGGTAGATTTTAACGTTTAAATATGGCTAGACAACCATTCGGTAACAATCAACATAAACTTGAGCTAAGCTAAGTAAGAGGAAGATAGAGGGAAAAACACATTTTGCACATCACTTTCAGCAACTATAAATTGGTAGGAATTCAACTTCTGCATTATCATTCAAATAGTTAACCACATCTAGGGTTCCAATTTCACTAAAGCCCTTCCCCCTTGTTGACACCCTTTATTTTAAAATCACTTACAAAGGAATATTTAGTGAAAGGTAGTAAGTAATACAACACCTATGTAGAATTCTGCAGGAATCCACCTTATTTAGCTTGGTCCTTTTGTCTCTGCAATCTTCTGCTTTTCTGCAACTCCTCCTCCTTGCTGCTGCTATCAGTGGGTTGCAACAGAAAGACTATCTACAAAAGGGGAGGAGGTGGTTGTCATTCACAACCAACCATGGAAGGACATGTGTCCAATCCTGGCCATGCAACTACACTCCCAACCGCCTAGAAAGCCTCAACTTTCGTCTGAGGGCTTCCCAAAATGTCACAAAAAGATACATAGCCCAAGGCACCTAATTTTTAGCCAATGGAAAATAAAGAGATCAATTTTGAAGTTGGCAAATTTTGGCTCTCAAAGCAAATTCTGATTCCACATTTCTTGGAATGAGTCCAAACTCATAAATAGGAAAATGGGGCGTTTGACTCAAACAAAAACCTATCCTTAAGGCACAACACTCTCTAGGGACTAAGTTGTCATGGTAATGTTCTCAAGGTTTACTATTAACCATATGCACACAAAATTTAGGTGGCAATTCTAATGTTCCGGTCCATGGCCCCTATGTCATGTCTAGGTTAGGAGTGGTCAATGGGTCTTTAGTCCACCTCTTGTCTCCCCGTCACCTTTTGTCTTCACACCTGTCTCCTACACACTCATTGCACCCGTCAAACGCTCACACATGATATACTAATATAGAAATAATGCAAAGTTACCCATCTCAAGATATAGCCAAATAGTTATGCGGAATTCACCAAGACGCATATCTCAAAGTTGCTTCTCGGTTGTGCCTATATCTCCAATTGCAGGTTGTGATGCATTACATGGTTCTATTTACCCTTGGGTACATCACAAGTCAACTATTGCATGAAGGGTTAGAAACAAGTCCAGAAATCTACTATCACATAGCTACATTCATGGTTAGAGAATAAATATCCATGTGCATATGCACGCACACACACACACACATATATAAACATGGTAATGACAAAATAATAATGAATGATCACTGTAAACGAACTGAGCATGCTATATTAAATATTCAAACATGTCCATAACCATGGCATATGGCAAAATAATAATAAATGATATTAACCATGTCCATAGTGCTCTAAAAATATCAAGTCAACTGCTGCATGAGGGGTTAAAAATATCATGCCCTGAAAATATACTACCACATAGCTTCATTTATGGTTAGATAACTAATATCTAGGCACATCTATATATATAAACATGATAATGACAAAATAATAATGAACTAACTCTGTAAAACAACTAAGCATATTATATCAAATATCCGAACATGTCCATAGCCAATCCATATGGTGGAACTAAGCTAACAGATACCAACCATGTCCATAATCCTCTGAAAATATAGTGCAATCTTCCCTAGCGAGTCACGGGAAGGAACTAGGAAGATATCCAACGTTGTTGGATAAACAAAACACCCATCTATGTTTATCGGGACTCCAATCGCAATCGGCAAGTAAAACATCAAATACAACTCGTAACAAGACCCTGTCTGGTAGAGCTAACATCTGTTCTACTTGGGGTGCCATTTGCTATCAGCAAGTAAAACAAAAAATACAACTTATAGCAAGATATTTGTCTGCTAGAGCTAACATCTATTCTACCCAAGATGCCATTTGCTATCAGCAAGTAAACCAGGAATACAAATTGTAGCAGGATACCCGTCTGCTAGAGATAACATTTGTTCTATCGTAGACACCATTTGCTATCAACAAATAAAATAGGAAATACAACTCGTAGTAGGATACCCGTTTGCTAGAGCGAAAATTTGTTCTATCCGAGACTAATGCATGGTTTTCAGCGAGTGGAAGTAGGAAATACAACTTGTAGTAGAGTACCTATTTGCTAGAGCTAACGTCTACTCTTCTCCTTAGTAGGATACCCATCTGCTTGGAGGAAGATTTCAATATGCATATTGATCTTTGAAGAATGCGAGAGGAGAGTTAGTAATGACCCCATAACCATCTGCTCCCCTTCGCCTCCTAAGAGAAACAATGAGCGTCATGGCACTTAGTTACTCTTAGGCATCGTAGTAGTACCTCTTGTCAGCATCCAACATGTTGTTAGAGAAGCGACCGATAACTCACGTAAATGTGAGTGTAACCCACTACAAAAAGCTGCATGAATTATTCAAAGTCAACTCAAACAATCACATGGTTAGTCCTACAAAGTTAGACATTATATATAAGATAATTCATAATCATGTTTTGTATCGAAAGCAACATGAACAATAATCATGTATGCCAATCGTATTACATCCAACTAGATCATGACTAATCATTGATATTTCTCAATCCTCAGTAGCCTCGTCTATATCTTGGATCATATCACATCAATGAGAAAATAATAGAAGAGAGAGAAAGAATACAGTTTGTAATGTAATCAAAACAGTGCTAGATATAATCCATAATTGTAAATGGAATGCTAGTATGCTATCTATAACAAGTTAATTAAAGTGAATTTAATTAGCATGTGCACATCACAAATAATAAGACCATTTTACAGATGTCGAATGCTCACTTAATAATAAAGGCAAAGAATCATGTCAATAGAATAACAAGCTACTTAATGAGAATATTAATATATGTCCATGAAACAAGCAGCAATAACTAACATCTATACTTAAGATCTCAGGGTACAACAATGTATAGCTTACACCCACCCTGATCCATCAGAAATGTAATTTAAAATGAAACATGTCCAACTCTCAATAATCATGGCTGCATAGTCTAATCAAAACATGTCTATGGAGATAAAATCCGATGTGTGGTATAGACATTGCTAATGCACAACATAGTGACAACTGACATTACTAGAGGTATGGCAACATGCTTGAATGCCTATGGGTTGTCTATAACAAGGCTACTTAAAATGGATGAAGTCAACATGTGCATAGATTACGACCAACCAAAGGCTACTTGCATGTACTGGGTTGACACAATAATTTACCTAGATAATTTTATCAATGAGTGCTTTAAGAGAGGTTGGCTAAATGGATGGGTGACCGAATTGTCGAAACATCATGAATGTCGATCATTGCAACTAGTCTCAAACCATCGATGAAATGGGCAAGATCTCCATGAGGCACCTACAAATAGGAAAAATAGGCATAAAAACCAATGGTGTCCAGAGTAACTGTCGGTATAGGAAATGTAGAAAATGGGGCATGACACTACCACTGCCAAGGTGAATCTGGGGCTAGATGGAAATCTCGAAATGATCATGGACAATGATGATCGGGATCTTGTGTTGAAAGCTGCAGCCTTCAAGATCTTCATGGATTATAAGGATGTGTTTGCTTGGATATACACAAATTTGAAGGAAGTACCACTTGAGTTGTGCATACATAGAATTAGGTTGTACTAGGAGCACAACATGTGTGGAGGAAATCATACAAAATGAACTAGAATTATGCTCCCAGAGTCCAGGAATAAATTGACAAGATGCTCGTGGCATGAATCATCTTTAAAGTGGAAACAAGTGAATGGTGTCCATGATAGCTATCAGTTTGAAGAAAGAATGTGGAAAAATAAGAATTTGCATTGATTTCAGGATCTGAATGCAATTACCATTAATGATTCATTTCCTATTCCATTCATAGACTCCAGACATGAAGAAGTAGTTGGGTATGCAATTTACTCTATTATGGATGGCTTTTCTGGATACAACTAGATGAGCATTGTTGAAGAATACAAGATGAAGACCACATTCATAGTGGAATATGGAGTTTGTGCTTACAATTGCATGCCATTTGGATTTTGCAATGCACTATGTTCCAATGAATTATCCTGCATTTTTTTGACAAGATGTCTACAAGCAACTTTAAAATTTTTGTGGATTATTGGTTCATTTATGGCAGCCAAGAGTCTTTCCTACGATCCTTGATAGAGTGCATTCGATGATTTCGAGCAATGAAATTGGTATTTAATCTGAAGAAGTGCAGGTTCATGGTTCCACAAGGTAAACTTTTGGGCCATCTTGTGTGTAAAGCTAGATTAAAAACAGATCTTGATGAGATATGGGTCGTGGTGGAAATGAAAGCACCGAGAGATGTCAAAGGGATAAAGTCATTCTTGGGCCATGTTGGATGCAATTGATGCTTGATCAAGAATTTTCCCCAAGTTTCCCACCCCTTTGATGTGCTAAAAAGGAAAGGAGATTCGTTCGTGAGGTCCAACAAATGAGAGGAAGCATTCAAAGAACTAAGGATAAACGTTATTAGTTCACATATCCTTGCATATCTAGACTGGGATAAATAATTTCAATCACATGTTGATGCTTCTAACTATGCCATTTGTGATACTTTGGCACAAGTAGGAACGCAAGGGTTGGACCACCCTGTGTTCTTTGCTAGTCACCCAAAAGAACCTCAAGCTTTCCCCCCCCCCACCATATGTTGCTAGAGCCAGCCCGTATGCTCCAATCATCCTTTTGTACGACCCCTCCTCTTTGGCTACTGCATGTTCTCCTCTTTGCATGTTGTACACTCTCAATCATATGCTCTTCACTCGTCGTATGACTCTTGTGTTTTCTTTGATTGTCAAACCATACCACCCCATTCTGTTTCTTCTTTACCTTAGTTGTACGACTTGGCCTTGCCTCCATTCACCATAGACCACCGTATGCTCTTCAAATGTATGCCTTGGGTTATGCATAATACGATCATCCAAATCCAGACTTTGCACAAGTGCATGCTCTATTTTGTGTTGTATACTACTTTTGCTACTAGTGATGCATCAAACGATCTTCTAACTGCATCTTTACCATTGCCATACGCCCCTTTGTCCATTACATATAATTTTTCACCTTCACAATTGCATGAGAATTTGTTGGAAAAAGTTTCATTCCTATTTCCTGAAGTATAGAGCAATGCAAGAGAAGAACAAGCATTAGTAGAGGTTACTGGGATCAATTTGGCATAAAAAAATAGAGGTTGAAAGAAGCCCTTTGTACAGGGTTTTGGATAATTTCATAGATCCAAGGGCCAAATCCTCATTCTAGAAATTGCTGCAACAAGGTTTCAACAATTTTTTTATAACTGAAAATTTTGGGTTTGCAGTAAAACTAAGCACACTTCAACTATAGGTACAACATCCTCTTCAGATCGATCAAAATCTTGGATGATGACTTTGGATAAGGCATTTGAAAATAATGGCACCACACAGGAAGGCAACATAATTTCACAACCAACCACTACAACTCCAAGGATGATTCAAACTTCCGTACTGTCAACAAGTATAAGTTTCAAGCAGGTGACATTGAAAGGGAACAATAAGCAGAAGATTGGCAAGCCAACACAACCAAAGACCAAACAAAAATGGTTGCCTACACCTGAAACACTGAGTTTGGGAAGTTTTTTTGCCATTGAATCCCGCATGTGGTGGGTAAATAAACCTGATGATCACAAGTTCAAGTTCTCATTACAGAGGGTTGACATGGACACAATTCTGCAGATATTGTACTTTAGTGCAAGGGACTTTGAGTTGTTTTGGTTTCAATGGTCTCTAGTTATGATTGGGGCAGCAAGGGTTCCTTCATGCGGTTCATGGATAATAAGGTTAGGATCACCTTCATAGCTGAAGATTTTACTCAGGTATTTGGAGAACCCTTCCATGGACCTGTTGACAATTCTTCCACAGGACGGATTGTCTCTTGCCATTCGGAAAATTCACATCTCCATCCAAGGAAAGAAAGAATACATTGGCAAAGGATACATTGTTTTTCTTTTGTGAGGGCCTTTGCTACAGGAATTGCTTCGGACTTTTGTCCAAAGGAATGGTTCATCAAAGAAGGCAGAATGTCACATAGCTTCAGAGAAGTGCTAAGGACATAAGTTTGCAGGAAATTACAAAGGAAAGAGCCTACAACGAAGGAAGTAATTCCTTCGGACTTTTTGTCCGAAGGAATGCTTCAAAGAATTTACAAAGGAAACACCCGCAACCAAACAAAGGTCCGCCAAAGTCCGAAGGAATTCTTCAGAGACTTTACAAAGGAAACACCCGCAGCCAAACAAAGGTCCGCCAAAAGCAAGAAATCCAAGGAATAATTCCTTTGGACTTTTTGTCCGAAAGAATTCCTTTGGACAAAAGTCCGAAGAAAAACAAGAGAGAATTCAAACCCCGCAGAAATTCAAGGGAATAGGGTGCTCTGCAAAAAAAAACCGGGTGCCCTACAATTTTTTCAAAAAGGGCACAGACGAAGGATAGAAGCCTTTGCGGAGGGAACTTGGTCGGCGACAGGACCATTGCAATTTTTTCGAAGGGCACAGAGGGAGAGCCATGAGCCCTTGCAGAGGGCACTTGGTTGGTGCTTGGACCATGGCAATTTTTCCGAAGGGCATTTTGAAGATGCAGTTAAAGACAAGAGACAGGATCAATTCCTTTGGACAAAAAGTTCGAAGAAATTTGAGAGGAGGCCAAAGGACAATTCCTTTGGACATTTTGTCCGAAGGATAGCCAAAGCAAAAGCCCAAAAGAATGATTCTTTCGGAAAAGTTGAAAGACAATGTTCGTGGAAAAATTGTCCGACAAAGAAAGAAATAAGCAAGACAATTTTCCCGAAAGAAAATAGCAAAGACCCGAAGGAAAGAATTCTTTCGAAAAGTTTGAAAACAAATTCACAAAGGAAGCGAGATGTCAAAGTGTTAAGCACAAAAGGGGCCTGACAGAAAATAAGCTTGAGAAAATGCCTAAGGGTGACGTCCCACGAGACGTCAAATTTTGACCGCGGGAAGTAACCGTTGAAGTTCAAAGAGGAGTTCGACTAGAGCCAAGAAAGCTGAAAAAAAACAAAGGTAAAGCTAGAATTTTGAAAGAATTAAACCACCGGAAGTTGACCTCAGATTAAGCGACGGGAAGTTGAAAACATAATATCCGAGGAAATATCCACCAAATATGGATAAAATAATCCAAAAAAATAGAATCTTGCCAAAAATAGACAAGACCCAGGCAGACCAAAATAAGAGAAAATACATGCGAACAAGGGCTATTTTTGGCGGATTGCTAAGTTTCGGTTGACTCTGTTTTATTGGTAGCTTGACTAGTCATTCTCTTGCATTCGAAGGTCCAGCTCAGCATATCTCTTCATCCAACTCAGCGTATCAAACGGTCAACTCAACGTTTCAAACGTTCCAACTCGGCATCAAGCAGCTCACGTAGAGTTCTAAAATTGCCATTGGCATGGATATCCATGCAAAGAGAGGTGGGCGGTTCAATAAACAAAAGACAAGTTCATTTCCTCAAGCACAAGAAGCTTCATGCAAAGACAAAGGGAAAACATATTTTTATTGAAAGGCCAAGTCAGCTTTGAGTTAATCCAAGTTAATCCTTCTCTTCAATTTTTCAACATCAATATTTGGATTTTGTAATTCTCTATAAATTGGCTTTCAGCCTTGATTAAAATCACCCCTCTTGGCTAGACCAGACTCTGCGATTGGTGAGTTGTGTAACCTCTTCGATCAATAGAACTGTACTTTCAGATTTCAAGTGTTGGCATAGTGTATATTCATTCAGCAATTTGCATATGTGGTAGATTTCTCTCCCTTCCCAAGTTCTGAGTCGTACTTAGTTGCTAACTTATCGTATTATGAAGGTCATGTTAAGTGCTTCTTATGTCTTTTGCTGAAGCTGTAAGTGGATGTTAGGTCGCTGTAAAGTGTCTTGTATCAGATCTCTCTCCATTGTTTTTCTCTCATGTTTTGGTCATTGGATCGAACCTTCTCATGAAATACTTATGCATAGTAGTTTATTGAAATCAAAGGTCTTCTTTTTCCCTTGTTTGTTCAGTGTTAAAGGTTTCAAGTTGAGTGGATCAATTTTTTGGTGTATCACCTTTGTTAGGTAGGATTTCCCCATAAAGTTTCCTTCTCCTTTTTCCATGGTAGTCCGCAGCATAGAATAGAGATCCTCATTGATACATCTTATAGGAATCAGCATTCTTTGGAGGTTCTTTTCACCATTGAGGCACCCACCCTCGTGAGAAGATCCCATTGTTTCAACCAGATAGAGGATTGGCCATTTCATGCACGTCTTCGATTCAGGGTGCAGCACCAGGTTAACAGTTTTTGGCACGCCTGGTGGGACCATGAAAAGAGTTCTTTACATAAAGTCTTCGCAGCAACGGAAGATATTCATTTACAGCCAGTTGCAGAGTTCATAGCATCATTCAGGGAATCCGTTCATGCCAAAGGTTACCACAAGATCAACAAGCAAAGGTATTCCTTTTGAATTTGTAACTTATAAAAGAGCAAGGTCCAGGAGGGCAAATTCATATCCTCAAAGGGAATATTTACCTCCCCCTCATCCTATTGTTCTAGACACCGCAATCCCCACCATTCAGATGGCCATTAGAAATCAAGTATTTGCTCCATTCAATAGGGAAAGCCCACTAAATCTGGGACAGTTAGATGATATCCCTGTGGCTGCCCTAAAAAATATTCCATTCTTCTCAGGAGAAAATCAAACAACCCTATTGAGCATATCCATGATGTGACTAATCTTTGTTCAGTCCATAATGTTGTTGAGGATAACGTTGCTATCAGATTGCTCGCTGCGTCTTTCAAAGGAAAAACATTACAGTGGTATAAAACCCTCCCACTTAGATCTGCTTCCACCTGGGATGAATTGGGTGTAGCTTTGGTCAAATAGTTTGAAGACAAATTTGATCACTTATATTTAGTTGAGCAATTAACTGCCATACAGAGAGCTCCTCATGAGTTCATGTCTGATTTTAATCTCAGATTCCAAAAGACATGGCACAGGATACCGGTTCTGATTAGGCCATCACTTGAATATGCATTTCTATATTTTTTGAAAGCTCTCAATTCTGACATTAGTGTGATGATACAGTCAATGGGTGGTACTACTTTGCCAGATGTTTATGAAGTTGCAATAAGGGCAGAAAATAGTCTGATTCAAGTAGGTAAGTTTTCTCCAAGACCTCCAATGCCCATATTTTCAAAAATAAGTTCTGTACCAGCCCTTCAAGTTCTTCAAATTCTATCTTTGGCTCCAATTCCAGCACTTCAACGTCCTATTGTAGCCTCTATTAGTCAATCTAGTGAGATAGGAGAGTTGAAAAGTTTGTTACAATCTTTTGAAAATGAAATAATATAGCTCAGAAGGCAGCAATTTCAGTCAAATAAGCCTTATCAATAGCAAAATCAAAACAACTATCAGTGCTTCAAAGATCAAAGGTCTTCTTATCAAGGTTTCAGAGAAAATAGACCACCCTATCAAGCACAAGGGGGGCTATAACTCCAGCTAAGCCATATGCTGCTTTTGATCCAAATGCTCCTTCCACTTCAAAAGTCATTGTTCCAACCCCACCTCAGAACAATTTGGTGCAAGATTCAGGTTGGCAGCCCTCAAATCTTAATGATGTTCAAAACCAAAACTTGGTATCACCAAATAACACCATGCCACAGATGACACAAAAGGAGTTCTCTTTTCAAAAGGGACAATATTAAGATACAGGTTTGGCACCGCAAGGAGCGACCCAAGGGCAATCTGATGCTATTAATGTAAATTAGCAGGTAGATGATCATGTTGCTGTTACTCAAGATGTTAAAACTAATGTTTCAAATGATCAAGTTGCAGCTATAACCTATCAGAGAAATAAAAGAAGAGCTATTGAGGAAGTCCAAGCAGTAGCAAATACTTCAAATACTCTTAGTATTGCTTAAGGTACGAAAGAACAACTTGCTACCCCCACAGCCCACAAAAATCAAAATGTAGAGGTTGGTAAAGTGCAACAAATACCTCTAATTCGTGAGCAGTAAGTACCACAAAAGGTGCAATCAAAGGTTAGTCCATCTTAGTTCAGTATTGTAGATCAGATGAAGAAGTCTAACATCAACATTAGCATGTGGAATACTCTTTCAATTCCAAGCCAAAAAGATAAACTCATTCAAAAACTTTCAGCTCTTGAATTGTCTCCAAAATCAGTTGATAAAGAAGGTGCTGTCTTGACAAATTTGGATCAGCCAACTAAGCAACAGGTACAAGGAGATAGGATATCGAAGGTGGACAAAACTGAAGTAAAAACAAAGAAAACTTCCCATTTTTATCTTTCTTTGATAGTGGGTGATACCTTAGTTCATAATTGTATGGTGGATAGTGGAGCCAACAGTACAGTGATGCCCAAACAAATTGCAGACAAGCTCGGCCTTGTTTATGAGCCAAATATTAAAGGGGTACTATAGTTGGATGGTTCACCTGCAAAAACGGTAGGGATTATCAAAGATTTGAAATTAACATTACATGCCTGTTCTAACGTGACTATTCAGCAGGGTGTTGTAGTGGTGGACTTGTCTCCTTATTTCGCTATGTGCTTTTCAAGAGATTTCACCTCAAAGATTGGGGGATGTTTATCAGTTTATTGGACCTACTTGCTGTTCAGGACCAGATATAGCACAAAGGTAACAATTCATTTAGAACCTATTGCACGTTTTCACATGGAGCTTTATACGCCAAGTTTGGTCAATGCAATTTGTATCATCTCAGATGAAACACCACAAACTAGTGATGTAGAAAAGGACTCACCTTTGGATGAAGTCCCAGATTTGTTTTTTGATGAGTGGGCTTCCACCTTGCATGAACATGATCCCTACAAGCTGATTGAAGGTCTTGGTGTGTATTGTCTTCATGAGAACGATGCACTAATTCCAACCATGGTCAAAGAGGACAAATCTAACGAAAGCTTATGACAATTGTACTTTGATGGATCAAGAAATGAGCATGGGACTGGAGCTGGAATGATGTTACTTTCTCTTACAAAATAAAGGTATTTCTCTATTAAATTGTCAGTTTGGGTGTTCAAACAACGTTGCTGAATATGAAGCACTAGTTCACGGTTTGCAGTGGGCTAGGAAGATGAAAGTAAATTGTTTACAAGTGTTTGGAGATAGTGAACTTGTAGTTCACCAAGTAAGAGGCTTAAATATATGCAATAATATGTTGCTCAAATCTTATAGACACAGTATGGGATCTACTTGAAGATTTTCAGTCTTTTAATATTCAGGCAATACCAAGAGATAGGAATAAACATGCTGATAGGTTGGCTGCTGTTGGGGCACAATTTGATATCCCAGCTGATGTAAAAAGTGACATTTTTCAGTCACATATAAAGATAGTTGTAAGGCCTTTTGTTCCGGATAACCAAAAAAATTGGCAGGTGTTTGAAAGTGACAATCAAATTGTGAGATTTTTGTAGGAAGAGGCTGAGTTTTTTTCAAAAAATCAGTCAAAACGCTTACAGTAGTATGGTGATCAGATTGTACAACTAAAAACTAATAAACTACACAAGGGATTGGCCACTCTTGAAAATATTTTCAGTGAAGATGAGCCAAGGAAAGAGAAACCATCCTTGTCAACAAAAGAAGATCACTATGCCAATGTAGAGATTGCAGCTGGTAAGATTTTGAAATTGGGCAAGGTATGCACTCCTCCACAAAAGAAAGCTTTCATTGAATTATGTGCAAATTTTGCTGATATATTCGCATGGCAGTATAGTGATCTCAAAGGTTTTGATCCAAGTTTGGCTCAACACACTATTGAGTTAGAAGACGAAACTAAACCAGTAAGACAAAGACAAAGGCCAATCAATCCAAAGCTTGAGCCTTTGATGAACGCTGAGCTTCACAAGCTCATAGATCGGCTATCATATTTCAATCAAGCACTCAACTTGGGTGGCGAACCTCGTTTCAGTACGAAAAAAGAATGGTGAGATTCGTTTGTGTGTTGATTTTCGTGATTTAAACAGGGCCTCACTTAAAGACCACTATCCATTGCCATCAATGGAACAAATTTTACAGCTTGTTTCAGGTTCAGAGAGGTTTTCCTTGTTGGATGGGTATAGTGGCTACAATTAGATTTTAGTCAAAGAAGAGGACCAATTCAAGACAACTTTCACAACTAAGTGGGAAACATTTGCATACATAAAGATGCATTCGGTTTGTCCAATGCTGGAGCAACCTTTTAGAGAGCCATGGATATGGCCTTCCAAGGCCTTCTTAACAGGTTTGTGCTTGTCTATTTGGATGATATAACAATATTTTCAAAAGATGCAGAACATCACATGGTTTACCTCCAACATGTTTTTGAAAGGTGTAGGCAATTTGAGATTTCTCTAAATCCCCAAAAAAGTGTGTATTTTCAATTCATGAAGGTAAGCTTCTTAGACATGTCATTTCAAAGCACGGTTTAAACATAGATTTTGAAAGGATTCAATCCATTCTTGCACTCTCCTTGCCTAAGAGCAAAAAGACTTTGCAAAGTTTCTTTGGAAAGATCAATTTTATAAGGAGATACATTTCAGATTTTTCTACTGTAGCTAAACCACTTAAAACCATGTTAAAGAAAAATCAGAACTTCAGCTGGTCCAAGGAGGGAATAACAGGGTTTGAAGATGTTAAGAAAGCCATAGCAAGTCCTCCCACGTTTTTAAATTCATATTTTACGAAAGACTTCATTCTGTATACGTATGCTAATGTGGACACCATTTCAGGGATTCTTATGCAGTAGAATCATGAAGATTTGGAGCAGCCAATAGCTTGCTACGGCCAAGGCTTGCAGGAGTATGAGACAAGGTACTCTTTTGTTGAAAAACATGTCCTTTCAGTAATAAGATCTCTGAAGAAATTTAGGCACTTGTCTAATAATAAAATACATCTAATGGTTGCTCATCCAAGCATCAAAGAATTTTTTCTTAACAAAGACATAAATGAGAAGAGGGTTGGTTGGATAACCAAAGTGATGGAATATGACAGAAATTAAAATCACAAAGCTGGTTAGAGGCAAAGGACTTTGTGAGCATCTAGCTCAGGGCTTACAAGAAACTAACAAAGCTATTTTAGTGTCAAATGATGAAGACATTACTGCTGTTCACACCTCACCTTCCAACTAGTTTCGTGATTTGGTAAGCTTTTTGTTGTTACCTTCTCACCTAAGTGCTTCGAAAAAAAGGTATTTCAGATTGCAATCAATTCCATTCTTGCTCGTTGACGGTGTTTTGTTCAAAAATGATATCAATGGAATGTTACTAAGGTGTGTGGAGCCAAGCCAAATTCAAAGATTACTTGAAGAATTCCATGATGGACTTGGTGGAGGGCACTTTTCTGCAAGAACTACAACACTTAAAATCATGAGAGGTGGGTACTATTGGCCTACTATATTTGGTGATTGCCATATATGGGTTAGGAAGTGCAAACAATGTGCTATGTTTGTAGGAAAAGTTAAACTTGCATCTCTGCCCCTTCAGTGAATTACAGTGGATTAGTCGTTTGTCCAGTGGAGATTGGACTTTATTGGTCTCATTAACCCTCCTTCCAGTTCAAGGCATAAGTGGATTCTAACAGTGACCGACTACTTCACACGTTGGACGGAAGCAATTGCATTGAAGGAAGCAAACGAAACTAGCGTCCTTGATTTCTATGAAGGTTTGATCACTAGGTTTGGAGTTCCTTAGACCATTATTTCTGACAATGCAATGGCTTTTGTGGGATCTAAGATCAGCCAATGCACTGTCCAACATGGAGTTTATTTCAGCACTTCATCGAATTATTATCCACAAGGAAATGGCCTTGCTGAATCTACAAATAAGAACCTCTTAAGGATCATATGAAGGACTATCAAAGACAATCAGAGATCATGGCATCTCAAGTTGAAGTCAACACTATGGGTTGATAGGATCACCTACAAGAGGTCAATAGCCAACTCTCCCTACAAGCTAGTCTATGGTAAGAAAGCAAGATTACCTATTTTTTTCGAGTTTCCAACTTTAGAACTAATGCATCAACTTGTGTTGTTAGAGAATGAACCTATGGGGATCAGGTATACAGAGTTTATGGAGTTGGAAGAGACAAGGAATCAAGCCATGCTAGCCATGGAAAGTCATCAGGCACAGGTGAAAAGAACATTCGACAAAGGAGCTTCCTCACGAAGCTTCAATGAAGGAGATTTGGTCCTCAAATGGGATGAAGATCGAGCCAAACTTGGAAAGCACACAAAGTTTGATTCCCTTTGGAGTGGCCCATACACGATCTCCAGCTGCAAATCCCACAACGCTTTCTAACTTGCTAAGATGGACAGCCAAGAGCTTCCAATCCCAGTCAATGGGATGCATTTGAAACATCGCTATTGAAAAGCAAAACTCTATGTACATAGTTGTTTCTACTTTCCTCCAAGTGTTGTTCAAGCACAGTAGTTTGCTTCAGTTTTGTCCAAAAAGTGCTTGTTTGCACATTTGCTTCTTAGTTAGTTTTCTGCTTTCGTGTGTTTCCCTTCTTATTTTGAAGGAGGTTACTTCAGCCATGATTAGAGGAGATTTTCAGTCAGAAAGCAGGGTCACCATTTGGAAATTCAAATAGCGTCTATATATGGTCTGAGTTCTCAAGCATAGCAGGCATGTTGAGCCAACTGAGTCGCCAAAAATGTTAACAATTCTTCCACATGACGGATTGTCTCTTGCCATTCGAAAAATTCACATCTCCATCCAATGAAAGAAAGAATACATTGGTAAAGAATACATTGTTTTTCTTTTGTGAGGGCCTTTGCTACAACAAGAATTCCTTCGGACTTTTGTCTGAAGGAATGGTTCATCAAAGAAGGCAGAATGTCACATAGTTTCGGAGAAGTGCTAAGGACATAAGTCCGCATGAAATTACAAAGGAAAGAGCCTACAATGAAGGAAGTAATTCCTTCGGACTTTTTGTCCGAAGGAATACTTAGGAGAATTTACAAAGGAAACACCCGCAACCAAACAAAGGTCCGCCAAAAGCAAGAAATCCAAGGAATAATTCCTTCGGACTTTTTGTCCGAAGGAATTCCTTCGGACAAAAGTCCGAAGAAAAACAAGAGAGAATTCAAACCCCACAGAAATTCAAGGGAATAGGGTGCCTTGCAAAAAAAACTCGGGTGCCCTACAAAAAGCCCAGGTGCCCTACAATTTTTTCGAAAAGGGCACAGACGAAGGACAGAAGCATTTGCGGAGGGCACTTGGTCGGCGACAGGACCATTGCAATTTTTTTGAAGGGCACAGACGGAGAGCCACAAGCCCTTGCGAAGGGCACTTGGTCGGTGCTTGGACCATGGCAATTTTTCCGAAGGGCATTTTGAAGATGTAGTTAAAGACGAGACAGGTTCAATTCCTTTGGACAAAAAGTCCGAAGAAACTCGAGAGGAGGCCAAAGGACAATTCCTTTGGACATTTTGTCCGAAGGATAGTCAAAGCAAAAGCCTGAAAGAATGATTCTTTCGAAAAAGTTGAAAGACAATGTTCGCGGAAAAATTGTCCGACAAAGAAAGAAATAAGCAAGACAATTTTTCCGATAGAAAATAGCAAAGACCCGAAGGAAAAAACTCTTTCGAAAAGTTTGAAAACAAATTCACAAAGGAAGCGAGACGTCAAAGTGTTAAGCACAAAAGGGGCTTGACAGAAAATAAGCCCGAGAAAATGCCAAAGGGTGACATCCTGTGAGACGTCAAATTTTGACCGCGGGAAGTAACCGTTGAAGTTCAAAGAGGAGTTCGACTAGAACCAAGAAAGCCGAAAAAAACAAAGGTAAAGCTAGAATTCTAAAAGAATTAAACCACCGGAAGTTGACCTCAAATTAAGCGACGGGAAGTTGAAAACATAATATCCGAGGAAATATCCACCAAATATGAATAAGATAATCCAAAAAATAGAATCCCGCCAAAAATAGACAAGGCACAGGTAAACCAAAATAAGAGAAAATACATGTGAACAAGGGCTATTTCTCGCGGATTGCTAAGTTTCGATTGACTATCTATTTTATTGGCGGTTTGACTAGTCATTCTCATGCATTCGAAGGTCCAACTCAGACTATCTCTTCGTCCAACTCAGCTTATCAAATGGTTAACTCAGCCTTTCAAACTTTCCAACTCGGCATCAAGTAGCTCACGTAGAGTTCTAAAATTGACATTGGTGTGGATTTCCATGCAAAGGAGGTGGGTGGTTCAATAAACAAAAGACAAGTTCACTTCCTCAAGCGCAAGAAGCTTTATGCAAAGACAAAGGGAAAACATATTTTTATTGAAAGGCTAAGTCAGCGTTGAGTTAATCCAAGTTAGTCCTTCTCTTCAAATTTTTAACGCCAATCTTTGGCTTTTGTAATTCTCTATAAATTGGCTTTCAGCTTTGATTAAAATCACCCCTCTCTTGGCTAGACCAGACTCTACCATTGGTGAGTTGTGTAACCTCTTCGATCAATAGAAAGACTGTACTTTCAGATTTCAAGTGTTGGCATAGTGTATATTCATTCAACAATTTGCATATGTGGTAGATTTCTCTCCCTTCCCAAGTTCTGATTCATAGTTAGTTGCTAACTTACCGTATTATGCAGGTCATGTTAAGTGTTCCTTATGTCTTTTGCTGAAGCTGTAAGTGGATGTTAGGTGGCTGTAAAGTGTCTTGTATCAGACTTCTCTCCATGTTTTTTCCCTCATGTTTTGTTCATTGGATTGAACCTTCTCACGAAATACTTATGCATAGTGGTCTATTGAAATCAAAGGTCTTCCTTTACCCTTGTTTGCTCAGTGTTCTAGGTTCCAAGTTGAGTGGATCAATCTTTTGGTGTATCACCTTTATTAGGTAGGATTTCTCCTTAAAGTTTCCTTTTCCCTTGTCCATGGTAGTCCGCAGCATAGAGTAGATACTCTCATTGATACATCTTACAAGAACCAGCCTTCTCTGAAGGTGCATCTCACCATTGAGGCACCCATCCTCATGAGAAGATCCCATTGTTTCAACCGGATAGAGGACTGGCCATTTCATGCACGTCTTCGATTCAGGGCGCAGCTCCAGGTTGGCAATAGGACCATCGGTTAGTAAGTCGACAGGTAGCCCAAAAATCACATAGCCCCAAAAATATTATGTTGTCCAAACATTATGTAGGCCTAAAACAATTACTGCAGAGTTGGTTAGCAGCCAAGGGACATTGGGGTATTAAATATGATTACTTGGCTTCAAAACAATGTCGTTGCTTATTAGATGTGATTTTATGTCAGTTGGTGGGTGCCATGAAGGCTTCCAACATTGCAGTTTGAATGACCAATCATATGATTGGATTATGGAGGGGTGAAGTCTACAACTGGGGAGAGCTATTGTCAACAAGGATTCTTGAATTCCTCTCTCTCAAGAACAAAGGTTTTTATATGAAAACATACCATTTGGTTATTCTTGGATGTCGTGTATTCTTTGTCTACTTTGGTGGGTGATTTTACTTTTGACATCTCATACGAATTCACTTGGCCATTAGTGTTTTGATGGAATCACCTAGACATTCTTTTAGTTGAGGCCAAAGAGGATATTTCAGAACGTTGATTTGTTGCCAAAAAGAAGAAAAATGCAGTAGTTTAGGAGTTCCCTATTTTAGAAAGATGAAGGGGAGTGTAGCGACTTTGATAATGAACAAGATATCTATGATGGAAGTTTCACACCACAACTATTAGAGTTTCCTCTTACTTCCTTGGGTCACTTGCACCCTTCTTCCTTGCATGAGCTTGTGGTTTTTTTTTGCATCGCTAGCCCTTCTGTGATGCTTCCTTATGAGTTTGTTATAGTTACCTCATTGCCTACTAGGGATGAAGGGCAACAAATAAAGCACTGAATGAACCAATTAGGTGCACTGAGTGATCTGGCCCGGGAAGTCCCTACAATCAGTCCATTACGACCACAGGGGCAAGTAGTGCAAGAGCCGAAGGAAGAGCATGTTCAGTTGGGGGACGAATCACGAAACCAAATGGTTTCATTAGATGCCGATCATTCTTAGACTGGGCCAAGTGATTCTTAGGTCAAAAGCAGTGAGTTCATTTCATTACTTCCTTTCCTTGACATTGCCAACGCATATGAGACATCATCTCAAATTTTTCAAAATATGAGATCCATGGCACAAGCTTTACTTGACATTTCCAATGTGGTCTGAGATTTGGAAGTCACTATCCGGCTATCACAAGTGCTGCCGATTTTGGATGAGGAAGCCCGTATTCAGAAATTTGTGGGTGTCACTTGGAGCTTGTCCGGATTTTTGTGAACCAAGGATGGCCTGAGTATAATACTCTGGAGATGACTCAGTAGTGTCTGCCTGCTAGGATTCCCCTGACATTACTGCTCCTGTTCATTATGTGTTGGAGTCCTTACATACTATTGAACATACTTTCGTGTATTAGTAGTTGATGCTCCAGTTGACTGTGTTAAATTTGACTCGAAAATGAGAAGAATAAATTGAAATGCAAAATTGAGGTGTTGAATGGAGGTGCTTGATTTTAGGAACAACTTAGCCAACAAATTCAGCATACACAGACACAGAATTAGAAAGTTGCTGCATATGAGCAAGAGTTGGCTCAGGGGAAGGCTTGAGTGGCAGAGCTTGAGTTGGCACATAGTGCTAGTGAGCCATTGAGGGAAAGTTATTGGAGGCCATACAGATTGTTAAGTGCTCATGTGAGCCTGAAATTGTGCCAAAACATCATTTGAAACAACATAGAGGAGGTCTCTACACTTTGCACAGAGGTGCAACAGATGAAGTTACAGAGAGCAACCTTTTATGAATCATGCTTGGTTGGAGCCACGATACCTCCATGGATGTCTTTCTCTTCCCCTGCACCACATTCTTCTTGATTTTGTAAGGGTGTTGTCTGATAAATGCAGACCATTGTATTTTAATAAAAGCATTTTTTTTTAGCTGACTTTGTTATATTGTTATTATTCTCTTGTCAGCGTTAGATAGTGTCTTAATGACTCTTTAATTCAGTCAGTTGTAGTTGATGGTTGTGTTTTAACTGACAGCATTGGGTTTTTTGTCGTATAAGTAAAATGATGAATCTCGAGGTAAGGTCACTGATGTGATGAGTCCTCCCTATACCGAGCATTTGTCTTGTACACTACTTTATACAACAAAGTTATTCTGTCATGTTCTATTGTGCTCAGTTTATAGTATGTGCTCATAATTCTGCAGTAGTATTCTTTTGGTAGTGTGACTTTTATAGAAAACAAATTGGGCGTTGTAACATCCCAATTCATTTCGAACTAGGGAATTTGCTATATATATTTTTAATAAAACACATTACCAATAAACAAACTCCTGCACTAGTCTGGTAACAAGAATGTTTTGGTTCCTTAGTCTTTATATGCATCATATATAATGTTATCTTTTAATATTATTTGCTTTGAAGTTATATCAGAAAGGCATGACTATAATTCAAGAATTCACTTAATTTGCAAAGATATCACAACCACCATCTTTTACATTCTCCTATTGAAAGTGCATAAATTCTTCTAATGGTAACAGTAACCAAGGTAAAGAGTCATTTACAAGCTTGCATAATTGTACATTGTATAACACTAACAGTGAACATAAGTACTTTCAATTTTTATATAAATCAACCTAAGTATGGGTATAGGGTTCAGGTATGCCGGCATGGTTTTTTTTTGGCCGTGGATATGGTAATATATATAAAATATTAAAAAATATAGCCAACTAAGCAAAATTAACCACATAATATGCATAGAGTAAAAAAATATGTTAAATAACCACAAACATAATGATAATTCAATGCCAAATTTCTTGATATTTAGTGGTTGAACTTAAATTAGTCTTAGAACAAGTACATAATGCAAATGCTACAATGTATAACAAAAATCAAGACAATTCAGCATATTCTTATATACATATTGGTCTTCAATGTCTTCATCATGAGCACCATCTTGTGGTTCATTAGAATTATAAGCAATAACAATGCCACTCCCACTAGTTCCGCTATGTAGGTTGTGTGAAGAACCCTCTAGTGTTGTGTCGAGCAATGAAAGGTAGGCAATGATAGCATCAAGTCAATAGTCTTTAGGTCTATATCCCAACACTTTGTTTACCCTTGCTTGTACTCATCCTACTTGTGTGTTAGAAGGCGTAGGTTGGAATGCACATATACCAAATCCTCCGCCTTTTACCTCTGCCAACTTGTTGCACTGAACTGAGTGGATAAAGGTATATGTACCCCAATTTTGTTTAGCTGAAGAGGAACTTGCAACCTATTGAGGCAAGCCGCAAGTAAATTAAAATATATCAAAGTTAAAAGTTAAAACAAAGCTTCAAAAAGAAAGGTAGAGAGTTAAAAAATAAATAAAAATCTTACTTTTGATAGAATTTTTATTGCAAATGGCTAGATGCTTGCCCATGGAGTTACCACCACATATGAGCGTCCTTGCACTTTTCACAAACAACACCAAGGGAGTGATCCGTGGAGGTCATGAAAAGCCCAAACTGTCCTACAACTTTGCCTTCTACTTTTGGATCAGGGAAGAGTAGAGAATGCTGCCTTATATCCTTCACTAACCTCAACATCCCTATTTGATGGGACCCTGGGCAAAGAAAGGATCTTTGTGTTGTAGTATTTGGTAGTCAAGGCAAAATCAAAAAGATGCAATGAGGTGATCATTTTATTCCACCTATCAATAGATATGACTGCACCTTTTTGAAGAACCTCTCCATAGGATTTTGCTCTTTGACATTTATGATAGACTTAACCTTCTCAATCATTAAGCCAATTCCATCATAAATATCACCTAAACATGGATGATCCATATCAATAAATCTCAACATACTCATGATGGGCTTGGTAAAACTTAAAAAATACTCCACATGTTCCCACCATCAATCATCGAGGATCAACTCTTTCACTTTTGTGGCCCTCTCAATGTTTAAATGCATCCATACACCCTAAAGGTGGTTGATAACCATGTTTCTCAATTCCTCATGCATCTTGACAAGTTTGTTCAAAAAGAATGTGTGAGGCAAACCGAGTCTCAACAACCTAATACGAAATTAAAACAAATAAAATAAAAAAATGTTCAAAAAGCAAAATTCTACAAATTACAAACTTAAAAAATTAAATTTAAATTACATATTAATGATTAAAAAAAATTTAGTTACTTTTAACAACTGCAACTTTGAGAAGGTCTTGAAGATGCCTTGGGACATGTGATGGTTGCTTATGAAAATTTGGATCTCGCTCGCCTCTTCGTAGACTTGTTTGATCCAATTAAATTTGGTACCTAATTTCTGCAACATAAGGTTGAGAGAATGAATGACACAAGGTATCCAAAATATGTACCTATACCTTGCTTCAACCAACATGCTTGCAACTTTGCAATCTTTTGCATTGTCCATTATCACTTGGACAACGTTTTGAGGCTCCACCGCATCAGTGAACTCTATGAAGGTGTCGGCAATGAATTGTGCATCTTTCACCTACCCCTCACAATTAATGACCCTTAAAAAAATTGGTTATTTAGGGCATATTGCGACCACATTAATTAATGACTTATTTGCCTTTCTTTCCGTCCATCGGAAATGGACACCCCTATTTTGATCCACGAATCCCTGATGGGTTGTAATGAATCTTCAATATGTTTTATTTGTTTCGCCAATAGGGTGTGCACACTTTTCATACCCTTGGTTGGTGAACCCTTTAGGGGCTTCATTGATAGATTTCACCATGTCTTGTCAGTATAGTGATCTAACAACATTAAATGATAGGCAACATGCGTAAACACAACGTGCAATGTTATGATTTGTTATGTCCCTGGATTCATTTTAGAATGCCCTTTCCTTTCCAATGGGCTTGCACCTTTTGTTCTCTTGCGATTAAGAGGTGAATCCTCTTCCTCTGCAGCTATCAAGGATAAAGCAATAAATAGGTGTGATGGGGTCACAATATTAGCATGAGATGGCGCAATAGATGTCTTTGTGGATCCTTTCTTTGCAAAATGTTGCTTCGATCTTAGGGAAAATGTGGAATTTGCTTCTTCTTGCTCTTTGATATATGCGAGGATCTTTAAAGGTGGCAAGCCCTTTCTTGGGTTTCCATTTATGCTTGGCCCACGACAAGCTTTAATTCCAAGGTTAGGAATCACACACAAATAGCCTTTCACCCAACTTTATGAACTCTTATATTTAACCTTACACTAAGCAAACTGAAATATAGACCTCTACCTGGCCCCTGTTCTAACACTATCACATACTTCCAAATGGGCGAGGAAGGATTAGTTTTGAAGGCTCTCCCTTGGCCCACAAAACTAGCACTTGCAGAGGCAGACATTCTAGCAAAATCTCTATAGCTCCTGGTAAAAATTAATAATATTGCTATTAAAATTTAAGACATTTGTTGAACGAATGTTTGAAAACATTTGTTGAAAGAATGTTTTAAAAAAATAACAAATTAAGGTTAAAATTAGTTACAGACATTTTTAAGTTTTTAACTTAAAAAATCTTAAAAAGACCACAAAGCTTACCTTAAATCAATAGTCCTCTTTGCTGCAAGCTTCATAAACTTCTTTGCAAAATGGGTAGTTGTAATGGTGTAGGATTGTTGTCAACCTGGAGCTGCACCCTGAATCGAAGACGTGCATGAAATGGCCAGTTCTTTATCCGGCTGAAACAATGGGATTTTCTCACGAGGGTGGGTGCCTCAATGGTGAGAAGAACCTCCAGAGAAGGTTGGTTCTTGTCTGATGTATCAATGAGGATTTCTACTCTATGTTGCGGACTACCATGGAAAAGGGAGAAGGGAACTTTAAAGGGAAATCCTACCTAAAAAGGGTGATACACCAGAAGTTTGATCCACTCAACTTGGAACCTTGAATACTGAACAAACAAGGGAAAATGAAGACCTTTGATTTCAATCAATCACTTATGCATAAATATTTCATGAAGAGGTTCGATCCAATGACCCAAAACATGAGGGAAAACGATGGTGAGAGGTCTAATAAAAGACACTTTGCAGCCACCTAACATCCACTTACAGCTTCAGAAAAAGACATAAAGAACACTTAACATGACCTGCATAAGGATAATCTAGCAACTAGGTATGAATCAGAATTTGGGAAGGGAGAGAAATCTACCATTTATGCAAATTGCTGAATGAATATACACTATGCCAACACTTGAAATTTGAAAATACAATCCTTCTATTGATCGAAGAGGTTACACAACTCACCAATGGCAGGGTCTGGTCTAGGCAAGAGAGGGATTGGATTCTTTTTAATCAAGGCTAAAAGCCATTTTATAGAGAATTACAAAAGCCAAAGATTGGTGCTGAAAAATTTGAAGAGAAGGATTAACTTAGATTAACTCAAGGCTGACTTGGCCTTTCACTAAAATATGTTTTCTCTTTGTCTTTGCATGAAGCATCTTGCGCTTAAGGAAGTGAACTTGTCTTTGCTCTGAACTGCTCACCTCTCTTTGCATGGAGATCCACACCAATGTCAATTTTAGAACTCTACGTGAGCTACTTGATGCCGAGTTGGAACGTTTGAAAGCTAAGTTAACCTTTTGGTAAGTTGAGTTGGACGAAGAGATTGGCTGAGTTGACTATTTGGTACGCTAAGTTGGACAAAGAGATCATTTTCCTTTGCATGGGAAACACCTGGTAGATGTGGCGTTTAACAATTAGTCAACTCTAAATCTCGAATAGTCAACTCGACATTCGAATTTAGAACTCCGGTTGAAGTTGAGTTGGAAATTCGGATGAGTTGATCTGGAGATGAGCAGGATTTCAACAACCAGTCAACTGAAGCTTTGATCAGTGTTCGAGAATAGCCCCTGCTTGCATGTATTTTACCCTGTTTTGGTCTGCCTGTTCATGTCTATTTTTGGTAGGATTCTATATTCGGATGTATTTTTATTTGTATTCAGTCTATATTTTCTCCATTTGGCCTTTCTTTCAGAATTATGGCTTTACCTTTGTTTCAACGGTTACTTCCTGCGGTCAGAATTTGACGTCTCGTGGGACGTCACCCTTTGGAATTTTCTTGGGCTTGTCTTCGGACTTTCTTGTGGCAACTTTTTCGAATATATCCTTTGGACTTATGGCTCCTCACCTTTCCTTCGGCCTTTATTTCTTCTCTTCTTATGTTGGCTTCGGACTTCATTTTGTTGGGTTTATTTTCTCGGGCTTTTTGCGCGGCCATTTCTCCGAATTGAAGGAATTCATCCTCCGTCTTCGCCTTTGTTGTTTGCATCTGTCGGCTTTTTGCCCTGACCCTGTCACTTTCCCGTAGACTTTTGCTTTGCGGGCTTGATTTCCCTCGGCTTTTTTGCGCGGCCATTTCTCCGAATTTCTTCGGACTTTTTGTCTGAAGGAATTCCTTCGGACAAAAAGCCCGAAGGAATTCATCCTCCGTCCTCGCCTTTGTTTCAACTTTCCTTTTCGGACTTTCTTTCTTTGTAGTTTTCCGAATTTCTTCAGACTTTTTGTCCGAAAGAATTCCTTCGGCCAAAAAGTCTGAATAAATTAACCCTTTGTCCTTTGCTCTTTGCCTGTGAAATGCCCTTTGGGAAAGTCACAGTGGTCCTGTCACCGACCAAGTGCCCTCCACAAGGGCTTGTGGCTCTCCCTCTGTGCCTTTCGAAAAAATTGTAGGGCACCCGGGTTTTTCGCAAAGGTCCCAAATTTGTTCCAGTACCTTCCCGAAGGGTAGGTGCCCTTCGAGAATGTTGAAAATGACCCTTCCAAAGGGTAACCTGCGCTTCGGGTTTCGTGAAAATGACCCTTCCAAATTAATCCTTGGCTTTTCCTTGCTTTTTTGGGGCGGACTTTTGGATTCTCCGAAGTATTCCTTCGGACAAAAGTCCAAAGGAATTACTTCCTTTGTCTTAGGCTCTTTCTTTCGTTATTCCTTGCGGACTTTTGTCTTAAGCACTTTTCCAAAGTTATGTCCTTAGCAGAACCCCTCTTTGATGAACCATTCCTTCGGACAAAAGTCTGAAGTTTGTCCGAAGGAATTCTTGTTGTAGCAAAGGCCCTTAACAAAGAAAAAAACAATGTATTCTTTCTTCCTTGGCTAGAGACGTGAACTTTCTAAATGGCAAGAGACAATCTGACTTGTGGAAGAATTGTCAACAAGGATTAGCAAAAGGAAGGATTTTCAGCCCTAGGCACTTGAAAAAATGAAGTGAGAGAGCGAATGTGCAATGAGAGGTAAGTGTGGTGTTGTTTTCTTTTGATAAAATGAATGTAAGAGTTGCCTTTAGGGCTTCCCTATGTTTTATTTATTTTTTATTGTATTTTCAAGTCTGTGTTTGACTTTTTGTTGATTGAAAATAAAAACAAAAAAAAAAAAAAAAAAATTGGTTGGGTGCATTTCAAAAACACCTAGGGTACTACTGTGCAAGCTTGGATATGGACTACACAGGTATGTGCAACAATACGAAAAACTGGAGCATACCCAAACCTGTATAGCAGTACCCTAAGCGTATCCACTGCAGTTTCGAACTGGTACTGGTACCCTGAATGCATCGTACTTGTACCAATCCCCTTGGATGGCAATACCCAGTAACCTAGAAATTAACTAATCATCAATATGTCCTAGCCAATAAACTCCTAGGTCAGTAGCTTTGTCCTTGCAATCAACAAGAGTAGGGGAAGACAGTTTCGATGTGCCCAACCCCAAAATTCCCTGACCCTTCCCAACCATTGGGCACTGAGATGGAGAATCTAGGGCAGTGCCAAAGTAAAGTGCTGAGAATGGGTGTGGTGAGGGCAAGTTGAGGATTCATGTCCAAGGGAGTTAATGGTACTAGGTATGTTTGAAAACATCTTCTCATAATAAGACAATCCACTTTTAAAGGTTCCCCTATGTTCAACCTCAACATTCCTCAGCTTGCACTCTTTCGACTAGAATACCGGCTTGCACCATTCTACCCTAGCTATCCAGTAGATATCTACATAATGCTCCACCACTAATTACCTTAGTGGATCTATGTTGGGCACTCCACTATGGTAACAATTTGTTTGTGGATATGTGCCTAAGGGCATTCCACGATGATATTAACTTTTATATGGATATGTACCTAAGGATACTCCATTGTGATAACTTGTTTGTGGATCTATGCTCAGGTTCTCCATCGAGATTCCTATTGGTCGGTTGGATCTATACCAACATTCCATTGGTGGATTTGTGCATGGGTTCTACTGTATAGGGTATCAAGCCAATTATGCACTAGTGATCGAACTGCTAGCATTAGTATACCTATCCTACTGTCCCATTTGAATATATATTCTGCCAAGAGTTGGGGATGTATAGTTCAAAAGGTTACCTTGCCACAATTGCTAATTTTGCTTTTATCCACCCATTCCTCAATCTAGAGTTTAAGTTGCACGTTATATGAGAATGGATGATGTTATGTCTTATATAGGGTTCCATGCTTAAATCAGTACAGTTAAAATAGATTTCAAACCCTCTAAGCAAGATATACAGATATCACTCATGTAGTCCCATTGATCAGGGCACAACCGGATAAGGTGTGTAAACTGTGGATTGGGAACAACTTTAAAAAATAAAAATGCGGATGGTTTGTTGTTTTAGCCTATTATCCATAAGGAAACATTTACAAGATGGTTTAATGGTTGATTATCAATGTATCAATTCACCAAATTGATTGCTGGAAATTTCAAGGTATTTGGACAATAAACACGAACATATAAACCCTGAAACCTGTTATTGGCATTTGGATCATAGTTGATGTATCTTGCAGAATTACAAACTTATGCGAGAGTATGATTACATAGATTGGAACGACTAATTAGACTTAACTCAGGTTCATGGTTTTGGTGGCATTAAACTTCTGCCTGGAACAGAAGGAGCAGGTATCTAGTTTCTTTCAAAATACAACATCCATAGTTTGAACTATTCCTGTAAGGACACCCAATTGGAGGCACATCCCTTTATTTGGCTTATAATGGGAGGCAAATTTATAGTTTATAATCACTAAGAATATATATAGACAAAATTTGTGGACTCTTATAAAAATCAACAGCGCCTCACTAAAACAATCTCTTCCCTATGTTAGATACACGTGCCATCGATAACATTTACACCATTGCTTAATTATAACAACCCACCTAAATAATCTAGTTAAATATCGGACTATAAACTTAATCAATGGAAACAAAAGCATTTGGTTCTATGAGTTAAACAATAATATTCCATCTAGGGGCTACATTTGATGGTTGTATGTGCGTATCTATGTTTTTTTTGCAGTAAAATACAATTAGATTTTATTATATACCGTATCATAGGCAAGGTGAACTTTAGGGTAGATTGTCGAAAAAAAGGTAAAGGATTATAACAGGAAAAAAACCATATATATATATATATATAGTATTTTATGTTTCCTTCTACTATGAGCTACATTAATATATGAAAGGCAATATTGAATAGATAACTGTCATCAAAATTTTGTATGACAGGGAAGGTTGACCACCAAATTTAGTCCCTGATTTCGTCTTCTTTTTATTATCTATGCTTACGAGAGGCCCAACACCATTATAAACTATATAAAAACTGCCTCACAATTTTTACTAAGTAAACATCCCTATCTGCCCAAGTTATGCGCCTCATATAGCCTGGCCATAGTATCATATAATAATAAGTAGATTAGTATCACTCACCTACTTATTTAATATGACCCTAACTTAGTAGAGTGCAATTGCACTGAATGTCTTCCACAAGCTCAACCATAGAATTTGGGAACTGTGATGACATGTCACATTGGAAAGCACTATGATTTCTGGCATCACGAATTTTAGGATCAATATGACAACCAATTTAGAAGAGCTCAATCAGAGAGCGGTTGTGGGAAGTCATTACCTCATGAAAATATTTGCAAAACATATATAATGGTCCAATGTCTTGGTTGTGAAAGATCCCTGATGGATGCCCTTGCTGATCTGCTGTAGTTTTTAAATTAATAAACTATATTTTCCTGTGATTTCTTTGATGGTCTTTGAGAATAGACATAAGTTGCAGAAGGTTTTTTTTTTGTTTTGTTTTGTGTTTTTTGATAGTTTTCACAATAGTAATGAATAATGAACAATAAACATGAAAGGAGACTGAAAATAAATAAGAGCATAGAGCCAAATCAGAATTGCTATAAATCGTACCAAGCAGATTTCTTATTTCATAAAGCCAAATAATAAATCCGGCAATGCAGTTCCAAGGAGCTTACATCCAACAATGATGCCAAACTGGATGGTGAATAATGATCATGAATCAAGAATACATCTGAGGCTGAATACAAGCATTCCCTATATTCCACGTGGGGTGTACCTGGTGCAAATGGCGGCCCTAAGACTGCAAGGATCATGTCCCAGTGGAAAGAATCAATCTGCAACGCTGAAACCATAAACCTGCAACCTGAATCCACAATAAAGAATGGCGTACTCTATCCCTGATAGCAACGCACACTCCCTGAAGAATCCAATGCCAATAACTGCTGAGGGCTACGTCCCAGCGAATCCAGAACCTGGGGTTTGCGTCCCAGATGAAGAATTGCTCTCTCAGAGCCAATTCACAAAAACAAGTTTTTCAATATGCAAAAGATGCTCAAACAATGAAGCTTCCATCTCCTTATAACCCTTCTCAAATGCAAAGCGAACCCTAAGTGTCTCCAAGTGGCGTTGTGAAGTGAAGGTGTTATAATTTCTTATTTTAAAGTGGTCATGTTACTAGAAAATGACCTTTTTCCTCATAGACAGAAATCCGTTCACTGAATTGCCCTGAGACCAAAGAGAAAGATTTAGAGAATTTCGAGACCTTTCCAACGGGCTATCATACCATAGGGTGCGCATCTAGATGAGGCCAAAAACCCCTTATAACTCCAAAATGGCTAACAACTTAGCCTTATTTAATTATTAAACGTTAACTTAGGAAATATTAAAAATATAACCCAAGTAGCCACAAAATGTCCAACTGACATCACGAACCAACAAAACATCTTGTCACCTGTCTGTGACTGAAGTCAGAAATCAAGGATCCACTGGCAGTCTCATCCCTAAAATCTAGGGATGCTCCTAAAATCTAGAAAACAAGCCCTATCCCTTTGAAACTGAACCCAAAGAGTAATCTCATGGAGTCCCAACCCTGGGCATGATCATACCTCCTAAAAAGTAGGGGTAACCCCCAATATTTTAGGAACTGCCTCCTAAAAAATAGGAACGTCTCCCAACTGATCAGCGACGGCCAAATCACTAAGTCCCCAACACTATAAAGCCATACTGGGTCTCTATCCAACAATGTCAACCTACAAGACCCCATAATAAGCTGACTCACATGTCTCTGCTAGACCGAGCTAAAGAGGGGACATGACAGGTTGTGAGAACTTTGGCATGACAAACTACTGGCACCAAAGCTCATTGTTTCTAGAGGATGAATGTTGCTAGATCTCAGAAAGGTTAAGGTGACCTCATATGGCTTGGCCATAGTATCAAATTGGTTGGCCATAAACAGTCACACTGGAGGCGCCCAAATAAAAAACAGCATGCAATCTGAAGGGAAACAATTATTGTATGATAACCTCAACATCTCAGGACAAGGTGATAATTTCAACTTTGTTATTTATTAGTTTTGCTACAAAATTTGGATGGCCTGCGAGGCTGCACAAATACAAGGTTTGAAAGAGACAACCGAAGCTAGAGTGTGTCACCAGTAAAGAATTCATTGAAAGAAATATGATTGAAAACAAATTTGAAACTATAGTGATAAAATCCCAGCAAGGGTAGAATGAACAGCAGAATAGTAGAGGAACTAATTCGATCAAGGATCAAAGGCATTTAAGGATCCTCATCAATCACAATTCTCTGGAAGCATTCAGAATATCCTTCGCTTATATAAAAATCTATAAACCATACATGCAAGGCAATTTGATTCCAAAGTTGTTTGAAACACTAGTGATGAATAGGAGTTGACGTGGATGGCCTATGCAAACTGCAATTGAAAGCTATTATTTCTTATTGTTGCTGCACATTCTTTCATTATTTTATAATCAGTCTTAAGTAAATCAAGAGGAGGACTTATCTAGTAACTCCTGCAACAATATTGACCTCTTCCGTTAATCTTGACCCCTCCCTTCTTTCTCACTTCCTGCCATCTCCTTCCATTTGAACGCTCTTTATCCTCCTTCCTCCGCCTTGTTTCCTCTACCCCATTTAATATTTGTCCCTGCCTGTTTTCAAATGCGTTGATTAGCTACAATCATAACTGGTTTAAAGACCTCCTTATCTAGGACAACCAAGCAACCTGAGACGAATTATATTATAGTTGCTCAGCCATAAGCTTAGTTATTGATATTATTGGGTGTAGTTGATAAAGTTGTATGAGTTGAAAATTGAATGCCTACCATCGTTTACCCCAATGTCGTCAGTACTTATTTACATATTTATAGCAAGGATTGAGTGATAAGATAAATAGTGTTAAATTAATTAAAACTTTCCTGTGGTATTTCAGTTTTATAAATCTTATAAGGTTATTATTGCTAAATTAATACCTGATTATGACCAACGGTTTGGAGCAGAAGAGAAAAAAGGTTACGAGGTCTCTTGTAAGGGTTGGGCTTGGGAAAAAAAGTTGATGATTCACTTTACTCATCAGCATTGCCAATCATCTCCCTTGTGGATCCCTTCACTTCACACCGTCATCCCCCACTTGGCAGAAGAGATGACACATAACATTAATTATCATGTGTATGCAGGATTTAAAATTTAAATTTAACTTTTGAAGGGTAGGTTTAGATTACCGATACTTGTTTACCTTCCCAACGTGGGGGTACTTGTTCATCAAGACACCAGAAACAAGTGTACATACAAAATGAAATGATACATGCACACACACACACACACACACACATCACAATCAAGTCCATACAATAGTTTCTTTAATATAGTTCCATATTAACAAGCCCAAATTACATCGGGGTTTGTTAAACAATTCAAGGTGAAGGTTTTAATAGTTATTGGGAACGAGCTATCATAGGTGTGTAATACAAAACAACTTAGTATATTATCATGCCAACAATGTGGCCCATGCCATGTCGATCTTGAAGTTTTCACGTGAAATGCAATACATAATCCTTCTCATTTTGCTATTGCACTTTCAGATTCCTCACTGTGAAACCAAATATGACTTGCACACCATTTTTCAGCGACCAGTGCAATAACTCTTCATTCATCAAGTTTATGACTTAGTTTTTAATTTTTTTGAGGGTTCCTGAATTTTATGCGAGTTTTTTACTCGCTGAGTTCAAATCCAAACTAGAACCTGATTATTAGGTGATAACAATAAACATGTACATAGATGTCTACCATTTTCCCTCCAGCTCAGTTCCATGCTACTAGGATGCCCACTATGAGTACATGTCATATTCTCGGTATGGCTTTATTGTAACAAAATTAGGATGCATGCCCTAATCCATCTGTAAATCATAAGCCAACTAACTCATCATAAACCCTGGCATGGATTTCATGAGCAATACACATGATACATTTATTAGTTAACTATGAAGTAGAGATAAGATTGAATTCAAAAAGGCATAAAACAGCTAATTTTCAGCCCCAAAATTGACATGAAATTTCCACTGCAATGCAGGTTCCGGCGGTATTAGACTAGGGCAGTAATCTTAGGGTTTAAACCCTATTGTATAGACACTGAATATACAGTTTATGCAGCAGAACAGCTGCAGAAAACTGGCTTCTTGATATATGAGAGTCTCTTACCTCTAACCAAGAGATATCTATATCATAAATTACCCTCCTACATACAACTCATCTCTCCAGAACATATGACCACCCTTAGAGTGCAATCCTCTGGGATCTATAGGAAATTGCAGGTCACAGTGAAAACAAGAGCAGAGAATTACAGTGTACAAGAAAAAATATCAATGCTGATGACAAATGACGAATGGGGGTGCTTGAGGGTTATTTATAACTTTTTCTTAATCTCATTTTATCCACATGGCAATAAGCTCCAACAAGAGCAGAGAATTACAGTGTACAAGAAAAAAATGTCAATGCTGATGACAAATGACGAATGGGGGTGCTGGAGGGTTATTTATAACTTTTTATTAATCTCATTTTATCCATATGGCAATAAGCTCCTTTAAGTTGTAATTCTGAAGGATGACAACAATGTACATAACCCTCATCATAACTGTTGTCAACCTGGAGCTGCGCCCTGAATCGAAGACGTGCGCGAAATGACCAATCCTCTATCCGGCTGAAACAATGGGATCTTCTCACGAGGGTGGGTGCCTCAACGGTGAGAAGAACCTCCAGAGAAGACTGGTTCCTGTATGATGTATCGATGAGGATCTCTACTCTACGCTGCGGACTACCATGGAAAAGGGAGAAGGAAACTTAAAGGGGAAATCCTACCTAAAAGGGGTGATACACCAGAAGTTTGATCCACTCAACTTGGAACCTTGAACACTGAACAATCAAGGGAAAATGAAGACCTTAGACTTCAATCAATCACTTATGCATAAATATTTCATGAAAAGGTTCGATCCAATGACCAAAACCTGAGGGAAAACGATGGAGAGAGGTCCGATACAAGACACTTTGTAGCCACCTAACATCCACTTACAGCGTCAGCAAAAGACAATAAAGAACACTGAACATGACCTGCACAAGGATAATCTAGCAACTAGGTATGAATTAGAATTTGGGAAGGGCGATAAATCTACCACTTATGCAAATTGATGAAGAAATATACACTATGCCAGTAGTTGAAATATGAAAGAACAGTCCTATTGATTGAAGAGGTTACACAACTCACCAATGGCAGAGTCTGGTCTAACCAAGAGAGAGATTGGATGATTTTTAATCAAGGCTGAAAGCCATTTTATAGAGAGAATTACAAAAGGCCAAAGATTGGTGTTGAAAATTGAAGAGAAGGATTTACTTAATTCAAGGCTGACTTGGCCTTTCAATAAAATATGTTTTCTTTTATCTTTGCATGAAGCTTCTTGCGCTTGAGGAAGTGAACTTGTCTTTGTTATGAACCACCCACCTCTCTTTGCATGGAAATCCACGCAAATGTCAATTTTAGAACTTCTACGTGAGCTGCTTGATGCCGAGTTGTAACGTTTGAAAGTTGAGTTAAACCGTTTGGTAAGTTGAGTTGGACGAAGAGATCATGCTGAGTTGACTGTTTGGTATGTTGAGTTGGACGAAGAGATCATTCTCCTTCGCATGGAAAGATCCTAGTGAATGCGGCATTTAACAATTAGTCAACTCTAAATCTGGAACAATCAACTCGACATTCAAATTTGGAACTTTGGTTGGACTCTCGGATGAGTGGAGTTGACTTGGAGACGAGCGGGACTTCAATAACTAGTCAACTGAGGCTTTGACCAGTGTTCGAAAATAGCCCTTGCTTGCATGTATTTTACCCTGTTCTGGTTTGCCTGTTCGTGTCTATTTCTGGCGGGGTTCTCTGTTTGGATGTATTAGTCTATATTTCCTCCGGGATGCTGACAACCTTTTTGAAGCGTTGGATTTCCTTCGCTATAAGCTTTTCCTTTAATTTCCTGCGGCATTTCCTTCTTTCGGCTTTATTTCCCGAAGTATTCTTTCAGACAAAAGTCTGAAGGAATTCCTTTGGACTTTTTCCCGAAGGATATCTTTTTTTTCTATTCCCTTTGCTTGTGCCTTTTCTCCACAGGCTTTTGTCTTAGTCGGGTCCTCATTGTTTGGCAGCCGAATTTCTTCGGACTTTTGTTCGAAGGAATTCCTTCGGACAAAAAGTCCAAAGGATATCTTTCCTTTCGTTTTGCCTTCGTTTTACTTGTTTTTCTTTGGACTTTCTTGCTCGCAGCCTTCCGAATTTCTTCGGACATTTTGTCCAAAGGATTTCCTTCGGACAAAAAGTCCGAAGGAATTATGTCGTTGGCTGTATTTTCTTCGGGTTTTCTTCCGCGGCCCTTTTCTCCTTTATGTCTTTGTTCAATTCAGCTTTTCCGAAGCCCCATTGTCTTTTGCCGTCGGCTTTTTGTCTTCGGTCTTCTTTCTTGCGTCTTCCGAATTCCTTCGGACTTTTTGGCCGAAGGAATTCCTTCGGACAAAAGTCTGAAGGTCTCCTTTGTGCCTCAGCTCTTCAGCCTTCGAAATGTGCCCTTCGGGAAATACACAGAGGTACTGTCGCTGACCAAGTGCCCTCCGCAAGGGCTAGTCGCTCTCCCTTTGTGCCCTTCGGAAAAATTGGAGGGCACCCGAGTGTCTTGAAAATGTCCCGAATTCGTTCTTGTACCTTCCCGAAGGGTAGGTGCCCTTCGGGAATGTTGAAAATGACCCTTCCGAAGGGTCTTGGGTGGACTTTTGGATTTTTCCGAAGTATTCCTTTGGACAAAAGTCCGAAGGAATTACTTCCTTTTGCTTATAGGCTCCTCCTTGTTATTTCCTTCAGACTTTTGTCCAAAGGACCTCTCCGAAGACCTGCCTTTAGCCAAACCCTTTTGATGAACCATTCCTTCGGAATTTCCTGTTGTAGCAAAGGCCCCTTACCAAGGAAAACAATGCATTCTTCCTTCCTTGGCTAGAGACGCGATCTTTCTAAATGGAAAAAGACAATCTGACTTGTGGAAAGATTGTCAACAATAACTTCACTCTGATTTTGGGGGCCTTGTCTTGGTTTAACTTTGCTTTGTATGGGTTGTCCCTGTTCATTTGACCAGTAAAGTCTGGGATATAACATATAAAAGCAATCTTCTCGGGTTAATTTCTATTCCATAACTAATGTCTAACCATAGTTGATGAGATAAAGCACCATATAGATTTTATGGGCATTTATTACTGGTTTTCTGTGAAATGTGACGTAAGAGTAGTGGAGGGTATGCATCTCATTATTTTACTCCAACAATTTCTGTTACTGCAGTCTGCTAACTAATTAATTTTTTTTTGTGGCAGATGGTGGTCTATAGATACACTGGCAGTAGTGACCGGAAGTAACAAAGGAATTGGGTTTGAGATTGTTCAACAACTTGCGAAGCAGGGTCTGACTGTTGTTCTCACATCAAGGGATCAGGGTAGGGGACAGGAAGTGGTTGCATCCTTACAGAAAAAGGGATTACATGTGGATTTCCATCAATTAGATATAGTGGATGCAAATTCTGTAGGTCTGTTTGCTAAGTGGGTTGAAGAAAAATATGGCAGCATTGATATTCTGGTAATGTATTAACCGATGACATTATATGCTTTTATTAGTTTTTCTGTTTTTTTCTGTCTGAATAATTCTTTGCCTCATGTATTCTAGGAACTCTGGAATAAAATGGATTCTGTAAATGATGGGGCATGCATTCATGCAATGCTTAATTTTGTGTAGATTGTTACTGTAGGATCTGGATTGATTCTATTCGGATAATCATGTCCTGTCAGATTGATTCGGTGTGGATGCTATTGGATGTTGAAAAGGACCGTGTAAAGAAAGGATAGAATGCATTTGTATTTTACCTCTGTATTTGATTCTGAATAAAAAATCATGTAAATACTATGGCAGGGTGCTATATTAGATAATTCGAGACCTGTCTATTACAGATGGATAGCTCCAAGAAATCCACATCTCTGTATTATTTTTTTAGGTTTAATTTTGACATTAATATTGAGTTTTAGTTTTGTAGGTTTAATTGTGACATTAATATTGAGTTTTAGGTATTTGAGACTTCGTATCCAAACATATGTCACTTCCTTATTCATTGGCTGATAATGTGGCATGGCTTGGGGAATCTGTAGTGTAGCAGAAACTTTCCTTGGACAAATTCTTATCTTACAATTATTTCCAAGAGATTCAGTCTTCTAGGTGACCAATTAGTTTTTAGTGGCCATAACTTCCAAGGGACCAATTGATTTCTGGTAACTTGACTCCTGATATGCCATTAAATTCATGATATCCTTGTGAGTTCCAAGCAATGGATCTATTGATATTAAATTGCTTTTGTCAAGTGTTGTATAAAGTTGATGCACCATGCCTTCTAGTAGCTGCTTCTATTGTTATTTCAAAGCTTTGGTCTACGTGGGCTTCAGAGAAAATATTATATCGAACATTGAAGTTCCATTGAAAATCATTTATTTTAGAGGGCTTCTTACGGACTTATTACATAGTTGTTTCAAACATTGCTGGGGGAGCCATTGGTTGATTTGGTTACATTTGGGTGAAATGGGGTTGATTATCTCACAACTCACATCTTCTTCTCGGATTTGGTCAGGAACAAATCTTCAACTCACCAAGGCCATAGTTTTGTAATTGATTTTGTCTTTGTATAAGTGAGCTGCATTTTGATTCATCTTGCACTGGTTTCTCTTTTTCATCCGAGTTATTTGTATGTGTGTGTGTTTCATAATTCCTAAACTCTATTGTTAACCAAGTCCAACTAGAGTTTGACAAATTCGAAGAATAGTCAAGTTGATTTGTTTTTGCCAACTTAGCTGTATTGGTGCAAGTACCCTGAGTCTGCCATGTCAGACTTGCTAATGGGCCTGCAATATGTTATGTAGCCTATTTGAAGTATCCCAAAATAAGATAAAACCCTGAATTCTGATTTCTTTAACCAAACCCGAGCTGAAATATATATTTTCTAATTTTTACCGTAAATCCTAGTGATCAAACCCTCACACGCTGCTGCAATTAATTATGTCAAACCCCGTAGCTGAAATATATATTTTCTGATTTTTACTGCAAACCCTAGTGATCAAACCCTCACACACTGCTGCCATTAATTATGTCAAACCCTGGCAATAATTCAACAATTATTTCAATGATGAATAGGGCATAAAAGAGCCTTTCAACCTGAAAACTCTAGATGCCATAAGGGCTGGAAAATTGCAGAATAAAATAGGTGCTTTTCCACTCTGAAATCACCTTATTTTATGAACAAATAATTACCAAAAAATTATCAAATATTCAGCTGATATAAATACCTTTTTCCAGCATGTTTTGAAACAATAATTATTGGAAAAATCTCAATAAAATAATAGAAATATTATGAAATGTTTAGGTCTGCAAATTAGGCCAATTAAGCCCTAGAAAATGATGCATACAATCCCCAAAGGGGGTCGCCCAACTGCGAAATAGCAGATAATTATGTCCAAAACCATGCAACCTTAGGACAAGGGGTCTTCAACAAGCAAACTCCAATGCAACTCTAATTAAAGGGGTATTCGACAAGCAAACTCCAATGCAAATCTAATATATTTTCTAATTTTTACCGTAAATCCGAGTGATCAAACCCTCACACACTGCTGCAATTAATTATGTCAAACCCCGTAGCTTGAATATATATTTTTTGATTTTTATTGCAAACCCTAGTGTTCAAACCCTCACACACTGCTGCAATTAATTATGTCAAACCCTGGCAATAATTCAACAATTATTTCAATGATGAATAGGGCATAAAAGAGCCTTTCAACCTCAAAACCCTAGATGCCACAAGGGCTGGAAAATTGTAGAATAAAATAGGTGTTTTTCCACCTCGAAATCACCTTATTTTATGATCAAATAATTATCATAAAATTATCAAATATTCAGCTGATATAAATACCTTTTTCCAACATGTTTTGAAACAATAATTATTGGAAAAATTTCTATAAAATAATGGAAATATTATGCAATGTTCAGGTCTACAAATTAGGCCAATTAAGCCCTATAAAATGATGCATACAATCCCCAAAGGGGGTCGTCCAATTGCAAAACAACAGATAATTATGTCCTTATCCACGCAACCTTAGGACAAGGGGTCTTCAACAAGCAAACTCCAATGCAACTCTAATTAAAGTGGTCTTTAACAAATGAACTGGTTCGTTGCCTATAAACAACGCTGAAACCCTTAACATGAACTCCAAAGCAAGTCGCCACACTCCCCAAGGTATTCACCACACTTGTACTTTTGGATTTTCTGAATATTCAAGCTCAATTGCAGCGTCTGAAATAATGATGCCCTAATCAGAAATTAGAAGGTTTCGTCTCCAATTCCTCTTTAGCCTTGAAGGTTTTCGTCTTTAAGTCTTGGGTTAAGCTTTTCGTGTTTAGACCTCAAAATTCAGTTATCATAATTGCATAACCTTTCCAAATGATCCTCCACTCTTTTATATCAATTCCTCCAAGGGGTGTGTTCCATTTTGTAGGGAAGACCTTTTTCAAATATTAAAAGAGCAATCCTTATTACCCCATTTAAGCTCTTGGGCGCCCATGACCTTCAAGAGACCACAACTTAAGTGAAAATTAAAACAATAAAGTACTTTTTGCAAATTGCCCTTAGAAACCCCAAACGTTTCCCTTTTTTTCCTTCTTCCCTTAGCCCGTGGGAAACAAAACAAGGCTAAGGGTCTGTTGTCAACCTGGAGCTGCGCCCTGAATCGAAGACCTACATGAAAAGGCTAGTCCTCTATCTGATTGAAACAATGGGATCTTCTCACGAGAGTGGGTGCCTCAACGGTGAGAAAAACCTCCAGAGAAAGCTGGTTCCTGTAAGATGTATCAATGATGATTTCTACTCTATGCTGCGGACTACCATGGAAAAGGGAGAAAGAAACTTTAAAGGGAAATCCTACCTAATAATGGTGATACACTAGAAGATTGATCCACTCAACTTGGAACCTTGAACACTGAATAAACAAAGGAAAATGAAGACCTTTGATTTCAATCAATCACTTATGCATAAATATTTCATGAAGAGGTTCGATCCAATGACCAAAAGATGAGGGAAAATGGAGAGAGGTCTGATACAAAACACTTTGCAGCCACTTAACATCCACGTACAGCTTCAACAAAAGACATAAAGAACACTTAACATGACCTGCATAAGGATAATCTAGCAACTAGGTATGAATCAAAATTTGGGAAAGGAGATAAATCTACTACTTATGCAAATTGCTGAATGAATATACACTATGCCAACACTTGAAATCTGAAAGTACAGTCCTTTTATTGATTGAAAAGGTTATCCAACTCACCAATGGCAGAGTTTGATCTAGCCAAGAGAGGGATGATTTTTTAATCAAGGGTGAAAGCCATTTTATAGAGAATCACAAGAGCCAAAGATTGGCATTGAGAATTTGAAGAGAAGGATTAACTTAGATTAACTCAAGGTTGACTTGGCCTTTCAATAAAATATGTTTTGTCTTTGTCTTTGCATGAAGCTTCTTGCGCTTGAGGAAGTGAACTTGTCTTTGTTCTAAACCGCCCACCTCTTTTTGCATGGAGATCCACGTCAATGTCAATTTTAGAACTCTACGTGAGCTGCTTGATGCTGAGTTGGAACGTTTTAAACGCTGAGTTGGCCGTCTGATAAGTTGAGTTGGACGAAGAGATCATTCTCCTTTGCATGGGAAACTCCTGATAGATGTGGCATTTAACAATTAGTCAACTCTAAATCTAGAACAGTCAACTTAACGTTTGAATTTGGAACTCCGGTTGAAGCTGAGTTGGACCTTCAGATGCATGAGTTGATTCGGAGATGAGCAGGGCTTCAACAACTAGTCAACTGAAGCTTTGACCGGTGTTCAAAAATAGCCTCTGCTTGCATGTATTTTATCTTGTTATGGTCTCCCTGTTCATGTCTATTTTTGGCGGAATTCTATATTCGGATGTATTTTTATTTATATCCGGTCTATACTTCCTCCATTTGGCCTTTTTTCAACTTCCTGTCGCTTAATCTGAGGTCAAGTTCTCGTGGTTTAATTCTTTCAGAATTCTGGCTTTACCTTTGTTTCAATGGCTACTTCTTGCGGTCAAAATTTGATGTCTTGCGGGACGTCACCCTTTGGCATTTTCTCGGGCCTATTTCTTGTCAGGGCCTTAGTCTTCTTATTTCCTTCGGAATTCTCTGTTTGCAATTTCCTTTGGACTTCTTTTCATTTCCTTGGATTTCCTGCGGCTTTCTTTCATTCGGCTTTATTCTCCGAAGTATTCCTTCAGACTTTTTTTCGAAGGATATCTTCCTTTTCTTTTCTTTTGCTCGGGTATCATACCAGCCTGGTCATAATACCTATGAGCCTCTTTATGCTGGTATGATCCGTCATCTGATGGATCATACCAGCCTGGTCATGATACCTATGAGCCTCTTTATGAGCCTAATCAGCCTTATCAAGAGCATGAAGCTTACCTTCCTTGTAAGCCATATCAGTCTCAGGACCGGATTTCATCTTTACCATATGGTTATGATGTTGCATATGAACAGTATTGCCTTCAAGAAAAAATGAATGAAATAGACCTCAAGATATACTAGCATATGCAAGAAAGGTTTGTTCTAACTCTCAGTATGAGGAAGTGAATGGTCTCTTTAGAAATGTGTCCAATGATCTAGAAGAGATAAATTGACTATGTATTCTTGTATTGGAAAAGATGGAGGCTTGGGAAAGGCAGAAATTCGAGTTAAACCAATTGTCTACAAAGGGCTATTGTGCTTCTTATTCTCATGAAGTTCTTAACCATGACCAGTGTGTGCCAAGGGAGCTTCCTAGTTGGAGTCAAGAGCCTATTTAAGAGCATATTCAGGAGTCTATTCAAGAGCATATTCAAGATTCTATTCAAGTGACTATTCATGAGACTAGACCTTTCTATAGTCCCTTTTCCTCACCAATCATCCCTCAAGCTCAGGGTGTCCAGGAAGACAAGCAGGTTCCAGACTTTGATGAGGTAATGGCCAAGTGGAAGGAACAAAATACAAACGTCTTTAAGAGTTTCTCTTTCCCTCCTCTCCAAAAATCCCTAGATAATTCTTTTTCCCTCAACATTCCAAAATCTGATCATGATCGACTTCCCATACTTCATTTTCCCTCTTAAACAAATGAATTTTATCACCCTCCCGCCATCCTCCTTCCTCAGGTGGATCCTGTTCTTTTGAGTATTGAGAAAGAGGTTGCAGCTACAGGACGAGTTCTTGCAGAGTGTGTAAAGAATGCTTCAGGAGGGTTTGAGGAAGAATTTCCTATTGATACTTCACTTGAGGTTGTAATTGAGCATCCAATTATAGCTAAGAGTGGGAAGACTGATCTTGATGTAGAGGAACTTCAAGAGGCGCTGATACAGATTGAAGTTATAAATGAGCTACAGGTATCTCCTATTGAGAAGGATCTAGATAGCGTTACAGATGATTCAGTTCAAATAGATCAATTTGAGGAACAAAAAGATGATTGGCAGCTGTACCTTGAATCTCTACAAGAAATTGAAGAGCTTTGTATGGATTTGATGGCTATTGAAGAACATGTTTATGAGAAATTTGATCAAGAATCACCTATTCAAGGTCACAGTATAGATTGGGTTGCTTACTCAAAGCTCATTGAAGAGCTGGATGAACTTGCAACAGTCAATAAGAAGGATGGGGTCACCAAAAAACCATTCATAGATGAGGTATCACTTGATAAGGTGGTAGATGATAAGCAATCTGAAAAAGATCAAGAGGTACTTGATGAGTTTGTCTTTGTTGCTGTTGATGACTCATTTGAGAAGATGCTAATACAGTTTGTAGACAAGGAAAATACTTCATCGAAGGTTATGATTAAAAAATATCCTGCTTTGCAACTTGTACCATCTCTTGGAAGGAGTGAGTTCAAGAATTTCCCATTTGATTCAAGTGGATCATGCTTTATCATGGTTAGCTAGGTTCCTTATTTGTTTTGCTTTCCTCCAAGTGCTGTTCAAGCACAGTAGTTTGCTTTAGTTTTGTCCAATGAGTGCTTGTTTGCACATTTGCTTCTTAGTTAGTTTTCTGCTTTCGTGTAACGAAGGAAAGAGCCTAAGACAAAGGAAGTAATTCCTTTGGACTTTTTGTCCGAAGGAATGCTTCAGAGAATCCAAAAGTCCGCCCAAAAAAAAGCAAGGAAAAGCCAAGGTACCCTTTGGAAGAGTCATTTTCAAGAAACCCGAAGGGCAGGGTACCCTTTGGAAGGGTCATCTTCAACAATCCCGAAGGGCACCTACCCTTCGGGAAGGTACAGGAAGAAATTCGGGACCCCTGCAAAAAACTTGGGTGCCCTACAATTTTTTCGACAAAGGCATAGATGCAGGACAGAAGCCCTTGCGGAGGGCTTGTTGACAATTCTTCCACAGGACAGATTGTCTCTTGCCATTTGAAAAATTCACATCTGCGTCCAAGGAAAAAAAGAATACATTAGGGAAAGAATACGTTGGTTTTTCTTTGGTAAGGGCCTTTGCTACAATAGGAAAAAGTCGTTCGAAGGAATGGTTCATCAAAAAGGCTTCTGCTAAGGACATAACTTCGGAAAAGTGCTAAGGACAAAAGTCCGCAGGGAATAACGAAGGAAAGAGCCTAAGACAAAGGAAGTAATTCCTTCATACTTTGGAGAATCCAAAAGTCTGCCCAAAAAAAAGCAAGGAAAAGCCAAGGTACCCTTTGGAAGGGTCATTTTCAAGAAACTCGAAGGGCAGGGTACCCTTCGGAAGGGTCATCTTCAACAATCTCGAAGGGCACCTACCCTTCGGCAAGGTACATGAATAAATTCGGGACCCCTGCAAAAAACTCGGGTGCCCTACAATTTTTTCGACAATGCGCAGATGCAGGATAGAAGCCCTTGCAGAGGGCACTTGGTCAGTGACAGGACCATTGCAACTTTCCCGAAGGACATTTCGAAGGCAGTCGGAGTTCAAAAGACAAGGATTAATTCCTTCAGACTTTTTGTCCGAAGGAATTTGGAAAGGTACACGCCAAAGGCCCCAACAAAGCCGACAGAGCAAACAGAAGAGCAAGGGCAAATAACAAAGGAAACCTTTGGGCTTTTTGTCCGAAGGAATTCCTTCGGACAAAAAGCCCGAAGAAATTCGGAAAATTGCAAGAAGAAAAGTCCGAAGAAACAGGTGAAGGCAAAGCTGAAGGATTTATTCCTTCAGACTTTTTGTCTGAAGGAATTCCTTCGGACAAAAGTCCGAAGAAATTTGGAGAGGAGCTGCCAAACGAGGACCTGACTAAACAAAAGCCCGAGCAAAGGAAAAGAAAAGGAAGATATCATTCGAAAAAAAGTCCGAAAGAATTCGGAAAGGTACACGCCAAAGGTCCCAGCAAAGTCGACAGAGCAAACAGAAGAGCAAAGGCAAATAACAAAGGAAACCTTTGGGCTTTTTGTCCGAAGGAATTCCTTCGGACAAAAAGTCCGAAGAAATTCGGAAAATTACAAAGAAGAAAAGTCCAAAGAAACAGGTGAAGGCAAAGGTGAAGGATTTATTCCTTCGGACTTTTTGTCTGAAGGAATTCCTTCAGACAAAAGTCTAAAGAATTCGGAGAGGAGCTGCCAAATGAGGACCCGACTAAACAAAAGCCCGAGCAAACGAAAAGAAAAGAAAGATTTCCTTCGAAAAAATGTCCGAAGGAATACTTCGGAGAATAAAGCCGAAGGAAAGAAAGCCGCAGGAAATCCAAGGAAATGAAAAGAAGTACGAAGGAAATTGCAAACAGAGAATTCCAAAGGAAATAAGAAGACTAAGGGGCCTGACAGGAAATAAGCCCGAGAAAATGCCAAAGGGTGACATCTTGCAAGACATCAAATTTTGACTGTGGGAAGTAACCGTTGAAACAAAGGTAAAGCCAGAATTTCAAAAGAATTAAACCACGGGAACTTGACCTCAGATTAAGCGACGGAAAGTTGAAAAAAAGGCCAAATGGAGGAAATATAGACCGGATATAAATAAAAATACATCCGAATATAGAATCCCGCCAGAAATAGACATGAACAGCCAGACCAGAACAAGATAAAATACATGCAAGCAGAGGCTATTTTTGAACACCGATCAAAGCTTCAGTTGACTGGTTGTTGAAGTCCTGCTCATCTCCGGATCAACTCATGCATCCGAAGGTCCAACTCAGCTTCAATCAGAGTTCCAAATTCAAACGTCGAGTTGACTGTTACTAGATTTAGAGTTGACTAATTGTTAAACGCCACATCTACCAGGAGTTTCCCATGCAAAGGAGAATGTTCTCTTCATTCAACTCAGCTTATCAGACGGCCAACTCAGTGTTTCAAACGTTCCAACTCAGCATCAAGCAGCTCACGTAGAGTTCTAAAATTGACATTGGCATGGATCTCCATCCAAAGAGAGGTGGGTGGTTCAGAACAAAGACAAGTTCACTTCTTCAAGCGCAAGAAACTTCATGCAAAGACAAAGAGAAAACATATTTTATTGAAAAACCAAGTCAGCGTTGAGTTATTCTAAGTTAATCCTTCTCTTCAAATTTTCAACGCTAATCTTTGGCTCTTGTAATTCTCTATAAATGGCTTTCACCCTTGATTAAAAAATCATCCCTCTCTCGGCTAGCTCAGACTCTACCATTGGTGAGTTGTGTAACCTTTTCAATCAATAGGACTGCACTTTCAGATTTCAAGTGTTGGCATAGTGTATATTCATTCAGCAATTTGCATATGTGGTAGATTTCTCTCCCTTCCCAAATTCTGATTCATACCTAGTTGCTAGATTATCCTTATGCAGGTCATGTTAAGTGTTCTTTATGTCTTTTGCTGAAACTGTAAGTGGATGTTAGGTGGCTTTAAAGTGTCTTGTATCAGACCTCTCTCCATCGTTTTCCCTCAGGTTTTGTTCATTGGACCGAACCTTCTCACGAAATACTTATGCATAGTGGTCGATTGAAATCTAAGGTCCTCCTTTTCCCTTGTTTGTTCAGTGTTCTAGGTTACAAGTTGAGTGGATCAATATTCTGGTGTATCATCTTTATTAGGTAGGATTTCCCCTTAAAGTTTCCTTCTCCCTTTTCCATGGTAGTCCACAGCATAGAGTAGAGATCCTCATTGCTAAATCTTACATGAACCAGTCTTCTCTGGAGGTTCTTCTCACTGTTGAGGCACCCACCCTTGTGAGAAGATCCCATTGTTTCAGCCGGATAGAGGACTGGCCATTTCATGCACGTCTTCAATTCAGGGCGCAACTCTAGGTTGACAACAGGGTCTTTGTTCATTCTATGTCCAAAAAAGGGACATGACAATCCGAACTGCCTAAAATTGCCTGTAGTTGTTTTCCATTCAAGAGAAACCTCATTTGGTACCCCTTTTCTGCTGTACCTAAAAAAGATTGGCTGCCCATATGTGCTGGAAACAGTGCTATAGCATAAGGTAGTCCTTCCTAAAACATAAAACCAATGGAGTTGTCATGTGAAACTCAGAAAAAGTTGTCATGTGAAACTCAGAATTTTCTAAGTGTGCTAGTGGTCAATTTCCTTCAAAAACTTTAGTTTTCCTTATACTATCCACAATCTGCGTTTTTGCTCAATCAATGGCGTGTATAAATTCATCATTACCATAATTTGAATCACTTATTGAACATGGAATGGGGTGGATCCCCATCCGCTGTAGTGGCTGCCCCAATTAAGAAATTGCAGCTTTCTTTGCCTTGTTGCCATTGCAACCAGCCCAAGTTGTGATCCTACACATAGAACAAACATGTTAGTGGAAACAAGAGTATTTAGCAACACTTTTTTGATCACCTCATTAAGCTTTATGAACCTGATATGAAATCCTCTTTGATGTCTTGCTTTTCTCCTTATAACTCCTCATCTGGATTCCCAAGGCTTTGTTTATGTTATCCCGAACATGGCTGTAGTATGTCATTTTATTCCTCAAACTCATTCTTAAGGTGGCTGGAAATCCACTTGCACTTTGCTAGAAACATCTCTAAGGTGCTAAGGGGAGGGAAACACACCTCCCTAGAGTCAAGATTCTCTCTTGTGGTAGTAAACATTGGAGGGAACAAGCTAGAAACGTGAGAAACAACAATCAACAAGCTATAAACAGCCCTCCCATTGATCCTTGGGTCATGATATTTATTGCTTACCCCTATTTTCATGACCATCCAAACTTTATCCCTTGTCCAACAACATAAAATAGAATGTAAGTGGGTTGTAATATGTTTAATGACTGTAACAATCATTAATTGCTCGGTTTTTCATCTCAAACATTGATATGTTCATTGTACAAATTGTACTTTGTGACCCCACATTGCAATTCCTTACACAAAATTAAACAAAGAATTCTCCTTCATACCATGGCTGTAGAAATGTGTTTTTCTACATGGAATCTGATTTACAAGAGCTGGAAATAATTTTATAATAGTGGTACATACGTCAACCTTGGCCAAGGGTTGTACAAACTTGTATCGTGTGCCCTTCATGCTTTCATCAATCAAAACCACTCTTTATGTAGCCTTTGAAAATTAGCAAGTAAAGCATGATGCTTACCAAGCTTTGAAGTGGTTTGCATGCTCTTCACTTTATTGTTCTTTTCCATAATTCCAAGGCTTTGCTAACCTCCTTGCATGGGTGCCAAAGAACTTAGAATTTTTATGACAACAATACTAAATTTGTAAGTCTCACCTAAATCCCACATCCGTATTGGGAATTTGCAATTCCCCATCCTTAGATTCTTTTGGAGAAATTCCTTCCTCCTTTTAGTGCCCTTCATTTTGTCTTCATTGTTAGCATAATCTTCATGGCGATCAAAATATTGTAGGGACAAAGTAGGGTGTTGATGCAACAACTCCTTGATGTGAAGGCCATCAAATTGCTCACCCTTAGTTGTTGATATGAAAATTTCAGCAAACTGAAAATGAACAATAGTTCCTGGAAATTTGACCTTGACCATCAAATGCTCTCCATCATCATGCCAAATGGATTCTTCTTCTTCCTTTAGCTCATGCTCCAAGAATTCCCCTTCTTCCGTCACCACTAAGGAAGAACTTATAACACTATTCTCAACATGTGATGGCTCAAACTTTGCAAATTTTGCATGAGTGTTCATTACTTCTATGGTTGGGACAACTTCAACCTTGGATGCTTGACACCTCTCATGTAAAGCTTGCTCTTTCTCTTCCTTGGAGAATTCTAATTTTTCTGATTTTCCTCCGTTCTTGTCTTCTTTTTGCTTTCTTTGTTGCTCATGAATTTGTTGGACTACTTGCTGCCATAAATTTTCTGTTTTGTGAAACTCATAAATTTCAACACTTGGCTGCTCCAAAGTGTTGCCTTTTTGTTGCTCAAAGGGCTTCAAGGTACCAATTTTTTGTTGCTCGCTAACCCCTTTGAATTCTGATTTTGTGCTCTCGTTTGGTGATGAATCCTTAGGGTAATTAGCTAGTGGCTCTTCATCATAAGGGTAGATTTCTTTTCCTCTTCTACATGCCAAGTATGCCTCGAATCTCTTTGTGTAGCTCTTGGGGTTGACCTTGGTCCAATTCCAACTCATTCTTCCTTCAATTCCCTTGGAAAGGAGGTAGGACGGAATGACCTAGGTAAAGAATCACTTGACCTTTGGTGGCTGAAGACTAATGTTTGCGCTTGGAAGGCTTCCTTTACCATTTAGATTTTTCATGGTGTGGATCATTTTTGCCATCATATCATTCAATCTTTCTTACACTTGGGTAAGCTTCTCCAATCTAGCACCATCCAAAAACTTGAAAGCCATTTATCTTCCCTTTTGTCACTATTTGACCTTATAAACTCTCAAACCCCATAGTTGGCCAAAAAATTGGTTCTGATACCACTGAAACATCCCAAAATATGACAAAACCCTGAAATCTGATTTCTTTGACCAAACCCTAGCTGAAATTTATATTTTTTGATTTTTATAGCAAACCCTAGTGATCAAACCCTCACGCACTGCTGCAATTAATTATGTCAAACCCTAGCAATAATTTAGCAATTATTTTAATGATGAATAGGGCATAAAAGAACCTTTCAACCTCAAAACCCTAGATGCCACAAGGGCTGGAAAATTGGAGAATAAAATAGGTGCTTTTCCATCCCGAAATCACATTATTTTATGATCAAATAATTACCAGGAAATTATATCAAATATTCAGCTAATATAAATACCTTTTTCCAGCATGCTTTGAAATAATAATTATTGGGAAAATTCCAATAAAATAATAGAAATATTATGTAATGTTCAGATCTGCAAATTACGTCAATTAAGCCCTAAAAAATGATGCATACAATCCCCAAAGGGGGTCGCCCAACCGCAAAACAACAGATAATTATGTCCTTATCCACACAACCCTAGGATAAGGGGTCTTCAACAAGCAAACTCCAACGCAGCCCTAATTAAAGGGGTCTTCAATCAATGAATTGGTTCGCTGCCTATAAACAGCCTTGAAACCCTTGGTGTGAACCCCAAAGCAAGTCGCCACACTTCCCAAGGTATTTGCCACACTTCATAAGGTGTACTTTTGGATTTTCTAAATAGTCAAGCTCAATTGTAGCGTCTGAAATGATGCTGCCCTAATCAGAAATTAGGAGGTTTTGCCCCTAATTTCTTTTTAGCCTTGAAGGTTTTCATCTCCAAGTCTTGGGTTAAGCTTTTCGTGCTTAGACTTCAAAAAATATAATAATTGGATAACTTCTCCAATTGATCCTCCACTCTCTTTTATATCAATTCTTCCAAGGGGTGCATTCTATTTTGGAGGGAATACCTTTTTTAAATATTAAAAGAGTAATCCTTATAATCCCCACTTAAGCTCTTGGGCACCCATGACCCTCAAGAGACCACAACTTAAGAGAAAATTAAAACAATAAAGTACCTTTCGCAAATTGCTCTTAAAAACCCCAAACGTTTCCCTTTTCTTTCTTCTTCCCTTAGCCATTGGGAAACAAAACAAGGCTAAGGTTCTTCGTTCATTTTATGTCCAAAAGGGGGACATGACACTATTTAAGGCTAAAATGGATTTTTCACTTCTCAAATGTACAGTGAGAACTTGTTTTTTGTGGCAAGCATTTTTTTTGAAGGGTGAATATTAGCCTCTTAACTAGGAATTTTGCATGATAATTTTGGATATCACACAGTTGATATAGTGCAATACTGGACTGTCTATGTAGACTGGACATGTATTTTTCAATGAAAGATGGGGACGGGTCTCAAAAACCTTAAGATGCATCTTGGAGTTTGGAAACGGGTCGGGAACATCTTAAGAAACTGTGATGTCTCCATCTGTCTTCTGGAGGTGCTCCTCAACTTGCAAGAGACATCAATCCATTATAACTAAAATAGACAAATAAAAAGTTTTCTATTGACTGCCCAAGCGCTATAAAGCCCATGGGCCCACCCACAATCTCCTAACAACTTATAAAGCTCTAAAAATTAAACGTTCTTATTTTTCAGTTGCAGTTGAGGAGAAGGGAGTGTGGAATATTGAGAACAAAATTTGTAGGTTTTTGGAATGGATTTGGTAGTGATTTGAACAAAAATAAATTGCAGGTATTTGGGAATCTTGGTACGATGTTAAATATTCAGGTATATTTTAAAATTTGAGATTATCTGTCTTTGTAAAATATAAGTATGCACCTGCATCCATACCTTTTTCTGAACATGGTGTACGTGTCCCCACCCCACCTGTACCTGTACCCAAGTACCCCAATAACCTTGATATTTTTGGATGTATGTATTAAAGATTTATAATTTTGATCATTCACTTCTAAGTTTTAAATTTCATATGTATTTGTGCGTTTTTGATGTCTAACAACTTAATTTCTGCCAGATGAAAAAATTCTGTTATTTTCTGAAATATCAATATTGACGCATTTTTTAGTTTGCCAAATCTGAGCCTGGCTACTCCTTTTCAACTTTCCGAGTTTTCAGACTGATAACCATGGTGTGTTTTGTATAATCATCAAAATATTTTAAGTTCATTTGACCAGTACAGTGTCTGAATATCATATATTTGTTTTCATGTAAAGCATAATGCAAAACACTGGTGGTAACTTCAATTTTAAGTGTAACCAATGAGGCAGATAGAAAAGAGACAGACAATTTTTAGAATAATTCTGATTTGGCTTTTGTCATGGTCCATTTAATGTCATGCTGTTGTGCTAGTAGAATATATATGTATTAGTGGTTAGGTGCATATTCATGTGCTACTTGTGATAAGGTTATGGGTATGCATTGTTACATTGTTTAGTTGAGTTATTGATGAGTATGGCCCATGTGTGTTAAGGGCCAAGAGTCGATATATTGATATATCCTTGTTGAACAGTCTGAATTCAACGTGGTACTGTTCTATTCATGCTCCATTTGATATTGTGTTGACAATCTCCCATCAATTGGTATCAGAGCACCAGGTTCATGCTCTTTTTGTCTTGGGAGGTATTGTGAGTGCATGACTAACGGTTGCTTGTGAGTCCATCTCCAGGGCTGGAGAATATCATGATATTTTAAATCGTTCAACATGCCATAGAATCGATAACAAATGACTTTGAATCAACTCACAGAAAGCCTCAACAATGAACAAAGTATGGCAATGATTTTATTATCAGACATGAAATCATTACAGGACTAAAATCTGACTTAAATGCAATTTCTAATCTTTCATACATTTAGAATTGTGCAATCTGGGCGCACTTTAGAAGTGTACACTAGGTGAGAGACTAGCTCAGTTGTCACATAGAGACTCCAAGTTAAGCTTACCACACATTGGAGTTACTCTCAGTGTACTAATAGTCAATCCTAGTCCAACTACTAATCAACCTAGATGAGTTACTCAGTCTAACAACAAATAACTCAATCTCTAATAGATAACTAATTTTCTAACTAAATATCTAGAATATCTGTGATATTATAATTTATTTTTGTAGCTGAACTATTAAAAGAATTTAAGGTTCCTAAAAATACATTGACAGAAAAACCAAAGCAGTGCCTGTGTAGTTGTATAAGATGTAGCAAGATCGAAAGGCATTTAGGCAATCAAGGGCAGGCTGCCAATACTTTGCATTAAGGAGCTTTGGATTGAGAGGCAACTTACTCACAAAGTTTGTGATGCCTGAAGGCCAAGAGAATAAGGTTGTATGCAGAAGATAAGGCAAAATAAAAATTGTAAAGACTGTTCCGTGAAAGAATAAACCCTATTAAGGTCAAATTCCTATTGCAAGCTGTCTGAGGCCTATGTGAGGTTGTGGATAGCTCAATAAAGGTCTTGGAATCCTTTTGAAGTGCTTCCAAGGCTTGTTGTTGCAGATCTGTTGTAGAGAAGTTTGGAGGAGCAAAATGTGAAATAGAAGAGTGGATGTAATATTTGAGAGCTCATTAAAGCCTACAAAATTCAAAATTCTGACTCACAAACAAATTTCTGCTTCACCAAAAAAATTTTAAGGAAAAATCTGCCTCAACTTTTTTTATTATAATGGCAGATTGAAGAATTTCTGTCTAGACATGAAGCAAGGAAACAAGTAACGACTGGAGAAGAATCGTCTTGCCAAATCCTACCTTGGGTTGGAACTTGAGACAACCAAATGCACCAGTAAATAATTTGGATCCACTCTCAAGTTGGAGCATTGTGGCTCAGATTTGCTGGATTTTGTATGGTGCTGGCCGAAGTGCATGCAACACAGGGGACAGTCATAAGTTCAATTATCTATTTTTTTTTTTGTCTTAGCTTGGTTTTAATATAATTAGATAGGGAAGTTGCTTGAAATTTGTCCCCGGCCAGTCAAGGGGGGATAAAGCCTTTTTTCTTGTTTGTTTTATGAGCATTGGTGGTCATATGGGCAACCGAGGTCCAATTTAAAACGGAGCAAAATCAATTTTTTCAAGGAGTGCTTTAAAATCTTTTCCTACTTTCACTATTTTCTCCATAATTTCTCATATTGTAATGGAATTCAATTTACATTGAATTGTAAATTCTAAATTAGTAAAGCCTCAAATTGTTTACTCGCATGACTGCTTTAAAAGCAGACTTATGACATGTTAGGAATTAGTGTTGCATTATGAGTATATTTGTGAGAGTTAATAATTTGTTTGTATTAAATAATATAGTAGTGAAAGTATTATGGTGGGTGTACATGAGTGATCACTCACTTTAGAAAGGTTTTAGGAAAGATATTAGTGATCTTGAGGTTGTTGAAGACAAGCTTTGATTCCTTACTGGTAGGAGTTTAAGAAGCTATAAATTATTAATCAGTATGTTGAATAATATCGAAGTTTTCATTTGTGTTAATTTGTTACCAAAACTTCATTTGGTATTAGAGTGGGTTAATTCTGTGATTGCAATTATGGAATGATAAGCTTGTGAAGGGGCAGCTTTGTGTATTTATTTCCCCAAGTTATGGAATTCTTTTTATTCAGTCATGAAGAACTTAGTGTAGGTATTCTAGCATAAATTAAGGCTGTGTTAGAGTTGATCTTCTTATCATCCTTTCTAGCATTCCATTCGTGTCTATTCTGCCGTCTTGTGCTTGTTCTGTTGTGCTAATATAGTTTGTGCATTACTAGCTCAGATCCAAGGGTACATTAGATCTCTCTATTAAATCAATTACAAAGGAAAAACGTGGAGGACAGATCTCGAATTCAGAGAAGGAAGAAATCGTTTGTGGGTGTCTCAACGGACGCATCCAGCTTCGACACTCCATCCAACTTTGTCAGACCTCCTGTGCTCTCTTTTCGAAACATTAGGTCCTGGATTACGCATTTGTTTTGCAGTTCTGTCTAATAGTGCACATAACTTCAAGTTCTGCTTATGTAATTTGTTATCAGAAATGTGCCAATAATCAAAATTGATCCATTCAAGTGAGCTTCTTATTTGACGTTGCATTGTGTTGAGGGCGTAGCAATGCATAATTGTCACCCCATGCATTGATCCACTTCTCTGGTATGAAACACCTGCCACTCTGATTTGATATGGCATTTGCAAATACATAGAAGGTATTTTGGCACGGCAGAAGACCCATAACCATGCAGATTTGAAATTTGCTTGAATCTTTGTTGTATTTGTTCCACAAAATTGTATGTGGAACGCATAATCATTTGGCACCTGTGCAGCTCCTATTCCATCTATATTCCATGAGTCTTCATTGTATTTTGACACATTCTATGACACACTTGTACATGTAGACATTTGTTATAGTCCAGTCATGGTTTAGGTTTTATTTATGGTTTTGGTAAAATTAGTTTTATTATATAGTCGTACATTATTTGTTGTTTAATAAATGGTCCATAGTTGTCTTTCTTTCGGGGTCAAAACTATAATTTATTGTCTCTAGTTAGAGTCATTGTAAGTTGTGTCAATTAATTGTGTCATTCAGTAAAAGCATAAAGTCAAAGCAAAACATGTCATATAGGTTTAGATTTTGTGTCAATCATTGTATGTTGTTAGTTATTAAAGATTCAAGAGTCAATTTTTTTTCGCCTTATATTATAAAAGACATTATCAGGGAACCCCAACATTCTAGGGAATGTTTTTAAGGGAGGGGGAATTTTGCTGAGATATAAGACGTATCTAGATAAGTGAGCAGCATCCAAAGGAGGTTGGAGACAATAGAGGTAGCGGGCCTCATAGCGACCTCTTGTCAGCCACTAATGGCGGCTATACTATGCTATAGTGGCAGCAGATTCCATTTCATTTTCAAATTTGTTTTGTGAGGTGTATGAATAATCCCCTATTGTGATAACATTTGTGGAAAACTCATTTTAAGAAGCCCACTGTTTGAGAACAGGAAGAGATCTGAGGTAAACTCAACATGGATGGCTACCTAGATAGTTCAGGAGTTTTTTAGAATTCGAGAGTTTCGGGAGGTGTAATCCGAGAACCCAGGAATTCAATTCGGGAACTACATCTTTATGAGGGTTACAAAACAACTTGATAGAGTTTTACCTGGTTCAGGTATTGTTTTCAAAGAGATGCTTTTGAAGAATATGTGATTATTTTCTCCCATGTTCACAATAAGGGGGGAAATGTCAAGAATTATTGTTTCACTATGAATATATTTATGAGAATTAATAATTTGCTTGCATTAGATAGTATATTAGTGGAAGTATTATGGTGGATGTACGTGAGAATCACACTTTAGATATGTTTTAGGAGAGATATTAGTGATCTTGAGGTTGTTGAAGATAAGCTTCAGCTCCTTACTTGTAGGAATTTAAGAAGCTATAACTTTGTAATCATTATGTTGACTAATAACGAAGCTTTCATCTGTGTTAATCTGTTACCAAAATTTCATGGCAGATAATAAAGTTTGAAGTTGATTCAAGAGTTTACAAGGTGTTTATTGCATTGTAAGTTTTCTTTAATAGTTGCCTTGTAACTTCATCAAATTGGGGGAAATTATTGCATAGTTGTGGTAACCCACAAAGGACAGTTGTATCGCTTATTGATATGTTTTATTTTGGTGGTGGTGGACTCTCCATTTGGGATAAGGCACGAGGCCTTGGATTAAAGTGGGACACTTGTGCGGTTGTGTTGACCCCCTAACCACCCTCTCTCTTTCTTCTCTTATGTCTTTCATTTTTGTTCACATTTCGGTGCATCATCAGCGCTATGGCATCAAGCATGCAAACACAATGATTCCTAACTTTCATGGATCCAATTACACAAATTGAAGCTGAAGAATGAAGCCTGTTTCTGTGGAATCTTGTGACTGATGGATATAGTAAAGCAACATCAAATAGAGTATGAAGTGATGACGACAAGAACATTTATTATTTAAAGATTAGAGAAGAGGGACAATGAGGCACTTACATTAATGGCGGCAGAAGTTGATGAAGCAATCTTGCTGAGAATAAGTGATGTGGGATGTGGATTCTCTGAAAGAAAATTGGAAATTTTAAAAATGAATGAGGGAGTGGCCACGGCCAAATTAAAACACTTAAAACTAAGTTTGTGAACATCAATATGAATGCAAATGATTCCATTAATGCATACATCTCTAAGGTGCATGATTTGATAGATTTTGGAGAGGCAGCTGTGGCAAAACTTAGTTGAAAAAATTCCGAGTATTGGTGAGATGAAAATATTTGAGATGGTGACCACAAGCATTGAGCCCTCTAAATATTTTCTAATATGAAGGTTGATGAATTAAGTGGTTTGCTGTTAGCACCTGAAAAAAGGATGAAATTTCACATGAGAAATTTCAGTATGCTTTTGCCACTAAGGGAAAAATTAAGGAGAATGACATGAGGACATTTTAATCAGCAAAACAATCAATGCAGGGGCAAATTGTATTCAAGAGAAAACTTTTACAGGAAGAGGAAAGAGTTAAAATATAGGAGGCCGAGGTAGAGGAAGCTCTATCCATTGTTACAATTGCAAGAGGTATGGACACAACGAGAAGGATTGTCACCTGAAGAAGAACAGGAAATAAAATATAGCAGTAGCGAATTCAACGAGTGAAAGATTGTTCTTCTCAAGTTTGATGACTTTGAATGAAGAGGATGAAGGTTATATTGATCAAGATGTTCCACACATGACTTTTAACACAAATTGTTGTTTCAAAAGTTTGGATAGAAATTCCGATCATGCAAGCAAGGTGATGTTGATGACAAAAACATCAAAATGTAGGGTAAAGGTGTTGTGACTATACACAGGTGATGACAAGACTATCTTACTCATGTTCATGTATTGACCATTAAGAATAACCTGCTATATGTTGACCAAATAATGTGGTAAGACTATAGATGTGAGTTTAATAATGATGAGAGTGTAATCAAGGACAAGCTGAACAAACATTGCATAGTTGCAAAAGGTGTTTTGACCTTGGATAGAATGTTCAAATTCATGTTTCTTGCACGCGAATCTCATACTTTGAAGGTTTTTCTGAATGAGGACAGCTTGGTTTGGCAGTACGAGTTTGGGCACTTAAATTATCACAGTCTTGAACTATTGAGGGAAAGAAGATGGTTAGAGGTCTTCCCTAGGTTGATGAAAATGATAACTATATGAGGGTTGTACGTTTCGAAAAAAAATCATACAAATTTTCAATTGAAAAAAAAAAAACACAAAAAAACAAACTGTACAATGAACTTTACTATGTAGAAAGCTTGGGGAACTAAAGTACAACTTGGTTTGGTGCTCAGAAATCTTTTTTTTAAAAGGTTAAAATATTGTGTTATATAGAAAAATGTGTTACATCTGCCTCAGTTCCTAAATGAGACAGAACAGGAGGAAGAGGAAAGGCAAAATGACTGAAAAGAAAACAGTACAGGAAAGAGTGCATATGCCGTGACTGCAAAGTTTATGTCATTTTCAGTCCTCACAGAAAACCAGAAGCAAATATTAACAAAGTAACAACACATCAGGAAACCCAACAAACTACAGGCCAACGAATGACTAAACCAGCACATACTTAACCACTGAAGGACAGCAAAGCAGTCTGATGAACATTTATTTGCTTTGGTGTTCCTCAAATAATATACCACATGAACAACTTCAAAGTTGTGGTTTACTACACAGTTAGTCTCCAGTCAGCCCAAGGTGTTGTTGCACCCTTCACCATTGTGAGGGCCCCTCTTGTGTAGAGCAACTTCCTACCAGGATGGGAGAGGATGATTTTCTTGAGGTCATTGAAGAGGGACTTGATTCTTGAAAGTGGGGTCCCATAGCTGCAGGACTGAAAGCCTGTCTTTTGGGAGCTGGCTGATAATCATAGTTACCAAATCCGGCCGGATCCAATTTTTTTTGCCTACCTGGATAAATTTGTCTGGGTTGGCCCTGTTTATTTTCAATTTTTTTTAAAGGTTTTCTAGTGGTAAAAAATGCCCAGCAACCATATATATTGTATAATATTAACATTTTATACTACTTTATTAATGTTTTTCATTGTATTTGTTAATTTTGCTTTTTTATAAAACTATTCGCACGTATATATATGTATATACTCCAGATCGGATTTTTCCGAACTTTTTCAAGGATTTCGGATTTTTTTGCCCTCCCGAACGGATCCGGATTTCCGAACTTGGTAACTATGTTAATAATATTGACAAGTAGCCTTTTCTTCTTCTATCCTTTGCGAAAGATAAATGACAAGATATTAACACAATAACGTTGAAGCATAAGCAAAAGAATTCACAAAAGGTAAAACATTACTTCAAAAATAAGCCAAACCATGAAAATGCAAGAAACAAGGTGTTAAGTGGGGAAACCTAATCAATAGAAGAAAACCTCATGTGCATTAAGAAGGAAGGCTTACAAAAAATATTCTTTGGATTACATTATTTATGAATAGAGAAGAAGAAATAAGATAATAGACAAGAAGAATGAGCTTCAAGTGATCCTTTCCGTGATGAGAAGAATAATGAGCCTCAAGGCATAAGAAAAGAGAAAACACTTCAAGTGTACTTACAAAGAAGGGAGAGCTCTTTAAATAGAGTGAGGAAGCCAAAAAGAGTTACAAATAAATTCCACTATAGCTTTTGCCAACCTTCCTAGTGTGTGCTTAGTGTCACTAAGCCCAATGAGGTGAGAGGGAAGTGTGTGACAAGTGTTGAAGTAGTTACATGTGATATAGAACTCCAATATTCAATTTAAAATGGACAAAATAAATGTGACACCTCACATATTTTCATAATAGATGAATTAAAAAATCAAATGGGAATAGACCTATACACACCTAAATAAACTTAGGATGATAAAATTAACCCAAATAAAAATTAATCTCCAACACTCCCCTTTAAGTTTTATTTTGGGGTTATAAAAGAGAAGAAAACCTTAAACAAAAAGGGAGGTGATAGTACATAATATTCGCCCTTGATGACAACTTCCTTCGAGAGGAATTGCAATATTACAATGATTTGAGAAAAGAAAGAAGAGAATAGATGTTGCCTGTAATCTTGTAAAGTTGAAGGTGTGATCATTTACAATCTTCCAGTAATTCTCGTCAGAGAAAGTGGTCAATCCGCTTTGGAATAAGGCCAACAAAAAGGATATGATAAAAAATGATTGACTATAACCTGCAAAACACAAATGCTTACACCAACTTTCAGTTAAGTAAACATAACAAAAAATATGATCTACATATGTTTAATATAATAAAAATAAATCTAATAGAGACATAAGGAGCAAGAGACAACTTCCATAATAAAAGATATAAAGAAGTTTGTCAAAAGAAGAGAAACTATATGCAAATCATACCTTCAAAAGATTTAAGAATCTCACCACTACAGGTTGAAGGTAAAAGAAGATTATGCAAAAAGTTCTTTAATGAATTAGCTTCGAAAAGAAAAAAAAAAAAGGCATAATTTCTTGATAAGGCATTAAAGCAAGGAAAACATATCAAAAGCTCCACATGAATAATAAATGGGGAGCAAACATCAACATGGAAATTCTTATAAGAAAAACATTTAAAAAGATGTTTGATTTTTTTTTTTGGTGGTGGTTTTTAGATTTTGGAATTGAAAGTTTTAATACATAAAGTGACCAAAACGCATTTACTCACTACTCCACGTGTCAAGGCACAAATTAAGTAAAGTTTACAAATGAAGTTTACGTGAAGTTCATAAGTGCCACGTGACAAAACCTAAAAAAAGAAAATTAAAGGAAAAGCGTAAAGCAATTGGAAATAAATGCCTTTGGGAACAAAGAAAATGCCAATTTCAAAGAGGGTGTCACAAATATAACAAGAGCTATGACATAGCTATAGTACCTGCTTTGTGGGATAAAGTGCAATTCATTGGAAATACCTTGGACTATATGAAATGTGCAATACACTATTTTTGGCAACTGTATGAGTAGCAACAAGCGCAGTCAAATGAACTGTCTGGGTAGGAAGCATTGAAGACAAAATATTCCTTTGATGCTGAACGATTCTTTTTATTCCTGACCGTAATTCTCCATTGCTACCACTGGCCACGATATCATAACAATTATTTATTTAGAATGTTAGAAATAGCTTCTTATGAGGCATAAATGAGACATAAATAATGACAGGGAACATAGGGCATTTAAGAGGAGCAAGAAACTCATACCGCAAAAATAATACGTCATCTCCAGATGCAAGCCTTTTTTGACTGACAAAGTCACTCCACCCAGTTGTGAGCAAATGTGTGTGGTTGACCTGAGAATGTATTCTAAAATGCAGTGATAAGTTTAAAATATCCTATGCTTTAGGGTTTTTGAAGACAAATGACACCTTCTGTTCTTACCGCTATATATGTGAAAAAATTTCAATTCAACTCCATGTAAATCTTTAACTACAATCTCTACAATTGGAAATATGGGCGTTCTCCAAAGAGAGGTGCAAGCACAAAATTTTGTGAAGCAGTTCCACTCTGTAAATTCAATAAACAATTACAGAATATCTTGTAACTGGAAATCTATCTCTACTTACTATAATTTTATCGGAAGCCCACTTTAATTAACTTGATGGATGGAATAATGATGCTCTGTAAACAATTCGAAAGTTGAATTAAACATTATTTTGATAATAATTTATCACAGGTTCTTAATTCGTGTTTTCATTTTAATGGCCTTCCATATTGCTGCATCGCCACCGAACTGCTTAGCATTGCATTCGCCATACAAATGGCTTAACATTGCTGGCAAAGTGTTTCATTTTGCAACTGCCTGCTGCGGTGCTAGGGTTTGAGTCAGAGGTAGAAACTGTGATTTCAGTGCGTATTAACCATATAACAAGACGTCTGTTATGCAGATAACGTGTTGATTCCACTTGCAACCTAGCTGCAACCATGAGCAGCTTGCTTACCTGTGGCAATTATGATAAATCTTGGTAATGTTTGCGTTGTCCCGGAAAGGCTATGAGGAAAAATAACGGAAATAAGATAATCTCATTGGCTGTAGCTCACATATATTATTGTATGTTTAGTGCTAACTAGCAAAGCTATAAAATATTAGTATTTTTAACATACCCTTAGAAATGTATGGATTTTTTTACCGACTGCGAATTTCCATTGGCTACGAATGGCAAGCAACACAATTTATTTGTTGAAGGCAAAAACAATAGTACTGTTGACAATTCTTCCATAGGCCAAAAAATTGTCAACCTTACTATTCGGAAGATGGTCTTATGGTACCAGTTTGTCTTATAAATCAGTTTTTTGGGGTCCTTAAATATCCATCTACAGCCTTCATATAAAGCATGGGATGATCTACTTGAGGATGTTACAGGCGCCCTGGGTTGCGACTGAAGATACATATGTTCTACTTGTTGAGACATACTGCATATCTGGACTGTTTGAAAGGGCAGAGGTTGTTTTGCATATGATGCGCAAACATGGTTATTCTTATAGGGTTACTGCATACAATACATTAATTAATGCCTTATGCAAGGTTAGAAATTTGCACAAAGCAAAGGAAATTGAAAGGAAGGAAGATATCCTTCGGACAAAAGTCCGAAGGAATACTTTGGAGAATTTGCAAACAAAAAACCCGCAGCCAACAAGGAAAGAAAAGACAAAGGAGAGGCCAACAAAGTTCGCAGCCTCCAAAAAGTCCGCAGAAAATCCAAAGTTGTGGAAAACATAAAGTCCGAAGGAATAAGGACACCTACAAAAAACCTGGGTGTCCTTCAATTCTTTCGAAAAGGGCACAGAAGGACACAAGCCCTTGCGGAGGGCACTTGGTTGGTGACAGGATCTATCCAACTTTCTCGAAGGGCACAGAGGAAGGACACAAGCCCTTGTGGAGGGCACTTGGTTGGTGACAAGACCTTTCCAATTTTCTCGAAGGGCATTCTGCCGGTGGCCAAATAAAGACAAAGGAGTAATTCCTTCGGACTTTTTGTCCAAAGGAATTAAAGACAAGGGAGTAATTCCTTCGGACTTTTTGTCCAAAGGAATTAAAGACAAAGGAGTAATTCCTTTGAACTTTTTGTCCGAAGGAATTCCTTTGGACAAAAAGTCCAAAGAAATTCGGGACAAAAAGAAAAACCCGATGGAAAGTACACAAAGGCAAAAGGGAAAACAAATCGGAGGAAGGATATCCTTTGGACAAAAAGTCTGAAGGAATTCCTTCGGACTTTTTGTCCGAAGGAATAATTCGGAAAAATGCAAATATGCAAAGCCCACGGGAAAGTGAGAAGACAGAAATCCAAAGGACACAAAGCCTGCGGGAAAATGAGAAGGAATAAGTCCGAAGAAAATGCAGCGAGGAATAAATTCAGGAAAATTGGCAGACAATTTTTTCGCAGGGAACTCGTAGATAACAAGAAGCCTGAGAGAATATAGCTCGAGGAAACACAACTAAGGTAAGGCGAAGGATATCCAAAAGGGCCGTAGAAAAACAAATGTCCGTAGAAAATAAAAGACCAAGGTGAAGCCAACGAAAAGCCAAGAAATAGAAAAAACACAAACAGGCAAGATAAATGCATGCACGGGAATAAGGAAACCGAGAACGGAAAGTCAGTGAACGATTCAGTCTAAATGTGTCTCACTCATGCAAGCAAGGGCTATTTTTGGCAGATTGATAAGTTTCAGTTGACTATTTGTTTTGTTCATGGTTTGGCTAGTCATTCTCATGCATCCAAAGGTCCAACTCAGCTTCAAGCCGAGTTTCTCAGTCTAAGTTTGGTGCCATTTTCAAGCAAAAAGACTTTTTTCTCGATCCGACAGCTCAAGAGGAGTCTATTTTTGACAATTGGCGTAATCTTCCATGCAAAGGAGAAGTTGACTTTCAACAGACCCATCGCCCATTTCTCAAACGCCAAGGAGCTCATACAAAGACAAAGGGAAAATATATTTTATTGGAAGGCAAAGTTGGTCTTGAGTTAATCTAAGTTGATCTTCCTCTTCTATTTTCCAACGCCAATCTCTTGGTTTTTGTAATTTTTTATATTAATGGCTTTTCAGCCTTAGATTTTATCATCCCTCTCTTGACAAGACCAGACTCTGCCATTGGTGAGTTGTGTAACCTCTTCAATCAATAGAATGACTGTACTTTCAGATTTCAAGTGCTGGCATAGTGTATATTTATTCAACAATTTGCATGTGGTAGATTTCTCTCCCTTCCCAAAATTCTAATTCATACCTAGTTGCTAGCTTATCATATTATGCAGGTTATGCTCAGTGTTCTATATGTCTTTTGCTAAAGCTGTAAGTGGATGTTAGGTGGCTGCAAAGTGTCTTGTATTAGACCTCTTTCCATTGTTTTCCTTCATGTTTTGGTCATTGGATCGAACCTTCCCATGAAATATTTATGCATAGTGATCAATTGAAATCAAAGGTCTTCTTTTTCCCTTGTTTGATTAAGTGTTCAAGGTTTCAAGTAGAGTGGATCAACGTTTTGGTGTATCACTATTATTAGGTAGGATTTCCCTTTCAAGTTTCTTTCTCCCTTTTCCATGGTAGATTCGCAGCATAGAGTAGAGATCCATTGATACATCTTTCAGGAACCAGCCTTCTCTGGAGATTCTTCTCACCATTGAGGCACCCACCCTTGTGAGAAGATCCCATTGTTTCAACCGGATAGAGGATTGGCCATTTCATGCACGTCTTCAATTCAGGGTGCAGCTCCAGGTTGACAACAGTTTTTGGCACGCCTGGTGGGATCACAAAAAAGTTCTTTGCATAGAGTTTTCACAGATGCGGAGGATATTCATTTACATCCAGTTGCAGAGTTCATAGCATCATTCAGGCAATCCGTTTATGCCAAAGGTTACCACAAGATCAACAAGTAAAGGTATTCCTTTTGAATTTGTAACTTATAAAAGAGCAAGGTCTAGGAGGGCAAATTTATATCCTCAAAGGGATTATTTACCTCCCCTTCATCCTATCGTTCTAGACACTGCAATCCCCACCATCCAGATGGCTGTTAGAAATCAAGTGTTTGCTCCATTCAATAAGGGAAGTCCACTAAATCTAGCACAATTAGATGACATTCCTGTTCTGCCCTCAAAAGTATTTCATTCTTCTCAGGGGAAAATCAAACAACCCCTATTGAGCATATCCAGGATGTGGCTAATCTTTGTTCAGTTCATAACGTTGTTGAGGATAATGTTGCTATCAGATTGCTAGCTACTTCTTTCAAAGAAAAAGTATTACAGTGGTATACTCAGATGAATTGGATGCAGCCTTGGTCAAACAATTTGAGGACAAATCTGATCACTTATCTTTAGTTGAGCAATTAATTGCCATACAAAGAGCTCCTCAAATTTTAATTTCAGAGTCCAGATGACATGGACCAAGATACCGGTTCTGATTAGGCCATCCCCTGAATATGCATTCTCGTATTTTTTGAAAGCTCTCAATTATGACATTAGTGTGATGATACAGTCAATGGGTGGTACTACTTTACCAGATGCTTATGAAGTTGCAATAAGGGCAAGAAATAATTTGATACAAGCAGGTAAGCTTTCTTCAAGACCTCCATGCCCGTATTTCCAAAAATAAGTTCTGTACTAGCCCCTCAAGTTCTTCAAATTCCATCCTTGGCTCCAATCCCAGCACCTCAAGTTCCTATTGCAGGCCCTACTAGTCAATCTAGTGAGATAGGAGAGTTGAAAAGTTTGCTACAATCTTTTGAAAATAAATTAGTACAGCTCAAAAGGCAGCAATTTCAGTCAAATAGGCCCTATCAACAGCAAAGTTAGAACAACTATTAGCGCTTCAAAGATCAAAGGCCTCCTTATTAGGGTTTCAGAGAAAATAGACCATCCTATCAAGCACAAGGAGCCATAACTCTAGCTAAGCCATATGTTGCTCTTGATTCGAATACTTTTTCCACTTCAAAAGCCATTGTTCCAACCCGACCTCAAAATAATTTGGTGCAAAATTCAGGTTGGCAGCGCTCAAATCTCAATGATGTTCAAAATCAGAACTTGGTATCACCAAACATCACCATGCCACAGATGACACAAGAAGAGTTCTTTTTTCAAAGAAGTCAATATCAAGATACAGGTTTGACATCACAAGGAGTGACTCAAGGGCATCCTGATGCTATTAATGTAAATTGGCAGGTAGATGATCATGTCACTTTTATTTAGGATGTTAAAACTAATGTTTCAAATCGTCAAGTTGCAGCTATAACCTATCAGAGAACTAAAAGAAGAGTTGTTGAACAAGCCCAAGTAGTAGCAAATACTTCAAGTGCTTTTAGTATTATTGCTCAAGGTACAAAAGAGTAGCTTGCTACTCCCACAACCCAAAGAAATCAGAATGTAGAGGTTAGTAAAGTGCAACAACTACCTCTAATTTGTGAGCAACAAGTACCACAGAAAGTGCAATCAAAAGTTAGTCTATCTTAGTTCAGTATTGTAGACCAAATGAAGAAGTCTAACATCATCATTAGCATGTGGGATCTTCTTTCAATTCCAAGGCAAAAAGATAAACTCATCCAAGAACTTTCAGCTCTTGAATTGTCACCAAAATCGGTTGAGAAAGAAGGTGCTGTCTTGACAAATTTGGATCAGCCAACTAAGCAACAGGTGCAACAAGGAGATAAGATATCAAAGGTGGACAAAATTGAGGTAAAAACGAAGAAAACTCCCATTTTTTATTTTTTTTTGATAGTGGGTGATACTTTGGTTCATAATTGTATGGTGGATAGTGGAGCTAGCAGTACAACGATGCCCAAATAGATTGCAGACAAGCTTGGCCTTGTTTATGAGCCAAATACTAAAGGGGTACTGCAGTTGGATGGTTCACCAGCAAAAACGATAGATATTATCAAATATTTGAAATTGACATTACATACCTGTTCTAACGTGACTATTCAACAGGACGTTGTAGTGGACCTGCCTCCTTATTTCACTATGTGCCTTTCAAGAGATTTCACCTCAAAGATTGGGGGATATTTATCAGCTGATTGGACTTGTTCAGGACCAGATATGGCACAAAGGTAACAATTCATACAGAGCTTATTGCACGTTTTCATATGGAGCCTTACACGCCAAATGCAATCAATGCAAATTGTATCATCTCAGATGAAATATTACAAACTAGTGATGTAGAAAAGGACTCTCCTTTGGATGGAGTTCCATATTTGTTTCTTGATGAGTGGACTTCCACCTTGCATGAGCATGATCCCTACAAGCTGATTGAAGAGGAAGGTCTTAGTGTGTATTGTCTTCATGAGAACGATGCACTAATTCCAGCCATGGTCAAAGAGGATGAATCTAATGAAGGCTTGTGGCAATTATACTTTGATGGATCAAGAATAAGCATGGGACCGGAGCTGGAATGATGTTAATTTCTCCTATAGAACAAAGGTATTTCTCCTCTATTAAATTTCAGTTTCACTGTTCAAATAACGTTGCTGAATATGAAGCACTAGTTCACGGTTTGCAGTGGGCTAGGAAGATGAAAGTAAATTGTTTGCAAGTGTTTGGAGATAGTGAACTTGTAGTCCACTAAGTAAAAGGCTTGAATATATGCAAGAATATGTTGCTTAAATCTTACAGACACAGAGTTTCAGATCTACTTGAAGATTTTTAGGGTTTTAATATTCAGGCAATACCAAGAGATAGGAATAAACATGCTGATAGGTTGGCTGCTGTCGGGGCATAATTTGATATCCCAACTGATGTAAAAAGTGACATTTTTCAATCACATATAAAGATAGTTGTAAGGCCTTCTGTCCCGGATAACCAAGGAAATTGGCAGGTGTTTGAAAATGACAATCAAATTGTGAGATTTTTGCAGGAAGAGGCTGAGTTTTCTTTAAGGAATCAGTCAAAACGCTTACAGTAGTATGGTAATCAGATTGTACAACTGAAAACTAATAAGCTACCCAAGGGATTGGTCACTCTTGAAAATATTTTCAGTGAAGACGATGAGCTAAGGAAAGAGAAACCATCCTTGTCAACAAAGGAAGAACACTATGACAATGTAGAGATTGCAGCTGGTAAGATTTTGAAATTGGGCAAGGTATGGATTCCACAAAAGAAAGCTTTCATTGAATTATGCACAAATTTTGTTGATATATTCGCATGGCAGTATAGTGATCTCAAAGGTTTTGATCCAAGTTTGGTTCAACACACTATTGAGTTAGAAGACGAAACTAAACCAGTAAGACAAAGACAAAGGCCAATCAATCCAAAGCTTGAGCTTTTGATGAAAGCTAAGCTTCACAAGCTCATAGAATCAGCTATCATATTTCCAATCAAGCACTCAACTTGGGTGGCGAACCTCGTTCCAGTATGGAAAAAGAATGGTGAGATTCGTTTGTGTGTTGATTTCCGTGATTTCAACAGGGCTTCGCTTAAAGACCACTAGCCATTGCCATCAATGGAACAAATTTTACAGTTTGTTGCAGGTTCAGAGAGGTTTTCCTTGTTGGATGGATATAGTAGTTACAATCAGATTTTGGTCAAAGAAGAGAACCAATTCAAGACAGCCTTCACGTCTAAGTGGGGGACATTTGCATACAAAAAGATGCCATTTGGTTTGTCCAATACTGGAGCAACCTTTTAGAGAGTCATGGATATGGCCTTCCAAGGCTTTCTTAACAGGTTTGTGCTTGTCTATTTGGATGATATAACAATATTTTCAAAAGATGCAGAAGATCACATGGTTCACCTCCAGCAAGTTTTTGAAAGGTGTAGGCAATTTGAGATATCTCTAAATCTCAAAAAGTGTGTATTTTCAGTTCATGAAGGTAAGCTTCTTGGACATGTTTCAAAGCATGGTTTAAACATAGATTCTGAAAGGATTCAATTCATTCTTGCACTCTCCTTGCTTAAGAGCAAAAAGGCTTTGCAAAGTTTCTTTGGAAAGATCAATTTTATAAGGAGATACATTTCAGATTTCGCTACTGTAACTAAACCACTTACAGCCATGTTAAAGAAAAATCAAAACTTGAGCTGGTCCAAGGAGGGAATAACAGGGTTTGAAGATGTTAAGAAAGCCATAGCAAGTGCTCCTAAGCTTTTAAATCCAGATTTTATGAAAGATTTCATTCTGTATACATATGCTAATGTGGACACCATTTCAAGCATTCTTATGCAACAAAATCATGAAGATTTGGAGCAGCCAATAGCTTTCTACAGTCAAGGCTCGCAGGAGTACAAGACAAGGTATTTTTTTGTTGAAAAACATGTCTTTTCAGTTATAATATCTCTGAAGAAATTTAGGCACTTGTTGTCTAATAATAAAATACATCTAATGGTTGTTCATCCAAGCATCAAAGAATTTCTTCTTAACAAAGACATAAATGAGAAGAGGGCTGGTTGGATAACCAAAGTAATGGAATATGACGTAGAAATTAAAGTTACAAAGTTGGTTAGAGGCAAAGGACTTTGTGAGCATCTAGCTTAGGACTTGCAAGAAACTAATGAAGCTGTTTTAGTGTCAAATGATGAAAAAATTACTGTTGTTCACACCTCACCTTCCAGCTGGTTTCGTGATTTGGTAACCTATCTACAAGATGGTTGTTACCCTTCGCACCTAAGTGCTTAAAAAAGAAGGTATTTTAGATTGCAATCAATTCCATTCTTGCTCGTTGACAACGTTTTGTTCAAAAAAGATATCAATGGAGTGTTACTAAGGTGTGTGGAACCCAGCCAAACTCAAAGATTACTTGAAGAATTCCATGATGGACTTGGTGGAGAACACTTTTCCACAAGTACTACACTTAAAATCATGAGGTGGGTACTATTGGCCTACTATATTTGGCGATTGCCATACATGGGTTAGGAAGTGCAAACAATGTGCTATGTTTGTAGGAAAAGTTAAACTTGCAGCCTTGCTCCTTCAGCGAATTGTAGTGGATCAACTTTTTGTCCAGTGGGGATTGGACTTTATTGGTGTCATTAACCCTTCTTCGAGTTTAGGGCATAGCTGGATTCTAACAGCAACGGATTGCTTCACATGTTGGACAGAAGCAATTGCATTGAAAGAAGCAAACGAAACTAATGTCCTTGATTTCTTTGAAGGTTTGATCGCTAGGTTTGGAATTCCTTCGACCATTATTTCTGACAATGCAATGGCTTTTGTGGGATCTAGGATCAGCCAATGCGCTGTTCAACATGGGGTTTATCTCAGCACTTCATCAAACTATTATCCTCAAGGAAATGGCCTTGCTGAATCTACAAACAAGAACCTCTTGAGGATCATATGAAGGACTATTGAAGACAATCATAGGTCATGTCATTTCAAGTTGAAGTCAGCTCTATGGGTTGATAGAATCACCTACAAGAGATCAATAGCCAACTCTCCCTACAAGCTATTCTATGGTAAGGAAGGAAAGTTACCTATTTCTCGAGTTTTTAGCTTCAGAACTAATGCATCAACTTGAGTTGTTAGAGAATGAGCGTATGGAGATCAGGTATGCAGAGCTTATGGAGTTGGAAGAGATAAGAAATCAAGCCATGCTAGCCATGGAAAGTCATCAAGTATAGGTGAAAAGAACATTTGACAAATGAGCTTCCTCACGAAGCTTCAATGAAGGAGATTTGGTCCTCAAGTGGGATGAGGATCGAGCCAAACCAGGAAGGCACACAAAATTTGATTCCCTTTGGAGTGGCCCCTACACGATCTCCAACTGCAAATCCCACAACGCCTTCCAACTTGCCAAGATGGATGGCCAAGAGCTTCCAATCCCAGTCAATGGGATACATTTGAAACATTGCTATTGAAGAGCAAAACTCTATGTACATTGTTAGTTGTTTTTGCTTTCCTCCAAGTGCTGTTTAAGCACAATAGTTTGCTTTAGTTTTGTCCAATAAGTGATTGTTTGCACTTTTGCTTCTTAGTTAGTTTTCTTGTTTTCATGTGTTTCCCTTCTTATTTTGAAGAAGGAAGGTTACTTTAGCCATGGTCAAGAGGAGATTTTCAGTCAGAAATTAGGTTTATCATTGTTTCAAGAGTTCAAATAGCATGTACATGATCTGAGTTCTCAAGCATAGCAGGAATGTTGGGCCAGCTGAGTTGCCAAAAATGTTGACAATTCTTCCACAGGCCAAAAAATTGTCAACCTTACTATTCAGAAGATGGTCTTATGGTACCAGTTTGTCTTGTAAATCAGTTTTTTGCAGTCCTTAAATAGCCATATACAACCTTCATATAAAGCATGGGATGATCTACTTGAAGATGTTACAGGGGCCCTGGGTTGCGACTGAAGATAGATATGTTCTACTTGTTGAGACATACTGCATATTTGGACTATTTGAAAAGGTAGAGGTTGTTTTGCATACGATGCGCAAACATGGTTATTCTTATAGGGTTACTGCATACAATACATTAATTAATGCCTTAGGCAAGGTTATAAATTTGCATAAAGGAAATTAAAAGGAAGGAAGATATCCTTTGGACTTTTTGTTCGAAGGAATACTTCGAAGAATTTGCAAACAAAAAACCCGCAACCAACAAGGAAAGAAAAGACAAAGGAGAGGCCAACAAAGTCCACAGCCTCCAAAAAGTCAGCAGAAAATCCAAAGTTGTGGAAAACATAAAGTCCGAAGGAATAAGGACACCTACAAAAAGCCCGGGTGCCTTACAAAAAGCTCGGGTGCCCTCCAAAAAACCCGAGTGTCCATCAATTCTTCCGAAAAGGGCACAGAGGAAGGACACAAGCCCTTGCGGAGGGCACTTGGTCGGTGACAGGACCTTTCCAACTTTCCCGAATGACACAAGCCCTTGTGGAGGGCACTTGGTCGGTGGCAAGACCTTTCCAATTTTCTCGAAGGGCATTCCACCGGTGGCCAAATAAAGACAAAGGAGTAATTCCTTCAGATTTTTTGTCTGAAGGAATTCCTTCGGACAAAAGTCCGAAGAAATTCGAGACAACAAGAAAAATCCAATGGAAAGTACAAAGGCAAAAGAGAAAACAAATCGGAGGAAGGATATCCTTTGGACAAAAAGTTCGAAGGAATTATTGGACAAAGGGTCTGAAGGAATTCCTTTGGACTTTTTGTCTGAAGGAATAATTCGTAAAAATGCAAATAGATAAAGCCTGTGGGAAAGTGAGAAGACAAAAATCCAAAGGACACAAAGCACACGGGAAAAATGAGAAGGAATAAGTCCGAAGGAAATGCAGCGAGGAATAAATTCGGGAAAATTGGTAGACACTTTTTCTGCAGGAAATTCATAGATAACAAGAAGCTCGAGAGAATATAGCCCGAGGAAACACAACCAAGGTAAGGTGAAGGAAATCCAAAAGGGCTGCAGAAAAACAAATGCCCGCAGAAAATAAAAGACCAAGGTGAAGCCAACGAAAAGCCAAGAAATAGGAAAAACACAAACAAGCAAGAGAAATGCATGCACGGGAATAAGGAAACCAAGAACGGAAAGTCGATGAACGATTCAGTCTAAATGTGTCTCACTCATGCAAGCAAGGGCTATTTTTGGCGGATTGATAAGTTTCAGTTGACTATTTGTTTTGTTCACGGTTTGACTAGTCATTCTTATGCATTTGAAGGTCCAACTCAGCTTCAAGCCGAGTTTCTCAGTCTAAGTTTGGCGCCGTTTTCAGGCAAAATAACTGTTTTCTTGATCCGACAGCTCAAGAGGAGTCTATTTTTGACAATTGGCGTAATCTTCCATGCAAAGGAGAAGTTGACTTTCAACAGACCCACCGTCCATTTCTCAAACGCCAAGGAGATCATGCAAAGACAGGGAAAATATATTTTATTAGAAGGCAAAGTGGGTCTTGAGTTAATCAAGTTGATCTTCCTCTTCTATTTTTCAACGCCAATCTCTTGGCTTTTATAATTTTTTATATTAATGGCTTTTCAGCGTTAGATTTTGTCATCCCTCTCTTGACAAGATCAGACTCTGCCATTGGTGAGTTGTGTAACCTTTTCAATCAATAGAAGGATTGTACTTTTAGATTTCAAGTGTTGGCATAGTGTAGATTCATTCAACAATTTGCATATGTGGTAGATTTCTCTCCCTTCCCAAATTATGATTTGTACCTAGTTGCTAGCTTATCATATTATGCAAGTCATGCTCAGTGTTCTATATGTATTTTGCTGAAGCTATAAGTGGATGTTAGGTGGCTGCAAATTGTCTTATATCAGACCTCTCTCCATCGTTTTTCTCATGTTTTGGTCATTGGATTGAACATTCTCATGAAATATTTATGCATAGTGATCAACTGAAATCAAAGGTCTTTTTTTCCTTTGTTTGATTCAGTGTTCAGGGTTTCAAGTAGAGTGGATCAACGTTTTGGTGTATCACTGTTATTAGGTAGGATTTCCCTTTCAAGTTTTTTCTCCCTTTTCCATGGTAGATTCGCAGCACAGAGTAGAGATCCATTGATACATCTTACAGGAACCAGCCTTCTCTAGAGGTTCTTCTCACTATTGAGGCACCCACCCTCGTGAGAAGATCCCATTGTTTCAACCAGATATAGTATTGGCCATTTCATGCACGTCTTCGATACAGGGTGCAGCTCTAGGTTGACAACAAGTCCCATGCCTTTATGGCAGGTACTAATAAAAGAAGAATTTAGAAGGGAAGAAGGCGTATTAAATGGCCAAACAGAGAAATAGGGAAAACGCATGCTGCCATGAAGAAAGAGGAAAGCTCAACGCAGTTCAAAGAATCAAAACACCACACTTGAGAGACTAGAATGCCATTTAGAAAGGACAACGAAGGAAGAAGGGTGAGAGAAGTCCACAAAAAAGGCTTGACGTAGCATGCTGCAGCAAAACACCAAAACTACCAAGAAGACAACGCCAGGATAGATTAGGAAGAGGCCAAAAATAGAAGTGTCATGATGAGATATACACTTCCAATGTGAAATAAACTTCCATTTATGACTGCCACTTATCAAGAGAATTTGCTGTAATAGAAAATAAAGAAAGACATCATGAATGGAGGAGGACGCTTCATATTCAAAACTTTCAATGCAATATGAATACACAAATACCATGACGTAACCAACAACCAACTCAAGTAAATATGATTGAAGTCTGACCTGAAAATATCAATGCAAAAGGCGCTAAGCAAGACAAAGGCATTAGGTTAATGAGAAATAGAAAGACATTAGGTTAATGAGAAACAGCTGCAAACAATATGAAGGTGTAGGGTTAAAAAACACAGAAAATTGATGGAGAGAATAGAATGGAAAGGCGTAAATAAGGCAAGATGAAATCAAATCTGGTTTAAAATGTTGGGCAATATTAGAATGCGTAACCAAATAGGAGTGTAAAGCTCAGCCAATGAAGATCAAATACAGCCAAGGTGCAGTTAGAAAGGACGTTGAACAACTTATAAACAACAGAATCAGCTCAAAAAATGCTATCTTTAACAACCTGTAACTCAAAGTTATGCATGCAAATAAGCAAAAAAAAACCAGTTGCATGTAAAAGGTTAAGAGAAATAACGAAAGACAAAAAAAAATTGAGCAAAAGAATGCACAAAAGGTAAGATATTACCTCAAAAGTAAGCCAAACCATGAAAATGCGAGACACAAGGTGTTAAGCGGTGAAACCGAATCAATGGAAGAAACCCCCATGTGCATTAAGAAGGAAGGCTTACAAACAATATAATCCGGATTACAATCTCTTTGAAGATGGTAAAAGGAATAAGAGAATAGACAAGAAGAATGACCTTCAAGTGATCCTTCGAGCGATGAGAAGAAAAATAAGCCTCAAGCCATAATAAAGGAGAGAACACTTCAAGTGTACTTAGAAAGAAGAGGAGAGAGCTCTTAAAATAGAGTGAGGATGTAATATTCCCAATTGGAATATTATACAAGAATTCGGTTCCCTTGGAATTCCTTTGAAATAATATTTTATAAATATAAACTTGTACTTGGAATAATACTTTAAATAATAAAACATAATTATATTAATAATAAAATATAAATCCTTAAGGGGTTTCGTCTTTAAAAGTGATTGTAAAGCATGATGCTTGTATAAGGTTAAATGTTTGAATGTATGATTGAATGATTTTCCTTCTCACCAATCGTTGAATATATATACTTTCATAGCTTTCGATCAAACATGTCTTCTCCAAAGATTGTGACCTTTCTTCAAATGAATGCTAATTACTAATTAATTAATTAATAAATAATACTGTTAATGACTGCAGTTTAAATAGATAGGGATGCTCCTCTTTAGTAACAAATGACTGCTGTTTGTGTTTCGCACTCCCTCCATGGGCAATTTTCTAATTAAATTGCAGCGCTCCTCAAATGTAGCAATTGCATATTGCTGATTGGCGATTTGTTGCTAGTGGTGGAGGGGATATTACAGTCCTCCCTTCCTGAAATTGCTTGTCCTCAAGCAATTGTAAGTTGGGATGCTCTAAAATGGTCGCTCCTTCCCATGTGGCGTCCTCAACTGACAAATTTTTCCAATGGATCAAATATTCTTTGATGGTTCCATTTCTTAACCTTTTCTCATGGTCCTCAAGGATGGCTTTTGGTATTAAGATCAACTTGCCTTCTTCATCTAATGGGGGTAGCTCTATAGAAGGGATAATATGTTGTCCAAGTGCCCTTTTTAGGCACAAAATATGAAAACCATTATGTATTCGACTACATCCAGGTAATTCCAATTCGTAAGCAACCTCCCCCATTTTCCTCATGATTATATATGGACCATAGAATCGAGGTTTGAGTTTCTTAGCTCCACTTTGCTTGATCAAGGACTGTCTATAAGGTTGTAATCGCAAATATATTATGTCCCCTACTTCAAATTTCCTCTGTGTTCTATGCTGATCTACATACAACTTTATTGATTCTGTGCTTGTTGAAGATTGTCCTTGAGAGTTCTAAGGATATTTTGACTTTGTTGGATCAAGTCTTTAGCTCCCGAAACTCTACTATTAGGAATGATCAAATCCACGAAAGACTTTGCATCGTACCCATACAAAGCTTTGAAAGGTGTCATTCCAATTGACATGTGATAAGAAGTATTATAGCATAATTCTCCTAAATGCAATCATTTGATTCATGCATTTTGTTGCCCCGAAGTATAACTTCTTAGATACCCTTCAATCCACTTATTGACGGCTTTTGTTTGAACATCCGTTTGGGGATGATAACTTGTACTTGGAGTCAATTCAGTGCCTACTAGGTGATAGAGTTCTTGCCAAAACAAACTCATAAATCTGCTATCACTGTCACTAACAATTTTCTTTGGCAACCCATCTAATTTAAAGATTTCTCTAAAAAATATTCTAGTTATCTGTTGGCCATTTTTTGGCCCACATACCAATTTTTTGTCTAAGTGTGAGAAGATAGACTTTCAAGCAGGAAATGGCAAGTCTTTAGAAGACTTCGGACTTTCGATAACCCATGACCTAAATGGTTTAATAAGTTGCAGAGTTACAAAGCTCCGAAGTAACAAGTAACAAGGTGTTGAAGACTTGAAATGGTCTTGAACAGAAGGCTTTGGGTTATCTCATTGGGAAGTCTTTGGGTTTTCCAAAGGAGACAACTTCAGGTTTCCTAGGCAGCACAACTTATTTCACTTCATGAGTAATTAGTAATAATAAGTTCGAAGTAAGTAGTGGGGTTTGGAAAGCTTGATTTGGTCTGGGTAGTGTATTTCGGGTTCTCCAAGGAGCACTACTTAATTACTTCATAAGTTGTGAGCAGTCAGAAACTCGAAATAACTAATGAGATGTTAAAACCCTGATTTGGTCTTAGAAGTGCTTCTTGGGTTCTCAAAAAGACAAGCCAAGGCAAAAAGTCCGAAGAAATAACTTCAAGAAAGTGGCAGAGAAAAGGCCCAAGGAAATTGTTGAGGGAAGATACTCTGTGGAAAAAAGGGGCGGGGAAAGCAAAAAAGCCGAGGAACGTTAAAGTCACATGATCAACAAATCCGAAGGGCTAATCGATCAAGGACAAGTGGCACAAGGGCATCCAACTAGTAAAAGATCGACGGTTCACGGGAGTCTAGGCTCAACAGATCAATGGATAAAAAAAGGTCAAGTTTTCAAAGGGTCCTAGTGGGATTTCAACGGCCAGTTAGCAGAAAAGGACGAGGATTTGCCTTTCGACTCTGATGACATGGTCAATAGCCTACACGCAGGACGCATAGGTGAAAGGAACATGCCATTTTTAAGGTAGGGATCAACTCAATCGCACGAAGCGGAGACATCCAGCTACCCGCGACATGGCTTCTCAATATTCACCAAAGAGACTTGAATGCGGGAGGGATTCGAGAAGATTTTGTGGCGATCTTGGGCAACACATTTCATGGTCAAGGTAGTAATCAACAGTCATCAACAAATCAACAATTTCTTCCCTCTTCCCATCTTCTCACGTGACCCTTTCTCTCTCTCCCCCTTTCTCTACAAATATCTCGCAATTTGCCATTGTAAAGCCCCAGTTTTTTAGAATTTTGTCATCTTGCTAGAAGATGGTTGCTCATCGAGACCTTTGCAAAAACATGCTCCTTCAACCAGGCTAAACCCTGTTGAAGTATTGTAAGAACTACCTCTTGAATGTAATGAGACTCGATTTTCTTGCCTATTTCCTGTCTTTGATTAGTGCTTTAGTATGCTTGTGCTTGGTGGATTCGTGAATGAGTATATTCCTAGTCCATTAGCCTTTTGCTTGCCTCTTTGAAGTATTTTCAAGCTTTTGCAGGTCTGGATTAGTGTTCTCCCTAAATCTCTTTCAGTGTGTGTTTACGTGATCTTGAGATAGTGTAAGTCCAAATTGTCTCATGACTGATCTAGTGTGGGTTCAAGCATAGATGAGTGGTCATTTAAATTTGGTGCATCACCTGGTTAGTCTTCTTAGGAGCCCTTATCTCCCTTCTAACCCTTTTCCCCATGAAGCATTAGTTTAGTAGTAGTTTTAGGTGATCCACCAAGAGGAACTAGCCTCTTTAAAAATCCTAGAGGCTCAACCTCACAATAGGACATCCACATCTTGAGGTTGTTCCCATGCTTATAGCCAGAAGTGGGAGAGCTTGAAAAACTCTCCCACAGGGGTGCAATTCCGTGCTTGTCCATCTGCAGCTTGTCAAGATCTCTCATTTCCTCAATGGTAGAGACCTTCGCATCAAATCTTAGTGGTAAAGACCTTAGCACCTTTTGAACTATGGTAGACTCCTCTACCTTTTCTCCAAGTCCTCGGATCACAGTCACGATTTCATCAACACAGAGAAGATAACTTGCAATGTTCTCTTCTTCCTTCATTTTGAGACTCTCAAACTATCTCTTGTGAGTCTGAAGTTTGGCTTGTCTAACCTTGCCATCATCCTCATAGATGGTCTTAAGCTTCTCCCAAATCTCATGAGTTGACTTACATTGCATAACTTTTACAAACTCAGATTCAGAAAGACCGCACAGAATAGCGTGTTGGCAATTTTGGTTGATGTTTGTAATATTGTCATTGATGTCAAAGGCAGCTTGTGCTATCAGACATTAATGTCAAAAGTTGAATTGCATAGACTTACAGTGCAAATTGGATTTATGAAGAGCTTCTACTTATAAAATAAGTAAAGCAGTTTTGAGAACCCGAATGGGTCTTGTAGTGCCAATCTGGATTTCAGAACAACTTTACTTCTCTCAACTTTATAAGTTAAGTTGTCCCGAGAACCCGAATGGGCCTAGCAGTGTTAATCGGGTTTATGCAACGACTTTACTTGTCTCATTTTTATAAGTCAAGTTGTCTCAAGAACTTGAAAGTGACTAGAAGAGTTGATCGGGGTTTCGGAAGCACTTTACTTCTTTCATGTTTATAAGATAAGCAATGTGGAAAACTTGAATGGGTCAAGGAAGAGGTAATCGGGATTTTGGAGTGACTTTGCTTCTCTCATGTTTATGAGTTAAGCAATGTGAAAAACCCAAATGGGTCTAGGTGAGTTGATCGGAGTTTTGCAACAACTTTACTTAGTTCATTTTAATAAGTTGAGCAAAGTTGAAAACCCGAATGGGTCTGGAAGAGTCGATTAGGTTTCTAAGATGACTTTACTTCTTCCAAGTCTATAAGTCATGTTGAATGAAGAACCCGAAATGGTCTTGAAGAATTCTTTCGAAAAAATTGGCAAAGACAATTCTTTCGAAAATATTGGCAAGGACAAATCTTTCGGACAAAAAACCTGTGAAAATTGTTCCGAAGGGTATGTAGACACCTGCGAGAAAGCCGAAGGGTAAGTGAACCATTCAGAAAAGCCAAAGGGTACATTCAAGAAAGTCCGAAGGGTATGTGGACGCTTTTAGAAAAGTCGAAGGGTAGTTTGCAAAAAGTCAAAGGTTATGTGGACCCTTTCAGAAAAGCCGAAGGGTAGCTTGCAAAAGGCCGAAGGGCACTTCTCAAGAAGTTCGAAGGGCAAGTGGACCGTTTAGAAAAGCCGAAGGGTAGTCCGCAGAAAGCCTGAAGGGCAAGTGGACCATTCAGAAAAGTCGAAGAGTAGTCTGCAGAAAGTCCAAAGGGTAATTGGACCGTTTAAGAAAGCCGAAGGGCACTTCTCAAGAAGTCCGAAGGACAAGTGGACCTTTCAAGAAAGCCAAATGGTAGTCTACAGAAAAGCCGAAGGGCATGGGACATTTCCAAGGATTCCAAAGGACAATTTGTCGGGAAAATTGTCCCAAAGAATTAAGTCGGGAAATAGCCCGAAGAGAAAAGTCTCGAAGAAAATAACTCGAGAAAAATAACTGGGACAAAAAGTCAGCAAAAATTTTCCTAAAGGGAACATGTTAAAGTTCGGGCAAGTCTGAAGAGATCAATGAAGGGGAAGCATCTCAAAGATGCCGAAAGAAGTGAGATGAAATCAACATGTCGAAGGTTAATGATCTAGTCAACATAAAGAGCAAGCATCTTTGATGATATAACGACACACACAAGTCAGGATTAAGAAGATCCAATGGAGCGAGTGAATCGAAAGCCTTAAAGGTGCTCGAAGGTTAATGCATAGTGGCAAAGTTAAAGATCGAGCATATTCGAATAAATCAAACGGAGCGAAAGCGATCCTGATATATAGGAAGTAGCGAGATGCAAAGAGGAGCCGATGGTTATACTTGGCACGAAGAAAGAAATCAAAGGCCCACATTTAATATATTCTCAACAAACAATTGAAGGAACAGACAGAACCTGTAAATGATTATACAGAGCTCGAGATTGATTGCTCCAACCAATCAATCATCAATTAAGGAGGTTGTGCATTTAAGAGATAAATCCAACAACTACCAAACATAGTAAAGAGATCAAAACATTACGACGTGATACATGAACCAAGACACGAAAAGGAAACGACGTAGTCATGACCAGAATCCTGTAGTTGTCAAAATAGAAATGAGAATAGACAATTGATGTATGATGCAAGAACCAAGACGTAGGAAAATGCAAAAGTCAAATACACATTAAAGGAGAATCTAGAATTGAAATTCAAATAGAATGTGAATGCAATAAGTGAAGTCGAGAAACCCTAATGAATCCTTGTATAAACACAACTCTTAACACATCATAAAAGTGCTACTGCATTGCATTTTCAAGAGAAAAAAAAGGGGCTATTGATAAAAAGAAATATGCAGATAGAGTAAAACGTAGAGAAGGAAGGGGAATGGAGTGTATTTGAACAAAGCATAGCCAAATGTATGCAGATACAGAGTGAAAGACATATACAGACAAAGATTAAGCAAGCAGGAAGATAGAGCACACAGATAATGAGAAGAAGGTGAGCAATTACAGATTAGACTTGTAACAAAGAACATTGAACTAGATTCACTTGTGAATCTATTTTGTATACTGGAGTTGTAGCTCTATAGTTCAGGTAGGTTGGTGCCTACATACAAACTGGGTTGGTGCTCAGTAAAGAGATTGGTCTCCTAAGGATTGGTGTCCTTGAATGTAACCAGTGAAGTTTGCTAGTAAGGCATTTTATTGTGCGGCTAGATTAGAACAGTAGATTTTAGCAGTTGATTCTCATCGTGGTTTTTCCCTTTGGGTTTTCCACGTAAAAATCTGATGTTATGTGCTTCTGTGTGTGTGTGTGTGTGTGACTTCTGCATTTGTTCTTTGATTTGCACATGAATTTACATCCTTTGTAAAAGGTTTTAAACAAACTAGTTTTAGCTCATCTACTGAGTCACCCCCCTCTCAGTAGATAGTTGTGTTCAACATAACGTTCATTGCCTTAGCATTGTTTTCGCTAGCCTTCTTTCCAGTGGGATCTGTTGGTGGTGTTTGTGGCTTTGTGTATCCATTTACAACAGATTGCCAAATGTCAAACCCAAGGGCCATCAGATATGCTTTTATTCTTATGCTCCAGAAAGCACAATTGGTGCCGTCAAACAATGGTGCCTTTTTTGTGGAAAAACCTTCCTGACCTTGTGAACTAGCCATGTGTGCTTTACCTGATCTACCTTGTAGAGATTAAACTATATCTGAAAGAACCTGCTCTGATACCAATTGTTAAGCACATGCTATTACTAAGAGTGGGGGTGAATCAGTCATAGATATCTTTTACATTTTTTATTTAAACAATTATTCCACTTAAGATATGCAATATAATCAAATCACAACTCATATAACACAAAGTAATAGTGACACAAGATTTATGTGGAAACCCTTTTGGGAAAAAACCATGGAGAAATAGATCTCAATATAAAAAATTTGTAGGCACCAACCTATTGGAGCACCAACCCCAAAACAATTTTTTAGGCACCAACCTACAGGAGCACCAACCCCTTTCGCCGAGCACCAACTCAACAAGAGACACCAATCTCTTCAAAACGAAGGCACCAACCTTCTCACAAAAATCATTCTTCTATCTCTGATTTGTTGTCAACATAACGGATGATAGAACACTGCTTTATTTCCTTTCGATTCGATCTACACTTGAGTGTTTTCGCTGCTATGCTCTGCCTTATACTTGCTGATTTTTCTTTTCAATTATTCTCACAAAAATCTGCCTTTAAATATTTCTACTCTTCTTTTATGTCTTCCACTTTTTGAATCTACAAATTTGCCACTTGTTATGCACTTAGTTATAACCCACGGAAAGCCACAAATTAAGGTCGTGACTCTTTAAGTGAAAATGTCTATTCGAATGGTCATGACTCCCCCCAATAGGTCGGCCAAGGTTGACATTTTCGTCGACATTTCCATTCACTTCCATCGACATTTTCGTTCACTTCCGACAACAATTCCGTTCACTTTTGGCAACAATTCCATTTAACATTTCCGTTCATATCCATTACAATTCTTTTGACATCAATGACAATATTCCAACAACCCGATTGGAAAATATTTGCATTCTTACTTCTGGGTAGGTTTGGTCCTTCAACATTCGAGGATTTTACATGAGCTCTCACCAAATTCTGCCAGTAGGCACTGTTTGTGATTATCAGATTGAAATTGAGAAATTGACTAATCACACTGTAGGGTTATCAGATGACTTCTTCAAGAGTTGTTTTATTAGTGGCCTCAAAGAGCCAATTTGCTCGAAGGTGAAAATGTTTCAGCCCACTAACTTGATGGCCGCCTTGGGTCTGGCTAAGTTAGCAAAAGATAAACTCTCAGCGCAATGTCGACTTCCTATTTTTCCACTCATAAAAAACACAACAAACCAACGACCAACCACAACCACACCAGTCAAACGTCTTATGGAGGCAGAGATGGGGGCTAGTAAGGATAAATGATTATGTTATAATTGTGATGACAAATGGGTTAAGGGTCACCGATGCGTCACACAAAAGCTTTACTTGCTAGATGTGGAATCACTGCCAGATCAAGACAATAAGCTTGATATCCAAGAATTCTAGGATGCTCAAGCAGAACAAAGCCCCTCCAATGATTCCATGGCTTAGGAAACCCAACCTGAGATCTCTCTCCATGCACTCGCAGGTGTGACCACCCCTCAAACCATAAAGGTCAAGGGGTTCTTTAAAAATATTCCTCTCACAATCCTCATTGACTCTGGTAGCACACAATTCCATTGATCCTTGCATTGCTAGGCATGTAGATTGCTTTATACACCCTTGTTCCAGTTTTGAAGTCATGATTGCTAATGGGGGAACATTGCCCTGTCAAGAGAAGTGTCATAATGTGCTTATCACGATAGGCGATTACACTCTTTGCTCAAATATGTTTGCCCTATATTTAGGGGGATGTTATGTGGTCCTAAGGGCACAGTGGCTCCGCCCATTGGGACCTATTCTATGGGACTTCTCTAAGCCTTGGATGCAATTCATTGATAGTGGCCAAAAGCACACCATAAAAGGGTTATTGCCTAGATCCACTAACATCATTAGTTCCCATCGCATGGAAAAGCTTCTGAAGAAAGGCTTACATGGGGTCATTGCTCAGCTGCACTCCATCCAACTCCAACTTCCCGCTTCTACTAACTACCCTGTTAATTTACAATCCATCCTTGACAAACATGCAACCATTTTTCTAGAAGCAGTGGGTTTGCCACCTTCACGTCCTGAAGGTCATTGCATCCCGCTCCTTCTAGGAAGCATCCCACCCAACATTCAACCATACTGCTATCCCCATCTACAAAAAACTGAGATTGAATAGCTAGTATGAGAACTCAAGTCCAGAGTTATTCGCTCAAGCACCAGTCCATACTCCTTAGTGCTTCTTGTTCACAAAAAGGATGGGTCATGACACCTTTGCATTGACTTTTGTGCCCTTAACCACCTCACTATCAAAGACAAGTTTTTAATTTTGGTCATCGATGAGCTTCTGGACGAGCTCCATGGGGCAAATTTTTTTTCCAAATTGGATCTTTGTTTTGGCTATCATTAGATCCACGTGTGTGTTGATGACATTCCAAAGACAACTTTCTGCACTCATGAGGGTCACTATGAATTCTTGGTCATGCCATTTGGACTTACAAATGCCCCTTCAACATTTCAGGTCCTAATGAATAAAATATTTCGGCCTTTCCTCCATCAATTTGCTTTGGTTTTCTTTGATGATATTCTGATCTACAGCTGCACATGGGCCAAGCATCTTCAACATCTTGACAGGGCATTACAACTTCTAGCAGATAATCAATTATTTGCCAAGCAGTCCTAGTGTTCCTTCGGTCAAGAAGAAGTTGAATATCTAGGGCACATTGTTTCAGCCGATGGCGTCCATGTGGATCTAGATAAAATTAGGGCCATGCAACATTGGCCTTGATCAACGAGTCTCAAGAGCCTTTGTGGGTTCCTTGGTCTTATAGGATACTACCACAAATTCGTCAAGGATTATGACAAGATCATGGCTCCTTTGACTGACTTATTGAAGAAGGATGCATTCACATGGGATGCCGTTGCTAACCAGGGATTTGTGGCACTTAAACAAGCTATGTGTAGCACATCAGTTTTGGCCATGCCAGATTTCACCAAAACTTTTACCATCGAAAGTGATGCATGTGGCAATGGCCTTGGTGCCGTTATTTTCCAAGAAGGTCATCCCATTGCTTTCACTAGCAAAGCCCTTTTTGGATGAAATTTGGCTGTCTACATATGAAAAAGAAATGATGACAATTCTGCACGCAGTACAAAAGTGGTGGCGATACTTGGGAATCATTTTTGCATCAAAACTGATAACCAGAGTTTGAAATACTTCCTACAACAATGGGTCTCATCCTCGACACAACATAAATGGGTTAGCAAACTCATGGGCTATGATTATGAGATCACTTACAAGAAGGGTAAAGACAAGTTAGTGGCGGATGCTCTCTCTCACGTTTGAGGACCAAACTTCCCTTTCTGCCATCTCCATGCCCATTTCGAATTGCTTGGAATCAGTACACCAAGGGTATGCACATGATCCCTCTTTACACCAACTCATTCAACAATTGACCATTAACCCCTTTGCAGTACCACATTATTCATGGAATGGTGATTCTGTGCATTACAAGAGTCGTTTGGTGCTTCCCAATAACACATACCTTCATCAGGTTGTATTGTATGAAATCCATGCTTCTCCATCAGCAAGGCACTCAAGATTTCTCAAAACATATGAGCGGGCACGTCAAAATTTTTTCTAGAAGGGGACGAAAGGGGACATTAAACTGATAGTGGTCGAATGTGATACTTGCCAATGCAACAAAGGTGAAACCACAATGATTCCTAATTTGCTCGAACCTTTGCCCATCCCTACTAGGATCTGGACTCATATTTCTATGGATTTCATTGAGGGGCTCCCTAAATCCAACGGCAAAACAATGATCTTGGTCATGGTCAATCGCCTCTCCAAATATAGTCATTTTTGTGCCCTCAACCACCCTTACATAGCCTCCATAGTCGTACAAGTTTTCTTGGATTAGATTTTCTGTCTTCATGTCATCTCTTCTTCAATTGTCTTTGATCGTGCTGCAACTTCACTAGCCATTTTTGGACAAAGCTATTTCAATGCACAAGCACACAACTGAAGATGAGCTCTGGATATCATCTCCAAATTGATGGCTAGACAAAAATCGTCAACAAATGCTTGGAAACATTCCTTCGTTGCTTTGCATCAGAACAACACCAGTGGCCAAAGTGGCTCCCCCTTGCAGAATGGTGGTACAATACCTCATACCACACTTCTAAAATGAATCCATATGAAGCAGTTTATGGTCAAGTGCCCCCAACATTGCTCCCGTATACACCCGACAGTTCCCCAGTTCAGGGAGTCGACACTACTCTCCACCATCGGGATCTGATTCTCAGCATCCTACGAGATAATCTCCATCTGGCATAGAACCAAATGAAGCAACAGGGATATCAACACCACTCCGAGTGCACCTTTCAACTTGGTGATATGGTTTTTCTTCGTCTGCAGTCGTACAAGCAATCATCCTTAAAACTAAAATGACATCATCAGCTTGCCCCGAAGTTTTATGGGCCATATAAGGTTCTCTAACAGATTGGGTCTGTTGCTTACAAGTTGGAGCTTCCACCTTCCTCTCGGATTCACCCAGTCTTTCATGTTTGTGGTTTGAAGAAAGTTCTTGGACTTGCCAACAGAGTGCAGATAGTTTCACCTTAACTTGGTAATGAAGGCTCCATCCTTCTCGAATCGGAAGCTGTGCTAGACAAGTGCACCCGTCAACTTCATTCCCACTCCATCACAAAAGTCTTAATCCAGTGGCATAGCATGCAACCTAAAGATGCTACATGGGAACCATTATTCCAAATTCAACAACGATTCCCACATCTAAATCTTTGAGGACAAAGCTTTTTCTAAGGGGAAGGTGATGTTAGGAACCCGTGTCCTACCCTTTTTTTTGCATTATTGGTGTATTAGTCGCTATGGATGCATATGCTTTATAAGTCATCCCTTTAGCATAATTGAATTATCCTACATGCATGGGAAGTATTAGTTGCTAGAATAGAATTAGTATTTACGTAGCATATTTGAATTATCCCACGCGCATGGAAAGTATTAGTTGCTAGAATAAAATTAGTATTTATGTAAGTATTGAGACTCAATGAAGGCATTGATGAATATTATTGTATTGAGCTTGCTCAAAGGAGATTGCCCACTCGAAGTGGCCTACGATCAATATAACATATTTGAATTATTATAAGTTAATTTATGAAGTTTTTTTATTATTCCACTATTTTCTAAAGTTCGTAAATCTATGCAGCAGGTTCCTCACAGTCTTCTTTGTTGTCTATATGGTGTTGTCTCTTGCTATCCTGAAAGCATGGTCCATGGCTGTCTGCTATTGGCTATTCTCAGTTGTATAAATGTTATAATTTTATTTCTTGGTGTTGATGTCTCCAAATTCAATGCCTTTTTGATTGTTTCTTGGAGGGAGGAGGGATTAAAGGCTTTGACTAAGCTCTTGAGTGGCTCAATCAATCCTTCATGAAAAATACTATAAGCCCTCTTTCAGTGATGTTCGGAACCATCACGACACGCCTATGAAACTCTGCCACATAGTCTTTCACATTGCTATTTTGTTTTAATAAGGGCAATTCCTAAAAATGAATTTCAGGGTCAATTCTATTGAATCTTTCAATCAACCTCCTAATAAATTTGTCATATGATTTAATGAGATCATGCCTTTGTGTAATCCACCCATGATATCATTATTCATGAGTTGTTCCTTCAAGATGAAGGGTTGCAAGTTTGATCGCTTTTTCTTCCATCATAGGTCAGAGAGATAAGTAGGTATCGAATTTTTGTATCCATGCCCATGCTATGCATTTGTTAGAGCCATCAAAAATAGATAAGGTCAATTTACCCAATGCATGCTGAGAATCTCTTTGAGTATTTTGGGGTCTATGCTCCATTTTGGTACCATTTGCTTTTCATTTCTATGAATTTTGTGAGTGGTATTTCCTTTCATATTTCATTTGAAAGGGCTCGATATTCTTCAAAACAAGATGTAAGGTCCTCTCCCAATGAAGTTTGGGTTTCTTCTTCCATAATTAATTCGTTTTTTGAAATAAATTTAGGTTGAAAAGGTCTATTTGAAGAACTCATGGTTGTTTTTTTAGGGATTTGATTATGGCTAGTATTAGAATGGCTATTTTCACTATTTTGATATCTAGGGTTTGTCATAGATTGTATTGTGAGAATTAATCGAGTCATTGTATTTGCTAGTTGTTCTTGACCTTGAATAAGCCTATCAATCCATTCATCATCTCGGTTCTTCTCTCCCATATTTGCCATTTCTTCTCCCTCTTTGGTTTCTGCCCTTTGTTGATCGAAACCTTTGGTTTTATTTCTCAAATAATAGCGGAATTTTTTATCGTCACTTTACATGAAATTTTCGTTCCACAAGCTGGCAGGATAAAGAGCTCTTATACCACTAATATTCCCAATTGGAATTTTATATAAGAATTTGGTTTCCTTTGAATTCCATTGAAATAATATCGTATAAATATAAACTTGTACTTGGAATAAAATTTTAAATAATAAAACGTAATTGTATTAATAATAATATATAAATCCTCAAGGGGTTTCGTCCTTAAAAGCGATTATAAAACATGATGCTTGTACAAGGTTAAATGTTTGAATGATTTTCCTTCTCACAAATCGCTGAATATAAATACTTTCATAGCTTTCCATCAAATGACATGTCTTCTCCAAGATTGTGACCTTTCGTCAAATGAATGCTAATTACTAATTAATTAATTAATAATTAACGTTGTTAATGACTGTGGTTTAAATGGATAGGGGTGCTCCTCTTTAATAATAAATGACTGTTGTTTGTGTTTGGCCTCCCTCCTTGGTGATTTTATAATTAAATTGCAATGCTCCTCAAATGTAATGATTGTATATTGCTAATTGGCAATTTGTTGCTGGTGGTGGAGGGGATATTACAGAGTAGACCAAAAGGAGTTACAAAGAAACTCCATTGTTGCCTTGGCCAACCTTCTTAGCATGTGTGTAGTGTCACTGAGCCCCATGAGGTGAGGAGGAAGTGTGTGGCAAGTGTTGAAAGAGTTACATGTGACATGGAACTCCAAGATTCCTTTCAAAAGGAACAAAAGAGGTGTGACACCTCACATATTCCCATAACATATGATTTAAAAAATCATATGGGAATAAACCTACACACGCTTAAATAAACTTTAACTTTGCTCAATTTTTTCCTTTTGTAACTTTTCTTGCTCTAGTTGTTCCTTTCATTATTTTTACATTTGTTCATTAGGAGATACAATCATAGTGTGAGTAGGCTTCTTTGTTGTAGAAGTTGCTTTTGAATCAGGTGGTGGTTTGATGGATTTATCTGGTAAAAGATCACCACTATTGATTATATTTTGTTATTTGCTTTTCAAAGCCCAACATTTGTCTGTATGATGTCCATGCATTCTATGATAGAAACAAAAGTAATTTGATTTACTTAAAGGATGCATAGGAGGTAATGTGATCTACTTGTTTCAAAGCATTTTCCTTATGGTTTCACTTGGACTCTTATTAGCCTTATGTACACTTTTTGAATCACCAGTTGTAGATGTATCTTATTGTGGCTTCCATTTGTAGATGAAGTCTTTTTAGGCACAAAATATTTGGATAAGATTTATATATATGATTGACATTGATATGCACTAGATTCTTTGTATATGTGATCTTATTTTCAAATGATGTGATCTTGAAACTGAAATATTAATTTTGCCTTTGCTACTTTTCTATGGACGTTTTCATAATAACTATTTGACCTTGAAGGGATTCACAAACACAAGCCCTTGGTACTTCTGATTGAATATGCATACAAAGGCCATCAAGAGGGTTTGTGGGAGGTGGTTGGGGATGAGGAAGAACATTTGAATGACCTCTATTTTGTACTATATTAGGGGTCACCTTAATTCTTGGGATGGTGACAATATGGACCTCCTTAGAGGGAAAGTAGCTATCAGCGCCCTGAGGAAAGGTCAAAGGAATAATAAAAGAATCCATAGTAGGCCATTAAGAACTGACCATTCGAAGACAATCATGAGGATTTTTTGGAATCCAAAAGAGTTTTTTGATAAAAATCAGTAGATAGATGAAACCTATAAATTAATTTGAAAATAGATACACATTTCGTCCTCTAGGTTGAATTTTATTAAAAATAGTAAATTGCAAATTTCAGAAAATTCATACAGTATTTTGGTGAATAAACACCTCAAAATGTTTGGAAAAAAGAGCTGTTTTGATCCAAGTATCAGCTCATCAAGGAATAACCTTAATAGAGGAGACCCTAATAGGAAGATGACTGTGAAACCCTAGGGCAAAAGATAAAATTTCCTGATTTGCATAGAAGGAAAGGAGAATAAAAAATCAGGTTTAAAAATAAAACTCTAAGGTTGAAATTTGAAACCCTAGAAGAATGAAACCATAAGGAAAAACCTAAGGCTTTGCACTATTCGATATGTCTACGGGTTCACCAATATCTTTTACTCTAATTTGGATTAATGGTGAGATTAATCTAATTAAGATAGAACTTTAAAATGTAATCTAGATTGATAGATATGATATTCATGCATACATCTGGATTGATTCTTCTGATATAACAAGTCGCATATGCTAAATATAGAAAGTACCAAGGAGATCAAGATACTTAACTTTTTTAGATAATTGTCTAATTGTTTCTGGTAGTGAAAATCAGGGATAAGTAGGCTTGTGTTTTGTTTTGTTCGAAAACTAATTCGCTATTTGCGTTGGGTTGGTTCCACAGGATCGGGTCAGTATTGATGGTCGATACTGAATTGCGCAAAAATAGATCATAGTGACTTTATGGTCATCTGTGATTGTCTCTACTTGCTCTGTGTTTTCAATCCCAAATTTGATGCGCACAACTATTTAATTCAATTTTCTTTGCCTTGAAATCCTAAGTGTGTTTGTGAGGGATAAAAACTCGCAAAAATGAAAGTGTAATGGGCTAAGCTGACCCAAATCACCTCTATCTGATGATTAATTATTGCCTACATATCCAATACTCCAAGGAGGTAAATCAAACCACACATAGTTCTTCCTGTTATAGATTGGATTTGCACCCTTGTGAGAGAGTTTTTCAAGCTTTCTCTCTTCCAACTATAAGCATAGGAACAACCTCAGGATGTGGGTGTCCTATGGTGAGGTTAAACCTCTAGACTTTTTTATGAGGCTAGTTCATCAAGTGCTTCACTTCAACTCTTTGGGTTTCTACACTAAACTCTACTAATAACCAAGGAAAATAGGAGAGAGATTACTTGAAAAGAAAATTAAGCTAAGGGAGGTGATGTACTGAAAGTAAGTGATCCACCTGGCCTGGAAAAGACACTAATTCAACATAAGACAAGTTGGCTTACACAACCTCCTAACCAGCTAACTTGCATAAGTATTTCTTAAGCTAGGCTTACTGAACCACACATGAGGCAAAAAGGAATTTCAAAATTCACTCCAAGCATCCATTAATGGCTGAAAAGCACAAGTTCAAACTTGCAATTAACTGGAAAATACCGGAAAACAAGCAAGAAAGAAGGGCAACAAGGTTGGAAGGATGCTTCTTCACAACGCTATTAGTGCACAAGCTAACTCAATGCAATTTTTATATAGAGAGATAGGTAAAAACAATCTTTATTGCTTCAAAGGTCTATTACACTGATTTTCACAGAGTGATTTTATCACCAGTTCGGGGATACATTTCTAGGCTCTAAGGCCTCTATTTATAAGGAAAGGGAGAAGAGAGAAAGGGAGGAAAGAAGAAGTCGCAGATGGCTGACACCTCCTATTGTCCTTCCTTGATGTTCATAAATGCGCAGTTCCAGATTGCCGCCCAATACTCTTGAGCCCCTCTTGTCTTTAAGACTTTCTTTGGTGCGTATGAAAAGTCATGCTATGAGCAGCTGGAATGTTTCTTCTTGGTGTGGGGCATTTAAGCGTTGAACGACAATTGCGGGCAATGAACCATGGCGGATGGGAGCCTTCATAACTTCTAGCTACCCGCTGCTCAGACTCTCCCATGTTTATTGAACATCTTTGTACCACTTGTCTTTTACTAATTGGCCCTTTTTGCTCCAATTGTGCCACGTGGCAACCTTCCATTCGTTGCATCGTGATTCTAGCGTTGCCAGACCAAGCTTAAGTAGAGCCCTTGGAGAATCCCGATTTACTTTATGCAGAGTAATTTGGGTTTTTTGGCCTCTCCAACTTCGGACTTTCTCAGATCCTTTGCTTATAAAGTCTTTTAAGTAGAGTACTTTGAGAAATCTGATTTACTCTATGCAGAGTAATTTGGGTTCTCTAAGCCCACTTACTTCGGGTTTGTCCAACTTGAAGTCTTCTCATTTTGCTGCTTCCCAAGCCTTAAGACTTTGGGCTTTTCAAATCCGGTTACTTCTAATGGCTAGTCGCTTATCTTGATTTTGATGTCCATTGGCCCGTCATTTCCTTTGGACATTTGGTCTCGGGCTTCTCTCTCGGCTTATTTCTTTCGAGCAAATCTCTCGAAGGAATTTCGTCGGACAATTTGTCTGAAAGAATTCTTTCGAACTTTTTGTCTGTGTTTGTCTTTGAAAACTACCCTTTGGGATTTTCATAATGGACTTTCCTGAAGGGTAAGAGACCCTTCAGGGTTTCTGCATGTCCCCTCAGATTTTCGCAAATGATCCTCCCGAAGGGAAAGATACCCTTTAGGTATTTTGAAATGGTCCTCTCAAAGGGCAACATACCCTTAGGAAAAATTGCAACTGTCCACTTGGAGAAGAAAAAGCCCTTCGAAAAGTTGAAGTGTACCCTCGGGAAAGTTGAATGGGTCCTTTTTGCCCTAAAAAGACCCTTTAGTGTTTTGAAAATTCCCTTCGTATTTTTGAAAAAGAGTCGTCTCTTGAAAAACTCGAGAAACACCTTTTTTTAAGACCAAATCGAGTTTGTCAAGTCCCTTTACTTATTTCGGGTTTTTGACTGCTCACAACTTATGAAGTAACCAAGTAGTGCCCCTTGGAAAACCCAAAATACACTGTCTATGAGTAATTCGGGTTTGTAAATCTGAATTACTTCTACTTATGAAACATTTAGAAGCTAAGCACTGCTGGAAACCCGATTTCAACTGTGCTTTCAAAAAACCTGAAGTCGTCACTGTTGAAAATTCCAAAGTCCTCCCAAAGACCTACCATTTTCTTTTCTGAAAGCTCCCTTTTTCATACTTAAGTAAACTTTGATATGTGGGCCAAAAAATGGCCAACACATCCATAGTGTGATTGTGAAATTGTGCTCCTTCACTATATGTATGTTGCTAAAGATATGGTTTTGATACTTGATAATGTTTCCTTTGACTTGGCTTTAGAGTGGTTCAGACTTGGCTTGTGATTGCGTCTAGTGATAGGTTTGCAAATTGAGAAGAATATGACAGATTTACTTAGTGTGCAATAGTGTATAGATGTATAATATATAAGTCCTAAGTCCCTTTTGAATGAGACATTGATTTGTTTATATATGGATCCAATTGAATAATTTCTAATGCCATCGACACACTAGGTTGATGGGCCGACCTAAGGATGGTTTTGATTTTAAAAAATAGTTGTTGTTGAGAGCAGGTTGGTACCGACCGGATCAAGTTAGTATCAATTAACGATACTGACCAAATTTGATGGAAGCAATCTGTGTTTGGATGGACTGAATTGAGAGTTTGAAGATCTCTATGTAGAAATTTAACAGGTTTGAAAAAAATAGTGAGATTCCTATAGGTGTGTAACAACAGAATGGAAGGGTTGACTCATAAAATAGCATGCAAGTGTGAGAAAATGATAGATAAGGACCTTGTTTATGTGCTCAAGTCATGTGTGATAAATGTGTCAAGTTTGTTATTTTCATGTACCGAAGACAGGATTTTAGTATTTACAGTCTTTGAAAATGTTGTCTACTTTCTATGTAACTGTTTAGATCATGAAACAAGACTTCAAAACCTTTTTGGATGTTGTCAGCAAAGTTCAGATTGATACTGTCCAGGCTTTGCTGGTACTGTCCAAGTTGATTGTGTAAGGTTTGTGTTATCTCATATCGTGTGCCCACACCTGTAGATGATTTCTGTGTGGTTTTTTGTCCTTGGTCCCGTGTGCTAATCCTTGATTTGCTTCTCCTTGCCTTGAAACCCTAGTTGCAATTTCAACACAAGGTTAACTTGGAAAAAATGGTTATAAAGATGGGTTGGACAGCCCTAACGACCCCTTGTTGAGTGATTGAGCATTACCCAAATTCCAATATTTTGAAGAGGGCTCAAACCACATGTAGTTCTGTAATGCCCCGTGACGAGTGGACCTGGGTCCCACGTCGGCGGGCCCCACTACAGGTTGCCTGGCTGGTTTGTCGTGGTCCGTGCCAGGAGGTAATGCCCGACGGTCCTCTGTGATTGGCTAAGATGACTCAGAAGAGACTGGCTGTCAGACCACAAAACCGCAGCTTGATGGACTCCTCTTCCGAGTCATCTTAGCCAGTCATGGAGGACCGTCGGGCATTACCTCCTGGCACGGACCACGACAAACCAGCCAGGCAACCTGTAGTGGGGCTCGCCGGCATGGGACCCAGGTCCACCCGTCACGGGAATTACAGTCCGCCCGCCCAGGTAGGTCTCGACCCCGAGACCTGCGCTCTGATACCAAGGGAGACTGGCCGTCAGACCACAAAACCGCGGCTTGATGGACTCCTCTTCCGAGTCATCTTAGCCAATCACGGAGGACCGTCGGGCATTACCTCTTGGCACGGACCACGACAAACCAGCCAGGCAACCTATAGTGGGGCCCGTCGATGTGGGACCCAGGTCCACCCGTCACGGGGCATTACAAGTTCTCCCACCAAGGTGTGTGTGTGCACCATCATGATCATGCTAGATTGTGACGCAATGCTTGGCTTTCAAGATTTGACAACATGTAACTTTGACCTATGTTTTGTATTCAGACTTGGCTCTAGGGCTGCTCCTTTGACGGTTTTTAGATGTATATGCCTTTGTGATGATGTCTCAAGAGAGTGCAAATAGATTTCTCATTGTGAATGCCACATAAGGACCAAGTTAGCCCATGAGTATGACTTATGATTGATTTTTATTTATAGATGACTCTGATATTTCTCCCTATGACTAACATATGAGACATGTCTAAGCCAACCTAATCGAAATGTTTCAATTTGAAAAGTAGTCAATTATTTTGGATGCTCCCGATAGAAGTGGACATATTCGGGAAACCACAACTGTTCGATTGTTGCTGGTAGTGTTGTGATAGGGAAAATCAGTGATTTGGGATAAGACGACAGCCTGCTTAGGATTATGGAACGTTCTTGCACAAACTAGGGTGATCTTGAATATGTATGTTGATAAATTGGGTTGGCCAAGACAACATGTGAGTAATCAAATAGGGGAAATTGTGCACAAGAGCCAAATGTGTACGCACAAGTCCAAGTATGTCAAGATGTGTCAAAACTGATGTTGTCAATGTCTAATGGCAAATTTATGTCTAGAATAAGCACACTGAAACATGGATTTCATATTTGCAAAATGGTTGTCTGAACTAAACGCAGCGTTTACAAAACATTTAATAGAATGTGAGTGTTTTTAAGCGGTATGTGAAAATACACTGAATATTAATAGTTGCACGAGTTAGAAATTAAATGTGAGAAGTCTTGGATATGGTAAACTAAAATCTAGAGCATTCAAATGAGAACTAGAATTTTTGTTATTGGCCTTTTTTTTTGCCAGGTTTAATTGTTTTCTATGACTCACAATTCAGCATCTTTGGAAGATGTTACTTATTGAGTGTTTTATGGAAACATTCGATTTCTATGCTGTAAATAATCATGAAATCACGGTGGCAAACTAGGATAACAGGGAAACATTTCCTAAGGACTTCTGAGCCTCTCCAGTTTGTAGACAGAAAATGTGGATGAGGTGGACTGTGAGGTTACATATGATTACTCATGAAAGAGGAGAGATACCAATATAGACGAGAGCATTAATGAATTTTAGTTCTTCGACCTTTCTGGCTTGATCCCTTTTCTTTGTTTTATTTAATGCTTCAAGATAAACAGCCTAGCAGGTGAACTGCATAACATGGAGATCCTTTGGCTTAGATGCGAAGTCTAAGGGTATATATCCAGCCATATTTGCCGAGACTTGCATCTGGCATCATTGTTTTTAAGTTTTATTTCACATCATTAAGTTAGGGCAGAATGCCGCTGGGATCAAAACCTGGTGGGTAGCATGAAATTCCAGAAAATTAAACAGGGAACCATGGCTTTGCTGACCATGGATCCTTACTTTGAATAGTATGTTGCTTAAGTTTTGACTACACAAAGCAATCTTCCCAGTCATACCCAATGTCTACCCCGTTGCATTTGTTTAAACTATTTCAACCTTCACAACAAAACGTTCTTCTAGGATCCAGCGATCATTCCATCTTCATCATTCCTAAGGGATTGGTTACTATCAGTGCCTGGTTATAACAAATTGCTTCATTTGTACTACAATTTCAAGGAAATTTAATCATTGGCATTAGTCGACATTTGTAAAAAGACATGCAAAATCCTTTATTGGAAAGGAAATGTCAAATCAAAATGTGCTTTGAAATCATTTCTTTGGTGTTATTCCTCAGAAGATTGGATTTGTTCTTCCGCATAGATCATGTTTTAATGTGTCATAATTGAGGACTATGTAAACTCACTAAAATTCTATAACCTTGCATTAATCTTATTTCTTGTAGGTACTGTAACGTACGGACAAGGTTTTTCAATTTTTTAAAAACTTATTATTTCACTTTTCTTAAATCTAGGGTTCTTTTTTAAGTTATTTTCTCATACACATAGCAATTATTGCAGGTGAATAACGCAGGTGTCAATTTTAATACCGGCTTGAGCAACTTGGTTGATAATGCACAATCTGTGATAGAAACAAATTACTATGCTACCAAAAGGATGACACAGTCAATGCTTCCTCTTATGAAGTCATCTGCATCTGGCGCTCGAATTCTTAATGTTGGCTCTCGACTTGGAAGGATAAATGGAAGGCGGAATGTATGTATGAGAAATATAATACTTCTAAAGCAATTTTTCCATCTATAACTAAAAACTGAACCGTGCATTTGTTGCATATCATTTTCTGCTCTCAATGCTTGAAGAGAAACAATTATATTCAAAGTTAATTGACATTCTAAGAAACATGAGTTTTTATCGTAACAAAGCATTCGCCTTACAGAAAATTGGGGATGAACTGCTAAGGAATCAACTTGAAGATGAGGAGCAGCTTACCGAAGAATTGATTGATAATACCATTGATAGATTTTTAGAACAAGTGAAAGAAGGGACATGGGTCTCTGGTGGATGGCCACAAATTTTTACGGATTATTCAGTCTCAAAATTGGCCGTCAATTCTTATACTCGTCTGCTTTCAAGGAGGCTTTCGGATCGCCCTGCAGGTTCAAAGATACATGTCAATTGCTACTGTCCAGGCTGGGTCAAGACTGATATGACTGGTGGAGAAGGTAACATAACTGCAGATGAAGGTGCAGATACAGGAGTATGGACAGTCTTACTTCCTCCTGAATCACCCACAGGAAAGTTTTTTGCTGAAAGGCGTGAAATATGCTACTGAGGTAGCATATCCTAATACATATGTGCTTCTAACAATCAAGTAAAATTTTCAATTAATCTCATCGCAATGAACTATTTTGACAGTTGAATTTCCAATGCACTGTTGTGATAGATTCATTGTAATTTGGAAATGTTTAAATTGCTGCTATGATTTATTTTGTATTTGGGTCAGATGACATGCATATATGAAATCCATAATTCTGGGAACTGCACGTAACAAATACAAGCAGTTGGATTCCTCTTGAATCAGTAATGGGTGTTGAGACACAAACTTTTACCCATAGAGGGGCTTATTGAGGGCATTTGTGAGCTTTAAACACTTATTTTGGAGTGAGACTGATGGAATAATTTGTTTTTTTTTATTGAAATATGTTTTATATTCTATAAAATGGAAAAATAACAATAACATAACACATACTCGATCAAAAAGTGGGTAGTACGAGAGCACACCTCGAGCAATTGCATAACACAAATTGAGAAACCGCTGGAGAGAAACAAAGAGTCAGGGCCCATGGTCAAATAGAAAATAGTACAAAATTGCATCATAGTGACATCATCAACAGAGAGTATAAAAAGAAAAACCCTAGGCCACAGGGGCCACCAACCCCCTAGGAGGAGGTGGCAGACTATCAGGGTTACCTCCCCATCTGACCCAATGGAGGTGCGGCTTGTCAGGTATGGGTTCGCAACCATCTTGCTCCTCCGTTTCTTTCTCAGTGTCTTTAGTTTGACAGTATGGGGACGATATGGCAAGCACCAGTTTGGGAAAATTTCCATGAGCATCTCCTCCTGGAGGCACAAATCCTATGTATCCATAGCCACCCTATGAAGAGGGCCATCCTTCATGAGCTCCCAAAGGCGAGAATTGTTGATGGGGAGGAGTGGAGAAGGCAAAACTTTTTTTTGATCTGCATTGGCCTCTGCAATGGTCATGCTGCTCCTAGTCCCTTCCTGGGAGGCCTTGAGGAGGTTTGGTGGAACCTTGCTCACAATGCAAAGAGTGTTGCCCTAGTGACCAATGAGAGTTCTGAGGTGCTCCACTTCTAAGGCCACCTTTTCAGCTTGCACTTGTATATGTACCATTACATTGGACAAGATAATGATTTTGTTAGCAGTTGAAAATACTTTATCTAAATGTTGATTGTTAAAAACAATATAATTTTTATATTTCCAGAGCAAAAGAGAATATCAATTCGAAATATGTGCCAAACTTTCTTGAATCTTGGAGGAAGTAGATCAGAGTCTCCCAACAAAACCATGTTCAAGGAAAAGTGTTTAGGTTTGAATGGATGGAAGGATGAATGGGTTCATCTCCAAGCCTCTTGGGATCTAGCACAAAACCAAAAAATGTGTTTTAGAGATTAAATTTGGCCACAAGCGACACATCTAGGTGTGAGGATTCCCATATGCAATAGTCTATCCCCTATTGGAAGACCTTGATAAAGGATACCCCAAGAAAATGTAACATTTTTTGACTCCATTATTGTAGACCAGATGGTTTGGAATCGTTTGTTCCAAAGATTGGAAGAGTTATTTAGATGCCATCATTTGTTGAGCATCTCCCATGGCACGGTATTGAATGAGAGCCCTTGATAACCAAGCCGTGGGTTGTACCGAAGCATGGGAATGGACATGTTCCAATGCCAATCTTTCCACCATCTAGGAAACCTTGAAACTCCAATTTTATGGAGGGCATAGTCAGGGACCGCCATTCGAATTTATGCAATAGATTCAAATTCGTTGTTGTTGATCTTGAATTTAGCTTTTAAGTCTAGCCAACTTACCCAGGAGCGAGATCCCATCAAATATATCCCTATGACCTTCATACATGTGTAGAAGAGCCTAGAGCTTTGATTATGGGAACTTTTGCTAAGGTGTTTCCAGTAATAATAATAATCGGGGGTCACCACAGAGAATGAGAGTTGATGGAGGGGCCAAATCTAAATCCTTCCTCTTTCCAAATTAACAATAGCTTGATGGATTCCCAAGCTTTCCAAAGACTAGACACATATGTGCTGGTCATAGTTCGCATACCCGTACTTGGCGAGTACTTGATCGCCCCCCAAAAAAATTACTTGGCAAATACTTGACAAATGCTTGCCAATACTCGACAATAATCGATAACTTAAAAAGGACAAATTTCTATGTTTTTGGATTGTTCTGGATGCATTTTTTACCTTCTGGACACGTTTTGACATTCTGGACGTGTTTTTTACAGTGTTGCATGCTCAAGCAAGTATTTACATAGTTCTCACTGAGTATTTGCAAGTACTCACCGAGTATTTGCGAGTAATCGTGATTACTATGTAAATATTCATGATTATTTGAAAAAAAATCATGCGAGTTTTAATGGTAAGTATTTGCCCTGCTATTTTCCTTGCAAGGATTCGCTTACTCAATGAGTACTTGCTGAATGCATACTATGGTGCCAGTGATTTTAATAGGGGTTGGTGTAATGAGTAGTGTTTGGAAGCCTAAATTCTTCTAGTCACCGTGGTTGTAAGGGCTACTAAAGGAGCTACATTTCTAAAAAGAATTTTCCAATCTTCCTGCACTTCAATGGCCCTGGGAATCCATTTGGCACATAGGGCAATTCCCTACTTGGCAATTGCAATGAGCCCAAGCCCCACAACTTCCCTGTGTTTGCAACAAATGTCCCATGCAACTCTATGAAAGCCCTTGTGGCCTTCAGAGCTAGCCCAAAAGAAATCTCTTAGAAGTTTTTCAAGTTTCCTATAGGTTGACTTAGAAGGGGCCCAACAAGAGGGGTAATAGACGTGAGTTGAAACTAGGACTTTGGAGCAGTTGTGGAATTTTCTTGCAAGAGGTAGGGGCTTGGTGATCTATAATGCAAACTTTTTTTCCACTCTTTGGACAATGTAATTCCATAACTCAACCTTTGAGGCTTGGAAGGCGAAGGGAATGCCCAAGAATTTAAACATTTCCCCATGGGCAATCCATTTCCATTGATAGTTTGCTAGCCAAACAGACATGGGACTATGTGATTGCCTAGAGCATTGAGTTTTAGCCCATTGTATATTAGACCTTGAAGCTAAGCAAAATATCTGAAGATATTCCATGGCATTGTGAACCACAAATCCGTCTTCTAATAGTACGAGGAAGGAATCAAATTGCAAAGTGGCCAATTAGAAGTTGATTTGGAGATGGTTGGGGAAGAGAAATTCCCTTGACAAGCCATCCAGAGGTAGAATTCCCCAATAGATAGCCAAAAAATTCCGCAGGAAGGACATGTAGGGAGGGGGCTAGAGGGCAACTTGCTATGATAGAATGAAAGAACCCAAAATTCTTAGACTAATTGCCTTCTATCGTGAGCGGATGCATCATGAGAGTCTTGACAGAGTGAACAAACTTGGGACCAAATCCTAGGGCTCGAAGCATGGCCATTCAATCCCGTCATAGGATTTTTCAAAGTCAATCTTGATGAACAAGGCCTATTGATTGGAGGTGTGGGCCCATTCCATGCCTTCCCTGACCACTATGATGTTGTCCAGGGTGTATTTGCCCTGAATGAAACTTGTTTGTTCAGGGATTACCACTAAAGGTAGTAGATATCTAATTCTAAGTGCAAAGGCCTTCGCAATAATTTTTTAGGAGACATTATGTAACGTTATGGGTTTCCAATTAGTTATTTGCTCAGGGTCGCCAGTGTTGGGATTAAATTTGATGTTGCATTTGTTAATGAACTCGCCCAGAGAGTCAGTATGCATGGCTTCCAAATAGACCTTATGCAAATTAGGTCCCATGTAGTCCCATAAAGTTTGATAAATTCACAAGGAAAACCATCAATGCCTAAGGCCTTGTCCTGAGTCATACTTGTCACTACATTGTGGAGCTCCTAAATAGAAAGGGGCCATTCACATGCAAACCTTTGCTTTGGTGTAAGTTTGCATGGAATAACATCAAGGCACTTCTACAAGACAATTTCCCTTTCTTAGAGGGGACCCGAGCTAGGAAAACTTGTTTATAGTGCTTGACAAAGGCTTGAAGAATGTCTAGCAGACTAATAAAATGGTCACCAACTTCTTTTATTGCTGATATTTTATACTCTCATAGTCCGTACAAATAAGTTATAGTTTTTATGAATAACTGTGTTCTTTTTTACTCTATGTTTCGAATCACCACATGTGATCCTTCATCAGGGGAAAAATCCGTTCTATTGATGAAGGATCATGGTTGGTGATCTGAAATGTCAAGTAAAAAAGAACACAATTATTCCAAAAAAATATAACTTATTCTTTTATATATTTTATTTGCATATAGAGTGACGAGCTCTTAGCTTACTAAATAATTCCTTTGATACTTGTTCCCCAACCTTGAGCCAGTGAATGTGGGCTCGTATTTGAGCACCTTGAACTTGATGAAACTTTGTTAGATTAAACTTTTGTTGTAGCTCAATAGCTTGATGCTAAAGGTTTTATCCAAGGGCAATAGTTCAAGCTCCTAGGCAACCCAATTGAATTCCCTTCTATGAGTAGGTTTGGCCCTTTTCTTGAACAAGGCTAGTTGTTTGCCAACACTACCTCCCACCAATCTATCCAACCATAGGCATAGGAGGGGTGTGGGACAAGGTTCCAAACTTGTTTAATATAAGCAAGGGTTCGGTTGTGTTGTAGATGCAAAGTGTTGAGATAGAATTGATTATTAAAAATCTTTGACGAAGGAGTAAACCATTCAATGCAAAAAAACTAATGGGCTAGTGGTATGACAAAACAATGTTTGAGAGCACACTGACTAGCTTGTCATACTTCTGGGCAAACAAGAAGATATCTTGTTCAGAAAGAAGGGATTTGTTTAATATTTTGAGGACCCTTTCATTTTGTTGTTTCCAAAATCAGCTTAGCTTGTTTTTGGGAACAACCCCCTACGAAATTTGTCCATTTCGTCTTTCGTCTTTCTAAGTTTGTTTTCGAGACGGGTTCTTCTCGTTCTCGTCTTGGTTCAACTGCACATTTCGAAATTCGTAATATCTTGTTATCACGTCTTTCCTGAAACGTGAAGGTCGTTACGATCTTGATGCGTGCAGGGGACCAAAACCTGCCTCTTTCAGAGTTAATGTTTCATTTCTTCCGTTTTCGTGCACGGACGACAAAATTTGCAGCCAGTGCATTTTGCCTTTTACTTGCAAGGGCGACGAAAATTGCCGCCCCTGCATGCCTCGTTTTTCTTGCACGACATTTATTGCCGTGCACGGCGGGTTGTTGGGGTCGATTTTTGCCCCATGTAACCCGATTTCAGACCTGTTTTCTTCATTCTTCCTCCTCTCCTCCTGCCCTTTGCGTCTGGACGATCCAGCGAACAGGTGACAGTGCGTTTTGGCGGATTTAATCTCGTGGCGCGCGTGGCTTTTCAAGTAGGGCTTTTTTTTTTTTTTTTGCATTTGTGTTCTTCTCTTTCTAGTTAGCTTGTTTTTATTGTTGTTTTTCCTTCTCCCCGTCGTCCTTCCCGATTTCCTTTCCATGCTGGGGCGGCGATTTTCGCGCCCCCTCCCCATTGCCCACAGATTTTGTGCAAACGAGGTGCGGGCGGTAATTTTCGCCACCCGTGCCTCTTGGTTGCCCTTGCCGCAGCCCCTATCTGCACGAGCGGCGAATTTTGCTGCCCACGCAGGTCTTGCTTGCACGGGCGGCGATTTTTGCCACCCGTGCCCTTTTTCCCCAAAACCTGCATCGACGGCAAATTTTGTCACCGATGCAAGCCAGAAGAATTTGCCGCCCCTACACTTTCCCCTTCGATCTGCAGAGGGCGAATTTCGTCGTCTGGACAGGCCGATCCTGCAGGGGCGGCAAATTTTGCCGCCTCTACATTCTATCTATTCGACATGCAAGGGCGGCGAATTTCGCCGCACATGCATTTTTCCTTTAATTTTTCTTCTAACTCCGAAACTTTTCCTTTTTTCCGTCTTTTTCTTTTTCTCCCCTTTTTTTTCCGATTTCCGACCCGCCCCTTTTAAAGTGCCCTTCCTTGGTCATGATCACTTAAAATGTGGGTTCCCCAACTCGCCCACTTTTCCCTAATTGCGTGATCATGAGTGCAGTACTTTCAGAGAATTTTTACTCGTCAGCACCTGTTCGACCGAGGAAATTTTCAATGCCTGAAACATCTCTCAAAAAGTCAAAGGCCATGAAGTGCAAATACCAGGGCGTCTTCCCAATCACTTTGGTCACCTCCAACGTTGATGACATCAGAGACACATAAATTGGCCACGTGGACATGGCCGAGTTCGTGACCCGAACTAAGGCAACGAACCCGAGTTTCGAAATGAAGAGAATCGTTGAAAGCAACATTCATCTGGTTGCCGCTTTCCCAGTGGCAGCACATCATACAGAGTTCGTCCTCCAGTGCGCTCGATTCTACAACAAAGAGACAAGATCAGTCTCAGATGCCAGTGGCAACATAATAATTCGATTGGATCTCGAATTTATCGACAAAGTCTTCATGTGCCCTCCTGCGACCGAAGTGCTGAGGATTGACTTCATAGAAGCACAGGAGTATGACAAGGACTCTGAGAGGGCAAAAAAAATGATGAATAACAGGGGGCTGGAGACACCCAGAACCAATCTATCCAGATGGCCGCGAAACTTCTCGAGGAGCAATTTCACTGAAGAAGTCGGTGACTTGATCACCCTTCTCAGCAGAGTGTGAGGCCTCCCGTCTTCTTCACAGTTCCACGAGTGGATATACCCGTTCATCAAGATCATCCTCCAGGGTAAGCAGGTCATCTTTTGGAGTGAGCAAATCAGCAACGCCCTTCACGAGCAGCGAACCAAGGTACAAGCTTCTTCAAAATTCTATATGACTTCGTACCTTGTCTACATAGTTGCCTCGATGTGAACCTTTCTAGGTTTGACAACTGAAGGGCATAGAAAGACCACCCCAGTCTACTCATATTACTCCCAGTTGACGTTTCAAGGATCGATCCGCCATTTCAAAAGGGTAAATGACGCTTTCTTTGCCGTATTTTTATGCCTCTTCGACCCTCGTATTTGATGAGGCTTGGACGGTCGTCAACGACTATGGTTGCATGTTCCTTCAATTTTTCACTTTCTGTTATCTTCGGGTTGGCTTTTTCCAAGGCTATCCCTATATGCTCCTCAGGGTTCCTTCTGATAAGTTAGTTCTGATGGAGCTTTGTCGACAAATGACTATCGTACATACTAGGCAGATAGAGCTGAGAAACCCAGGTTTCAGGTTTTCAGTTGAAATTGGCAGATACTCTTATCTTGACAGCAGCCAAAGCCAAAGTCATAGAAATAGAGATGCAACTGGTCACCATGAAACAATTCAAGAGAAGGGACAAATTTGACTATAGGGGTGTCAAGGACATGATCAGACGAAAGACTCAATTTCATGAGCCTATGATCGAAGACATTTGGGTAGACCTGAGAACCATTGAAGAAATCAGGGGGATGGACTATAGCACGCTGACCTTGGAACAAATTGAGTATTTGGGGCTTGCAGAGATGCCCTCCAATCTGGTCGATGATAGGAGCATTATCAATAGTAGGTACCTGGCCGAAAAGATTGCTAACTCCCCTCTTCTTCCAATTCAGTGGTCTCAAAAAGAGCTAACTTCTTTGAAAAAGAGATCTGAGCCAATATTGGCTAACACCAATGATTGGTTAGCAGCCAAAGGGATCGTACTGAAAGAGTTTATTATGGGATCAGACGCTGAGTTTCAAGCAGAGATGAGGAAGAAGGCAGAAAACAGGATCAAGAACAAAGGTGATGTTCCTTCCCCATCTAGGCCTCACAAGCCTAGAATCATCTTTGTTTCTAAAAAATCAAAGGTTACTGAAGAGCCAGAATCAGCGGCTAAGGGAGTTGCAGAACAAAGCTCTCAGGGACAGGTAGTTCAGCAAATGGAGACGGATGATAGGCCCTCAGAGCAACAAAAGACTAAGCCTCTACCTTCCCAGGAAGGAGCACAACCGCTTAAAAGTGTCTCCTTCTCCGCCTCAGTCTCCTGTGGTATCTTCTTCTCCTCTCTCTTCTATCAGTGTTCCTTCTTCTGGAGCCGCCTCTCCTTCGAGAGTTATATTTGGTGATCCTCAGGGCGCTTCTGGAGATACTCTTCGCTCCTCTGGATCCATTCCTAGTTTGGCATTTCCTTCATTCAATCTGGGAGAAAATTCTGCGCTTGAGCCAGAATCAACGGCCGGTACGGTTTCCCTTGTTACTCCTACTACAACCACTGTTACTACTAGCAGTGCAGATGTTACCATGGTAACCCCAGCGACGGGAACTATTGCCACAGTAAGTACTCCTCTCCCGCTTTGGATGTCAGCATTCACGCCCAAAAGAAAGAAGTTAGCCATCTTTCCAGATGATTTCGAGTTTGGCAAAATAGTACAGGTGAAAGCTAAGGCTCCTAAGAGGCCAAGGATTCTCTCAAAATTGGTTGAGAAAAAGAGACATAAATTTCTGGAAATAGCTAAGCCTCCGCTGGACGCAACCCTTGAGGGTTTTGAAATGAGCAACTATTCCATCTCTCGTGTTGAACTTGGCAAAGTTACTCACGAAAGTGCGAAAAACGATCTACAGTCTGCAATGGACATCATGGTCCAGAAATTTGACTGAAAAAAAGAGATGAAAGACTATTATAAGGCCAAGACAGAACAACTGACGGCATTAATAAGGAGATTCACTCTTCCCCCTGAAGCGGCGACTCCAGAGGCCTTCTCTATAGACGACCCTGTCATTCAAAAGGTAGAGAAAACTTAATTGAAGGGGAAAGAGCTGGAGGATTATGTTGAAAAGATGCATACTCAGGGAGTTTCCTTGCTTACGCAGGTTGCAGAAAAGACAGACAAGATGAAGAAGGTGAGGGCAGATTTAGATGATCTTGTCTCTCTTATCTCTCAGGATATTGACAGTACAGAAAAATATCTTAGCAAATGGAGGGAGATGAAAGATCTGAAGAAAAGCACCTTGATATCTATCGGTTTCATTTCCAGCAAGGATTCCTATGTTGAGATCAAGGAGTCACTGATATACAGGATACAGGTACTCAAAGAGTTGATTGAAGATCTCAAATCTTTCAAGGATGCTAGTGAGAAGAGCGACACAGGGCTGTTAAATAGACTGGAAGAACTACTCTGGAACTTCACTTCTAGAGATAACCAATTTCTCTCAGCCGAAGAAATGATCCAAGGTTTCAAAGTGATGATTCAAATAGATTTTGAAGAGAAAGCCTTCTCAATGACTTCTGTGGACAATATTTTGGATACGCAGTTGACTCTGGACAATCTAAGATCCAGGTTAACTAGTCATGCTAAGGCAATCACAGCATTGAAGGATGCTTTAATTGGAGCCAAAGTCATCTCCAAGAACACGATTGCGCCAGACAGTATAGGAATTCAAGCATCCATTGCTATGTATAATGCTCATCTGAAGAAGTCTGGCGGCAGGGACTGAAGTTTTTTCTCCTTTCTCTCTTCTTTCCTTATGCACTTTTGTCATGAGAAAAGTGCATGCAATTTTGTAATGTGTAATTACATGTAAAAAATCCGGAAAAATATCTCAAAGTCAAAGATGAGTCATCTTTGACTAAGATATTTTTGTATTTTAATATTTTTTAAATTTTGAGAGTTTCTCCTTATATATAGTGGAGACCTCTTTTGTAAATGGATCTTGAATAATTGAGAGCAAAAACTCTGCCAAAATTGAAACACTTTTTGAGACTTTGTGCTCAACTTGTAAATCATATTTTATTAAATGAATGAGAAGCAGGGTTATTTTAGAGTTTGTGTTGAAATTATCTGTGTTATTTAGGAAACAGTTCTTATGTTCTCTTTCTTAATAATCTCTTGTTTATCTGATTTAATAAGCAAAGTGGGCGTGTTAATATTATCTGAGGGCGTTTCTAAAAGGTAGAAGAGAGACTTTGAGCTACTTTTATCTTTGTGATTCTGTTATCTTTTGTAGTTTCAGGTGAAGACTTTGTGCTTCGTTTCACTCTACGGTTACGCTTGCTCCAGATCATCTAAGGAGACAACGTAAAACTTTGTGCTTACATGGGTTTTCTGTGACTTTTGTTACTGACTTCAGGGGATTTTTTGCTCTGCGCTGGATACATTCCTGAAAGAAGAGGAATGTTGTTGGCCAACGATCAGGATTTCTCTCTTGTTTCTTGAACATCACCTCTGAAAAAAGAGAGGTGGATGTTAGACCACCCAATGTGCTATTTTCTGCTTAATTATATATACATATAGCGCATAAATATTCATAGGGAACCTCCCCTTGATGAGAGGAGAGATTTACCTCGTCCAGATTTGGTAAACTCACACTTTTCGTGGCGTAAATCTCCCTATGCTGTGGTTGATATACCCATTTTGTCATCAGTTAGTTGACGACAAAATAGTCACCCAATAGTTTTTGGCGACTCCGTTGGGGACTATGAACGTGCATTTTGAAGTCTCAAGCTTCAACTTGAAGCAGTTTCGGTCCTTTTTTCATTTGAAATCTGGCAACTCCACGCTACACAAAAAGCCAGAGGGCCAATGGTGTTTTTGACCCCGTATTTGAGTTGGCACAACAGAGCAATTTTGATCTGTTTCCTCCACCACCTTTCCTCCAACGGTCTAGGAGTTTTCCCCCTGACTTTATCAAGTCACCAACGCAAAGTAGACCTTTTCTTGCTGTTAATCGTGCCCTGCCTATAAATATCCTACCAAGGTTCATTATCCCGCCATTTAATCCTCTTTTCATAATGGCTCAAGGTCCGTGGGGCAATTCTTTTGGTCTTTTTATTTGACTGCACCTTTGCATGAACTACCTCGTAGTTCTAGAAAAAAATTTCTTAAGTTTTTTGGTGACAGGAAGGTTCATCCCGATGAGCATATTGCCGCTTTTTCCATAGCATGTGGCGTAATCGGTGTGAAATTTGAGGATGTAGCAGTGAGATTTTTTTTAGAAACTTTGCAAGGTGCTGCTGTAGACTGGTTCTACCACTTGCAGGCCGGGTCAGTGACTGACTGGGACACTCTCAAAGTCAAATTCGAAGCTAGATTTAACCCTGCTGAAGATGCACACGCTTTGTTAGCACAGCTAACTCAGATGAAAAAGGAATCCCAAGAACCCATGAGGGATTTCATAGCTAAATTCAATAAGTTAAAGAACTGGATTCCAACTGTTGCTCAACCCACGTCGGAGAATCTCAAGTACTTTTTTATCAACTCGCAGCGTCCCGAAGTAAGTTTTCTGTTGAGGCGAGTTGGCCCTATGGATCTAGCATTGGCTCAAAATTTGGCTACTGAGATTGAGGACGATTTTATCCTAGCAAGTAAGATCAGAAAAGATCTTAGTAAAAATAGATTCTCTTCATCTGCTGAAAGCTCTTCTACAGGGACTACAGATTTTATGGTACAAAAATTGACAAATGAACTGATAGCTTTGAAGAGGCAAATAGCCCAAAGTACGTCTGCCCCTACCTATCGAGATATGCCTAGGAGAACGTTCTAGAATCAACAATATCAGGGTAATGCTATCCGAAACCAAGGGCAATCAAATCCCCTGCCTCCTCTAGGGAAATTGGCCATTGAAGCAGCACCTGCCAATTCAACAGTCGGTTACCTAGAGGCTGAACACGACTATTCGCTCCAACCTCAGTTGGACCAACAAGATGATGCTAATCTCTTCGATGAGCAGGAAAAAGAATTAGCTGGCGACTCCAATATTGATTTCTTGGATTATCAGGACGAAGCTGGAAGTAAAGGGGAAGGGTTGGATGGATCCTTTGCTATTTTCACCAGATCTCAAAATCAGTCAGGTTCACAGACTGATAAAGGAAAGATAGAAGAACTCTGGCCAGCGGTTTTCATCGCTAAACAAGGGACTCCATTGCCTCCTCAATCAAAAGATCAAGGAGTTAACAAAAAGTAAATACCTCCGACCACCCCATACCTTCCCTTTCAGTTGCTCAGACCAGTGCCACACTACTAAAGTTCCAGATGATGGACTCTCTTTCTCTGTTTCAAATTCTTTTCAGCTATTTGATATAATTGATCACGCTAGAAAGACTAAAATCCAAATGACAGAGATTGAATATTTGAGGGCTAACCCATAACAATTTGATAGGTTGGCAGAATATGTGAAAAACAAAGCCGTCCCCGTAGGACAAGATTTTTTAAAGGCCGTTCATGATCCCCTTAAAGATAAATCTGCTCAAAATAATCTTGTTGTGACTCCAAATGTTGCTCTCGAGAAAATAGAACTTTTTTATGTTTTCTTGCTAATAAATGGTTGCAAACTAAGTAATTGCATAATAGACTCTGGAGCCTCAGATAATGTCATGCCCGCGAAAGTGGTGGATTCTCTTGGCCTAACTTTGACTAAAACTTTTGAGAGGTGTTTTTCTATAGAAAATAAGCAAGTTCCCTTCCTTGGTTAGATAAAAGACACTCAATTTGTTTTTGCAGCTTTTCCAAAAAAATGGATAAAAATGACGGTTCTAGTGGCCGATGTTCTAGCGTCTTACGGCATCCTGCTCGGGCGAAATTTTTGCAAAGATGTTGGAGGTTAGCTAAGCATGGACTTATCGGAAGCAAGAATCCCAATTCAAGGTGTCATGAAGAAGTTGCTTCCTGAAAAAGAGGCAAGGTATGTAGTCACCCTATCGTCAGCACCGGAAGCTCAAATTTTATTTGAGTCTTCAGGCATAGGCAATTACTTCCTATTTACGGACGAGATCCATGAGGCATCTGGTGAAACTCCTACAGGTGATAACTTGAAATTGTGTTCAGTTGACAAAGCAGAAGAATCGACAAAGCAAAGTGAACCCATGGAAGAACCTTGTCCCCCAAACAAAAAAGTTTCCAAAGGAAAAGCGGTGTCTAACGAGGTATGGACCTTAGAATTTGATGGCCGCTGTTCTTCTACCGGTTCGGGAGCCGTGGTTGTGTTGATATCTCCTCAAGGAGACATTCTTTTGTCCTACAAGTTGTAGTTCAACAACACTAACAACACAGTTGAGTACGAATCCCTGTTACTTAGATTGCAGGTTGCCAGAGAAAAAGACATTAAATTACTCCATGCTAAAAGGGATGCCGAGTTGATAGTCTGTCAGGTAAAAAACCTCTATCAGACCAAGAATGAAAGGTTGCGCCACTATCGCAATCTGGGCTGGGATCAGATTGAAAATTTTGACGCTTTCAACATCTCCGCCGTTCCAAGGGAATTCAATAATCGGGGGGATGCATTGGCTATCTCTGCTACTCTCTTGGTTCTCCACCTAGATTTTAAGGGAGATAAGTACACTATTGAATTGGTCTTTCGGCCAAGTGTCCCTGATAATCCCAGCCATTGGCAAGTATTTAACAACGATGATCAAATCATTGCCTTCTTGGAGCAAAAAGACAGTTTCAAACAATTGCGTTTTGAAGGTAGTGAGCTCTGGGAATGTGAAGCAACTTCTGAATCAAGCATGAACACAGGGGATGATATCCTACAGCTTAAAGGGAATAAGATTCCCAAACGCCTGGTTTCTCTAGAGAAATTGTTTGATAACCATGACAGGGTTATTAAACAACAGCAAACAGATTCAAACTCCTCTCAAGATTTTGATCAAGTAAACCTGGGAACCAAGGGAGATTCTAAGATGGTAAACATTGAGAAATGCTGCACTCCCGAGGAGAGATTTAAGCTTGCTAGTTTACTTCGCCAATATATAGACGTATTGCCTTATTCTTATGATGATCTGAAATCACTCAGGCCGAATGACATCTGCCACGACATACCTCTTAAGGCGAACTCTGTACTTTACAAGCAAAAGCCCAGGCAATATAATCCAAAAATCTAAGGTACTATTTTAGTTGAGATACAAAAAATACTTGATGCTCGGATAATTTTCTCAATCCATCACTCCACATGAATTGCCAACATAGTGCCTGTCAGAAAGAAGAATGGTGAAATTTGGATCTGCGTGGATTTCAGAAACTTGAATCAGTTATCTTTAAAAGATAACTACCCTCTCCCTATCATAGAGCAAGTCCTGCAAATGGTAACAGGTTCAGAAATGTTATCAATGCTGGACGGTTTTTCAGGGTACAATCAGGTCAAAGTTGGAAAAGCAGACCAGCATAAGACGGCCTTCACCACACCTTGGGGGACATTCGCCTATCAAAAGATGTCTTTCGGTCTGATAAATGCAGGCGCCACATTTCAAAGGGCAATGGACTTCGCTTTCAAAGATGAGATGGGTAAGTTCATTGTAGTGTACCTGGATGATTTGACAGTATTTTCAAAGCATCGTTCTGACCATGTCCACCATTTGCAAAAAATATTGGAACGCTGTCATCAAAATGGTATTTCTTTAAATCTAAAGAAGTCTGTCTTTGGGGTGACTGAAGGAAAAATTTTCAGACACGTGTCCCGAGAAGGTATTAAAATTGACTCGAAAAGAGTCAAGTCCATCCAAGAACTTACTTTGCCTACCAGCAAAACTGCAGTTCACTCGTTCTTCAAAAAGGTGAATTTTTTTCGGAGATTCATTCTTGATTTCGCTGAGAAGACCTGCCATATCATCAATATGATGAAAGACAATGCTACCTTCAGATGGACTGCTGAGGGCAAATCAACGTTCAAAGAAATCAAAGAAGCAATTCTCGCGCGCCAGTCTTGGTTTGTCTAGACTACACCAAAAGCTTCAAAATATACAGTTACGCCTCTGAACATATACTCTCAGCCATTTTAGTTCAACAAAACCAAGGTGTAGAATCTCCTATCTCTTTCATGAGTTGTCCACTCAAGGTTCATTAGCTAAAATATTCTAACATGGAGAAGCATGCATACGCGGTGGTCAAAGCAGTCAAGCATTTCAGGTTTATATTCTGAACTCGCACACCGAAGTTCTCGTACTTGATACAACAGTGAAGTCCATTTTGACTCAGCAGGAGTTTGGTACGAAGAGAGGTAATTGGATCGCTAAGATTCAAGAGTTTGATCTGAACATTAAACCTACCAAATTCGTGCGAGGAAAGGGTCTTTGCCAGTTAATCGCCAACATTCCAGATGAAGCGAAAAGTGAAGAAATAGTGATCGAAGGCGTGCCTACGGTCCTCTTTGTTGCCACTACTGATGAGTGGTATTCTGACATCGCCAATTTTCTGACTTATGGTGAGTGTCCCGCTCATTTTTCCTATAAGGAGAAACAAAATGTTAAGTTAAACGCTGCTAGTTATGTTCTGTGGGATAATGCTCTGTATAAAAGGAACCTGGACGGGGTATTTCTTCGTTGTGTTGATAAGGCGCAACAAGATAAACTCTTGGAGTCTTTTCACAATTTGGCTTGTGGAGGGCATTTTTCTACACCGGTGACGGCGCACAAGATTCTACGAGTAAGGTATTATTGGCCCACGCTGTTCTAGGATGTCTACAGATGGGTGCGTATGTGCGAATTGTGTCCGCAGTTCGTTGGGAAGCCTAAGCTGGCTGCTTTGCCTCTTAAGCTGGTAGTAATCGAGAAGCCTTTTCAACAGTGGGGTATTGACTTCAATGGCACAGTCAACCCATCTTCAAGTGCCGGACATGATTATGTCCTCACGGCGATGGATTACTTTACCAAGTGGGTGGAGGCCATTCCAACCAAGCATGCTACGTCTGAAGTGGTGTGCAGTTTTCTCAAGGAAAATATCATCTCTCGGTTTGGGGTCCCACTCAAGATTGTAACAGATAATGCGGCTTGTTTTTCATCGCATGAAATTACTCAATTTTGTTTTTATTATGGGATTACTCTATCCCACACTTCAGATTATTTTCTTCAAGGAAATGGCCAAGCAGAATCAAGTAATAAGAACCTGGTCACTATTATCAGGAAGTTGGTAGACGACAATCAGAGAACATGGCACAAAGTGTTGTACGCTGCTTTATGGGCAGAAAGGATAACACCCAAAAAGGCTATAGGTATGTCGCCTTTCCAACTTCTATATGGCTTGAATGCAGAAATACCCATCACTCTTGAACTACCAGCGCTCAAGTTAACCAAAGCAATCGAAGACTCAACCTTCGAAAGTTCAGTCGACAAAAGAATCATGTGTCTGATCGAGCTGAATGAACGGCGAGCCATGGTAGTGGATCGGATTACGGCGCATCAGAATCGGGTAAAGGAACTTTTTGATAAAAAAACCAATGTCCACGAATTTCGAGTCGGAGATCAAGTCTTGCTGTGGGACAAGAGGCGAGAACCAAAAGGGATGCACGGTAAATTTGACTCCTTATGGAGAGGCCCGTTCACCGTTCGACAACTATTTGGCGAGGCTAGCTTCTTGCTGGAATACCAAGATGGAACGCCATTCGCACTACTTCACAGCGGGTAGCATCTGAAGCTGTTCAATCCTTGAAGCTTAGATGGGTCAATTTGTATATATGTACAGTTTTTACGTTTTGTCTGTTTTTTTCGTTTTTAGCTTGACTCCGTAGCCCAATGGCTTGGATGAAGGCACTTAGAGACTGGTTTTTACTCTCGTTGATCGAATTGATTAACGAAAGTTTTCCAACAGGAGCCAGCTGTTGTTTCCAAAATCAGCTTAGTTTGTTTTTGGGAACAACTCCCTACGAAACTTGTCCGTTTCGTCTTTCGTCTCTCTAAGTTTGTTTTCGAGATGGGTTCTTTTCGTTCTCGTCTTGGTCCAATTGCACCTTTCGAAATTCGTAATGTCTTGTTATCACATCTTCCCTGAAACGTGAAGGTCGTTACAATCTCGATGCGTACAGGGGACCAAAATCTGCCTCTTTCAGAGTTAATGCTTCATTTCTTCTGTTTTTGTGCACGGGCGGCAAAATTTGCCGCCAGTGCATTGCCTTTTACCTGCAAGGGCGGCAATTTTTGCCACCTCTACATTTTTTCCTGCAAGGGCAGCTATTTTTGCCGCCCCTGCATGCCTCGTTTTCCGTGCACGACATTTATTGCCGCGCATGACAGGTTGTTGGGATCGATTTTTGCCCCATATAACCCAATTTCAGTCCTGTTTTCTTCATTCTTCCTCCTCTCCTGCCCTTTGCGTCTTGACGATCTAGCGAACGGGTGACAACGCGTTTTGGCGGATTTAATCTCGTGGCGCGCATGGCTTTTCAGGTAGGTCTTGTTTTTTTTTGCATTTGTGTTCTTCTCCTCTTTCTAGTTAGTTTGTTTTTATTGTTGTTTTTCCTTCTTCTCCCTGCCGGCCTTCTCGATTTCCTTTCCATTAAATCGCCGCCCCTCGTTGCCCGCGGATTTTGTGCAAACCAGGGGCGGATGGCAATTTTTGCCGCCCGTGCCTCTTGGTTGCCCTTGCCGCAACCCCTATCTGCGCGGGCGACAAATTTTGATGCCCACGCAGGCCTTGCCTGCACGGGCGGCAATTTTCGCCGCCCGCGCCCTTTTTTCCCCAAAACTTGCAGGGGCGGCGAATTTCGCGGCTGATGCAGGCCAGAAGTGCAGGGGCGGCGAATTTCGCCGCCCCTACACTTTCCCCTCCGATCTGCAGAGGCGGCAAATTTCGCCGCCCGGGCAGGCCGATCCTGCAGGGGCAGCGAATTTCGCCGCCTCTACATTCTATCTATTCGACATGTAGGGGCGGCAAATTTCGCCGCCCATGCATTTTTCTTCTAACTCCGAAACTTTTCCCCTTTTTCATCTTTTTCCTTTTCTCTCTTCTTTTCCCAGTTTTCGACCCGCCCCTTTTAAAGTGTCATTCCTTAGTCATGATCACTTAAAATGTGGATTCCCTAACTTGCCTACTTTTTCCTAATTGCGTAATCATGACTGCAGTACTTTCAAAGAATTCTTGCTCGTCAGCACCTGTTCGACCGAGGCCATTTCCAATGTCTGAAACATCTCTCAAAAAGTCAAAGGCCATGAAGTACAAATACTAGGGCGTCTTTCCAATCACTTCGGTCACCTCCAACGTTGATGACATCAGAGACAGAAATTGGCCACGTGGATATGGCCGAGTTCGTGACCCGAACTAAGGCAACGAACCCGAGTTCCGAAATGAAGAGAATCGTTGAAAGCAACATTCATCTCGTTGCCGCTTTCCCAGTGGCAGCACATCGTATAGAGTTCGTCCTCTAATGCGCCCGGTTCTACAACAAAGAGACAAGATCAGTCTCAGATGCCAGTGGCAACATAATAATTCGGTTGGATCCCGAATTTATCGACAAAGTCTTCATGTGCCCTCCTGCTACCGAAGTGTTGAGGATTGACTTCATAGAAGCACAGGAGTATGACAAGGACCCTGAGAGGGCAAAGAAAGTGATAAATAACAGGTGGCTGAAGACACCCAGAACCAATCTATCCAGATGGCCATGGAACTTTTCGAAGAGCGAGTTCATTGAAGAAGTCGGTGACTTGATCACCCTTATCAGCAGAGTGCGAAGCCTCCCGTCTTCCTCACAGTTTCACGAGTGGATGTACCCGTTCATCAAGATCATCATCTAGGATAAGCAGGTCATCTTTTGGGGTAAGCAAATCAGCAACGCCCTTCACGAGCAGCTAACCAAGGTACAAGCTTCTTCGAAATTCTATGACTTCGTACCTTGTCTACATAGCTGCCTCGATGCGAACCTTTCTAAGTTTGACAACTGAAGGAGATAGAAAGACCACTCCAGTCTATTCATATTACCCCCAGTTGACGCTTCAAGGATCGATCTGCCATTTCAAAAAGGTAAATGACGCTTTTTTGTCGTATTTTTATGCCTCTTCGACCCTCAGCTTGAACAGAAGAGAGTATCCGATGAGGCTTGGACGGTCGTCAACGACTATGGTTGCATGTTCCTTCAATTTTTCACCTTCTGTTATCTTCGGGTTGGCTTTTTCCAAGGCTATCTTTATATGCTTCTCAAGTTTCCTTCTGATAAGTTAGTTCTGATGGAGCTTTGTCGACAAATGGCTGTCGTACATACTAGGCAGATGGAGCTGAAAAACCCAGGTTTCAGGTTTCCAGTTGAAATTGGCAAATACTCTATCTTGACAGCAGCGAAAGCCAAAGTCATGGAAACAGAGATGCAGCTGGTCACCATGAAACAATTCAAGAGAAGGGACAAATTTGACTATAGGGGTGTCAAGGACATGATCAGACGAAAGACTCAATTTCATGAGCCTATGATCGAAGAAATCTGGGTAGACTTGAGAACAACTGAAAAAATCAGGGGGATGGACTATAGCAGGCTGACCTTGGAACAAATTGAGTATTTGGGGCTTGCAGAGATCCCCCCAATCTGGTCGATGATAGGAGCATTATCAATAGCAGAGACTTGGCCGAAAAGATTGCTGACTCCCCTCTTCCTCCAATTCAGTGGTCTCAGAAAGAGCTAACTTATCTGAGAAAGAGATTTGAGCTAATATTGGCTAACACCAATGATTGGTTAGCAGCCAAAGGAATCGTACTGAAAGAGTTTATTATGGGATCAGAGGTTGAGTTCTAAGCAGAGATGAGGAAGAAGGCAGAAAATAGGACCAAGAATAAAGGTGATGTTCCTTCCCCATCTAGGCTTCACAAGCCTAGAATCATCTTTGTTTCTAAAAAATCAAAGGTTACTGAAGAGCCGGAATCAGCGGCTAAGGGAGTTGCAGAACAAAGCCCTCAGGGACAGAGAGCTCAGCAAATGGAGACGGATGATAGGCCCTCAGAGGAGCAAAACACTGAGCCTCTACCTTCCTAGGAAGGGGCACAACCGCTTAAAAGCGTCTCTCCTCCGCCTCAGTCTCCTGTGGTATCTTCTTCTCCTCTCTCTTCTATTAGTGTTCCTTCTTCTGGAGCCGCCTCTCCTTCGAGAGTTATATTTGGCGATCCTCAAGGCGCTTCTGGAGATACTCTTCGCTCCTCTGGATCCATTTCTAGTTTGGCACCTCCTTCTTTCAATCTGGGAGAAAGTTCTGCGCTTGAGCTAGAATCAACGGCTGGTATGGTTTTCCCTGTTACTCCTACTACAATCACTGTTACTACTAGCAGTGCAAATGTTACCATGGTAACCCCCGCTGCGGGAACTATTGCCACAGTAAGTACTCCTCTCCCGCCTTCGATGTCAGCATTCACGCCCAAAAGAAAGAAGTTAGCCATCTCTCCTGATGACTTCGATTTTGGTAAAATAGTGTCAGTGAAAGCTAAGGCTTCTAAGAGGCCAATGATCCTCTCAAAATTGGTTGAGGAAAAGGGACATAAATTTCTGGAAATAGCTAAGCCTCCGCTGGACGCAACCCTTGAGGGTTTTGAAATGAGCAGCTATTCCATCTCTCGTGTTGAACTTGGCAAAGTTACTCACGAAGGTGCGAAAAGCGATCTACAGTCTGCAATGGACATCATGGTCCAGAAATTTGACTGAAAAAAGGAGATGAAAGACTATTATAAGGCCAAGACAGAACAACTGACGGCAGCAATAAGGAGATTCAATCTTCCCCCTGAAGCGGCGACTCTAGAGACCTTCTCTCTAGACGACCCTGTCATTCAAAAGGTAGAGAAAACTTAATTGAAGGGGAAAGTGCTGGAGGATTATGTTGAAAAGATGCATACTCAGGGAGTTTCCTTGCTTACGGAGGTTGCAGAAAAGACAGACAAGATGAAGAAGGTGAGGGCAGATTTAGATGACCTTGTCTCTCTTATCTCTCAAGATATTGACAGTACACAAAAATATCTTAGCAAATGGAGGGAGATGAAGGATTTGAAGAAAAGCATTTTGATATCTATCGGTGTCATTGCCAGCAAGGATTCCTATGTTGAGATTAAGGAGTCACTGATATACAGGATACAGGTACTCAAGGAGTTGATTGAAGATCTCAAATCTTCCAAGGATGCTATTGAGAAGAGCGACACAGGGCTGTTAAATAGACTGGAAGAACTGCCCTGCAACTTCACTTCTAGGGATAACCAATTTCTCTCAGCCGAAGAAATGATCCAAGGTTTCAAAGGGATGATTCAAAGAGATTTTGAAGAGAAAGCCTTCTCAATGACTTCTGTGGACAATATTTTGGATACTCAGTTGACTTTAGACAATCTAAGATCCAGGGTAACTAGTCATGCTAAGGCAATCACAGCATTGAATGATGCTTTAATTAGAGCCAGAGTCATCTCGAAGAACACGATTGCGCCAAACAGTATAGAAATTCAGGCATCCATTGCTATGTATAATGCTCATCTGAAGAAGTCTGGCAGCAGGAACTGAAGTTTTTTCCCCTTTCTCTCTTCTTTCCTTATGCACTTTTGTCATGAGAAAAGTGCATGCAATTTTGTAATGTGTAATTACATGTAAAAAATCCGAAAAAATATCTCAAAGTCAAAGATGTAAAAAGGTCTCCACTATATAAAAGGAGAAACTCTCAAAATTTAGAAAATATTAAAATACAAAAATATCTTAGTCAAAGATGAGTCATCTTTGACTAAGATATTTTTGTATTTTAATATTTTCTAAATTTTGAGAGTTTCTCCTTTTATATAGTGGAGACCTTTTTTGTAAATGGATCTTGGATAATTGAGAGCAAAAACTCTGCCGAAATTGAAACACTTTTTGAGACTTTGTGCTCAACTTGTAAATCATATTTTATTAAAAGAATGAGAAGCAGGATTATTTCAGAGTTTGTGTTGAAATTATCTGTGTTATTTAGGAAACAGTTCTTATGTCCTCTTTCCTAATAATCTCTTGTTTATCTGATTTAATAAGCAAAGTGGGTGTGTTAATATTATCTGAAGGCGTTTCTAAAAGGTAGAAGAGAGACTTTGAGCTACTTTTATCTTTGTGATTATGTTATCTTTTGTAGTTTCAAGCGAAGACTTTGTGCTTTGTTTCACTCTACGGTTACGCTTGCTCCAGATCAGCTAAGGAGACAACGTAAGACTTTGTGCTTACGTGGGTTTTCTGTGACTTTTGTTACTGACTTCAGGTGATTTTTTGCTTTGCGAAGGATACCATTCCTGGAAGAAGAGGAATGTTGTTGGCCAATGACTAGGATTTCTCTCTTGTTTCTTAAACATCACTTCTGAAAAAAGAGAGGTGGATGCTATTATACCACCCCATGCGTTATTTTCTGCTTAATTATATATACATATAGCGCATAAATATTCATAGGAAACCTCCCCTTGATGAGAAGAGAGATTTACCTCGTTCAGATCTGGTAAACCCACACTTTTCGTGGCGTAAATCTCCCTATGCTGTGGTTGATATACCCATTTTGTCATCAGTTAGTTGACGACAAAATATTCACCCAACACATTTCTGTGGCAAAAGTTAGACCATGTAAACCAAGGGGTGAGAGGAGATGTGCTGCAATGATGGTTGGGGTCAAATAACACAAGTGTATTTTGCATGTAAAACCATGCCTCTTGTTCTCTGACACACCATCTCATGGGCAAAGTTCCTTCCTTGTCTTTCGCAGATTCAACCTTGTTGAATTCCTTGCAAATTAACCAGTGGGCGACAGAGAGTTGATCCACTAACCACTGCGAAAGCGTTGCTCTCTCAATGACATTCTTGGAGGCATAGGGATTGATAAGCGCTAGGGTTTGCCCATCAAATTCAAACATCATCCAAAGAGCGTAGTTAGATGGTTCCACTCTCCAACCCATTACAAACTTGGTGAAAAGCGGCACTATCAAAGTGATGACTCTGCTATTTCACGTCATTGTTAGACATGTGACATATAGAGACATGCTAGATGGTGTTAGCTGCCATCTGGAGAGCAAAACCGTTAATATTCACCTCATGCAAGAAGAGACTATGCAAATATACAAAAGTCTAATGGTTGGTCCGAATCATGTACTTGAATGTCAGATCGGTTAATCCTTAGACATTCAATGAGTATACATTCATTAGAAACCATCAAGATTCATGGTTTCACCATCTTGGCCTTCCAATGCCACAAAATGGTTATTTAGGGACTTGTTTTGTTGACCATTGGCAAGAAAGTTTGCAAGCACAACATGCTGCCACTTGTTTTACATGAAATCCTCCTCATGTCCATCAAGGGAAGGCTTCACGAGTGACACGTAGCTTGGCGATGAGGGGAGAGGGAAAATTCTCTAGGCTTAGAAGCCATGATAGGGGCCTTTTGTGATGAGGAATTCTTTGGTTGAAAGTAAGTGAAACTAGGTGTCAAAGACTCTTGGGATTTGAAAACCTCACTAGCGGCTTTTGGGGTACTTGTCATAGCAGATCTAGGGTTTGCTTGAGGAGAATGGATAATTGCGGGTTGGATGATGGGTTGTGGTTGAGCCACCACAACAGTCGTGGTTAGTTTAGAAATAGCTGCTGTTGTCTTGTTATTGCAGGTGGCTTGATTATTTCGACGATCCACCACTTGCCAACCATCATTTTCTCTAGTAAGGGGATGGGTGGGTTCGACTGTGGCTTTGGTCAGGGGGAATTCGCCCGTACCATGAGTGGACAATCCATGACCTAGTGGTCCAAAGTTTGACATCGAAAGCATGTGTTGGGGAGGTTGATATACATAACCCGTTGGGTGAAACATTGCCCTCTAATTTGAATATCAATAGTTTTGCAGAGGTCTTGTGCGAGGTCAATCTTGACACAAACACGTTGTAGTTGAATAATGTAGAACTTGTCGGTTTTGAAACATATGAATCAACCTAGGGCCTTAACCAATTGTTCTAGAAAAGGCCAAAATGGCATAGGTAAGGTGGGGAACTCCACCTAGAACATGACCTTGAGTTTGGTCTTATTGGACAGGACAAAGTCATGTGCTTAGGGAGAAAACACAAGCAAAGAACTCCTAACGTAGCATGGGCCATGCTTGTGTATGGCTGTGTAGTGTTTAGGGTTTTCAAACCTAAAAAGGAAGCAATCCTTTGTCATATTTTGCACCCTAAGTAGCTTGATGCCATGGGGTTGCCATTGGGCTTGTACCTAGCTTTTGGGCATGGATTCAGTAGGGATGCCTCCCACAAAGTAATCAACAAGCATATGCGATTCAAACCATTGACATGCTTTATCAAATTCAGGGAAATCAAGTAAAAACTAGGTGGATTATCTTGAGGATGGGGACATTACTTCGTGGACGACATTGGGAACAAACTTGTGAGCTTTCTTTGGCACTATAGCTGCTTCCCCCTAAGTGGGCTGCATCCAATAATGCAAGACCTTATGGGGATCCCATTAAATAAAAAGCAACTGGCCAAAGGGTGGAATCCCAGGCAATAGGCTAGTAAATGTTAATCAAAGCAATAAAAATTCCCGCAACGTTGAATAGAGTGGCAATGGTATGGTTGCTGGCGAAAACCCTAAGAGAAGGCCAACATGACGAGTACTCTAGAGCCTTCATCTGATAACATTTAATGGAATTAAATTATTGAAGATCTATACGAGTAACATTACTTTTAAAGTAAATGAATTGAAAAGGAGCATCATGTCCCTTGAGAAGGAACTTGGACATTTTGAAACAAGAAAATGTTAAGTGACATTTACATAGAAAACAAAAATTTGAAAATATTTTTATGAACAAACAAAAAGTTCTTTCTTTAGATGATTTGACCAAGTTGTATAAATGAGATATTACTTTATATGTCAGTTAAGGAAGAAAAATCAATTGCAACTCGAAGGGGTCAAAGTCCAATTGGTGAGGATGGTGGCATGTTAGGCCACCAATCAAGATTTGAATCCTCAGAGGCATATTTGGGGCCAAATGCCACCTTGGGGTGACTGGGACAGAGTAGTACAACTTGTCATGGTTGAACGAGAGAGTTTGTGGAAGCGGTATGGTGTGTTGATCAAGGCATGTCAGAGCTTATACAAGGCAAGCCATCTAGGTTGTATTATATATTCAGCCCTTTGAGGGCTGACATGCTTGCATTTCAAGCTGATGTATGGAAATTAGATGTAAGGCAAGATTCTAAAAAAGAATCAAATTAAAAATGAAAGAAGAAAAAATGATTTTGAAGAAAAGAAAATAGAAGTGCAAAAATTTCAAAAAATATAAGAGACAAGCTTTCAAGTTGTGATTTCAAAAAATATATGAAAAATGAATAGTTATATTCTGTCATAAAATATACTTGTGATAACTAGTAGCGGCCAAAAAAGTTTTTGCTAGCTACCTAAACATAAAATGGACACTAGAAGAACATAGATGATAACAACTAACCTATGTCAACCGAGAGAGTCAATTTTAGATTGTAATTATCCATAAAGACCTTTACCAAATTTCATACAAATCTTAGATAATATTTTAATTATAGTTGAGCTACAAGTCTTACTAGATGGGTTGTGAGAAGACAAAGGTTTTGTTGTAGTTCATTGTGCGATTCTTCCCTGATCTTTAACTTAAAAGCAGTGGACTAAAGGTGTGGTCAAAGTTCAATATGGGAATACAACACTTCAAATTCTAAGTAGTAGGATAGGTAGATGATAGTTTCAAAAAGGGCATGATTGGTGGGTGGGGTGATATCTATTGATTAGGTGCAAGTTGAACAAACCGATGAAAGGTATCATTTTGAATACTCATGAAAGAGACATGGTGTCTATATCAATTCAAATATGCATGGGATGAGTCTTAAAATTATTCCACAACCATCTATTATACTAAAAAGTGATAAACATCATAGATTTATCATAAAAGAGAGATCATTTACAAAACCTCCATGTAGAGTTATAATAGAAATGATTTTTCAATTGCCTACTGCCTCACAAAAAAGGGGTCTTATGGATTGGGATGTCCATAAGATATGTTCAAAATGGTGTTTTCGACACATGCACATAAAATTTATTCAAAAAACCCATTTTGTACATTGAATAAAGTTAATGTTGAAATGAAAATAAAAATTCATTTCCTTAAGATACGCATTGAAATTGTCACAAAAACTTATTGGTAATTTCTTAGAACTCGCTAATCATCATGTTCTAAGGTGAACCATGTTGGCAATATGATTTTCATTAATGTCAAAAGGGACATTATGAGCATGTCATTGATGTCAAAAGGAAGATCATTGGCATTTTGGGTGTCATTGATGCTCAGGGTTGAATATGGTGATTAGAAGATATGCAAGGAATCCTATCAAAGGTCAAGGATGATTGGAGTACATATGTGCATGACTGAAATTCATCCATTTCTTCATATTGATCATCTAGACATTTTGGGTCTATAGAGGAAAATCTGAATAGGCAGTTTACTAATGTCACCATTGCCACGTGTGGACGAGTTTGGGGAAGTTGGTCATATGGTTATGATCACATTAGTCCCTAGTTGTTATGCGTCAGATTTGAAGCCATGCGATGAAGTGCAGTTGAAGATATGGGGATGCAAAGTTGGCTACTCACAAAATTCACTAAGTTTCTAAATTTGTAAAAGGGCTCAAGCAAAGCCAAATAAACATATTGATGAGGTCAGCATTCGCACACATGGAGGTGTCAGGTCAAAATGATCATATGGGTTTGTTCATTTTTGTGCCTAGTTTCTATGCGCAAAATCTTAGGACACGCGATGTAGTGCAACAAAAGATATGCATGAGCAAAGTTGAACTCTCAGGGATTTTGACAGTGTTTTACCACAGTCAAATTTGTACATGGCAAGAAAAAGCTGAGTAGACATTTTTATAATGTCATATCTTGCATGTATGAATGTTTCTAGAGTAGATGAATATATGGATGGAATCCCCTATATGAAAGGATCTTATGCACCAAATTTCAAGTCATGCGATTAAGCGCAACAAAAGTTCTGCAAGAACAAAGTTGGCCTTCCAAGGAGTTCTACACACAGCCAGCTCTGTGGCAAAATAATCTGAGTGAGCAAATTAATAGTGTTATATCTTGCATGCACGAAGGATTCAGGAAGAAATGAGCATATGGGTTTGTTCATTATCATGCCTAGTTTATATGGTTTCAATTTCAGAATAGGGGGATGAGCGAAGCAAAAAATATGAAGGTGCAAAGTTAGCCTTCTAGGCATATTGAGATGGTCCCCATAATCAAATTTGCACAAGGTAAAGTTCAAGCTTGTTAGAAGATCTAACAACGAGTGCTTAATCGTACGTTGAAGATCCAATGATGTGCAACGAAGTCAATATGTTAAAGGCACCTACGAGTGAACGCATTAGTCACAAGTGTCACAATCACGAAGCTTGAACAGTAAATCTATGATGCGGTTCAAAGTCAAATAGTCAATGATCAATGCGAGGATGCCAAGTGTCTCAATAGCATGAATTGATAACAATGTGCAGAAGGCATGCGCTAATGCCAAGTGTCACATTCACGGGAGCTCATCAGAGATAAAGTTCGAGCTTGTTAGAAGATCTAATGGGGAGTGGGTGATCATGCAATGAAGATCCAACGAAGCAAGTGGACTCGATGGGATAAAGTGCCCAATGTTTATCGACATAGAGGCGAGTTAAAGATCGAGTTAGTTTGATGAGATCGACGAAGCGTATTTATTTCAAGAAGCAATGAGATGAGATAAAGAGCTCGATGTTTAACGACAAGACAAAAGTAAACTTCGTGCTAGTTTGAATATCTAACGACGCGCGAGAGCTTAGGTCAAAGGATCTAATAGACACATTTTAAAGTTGAATCATTAAAGCCCAAAAGCGTACAAGGATCCAATGGAGTGCGTAAACTTGTCAGAAATTGGTCAAACGGACGCGTTTTAAAGTTGAGCAGATTGAACGAGGATCATCAAATCATGGCACCAAACTTAAGATCAATGGTTGATATTTAAAGATATGTTCATCCCAATGATCAAGCGTTGGAATATGCAGGTTCTTGCAGTTAAGCCGTAAATCATGACACAAACATTGAATTTGATTACTGTAATCGATCAAATTTGTGTAATATGGCATGTGCATCAAAACTAGAGCCCAATATATGCTATAAATAGTAATGAGACCAAGAATCATGGTGGTGGAGCATGAGTTAAAGACGTGGGAAACTTGCAGTTAAAGATAGGAACTAAATTCCAACAGAACTGAGCGTGATGTGTTAGCAAACAAGTGTGAACACAGAGAATATACGAAACCCTAGATCAAATGCTTATACATGTCATCTAGGATATAGTCATAAGAAGCTATTGTTACTACTGGAGTTATTGAATTGTGTCAAACAGAGAAATATAGACACAAAGATAGAGTAGAGAAGAGAAGAGAAGGGAAGAGAAGAGAGATGAAGTGCAGAGCATGAACAGTTACAGCGTAGACTTGTAACAAAGAATAGAGAATTAGATTCATTTATGATTCTATATTGTAATCTGGTGTTGTAGCTCCATAGTAGAATTTGATAGGTAGGTGCCATCAGATAAGCTGAGTTGGTGCTCAGTTAGGGAGTGGGTGCTTCCTTAGAGTAGGTGCTCTTAAATCAGGGGATTCGTCTCTTTAGGGTTGGTGCCCTTAAACATTGTAACCAGTGAGGTTCTTTATTGTGAGGTGGGATTAGAACGGTAGATGCTAGTAGCTATTCTCATGGTGGTTTTTCTTGTATTGGGTTTTCCACGATATATCTAGTGTTGTGTCTATTTGTGTGTATGCGATCTTTGCATATAGTTTTAATCTGCATTAAAAAGTTTAGAAAAAGACTAAGTTAATATACTGATTCACCCCCCCTCTTAGTATATAGTTGTGTTCCAACAATTGGTATCATAGCCTTTGTTCCTTAGAAGAAGCTTAATCAGCTTAGATAGATCTTGAACGATGAACACAAATGGCTAGTCAAGAAGGCTTTTCCTCAAACAAAGCACCTCTCTTTGATGGATCAAACTATGCATTTTGGAGCATTAGAATGGAAGCATATTTATCTTCATTAGGTTTTGATGTATGGATGTCTGTTGTAAATGGATATACAACTGCTACAATTTTTACTGATCAGGTTGCCAAAAAAGCATATAAGAGCAATGCTAAGGTAAAGAATGCTATCCTTTGTGGATTGTCTAATTTAGAGTTTGTTAAAGTGATGCATTGTCAAAATGCACAAGATATCTAGAACAAATTGAAAAGCATCTATGAAGGTGATATCACAAAACTTGACAAGCATCACATAATTGTGAAGCATTGCTAAATTGTGAAACATCATAGGACTCGACATTCATTGTAACGCTTGTCAAACATCGCATGCTTGAATAGCGTATCATTGAAGCATCTTTGAAAAGAATGTTGTTGGAGCATCATGACAAAGCTTCATAGGGAAGAAAAATATCTAGTAAGAATAATTTACAATCAATGTAGTTGATTTGGTGGCTAAAAAGATGAAAATTGAAAGCATCATTTGAATTTTAATGTAATTTTAAATAGATTTTGATGGGATGGTTTAGGTGGGTTTTGATGATGTCACCCTTGTTGGGATTTGACAATTTAGGCTTTGACTATAAAACTATTTTCTAGTTGGGTCTAATTTGACATTATTCACTGCCTTAATTCCAAATGGAATTCTTGATCTTTTAAGATTGAATGGGTAAATTTGGGTTTGGATGAGGCTATTTAGTTTTTTTTACGTCACTCATTATAGACAAGGAAAGTATGGTCCTTGGATTTTATAATTAGTGTATCAAAGATTTAAATCAGTTGGAAAATTCACACCGTGTGAAACCTTTTTCCCTGGTGTGTAATTATGGGTATTTTACTACAGAGGAAGATTGATGTGATATCGACATTATTGATAGGATTGAATGAGTTTTTTTTGAACTAAGGTGCCCCCTTATTTAAGATTATACATATCAATTTGAATTTCCAATTGTTTATTTGAGGGTCGTGCTTACTCACTTCTTCAAGCTCCTTGGTCTGATTTTTTTCTTGGTTAATAATTGCTTAAAATTTGTTTCCACTCTTTTTTCTAAGACCTAAAAAAAGATGGAGTCATATGTCTGGAAATAGATTGACAATCTTATTTAATCTCTACAGTGCCAACATGAAAGTTGCCATTGAACTTGTTCTGGGAGCAAAAGACTTGAAATTGGACGTCCACAATAGGGTTAATTCCAAAGTGGCATCAATATTTGTTTGCAATCTTTTATCTATCTTCCATGATAAAGGTTTGGTAATAAATTTAGTAGACATTTTCAGAAAGGAAAAGTTTAGAGTTGGTTTGGACTCTGCATTGGGTTCTCTTCTTTTCTACTTTTCGAATTTGCCTAGTGTGGATAATGGGGGTGCCGTTCCATTGTCAGAATTTAGAGATATTAAGAAATAATTTTTTAGTTTTGCGGACAAAGAGTTTAGCCCACGCACGGTTTTTTTCCAAGATATGAACCTTATTCATTGTTGGAGAATAACTACAGTAGACTCCACATCTTTCTAACACCCTTTGGCCCTTTCAAGTTGACACTTGAGCTTCCATATTTGGAAATTATGTTAGAAAAGACAAATTCGTAGTAGGAAAATTCAAGCCAAATCAGTATCCAAAATTTAGAAGTATCTACGTGGAGGGGACATATCAGTAGTCATAATTTAGAAGTATCTGTGTGGAGGGGACAGATCAGTAGTCAGAATTTAGAAGTATCTACGTGGAAGGGACTTTTGGTCTGGCTTGAATTTTCCTACTACTGATTTGTCTTCTCTAAAATAATTTCCAAATATGGAAGCTCAAGTGTCAACTTGAAAGGGCCAAAGTGTGTTGAAAGATGTGGAGTTTACTGCAGTTATTCTCCAACAATGAATAAGGTTAATCTCTTGGAAAAAAACCGTGCAGGGGCTAAACTCTTCGTCTAATGCTACTGCTAAGATGGAGTTCTCCACTTTGTAATTAGTTGGAACTGATGACTATGGTAAAGGTGTAGACTCACTATTTTAGTATGGCTGGATTTGGTGATTGGTATTTTTTTTTGTTCGTATTTCTTTGTTGAAGATATAAATTATGAGTCTTTGTTTTAATTTCTACAAAGATATAAATTATGAGTCTTTATTTTACTTTTAGAAGTTTTTTTTTGGTTTTGTAATGTAAACTTGCCTAAAGTATGAGGCTATGATGTTGGAAGCTTTTGTAAGCTTTTTGTATGGATTTTCAAATATATATCTCTGCAAAATATATAATTTCCAATTTTGGGATTTTAAAGTAATACTTTGGCATGCAAATTTTAAAAATATGTTGTAGTTTTCTTCCCTCCTTACCCTATACTTTTTGAATTTACAATTGGAAACATTATTTTGACTTGCAAGGGATGAAATGCGTTCAAATAAAGTAGAGGAGCAATCATTATCTTCATAATTTTTTTATAATTTTTTACATAATTTGATTTTGCATTGATTTTTCTTAGAGGTTTTTTTTAACTCTGTTGCAAGTGTATCAAAATGCCATGTTTTTTAGAGGCAATAAACCCATCTAGTATAGAAAAATGGATGGCAACCACTTAAAAAAAACTTTGTTTTGAGAAACATTACAATAATAATACTCTGCAAGAGCTAGTAATTTAATCTAATACCATATCCCGCTCTTCCCCCCCAAAAAAAAAAAAGAAAAAAAAAAAAAACATTTTTTTAAAGATACGATTTGAAAGAAATATTATATTGTGATTGCTACAAGGGCAAGGAATACATAGAGTAACAAAAATAAAAAATAGGTGTATAAACATCACAAGCTCATAAAAACATTGCATGATGGAAAACATCGCAAGCTTAGATTGTAGAAAAGTATCACATTGATGGAAAATCATCACTAGCTTAGAAAAACATTGCATTGAAATTTGATGGAAAAACATTGCAAGTTAGAAAAGCATTGCATGATGGGAAAACACTGCATGGCTAGAAAAGTTTTGGAATGATGAAAAAAATAACAACTTAGAAAAACATCTTTATCTATTAGACGATGGTTAATAGATAAAATTTGAAAAACAATCACAAAATGGCTTTATATCGAATCAATAAATTTATCTATAGATTTTAAACTTCAATGTTGGAAGAGTTTTGAACTAGATTAATATATCTCCTTATTTACATCAGTTAGTGTTGGTTTTATTTATACTTTGAATCACCTATTTATTAGATTATTTTATACTTGTTAAGTTACCAAAATCATAACTCATTAGGATAAAAAATGGTGTTTAAAGTCAATTATATTTATTACTTCATTTAATAAATTTGTAATGGATATAACTAGGGAATTCAATTACACTTCAAATTTCCCCGCAAATGTGATTCTAGGCCCCCTAAAATATGTGGCGTTCTAAACATTGTTAAAATCTTAAACCGTCGATTTCTTGGCGATCCAAAAACAATACCCCATTGGATTAGAATCGTTTGGATATTCAAGCGAGAAATAGTAACGTGTATACGTTTTTTGGGAAAACTGCTAAGCACCTTGATTTTAACTACTCAAGTAATCCCGAGTTTGGAAATGCTCAATATTCATTTAACTACTAATATTTGTCACTAAAAGTTACCCTGATTGATAAGACATTGAGTAATTATTGTAATTGGCCATTGTTTTCAAGTATGCCCGCTTTCTAAATATAATAAATTCATGGGAATGGACACACAAAAAAACCAATTCATCCTTATTTGTATTATGTATTATTTTACTTTGATTCACGCATGCAATCACTTACATACACACATCCTAGTAGAAGCATTATTTAGACCCTTAATTTTGGTAGAAGACTTACTACTACAATGTTTTTAGTACCGTTTTCTGCATATGGATCATTGGTTTGAGTCAGGCTCTTATTCATGCTTGTTCATGTGTTCTTTTTTTTTTCTCTTCTCCGTGTGGTCCTATTGGCCCTTGTTCCTCTATGTCTATATCTTCTTTATTTATGTTTTTTCTTGGTGGCCTTATTTCTTTCTCTATTGTTTGTCCTCTATTGTTTTCACTATCGAGATGAAGTTGTTGATCTCACCTATTGTTCTTTGGGCAGATTCAGTGGCCCACCAAATCCGCCCCTTCTTTTTTTGTGAATTTAAGACCTCTTTCATTATTCTTCAATGTTTGGATCCATGTTTGTTGCTTGTTGCATGTTTTCTTAGTCAGCTTGAGTACCAATAACTTTCCAATTCAAACAAGGGATCTCTATATATACAAATCATCTAGAAACATTTTAATAAAAAAATCAAGGAGAATTCATCAAGATTGAAGCTAGGCACACTTCTTATTGCTAATTTTTTCTTAAGGACTCATTTAAAGGTTTTATCATTGCATCCCTAAAGAGGTCCAAGTGAATGTCATGTTGTTGCATTTCACTTAGAGAGATGAAAACAAAGCTTTTCTCTCACACCACAAGAATTATGTGGGGTTTTATTCTAGCATGCAAGATATGTAGTGATGCAAGAGCATTCGAGTTCACAAACTATCTTACATCATCCAAAAACATGGGTTTGAGTTCTTGTACACCTTTTTTTTGAGTTGTATGACTTGTCATCTCTTGTAACAACATTGCACATGTGGAGGAAGGTCAATGTTACGCTGAATAAAATCACAGGTGGTGGTTTGAAACCATCACTTCATGCAAGGGATGGTTATGAAACGAACGTGATGGTTATGCAATCATCGGTCTACAACGATCAATAATTTCAATTGCATTGAACAAACAATTAAAGTAACTATCTAGGTCAACAAAATATAACATGTGGACCATTTTCCAAGACAAAGGGAGCTCAAAGAGTGGTAATATGTTAGTGTCATGCCACCAAGATTCGAAGTCAATTTTGAAAGAGAGTTAGAAAGTCATTTTAGATCATTCAAGGCAAAGAGAAGAATATCAAAAAACTTTGGGGAGAGAGGAGTTCAACTCTAGAGTAGAAAAAGATAGAGAGAGATCAAAGAAGCTTAGAGAGTGAGAATGCAAAGCTAAGATCATGTTGAGATAGATGTATGTTCATTATAACCTAGTCATTAAACAAAGGTAGTGTTCTTCATAGTCATAGGGGAAGGGAGAGTGTGAGTGTGTAATATTTGTAAGACCGCTCAAAATTAATAGAGTGTCTTTTGCTTTCCATTCTAAGACTTGTAATACTGTTGGGGAGTAAAACAACCATTCACTTGGACCCCTCATTTCCATATGCATCATGTAGTTGCAACTCGCTTGAGGTTGCTCGACCCAACTGCTTCTTTCATTTCTCTTGAAAGTGTTTTGTGGTGAATTAGTTCAATGAATCTAAAGAGATAAAATCATACATATTATGCCTTAACAAATAGTGAAGTGAAAATACAAACATGTATGACATTTGATGGCATAAAATTATAGAGAAATTGTAGAACTTGAAATATTGTGCATTTCAAATTCTCTATAAGGAAACATATTTGTTGACAATAGTAAGACATATTGATTGGTCTCCATATGTTCACACAAGGGCACCTCGAGTTGTAGACTTGACAAAGATGATGAAAGGAATCCAGATAAGATTGAATGTAATGGAGACATCAAAAAGAAGAGGAGCTCATGTTGAAGATGCTCAGGAGATTGAATTAGAAGAGATAGTGGATGAAATTGATATTAGATTTCTCAGAGCTATTGCAAAAATGGGTAGTAAACCAAAGTTGGATACCCCTTATTACGAAGGAAGCTTGAGCCCTATGGAGCTCATAAGGATAATGGATATGGAGAAATAATCTGACTATGAGTCATGAATCAATGGAGGAACCCAAGAAGGTGAAGTTTTCTAGTACCAAGTTGAAAAGTCATACATCTTTATGGTGGGATCATATGAAGTTGGAAAGAGAGATAAGAGACAAAGATAAAATCAAAACTCGGGAGAGGAAGGGGACACGTTGAAAGATAAATTTGTATATTCACATTATCAGCTAAGTTTGTTCAAGAAGTTTCAGAGTTATAAGGCAAAATTAGTTGTGTGGACTACACGAAGGAGTTCTGCAAGCTGAATATAAGCATTGGTCATATGGAAGACGATAAGGAAAAAAATGTCAAGGTATGTAAATTGAATTTGCATTTACATTCAAGATGAGATTGAAATGTTTAAATTTAAATCAATTGAGGAAGTTGTTGATGTGGGTTTTAGGCACACCAAATACCTCATGGGTTTTCAATCTCTCATTGTAGGACTTGCTTGTGATTTGTCTAGGGCACAGTTTGTAGGTTTTCGACTCTTCTACATAGTCTGCATGGAATAGCAACATGCGACTTATATCCCAACAAAGGATATTCATCCAAGTAATCAAAACAACACCCCAGGATGAATATTTATAGCAATGTTATAATAAAACGAATATATCTCATTAAAAAGGAGGGAAGGGTAAGATAGAAAAGAAGTTTCAGACTTCAGCTTTGTAGTGATCTTGCTTAAACACCACCTTTTGAGATCTACTACAAAAAAATCAACATTCTTTGAATCTAGTTATGCATACATATCGAAATAAACAAAGAGCAAGAGTCTAAGGGAAAATGATTATGATTTATTCTCAGAAGTGTTTCTTTGTATGATAAATTGATTACAAAAAAATAACTAAAAACACATTCAACAATTTTATAAAGATTTATTTTCCTGTAAAAAATAACATTCAACACATCTAACTACAACAAAAGAGATCAGAGGCTAGCCAACTGAAATGATTAGAGTAACATAAATACACATTCTAACCTTCTCATGATAAGAAAAATAAATATCTTTGGTAATCACTTAAAGTTAAAAAAACACACAACATCACTTTGAATTTGAGAAAAAAGAACAAAACAACAAAGAAAAGCTCATGAACATTCCATCAAAATTTTGAAGTTCTCTTTTTGCATTCTATTAGAATCTTCTTTCTCTTGGTAGCTAACCAACGAACAAGCCAAATAATAATGTAGCTCAATATGCTATAGAGAGAACCACCTTTTACAATATTTACAAAAGATGTTTTTATAGAGCACAAGACTATACCCACTTATGGTCATGATGGCAAAGTTTGTTACAAGGATTAAGCAAACATAGAAGAGAAAAAAAATGAGGAAATGGACATAACTGGACAACATCACAATGGGTCATTCCATTGGGACCACCCCAATGCGTTTTGCCACTTCAAAAGTCTTCCTATGCCTTTAATTCTCCTACAATCCCATCCGATCTTTTACATAGGATTATGATGATCATGATTCTTCCATGTTTGATAAATGTGCTCAACTTCCAATATTATAAACATTGACAGAGGATGATTATGGGTTGTTGTAATGCTTGTGGATTTTATGGTTTGGTAGGCGGTGATGATCGTCAAATTGACTTTGTGTTCATGGGTCAACATAGCAGTTGAGTTAGATCATAGCTTTAATTCATCTGATAGTTAGGTGTCATTGTCACCTTTTTTTAATGTTCATGCTATGTGGCACCATATCGCTTAATCATGGTGTTAGTTTGAGCCTTTGAATACAAAGCCCTTTTTCCTTTGTAAATGCTTGCAGTGATGACAAGTGGCCCCTATTGATTGAATTACATTCCATATGGTATATAACTGGACTATGAAGCCTTGTGAAATGAAAACATGTGGCATGTTTTTCTTGGGTCGCATTCCTGTAAGGGTACGAACCTTAAAACACACTACTCTTCCCTTTGATGTTGTGATGTTGTGAGAATGTGCCATGTGGCAGCAAACAATGATGTGTGGCAACATATAATAAGATCGCATACCTACAAAATATGTCAAAAATACCTTACTTCACTATGCTGCGAAGTTATGATTGAATGCACTGTTGACATGTGGGAAATTGCGATTACTTTGCAGTTTTGCATTTTGAGCCTCTGCGTGAACTTATATTCATGATGCAAAGGTGTTTCGTGACACGTTGCATGGCACTAATGAGGCAAGTTAAGCTTGCCTTTGAAAATTTGTGAAACGTTGCGAATGCCTTCGATGATGACACGAGGCAAGCTATGACTAACTATGAAGAAGCACATAAATGTGACTAAGTCTAAATGTTGTGGCTTCATGTGAAGAAGTGTGAAAACCGGCAAATAAGTCCTTTGATCTTGTATGACAAGGAACGAAAGTCAACAACTAACATTTCATGAAATCGATTGAGTAAAAGGATGACTAAGAATATGCAAGATAATGTGAAGAGAAAAATAATATCAATCATAAAGCCTTGCAAATCCTTTAGTGAAAATTTGACCAAATAAAATGAAAATATGCCAAAACATAGCAAAAACCTGCATGAATAAGTTCTAAATAAAATTGATTTGTTTCCCTATGTCCAACTTGAAATAATTTATAAGATAATCTTTAGCATATATTAAAACAAACTTTTATAAAGCAAGGACTTATTGGACCTAAACAATCAATTTTGAATAATTATTCTCAGTAGGTCTTTAATGCTTTGTGTTGGGTCATTTATGATCCAAGGTAGTTATGTAGTTATTTTAATGTTTTGTTAGTAGTTAATTGTGTTTGGGTTGTTTTACCCGTTAGTTGGTTTTGTAACCAACTTCCTCCTTCTGTAAGCTTTAAAAGCTTACATGATGTACAAAAATAAAAGCTTACATGATGTACAAAAATAAAAGAAGCTTTACATTGAATATAATTTTTGTTTTATTCCTCCGATACCTGGAGCCAATAGTGGTATCAGAGCCACATATTAAAGGAGAAGCCATGTATTTGAAGGTGGAAAGAGAGAACCGCATAGTAGGTTGAATAGTGCACCTGTAAAATTCATTCTCAGGCCTGGAATAGATTGTACGACCTCTTTTAAATACATTTGCCTGGACACTTGAAGGGAAGGATAGAGACCTCTGCAAGGCAGAATGACGACTGGGGCTTTTAGAGGGAAAAATAAAACCTATAGCTGATAAAGGTGCAGTTGGATTTTTTTATGCAAATGTAAAAAAAGAAGATTCAAAGTACAAGCTTTGCCCAAAATGTTCAAGATCAGATTGAAGACATTAAAAGAAATGTGAAAAGCACAGTGGTACGACGTAGCAAAGGAAATGACAAGTGAAATGACAATTCTTGCATGTAAATACATGTAATTTTTTAATTTTTTATTTCACATCTCAAATGTAAGAGATAAATAGAATATTATCTCTTTACATGTTCAAATTAATTAATGTTGAGGTGGATAGCTAGTAGTTTTGTTAATATGTGCTAAAAAGGAGGTCCAAAGTTCTAAATCCTTCTAGAGCATTTTGTTGGTCCAAATTTATTTCTTTTTATATTCTGAATAAAAACAATGAAAGGAAAAATTATGAAGGGAAAATATTTTTAAAATTTTGGAGGTATAAGGGTGTAATAGGAGATATAAGGTGTGATTGATTTTTTGTTGAATCTCTGAATCTTTTGTATATTGAATCTACTTACGAGGATTAAGGCTAAACCCTGAGTATAATTCATTTTGATGTTTTACTTCTTTGTAAGTCATAGCAAAAATTATAAGCTTGATCTCTAAAAACAATAGATTGTCACCTAAAAAATATAAGGAATGGAATAGGAATATGAAAAACACCCTCATTTTTAATGACTTATGGAAAATCATAGAGAAAGAGATCACACCACCAACTGAAGCCAAAAAATTGGTTGAGTACCAAAAATGAGATAAGTGTGCACTCGCACTATTAAAAGCATCATGCACTAAGCAAGTTATCATTCATATAGAAGTGGTTAAAACTGGTGCATAGAAAGCGTTAACAGATATGTATGGCAAACAACTTGCCTATAATAAGATTGATCTCTTAATGCAATTGCTTAATAACAAGATTAACATTGATGAAGAATTATCTGAATATCTCTTCCGCATGAAAACATTGAAACAACAATATTACACAACTAGTGGAAAAATAAATGATGACATTTTGATTTCTATCACACTAAATGGCCTTAGTTTTACATACACCAATTTTGTTGAAATGCTATAGCTTAGTGATAACTTAATGGTGTCACATTTGACTTTATTCGTGAGTTGTTGACTCAGCATGAGTGACAACGTGCAAAGAAGAATACGTCTACTGAAGAGGCTCATTATACAAAAAACAGGTCCCATCATAGAGATCATCGCCATGTACAACGACAGTTTCAGAAGCATTATTTGAAACACTCTCCGAGTCATTCTCTGAGATACTCTCCAAACTATTCTAAACAGTCTCCACAACACTCTGATCAACACTCCATAAGATATTCAAAAAACAAACATCACCATACGCATTCTTCTCACTCTAGTGGTTCTTCCAATGATTTAGTTTCTTCTGGATCTTGTTGACACAAGAAAGAGCCCAGACGTTTCAAATGTGGTGGTATTGGACATCTTGCAGATGTATGTCTTTCTAGACGACCCCACTCTCCAAATAAAAAGAAAGTTGAGACAAATTATGTGGATCATTCTAGCGGTAGATCTTCTAGTTACTATAGCTATTTTGATTATTTTAACACTTATTTTGATTAAGAGGCATCCTATATGGCCGAGGTTTATGGTCCCAATGGACCTAACAACTTGTTCTGCTTGATCAATAATCATTTGTCTTGTGTGAGCTACTAGGCTCAAGATTGGGATCTATTATAGTAGCAATTTTTTGGCTTGTGTTCTTGATTTTAGTTCTATTTTTGGCTTTCTATACTTAATATTCATGAGTTGGAGTAGACAGTGTTAGTTTATTTTGATTCTCTTGGTGCATAGCTTTTGACCTCTCCCCTGATAGGGGAGAAGACATAACATTGGTTAGTCTTCAATCAGTCATCAGTGACAATACAAGTTGACTGGGGTTGATAACATCTTCAATGTTGAGCTAAGGTCGTCAACATTTGTTGGACATCAGGGAGATGTACCATATAGGGTATATGTTGACTAGTTTGATAGGCTTTTGGATAGAGTCTTATGCAAATTGATGTAGTTGGACAGGGTTTGATTGTGTTCAATTATAATATGGTATGATGATCACAAAGGATGAACAGACTTTGATCGTGTTTATCAGCGTTTTATATTACAACTTGTAGGATGGGCTTCTGTATGGAGCGGCATCAATTTTGGTCAGTACCAGGATGTACAGTACACCATTCGCAGTTGCTTCAAGATGATTTCAGAGTCATTGCTCCAGTTCTTTCATTTTCCATTCCCTTTTCGATCAAGGGAGAGTTTGTTGGATCATTTATGATTTAAAGTAGTTATATATTTATTTTAATGTTTTGTTTTGTTAGTAGTTAATTGTGTTCGGGTTGTTTTACCCATTAGTTTTTTAACCAACTTCCTCCTTCCGTAAGATTTTAAAGCTTACATGATGTACAAAAATAAAAGAAGCTTTACAGTGAATATAATTTTTGTTTTATTCCTCCAATACATGGAGCCAACACTTTGCATATTTTGTTGTTCAGAATGTGGGTCTCTATTTATAAAAAATGGGGTGTGTTGGTCACAATGGAAGCCTATCAATGTGCATTGAAAGTGGAATACTTTTTCTCTAAATGTAATGAATGAACTCTAGAGGTAGAGGAAGGTTATCAAGAGGAAGAGGATAAAATTCAATGGCAGAAAATGTCAACATACTCATGAACGTGAAGAAAATAATACACAAAATTAGAATCTGTCCCAAATAGGAAGAGGTTAATTTTGTAGAGGTATTTGATACTTTAAAAGAGGAAGAGGTAGAGGATTCAAGGTAAGTGCTTCGAATGTGGAGAGGTTTGACATATATAATCTGGATGCTCCAAATCCTTTCAAAACAACAACAAGATGAATGAAGCAAGAAAACATATTGCTAATGTTAATGAAGAGAGTGTTGGATCTACAATACACATGGAAGAATCAAAACATGGTGAAACTATTATGATGAAAAGTGTGTTGTAAGAAAAAACCAAGGAAACTAGTGTAAAGAAAGTACTTTTTCCAAACTTTTTGTAAAGTGCAAGGTAAGTGTTGTAAAGTCATTATTGATAGTGGTAACACAAATAGTTTGGTTTCAAAGGAAATGGTATCAAAGCATGGGCTGAAAAGATTAGTGCATCCAAATCCATACAAATTTTATTGGTAGTTGAAGGGTTATAAAGTGTTGGTGAATGAACAATGTATGCTTAGTTTATAGATTGTTTCATAAAATGATGATGTGTTGTGTGATATTATGCCCATGGATGTATGCCATATGTTTTTAGGACCATGACAACTTGATACAAGATCCATGCATGATGGGAGAGTAAACACCTACATGTTCATGAAGGATGGTAACAAGCATGTATTGATCCCACTGAAATAAAGAGAAGAAGAGGTGGCCAATAGTCATAGAGTTTTAATGGTTGTCGATAAATAATTCTTGAAGGAGACAAAGAAGGACAAGGCATGGTTTGATTTCATCCCAAATCCAATGCAAGCTGGGATAACAAACAAGGTGAGTGATATCCATTTTGAAGTTCAAAATTTGTTAGAAGAGTCTGTTGATATAGTTTCCAAGGATTTTTCAAATGGACTACTACCTATGAGAAGCATTAGTCATTATATGGATCTAGTTGCTAGATTGAGTTTTCCAAACAAGGTAACTTATAGGATGACATCTATAGAGAATGAAGTAGTGAAGATATAATTGAGTTGTTGGAGAAGGGTTTAATGAAAGTTTAAAACCATGTGCACTTCCAACAATATTGGCACCTAATAAGGGTGGATATTGGTGGATGTATGAATTTTAGAGTGATAAACAAGATCAATTTCAAGTATATATTTCCTTTTCCAACAATGGATGACTTGATGGAGTATTTGAGTTGATCAAAGTACTTTAAAAAAATATATTTGAAGAGTGGAAACCACCAAATTTGAGTTAGAGAAGGGGACGAGCGGAAGATCGCATTCAAGACAAATGATGGATTGTATGAGTATATTTTTATGTCATTTCGATTTTAAAATGCACGTAGTACATTCATGAAATTCATGAATAAATGGTTGAAACCTTATGGAAGTAAGTTTTCAATTGTTTATCTAGATGAAATTTTAATTTTCAATCATTCCAAGGGAAAATATTTGTTATATTTGAGGTTGGTTTTATAAAAGTTTAAGTAGGAGAAGTTGCTCATCAACTTAAATAAGTGTAGCTTCATGAAGGAAGATGTGACATATTTGGGATTTATGATATCAAAAGAGGGTTTAAAAATGGACCCCAAAAATGTGAGAGCAATAGTTGAATGGCCATCACCAAAAAGCATGTTTGAGACTAAATTTTAATGGGTTGCAAAGTTTATATATGAAATTTACTAGAAACTTTAGTGGTATATGTTCAGCTATTATGGAAGCAATGAAGGGTGATAAAAAACAATTTAAGTGGATTGTTGTAGCAGATGACATTTTTTATTTTTTGAAGAAGGTAAACAGAACCACCTTTGTTGGAACTGCCTGATTTTAGTAAGTATTTTAAGTTGATTGTGATGTAAGTGGAACAACAATATGAGCAATATTGAGCCACGAAGGTAAACACATTTCTTACTTTAGTGTGAATTTGAATGAAGCCAAGAAGTATTATTCAACCCATGACCATGAGTTTTATGCTATGGTACAAAGCACTTAAGAAGTGGAGGCATTATTTGTTGCCTAAGGAGTTCATTTTATATATAGGTAATCAAACATTGCAATTCATAAACACCCAATGTAAGTTGAATCAAAATCACATGAAATGGGTTGAATATATTCGAATCTATTAATATTTTTAAAGCATAGGAGTGGTCAAGCTAATAAGGTTGTAGATGATTTAAGTATAAGAGCTATTGTAGTGAATGAGCTCAGGGTAATAGTCACTTTGTTTGAATCAATAAAATAATTGTATGAGGAGGATTTGAATTTTCAAGATGCATGGGCATGGTGCATAAATCCAAAAAATCATTTACAAACCAACATGGCTGGAGTATATATGATATAAGACAGAGTGTTATTCAAGGGAAATAGGTTCTGCATACCTCAAGGTTTTGTAAGGAAGAACTTATTGAAGGAAAAACATAGTGGAGGCCTAGCTGATCACTTTCCGCAACTTAGTGAACATTACTACTAGGCAAGGATGAGCATGGATGTCAAGAAATTCATGCAAAGATGTAGGATTATCCAACATGAAAAATGAAAATGTCATATTTTCGGATTGTAACAACCATTACTAATTTCAAAGAGACCACACGAAGAGTTGAACATGGATTTTATTTTGCCAGTGACTCAAAAGAGGTAATTACTCTATTTTATTTGACGTGGATATATTTTTTCAATATGACACACTTTATAGCATGTAAAATACTATTGATGTCAAGAATATTTCAAATTTGTTTTTTAGAGTAGTGAGACCACATGGGTGCCATAAACATTCTATCAAATAAAAATACCATCTCTGTTGGAATTTTTTGAGGACATTGTGGAGGAAACTAGGCACAAGAATATACTTTAGTTTAGCCTATCATTGTCAAATGGATAGGCAAATGGAGATAGCAAATTGGAGTCTTGGTAATTTGATGAGTTTTTTGGTTGGAGACAAGGCCAAATTGTGGGATATGGAATTTCAAAAGTTGAATTTGCTTACAATAAAATTCCATATTGTCTATGGTTGTAGCCCTAGAGGCATGTGTGAATTGAGAAGCACATCAAATATGAAGGGTGTCAAAGTAGAAGAATACATAGTAGCTATGCATGATGTGTATATGGAGGTGAAGTGAAGCTTGGAAAAGAATGATATTAAATAAAATAAGCACACTTTTCAAACAAGGAGATAATAATTTTTTGAATTTGGAGACTTGTTATTGGTGTATTTGCATAGGAAGACATTTCCAAAGGTAACATATAATAAGTTGAGGTGGAAGAAAATTGAACCTTGTAGAGTTTTGAGAAGGTTCTTAGTAAATGCTTATGAGATTTAGCTACTAGATGGAGTGGATATTTCACCTATATTCAATGTAGTGGATTTGTACGCTTATTTTGAGGGAAAAGGTAGTGGTAAAGGATCAAATTTAGATTTTTCATGTGTAGATTGGAATCAACAGTTATTTTAGAAGGAAAAAGAGGTAATTGAGATTGTATTATATACACATCTCAAAATGAAGAAGAGAGACAAATAGTACATATAATATTTATTGAAGTAGAAATATAAATTAGTTGAAGACACAACTTGGATGAATGCATCTGAAGTTTCTAAACACGGATAAATAATTGAGGAGCTCATGAAGGGTTCATGAGCAGGAGCTCATGGATAATTTTGTTTACTTTACGTATTTGATGCAAGAGCATTCGTGTTCACGAACTATCTTACATAATATAAAAACATTGGTTTGGGTTCTTGTGTGTACTTGTGCACATTTGTTTTTGTGATATATATGATCAATTTTTTTTTTTTTTATATAATACGAATATTTATATATTTTAATATGAATATTCCTGTATGTATAATGAACAATAAAAAGTTGCAGGTAAAAATATAATCAATGAATCATGCTGCAGTAAAAATTCAAACAAGACTTCAGTGATTTAAGAATAATAGAAGGAATATATATTTAAACAAGACTTTAGTTAGATAAGAATAATAGAAGGAATATATATTACTTCAGTCAGATAAGAATAACATAAGGAATATATGTTTAAAAAAGACTTCAGTTAGATAAGAATAACAGAAAGAATATATATTTCACTGTGGTATGATTCTCTGATTATATTTTCACCTGCAATTTTTTATTGTTCATTTTACATACAATAATATTCATATTAAAATAAATATCACACACACGCACACGCACACACACATGCATGCGCGTGCACATACACACAAGACTTTAGTTAGATAAGAATAATAAAAGAAATATATATTACTTCAGTCAGATAAGAATAACATAAAGAATATATGTTTAAACAATACTTCAGTTACATGAGAATAACAAAAAGAATATCTATTTTACTTCAGTTAGATAAGAATAACATAAGGAATATATGTTTAAACAAGACTTCAGTTGATAAGAATAACATAAGGAATATATATTTTACTATGGTATGATTCTATATATATATATATATATATATATATATATATATATATATATATATATATATATATATATATATATATATATATATATATAAACAACTACTCAACTAGATTCGGCTTGCATGGTTCTCATCATGACCATTATAATGAAAGGTATTTAATTTTGTTTACCAAAAATATCATTATCTCTAGCCTAGAAAGGGCAAAATTGAACCAAATCAGACAATTTGATAGAGAAACCATGCACCTAGGGTTATGATACTTTGTAGATTTAGAGAATATATACATAAAACAGATATAATCCTCAGCCCAACAAATGCAGATATGACAAATTCAGGGGTCTTTTTTTTTTGATAATTTTCAGCTTTTACCTAGAGCCTAAACTGGTTCTGGGACACAACAGGAGGCCTAGTCTCCCAAAAACATTAAACCAAATATTATACTTAAACACACTACAACCTAGAAACCCCCAACGAATAAGAGAAAGATCCAAAGCTAAAACTTAATACCAAACAAGTAATTAAAAACTAAGAAAACTACAAGGCAAAAAATAAAACCAAACCACAATTTTCTTCAAAAATAGTGAACCCAGCCATAAGAAAAATCACGATTTGGCTGCAAACATGCACCTACCCCTGCTAGAGAGTAAAGATTCCATTGTCCACTGAGTGTAGCCATCAATGGAATTCAATCCATCAATTTGCAACCTTTTTGCTTCCATTTTCCTACCTCTTTTCCCTTTCTTGCCATAGTTTGGTGTCTACAAACTACAAGGATGTTGAGCAATAGACAAAGTTGCCCTGCTAACAAGCTCTTCTTCTTCCTTCTCCTCCCAATGATCACTATCCTCTTCTAAGACTTCCCTTTGCTAGCATCCTTCAGTGATTGGAAAATCTTTATCTACACATTTTGTCTCGGGATTCTTAACGACCATGTCCCCTTCCAGAATGGAAGAACGCTGCCATGCCACCCAACCGACCAAACCTTGAACTGTCGTCGAATCCGCAACCTTTTGAGGACTATCTTGAACTTCCTAAAGGACTGTCGAAGATGGGACCTCAATAGAAAAGGCTTTTGAAGGGAAAAGCATACTGTCAACCAAATCTTGATTCGAGCATCCAATCTTTCTGACTCATTTCTTCAGGATCATTGCATGAGATCTTACAAAACCCTTCTTGGGACATGAAACAATTTTGTGATCAAATTGATTACATTTGAAGCATCTAAAGGGTAGTCCTTCAAATTTAATAAATTGAGTCCACACTCCTTGGGAGGATGAAATCTGAATGGAATGATGCCAAGGTTTGGAGAAATCAATCATTACACACATCTTGACAAAACAATGGTTAACCTCAATGATTTCGTCAATTTTAACAAAAGCATCCAACTTTCTAACTAGTTGCTTAAGGAGTCCAGGATCACGCAAGGCCAAGGGAAGATTATAAAATCTTAACCAAATTAGAGCTTGTGAGATAACTGAAACAATTGGATCAAAATAGAGGCCTAGGGACACGGAAACACCCTTGCTTGCCTACAAACCATGACCCGTTAGACCACACAAAATATTTTTCTTCAGATGATTGAAACAAGAGCATAAATAAACCATTAGACAACATCGAGAGAGAAGATTTTAACGAATGCCATGTTCATTTCGACCATTTAAAAAGATTTTCCCATGAAGGCTGCTTCCCCACACATCTGCCAATCAAAGACTTGCTCCCTTTATCCATACCAATCACCGAAAGATCTGCATCTGAAATTTCCATAATAGGAGTGTCGAAAAAAATAGGGGGATGTCCCCGAAGCAAGCTATTTCTAGAGATACTTTTTGTGGCAGCTCTGTTTTCACTTTTCCCCCTTGAACCCACCAGTGCTTCTAAATCCTTCTCAAAAGACTGTCAAAGGAATTTGACTTCTGGAAATCAGAAGGGGATCAGAGCCAAGCTACACCTTAAGAATAGATTCTTTGCAGAAAACCCCACGGGAATGGAAAGATTAGAAATATTAATGCAATTGACATACACCAGCAACTTGGTAGAAACCCTAGCCGCCCCTATTGCTATATCATAAACCTGCTTCTCTAGAGGGGAGCATCCACAAGATAAGTCCTTATCCCCAACCGGCTACTCTAGCCTATAAGACCGCTCTTGAGAGAAGCTTCCCAAACCATTTTGCATAGCAGCAACTCAGGTTGGGATTTTTTATTTTTGTCCCTGTCGTCTCCTCGCTTGCCGAAAGACCCACACACCCCTAGCCCCAATTCAGAGTTTGCTCCTTCCTCATCCTCCTCGCCCTCTTGACACCTACTCAATATCGTCACGTTTACCATTGGACTCCTTTCTGTGTCCGTCACCTTTGCTATTTGCTTGATTATTGCCATCACCATCCGCCTTTTCAAAAATTCAGGGCTGTTATCCCATTCACTCAAGTTCAATTTTTTTATAAAATAGATTCAGGAAATGAAATTGCTTAGTCCAAATCATGGATTCAATCAAGTACTAACCAACATCTATTCAACTAAAACATTCAAGTAAAGAAGTACTTCTAAAACACACAACACAGCTTTCATTATTTTCTTAAATTATTTATTGTTGTAAAATAAATGTATTTAAAAATGAGTAATCCCTTGCCTGATTCAATAAGCTCCTAGCTTCATCTAGTAGATGCATCCTCTTCCAAGCTGCCCCATCTATCACCTGCATTAACACAACTCCAAACCGAAACCAACTCCTTCAAAAACATTCTCTCTCTTCCTTTTACACATTTTCCTTATTATCTTCCACCACTTGGGTGGCATCCCATCTCAACTAAATTTGCTACCATTGGCATGGAAGTTGTCTTTTCTCATTAAATGCCATTGATGGCATGATATGGGTGCCTCCCAAGCCCATGTGCACCCCTTACCAATCTCACCCATGAGCATTAAACACCCACACTACCAACTTGATTGAAAGCCTACCCACATTTAAGATATCAAATGCATAATTGATATTAATAGATAAATAAAGAATTGCAAGGATGGTTACCAGAACAAGGTGGTTGAACAACATTTACGGTCCATTCTTTTCATTGGTGGGAAGATCCATCTTAGGAAAAAAATCCCCAAAGCAAAATAACACAACATTTATGCGATCATCAATTAATAATTTCATATTATACGTTAGCAAAACAATATGTGTGCGTGTGCGTGCATGTGTATTGTTTTGCTTGTGTGTGTGTGTGTGTGTGTGTGTGTGTGTGTGTGTGTGTGTGTGTGTGTGTGTGTGTGTGTGTGTGTGTGTGAACTTAAACGTTTAAGTACACACACACATTATAATAATGAAAATAATTATTTATACTAATTATAGATATATTAAATACATTTATTTGAGTTATGATGCAAGATTGAATTCAAAATGTTTATAAAAATGACTACCTTGGACTTGTCACATACCACATTTATTAACCATTCTATTTATTGCTCATCAATATCCTTTAACAAAAGATTGACATCCATTTGACCATACCATTGCCTCGTGTTAAAGTTCCACAGTATATCAAAGAGAATGTGGTTTAGATAACTAATACCATAAGTCATAGTTGGTGACACTGATCATCGTTAGTCAACAAGGGACATCACACACTAGGCACACACACAAAAGAGTCACAACACACATCTAATGTGATGAACACATTGAAATTGACAAGGGAACATTTGGTCACCATGAAGGCTATTACATACTCCCCCACTTATAAATGCATTGTCCTCGATGCGTAAGTCCAACACAAAGGTTTGAAAATACCCCCTTGCTCCCCCTCCCACACACACACACACACTTCCAAACGGCATATCAGTTTACATTTAATGCCACTTTAGTCATCATAATTAAAACATTTATCAAATATGTTTATAGACCACTTGTTTTGGTTATATATTTTTAATGTCGTTTTATCTGATAAATGATTCTCAAAGTTTTCTTTCATTCACGTTTTAGAATTATCAAATGTCAACATATTTTATTATTGTGTAGTTTGATTCTCCCTAAAAAGAAGCAAGTTTTCAAGTCAATAGTTGATTAATTTTATTTAGGTAGTTGCTTTAGAGTCATGTTGTCATACAGTCTCCCAAATCTGTTGCAGTCCAATTGAAACCCAAGAACTTGTACTGCCATATAAATCTATTTAAGTATTGTGTGCAACCATAAGAGTATTTTGTTATGGTATCATTCTGAACAAGTTAAGTCCCATCCCATGGTGAGAGTACAATGTGATGAATAAGTGTCAATCCTATTAACTATTAAGGAAAATTTGATTTACTATTTTAGATCTACCTTGTACAATAGTTTTATTTGTTTCTGCCTATCTTAATTCATCTTAATCAGTTTTTTTGTAAAACACTTACTTATCCTCTGTCCTTATGTCTCCTTTATTTCATCATTCTGTCATATTTTATTCTGTTGGTCCTTTTGCTTCCTTTGTTTCCTCCTCCTTTTGTGTCTTCTCTTCTCTTAGTTCTTCCTAACCAATTGGTAGTACCCCACCATCTTTCCCTATATTTTCCCCTGCATTTTCTCCTTTTGTGCAGGGTTCACCCTTGCCTTATTCTTCAACAATCTTTAGGCTTGGTGGCTTATCTAGAGTTAGTTCCCTTTGAGTAATTGGTAGATCAAACATTCCAATATCTTTCTTTCCTTTCTCCATAGATTTACATGTCCTTTCACGTGGTTTACCTTTGCCTTGTTTGTCTTCACTATGCTTATGACTTTTTCGTTTGTGCATAGTTTGTACGAGGGACTTGTATCCCCTTGCATTCTTTTCACCATTTGAATATGACTAATCTAAATTCATATTTACTAGAGCTATGACCTTTGCTTTCCTCTTTTGTTTCCTTGCTTTCTTATCATCTTCTCTCTTCCTCTTGCTCTCCTTTTCTAATCTTCTCTATATGGTGCCTTCATCAATTTTATCCCACCCACTATTGTGGGTTGCTTCAAATGTTTCATAATCATTGTGCTCCTCTATCATCTTCAGTTTTCCATTTTCTACTTTAATATTTTTGTCTATGTTACAATTTGTGGTAAATATTTTCACAAATATTGTCTGGCCAATATATGTTGAATCATATTTTGATTCTTGATATCCTAGATAAATCCTCCTCTTGAACGCTCATACTCCTTAAAATTCACAAGGATATCCTTGCCAATTGCATTTACATCCACTAGTTCTTATGTAATTCTTTTGATTCAATCTAATGCAACCTCTATGTAGTGCACAATTACCACGTATGGTAACTTCTTATACTTGGTCCACTTCTCATACTAACTTTTAATATACTCACTAGTGTGTACTGATCCATCATGTAGACTTCTACATGTTCATCATGAGCCTTTGTGATGATTTCCACTCATTTTCAAACATTGCCTTGATGGTCTCATTTCATCCATTCATCTCATCCTTATACAACAATGTCACTTTTGTTTCACTAGTGTAACCATTGTACATCACATGTTTAGATTTAACTTTAACAACATATAAAATGACCTTCTAACCAACACTTTAACTGCCTAAATTAGAATAAAAATAAATATCATTCCCTTATGGAATATCCCTCTGCACAAATGTGCTTTAATTATTACAAAATTTACCTCCTCAACTATATACCACACATAGTTGTATTTATTTCCATTCATGCTCAACTGGTAAACTATATAGACCACATCTTTATATTCCAGGGACAAATCACATGGCAGGGGTCAACTTTGTGTTGATTAGTCATGCATATGCCCTTATTGTGGAAGTCTAGATTCCATCTAGCACTAAGGTTTAATCCCCTCTCTATAGGCCAAGTTATTGTCTTACCTTCGTGGTTTCATCTAACTTCAACACGTCTACACACATGTTATCTCCATCATTAGTGAGGCTTGTTTCCTCACTAACCCATGTAGGACTTATCCTCTTATGTAAAATGGATACGCTCCTCATGGGTGCACGATAGAAACCACTTAACCGACTCCTCAAGATACTCAAATCATGGGAACTCTTTTAGACCTAATAATACAATGTTGGCTAAATGATCTATTATAGATACCCTTTTAACCTTCTTGAAATATGTTTCTAATACACTTTAATATTCAATTTTGTGATGGATGAAGTTTTCGAGCTCAAAAGTTCCCAAGCATGTCACCATGTGTTCCCTATTCTTCAAATTTTCTAGGTACTACATTAAGTCTACTTTCATTGGTATACTACTTTGTTAGGGTGGTATTCTTTACATATTTTTTCATTGGTGCCTTTGGAGGTGTTTTACCCTTGAATTGTTTCTTAAGAGCTTCCTCTTCACTTCCTCTATATTTCTTTTCTTCTTGTAAGACATAAGACACACTATATTTTTGTACTTAATCTTGCACTTCCACTTGTTATACCACCTTTTGTGTACCTATTTCTTCAAACCTGATACAAGCCTAATATGGTGCTCAACCTTTCCATCTTGAGGTTCAAGATCAGTTATATAATTAGTGTGATTGAGGTTATGTGTCGCTCAATGGCTTAACACTACTACTTCACAAAAGCTATGGTGTTTATCTTCCCAACTCACAAATTTAATAGTGGCATTCGTCTTAGGGCATAATCACCCAATGACATTCTCCATTAGGGCATAATCACCCCAATCTCCAAGGCTTCAGAGGGCAACCAAATTTGCATACTTATTGGGTTATTTCTTCCTTGTTCTTCAAATTTAAAATGTTTCATCAATCCATTTTACTTGATATTTTATATCATGTATGGACCTATATTGATGCATTTTGTATTGCAAGTTTGCATAGAGCAAGCTAAACACTTAGAGCCTTCTCCCAAAGACAAAGTGTGGTTGCACACTTAAGGTACACAATCTCTTCATCTTTTTACTCTAGCATTTTCAATAATAGAATAAAAAATGGGGCACTTTTAGACATATAAATATGGTATTAGATACTTGACAATGGCAATATTTGGCTATATTTACCCTATGTGACTTGTGCGCATACATATGACTCTTGCACACTCTTCTTTTCTTATCCATTTTCCTCATATGGACATGGCCTTCTCACTTTGCTATCAATCACCTACATGAATTCTCTAATTTCTGCATAATCTATTTATTTTCCTAATAAAATCATCCTTGGTGATCATATCTTTGTTCTTATTTTCCAGACACCTCCAATCATACTCAGACGACTCTAAATTACCAAAGTGATCCCCCTATTTTGAATCTGTTAGGGCACCTTGTAACATGCATTTTCCAAATTCAAACCATTGTTATGGGTCATCTTGTACGTTCCACATGTTGGTGGTGTGATAAGTTACCCAAAAAGCTGTTTATTTATACACAATAGGTATAATCATATTCCCTATCTAACAAGTTAAAAAAAAACATATATCTATCACTTGCACATTTAGAAGGATTGCTCTAAATATCTCGACTTAGAAACCAGTCAGAAGGAGTAGGCCCCTAACCAAGTATGAAGCATCAAATTCAAGTCAAGTTTTCCTATTGTCAAGTGTCAAAAGCTAGATTACAACTTGCATCCCTACTAAAGGAACATTATTAATACATATATTTAACTAGTATAACTACTTGCCAATTGAGCCCTCTTAAGATGAAATGAAATGTAGGAAGTATTCAACCACTCAATGAGGGGTGGTTGGGGTCAGCTCAACCCAATTTCCCATTCATTTTGTAGGTGACCTTAGTGTCAAAATTGGAGCTAGGGTTTCAAAGTGAAGTAGATCTAATTATGGACTTACAAACACAATTGGCTTCCAATATTACACAAGACAATGGTTTACAAGTAAGCGCAATGCTATGTGACAAAACAGTCAAGCACAAGTTACAGAGACAATTTTGTCAAAGATCAAATGCCTATGTCTGCTCTTTCCAGATTCATCTAGGCAGGTCCAAATAGTCATTTTTCATAGTTGAGCGACTCTAGATCTAATTTTATTTCTTTATTCCATCTGCAGGCAATCTAAGTCTTGCATAAACTCAAAACAAGCTAAATTTCCTAGTTCTCTTAGTTATTAAATAAAATGTAAATGAACATTTGCTTATAACATTCAAATTTGTTTAATTTAGACATATTTTAGACAATTTGAATATTTTAAAATTATATCCTGCTTAGATACTTCAATCCGAAATAAGGTAAAACAACTCATTTATAAAATATATACAATGCATGGGATAATTTTATAGGATAAGTACCCTATCTTAACTCCTCCATTTGATACCAATCAAATATCATTTTATTTAAGACTTCCCCTTCTATCCCTAGGTCAAAAGCTACCAAATCACTAAACTTGTAAAGTTCGTACTTGCAAGATAACAAGATCTAAAGGGAGTATAATCCAAAAAAGAAATGTGTAATATCCCAAGTTTTAGCTTTCTAAATAAACATGCACTGAACACCTTTGTGATAAGACCAATTGTTTTTTTAAAACTAACTTATATTAGTTATGTTGCACACTTGTATCTATTCAAGTTGGTTTAGCTTAATACTTTTAATGTTTTCATTTCTTTCGTCAATTTATATTTCATTGCAGTTGTTTTCTATATTCATCTTTTCCATTCAGGAATTGTTTATGCCCTTGTGTGTGTGTTTCAGGTGGTACCATCCAATGGGGATGAGTTAGGCCTGGTACCTAAGTAGTTCGATGAAGAAGATTTACATCACTATACAAACGAATGATAAGTAACAGGATTGAAAAAGAGAGAGACTCGCTTGTTCAACCATTGTTGTTTGTTGTCTCGTATTGTGTTTGGATATATGATTTGCATTCTTTAATTATGGTTTACACTTTTATAGTTCTCATAAGATAGGGTGGTTGCCGATCAATTAAAATCATTGAACTTGGCAATTATGCCATATGTGCATGAGCGAAGAAGTAAAAGTTTGAATAAATCATTCCTTGCATTAAAAGTTGCATAAAAGGGATCAACATATGTTGGAATTAAATATTAGCCTTGGCAAGACTTTGAAGAAAGGGTAAATTATTATTATTAAATTATAAACATACTTAGTGCTAAGGTGCACTATAGTTGGAGAGCACAATGTGGTGATGTCAATGTTTGACTTAGTGAGGTGCTTGATTAAAATCTATAATGAAAAAATAAGGGTCCATGTAGACATTGACTCAGAAAATAACAGAGAAAATTTCTAAAGAGATAAAAAGAAAAAGAAAGAGAAACAAGAAGACATTTCTATCTTTATAGACTTGTGGAGAAGAAATGGGATTAGTGCACGATGCTTCCATGAGGAAATGGGTGGTAGACTTACATTTTTAGCTACCACCTCAATGAAAAACAAGAAAAAGCTTAGAAAAGTAATAATAAAAGTTGTGTCATGGCGCTATTTGAAGAGTTTTTGGAAAGTTATGGAAAATAACTTAGCAAGGAAATAAGGAGAAAAATAAAGGAGGCACAAAGACATTATTTATCAACTTTAGAATTGATAAGTAGACCTTGACGATGAGAAGTAAGTTGGTTATTTTTCTTTTCTTTTCCCCATTGTTGCACCTCGTTAACTTATTATTGTATAAATTCTAGTTGTGCTTGTCACACGGAAATTTTGGGTGGGAATGGAGAAACATTTGGAAGAATGAAAGAGATGGGTGTTTTTCTAGGGCATTTGATTCGCTTGCATATCCCTTAATCTCTTTCCTTCATCCAAATACTTCTCACTTCCAACCTTGTTATCCATAGTGACCTTGATTGATTTCTTTATTGCTTTGGTTCTTATTAAAAATAAGTGAATGGCTACATTTAATTTTGATGAAGTCAGGGTGAAATGAAAACCCTAGGTATTTTGATCCACCCTCAAAGTCTCATCGAGTGTTTGGACTGTGCTTTTTCTCAATGCCCTACATGGTTGCAAACATTTTTTACCATATAGCTCGTTGATGATAGCCAATAATGGTGGGTAGGAACCTTGGACCATTGTGAGCTCATTATGTTATTTGTTTTTATATATTATATTTTTCATTGTTGAAAACCTAGTAAATTGAACCCATGGTGGAAATCTCTCTCATTACTTGTATACACTTTTATAGTGACACTCTTTCACTTGGGGGACTACTATGCTACCATATTGATGGTTTGGAGTGCTAAGGACCACTAATGGAGGTCTCATTTTATGCATTCCCCTTTCATTCAGTGAGTATGCAATATATAAATGATGTGCTTGGAGAGTCAAACCCTACCAGGGATGTAACATTTGCTTGTGTTACTTTTCTCATTTTACTATATTGATTAATTTTCTTTGATATCAAGAATATTGTTGTTTTTAGAATTATTAATAGTAGATGGTATTAAAATTATGTTGACTCATGGAATAATTGAATACACCTTTGAAATTATGGTGGTGTTGTTATAAACTACTTATTTTAGATGATTTTGTCATTTAAATTTGGAATAAAACATTGTTAATCATTTGTGCATTTCAATGAGAGTCATTTGGGCTTTACTTGTGTTATTGCTCTCTGAATAAGTTTAGTCCTTATGATGTTGTGGTTTTTCCTTTTAGTTGGTAGCTAGATTATGTTGATTGTATTCTAGAACTCTTTACCTTGTTCTAGTTGAACTTCATGATATCAAAATAGAATTATGACAGCTTGTGATCATAATGTGGGCATCTTAATTATTGTTTTTTCCACATTTCATGTACAAACTTAGATACTTAGACTATAACTTATTAAAGTACTTAATATTTGTCCTTTTTCTATGAAATAATTCATGGAATGAGGGAACAAATCAATGCACTTTCCATGGCAGAAGTGCTTCTGTCAAGTTCCATATTTGACTGTGTTGGCTAACTTAAGAAGTAGATTATAGACTAGAACTTATCACTTGCATGGTTGTTTTGCTTGTTATAAATACTCATTTTGAGGCCAGTGACTAAACTAGAAAATGGATGTTGGAAATATTATTTTGTGATTCTTTTAATAGTAGTGTTTGGCATGCTAGTCTTGTATTGGAAATAAGGTTTGTCTTGCTAATTAAAACATTATTGATTTTAGTACTTAAGGCTTAGGGTTAATGTGACCATCTTTGATGCTTAAGTGTTGAACTTGAACAATGTAAGTTAATTCACTCTCTATTCTTGCTAATTTCATAATGGTTGCATGATTGTCATTTGTGCCAGGAATAGTAGCATTATTTCTATTTAGTTTTACTCAAACTTGACATAGGAATACGTATGTGGAAGACCAATATGCTCGTCATTTTTCTCATTTGTGTTGAGGGTAACTTACATGGAATATTGTTGGCATGAATAACACTATGATAGGGATTCTTTTCATACTATGCTTCTCCTTAAAGAAGGATTATAAGCATTTATTGTTGATTTTGTTACCATAGTGATTATTAGGTAATTTATAATTTTGTGCAAATGTTTATAAATCTCAGTCTCTTGCTTAAAATGTAATACAAGGATATACCTATTTATGACGAATGAGAACATGGTTAGAGTAGGTTGTCACATTTTGAAGAATATTTTGTACTTTGTTCCCTTGATGATTGATTATAAACTTCAATGCTCTATCCCTAAGCGGAATTATTGTGGGTTTTTTTCTCTTTTATATCAGTACATAAATGAGATAAGATTTGATCATATGCTTGAACATGGCAATGAGTAATTCATTGTCTAAATCTTTTAGGTCCAAACATATATGATAATAACATGTTAATATATAAGACACAATCGTAGTTACTTTCCCAAGCAAGATTATGTCTATCTTCTCACAGTGAGACAAATATGGAATGTGAATGTTGGTATTACTATATCTTTGCCAAGCTATGTTGATAACCTCGAATATTTATTTTCATTTATTATTCTAAGGTGATTTGATCGATGTGGTAATATGTAATTGCAATCATAAATATCTTTGTTTTATTATAAATAAGGTGTTGATGGTGAAAAATATTGCGTCAATGAATCAACCATTTCACTATCATGAAGGTTAAGGTGGAATCATACCTGTATAATTGTAAAGGTCTAAGGAATAGGATTGATTTCAAAGATACACAAGTTTTTATAAAATTGTCTGAAAAAGGGAGCAAACCAAATATCGAACAATATTCAATTTATATTTAGAAATCAAATATTCTTTGAATATTAAATAAATGAATTGAATTACAATTATGTAATCTAACCTATTCCACAGAGAAAACCTATGAATTGGATAAGCTATTGAAGGAAAGATCTCTAATCCTTTATAATTATGTTTTAATCAATTATTTATAACTCTTTGATGTCTCTTTTGACTCAAAATAAATCCAAAGAAAAGAAACTAAAAGAACTAAAAGATAAGTAAAATAGTTGCAAGTGAATATCAAACAACGAAATAGAAATAGAAATAAATATAATAAAAAGAACATAATCTAGCTACTTATCAAGAAATAACTAACTTATAAACCATAACAAATTAAGAAACAACAATCCACAAGAAACAAACAACAAATAATCAAACTCAATCTAGTTAAATCTAATCAAATAAAAGATCTAAGTAATTTAAACAAAGTAATCTAATAACAAACAGAAATATAATATAAAATAATCAAACAATATATATCTAATTTAATCTATAACTTATATATGATAATAAATCAAACTAAGTATTGAATTGAATTTATAATCTAAAATCTAAATTAAATAAAGAAGAATTAAAATAAAGATCTAAGCTATAAAGCCTGAACAAAAAAATGAAATTTAAACTAAAGATAAAAACATAGATGAATTAAATAAAACACATTACTACATTGGAATAACAAACTTAAGAAAGGGAACTATGCACTGAGAAGCAATAAAAGAAAAGATTAAAGAGTCTATTCTAATTTAAGAAAGAAATCAAAACAAATTAAGTTAAATCTAATAAGAAATATAAAGCACTGTGAGTTTTAAAAAGAGTCATTTTAGTAGAATTTTTATTTGAGAAACAAGATTTCAGTATAAATGGTTTTTAATAGACAATTATTTACAATTGAAGGATCAACAAATATCATATTAAATGAGGTGTTCATCATTGTTCATGTCCAATACACGATATTAATCTCATATGATTGCATTGTTACAATCATTAAAAGATATTAAGTGTAATAGACTTTAGATAATCAATTTATAAAACAAATAAGAAATTTAGATATACTTGTACTAAACAAGTAGGTTATTTAACCGTCAGAGAATGTATCATCTGATCTATCTATAGATAATGTTGAGGTATGTTCCTATTGTTGGTATTGTGGCATTGATGTCAAAAGTCAAGATGGAGGTCATTAATGTCAAAGTCAAAGTTGATGTCATGCATGGTGAAGTGGTATGTGACAAGGAGTTTTATGACAAGAGAGAATTTGAAGGCAATCTATTGTCTCTTTGTTGAGAGAGAATTTGAAGGCAATCTATTGTCTCTTTGTTGAGAGAGAATTTGAAGGCAACATAGTAACTTTTTTGAGGTTGATAACATGTTTCAAGATCAAGATACAAAGAAATCATACTGCTGAGTACTGGGTGTTTTGAGAAGCCTAGACTAGCCCTGTGAGAAGGTGTATGCATATAACATAGTAAATCTTGGTCAATTGTGACAATACAGCCATGAGAGTGTATAAAGTTGTGTAAGCATGATAAAGAAGCAAATTAGCTTTCAGTAGAGTTTCAAAGACAATTTTGAGGCCTAGTCCTTGCATGAAGAGACCGAGTGACAAGGCATAGGTTTGGTAGCATATTGAGGTGAGCAGTCTAAGGATTATGATAAGAAGATTGGAAATGTGTAAGCATGGTATGGGGTCATATGACATGAAAATGAGGTGTTGAGAGTAGTACAAAATGTTTCAAGGTGTGTTCAAGGTCTAAGTATGGCTTATAGGTTTAGGTCTAGTATGCAAAGAGACCTAGTGTGGCCTAATGAGGGGTCAAGATTATTTTTCAAGGTGCCAAAGCTCATGAGAGAATTATCAGAGGTGTGATAGGTTGTGTCAAGTATGTTGATCGAATTTGAAGTCATAGACTAAAGGAAAAGCATAAAATTTGGTTTTGAGGTCTTATGTGTGCACATAATGAGGTATAAATAGATCTGAAAATAATTTTCTTATGCTCGTTGGCACGTGCAACCTTTGCATGAGGATCCAATCAACTCATGGTAGTTTGGGAAGGTTCCTAGCTCAAATTTTTTGGCATTGGTTTTGGAGTTGAGGGCCAATCTTTTATGAATGATTACTAAGAATGGAAGATAGTCTAAACCCTCATAAAACCCTCATAATGACCCGATATGAAATATCTTGTTGTAAATAGATCAAAATGGATTGGATGACCTAGTTTGATATTTGGAGCATATAGAGGTCTCTCCCAGGTTTCTCTAGGTGGCATTGATACGTTAAAAGAGTGAGTGGAAGCTACATAAAACTCTTTATTTCTTGAATTTTCGATGTAGCAAGCAAGGTTGATCAGGTCAAAGCATGAAAGTTGTTGGATATTGAAGCGTGAGACGTATATCTTATCACCATGGTGGTTTTTGAGTAGGTTTTAGACCTAAAATATGCTCAATCGATCATGGAAGACAGTGATAAAACTAGGTAGAAGTGAGAATAAGATTAGGGATGGGTTGCAGTGGATTATGGATGGATCTAAATGCATGGGGTCATTTTTCAAGATCTATATCACCTTTCCCCCTTGAATAGAAGTTTTGGTGATGCTCATATACAAATAAAAAGTTCTCAAAGTGATTTATCTAACCCAGTGAGGTCTGTGTAGGGTGAAGACGTGGGATTGGTTTGTAAGACCAATATTGATATTGAATCTTCTAATATATCTATTTAAAGATGTTCTAAGGATGTTGAAAGATCACCTAAACCCATTGGAAGTTCATAAAAATGTTCACATAGGTGTTCTAAGTCTTGCTTTTCATAACTGTGTTTTTGAAGTTATAACCAAGTTTTCTATGTGTGAGTGAGAATGATGTTCCTGAGTCTTTTTGCATATATTTGAAGAATCCAATGCACATGAAGTTGTTCTAGATGTCTCAGGTTATTTTGAATGTATTTTTATGCATGAGAAACTCCTATGAAGGTGTGAAGAGTCAAAGGCTCTTGATTGGATTTTTGAAGACTGTGTGCAGTTCTGAGTGAGCATATGAAGATGATCAGTTTGAGGTCTTTTAATAGACTTGGTGATGACATTGAGGTCATGGAAGTTCTATCCGTGATATTTTTTATTTGAGTTATATGGCAAAGTTGAGTGTATGCTTCAAATTTGCAAGACATACTTTCTGGCAGTGGAAGACCTAATTGCGTGTAGACCTAATTGTGTGGTTCAAAGAGTAAAATGAGCTAAATGGTCTTTGGGACCTAAGATGAGATTAATAGAGACATAATTGAAGTGTGTATGAAGTGTTTCATTTGTTTTTTGGGGTTCAAGATGTTTCAAGATAGTTAAAGTGAAACGTGTGCCTTGAGAAAGCCTAATTGCATTAGGTCTCTATGAGGCCTAATGGTGGTTTTGGTCCCTATGGGTGGTAATTGACCTATGGAGTTGGTGTTTCACTTATGAAACATATTTATTGATATATTCCAAGGGTGATCCAAGTATGGAAAGGTTTTTGGCTGACCAAGATGGATGAGATCAAGAGCCAAGTATAAAGAGAAAGTTTAAAAGGCCTAATTTGGCTAGTTAGTATATTGAGGATATGAGTGAATGATATAGAGTTTTGTAAACTATGTAGTGGGATTAAAGACCATAATATAGGTGTGCTGAATACATCATGAAGATTTATATATGTTTTTACAAATGATGAGCAAGGTCATATGACCTAATTTTGCCAAGGAAAGGGCTAGTTGAGTGAGAAGGCCTAATAAGTTGTTTAAGAGAGAGAAAAGTCAGAAAAGAAAAAGGAGATGGTCATCTTCAATTGAGTAAGTAACAGGTGTCCAAAGGTGATCAAAGGTTTCAGGTGACTGAGTTGGTGCTGAGTTACCTAGGGTGTTGGTGCCTCTTTGTAAGTTAGTGCTTGCTAAAGGACTTAATTGAGTTGGTGCTTGACTAGTGAGGGGTTGATGTTCCTTGTGGGGTTACTGCCTCACTAAATTTTTATTCATTGTTTATAATACTGTACTCTGAGCTGTGTTTCAATAATTTTTATTCCCTTTGAGGGTTTTCCACACATCTCTTATGTTCTTATGTTGAATGCTTTTGTAGTTGATTGCTTATGCATTGGTTAACATATGTATGTGAATGAATGCCTCATAGGTGATACATGAAATTGAATGAATGTTTTAAGGCCATTGATTCATCTCCCCCTCTCAGTAGCTATACTTCCAACATTTGGTATCAGAGCAGGTCCTTTGAAAGAGGCATAATAGCCTAACGAAGATCTTAAATAAGTAAATATGGCTAGTCAAGCACAATGTGGTTTCTCTACAATCAAGGCTCCATTGTTTAATAGATCTAATTATGCTTTTTAGAGTGTTAGGATGAGAACATATTTGATATCTCAAAGTAATGGTATTTGAAAATTAGTTTTGGACAGATATACTGCACCCCCTATTCTTCCTACAGATGCAACAGGTAAGAAAGCTAGTGACAACAATTCAAAAGCAATGAATGGTATTATGTGTGGCCTATCAGAGGTAAAACTTGTGGAGGTGATGCATTGTATGTCTGCTAAAGAAATGTGGGACAAGTTGAAGAATATCTATGAAGGAGACTCCAAGGTCAAGTTGGCTAAATTGCAGACCCTTAGAAGACAGTTTGAAAGCTTAAGGATGAATGAAGATGAGACCATTGCATCCTACTTGTTGAGGGTTGATGAAGTGGTAAACATCGTAAGAGGCATAGCAGAAGAATTGAAAGAGTCTACTATTGTTCAAAAGATTTTGAGAACTCTAAATCATAAGTTTGATTATAAATTGTTTGCGATTGAAGACATGTTATATCTAGACAAGATAGAGATGAATGAACTTCATGGCACCCTAATAGTCTATGAGATGAGGACAAGTGAAAAAAGACCTACAAAGAAAGAAGCTACATTCAAGGCATAAAAAAATCAAAAGAGAAGACATAAGGTAAGAAAGTCAAAGACAATTTTGATTTTGATATTGATGATGATGAGTTGATAGTTATGTTTGCAAGAAAATTGAAAATATGTTTAGGTAAATACACGGGTAAACTACCCTTTAAGTGCTTTAATTGTAGAGAGATTAGACACTTTGCTAATAAATGCCCTCATAATCATAAGACAAAAAATGATGAAGATCATGATGATGACAAGAAGTCCTATAGGTCTGATAAGAGCAATAAAAGATTTAGAAAGTACGATGACAAGAATTTTTTCAAGAACAAAGGAAACTATTACACCAAGGAAGATTACAGCTCATACGATGAGAGTGAGAGAATTGATTTTAAGAGTGACCATGAAGGTGATGATCTTGATGTCAATGAAGTACTCTTCTTCTCTAAGGAAACAAGATGTTCAAATCAAGAAGAGTCTGTATGGATTGGAGGTGTTGTTAGTGATTCAAATGAAGAAGATGAGATGGACTTTGAGGCTAAGTTGATGAATACTCTAGAAGAACTAAATATGGTAAAGAAGAATAGGGTGATGAGATCTCTTGTCAAAGACTATGAGAAGAAAATCAATTTGTTTGAAGTAAGACTGAGCAACAACTTCAAGGAACAAGAGGAAATGGTCAAATAGGTGGAGACTGAAATTGAGATTGTGACTACAAGCTTAAAGGTTAAAGAAGAAGAATGTGCAAAGTATGTAATTGAAGTGGATTTATTGAGAGTTGAGCTGGATCATACATTAAATTTAAGTTCTTTATGAAGTTAGAAAATGGTACCAATGATCTAGACAACATCTTGAGTAGTCAAAATATTGTTAATGACAAAACATGTATTGGCTTCAATGGAGATCAAAAGAAGAATACTAATGTGATCAAGAAGGTCAATGGTGAATCAAAGAATGATGGTGCTGAAAAAATAAAGACTAATCTTATTAGACAAATTAATAATATAAGGTATGATAATCCTTTCAATAGTTATTTTTATTTATGTAACCAATTTGGACATAGAGCAAGGCATTGTAGAAGGCCCTCCAAGAATGAATATCCATGGAACTATGAGGAGAGTCATCAGTCAAGAGGTATGTATCATAGTGTTTTTCCATCAAGAGGAATAATATGTTTCAATTGTCAAAAGGTTGGTCATATTACAAAGTTCTGTGAGCATGAATTCTCAAGTCAAAACAAGAAAGTTGAGAACCCTAGAATGCAAAAAAAAAGACAAGATAGTGAGTGGAAACCAAAAGTAGCTAAGATGAATGATGACCAGTCTGCAAGTCCAAGTGGACTATTTGCCATGGTGGAGCATAGTTTAGATGTAAAAGAGGGTCAAGAATTATCCTTAGCAACTCAGATTGTGGATGGAGTCAAGATAAATAGATCAAGTCAGAATATTATTCAAACAAAGATTGAAAAGGTCAGACCAAAAGGGCTATTCAAACCTATGAGGATCATGAAGAAGGTTCAGTCTAGTAAGGACATGGATATCTAGAAATCTCTTGCGTTTTTGTTGTTTTAGTATCCAAGAGAGAGGTGACTCCATTAGGCTTCATTGAGGCACTCAGCTAGTGAGTAGAAACTTGAAGGATGCTTGGTCTTAGGGGAGATTTGTGTTCTTTATTGATGTTCAGATCTAAGGTTCAGTCAACAGTCTATTTGGAGGTGTGATTACAAGAGATGGGTTACAAATAAACTTGTATGATGACTTGATCAAACCAAGTCACATTCATGATAGTGTGTGAATATCTCATGGAGATAAGGGGAGCTTGGTTGGGTGCTTATGTGAGTTGAGTTTCTGTTTGGTTGATCAGCGGAAGATTGATCTTGTTTAGGGAAGAAAGCATGTTATAGGTCCAAAGATTAGATGGTAACTGTCAAGAGATGACCCTTTTCCATTAATGTCAAATGGAGAGAAAGTTTAAGTTTGGGAGAAATGTCAGTTTGAAGAAGATCTAGCTTGGAGAAATGAATGATCAATTTTGTTTAAGTGTTTTCCATCAATGACAAAGGGGGATTGTTGAGCTATGTTGTTGTTGGTATTGTGACATTTATGTTATCATTGATGTTAAAGTAAAGATAGAGGTCATTAATGTCAAAGTCGATGTCATGCATGGTGAATGGGTATGTGACAAGGAGTCTTATGACAAGAGAGAATTTGAAGGCAACCTATTATCTCTTTGTTGAGAGAGAATTTGAAGGCAACCTATTTTCTCTTTGTTGAGAGAAAATTTTAGGGAAACTTGGTAACTTTTTTGAGGTTGATGACATGTTTCAAGATCAAGATACAAAGAAAGCATATTGTTGAGTACTAGGTGTTTTGAGAAGCATAATCTAGCCCTGTGAGAAGGTGTATTCATATAAGATAGTAAAGCTTGGTGAATAATGATAGTATAGGCATGAGAGAGTGTATAAAATTGTGTAAGCATGAGAAAGAGGCAAAGCAACTTTCAGTAGAGTTCCAAGGATAGTTTTGAGGCTTAGTCCTTGCATGAAGAGACCTAGTGAGAAGGCATAAGTTTGGTAGCATGTTGAGGTGAGTAGTTTAAGGTTTATGAGAAGAAGATGGATAGTGTGTAATCATGGTATGAGGTCATATGATATGATAATGAGGTGTTGATGGTTATATAAAAGGTTAAAAGGTGTGTTCAAGGTCGAAGTATGGCTTATAGGTTTAGGTATAGTATGCAAAGAGACTTATTGTGGATTAATGAGGGGTCAAGATCATTTTTCAACGTGACAGAGCTCATGAGAGCATTGTCAGAAGTGTGAGAGGTTTTGTCAAGTATGCTGACCAAGTTCAAGGTCATAGACTGAAGGAGAAAGCATGAAATTTTGTTTTGAGGTCTTCTTTGTGCACATAATGAGGTATAGTAAACCCGAGAAGAATTTTCTTATGCTCGTTGGCACATGAAAAATTTACATGAGGATCCAAGTAGCTCATGGTAGTTGGGGAACGTTCCTAGCTCAAATTTCCTAGCATTAGTTTTAGAGTTGAGGAGCAATCCTTTATGAACAATTGCTAAGAATGGAAGGTAGTATAAACCCTCTTAAAACTCTTATAATGACCCAATATGAAATATCTTGTTGTAAATGGCTCATAATAGATTAGATGACCTATTTTTATGTTTATAGCATATATATAACTCTCCAAGGTTTCTCCAAGTGGCATTGGTCTGTCAGAAGAGTGAGTGGAAGCTATAGGAAACTTCTTGTTTCTCATATTTCTGATGTAGTAGGTAGTGTTGACTAGGTCAAAGCATGAAATTTGTTGAAGATTTAAGATTGAGACCTATATTTTATGACCATGGTTGTTTTTGAGTAGATTGTACACCTAAAATATGCTAGACTGATCATGGAAGTTGGCCTATCGCTCAAAAGGCCTAATGAGGAAGATAATGAGAAAATTAGGTAGAAATGAGAATGAGATTAGGGCTGGGTTACAGTGAATTAGAGATGTATCTAAATTCATGGGATTATTTTTCAAGACCTATATCACCTTTCACCCTTGAATATAAGTTTTGGTGATGTTTATATACAAGCAAAAAGTTGTTTTCATAGTGACATGTCTAACACAGTGAGGTTTATATAGGGTGAAGGTATGAGATTGATTTGTAAGACCAATATTGATATTGAAACTTGTAATATATCTACTTCAAGATGTTCTACGTATGTTTAAGGGTCATCTAAACCCATTGGAAGTTTATAAAAGTATTCACACAGGTGTTCTAAGTCTTATTTTTCATGACTGTGTTTTTAAAGCTACAGGGAAGTTTTTTTTGTGTGAGTGAGAATGATGTTCTTGAGTATTTTTGCATAGATTTGAATAATCCAATGCACATGAAATTTTTATAGAGGTATCATACATTATTTTTAATGTATTTGTATGAATGAGAAACTCCTATGAAGATGTGAAAATTCAATGGCTCTTGACTAGATTTTTGAACACTGTGTGTAGTTCTGAGTGAGCATATGAAGATGATCAATTTGAGATCTTTTTTCCTATATTATGAAATCTAATAGACTCAATGATGACATTGAGATCATGGAGGTTTTATCCATGAAATTTTTTTTGGTTTATATGGCAAAGTTGAATGTATGCTTCATATTTGCAAGACAAACTTTCTGGCAGTGAGAAGGCCTAATTGCAAGTATACCTAATTGTGTGGTTCAAGGAGTGAAATGAGTTAAATGGTATTGGGGACCTAAGGTGAGATTATCAAGGGTATAATTGAAGTGTTTCATTCATTTATGAAGGCTCAATATGTTTCAATATGGTCAAAGTGAAATGTGTGCCTTGATAAGACTTAATTGCATTAGGTCTCTATAAAACCTAATGGTGGCTTTGGTCCCTATGGGTGGTGACTGACCTATGGAGTAGGAGTTTCAATTATGAAATTTGTTTATTGATCTATTTCAAGGGTGATCCAAGTATGGATAGTTTTTTGGCTGACCAAGATGGGTGAGAGCAAGAGACAAGTATAAAGAGAAAGTCTAATATGCGTACTTTGACTAGTTAGAATATTGAAGATATGAGCGAATGATATAGAGTTTTGGAAACCATGTAGAGGTATTGAAGGCCATAAAATAATTATGATTAATATTTTATGAATATCTAACTGTATTTTTATAAATGATGAGCAAGGTCATATGACCTAATTAATTTTGCCAAGGAAAGGGCTAGTTGAGCAAGAAGGCCTAATAGGTTGTTTGAGAGAGATAAAAGAGTGAGAACTAGAAAAAAGAGGTGGTAATATTAGTTGAATGAGAAACAGGTGTCCAAAGGTGATTAGAGGTGCTAGATGACTAAGTTGATGTTGAGTTACCTAGGGAGTTAGTGCCTCCTTGCAAATTGATGATTGTTAAAGGACTAGTTGAGTTGGTACTTGACTAGTGAGGGGTTGGTGCTCCTTGTGGGGTTTGTGCCTCACTAAATATTGATTCATTGCTTATAAGATTTTAGTTAAAGATATGTTTCATTAGGTTTTATTCCCTTTTAATGTTTTCCACATATCTCTTATGTTCTTATGTTGAATATTTTTGAAGTTGCTTGCTTATGCATTGGTTAATACATTTATGTGAATGAATTCCTCATAAATGATAAGTGAAATTGAATGAATGTTTTAAGGCCACTAATTCACCCCCCTTTTTAGTAGTTTTACTTCCAACAAATAAATATTAATCTTAGAGATTGTATATATAGAAATAAGACGAATCTTGAATAAATCAGAATAAATCAAAAGTCTTCAATACTTGCTATGTTCCTCCTTTGTGTTGTGACTTTGATATTTTTATAAATTTATTCCTTGGAGATAGTTATAAAATAGGTTATAACTAAATTTTTAGTTAGTTATTGTTAACTTTAATTAAATTTTTAAAATTGATTAGTTAACTAAACTTTAAATATAGACTTTAATAAAGTCTAAAATAGATTAAATCAGTGTAATAATAGATCAAAAATAACTCTAATCGATGGGGACCCATGGCTCATAAGAATACAATTAAAATAAATATTTAATAAACATGACATTCATAATAATTACTAATAATAAAATAAAATAAAATTCTTAAAATGTTAAATACCTTGAATATTTCTATAAATTTCAATAATCAAATATTTTATTTTGCAGAAAAGTAATAACATGTCTCTAAAATATGTCAAAATCATTTATATATGTCCATGTATCAAAATATCAAAGTGACATCAATTATAAATCAAAGTAGAAAATATAAAAAAAAACATGATTTAAACAACAATTTATTAGAGTTGTCAATGATGTCTCCAAGGTGACCAAAGATGTTGATGAGGTGTCATGTGTGATAGAATGACAATGACAAAGTGTGCTTCAATGAGCTTCAATGTTCCTACATGGCTCTTCAGTGTTTGACTTAATGAGGCAATTAATAGATTATATTGATGATATGGATATGTTGAAGAGACCCTATGGGGTGATATGAGTTCTTAGAGTGATTATGCAACTAAAATAAATTCATCAGAGCAGTCATATGAATGTCTAGGTTCAAGTAGTCATCTTGGTAGACAAGACTAAGTAAGTAGTTTGATGATGTCATATTTCACATATGTAAAGGTTTTAAGAGCAGTTTGATACATGGCTAGATTCCCTTATGAAAGGTGATCATGTCTTTCAAATTTTAGGTCATAAGGTTGAGCATAGTAAAAGTTATTAAGGTAAAAAATTAGCGTTCTAGTTAGATTGTAGTGGTTTCTATACTTAGCCAAATTTGCAAGAGGAGATCTAACAGTGAGCATTCAAAAGATATAATAATGAGTGTTCAATTTTATCGAACAAGGTTCTAACTGAGCACATGAACTTGTCAAATAGTGATCCAATTGTGCATATCAAGTTAAGAAGTCAGTAGAGTGCTCAGAATGCACGTGAGACTGCTAAGTGGCATAAGCTCATTGAGTCTGACAAGTAGGGTCCACAGAAGGCACACAGGGCTGCCAAGTGTCTCAATCTCGATAGCACAAATCTAAGATCAATGGTGAGCAATGCAAGGTAAAGGACTAGGATACTTCTAAGGATATCGATGGAGTGCATTTGATATAGATTTTAGGGAGCACGAGATGAAGACACATGTTTACAATCATTGTATTTACACAATGATCATTGGCATTTGAATTAGCAAAGGGAACAACCAATCTGTGGTGTTTTGCTTATATCTTTTAATTTAAGACAAATTTTTTTGTAGAGTAAAAAGCAAAGTTGAAAAGGATTTCAAGACACATCCAAAAAATTTTATTACAAGGTCTGAATGTTTGTAAAGTTATAGATATTGAGAATCAAATTTGACTATTTGTTCATTCATGGTGTTACTATGTACAAAACTATTGTTTGAGTAAATTTTTCTTTAATAGAAGAGTGTTTTGGCTGATGTATGGAGTGGACCCATGTATTTGAAAGTAATCTTGTGTTATTGTTTTGCTCGTTGAATTTAAAGGGGTAATAGGTCTCTATGGGACCTATAAAGGCTACTAAGGCCTAATTAAAAGGCGTAACTACTTAAGTTGACCCATGGATGCTATGGCTGACTTGTGACAATGAATTTAAGATATGTCTTAGCATGATAGATGTCTTAAGGATTAAGAAAAGTATTATGATCGACCTAGAGTTGATATTCATGAAGACTCTATAAAGAGTGAAGACCAAGGTAATAGTTTTTAGAGTTGACGTGGATGAGTTAAGAGAGTAGAAGATAAAGATGAAGAAAAGAGATCAAAGGGAATGCACTCAGTGGATGGATTGAAGTACAAAACAGATTGAGGATGATAATTTTTTTTAGAGTGATCCAAAAGGAGTGTTTGGATGCATTGCTTGTATGAGAAAGTTTGAGTGTGTGTGAAGAGTTGAAAGAGAGGTATTATAGATTGTTTCTCCAAGCATATTGAAATTCAATCATAGTTTTGGAGTTGTTGATTTTATAGGTGTTGTGTGGGTACTCAACATCTAGAACAAGTGGGTTTTTGTTTATACTTAGGGGTGGGTGCTCCTTGTGAAGTGGGTACTTCACTAAAAGGTCTCATATTTTTAATCATCTTATAAGATAAGTAGTTCATGTGTTTTTAAGCTTGAGAGTGGATTTTATTTTCAATGAGGGTTCCCCACAAAATTCATGTGTTGTATGTATGATATTGCATTATCTCTCTTATTCATTATTATGAATAACTTGTATGCTTTATGAATGCTTGTGGTCATTGATTAAGAGTTTGAAAGGATTACAATTGAAGTTTAAAATATTTTACATCACTAATTCACCTCCCTCTCAGTGATTGTACCTCCAATAATTGGTATCAGAGCAAGACCTTCATTACAAGTTTAACCACTTGAACATGATTCCAAATACAATATGGCAAGTTAACAGATGTAAGGTTTTTATACAAAGTAATCATCAATGTTCAATGAATCCAATTATATTTTTTGGAGTACAAAGATGAAGACCTACATCATGTCAAGGGGTTTGATATTTGGCAATCTATTGTGGATGCATATTCAGGCCTCCCAATCCCTCCAACTAGTGCAACTAATAAGAAGTTGTATGAGAGCAATTCTAAGACAATGAATACTATCACTTGTGGTTTTTCCAAGACTAAGTACATCAAGGTAATCCATTATAAATTTGCCAAAGAGATATGGGACAAACTGTAGATCATTTATGAAGGGGATTCAAAGGTTAAGTTGGCCAAGTTACAGACTCATCGAATATAATTTGAGAGTCTCAAGATGAAGGAAGAAGATTTTGTGGCATATTTATTGCAGAGAGTTGATGAGATTATGAACATTATCAGAGGTCTTGGAGAGAAGCTTGAAGAAGCTGTTGTAGTACAAAAGGTATTAAGGTATCTCTCCCTTAAATTTGATTCTAAAGTGTCTGCTGTAGAAGAAAGTCATGATCTTAATCAAATGAAGATGGATGAATTGCATGCCATCCTTACTACTTATGAGATGAGATTCAATGATGACAAACTACCAAAGGAGGAAGTAGCATTCAAAATAGAAATGAAGCCAAATAAGAAAAGAAATCAAGGTAAAGAAGTCATGTATGATGAGATATATGATGATGAACTAATAGCTTTATTTACAAGTAAATTGAAAATAGGCTCAGGAAAGTATAAGGGTAAACTACCCTTCAGATATTTCAATTTTGGAGAAGTATGACACTTTGCTAATAAATGCCCTCATAAGCATAAGAAGAATGATGATGAAGAGCATGGTGAAAGCTAAGATGAAAGTAATAAGATATTTAGGTCTGATAAGAGGAAGAAAGGATTCAAAAAGTATGACAATAATAAGAAGTCCTTCAAGAACAAAAAGAGTTTCTACACCAATAAAGATTGTATCTCATAAGATGAGAGTGAAGTTAGTGATTTTGAGTTTGATAGTGAAGATGATGGTCTTATTGAAGATGAAGTCCTCTACATGGTTGAGCAAGAAAGTTTTTCATATCAAAAAGAGTCTACTTGGAGTTATACATATAATGAAGAAGATAAAGAGGACTATGATATTGAATTGACGAATGCTCGTGAAGAACTAAAGATTGAGAAGAAGATTAACAAGAAGATGAAGTCTCAAATCAAGGACTCTGAAGAGAAATTCAGTGTTTTTGAGGCAAGAGTGAATGAAGACACCAAGGAACATGAAGATATAGTCAAGCATCTCAATTGTCAATTGAAAATCCTATCTACAAGCTTGAAAGCTAAAGAAGATGAGTGTTCAAAGTATCTAATTAAAAATGAGTCATTGAAAGCTGAGTTAAAAAAGACATCTAGTAAGATGAAGTCATTTGCGATGTTTGAAAAGATCTCAAGTGATCTAGACAACATTTTGAATAGTTAAAATCATGATAGTGATATAACTAGACTTGGTTACAAAGAAGAACAAAATATTTCAACTCAAGACAAGGTGAAGACTAATGTGAACAAAGACAATCAGACTTTGAGGGTCAACAATCCATCATGGAATGAAGATACTAGCAGAATGAAGACAAATCAGATCAAAAAATAAAATGCTATGAGGTATGCCAAATTTAATGGTTACTATTACATGTGAAATCAATTTAGTCATAGGGATAAATGGTGTATAAGACCTATTAAGAATGAGTGGAATAATCAATTATATAGCATGAGCAAAGTTGAGTGTTTAAGTTGTTGTGACATAGGACACATTGCAAGATTTTGTCCAAATTAGGTAAGGTAAGTTGAGTTCACTTCAAGAAGAATGGTTTGCTACAACTATGAGAAGATTGGACACATTGCTAGGTTCTGCAAGCAAAGTCCATCAATTCAAAAAAAGTTCAATCAGACTCCTAGAGTGCAAAGAAGAAGACAAGTTAACTTATGAAAACAAAAGATGAAAAGTATGAGTCATAATGAGTCTATAGGTCTAAGTGGTCTATTTGCTAAAGTGGAGAATGCTACAGAGGTTGAAGAGAATCAAGAGATCTCATTGTTTACTTATTTGGAAATGAAGATGATATAAGTGAACATCCTGCTATTATTGAGCATGTTGTATGCAAAGAACATTAGTTGTCAATACCTAATGATGAGGTTCTTTCTTTAGTTGAGAAGGTTTGTCATGAATCTTTGTTGTCTCCACGTGTCGTCAATATAGTCTTAGAAGAGAAGGAGAATGTTTTAGTGGATGAGCAAGTTATTTCTCTTAAACTTAAAAAAAGAGAACTATTAATTTCAGATGTCTAAGAAGGAAAAATAATATGAGAAAATGTAGGTAACTACTGGTTTCACATTGTTCGAAGACATTATGGGTTAGGGTATCTCTATCTATGCTTCTTAGGAGACATATTTCCTGTGTGGAAGCAAGTATGTGTGCTTTAGGTGATGATCAAATTGTTAATTAGTACAAAGCTTGAAGGCAAAAGGTAAGCAAGAGATTATGAAAGATAAGCTTGTAGATGGACTTTGAGAAGGTTAAATCAGTTTAGATGCTAATTCAAAAGGTTGATAAGTCAAGACAAGGATAAGTAATTGTAGGCAGAGTATGAAGGTTTTTAAGTGTCAAAATATAATTGGTTAATAAGACCTATTTAATATGTCATGATCCAAGTGAAGCATGGAGTTAGGGGGAACTTACTCAGATAGTTTGAAAGGCTTGAAGATCTGTGCATGAGGTGAGGGGGGCATATGTGAGATGTTTCAGTCATGGTGAAAATATGAAGAAGTCTGCTATAGATGTGAACTCAAGCATGTTGATATAATGACTTGATCAAACCAAGTCAGGTGCTTTGACAATGTATTGAATCCTCATGTATAAACAAAGGGGGAGCCTTGTAAATGGTTAAGTCTTAGGATCAAAGAACTGTGTAGTTGAATTTGAGAGAAAAGATATGGATGCAATTATGTTATTTATTCATGGTTGGAGATGGTCTGAAGGTGCTCAAAGGGTGCCTAAGCTTAGGTGACTTAGGGGGAGTCCCTCTTAATGTTTTCAAGTCTTTTTAGGTCCTCAGGATTAGAAGATGAGTCCACTTTGTCATTGTGTCAAAGGGTGAGAAAGTACTTGAAGAAAGAGACAAAGTCTGAAACATAAGCTTAGTAATTGGTGTTGATAACAATGACAAAAGGGGAGATTATTAGAGAGTTGCCAATGATGTCTCCAAGATGATCAAGAATGTTGATGATGTGTCATGTGTTAGAATGATAATGACAAAGTGTGTTTCAGTGTTCTTTCATGGTTCTTCAGTGTTTGACTTAGTGAGGCAATTGATGGATGATATTGATGTTATGGACATGTTGCAGAGACCCTATGGGGTGATATGAGTGCTTAGAGTTCTTATGGAAGTAAAATAAATTAATGAGAGTAGTCATATGAGCGTCTAAGTTCAAGTAGTCATCTTGACAGACAAGACTAAGTAGTTTGATGATATCATATTTCACACATGTGAAGGTTTTAGGAGCAATTTGACACATGGTTGGATTCTCCTATGAAAGGTGATCATGTGATTCAATTTTGAGGTCATAAGATTGAGCATAAAAAAAGTTTTTAAGCTACAAAGTTAGCATTCTAGGTACATTGAAGTGGTTTCTATACTTAACCAAATTTGCAAGAGGAGATCAAATGATGAGCGTTTAAAAGATCTAATGATGAGCATTCAATCTGACCAGATAAGGATCTAATGGAGTGCATGATCTTGTCAGATAGGGATCCAATAGTGCATATCAATTCAACAAGTCAACAGGGTGCTCAAAATGGACACGGGACTGCCAAGTGGTGTAAGCACATTGAGTCTAACAAGTAGGGTCCACAGAAGACATGCAGAGCTACCAAATGTCTCAATCTTGATAGCACAGATCTAAGATCAAAGGTGAGAGATGCAAGGTAAAGAACATGATACTCCCAAATAGATTGATGGAGCACATTTGATCCATCTTTTAATGAGCACAAGATGAAGACACATGTCTGTAATATTTGCATTTACACAATGACCATTGGCATTTGAATTTGCAAAGGGAAAAACTAGTTTGCAATATTTTACTTATATCTTTTGATTTAGGACAAATTTATTGATGAAGTAAAAATCAAATTTGAAGAGGACTTCAAGGCACATCCAACAAATTTCATTAGAAGGTTTGAATGTTTATAAATTTTTATATATTGATCTTCAAAGTTGATTGTTTTTTTGTTTATGGTGTTACTATGTACAAGACTATTATTTGAGTAAATTGTGATTTAGCAAAAGAGTGTTTTAGCCGATGTATGGAGTGGACCCATGTATTTTAAAGTGATATCGTGTTCTTTTTTTGGTCGATGAAGTACTAAAGGGGTAATATGTCTATATGAGACCTATAAGGGCTACTAAAGCCTAATTGAAAGGTGTAGTTGCTTAAATGTGACCCATGAATGCTATGGCCGACCTGTGACAATAGAATTTGAGCTATATCTTAGCATGATAAATGTCTTAAGGGTCAAGATAAGTATTATGGCCGATCTAGAAGTTGATATTCATGAAGACTCTATAAAGAGTAAAAACCAAGGTAATGGTTTCTATACTTGAAGTGGATGAGTTGAGAGAGTAGAAGATAGAGACGAAGAAAATAGATTAGAGGGAGTATGTTAAGTGGATGGACTAAAGTACATAGCAGATTGAGGATGAACGAAGAAGTCTAGAGTGATGCAAAAGGGGTGTTTAGATGCATTGCTTGTATGAGCAAGTTCTAGTGTGTGAAGAGTTGAAAGAGAGGTATTAAACATTGTTTTTCCAATCAGATTAAAATGCCATCAGAGTTATTGAGTTGTTGATTTCGTAGGTGTTGTTTGTTTAACATCTAAAACAAGTGGGTGCTTGTTCATACTTAGGGGCGGGTGCTCCTTGTGAATTGGGTACTTTACTAAAAGGTCTTATGTTTGTGATGATCTGATAAGATAAGTAGTCCATGTATTTTTAAGATTGAGAGTGGGATTTATTTTCCATGAGGGTTTCCCACATAATTCATATGTTAAGTATATGATTTTGCATTATCTCTCTTATTAATTGTTATCAATAACTTGTATGTTTTATGAATGCTTGTGATCATTGATTAAGAGTTTGAAAGGATTAAAATTAAAGTTTGAAATATCTTGCATCACTGATTCACCCTCCCTCTTAGTGAATGTACATCCAACACAATTTACTCATCATTAGAATCTAAAATTAGTTCAATCAAAAGTGCATCCTTATTAGTCAAATATTCAGTATACTCCATTTCAGTGGCAAGAAAATTAACCAATTTAGTGTCTTCAGTATCAACCACTTCCAATTTGATCTTTTAAACCATTCTTGTTATCAAAAGCAATGTTGAAGGACCATTGTCACATTTTTCACTAGGGGGAATGGGGCTAACAAATTCATGTATGAATGGTACAAACTGATCAAGAGATAAATTAGTACAATGTTCAAGTCTATTTTCAAGATGAGGTGAAGTATAGGATTAATTGGTAGTAACATCAAACACATTTCTAGGATGTAAAAGTGTTGGAATATTGTTTTGACTAGATTGAATAATATTATGTATGTGTTGAGAAGATTCACTTGATAGAATAAGCATTAGGATTACATATGAACCCCAGATCTAGATGTGAGATCAATAACAAAGATATTTATCATGAAATAATGAGAGCAAAGTTAAATACATCATAACATAGATATATCATAAAAAATTGTTCTTTTATCATCCTTCATAGACACAAGGCTTCTTTAGAAACTTTCACATGAAGTGCTCCACGTGGTAGCACCTACACCAAACATAAACATATATGCAAAAATAGACTCATCATAATATGGTTAACATTATAATAACTAAATAAATTAGCATAATCAAATGAAGAATAATATAAACCAAATTTTATAGTTCTTTTTATATACAGAAGTATTCATTATATGAATCTGAATGTAACACCTACATCTTATGAAATATCTATTCTAGTAATAGTTAGATAAATCAAACTATCAACAAGATATTTGTAAATAAGATTTAGCTATTGCACATACCTTTTGGATCAATTTTTAACATAACCTTCAATAAGAGTTTATGTAAGCTTGCAATCAAGCATGTTAAATTTAAGAAGCAGGCTATGTGATATACATACAATAAATTCATTAATAATTTGATACTAAGTTAACTAAATATTACATATTTTATTAAAAATAATTCATATTATAATTTGAGTCACACACACACACACACACACACACACACACACACACACACACACACACACACACACACAGACACATTCTTTTCAAAGTTAATATTACAAATTTGTATTTTATACTAAACTCACAGAAGAAAAGTTTAAAAAGCAAAAAAAATTTAACATGTTTTATACTTGATTTTGTAATAAAATCACATATTCTAGTGAGTAAACAACACTAGACATTTTAGTTGATTATAAAACAATTCAAAAACACTAATAATTTCAACAAAGATGAAAATTGCTAGTGTCATAAAAATGATTGCAAGAGTCATAAATTGCACTATTTGATCAAATTATTTTAAAATAAATAGTAAGAGGTTTTAAATCAAATAAATGATTTTTTTAATATGTCTATAACATGATAAAACCTATAAATTCACTGGTTAGATGACTATGGTCGACAAATAGTTGATAGGATCAAATTTCAAACAAAGTTGTCGAACAAAGCACAAGTTCCTACGTGAATGAGCATGCAAATTAAAAAATAAATAAATATCAAATTAATTTTGATAAAAAAAGGGTTTACAAGATTTGAACACAAGACCTATTTCATGTAAGTGTACTAGCAAAATTAAGTTAGCCAACTCACCCACTAAACATGTTAACATAATAAATACATTAGATTGTATTTAACCCTTTTTTTAATTTGATTTTTAAAAAAATGAAAAATAAAATAAAATAATATATTTTTAAAAATAATTATCTACATTTTTTTTTGAATTTAACAAAAGGGATTTTAAAATGTCACTGGTGGGGGCCACTGCCTATATGAAAAAAAAGGTATTAAATAAAAGTTTTATTTTTTAAATACTTTCATAAAACTATAGACATACCGATTGATATTTTTTGTAGCATGCTCAAAACAAAGGAATGGCACTGGAGGAGGAGATGTATGCATAACACCCTGAGCTATAGGGAACTTTTTTCTGCAAAATAAAGTTTGAAAACATGTGTAAATATCCTTTCAAAGCTAATGGCAAACCCAAATCTAGGTTTTACAAACCAAAAAATGGTTTTTAAAATTTTTGTTGCAGCTATGGTGCCCAAAAGAACTAAAAAAATAAAAAAACTCATTTTTATTTCTCCTCAGTGTTTGTAAGTGACATAAACATGCTTAAAAATTGTTGAATCCAGCTTGAAAGGAGAGAAATAGGCTACAAAAAGATAAATCTGAATTTTTGAATGAAATTTATTTCACAAAGGCCATACAAATTTGAACAGGGATGCCATTAGAGGTTTGGAAAAAATGAATTGAGCTCAAGGAATAGATTGTAGGGTTTGGAAAGAGTTTTGAAGGGTTAAATTCTAATAAATCCACCTTTAAAAACAAAGAAATATACACCCAGAGGCTCAAAACTTTTTTTTTATTTTTTTGAAAAATGTGAGCCATACAAAGACTATACACAGGTGGATTTTAGAGTTGGGCTCTTAAAAAAAATAAAATCAAGCTTCAGATAGGCTCTTGAAAGGTGATTTGTAGTCTAAAACAATGAAAACTTCACCTTTCAAAACTTAGATTAACAAAATAATTATAAATTTGACTTTTTCTTTGAATTTTTTACTATTTTTGACTGTACATAGGTCTTACAAATACACCTATAGAATGATTTTCTCACTTTTTGGCTTTACCAATACTTGCAACTGCCTATAAGTGCTAGATCTGCAATTAAAGAGCTTCAACCACCTTCATACAGATTATTAATCTAAAAAATAAGAAAATCTTAAAATTTTTAATGCTTAAAGAAGTATTTTTAGCCCATTTTAAGATTATCAGTTAGATTTATGACATGAAAATAAGCTTAAAATATCAAAAAATGCACAGATCTAAAATCTGTAAACTTTAAGAGAGGAAAAAAATAAAATAACTTACTTCTACTAAAGGAGAAGATTAAAAAATTATCATGAACATATCATGGCTTGAAAAATAGATGAATTTAGGCTTGAACATAAGCCAAAAAATCTAATCTATGATCTTGCTACTTGATCACGCATCAACCAGCTCTAATACCATGACAGAATAAACAATATGATTGTATACAAACATTGCATCTAGATGTGAGACTAATAGAAAATACATTCACCATGAAACAATGAGAGCAAAGTTGAACACAACATAATATAGATATATCATGAGAAAAAATCTAATCTATGATCTTGCTACTTGATCACACATAAACCAGCTTTAATACCATGATAGAATAAACAATACGATTGTATACAAACATTGCATCTAGATGTGAAACTAATAGAAAATACATTCACCATGAAACAATGAGAGCAAAGTTGAACACAACATAATATAGATATATCATGAGAAAATCTCATGGAGAGGTAAAAAACTGACCAAAATTATTTATTATTTTATAAATAAAATGTACCCAATACAAGTTTTCTCTTCTTTCTCTTCTCTTTTTTCATTAAATCTTACAATATAAAATCTTCATTATATAGACAAGGTAATCTGACCATTATAGTGTGACATTTTTCAACCACCACATTAATGGGTCCAACCTCTCCAAATCTCATTTAATATATTTTATTATTTATTTACACGAGAATAAACTCATGATAAATAATAAAATATATTAGTATTTAACCAATATAATTTAATGTGTTAAGGGTGCATAAATAACACCATTTAATCATTAATTATTCCAATATCACTTCAAGTACTTCTTCTACAGGGATGATGTCTCACATATGCTTTTTTCAAGCCTCGACTACCACAAAAGATAAAGAACTGGGTGATAATGAGTTAAATTTTTTTTCTAAAAGATAAGATCACTAGCATCAAAATGAATGGACACTTGGGTGACACTAAGTAAAAAAAATTCTAAAAGATAGGATTACTAGCATCAAAATGAATGGACACTTGGGTTCCATGATTACATAAGCTAATAAAAGTGTGAGCAGCCTTACACCCATAAAATAATTATCTTTGAGAACTACTTCATGACAGAGTGCTTTCGCTATGTTGTCTTCACCTTAATGCCAATATTTTTTGTTAGAATGATTCAAATTCAGAGTCTAACTAGACATCTCAAAATACTAAAATAAACAAAAATATTATTTAAGAGTCAACTATATATATGTAAGGTTCATTTCATGTATATATGCCAATATTTGTAAATAGACTACTATATGTTTCAAAACCCTCAAAATCAACCAAAACACAAAAAATATTGAATGCTAACTAATACTAAAATTACAAATACATATATGAATTCAAATCTATATAATCCTAACCTTAATGAAGTTTATATATTTATATCCATCAAATATGTGTAATTCACAATATATAAGACCCAAACTGCTTTGATTTTACAAATATAACAATATTCATTCCCCTAGAAGTTCAAAAATTATCATAATGAGATAAATGCTTTAGTACAATATATCAAACTCTACTATGACTGAGATGATCTGAATACAAATTCCACATTGCATACTTTATAAAAACTGACATAAACCATCTTAATAATTTATACATCAATACTTTTTATATTCAAAATATTTGCATAAAAATGACCAACTTATGTTACTTTGTCATGTTTTCAATCATATAAACTTTGTAAATCTAAAACTATTAAACTTTAATAGGTTACACTTCATGATCATTCTAACAACTAGGCTTGATATTTCTATTTTGACTGAAATATTCATATTCAAAAGAGACTATTACAATCATTTTATGTCAAAAAAAAGTTTGATGAACAACCTCGCTTAACAAAATATTTTAAAAATGCATAGGCCTTGTAATATATACAATTATGATATTTTCAAAAGAACCTTGATGTTAATCTCATTTAGTCAATGTGTTTCTCTTAATATCCACAAGTAAGATATTCAAAAGAAAGTCCAACTTCTACAGCGATACACCACAACTTTGCAATATAACCATTTATTTCAAACATCTTGTGTTTTAAATTTGTATCAATTGTTATTTGAATCAGTCAAGTTTTTTACATTTTCAAAACCAAATGAATGAACTATACAAATCAAAATAACATAATTGTTGAACAAGTACTGAATTCATCATTATGACTGTTACAAATTCTACCATACTAAATCTTCCAAACTATGCCAAAAATCACGTGCATACTAAATTTACTATTATTCACAAATAAACATTATGAGAATCATTTTTTCAATCTAGAATGCATACAAGACTAGAATGTAAACAAGACCAACATAGATCTCTTTCAAATATCCATTCAAAACTAATAAAATTCCTTAAAAAAATAGACAAGAATCTATCATTTAGATATCAAACTGAATTATGTTTTGACAAACAAATATTTTATAAGCATATCTACCATTGAAGTTGTAATAACTAAACCAATTCATACATCTTATCAAACAAGAGAGACCCAATTGTATGCATGAAATCTTACACTTCGAAACACTTTTTTGTTGTTAACAAACTTCATAGAAAAATAAACACTTAGTCATGTCATGCACAATATTTTCAAGCCAACCACTATTTTTTGCTGACAAAGAATGCATGCATGTTTGATCTAGATTTTTTTAGAAATATATTGAATGCTATAGCTTTCATAAAAAGCCAATCACCAAGAAAACTTGAAATACCTCATTTTTTATACTTGAAACCAAGTCAAATATTTTCAAACATTTTGAAGGAAAAATATGATACTATATGCATTTTTTTTATGAAAATTCCTTCATAAACCATGCAAACCACCAACAATACAACCAAAATGCTACCATGTAAAAAAATCCAAATTCTGAGTCATATATTTCACAATATTTATTTGAATATAGAAGATAACTGAACATACCTTATGAATCTTTGTAGAATATTTTATTAAAACTTCACTGTATTTTCCTCGACTGTTCCAAAATGTTTCCAAGCAAAGCTTTGCTTCTACAACAAGCTTGAAATCATACGAAACTAAAATAAAAAAATTACCACTTTAAATTACCGTACTACATTTTACTGCCTAAAATCTCATGTAAAATTTGTATTAGTCTTCATAATATCTACCAACTCAATAACCATCTTCATTAAAGTTAACAACATACTAATCTATTTAGCAGTCTACTTTCCTTATCACTAAATCAACTACCAAATCTATATTTTAGTGCAAGTACACAAAACTTAATGTATACAATCTTATCAAATATGCCAACTGATAGCTATTGTAGGAGCCGATACAAAGATTTAACTCATGCAAGTTAATGGCAAAGCTAAATACACAGAGAGATTTCCCAAAGAATAATAATAATCATTCTACATTAAAATAAAAACTTAAATACATAGTAAAAATATATAGGAAAAGTATTTCCTATTATCAAGGAGGTTGCTTCAACAACTCTCCCCATAATTATCTGTCAGTCTCCTATATTCATGAGTTGGTTGAACAACTCCACTTACATACAAACCTATTATAAAAAACTCCTAATATGTATTATTGTTACATAACAATAATATATTATGAACTAACTTATCATAAGTAAATAATATTTACCATACAGTAAATATCAGCCTATTACATTTAACTCTCAGTAAATACTCAAACTTACTCAATATAAAAGCTAGATTTTTTAACATTGTCCCCATAGTTTTTACAAGGTACAAAAATATTCACTCTTATTTGTAGTATGCTCACCCATTATAGCATGTCTTATTTGGCTCATGACCTTGATATATAGAGATCTTCAATCCTCCCATAGTTTTACATATTTACCACAAACCTTGACATGAACAAAATCCATCAACTGTTCACCTCCTATGGTTTTATGGATCTCTACCACAAACCATTTCAAGATCCATGAACTGAATTACATTGGTGCTTTCTATATTTTTACAATGTTTTCACTTTAGAAAACTATGTTTAAAATTTCACATAAATTACATATCTTAAACATGCATATTCTTATATGTTTATTCTAAAAAAATGCACAACAAAAATGAAAAACACACCTATTAAATGTCACCACATCATTGGTATGGCCTTGTTATTGGCGACTAAAGAGAGGTCAATGAAAGACCTCATTCCTCTGTGTATCCTCCAATTTTTAGTAGGTAAAGCTGCTCACTCAAAAACTAGAAAAATCAATGACAATCTTGATGCCTTCAAAAATGACATGTTTAGTAAATTATCATGATAAAACATGACGTACAACTATCTATATTTTGTTGGATGTAACGGTTGGATTTTTATTATGATGAGCAAGCATGGATTCCTCTTGAGACAATTTCTCAAAGATATTATTAATGAAGGAATTCATTATATGCATACCTTTGCTAGAAATGTTAACATCTGGGTGCACCTGTTCAGCACTTTAAATATATAGATTTTGAAATTATTTTCATTTTGTTCTATTTTTTTTTTCTTTTTTCCTTCCTTTTTTATGTTATCTATTATGACCTTAAAGCAGGATGTCAGTTTGTACTAATAATTTGTTCTTTACAATTTAAGAATATATTCCTAGTAATCACCTAAACAAGACCCTAATATTCACCTAAAAAGGACTCAAAAAATGCAATGACTCTTGATAACTTGACTCTTATTATCTACAAAAGATATTTGACACATATTTTTTTGACATACTTGACGCTAATGACATACCAAAAAATTAAGACACATTTTTGATGACATAACAAGTCAAGTTTTTATACAATAGAGACTTCAAATAAAATAACATTGATTAAACTTTGACAAAATTTAAGACTAAGAAAGACCAAACCAAAAAAATATAAATGTCTAACCTATAATGTGGGATTATGGAATGGTCAATGACTGCACATGGATGTTGTGGCATGACAGGGAATGTAGATATGACATGTTGAGTATAATGGAGCATGAACCAGTATGTAGAGAAGATCACGTTGGAGAAAATTTGTGCACAAGTTTGCATGGAATGCTACACTTGGAGAAGGATGCTACAACTATTATACGATAGTTTTATATAGTTCTCGACAAGAATAAAAAAAGGTCAATGGTGGAGAAATAATGCCCGACATGAAGTAGAATGGGCATAGAGATGCATGACATAGATTAGGTGCACGTGCTTAGATAGATACATGGAAAGCATAGTAAAGTTGAGTCAATTTTGACACAGCTGAGAAAGATCATAACTAGCACATGCATGCATTCAATTTGCACTTTTAAGTCTCTAATATGCCATATAGTGGATGTTATTATCAGAATAACAAAATATTATGCCAAATTCTATATTCTTAGAAATTGTAAATACATAGTATGCCTAGGAAATATGCCTAAGACTACACAAAGATGTAGACCATCTGAAATAAAATATTGATTCTCTGATGTTGAAGACTTGGCAAGCAACATAACATAATTATTTGTTATAGTGAATATCCTCATAATGGTTCTATTTTTAGTGTGGTGTAATCCTTGAACCTATTGGAGACTGACAATACAAAGCCATGAATAATGAAACATAAAACTCTCAACATTCTTGAAATCACGTGATGATATTAAACAAATTGAATTGCTTGTATAGGATTATCATGGCTCCCTGCTCTCATACCAATGATAGGTATTGTAAGAGCTGATACAAAGATTTAACTCATGCAAGTTAATGGCGAATATAAATACATAGAGATATTTTCCAAAGAATAATAATAATCATTCTACGTTAAAATAAAAACTTATATATATATATATATATATATATATATATATATATATATATATATATATATATATATATATATATATATATATGAAAAGTATTTTGTATTATCAAGGAGGTTGCTTCAACATCTCTCCCCACAATTATCTCTCACTCTCCTACATTCATGAGTTGGTTGAACAACTTTACTCATGTACAAATCTATTATAACAAGCTCCTAATATATATTATTGTTACATAATAATAATATATTATGAACTGACTTACCATAAGTAAATAGTATTTACCATACGATAAATATCAACCTATTACTATTTACCTCACAGTAAATACTCAAACTTACTCAATATAAAAGCTAGATTTTCTAACACCAACTCACCTTGATACTGCAAACTAATAATTTTATTTGCTATCAAATTCATAGTGAATCCATTCAAAATTTCAACTCAATTCTCGAATCACATAATATCAATATGACATCTTCTGAATTAATAAGCTTGAGTTCCTATTTACTTGATAACTTAAACATTACCACCACAATCACCATAAACTCTCAAGTATATGATTTATAACTTATGCAATATTCATATACCACCTAGGTAATAAACCGATATATTACTTAAGAAATACCTCTTGAAAATGTTCTTTACATTAGTCATCAACCTTTTAGATTTCAGGTTACAAACTTATTCAAAATACTATAACTCATGTAATTCAAGTGGCATTCTAAAAACATATATGTATTAACAATATGAATTGCTATCAATACTGTAATAATGACTTTGAGAAGTTTCTGACCTAAACATTAATATTAATTGTATAACAACACGTGTTATGGTTTTGAAAACTTATGCTTATACAAGGAACTTTCTATGCATGGATTTAAAGACTTATGATCTAAATATGTGTCTGAATTGCCAAATGCTTTAATATAGTATAAAACAATTTTTTTTATTTGATTCAATACTAACCATGCATTAATAAACTATCAAAAAACATTGTTATCCTTGTATTTACTGTAAATTGCTTTTGCGCAACTAGAAATTAATATTGAAAACTTTCATTTAGAACCAACTTATGCTTTTTGAGACCACTTTATCAATATTATAAGTAAAAATTTCATTCAAATACACCAATCAAATATCTACCAATGTAAAAAAAAAAAATGTATATTCAATTGAATACAAATGAGTTATCCCCTTCCATAGTTTTAGGGTTCATGACACTAGGTCATCTATATGGTAGAATCATAAACATGATATGGCATTCAAAAAAGAGGAGGTAATAAAAATATGCTTAACATTGGTGACCTTACTAGCTAATTTTACTTATAAAATTATGTTACAACTATAAATTATTTTAATTGTAATCATATAACTTATGAGTGTGAATCAAGTTTAATTATTTCTCAAGTAGCAATGCATAAACCCATTTGGTGATGACAAACTATTCAAGGGATGAAGTGTTCGACTAGTGTGGCATGAAGAAAGGGATATATTAAATAAAGAAATTTGGAATTGATAATAATCAATGCAATATCTTATTTATAATTTATGAAAATATAGTGATGCTTTTCAACACATATATATTAAGTTTATGTTTTATTCATAAAGAATATATCTTTAGAATAATCATAGCGAAAATATTTAAAGTAATTGAGTACTTACAATGATATATAATTCTCATAGTACTTTCTCCTTAAAATAATGAATTCTTTTCTTATTGCAATAAATGTTGATACAACAAACAAGAATATAAAGAATGCAAAAATAGAATAAAACATTAAAAATAAAAACTATAAATAAAAAAAAAATAAAGCAAAACAAACTAAGTATGAAAAAGTTTTAAGTGATGTCCATCGATTGAATGATGCAACCAATTTTCATTCAAATCCTACAAGTGATTTTTTTTTCTTTAAAGAATAGTAACTATTTTATAAGGACCAAGACAAATAAAATTAAACTTATAATATTTTCTTCCATCTTCGTGTTTTATTCTAATAGAGAATCAGATAACCAACTTTAAAATGTTTACTAGATATTTTTTTTGTCAATTTAAAAAAAAATTCCTTGGCCTTTTCTAATTTTTGTAAATCAATAGTTTTAGTTTCATATAAGATTATCAAGTCATTAAATATTTGTTCTATAAAATTTGTATTTTCTAATAAATATTGTAAAACAGTATGAGAATAAGAAATTTGAAGTTCAATAGATAAAATGGATTCAAATCCATAAGTTAACATAAAAGGAGAGTATCTAATAATAGATTTAACAATCGTATGATCAACCCATAATGCTTCAAAGATCTTAAGATGTCAATTTCTCTTATTCTCACAAACTATTTTTTTCATAATAGAAATCAAATTTTTATTTGTGGATTCAACTTGTCCATTTATTTGAGGATATTACTTTGAATAACGACTTTAAATAATATAATAATGTCTTAAAAACTCTAAATATTCATTTTAAATAAATTAAGGACCATTATTATTGATAATTTCATAGGAAACATCAAATCTAAAAAATATTTGATTTTTAAATAAATAAATTAACTTCAACTGTGATTGAACTTTTTAATGCTTTGACTTTAAGGCATTTCTTAATTTTTTCATGAATTACAGGATTTAAAGACATTTTTGGTAATCTATTTTTGCCAACAAATAATTGACAACACATGCATACATGAATTAGCTTCAAATATCTTGAAATAACATAGGTCAATAATAATTGGCACGTAAATTATTATAAACAGTATTTTTTATTGTGTATTGACCACCATAACTACCTTCATGACATCTTATAAGTACTTTTTGAGTTTGATCACAAATTAATCACCTCAATAAAACATCATCTTTATTTCTATAAAATATTTTTTTATAATAAATATAATTTTAAAACTTAAAATCTCAAAGATCATCTCTATCTTTTATTTAAATTATAAAAGAATTTTTGTTTCTAAAAGTAATAAACTAAATCATGATATCAATTATCTTTAATCAACAAAGAAACAAAATTATTCATCTCATGACTAATTTTGAAAGTTCTAGAGAAGTCAACAACTTTCATAGATTGAAATGATGCATAACATGTAAAGAATCGTCAATAGATAAGATCAAAATATTTATACTAGAGGTATTATCAACCAAATATTTTGTCAACTAATTTCCTTTTATGGTTTTGGATGTTTTGAATTTAAGATTAAATTACTTGAATCTTCAAAATTTATTTTGCTAACTTTTCTTGAATAGTTGGTTATTTTAATAGATAAGAAAAGACGTACATTAGATCTTACACTAACCTTATTTACCATTCATAGATAACAAAATTTGTTCAAAGAAGAAATTAATGCAAAAATATTTTTTTAGTAAGAGGGTATTTGGTTTTTGTATCTTTTAAGACTAGACGCATATAACCAATAGATTTTTTTCATTATTTTTATCATTCTGAATGATTACAACACCTATAAGTTTATCAGTTGCATTCACATAAAAAATAAAAGGTTGAATTAAATCAAATTTTATAAGTACATGTGCACTTGTAATGGTATTCTTAATATTATTGAAAGTACAATCTGTCTCTGAAATCTGATACATATGCCTTATTTTTATTTAACAAAATTTGTAATGGATTTTATTTATCAACAAAATCTTATATAAGCTTATGAACATAATTTATTTTGTCAAATGAAAATCTAAGACTAGATTGGTCTTTTGGTGGTAATAGTTCTTTAATTGCTTTTATACGTTTAGGATCAATTGAAATACATATTTTGAAAATATATATCCTAATAATTTACCCTCACTAGCATCAAAGACATATTTTTTGAGATTTAGAGAAATACCATATTTCTTACATCTTGTAAAAGCTTTATGAAGATGATATATATGCTTATTTCTCTTTTTTGAATGAAAAATAAGATTGTCTAAGTAAATTTGAATGACTATGCCAATTAAGTCATCAAAAGCCACATGCATAGCTATGAAAAGTGGCACTTGCATTGATGAGATTAAAAGACACCATGTTAAAATAAAATGTCCCTCTACGAGGGTAAATTTTATCTTATGATTATCATTTAGATTGATAAATATTTGATTATAACTAAAAAGTCTTTCAAGTAAAGACATCATTTCAGATTCTGCAACTTATTATAAGATTTGATCAATGCTAGGAAAAAAAAAATTCTTTTACACTAACCTTATTTAAATATCTAAAATCTACACATAATCTAATGTCAACATTTTTATTAAGCACATGTACTAAATTAGTTACACAATTAAAATATTTAATAAGATAAATGACACCACCATCAAACATCTTATCAAGTTCTTTACTGATGGTGTCTTTCAGCAAAGGGCTTATTCTTCTTATCTTTTGTCTCACAAATTTTATACTACGTTTTATAGGAATATCATGTCTAATTATATTGGTATCATAATCTTTTAGGTTTTTATAAGACCAAGCAAGTGTATCAATAAATTCTTTGAAGAGTTTAATAAACTTAACTTTTTTGTCAGGCATATATTTTATTCCCAAATATATAAATTTATGATCTTCTTTAGTTCCAAGTTTGATAGAAATATTTTCACCAATTATTCTCATAAAAATTTATTTAGTTCATGAAACCTTAGGTTAATCACTTGAAGTGAAAACTAATTCTAGACCTACTAGATCAACAAACAATTTATTAGCACTTAGCTATAGATAATCTCCATAACTCAATACAAAATTATCATAATCAACATATTTATATTTAAGAAAATAATCGATACGTTTATCATAATTGAAAACAAGCCAATTTTTGTTCAAATCAAGAATTTTAGGTTTAAAATTTTCAAAAAATGAGAAGTCAATAGTTGGCTCACTTTCACTTAGAGTATGATTATAAACAAAAATAATGAGATTATAAACTCGTACATGTTAAATTCTCTAAGTATATGAATCAAATTAAAAGTTTCAAAATTTTCAAATAAAATCCAAACCTTTTGAGTGTATCTATTAGGCGAGTTTGATTAATTTTATCAACTTTTCTAACTTGTTTAATAACTAAATTTGAGTCATCAAAGACTTATAACTGTTTAACATTAAATTCAATTATCTTTTCTAAACCTAAATACAATGTTTTGAATTCTACTATGTTATTTATATTATAAAATGATAACTTATAAGCGTACAAAATATTTTACAAACTAAAAAAATTAAATAGATTCCAACATCACTATCATGTTGCGAACACACCCTATCAAAATGTAATGATCATAAACTATCTCTAAATTTTTATTTTTATTTTTATTTTTCAGGTTCATCTAAGGTTAACAACTCAGAAGTAAAAATCCTTGTTTCCATGTAAAATACAGTAAGAGGTATGGAATTAATTAGATTTGAAAACCATTCTTCTCTTTGTATAAAATCAATCTCATTATCTACCAAAAATCAAATTGTATTTTTTTCCATAAAAGCACCAGTTAATTTTGACTAATCTCTTTCTAAAAGTATGACATAATTACTAGGAATATCTAATACTTGAACATTAGTCATATATTTAATTCTTTCATTTTGCATAATTTTGATAATAATATCATGAAATTTATTATAAATTTTAGTTTTTCATGAATAGAAAATTGTAAGTTTCTTATTATCCATCTCATAAGAAATATCTAATTGATCAATGATAAATTTAGACATTATATTCTTAGAATCAACAGTATACAAAATACAATTGTGAATAACCTTATTAGTGATTTTGGCTTATATAAAAAGGTGGTATGTAATTAGTAGGGGAATCATATATCTGAACAAAAATAATAGATTGAAACTGTTTACTAGTCTTTATTTCTTCTTGTTAAAATTTGAGTTTTTAATGACATCATTAATTTTATCAAGCTGTCTAGATAAACCAACAACTTGTAATAATGGAAAGCCTAATTTAATGGTAGCCAAAAGATCTATAATATTATAAGTTCTAATATTAGAATGATGTATATGAGTGCAGTTTTTGTACTTATATGAAAGATATTGAGAAGTATGAAAACCAATTGATAAATGGTTATTTTGTTGAGAACTAATTACAATATTATCAGATGTAACATTATTCTGTATACCTTTATCTTTATCAAGATTTTTATAAGAAGATTGATTATTAGTTGTATTAGAATTATCTTTTTTATTAGAGTAATATTTTTGTTTTATATTGACAGTATAAACATTTGTAATTTTGACACTATCAAATGATTGATCAGATCTACCCATATTTGTATTATCAACAAGATCAATTAAGATACCATCTTTTCCTTGAATACATCTTTTAAATTTTTGTATAGCTATACAAGTAGTAAGATTGTGATCTAATTCATATATATTACAATAATAAACTTTTTCTTTAGGTTTACCCTTTTAAAGAATGAAAGATTTACTTGACGTGGATGGTTTATCATCAAGTTGTTTCTTGATGGTGACCATCTCATTACTAAGATTATAAATGATTTTTAATATTACTATGTTATCAAAATTTAAACTTGATACAATTCTATCATTAAAACTAACATATTTTAACTTCTTTGTGTATTCTTGATATAAAAACTTATAATTTCATCATAATTCATAATATCTTTATCTTGTAAAAAAAATTATAATTTAAAGGTAAAACATTATAAAAATATAATTTTGACAATATTTTTTAAGGTCAAACATCATGTGAAATCTTTTGTCGTAATCTAGTGAATCTACTTATGAATCGGTAAATAATTTCTCTTGGATATATAGAGATATTAATTAATTCATTGACCAAATCTAAATCTTGTTTAGGTTTACCAAAATAAAGTTCTAACCATTCCTTTATATCATTCTAAGTAATAATAACAATAGAAGAAAGACTAATAAAAACTTGATAAGCTTTACCCTCTAATGTTTGCTAGAAAACTTTAAGAGAATTATTTTTATTCATAATACCTAGAGTGACACAAATCAATTTGAATGCATTCAAATGATCCTCCTAAGACTCATCAAGACTTCTATAAAATTTAGGAATATTGTCCTTTTAATGAAAGAAGTTTACTTGCACAAACACCAATGTTAATAGGATTCCTAAAAATCCAAAGATTTACTAAAGATTGAGCAACATCATCATCACAATCTACCTCATTATCATTCACTTCAACTTGATTTCTATTAATCTAGAGATCTGGGATCAAGTCTTGAACTCTCTATTGTAGTTGCTGAAGTTGTAGTGCTTGTTCTTCTATTAGAATATTCTATAAATAAAATTACTTGACTTGGTTGATTTAACTGTATATTAGTATTATGGTTAATAAAGAAAATACAATCTTCAAGATGAAAAGAATCATAAATAAAATGAACTCTAGGTTGAGGATTACTAAGCAAGATTTTCTCTCTTTCTTATCTGACTTGTCGGTTAGTTTCTTGAATATGATATTGTATTTCTTAGGTAAGATTCAATCGTATATTAAATTTTTTTGCTTCTTGTTCTTCCTTATTTATAACTTCAATGATTCAAGCTAAATTATAAGACCTATTATATTGCGTATAAAAATTTAAATTAAAATTAAAATCAACTTGATCATCAATAATATCAATCAAAGTTTGTATGATTAGAGGTAGACCTTTAATGGTCATAGATAATAAAGATAAATTAGAAAATATAATAAGACTTCTAAAAAGTTTCTCCAATGGAATCACTAAATTTGTTGGTAGTGTGAAATATCACGTTAGTGAATCAACACTTTCATCTATCATGGAAGTTAAGGTGGAATTGTACCAATCTAATCGTAAGAGTCCAAGGAATAAGATCAATTAAATATGCATAGAAACAATTTTTAAAATAATCTAAAAAATTGAAATAAGTCAAATACTGATCAATACTCACTTTATATTTAGAAATCAAATATCAATTGAATATTAAATAAAGTAATCAGATTATAGTTATGTAACCTAACTTATTTGATATTGAAAATCTATGAATTAAATGATCTCTTGAAGGAAATATTTTTGATCCTTTATAATTCTATTTCAATCAATTCTTTATAACTCTTTGATGTCTCTTTCATCCCCAAATAGATTCAAAGAAAAGAAAATAAAAGAACTAAAGGATAAGTAAAATAAATAAAAACAAATACCATAGAGTAAGATAGAAATAAAAGCAAACATAATTAAAAGAACATAATCTAGCTACTTGTCAAGAAAGAACTAACTTATAAACTTTAATATTAATTAAAAACAATCATTAAGAAACAAGCAATAAATAATCAAACTTAATTTAATCAAATAAAATATCTAAGTAAATGAAACAAATTAATCTAATAATAAACATAAATATAATATAAAATAAACAAACACTATCTATCTAATCTAATCTATAACTTACCTATGATAATAAATCAAACTAAGTATTGAATAAAACTTTAATCTAAAATCTGAATCAAACAAAGAAGAATAAAAATAAAGATATAAGATATAAAGCCTTAATAGAAAATTAAATGTAAAACATAAATAATTTAAATAAAACACAATATTGAAATGAAATAACAAACTTAAGAAAGAAAGCTATGCACTAAGAAGCAATAAAAGAAAAAGATTTAAAAGTTTATTCTAATATAAGAAAGAAATCAACACAAAGTAAGTTGAATCTAATAAGAAAAATAAAGAAATGCGAGTCCAAATTAGAGATGACTTAGCATATATCTACATTTTTAATTTAAGAAACAAGTTTTTAGTACAAACAGTCTTTAATAAATAATTATTTACAATTGAAAGTTCTACAAATAGCACACTAAGTGAGGTAGTCATAATTATTTGGGTCAAGTACATGATATTCTTCTCATATGATTGTGTTGCTGACAAAAAATATTAATCTTAATAGAATTCATATAATTAATTTATAAACTAAATAAGGAACATAGATATACCTATACTAAACAAGTAGGTTAATCATTAGAGAATACATTGTTTGATCTATTTGTAGATAACTATTAATCTCAAAGATTTTTTACACATAGAGAAGTAATATGAAACTTGAATAACTCAAAGCTCTTCAATACCTATTATGTTTCATCTTTATGTTGTGAATTTGATCTGTTTATAAAGTTATCCCTTGGAGATAGTTGTAAAATAGACTATAACAACTTGTTAGTCATTGATAACTTTAATCAACTTTTTAAAGTTGATTAGTTAATCAAACTTAGACTTTAAATATAGACTTTAATAAAGTCTAAAATAGATCAAATCAATTTAATAATAGATTGGAAACAACTCTAACACATGGGGGAATACAATCAAAATAAATATTTAATAAACATGATATTCATAATAATTACTCATAATTAAAAAAAATTAAATACTTAAAATGTTAAATATTATGAGTATTTATATAAATTTTAGTAATCAAATATTTTATTTTGCAGAAAAGTAATATCATATTTATCAAAACTATGAAAATCATCTATATATGTCTATGTATCAAAATATCAAAGTGTCACTAGTAGTAAATCAAAGAAGCAAATATCAAAAAAACATGAATTAAACAAGAGTTTACTCATCATCAAAATCTAAAACTATTTCATTCAAAGGTGCACCCTTATCAATCTACTCCATTGAAGTGGTAGGAAAATTGACTAACTTAGTGCCTTCAGCATCATCTAATTTTAATTTGATCTTTTTAACCATCCTTATTATCAAAGGCAAAGTTGAAGGGTTGTTGACATATTTTACACTAGAGAGAGTAGGCCGATCAGATTCAAGTATGAATGGTACAAACCAATCAAGATTTAATTTAGTAAAATGTTTTCATTTATTTTCAAGCACATGTGAAGGAAGTCTAGTTTTAATTGGCACATGCAAATGAAGGTGTCATTTTTCAATTATATCAGGCACATTTTTAGGATGTGGAGGTGTTGGGATATTATTTTGACTAGATTGAACAATAGTATGCATGTGTTGAGAATATTTACTTACGGTACCTCATCCGTGAAAATGATATATCCCATATACTCTTCTCAAACCTCATTTACCATGAAAAGATAAATAACTATGTGGCAACAAGTGGAGAACATTTCAAAAAAATAGGATTAGTAGCATCAAAATAAATGGACACTTGGGTTCTGTGATTAAATGGTCTAGGAAAAGTGTAAGCATCCCTATGTGTGTGAAAGAATTATCCTCAAGAACTACCCCATGATGGAGTGACCTTATTATGATGATCATCACCTTAAACTCAATCATTTCTATTATAATTATTCAAATTCAGAGTCCAACCAAACATTTCAAAATACTGAAATAAACAAAAATATTATTCATGACTCAACTATATATATTGAAGGTTTATTTCATGTCTATATGCTAATGTTTGCAAATAGACTAATATATGTTTCACAACCTTGAAAATAAGCCAAAATACAAACATTACTAAATTCTATCAGAGATTGAAATTACAAATACATATATGAATTCAAATTGATATAATCATGATCTTGATAAAATTCATATATTTATATCTATCAAATATGAGTAATTCATGAAATTTTGACCCAAACTATTTTGATTTTGTTAATATAAAAATATTCAATATAATAAAAGTTAAGAAATTATCATAAATAAATAAACACTTCAATAAAATATATCAAACTCTACTATGACTGTTATGATCTGAATACAAATTCCACATTGCATACTTCCATAAAACTGACATAAACCATCCGAATGACTTATACATCAATACTTACTATATTCAAAATATTTACATCAAAATGACTAATTTATGTTACTTTGTCATATTTTCAACTATTTAACCTTTCTAAATCTAAAATTGTTAAATTTCAATAGGTTACACTTCAAGATCAATCTAGCAACTAAGCTTAATATTTCCATTTTGACTAAAATCTTCATATTCAAAAGAGACTATTGAAGTCATTTGATCCCAGAAACAAGTTTGATAAATAACCTCACTTATCAAAATCTTTAAAAATGTATAATCCTAGTAATATATATAATTTTGATATATTTTAAAATAACCTTGATGTTAATCTCATATAATCAATGTGTTTGATCCCAGAAACAAGTTTGATAAATAACCTCACTTATCAAAATCTTTAAAAATGTATAATCCTAGTAATATATATAATTTTGATATATTTTAAAATAACATTGATGTTAATCTCATATAATCAATGTGTTTCACTTCATATCCATAAGTAGGATATTCAAAATAAAGTCTGACTTCTAAAGCCATACACCACAACTTTATAATACAATAATTTATTTCAAACATCCCATGTTTTAGATTTACATCAATTGTTATTTGAAATAATCAACTTTTTTACAATTCCAAAATCAAATGAATGAAATGTAAAAATCAAAATAACACAATAATTGAACAAATACTAAATTCATCATTATGATCACTGTAAACCTTACCACACTAAATATATCAAACTAAATCTATCAAACTATGCCAAAAATATATGTGCATACCAAATTTACTATTATTCATAGATAAACAATATGAAAACCATTTCCTCAATCCATAATGCATCCAAAAATAGAATGCAAACAACATTGACATAGATATATTTCAAATATCAATCTAAATATAACGAAATTCCTTAAAAAATAGATAAGAATCTATCATTTAGATATCAAATTGAAGTATGTTTTGACAAACAAATCTTTCACAAGATATCTACCACTAAATTCATAATAACAAAACCAATCCATGCATCTTATCAAACATGAAAAACCCAACTATATGCATGAAATTTTTCCCTTGGAAACACTTTTCTATTTTTAACAAACTTCCTAGAAAAATTAACACTCAGCCTACCATGCACAATATTTTCAAGCCAACCATTATATTTTTATGGCAAAGAACACATGCATGTTTGAGCTACCAAATGTTTTAGAAAGCTATTGATTTCTATAACTTTAACAACTAGCCAATCACCAGGAAAACCTAGGTTACTTCATCTTTTTTTACTTGAAACTAGGTTGAATATTTTCAAAGATTTTGAAGGAAAAATATAATATTGTATGAAATTTTTATGAACATTCATTCAAAATTTATGCAGACCACAAAAATACAACCAAAATACTACCATGCAACAAAATCCAAATTCAGAGTCATATATTTTACTGTATTTTCTTCGACTATCCCATAATACTTCCTAGAAAAGATTTTATTTCACAAAAAATTTGAATTGATATGAAACCAAAAAAATGTGACTTTATATTACTGTAACTACCTGAGGTGACATGAAAAAATTACATTGGTATTCATAATATCTGGAAATCGATAATCATCTCCATTAAACTTAACATCATACTAATCTATTTATCAGTCTATTTTCCTTATCACTAAATCACTGTAAAATCCATATTCTAATACAAGTACTCAAAAATTAATGCATATAATCTTATCAAATATGCCAATTCACCTCAAGATTATAAACTATTAATTTTATTTATCACCAAATCCATGGTGAATCCATTCAAAGTTTCTACTCAAGTCTCGAATTAGATAATATCCATATGAAGTCTTCTAAATTGATAAGCTTAAGTTCCTATTTACTTGATAACTTAAACATTACCTCCATATTTATGATAAAATTTCAAGTATATGATTTATAACTTATGCAAAATTTGTATACCACCTAGGTAATAAACCAATATATTACTTAAGAAATATCTCTTGAAAATGTTCTTAACATCAGTCATTAAACTTTTATATTTTAGATGTCAAACTTATTCAAAATACTATAACTTATGTAATTCAAGTTTCATTCTACAAATATAACTTGGGAGTCAATGCATCTCCATGTGACAAGATTCATGGGAATCTCATGGATGTCATGGGCCTGGTTGAGCCAGAGATCCTCATCAAGTTGGATGATAACAAGGAAAAAAAACATGATCCTAATGGGACACATTCATTTAATACACCCCCTATTTTGGGTAGGTAGGGTGTAGGGAAAATGATAGGTGGGCCAAGATCTGTTAGACCTTCATATCATTATACAAGTCAAAATAATGAGGTATGTGTCTCTATCCCTGACTTTGTGGTGGGAAAAGTGAATGTGGAACTACCAAAATCTATTTTGGGTAGGGTAAATGAGTTTCACCTGAATATTGATTCTTTCTAAGGTTGGGATAATTTAAAATGAAAAACTAAAGGTCATATGGAAGTGGTTGCTTTGGTAAGAGGTTTTTTATTGATTAATTTTCAACCCAAGAAGACTAATTTAGGGTCCTCTTAAATGGACTTTATTTTATGGGAAAATTGAGCATCACCATTAGACGTTGGAAGGTTAAAACTAATCTAAGCAGGTCTATGATGGATAATGTCTCGATGTGGGTTATCCTCCCAGAACTCCCCTTAGAATACTGACATCCAGAAGTCATCATGGATTTTGATAGAGCACTGGGATAATCTATTGCCATTGACCCAATCAATTTATCTCATAAAAGGATGGTGGAAGCTTGGTTCCATGTCTTCTTGCCTACTGATAAACCATTATTTTACTTGATTAAAATCAAATCCAAGTATGGTGAATGGATGTAGTGTATTGATTATGAAAATAAAGCCATCATTTGTCCTAGATGTAATATTCCAAGTCATATGCAAAAGGACTACCCTAAGAAGAATTAGGTCCCTATCACTCCAAAGCAAGTTTAGACCCAAAAACCACCCCATCTTTAGAACACAAATCTATCTCCTCTTTAAAGATCAAGACACTCCCAGTTTCACCTAGTGCATCACTTTTGGACCCCTAAAAGGCACTTTGATTTTTGATAATTCTTTCTCTCTACTTGTTATTTCTAATATATCTACCCTTTAGACTAATCCTCATTATTTGTTGATCACTCTTCCATCAAATGGTCCATCTTACACCCCTTAGCCCAAAGGCCCTCGCCTTAGGCCATCCACAAATTCCCCTCTCAGTTGTTGATGGTGAATCTTCCCCTTGGCAAAGCTATCTCCTTGTCCAGTTTTGACATTTCCTTGATGGAGACCCTCCTTTCCACTCCTACCTGGTTGAGCCTCAAGTAGGATCATTCCCCCACTTCTCCTTTGGATAAGATCCTAAAGGATAACTATTCGAAACCCTTTCTCATTGATTCACAACAAGCCCTGAATCCTTCCCCTATTCACCCTCAACCCCTTTCACCTAAGGTTGTTTATCTTAAATATTCTAATTAGAAGCTAAACTAAGGCACATTTTCAAAGGAGACACAAGCATTGGCTTGAAAGAGCCCTTTATTTTTTGCCTCAGGTAGCATAGAAGATCAATCTTTCATAGAGGAAGATTTGGTAAAATCTCTTAACAATAACATGGTGTTACCCAAGGACAACAGATAATGCTTCGTTGGAAAATCACCAATCCTAGAGGCTAATCAAGATGATAGTTTTACAACTTAATCTAAGAAAAAAAAAGGAGAAAAAAAGTAAATATTTTAGTCATCTCAAAACCACTCAAAAGATCTCCCAAAATGGTAACTTAGAATATCAAAACAACAAAATCAATTGCAAAGGGTTCTTAAAAAACCCTTAAAATCACTAGAGATAAGAAATGAAGGTCCTCACATGAAACATTATGGGTTTAAACAAACCCAAAAAGTAGAAGACCCTCAATAATTAAGAAAAAGAACTGATGCTACCATTATGCTTTTTCAAAAAACTAAAATGTTTGAAGAAGTTATAAAATTATGCTTTGAAAAAATATGGAGAAAGGATAATTTTGTAGCCTCCAATTCTAAGGGGTCCTTAGGGGGCATAGAAGTATTTTGGAATCTAAAATTTCTATAAGGGGATTTGATTTTGAAAACCATTGATCAGGTCTCTATCCTTTTCAATGATATAACTAGCAAAGATGAATGGATCTTATCAAACATTTACGTCCTAAATTCCAAAATTACAAGGATAAAATTATGGGAGGACCTCATTACATTCCAAAAAACTTTTCAAAGCTAGAATTAGAAATTTTTTGGTGATTTTAATACCCCACTCACCATCAGGAAAATAAGAGGTGGATAACTAGACCTCACAAAAAGCATGTTAGACCTCAACAATTTCCTTATTAGAGTGGGCCTCATGGATGTGGATCTCAAAGGCATCTTGTACATGTGGTCTAATATAAGGATGGGGAATAATCTTATCCAAGTCCACCTTGATCGAGTTCTTGTCTCTCTCAAATGGGATATCTAGTTTTCTATCTCTCTCTCCTCTCTACCCATAATTGGTTTTGATCACAATCCTCTGGTGTTTGAAGGGGAAAGAATATCCAAACTAAATAATATTCCTTTTAGATTCAAAAGCATGTGTTTATACTATCCAAATCTGATTTAATCTATAAAGGAATGGTATAAATAATTTTTATTGGGTTCATATATATATCTTGGTCAAAAAATTGAGCTTTTTGAAGAAAATCTTGAAAACATGGAACAACGAAGTATTTGGTAACATTTTTATACAAAAAAAATCTTTGGAGGAGGAAATAACAATGATTTAAGAACTAATAGATTTGTATGGGAACAATAAGTAGTTAATCCACAATGAAAAAGAAATTTTGAGTCAATTCCATAACCTAGAGGCAAAGGACAAGGCGTATTGGCATAAAAAATCTAGACGCACTTGGCTAAAGGAAGGAGATAGGAACACTAGATTCTTCCATCATTATGTATCTATACATAGTAATGTGAATAAAATAATACAACTGGAAATGGAAAATGACAACCTCAATAAGGAATAGGATGAGATTAATTACCACACTATTCAATTCTTCAAAAAGCTACTCCTGGAAGATGGTTCCTTTGATGAATAAATTGAAGATAAAACCTTGAGGAACTTCAATGAGGTCATTACTGACTTTGATAATGCTACCTTAATTAAAATTAAAATGGTGGATGAGGTAAAAGGTGTAGTCTTTGTGATGGAGGGTTTTAAGGCCCCATGTCCCGATGACTTCCCCCCTTTCTTCTTTCAAAAATTTTGGGACATTATCCATATTGAAGTTAAAGCATCTCTGAGAGAATTTTTCCACTTCAGAGCTTTATTAAGAGAAAGGAACAATATATTTTTGGTATTTATTCCTAAAAAACTAGGGGCAAGTAATCTCCAATATTTTCAACCCATCAACTTATGCAATACCATCTATAAGATTTGCTCGATCATATTGGTAAAAAGGATTCAACCCCTTATATATAAGGTGATTGGGGAATAACAAGGAGCCTTTATCTCTAGATTAAAAATAAATGATGGAATTATCATGGTCCATTAAGCCATCCACTCCATCTCAAAATCTTCAAGACAAGGCATGTTTGTTAAACTCGACATAAACAAAGCCTATGATCAAGTATCCTAGAGATTTTTAATGAAAATATTTAAGAGACTGGGATTCAATTAGAACATCAAAAAAATTATTTTGAACTACATTTTCATGCCCAAATTATCCATATTAATCAATTACATCCTCAAAGGCTACTTCTTAGCTTCTAGAGGTTTAAGATAGGGGGATCCTCTTTCCCCCTATCCCTTCATCATTATGGCAGAAACATTAGGGAGAAGTCTACAAAAGGCCTAGTCATAAGGGTATATTAATGGTATATTAGTTATTATCAACACCAACCCCATCACTCATGAATAATTTTCTAATGATATGATTATGTTGGGGAAGCCTTTGTTGAGGAAGCTAGGTAACTTAAGCTCATCTTCAAAAACTATGATTGGGTATCCAACTAATGCATTAAATTCCACATGAGTTCCTTATTCTTCATCAACACTCTCATTTTACCTTAGAAAAATATCACAATAATTTTAGAATGCCAGGTGAGTCATCTTGTGGTAACTTACCTAGGCATTCCCCTATTTGAAAGTAGAATGAATACGAATTTCTAGAATCTGGTCATCAAAATAATCTAAATCAAACTTGCTATATGGAAAGGTCACCTACTCACTCAGGTAGGTAAATTCTAACTACATAAGGCCTCAATACAGAGAATCCTTCTATATTTTATGTCAATGTTCCAAATGTCTAGTAAAGTGGCTGTTAAAATAAAATAAATCCAAAAAAGATTCTTATGGCATGGCACAGAGGATCATTTCAGATACCACCTTGTCTTATGGGAAAAAGCATGCTTGTCAAAGGCAAATGGGGGGCTAGGGCTTAGAAGGATTAAAACTATGAATCAGACCCTCCTTAATAAAATGGGTTGGAAAATTATGAAATAAAATAGAGAATGGACTAGAATTTATAGAGCCAAATATTTGGAAGGGGATGAGGAAGTTTGCTTCCTTTGAGAAGAAGACATTACTAATGAGTCTACCTTCTAGAAAGCCATATGTAGTAGTAAAGACCTTTAAAAAAAAAGAGTTAAATGGAAAATTAGAAATGTGGAAAAAATTTACTTCTAAGAAGATTTTTGGTTCTCTAACTCTCCCCTCTTATCACATGAGAAATGGCCCAATCTCTATCTAACCTTCAAGGAGAGATGGAGTACCAAGGTCAAGGATTACTGGGAAGATACTGACAGTATAAAATCTTGGAAGGTTTTCTCCATCGACAAAAGCATAGTTAAAGATTCCTAAGAGGTTGAGGACCTTAATTACTCCCTCAACCAAATTCACATTCCCATATTCCCTAAAGAAGACCACCTATTTTGGGTAGCTGAAGACAATGAGAAGTAATTAATTACTTCTGGTCACTTTGCTAACCTTGATATGGAAGATGAGTGGGAATACTGGAAGGTCATTTAAATTAAACACATCACTCCTAAGGTTAATTTTTTATTTTGGCTAGTGGCTCAAGATAAGATTATCATAATGGACAATCTAGGCAAAAGAGGACTTATCATACCTAGTAGATGTCCCCTATGCAAGGAAGCAGAAGATTTGATCCACCATTTGTTCCTTTCTTATCCCTTTAGCTCATGCATTCTGGATTGGATCTTAGCCAAATTTAATCTATCTTAGGTCAAATCCAATAACATCTTTGACCTCATTAATTAATGTAATCCACCTTAGACCCTCTGGTCTCTCTCCTTTCTTTAGTCCCTTGCCCTCCTCCATTATTTTTGGGTCATCTGGAAAGCTTGTAATGATGGTATCTTTTCTAATAAAAAGTACCTTCTTAAATTAGTATTTCTTTGACTTTACCAATCCATTACTAAAAATTGGAGGGATTTTTCACCCACTAAAAATATAGGTTTTGTATCTAAATAGATAATCTTTGGGGAATGAGATTTGGAACAAAAAATAATCTCCTTTTAAAGCTTTGCTGAGAAAACATGTCAAGTGGAAGCCACCACTAGATGATTGGATAAAGCTTAATTTTTATGGTGATTCAAAGGGGAACCCTCATCCTATAGGTAGAAGAGTAGTGATCATAAATTTGATAAGGATGTTGATTGTTGCGTATGCTATTCCTATGGGGATTTAAACCAATCACGTGGTTAAAGCCAAGGCAGTGCTATAAGATATTACGATTACTGCCCAAATTAAGATGAGAAGAGTAATCATCAAAGAATATTTTATTAACATAATTAATTACTTGGATGGTAAGACCATCCCTTCTCACACCATTAAAGTGCTCATCAATGATGCCAAGAGTTTTGCCAAGGAGAATGTGAACCCACCCATCATTCATACCTACTGTGAAGGAAATGGGGTCACTGATTTACTTGCCAACATTGGAGTCAATATTTCCCTTTTATCTATCTGGAATGATAGTATCCATGTACCAACACACATCTTTAAGGTAATTCAAAATTAATCTATCATTCGTAGGGTATGAGAGTGGCAGCCACACGGGAAAAATTCACATCTGAAGCACAAGGTTTTGAAAATCATGATTTTTCATCATAATCCTACATGGGGATTTAATGTTACAAGCTAAGGGAAAGTTCAATCATTAATACACCTTCACACCATAAATCTCAAGCACTACTAGGGCATGATAAAACCTAAATACCACCCAAACATCCTTTTCACAAACAAACATAGTATGGGGGGTGATATAGATAGACTCGAGTCAACTTATTGCTTGGAGGTTCAAACCAATAAGAAAGTTTGGTAGAAATAATGTAAAGGGTGACTAATGAAATATATGCATAGGGTTATTGGTCATGATGCAACCTTCACAAAGGAGTTTGTGGTTGCTTGGAACAAAAAAATCATGGAGATAAGGGGATTACAATCTTTGTTACTAAGGAACTAATTGATGAGATTACCAATATATCCTATGAGGGGTAAAAAGTATTTAAAGACCAATCCAATTAAATGGAGATGATGCAAAGGTTATTTATGACTAATGAGAACATAAGAATTGATAAGAAGGGCTTCCTGTGAATGGACCTGTTGAGGTATTAGTCAGAGGTATGCCTATAAGGTAAGTTTACGCTTATATTTTACCTTATAAGGTACGCTTATAAGGTAAGTCATTAAATATATTACCCTATAAGGTAAGTTTACACTTATATTTTCACATCATTTTTTTCTTCTTAATCATTTCCAAGGTTTTAAGATTAGTTTTCCCTACACCCTACTTAAATTCTTGGAATGCACATCCCTTAGCTTTCAAATAAATGAAGAGAATATTGTCAATCATCAAGGGCTTATCTTTTTATTGGTCAAGCATGGAGAGACCTTGTGAATAAAATAAGTCCCACTATGAAGGTCTTCTATGGAGGAGGACTCCCCTAAGGAAGATCCAACCATGGATTCCCACCATACTCTACTTAGCCCCTCTCTGACAAGACCCTTTTCCAAGAGCACCATGGGGGTACTCCCTCTCCAAATCATAGTAACCAAAACAAAAACCATTATTTTTGAGGAAGGGAATACTAATAAGTCTTTTAGAAAAGGAAATCCCCCCCTCTTTGAGGTTATTAGGAAAAATAAAAATTAGTTGGAGGGTTTCAATAATAAACTACATGAATCTGTAATTGGCCTAGCTAAACTGATAAAAGAGTGGAACTCCATTAATAGGGAAATTACCAAAATGATACAATCCCTTTCACAACACACTAGGGTTGAGGGCACTCCCCAAAAATAGGATACTAGGGTGGCAGAGGTCCACTCTCCAAAACCCCTTTCAAATCACCCCTCAAAAAGATACCAGAGAATGAACTACCTTTGAAGAAGTCGAGGATGACTATGTCAAAGGACATTTCAAAAGGACTAAGTAACATAACTCGATAAAAGATCACTAAGAATAGGATGATGGAGAAGGTGAAGGATAATGATGCTAGTAAGGTACTCATGGAGGATTCCTTCCTCCTTGAGTAATTTCTTTATTTTGATTTTTATGTTTTGTCTTCTGCACTGGGAATTAACTAGTTGTTTCTATCTTACCATACTATGTTTATTATACCTTGGGGCTTACTCTATTTTATTATACCTTTGCTTCAAATTAGGTTGTAAGTCCTTCTGAAACTTGCTAATTTACCTTGTCAAATAAAAAAAAGTTACTTTTTACAAACATATATGCATTAACAAGACAAATTTCTATCAATATTATAATAATGACTTTGAGAAGTTTCTGATAAAAATATTAATATAAAAGGCCTAACAACACATATTATGGCTTTAAAAACTTATGATAATCCATATATCTTTATATGCATGGCTTTGAAGACTTATGATATGAATATGAAGTCACATTCTACATCATATATGCAGTAACAATACAAATTGCTATAAATATTACATTAATGACTTTGAGAAGTTTTTGATCAAAATATTAGTATGAAATGCCTAACAACAAATATTATGGCTTTGAAAACTTATGCTGATACAAGGTTCTTTATATGCATGGCTTTGAAGACTTATGATCTAAATATGTATATGAATTTCCAAATACTATGATATAGTATGAAACAAACATATCTATTTGATTCAATACTAACCATGCATTAAGAAAATATCAAAAAACACTACTATTCCCATATATACTACAAACTACTTCTACATAAATAGAAATTGATACTAAAAACTATTTCATTTAGAACTAACTTATGTTTTTTGAAACTACTTTATCAACATTAGAAGTAAAAATTTAATTTAAAAGCAACAATCGAATGTTTGATAATATAAATTAAAATGCATATTCAATTTAATACAAATGAGTTGGCTCTGTCATAGTTTTAGGTTTCATGACACTAATCATCTATATGGTAGAATTAGAAACATGACATGACCTTCAGAAAAAGAGGGTAATAAAAATAGGCTTAACATTAACGACCTTGCTAGTCAATTTTACTTATAAAATTATATTGAAAATATAAATTACTTTAATTAGAACCAATTAACTTGAGAGTGCAATCCAAGGTTAATCATTTTTGAAATAGCTATGTGTGAATCCCTTTGATAATGATAAATTTTTCAATGGATGTAGTGTTTAGATAACATGGTATGAAGTAAAGGATAGATTAAATAGGTTTAGGTTTGATAATAATCAATACAAAATCTTAAATACAATTTCTAAAAGTCTAGTGATACTTTTTAACATATATATATATATATATATTATAATAATAATAATAATAATAATAATAATAATAATAATAATAATAATAATAATAATAATAATAATAATAATAATAATATGTTTTATTCATAACTTAGAAAATATATTTAGAATAATCATAATAAAAATATCTAAAGTAATTGAGTACTCATAATGATATAGAGTTCTTGTAGTAATTTATCCTTAAAATAATGAATCATTCACTTATTGCAATAAATGTCGATAAAATAAACAAGAAAAGAAAGAACACAAAAATAAAATAAAACAAAAAAAATAAAAACTAAAAAATAAAAGGAAAACAAAGTGAAAGAAACTAGGAATGAATAATTTTAAGTGATGCTCATTGACTGAATGACGTAGCTAATTTCCATTCAAATATTATTAGTGAAAAGTATTTTTTTCAAGAATAGTAGCTATTTTATAAGTATTAAGTCAAAGAGAATCAAACTTATGATATTTTACTATATCATCATGTGCTTTATCCCAATAGAGAACTAGATCACCAACTTAAAATGTTTATTAGATTCTTTTTTGTCAAATTTTTTTTTCAAATTTTCCTTGGCCTTTTCAAATTTTTATAAATTAGTAACTTTATTTTCATATAATACCATCAAGTCATTAAGTCTTTGTTTTATCAAATTTATATCTTATGATAAATATTATAAACCAGTACGAGCCAAAGTAATTTAAAGTTCAATAGGTAAAGGGGCTTCAAATACATAAGCTGACATAAAAGGAGAGTATCTAGTAGAAACTTTAAAAATCATACGATCAACCCATAATAATTCAAATATCTTAAGATATCAATTTATTTTATTCTCATAATCTATTTTTTTCGTAATAAAAATCAAAATTTTATTCATAGAATTGGCTTACCTATTTCCTTGAGGATAATACTTTGAGGAATGACTCAAAATAATATAATATATTATAAAATATAAATATTTATTTAAAATAAAATTTGGAATTATATTATTTATAATTTCATAGGGAATATCAAATTTAAAAAATATTTGATTTTAAAAAAACTGAAATGACTTCAACTGTGACTAAACTTTTTAACGTTTTAGCTTCAGGGTATTTCGTAAAGTAATGAGTAACATGACCAACTGAAGGAGGAGAATGCATATTTGATATAAAATAAATTTATTATTTAGTAAAAAATTTATCAAGACTCGTAGGATATTAAAGGTATTTTTGGTAACCTATCTCTACCAATAAATAATTAAAAAGACATGCATGCATAAACTAACTTACAAGCATTCTGAAATAACATAGGTCAATAATAATCTATGCATAAAATCTTATAAGTAGTGATTTTTACTACATAATGACCACTAAAATTACCTTCATGACATCCTCTAAATATTTTTTAAGTTTGATCATGAGTTAAACATCTCAATAAAACACCATCTTTGTTTCTATAAAATAAAAAGTTTTCTAATAAATAAAATTTTAAAGCTTGAAATATCAAAGATCATCTCTGCCTTTTATCTAAATTATCAAGACATGCTTGATTTTGAAAGTAATAAACTAAATCATGATACCAATCATATTCATCCAACAAATAATCTCAATCATTTATCTTATGACCAATTTCGAAAGTTCTAAAAAAATTAACTTTCATAGATTGAAAATGAGTCATACCATGTAAAGAATCGTCAATAGGTAAGACCAAAATATTTATACTATAAGAAGAATTTTCAGCTTTTGTTAAATATTTTTTTTATGGTTTTAGATGTTTCAAATTCAAGATCAAATTCTTGAATCTTCAAAATCTGTTTTGTAAATATTCCTTGAATAGTTGGTTGTTTTAATAGATAATAAAAAACAAGTACATTAGATCTTAAAATAACCATATTTCCAATTAATATATAGTGAAATTTGATCAAAGAAGTATCTAATGCAAAAATAAAATTTTCAATAAGAGGGTACCTAGTTTCTGTATCTTTTAAGACTTGGCTCATATAACTAATATCTTTTTCTTTATTATTTTCATCACTTTGAGTGATTATAGCACCTATGTTTTTATCAGTTGCATTCACTCAATAAATAAAAGGTTTAGTCAAATCCTTTAAGTATATGTGTACTTTTAATGACATTCTTAATATTATTAAAATCAAAATCTACCCTTGAATACCATATATATGCCTAGTTTTTTATAATAAAATTTGTAATGGATTTGATTTATCAAAAAAAATTGATATAAACTTACAAACAAAATTTATTTTACCAAAGAAAAATCTAAGACTAGATTGATCTTTGAGCAGTAGCAGTTCTTTAATTATTTTTATACATTCCTGATTGATTGAAATACCATATTTTGAAATTATATATCCTAATAATTTACCCTCAGTAACACCAAAGATAAATTTGTTGAGATTAAGATTAATACCATATTTCTTGCATCTTTTGAAAATTTTATGAATATGATCTATATGTTTCTCTCTTTTTGAACGAACAAGAATATCATCTAAGTAAACTTGAATTACTATGCCAATTAAGTCATTGAAACTACATGTATAGCTCTCTAAAAAGTGACACTTGCATTCATGAGACCAAAAGGCATCCTATTAAAACTAAATGTCCCTCTATGAGTGGCAAATGTTTTTGTGCACCAAATTTTATAATTATGAGAAATATTACTAAATTTAGTAATAAAAAATTAAAACTCAATAACACCAATAAGAAAAAATAAAAGAGGTAAAATCAGAATAAAAAGAATATTCTTACCTCTTTACAACTCCATTCTAGGATTTGTGATTGCATCTTAGATTTAGGTTGATATTATGATGCTTAATTAAAGATGTTGAAAATGGATGCTTGATACATGGATTAACATGGATTGGTTAAGATAATGATAGATGTCTTTTCATGGAGGAGGAGTCTTGGTTAAATAGGTTGTGGGGGTTGAAATTTGAAGTAGAGGGAAATAGATCAATGGATAGAGATTATCCAAGGAATTACAATTTTTTTTAAAAGCCTATAGATTTAGAGGCTTCTAGAGAAGAGGGGGAAGTTTAGATAAGGTTATAAATTTAGAGGAATCTAAAAACCTTCTTAGGGACTAATGATGCTTAAAGAGAGGTTAGATGGGGATTAGGTGGATAACTAGGGACTAGGGGTGTAGGAGAGACTAGGAGTAGGCCTAGTAGGTGATTAGGTGGGGTCATGAGAATTTAAAATTACCAAATAATAAGCAAGTGGGATTAGATTAGGATAATGGGGATTTGAGATGAAATAATTATGAGAAGAATGAATAAGGTTAATAGATGAAAAGGAATATTGATTGGGGTATTAGATAAATGACTAAGGAAAGGGGATATATTAATAGGATAAATTAGATTAAATGGAACTAGTGTCGACTAATATAAATACTAGTGATAATAATGAAGATGAGAAAATTTAAGTGCATATATTTTCCCCCTCTTTGAAAGGGTATAGAGAGTGAAGTGGAAGGAGTAATGGTCTTTCAAAGAAAAATCATGTCATGGATGAATGTTAGTAGACATGATGTCAGTGGATATGATTCCCCCTCGAGGGGACATGCAAATAAGAATGAAGCAGATGGCCACTTGAAGGAAAAAATGATGGGTAGGATTCTAAGTGTGAGATAGAATATGAAGAAGATGATCATCCTAAGCAATGAGCTATAGATTAATGATGCCCTTGGTAAATATATATGCATAGGGAGTAGTGATGATGGGTGTTACAGTTTTCAACACATCCCAAGGGGGAATCAACCATAAAATGATGATAAGATCAAAAGGCTATAAGCTTTAGACATATCCCAAGCAAGGATTCATGTAAGGGAGAGCTATAGGCCAGGATAAGACTAATTAGATAATAATAATGATGGATGTAGCTCAAAGATAAATTGATAAATATAGATGATGATAGATAATAATTGATATAATTAGATGACCAAATGATTGGTGGATGAAGATGGACGAGCGAGATAGTGGCCGAGCTATCCTTGGGCATTAAAAATTGGCCAAGTGCTAACTACATAGTCTAAAAAGACCTTAGGTTGATGTTATTATGACATGGGGGTAAATGAAAATTAATGGGTTAGAAGATGATGATGATGATGGATATTAGTGATTAAGGGATATGAATCAGATGATGAAACAAGGATAAAATATTGGATGTTAGTTTAATGGGTTATGAAGAGTAGATTAGTGATGAGAATAAGGATGATTAAATGATTAAATAGATGATGAGGTGTAGATAATCAATCCATCACATATGTTATTAGGCTCATCATAGTCTAATAACTCCATTAAATATAGAACTTGATAGTGTACCTCATGATATAAACATGACCAAGAGGTCAATATGCTAAAGTGCATGGGCAAGTAGAAAAATTTGCATCCTCAAGGAAAATTTTGGTGTCCTCATAGCATCTTCATTCATTGATCAATAGAAAAAAATACATGATGCAAACAAGATAGATACATGATAAAATACAAATAAATAAGTCAAACAACACACATAAGTATCTACATGTAGTGTCCCAATATCTCATCTAATGATGGGATGAGTGACTCGGTGATGGGTTGGATGATCATGATGTGATTTAAGACTTAGGATGGAATTGGATTTGGATGGGGTGATCATGATTAGGATTAAGCTAAGATGTTTCTCCTAGGTGAGGATAGAAGGATGGAAGATGGAAGAAGGTCTTGGAATATTGATTGTGTCTTGAAGCTGAGTCGAAAAGTGGCCAAAGAAGGTGATTTATAAAAGTGATGACCAAGGATTACCAATAGACAAATACTTGTAAGAGTTCAATCTAGCAAGTAAACTAGGATATGATGGGATCAAATACCTTTCATACTAGTAAAGAGTGGTTGGATGGGTGCTAGTTATTAAGAGGCAATGATAGATAAATTATGGGATCAAGTTTCTTCCACACAAGCAAAGATGTGATGTGATGGATTTTAGGTGTGAATAAGAAATTATGGGTGCCATACGAAATTATTTGACAAGGTTATAGTGCCAATAATACTTGAGCCAATGATGATATTGAAGATATGATGATATGGGTGACCATTCTGATTTGGTTTTATGACCAAATGTGGTATCCAACTATGGGAAGATATGAAATGGATAGAGATGAATGTGACTAGGAGATTAGGCATAGGATAAGGCATAATGGACTATTTTTGGATTTTTCAATTTTTATGATTCTTAGAGTTTTTTTGAAACATTTCAAAATTTTAAGGCTTTCTAGAAAAGGGGTTACTGGCAAAGCGAATACCAAGCCTGACAACTAGGATAAAGATGGATGGAATGATGGATGAGTGACAAGAGGATGGGGATGAAGGGGATAAAGGAGGAATAGACTAAGGATTTCCAATGACCATATCATAATGGAACTATATGTTTAGTTGCCTAAGTGTTTAGTGGAGGATATGCCAAGATGGTCTAAGAACATGTCTCAAGACACCTTCCACTTCCTTACAAAATCCAAGACTAGAAACAATGTGATATGCTAGTAGATGATGAATTAGACCAAGGGATAAGATATATTGTTAGAAATTTTGTCATTGATATCAAAGGTCTAGAATTGGTGACAAAGGCCCCATAACATTTATTGTCTAAATGTGTTTTTAATGTTCATATTTTGGCTAAAATGTGTTGATATTTATCTAATATTAACGAATATATTTTTGGTTGCATAAAATTTAAAAGAGGGCCCATGAAAAAGTCAAAGAGTCATGGGATAAAGACAAAAGAGGAATGGGATGCATTTTCCCATGAAGAGTGATCTTGAGGAATTATAAGAGTCACCAAGTGAAGATAAAAGAGGGTATGGTGCATTTTTCCATGAAGAGTCACTTTAAAGAATTTGAAAGGTCACCAAGATAAAGACAAAAGGGGAAAGGACATATTTGCTTATGAAAGGTCACCATGTGACTTTTCAAATTTTAAGATTCAAAGGGTCATGAAAGTTTGGCACCATTTTCTATGAGGAGTGAAGAGTCACAAAGGGTGAATTTCAAAGGTCATTTGGAAAGCTATAAATAAAGGCTTGGGAAGCCATTTGTAATATGCAAGAGAGTGCATGGTTTGTAATTGTTTTATATAATAAAATAAGAGAGAATAAAAAGAGATATTGTAGAGTTCTATCATTTGTTGAGAAATCAAAATTGAGAGATAGTTATGTTTTATACAAAATAGGGGTTGGTGCTCCTATGGGTTGGTTATCACAAATCTTTGCAAGGGGTTGGTGTTCTTGTGGGTTGGTGCTCATAAATAATTACTATGTTGGTGCTCGACAAAGGGGTTGGTGCTCTTGCAAGTTGGTGCTTGTGAACTTTATAATTTGAGTTGGTGCTCATTCATATACTTGAGATTTTTATTCATGGTTTTTCCCACTTTGAGTCTCTATGTAAAAATTTGGTGTCTCTTTCTCTCTCTCTTGTGTGGTGCATGTTATTATTTTCATTTTATTGCATATATTGAATGTATGGTTAAGTGGAGTTTGATTAAGTAAAATATTTATAAGATATATGATATACTAATTCACCCTCCCTCTTAGTATATTATATGCTTAACAATTGGTATCAGAGTAGGTTCCTTTGAAAAAAGTTTTATAGCTTGAAGGTAGATCAGAGAAAGCACGATGGATAGATCACATGAAGTTTTTTCTAAAAATAAGGCACCTTTGTTTGATGAGATAAATTATGATTTTTGGAGCATAAGAATGAGGACTTATTTTATTTCTCTTAGATTTGACATTTGGCAAGTAGTTGTGGAGGAATACAAAGAGCCACAAACACTTGTGAATACTCTGTTAGAAAAAAAGCAAGTGAAAATAATTCTAAAGCTTTAAATGCTATTTTTTGTGGTTTATGTGACTCAGAATTTATTAAAGTTATGCAATGCAAATATGCTCATGAGACTGGGGTAAAGCTTGAAAATATTTAAAAAGGTGATGGAAAGTTTTAGCAAGTTAAGATCTAGAATTTTAGAAGATAATTTGAGAGTTTGAAAATGGAAAAGAAAGAAAATATAACGAGTTATCTTTTGTGGGTTGATCAAATAGTTAATCATATTCAAGGCCTTGGCAAAAAGTTAGAAGAATCAATAGTGGTATAAAAGGTTTTGAGATCTCTACCAATAAGATATGATGCAAATATTCTGGTAATCGACGAGATGAAGGATTTAGCCAAGCTAAAGATGGATAAAATACATGGTATTATTATGGCATATGAGATGGAGATCGAAAAAGAGAACCCTCAAAGAGGAACGCTGCTTTCAAGACATCAAAGAAAGACAAGCCTATATTCAAGAATCAAGTGATATCTCTAGAAATGATGAAGATGATAATGGATCTCTATTCATTCATAAGCCAAAAAAATCTACATGGAAATATCAAATAAAATTACCTTTTAAATGTTTTAATTGTGGAAAGATTTGACATTTTATAGATAAGTGCACAGATAAGAGTAATGGTGACAATAAAGAAGGAAGGTCTACATACAAGAAGAATTTAAAAGGAAAATTCAAGAAGGGATACATGAAGAAGATTTTATACTATAAAGATCCTAGCTCAATGGAAGATAGTGGAGTCAATGATTCAGATGAAGATGAGATTATATTCATGACCATACATGAAGATGCCTCCACAAATAAAAGTATAAATGATCAAGATGAAAAAAAAAATGAAGCTGAGGTGAATTTGGAAGGAAAAATTATTTGTGCCTTAGAAGAATTAAAAGCTCTTGAAAATAAGAATCAAATATCAAAGTGCCAAATTAAGAAAAATGAAAAGGATTAAAAAGAAATAATTGAAGATCTACAAGCACACATTGAAGAAGCCAAAAACACTGAAAAAAATCTAATAGCTTAGTTACAAAAATTTAGTGAAAAATGTGAAAAGTATGTTGTTAAAATTACCTTTAAAAGCAGATCTTGAGAAAATAAATAAAACAATAAATGATAGATCAGCTAATGATTAAAAGTTTGAGAATAACACTAATATGTTAAATAAGATATTAGAAAGTCAACGATTAATGTTAGATAAGACATGTATCAAATTTGAAAAAGAGAAAGGGGGGGCCACTACTTTCACAGACAAGGTTAACAGAAAAAAAGGAAAGAACTAAGCTAAAGATCTTATAAAAGAGGAAATGAAAAAGGAAGAATTTAAGAATACAGAGGACATCTCAAACAAAGAAGGCTAGAAGGAACAAAGATACAAAAGGTAATCAAGTCAGAGATACACAAACATGTCTTAGTTTCATGGTTACTATTTTTATTGTAATGGATATGATCATAAAAAATTAGAATGCCAGAAAATGGCTAACAATTTTAGAAACAAGGAGAAGAAGAATCATATAGAGTCAAGAAAAAGCCATAACTCTTTTGCTCCTCTATCGGGATTTAATGAAGAGGCCATAATATGTTACAAGTGCAATAACTTCAGACATATAGCTTAGTACTATAGAAGCATGTTCATGTTAGTCAAGAAGGACCAACATTTTAGGGCTTCATTCATCAAGATAAAAGTTCAGATAGGTTCATGGTAGAAGAAACACCCTAAAAAGTCTATATTAGTCTAGATAGATTTGCATGCAAAAAATGAAGAAAATACGTGGTTCATTAATAGAAGATGTTTGAGGCACATGGTAAGAAATAAGATAGAGTTCATAACCCTAAAGAAGATCAATGGTTGCATAATGAATTTTGGAGACAATACTACTGCCAAAATTATCAAAAAAGGTACACCAAGTTTGGATAATGGTAGAACTAAGACTGAAAATGTTTTGTATGTAAAAGGTCTTAAGCATAATTTTTTGAGTGTAAGTGAAATATGTGATCAAAGATGCACACTAAAGTTTTATGTAAAAAGTTTTGAAATTAGGAGAAAATATTTAGATGTGTTGATTGCGGATGCTTAGAGGATAAGCAATAATTTGTATATGTTATCAGATATCAAAGGTCAAAAATGTTGTTTGAGTCAAGTTGAGGAATGTTAGTTATGGCACAGGAGAATGGGACACATAAATTTTGACAATCTTGTCGACATCAATAAGAAGCAAGCAGTTAGAGATCTTCCAAAGATTACAAATCCCTCCAAAACACTTTGTGAACCATGTCAACATGGGAAGTAGGTCAGAAGATGGTTCAAAACAAAAAAATACTCGACCACTCAAATGTTAGAGCTTGTTCAAACTGATTTGTGTATACCTATGAGAACTCAAAGCACTCAAGGTGAGAAATATTTCATGTTGCTTATTGATGATTTTACACGTATGACTTGGGTGAAGTTTTTGAAGAAAAAATCAGAAGATTTCAGCCACTTCAAAACATTCAAGGCTTTTGTCGAGAATGAAATCGATTACAAGAATAAGTGCCTGAGATTGTTAGGACTTGTTCCAAAGTCTTAACATTAGGTTAGATTTTTGGTAGATAATAAATAATTATTGTAAATGGGGCATGCATATTTTAGTAAAGACACCCCCATAAAATAAACTTAGATTAATTTTTAGGTAGTTTTCATGTTTTATATTTATTAATTAGAACTACCTTATGGGTTGTTTTCCCGTATTTAGTTGGTTATATGATTAGTTGTTTTTACCGGTCATTGGTAAAAAATATATAAATCCATGTTTGCATTGTAAAAGGGTTAACGGAGTAAAGGCACCCTTATGTACTTGATTTTTTTGAATTTAATAAAATACTTGTGCACTCACACGAAGTGGGGACAAGGTTCAATCTATTTTGGTTTTGGAGTTATCAGTGGTATCAGAGCATGGTTATTTTGGGAGCTTGGTGAATTCAAAGGAGCAAGGTGAAAAATCAATTCACGTGATATCATTTGGCATGAAAATAAGGTATGCCATATAGTATTGGTTTAAATATTTTAAACAATTATTAAATTATTTTAATTTTTCAAATATTGTTTACATTTAAACCTGTATATTTTCCATATACCATAGTCTGGTCTTTTTGATCATTCATACTCCACTAAAATTGTGTTCAAACCTCCTCATCTGGCATAAAAATGAATTTTTAGCATTTAAATGTTATTAAATTCATTGTTTTTTGCAAAAACTAGATTTGTATGGCCTATTTATTTGAGATAAATCTCTGTAATGTTTATTCATGGCTGCCATTATTGATTCATCTCATTCTCAGGCCTCTTAATAGCTAAAACACCTACAAATATTATTAAAACCCCTGTGTTTGCATTCTAATTGAAAAATCTAAAACAATCTAAGTTGTATGGCCTTCCAATGCCCTGAGTTCATTTTGAAGCTATTCTCTGCAAAAAATACCTTAAAAATCTGCCAAAACACAGTGAAAATCCTTTTTATCCAGCCTGTACAGATTTGTATGGCCTGTAGAAGAGAGAACAGGTGCAAATAAAACATCCAAGAGCAGCCATGGCATCCCAAGGAAGAATAGGATAGTATAAGACTCAGAAATTTATTTTTTCTATTTTTAAAGTTTTTTGATATCAAAAATTTGCCTTAGTGGGTCCCACGGGAGAAGTTTGGAAGAGAAAGCTATAAAAAGGGAAAAATTTGAATTTATTTACTCACATGTAATTTTTTTTAAAATTTTTCCTCATACACAAAAATCTGATATAAGTAGAAATTTCTAAGTGTAATGTTTTGAAAATGCTCTTAGAGCAATTGGTTAAGCTTGTTTTGTAAGAAGCTTGCAAAGGAGGAGGTCAAGGGTTCAAATCCCTTCTTTTCGGAGAAAGTTCTTTTTTCTTTGGAATATGCTTTTTTTGTGAAGATAATATTCCTTTTTTAAATCTGAATGTTGTAAAACACATACTTATTGTATTGTGTTATTTAAATTTTTGAAAAAAGAGGGGAATTCAATCATATTTATTTTACATTGTTGTGGTGATATAAGGGTGTAATTGGTTGAATGAGGTTGTAATTTGGTGAAATAAGGGTGTAATCATTGATTTTTGGTGAGGTTAAGTGCAAAACCCATCAAAAATACCTATTTTTTCTTTTGCGCTCTATGCAGAGGTTAAGTGTAAAACCCCATAGAAACAGTGTCTTGTGCAGTGAGTGTCATATTTGTTTCATTTCTTTTGCATTTTGTCGCATTTTTCTCTACTACACTTGCTTTCATTTCAAAATGCCACAAAATTCAAAATTTGCTTTTAGATGGTGATAGATTAATGATTTCCAATTATTTAGATTAGAAATGATTGATGGAGGCTTCACTAATTTTTAATGAGTTATGGGATATTGTCAAGAATGGAAATCCCACATTACCAACAAAGCAAGCTAAATTAGATATATTCAATTTGCATGATTCTAAGCACTTATCTCTCATTAAATGCTACTATACTCGTGATACTTATGTTCATATTGAAAATTCTTCTCATCGTTACACTGCATGGAAAACATTGTCAGATTTGTATGATAAGAAACCTAAGCATAAGAAGATAGATATTCATATGAAGTTGTTTACTTTGTCATTAGATGAAGAAGGAGATATGGGAGAATATGTGTCTAAGTTGAAAAATATCACTACTGAGTACACTAAGGCTGGTTTTGAAAAACTAGATGATGACCTCATAGTTATTGCTACTTTGAAAGGACTACCAGGGTCCTATAAAAATTTTGTTGAAATGTTGCATGTCTCTGACAAGATCACATGCATCACCTTTGATAATTTGGCTGAGTTGCTCATCCAACATGACCTCTCTCTACCCAAGAAATCCAAGAATACTGAAGAAGCCCATGTTTTAGAGTCAAAGCCTAGTTCATCTTCATTTTGGCATCAAAACAATAGAGGAAACAATTATAGAGGGGTCCAAGGTTACAGAGGAGGCAAATATCAAAACAGAGGTAGGGGTCACTCAAATAATCAACAATCTAACCAATCACATTCACATGAATCAAGTGATCATGGACATGGTCACAACTCATATAGGGATAGAGGTCGAGGTAGATCAGACATTTTGTGTCATAGATGTGGAAAATTTGGTCACATTGCCTCACAATGTAGGATTCCTTTTGATAAAATTCAGAGGCCACAAAAAATGACTAAGTCTAACTCTGCTCAGTATGCTGATCATGACTATGATGAATCTAGTAATGTTGCCCATGAATCTGCATTCACTACTTTGGGGCACATTGATTATATTGAATATGAGGCTAGAGATGAGATCATAGATGTATGTGTTTTAGACACAGGAGCAACCAAACACATGACATTTAGGAGAGATTTCTTTTGGTCTTATAAGGAAGCTTCTCTCTCTCCAGTTGCCTTAGTAGATAAGTCTATGCACACACCACTAGGACTGGATCTATTCAGATTCTTCTTCCTAATGGGTTTATAAAATACTTGTAGGATGTTTGGTATGTTCCCATATTGAAGAAACACTTTCTTTGGTAACTATTCGAAAGAAAGGTTATCAAATTGTGCTTGAAAATGGGCTCATTTACATAAATTCAGTGAAGGATGATTATAAAATAATGTATACAGGATATGAACATGGAAACTTGGTTAGATTGCATTGTAAGGTGCTTCCTCCCAATATAGAACTTGCAGCAATTATTGACACAGGTACAGGTACTATGTCTACATAGTGGTTATGGCATCTCCACTATGGACATTTGAATATCCACTCTTTAGTGGATATGCAGAGATATAGTATGGTGAATGGGTTGCCCACTTTTCACAAAGATAGTATTCTTTGTGAGTCATGTGTTTTGGGCAAACAAAATTGGGAAAATTTTCCTAGACAGTCATCTTGGAGAGCTAACAAATGTTTACAGTTAGTTCATAGTGATGTATGTGACATGAAGAAGTCATCCATTGGTGGGTGTAGATAATTTGTCTTGTTTATTGATGACTTTTCTAGGATGACTTGGGTATTCTTTGTGAAAAACAAATCTGATGTTTTCGCTAAGTTTGTTGATTGGTTACACTTAGTCGAAAAAGAAACAGGTTCACATTTGGCCACTCTTCATTTAGATAATGGAGGTGAGTATACCTCTAATGAATTTTTAGATTATTGTCGAGAACATGGTATTCATAGACAATATAGTAAAGCTTATACTCCAAAACAAAATGAAGTATCTGAACAGATGAATAGAACTTTAGAGGGCACAACATGTGCCATGTTGCACTATAAATAGATTGATGATAAGTTTTGGGCTGAAGCCATTAGTACTATATTGTATTTGAGAAACAGGTCCCCCACAGTTGCACTTTTGGGACAAACTCCATATGAGGCATGGTATGGGTTTAAACCCAAAATTAAACACTTGAAAGTGTTTGGATGTCTTTGTTTTGCTTTGGTTCCTATTAAACACAGAACTAAGTTGGAACCACGAAGTCAAAAATGCATCTTTCTTGGTTATTATGAAGATAAAAAGGGGTTTCATTTGCTTTCATAGGATTTAGGCAAATTCATAGTGAGTTGAGATGTAATATTTGATGAGTTTGGGACTATGAACATTGCAGAGATTGATTCTGAACTTGATAGATTAGAGAGGAAAAATATAAAAAGAGATAAGGGTTTGAATAATGGGGATAACTCTTCAAAGTTATGGTATGAGACTGAAATTCCTTCACTTTCCTCTCCTTCATCTACAAGTTCATAGGTTGATGACTTAGAAATTGTTGAAAATTCTCTAAGTCCCCCTTCGAATGATACGCATAATGAGAATTTTGGAGTCCTTGATTTGAATAATTTATCTAAGTATCCAAAATGGGCTCAAAGTACTTTTTATGACTTGACAACAAATGAAGTTGGTTTAACAGGTCCCAATAATTCTTGAAAATAGAGGAACTATGCTATGGTTGTTACTACTTCTTCCACTAAGCCATCCACTTTTGAGGAGGCATCTACTGAACATGTTTGGCAACAGGCAATGAAATGTGAGTATGATTCCATACTTAACAATAATACATGGGTTTTAGTTGATCCTCCTCCACATGTTAAACCCATCGGATGTAAATTGGTTTATAGGACTAAGTATAAATCAGATGGCTCCATTGATAAACATAAGGCATGACTTGTTGCAAAAGGATATGTGCAACAAGAAGGTATTGACTATGAGGAAACATTTGCACCAACTGCCAAATGGCACACTATTCATATGGTACTTGCCTTAGCAACACAAAATAGTTGGACAATACATCAATTGGATGTTAAAAGTGCCTTTTTAAATGGTGATTTACAGGAAGAAGTCTATATGAAACAAACTCAGGGTTTTGAACAAGTGGGTACTGAACACAAAGTGTGTAAATTGACAAAAGCTTTGTATGGGCTCAAACAAGCACCCAGGGCTTGGTATGAGAAAATGGATTCATACTTGAAATCCATTGGTTTTCATTGTAGTGAATATGATGATACTCTCTATTTTTGAGTGTGGGGTAAGAAAATGGTTATACTTATCCTCTATGTCGATGACTTGTTTATCACAGGTAATGATGAAAACCATAACAAGTCTGTGAAGAAGGAATTAAAAGATGGGTTTGAGATGACAAATCTTGGACTTCTTCACTACTATCTAGGCATAGAGGTAACTCAAAAAGAGTATAGTATTTTCATTTCAAAAACTAAGTATATTTTTGAGTTATTAGAGATGTTTGGCATGAGTGATTGCAAACCTACCCTCACTCCCATGGAAAGTAACTTGAAATTATCTAAGGATGATAGCAGTGCCTTTTTTGATGGCACTACATATAGACAATTGGTGGGAGGTTTGATATACTTGATGACTACCAGCCCTGATATTTTATTTTCAGTTGGAATTTTATCTAGGTTTATGCATGAGCCTAGAGAAATTCAGTAGCATGCAGCAAAATGTGTACTTCATTACCTTTAAGGAATGAAAACATATGGCCTTGAATACCACCGTAATGAGAACCTCAAACTTGTTAGATATTGTGATGTAGATTTTGGCAGATGTGTGGATGATAGAGTGTTAACCACAGGATATCTATGCATATGGATTCAACTGCTATTGCTTGGTGTTGTAAGAAGCAAGATACAGTGGCAAATTCATCAGCAGAATTAGAGTATATTGCAGCATGGGATGCTTCCAGAGAAATTGTTTACCTTCATCATATTCTTGAAGATCTTCAAGTTTCTCAGTTTGCTCCTACACAGTTATACATTGATAATCAGAGTGCAATCAAGATATCCAAGAATCTAGTGTTTCATGCCAAAACAAAATATATGGATGTCAAATACCATTACTTGCAAATGCTAGTGGCAAAGAAAACTCTTGATCCAATATATTACCCAATTGATGATCAGACAGCTGATATCTTCACAAAACCCCTTGACATAATCAAATTTAAAAGATTCAAAAAAATGCTTGGTACGTGTCCAAAGACTTGACTTTGGATCATAGGGAGGTTTGTTAGGACTTGTTCCAAAGTCTTAACATTAGGTTATATTTTTGGTAGATACTAAATAATTATTGTAAATGGGGCATGCATCTTTTAGTAAAGACACCCCCATAAAATAAACTTACTTAGATTAATTTTTAGGTAGTTTTCATGTTTTATATTTATTAATTAGAACTACTTTATGGGTTGTTTTCCCGTATTTAGTTGGTTATATGATTAGTTGTTTTCACCGGTCATTCGTAAAAAATATATAAATCCATGTTTGCATTGTAAAAGGGTTAACGGAGTAAAGGCACCATTATGTACTTGATTTTTTTGAATTTAACAAAATACTTGTGCACTCACACTAAGCGGGGACAAGGTTTAACCTATTTTGGTTTTGGAGTTATCAGTGGTATCAGAGCATGGTTATTTTGGGAGCTTGGTGAATTCGAAAGAGCAAGGTGAAAAATCAATTCACGTGATATCATTTGGCATGAAAATAAGGTATGCCATATAGTATTGGTTTAAATATTTTAAAAAATTGTTAAATTATTTTAATTTTTCAAATATTATTTACATTGAAACCTGTATATTTTCCATATACCACAGTCTGGTCTTTTTGATCATTCATACTCCACTAAAATTGTGTTCAAACCTCCTCATCTAGCATAAAAATGAATATTTAGCATTTAAATGTTATTAAATTCATTGTTGTTTCAAAAACCAGATTTGTATGGCCTATTTATTTGAGAAAAATCTCTGTAATGTTTATTCATGGCTGCCATTATTGATTCATCTCATTCTCAGGCCTCTTAATAGCTAAAACACCTACAAATATTATTAAAACCCCTGTGTTTGTATTCTAATTGAAAAATCTAAAACAATCTAAGTTGTATGGCCTTCCAAGGCCCTGAGTTCATTTTGAAGCTATTCTCTACAAAAAATACCTTAAAAATCTGCCAAAACACAGTGAAAATTATTTTTATCCAGCCTGTACAGATTTGTACGGCCTGTAAAAGAGAGAACAGGTGCAAAGAAAACATCCAAGAGGAGCCATGGCATCCCAAGGAAGAATAGCATAGTATAAGACTCAAAAATTTATTTTTGCTATTTTTAAAGTTTTTTCATATCAAAAATTTGCCTTAGTGGGTCCCACGGGAGAAGTTTGGAAGAGAAGGCTATAAAAAGGGAAAAATTTGAATTTATTTACTCACATGTAATTTTTTTAAAATTTTTTCCTCATACACAAAAATCTAATATAAGTAGAAATTTCTGAGTGTAATGTTTTGAAAATGCTCTTAGAGCAATTGGTTAAGCTTGTTTTGTAAGAAGCTTGCAAAGGAGGAGGTCAAGGGTTCAAATCCCTTCTTTTTGGAGAAAGTTATTTTTTCTTTGGAATATGCTTTTTTGTGAAAAGAATATTCCCTTTTTAAATTTGAATGTTGTAAAACACATACTTATTGTATTGTGTTATTTAAATTTTTGGAAAAGGAGGGGAATTCAATCATATTTATTTTACATTGTTGTGGTGATATAAGGGTGTAATTGGTGGAATGAGGTTGTAATTTGGTGAAATAAGGGTGTAATAATTGATTTTTGGTGAGGTTAAGTGCAAAACCCATCAAAAATACTTATTTTTTCTTTTGCACTCTATGCGGAGGTTAAGTGTAAAACCCCATAGAAACAGTGTCTTGTGTAGTGAGTGTGATATTTGTTTCATTTCATTTTCATTTTGTCGCATTTTTATCTACTACACTTGCTTTCATTTCAAAATGCCAAAAATTTAAAATTTACTTTCAGATGGTGATAGATTAATGATTTCCAATTATTTAGATTGGAAATGATTGATGGAGGCTTCGCTAGTTTTTAATGAGTTATGGGATATTGTTAAGAATGAAAATCCCACATTACCAACAAAGCAAGCTAAATTAGATATATTAAATTTGCATGATTCTAAGCCCTTATCTCTCATTAAATGCTATTATACTCATGATACTTATGTTCATATTGAAAATTCTTCTCATAGTTACACAGCATGAAAAACATTGTCAGATTTGTATGATAAGAAACCTAAGCATAAGAAGATAGATATTCATATGAAGTTGTTTACTTTATCATTAAATGAAGATGGAGATAAGGGATAATATATGTCTAAGTTGAAAAATATCACTACTGAGTACACTAAGGCTGGTTTTGTAAAACTAGATGATGACCTCATAGTTACTGCTACTTTGAAAGGACTACCAGGGTCCTATAAGAATTTTGTTGAAATGTTGCATGTCTCTGACAAGATCACATGCATCACCTTTGATAAGTTGGTTGAGTTGCTCATCCAACATGACCTCTCTCTACCCAAGAAATCCAAGAATACTGAAGAAGCCCATGTTTTAGAGTCAAAGGCTAGTTCATCTTCATTTGGGCATCAAAACAATAGATTAAACAATTATAGAGGGGGTCGAGGTTACAAAGGAGGCAAATATCAAAACAAAGGTACGGGTCACTCAAATAATCAACAATCTAACCAATCACATTCACATGAATCAAGTGATCATGGACGTGGTCACAACTCATATAGGGACAGAGGTCGAGGTAGATCAGACATTCTGTGTCATAGATGTGGAAAATTTGGTCACATTGCCTCACAATTTAGGATTCTTTTTGATAAAATTCAGAGGCCACAAAAAATGACTAAGTCTAACTCTGCTCAGTATGCTGATCATGACTATGATGAATCTAGTAATGTTGCCCATGAATCTGCATTCACTACTTTGGGGCACATTGAATATATTGAATATGAGGCTAGAGATGAGATGATAGCTGTATGGGTTTTAGACACAGGAGCAACCAAACACATGACATTTAGGAGAGATTTCTTTTGGTCTTATAAGGAAGCTTCTCTCTCTCCAGTTGCCTTAGTAGATAAGTCTATGCATACACCGCTAGGACTTGGATCTATTCAGATTCTTCTTCCTGATGGGTTTATAAAATACTTGGAGGATGTTTGGTATGTTCCCATATTGAAGATACACTTTCTTTGGTAACTATTCGAAAGAAAGGTTATCAAATTATGCTTGAAAATGGGCTCATTTACATAAATTCAGTGAGGGATGATTATAAAATAATGTATATAGGATATGAACATGGAAACTTGGTTAGATTGCATTGTAAGGTGCTTCCTCCCAATATAGAACTTGCGGCAATTATTGACACAGGTACAGGTACTATGTCTACACAGTGGTTATGGCATCTCCACTATGAACATTTGAATATCCACTTTTTAGAGGATTTGTAGAGATATGGTATGGTGAATGGGTTGCCCACTTTTCACAAAGATAGTATTCTTTGTGAGTCATGTGTTTTGGGCAAACAAAATTGGGAAAAATTTCCTAGACAGTCATCTTGGAGAGCTAACAAATGTTTACAGTTAGTTCATAGTGATGTATGTGACATGAAAAAGTCATCCATTGGTGGGTGTAGATACTTTGCCTTGTTTATTGATGACTTTTCTAGGATGACTTGGGTATTCTTTGTGAAAAACAAATCTGAAGTTTTCGCTAAGTTTGTTGATTGGTTACACTTAGTCAAAAAAGAAACAGGTTCACATTTGGCCACTCTTCATTTAGATAATGGAGGTGAGTATACCTCTAATGAATTTTTAGATTATTATCCAGAACATGGTATTCATAGACAATATAGTAATGCTTATACTCCAAAACAAAATGGAGTATCTGAACGGATGAATAAAACTTTAGAGGGCACAACATGTGCCATGTTGCACTATAAATAGATTGATGATAAGTTTTGGGCCGAAGCTATTAGTACTGTAGTGTATTTGAGAAACAGGTCCCCCACAGTTGCACTTTTGTGACAAACTCCATATGAGGCATGGTATGGTTTTAAACCCAATGTTAAACACTTGAAAGTATTTGGATGTCTTTGTTTTGCTTTGGTTCCTATTAAATACAGAACTAAGTTGGAACCATGAAGTCAAAAATGCATCTTTCTTGGTTATTATGAAGATAAAAAGGGGTTTCATTTACTTTCATAGGATTCAGGCAAATTCATAGTGAGCTGAGATGGAATATTTGATGAGTTTGGGACTATGAACACTGCAGAGATTGATTCTGAACTTGATAGATTAGAGAGGAAAAATATAAAAAGAGATAAGGGTTTGAATAATGGGGATAACTCTTCGAAGTTATGGTATGAGACTCAAATTCCTTCACTTTCCTCTCCTTCATCTACAAGTTCATAGGTTGATGACTTAGAAATTGTTGAAAACTCTCTAAGTCCCCCTTCGAATGATACACATAATGAGAATTCTGGAGTCCCTGATTTGAATAATTTATCTAAGTATCCAAAATGGGCTCAAAGTACTTTTTCTGACTTGACAACAAATGAAGTTGGTTTAACAGGTCCCAATAATTCTTGAAAATAGGCAAACTATGCTATGGTTGTTACTACTTCTTCCACTGAGCCATCCACTTTTGAGGAGGCATCTACTAAACATGTTTGGCAACAGGCAATGAAATGTGAGTATGATTCCATACTTAACAATAATACATGGGTTTTTGTTGATCCTCCTCCACATGTTAAACCCATCGGATGTAAATGGGTTTATAGGACTAAGTATAAATCAGATGGCTCCATTGATAAACATAAGGCATGACTTGTTGCAAAAGGATATGTGCAACAAGAAGGTATTGACTATGAGGAAACATTTGCACCAACTGCCAAATGGCACACTATTCATATGGTACTTGCCTTAGCAACACAAAATATTTGGAAAGTACATCAATTGGATGTTAAAAGTGCCTTTTTAAATGGTGATTTATAGGAAGAAGTCTATATGAAACAACCTCAGGTTTTGAACAAGTGGGTGCTGAACACAAAGTGTGTAAATTGACAAAAGCTTTGTATGGGCTCAAACAAGCACCCAGGGCTTGGTATGAGAAAATGGATTCAAACTTGAAATCCATTGGTTTTCATTGTAGTGAATCTGATGATACTCTCTATTTTTGAGTGCAGGGTAAGAAAATGGTTATACTTATTCTCTATGTCGATGACTTGTTCATCACAGGTAATGATGAAAACCATAACAAGTCTGTGAAGAAGGAATTAAAAGATGGGTTTGAGATGACAAATCTTGGACTTCTTCACTACTATCTAGGCATAGAGGTAACTCAAAAAGAGTATAGTATTTTCATTTCACAAACTAAGTATATTTTTGAGTTATTAGAGAGGTTTGGCATGAGTGATTTCAAACCTGCCCTCACTCCCATGGAAAGTAACTTGAAATTATCTATGGATGATAGCAGTGCCTTTTTTGATGGCACTACATATAGACAATTGGTGGGAGGTTTGATATACTTGATGACTACCAGCCTTGATATTTCATTTTCAGTTGAAATTTTATCTAGGTTTATGCATGAGCCTAGAGAAATTCATTAGCATGCAGTAAAATATGTACTTCATTACCTTTAGGGAAGGAAAACATATGGCCTTGAATACCACCATAACAAGAACCTCAAACTTGTTAGGTATTGTGATGTAGATTTTGGCAGATGTGTGGATGAAAGAGTGTCAACCACATGATAACTATGCATAGGATTCAACTGCTATTGCTTGGTGTTGTAAGAAGCAGGATACAGTGGCAAATTCATCAGCATAATTAGAGTATATTTCAGTATGGGATGCTTCTAGAGAAATTGTTTACCTTCATCATATTCTTGAAGATCTTTAAGTTTCTCAGTTTGCTCCTACACAGTTATACATTGATAATTAGAGTGCATTCAAGATATCCAAGAATCTAGTGTTTCATGCCAAAATAAAACATATGGATGTCAAATACCATTACTTGCGAATGCTAGTGGCAAAGAAAACTCTTGATCCAATATATTACCCAACTGCTGATCAAATAGCTGATATCTTCACAAAACCCCTTGACAGAATCAAATTTGAAAAAATCAAAAAAATGCTTGGTATGTGTCCAAAGACTTGACTTTGGATCATAGGGAGGTTTGTTAGGACTTGTTCCAAAGTCTTAACATTAGGTTATATTTTTGGTAGATAATAAATAATTATTGTAAATGGGGCATGCATCTTTTAATAAAGACACCCCAAAAATAAACTTACTTAGATTAATTTTTAGGTAGTTTTCATGTTTTATATTTATTAATTAGAACTACCTTATGGGTTGTTTTCCCATATTTAGTTGGTTATATGATTAGTTGTTTTTACCGGTCATTCGTAAAAAATATATAAATACATGTTTGCATTGTAAAAGTGTTAACGGAGTAAAGGCACCCTTATGTACTTGATTTTTTTGAATTTAATAAAATACTTGTGCACTCACACTAAGTGGGGACAAGGTTCAACCTATTTTGGTTTTGGAGTTATCAGTGGTATCAGAGCATGGTTATTTTTGGAGCTTGGTGAATTCGAAGGAGCAAGGTGAAAAATCAATTCACGTGATATCATTTGGCATGAAAATAAGGTATGCCATATAGTATTGGTTTAAATATTTTAAAAAATTATTAAATTATTTTAATTTTTCAAATATTATTTACATTTAAACCTGTATATTTTCCATATACCACAGTCTGGTCTTTTTGATCATTCATACTCCACTAAAATTGTGTTCAAACCTCCTCATCTGGCATAAAAATGAATTTTTAGCATTTAAATGTTATTAAATTCATTGTTTTTTGCAAAAACCAGATTTGTATGGCATATTTATTTGAGAAAAATCTCTGTAATGTTTATTCATGGCTGCCATTATTGATTCATCTCATTCTCAGGCCTCTTAAAAGCTAAAACACCTACAAATATTATTAAAACCCCTGTGTTTGCATTCTAATTGAAAAATCTAAAACAATCTAAGTTGTATGGCCTTCCAATGCCCTGAGTTCATTTTGAAGCTATTCTCTGCAAAAAAAAACCTTAAAAATCTGCCAAAACATAGTGAAAATCCTTTTTATCCAGCCTGTACAGATTTGTATGGCCTGTAAAAGATAGAACAGGGGCAAAGAAAACATCCAAGAGCAGCCATAGCATCCCAAGGAAGAATAGCATAATATAAGACTCAGAAATTTATTTTTGCTATTTTTAAAGTTGTTTGATATCAAAAATTTGCCTTAGTGGGTCCCACAGGAGAAGTTTGAAAGAGAAGGCTATAAAAAGGGAAAATTTTGAATTTATTTACTCACATGTAATTTTCTTTATTTTCCTTCATACACAAAAATCTGGTATAAGTAGAAATTTCTGAGTGTAATGTTTTGAAAATGCTCTTAGAGCAATTGGTTAAGCTTGTTTTGTAAGAAGCTTGCAAAGGAGGAGGTCAAGGGTTCAAATCCCTTCTTTTTGGAGAAAGTTATTTTTTCTTTGGAATATGCTTTTTTGTGAAAAGAATATTCCCTTTTTAAATTTGAATGTTGTAAAACACATACTTATTGTATTGTGTTATTTAAATTTTTGGAAAAGGAGGGGAATTCAATCATATTTATTTTACATTGTTGTGGTGATATAAGGGTGTAATTGGTGGAATGAGGTTGTAATTTGGTGAAATAAGGGTGTAATAATTGATTTTTGGTGAGGTTAAGTGCAAAACCCATCAAAAATACTTATTTTTTCTTTTGCACTCTATGCGGAGGTTAAGTGTAAAACCCCATAGAAACAGTGTCTTGTGCAGTGAGTGTGATATTTGTTTCATTTCATTTTCATTTTGTCGCATTTTTATCTACTACACTTGCTTTCATTTCAAAATGCCAAAAATTTAAAATTTACTTTCAGATGGTGATAGATTAATGATTTCCAATTATTTAGATTGGAAATGATTGATGGAGGCTTCGCTAGTTTTTAATGAGTTATGGGATATTGTTAAGAATGAAAATCCCACATTACCAACAAAGCAAGCTAAATTAGATATATTAAATTTGCATGATTCTAAGCCCTTATCTCTCATTAAATGCTATTATACTCATGATACTTATGTTCATATTGAAAATTCTTCTCATAGTTACACAGCATGAAAAACATTGTCAGATTTGTATGATAAGAAACCTAAGCATAAGAAGATAGATATTCATATGAAGTTGTTTACTTTATCATTAAATGAAGATGGAGATAAGGGATAATATATGTCTAAGTTGAAAAATATCACTACTGAGTACACTAAGGCTGGTTTTGTAAAACTAGATGATGACCTCATAGTTACTGCTACTTTGAAAGGACTACCAGGGTCCTATAAGAATTTTGTTGAAATGTTGCATGTCTCTGACAAGATCACATGCATCACCTTTGATAAGTTGGTTGAGTTGCTCATCCAACATGACCTCTCTCTACCCAAGAAATCCAAGAATACTGAAGAAGCCCATGTTTTAGAGTCAAAGCCTAGTTCATCTTCATTTGGGCATCAAAACAATAGAGGAAACAATTATAGAGGGGGTCGAGGTTACAGAGGAGGCAAATATCAAAACAGAGGTAGGGGTCACTCAAATAATCAACAATCTAACCAATCACATTCACATGAATCAAGTGATCATGGACATGGTCACAACTCATATAGGGACAAAGGTCGAGGTAGATCAGACATTCTGTGTCATAGATGTGGAAAATTTGGTCACATAGCCTCACAATGTAGGATTCCTTTAGATAAAATTTAGAGGCCACAAAAAATGACTAAGTCTAACTCTGCTCAGTATGCTGATCATGACTATGATGAATCTAGTAATGTTGCCCATGAATTTGCATTCACTACTTTGGGGTACATTGATTATATTGAATATGAGGCTAGAGATGAGATGACAGATGTATGGGTTTTAGACACAGGAGTAACCAAACACATGACATTTAGGAGAGATTTCTTTTGGTCTTATAAGGAAGCTTCTCTCTCTCCAGTTGCCTTAGTAGATAAGTCTATGCATACACCACTAGGACTTGGATCTAGTCAGATTCTTCTTCCTAATGGGTTTACAAAATACTTGGAGGATGTTTGGTATGTTCCCATATTGAAGAAACACTTTCTTTGGTAACTATTCGAAAAAAAGGTTATCAAATTATGCTTGAAAATGGGATCATTTACATAAATTCAGTGAAGGATGATTATAAAATAATGTATACAGGATATGAACATGGAAACTTGGTTAGATTGCATTATAAGGTGCTTTCTTCCAATATAGAACTTGTGGCAATTGTTGACATAGGTACAAGTACTATGTCTACACAGTGGTTATGGCATCTCCACTATGGACATTTGAATATCCAATCTTTAGTGGATTTGCAGAGATATGGTATGGTGAATGGGTTGCCCACTTTTCACAATAGTATTCTTTGTGAGTCATGTGTTTTGGGCAAACAAAATTGGGAAAATTTTACTAGACAGTCATCTTGGAGAGCTAACAAATGTTTACAGTTAGTTCATAGTGATGTACGTGACATGAAAAAGTCATCCATTGGTGGGTGTAGATAATTTGTCTTGTTTATTGATGACTTTTCTAGGATGACTTGGGTATTCTTTGTGAAAAACAAATCTAAAGTTTTTGCTAAGTTTGTTGATTGGTTACACTTAGTCGAAAAAGAAACAGGTTCACATTTGGCCACTCTTCATTTAGATAATGGAGGTGAGTATACCTCTAATGAATTTTTAGATTATTGTTGAGAACATGGTATTCATCGAAAATATAGTAATGCTTATACTCTAAAACAAAATGGAGTATCTGAACAGATGAATAGAACTTTAGAGGGCACAACATGTGCCATGTTGCACTATAAATAGATTGATGATAAGTTTTGGGCCGAAGCTATTAGTATTGTAGTGTATTTGAGAAACAGGTCCCCCACAGTTGCACTTTTGGGACAAACTCCATATGAGGCATGGTATGGGTTTAAACCCAAAATTAAACATTTGAAAGTGTTTGGATGTCTTTGTTTTGCTTTGGTTCCTATTAAACATAGAACTAAGTTGGAACCACGAAGTCAAAAATGCATCTTTCTTGGTTATTATGAAGATAAAAAGGGGTTTCATTTACTTGCATAGGATTCAGGCAAATTCATAGTGAGTTGAGATGTAATATTTGATGAGTTTGGGACTATGAACACTGCAGAGATTGATTCTAAACTTGATAGATTAGAGAGGAAAAATATAAAAAAAGATAAGGTTTTGAATACTGGGGATAACTCTTCGAAGTTATGGTATGAGACTCAAATTCCTTCACTTTCCTCTCCTTCATCTACAAGTTCATAGGTTGATGACTTAGAAATTGTTGAAAATTCTCTAAGTGCCCCTTCTAATGATACACATAATGAGAATTCTGGAGTCCCTGATTTGAATAATTTATCTAAGTATCCAAAATGGGCTCAAAGTATTTTTTCTGACTTGACAACAAATGAAGTTGGTTTAACAGGTCCCAAGAATTCTTGAAAATAGGTGAACTATGCTATGGTTGTTACTACTTCTTCCACTGAGCCATCCACTTTTGAGGAGGCATCTACTGAACATGTTTGGCAACAGGCAATGAAATGTGAGTATGATTCCATACTTAACAATAATACATGGGTTTTAGTTGATCCTCCTACACATGTTAAACCCATCAGATGTAAATGGGTTTATAGGACTAAGTATAAATCAGATGGCTCCATTGATAACCATAAGGCATGACTTGTTGCAAAAGGATATGTGCAACAAGAAGGTATTGACTATGAGGAAACATTTACACCAACTGCCAAATGGCACACTATTCATATGGTACTTGCCTTAGCAACACAAAATAGTTGGAAAGTACATCAATTGGATATTAAAAGTGCCTTTTTAAATGGTGATTTACAGGAAGAAGTCTATATGAAACAACTTCAGGGTTTTGAACAAGTGGGTGCTGAACACAAAGTGTGTAAATTGACAAAAGCTTTGTATGGGCTCAAACAAGCACCCAGGGCTTGGTATGAGAAAATGGATTCATACTTGAAATCCATTGGTTTTCATTATAGTGAATCTGATGATACTCTCTATTTTTGAGTGCAGGGTAAGAGAATGGTTATACTTATTCTCTATGTCGATGACTTGTTCATCACAGGTAATGATGAAAACCATAACAAGTCTGTGAAGAAGGAATTAAAAGATGGGTTTGAGATGACAAATCTTGGACTTCTTCACTACTATCTAGGCATAGAGGTAACTCAAAAAGAGTTTAGTATTTTCATTTCACAAACTAAGTATATTTTTGAGTTATTAGAGAGGTTTGGCATGAGTGATTGCAAACCTGCCCTCACTCCCATGGAAAGTAACTTGAAATTATCTAAGGATGATAGCAGTGCCTTTTTTGATGGCACTACATATAGACAATTGGTGGGAGGTTGATATACTTGATGACTACCAGCCCTGATATTTCATTTTCAGTTGAAATTTTATCTAGGTTTATGCATGAGCCTAGAGAAATTCATTAGCATGCAGCAAAATGTGTACTTCATTACCTTTAGGGAATGAAAACATATGGCCTTGAATACCACCATAACAAGAACCTCAAACTTGTTAGATATTGTGATGTAGATTTTGGCAGATGTGTGGATGACAGTGTGTCAACCACATGATAACTATGCATATGGATTCAACTACTATTGCTTGGTGTTGTAAGAAGCAGGATACAGTGGCAAATTCATCAGCAAAATCAGAGTATATTGCAGCATGGGATGCTTCCAGAGAAATTGTTTACCTTCATCATATTCTTGAAGATCTTCAAGTTTCTCAGTTTGCTCCTACACAGTTATACATTGATAATCAGAGTGCAATCAAGATATCCAAGAATCTAGTGTTTCATGTCAAAACAAAACATATGGATGTCAAATACGATTACTTGCGAATGCTAGTGGCAAAGAAAACTCTTGATCTAATATATTACCCAACTACTGATCAGACAACTGATATCTTCACACAACTCCTTGACAGAATCAAATTTGAAAAATTGAAAAAAATGCTTGGTATGTGTCCAAAGACTTGACTTTGGATCATAGGAAGGTTTTTTAGGACTTGTTCCAAAGTCTTAACATTAGGTTATATTTTTGGTAGATAATAAATAATTATTGTAAATGGGGCATGCATCTTTTAGTAAAGACACCCCCATAAAATAAACTTAGATTAATTTTTAGGTAGTTTTCATGTTTTATATTTATTAATTATAACTACCTTACAAGTTGTTTTCCCATATTTAGTTGGTTATAGGATTAGTTGTTTTTACCAGTCATTGGTAAAAACTATATAAATCCATGTTTGCATTGTAAAAGGGTTAACGGAGTAAAGGCACCCTTATGTACTTGATTTTTTTGAATTTAATAAAATACTTGTGAACTCGCACTAAGCAGGGACAAGGTTCAACCTATTTTGGTTTTGGAGTTATTAGAGATCAGATCGAGGAGGATAATTCATGTCAGATGAGTTTATTGAGTATTGTGAAGACCATGGGATAAAGAGACATTATTTAGTAGCTAGAACTCCACAATAAAATGGTGTAGTTGAGAAAAAAATAGAATAATTCAAGAGATGATGAGGATAATGCTAAATAAATACAAGATACCAAATAAATATTAGAGAGAGGTAGTTTGTATAGCAGTGCATATTTAGAATAGAGTGTTGTTGAGAGTTAATAGTGACAAGACTCCCTATGAGCTATGGAAAGTCAAACCAACTATAGTTGATTATTTTAGAGTTTTTGGTAGTAGATGCTTCATAAAGAGAATCGATGAAAAATTGGGTAAGTTTGAATCTGGAAAATATGAATGTATATTTCTTGGATATTCTTGAAAAATTAAAGCTTATAAATGTTATAACAAAAGAACCAAGAAGATTATTGAAAGTGCAAGAATCAGAATAGATGAAGAGGTAGCACAAAGAGCCAGTAATCTAATGGACACTCCTAAAATCATTGAAGAAGAAGATTTTGAAGAGTTAGATGAAGATGAGAAGGAGAAAAAAAAACACCAAGACCCCATCCAAATATGTTTAGAGAAATCATAATAAAAGTGACATCATCAGGAACATAAATTAAGGAGTTTACACCAAAAAGATGATAGTAAGTGAATCTGAGCAAGTAATTTTTTCTTTATTATCCAAAATTCAACCTAAAAACTTTTTAGAAGCTAGACATAATGAACATTGGGTTAAAGAAATGGATGAATAATTATATTAGATAGAAAAAAATGATACTTAAGAATTAGTCCCTAGACCAAAATATCAAAATGTGATAGGAAAGATATGGGTATACAAAAATAAGTTGAATGAATATGGTGAAGTTACTAAGAATAAAGCAAGGCTAGTATGTAAATGATATGATCAGATTGAGGGTATAGATTTTGAAGAAAATTTTGCATTAGTGGCAGGGCTAGAGGCTATTAGAATGTTTCTTGCATATGTAGTGTTTAAAAATTTCAAATTATTTTAGATGGATGTCAAGTCTGCCTTCCTAAATGAGAATCTTGAAGAGGAGGTCTACATTGAGAAAATTGAGGGATTTATTCTCTCAAATGATAGTAGCCATGTATGTAGATTGTAAAAAGCACTGTATGGATTGAAACAAGCTTCTAGAGCTTGGTATGCAAGACTTGATAAGTAGCTATAAGATCAAGATTTTAAGAGAGGTTTTGATGACAATAATCTCTGCATCAAACTATAAGTTGAGCATCAATTGATTATTGTGGTGTATGTTGATGACATAATTTGTAGAGGAAATATTGAAAAGATGACAAATGAATTTTTTGATAATATGAAAAAATAATTTGAGATGTCTATGCTTGGAGAATTGTCATTTTTCTTAAGGTTGCAAATATTTCAGTTAGATAAAGGAATTTCATATCTCAAAGTAAGTATGCCAATCAAATGTTAAAATAATTTGGTTTTGAGAGTTGTGCACTAGTTGTCACACTGATGAGTATAGGGAACAAGGTGAGTAAGGATGAAGATTCACCTATTGTAGATCAATCTTTGTATAGATCTATGGCTCATATTATTTTATATTTGATAGCGTCGAGGATAGACATCATGCATGTAGTAGGCATGGTTGCAAGATATTGGGCAGACTCAAAGGAGAGTCATGTTTAGTTGGTAAACAGAATATTCAGATATGTCAAGGGGACATTAGATTATGGATTATGGTATACCATAGGTAGAGATTTTCACTTTGGTTGTTTATATAGATTTATATTGGGTAGGTTTCTTGGATGATAGAAAGAGTACAAGTGGAGGAGCTTTCTTCCTTAATGATAGCTTAGTATCATGGCTAAGCAAAAAGCAAAGTTTAGTATCACTTTCTATAGTTGAAGCAAAATATATTACAATAGTATTGTATTGTACTCAAGTGCTTTAAATGAAGAAAACTTTGGAAGATATCAAGGTAAAATATGATGAACCTATTTCTATTTTTTGTGACAACATAAGTGCTATTAATATTTCTAAGAATCTACTGATGCATTTAAGAACAAAAAATATTCCTATTAGATATCACTTCTTGAGAGAATAGGTTGTAGATCAGCAGGTTAAGATGGGATATATCAATACTATAGAACAAATTGATTATTTTTCACAAAGGCACTACCAAAAGACACATTTGAGTATCTGTGGGAGAAGTTGTGAGTAATTTATTTTACTTCCTACCATTGAGGATCAACATCAGTTGAGGGGGAGCTAAGTGTTAGCTCTAAGATAGGCCCTTTACCATTGATGTCAATGGAAGAGAAGAATAGAAATAGGTATAAGGAAGAGGTACAAGAAACAGGTATAGAGAATAGGTGAAAAAATAGGTACAAGGAATAGGTATAGGATGCTATAGTAAAGGGGAGTTACTATATGTTTTTTATATGGTAGTATGTGTAGGTTGGCATGTGCAATATAGGTTTTAGGATGTGGCAGTTTTAGTTTGAGGTTGTCATTAATGACAAAGGGGGAGATTAGTAGAAATATTATCATTGATGTCAAAGGTCTAGAATTAGTGATAAATGTCCCATAACATTTATTCTCTAAAGGTGTTTTTAATGTTCATATTTTGGCTAAAATGTGTTGATATTTATTTAATATTAATGAATATATTTTTGGTTGCATTAAATTCAAAAGAGGGCCCATGGAGAAGTCAAAGAGTCACGAGGTAAAGACAAAAGAGGAATGAGATGCATTTTCCCATGAAGAGTGATCTTGAGGAATTTAAAGAGTCACCAAGTGAAGACAAAAGAGGGTATGGCACATTTTTACATGAAGAGTCACCTTAAGGAATTTGAAAGGTCACCAAGATAAAGACAAAAGAGGAAAGGATGTATTTACTTATGAAGGGTCACTATGTGACTTTTCAAATTCAAGGATTTGAAGGGTCATGCAAGTTTGACACTATTTTCCAAGAGGAGTGAAGAGTCACAAAAGGTGAATGCCAAAGGTCATTTGGAAATCTATAAATAAAGGTTGTAGAAGCCATTTATAATATGCAAGAGAGTGCATGGTTTGTAATTGTTTTATATAATAAAAGAGGAGAGAATAGAAAGAGATATTGTAGAGTTCTATCATTTGTTGAGAAAGCAACATTGAGAGATAGTTGTGTTTTATACACAAGAGGGGTTGGTGATCTTATGGGTTGGTGATCACAAATATTTGCAAGGGGTTGGTGCTCCTGTGGGTTGGTGCTCATAAATAGTTACTGTGTTGGTGCTTGGTAAAGGGTTTGGTGCTCCTGCAAGTTGGTGCTTATGAACTTTGTAATTTGAATTGGTGCTCATTCATATACATGAGATTTTTCTTCATGGTTTTTATCACTTTGGGTTTCCACATAAGAATTTGGTCTCTCTCTCGTGTGGTGTATGTTAATGTTTTAGTTTTATTGCATATCTTGAATGTATGGTTAAGTGGAGTTTGATTAAGTAAAATATTTATAAGATATATGATATACTGATTCACCCCCTCTCTTAGTATATCCTATGATTAACGTATAAATGGATGGGTGATATAGATAAGGTTGATGATGAATTTATCCTCCAAGTGTTTAGATACAATGCAAATAATAGATTATTTTATCATGATGCTATAAACTAGTTTTCATCATGAAACTTGCCCAAGGCACTAGGACAATTGGTTTTCACCATTGGATGGATGTTTTTTTTTGTTTTTGAATTTTGAATTTTTGGAATGTCATCTCAATTTACTAGATATGGGGATGAGATGAAAGAATGCAAGCATTATGGTGATTTATAACCAACACATATTCTAGAGATGTGTGATGTTGGGATCATGCTGTTGCTACTGGATGTATTAAGGTCTTGGTGGCCTTATTAAATTTTTATTTAACATCATCTGGACATTTTAGCTAGGTGTCTTTATAACCCATATGAGGGATAATGTTTCCTAGGGATTGGTGATATGGTATGGATGGGAAGATGTCATGATTATGATGTTGGGATATAGTATATGAAGGAGAGATATGATTATGATGGATGATATGATGGGATGGGGAGTGGAAATGGGTTTCAATAGTTTCATAAACCATTGGATATGGTGGAGGGGATATTTTAGATTGGTTTCATGAGATTAAGAAATACAAGACATTTATTTGTTGATTCTTTCATCCAAACATTAAGAGGATGGCCAACCATATGATTATGAATTTGGACATTCTTTTGACTACCCCTTCGTGCCAAATTTTGGGCTTCACTAGAGGATATTGATTTTTGATTTGATATATTATGATTATTTTGACTTTGACATTCCCCTAGTGATTGATTTTGGGCTTTACTAAGAGAGGACATTTTCTGATTACGCTGATGATTTGACTTTTCTTGACTTGGACTTATGGGATAAAAAATGATTTGTTAATGATTTTTGACTTTTGTAATATGGTCTTGGACCTTAGTATTTTTGTCACACAATGTTGAACATAGAAGGGAATCCAATGATGCATGGTCTTGTTCATTCCCTACATGGATTGGGACATAGGGAGTGTGGAGATGATGTGGATGATTAATGGTGTGTGATGGATTAAGAGGATAATGGGAAAATTAGTCCTCATAAAGGTGACTAGGAGCCTTAGCATCAATTTCAAAAAAAGTGTCATCAATAATCTCAAAAGGATCACTAAAACATGCACTAAGGTGGGATCAAATCCACTCAAAAAATTAGATAAAGCATTCAAGAATTTAGTTATGAATTCATCATCTTGATTGGGATTCAAAGGTATGCTTGGTGATGTATTATACGTACCTATATTAGAGGTATCCTAAAAAATATACTCATTATCAACATATATTATAATATTAATGAGGGATGACGTTTCAAAAGAGGAATCTGATTCATACACTAGTGCCACACATGATCCTAAGGTAGATAAAACTTATTCTGACCCTGATGCTAAATTTGATGTACATGATGCAATATTATGATTAAAAGAGTGATTATCCATGATTTTCCTCTCAACATGGGGTTTTTGGTATGATGGGTGAGAGGAAGATGATGGAATTATAATGGATTAAGCAAAGATAGGTCCATAAAAGGAACAATGAGATATGAGAGGACTAGGCTTATGGGGAATAGACTTATTTTGAATGGATGGGTGGTTGAAGACAAGGGGATCATGGAGGATAGATAGGATGTCTTAACCTTGGATTATAAGGGGAAGGACTTTATCATGATTGGTAATGGAATATTGGCATTCCCCTTCTTGTTCACCTAGGGAGAGAAATTCATCTAGTTTTTTCCCAATTACTATGTCACCATGGTTGATGAGGTCTTGGACATAATCTTAGAAATTTTGATATTGTTTAATAGAATTCCCCCATGTTCAATGAAAGAGATAATATCAATTTGATTTATACCATGAGGGATTAGGCTTAGTGGGATCAAGATGTCATATGGGTGGATAGACCATCATGTTAGCAATGACTAGTTGTTAGAAAAGGGATTCCAAGGTCATACAAAGGGGAGTGTAAGGACCTTCTTCACTTTATGTCTTGAATGTGGAAACATTGGAATTTAGATTAGATGGTTATTGATGTGGCTGGGTGGATGGACTAGAAGTATATGAGGTAGATAAGATTGAAATCCCTTTTCTAGTAGGGGAAGGGGTAGATGATTGGCTATGACTAATGGATTTGGGATTGGAAGGAGACTTACATGAAGGGGTTTGTGCTAGAGGTGCAATAAGTTGAAGGGGGTCAATAAATTTGGGAAGTGGTACACCCATTATAATGAATTTCAAGAAGATCTCATCCTTGTTGGTAGCTATGTATTGGTTGATGAGAGCAGGGTCTAAATTCATGGTGGTGGGTGATAACAGATAAGTGAGTGGTGATGGATTATGATTATTAGATGGAGGATTTGACCATGGATGGGTATGAATTGGGGACAAGGGGTTTTGAATAGATCTAGTGGATGGTGGAGGGGAATGGAATAAAGGTTGATGGTGGATTGGTTTGGGAGGTGACTTTAGGCTTATGGGATCAACATTATTGAGAAAGTGAGCACCCATTTTACATAGTTGTAACAAGAATTCATCTTTATCCCCTATAATGTATTAATTTATTAGGTTGACCATATATAGGAGTGCTGGGATTGATTTTGATGGGTTTCAGGATGGTAATTTGGGGTGAATGGGATCAAGGTCTGAGGGTAGGCAAGCACCTAACTCTAGTGTCCACAAAAATAATTCATCCCTTAGACAAGATGAGGATGAATTAAATCCTAAAGAGCCCACTAGGATAAGATTATAATAGATGGGTGATGAGGACAAAGTCAAGACAAAGGATTGATGATGGACTTAGGATAGGATGTGGAGGATGAAAAATGTGTGATTAGGATATGTGAGTAGTGGAGTGGATGTCAAAATAATAGGTGACTAGGATTGGTATAGGTATGAATAATGATGAGCAGGACTTAGGATGAGATATTATTGAAATGATATAAAAGAGGAACATGATGATTAGGCTCTAGGATTGATGGTGAGTGGAAATGATTAGATGAGGATGGGATGAAGACAAAGTGAAAGGAGATAATGGTAAAGATGTGAAAAATAGGTGATGAGGGTATGACAAATAATGAGTGGATTAGATAAGATGAGAGATGGGATAGGACAATTAAAAGGATATACAAAGACAATAAGTACAAGGGGATGATGAAAAAGGTGTGCAAGATAAGATGGAGGTGATGGGAGATGAGACCAATGATGAATGTGTGTGGTTAGACTAAGACATGATGAAGTTAAGGATGGAGGATGGGATAAGGACAATGGTAAGGATATAAGAGGAGAATGTGTATAAAGATGATGATATCAATGATGATAGAAAATTAAGATAATATGATATGGTGATGATTAGGACTATGGTGAAACAAAAGGTAGATAAGACAAGGTCAAGTTTGGAGAAATCAAGGTGAGGTAAGATTGATTATGGATGAGATGGTCTTAGGATAAGATGTGACTAAGATATGTGAGAATGAATAGACTAAGATATAATATGGGATGATGAAAAGGATGTACAAGAAAAGGATAACAAGGATATAAAAGATGGTAGGATTATGATGCAAGAATGTACAAAAAGGTATGTAAAAGTGATGAGATAAGAATACACAAGACAAGATGTAGGTGATTAAGATGAGGGTAGATAATAGAATGATGATAAGGATGGCTAGATGATAGAATGATGTTGTAAATATATACAAGATAAAGGATTGATTATGGATGTAGGACAAGTGGTGGTTGTGATTAGGATATGTAGATGATGGGAGTATGACTAATGATGAGTGGTTCTAATGATAAGAGGGGATAAAAGGATGTATAAGAGAATAATGATATGTATAAGAGGGAAATTGAGATAAAGATGTATAATATAAGATGTAGGTGATGGGGAGGATGGGAAAAGGACAAGTATGATTAAATCATGAAGGGATAATAATATGAGATGGGGATAGTTTAGACTAAAAAAGCCAACTAGGATAAGATGCAGATGAGGTTAGACTATACGGGTAATGATTGGCTAGGAGGGACATGATGCAGATGACTTGTGATTAGGGTTTGTGATGGGGTATGATCGATGATGAGGGAAATAAGGATAGGATGTGACTAGAAGGATATACAAGAGAATAAAGATATTTACAAGAGGTTAAGATAAGGATGTACAAGATTATGGTTAGGACTAATGATTGGGGGATATTAATGGACTAGAAAGGGATGAGGTGACTATATGAAGATAAGTAATTAGTGATGTGGACTTGGGTAAGGATGTAAGATGGATTGGGTATGTAGGTGATAAGGGTATGAATAAGGATGGGTGGATATAACTAGATTATGATGTGATGAAGAAAAGATGGGAGATAGGATAATGTAAGGATATAAAAGATGGTATGTACAAGAGGATGATGAAGAAATGATGAGGCAATTATATATAAGATGATAGATTATGCAAAGATCTAATTATGTGTGTATAGGTTTAGGTGAATGATGACTTGACTCACAAATAACATGGTTCTAACACAACACACACCAAATCAAACAAGCCATAGACCTATTATTAGTAAACTCAAGGGTGTGTACTAATGCCCATACCTGTTAGGTTGTGGAGCTAAAAGCTTCACTGATGCAGACATTGGAGGAGGGTGCTGAGTGTCACAGTCATCAGCATTAGTTAGGCCAATTGATGTCAGTCAAGTGGAGACAGGAAGCTGCTGATGATGGTCAGAGATCGGCTGATGTTGGTCACCCCCAGGCAGACAGGGATCGATGTCAGTCGCTTGTGCAGTTCTGAACTGTGAGTTCCATAGACAGTTCGTTAACGAATTAATTATTTGCATGAAGAAGGCTAATTTTAGTCTTGAGCTGTGGATCTAATTATTGTAATTAGATGTCTAATTATTGTTTGCATGAGATCTATATAATAGACTCATGGGCTATATTGTAATTTTTTCTAGAGAGTAAGAGAGTAAATATTAGCTCCTTTAGAGTGAAGAGAGCATGGTGTGTTCCTCCTAGTGCCACAGTGCCAAGTGTGGGTGCTGGTTTGGAGAATCAAAAGGATTCTTCATGTATGTAGGATCTTGGTTGGTAGGTGTGCAAGGCCACATTTGGAGATCTACATGGTAAGTAAGATCATTGATCTATAGGTGTATGTGTGTGCGAGGTCTAGGTTTGCAGGTGTGTAGAACTAGGTTGATCTACAGGTGGCAGCAGGATCAAGGTGACAACAACACAATAGGTAGCAAGATCAGGTAGGATCTACTTGGAGTATGGTGTGTACTCAATTGGAGAGCAAAGAGGAAGGCAAGGTAGTTCCTTCCAAAGTAAGATCATTTGAGTTGTAGGTTGTTGCAAGTTCATGGGAGATCTACTTGGAGTACATTGAGTACTTGGAGTGCGTGGAGCACTTGTGGAGTGCATGGAGCACTTGTGTACTGGTAGTAGTGATATTGACTGGTGGTACTGGTAGTAGTGATACTGACTGGTTAGAGGTGAACACCAACTCTGTGTTTGAGTTGTGTGTTGGGACTGTAATTGAGAGAGTGAGCTCTTGAAGGTGAATTACTGAACACTTGGTGTGGCAAACCTGTAAGGTGGAAGAGTGTGGTGTCTCTTTATTGTAATTCTTTTTTGGAAGAGTATTAATACAAGTTGTGTATTGTCTCTCATATTCTGTGTTATTTTTGAATTCTAGTTACTTATGCATTCTGGTTAATTTCTACATACTAAGTTGCTTGGTAATCAATGGTGCTTCTATGGGTTCCTAATAGTTGGTATCAGAGCTAAGGTTATAGGGAGCAGGTTTTGTGTTTGATTATAGGTCACTCTTAGGGGTTTCTGATTTAGTGGGAGTATAGCAATGGCAAAAGAAAGTACACTAAGAATGGAGGAATTAAAAAGCATGAATGGTCAATTACGGTGTTATGGAAAGAAAGAGCAGGTAAATAAATATTGTTGGTTGGTTCAAGATCAGCATGAAGGAACTGAAGAAGTAGATGTTGCAGGTGTTGTTGCACAGGATGCTCTGGGATGTTCCTTGGATAAAGTAGAATCTTGGTTTATAGATTTTGTTGCCTCTTTCCATGCAGCCCCATATAGAGGGGGTGGTGTGCCTTGTCAAAGTATTGGCAAAGGGGAAGTGTTGCTAAAATTACAGGCGACCAACACATGGGTGTTGAAGAATGTCATGCAGGTCCCAGTTCTGAAGATGTGGCTAATTACTTCAGGAAAGTTGGGTGATGAGAGATGCATAAGAACTCTCATAGTGGATGCACTTGAATTAGCTAGTGGTAACAAAGTAGGTATCCTTTATCTATCTACTTAAATTATTGATTCTTCTTTTGTTGCAAAGATGTGGCTTTGTAGGCTTGGTCACATGAGCAAGAAGGAGATGCATGTTCTTAAGAAGAAGTTAGATGTCTTTGACAGACTTAAGAACTAGAAAGCCTTGGTGTTTCTGGAGGAGATGATTGATAGAGATCAGTGGAGAAGGCTAAACATCTCTGAGTAGGGTGGTTTAGATAGGGTTTTGATCCATGGAGAGCTTATAGGTAAAAAGTCATCACTCACAGGCGAACATAGTTACCGACATTGGTCAAGGGGAACTAGCATCAAATAGACAGGTGTCGATGTCGGTCATGTGCAGACCAGAGTTGGTGGTGTCAGGTAGGGTGGCTACCGGTGTCGATCACATAACTGACGTTGGTGATTGGGTAAGACTAATGTCAGTCAAAAAACTGGCATCAGTAGAAAGGACAGTCGCATGGAATCGACGTCGATCGGATGCAAATTGTGTGGTGATCAAGGTCAGTCACTAAAATAGATTTTGGGTGGACAACAAGCTATCAAGGAGTCTCAAATGCCCATATGGAGGACTAAAAGGGTAAGTAACCCTCAAATTCATTGTTCCTCTTCTTTATACTCATTGCTCACTGCAGAGCAGGAAGGATCCAGGAAATAGTGGGAGCATGGCATGAATAGGATGCAAAACCAAATGGGAGATTTGGTAGGGTTGCCAGCTGGTATGAAAGCATTGAAAGATGAATGGATACCATAGTTAAAGAATAAAGAGAATGGACACATGAGATGGAAGGCCAGGTCATATGGTCTTGAGGAAGCTACAGGACAGTGGTATAGGGTTTGATAGGTGGATGACAAAGCATGGATTTAGTCAATGTCAGTGTAACCATTGTGTTTGTCTTACTAGGTTGGATAATGATTGCAACATTATCCTGTTATTGTATGTGGATGGTATGCTAGCTAGCAGGTTTATACATACAAGGTTTTGCTGAGCTAAGGGTAAGGTTAGTTCAGTGGCATGTCATGAGGAATTTGGAGCAGAAAAATCCTTTAGAATGAGAGACATGGAAGATCACAGGCTAATTTTGTCTCCAGTGGGAGCTGATGTGAATTAAGTGTTAGCTAGGTTCAATACACAGGATGTAGAACTGGAGCACACCAAGGGCTGGACATTTTAGTGTCTGAAATCACATGAGGTCTAGTATAGACTTGAGTTTTCTCCAATAGTGGGAGCTGTTAGAGAGTTAGGAGCCAATTCAGGGAAGTGGGTTCTCAGGTATTTGAGAGGGACCAATAGTAGGTATACATGCTATGCAGGGTCAGGACTTCACTATATGGGTTTGTAGGTTTGGATGTGGCAGGTTACTTAGATGATAAGAGGTGCACCATAAGATTTGTGGTGGTTGGTCTTTAAGGTTTAGCTTGAAGAGGGATACAAGCTAGGAAATAGATTAGACTGTGTACAGGTATAGGTACAGTGCATCTGTTTATCTCCAAGTGGGAGATTGTTAGGTTGTGGAGCTAAAAGCTTCACTGATGCAGACATTGGAGGAGGGTGCTAAGTGTCACAGTTGTCATCGTCGGTCAGGCCAATCGATGTCGGTCAGGTGGAGATAAGAAGTTATCGATGATGATCAGAGATCGGTCGACGTCGGTCACCCCTAGGTAGATAGGGACTGATGTCGGTCACCTATGCAGTTCCAAATTGTGAGTTCCACGGATATTTTGTTAATGAACCAGTTGTTTGCATGAAGAAGGCTAATTTTAGTCTTGAGTTGCGGATCTAATTATTGTAATTAGATGTCTAATTATTGTTTGCATGAGATCTATATAATAGACTCATGGGCTGTATTGTAATTTGTGCTAGAGAGTAAGAGAGCAAATATTAGCTCCTTCAAAGTGAAGAAAGCATGGTGTGTTCCTCTTAGTGCCATAGTGCCAAGTGTGGGTGCTGGTTTGGAGAATCAGAAGGATTCTTCATGTATGTAAGATCTTGGTTGGCAGGTGTGCAAGGCCATGTTTGGAGATCTACATGGTAAGTAAGATCATTGATTTATAGGTGTATGTGTGTGCGAGGTCTAGGTTTGCAGGTGTGCAGAACCAGGTTGATCTGTAGGTGGTAGTAGGATCAAGGTGACAGTAACACAATAGGTAGCAAGATCAGGCAGGATCTACTTGGAGTACAGTGTATACTCAGTTGGAGAGCAAAGAGGAAGGCAAGGTAGTTCCTTCCAAAGTAAGATCATTTGATTTGTAGGTTGTTGCAAGTTCATGGGAGATCTACTTGGAGTACGTTGAGTACTTGGAGTGCGTGGAGCACTTGTGTATTGGCAGTAGCGATACTGACTGGTGGTACTGGCAGTAGTGATATTGACTGGTTGGAGGTGAACACCAACTCTATGTTTGAGTTGTGTGTTGGGACCATAATTGAGAGAGTGAGCTCTTGAAGGTGAATTACTAAACACTTGGTGTGGCAAACCTGTAAGGTGGAAGAGTGTGGTGTCTCTTTGTTGTAATTCTTTTCTGGAAGAGTATTAATACAAGTTGTGTATTGTCTCTCATATTCTATGTTATTTTTGAATTCTAGTTACTTGTGCATTCTGGTTAATTTCCACATATTAAGTTTCTTGGTAATCAATGGTGCTTCCGTGGGTTCCTAACAATACCATCTAAGGGATTCACAAGTGAGGCTATAGGCTGGTGACCCATTATGGTATCAATTAAACCCTCTCAATCCTACTTTCATATGATGGCTACTTTGGAATTGATATTTATTCTTGAAATAATATAGCTATTATGGATGAAAGGTCTTATGCTAGGTTAAATGGGATTTCTAGAGGCATCCTCTATATACACAAAAGTATGATGGGGCCCAAGTCTGTGTAGGGTGTTGTTTAATGCTTGATTTAAAGAGTTAACTCTTTCCCTTCATATATGACCTATATGGGTTCAATCTCTTATCCTAATGATAGTTGTCCTTGATATTTATACTCTACTAGAACACAGAGTTTGGATTAGTGTATGGTGGTGAAATCCATGGTCACTATCCCCCTACAACTATGGTAAGTGTGTGGATGTCAATTCCACATCAAGTTTCCCCTAAAAAATAAAATGAGAGGGTTTATAGGTGGTTTATGATCCTCCAAGAATCACCACAAGGATGTAATGGGGAGATCATACACCAATAATAGCCCTTAGGATACAAATAGGTATAATAAAAGATTAAATAACTGATTAGATTTATGATTTGTGATTCAATTAAAAAATGATATATACAAGACAAAAATGATTCAAAAATAATTTTAAAAGTGCCAAAATGGATATTTAACAAGTGGCCTACAAATACATGGGTTAGTAATTTGTATGGCACTGAAGAGAGGGGTCTTTCATCAAAAAGATTAGTAGTTTTCAATGTCTTGATAAAATTGCCACTCTTTGTAAAACCTATGTGCACAAGGAAAACCTTCAACTAGAGACTACAAAGTCACAATTGGGGGGCACAAGATCATAAGTTATGAGATATTATTTTAAACTAAGAGATGAACATGATAGTTATCTACAAAACCATGGTTAGATATATAAACTCATGATTCAAATCAACAAAATCATTACTATTGATAAATTGATAGTCACGATTTTGTCGTAAACCACAAAACCTCTAGATTTAGATGTTTGATTCAAAATATATTAATACATAGGTGATAGTTTAATTATTTATAAATGACTATGATGAACTAAAAATTGATGTTCATGTTGTATTCAAAATTTTGACAAAAAGATATTAGGATGAGAAATTAATTAAAAACTAGGCAGAATCTAGGATTTTAAAAGAGTAATTTCAGTTAAATTCAATCCTAAATATGTCCTAACATATTCAAAATGATAACCAATGGTAAAAAATCTAATCATTAATATAATTAGGTCAAGATTACAAAATTGCTTACAATATCGTGATTCTATAGAATAATATCACAATTTTAAAAATGTCAAGACTTCCAATTTTTTCAAAAATAAAAAAGGGGGTAAGGATTGTGTTTGTATTTTCCTTTAGTTGAATCCTCCTACCTTAGCATCCTTCTTTGTTGACTCTGAAAAAAAAAAACTCTCACAATAAAGATAAAACTTTGGCATGGACTGGGGTTAGTTGACAATTTATGGATATAAAACAAAAAACCCCTAAATTTTGACAAAAGTATTAAGTCAAACTCTTTTACAAAAACACCAAATGTCAGAATGAAACTAGAAAGTCAGAGGATATTGATCAATCATTAGTGATTTTTACAACATTTACAAAACCACAACTCTCGATCTCAATATCACTTTTACCAGAGCAATCCCTCTAATAGGGAAGTTATGATTTTGAGCTTTAGGTTTTTGCCTGATAAAGTCCTTGACACCTCTTTTGACCTTAGTTCCTACACACAAAGGGTTAAATATGATATGTACCTAGGGATATGATATATTATTGTATATGGGTTGATGGAAATGTCAACATGTGGGACACATCCCCCTTAGTAGTTATATGGGTCCAATATATTAGTAATGGAGTAACTTGTGGAATTCGTGAATTGGGTAATGGTTGGCCTACATTGGGATTAGGAGGTTACCCATCCATTATAGGTCTATATAAAGGAAATGATTATCATTGTAAAGATATGAAGGAAGTAAGAATTGAGTCTTCTACTGTAAGAAGATATTGGAGGTTGTCCCCTTAAAGAGACATCATGGAGTTATTCCTTCTTAAAGGAGTATTATTGGTGTTTCCCTACCTTAAGGGTATTCTAAATATATTGAGTATTTAGACATCTTGGTCCAAAAATATCTATCGTGTTGAATTGATCTTTACATTATTTTTGAATATTATAAGTGTGATCATAACAAAATACTTGACAAAACACATAGGAATACAAAGAACAAGGGTATAATGGTTAGATGAAATAATAATCCAAGGGAGAAGACATATGAATCTAAGCCTACTTCTAGGACCTATAAATTTGTGACTCTCAATGAAAAAATCACTTATTATAAAAAAAAGTTGTGATTCACATAGTCATGGTTTTTTCTAAGGATAGAGACCTACAAAAATAGAGTATTTGCAATCTTAAACAAAATCATAACTCAAATTATAAAATCACTAATCATGAGTCACGATATTGTTGAAGGGATAAAACTTGTGCAGTTAAGATAGATAGTTAGTGGTTAGTTTAATAGTTAAGCTCAAAATCATGACTTATGAGGTCAATATCATGATTATGTAGGGCAAAGTCATGAATACCAATCCAATGCCATGATTGCAACCTATGTACACCAAATTTCATTTTTTTTGAGATTTTCCTTCACCAATTAATCTTACAAGGTATCAAAAACATTACTTGGATGAAAAATTGTTAGTTTGGGAGGGATTGTCCTACTATGGTCACCAAAATATGCACTAGATTTTAAATTTATGAGCAAAATTACTAAAATTGGCAATAAAGACCTAAAACTCAATGACACCAATAATACTGGATAAAAGAGACAAAATTAGAATAAAAAGAACATTCTTTCCTTCATTTTTACCTCTTTACAACTCCATTTTAGGATTTGTGATTGCATATTAGACTTAGGTTGACATTATGATGCTTGATTAAAGATGTTGATAATGGATGCTTGATTAAAGATGTTTATAATGGATGCTTGATTCATGGACTAGCATGTATTGGTTATGAGAATGATAGATGGCCTTCCATGGAGGAGGAGTCTTGGTTAAATATATTGTGGAGGGAAGATCAATGGTTGAAATTTGAAGTAGGGGGGAGGAGATCAATGGACATGGATTATCTAAATAATTAAAAATTCCTTGAAAGCCTCTAAATTTAGAGGCTTCTAGAGAAGAGGGGGGAGGTTTAGAGAAGGTTCTAGATTTAGAGGAATCTAGAAACCTTCTTAGGGACTAATTATGATTAGAGAGAGGTTAGATGGGGATCATGTGGATAACTAGGGACTAGCAGTGTAGGAGAGCCCAAGAGTAGGCCTAGTAGGTGATTAGGTGGGGTCATGCTAATTTAAAATTCCCAAATAATAAGTAAGTGGGATTAGATTAGGATAATGGATATTTGAGATGAATTAATGATGAGATGGTATGAATAAGGTTAATAGATGAAAAAGAATATTGATGGGGGTATTAGATAAATGACTAGGGTAAAGGGATATATTAGCAAGCTAAATTAGATTAGATGGAATTAGTGTCGACTAATAGGAATATGAGTGACAATAATATAGGTGAATGAATTTAAGTGAATATAATTTTCTTATATATATCATCTAGATTGATAAATATTTGATTATAACTAGAAAATCTATCAAGTAAAGATATCATTTCAAACCCTACAACCTATTGTAAGATTTGATCAATGTTAAGAATAAGAAAATTATCTTTTATACTAACTTTATTTAAATATCTAAAATTTACACAATCTAATGTCATTATTTTTTCTACACACGGGTACTAAATTAGCTACCCAATTAGAATATTTTACAAGATATATAACACCACCATAAAACATCTTATCAAATTCTTTGTTGATGGGTTCTTCTTGCAAAGGACCTATTCTTCTTATCTTTTACCTGACATGTTTTACACCAAGTTTTATAAGAATATCATGTCTAATTATATTGGTATCATAACCTTTTAAGAATTTATAAGACCAAGTAAATATATCAATTAATTATTAGAAGAATTTAATAAACTTAAATTTTTTGTCAGGTGTATATTATATTCTTAAATATATAAATTTAGAATCTTTTTCAGTTTTGAGGTTGAGAGGAATAGTTTCACCAATTATTTTCCTATAAAATTGTTTAGTTCATGAAATCTTAGGTTGATAATTTAGAGTGAACATTGATTCTAAACTTACTAGAACAATACGTAATTTATTAGTAATTAGTTATATATAATTTCTATAAATCAATATATAATCATCAAAATCAAAATAATTGCCTTTAAAAAAGAATTGATATGTTCATTGTAACCGAAAATAGGTCAATTTTAATTTAAATTAGGAATTTTAGGTCTAAAATTTTCATAAAATGAGAAGTCAACTATTGGTTCACTTTCACTTAGAATAGCATTAGAAGCAAAAATATTGAACTTATCAGTTCATACATTACATTATCTAAGTATATGTGTCAAATTAAAAGTTTCAAAAATTTCAAGCAAAGCCAAAAATTTTTGAGTGTACCTAAGTAGGTGAGTTTGATTAGTTTTATAAAATTTTCTAACTTACCTAATAACTAACTCTAAATCACCAAAGACTTATAACTATTTAATTTTAATTTTAATTTCTTTTTCTAAACCTAAACATAATACTTCAAATTCTGCTATGTTAATTGTATTATTAAATGACAACTTATAAGCATAATGAAATATTTTAATAATCGAGGAAATTAAACATATTCTAACACCAATACCATGTTGTAAACATGCCACTTAAAAATATGACCATAAATTATCTCTAGAAAAAGTGATTTCTCATTATTTTATAGGTTCATTTAAGGTTAATAGTTCATAAGTATCAATTTATGTTTCCACATAAGTTATAGTTGGAGGTATGGAATCAATAGGATTTGAAAACCATTCTTCTTTTTGTATAAAAACAATATCATTACTCATCGGAATCCAAGTTGTATTTTTTCCCACAAAAGTACTTGTTGATTTTGACCAATCTCTTTCTAAAAACATGGCATAATTATTAAGAATATCTAATACCTAAAAATTGGTCATACATCTAATTCTTTCATCTTGTGTAATTTTGATAGCAATATCATGAAATTTACCACAAATCTTGGTTTGTTGTAAATCAAAATATATAAGTTTTCTATTATCTGTCTCATAAGAAATACCTAATTGATCAAAAACAAATTTATGTATTATATTCTTAGAAGCTCTAGTATCTAGAATATAATTGTGAATAATCTTATTAACAATTTTGATTGATACATAAAAATGAGGTATACAATCAGTAGGGGATCATAGATTTGAGCAAAAATAATAGATTGAGATTATTCATTATTTCTTTTTAAAATCTTAATAAATATTTAGAATTTAGATTTTTAATGACATCATTAGTTTTATCAATCTATTTAGGGAAACCAATAGTTTGTAATAATAAAAAATCTATTTTAATGATAGCCAAATCATCTATAATATTATAAGATCCAACATCTAGATGATGTATATGAGTATAGTTATTGGGCTTACAATGAGGATATCGAGAAAAATAAAAACTAGTTGATAAATGGTTATTTTATTGGGAACTAATTATAGTATAATCAAATGCAATATTATTCTATGTACTTGTTATCACCTAGAATTGCACCCCTTAGAAAATTATTTAGGTCTTCCTCATTTAAGTGATAAAATAGAGATACCTCTAGGCTATGGATGGCCTAATTATTGAGGTAAATCTCTAGATAGGGATAGCTCCCTTGATATATCATCTTATAATAATGCTAAACCTACTGCTTACAAAGGAAAAAGGAGAAAGATAACTGAAAACAAGAAAATAGGAGGTGATAAATCAAATTTAGTATCCCCCATTTACCTATATTGCACTAAGAACATGAACTAATACTAAATCCTATTATAAATCTCAACATGAGTCTCCAAGAATTAGTGTTTTGATATGAAGGTTATGGTCAAGACATTGGTTGAGAGGGATGAATAAGAGGTCTCATAAGAGACACTAATAAACATTTTTTATAGTCAGTCATTGTAAGATCATGTAATACACTTCATATGACTTGCTAAGATAACCAAAAACCTACAAATAGGTAAGAAAATAGGAAAAATGAATGGAAGTTGCAGACACTATCACAAACATTCATCAAACTATCATAGACATACACTAGTTGTAGTATTGAGCAATTTAAAAATCAACATATATTCATTTTAGAGGCAAAGTACAAGTGTTTATCAGGGCAGGGCTTCACCATAACTAGATTAAGGATGTTTACAATGATATATCTTCATAATTATATAGTAAAAATATATAGATCTTAGTCTTACCCACTAATGAGGTGATTATAGATTTAAATCATGACTAAAGAAGGTAGTTGAAGAAGTGAGAATATCTTGTTGGGACTATTATGGCCACACCTTCATAACTACCTACTATGTCTCTCTAGCTTGCATCTTTTCTTTGGCCTAATTTTGAATGCATTTGTTCCCATGATGATTTTAGCTAGATTTTATTGCCTTCCCATCACTCTTCTAGTTGGAATCAACTGAGTTGTGATTCCTACACATTGAGCCACTTTGTCATTGATTCTATGAATCAATTCAATTGCATAGTCAATCCTAAAATTTTGATGATTTTGATGGTCAGACAAGCTATCAAATTTAATCTAGTGTATGACTAATGTCATCTTTACCATGTGTATTTCTTTTAGCAACCTTCCCCTTCTCTATTGATTCGTTATTGGCTCTGGTGAAGTGAGGCTTATTTACCATGTTGAAACTAGTTTATCTATGCAAGCACTTAATTTTTTGAATTCATCCCTATCACATGTCATCATCTTGGCACTTCTCACTTTTGGCCATGGCTTCACCTTTTGGATTAAGGGATTTTTGAAGTCACCATGTGATAGCTTTTTGTTTACTTGGGATCTTAGAGAGTTTGAACTATATAGATGGCTCCATGATGTCAGGTCATCATGATTTCACCACATGGCATCATATCAAGGACTTGAGGCTTCAAAGGGTTTGATATTTGGTAAGCTTCAATGCTTCAAAGCTTTTGTGCTCTATCTAGATACCACCTATCACCTTCTTGGGAGCTTTGGACTTTTGGCCAAAGAATTAATGGTTGTGCATTCAATTTTTAAAGGGATACAAATTATTGAGAGATTAACACATGGCTTTGGGAAGCTTTCAAAGATGAATAAATGACTAAGTCTGAAAGCACTTTGCCTTCACAATTTTCTACTTGGACCCTACTGATGTGGATTATGCTTTTCCACCTAGAAGCCACATGACCTTTATCTATTCACCTGGGCACTTGAGCCTTTACCTTTGCCTTATAAATAAGGGACCTCAAGAAGTCACCACATGACAACTTATCAAGGACTCGGTAATACAAAGGAATGAACCTTTAACTTGAGATTAAACCTTAATGCTTCCATGCTTAATATTCTAAGAAACTTCCACTTTTTATCTTGGGGCCCCAGAACCTTAGAGGGTTTGAACTTTGGCAATGGCCTAAAATCTCCATGTCACCTTTTATCTAAGGCTTTATGATCCATGAGATCAACATGTAGCATTGGGATTTTTTTTAAAGAATTAGCTAAGCATTGAAATGATTTCTTATTCATAGCTTCTACTTAGCCTTTGAATTTTGACATATCTATTTGTAGTAAAAGATATGACTGTTTTCTATAATTTTCCAAAAGACTAAACTTCAAAGAATTCTTGTGAAGTCTTCAACATTTGTGTTTGAGAATTATGTCTTATCTTTGTTTGAAATAAAATTTCTGACTACCTCGCAACACTTATTATGAAAACTTAAAAACATTTCTTGTATTTCCTTGGAGCCTTTGTAAAATTTGTCAGGACAAATGTTCTGAAGACCTAAGCCTTTAGAACTTTTTTTTGAATAAAATTTATGATTTTTTCTAAAAACTTTTTCTGAAGGGTAAAATACTTGGACAAAGCCTACGAAGCCTTCAAAAAAATTCTCATGCACAAGATCCGACTATTTATGATACACAAAACCTAAAGAGTAAATATTTCAAAGAATTTAAAAATTTTATTTGAATTTTTTTTTGAGCTTCCATCCTGAATAAAAACTCTGATTCTTCTTTTGCAAAAGACTTGAAGACCAACCTTCATGCCTATACCCAAGCTTTGAACTAAATGTTGCTCTTCCATGGTGACCAAAATGGTAAACATTATTGATGACCTCTATGGGAATGCTTGCCTACTAAGTAGTAAGGGCATAGATTCATAGAAGCATCCAATTATTTTTGATTATGAACTTTTAATCCTACTACAACTTGATGAATAACTAAAATGAGACCACCCTTCAATAGAAAAAAATAATAGAAATAAAAAATAGTGCCAAATCACTTAGAGGAAATAGTAACAACTAACTATTATGTAACAATGCTTGGATGAAAGAAAAAATATTTAAACTATCCTAGACTAACCAACCAAAAGGCCATCTAAATAAAGCCATTAACTAGTTTTCAAAGTAGCTACCTTTATTATCAACTTAGAATGCTTTTCATGTTTGAGGGAAAACAATGCTCAACAGACTTATGGAGTACTTCTCTAATGATGTAGATAAAAATGAACTCGCTAGTCCATGTAAGTTTTCTAAAAATATAATCATCTTAGAGTGGATAGGCAGGTGGATTTTAGCCTTCTTGATGCTCAATTTTATGTTCTAAATTAAGCACAACATGTGATGGATTTTGATTCTCAACCTTTAATTAAGCCAAGTGATTTATAGGGCATGCTCTTGATAAGACAAAGTTTGAGCATTTAGGACTACCCTCAATCTTGTGTTTTATTGCCTTACCATCTAGTTGATTAGCATGCTCTTATTCTAGTCATTGAATTGGAATCACATCCATTTCATTCTATTGTTCATGCTACTCATGGATTTATTCTTTATGAGGTGCTAGTTTGATGTCAAGGCTTGATCAGAAGTCTTTTAGTTCATCCAAAAATAATTTTTCCTCGAACTATTCTTCACTCTTCTCAAGACTAATTTTTGCATCCTTCAAATTATCAATTGAATCAACTATATAACAACCTTTTGCCCAATCATTAGATGATCAGTCAATAACCTCCTCAACAAAATTATTAGTCCCACTACTAAAAATGTCATCCTTTTTAATAGGTGGATCTATATTTGGCATAATGGAGTCCTCTTCATGAAAGTAATAAGCTTCCAAAGTTATTTCCTCATTGATATTCATACTCCAAAAATACCATATTTCTAATTCAAGAGAAGGAGATCAATCTATGTTTGATTTTAATCTTTTCCTACTTATGGGGCCAATTCAATTATCTTCCTTTGAAGTTATAATGCATATTGGACCATGAGAGTTTTAGGAGTGACTATATCAACATAATTTTGCACATCATATGGCTTAGGCTATGAGAGTTGAGCTTGGACTTGTGCAATGCCTTGGATGAGCTACTTATGAGATTGATAAGCTTTATAAAAGGGATGATAGGGACTATTATACTATAATTTTTATTTCTTGAAGGCTAATAGCTTATCTCCAAGGCTTTGTGTAAGTCTTTTAACTTCCTGAAACTCATAGGAGTGACTGTAGATGGGATTACTTGGCTGGACATTACAGGAACAAGGGATGAAATAGACCGATTGGATAGAGGCTTAGGAAATAGGGTTATTAAAGGCCTAGGTATTATTTACCACCATAGACTAAGAAATTTTATTCCCTTATAGTGAGCTCATACACATCTAGAAGAGTGTTTCCACCCATTGATTAAACCATGACAAAAATATCACTATCTAGAGCCCTTAAGACATATAGGAAGGCAACAAGGGCACAGGGTTTAACCAGGGATGAGATTATATCCCAAGTTATATGAAATCTAAGATTAAAGTTAGTCATAAGATCATGGGGGGACCTTTTTATGGTAGTGAAATTCTTTATGAGGGTAAAATATTCACTCTTGTCTTCAAATTATTTACACAACCATCCCCTTGATCATCCCAACCATGGATAAAATTTGGCCTTAAACTCATAAACCATTATAGAACGTTACCCTTAATGAAGATTCAAGCCTAACTACTATGTTCTCCTCTATAACATGGTGGGCTACACACATATTAGCTATGTCTTAGATGTGCTCAATAGGGGTAGTGGCCTCCTCACCAATGAAGTATGACATGAAAAAAGGGCTGCAATTGGGATATCATCATATTGAACAAGGGATATGGGAACTCCTCCATTGAAAAGAATAAACATATATTTTTTTGGGACAACCATTGAGAAACAATAATAATCAGACATTTTTTATAATAACCATGCAAAACTAACCTAAAACTAAGAAGATTAGAGTCCAGGTGATTAGGTTTCTTCAAAAGAAGGAAAAGATCAAGATATCACCTAAATCTTGGTCTTTAATAGTCTTTAAGCACTTAGACTACTTAAACTAGTAGATGTGATACTTGGAATCACCATGGTGTTGAAGAAACTTCCTTGAATGGAAATATACACTATAGAACACACCAAAAATATTTAATGGATGATTTAAGGATCATCAAACCTATCCCACTAGGTGTGATAAAAACTATTATCACCTAGAATTACACCTTTAGTAACATTTTTTAGGATTTATTCATTTATGTGATAAAATGGAGACACCTCCAGGCTATGGGTGGCCTAATTATTCAAGTAAATCTATAGATAGGTCTAGTTCCCTTGATATATCACCTTATATTATTGCTAGGATGACCAATAACCTATAAAGAGGCAATAAAATAGGATAAATGAAGGGAATTTATAGACATTCAAAAACATTCATGAAAATATCATGGACATACACTATTTTTAGTATTAAGAAGGCCATAAATTAGCATATATTCATTTCAGAGGTAAAGTGTAAGTATTTATTATGGTAGGGCTTCACCATATCTAGATTGAGGATGTTTACAATGATATATCTTTTTGTTTATATGGGCAAAATATTTAGAGATGGGTCTTACCCACTAGTAGGGTGGTTGTAGATTCAAATCATGACTAGAAAGAATAGTCAAGGAAGTGAGAATATATTCTTAGGATTGCCATGGCCATGCATGCATAACTTCCTGCCACATCTCTTCAACCTGTAACTTATCTTTTACCTAATTATGAATGCATTTATTCCCATGATTATTTTAGATAAATTCCATTACCTTCCCATCATTTTGATTGTTAGAATCAGATTGAGTCATGATTCTTGCACATCAAACCATTCTATCAATGATTTTATACATCAATTTGGTTACATAGTCGATCTTCAACTTTTGATTATTTTGATGATTAGACGTGCTATCAAATTCAAGCCATTATATTGATGATATAATATTTTCCATGTGTATTTATTTTGGAAACCTCCCTCTTCTCCATCACTTCACTATTGACTATAATAATGTGGGGCTTGTTTGCTATGTGGCATCTATTCAATCTTCATGAGTACTTAGTTTTTGACTTCACTACTTCTATGTGTCATCATCTTGGTGCTTCTCACTTTCAACCATAACTTTGACTTCTAGATTGATGAATTTTATAAGTATCCACATGGTATATTGTCATTTACATAGGAGTTTAGAGAGCTCAAACTATATGGATGGCTCTATGACATCAGGGTATTAGGATTTTTCCACTTGAAATCATCTTGGGTACTTGAGGATTCATAGGGTTTAATCTTTGGCAAGCCTCAATTATTAAAATATTTTGTACTTTATCTAGATTTCACTTGTCACCTTATTAGGAACTCAAGACTTCAGAGGGTTTAGGTTTTTGGCCAAAGACTTAAAAGTTCTGTGATCTATTTTGTAAAGGGATCCAAACTATAGAGAGATCAACTTGTGGCTTTAGGAAGCTTTCAAAGATGAGGAAATGACTAAGTCTGAAAGCACTTTGCCTTCATAATTTTTTACTTAGATCTTGCTAGTGTGGATTATGCTTCTCCACCTATAAGCCATGTGGCCTTTTTATATTTGCCTAAGCACTGGAGCCTTTGACTTTGCCTTGTAAATATGGGCCCCCATGAAGTCACTTCATGGTGGCCTTTTGAGGATTTAGTACTACATAGGAATAAACCTTTGGCTTGAGCTTAAACCTTAATGCCTCCATGCTATGTGTTCTGAGAAACTACCACTTGTCATCATATTGGGGCCCCAAAACCTCAACGGGTTTGCACTTTGGAAATTTCTTAAAACCTTCATGTTTTATTTTCACTAAGGATCCATTCTCTATGAGATAGACATGTGGCACTGAAAAAAGTTTGAAGAATCATCTATGTGTCAAAATGCTTTCTTTTTTTCAACTTTTACTCGGCCTTTGACCTTAAGCATTTTTATTCATAGCAAAAGTTCTGATTATTGATTGTAGTTTCCATAAAGACTAAAATTTAAATAATTATCATAAAGTCTTCAATATTTGTGTTCCATAATTTTGTCTTCAACATCTCTATTTAGAATAAAAGTTCTAACTAACTCAGAACACTTTTTCTAAAGACTTAGAAACATTTCTCAGATTTCCTTGGAGCTTTAGTAAAATTTGTCAAAATAAATGTTTTGAATACATAATCCTTCAAAGAAATTTTATTTGAATAAAAGTTTTGACTTTCTCAACACACTTTTTTTTAAGGGTAAAATACTTGGATAAATCTTACAAAGCCTTCAAAAAATTGTCATTCACAAGCTTTGACTAGTTGTGATATATAAAACCTAAAGAGTAAATATTTCAAAGACTTCAAAATTTTTGTTCAGATAAAACTTCTGAGCTTCCATCCTAAAAAAAAACACTTACTCTTCTTTTGCAAAAGACCTGAAGACCAAACTCTTTGAAACTATGCTAAGTCTAAAGACTTAGCTATTTTTCCTGAACTCTAGCTAAAATTAAATAATCTTCATGCCTACACCCAAGCTTTAAACTAAATTTTGATCTTCCATGGTGACCAAAATGGTAAAAAAAGCCTTTGTCTTTATCGTAATTTATAGAAGAAGATTGATTATTAGTTGTGTTAGAACTATCTTTTTTATTAGAGTAATATTTTTGTCTTGTGTTGAAAATATAAGCATTTTTAGTTTTGACATCATCAAATTATTCATCAAATTTATACATGTTTATATTATCACCTAGATCAATTGAGATGTTATCTTTTCCTTGAATATAAATTTTAAATTTTGACACAACTATACAAGTAGTAAAATTGTGATCTAATTCACATATATTACAATAATAAACTTTTTATTCAGTTTTACCCTTTTGAAGAATGAAAGATTTACCTAACGTGGATGAATTATTATCAAGTTGCTACTTAACGATGACTAACTCATTGCTAAGACTATGAATATATTTTAAGATTTCTATATTATTAGAATTTAAACATATTACACTTCTATCATTAAAACTAAAACATTTTGAATTTTTAGCATCCAATACAAAAGATTACAGTTTCATCATAATTCATAATATCTTTATCTCCTAAAACTATTTTATACTTTAAATATAAAGCACTACAAAAATATAATCATGAAAATCTTTCTAAAGTTTGAACATCATGTGGAATATTTTATCACAATCTAGTGAATTTACTTATGAATCGATAAATTATTTCTCATGGAGTTATAGAGATATTAACTAATTCATTGACTAAATCTAAATCTTTTTTAGGTTTTCCAAAACAAAGTTCTAATGATTCCTTTATATCATTTCAAGTATTAATAACACTATACGAAGACTAATAAAATCCTGATAAGTTTTACCCTCTAATGTTTGTGAGAAAACTCTAAGAGAATATTTTTCTTTCATACTACCTAGAGTGTTACAATTCAATTTTAATGCATCCAAATGATCCTTCGAATACTCATAGGGACTTTCAACAAAATTAAGAATATTAAGTCATTTTAAGGAAGGAAGTTTACTTGGATGGGCACCAATGTTAATAGAATTTCACAAATCTAAGGAATTACTAAAGGTTGATCAACATCATCATTAGAATCTACCTCGTTATCAGTCAATTTGACTTGATTTCTATTATTTTAGAGACCTGAGATCAAGTCTTGAACTCTTTGTTGTATTGACTAAAATTGTGGTGCTTATTCTTCCATTAGAATTTTTATTAAATTTAATTACTTAACCTATTTGATTTATCTATATATTATTAGTATTAGGATCAGTAGGGAAAATATAATCTTCAAGATTAAAAGAATCATAAAGAAAATCAACTCTAGGGTAAGGATTAGTAAGTAATATTTGATCTCTTTCTCGTCTAACCTATCTGTTAGTTTCTTGAATATGATATTGTGTTTCTTGTGTAAGATTCACTTATATATTAGATAATTTTGCTTTTTATTCTTTCTCATTTATAACTTCAATTATTCAAGGTAAATCATAAGACCTATTATACCACATAAAATGAGTTAGATTAAAATAAACATTAATTTGATCATCAACAATATCAATCAAAGGTTCTATGATTGGAGGTAGAATTTGAGTGGTCATAGAAAATAAAGATTAAAAATAAAATAAAATAAGGCTTCTAAAAAGTTTGTTCAATGAAGTCACCAAATTTTTTGATGGTGAAAAATGTCACGTTAATGAATTAACCCTTTTGCCTATCATGAAGGTTAAGGTGGAATAGTACCAATTTAATCATAAGAGTTTAAAGAATAATATTAATTCCAAAGATGCACATAAGGGTTTTTTAAAATGATCTAAAAAAATAGAGCAAGCCAAATACTAAGCAATACTCAATCAATTTATATTCATAAATCAAATATCACTTTAATATTAAATAAAAATAATTAGATTACAGTTATATAGTCTAACCTATCTGATAGAGAAAGTCTATGAATTAGACATTCTCATGAAGGAATTTTTTTTTGATCCTTTGTAATTCTATTTCAATCAATTATTTATAACTCTCTGATGTCTCTTTGGACTCAAAATAGATCCAAAGAAAATAAACTAAAAGAACTAAAAGATAATTAAAATAACCAAACATAAAAACAAACATAATTAAAAGAACATAATCTAGTTACATATCAAGAAAGAACTGACTTATAAATATAACATTAAGAAATAAAAATCTACAAGAAACAAGCAACAAATAATCAAACTTAATCTAATCAAATCAAATCAAATAAAACATCTAAGTAAATGAAACGAACTAATCTAATAACAAATAGAACTCTAATATAAAAAAATAAACAACATCAGATCTAATCTAATCTATAACTTATCTATGATAATAAATCAAACTAAGTATTGAACCAAACTTTAATCTAAAATTTGAATCAAATAAAGAAAAATTAAAATAAATATCTAAGCTATAAAGCCTTGCCAAAAAATTAAATTTAAACTAAAAATAAAAACATAAATGAATTAAATAAAACACAGTACTAAAATAGAATAACAAACTTAAGAAAGGAAACTATGCACTAAGAAGCAATAAAAGAAAAAGATTAAAGATTCTATTCTAATTTAAGAAAGAAATCAAAACAAACTAAGTTTTATCTAATAAGAAAAGTAAATAAATGAGAGTCTAAAATAGAGTCAAATTAATATTAATTTGAAGAAATTTTATTTAAAAAATAAGTTTTTAGTACATACGATCTTCAATAGATAATTATTTATAATTGAGAGATCAACAAAAATTGCATTAAGGTATTCATCATTATTTAGGTCAAGTACCTGATATTATGCTTATATTATTACGTATCAACAATCACCAAAAGATATTAAGCTTGATAGATTTTAGATAATCAATTTATAAACCAAATAAGAAACCTGGATATACCTATGCTAAAAAAGTGGGTTACTTAGCTGTCAAAGAATGTATTATCTGACTTGTCTATAAATAACTATTAATATCAAAGATTATTTGAATATATATAAGTAACATGAAACTTAAATAACTCAGATGTCTTCAATACCTATTATGTTCCACCTTTGTGTTGTGAAATTGATCTGTTTATAAAATTATCCCTTGAAGATAGTTATAAAATAGATTATAACTAACTTGTTAGTTAGTTATTGTTAACTTTAATAAATTTTTTAAATTTTATTATTTAAGTAAAATTAGACATTAAATATAGACTTTAATAAATTCTAAAATAGATCAAATCAACTTAATAATGGATCGAAAACAACTCTAACAGGTGGGGGCCAATGACTCATAAGAATACAATCAAAATAAATATTTAATAAACATGACATTCATTATAATTACTAATAACTAAATAAAATTAAATACTTAAAATGTTAAATACCATGATTATTTATATAAATTTAAATCATCAAATATTTCATTTTATAGAAAAGTAACATCACATCTATTAAAACTACGAAAATCATCTATATATTTTCCCATATCAAAATATTAAAGTGTTATCATCTGTAAATCAAAGTAGTAAATATCAACAAAACATGACTTAAACAAGTGTTTACTTATCATTAGAATATAAAAATAGTTTAATTAAAGGTGCACCCTTATCACTCAAATATTTAGTGTACTCCATTGAATTGGCAAAAAAATTGACCAAGTTAATGCCTTTAACATCATCCACTTCCAATTTGATATTTTAAACCATCCTTGTTATCAAAATCAAAGCTAAAGGTTTATTGACACATTTTACACTAAAGGGAGAAGGCCTATTAGATTCAAGTATGAGTAGTACAAACTTATCAAGAGATAATTTAGTATAATGTTCAAGTCTATTTTCAGGCTCAAGTGAAGGAAATCTGGTATTGATTAACACAAATAAATAAGGGTGTAGTTTTGAAATTAAATTAATGATATTTTTAATATGTAGAGGTGTTGGAGTATTATTTTGTCTATATTGAACAACAATATGCATGTATTGAGAAGATTCACTTGGGGTACATCATCCATGAGCATGATATCTCCCATATGCTCTTCTCAAATATTGATTACCATGAAAAGATAAAGAACTAAGTGGCAATGAGTTAAGAACATTCCTAAAGGTAGGATTAATAACATCCAAATGAATGGACACTTGAGTTATGCAATTAAATAATCTAGGAAAAGTGTGAGCAACCTTATGCCTGTGAAATAATTGTCCTTAAGAACTACCCTATGATGGAGTTCCCTCACTATCCTCATTGTCACCTTAACCCCAAACATTATCTATTATAATGATTCAAATTTGGAGTCCAACTAGATGTCTCAAAATATTGAAATAAACAAAAATATTATTCATGAAATAACTATATATATTGAATGTTCATTTCATGTCTATATGCTAATGTTTGAAAATAGACTAATATATGTTTCAAAAACCTAAAAATCAATCAAATCATGAATATTACTAAATTCCAACAAGTACTATACATACATACATACATACATACATACATACATACATACATACATACATACATACATACATACATACATACATACATACATACATACATACATACATACATACATACATACATATATATATATATATATATATATATATATATATATATATATATATATATATATATATATATGAATTCAAATCCATATAATCTTGATCTCAATGAAGTTCATATATTTATATTTATCAAATATGTGTAATTCATAATATCTAAGAACTAAACTACTTTGATTTTGTTAATATAACAATATTCATTCCAATAGAAGTTCAAAAATTACCATAAATAAATAAACACCTTAGTATAATATATCAAACTTTACTATGACTGTCATGATCTGAATACAAATTCCACATTATATACTTCTATAAAGCTGACATAAACCATCCAAATGACTTATACATTAATACTTACTATACTCAAAATATTTACATCAAAATGACCAATTTATTTTACTCTATCATGTTTTCAACCATGTAACCTTTCTAAATCTAAAACTATTAAATTTCAATAGGTTACACTTCAAGATCTATCTAGCAGCTAAGCTTGATATTTCTATTTTGACTAAGATATTCATATTCAAAAGAGACTATTGTAATCATTTCATGCTATAAACAAGTTTGATAAACAACCTGACTTATAAAAATCTTTAAAAATGTATATTGTTGGTAATATACAATTCTAATATCTTTAAAATAATTCTAATGTTAAGCTCATATAATCAATGTGTTTATTTTAATATCCATAATCAAGATATTCAAAAGAAAGTTTGAATTCTATATCCATACACCCAACTTTGCAATATAATCATTTATTTCAAGCATCATGTGTTTTAGATTTACATCAATTGTTATTTGAAATAGTCAAATTTCCTACATTCCCAAAACCAAATAAATGAACTATATAAATCAAAATAACATAGCTATTTAACAAATATAAAATTCAACATTATGATTGCTGCAAACCCTACCATACTAAATCTCCCAAACTATTCCAAAAATCTATGTTCATACCAAATTTACTATTATTCATAGATAAGCACTATGAGAACCATTTATTCAACCCATAATGCATACAAGACTAGAATGGAAACAATACTGACATAGGTCTCTTTTAAATATCCATTCAAAACTCATGAAATTGTTTAAAAAAATAGACAAGAATCTATCATTTATATACCAAATTGAATTATGTTTTGAAAAATAAATATTTTATAAGCTTAGTTACCACTGAAGCTGTAATAGCAAAACCAATTCATGCATCTTATCAAACATGAAAAACCTAATTGTATGGATAAAATCTTACAATTCAAAATATTTTTCTATTGTTAATAAAATTCTCAAAAAAACTAACACTTAGCCATGCCATGTACAATATTTTCAAGACAACCAATATCATTTTCTAACAAAAAATACATACATGTTTAATATAATTTTTTTTAGAAAGCTATTGAATGCTATAAATTTCACAGTGGGCCAATCACCAAGAAAACCTAGGTTACCTCATATTTTTTACTTGAAGCCAAGTCACATATTTTCAAACATTTCAAAGGAAAAATATAATAATTCATGCATTTTTTATGAACATTCCTTCAAAAATGATGTAGACCTCCAACAATACAACTTTATTGATACCGTGCAACAAAAACCAAATTCTAAGCCATATATTTCATTGTATTTTTCTCAGTCATCCCAAAATGCTTCCAAGTAAAGATTCAATTTTGTAGCAAGATTGAAATGATATGAAACTAAAACCAAAATATTTACCACTTTATATTACCATAACTACCTTTTACTACCCAAGACTTTCATTGATATTCATAATATCTGCTAACTCGATATCCATCTTCATTAAACTTATCATCTTACTAAATCACTAAATCAACCTCCAAATCCATATTCCAATGCAATTACTCAAAAATTAATGCATAAAATCTTATCAAATACACCAAATCACCTTGAAATTACTAACTATTAATTTTACTTGTCACCAAATCCATGGTGAATTCGTTTAATGTTTCTACTCAAGTTTCAAATCACATAACATTAGTATGATGTCTTTTGAATTGATAAACTTAAGTTCCTGTTTACTTGATATCTTAAACATTACCACCACATTCATGATAAAATTTTAAGTATATGATTTATAACTTATGAAACATTTATATACCACCTAGGTAATAAACCAATATATTTATTAGGAAATACCTTCTGAAAATGTTCCTAACATAGGTCATAAAATCTTTAGATTTTAGGCTTAAAAATTATTCAAAATACTATAAATTATGTAATTTAAGTCGCATTATATAAATTTATATGCATTAGAAATACAAATTGCTATCAATATTAAAATAATGACTTTGAGAATTTTTTGATAAAAAATTTAGTACAAAACATCTAACACATGTTATGGCTTTGAAAAGTTATCCTGATACAAGGAGCTTTATATGCAAGGATTTGAAGACTTGTGATTTGAATGTGTTAGAATTAACATATTCTATAATATATTAATAAATATAAATCTCTATCTAATTCAATATTAACCATGCATTAATCAAGTATTAATAAACACTACTATCCCTATATATACTACAAATTATTGTTGCACAACTAGAAATTGATACTGAAAGTTATTTCATTTAAAACCAACTTATGCTTTTCAAAACCACTTTATCAATAGTATAAGTAAAATTTTTATTCAAATAAAATAATCAAATGTCTACCAATTTAAATAAAAATGCATATTCAATTGAATACAAATGAATTAGCCCCAACCACTATTTTAGTCTTCATGACACTAGGTCATCTATATGGCAGGATCATAAACATGACATGACCTTAAAAAAAAGGGAGTAATAAAAATAGGCTTATCAAAAGGCATATCGAGTTCTAATTAACCTTCTTGGATGGAAATAATAGTAGAGATCTGCCACCTATTTGGAAATATGGAACTAGGTTAGCTCAATTAATGTTAACAACTTTAAGGCCACATGTCTATTGAAGGTAGATTAATATCACTGAAGGGAAACCATATGTTCACTTGTTTCATTCATTCATTTCCACAAATGGAACAAAATCTTTGGAAATTCATTTAAGAGGGTAAATTATCAGAAAAACCTTATCTAGGATTATGTATGTAATTTTATGACCTAATGAATGTATCTTTAGTAGAGTAATCAAGGTATGGTATAAGCTAAAGCTTTATAATTGATGAAATAATGCATTCCCTTATATTTATGGCTACCTAAGCATGATATTAAACCTATTGGTCAATCCCACAAAATTTATCATCACTATTTTTGAAAATGGAAAGTTTAATGCTAATGAAAATGGAAATGCCAATGAAGATGGAAATGTTACTGCCAATTCCAATGCTGATGCAAATGATAAAAAACATCACTTATGAGAAATTGTGACATTATATCTATATTATTAGGGTACTTAACATTATCAAGGATTGATTGGATGTATAATAAAAACTATTGGAAAGTTTTGAAGGCCTCAATAATAATAAGCTATTAAACAACAATATGGGAGCGGAAGAAGATCTTCCAAAGCCAAGAGTTTTACTTGATCCTTTCATTAATGAGTTCAAGAAGATCCAAACCCTAATTTATGCTAGGAAAGATTAGGGATGTTGAAAAATATTGGTTGGTGATCATTTTATAATTATTTCACTCTGCATGATATGGTTCTAATACTAAGGCTTAGATTAGACCATTTCAACTAGTGGGTGAAACAACTCTTCAATGTAACCATCTTTGTGCACTTAATGTTAATGAACCCTTGACTCTTACCCAAGAAACCTTTGAAATGTATTTATAGAATAAGTATTTCAATGTAATATTAAATAATACAAGGTTATAAAATTATAGCTACTAAAGTAAAAAATTCTACAATGATCGAGTATGAGAGCAAGTTTCTTAGCCTCTTATGATATGCCAAAGACATACATGATGAGGAATTTAAAATAATTAAATTAAAATTGGCCTTATGTTAATACATGATGTGAATATGAACAAGCCCCATAGTTTTGGTGTTACCATAGAATCAACTTACTGGGATAAAGAGAAGGAGAAGTCTTGTCTAAAGGTTAAATAAAATTTACAAAATAATAGGAATTGGTAAAAAAAATATGAATTTTCTATTCCACCTACTCGTAATAACATTAAGAGGCACAATCAAAATAAATTTTTTAGGAAATTCAATGGCAATTATGGTAAATTATATGACCAAAATAGAGGAGGTTCTAAATCTCAAAACTTCATAATTCTTAATAATAATAATAATAATAATAATAATAATAATAATAATAATAATAATAATAATAATAATAATAATAATAATAATAATAATAATAATAATAATAGCCAAATATTTTACTCTTAAGCATGCTCATTCTTTTCTTTATGAGGATCTTCCCAGTGGTTCAGTATTTTGGAACAATTTGCTGAAAATTAGGAACATGGGCAATGGTAAAAATATTTTATTTTAGGAGGATAAATGGACTGATTGGGACATTTTTAAAAATTTTGGATAGGCCAAAGACCACCTTATTGCTAATTATGGGAGACAGGTGAGTGATTACATTTGCAATAATAGAGGTAAAAAAGAGTGGAAGCAGCTCTCTATGGACAGATCCGATTTGAATCTTATTGTGACTTCCCTTCAATGGAATCTTAATCATGTTCCCATTAATTAGATTGATATTGAGGTGAATACCTTTGGACTCACTCTTTTGATGTTTCTTATAATGCTAAATCTGGTTATAACTTCATTTCTAGAGACACCCAAATTGATTATGATTGGAGCAAGATCTGGTCTTCTAAACTTGCTCCTAAGATCGATCACTTCCACTAGCTCACTCTTAAAGAAAAAATCTTTACAAATGATAGCCTCATTAAAAGATGTTTTATAATGCCAAATATGTTCAGTCTTTTTAAGAGTGGACTTGAAGATGTTCATCACTTGTTTTTACATTATTCTTTTGCTACTAAAGTTTGGAGTGATATTTTTTCCAAGTTTGGTGTAAACTAGACTTTCCCATAGAATATTTTATAGGCCTGGAATCAATGGAACCCCCTTTCAAACATTTCATTGTGCAAAGACTTTGGAAGCTAATATTCCCTCACACCATTCAGAGAATCTAGAAGACTAGGAATGCACTCATATTTAGATACTGTAGAAACACAAAAAAGAGGCTCATAAAGGAAATCACTATGGCTGTCAAAGATGATATTCAAAGGTTTAGACCTCCCAATAAATAGAATTATACAAAGGAGGAAGAAAGTGTTCTCACTAATTGGGGTTTTGATACTCATGAAATTTAGATTAAGGTTCCTATCAACATTGATAGATCTCTTGTCCATTGGATCCCACCACCTGAATAGTGGTATAAGCTAAATTTTGATGGAGCCTTCAAAGACAATCTTGGAGCAATAGGACGAGGGAGTTATTATAAATTATCTTGGACTTGTTGTTTCAGCCTATGTAGGTAGTATGGGGCATCAATCCAATCACTATATTGAAGTTATTTCCACTCTTTGGGGCATCAGATTAGAAAAGGAATGCAAAATCTCTAACATTATAATTGAGGGGGACTCTATGAATATTGTAAATCACCTTAATAATTTATATCCTCCTAGATGGACCATTAGCGACTTCATAAAATAATCAATTGAGATTTTAATTCCTTTAATAATTGCATGATTAATCATACTTATAGGGAGGGCAATCATGTCATAGATTCTCTTGCAAATCAAGGCGTCATATCAAATCATTTGATTTATTGGCACTCAAGTGACACGCTACCTATTAATATTAAGGACATTGTACATAATGATAAAAAAGACATTCAAAATTTAGAGTTTTTAGCTAAAGTATGTTGGTTGAATATTTTGTCAATCAACGTACCGATAAACAAAATAGGTCTGATCAGCCAAAGTAAGAAGATTAGTCATCCAAATGTGTAGGTTTACCACATCAAAAGGGGACTGATCTCTCCTCTCATCAAGGGGAGGTTCCCTATTGGTATGCTATATATATATATATATATATATATATTAATAGAAAATAATACTCAAGGGTAGGACAAACCATCCATCTCTCTTTTTTCAGAGATGATGCATGCAAATCAAAGGAAAAACTCAAGGGAAATGACAAAAAGCACTCCTCTTCTTTCAAAATTACTATTCAACAAACCACAAGAATACTCCTGGTAGTAAATGCAAAATGTAACAAAGGATGTAATAACCAGCAAATTGAGATGCAACACAAAGTCTCCACCTAAATTGCTCAAGAGTAAGATAAGAAGGATAATGAGGGCACAAAGTCATCCCAAGGTCCTTTACACAGAAATGAAAAGAAAACACACTAAAGGCAATTATGGGGGCACAAAGTCTCTCCATAGTTGACTCTTTAGGACACCTTCTTGACTACTTTCACTAATTTTGCTTGTTGAATTAAAGGAATAGAAAATATATCAAGAAAAAAGACATAAGAATAATTTCCTCAACAACAAAGATATTATAGCGCAAAGTCTAAAAAGTCACTTGCTTTCATATTCCAATAACAAAATATGATCAACAATCTGAGCTCAAAGTCTCAATAATGCCTTTCAATTTGGAAAGATTTTCATTTTTGATTGTCTGAAAGAGATATATTTACAATAAAAGAGAGTCCCTTATATAGCCTCTTCAAGAAGGACTTAAGAACAGTAACACATCATGTTACATTGAAAACTGTTAGGAAGACAAGATGGAAATTAGGGGCATCTACCCATTTTTTTCTCAATGTAGAGAAACAAGTAACGCTATTGAAAGTTTGCAACTTTCAATGTCCACCTAGCAATCTGATCCTTCTTCATCGTTCCTCCTTTTCTAGTTAATTGAATCAGGTCCTGGATTCAATTTGCTATTCTATTCCTTAGTCACTTCCTACTAGTTTTTGCCTTAAAGCCTTTGATTGCATTTGGGTCTATAAATTACAAGGATTAATGACTATTTTGTGAGCTTTGAAATTGGCATTCGTGCACCCATCACTACGCTTTCAATGGCTAGTTTACTGTTCTTGAATTTGACATCTTCAGGCATGTCACCCCTTGGTCCTTCTTCAATTTTTCTATTTTACACTTTCCTAGAAAGAACCTACCCTTTTGGGCCTTAAGAAATGATCTGCTTTGGGTTGGGAAAATCCCCCCACAAGGGTATCTTCCCTTTGGGCAGTCTTCGAATGGCCTTCAGGATTCTTTCTTCTGGTGGGTAGCTAAGTTCTTCCTTCAGATTTCTTGTTTTACATCTTCCCAAAGGGAATATAACCCTTCAACTTCAAGGAAGTGTCCTTCAATTTGGTAGCTGAGAGTCCCTCACAAGGGCACCTACCCTTCGGGGTCCTTCGGTGGCCTTTTATCTTTGACATTCTCTCACAGCTTTCCTGTGGACTATCTCTGAGGGCATTTTCCCATGGACAAAAAGTTTGCAAAAATTTCTCATAGACAAAAATTCCACAAAATTGTTCTATTTGCCTTGGTCTTTGTGAATTCCTTCAAGATTTCCTCCTACAGCTTCTTTCCTAAATTCCTTCAAACTTTTTGTCTGAAGGAATTCCTTCGAACAAAAAGTTTAAAGGAATTATGCCTTAGTCTTTTGCAATTGCCTTAAACAAAAAATCTAAAAGAATTTACCTTTGCAGCCTTCTTTGAAAATGACCCTTTCAAAGGGTACTTTTGTTGACCAAGTGCCCTCCACAAGGGCACTTGTACTTCAAGAGGCTTCTTTGAATTTTTGCATTGAACCACTCCTTTGAACCGAGCTAATGAACCAAGGTGATGAACCAACTGTTGAACTATTTGATTGAACCGTTTGATTGAACCAAAGCATTGAGCCACTTGGTTGAACCAAATGTTGAATCGCTTGGTTGAACCAAACAATGAACCAAGCCGATGAAACAAGCTTTGAACCAAAATGGTTCAAGCCGATGAACCCGTTGATTGAACCAAGATTTGAACCGCTCTGTTGAACCAAGTCAATGAACCAAGATTTGAACCAAAATGGTTTAAACCGATGAACCAATTGAATGAACTGAAGCATTGAACCAAGTTTTGGTTCAATGGTTCAAATGAAGACTTTAAACCAACTGACGAACCATTTGATTGAACCAAAGTGATGAACTGAGCGGATGACTAAGTGTTGGAAATTGATTCTTTTGATTGAACCTGTCTGTAGAGTCTATAGAAATCAACCTGTAAAGCCCATTGAACTTGGCCTATAGAGTCTGTAGATTCAAGCCTGCAGAGTTCGTAGATTCTTGAGAAGTTTGAAAAATGAGAAATTTGAATGCCTAGGACAAATTTCGAAAAGGGAAGAGAAAATTTTGGTCTGTAGGACCAAAATAGTTTAAATATTGTCCTAAAAATGAGTGATATTTTTGGGGGACAACAGCTGGCTCCAGTTGGGGAACTTGTATCAATTGTAAAAAGAATTGAGGGGAGTAGAATTCAAAATCTCTAGTGTCTTCATGTGTACTATTGCGCTATGGAGTCATGCTACCCAAAAATGGAAGGCATCAAAAATAAAAACAAACAAAACAAAACATAATTAAAAACTATACAAATATACATATGTAAAGATGAAATAATCTGATACTTCAAGAATTGAAGTATTATAGATGCTACTTCTTGAGAGATAATGAAAATAGTGTGCCATCTTGTTAAACCAACAAGAAGACATTTTGTCCCCAAAAATAGTGACAGGCGAATGGAGCTCTCCACTAGGAAACTATTTTTTTTGCATCTTCCTATTGAATCTTTCTTCTTCTTGCCCCATTGTAGGATGTGGTCTTCAATTTGAAAGCCATAACTCCTTGCTTTCTTGGCGAAGGGTTCCTTTGATTGATTTTGATTTGTAGCAACATGGTCCATTACCATAATTGGTTATTCTTCTGGTTTAGTCTAGCATATGATTGGATTGTTCATATCAAACTCTTGACAAATTATCAACTTAGCATCTCTTTTGATGTGAAGGAGTTTGATTTCTTCATCTTGATCAATCTTCAATCTGAGCAATAGAGATTCACATCCAACTATGTTGTTGGTGTTGCTGACTTGCAAATTGCATGAAGGAAGAATATCTCCTTGATGAGATATCAACACAGTCCCAACTCCATTGTTGGTGGACAAATTACTGCCATTGGATTTCAGGATCAAAGCATCATTAGAAGATGATCTCTTATCAGATTTATCTTCATTAGAGATGGAAGATCCTTCCTTACTTGTACTGTGCCCTACCAATTCTCCTGAAGTCTTGTTTGGACCAATTCTTAGATTGTCAGCTACAAGACTTTCATGTGTAGAAACATGAACATCCTCTATGGTAAAGAAATAATTACCCTTGCCTAAAGACTCAAACAAAATTTGTGCTACAGGGGCTGATGTTTGGGTGACCACGTATTTTGCCTCCTTTTCAGGGAGCAATCTCTTCATTATGCCTTAGACAGGGATCCTTGCTTCAGATAGGTCCATGCTTAGTTCTCCTCCCACATCCTTGCAAAAATTTTATCCAAGCAAAATGCCATAAGATGCTGGGACGTCAACCACCAAGACAGTTATCTTGATTCTCTTGTCTGGAAAGTTTGCCAATGCAAATTGGGCATCTTTAATTTGCCCCAATAATGGTACTTTCTTATTCTCCATGGAGAAACATCTCCCAAATGTCTTGGTCAGTGTGAGACCCAGAGACTTAGCTACTTTAGCAGGCATGACATTGCCAGATGCCCTAAAATCAATGATGCAATTGTTGAGTTGATAACCATTTATTAACAGGGAAACATAGAAAGGTTCTACTTTCCCAGGGGCAACTAGAGGAGTAATGACAAGATTATTTGGAATGGGAATTTTCTTTGGGGAATCAAGAATTATTTTTTTAACCTCTTATCTTGTAGGGATGGTTTGGTTCTTGACATATTAGACCAACTTATCCAATTGATCAGGATTAGCTTGCAAATATTTAAATTTAGACATTTGTATTTTTGTCTTTTTGACATGATCGATTATGTCAAATGGCTAAATTGAGCTAGGTACAGAGAAATGTACTTCAAATTTTTGAGTTTTAGGAGGGATGGTTTGTGAGATTTAAGTAGAAGGTGAAGGTGAAATTGATATACTTACATTTTGGGTGATCACTAAATCTTTTGACTGAAAAGTAAGAGTGGTTCCATGCTTAGCAATTGTAATTGCTGGTTGAGGTTGCTCCTCTATCTTCCCTTTATCAGCTTGCTGGACCGATTGGTTCTTGGACCTAGTAAACACTGCATATGATCCATCAAAAGCTTATCCTTTTCTTTCAAATTCATCTTGGTAGTTTAGGAAACCAATGTGGGAGTCACCAGCTGATTCTTCTTGATTTTATATAAGGATATCAGCATCATTTTCTTGATTCAATTTAGGTTGGAAAGAGAACTCTGATTCTACTTCAAGATATCCCATTGCTGAATTAGTTGGAGGAGCTTCTAGGGCAAGTTTCCCTTGTGGGGGAGGAAGGCGATTCTATTACCCTTGATTCCTAGCAGCATTACCTTGATATGACTGATTTGGGAATGTCCTTCTTTATGAATGAGTAGAAGATATTCCTTGAGCCATTTGCTTTTTGAGAGCAAGCAACTCATTTGCCAATTTTTGCACCATTGTATCTGTGGTGCTTGTAGATGAATATTTAAAAGATGATGAAGCTCTATTTCTATTTGGATCTCTTCTTATCTTTCCTGCTAAGATGAGATCATCTTCTACCTCAGTGGCTAAAAGTTGAGCTACAGTAAGATCTATTTGACCAGCACATCTCAAAAGAAAACATACTTCAGGTTATTGAGAATTAATGAAGAAGCATTTGAGATTCTCAACTGTAGGTCAAAAAATTACAGGAATTCTATTCCTTAGTTTGTCAAATTTGGCTATGAAATCCCTCATAGGCTCATGAGGCTCTTTCTTCATCTATGTAAGTTGAGCCATAAGTGCATGTGCATCTTCTGCAAGTTTGAATCTGGCTTCAAACTTATCTTTGAGGGTATTCCAATTCATTACTGACCGAGCTTGTAGATGATAAAACCAATCTACATCAGTGCCTTGTAATGTTTATACAAATAGCTTGACTGCTACATCTTCAAATTCTACTCCAATTACTCCATAGGCTATGCTGAAAGCTCTAATGTGTTCATCAAGATGAACTTTCCCATCACCATAGAATTTGGGGAAATTTTTCCTTGAACTATGTGGAAGCTCATGTAGAGGTGGAGTAAGATTGAGAGGACTAAAAGGATTACCCTAGGGGCCTTAAACTACCATTATAGGATTATGAAAAGGAGGGATAACAAATATCAGAGGGGTAATTATTGGCAAAGCTTTATCAACAGTAGAATTAGATTCTTCATCTAGAAATGGAGATCTAACTTTAGTAGGAGGAAAGCTCTTGGTTTGTTGGAGATGAGATGGTGAAGGAAATAGATCAAAATCACTTTGCTGTACCAACTCGAATACAGGGTCAATGATACCTTTAACCCTTTGGCTTCATGTATACCTTGAATCTACCAGGTTGTGAAACAAAAATGGAAAAGAATTGACCTTGCTTCAGTTAAACCTTGAGGCTTTAAACTGTGCACTCTTTTCCAGCAGCTCTAGTTTTGTAGACCAGATAAAATAATGGAGGTGGAGGAAGATGGTAAGGCTATAAATGGATAATGGGTAAGACAAGTAACAGAGTATTTTGTTGATCAGTGTACTGATAAATAAAATAGGTCTGATCAGCCAAAGTAGGAAGATTAGTCATCCAAATGTGTGGGTTTACCACATCAGAAGGGGATTGATCTCTCCTCTCATCAAGGGGAGGTTCCCTATAGGTATGCTATATATATTAACAAAAAATAATACTCAAGGGTATGACAAACCATCCATCTCTCTTTTTTCAGAGATGATGCATGTAAATCAAAGGAAAAACTCAAGGGAAATGATAGAAAGCACTCCTCTTCTTTCAAAAGTACTATTCAACAAACCACAATAATACTTTTGGTAGTAAATGCAAAATGTAGCAAAGGACATAATAACCAAGAAATTGAGATGCAGCACAAAGTCTCCACCTGAATTGCTCAAGAGTAAGATATAAAGGACAATGAGGGCACAAAGTCATCCCAAGGTCCTTTACATAGAAATGAAAAGAAAACACACTAAAGGAAATTATGGGGGCACAAAGTCTCTCCACAGTTGACTCTTCAGAACACCTTCTTGACTACTTTCACTAATTCTGCTTGTTGATCTAAAGGAATAGAAAATATATCAAGGAAAAAGACATAATAATAGTTTCCTCAACAACAAAGATATTATAGCACAAAGTCTAAAAATTCATTCACTTTCTTATTCCAATAACAAAATATGATCAATAATTTGAGCTCAAAGTCTCAGTAATGCCTTTTAATTTGGGCAGAGTTTCATTTTTGATTATCTAAAAGAGATATATTTACAATAAAAGAGAGTCCCTTGTATAGCCTCTTCAAGAAGGACTTGAGAATAGTAACACATCATGTTGCATTGAAAACTGTTAAGAAGACAGGCTAGAAATTAGGGGCATATACCCATTTGTTTTTCTCAATGCAGAGAAACAAGTCATGCTCTTGAAAGTTTGTAACTTTCAATGTCCACCTGGTGATCTGATCCTTCTTCATCATTCCTCCTTTTCTGGTTAATTGAATTAGGTCCTAGATTCAATTTGCTATTCTATTCCTTAGTTGCTTCTTGTTGGTTTTGGCCTTAAAGCCTTTGAATGCAATCAGGTCTATAGATTACAAGGATTAACAGATATTTTTTGAGCTTTGAAATTAACGTTCGCACACTCATCACTATGTTTTCAATGGCTAATTTACTATTTTTGAATTTGATGTCTTTAGGCATGTCACCCCTTGGTCCTTCTTCAACTTTTCTATTTTGCACTTTCCCAAAAAGAACTTGCCCTTTTGGGCCTTAAGAAATGATCTACTTTGGGTCAGGAAAAGCCCCTCGCAAGGGTATCTACCCTTTGGGTGGTCTTCAAATGGCCTTCGGGCTTCTTTCTTCTAGTGGGTAGCTAAGTTCTTCCTTTAGATTTCTTGTTTTACATCTTCTCAAAGGGAAGATGACCCTTCGACTTCAGGGAAGTGTCCTTTAATTTGGTAGCTGAGAGTCACTTGTAAGGGCACCTACCCTTCGAAGTCCTTCGACAGCCTTTTATCTTCAGCAGTCTCTCACAACTTTCTTGCAGACTGTCTCCATGGGCATTTTCCCTGGGTTTTCTCCATGGGCATTTTCTCGTAGACAAAAAGTTTGCAAAAATTTCTTGCGAACAAAAAGTCCATAGAATTGTCCCATTTGCCTTGGTCTTTATGAATTCCTTTGAGATTTCCTCTCACGGCTTGTTTCTCAAATTCCTTCAAACAAAAAGTCTAAAGGAATCAAGCCTTAGTCTTTTTCAATTGCCTTAAACAAAAAATCAAAAAGAATTTACCTTTGCAGCCTTCTTTGAAAATGACCCTTTCGAAGGGTAATTTTGTCAACCAAGTGCCCTCTGTAAGGGCACTTGTCCTTCGGGAGTCTTCTTTGAATTTTTGTGTTGAACCACTCCTTTGAACTGAGCTGATGAACCAAGGTGATGAACCAACTGTTGAACCATTTGATTGAACCAAAACATTGAACCACTTGGTTGAACCAAACATTGAACCACTTGGTTGAACTAAACATTGAACCAAGCTTTGAACCAAAATGGTTCAAGCCGATGAACCCTTTGATTGAACCAAGCTTTGAACTACTCCATTGAACCAAGTCGATGAACCAAGCTTTGAACCAAAATGGTTCAAGCCGATGAACCAATTAAATGAACTGAAGCATTGAACCAAGTTTTGGTTCAATAGTTCAAACAAAGCCTTTAAACCAATTGACGAACCATTTGATTGAACCAAAGTGATGAATTAAGTGGATGACTAAGTGTTAGAATGTGATTCTTTTGATTGAACCCACCTATAGAGTCCATAGAAATCAAGTCTATAGAAATCAACCTATAAAGCCCATTGAACTTGGCCTATAGAGTCCATAGGTTCAAGCCTGCAGAGTCCATAGATTCTCGAGAAGTTTGAAAAATGAGGAATTTGAATGCCAAGGACAAATTTTGGAAAGGGAAGAGACAATTTTGGTTTGTAGGACCAAAATAGTTCAAATGTTATCCCAAAAATGAGTGATATTTTTAGGGGACAACAAAGTACAAGGGACATGTTAAAGAGTTCCTCCCACTAGATTTCACACAATCTAAGGTGAACTTAATAACGATTGATTAGAAAGGTTTTTAGTCTCATAATTTTTGGGGATACTATTTCATTATTCAAAAGTAGATAGGAAATGGTTTACAAGCTAATCATAGGTAGAGCAGAGGCATTCACATCCATACTTTAGCCATGGGAGAGTCTCTTTACCAAGTGGATCCTGTGATGGATCAAGCTTGGAAAAACATTAAAAACCTTTGGCCTCTTCTATAGATTTGGGGCTTCTCCAAATTGATGGAGTGTATTAGAGGGCATGATTAGCAGATCTTCATTAAATTTACTAGCAGTTGGAAGGATAGGGTAGTCATCGTGGGAGGAAAGAATTGTAAAGTGACTAAGGAGTTTGATCACTGAATCATGGATGGCATTAATTATTTTAGTAGGTGTATAGACAAGGTGGTAGAGGAGAAGCTATTCTTGGAAGGTAAGGAAAAACTCTCCTATGTTTCAGTGGGTATTGTGGTTTCTTCTCTTCCCAAACCCTTCGATGATGTGGCATAGATGATGGTCATATACATCACTCTTAAAGGTAGGTATGTTTGAATTCCCCTTCACCACTTTGTCTTAAATAATTTCAAAAGAGGATCCCAAATCAGATTTTTGCATTTCATACTGATGTCTATGGAGAAATCAATCCTTGAGGTTCAACATCATTCCAGGGCACTCCCTCTTCACCAAGGGATTATATTCCTCCTTTACCAACATTTCTTGAATCTTGTCCCTTTGCCTAGTAGCTCTCTTCCTACTAAATAGATTCAACCCATTCCCACTAACCCCATAGGGAAGAGAAATTTTTTGTCCAAAAACCCTTTCTATACTTTGGAAGATATCCCCCCTTTCCTAAAAGAGTTTTGAGAAGTTCAAATAAGGGTAAAAAATTAGAAGCAACCCATAATCTTCTTGATATTTCAAGCCCTTCTAATAAATTAGATGTGGGGGTGGAGGTTAATGAAAAATTTGCTAATTTGGAGAAAAACATTGATGCCCTGAAGAAAGAAGTCAAGCAACTTTTTAAGGCTACTGGTAAAAAATAGATGGCTAGCTCCTTAAGCATTGGTAAGGACAATGCGACTATAAATTTTTAAGAATATCTACTCCTTTGAAGATAGGACATCAAACATAAAAATAAAATAGGACTTTTAGACTATAATCAAAACCATAATGGATTTTATGAAATTTCAAGTCTACCAAGTTTGTCAACTTTGTGGAATTAGTGAAGGCATTTGGCATAAAGACTCCTTGGCCCAAACAATTAGCAATATTGAAATATCTGATCCCTCAAATGCTATTTCTATGAAGAAGTTTAATGTCTTAAAGGACCTATAGAATAAAATTGAAGATGTGGAAAAGTGATCTATTGTGAGATTGATACATAGTTTCTAAGTAGTTGATGTTAAGTTACTTCTTTGTCACTATTTTGCATTTTTTTTCTTGTATAGACAATCTTTGTTGTCCCTAGGATTTCACATCTATCAGATTATTATTGTTTTGGATGGGAATGTACCCTAATTTTTCTAGGATTTTCATTATTAGGATTTGTCTATTTGAGCCCTTTTGTACAAGGGTATAGTCCCTTTCAGAAAAACTATCTTTTGGATTGTACTGATCTTTCTGGTTGTTGAGCCTTTTATACAAGAGTATAATCCCTTTCAGAAAAATTATTTACCAATAATAATAATAATAATAATAATAATAATAATAATAATAATAATAATAATAATAATAATAATAATAATAATAATAATAATAATAATAGAAGTCAATATAAATAATACTACCATGGTCCATCAATTGGTGCCAATTTAGTTATCTTTCCTTAACAAAGACTAATTCAATGTTAGGAATGTGGTGACAATCCTTACATTAATGTTAATATAAAACCATAGAATGTTTGTAGTCATTAGCAATAGGAATGCAAAGTTACAATCCACACCAATTGAAACTTAAAATTTAATTTTTGATTTCTCTTTAAATATTTTAATTTATTCTATAACAATGGATAGTTTTATTTTTCCTTCCATTGATTGTAAATGTAAAGTTAAAACTACTAAACTAAAAGAAGGTTGAGAGGTAGATTTTGGAATGGGAAAAATAATTTAAGTTTCAAAATGTTTGGAGCAAGCTAAACTTGAATTAGGGGTTTTAAAAACCATGTTAATATTGTACCTAACACTCTTGGGTTATTATGTTCAAATCCTTGGAATGGATTAGCTAAATGAAAATTGATATAGACTTGACTATTTTTATAGTAAATTACAATGCGTAGATGATCTAGGCAATATGATAAAAATTCAAGGAATCATAATATTAGTTACCCATAAAATTATATTAGCCTTGCATATAAATAAGGTAGCTTGTAAAGGTTGCAAGCTCTATTTTATGAAAATTGAATAACTAAGGAAAGAGAACCTAAATTGAGAGACTATTTTGTCCTATGATAATTTGGGAATGTATTTTATGAATAATTTTCAGGCTCACCACCAATAAGGGAGTTTGACTTCTTGATTGACATTATGTCCAAGTTTGCCTCTACATTAAATGTATCATAAAGGACAAATATGGCTACCCTTTAAGATCTCAAGGTCCAATTGTAAGATCTCATGAAATTTTTTTAATCAAATCAAATGTTTTTTTATGGGGCACTCTTGTTGTCTTTATGAAGGAGAAGGATGGGACACTACAAGTTTTCAATGATTATATGATTATAAATAAATTAATGATAAAAAATAGGTAATATTTACTTGAAATTGATGAGTTTTTTTGACCAAATGAAAGGTCCTACCTATTTTCCAAAATACACATTTTTCAAGGTACCATCAACTCTAAATCAAATAAAATAATGTGCACAAAATTACTTTTATATCTCGTACAACCACTCTGAGTTCACCATCATTCCATTAAACTTTACCAATGGACCAACATCATTCATGAATTTAATAAATAATGAATTTAGGGATTACTTGGATGATTTTGTCTTTGTATTCCTTGATGATATCCTAATTCACTAGAGGCATGAAGTATAACATAAACAACACCTATTCTTAGTCCTACAAAGGCTAAAATAACATAAGCTTTATGGAAAATTTTAAAATACACCTTTTTTTGTGATAAGATCCATTTTTGGGGCATATAATTTCAAAGAAGATGTTTTTTAATCCCACCAAGATCAAAATTATCAAGGAGATGCCTTCTCCTAAAAATGTTCATGAAGTGAGAAGTTTCATCAATTTTGTTGAGAATGTCTCTAGGGTGGATAAACCTATTACTTCCTTAAAATAAAAATGGATGAAATTTTTGTGGACATTGTAGTATGAAGAGGCCTTACAAAGGCTTAAGGAATTTTTGATTACTATAAATTTATTGATCATTTTAGATCAAAATGGTAACTTCAAAGTCTATAATGATGCATCTATCAATGGGATTGGTGGATTCCTAACCCAATATAATAGAGTGGTTGTTTAACAATCTTAAAAATCAAGGATCATTAAAATAACTATCCCACACATGATCATTTGGAAATATAAAAATTAGTTTGCATACTCTAGCAATGGAAACATTTACTTCTTAGAAATCCATTTAAGGTAAAATCAGACCATCACAACCTAGAATATTTGTATTATTAGGATGATTTGAATGAAAGGAAATATAGATGACTAGGACTAAGCAAGTATTATGACATGGGCATATCATATTCCAAGGGAAAGGAAAATTGAGTTAATGATCCACTCAATAGATGTACTTATATAGCTGATATTTCAATTTTAATGTTGAGTTTCACAAGTTGAGCTCTAGATCAACAACTAATTGACAAATTATGTTAAGAAGATGGCACAAAATTAGCCAATGAACTTGTGTCTATTTTTTATTTATTTATTCCTTTAACTCAAATGGCCTTTTGAGACATTAAGGGAGGATTTATGTTTAGAATTATTACAAATGTAGGGACCAAGTCTTAGAGGAAGTGCATACTAGACTTGATTTCACAAACCCTAGTGTCATATAGATGACACATAAATTAAATAAAATCTATAATTGGATTGGTCTAAATAGGGATATGTTGCTTGTCTGAGATTTTTTTAAAAATTTAAATGATTTACAGTTTATCAGTGTCATCTAGCTATATTACTTTAAATTTATTCTATACTTAAGGATAAATGGTTTTTGCTCTCCATGGACTTCATAGCAAGGTTTCTCAAATATTGATCATGACATATCTTGGTGGTGGTTGATAAATTCACCAAGGTAACATATTTTATTGCAAGAAATATAAAATGTGATACCCCTATCTTGGTTGAAATATTATTAAATGGGATAGTTCACTTTCATAAAGTTCTAAAGGTCATTATCTCAGATAGAGATAAATTATTTACCTCAAGGTTTTAACAAAACTTGACTGTTACATTTAGAACTTTATTGAACTTTAGTTCTTCATACCACATTGAGATAGATGGTCAAAACTAGTAATTAAACTAGGTGGTTTGAAAAATACTGGGGATGTATGTGATGGATAATAAAAATAAAATGAAATACAACCTCTACTTAGTTGAGTTCATTTACAATAACACCTACCATTCTGCTATCAATATGACTCCCTTGAAGCATGTTTGGATGTAAATTCTAAACTCCATTTGGATATAAAGTTTTGAAAAATAAGGATGCTTCAAAATTTAAAACACTACATATTTATGACACTTAAATGGATCTCATTCGTCAAAGATTGATACTACCTCTGACAGACAAAATAACTATTTTTATATGAAGATAAATCTCAGATTTTGAGAAATGGGACAAGGCTTTTCTCACAGTATGACATCAAAATAGTTCATCAAATTTCAAAAATCTTCCAAACTATCCCCTTTCTTTGTTGGCTCATTTTTCATTATTTAAAATAATAATCTCGTTGCATACCATCTAACTCCACCTCTTTCTCTCTAGGATACTTGATGTGTTTCATATTATTTTGTTAAGGAAATATGTATTAGATGTAGCTCACATATTACATTAGAAAATTATATATGTGGTGGACAAGGAGACAATATAATTATATATACTCAATACTTTAGCCCATCATAATGTTAAGTTGCAAATATGAGATATACAATAGGTGCTCATCCAATGAGACCAACTCATTCAATGAAGTGCCACATGTGAAGGTAAAATATTTTCCATGAGCACTGTCCTTAATTTTTTGTTTATGAAATGAGAATACCCCTTATTTAAAAGGAAGAAGATGTAACATCCTAAGTTTAGCCTCCTAAATAAGCATGTATTAAACACATTTTCAATAAGACCACTTATTTTTTTTAAGTTGACTTGTATTAGTTTTTAATTCATACTTATATATGTATAAGTTTTCAATTGGTTCAACTTAGTAATTTTAATGATTTCATTTATTTAATCTAATTATGTTTATTTGTGATTTTTTTTATCCATATTTTTTATTCAGCAACTGTTGATGCCCTTATATATGGGTTTTAGGTACTATCCAATGGGGATGAGTAAATCCTAGTAGTGAAGGAGTCCACTAAGGATACTTGCACTAATATATAGATAAATTAATATATATAGAGAGAGTTTCTTGCTCCACCTTTTCTATTTTTAATCTTGTACTATGCTCTAACCAATGATATTCATACTTTCATTGTGGTTTACACTTTTGTATTATACCTATACTAGGGTGGTTGTTAATTATTTCAGATCAATGAACTTGGTGATGACATCATGTGTGCATGAGTGAATAAGTATAAATTTGAAAAAATTCTTCCTTATATTTGAATTTGTTTAAAATGGACCTACATTTATTTGAATTAAATCTTAGCCTTGGTAAGCATTTGAAGAAGGGTAAACTATTATTAAATTACAAACATATAACACTTAGTGCTAAGGTGCATTATAGTTGGAAACCACATCATGGTTATACCAATGTTTGACTTAGAGAGGCACATGATTGAGAAATGTTGATTCAAATGTATAATGATTAAATAAAACTATGGTCCATATAGATCTTGACTTGGAAAATTATGGAAAAACTTAGAGAAGAAATAGAAGGAAGAAAAGAGAAATGAAAAGACATTTTTTCCTTTAGAGACCCATGGAGAATAAATGTTGTTAGGATGAATTGATGCCATCAAGAAATGGGTGACATAATTTCCATTATTTTCCACAAATTTTCTAAAACTCTTGAAAAGACTTGAATAAGAAATGATAAAAGTTGTGGTGTGGATAATTGAATAGTTTCAAAAGTTGCAGAGAACAACCCAATAAGGAAATAAGGAGAGAAAAGAAAGGAGTCACCAGGGAATCATTTAAGAACTATGGGATTGATAAGAAGACCTTGAGGATGCAAAGTAAGTTTATTTTTTTAATTTTATTTTCCTTGTTATTACACCTCATTAATTTATTGCTATAGAAATGCTAGTTGTGCTTGTCACAAGATGATTTTAGGTGAGCATGGAGAAACAAGTGACATATTGTAATAGATGGGCGTTATAATGGGGCATTTTATGCCCTTTCATATCCATGCATCTCATTCCTTCCTCAAAATGCTTCTCACTATAGACCCTATTATCCATAATGACCATGCTTTTTTTCTTTGTTATTTTAGTTCTTTTCAAATGTTTGTGAATGGTTGTGTATTAATTTGAATAAGTATGGATCAAATTGAGACTCTAGGTGTTATTTTCCACCCTCAAAGTAACATTGAGTGGTTATAATGTGATTTTTATCAATGCCCTAGATGGATGCAAATAATTGATGGCATATATCTCACTGATGGATGCCATTAATGTGGGGTAGTAATCCTAGATAATTGTAAGATCATTGTGTTGTTATTTTTTTATCATATCTTGATTGTTAATTATTGACAACCTAAAAAAAAAACATGGTGGATCTCTCTCTCTCTCTATCTCTCTTTGCCTGCTTGCCTACACTTTTATAGTGATGTTATTATATTTGGGGAATTATTATGTTACTAGATGACTCTTTATGGACCATAAATGGAGATTTTATTTTACATAGCCCTATTTTATTTAGTGTGTAAAAAATAAATAAATGAATTCATGAATGATTCAAACTCAACTATACTTGTTATATTTGCTTCCATTATTTCTCTCATTTTAATCAAATGATAAGTCTTATTTGACACCAAGAAGATTATTATTTTAGATTTAATAAAAATAAATTTTATGAATATTATGTTTATTCATGGAATCTTTGATATACCTTTGAAATCATGGTGGATTTATAATAAACTAATTATTTAAGGTGATCTTGTCATTTAAATTTGGACTAAATCATTGTTAATAATTGTTCATTTCAATGAGAATTATTTAGGCTATACTTTTGCTATTGCCCTTCTATTGATCCATAGATAAGTTTAATATTTATGATGCTATGGTTTTTATTTCTAGTTGGTATCTAGATGATATTGATTGTATGTTAGAACTATGTACCTTATAGTTGAAATTCATGGTATTGGAGTTAAATTCTAAGCACTTGTGATCATGATGTGGGCATCTAAATTCTTGATCTTTCCAAATCATATTTACAAATTTATTTACTTGGAATATAAATTCTTAAATCACTTACATGATTCACATTTTATAGGAACTAAGTCTTGGGATAAGGAAATGACTGAATACACTTTCCATGATATAAGTACTTCAGCCTAGTTTCATACTTGACTGTGTTCGTTAACCTGAGAAACATAGTATATATTAGAATTTGTACCAGCATGGTTGTTTTGATTTCTATAAATACTCATTGAAAAATTAGTGACTAAACTTTAAAATGGATGTTGGCAGTATTATTTTGTGATTATCTCAACAATGGAGTTTGGCATGTTAGTCTTCTATTAGAAATGATGTATATCTTGCTAATGAAATCATTAATGAATTGAGTACTTGAGGCTCAATGTTATTGTCACCATATATAATTCTCAATCATTGAACACAAACAATGTAAGTGAATTCACTCTCTAGTCTTTTTAATTTCATAAAGATTATATGATTTTTCATTTGTGCTAGGAATGATAAAATTAATTCTATGTAATTTCTTTATAACTTGGGTATGTTCTATTCATTTTAATAAAAAATTTAAGGTAAATTTCATGAAATGTTTTTGAAATGAAAAACATTGGGATAAGTATTCTTATAATTCTATATTTCTCCTTAAATTAGGCACATAAGCACTTATGGTTTTCTTTTATTACCATATGGACGTAGTGAAGTTATTGCTAATCATGCAAATGTTTATAAATCTTATTCTCTTACTTGAACATGTAACATAAGGATAAACTAATGTCTAACTAATGAGAAGATGGTTAGATTAAGGTGTCACATTTTTAATAATATTCTATATTCTTTTCCTTGATGATTGATTGGAAAATTTAATGCTCTATCTGATAGTGAAATTAATGTGGTTTTTTTTTTTGCATCAATACATAAATGAGATAAGATATGATCATATGCTTAAATAGGGATTTGATAAATTCATGTTTAATCTTTGTAGATCCAGCCATATATTAGAATAACATGTTGTTAAGATATAAGGCATAGTTGTAATCACTTTTCCAAGAATGATTATCTTTACTTCTTACTATGAGATGCATTTGCAATACTAATGTTGGTAGTAATGTATGTTTGCTAGAGTATGTTGATAACCTTGAATAGTTAATTTAATTTAGTGATATTAATTACTTTGATAGATGTGGTAACATGTTTTTCACTCATATTTAAATATTTTTTTCTAGTAAGGCATTCCAAATTCTAACTCAACTAGAATTGGCTATAATAATTGAGATCTATCTCTTTTTTGAAGCTTTCAAACTAGTTTAGTTCATTTCATGTCAACAGATTTAAGTTACTTATCTATTGAAGGTAAATTAATATGACTGAGGGAAAGATTTTTTTCACTTTTTAAATTATTTTCTTGCCCTTAAGGGAGCATAACTTGGGGAATTTCTTTACATGGGTAAAATATCATAAAAACCATGTCTAGGTTTCTGCACTTAACTTTATGACCTATTGAATGAATATTTAGTGGAAAAATCAAGGTTGTGTATAGATGGTGACTTTGTACTTGATAAATTAATGTGTTACTCTATCCTTTTGGCTTTATTACCATGTTCATAAACCTATTGGTTCATCCTAAGAAATACATCATCACTGCTTTGCCTATAATAGGGTATGAGGTGATAATGGGGAGAATTACGGTATAGTCTACTTGTTAGTGAAAGGATTATCATTAACACTTGTTTACCCAATGAAGTATGATTAATAAATATTTTGAGAAAAGAGAGGACTTGGTATGGTTAGGTCTATTTTCACCTTTGATAGACACTTGAAATAAAATTAGTAGTTTGGCCTAATTAATGTCTTCTTTATTGACCCTTTCACTTTCCATGTTACCCTTTACTAGGTGTGGATGCTAAGTATCATTTGGATGGTGAGATTTAGTCGAGATACTTGTGGAAGTGATATAAAATAATTTTTAAGATCAATAAAACACACTTATAATTAATGAGCATCTATGTATAAAGCATGATTGTCAAGTTATGCAAAAAAATGTGTTTTTTTTAGGTTATATAAAAATCAATAAAAGTTCCTGCAAGTAAATATCTCTTATTAATTATAGAAAATATCATAAAATCTCACCCAAATGTATATTTCAAGTTATCATCCTCAACCCCCCATAATTTCCCCATAATCCTTGCTAAACATAACTCTTTATTATAAAATAATAAATCCCCATTACCTATTCAATAAATGCTTCTTACAAAGCACATGGGCACCATGCCCCCTTTTACATATCCATTTAATACCCTTACACTTAATTTATTAATCTACATTCAAGGCCTTCAAGATTTCATTAAGACACATCAAAATCAACTAGATTCCAAGAATATTTCACCCCACTCATTTATAAATGGGTATGACATAATAAAATACATAGGGAATACAAAATGTGATCAACACACCACCATAAATGAACATCCTTCTCTAAATCTGAATTTTACAAGTAGGGAATATTTATGGGTTTCAATACACACCCACTAAGCCTTCTAAATATTTATAGAGATTCATGAAAAAGTGGGAATGGGTTGGAAAATTTTAATATATTCAAAACTATATATAATTTACAAAAGGGATCAACTAGCTCACAAAATCAAAATAATACACTAGGTTAATACAACATTTCTAACGCCCTAGTTAATACAATGGTTAGTTGATTCTTGGGTAGTCTTAGTTACCTCCCTTGGTCTTAATTTTAACCTATGCAATAAATTAACATGTATCAAATTTTTTAATCTTTTATATAATTGAACCAATTGAATTGCACAATCAAAACAACAAACAATTAATATAAATAAAATAATGAATTGGAATAAGGATCTCAACACAATAATCCACCACATGAAGTGGTGAAAAAATTGTAAATAATCACACATATTTTACACTAAAAAATTATAATATTACCCATATACCAATAAAAATACATGCCACTAGCTCAACCACATGACATCCAAACGTACAAACATGATATGAAAACAATACAAACATGCTATTTAAAAACATCATATCTGAATCAAAATATTGTAAATACATAAATATATAGTAAGGACACCTCATGTATCAAAATAATTTTGTCATATGTTTGCCACATGATATCTAAAATAGTGCATAATGAAAAAAATATAAGTTATGAACATAGTGGGCCTCACATGTGCCCGTTGTCTACTATAAATCCACAATCATGAACTTGTAACCTACTAAAAAATAAAACATAAATATACCTAAATAATATCATCCATATCATATATTAACATTAGTGAAGGCACATATATCTAGGCATAATATAAGAACACAAAGTATGTACCCTAACATAGCCATGAAGTAGAAAAATTAAGGAAAAGCAAAAAATAAAAATAAGTCATAGCATAACATATCAGTTTTTTGTCATAAGGAAAAAACATGCAAAAAAAATTTAAAATATTAAAACAATTTGGATAATATAATTATATATCACTATGGTTTAGAAATTTTGTTTAATTATAAATCATACCTACTTGATTGTTTACATAAGTCCATACATTTAAAGTATAAGGGATATTTGGAGATCAAGATTGATAAAACATGTCAAATAAATGCATACAATCAATGGATATAGATGTGAGATAAATGGAAAAGGTACACACATAATGAATATAAAATATAACATGGGAAAAAATTTAAGAGGTAAACAACTCAAAAATATTATTCATATTATGAGAAACTCAAATGTACCCAATACAATCCTTCTTCTTCTCACTTCTCTACAAATCTTCACATAACTTGGAAATGTGTTCTCCACATTTCCTCATTTGTCTCAACTCTCTTTTCATTACATATTACAATGTAAACTCTTTATTATATAGATAAAGTAATTTAATCATTATAATTTGACCTTTTCCAACCACCACATTAATAGGTCCAACCTCTCTAAAGGTCATTTAATATATTTTATTATTTATTTATATGAAGATAAACTCATGATAAATAATAAAATATATAATTATTCAACCAATATAATTTAATGTATTAAAGGTACATAAATAACACCACTTAACCATTAATTGTTCTAACACTCCTCCTTAATGTTAAGTGGGGATACATGTCATTATCACCTTTACAATAAAGAAGTTACACTCCATGAACCATCTACATGATGAGTTTTAAGAGGTAATAATTAAAAAAAAACATATTTCATCATGCCATAGTCATCTTTAAAGTAATTATGCTATGTAAACATAGTCACCTGAAGGTATTACATTATTTAACTATAGTTACCTAAATGTATTACACTATGTAACTGAAGTCACATAGTCATCTTTATAGAAATTACACTATACAACTATATATACCCAAAGGTATTACACTATGTAATCATAGTCACATAGTCACCTTTAAAGGAATTACACTATACACCCATAGACACCTAAAGGTCTTACATTATGTCACCTTAAACACATTTTAAGGTATTACACTATGTGACCATAAACCACTTAGAATGAGTTTAGGCTAGCATGATTATGAGATTACATCCCACATTGAGAATACATCCCTAATTTTCTCATGAACAATCAAGCAAGCATATTGGAGTATTTTATAACATAAGGATATCCATGATAATATGTATCAGGTACCATGTAAACTTCTATACAAACTTACTAAAATCACATAAAGTGATATATTATAATGCTTTACAATGAGAAGTAAAAAGAGATATAAGGAAACACACAACCCACATGGGCATTAGGAAGTGACATTGTCATGCACACTCCCCCTCAATGACAACTTTGATAGACCCAAAATTGAATGAATTTTAATAGAATTTAGTTTATCGATGCTAAATTTCAATAGGATTTAGCATGTACCCTTAATACATTAAATTACATTGGTTAAATAATAATATATTTTATTATTTATCATGAGTTTATCCTCATGTAACTAAATAATAAAATATATTAAATAACTTTTGGAGAGGTTGGACCCATTAATGTGGTGGTTGAAAAAGGTCACATTATACCATTTAGATTAGCTTGCCTATATAATAAATAGTTTACATTGTAAGATGTAATGAAAAAAGAGTTGAGACAAATGAAAAAATGTGGAGATCACTGTTTCAAATTATGTGAAGATTTATAAAGGAGAAGTGAGGGCAAGAAAAATTATAGTGGGTGGATTTGAGTTTCTCATTATATGAATAATATTTTTAGGTTTTTTACTTCTTGGAGGTTTTCTCACATTATATATTATGTTCATTATGTGTGTGACTTTTCCATTGATCTCACATCTATATCCATTGCTTGTATGTATTTATTTTACATGTTTATATTTCTTTTATATATCAAAGTATTTGATTTACTAATTTTCAATTATCCAAGTATGGATCCCACATAAATATGGAAGCAACACCTACATCATATGAAATATCTATCCTAGTAATGGTTAGATAAATCAAACTATCAACAAGAATATGAAAAGAGGGGTTAACTTTATCACACAGGTTTTAGATCAAGCTTAACATCAACTTCAATAGGAGTGGATGTAGGCTTACAATCAAGCATGTTAAATTTAATAAATATGTAATGTGATGCAAATATAATTAATTCAATAATAGTATGATAGTAAGTTAGCCAAATATTAAACATCTTATTAAGAATAACTCATATTATAATTTGAATCAAGCATATTTCTTCTTCCTTTTAAATTTGACACTATAAGTTTGCATTTTATACTAAATTGACAAAAAAACTTAGAAAATAAAATTTTCAACATGTTTTATACTTGATTTTATAATAAAAATAAATATTCTAGTGAGTAAATAACACTAGCCACTTAGTTGATTTTAAAACAATTCAAAAAACACAAAGAACCACAACAGGGGCAAAAATCACAAGTGTCAAAAAAATGTCACAAGTGTCATAAGATAGATTATACACTAAAAGTAATATAAGGAAGCTTAAAATAAAATAAAATACCATCCCAATGCATTTGAACTATGCAAAAATATAAAGATCAATTGGTCACATGACCATCTTTAACAAATAATATGATAAGTCAAGGGTATCGAAAGTGTTGCAAGCTTCACATTTGAGATTTTATACAGATAATAACCAAACTTTTTAACTAATTATTTTATAATAAATAAATTAATTTTGATTAAAAAACATGTTGGGATTGAGATTTAATCTCAAGGCCTTAGATTTACAAGTATTTTTCAAAATTACACTATCCAAGACAAGATTTCACATGCAAGTTACAAGTTTTAAAGCGTATTTATTTAATTCTAATTTTTAAATCAAAATATTAAATGCATATAAAAAAGGTATTTGTTGATTTTATAAATAAAAAAGAACATATTTTTTAATTAAAACATGTCAACAAAAGTTGGATCCACCACTATTTGCATGGAATAAATGGTAATTATTAAAAGCTCTAATTTAATAAGTACATTAGAAATGACTATTACTAATCATTTGGAAATAATAATAGCATGTATAGGGAGAAGTTGAATGCAATTGCATAAGTTAGGCATAACAGAGGATATTCAAGAGGCCAACCAAGCCCTATAAGCTTGATGTTCACCTATCAATGGATTTTCTAAGCATATACCATAATTAGATCTAAATTTGGTTGACAAAAATTATATTTTGTTGCTACTGCTACTATACAAGGATGACATTACACATGTATGCCACATTGGATGTATCAAAGGAGGTTTTGCAAGTTGGAAGAGACAATCTCAAGTCATAAAAATTGACCTACGACTTTTAAATGGTCTTGTGTGCAAGATCCAACCCATAAACTAAGATTTTACAGCCAACATATGATTTTTTTAGAATCAATCGTATATGGACACCCAGGAGAGAGAAAAAGTCCATATATGCTCAGAATGGTCTTCTCAAGCCTTGAAACTTTAAAATAAGCCTTCAAATCTCAAAACTAAGCATCCAAAACTTTCAATATTGAATTTTTATGCCTAAAATTCAAGTTTTCTAATTTCTTTAGCTATAGGAGGTTGTACAAGTGGAAGAATGGTGCAATGCCACAAGCTACAGGTGGCCAAATCAGGCCATGTAAAGCTCCAAACTACCTTGAAATGGATAAAATAAGTGAATAAAATAGCCAAAACTAAGTTTTATTATCTAATTTTTTATTTTTCACTAAGTTTTAGCTCACACATGCCAAAAAATGGTATTTTGAAGGAGAGCAAAAATTTAAAATGAGCTACAAGAGTCTAAATAAAGAAAAGTAAAGATCAAAACTACTTGAAAATAGTCAAACTAAGAAAATGGAGTGACCATAATAGATTACAACCCAAAATCTAATCTTTTATAGATTTTTAGCTTTTTCATGTTAAAAATGATGCTTGGGAGGAGAGAGAAAAAATGAAATTATTCAAAAATACCTCAAAGCTTTATGGAAAAATGAATTTTGATAGATTTAATTTCCAAAAAATAGCAAATAAACTTGAAATCATTTTTTCTTACTAAATCCTTAGGTAGAAATCCATACCATAGCTGTGTAAGTCCTCCACAGGGTTGACAATGTCCCAAAATGGATCTAGTTGGTTAGATATGCCAATGAATGCTTGTAGTTCATAGATCATGAACTTGATGAAGAGAGAGGCCAAAAAACACTCTTGTGAATGTGTCATAGGATCTACAAATGGGTTTTTAGACAAAAATGAGTTTGAACAAAACTCAATTCGTCTGATCTACAACCTTCTCTCTTGATTAGTACATCAACAACTCTGATACCATGATGAATCATGTAAAATAAATGCATATGAGAAATGGATCTAGATGTTAAATCAATGGAAAAGGTACACACATAATGAACATGGGAAAATCTCAAAGAGGTAAAAACACCCAAAAAAATTATTCATATTATGAGAAAATAAAATGTACTCAATACAATCTTTCTTCCCCTCACTTCTCATCTATAAATCTTTACATAAATTGAAAATTTGTTCTCCACATTTTCTCATTTATCTCAACCCTCTTTTAATTATATCTTAAAATGTGTTGGGTGAATATTTTGTCACTAGCTAATTGACAACAAAATATGTATATCAACCTCAGCATAAGGAGATTTAATCAGAAAAATGTGTAGGTTTACTATAGCATAATGAGATAAATATCTCCTCTCATCAAGGGGAGGTTATCTATAAACTACTATAAGCTGAAAATACACTCAGGGGTGGGATAACACCATCTATCTCTCTTTTTTTAGAGATGATGTTCACAGAGTCAAGGAGAATTCTTGGGTAATTACTGAAGGCATTTCTCTTCTTTCAAAAATGATGTTTAAAAGACTAGAGGAAGACTTCCTAGGTAGCAATTGTAACCACAAGAAACCTACGAAAGCAAAAAGTCTTTCGTTGCTTGCAGTAACACATTAGAATGAAGTGTAGCACAAAGTCTCCACCTTGACTACAACAAGATAAAAGGTTATGAAGGATAATTGGAGCTCAAAGTCTGTCTAATAACCTTTCATTGAAACATAAAACATAGAATAAAGACAATTGTGGTAGCACAAAGTCTCCCACAGTCAACTTTAGGACACCTTCTAGATTATTTCCACTAGTTCTGCTTATTTGATTAAATGGACAAGACTGTATTTAGGAAATAGACATAAGAATAATATCCTAGACAACACAAGCTATTTAAACACAAAGTTTGAAAGGTCACTTGCTTTCTCATTCAAATGAAAAAATATGATTAATAGTTTGAGCTCAAAGTCTTAAGAATGCCTTTCAATTTGGGTAGAGTTTCGCTTCTAATAATAGAGAGATCTCCCTTTCTACAAACTGAGATATTACAATACATAGCAACCCAAGAAAGACTTGGGTGCTTATTTTCATGAAATGGCTCATGCTGCATTGAATGCATTGAAGGCATTGACAATTTTGTGAAGGGGATGTGCTAGAGCCAATTATCAACCTAGAATTTGGTATTCTAATCAACTCAAAGGTCTCCTCCCAAGTATGGGCAGCTTGGTATTCTTTATGATGCTTACATAGCTTTCCATTCAATTTTACTTCGATGAAGAAAAATAGGCTGCACCTTTAAATTCTTATGCTCTTTGATGTCCACTTGGTGGACTGTTCCACCTACTGGAATAACTCTCTTGTAGATATTTTTAGATTTATTGTAACATTTTGTCTCTTCCTAGTGTTTTGAGCTCTCAGGCTCTCTTCTCGCTTTTTACTAGCTCTTTCAGATCCTTCTTTGGCTAGTCGCTGAGTTCATTCCCAGGCCTGTATCTTTAAAAATCAATGGTTATTTCATTACCCTAAATTTGACATCTATGGGGACATCATCAATCACTGGTCACTTGGACCACTTTGAACCTTGAACCTTTAAACCTTTTGATGTTCATCGGTTTAATGGTTCAATGGTTCACAGTTCATCAAACAATTTGGTGGTTTAATCCTTTATGTTTGGCAAAGAGTCACGTTCACTTAGTCTTCTTAAGGAGTTCAACATATCATTGAACCAATTGTTTAAACCTTGAACTCGTTGAACTTGTTGAAGTGTTTGAACTCTTTTAGACCTTATTCTAGAACTTTGCTTGAATCTTTGAACCACTTTGAACCTTTGAACCACTTTGAACCTTTCGAAGTTCAATGGTTCATTAGTTTGGTGATTCATTCCATATTATTGAACTCTACCACTAAAGCTTTGAACCCATTGAACTTTGAATCCTTTGAACTTTTTGAAGTGGAGTTCAATGGTTAAATGGTTCATTGGTTTAATAGTCTATTCCAACTCTTTGAACCCCGCCATTGAATTTTTGAACCCTTTGAACTTTGAACCCTTTGAACTCTTTGAAACAGAGTTTAATGGTTCAATGGTTCATTCCTTACAATTTTTTCATGAAATGCCTTAAGTGTTTTTGAACTTCTCCTTGAGAAAGCTTGCCTATTAAAATTGTAATTTCCTTAGTTGAAAAGGCTTGTGCAACTGAAAAACTTGACTACTTAGAACATTTTTTGAGAAAGGAAGAGACCATTTTCAGCCTGTAAGACCAAAATGATCAACATGTTGTCTAAAAAAACAAGTGACAAATTTTGGGAACAATAGCTGGCTCTAGTTGGGGAACTTCCATTGATTGTAAAAATGATCGAAGGGAGTAGAATCTATACTCTAAGTGCCTTCATCTATGCCATTGGGCTTCAGAGTCATGCCATCAAAAAAGAGAAAGATGCCAAAAAAATAAAACAAACAACACAAAATAAATAAAAGACTATACATATGTACAACTGATCTTATTTGATACTTCAAGAGTTGAAGTTCTTTAGATGCTACCCACTGTGAGGTAGTGAAAATGGCATGATGTCTTGATACTTTAGCAAGAAACTATTCTCACCATTTACTCAGTGAATGGAAAATGGACCTCTCCATAGGGAATCCAAATTTTCATGCATCGATTTTGGTTCTCTTCTCTTGTCTCACAACAAGACTCAATTTCCAATCTAAAAATCACAAATATTTGCTTTCTAGTCGAAGAGCTTTTTTACCAGATTTTGATGTGAAAAAATATGGTCCATTACCATTGTTCTCTACTCTTCTAGTTTAGCCAAGCACATGATCCTCTTGTTAATAAAATTTTCAAATTTTTGATCCTTGACTGCCTTTGCCAACTTCAGTGCTAGTAGCTCCAGGGTGATTGGTATCTCTACATTCAAACCATATAGAAGTTGAAATGGTGACATACCTATTGACCTCTTGAGTGTAATCCTATCTACCCATAGAGCATCAAATAATGCTTTATGCTAAGTTCTCTGATTGTCATCTACTAGCTTCCTAATAATGGTCACCAAGTTCTTGTTTCTTGATTCTACTTGACGATTTCCTTGTGGATAATAGTCAGAGGAGTGGGAGTGGATAATTCCATAATTGTAGCAAAACTTAGTAACCTATTGAGAACTAAAACAAGTAGAATTATCTATTATAATCTTAGTTGGGACTTCAAATTAGGAAATGATATTTTCTTTGAGAAAATTACATACCACTTCTGAAGTAGCATGCTTAGCTGGAATGGCTTCCACTCACTTGGTAAAGTAGTCTGTGGCTGTGAGAACATAGTCATGCCCAGCACTGAAGAATGGGTTTATAGTGCCAATGAAATCAATACCCCATTATTGAAATAGTTCTTTCATCACCACTGACTTGAGAGGTAATGCAGCCAATTTAGGTTTCCCAACAAACTATTGACACAACTCACATCTACGCACCCAGGTGTACACATCTTGAAATAGAGTAGGCCAATAGTACTTGGCTCATAAAATCTTATGAGAAGTCATGGGTGCAAAAAAATTCCTCCATAGGCCAAATTATGGAAAGACTAACATTTTAAACTATTTCACTTTGTCCACGCAATGAAGGAATACCCCATCAAGGCTCCTCTTGTACGAACTATTTTCCCATAGGACATAGTTAGCATCCTTCAATTTAACAATTCTCTTTTCTTTACAAGACAGATGGGTAGGACACTCACCATAGGTAAGGAAATGAGAGATATTATAATACCACTCATATTTAGTAGTGACAAAGAGAACTGTAGGCATATCTTCAGCCTTTGTTTCTTCATGCCCTATTTCTTCTAGTATGTTATCAACAATTAATTGGCAGAGGCCTCTTCCCTACACAAGCTTCATAGGTTTCATAATAATATCAAACTCTTGAATTTTGGCTATCCAATTACCCTTCTAGTATCAAACTCTTATTGAGTCAAAATGGACTTTACTATTATATTAGGCACTAGAGCAATAGTGTGTGAGTTCAAGATGTAGAACTGGAAGTGTTTCACTGCCTTGACCACTATATAAGCATGCTTCTCTATGTTTGAATATTTTAGTTCATGAGATTTGAGGGGACAACTCATAAATGAGATAGGAAATTCTATACCATCTTTGTTTTGCTAAACCTAAATGGCTAAAAGTGTGTGTTCAGAAGCATAACTATACACTATAAAGTCTTTGGTGTAATTTAGGCAAACTAGGACCGGGGCATGGGTGATAGCTTCCTTGATATATTGAAATGATGACTTGCCTTCTTCAGTCTAGTGGAAATTAGCCTTTACCTTCATCATGTCAACAATGTGGCAAGTCTTTTCTACAAACTCAAGAATGAACTTTCATAGAAAATTCACCTTTATGAAGAAAGAATGAACTGCAGTCTTACTAGTAGGTAGAGTAAGCTCTTGAATGGATTTGACTCTTTTTGAGTAAATTTTTATGCCTTCTCAAGATACAGTGTGACTGAGAAGTTTCCCTTTTGTAACCTAAAAAACTAATTTTTTAAGATTAAGGGAAATGCCATTCTGTCAACATCATTCCAACACTTATTGTAGATGATACACATGATCAGGACAATGTTTAGAAAAGACAGTTAGGTCATTGAGATATACCATAATGAACTTCCCTATTTCATCTCTAAAGGCAAGATCCATGGCTCTCTAGAAGGTGGCACCAGTATTGATCAAACCAAAATGCATTTTGCGATATATAAAGGTGCCCCAAGGTGTAGTAAAATTAGTCTTATGTTGGTCTGCTTCACTGAATTCCACTTGATTATACCCCAAAAAACTATCTAACATTGATAACATCTCTAAACTAGTCATTGTCTATAGTACTTGATCCGTGATGGGCAGGGGGTAGTTGTCTTTTAGAGAGGATTGATTCAGATTTTTGAAATTAACATAGAGGTGAATTTCCCCATTCTTTTGTCTCATAGGGACTATGTCCACAATCCAGTTGGAATGATGGATTAGAAAAATTATCCTTGTAGTTAATATTTTCTAGATTTCAAAAAGAACATTACCTAATATCCTAGGGTTCTACTACCTTTGCTTCTGCCTACGAGGTAATGACCCATCCTTGAGAGGAATTTTATGTTGAATTTCTTCAAGCTTGAGAGATTTTAGATCATCATAGGAGTATGCTAAAACATCAATGTACTGGCAAAGTAGAGTAGTGAATTTGAGATTTTCATCAAGAGTGTAACAATTCCCAATGTTGACCATTTTGGGATTATCTTTTGTACTCAGATTTATCTGATCAAAATCCTTAGAGGAACTTGAATCCATTTGCTACTACTTGACAAACCTATCATGCTTATCAAATATTTTCTTAAGGGAAATCAATCCCTTTGGGATTTTATTCCCTTTGAATTGAAGGAATTCTTCACTAGCATTTGAATTTGTTTCAAGCACTGATTCCTGTGGTGGAGACTCATTGCCTTTAAAATAAAGCTCCTCAAAGCTATCTATCTATTCTAAAAAAGTAATGATTTGGTTGTCACCATTAAACACTTGCCAATGGTTGGTGTTATCAATCACACTTGGTTGAAAGACTAGTTTGATAGTGTACCTATTCCCTTTGTAATTGAGGTGAAAAACCATGAGGGTCGTAGAAACAGCTAATGAATCTACTCAATCATTAAACTCTCTAGGCATGACATAGATACTAAAAGCATCAAAACCTTCAATACAGTCTCATACAAGATTATGATAATGTCACAATCTTTCATTCTTAGTTTGATACAGGTTCTTCACTTGACAAACCACTAGTTCAGCATCTCTTTGGGCATGAAGAAGCTTAACGCCTTTATCTTGAGTTGCCTTCAACCCGAGTAATAAAGATTCATACTCGGCAATGTTGTTGGTGTTGCTAAACTAAAACTTATATAAATAGGAGAAAATATCTCCTTGAGGAGATATCAAAACAATTCCATCTCTAGAATCGGTAGAAGAATTGCTGCCATCAAATTCTAGAATCTAGACATCATTCAAATCTAATCTTTTTTCAGATTTCTCTTTGTTAGGGAGGGAAGATTATTTTACACCTACACTTTACTCTACCAATTCATCTTATCTACTATATGAACCTTTTGAATTATCACCTATAGGATTTTCATCTGATAAAATAGAAACATCCTCTATAGAGAGGAAGTAATTACCCATTCCTAAAGATTCAAACAGGATTTGAGCTTCAGGATCTAATGTCTAAGTGATAATATATTTTGATTCCTTCTCAGAAAGCAACCTTTGCATGATTCCCTTGATAGGTATCCTTGCCTCAGATAGGTCCATGCTCAATTCACCACCAACATCCTTGCAAAAATTTCATCCAAGTGGAATGTCATAGGAAGCTGAAACATTGGCCACTAGGACTGTAATTTTAATCATCTTCTTTGGAAAGGCCAAAAATGCAAATTGGGCATCTTTGATATGACCCAACAAAGGCACTTATTTATTTTATATGGAGAAATATCTCTCAAAAGTTTTAGTCAAAGTGAGGCCAATAGAATCTGCCACCTTGGCAGGCATGACATTGTTAGAGGCTCCTGAGTCAATTATGCAGTTGCTCAATTTACGTCTATTTATTAGCAGGGAAACATAGAAAGGTTCTATTTTCTCAAGGGAAATAGGAGTAATGACAAGATTTTTTTAGGTGGGTGTGTTATTTGGGGGATCATGAGTTACCTTGGAAACATCTTGTCCTACAGGGATGGTTTTGTTCTTTATGCATTCAACCAACCTATCCAACTGCTCAAGGTTGGCTTGTAAAATATTCAATCTTAGTCATTTGGATTTTGGTCTTCTTAGTATGGTCAATTATATCAAATGACTGAAAATAAATAGGGATAGAGGAAGGAAGTCCATCATTCTAAGTTTTATGGGGTGTGGTACTGGTCTGAGAATTTGAAGCAGAAGGAATAGGAATATTTGAGGTACTTACTTTTTTAGTGATCACTGAGTCCTTGGTTGAAAGGGCAGAGCAATCCACCATTTAGCAATTAAAATTTTTGTTCAATATTCTTCCCCTATTTTTATTTTATCGGCTGGTTGAGTTGACTGGTTATGGGACTTGGTAAGAATAGTGCATGATCCTTCAAATACTTATCCCTTACTTCGAACTTCATCCTGGTAATTTAGGAAACTAATGTTAGAGTCGCCAGCTAATTCTTCTTCTCTTTATATGAAGAGATTAGAGTCATCTTCTTGGTTTAACATAGGTTCAAAAGAGAAATCAGATTCAATTTCAAGATATCTAACTGCTGAGTTAGCTGGTGTAGCTTCAATGATGAGCTTCCCCTGTGGGGGAGGAAGACAATTTGGCTACCCTTGATTCCTGGCAGTGTTGCCTTGATATGAATAGTTAGGGAATGTCCTCCTTGGTATATCTCGGTAAGAAGGAGAAGTAGACATTTCTTGTGCCCTTTGATTTTTTAGAGCTAGCAATTCATTTGCTAGCTTTTTTACCATAGGATCAGTGGTGCCTATAGAAGAATATTCATAAGATGAATATTTATTTATGTTAAGATCTCTTCTTATTTTTCTTTCCAAGATAAGATCATCTTCAATCTCTATATCCAAATCCTGAGCTACATCAAGATCTATATGTCCAGCTCACCTCAACAAAAAACTCACTTCAAAAAGTTGAGAATTTATGAAGAAGCATTTGAGATTCTCAGGTGTTGGCTGAGCAATGGTTGGAATCCTATTCCTCAGCTTGTCAAACTTAGTAATGGATTCTCGCATAGGTTCATGAGGATCCTTATTCATTTATGTGAGCTAAGCTAACAGGGGATGTCCATCTTTTGCAAGTTTAAATCTAGCTTCAAACTTAGCTTTAAGAGTGTTCCAGTCAGTTATAGTTTGAGCTTGAAGGTGATAAAACCAATCTGCTATAGCACCTTGCAACATTTCTATAAATAGTCTCACTACTATGTCTTTATATTCCATGCCCATCACACCATAGACTACGTAGAAGACTACAATATGTTCATCAGGATGAACTCTCCCATCACCATAGAATTTAGGAAATTTTTTCCTTGAACTGTGACGTAGTTCATGTAAGGGTGGAGTTAGATTCAGAGGACCAAAAGTGTTACCCCAAGGGCCTTGGGCTATCATGATATGATAATGGAAAGGAGGGATAAAAAATATTGGTGGTGTATGTATAGACAAAGCTCTACTAGTAGAGTAAAGAGAAGCTTTCCCTGGTATTGGTGACTTGATGTTGGTAGGAGGAAAACTACTAGTTCACTAAAGGTGAGTTTATGGAGGGGAGCGATTAAAGTTATTTTGCTGCACAAGCTCTAATATAGGGTCAACAATACCTTGAGCTCTTTGGCTTCATGTATACCATGGATCTACCAGAGTGTAAAATAGAAATGGAGAAGAACTGGTATTGCTTTGATTTGAAGCTTGAGGCTTCAAACTGTGTGTTCTTCCCTAACAGAGGCACCAAAAACTGTTGGGTGAATATTTTGTCACTAGCTAACTGAAAACAAAATAGGTATATCAACCTCATCATAAGAAGATTTAATTGGAAAAATGTGTAGGTTTACTATAACATAATGATATAAATCTTTCCTCTCAAGGGGAGGTTCCCTATAAACTATTATAAACTAATATAAGCTAAAAATAAACTTAGGGGTGGGATAACACCATCCATCTCTCTTTTTTTAGAGATGTTCACAAATTTAAGGAGAATTATTGGGTAATTGTTAAAGGCATTTCTCTTCTTTCAGAAATGATGTTTAGAAGACCAGAGGAAGACTTCCTTGGTAGTAACTGTAACCACAAAAAACCCATGAAAGCACAAAGTCTTTCATTGCTTTTCCTACTGAATCAGGACGCAGTAACATAGTAGAATGAAGTGTAGCACAAAGTCTCCACCTCAAATACAACAAGATAAAAGGTTACAAAGGATAATGGGAGCTCAAAGTCTCTCCAATATCCTTTTCATAGAAACACAAAACACATACTAAAGACAATTGTGGTAGCACAAAATCTCCCACAATCAACTTTAAGACACCTTCTAGATTATTTCCACTAGTACTACTTATTTGATTAAATAGACAAGACTGTATTTAGGAAATAGACATAAGAACAATTTCATAGATAACACAAGTAATTTCAACACAAAGTCTGAAAGGTCACTTGCTTTCTCAGTCAAATGACAAAATATGATTAACAGTTTAACCTCAAAGTCTCAAGAATGCCTTTCAATTTGGGTAGAGTTTCAATTCTAATAATAAAGAGATCTCCATTTCTACAAACTAAGAGATTATAATATGTAACAACCCAAGAAAGACTTGGGTGCTTGTTTTCATGAAATGGCCCATGCTGCATTAAATGCATTGAAGGCATTAACAATTTTGTGAAGGGGCCATGTTGGAACTGATTATCAACCTAGACTCTAGCATTCTAATCAACTCAAATGTCTCCTCCCAAGAATGGGCAACTTGGTATTCTTTATGATGCTTACATGGCTGTCCATTCACTTTTACTTTGATGAATAAAAATAGGCCACACCTTTGAATGCTTATGCTCTTTGATGTCCACCTAGTGGATTGTTCCACCTATTAGAATAACTCTCCTGTAGATATTTCTAGATTTCCTATAACATTTAGTCTCTTCCTAGTGTTATGAGCTCTTGAGCTCTCTTCTCACTTTCTACTGGCTCCTTCAGCTCCTTCATTGGCTAGTCATTGAGTTCATTCTTGGGCCTGCATCTTTGAAAATCAATAGTTATTTCATTACCCTAAATTTGATGTCCACGGGGATGTCATCCATCGCTGGTCACTTGGACCACTTTAAACCTTAAACATTTGAAACTTTTGATGTTCATCAGTTCAATGGTTCATAGTTCATTAGGTGGTTCGGTAGTTTGGTGGTTCAATATTTTATGTTTGGCAAAGAGTCACACTCACTTAGTCTTCTTAAGGAGTTCAACGTATTATTGAACCAATTATTTGAACTTTGAACTCGTTGAACTTGTTGAATCATTTTAAATCTTTTGAACCTTCTTCTAATACTTTACTTGAATCTGTGAACCACTTTGAACCTTTGAACCACTTTGAACCTTTTAGATTTTAATGGCTCAATGGTTCAATGGTTCATTGATTCAGTGATTCATTCCATATTATCAAACTCTTCCACTGAAGCTTTGAACCCATTGAACTTTGAACCCTTTGAAATATTTGAAGCAGAGTTCAATGGTTTAATGGTTCAATTGTTTGGCAGTCTATTCCAACTCTCTGAACCCCACTGTTGAAGCTTTGAACCCTTTAAACTCTTTGAAGCAGAGTTCAATGGTTTAATGGTTCATTCCTTACAATTTTTTATGAAATGCCTTAAGTGTTTTTTGAACTTCTCCTTGTAAAAGCCTACTTGTTGAAGTTGTGATTTACTTAGTTGAAAAGGCTTGCGTGACTGAAAAAATTGAGAGCTCAGAACATTTTTTGATAAAGGAAGAGACCATTTTTGGCCTGCAGGACCAAAATGATCAATATGTTATCCACAAAAATAAGTGACATATTTTGGGAACAACAAAATGTAAACTCTTTATTATATAGGGAAGGTAATCTAACTATTATAATGTGACCTTTTCCAACCATCACATTAATGGGTCCAACCTCTCCAAAGATAACCTAGTATATTTTATTATTTATTTACACGAGGATAAACTCATGATAAATAATAAAATATACTACTATTTAACCAATGTATATTAATTTATTAAGGGTACATAAATAACACCACTTAACCATTAATTGTTCTAACAAAGATATGGACATATTTTAAATGAAATATCAATATGAGTATTTTTGTGATAAATACATTATACTTTCAAGCTCTTTAGAATGCTCCATTGCATATTTTATCAATTTGATATTAAAAATATTTATTATCTTGGTAATAGATTAAAACTTGCATCTTTATTATTAATAAAATTTAAATGAGTTATAGTACTCAAATTTTTGTTATTTATATTGAAGTCATATTACTTATTATAACATATAGTTGATCATTTGTATGTCCACATTTGGAATCTTTATGATTTGTCATAATTTTTATAACCATTTCCTTGCATGAGTGGATGAACATTTGGAATAAATTCATATGGTATACCTTGTTCTCTTTTTTTTAGTCATTTACCATAATAACATTTATTTTGTACACATTTAAGCCCAAATTCATATTTTTCCAAAGATGTTTGAATAAAAATTTCACATTTTTCATTACTATTTATGATAAAACAATCATATATTATTGGTTACTTACCCTTATATAATTAAAGTTTCATATTCTATGTATTGTTATGGAATTATGTAAATAAAACCAACATCAAATATGTTCATCTCATTAGTATACTCTCTTGGACCTCCTAGAGAAAAAATTAATTTTCTCAACCTATAATTTATTTTGTATATATTGTATTTATTATGTTTATTGTCTTCATCTTATTTTTTATTTTTTTTACATTACCTAAATTCAAATTATGTGGCTTATTTTACCAGAATATATTTCTTAGTCTCACTATAGTCATTTGAATCTTATCCAAGTGAGGAACTAAGTTATGTTGAAGCTCAATCACCTTCCCAAATCTAAATTTAATTTCATCTGTTGGACATGAATACATAATTTTTTTTATGATTTTTTTAAAAAACATCTATGTAAGGTAGAGAGTAAATTATAAATATCATGAATCAAGGGTATTCCAAGAAAATAATTGAAATTTAAATAATTGGATATGGCATGACACTCAATTACTAATTTATTTAGCGCAATAATTAAATTAAATGTGATTATACAAAGGTTTCTTCATTATTGATTATTAAATCCCTTTATTCTCATACCCAATTTTAAAATAATTTTTTTAATAAAAATATTCAATCCTCAACTATTATCAATAAGTACTCTTTGGATTCTAAAATTATCAATATTAACTTTAATGTGCAAACATAAATATTGATCAACAATGTCTCTTACATTTTCTTCAAAGGTAATTTAATTTTAAATATAATTTTTCAATTATATCATAATGTAATAAAATTAAATGGTTGAATATTTTATACAAGAGAAAGTAAAGCTGATCTACAAATCAATCCTAGCTTAGACAAGATAAATCACACTACCCTTCTACTTGTTGGTACATTTAAACAATCAAGGTCATGGCCAATATGGATCTGCTAGACCTGACTAAGGGGTACTTTGACACAAAACTATCACTATAAAGGGTTACAAAGCCTCTATTTAATAAATACCATGTAATAAACCTAGATATGTCCTACATTTATCATCACAAATAAATGATAAAGTAAAGTAAATCTAATCTAGTGTTCACCAAAACATGTAGCATAAAATGGAGATAATAAACATAAAAGTAAACATGCATAAATGAATTATAATTAAGTCACTATAGATATAAACTAAATGCATGGAGAGAGAAATACATTCAAAAGCCATTACTTATGCTACTTCTATCTATTAAAATATATGAGTAAGAGTTAGAGATACTTACTTTGAAGATGAACCCGTAGAGGCTCAATATCTCCCTTGGCCAATGGTTCTTTTCAAGAGGTGGTTGTGGTTTGTAAGGATCACTAAGATAAACCAGATATAGGCTATATGATTTCTCCTAAGCATCAAAGAATTTTTCACAAGACAAGATTCTTCTCACCAAGTGTAAACCCTAAGCAATGACTCCCCAAGTAGAATGATGGAAGAGAAGATTTTAAAGAAGTGTAAATGAAACACCAAATTTTATCTCTCTCTAAAATGGTGAAAATAATGTGTTTATATAATTGGATCTAACCCTAAACTCTTCTAAATTTTTATCCAACAGAGTTGGCCCAGTTGACCCTATTCTTTAATAAATAAAGTAGTTAGGTCCTAGACTAGGTCATCTGAGGCTAACAAAATCTTGTAACGTGCTTACATTTTAAGTACAAGGTCAACCTATGCCAATTTTGTTTGGTAAATTTCAAAAAGAGGGTTTGGCTTAGGTAGGGGCTATTTAAGGTGGAGAATTACTTAGAGGAATGTGTAAAGGAGGTGTCAAAGCTTAGGGACATGTATATGAAAGTTTTGTATTGATTTTAAGTGGTGGTATAGGGAATAAAAATGTTACAAAGCACCAATGATATGACCACCCCTTTCTCAATGAACCCTTTAAGGTGTGCACTCAGAGAGATTGAGACTTGATGAGTTCCTATAACAAATAAAATATCATTAATTGGCAAAGTTTAAAAATATTGTGTATACATATACCTCACTCAAAACTAATCACGTGTCATGTAATTGCAACATGGGATGGTGATTTATGAAAATAACATAACAACACATAATGTTGAGCTAGGTAAATTTTAATATCTTAAAGCATAAAATAACTAAAAGTAAATGCTTAAAAGAAAATAACTGAAATAAAAGTAATGTATGTGTACCTTGACTTACCTTTATTATTGGATGGTTGTCTGACATGTTTTTAATTTTGATCATGGAGGGCATATAGACTGCTTTGAACAAACCCAATTATATATTACTAAAGAAAAAACAATCAAATGTTGGAAATCCAAGATAAATAAAATGTGTAGGCATGATCTAATTATAAATTTGGTAAGCTAAGGTGATAAATGCTAAGTTAAGACCAAATGACCAAGCCAAATTTTAGAGTAAATCAAGAAACCAAAAATCCAAGGCTACTAATTAACTAAAAAACTCAAACAAATATACCTTAATAAATAAATGATAACAAACCAAATCAAACTAAGGATACAATAAAAATGAATGTCTAACATCAATGTGAAAACAATAATAATCTTTAAACAATGACTGGAAAAAATTGATAAAACAACATTGATGAGGGACCAGTAATTATTCTTACTCAATCATCAATGGAAAAATTACATGAAAGGGAAAACAACATTGGTGAGTGATAAGTAACAATTTAAACTCACTCAATAATGGAAAAAAGACAAAAATATATAAATACACACAGTTATCTAAAAAAAGGAAATGATAACAATTTTTTTTATAATGAAACCAAGGTAATTATAGAAATGTAAATTAATGGTGTAAAGAAATAATCCATAATAACTCAAGAATATTGTTTTGTTTTAAAGATAAATAAAACTACAAAAAAATAGTGTTACCATGTTTTAAAATATGAAGAAGAGGGAATATAGAAGTGAGGAAACATATTTATAATCAAACTTTTATGTCAAAGGGAGAAATGAAATGGGTGGTGGGGTAAATGAAAGAAAAATCAAGGTAGAGATACTCTTTATCAAAGTCAAGAAACTAAAATTAGGTTTGTCAAAACAAGAGGACTTTAGACATTAAAGACTCTGAAAAACTTATCGTAATCACATGAATATTGGGTTACCAAATGAAGTATGAATATCATCCCATGAAGGCTATATTTATGAAAATTAAAATGGAAATACCTTCCCATAAAATTTTCCTCATTCCTCAAGACACCTTATAGAGCCATCAGTCTATTGTGAAGATTGGGTACTTGTGTGAGAAAGTAGGTAGCACTATATATTTTAAATTCTCCTATCCCAATATACTGGCCTACCACACCCCAATAGACCTAGGTTTTATGATGAGACCAATTATGGAGTTTGAGATTTGATAGGATATAAGAGATGTGCTACAAATCACATATTTTGATGTGATGTTGAATTTTTTGATGTTTAGATTTTACCTTTTGATCATTTTCTTTTATTTTAAATAATTTAGATTTTAAGTTTTGATGACATTTTCTATTTATCCTCCATATGGATTTAGAGAACCAAATACATGTGCTAAAGATGATTATCATTTGAAAACTTTGGACTTGGTTTGATAATAAAGAGGACTTAGAGAGCATGGTGTCTAAGAGTCTCATTTATTCATATGAAACAAAATCTCTATTTAGACTTTGACTTTGTTGTATATAGAGTGAAATGAAAGGAAAATAAATCAAGGGAAAAATAAACATAAAATAATTTTAATTACTTCAAATCAAAAAAATGTGGAAATCATGAAAAAAGGATACAATGATAGGTAAGAATAATTATTTATCATAAGAATGTATGTAAATGTAGGGAAACATTCTAGCATAGTTTATTGTACAAGTTTTATCAAAAAAATAAGTCAAAAATGAGGGTAAGAATATATGACCATGAACTTGTAAATATTTCTAAACTTTCTAAAAAAATACTCAGTTTGGTAAAAATGGTTGAAATAATATGTAGATTTTATAAGGAGAGCATACTCCTATCCATGGTCTTACAATACAACTCATAAAAAGAAACCCAAGTGAGTGTACAAATTTAAAAATGGTATTTGTGAGGAGAGTCTAGTCCTATCCATGGTATTAAATAATAATTTATAAATTAAAAACCTAAGTGGGTGTAAAATATTATGAAAAAAGGTAAGAATGGTATTTATGAGGAGAGCCTAGTCTTATCTATGGTCTTACACTACAACTCACAAAATAAAAACCTAAGTAGTGTAAAATGCTTTGGAAAATAAAAAATTGGTGATTAAAATCAAAAAAGTATGACAAATTGATGTATGAAAGAAAAAAGATATTCATGAGGAAAATTGGGCCCTATCCATGGTATGACAATGTAACTCATGAAATAAATAAATTGAAGGAACAAAATAAGGAACTAAGGTTTGCGGATAAGTTAGATTGTTACAGAGGGTGATATCCTTAGAGAAGTCTTACAAGAAATGTTAATAGGACAATTTATAGAAGTATGAAAATAAGGGAAATATTTAAATAAAACATATATTCAAAAATTATGCATTATTGGGTTCTTTAAAAACATGGTCTTCATTAGTTTATATACGGTAAGTGTTAGGACCAAGAATGTATTTTACTAAATAGGGGCACCATAATTTTTAGACATATTTTATTTCTTTATCATGGGTGTAATATAATTTGAGGACTAGATAAAAAGCATTAAAAGTATGGACTTTGACACTTTTATTATGTTTTTTGGTGATGTGAACCTTGTATTGATGGTTATGTTGACGAGTAGATAGACAATGTTCATAAAAGAGGTCTAGAGTATGAAGGCATGATTATGTAATTATTCATTGAGAATTATACCATAAACAAATATACATAAATATGGAAGTTCAAATTCTAATGGTAAAATGGATTCAAACCCATATACTACTGAAAATGGTGTTGCCCTAGTGGTAATACGAATACTAGTATGATAGGCCCAAAGTGTGAGATATAAGTGAAGATACCAATTAGTGTAGGTTTATTGGATGGTATTTTGTAATATTTTTTTGAGAATTTTGTTAGTGACCTATGTTTGGCCATTGCATTATGGATGGTAAGGTGTATAAAATTTGTAGAAAATTTAAAATTTAGCACATAACTGTCTCATGTCCTTATTTTTAAAATTGCCACCATTATCAAAAAAATAGTATGGGGAACTCCAAAGTGACAAATTATTTTTTTAAGGATAAATTTAGAAATAGCGGTTCCCATGACATTAAAAAGAGGCATGGATTTTACACATTTAGTAAAATATTTAGTAGTAGTAATTATAAAAAAAATGATCATCTTGTGACCAAAGTAATTTACCAATGAGATCTAATCCCCTTGTTTAGAATGGTTAAGGAGACTCCATGGTTTGAAGCTTGACTGGTGGTGAATGGATTAAATCATCATGAAGCTGGCAAGGATTAAAATTTTTGGAAAATTTGATAGTGCCATTCTCTAAAGTAGGCCAAAATTATCCCATAAATAAGCATTTGCATGTTGTAGTATATCCACTATAGTTACCACCACAAATACCCCCATGTGCTTTTTCGAGGAGAGGAGGAACCTCTTCTTACATCACACAATAGATTAGGGTACTTTATGTATTATGAAAATAAAGGGTGTTGTATCAAAAGACATATCTAAAGGCTTGTTTATTTAGTCTAGTATTTTCTTGAGAATCTATTTTTGGAGGATAGGTTTGATGTTAAGTAATTGGATGATGTTTTTGTAGCATGGGATTTGTCGAATAGTGATATCCTTAATATGAGAAATGAGTGAATATTTTGGTTGGATAGAATATGATGATTTTATATTTAGATAAGAAATTAAGAAAAATTAAGTACTTAATGAGGATGAAAGAGATATGTTGAAGAAGCAAGAGAATCAACTATGGAATTCTGATATCTTGGAATTGACTCAAGGGTAAAAGAGAATTTTTTTTTGGCAAGTGTGGTTTCCATTTGATGATAAGTAAATAGTTTTTTGATTTTACACTAATAATCACCATAAAATTGATGGTAGATAAATTGGGAGTCACCCAAAGCATGTAGATATGGGATATCTAAGTCAAGTGTTGGTTTCATACCTAAGATGAGAGGTTCATAATGTATCATGTTATTAGTGACATCAAAAGTTAGCCTAAATTCTAGAGATATAATCTTACCATGAGGGTTAGTTAGAATAAAACCTACCTTAGTTCCTTGGAGGAATTTAGTGCCATCAAAATGGAGAGTCCAAGTGTCTTCATGCAAATCAATGGTAACTTCAGAAAGCTCTTCAATAACTACTTTAGATTTAGTAGTATCAATAATGATATTGGTATCTTCTTGATTATTTGCCTCTAAATCAGTAGTGAGGTTATGAAATAACCTTTAAGGGAGATGGCTTGGTTAATACATTCAATATAAATAATGTTATCATTAAGGAGATTATATTTAAGGTGATTTTTAGTGGGTATAGGTGCCCCTGCAAGTTGGTAGGTAATGACTTGCCCTTTGACATATTTTGGTGTTAGGATTCAAAGATCAAATTACATCAAAAGGATCATCCATTTGCCAATCTTATCTCTAGGTAAAAATGATTTGGAGAATAAATGATGAAGTGGACCAGAGTGGATAATGACATAAGTGGTTTGATAAAGCATATAGTGATGGAGATTTTAAGCTGCTAAGTAGATAACAAATAAATCATGTTCTACTTTAGTATAACATTTTTTGTAGTCAATAAGGCTTCAATTAATAAATTAAATGGTTTATTATCTTTTGATATCATCTTGTTGGGCAAGCATTTCCCCAACTAATATAGGAGAAGAAGATGTGTATAAAAGTAAAGTATGATCATTGGAAGGTGTTTGGATGGTGGGTGAATATAACACAGATTATTTCATGTTATCAAAAGATTTCTAACATGAAATTAAAATAGTAGATATGGTAAGGCATTTCTAGGATCAATCATCAGATTACCATAATTTTGATGAGATAAGTGCAAATAGTAAGGAATGTGCATGTTTACAATAGCATTGATTTTGGTAGGATCGAAATCAATACCATGAGAGAGACTAGGAAACCTATAAATTTACCAAATATGATGCCAAAAACACACTTGTATGGGTTGAGTCTAACTTTGTATTTGATTAATTGATAAAAAATGATAGATATATCAGTGAGATGTATTGTGCGACTCTTAGATTTGGAAATGAGGTTGTCAACATAGGTTTATACAATCTTATGTATAAGATCATGAAAGATGTTATTCATGGCACGTTGATAAGTGGCTCTAGAATTTTTAAGGTTGAAAGGAATTTTGATGTAATAATAGGTGACCCATTCTATAGTAAATGTTATTTTTTGTTGGTCTTTGAGGGTTATGTGAATTTGATTATACCCTGAAAACACATCTCTAAGTGAAAACATTTCACAAGAAGCAATGGAATCTATTAAAGGTAATGGTAAATTATCTTTTGGCTATGTGAGGTTAAGATTGTAGATATTGATGCATATATGAATGACCATGGTGATTTTTTTATGGATAGATTTTTTTTGAAATCCATTTGGAATAGTCAATAGGTTTAATAAACTTGGCATCCAAAAGTTTAATAATTTATTTGTGGCATAGGGTGGAAATTTTAGATGAAAATTTCTATTATTTTTGTCAATCAAGTTTGGTATTTGGGTAAGTGATGATGTTATGTACAATGATACTAGGGTCGATACCTGACATATCCTTATATGGATAAGTAAAGGTTTCATGATACTTATCTAAGAATAAACTAAATTTATCATGCTCTATTGGAGTGAGTTATTTAGAGAGAATTATGGGTCAAGGACATGATGGTGCACCATATTCTATTCTTGTTGTTTCTTCAATGAACACAACATTTCCATCTTGGAAATGATATGTAGAATTAGGAAGATAATAAATAGGATTTGTTTTAGGGTCCACTCTAGCAATGAAATTATTAAAATGAGGATCTTTTATTTGAATTTTCCAAGTTTATGATTTTGTTGTGGGAGTTGAGGTTCTCTAGTATGGATTAACTCAAGTATGGATTCATCATTAGGGAATGTGGGTAAGGATCCATAGTATTTCATGTATAAATTGAAATCAATAATTTTATTACCATGGAGATCATATTCATAATGTATCTATTGTACATATATTACTTTAGCATCAAGGGTAATTTTAGGTGTAGGTGGAATTGTTGGTCGAGGTTGATTAGAGTCAACTAGATTGGTAATAGGTGTATTATGTTGTGTTGTAGTTGGATATTTAGTTGAAGTGATGTGGGTAACCTCAATAGTATCTATAGAATTATTGGAAGGAATGAGAGTTGGTAGAATGATTGGTGATATAGAAGGTATAAAAGGTTACAAATTTTCCAAATTTTTGAGAGGTAAGATTTGTTCAAATACCAAAGGGGTATCAATAAGTGGAGGATTAATGGGAGATACATGACTTTTAGGGTCTGATTCACTACCAGTTGATATATGAATGGAATGGGCATCATAATTCAAGTCATGTATTTTGGCTAGTGTTTGTTGATAGTGTTTTACATCCAAGTATCCTAATTGAGCTTCATCCATGATATAGATATCATCATAGTTGTGAAAAATGGTACATGTATTTGTCTCTAAAGGAGTGTCAAAAAGAGATACACCTATATCATTAAATTTTTAAAGTGACATGCTTAAAGAGTCTTGAAATAACTTGGCCACTCCATATTCATTACACGTGAAGTCATATTTTGTTTAAGAAGTTTCATGTTCATTACATGGATGAGGAAGCTCAGTGATCTCATCGACTATAGGGATGGTAAGATCACATGGTAAAAAAAGAGGAAGCCACTCCAAAATATAAGGATGTAACTTAGTAGTATTGTAAGTGTTTTTTAAGTCATTTGGTTCTTCATCATCAAAATCAGCAAGAGTGACCTATAAATATGGATTCATGTTAAAACATTTAGGTAGAGGTACACTATTAATTCATGGAATGGTTGGAATTATTGGTGTAGGCCATTTTATTGTGGGTTTTGACTACACAGATACACTAGCTTGCTTAGGTCTCTAGAGGTTATTTAAGAGGATTAGTACCACATTCTTTGAAATGTGGGATTTCACTATCTCTCCAACCTATAAATACCTCTCTCCCTTTTCATTATTCATGGAGTGAGCATTCATTTAGTCAGCCAGTATTCAGGGAGATAGAGGCTATTGTTCTTCTATGTATTTTGATCTTGCTTTTGCATCCTCATAATGCTATTTTGATCTTGTATCATTTGCATTACTCTCATGGAGACTCTCTTTGTGTAATATTCTTGTTTTATGGTTTCAATTGCTTTTAGTTGTGTGTTGTCTACTTTCTTAAATTGCATGATCACTTCACCATGACCATTCATTAATCCGATGATCCTAGCAAATTCTATTATGGTATCAGAGTGCTAATTTGGTATTTGATTGTCTGGTTTTATTGTTAAGTTTTATTGAAATCTAGAGTTTATTTTGGGCAAATTTTTAGTGGGTTTATGAAATTTTAGGGTTATTTTTTAAAAAAAATTTCAAAATCCTCAAGATTTATTAAAATCCCTCGATCATAGTAAGCAAAGAAAAAAAATTGTGGGGGGTCTTTTTTTGCTAAAATATTAAATTTTGGCTTATTGTGTGGATCTGGTTCTGTTCTTCTTAATTCTTGTGTGGTTAGAAGGTGTTTTTATTTTAGATTTGGGTGTATGGAGCAAGAGCTTTCATAGCTTCAAAGGGTTTCATGGTCTCTCCACACCCTGCTCTATGTTGCTACGACCCATGCAAATCATTCACATACCTATAGGTTATTCACATCCTAGGTTTTTATAGATCTATCTCAACCACCATTAGAGCAAGCTCAGAAGCATCCATGATTGACAACAAAGATCTGGTTTAGTCTTCACACCATCCACATCCTTTTTTGAGATTGACATGGGAGTTTGTTGCAAGCTTGGCATTGAATCATTCACTACACCTATATCTAGCTTGGTGTCACACTTCTTACCTTGGTGTCATATCTATTCTCTAAACTTGGCATCTTTTTCTTTTGAGAGAAGGTCTTGACTAGAAGAAGAGGGTAGAGAGGCATTGAAATAGTGTGATATTTGGCATCATTATTATACACTTAGGTGTTGGATTTGCTCATTCAGATAAGTTTGGTTAGAATTTATCCTTTTTGGTTGCAATTCTAGATTATGTGGAGAGTGGAACCAAATTATCATTGTGCATTGTGGATTTACCAATTGGAGGCTGGTGTTAGATCTACCTACATTTTTTTTGTTTCAATGTCTTAGTTTCTATGTTGCAAATAATAAAAAGGTTCATACTTTCACCTTGGCATCAACATATTGTTTATAGACCTATAGAGCTTTCTGTTGCTATGTTGGATAAATCTACTACCTAACATTTGTGTTATCTAAAGGATCTAATCTAAACTGATATAAGGATTATGCTATTTATGTGGTGCCATAGAAAGATATGCTTTCTGCCTTTTTTTTAGTTTTTTTTAAAAATAAACACCTACGCTCCTTTATTTCTTTTAAAATATCTATTCTTCCTTTGGATCAACATAAGATCTATTATGTAGTGTGCAAGAGTTATTGTTTAAATATTTGGAGCAAGAAAAACCCTATTATCCTCTATAAACAGTTGGAAATTCATTTATTTTCTTTTACTAGCTATAATTTTGCAAAAAAAGAGGAAGTCAACTTTGCTTTCATGCATACCGAGGTAATTAGGTAAATGTTTTTCCACTTTTGTTGATTTTTTCAAGTCCAAGGTGAAATTTTGGTTCTAATGCGTGGTTGGAAGACACATTTCACCTCGCCCAAGGGTACTATTTTAATCATTGAGTGCAATTTTTATTAAAAATAGGGTATTTACGAGAAATCATTTTATTAATATCTTGTAAACGGTAGCTCAAAATTGAATACCATCTTTTGCAAAAGTGTGTATTTTTCAATTTCCCACATATCTAGCCCATTTACATTGTAAACACACTAAATTATAAAGTGCCATTTGTTTTGGGGGGGTACCTTACTAGTTCACATATTTACTTTTCCTTATACGAATGCATTATCGATAGAGTCTGACATCTTCCTACTTAGCCTATTTGCATTTCACATGTACTATAAGTGGATATTACACTTATTACTCATGTTTATGGATGCATTGTTAGTTGATTTTGATGTCCATTTATTGAGACATGTTTTTTTTAATCATGCACTGATTGCTCTTACTTGTGTGGACCCATTTTGGTTAATTTTGATGTCCATATTTAGAACATGCACTGGTACTTGATCATAAGCATAGATTACTCATTCTTTGAGCATGCTTAGTTATTACAAACATAGGGGGGATATTTTTTGATTGTCTTGAGGAAGTTTTTTGTAGGCCCTACTTTTTCTTGTGCACATTTAGTTTTTTGTAACTATTACATGTGCCCATTTAGTGACTACTTGTATATTTTACTCTTGTATTCTTGGATGAAGTGTTAGTAGATCCGAATATCTATTTAAGCATGTATTACCACTTTTTTACTAATTGCTTTGACTTGATTGGACTCATTTTTGGCGTAGTTTAAAGTCCATCTCTAGAGTATGCATTATTACTCTTAGTTGTGGTCATGTTGACTCCACTTGAGAGATAATTATTAAGGAGAGTTATTTCATATCCAGTGATTCTTCTTGGGAAGGAAAATTATGCTTCAAGGCATATGTATATGGAATATTTACTCAAATAATGGGAACTTATTCCATTCTTATATGGGCAGATTCTTGCTCCTATTAACCCAGCTCAATACAATGACTGGGCCAACTCTTGTGACTATGTCTATGGTCACTTATTATTGCATGTTTCATGGGATTTACATCACCATGTAGAGCACATTAAGTTTCCCTCTACTATTTAGAGCACTCTTCACAGTCTTTTTAGATATCCAGCTGAGACTTATGTCACACCTCCTCCTCCACTACCCATTGTCTCTTCTGAGATAGTTGTACTATCACCTCTTGATTTTGTTACCTATGATGACATATCCATGGTGTATAGTGCTCTTCTTTCTACTGAGCCACCATTATATGATGAGATTCTATCAAAACTTAGTTGTCTCATTATAGATTCTTTATATGTTTCTATGTAGATTGTTACTCTTTTAGAGCCTTCATAGACTTTCACTTTAGAGGAGTCTACTATTTCTCGTATGATTACACACATTGAGAGTATTTATGACTCATATGTTCTTGAGGATATTCATCTTGTAGATCTAAGTACTTCATTTGCTGACTAGTCTTCAATTTTGATAGTTGTTGAGCATTGATCTCCTCTTCCCATAGACATTCTTTCAACAAATGTTCCATGTCTATCTTCTTCTCTGGCTGTTCTCTTTCCTTCATTGTATGCTTCTTCATTTACATATTTTATAGTTATTCATGTGATATATAATTAGACTTTGGCATATTTGAGCACTAGCAGGGAGACATTTCAGCATTTTTCAAAGATCTACATCATGATTCCTACACACATTCCACTTAAGTGGAAATTAAATAATTTGAGAGCTTAGGGTTTTGTTCTTCCAAAAGGAAGAGACATCATTTGTTACAGAGGGACCTACTATAGCATTCACCATGTGGCATTATATATTTATATTCTATCTCTTCTATGTGGATGCACACATCCCTCATGTTTTGTAGGATATTGCGGATCATCACTATGTACTTGGAGTGTTGATTATTTCAGCATCTTCTTCTAGTGGGTCTTTTAGTCTCCTCTTCTTATTATCTCTTTTTAGGGGGGGGGATTTTTTTTCCATTGGGGTTTTTCTTTTTTTTCTCTACTTTATGAGAGATTGCATTGTACATGGGTAGCTCATCAGGGTTTATTGTCGGGTCCCATTTTTTGTATTTTTTATATCATTGCTTACCTAAACTATGCTTATGGGGGGTGTTGGTGTAGGACTTTTTCCTATGGGTTTTGGCTACATGGATACATTAGATTGCTTAGGTCCTAGAGGTTATTTAGGAGGATTAGTACCACATTCATTAGAATGTGGTATTTCACTATCTCTCCAACCTATAAATACCTCTTTCCCTTTGCATTATTCATGGAGTGAGCATTCATTCAGTTAGCCAGTATTCAGTGACACAGAGAGATATTGTTATTTTATGTATTCTAATCTTGATTTTTTATCCTCATAATGCTATTTTGATCTTGTATCATTTACATTACTCTCATGGAGACTCTCTTTGTGTAATATTCTTGTTTGATGGTTTTAATTACCTTCAGCTATGTGATGTATGCTTGCTTGACTCGCATGATCACTCCACCATGACCATTTATTGATCTACTAATCCTAGCAAATTCTATTAGGAATTTAATACTAATATTTGGGGTTGGATAGTTGAATACTCCATTGATTAGAATTAGCCTTATGTTTATAATGTTTGCCATTATGAATAAATTTGATACATTGATTACTTGAGGAGGTAATAGCCCTCATGTGATGTGTCCATAGAAAACCTAGGAGTATATTATAAGATAATGGTAAATCAAGAACCATGAGCTTGGTATGTATGGTCTTGGGTCTAATAGTGAGGGGGAGACAAATACAACTAAGTGGTTTTTGATTCATCTTATCAAATCCTTGACATATGAGATGAGTCTGCTTAAGGTGATCTTTGGTCTACCCATGTTGTTGAATTAACCAAAGGGATGTAATATTAATTCTTGATCTTTCTTCTACTTAAAATTTTTGAATAAAGGAGATATTAATTTTAATTTTAATGAAAATAGGTGGGTCAATGGCTAGAAAGAGAATTTTATCATTGATCATATCTTCTTCAAGGGATTCTATGAAAGGTTTAGAATAAGGACAAACCATTTTAATAATGTGTACTTCTATCAGTGTAGGATATTGAAGAGGTTTTTCCACTTTAAGGGAAATAGGATCTTTAATGTCTTATAATTATTACATTAAGAATTTGGGGTGATATGGAAAATTATGAACTAACTTCATGAGGGGTATTTTATAAGGCATAATTTTAATCTCCTCTAAGAGATTCCAATGAAATTTAATATATGAAGAACCAACAAGAGGCTTGGAGGGTAAAATATTTTTAGTAGGAAGAGAAGTGGTTTGAGGTACTAGTTGTGGAGGTGTTTCCTCATTTGTGTTAGAGGGAATGGTAGTGGTAATGGTGTATTTGAGAAGTTGTTTGTCAAGTGATGGTATTTTTTGGCTTCACGATGGGATATTTATGGGTGAGTTTACATTGATAATTAACTTTAGTCATATTCACATATTAAGAATTGTATAATATTGATCATATTCAATGTCAATTGCACATATATCCTTGTTTGAATGTGGTGGGTTATAGGTAGAAAATGTTTTGGGATGTTTAGAAGAAGGCTTGGAAACTTGTTTATTTTGAGAGGTGTTACCATAATCATAATGACATATTTTGATCATAAAATCATGATTGAATGTATCTCCTAACATAAAGTAAATAAATTTTTTGGTAAGCCCATGACATGATTAATGATAATGACTAAAATTGGAATGAAAATAATTTTATTTGGTAGGATCATACCATATAAGTGGATTGTTGGCATAAGTGAAAGGTTTAGAAGATGCTAAAAGTTGATTCATTTATTGAATAGTTAGGGGTGCATGAGAAGCTTAGGGATTATCCATTTTGGCTAATCCTAGTTTTGTTTGAGGAGGATTTCTAGTGATTTCATTAATGGAGTTTTGGAAAGATTCCTTGATGGTTTTAACATTGGGCTTAAATTATTTAAAAATAAAGTCTTGTATTTTAGCTTGATCAATGGCATCGTTTAGAGAGAAAAAATTAAAACCTTGTATTAAAGGGAAGGTGTTAAGGAAGTTATGAATAGTTTGAATAAGTTATCATCAATTATATTTATGATCATATTTGTGGGTCAAATATTTCCATCATTTAATAAAATCATGATCTAATTTAGAAGGGGATTGTTTAGCATTAATGAAATGGCTAAGACAATTTTTAGGAAGATCATTGTGTTTAAACTTATTAACTAATGGATTGAATAAATCCTTGAGTTGCCATATAGAGTGTTAAGTGAGTTTATTATACCATTTTAATAAGTCTCTTGTAAATGTTTTGACTAAAATTTAGTAGTGGTAAAGGTATTAGTTTGAATCCACTCTTTGTAAAGATTACCAAATGCTTTAAGGAAAGATGCAGGGTCTTTAGTCCCATCATATTTAATAGTTGAAGATATATTTACAATATCAATAGAAAAAATGAAGGGGAATAAAGGTTCATTTGAATATTTTTGAGCATCTTGTTGTGCATAATGGGTTGGGGAATGATATTTCTTGTGGTATCTCTAAGAGGTGAAGGGATGAAATTTTGGTTATTTTGGAGAATTAGAATAGGAGGTTGATTAGCCATGTTTAATAAATGATGTTGCATTTGCATAATTTTAGAAGTATTATATACAAGCATAATGTTCATTTATTGCACTATTTATGCAAAAATTTGGGTAGTGTCAACTAGTGGATTGGAATCATTGGTGTTAAGAGTTGAATTAGTACGATTGATAGGAGGAACATTCCTTGAATTAGTATTAGGGGGTGGGTTATTATTTGGATGATTGTTAAGGGATGGGTTTTTTTCTTATAGGATTATTGGTTAAGCTTGTGTCAATTTTCCCTACATTGTAATAAGGTGACTTAAATAGATAATTATCTTGAGAAGTGTAAAATGGATCGGATCCATTAGTGTCATTAGTTGGATTAATTTGGACCATATTGCAATCCAAAGACGAGGGGTGAGAAAAAGTGCATCAAGAGTGAGGATCCTCTTGGGTAGTAAAGGTAGGAAGAAAATAACATCCCATATATATTATAAATGGATTAAGGTTATCCAAAAATATTCTCATCAGGGATTTCATAAAATGAGGAATAAGAATTTGAGATAAAAAATAAAAGGTAACAAATAAGAACAAAGTCAGATAGGTATAGAATGGTATCATCCAAAACGTATAGAGTTGACTAGGTCAATAGAGTTTAGAGGGAAGATAGATAGAAGAATTTTTATATGAAAGGACATAGTTAGATCAGTCAACTATGCTCTATGGAGAGGCATTGAAGACTAACCTATGTAATACTAGGTCAAACAAAATGACTATGTTTTGTGGAAAAGAAGATTGAACAACCTATGAGGGACTAGGTTAGACAAGATAATTGTGTCTTGTAGAAAGATAGAAACTATAGGAGACATAGTTGAGAAGATTGAATATGTAATGAAGGTAGAGACATGTTTTGACAATTATTAATGTAGATGATCTAGTGTGATTTTTTAGTATACTTAAAATAAACACAAAAAACAATTGTATCAATCTATTTCGTCTCATTGTGGCACATAGTAGAAATATTACACCAACATTGGCTGATATAAGTTTTACAATACATCATACAATTATTAGAGATCAAACAAAAAAAAATAAAGATGTTAATCTATGTGTTCATTCTTAAATATTTTAAATTATAACTTTTAAAAAATAAATATGATAGAGAGTTGGCTATAAGAAAGAACTAAAAAGGCAATCTAAGTATGGTTTCAAGTAGTTGAGTCTAAAAGGGGTTTGTATTAGTGATGGTATTGGCTTGGTATTGGGGCCTACCTCCTCACTTCAAAATCTTGTAGTGATAAGGGTGTTGAGTGCTTTTCCAGCAAACCACGTATATATACTTAGCTATAAAATTGAGTTGTCTTCTCCTTTGGTGATGAAATCTAAGTAGGTAGACCTTGGGTAAAATATGTTTAATAATTTTTAGTTTTATGTGGTTGTAAGTGTGTAAAAAATCAAATTAGTATGACTAAATTGATAAATTAAAACCTTATATTTAGTCTATATGCACTAATCTAAGCAAGCAAGAAAAAAAATAAAAGTGAATTAATTATTAAAAAGATAAATTAATGCCTTTGCTTTAGGAGTAGAAGGTTAATTTAGATGACCATGTATGCAAATAGTATAGAATAGAATCAATTGGGTCAATGTTATTTGTTAAAGAAAGATCTATAATAACATAATAAAATGAATTGATTGATTCTTATATGCAGGGAAGGAAGCCACATAATTATGTTGATTTAATCGACCTAGTTTATTGTAGGGTTATATTTTTATAGACTAAAAACTATGAAAGATAGGATTGTAAATGAAGAATAAAAATCACTAAGATGGTGAGAATGAATGTGATAATTTTGAAGATGCTGAAATTGTTGTTTTTATAATATGTTGTTTATATGATGATTTTTAACCTACTAACAAAGTTTATTAGGTCAAATGAGTTTAAAACCTTGTATGTAAATAAGTGAACTAAGTTGAGTAGATCAATCTAGTTACCTGTGGTTGAAGATGACCTGTAAGGGTTAGTTTACATCAGGTTCACCAGAATGTATACAAGGGCAAGTGAAGATGATATATATATAAATACTAGTTTAGATAAGGTAAATCACGATAGTCTTTTTACTTTTTGGTACATTTAGACAATCAGGGTCATGACCAATATGGATCCACTAGACCTAAATAAGGGGTCCCTTACCACAAAAATATAAGTAGAGAGGGTTCCAAGCCTCTAGTCAAATAATACCATGTAATAACCCTAAATAGGTCATATTTTTTCTTATCAAAATTAAATCAAAAAGTAAATTAAATCTAACCTAGTGCTCACCAAATCATGTGGCATAAAATGGAGGTAATAATCATAAAAGTAAACATGCATAGAAGAATTCTAATTAAGTCAATATAATATAACTCTAATGGATGGAGAGAGAAATACATTCAAAATCCATTAATTATGTTACTTATATCTACTAAAATAATGGAGTAAGAGTTAGAGATACTTACCTTGAAGATGAACTTGTCGAGATTCAATCTCTCCTTTGGCCAATGGTGTTGTTTTGGTTTATAATGATCACTAAGATAAGCCAACTCTAGTTTATATGATTTATCCTAAGTATCTAAGACTTTTACACAAGATAATATTCTTCTCTCCAAGTGTAAACCCTAAGCAATGACTCCTCAAGTATAATAGTGGATGAACAAATTGTAAATAAGCTCAAATGAATGATTAACTCTATCTCTCTATCTAAAATGGTGAAAATGATGTTTTTATATAGCTAGATCTAACCCTAAACTCTTATAAAGTTTTAGTGAACATATTCAACCTAATAAAACCTATTATTTAATAAATAAAGTAGTTAGGTCCTGAACTAGGTCAACTGAGGCTAACCTAATCCCATAACATACTTATATTTTAAGTAAAGGGTTGGCCTAGGCCAATTATTTTTAGTAAATGTCAAAAATAGATTTTGGATTGGGTAGTGGTTATTTGAGGTGATGAATTAATTATATGAGTATGGTAGGGATTTATTTAAAGGTCTTCCACAAACTTGTATAATTATGGATGTACACATACACTTACCTCTGCCCAAGACCCAACTCTAAACTATGTTTATATTCTATTTTAAAACTCTTTATCTCTCTAATCACTAAGTACTCTTATTTTAGTTAGGATATCAACACCCTACTTGAGTCTCCAAACCTTTTATACTTCTTAAATACACCTCTCATGTGTTTATGCTCTAGCCTTTCATCACCTTGATGTCACTATCATATTATTTTCTGCAATCTTCCTCAATCTTCTTGCTTCCAACTTGTTTTCTCATACTTGGCACAAGACGAAATAGATCAATATGTAATTTAGGATGTATTTATTTTTTTAGGTTTTTTAAAAACATCTAAATTATTTTTCAATTCATCTTGAAGATTCTAACCAAACCTCACATCTTCAAAGTTCCATTCTTTCAACATTCTCTACTTCTTTCCTGTGTGTTAGTTCTTTAGTAGCCTTTTTTTGGATTTTATCAATTGTATGGATAGGTAAAATTTTTTATTGAGGAAATAATATCATATTCTAACACCATTTATCTATTTAATTATTTACATTAAATTATTTGACCTAAATCTACTATTAAGTGACTTTTTAAACCTCTTTTAAGGCACTATCTAGGCCTAATTAGGTCTTATCTACCTATGACTCACACAGTATCCTATTTATATACACATCCATACCTTTCTATTATATAACCTTAAAAATAACTTGGTATAAATTAATTCCTTTCTAAACACAATTTTCATAACTTTTTGATAATGGAATCTCTTGAAAATCAAGTTCTTGTCTAGAAACCCTAACACAGGGTATAGACTGATTATGCACGCTCGAGAGGGTTAATTTTGAGGATTTAAAATTTAATATGTCTTTCAAGTCATTGTGATGGATTTTTAGGGTTATAATAACTTTTATATACCTTTCTTATCATGTTAATCCTCTTTTTGATGCCACTGTTCAATAGCTAGCTCAAATTCTTGGTATGATTGTGTCTGTAGACACAGACTACTATAGGTTCTATATTGAATGCTACATGAAATGTGTTCAAAAAACAATTGGATAACCACATAATAAATTTTAGATAATTTAAAATGTACTTACCATTATATATTTGAAAATAATCAACTCCCATAGAATCATTTCCTTAAAACATATGCTTTCTCAGTCTTTTAAACATAGATTACAGGCCTATAATAGGGTCAAGAAAGCTTAAAGTTGTTCTTCACTTTGGAGCATACATTATTCCATAATACATAATAATAAATGAAAAATACACACATTAGCAATGTCAATAACAAGCAACTAATTCTTTAAGTTTATAAAATATTATCTTATTCATCTACATTCATGATCTTGACAAGTACATACAAAATTGAGTATATAGACATAGTTTTTCTATTTCTTGAGTTTCCTTTATTCTCCATTCAAAATCATATACCACATTTCCTTCCCTATATCCTCACTGACTCACTATTTAAACATTTACCTATTCTAAACTCCTATAACTATCCTAACTACCTATTGATTCTCTCCAATGTAGCAAAGAAAGTTATACAATAAGTGTGCTTAGGCCTAGTTATGATTAAACATAACACCAAATATAAAAATTAATAAACCACCATAAACCTTATTTAAGACCCTAACACACAAGGTCATATCAATTGACATTTTAAAAACATTAATAAACTCTAGTAACAATACAAGGATTTTTAAAAAATTTAAATGATCATTTAGGCAAAAAAATGCCTACGTGCCTCAAGTTTAAATTTGATAAAGAGATAACACCTAAGAGTGACTCCTATAAGACTCTTAAGACTATAATGAACCTCTAAAGACTCAAGACATTGAAAAAAGACCAAAAATTGCCAATTGTAGTGATGATCCTACATCAAGGAGGTGTCAAAGCTTAGGGACATGTATAGGAAAGGTTTATGTAGATTTCAAGTGGTGGTATAGGGAACAAAAATATTGCAAAGAAATAATGGTATGTCCACCCATTTATCAAAGAAATTTTTAAGGCCTGTACTTAGAGAGATTGAAACTTGATGGGTTCCTACAAGAGAGAAATCATTAGTAATTGATAAAGATTAAAAATGTTGTGTGTACAAATATCACTTAGAAGTGTTATATCCTCCAAATATTTGTAAAGAATATAATTATATGTAAGTTTTATATTGTGAATAAAACTAGGTTATATATCTTTTCTTGAGTGATTTTAACTTTGTCTACAATATCATAATCTTTGGTTTATCACATATTCTAATCTAAGTAAATTGAGGAATGGTTTTAGGAATATATTTTTTATTCACTCTTTGAAAAGGGACTTCTCTGAATTTTTAGCTTTGGCCATCCTTTGCATTGTGTGGTTTACATTATAATGAATAATCACACATTTTTCACTTATTGTGTTTAAAATAGACTCTATGTGTTGAGACCCTATATTGACATTTAAATATTTAGTATGAGAACAAGGGCTGACATCATGTAAAGTATGATTTTTATCATTAAAATAAAAACACATGAAATCTTCAAATCATTAATAGTTTAGGGAACCTATGAATGAATTAATTACTATATTAATTTAACTAGGGATGAAATTTGGGCTAATAAAGTCTTTTAAACATAATTTCAACTAGATACAATGTGAAATGGGGCTCAATTGGTTGTGTTTAATTCTCTTATTGATCTAATTACTCGATTATTTGAAATAGGGAAGTAATTTTGGAAAATTAAGCCTCAAGAACCTAATTATAAGTATTTAATGTGATTCTAGGGTCAATTAGCCCCAATAGTGTCCTTAGTTGAACCAGTTACTCAATTGGTTCAATTAGGGACATAATTTTGGCCAATTGAAACCCATGAACTTAATTACAACTATATAATGTGATTTAGGGATCACTTTATTTCAATTATATATGTGATTGAACCATTCTGAACTAATTCCTATATTGGTTCAATCAAGGATTTTTTTTGAAAATTAAGCTTTTTGAACCTATTTATGACTATATAATGTGGCTTAAGGATTAGTTGGCCATAATTAAATCCCTAACTAATCAAATTACTTGATTAATTCAATCAGGGTTGTAATTTAGGATAATAAGCCTTGTAAATCTAGGTATAAATATATTATACTATTTGGGTATAAATTGGCCACAATTGAGTCCCAAATTGAAGTAATTACTCATTTATTTCAATTAGAGATGTAATTTGGTCCATTTGAGCCTTGTGAAACTAATTATGACTATATAATACGATATGGGGGTAGATTTCCCAAATTTAGTTCTTGGTTAAACCAAACACTCTATTAATTCAATCAAGGACATAATTTGTTCCATTCATGCCTAATTAACATAATTACTATTATCTGTGAGATCAAGTTGGTTTTCATGATGTAGTCAATTTAAAAAAGAGTTTTATGGACTCATCATGTTAATAGAAACACTATCTGGCATTTCAAGTATATTATGTGTACTCACCTTCATGGAGAAAATAAATGAGTATTATTCCATGGAGTAAGTATATTTTAAATTACCATTAATAATAATATAAAAATATATTATGGTATAATAACAAGTGGTCAACTAGCCTCAATACTATATGGAACAACCAAATATAAAAATAATTGACTACATATTTAGTTCCTTATAGTAAATGAAAGTAGTCCATCCCTTAAAGTAAAAATTTAATTTACTATGTATGAGTAATTTTTTAAGTCAATACAAAGCATTATTCATCAATATTAAAGTGTTTTTATTTTGTCATACAAATATGCTCAAGATTGGTCTTCATGAATTGCCAATACCGAGGCCATTATCCCTATTCAGATTAATTAGTCAATTTTCAATTTCAAAATTTTTTCTTATTTTTATTCTCTAATAATTATCCTCTTTATATTTATTTTTTCTTTGTTGATACTCACTTAGTTTTTAGTATTATGAGAGTGTTTTGATAAAGTAAAAATTTCAATTCGAGAGCTATCAATGTCTCTAGAAGTTATGGGATTATTCTAGAGACAACATTAGCTCTCAAGTTAAAATTTCCACTTTAGAAAAACACTTTTATAATAATAAAAACCAAGTGAATATCAACGAAGCTAGGTTAATTATAAAATAGGATGATTATTAGAGAATAAAAATAAGAGAAATTATTGAAATTGAAAAAAATATGTATTAATATTAATAGGAATAATGGCCTTGGTATTGGAAATTCATGGAGACTAATATTGAACCATATTGGTATGCAAGAAGAAACACACTTGACTAATGGTGAATAATCCTTTGCATTTACTTAGAAAATTATCCATATGTAGCATTGTTTTAAGGGATAAAAAACTTTCATTTACTATAAATAACTAACCAATATGTAGATAATTATTTATCTACTTGGTTGTTCCTTTTAGTATTGAGGTTACTCAACAAATTATTATTTTAATATTATTAATGGTATTCTTAAAGTAGATTTTTCCATAGAATGATATTCAATTCTTTTCTCCTTGAATATGAGTACAAATAATGTACTTAAAATGTTGGATAACATTTGTATTAACATGATGAATCTATAAGACTTTTTTTCAAATTGCCTACATTATTAAAACCTACATGATCTCATCGTACCCCTATATAGAAGGGTAACTTATAAAAAGTTGTGTATATTAGAGAATTTGAAGATGATATTATCCAGATAAATAGAAGATTTGGATTTCCTCAATTACAACCTTCCCACGTCACCTTATGGATCAAAATAAGAAATAATTTATAAGTACAAACATTGGATTAATTATAATGGAAAGTCATAGGGCTAGAAATTATTCAGGTAACATTTTCAAGAAGTTGTATGATCCTCACTTCAACATAGTGCAAAAGGTAAGACTTGATATTTGGTTTCAAGTGGAAAGTATCATCATGGTTAAAGCTAAAATTGAGATTAAATACAACTAAGTAGAAAAATAAATTTTATAGACTAATGGAAAAAAATATGGAGAAGAAGAATAATTAAGTAGATGGCTCTAATAGGCTCAAATAAATACAAAAACATAGATGTACCAATGGAAGTCTATCAACCTCTTCACCTTTCTCTACAATTATTAATTTTAAGGCACCCGAATATGAATATATTAACAAATGTAGTTGAAATTACCAATAAAATTATTTCCATTATTGAGGAACACCCAAAAAATAATGATGAACAAAGAGATAAGGCTACAAATGATATGATAAATATGACAACACTTCTATTAGGGTCAACCCATATGTATTTCAAGTTACTGATATTATTTTAATAAATGGTGATCAACCTATATAATGATAGAAAGAGACATAATATAATAGTTACACTAATGAATAATTATAATTCTTTGTTATATTAAAGTGATTTTAATGTGGTATGTCCACACACAATTAAAGTGTTTGATATTCTTTCAAGAAATGGTAAGCGACCTATTAATAATGATGGTTAGAAAGATAATGAGACATTTGAAATCCAACCAATTGATATCAATAATGTAAATGTTTCCAAAAACATCTCTTTGGTAAATGCACATAAGCATACTAATAGTATGAAATCAACATATAATTATAATCTAAGACCAGGGAGGGATAAATAATAAAACATTATCAATCCACTTCTAATGAGCACTAAACTTTCTCGAGAAGATATAAAGAAGATGATTACTAATAATGTATTGAATATCCATATAATATCTTAAGTAGAGGCCTTGGATTTTTAGTTATGCCATAAAAAATCCCCTTTGAGGAATTTATTTCAACATCAAACTTGTTAAGAATTTACAAGTAAAAATTGTGGAAGAGTTGAGAGTTGAATATTCCCTTACTTTACAAAGAGCTCACCCACCAAAGAAAAAAAATATTAAAGAGGAACATGTTACTATACTGGAATAATAATGAATAAGAGGTAGGGGGGATTAATTAGTCTTTAAAACTTTTACTACAATTCCACTTGATCCTTCATGAACAATGACTAACCATCCACATATGCCTTAAACATAAGAACACAATATGACAAAACTTATATGTGGGAAACCATCAAGGGGAATAAAAATAATTGGTACTTATAAATTTAATATATTCATATCAGACAAAATATCAATTTTAGTGAAGCACCAATTTCACATGGAGCACCAACCCCAAATAGCTAAATACCAACCCAGCTAGGTTTTAACAAGCACCCACTTGTAAGGAGGTACCAACCCCCTAAATGACTCAACACCAACTCAACCACTTAAAAAACTTAATTAAATTTATAACACCTTATTTCTCATATAATTTATGATGATTGCCTTCTTCATCTCTTTACACACTTCTATCCCTCTCAAAACTGCCTCTAGGCTTCTTCAATCTTACTAGGTCTCTTCAAGACTGATTAGGTCATATGACCTTGATATCCATAATAAAAAAATCTTATTATATATTAATTAATATACATATAAAACCATATTATGGTCTAAATGACCTCCTTTTGCTTCTCAATGTGCTATTTTATTTTCTTGCACTCATCTCATTCCTTAATAGGCCTAAAACGACATTGTATATATACAAGCCTCTTTCTTATACACCTATTGGTAATCCATATATAGTTTAAAACTTGGATTAAAATTTAAATATGTCATATAACACATTTAATACATGAATAAAACATTAAAATATGTTGTTCACAACATATAGGACAAAAATCTCTTTTAGGCCTTAAGGAGACCTAATTCAATTTACGCCTTCATTAGCACATGTTACACTTTGATCTCATTGGAAAAATTTAAAACTCCATACAAAAAATTAGAACTTAATTTTAAACTCAAATATACATATAATAATATCATGTTATGTCTATGATACTTTTTAGCTCCAACTACCACTTGAAGCATGCCATAAGTACTGTTTACAATTAGGCCTGTGCATACCCAAAAAGTGTATCTTGAAATGTTGAAGATAAAACAATAATTAGATAAAAAAACATGGAAATAAATCACATATTCAAAAACCTCATGATTTTATGGTAATAAAAAACTTAATTAGATACTTTAACTCAAGGTATACAGTCTCAAACTCTTTTTTGTAAAATGCTTACTTTGAATTGCTAGCTAGCTTCAAAACACAATTATGGATACTTGAACTTATTACACTTAAAATAAAAAAATAAAGGACTTAAAATTCATGAAAATTATCCTAAACATCATTATAACAACCTAAAATAAAAATATCATAATCTCTATTGGCAACTATTGGTTTTGTAGACCAATTTGTTGTTCTCTCTCACAAGACTCACTCAGCTAGACAAGCCATTTTGGCTTCAAAATTTTTACTAATTTCACTAAATAATTTAAAAAAATAAAATAATAAATAACACAAAAAATTCCCAAAAAATAATTCCATGTACATTGTATACTTACACTTATGGCATAGAGCCTCAAGCTCATCACTGTAACTTGCTTACCTAGAACTGCCAGTTTGCCTTGAAACACAATCATTGTGATAATGAACTTCAATCACCTATATGACCATTTAAATATACTCCTAATTCATGTTAGTGATATTATTATATAATTATGCCATTATTATATATAAATATAACATTTTCAAATGGAAATATTGGCCTTACAGACCAATCTCATGACCTCACTATACACAAATCTCACTGAGCTAGACAAGTCAACTTGTGAGAAACTTTTTACCATACACAATGATCTCAAAAAATTATATCCAAAATTAAAATGTATTAAAATTATTTAAAAATGTCTCTGTTCACTTGGACTCATCCCTATTCCATGATAACACATACCTAATCATCTTCTCATGTATGCTTGGGTTTCTCACTATTTGCAATATTTTTCTTCATTAGGTCTAATAGTGAATGGCCAACTTGGATCACCAAATTTGAAAATATGAGGGATAAAAATTGTCTATAAACCTTCATGGACACAAACTACAAGTCCTAATCTTTATCTTCTATCCATTTAACAACTTTGACTTGGTCAACTCTGGATATTGCAATAAATCTCTAAGAAATAAGGCCTTTTCTGTAGGGTCCACTTACTCACCTAAAGACTCAATCACAGCTAGAAATGCCTGGGAGAGTTTAATACAATGTAAAACCACTAAATTATTCATACCAATCTATTTTGATTACCTTAGAACTACTTATTTCATATCGGGTCACTATTAGGGTTCTTTAAGGGTTTAAACCATCTTCCACTAATAGAAATCATTCATAAATATTATATGCTCATTCCAAAAAATAATGTATGGAAATTTGATCTAGGACCCTTCCCAATCTACCATGAGTATCTTAGTTCCTCATGCATATGTTGCATGTGCCAATGAACACTTGAAAAACTTTTTGGGTAGACAACTCTTCATCTTGTACACTTAAGAGACATTAAAAAACTTTCTCAAGCCTAAACCTTCAAACTTTGACCTCATACTTGGTCAAAACACCTGGTTCAATCTATCAAACCATTGATAATGCTCACATGCTTATTTTTATCTTAAAATGTGAATCTCATACCTCATTTGGCCACTATCTCTTTCTTTGCTCTCTAGACCTTGACTTGCAATACACATTAGTCCTTAAAACTAACCTTATAACCACTATCCAACCTCTAAACACCTCATATACATGCCAAAAAACCTATTAAAGTGATCGACCATTGATAAACATCCTTCATATGTCTAGTAAAGAGCTCATGATGCCTCATTAGGTCAGGTAGGGTCTAGAACTAGTCTAGTTATAGACTTAGATTAAGGGTCTTACCTCTCTAAACTCACCTTGAATATTTATTTGATGTCTCTACACCGTGATCACATTTCATACATAATCCTCAAATTATTTCATAATTTTGCACATACCTCTATACATACATCTTAATGCTCACCATGCACATGCTCATGATATGACTATGCTTGCTAAGACTAGAATTCTCAAAACACCTTTTACTCAAGAACTAGTACTCAATCATGATTACCTCAATGATATAAAAAAATAGTATTATTTAGACAACACTCTCACATTATTGAAATAATCTCTTTCTAATCAACATGCTCTCAATACCTCATGCAGACCTAGAGCCTCATAATCATGCTTTAATGTTCACTTGACAATCAAATCTCTTTGTGACAATATTGACAACATTAAGCTGAAATTCACACAAGGTTTCTTCATACCATGACTAGGCCATGAAAATAATCCCTAAGCTCATGATACTTGACACAAGGATATAATTCTTAAGCACTTATCTCATGACAACAACACTCAACTATCCACTACAACACTCTCTTCAATGAACTCATATAAACCTCATCATAACACTCTTCTTTGCTATGAACCTAACAACTAGCCTTGATCATCCTTCACTAGAGAAAAATTAACCTTGATCATCTTTAATTAGAGTAACATCAAACTTGACATAAGCCTTCCAAAAAAAACAATACCGAGCAACAACCTTCACCATTGATCACCTTTGATAACCTCATGCTAATACCTTAACTATCCTTACTTACTTGGACATCAGCCTTCACTCCTCCATAACTCAAAGACCACTCACCATGCTTCTTTACCAAATGCATCTAGTCATCAATGATAACACACTTTGACATTAATGACATCATATTGGCATAAATGACAACACTCTACCAACAAACTCCCCCTTTGTCATTGATAAGAAAACACATTATAGTCTGATCAATATCTTCTCCCCCAAAGTGGTTGTTCTCCCCTTTTAACATTAATGACAAAGGGTATTTGACAAATATATATCTATTCTTTGGACCTAAAATCAACAAAGTCATAATAATATTCTAAGCAAAACTCACCTTAGGCTTATACCAATTATTATAGACAACTTCTAGGATGATTGAGTTGTTCCTCAATAAACTCTGCCTCTTATGTCATCTACATCTTGACTAAATTTCTAGAGCACCATCTCAAATTTTGATTATTCTTAATATCCTTAAATATCTAACATTAACCTCAAATATGCCTTTATACTGACTTGAAATTTCACATATCTGCCTTGATCCTTTAAATCATAGAGCCAATATGATCCTGCTATGTCCATACTTTCCTTTCAAGTCACACAATTAATAACAATCTCTTCTAACCTCCTTCATGCTTGAGTGGACCTTCAACCTTTATTCACACCATAAATATTACTATTATCATCCTCTTATATCCATAACACATTTTTATCTCTATCTACAACATGATAACCCTTCTTGTATTAGTTCGCTACTCATTAAGTTTGTAAAATAACTAGTTTACTATCTACTAGACTTCTATCTTGCTCGATCACCTTCACCTCACTTAACCAGGGCATATCAAGCATATAAACATATTATACATAACCCAAATGCCATCTTCAAATTCCTAGAGCAATCACACTCAATTTATGAACATAAAACATCTCTATAATCAATGCTTGTCCACCATGTCTATTAGGTCTATCTACAATCAAATATATTATTCCAAGGGAAAAATATAGTCCTATATGCTAAAGCAGAGATCACTCATATCATGCCCATATGGTATCTTAGATTTTCTTCTTGCATCAATCTATCTCATTCATGTTTCTCAAGCCACCATGGCACAAACCTCATCATGACATCTTTCTTGCATCATCCTATCAACTAGGTCTGTGATTACATGCTTAATTTTAATAGACCTCTATAATAATTTGTCTTCTTAATGATATGCAAATTGAGACTATACATTATGTGCCTTAGTCCTCTATGGCCTTAAGGTCATCTTGATGCACATAGAATAGTCAACTCTATTTCATAAGTAGCTCAATAAATAGAATCATGAAACATCTCAGAAATCATGCTTCCTTTAACTCCATGATTACCTCTATTTAGATAACAAAGTCAACCACTCTCTTGAAAAAGAACTCAGAGCTACCAATCTCCCCTTTAGAGCAAGCATATATCAATCAATGTAACAACTCAACAAATAAAGATCATACATAGTTACATAATCATGATCCCCCTTTGTCTTCACAACTTGTTCACCATACAAATCAATAATACATAGACCATATCCAATACAGATCAAACACCTAAATACCAATACCAAATATCAACATAGATCAAGCTCAACTATAACCAGATATCAAAAATTTACCTCTCAACATGCCAAAAGACCACACTTTCAACTCAGACTAAACAATATTCAACATGTATTCAAACCTTCTTGACATACAACACCCATCAAATCTCAACAAGCATACACCATGATTTCACTTACTAATGAGTGTCTCCACGAAGCCTGATGGAGTCAATTATTCCATAGGACACTAGAATAACACAAATTTATGAGATTCTTAGATCTCTATACTCTCATAAGACTAAATATTCTTCAACATCCTTCTAGGATTGAGTATCAACTTAGGCTTGACTCTTCACCATCCTTATAAACTAACAAAGAATAATCTTGAAATTATTTTAAATATGACTTATGTTCTACATTATTAAACAACCCACCTTGGTATATGAGTTGATCATGACTCACCTTGTCATCATCACTTCTTGTGTTTCTTAGGATCACCTTTAGGTTGTTAGGCCTATCTTAAAATACATGATATGATACTAATTTTTTGAATAAAAATGAATGAGATGGAGGGGGGGTGAATAAATATTTAAAACATTTACTAAAATTCCACTTAAGCATTCATGAACATTCATTGAAACATGCAGATCAAATAATGACTAAGTAACCATCTGCATATGCATGAAACATAAGAATACAAGATAACACAACTTATATGTGGAATACCCTAAAGGGAAATAAAATAAATTAATACCTATAAATTTAATACAATCATATAAGATAAAACACCAAGTTTAGTGAATCACCAACTTCACATGGAATACCAACCCCAACGAATTAAGCACCAACCCAACTAGGATTTAGGAAGCACCCACTTGCAAGGAGGAACTAACCCCCTAGATTATTTAGCACCAAATAATCTACATAAAACACTTGATAAAATTAATAACACCTTTTTACTCATACAATAGATGATGATCACCATGTTTATCTCTTCAAACACTTCTATCCCTCTCAAAACTACCTCTAGGCTTCTTTTCTTTTACTAGGACACTTCAAGATTGATTAGATCATATGAACTTGATATCCATACTCAAACCTCCTATTATATATTCATGAATATATATATACACCCATATGATGGTCTACATGACCTCCTTATGCTCCTTAATGTGATATTTTATTCACTTTCACTCATCTCACTCTTCAATAGGCCTAAAACTACCTTGTATATATACAAGCCTCTTGATTATAAACATATCAGTAGGAAATATATAATTAAACACTTATATTAAAATTTAAATAGGTCATATAAAATGTTTCATACATGAATAAAACATTTCAATATGTCAATCACAACATATAGGACAAAATTCTATTTTAAGCCTTAAGGAGACCTAATTCAATTTAGGACTTCATTGGCACACATTACCCTTTGATATCCTTAGAACACTTTAGAACTCCATAAATATAAGTAACACTTCACATGACACTTCAATATACCTATACTAATATAATATTATATCCATTACACTTTTTAGCTATAACCACCATTGAAGCATGCCATTAGTACTATTCACAATTAGGCGTATGCATACCCAAAAAGTCTATCTTGAACTGATAAAGATAAAATGCCAATTATATAAAAATATATATAAATAAATCACATATTTAGAAACCTCATGACCTTATAGTAATCATAATATTCATTAGATACTTTAACTCAGGGTATACAGGCTCAAATTCCTCTATAAAATGCTCACTCTAAACTGCCAGTTAGCTTCAAAACATAGTCATCAAAACTTGAAATCATGAAAACTAAAAGAACGCACTCAAGGAATTAAAACACATGAAAATTATCCTCAAACATCCTCATAATATATATATATATATATATATATATATATATATATATATATATATAAAAGCAACTATTGGTCTTGAAAACTAATTCGCTGACCTTCTCTCTCACATACCTCACTCAACCAGACAAGCCATTTTAGATTCAACATTTTACTACTTTAAAAGAATATATAAACTTATAAAAATAATTAATAACACATAAAAATCCCAAAAAAACATTATGTGCATTTTATACTTCTACTTAGGGCATAGAGCCTCAAACTCATTGTTGTAACTTGCTTACCTTGAACTACCAGTTTACCTTAAAGCACAATCATGGTGATAATGACCTTAAATCACCTATATGACCATTTAAAGAGACTCATGATACATTTTTATAATATTATTATATCATTATACCATTATCATATATAAATATAACATGGTCAAATGGAAATATTTGTCTTGTAGATCAATCTCATGACCTCACTATACACAAACCTCACTGAGTTAGACAAGTCAACTTGTGAGATTTTTTTTTCTATATATAATGATCTCAAAAAATTATATCCAACATGAACATGTATTAAAAGTATTTAAATTTTTTTCCATGTACTTATATTCATCCCTATTCCATGATAACACATCCATAATCATCTTGTCATTTCTACCCAGGTTTCTCACTGTTTGCACTATTTTTCTTCATTAGGTCTGCTAGTGACTATCCAAATTGGATCACCAACTTTGCACATCTGAGGGATATAAATTTTCCAAAAACATTCATGGACACAAACTACAAGTATAAATTTTTTTCCTCCATCCATTTAGCAATTTTGACTTGGTCAACTTTGACTGCTACAATAAATATCCAAGAAACAAGGCCTTTCTTGTAAGATCCACTTACTCACCTAAAGACTAAATCACACATGGAGATGCATGGGAGAGTTTAATACAACTTGTAATCACTAAAATAGGCATATCAATCCATTTTTATCACTTTAAAACAACTTATTTCATATAGGGCCACTATTAGGGTTCTTTGAGGGTTTAAACCATCTTCCACTATTAGCAATCATTCATAAATATTATCCCCTCTTTCCAAAAACTAATGAATATAACTTTGAACTAGGACACTTACCCATCTACCATGAATATCTTAGGTCCTCATGCAAATGTTGCATGTGCCAAAGAACTCAAGAACTAGTACTTAAACATGCTTACCTTAATGATATCAAATAATAACATTCTTTAGACAACACTTTCACACTACTATAATAATATTTTTCTTATCAACATGCTCTCAATAGCTCATGTAGACCTAAAGCCTCATAATCATGTTTCAATTATATCTTGACCATAAAATCTCTTTGGGAAAATATTGACAACATCAAGATGATCTTCACATAAGGTTTTTTCATGCCATGACTAGGACATGACAAGACTCCTTAAGCTCTTGATACTTGACATAATGATATAATTCTTAAGAACTTATCTCATCAAAATAACACTCAATTTTCCATTTCAACACTATCTTTAATGAATTCATATGAAACTCATCACAACACTCTTCTTTGCTAAGAACTTGACAATTAGCCTTGATCATCCTTCTCTAGAGTAACATTAACCTATATTATATTTCATTATAGTAACATCAAACTTGACACAAGCCTTCCAATAATAAAAACAACACTAAGAAATAAACTTAACCATTGATCACCTTTGATAACCTCATGTTGATACCTCAACTATACTTTCTTACTTAGACATCAACTTTCACTCATGCATACCTCAAAGACCACTCACCAAGCATCTTTACCAGATGCATTTAGTCATAAATGACAACACACTTTGGAATTAATGACATCAGATTGATCTCAATGATAATAATATTCCAACACAATCTTTAAAACATTAAGAATTATAAGGACATTGTTATCCTGAAAGTAGACAAACATAATACAATGGTAGTTTTGGATATGAGTGATAATGAAACCAAAATGTTTGGTCACTAAAAGTTAAGTGAGAGCTATAATAAGGTAAAAATGACCCTTTAAATAAGGTCATAAATATTTTCACTAAAGTAATAAAAAATTTACTTGGTAATGAAAGGTAAAAACAATGACTTATCCCAAAGTCACCTATCATCTAGAGAATTTATGGAGCACCAAAAATATACAATGATGACATCCCCCTTCATCAATTTTAAATACTTAAATTTTCCCCTCTTACCCTCTTTGCTAAATATTTAGCAAATAAGTTGAAGTAGTTGATTGGTAATACTCCTTTTATAAAAACTTATGAATAGTTTGTTTTTAAGATCAAAGATCTTAGAATGGGGTCACCATTATCACCCATTATAGATAACTTTTATATGGACCACGTTGAGAAAAAAACTTTAGATTCTTATATTTAAAAACCTATTTGGTAGGACATATTTGTAGATGATACAAATGTTAAATGGCCACATGGTGTGTTGAAATATATAAGTTTCTAGATTATTTAAGTGGGAGATGGAGAAAATCTGAGAGGATCCTTCCTAAATAAGTTAGCAGATAATTGCAAATACAAGAAATAAACTATGAAAATTGGTAATATATTACCTCAAATAAGTAGAACTAAATTATAATGGCTAAATTGTATAATCACTGGCATATTCGAAAGGTCAACCTCCTTTGAGTAATCTCAATACAATAAATTCATGGATGCCTTCATTAGCCTCAACACATACTTATATACTAATTCTATTCTAAGTAACTACTACTTCCCATGAATGTGAGATAAAAAAAAAATATCATGAGATGACTTACAAAGTATATGCATCCATAACAACTATTATACTAACAAAGTGATGAGAAGGGGTAGAATGGGTTCCTAACATCCCCTCCCTCAAAGAATTTTTTTCCTTAAAGCTTCTAATGTGGGAATTGGTGCTACATCTAAAATAGTGGTTCCCATATTGCATCCTTGTGTTGCATTTCATGCCACTAAATTAAAACCTTTGTGATGGATTGGGAGTGAATTTGGGGTGTGCACCTATCCAAGATTGCTTGTAGCTCAAGAAAGATGGATCCTTCATTATCAAGCTTTGGTAAAATAATTTGCACTCTAATGTTTATGCAAAGAAATTTTTCCAGACAAGAGACATGAAATACTAGGTAAAATCAAGAAGAAGGTGGGAGATCTAACTTATAAACAACCCACCCAATCTTCAGGAGATACTTATAGGGCACATAGAACTTGGGAGCCAACTTATGATGCCATTTAAGTTTTAGGGAGGATTGTTTGTGCCATAGGTAAGGAAAAACCATATCACCTATTCGAAAAGTACACTTAGAATGGTGCTAATCATACTATTATTTCATTCAATTTTGTGCCATATGAAGATTATCCTATAGAGTGCTAAGGATCTGATCTTAGGTTCAAAGAATCATATCAATCACTTAAACTAATGAACTATTAGGGGTGAATGGAAGGAACACATGGAGTCATTTTAGTTGAAGTGTGGTAGGAGGTATTATACCACCATTTATCTAGGGGAGCCACTTTGCCCACTGATGTTGTTGTTATGAGGTGAAGCAAAAAAGGAATGTTTTCAAGTATTTGTTGACAATTTTAGTTTAGCCATCCATTTGTGGATGATACCCAAAACTCATCTTTAGTTGGGTGTTAATAAGTTGAAATAATTCTATCCAAAAATGTCTAGTGAATGTTACATCATGATCTAATATAATTTATGAAGGAATGCCATGAAGATATAAAATCTAGTCCAAGAAAATTTGTGTGATTGTGGAGGTAGTATAGGGATGGATGAGGGAAAAAAATTACAATATTTGAAGAGGAAATCAACCACAACCAATATCACTATTTTTACTCTACATTTAGGGATCCCATAAATGAAATCCATATAAATATCTATCCAAATCCTAGTAAAGATGGGCAAGGGTTTGAGCAACCTAGGGATGAGTGTGGTTTCACCCTTGTTACATTGGCAAGTATCACATTTAGCCACCATCTATTGAATTACCTTTTGCATCCCCTTCTAAAAGAAGTTGCATCATACTAGCTCATAAGTTTTGAGAAAAATTGAGTTCCCTATGGATAGACAAGCATGGATTTCATATAATACATGACCTACTGAAGATCTATTCTCTAGGGAAACACTAGATGACCCTTGTATCATAGAGAAGCACCATCCTGAGAATAATGTCATACATTAGCGGGGTTAGTGGCCAGCTATTGAATGATTTAATATACTGAGGAGTCATTGACATACCCCTACTATATAACATCCAACTAATTTAGAATATGCATAGAAATAGTTGAAAGAGAATCTTGGTCTATAAATGTGTGAGATAAAGCATCAACCACAATATTGTCCTTACCCTTCTTGTAAGTGATCTCATAGTCATAACCCATGAGTTTTCTGACACATTTATATTTTGATGGGGTAGAGACCCATTATTAAAAGAAATATTTTAGACTATGGTGATCAGTTTTGATGCAAAAATGATTCTCCAGTAGGTATGGTCGCCACTTCTATACTACATGCAAAATGACCATCATTTCCTTCTCATAAGTAGAGTGTACTAAATTATTGCTAGAAAGATATTTATTGGTGAATGCAATGGGGCATCCTTCTTGGAGGATAACATCACCAAGTCCATTACTGCAAGTATCATTCTTGATAGTGAAGGTCTTGGCAAAATCTGACATATCTAGAATATGTGTAGTACACATAACTTATTTCAATTTTTCAAATGCACACTCAATAACTTGTGTCCATGTAAAAGCATAATTTTTCAACATAGATATCAATGGAATTACAATCTTCCCATAATCCTTGACAAACTTGTGATAGTATCCAATCATCCCCAAGAAACCATAGAGGCTCTTGAGTGTTTGAGGATGAGGCCATTTGGTCATGGTAGCTATTTTTTAAGGATCCACCCAAACCCCTTAGGATGAAACAATATGCCCAAGATAATCCAATTCATCCTATAAAAAATAACATTTAGATTATTTTTCATATAGATGATGGTTAGAGAGAAGCTACATTATGAGATATAGATGTTGGAGATCCTAAGACCATGTTTTACTATAGATAAGGATGTCATCAAAGAAGACTAGAATGAATTTTTGTAGGTAGAGATGAAATATTTTATTCATAACTGTCTAGAATTTTTAAAGATCATCAGTGAGGGAAAATGACATGACTATAAAATCATAGTGGTCATCATGCATGTGAAAATCTATCTTAAGGATATCATCCTCATGAACCCAGATTTGGTGATATCTAGAGCAGAGATCCAACTTGGATAAAAAATGAGTGCCATGAAGCTCATTAATAATATGGATTATGAAATTATCCTTAATTGTGATATGATTAAGTACATAAAATTTAATGAAAAGGTGCCTTAACCCATATGTTTTTTGAACAAGGAGAACTGGGGAAGAATATAGACTGGTACTAGGGAGAATAATGCCTTACTTTAGTAAGTCTCAAATGAACATCTTGATCTTAGTATTTTACTGAAATGGGTAGCATTAGGGCCTAATATTAGGAAAAAAATTCTAGGAAGGATCTAAATATGGTGGTCTAATGGACATGAAATTGGAAATCCCACTGGTTCATCCAAGACACATGTATACATATGTAAAACGGTTTGTAGATCAAAAGGAGTGAAGATTGTTGATGGTTGCATTTGAATGGAATGGAGTTGGAAAATGATGTCATGTGAATTATTTTTAATAATATTTTGCATGAAATGTGAAATCATCACTTTAAGAGACCCTGATTATAAGCCTTTCAATATGTCTTTTTGCCCATTGTCTAAAAACTACATCCAAAGTTTAGTAAAATCCTATAAGATGGGTCTAAGTGAGCATAACCATTGGGCTCCCAAGATAACATCACATCTACCTAAGGGTAAAGAATACATGTTGAAGTGAAATTTATAATCTCCAATATACATACACACATTAAGAAACTTCCATTTGCAAGGTAATATGCCCCCATTAACAATCATGACTTCAATGTTGGAGAAAACATAAACAAAATAATCAGTCTATTTGGTGATTTGGGGGTCAATGAAGTTATGAGTGCTACCAAAATCAATGAGTATTATGAAAGGGAACTTATTGAAGTAACTCCTAACTTGCATGGTTTGTGGGGTGGTGACTCTTGCTAAGGCATGGAGAGAGACCTTTAGTTGGTCTTCTTGAGAAGAAAGTTCCATAATCGGTTGAGCTTCTTTCAAATCATCTATTATATCCTAAACATCTTCCCAAGATTTAGTTTTAGGTGGAGAGTCCACATACAATAGGTAGAGATTTTTCTCGGCACATCAATGTCTCTGAGTGAATTTTTCATCACAATTATAACATAGTCCTTTTTCTCTATGGGTTCACATCTCTACTTTAGTCAAATGTTTGATAGGAGTGGTTTTGGGGGATGCCATTGTTTGAGATCATTATGGAGTTGTATTTTTTAATGGAGAAAAATTTGATTTGAATCACTACTGAGTTATGATCTTATCCTTTATCAAATTATCCAACCCTAGGGATTTCATCATCATGTTGGGTCGAAACATTTTGACCTCAGATCAAATTGCATCCTTTAGTCCATTGGCAAAGTAAATATTGAAGTATTCATTAGACAATCCCTCTATGTGATTGGCCAATTTTTCAAATTCTACTTGATATTCTCTCACAATTCTTATTTGGTGAAGTTTAGTGAGTGATCTTTTGAAGTCATCAAAATCACTAGGGCTAAACCATTGTAAAATAAGGGTGCAAACATTGATCCATATTGGATCATCATGAGCCTTGGTATACCAATGATACCATTGAAGGGATTTAAGTTCCAAGTGAAAGGATGCAAGTTGAATCTTGTTGGCATCATAATTATTATGTAGAATAAAATATTTTTCTACTTAATAGATCCATCTAGTTAGATGTACACCATGGAATCAAGGAAAATCAAGCTTTAACCCATGAAAATTATTGGAAGAAAAAAATATAGTGTCAAAGGAGGACTATGGATGTTATCTATTGTTCAAGGTGGTATGCTAAATACTGAGGCCAATAATTTTTTTATAAAGACATTTTATGTGTGTCTTGAGGGTAAAAATTAATCCTCCATGTCTTTTTCTCTTGTTTAGATTACTACCATGACCTAAATAAGATTTTTTTTTTCTAGATTATGTTTTCTATTTTTTGTCTAGTTGTAAGTCCTCTAAGAGCTATCTAATACTCCGTGGATATTTTTTTGAAACTGATAAGATGAAGATTTTTTGGTTTATGGTTTCTATAAAATATCTACTTGTAAGTCCTATGATAGTCTTTGGATACTTTGCTATGAGATGATTTTTTTGATAGTCTACTAGAAATATTTTGAAACTGATAGAAATGGGCCCCAAATTTTAATGGCTTCGCAAGGGTTTAAAGATATCTCTCTAGCCATCAATGTCATATGAGCAAGTACCACTTTCAAAAAATAATTTGGCCATGGATTTACCTCTAAATGATAGCTCTTGTTTTTCCTAATAGATGGGAACTAGTCAATCAAAATGGGGTCATTACCCATTTCACTGATAGGTACTCTCAATGGGTCAACTACTTTAGGGTTCTTGTAGTACTCCTCACAATGCATTTTAATGATTTTACTCAAGCACTACCCATAGTTATGAGAACATGTTTTTACCCTGGTCTAAAATAAATTATTTTGATATAAAAAACTACTTGAACGAATTATTTAGTAGTACATAAAAACACTTTAGAAAAAATCAGCCTTGGAAAGTGCTCTAATACTAGATGAGAGGATCCTTCCTGAACAAGTTAGTAGATAAATATAAATACATGAAATAAACTATGAAAATTAGAAATATATTAACTCAAATAAGAATAACTAAATTAAAATGGCTAAATTATAGAATTTTTGACCTCTTTGAGGTGACAGCCTCCTTTGAGCAAGCTCAATACAATAAATTTATGGATGCCTTCATTGGCCTCAACACTTAATTATATACTAATTCTAATCTAAGAAACTACTACTTCCCATGAATGCGGGATAAAATAAAATGCTCATGGGATGACTTAAAAAGAATATGCTTCCATAGAAACTATTACACTAACAAAGTAAAGAGAAGGGATAACATGGTTTCCTAACAAAATCTAATTCACTATGGAAAAATAAGAAGATAATCAACTACACTTCTTGGATGTTCTTATCTTAAAGAAATTATATGGAATCTTGTCCCATGAAGTATGTATAAAGAATACTCATAATTATATTTACCTTCAAGATGACTCCTACCATCACCCCTAATAGAATGTTGTTGTCCTTAATTGGCTAGAAAATAGGGCTATCATAATTTCTAGCCCATACCACTTTATGCATGAGAAAGATCACCTCATGGAAGTATTAATGACCAATGGTTATATAAAGTAAGACGTTGAGAAGGAATTTTATATGGCTGAAAATTGATGACAAAAAGGGAATGATGAAGACTCAAATTCACCTAGGATCACCATAGCATGTTTAAAGGTAATCTCAAAAATATTAATGAGAATTTTTAGGAGGGATAGTATACAAATTGATTTCAAACATCATAATACCCTTTGAACCCACTCAACTTAGTTATTTTAAGTCCTAAAAATCAAAAGGGTATATACTTATTTCCTTGTTTGTATGGTAAGTCCTAAATTAGTGAAACGTGTAGATCTCTCCAAACTAGTCTTAGAGAACATTCTAGGGACATTAATGACTCTCAAGTTTATTTTTTTACTTTAAAAAAACACTCCCATAATATTAAATACCAAGTTAATTGTTTGAATATAAATGAATAAGAGTGGGGGGGGGGTGAATCAGTCTTCAAAAACTCTCTTTAATAATTGAACATAAGTAATCATAGATCTTTTAAATAAGCATGTACATCTTAGCAAGCATAAGCACCAATCCATAAGAGCATGCAACACATGAACACAGTCTATATATGGCAAACCCTCAAGGGGAAGAAAAAACAATGATGATGTAAACATACTATAGTCCTATAAGATAAACACCAATTTTAGTGAAGCACCCACTTCACATGGAGTACTAACCCCAACTAGCTAAGCACCAACTCAATTAGGATTTAGCAAGCACCAACTTGTAAGGAGGCACCAACCCCTAGATGACTCAACATAAATTCAACCACCTAAAATAATTGATCACCTTTATAATACCTTATTTATCATATAACAGATGATGATCTTCTTCCTCAGCTCTTTGCACACTTATATCCCTCTCAAACTGGCCTTTAGTCTTCTTTACACAACTAGCCCTCTTCTTGACTTGATTAGGTCATATGTCCTTGAACATCATATGTATAATCTCTATCAAAGATTTATTTCTGATCATATACACTCCTTTAGTGGTTTATAATACCTTATTTTGATTGCCAAGTGCTATATAATTTTCTTATACTCTTCACACTCACCACCACTCAAAATAGGCCTAAAATTGCCTAGTATTTATACAAGTCACTTGATCATATCCTTCTTAGTTAGCCAACAATTATTGATCACTTATATTTTTAATGAAATAGGAATTAAAAAATTCTAAAAACATGAAACAATAATTACAATAGGTCAGTCATATCATATAGGACCAAAACCCCCTTTTAGACCTGAAGGAGATCTAATTCAATTAGGCCTTAATTAATTCATGTTACCCTTTAATCTCTTTAGAACACTCTAAAAATTATTAAAAGATAAGAACATATAAAATAATACTAAAATATACCTCATCCAAATTCACTTTAGGTCCATAACACATTTTTAGGTCTAACAACCACTTACACGTCTTCTCAAAACACTGTTCATACTAGGCCTGTGTATGCCCAAAAAAATTGTCTTGAAAAACTGAAGCATAAGAATAATTTTTCAAAAAAACCATATAAATTAATGACATATATAAAAACCTCATGATCTTATTCTCATCAAAAACTTTATCAGATGCTTGAATTTTAGGGTATACAGGCTCAAACTCTTCTCTACAAGTAGCCCACTTAGAACTGCCAACTAGCCTCAAAATAAAGTCATGAAGACTTATACTTATGACACCTAAAGGGAAAAATTAAAGGTATATAATGCATGAAAGTGATATAAAAATTTACTTAGAGAAAACTCCATCAAAAATATCATTATCTTTAATGGTAACTGTTGGTCTTGCAGACTAATTTATTGATTTTCTCTCTCTCAGACTTCACTCTACTTGATAAGTCATTATGGCTTCAATGTTTCAATACCTTACACTAACTTCCAGGCTTCTAAAAATCATGGATAGATCATTAATTTCAAAAAAACATCAATATGTGAATTAGATACATCAACTCATGGTATTGAGTTTCAAACTCATTTTTGCAAAGTTTTTTCATTATTTGCACCACTAGGTCTATTAGCGACTGGTCAACTTATATGACTGGTTAAGCACCCATAAGGGATATAACCTACTCAAAAACCACCATGGATATAAGATAAATGTATCAAGATTAAACCTTCATCCAATTAGAAACTTTAACTTAGTCAATTCTACCTACTACAACAAATCTTCAAGAAATGAGACATTTCCTATAGGGTCCACTCACTCACATGTTAAACCAATCATACATGGAGAAGCTTGAGAGAGTTTAATAAAAATATAATAACTTATGTATCCAATTTATACCATTATAGGAGTTTTTATCAATATATTCAACATTGAGTCATTGTTAGGGTTCTTTGAGGGTTTAAACCATCTTCCAGTATTAACGATCATTCATAAATCTTAGCTCCTTATTCCAAAAACCAATGCTTGTAAATTTGATATAGGACATTTCCCAATATACCATGAATATATTAGGTCCTCATGAGATACTACACATGCCAATGAACACTTTAAAAACCTTCTCAGGTAGACTACTCTACATTTTATGCACTCAAGAGACTTTAAAACACTTTTTTAATCCTTTTCTTGCAAACCATTACTTGAAACTTCATGCACATGCTTAAAAAAATTGAATCACATTTTTCAATGCTCACCTACTCACACTTGCCTTGGAAATTTATCTTGATACCCTATCTAGCCACCATCTCTCTCTTTACTCTCTAAGCCTTTGACTGATAAGTCACAATAGGTCTTAAAGTTGACCTTATAACCACTATACAAGCTCTCAAAACCTCAATTAAAAAATCAAAACACCTTTTTCATGATCAAACACTATTAAGTGTTCTTCATATGTATTATCAACAACTCATGTTGGTTTATTAGGCCAAGTAATGTCTATAGGTGGTCTAGTTGCATACTAGGTTTATAGGTCTTACCAATATATGCCTACCCTAATACTCCCTTGAGTGATCCAAAGCCTCATAAGCATGCTCAAACAAATTTATATAGCCTCTTATGCCTCTATACATTCATCTCACTAGGACACCGATCTCATACCTTCTCATAAGGTTTTTTAATGTAATGACCAGTGTCATGATTAGACTTGTCAAGCACTTGAAGCTTGAAAACTAACCTTGAAACACTCCTTGATTCTTATACACCTTAATCACATGCCTTCAAATTATTTGTTAATAGAGAGACATCATGAAATCATTTTAGACTATTACTATGAATAGTAATGTCTAGAATAAGATATATAAAGAGGAAAAATTTATATATGTACATTAGATATCTTTAGAATTATTATATTAATCTATAGATAACAACAGGGTATCTTTGGAGTGTAGCTAGGCATCTTCAGAGCATGAATACATAGGTATTTGGTGCTTCATCAAAACATATTCAGAGCTACTTGGTAGATGTTAAAATATTTAAAAGAGCATCTTCATAGCTTGATAGAGCATCTTTATAGGTGCTTGTATAGACATTTGGAGATCAACTAAGGATATTCATATCAGGCATCAATGACAACAATGATAACACTATGCCAACACACTTTGACATTAATGACATCAAATTGACATTAGTGACAACATTATGCCAACAAACTCCCCTTTTATTATTAATGATAAAACACATTACATTTTGATCAATCTCTTCTCCCCCAAATAGGTATTTCTCTCCATTTGACATTAATGACAAGGGGTCTTATACAAATAGCTATCTTATCCTTAAACCTAAATTTCAAGAAATCACATAATGAAATACTAACCAAATACTTACCTTAAGCTCATCAGTTATTGTAGACATCTTCTAGAATCTCTCTTTCTCCCCCTGAGTAGATACTACCTCTTAGAGACACTATATGGCACATAATCTTTAGAAACTATAGAAACCACTCATATAAAATTATTTCATGAATGACCTCACTCATGATAATTCTTTCATGTACCTAATCACTACCAACTATAATTTTCCAATTATTTCAATTCAATTTTGATATCCACCTTATGCACTATGATCTTTGATATCATTTTTTCTCCTTTATGTTTCTCAAACCATCATGACACATACATCATCATGACATCTTCCTTACATCAATCTATCAATTAGGTCTATGCTTACATGTTTCACTATGACACACCTCTATCATAACTTGTCTTCTTCATGATATACAAACTGTGATAATACAACATGTGTCTTGGTCCTCTATGACCTTAATGTCATCTTGATGCACATAGAGAACTCAACTCTCTCTCATAACTATCTCATGAAATATCTCAAAAATCATGCTTCCCCTTTATGTTCATAGTTTGCTTACCATATTAATCAGAAGTACACATAGACCATCACCAATGTGGATCAAGCACCTTGGTACCAATACAAAATATTATCATAGATCAAGCTCAACTACAATCAGATACCAAAATCTTACCTCTCAATATTCCAAAATACTATACTTCTAGCTCATACTCAACAAACTTTAACATGTCTTCATACCTATGCAACACCTGTCAAAGCTCAAATAAGCATCCACCATGACTTTACTTACTAATGAGTGTCTCTATGAAGCCTAATCGAGTCACCCCTTCCATAAAGCATTAGAACAACATATATCCAGGAGGTTCTTAGATATTCATACACTCACAAGATTGAATGTTCTTCAATATCCTTTTGGGCTTGATTTTAACTATAGGCTTGATCTCATCATCAACTATTTGATCATAATGTTAGCTAATAACAAACATTCATGACTTAGTTTCACACCTAAGGCATGCTCTATCACAACAAGCAATCCACTTGAGATTTTAGATTGATCATGACTTATCTTTACTACCTTTGGTTTCCATACATTCATTTACCTTCTTTATTTCAGTCTAGGGGATTCAAACTTCCTATTTTGACTTGATGACCTTCTAACTCTGTTAGGATAAAATCTTTTAATGTGTCCTACATTATGATAGTTGTCACAAACCACCATATACATACCATTTGATTGATATTAATTGTGATTCCTTCCATAGTTCCATGAGAACTCATTCTTGGAGGGTATTCTACATTCTCTTCATCTATGACCAAATTGACTACATATAAAACATTAACTATTAAAAGAACTAGAATACCTTATAGCATTAATTTGTTTGATAAATCTTTTCATGTTGAATTTTTTATCTTCAATAATCTTTTCCTTGACTAGAGGTTCCTCATTTTGGTCTTCTTTGAAACCAATACCTATCTTGTCACTTACAGACTTTTGATTACTCAAGATATCATCTAGAACCTCAGTTCTATTTTCAAAATTCATAAATATCTTCACCTTCCTAGATGATTGATCCAACTCAAATTTGAGGGATTCTATTTTAGTTTCATTTATGATGCATGCTTCCTCTTTAGCCTTTAGGTTTGCATTGACTATCTCTATCTATGTCTCAACTTGATTGATGATATCATCATAATCCTTGGAGGTGTTACTCAATCTCTCCTCAAATGAGGCAATATACTCCTCATAGTCTTTAACTATTGATCTTAGTTGATGATTCGTTATTATTTTAAACTTCAACTCCTCTAAAGCATTTACCCATTTTGCCTCAAGATTCACTTCTACTTCTTCTTCATCTGATTATACATCAACCACAAGGCCTTTTCCATTTGAACAACCCTCATTATCTGATTCTATGGACATGAACAAGGTTTTGCTACTATCATGTTCATGTTCATTAATACCACCATCACTATCAGATTCACTTGAGTCACTTACATTAGAAGAGTTATCTTCTTTAGTGTAGAATCTTCTCTTGTTTTTGAAAGTTCCTTTCTTGCATTCATACTTATTGAACTCCTTTTTGTTTTTATCATGATTATAGGTAATTTTTTCATCTCCATGATGTTCATCATGTTCTTCATCATGCTTAGATTTATCCTTGTTAAGACACTTGGATGAAAAGTGACAAATGTTTTCATAGTTGAAACATTTGAAGGGTAACTTACCTTTTTACTTACTAGATGTAAACCTCAACTTCCTTGCAAACATGGATATTAGTTTATCATAATCAATATCTAAGCATTCCTCATCCTTGACCTTCTTAGATTTTGACTTATTCTCAATTTTGAAAGATACTTATTTCTTGAGAGGTATTCATTAGTTCTCATCTCATAGGTAGTCAAAATGCCATGAAGCTCACTCATCTATAGCTTGTTCAAATCTTGCATTTCTTAAACTAAAGACACCTTAGAGTCAAACATAGGAGTTAGTGATCTCAAATTTTTTAACAATAATAGACTGTTGAAATTATTTTCCCAATCTTCTAATGACGTTGACAACTTCATCAAACCTTAATAGGTAAGATGTAATGGTTTCATCTTCATTCATGTTCAAGATTTCAAACTATCTTTGGTGGGTATTTAACTTTGCCATTTTCACCTTGGTGTCTCCTTCATAAATAATCTTAAATTTTTTCCATATCTCTTTAGATGATTCATAATGAATTACCTTCACAAGTTATATCTCTGATAGGCCACAAAGAATGGAATTCATTGCCTTAGAGTTATTTTTACTAGATTTATTACCTATTGCATTAGTTGGTGGAATAGGAGGAAAACTATAGACATCTACAACTGACTACCATATATCATGATATTGAGACATTAAATATATATTAATCCTAACATTATAAAAGGCATAATTAGATCCATTTAATAATAGAGACTTACTGGTAGATAAACCACCTTGAGCCTACTTACTAGCCATGCTTGCTTCTAGGATCTCTTTTAGGTTTTAAACCTAATTCAAAGGACTAAGATCTGATATCAAATGTTGGAATATAAAATAATGAGAAGGGGGTGAATTAGTCTTCAAAAAATTTCTTTAATAATCAAATATAAGCAATCATAGATCATTTAAATAAGCATGTATATCTTAGCAAGCATAAGCACCAATCTACAAGAGCATGAAACATAATTTATATGTGGTAAACCCTCAAGGGGAAGGAAAAACATTGATGATGAAAATTAAATATAGTAATATAAGAAAAATACCAATTTTATTGAAGCATCCACTTCACATGGAGCACCAACCCCAACTAGCTAAGCACCAACTCAGTCAGGCTTTAGTAAACACCAACTTGTAAGGAGGCACCAACCCCCTAGATGAATTAGCACCAAATCATCCAATAATACACTTAATAAAATTAAAAATACATTTTTTTCTCATATAATATATGGTGATCTTCTTCCTTAGTGCTTTGTACACTTTTATCCCTCTCAAACTGCCCTCTAGCCTTCTTCATTCAACTGGACCTCTTCTTGAATTAACTATGTCATATGACCTTGATTATCATATGTATAACCTCTATCAAAGATTAATATATAATATTTATAATCCTATAATGTTATATAAGACCTTTTTATACTTACCAAGCGCTATATAATTTTCTTACATTCTTCACACACACCACTACTTAAAATAAGCCTAAAATTGCCTAGTATTTATAAAAGTCACTTGATCATATCCTTATTAGTTGGAAAAAATTTATTTATCACTTATATTTTAAATTAAATAAGACTTATAACATTAAAAAAATATGAATCAAACATTAAAATAGGTCATTCATAGTGTATAGGACCAAAACCCCCTTTTAGGCCTTAAGGAGATCTAATTTAAGTAGGCCTTCACTAACACACATTATCCTTTAAACTCTTTAGAATGATCTCAAAATTCTTAAACGATAGGAAAATATAAAATAATACTAAAATAAACCTTAAAAAACTTTATTGTAGGTCCACAACACCTTTTTAGCTCCAACCACCACTTGAACCTCTTCTTAAAACACTGGTCATACTAGGCCTGTGCATATTTAGAAAATTTGTCTTGAAAAACTAAAATATAAGAATAATTTATACAAATAAACATGGTATAAAATAATATATATAGAAACATAATGACCTTATATTCATCACAAACTTTATCAGATGCTTCAATTCATGATATAAAGGCTCAAACTCTTCTCTATAAGTATCTCACTTAAAACTACCAACTAGCCTCAAAACACAATCATGAAGACTTAAAATTATGAAAACTAAAAGGAAAAAATCAAGGTATAAAATTCATGTAAATTATATTAAAACTACCTTATATTAACCTCCATAAAAAATATCATTATCTATAATGGTAACTATTGGTCTTACAAACCAATCTGTTGACCTTCTCTCTCAGACTTCACTTTACTTGTAAGTCATTTTGGATTCAATGTGTCAATATCTTACACTAACTTCAAATATTATGGAAATAATGTATAGATAATTAATGTCTAATAAAATCATTATGTGCATTAGATACATTAACTCATGGTATTGAGTTTTAAACTCATTTTTGCAAAGTTTTCTCACTATCTGCACCTCTAGGTCTATTAGTGACTGGTCAAATTGTATGAATGGTTTAACACCCCTAAGGGATATAAAATGATCATAAACCACCATTGAAATAATATAAAATTATCAATCTTTAAACTTCATCTAATTAATAACTTTGACTTGATCAAATTTGCTTGATACAATAAATATATGAGAAATAAAGCCTTTCCTATAGGGTCCACTCACTCACCTCTCAAAAAAATTATACTTGGAGAATATTGGGAGAGTTTAAGAAAAATTTAAATCACTTATGTAACCATTTGAGACAATTTTGATCACTTTTAATCAATATCTTCAACATTGGGTCATTGTTAGGGTTATTTGAGGGTTTAAACCATTTTCGAGTCTTAACGATCATTCATAAAACTTATCCCCTAATTATAGAAGCCAATTCTTATAAATTTGAGATAAGATCCTTACCCATATACCATGAAAAACTTAGGTCCTAATGTAGATTCTTCAGATGCCAAAAAACACTTGAAAAATCTTTTTGGGTAGACCACTCTACATTCTGTGCGCTCGAGAGACCTTAAAACATTTTTTCAAGCCTTTTCTTGAAAACCATGACTCAAAACTTCATAAAAATGCTTAAAAAAAATTAAATCATATTTTTTAATGCTCACCTACTCACACTTTCCTTGGAAATTGATATTGATACCCCATCTAGACACCATCTCTCTCTTTACTCTCTAAGCCTTTGACTTACAAGTCATAATAGGTATTAAAGCTGACCTTCTAACCACTATCTAAGCTCTCAAAACCTAATGTATGAAATCAAAAAAACTCTCTCATGATAAAAAATTGTGAATTATTCTTCATATGTCTTATCAATAGCTCATGTTGCTTCATTAGGCAAAGCAAGGTTTAGAGGTGGTCTAGTTGCATACTAAGTCTGTAGGTCTTACCCATGTATGCTTACCCTAAGACTCAATTGAGTGCTCCAAAGCCTCATTATAATGATAAAATAACCTCATATATTCTATTATGCCTCTATGAATTCATCTCACTAGGACACCAATCTCATACCTTCTCACAATGTTTTTTCATGTAATGACCAGTGTCATGACTAGACTTCTCAATCACTTAAAAGTTGAAAATTGACCTTGAAACACTGCTTGATGCTTATACACATTATTCACATGCCTTCAAATTCTCTCTCAATATATATACATTATCAAATCATTTTATAATACTACTATGATTAGTAATGTCTAAAATAAGATATCTAAATAGGGAAAAACTATATATGCATAATAGATATATTTGGAGTTGCTATATTAATCTACAGAGTACAATAAGGTATCTTTGGAGCATGACTAGGAATATTTGGATTATGGTTGGGCAAGTCTTCAAATATTTTTCAAAACATATTCAGAGCTACCTAACAGATCTTTAGATCTTCAATAATACATCTTCATAGCTTGATTGAGCATCTTTGGAGATACTTATGTAGATCTTCAGAGCTCGACTAAGAATCTTTGTATCTCACTATGTTCCATGTTGAGTCTTCATATAAAAAATTAATGATAACATTATGCCAGCACACTTTAACATTAATGACATCATATTGACATTAATGACAACATTTTGGCAATAAATCATTATGAGAAAGAATTTTATAGGGTTGAAACTCAACAATGAAGACTCAAATGATCCTAGGATCACCATAGCATGTGTAAAAGGAATCTTAGAAAATTTAGTTACAATTTTAATGAGGGATAGTATACAAACTAATTTTAAACATCATAATACCCTTTAAACCCAGTCAACTTAGTTCCTCTAAGTCCTAAAAATCAAAAGGGTGTATACTTAGTTCCTTGCTCATATGGTAAGCCCTACATTAGTGAAACATGTAGATCTCTCCAAAATAGTATTAAAGAACATTCTAGAGACATTAATGGCTATTGAGTTGGTTTTTTACTTTATAAAACCACTCCCATAATATTAAACACCAAGTGATTATAAAAAAAAAAAAATTGTAAAACATGATGATTATTGGAGAAGAAAAATAAGAAAAACTATTGAAATTTAAAAAATATTAGTTAATCTTAATAGGGATACTGGCCTCAATATCAATAATTTATGGAGACCAATATTGAACCATAGTGGCATGCAAGAAGAAACAAACTTTAATAATGGTAAATAATCCTCTGTGTTGACTTAGATAATTATTCATACATACAAAATATCATTTTTATTTTAAGGGATGGACCACTTTCATTTACTATAATGAGCTAACCAATATGTAATTAATTATTTTTCTACTACGTTCTTCCATTTAGTAATAAGGTTAGTTGACCATTTATTAGTCTATCATTATATATTTTTAGACTAATATTAATGGTATTTTTGAAGCTTATTTTTCCCTAGAATATTATTCATTTATTTTCTCCCTAAATATGAGAACACATTGTTAGTAGTAAGATGAGGAGCATAAGTTATACAACTATTTTAGTAACTTGAAAAGGTGAAAAGTGTGTAACATAAAATATTTTGTATATTATGATCTCAACTAAGATATCAATAGATTGAATAAGTTAAAAATTCTCATTCGATCAGGATGTGAAAGATTACCAAGATGATGAGTTATAGCCTCTTCATAGATTTATAAATAATTTGTTGTTATAAAAGAGAAGATTGATTTTTTAACATGATTTTGAACTATAGTTAATGGATATCATTACATGGTTTTCCTTGAAAATATTTTATGTTAATAATAATCTGTCTGCATCACTTTTCCCTTATTTTTTTGCATCTTCCCTGCGAATGTATGTGTCGTGTTAATCAATTATGAACGATTTTAATGATAAATGTTTATAAATGAATAAAAAATAATGGTGAATGAATTTTCACTAAGCTATGTACGATTATTTAATACATTCCTTTAGAATTTTTAGATCCTATAACAACATGTCATATAATAAAATAATCAGCATGTCTTGATAGGTTTTTCAAGGGACCGCTACTAACAGTGGTTCCATTTTTAGGACTTGAAATATTTTGAAATGGTTACCTATAAAAAAGAGACCTTGATAATAGGTTAGATGAAAGGATACAAAATTATTTAGATGAAGAATTCATAAGAATGGGAGGCTTTATGGAAGAAATCATTTATGGACTTTCATAATGAAATCTATGATATATTATAGTGTGAGTTGTTGTAGTTTATAGCAATATGATTGTCTAGAATGGATTAATACTACTTCAAACCATAGAAGATGGAACATTTTTTATGGAATAAATATAAACTATAAAAATTATGAATTTTAGACACTAACTAGACCTATGTGATTAAACATTTGGTATATACTATAATTGATGGATACATCATAAATTTTTATATCTAGGGATATATTATGCTTGAAGCTATGTACGACCTATTTTTTAGAGGAATCAAGGGAATATTTTTATAATTACTTCCTATACTATTACAAATGATGATTATGTTAAAGGGAATGGTGTTAATTATAGCCAACATAGAGTAGTCTCTTGAGGCACTATGAGGATGTGGACTAGAAGGAGTTGAATGATGAAGAATTGAGATACAAAACTTGAACCTAAATATAAAACATGGATGATGCAAAGAAAAATAATGAGAAGATAATTTTGGGAATTCAATGAGAGATATGCAATAAAATTTATGGAAAAAATAGAGTGGTCCACAAATAATTGGTAGTAGGAGTATCCAATAAATTGTGAAGAAATAAAGAGCAATGAGACCTCTATGAGAAGCTGAAGATACAAAGCATAGAGTGATGAATGAAACCAAATAAATGGTAGCAATTGTAGAAACCATAGAAACTACCTAGTGATTGGGAAGTAACACAAAAATCTAAGAAAGAAGAGACAAAATATATTAAGAAGAATTTGAAGTGAAACAACTATATTTAATTCATATTAGCTTTAGGGAGTAGTTAGAAATGAATATATTGTTTGGGGATGAAGAAAACTAATATCTTGAAGAAGTCATGATGAAATTCAAGGTATATTTAGGTTTAGAAATGTTATAACTAATAGAGAGGCTTCATTAACTCCAATGGATGCATACCCTATGCCTAATTTAGAATTTATAAATGATATCCCAAAATATATCAAAGATAAGAAGTGGTTTGATGAATTCATAGATACATTTAGAAAACTTAAGAAGAATGTTGGGAAGCTTGTTGAAACCAATGTTGTCATCACTCCAAGCACAATTAAAACTAATTTTTAGACTCCAGTAAATCATCCCATAAAAAGATAGTAGTATTTGGTGCCATTTCAGGTAATATGGCTTTTTTATATGAGTTTTTGTTAATTTGGCCACATATGATTGATCTTCTAACCTAGAATAATTTTTGTTGACATGCGAATGAAATGGAAGGTTAAAAGTGTGACAATAGATGATGCTAAGAAGTGTAAGATAATTGTATATTTGATAGGGATATATATATAGACAATGCTTAAAAATAATCTTGGATAATCAAATCTTTAGTGGGTCACAAAAAAATTGATCAGAGAGTCTAAAATGTAGAAGTGCACAAGTTAGACTATTCATGACCTGAAGGAGATCCAAAAGAAATAAGGAGAGCTTTTTTGGGACTATGATCACATATTATTAGATGTGATAAATAGAGAAAATTTATAATTTATGGACTCAATACTTAGATCATAGTGGGTCTATAAATCAAGATTTAATTTTTCATAACACAAGCCCAATTTGCTATAAAATTAGAGATGAGATCTGCAATGATCCAAGTAGAGAAAATATAAGACTATGGAGAACTTCCTTTATGTGCTAAAAAAAATGATGCAAAGCTAAATGTATTCCTTTTCTGAATGGAATAATTTCAAGATGGGAACAAACCAAGCTTGTCAATATGATACTTTAAATGTAATTAAGGGTGACACCACATGCATGAATGTATGAAGATTAAGATAATGTTATGTGATATATGTTATATTTTAAGAAATTCTAATGTGAAATGTAAATCATTTAAGTAGTAAGTAAAATAATTTAGCATTATGTTTTATAATTTTTGTAAGTTCCAAAATCATGATGAGAAGAAATGTAAAAATATTCAAGATTTGAAAGAGGAGGTCACTAGGAATGTTTTCATTATCACCATGCAATAATATCTGGCTAAAAAACTAGGTATGCCTTCCCTAACGTTGAGATGGTAACACGAGGTGATTGGGGTCCTAAAACTATACAACTAATTATTGGGTGGACTTTCCATCTCCACAATATAAATCAAGGTGGATTCCACAGTCACCATCATACAAATTGGGTAAGACACCCCAGTCCCCACAATATCAATTAGGGTGGACACCTTCCTCTCCACAATTTCAATAAGGATGAACTCCTCCATCACCTCAAAAAAGCCAAGTTGGATACCCCTTCTACATGTGAACATAAGATTGAAATAAGGGGAGATTAATATTGTGTTAGTATAGGAAATCAAATTCAAAAGAACACACTAATAACTAACACCTACTTTTAGATCAAAGGGAGGAGCATACTAGCAAAACTATGATGAAAATACAACTAAAACATAAAACACAAATCCCTTTACCTTATTTATGCCTCCGAGTTGGATTATTAAAGTGGTTTGTTTAGGTTGTGCTCAAAATATCTTAATCAATTGGGCTTGGCTATCTCCATCTCCTCTTGTTACCATGGTTGGCTTGATGTCTTGGCTTGATTTTGGCATTATAACACTATGAATTTACTTCATGGATTAAATCCAACAATATAACTCTACTATGTTCCAAGCTCCCCAAATGAAGAGCTCTAGGCTTGTATTTATAAATTTATAAATCAACTTGTAATGGGTTAAATCCTTTCCTTGTTTTGATTAAAAGTAACTCTAGTAGAATTATGAGTTGTCATGCACTCATGATTTTCAATAAGTAGGCATGGGTCTCCAAAAAGATATTTTTATATATTTTCCAAAAGTGACAACTCACAAAAGGTAATGATTAGCTTTTAGTATGCTCTTGATATTTTAATTTTCCTTTTTGATAATTGATTTAATTTCTCATGGATGAATGCAATTATGATTTGATTAGGATTTTCTTAAAATTTGATGTTAATTAACCTTTCTTATGATTTTGAACATTTGTTTAAGATTTGAATTAAATGATGGTGCATTTGTTTAATTTAATTAATTAATAGGTAAAATTGATTTATTTCATGGTTATGAAGCTAAACTTGAGACATTTATAAATTCTTAATCTATATGGTCAATGGTTGGTAAGAATTGATTTAAAGTTAGATATGAAGCCATTGGTGGCCAATTTTAGGTGTCTACAGTTTGCCCCTATTTGGGAAGGTGTTTTAATCTATAAGCATAGTAAAGTCCTCTCAAATAATAAATTTTTTATTTTTCACTTAAGACTTTAATGGTGATGACTAAACTGTAGTTTCCCCTTCATGGGAGTGGTTGGTAAAGGGGTCGGTAAATAGTCCCTCGAAAGAAGGAAATGAGTGGTCTAAATAAAATAAAATGATTGAGTGATAACATAATGATTTATCCAAATATGGTCAAAATCATTGATAATGCAAGTGGGATAGTATACAATGGGTTTATCAAAGGTGGTTAGAAGCATTATACCTTAATAGTGGCAATGTAGTATGATAATGCAATGATTTGCCTAAAGGTGATTATAATCACTGAGAAGATAGAGTTTCCCTAGTTAGGATAGATACGTAGGATAAAAACATGCCCCAAGTGGGAATAATAAAATAAATTATTAGAATTGGTGATAACACAATGATGTGCCCAAAGGCAGGTATAATCATTGAGAATGCATGCAAGATGGTGTGTAATGATTTGCCCATAGGCAGTTATACTCATTAGATGTCGATTATGGAAAACATGATTAATAGTTGATGAGTGAAAATATGAGGATGAATATGACTTGGGATAACCTACTAGTAGGGATATGCTCATTTAAACTAACAAAGGTGGAAATTATTTCATTGTTTAATTACTCTATTTGGGATATGATTGGGATTGCTATTGGTATGGGTGTCGAGGAGATGTTGAGACTTCCATTATTGTGTAGACTTCTTGAATTGGGTTTTTGATATAGCACATGATGGTAAGAATAATGATATAACACCATAAGGGCTTGAAAAAAATATGCACAAGGACTGACTCCCATGATTTGATACTCAATGGAAAATAATGCATCAATGATAAAAACCATGATGACAATTATAGATGTATAAATATGGATGGATTCAATACTAACACGTGCAAGGAATCAAACAATGAACACACATAGACTAAATCAAGAAAATAATATTTAAATAAAATAAATAGGCACACAAACAAAACAAAACAAACAAGAAACAAATAAATAATGGTTAGTCACATTGCTAGTACAAATAATGCAACACAAAGATGATGACAAATATTGCTCCTAAAAAATAGGTGATAAAATAACAAAAAAACAATATGGGGGAATATAATTAAAAAGGGGGTGGCCAAGCTATATCCATATGCACTAGGTTAGTAGAGGTTGCCTATTTATTTCCATATATGATATATCCAACAAAAACTTTAGGTTGAATGTAGTTCTCCCAAGAAATGAGAAGAAAATGATAATTGATGAAAAAACCATGATGGATGTGATAGAAGAATAGGAATGGTCTTACAAAATGGTAAGTGTGTGGGATAAAAAGGATAAAAAGGATGGGGAAACTAAGTGATAAGTGATTTACTTGTAATTTATTAAGGGTTCCCAGAATCCTTAAGATAATGAAGTGGTCAATGTTTCTGGTTTTTATAAATGATGTTTAAATGTTTTTAGAAATTTTTATGTATCTCAAATTGATGGAGAATTACAAGATACGAAATGGTCTAAGCTCAAAAAATGGTGAGAGCATGGTAAACTTGGAAGGATGTCTACAAAATGGTGAGAAAGTTATGGCAAAGGGAGACTGAGATAACTTCAACGTGAATCAAGTACAACCCACCTAATCCCAAAGTGTCTTGAGGTTAGATCAAGTGTTAGTCCATTAAACCATGAAATCAACACACTAACATACTAAAATCTCTAAACCTAGATTTTAGGGGGAGCTTAATGAATAAATAACAATTAAAAATCCAACTAAATGCAAAGAACAATAATCTTTACCTTTTTTGAGAGCTCTAAATGATTTATTCATTGGCTTGTTTAGATTGTGCTCAAAATGTCTTCATCAATGGGGATTAGATATCTCCATATCCTCTTAGCACCATGATTGGATTTGGCTTGGCTTGATTTTGAAATTATAATATTATGCATTTGCTTCATGGATCAAATCCAACATTATAACTCTACTATGTTCAAGATCTCTAAATGAAGAGTTCTATGCTTGTATTTATAGAATTTAAAACTAACCCAAACCTAAGGTGAGTTAGAGAATAGTTAGGGCTTAGAATGGGTTCAAAATTACTTATTTCTAGGTGATTCAAAAGTAACTCCAGTAGAGTTATGAGTTGTCAAGCACTCGTGATTTTTAATAAATAAACATGGGTGGGATATTTTAGATTTTGGGAAAATTACAAAAAGGTAATGATTAGCTTTTAAGATCTTGATATTTTTATTTTTATTTTTGATAATTGATTTAATTGCTCATGGATTAATTCCATTAGGACTTGATTGAGATTTGATTTTATTTAACAGTTAATTAATCTTTTTAAAGCTTTTTGACATTTTTGAATGATTTTAAATTAATTGATGTAGGCGTTTGGTCCATTTAATTGATTTATGGGTCAAATTGATTTATTTGCATGGTTATAAAACCAAATTTGAAATTTTTATAAATCTTAGGTTTAGATGTTCAATGGTTGGTAAGAATTGCTCTAAAGTCAGGTATGAAGCCATTAGTGGTCAATTTTAGGTGTCTATAATTTTCCCTTGTTTGGAAAGATGTTATAAACTATAGGCACAACAATGTTTTCTCAAAGAATGAGAAAAGACCTGTATGCCAAAAAGAAGATGATGGATGAATAATAAGGTCTTGATAATTTTTAGGAAGCCTAAAATGATGCCCCCTTGAGGGAGTGGACATCAGATTGGTTGATGGATGGTCCCTCAAAAATAAGTAAGAAGTAAGGTGGAATTAACCTAGAGGTGAGTTTAATAAAAATGAGAAAATGATTGCATGCATTGATTTAAAAAGGTGTTAATTTGCCCAAAAGTGGTTATAATTAGGAATAAAAGTCAAAATAATGATTTACCCATAGGTAGTTATAATTAGGATGACCTAGATTGGAAAAATATGATTGACTAATATGGTTATGCCCTAGTAGGGTGGATTAACAAGCATGACTCAAGGATATAACTTATTACATAGATTAAATATGAGTGGGCACAAACATAGATGTGATGGTCTAATGACTGAAGAAGCCACCAAAAACCAAGTATATGAGGATGCAAAGTGATAAAAGAGATGAATAGAAGAATAATATTGATAATTGGAAATGATTCCATTGTACTTGCTAATGTGGAGATGCACATCCTTATTATCATTGATACAATGAGAATGGTCAATGGGTTGATTTGATCAAGATGGGCGGAAGGATTTGCCAAGGTACCAAGGAGAAAATTTTATGAATCCATTATGCGTATGACATCCTAATCTAATTTTTGTTGTAGTATGTGATGATAAGAATCATGATAGGAAACACCATGAGGATTTGGCCAAAATATGCATAAGGACTGACTCCCGATCCAATGCTTTATTAAAAATAATTCACCAATGATAAAAACCATGATGACAATGTTGACATATGAATATGAATGGACTCAATAATAATGTTAAATGAATAACCTAATGAACACCTAGAAACTAAGTTGAGGCAACCATTTTAAAATCAAATAAATAGGCAAGCAAACAAACAAATAAATAGGAAAACAAACAAACAAACAAACAAACAAAAAGCTTGAAAAACAAAAGCAATATAAAGCATTCTATAATGGATTTGCCATAGTAGGGTGGATCAAGGATAACTAACTAGACTTAGACATGATAAGTGTTTTTAGATTTTGAATTTTTGTGAATTTTTGTGGAATTTTGAGAGTCTTAACCCAATCGAGAATTATGAGACACTAAATGGTCCAAGCTCACAAAATGTGAGTATATGGAAAAATTGAATTGATGCTCAGAAAATGATAAGATCATGATGGTAGGGGGATTGAATTGACCTCAAAATAAATTAAACATGACCCATATAGTCCCAAAATAGCCTTAGGTCATAATAGTTCCACCTTATAGTGGAGGAATCTAACTAATGTAACATCCAATTCAAACAAAACAAGCATAGTTGGTATGATGGCACATTATGACATATGAATGAATAGTTGGTATGTTAAGGCACAATAAACAAATATTGCCCCTAGTTTGCCCATAGGTAGTTATAAATAGGATATAACTAATCAGATCAATGATTCTAATTTGCCCATAGGTGGTTATAATTAGTATCGATACAAGTGAACACCAATCTACCCCTATAAGTAGATATAATTAGTATCATATAAATAATTATGATAAGAGGGGAATAAGAAACAAAGGATATAAACTCTAAAACTTTTTTCATACTATTCTAAAATGCTACATCTATTTGGAATGATTGAAACAACTACTGAAATTGATATGATTATGGTGATTAAAATGTGAAACCAATGGATGAACCAAGGTCAAATGGGTTGGGATAGGATGGATCAAAACATGTTTTGGTATAATGGAATGGTAGGATATTGATAGGCTGGTAAAATGGTATGATGATAAAGAAGAATGTTGAGAGGGGTGACCCAAGTGGTAAGGTGATTGGCTAGGTATACGACAATGGTAAAAGGAATGATATGATACATGTTTTTGGTTGATGATGGTGGATGGTTTTAGATGTGTTTGGATTGGGTATGGTTGGTTGGGTTTGGATGTGGTTGGTTTGGGTATGGTAAATAGAATATGATTCTATTGTTCTTGATAATGTGGAGATGCACATCTTGATCAACAATTGATATAACTAGAATACTTAATCATGTAAATTACTAGCCCAAACCTCATTTGAATAGTTGCTCTATCAAGAGATTGATGCAGATTTGGATGCCAATGATGTTATTGTGATATTTTTTAGTCATTGATTTTATTTCCTTTAAATGTTGAGATAAGATATCTTTGTAGACTTTGCAAAGGAAAGTATGGCCATGAATGGTAAATAGGGATAAATGTTGGTTGATAGGTTTGATTTGGAAATGAAATGGTGGATGATAATTGGCCCAATTTGAGAGGTACTAATTAGTTCAATTAGGGTTAGATGATTATTTAGAGTTTTATAAAGTGGGGAATAGATGGAAAATGATGAATAATGACTGGTGGTTGGATAATGAAAGGGCATTGTGGAGCTTGGTTTCTTGCACAAGCCAAAGGATGAGGTCCTAAAATGGTAAAGATAGGGTGTTGTTGAGCTCAATTGCTTATAGAAGCCAAAGGAATAGGTCTTAAAAGGATAAGGCTAAGGCATCATAGAACTTGGTTGCTCTCATAAGCCAAAGGATGAGGTCCTATAATGGTAATGGTAGGACATTGTGGAGCTTGGTTGTTTTTACAAGCCAAAGGATGAGGTCCTAGAATGGTAATGGTATTCTTTGGATGATGTGGAGCTTGGTAGCTCATGCATTCTAAAGGAGGGTTAATGGCATAGGTGGGGGATTGGGTGATCACATGAGGGTGAGTATCATATGTCAACTAGCCAAAAGAAGATATTACTAAATTTAGTGCTTGGATTTTTCCCTAGATTGAGTATTATAAGGAGGATATGGATCCATCTCACAAACCACTTCTTCACCATAGGGGCCTTAGTCAAAGTCAATTTGTGCATCCATTATATCATAACTTGGATTGTAAATAACTCCACCATAAGTATATCTAGACATATCCACATCAATAATGAAAGCTCTAAAAAAAGGCTTGGAGTTCTAATAACTCTAAAAAATAATGTCAAAAGAAAAAATGGTTAAAACTTAGTCTAAATTGGTCAAAGGGAGCTATATCTCTAAAATGGTCTATGTTAAAACTTGGTATAAAATATTCTAACGTCAATTGTCTTATATAAATGGTCAAGTGGATGAATATAAAATAGCATGCTAAAATATAGGTACAAAGTATTACAAATAGGTCTAATCTAGGAAAATAGAAGTTTCTAGGTCTTTTGGCTAAACACGACATCAAAAGCTAGGCTAAAAAAAAGGCATGTGATATGAATTTTGGCCAAACATGACATCAAAATATAGATTTTAAACAAAATTTATATTTTAATCTAACAAATTTGGAACACTTTGGTATAGACTCAACATACAAAATCAAATATAAAATTGGTCAATTGGCATAAGGCATAAGGTAAAAGGCATATGGAGAGAGATTATTTCATCCCCAATAAAAGGCACAAATAATGATGAAAACTTGGATCTTTTAAAGAAACAAATTAAATAAGATTGAATAGCATGAAAGCACTAGGCAAAGATCCAAGTAATAGTTTTCAATGTTGGGTAATTAATTAACCTAATTTATGCAACCCAAAATAGAAATATCTATGTATCATCCCCTACATATCGAGGCCTAAATAGAAATCAATCAATGTTTGAATCTAAACTTGTCAAACTTAATTAAAAACTCAACTTGGAAAACTAGGGAACTTCAAACAAACAACAAACTAGACAAAATAAAATGTCATAATGGCACAAGGTATAAGGATTCAAATGGCATACGTGATATTGGTTACACAAAAGGGAATTGGGCATAAGGCAAACAAGTCTTGAAATAAATTAAGTAGTGTAACAATGCTATAATGCTCAAAAGATGTGACAATGTTTTGTTTCAAATACTTAAAGCAAAAAAGGGCTTGAAATGAATTGGGTAGCATAACATTACCCACCTCAATCAAAACACACACACAAACAAGTTTAGAAAAAATCTAAGGCAAATGTGTGTGACAAAATGACATGCATAACACCTCCTCGAATAAAGGAGTGATGTATAAATAAATTCATTTTTGACATGGTTTTAAACAAATAAAGTTTTTAGAATTAAAACATCTAAAAGAAATAAAATATAACTAATTATATCATCCTAGATCCTATCAAGGTGTGGCAAGTGGGGTTGACTAAGAACTATAAGTTTCATACATTTATAGATGGAATCCATGTGTACCAACTTTCACATTGCACACATAAGAGATGAAACATGTCAATTGAGTCCACATAAAATGGATTGTTATGAAAAGGTCATATCCTTTTTGCAACCACTACATCCATCAATTACTCAGTGTAGTATGATGTTTGAAATGATCATATGTCCTAAACTTGATATCATTAACAAAGATGGTTCAACCACTCAAATGACCATCTTAATGAGTCTCCCCCAATTTGTATACCCCCCATGGAGAGGGGTTGAAGATGATGCTAAGAGATGAATCCCTAGGTAAAAAATACCCTAAATAACCCATGGAAGGTAATTAATTCCCCCTCATAAGCCAAACTTCAATAAATAAAGATAAGTAGAAAGACTTTAGGGTTGCTTTTAGATCACACAAACCATATGAGTTTTGGGGAGAGCCTAGGCAACTTTGTTTCTACACCTTTAAACTAAGGCAAAAATGCAATGGAAATAACTTTTGATCCCACAAGTTCCTAATAGGAATTGGGGGGAGAGCATACATGTGATATCCTTTTTGTTAAATAATTGATTAACAAATAATTATGAGTGAAGTTTGATTTTTAAACACCAAATTAAAATGTGACATTATTCATTACTAGGCCCTTTGACTTAAGTGTGAAAATGGAAATATTTTCACAAAACCAACTTAAGCAAAATTAACATCTAAGTTTTTTTTAAGCCCAAAAATCTAAATGTGCAAAATTTAGTCTAAGTTCATTTTACAACACCAACTTAAAATGTTCAAGACTTAGGATGTTCATTTTTAGAGCCCAAAATGAAATGTGTGATTTTTTAAGTTCATTTTAAATCCTAAAATGAAATGTTAGACTAGTATAAATGTGTAAATTTGTCTTCAAACCATTCCCTCAACCTAAAAGTGTTAGATAATGACCCCTTGCTTAGAAGCACTTTTAGCTGTGAGCAAATGAACTTTGAAAAAAAAGGTCTTGGATTTGTGTTTCATTTGTGAACTTGAAGGTAAAAATGTTATGATAAAAAATAAATTTTATCTCAATAAAACATAAAAATTAATATTAAACTTATGAAAACATGCAAATAACAAGTTAGAAGCTTTAAAAAAAATAAAATGAACACACAAAACATAAAAAATGCAGTTAGTATTTTGATCATAGCTTGTAAAATATATATTAGTTTGTCACGGAAGTTTTGGAGATTGTTTATAGGTCCAAGGTACACCTATCTAAAAAAATTTAGATCAAAAAAATAAATTTAAAAAAAAAAAATAGCTTTGTACTATCCATTTTTACCCAAAAAATAAAAAATAAAAAGTGATAGTCACTAAAAGAGTCATAACTTATAAAATACATATTAGATTTTAATGACATTTTGAGAGAATTAGGATGAATCCAGTAAGAATAAATTGTCAATAATTCATAACACATAGTATATGGATTAAAAATAAGAGCTATTTTAACAACTATTTTTATTCAAATATGTGGGGTGCACAATCGTATCCCACTAGGCATGCCATTTGTGAACATAGGATTGTAATAAGGGGAGATTAGTGTAGTGTTAGTATAATAAATAAAATCCAAAAAAACATACTAATAACTAACACCTTAATCCTACATTAAATGGAGGATTATAATGAAAAAACTATGATGAAAACAAAACTAAAACATAAAATACAAATCCTTTTACTTTTCTTGTGTCTCCAAGGTGGCCTATTGAAGTGGCTTTCTTGGATTGTGATCAAAATATATTCATAAATGGGGATTGGCCATCTCCATATCCTCTTGGCACTATGTTTGGATTTATTTTGGCATTATAAACCATACATTTGCCTCATGGATTAAATCCAACATTATAACTCTACTATGTTCCAAGTTCTCTAAATGAAGATCTCTAGGCTTTTATTTATATATTTTGAAATCAACTTGGAATGGATTAAATCTTTACCTTAGTTGGATTAAAAGTAACCAAGCACCAAATTTCATGTTCAATAAATATTATCAAAACTAGCAATAAAACCCAAAACATAATAGAACCAATAGGAATGGATAGAAGATATAAATTAGAATAAATGAAACATTCTTACCATCCATTCTACCTCTTCATGCCTCCATTTTAGGACTTGCACTTCAATGAATTGATATCAAAGTTTGGAATGTTGGATTTATTTGAGACCTCTTGACAATGGCTTCTAATGCTTGAGTGAAAGGGATAATGGTTTGGATGAGAGCTATAAGGTTATTATAGATGCAATGAGAGTGGCAATATGAGAGATTGATGGCTTAATAGATGATTTATAATTAGTCTTGGCCATTTCCCAAGCATGGCCTTTTATAGGAAACTAGAGGGAATTTTAATTTTTTTAGAATTCTCTAGTTTATAAACTTCTAAAGACTCGAAAGAGCTTCTCCAATTTTAGAGGCTTATCAATAGGCTTAGGGGATAATGAGGGAGATTAAATAAGAATTAATGAGGTTTAGGGTTCATAGGGATGTAGGAATGGATAGGGTGGTAGGTTGATAAATATGAGTTTTAAATTGTCAAGTAGGTTTAGGGAGTAGGTTAGTAGGTAATAAGTTCTATTATAGGTTTAATGGGAAGATTGATTGGTTTTTTGGATGGTGTAAAGGTTTATGGGATATAGGCATGGGATGGGGGTTATAGTTATTTTGGCTAAGACATATAGGAATTAGGCTAAATTAGATAAAATTAGTATAATTAGCAAGGAAAACATAATTTAGTGCATACAGTAACTCCAGTAGAGTTATGAGTTGTCAAGCACTCATGATTTTCAATAAATAGGCATGGGTCTCTAAAAATATTTTTTTAGATATTTTCCAAAAGTGACAACTCACAAAAGGTAATGATTAGATATTAAGATGCTCTTGATATTTGAATTTTCTTTTTTGATAATTGATTTAATTTCTCATGGATGAATTAAATTAGGATTTACTTAGGATTTAATGTTAATTAACCCTTGTTAGGATTTTGAACATTTGTACAAGATTTGAATTAAATGATGGTGTATTTATTAAATTTAATTGATTAATAGGCCAAATTGATTTATTGCATGGTTATGGAGCCAAATTTGAGACATTTAGAAATTTTTAGGCTAGATGGTCAATGTTTGGTAAAAATTAGTCTAAATTCAGATATGAAGCCATCAGTGGCCAATTTTAGGTGTCTACATTACTCATAAAAAATATGGGGGATATGATGGTCAACAACAAGGTTGGGGATCTCTACATAGTCAAAATAATTTCCAAAGATATCAAGGTGGATTTCAAGGAGGGAATCAAAATCACAAATAGGGGAATAAACATACCATGACACCCATCACTTGTTATCTATGTGGTCGGTTCAATCACATCACACATAATTATCCCTACAATCCATAGAGATAAGTATAATACAAAATATTGTCCTTTTTTGGATAAATAAAGGATGGGGAAGATAGTTTAAAATTTTAACATGGTTTAGTCTCATCCTAAGGATATGGCTTTAATTTGGGATATCACTAAACATCAACATAAGGATTAAAGGCTTCCCCCACTAACAATGCCCAAGGAAAATATTCTTAGAAGAATGCAATAAGATAAGTATCTATATTTTGTGAGATAAATAGTCTTGAGAAACAAATCTACTTAGTTGATACAATCCATCCACAATTAGAATTATTTTAAAGATGTTGTGATAGTGGATGTTCAAATCTATGACTAGATTTTCAAATACTATGATAAAATGGAGTGGTCACAATTTTGACATAGCAACTCAAATTGGTAAGTAATCTACATAATGAGGACATTTCCTATAATATAAAAAATTAATTTCATAATTTTTTAGAATGTGCACAAAGGGGATAATAAATAGAAAAAAAGATAGTTTGGTATGTCAAGATAAAAAAACCCTAGGATGTTGATGCTAGAATGTATATTGAATTCATATAATATTAAGTCCTTAATGTTGTATTTAAATTTAGAAGCACTATGAACATGATTCCATAATCTACATGGGAAGTTTTTGGAAGATTACTTCTCAATTAGAACTCTGTTACATTAAGTCTCATAGACTATGGCCAAGGAAAACTATTAGGAAAATCAAAAAGGTTGATATAAGTGTGGATTATTTGAATATGTGAGGGTATTTTTAGGTCATTTATATGAATATTGATGATATCCACTATATTACATTTATTGGTAATAAATGGTCATATAATGGTCTAATGACTATCAGTATAATTAGTTGGAAACACACCAATGGGATAATATAATTGTTATACTTTTGAATAAGGATGATAAAAATCTTTATATCATAAAAATTTCCTTGATATATATATGCATACATGGATGACAACTAGTTCAAACTCATTATAGAGTTGAATTTCAAATCCCTATGAAGTAGAGATTTGAGCTATTCCTCACAGCTTGGATAATAGTTCCAAGAACTTTAGAGACCTGACCAGTTTGGGGTTTGACCAGTTAAAAAACTTAATATTTTCCCCATTTTTTCATAGAAGAATGCAAGTCACCTATTGAGGTAAACATACCCCCATTTATGAAAATGGGGACCCTTTTGTAAAATCATGCAAATTTAAGTTATAAATTGGACATTCAACTTGATCAAGAACCAATATTTAATATATTGTGTTGATTTAGGTTACATGGGTATGTTAACGCATATCTTCATTTGACCTTGATCTTATTTTCTAACCTTGGATATCTATGTTTCAATCTGTAGGATTAATGGAGTCTATTTGGAATGGACAATGTCTAATCTTCATGATTTAGTATTAATTTGACTCTTTACTTTGGATAGCCCTTGGTATTTAATCATATAATTGAATATATGGTTAAACAATGTTTAAAAAACCTTAGTATAAATGTGTTAGCCTAGGTCTTTTTTGAAATAAGATTTAAATTAACATGGGAACCTTTTACATGGGAAAAACTTTATTATATTATAGATTTAGTTTAAAACTCTAGCCTAAGTTCAAGGCGTATTTATTAATACAACTTAGATCTTAGGCTAAATATTTATGTTAAGTCATTTATGTTTGATGGTTCATGGGACTAATCAACGAGGAGATCTTTGTTATATTTTAGACTTAAACTAAAATTTTATCCTAAATCCCAAGTTGTAGTTATTAATAAAACTATAAAACATTAGGCTAAACTTTATTCTAAGTTATTTATAGTCTTCAAAACACTTATATATTTTATTTTATGCCCAAATAAATGGAAAAACTTGAAGGTGATAGGTGGCAAGATCATGGGGGCTTCAAAATAGATTAATGACCCATAGGAAAGGAATGTAAGTTAATAATTCAAGTATTAGATCAATGGTGTATATTAACTTGAACACCAAAGATCGAATGAAAATCAAGTGTTTAAAATGTCAAAGGGTTATAAGATCAACATGAGGGTGATAAGTGTCACCATCTTGAAGGGTAGATCAAAGATCCAATGGAGGGCACGAGTCAACATGGCAAATATATTAAGAATAAATATGAGAGTGATAAGTGTCATGATATCGACTAATAATCTAACTCCCATGCTCAAGGTTATATATAAAGGAAGAGATTGATGGTTCACCATCGAGTGTGCATCCAGAGATCGATGGTGTGAATGAAGATGGACTTTTTTAGTAGAGCTCAGATTGAGCGAGAAGCTTCCATGTGTCATGATGATGCCTAAGTGATAAAAAGAGCTTCAAGAACTTACATAGATACCAAGTGGCATGCTCACATTCAATCATGAAAAAAGATATTAATAGCATGTATTTAATTTGGGTTCAATATTGATCCAAATAATGATGTGTCTTGAAAAATCAAAAGGTCATTTTTTTAATAAATGATTAGGACTTAAACCACAAGGAACTGCATTAGCCTTAACATCTCAAAGTTACGTTAGATAAGGAATATTCCTTTGGTAACTAAGCTTATTTAATATTTTTAAAATGAATATTCTTTTGTAAAATCATGTGTAGCTTATAAAACATGTGGCATATTGGTCATATTTAAATAATGTCATTGGTTCTAGAGCATTGGTAAAGGGATACTTGTCTCTGACATGTGTTTGAGTATTATTTGAGAATGGATGACTTAAACCATCTCATAGGTTACTATCATAACCTATAAAGGGAGTTTTTTCATTTTAAAAGAGGGGGATTTATTAGATCCAAAAATACATTGTAAACTTGGAGCAAGTAGTATAAGCAAGGAATTCTGTAAAGTTTGTCCAATATTTGTCTGTATGTTTGCTATCATGGCTACTTCCTTAGATATCTAGTTTGATATTCAGATTTCAATTATTTTTATGGATCCTAGATGTGCTCATGTTAATGAAAAGTTATCAATTTTTACTACTTATGTTGGGTTGATTGAAATATCTTAGGTTCATTTTGTTATCTTTTGCTTTTATTGAATATGTGTAGAAGTTATTTTCCTATGTAAGTAAACCTTTAAAGTGAACCTGATTTATTATTTTCATTACCTTTCCTTAAACATTTTCCTAATATATAGTAGGATCTATGTCTATGAAATTTCATGCTATATATTGGTTTAGTGCATGTCTTGATGAAATTTAAGCTCTATCATAATGTCTGGATTGAAGATCAAAAACACCTTCTTTTTTCCCTACCCTCCCTTTTGCTTTTTTTTTAATCAAATCACTTTAGTTTAGCTTGTCATAATAAATATCCATGTTAGCTTAGGGTTTAGACTTTAGGTTTTGGACATCATTCATTAGACTTAGTTCAGATCACTTTCATCTTCATAAAGATTTAGGACCAAGATTGATCCCAACAACCATTTACATGTTCATTTTGTGAAATAATCATTTAGCTTGGCCACTATTCCACCACATATCTTAGGAAGATCACAACTAGAAACTCATGCAATAGATTATTTGAATCCAAAAATGAGAAGTGTTTCTTAAAAACTATATGAGCCTGTCGATACATTTAGGTGCATCAATAAGAGAAAAATTGGTGCTAGGAGGGTCTAAGCTAAAGCTTTGTAAATTTGAAATATATTTACTAATTTTAGTAAATTTTACTCAAATATTAGTTGATTATTTGTGTATTTATGTTATTCTTAGCTCAATTATGTAAAGATCATTGATATTCATGGTTTCAGACTAGTCTTTATGCTTATTTATACAAAGATAGATATTCTTTGGAGATATATGACAAATTATGGTAAGGATAGATTAATCTTTGTAAACCCAAGGCATTTGAAGTTTTTAATAGCTATTTTATTCAAATATTGATTGGATCTCTACAAATTTGAGTTTATATGAGCTTGAAATGTGTAAATATCATTCATATTTACATGTTTAGACACATCTTTGAGCTAATTTAGTTAAAGATTGATATCTTTTATTGTTCTTTATACATATATGTACAAAATTTATTTAATGTTCAAGTCTGACGATCATTATTTTTAAAGATAAGACTTACACATTGTATTTTAAATAGGTTAAAGATTTTACAAGCTAGAACTACCAAAAGTAAGATCCTCATAAGGGTATGTCATGGTTAGGTGGATCTTATAACAATGTGCCTAGCCATGTACATGACTTACCAAGAAATATTAAAAGGTATTTGCCTTCTTTTATTCCTAATAATGTTGTCACAACTAAAGAACATGTTAAAAACTTTAAGGCTACTTTAAAACTTATGAATGTAGTTCATGAAGATGTAACATGTAGATTGTTTTCATTTACTTTCTAATATGTTGCATATGAATGGTTCCTTAAACTACCTAAGAACTACATTTTAAGATGGAATAACTTTAATGATTATTGCATTGACCAATTTGGAAAAATCATAAGTCCTTGTGTCTTGTACCAACAGTTCACCATAGTTAAAAGAGATCCTAATGAGCCCATAAGAGCATTTAATTCCATATTATGAAAGATGTTCAGTAGATCCATATCTCCTTAAAAAATTGATAAGGCTTTAGGCTTAGAGATTTACAAAGATGCTTTAGATCCCATGACTTCTATATTTCTTAAAAAGTCTGTTGAAGTCATAAACACCTTGGCCTTGGCCTATGCTAAAGCTATAATAATCAATGATCAAATTTAGCTTCAAGGTCAACTTGCATATGCTATATAAAATATTATTGCCAATTTACTTGCATTGAATGTCATTCTTAATTCTAATAAGAATATGTTTGATTTAAATCAAACACCAGTCTTGAACCAATTACCCTTAATCTATGCCCATCTTGGGCAAAATTTGGGGTTATTAAACAATGCTACAAATGGATTTCATCCATGGGAACAAAGAGATTTAGTTCCCACTAGTAATAAAAATCAAGTTCATAACTTAGAAGCACTAGAGAATGAGAATGAATCCATACTTAAGATGGTTTAAAAATTGAGCACTGATTTCCTTCAGTTACAAAATCAAGTGGGCAATACTGGGGAAAACTCCAATAGAAACTATGATTCTCAAAGGTTAAATAGGCCTACAAATAGGTCTCATGATAACAATAATAATAGGTCATTAGAGAAAATACATGAAATGAATCCTTGTGATATAGGTATAGTTGATCAATGTAATGTATTTGAAGCATATCAAAATGAAAAGGATACATTTGAACCTAGATTTAATCAAGAAAATATTGTAGGGACATTTGGATTTATAAGGACATCTAAATCTTTCATGGTATAGGCTTTTGATTTTCCATTTGAAGAAGAAAATGAACCTGAAGATGCTCTAGAAGAAGGAAAATTGTTCAAGATGAGCAGCCTCATTAACAAGATTAGGTCTAAGCTGACCTCTCTTCAGAAGATAGCTATGAGGACAATTCATATGAAGTCATTACTGAAATTGAGGATATCCCTAAAGAAGATGACTAGTGGCAACATTTATACTAGATTTTTTTGAAATAAATTGAGGTATTCCAAGACAACAATGTCATTCTGGAGATCCCAAAGCAAGATGATGTGGGAAACTATTAGATATAAGAGATGTCATTCTACATAGAAAATGAAGATGAAGCAAGTGTAGCAGATCAAAAATTTACAAATGACACCTTCAAAAGGTTAGAAGTAAGTGATCAACCTGATTTAAATGGTAAGGTTACAAATAAATCTCATATCCTTTTAATTGATTATGATGAATAGGCCTTTCAAGATGATTTAGTGCCTAATGAAGACATCAATCCAAACATACCAATTGAGTTCAAAATTTAACCATGGAAGGTGAATGATAAATATCATGATTACTCTTTGAATGAATCAGAGCTTGAATTCTTGATGCAAGAAAGAATAATTTGGGAAGAATATGATTGGATATTGGATACATATATTCAATCTATGCACTTGAGAATGGAGGTGGAAAACCAAGCTGCATCATATAGAAAACATAAGCATATTAGTGCTCTTATCCAAAAGAAGAGGCCATTGAATAGAAGTAATCATGATTCAAGGTTCTATGGTAGTGATTAGTCTTTGAATGAATTAGAGCTTATATTCTTGATGCAAGAAAGAATAATTTGGAAAGAATATGATTGGATATTGGATCCATATATTCAATCTATGCACTTGAGAATGGAGGTGGAAAACCAAGCTACATCATATAGAAAACACAAGCATATAAGTACTCCTATCCACAAGAAGAGGTCATTGAATAGAAGTAATCATGATTCAAGGTTCTATGGTAGGATAAATAAGTTTCCATTTGATCTTGGAGGTAAGTTATTTGTGGAGTTAGTTTAGGTAGGTTTTAGATTAGTCTCTTTTCTTGTCCCTTGTTTGTAAGTAGTGCTTGTAAATATTTATTTGTGTGTTGTTTATTTTTATTTATGTTTGGTGTGTTTGCTTTATTTTCTTTGTTATTTACTTATAAATAAGTATTTTTGGACAACCATCATCTCAAATTTCACCTAATTACTCAAGAACTTCACAGTTCATAAATGCAAGTATGACTTCTCAACATTGGTTGATCATGTATTGTTGAAATGTGAGATTGATGTTAAATTTTGGAGAAACTAGCAAAGACTAATGGATAGGTTAATTTTTCCTTGATATTTTAATCCTTGTTATGATCTAAGCTTGATTATAATAAGGATTTTACATGTGAGATGAAAGTTTAAATTATTAAAACACAATCATGTTTGCACTTAATAAACATTATTTCCTAGGACAAAGTTTGTAACAAAGGATGATTGTTTGAAGATCAAAAAAATTGAAAAAATACAAAAACCTAGATAACCTAGATCCCAACCTTTGATACAGTGTCAAAAATGATTTGAAAAATACAAAAATAAGAGCCTGATTGAAAAATTTAAGAGCTTTCTAAGCAAAGGTGATTTTGGTAATCTCCACTGGGGTTATGGCTACATGGCTGGTGTGGAAAAAGCCTTAAGTGGAGTTAAATGCATATTTTTTGGGGACATAGATGCCTATATGGCATTAGAGCAATGCACAAGCCTTATCTAAGCTAAAACATGATCCTTAATGTACATACAATTTTGCTATAAGTCAATGTTAATGGTTAAAGTTATGAAATTTGGAAGTTGTTCCCTAAACCCCATGTTAAATAGTAAGTAGAGTCAAATAACACATATAGCATGAATGATTTTTTACATTTGATTCCAATAATACATGAGTAAGACTTATTTTAATCATGAATTGATCTTAACTATAGTATTTGATCATGTGGAATAAGTAGCCTAGTTATTAGTCTAAACCAGAGTCTCTGAATTCTAACATATTGCTATGCTCCCCCAAAAGTCACCATGTGTTGAGGCTAACATACCCCCATTTATAAAAAGGGAGACCATTGTTTAAAATCATGCAAATTTATGTTATAAATTTGACATTCAACTTGATCAAGAACCAATATTGAATAACTTGTGTTGATCTAGTTTACATGGGTCTATTAACACATATCTTTATTTGACCTTGATCTTATTTACTAACCTTGAGTCTATATGTTTTAGGTTGTAGGATTAATGGAGTCTATCTGGAATGGATAATGTTTTATCTTCATGATTTAATCTTAATTTATCTCCTTACTTGGACTAACCCTTGGTCTTTAAGCATCTAATTGAATATATGGTTAAACAATGTTAAAAAAACCTTAGTCTAAATGTGTTAGCCTAGGTATTTTTTGAAATAAGATTCAAATTAACATAATAACCTTTTATGTGGGAAGCACTTTATTATATTATAGACTTAGTTTAGAATTATAGCCCAAATCCAAGTTATATTTATTAATACAACTTAGACCTTAGGCTAAAATCTTTATGCGAAGTCATTTATGTCTGATGGTTCATGAGACTAATTAATGAGGAGCTCTATATTATATTTTAGACTTAAACTAAAGATTTATCCTAAGTCCCAAATTTTATTTATTAATAGAACTAAAAAAAATTAGGCTAATTTTTTCTAAGTTATTTATAGTCTCTGAAATTCTAATGTATTTTATGTTATGCCCATAGAAATAGACAAACCCAAAGGCAATATGTGAAAAGTTCATGGTGGATTTAAAAGAGATCAAAAACCCATGAGAAAGGAGTGTAAGTCAAAAATTGAAGTGTTAGATCAATGATGCATGTTAACTCGAACACCAAATATCTAATACAACATGAGGATTTGAAATGTCAAAGGGATCTAAGATCAATGTGAGGGTGACAAATGTCACCATATCAATGGGTAGATCAAAGATCTAATGGAGGGTGTGAGTCAACATGTCAAAGTTAATGAGAATAAATATGAGAGTTACAAATGTCACAATCTTAGCTAATAATCTAGCAGATTGATGGCTCATGCTCAAGCTTATATATAAAGGAAGAGATCAATGGTTCACTATTGATCATTCATTTAGAGATAGATGGTGAAAATGAAGCTAAACTTTTTCAATAGATCTTAGATTGAGTGAGAATATTCCACACAACATGATGGCACTCGAGTGATGAAAAGAGTTCAGATAACCTATAGATCTAACAATTGGCACACTCATGTTTGTAGGGTGAATATTTTGTCACCAGCTAACTGATGAGAAAAATAGGTCTCTTCAACCATAGCAAGGGAGATTGGTCAGCCAAATGTGTAGGTTTACTACATCAGAGGTGGACAAATCTCTCCTCTCATCAAGGGGAGGTTCCCTATAAATATGAGGCACTATATATATATATATATATATATATATAAAAGTAAAAAATAACACTCAGGGGTAGGACCACACCATCCATCTCTCTTTTTTTAGATATGATGTTCACAGACAAAGGAGAAATCTTAGTGATAATACTAAAGGCACTTCTCTTCTTTTAGAAGTAATCTTGCAAGAAATATCAGGAGCTCTTTCAAGTGGGTAACTAATAGGTAACAAGGGCATAGTAACTAGCAGGATGAAATGGAACACAAAGTCTCCACCTCAACTGCCCAAAGAGTGAAATACGAAGGACAATGAGGGCACAAAGTCATCCCAAGGTCCTTTACATAGAAAGAAACTAAAAACACACTGAAGACAACTATGAAAGCACAAAGTCTTTTCATAACTAGCTTCAAGACACCTTCCTGATTACTTCCACTAGTTTTGCTTGTTAAATTAAATAAACAAGAATGATTCTAGGAAACAAACATAAGAACAATTTCCTAAGATAACACATGCTAAGGACGAGACATTTAAGATGAATGGGCATGCCATAGTTAAGGCAATGCACTGTTCCAAGCATGGCCCCTTTAACAGCACTAAAAACACATTCAAGGCATTAAATGTATTGTGGGTTGTCCCATGGGAAAAAGTTCCAAGCCTTTCTTCACTGCCATATATTGTAATCTCTTGTTTTATGAAAATGAGATCTTTCCAATACAAAAGCAAAAACTCTGCCCAAATTAAAAGGTGATTACTGAGACTTTGAGCTCAAACTTTTGATCATATTACTTTATCTGAATGAGAAAACAAGTTACTTTAAGACTTTGTGCTGTTATAGCTTGTGTTATCTTAGGAAATTGTTCTTATGTCTATTTCCTAGAAGCATTCTTGTTTATTTAATTTAACAAGTAGAACTAGTGGAAGTAATCAGGAAGGTGTCCTAAAGCCAGTTGTGGAAAGACTTTGTGCTTTCATAGTTGTCTTCAGTGTGTTTTTAGTTTCTTTCTATGTAAAAGACCTTGGGATGAATTGGTGCCCTCAATGTCCTTCGTATGTCACTCTTTGGGTAGTTGAGGTGGAGACTTTGTGTTCCATTTCATCCTGCTAGTTACTGTGCCCTTGTTACCTATTGGTTACCCACCTGAAAGAACTCCTACTATTTCCTACAAGATCACTTTTGAGAGAAGAGAAGTGCCTTCAGTAGTATCACCAAGATTTCTCCTTTGTCGGTGAACATCATCTCTAAAAAAAGAGAGATGGATGGTGTAGTCCTACCCTTGAGTGTTATTTTCTGCTTATATATATAGTATATAACACCTCATATTTATAGGGAACCTCCCTTTGATGAGAGGAGAGATTTACCCACCTTTGATGTAGTAAACCTACACATTTGGATGACCAATCTCCCTTGTTGTGGTTGAAAATACCTATTTTGCTCATCAAATAGTCGGTGACAAAATATTCACCCAATAGTTTTTTGGTGATTCTGTTGGGGAAGAGCATGCATTTTAAAGCCTCAAGCTTCAAGCTGAAGCAAGACTAGTTCTTTCCCATTTTTATTCTACAATATAGAAACTCCACACTATACTAAAATCCAAAGAGCCCAATGTGTTGTTGACCCTATTTTTGAATTGGTGTAAAAGGGCAATTCTGATTTGTTCCCTCCCCAACTTTAAGTTCAATGATCCAGAAGTGTTCCTCCTACCCATACTAGGACACCAACACAAGGTAGAGCTTCTTTTTTTGTTGTTAGAAGAGCTTTACCTATATGTACTCCACCCAAATAAATCATGGCAGTTCAAGGCCCCTGGGGTAACTCTTTTGGTCCACTCAATCTTACTCCACCTCTACATGAGCTACCATGTAGTTTAAGGAAGAATTTTACCAAATTCTTTGGTGATGGGAGAGTTCATCTTGATGAACACATTGTAGCTTTTAGCATAGCCTATGGTGTGATAGGTGTGGAATTCAAAGACGTATTAGTCAAGCTATTTGTGGAAACACTACAAGGTGTTGCTACAAACTAGTTCTACCATCTACAAGCTTAGTCAGTGACTGATTAGGACCCTCTTAAAGCTAAATTTGAAGCTAGGTTCAAGCCTATAGAAGATGCATATGCCTTGCTAGCCCAGCTCACACAGATGAAGAAGGAACCTCATGACCCTATAAGGGACTTCATTGCCAAGTTTGACAAGCTCAGGAACTGGATTCCTATAATTACTCAACCAACACCTGATAATCTTAAATGCTTCTTCATCAACTCACAACTACCTAAAGTGAGTTTTCTACTAAGTCGTGTTGGCCACATAGACCTTTTTGCTTCTCAAGACTTAGCTATTGAGGTGGAAGATGACCTTATCTTGGTAGGAAAGATAAGGAGAGATCCAAATAAAGGTAAATCCTCTTCATCTTTTGAATACTCACCTACATCTACCACTAGTCCAATGGTGCAAAAATTGGAAAATGAGTTGCTGGCTCTCAGAAAGCAAATGGCATAAGGGATGTCATCTTCCCCTTCATATAGAGATGTACCAAGGAGGACATTCCCCAATCAGTCATACCAAGGAAATGCTACAAGGAATCAAGGGCACACCAATCATCTTCCTCCCCCATGGGGAAACCTTGCCATTGAAGCACCTCCAACCAATTTAATAGTTGGATATCTTGAAGCTGATTCAAATTTCTCTTTCCAACTTGAGTTTGATCAAGAAAATGATGTTGATCTCTTTTTAGCAGACCAAGATGAATCAGCTGGTGACTCTAACATTGGTTTCCTGAATTACCAAGATGAACCTAGAAGTGAAGGTAAAGCAGTTGAGGGATCATATGTTGTGTTCACCTAGTCCAAGGACCAATCAGCCCATCAAGCTAATAAAGAAAAATCAGAGGAGTGACCTCAACCAATAATTTCAATTGCTAAGTAGGGAACCACTCTGTCTTTCTAGCCAAAGGACATGGTGATTGTAAGAAAGGTAAGTACATCAAACATCCCTACACCTTCTACTTGAAATTTGTAGATCAGTCCCCCACTAAAAATTAGAAGGATGAACTCCCTTCATTCTTAGTCTATTTTAGACATTTGACATAATCGACCATGTCAAGAAAACCAAAATTTAAATGTCTAAATTTGAATTCCTACAAGCCAACCCTAAGCAGTTGGATAGGTTGGTTGAGTGTGTGAAGAATAAAGAAATCCCTATAGGACAAGATGTTAAGAAGGTAACTCATGATCCCCCAAGGAACATGTCCATCCCAAATAATCTTGTCATTACTCCTCCTGTTACCCCTGGGAAAATAGATCCTTTCTATGTTTCTTTGTTGATAAAGGGTCACAAGCTAAGCAACTGCATCATTGATTCTAGAGCTTTCGATAATGTCATGCCTACCAAAGTGGTGGAATCCCTTGGTCTCACATTGATCAAGACATTTGGGAGATGTTTCTCCATGGAGAACAAATAAGTGCCACTATTGGGACAAATCAAGAATGCCCAATTTGCATTTGCAACATTCCCATATAAGAGAATCAAGATGACAATCTTGGTGGCTAATGTCCAGCCTCATATGGCATTCTTCTTGGATGAAATTTACAAGGATGTGGGTGGTGAGTTGAGCATAGACCTATCTGAGGCAAGGATCCCTATAAAAGGTGTTATGTAGAGATTGTTCTATGAGAAGGAGGCAAAATACGTGGTCACTCAAACATCAGCGCCTGAAGCTCAAATTCTATTTAAGTCTTCAGGCAGGGGTAATTACTTCTTGACCACAGAGGATACTCATGTTTCTATAGATGAAAGTACTATAGGTGATGATCCAAAAATTGATTTAAATAAGACATCAAAATAATCTGTAGGGTGTAGTATAGATGAAAAAGGATCTTCCCTCTCTAATGAAGAGAAATCTGATAAAGATCAGTTTTTGATGATGTTTGGATCCTGAAATTTGATGGTAGCAATTCTTTTACCAATGCTAGAGCTGGGATTGTGTTGACATCTCCTCTAGGAGATATTTTTCCTTCTTCATACAAGTTGTAGTCTAGCAACAACAATAACACTGCCGATTACAAATCGTTGCTGCTTGGATCGAATGTTGTTCAAGACAAAGATGCCAAACTCCTTCATGCCAAAGGAGATGTTGAGTTGATGGTTTGTCAAGTGTTTGATGCTGACAATCAAATTATGTGCTTTAGTGGAATATAAGAGTAACAATATATGGTAGTGGACCATATTGCTATGTGCCAAAGTCAGGAAAAGAAACTCTTCTATAAGAGAACAAGGATTCATGAACCAAAAGGAATGCATAGAAAATGTGATTCTTGGTGGAGAGTTCCATTTTCCCATCACCGATTCTGGGGAGAAAATGGTTTTTTATTGGTTTATCAAGATGACACACCCTTTTCTCTTCCTCACAATGGGCATCATCTGAAGCACTTCAATTATTGAAGCATCATATAAGATCATCTGTACATATGTATATTTATATAGTCTTTAGTTCTATTTTTTGCTTTTCATTTTCATTTTTGGCACCCTTATTTTTTGGGTAGCATGATTCCATAGCCCAATGGCATACTTCAAGGCACTAGAGATTCTAGTTTCTACTCCCTTCAGATATTCCAAGTTTTCAACTAAAGCAAGTTCCCCAACTGGAGCCAGCCATTGTTCCCAAAATTTGTCACTCATTTCTGGGACAACATATGAACTATTTTGGTCTTGTAGGCCAAAATTTTCTCTTCCCTTCTCAAAAATTTGTTCTGAGCATTTAAATTCCTTATTTTTCAAGCTTTTTCAATTAAGGGACTAACAAGTTCAATAGGTTCAATGGATTCAACAAGCAAATTCTCACAAAGGAACAAGTTCCCAACACTTAGGCAATTTTAAGATCGGTTCAATGCCTTGGTTCAATAAAAAATGTTCATTGGCAAGCTTCAAAGGAAGGATTGAACCACTGAACCATTAAATCCCACTTCTAAAAGGTTTAAAGGTTCAATGGCTTCAAAGGTTCAACGACGTTGGCAAGCTTAAAGAGTTAAGCGCTTCGGCAAAAGTTTAACAAGTTCAACCACTTCAAGGTTCAATGGCTTCAAAACACTTAACAAAAAGAAGAAGGCTTGAACCATTGAACTATTAGAACTTAGACCATTTTGGTTCAAAGGTTCAATGGGTTTAATGGTTCAAAGCTTTAATGAGTGGTTGGTTCAACACATTTGGTTCGAAGAGATCAAAATACTTAGAAGAAAAGAAGGCTTCAAACACAAGATTGAAATGTTGAACCAAAGTTGGTTCAATCGGTCAGATCAAAGGACTACCCCAAAGCCGATGAAACAAGTGCCCTTACAGAGGGTAGTAACTAAAGGTAGGTGCCCTTGTAGAGGGTAGAGAACATTGGTTTAAAAGATCAAAAAGTGACTAAGGCCGAAAGGGAAGATTTCCTTCAGATTTTTTGTCTGAGGAAATTACTAAGTCAAGGAACTGAAAGAATTCATTTGAAAATATTTCCATAGAAATATGACTAAGGCAAATCCTTTGGAAAAATTGTCCAAAGGAATTCCTTCAGACTTTTATCCGAAAGGAATTCACCCAAAAGGAAAAGCAAAAGCCTAAAGAAAAGTGGACAAATCAAAGGAAGATTTCCTTTGGATAAAATGTCTGAAGGAATTCTTTCAGAAATTTTGTCTGAAGGAAATGAAGGATCAAGGCCGCCTGAAGGAATTAACCCAAAAGCTGCCCAAAGAAACCTAAAAGCTAGGTACCCTTGTGGGGGGCTCTCCACACCCCAAAAATGGACCTTTCTCAAACACCCAAAGGGACACCTTCCCTTTGGGGTGTCCCAAAGACATAGAGCTGAAGGAATTTCAAGGCTTCCAAAGACTTAGCTAAAAATAAATGATTTTGAGAAAGACATTGAACCATTGAACCTTGAACCAAAATGGTTCAAGGGTTCAAAGATTCAAATATAGCCCCAAGAAATGGAACAAAGAATGAACCAATGAACCGATTGAACCTTGAACCAAAAGAGTTCAAAGTTCAATGGTTCACAAGTTCAACGGTTCAAAAGAAGATCCAGACACAAGAAAGAAGTGGATGATTCTAGAGACCAGTTCAAAGGGATGGTTCAACTAAAGAGCAAGGAAGCAATTGAACCAAAGAAGTGATTGAACTAGGGAACTAATAAAGACCACCTAAACCATTGAAATAATGAACCAATGAGCTTTCCAAGGTTCAAAGGTTCATGGTTCAATATGGTTCAAACAACTAGCAACCATTGATGTCCCTACAAATGTCAGATTTAAGGTAATGGAATATCTATTAATTTTTTAATATGGCACAAAATCTAAAAAATGAACCAAGTGACCAGCTAAAGAGAGAACCCAAGAGCTCAAATTGTTATAGGGAAGAGAGAACAATACAAAAAGATCAGAAATATCTACAAGGGAGTTATTTCTAGTAGGTGAAATAGTTGAGCAATTATTCATTTGAGAACACCAAATCAAGGATGTAGCCTATTTTTCTTCCATGAAGTAAAGTCAAAATGGATAGTTGAATACACATCAAAAAAATGACTAGACAACCCATGCTAAGGAAGAGACATATAAGATGAATGGGCACGCCATAGTTAAGGCAATGCACTGTTCCAAGCATGGCCCCTTTGACAACACTAAAAATGCATTCAAGGCATTAAATTTAGCGTGGGCCATCCCATGGTAAAAATCACCAAGCCTTTCTTGGATGCCATATATTATAATCTCTTGTTTTATGAAAAAGAGATCTTTCCAATATAGAAGCAAAAACTCTACCCAAATTGAAAGGCAATTACTGAGACTTTGAGCTCAGATTGTTGATCATATTACTTTATCTAAATGAGCAAGCAAGTTACTTAGAGACTTTATGCTATTATAGCTTGTGTTATCTTAGGAAATTGTTCTTATGTCTGTTTCCTAGAAGCATTCTTGTTTATTTAATTTAATAAGCAGAACTAGTGGAAGTAATCAAGAAGGTGTCCTGAAGCCAGTTGTGGAAAGACTTTGTGCTTTCATAGTTTTCTTCAGTGTGTTTTTAGTTTCTTTCTATGTAAATAACCTTGGGATGACTTTTTTCCCTCATTGTCCTTTGTATTTCACTCTTTGGGCAGTTGAGGTGGAGACTTTGTGTTCCATTTCATCCTGCTAGTTATTGTGCCCTTGTTATCTGTTGGTTACCCACCTGAAAGAATTACTGTTTCCTACAAGATCACTTTTAAAAGAAGAGAAGTTCCTTTAGTATTATCACCAAGATTTCTCCTTTGTCTATGAACATCATCTCTAAAAAAAGAGATGGATGGTGTAGTCCTACCCCTAAGTGTTATTTTCTACTTATATATATAGTATATAGTGCCTCATATTTATAGGGAACCTCCCCTTGATGAGAGGAGAGATTTGTCCACATCTGTTGTAGTAAACCTGCACATTTGGCTGACCAATCTCCCTTGTTGTGGTTTAAGAGAACTATTTTGCTCATCAGTTAGCTAGTGACAAATTATTCACCCAACAATGTTCAATCATGTAGAAAGAGATCAATAGTGCATATTTAATCTAGGTTCAATATTGCATGAAATAATGACATGTGTTTGGAAGCATCAAAAAGTCATTTAAAAAAATAAATAAGTAGGACTCAGTAGTCATAGGGAACCACATTAGCCTTAGGGTCTCAAAGTTAAGTTAGATAAGGAATATTCCTTTGGTAACTAAGCTTGTTTAATATTTTAAAAAGGAATATTATTTTATAAAGGCATGTGCAACTTATAAATCACATGGCCTATTAGTCATAGTTAAAAAATGCCATTGGTTCTAAAGCATTAGTAAATGGATATTTATCTTTGACATGTGTTTGAGTACTATTTGAGAATGAATAACTTAAACCATCTCATAGGTTGCTCTCATAACTTATAAAAGGAGGTTTTGCCATTTTAAAAGAGGGTGGAGTTTTTAGAGCCAAAATTACTTTGTAAACTTGGAGCAAGCATTACAAGTAAGGAATTCTACAAGGTTTGTCTAATATTTGTCTATGTGTTTGCTGTCATGGCTACTTCCTCAATTATCTGATTTGATATTCATATTTGAATTTTTTTTATGGATCTTAGATGTGCACATGTTAATGCAGAGTTGTAAATTTGTATTACTTATGCTGGGTTGTTTGAAAGATCTTAGGTCATTTGGTTCTCTTTTATTTTTCTTGAAGATGTGTAGAAGTTATTTTCCTATGGAAGTAAACCTTTAAAGTGAACTTGATTTCTTATTTTCATTACCTTTCCTTACACATTTTCTTGATATATAGTAATATTTGTGCCTATGCAATTTCATGCTATATATTAGTTTAGTTCATGTCTTGATGAAATTTAAGCTTTGTAATAATGTCTAAAATAAAAATTACACACATCTTCTTTCTGCCCTACCTTCCCTTTTGCTTATTTTTTATCATATCACTTTAGTTTAGCTTATCATTGTAAATATCCATGTTAGCTTAGGGTTTAGACTTTAGGTTTTGGACATCATTCATTGGACTTAGTTCATATCACTTTCATCTTCACAAATATTTAGGAGCATAATTTCTCCCAACAACCATTTACATGTTTATTTTGTGAAATAGTCATTTATCTTGGCTACTACTCCACCATAGATCTTAGGAAGACCACAGCCAGTAACTCATGCAATGGATTATTTGAATCTAGAAATGAGAAGTTTTTATTAAACACTATATGAAAATATTGATACATTTAGGTGCATCAACATCACTTTATATACATTCTCCTCCCAAGGCAGATATGAAAAATCCTTATATCTAGGAACTACCATATATCAAGACTAAATTGAATTAAAAATATAAGAGAGTTTGTCATGGGAAGTAACTTCCTCCATAAATGGAGATTTAGACACACATGATAAATTGAGTGAAGGGAGATCATGAAATAAGGCCAATGAAAATGGTCTATACTACTGATAAATAGATGCCATATTATTTTGCCATAGGAAACCTGACATAATTTTTACATAGATTAGAACATCATGTCATTAATGTAAACATGCAAGTTAGTGCACTAAACTACATATTAAAATGATTTTGTATGCGTAGGTGGGATGTGAGTAGATATAATAGACTATAGTGTGAATAAATGTAAAAAATTATACGAGCTCATTTTTAGGCTGAAACCATTATCTTTAAAAATTATCCATTCTTTTAGGAAGGTCGGTGCCAAAACTGCATATCCACAAATGTGTGAAAGTATGGTCATCATAGTAAGTAAAACTAAGATATTGGGTACATATCTTCTAACACACATTATCACTACTACCTAGAGCTTAGTACATGCACCAATAATGTATAAGAGAGATGAAAAATTGGCCACAAGTCCAATAAGACTTCATATAGATAGTTATATTTGAGGATGAAAATCTATTTGTGCACTAGGTTCTGTGGAAAATGAAAATGTTTTTATTTCATGGACAAGAGAATATTTACCTCATTCCCTAAGATACACATATAGGGTGATTCAATCACAAATCTATATGTATCCATCAATAATTCTACTCTAAAAAGGAAAAAGAATAGTTTTTTTTAGTCTTATGACATAAATATGGATAATATAGAGTGTAAAAATTCTAGCAATAGTGAAGATTATCTCAACATGAAAGGGTTTTTTGAGTCATAAATGGAAACTATAAAAATCTAATGCAAAAAATATATATGAAACGATAGGAAAACAACTATGAATATTAATATTCTAGACTAGGAAGGTGAAATAGAGATAATGGATTTTATTTAGGCAAGATCAAGAAAAATATATCAGGAACCAATGAGGAAAAAGTTCAAGAACATTGGTATAAACACTATATCTAAACTAGAAACTATTGGAGACTATTGGCCATAATAATACATCTATGAGACAATTTAGTTACTAAAAGATTATGAGGATGTGTTTCTTAATAAATTCTCAAATGTTAAGGGTGTATAAACCTCATTAGGGTAAATGCATATTGAGGTGAATGAGTGCACAAGGCGCACTAAAAAGTGAATGTATATATTCAATCTGAATATGAAGATTAAGGTTAAGGTATACATTGATTAGATGCAAGAAGTTAGGATCATATATCTAATTAAAAAATTAGATTGGGTTAGTTTTATGGTGGTACAACCCAAAAAAATAGGGGATATTTAGGTTTTTGGTGATTATCAAGCTTTGAGTGATGTTTGTGTTAATGATCCATTTCCAATCCCATTCATAAATGAGATTTTAGAGTTTATTTCAGGACATGAAATTTAATCCTTCACATATAGATTCAATGGATGTCATTAAATCCCTATTGCAACTAAAAATTAGATAATGATAACCTTTACAACTAAATGGGGATCATTCACTCATAAGGTAATGCCTTTCAGACTAAAGAATGTTCCTACAATATTTTCAAAGGTAGTTGTCACTCTATTTAAAGACTTCATCTATGATTTTTTGGAATTATATTTAGATGATTGGAAAATATTATATTTGCTCACAGAACACATTTTAAATCTTTGATTGATGTTAGAAAAGTGTCAGGCCCTAAGAATTACACTCAATATAAAAAATGTGCTTACTTTCACATCTTTTGGTATTTTTTTGGGTCATATAGTTTGTATTGATAGGATTATGTTAGATTATGAAAATATTTTAGTTCTTATGGGAATCAAGTCATATGTCAACCCATCATACATGTGATCATTTTTGGGACATACGGGGTATTATCACAAGTTCATTCAAGGATATGAAACTAGTTCAACACCTTTAGAGACATAGTTTTATAAGGATACAAAATTTTAATGTACTTATGAATGTTTAATAACCTTCATATATTTTAAATAGAGGTTGCTGATAGCACTAATTTTGGTCTTCTCAGATTGGACCAGACCTTTTTATGTCCATATTGAAGCATTACGAATAATAGTTGAAGTAGTTTTGGATCAATAAGTGGATGGTGGCCTTGATCACCCCATTCATTTTACAAGTCTCAAGATCTCAAATGTAGATAAAAAAATTACACCATGAATAAATAAGAATCTTTATCTATGATTTTCATGTTACACAAATTCAAACACTATCTTTTGGATACTCTTTTTGAGTTGTTTCATTGATCATCAAGAGCTAAGATACTTAGTAATGATAAAATTTATGTAAATAATACATATTAAATACATAGGATAAATAAGTGCAAGTGATATCAAAGAACACATAGAAAATGGCATGGTATATATTGTATAAAAACTCATACAGAGGTAAAAAACCAAACATTTGATTTATTCATTTATGATAAGCTCAAATGTACCCATTACAAATCCACATTTTATTCTCACTTATCCTTAATAATTTTTATCCATAGAACATTTAAAATATTCAAGATGAAAGCTCAGGTAAAATATGGTTTCCACACATATTCTATGATTGTATTATCGAAGTTAAAATACCTTTTTGTAATGAGGTGTGAGGTGGACTATTGTAACCAATAGGTCCAATCTCTCCCCAAGAAACAATGATTAAATATATTTTATTTATTTACACAAAGATAAAATTGTGTTAAATACATAAAATATATTTTGTTTATTTAACGAATATAAATATGCTAAGGATACATTTAACACCACTAAAGTATTACATGTTACAACACTCCCTATTAATGTTAACTGGGGATACATGGTATAGTCACATTTATAATAAAGGTATTATAATCCATAAACCATCTACAATGATATTAGAATGAATGTAAAATTTTAAGGATTTAAAATTATTCATCATACCAATATCACATTTTGAAACAAAAGGAATTATAATCCATGAACTACTTAGAGTAAGTTTTGGTTACCATAATCGTGAGACTACATCTTATATTTTTTCATGAATAGTTATTATAAAAACATGGATTTTTTAACATCTTACATAACACTTATATGCTCTATTTCCATAGGAGACATAGAAACAGTTGGTTGTTTTTTGATGCTCCAAGTGATAGTGC